>CM070873.1:66461528-69331528 GCA_036365515.1 Torymus aiolomorphi
CCGGGAGAGGCGAGGTCCACGCATATTAGGGAATTATGTAGACGTGCAGCAATAAGCAAGACAATTATTTAAACAATTTTTAAACCCAAGTAGGCGGGGGATATGAAGTCCACGCATATAAGGGAGTCATATATACATAAAAAAGTAAGCAAAGCAATTATTTAACTAATTTTTAAACCCAAGTAGGCAGGGGATATGAGGTCCACGCATATAATGGAGTCATGTAAACATAAAAAAATAAGCAAAACGATTATTTAAATAGTTCTTAAGCCCAAGTAGGCGGGGGATATGGGGTCCACGCATATAAGGAAGTCATGTAGACATGAAAAAATAAGCAAGATAATTATTTAGACAATATTTAAACCCAAGTAGGCGGGGGATATGAGGTCCAAGCATGTAAGGGAATCATGTAGAGATGAAACAATAAGCAAAACGATTATTTAAACAATTTTTAAACCCAAGTAGGCGGGGGATATGAGGTCCACGCATATAAGGGAGTCATGTAGACATGAAAAAATAAGCAAAACGATTAATTAAATAATTTTTAAACCCAAGTAGCCGGGGGACGCGAGGTCTACGCATATTAGGCAATTATGTAGACGTGCAACAATAAGCAAGACAATTATTTAAACAATTTTTAAACCCAAGTAAACGGGGGATATGAAGTCCACGCATATAAGGGAGTCATGTAGACATAAATAAGCAAAACGATTATTTAAATAGTTCTTAAGCCCAAGTAGGCGGGGGATATGGGGTCCACGCATATAAGGAAGTCATGTAGACATGAAAAAATAAGCAAAACGATTATTTAAATAATTTTTAAACCCAAGGAGCCGGGGAACGCGAGGTCCACGCATATTAGAGAATTACATTGATGTGCAACAATAAGCAAAACGATTATTTAAATAATTTTTAAACCCAAGTAACCGGGAGAGGCGAGGTCCACACATATTAGAGAATTATGTAGGCGGGCAACAATAAGCAAGACAATTATTTCAACAATTTTTAAACTCAAGTAGGCGGGGGATATGATGTCCACGCATATAAGGGAGTCATGTAGACATAAAAAAGTAAGCAAAACAATTATTTAAATAATTTTTAAACCCAAGTAGGCAGGGGATGTGAGGTCGACGCATATAAGGAAGTCATGTAGACGTGACAAAATAAGCAAAACAATTATTTAAATAATTTTTAATCCCAAGTAGGCGGGGGATATGAGGTCCACGCATATAAGGGAGTCATGTAGACATAAAAAAATAAGCAAAACGATTATTTAAATAATTTTTAAACCCAAGTATGTGGGATATATGAGGTGCACGCATATTAGAGAATTACGTAGATGTGCAACAATAAGCAAGACAATTATTTAAACAATTTTAATACTCAAGTAGGCGGAGGATGTGAGATCCAAGCATATAAGAGAGTCATGTAGACATGAAAAAATAAGAAAAAGTATTATTTAAATAAAAATACGTGGACCATATAAATTCGTGGACCTCTTATCCTCTGCCTATTTGGGTTTAAAAATTATTTAAATAATCGTTTTGCTTATTTTTTCATGTCTACATGACTCCCTTATATGCTTGGACCTTATATCCCCCGCCTACTTGGATTTAAAAATTGTTTAATTGTCTTGCTTATTTGTTGCACGTCTATGTAATTCTCTAATATGCGTGGATCTCGTGTTCCCGGGCTACTTGGGTTTAAAATTATTTAAGTAATCGTTTTGCTTATTTTTTCATGTCTACATGACTTCCTTATATGCGTGTACCTCATATCCTCCGCCTACTTGGTTTTCAAAATTGTTTAAATAATTGTCTTGCTTATTGTTGCATGTCTACGTAATTCCCTAATGTGCGTGGGACTCGCGTCCCCACCTACTTGTGTTTAGAAATAATTTTAATAATTGTCTCGCTTAGTTTCGCACGTCTACGTAACTTCGTTATATATTTGATCCTCGCGTGACCCGCCTAGTCGTGCGCTCGCTGTTTGAACGCGGGCGCTATACTCATGCCTCTAAAGCCGCTCAGGCTCCCAATCAGTGAAGGCCTCTAGTGCGCAAGCGCCAGACTACAGTAAAGTATCGACGTACTGATTCTAGCAATAAAATTAAATGGTGAAATTCTAATTTTTTTTTGCGATTTCCGGGATCAAATAGTGGTCGTTTGGGGGTGTTCCTCGGTGATTGCATTGTTGCCAATTTTTTTTGTACTCTGCATGCTACAAATTGTATTCCAGCAATAAAATTATTGGCGATTTCAAAATCCTCTGAATTGGAATTTTTTTGGCTCTTTTTAGGATGAAAGAGGGTGGTTGGGGGTGTTCCGTGGTATTTGCATCATAGCCATTTTTTTTTTGTTTGCTATAGCTACTCTTCATGCTAGCAATTCGATTCTATAGTAATAAAATTATTGACGATATCAAAAATGGCGGAATTAGAATTTTTTTCTTTTTTGCCACGAAAATAGGATGTTAGGGAGTGAGCTACTATTGGATATTATTTTATTGTTGTAATATTCTATACAGCAATTAACAGTATACTGTTGATCTTATTAAGTATTTACAGCTTATATTTATTGTACAAAAATTGAAATTTTTTACAGGGATTTTCAGTTTTCAAAATAGATCGTCTGAATTGTTATATTTGTAATGGCTTTGTCAACAATGGTGTAAATGGGTTAAGTAATCATTTTCGCCATTACCATGGACTAACTTTGTCTGGAGGAGTAGGTTACCCTGGTTTTATTTGTGGACAAAATGGTTGCGTTCGAAGTTTTATTAATTTTTACGATTTAAGAAAACACATTAGAAAAGAGCACTTAAATCTTGTCAATGAAGCACCTAATTTTCATCAACCTCGCAATAATGAAGCAGATGTTTATGCTAGAGATGATGGAGTCATGGAAATTGACCATATTAATGACGATGATCAGGGTAATAATGAAGCAGATGAAATAAACAATTATCAGATTCCTAATAATGAAGAGCATTTAGCGAATAATTTAAATATTGAAAATGATTTAAGAGAAGCTATTATTAATATGATAGCCAGGCTTCACTGTAATGGTTCTATGACAGGAACTATTATAAAAAGTATTATAGAAGAATTTGAAAAACTTTTACTGAACTTAAAAAGCTTATTAAGAATAAAAATTAATTCTAAACTTGTAGTAGGGAGTATAGTAAATGAAGCTTTGGTACAAAGCATTACTGATGTTTTAGATTTTGATAGTTCTTTTGATGGTTTGAAAACATTAGATGAACAAGTAAATAGTTTGGCAATAAATCGAGGATATATCAAACCTATAGAAGTACCTCTTGGTAGACGTGTTGACACTATTGTCGATAGTCTAACGTGTTGTCATATACCTACTACAGTCATGGAAACATTTCAGTATGTTCTTATAATTGATGTTTTAAAGTGTGTACTCTCTAATAAAGAAGTAAGAGATGCAATTTTATTAGAGCAACCTTCGCCTGAGGGAATTTTAGGATCTTTTATAGACAGTGAATATTTTCACCAACATCCTTTTCTTCAAAAGTACAACAACGCTATTAGAATCAAGTTATATTACGATGAATTGGAGATTGTGAATCCATTAGAATCTAAAACGAGTATTCATAAATTAGGTGCATTCTATTATCAAATTGATAATTTACCACCTCATATGAATAGCGAATTGTCTAGTATACACTTACTAATTCTTTGCAGTCATGAAGATGTTAAAAAGTATCATTTTGATAAGGTGTTGAGCCCGTTTATACATGATTTAGCTAAACTGGAAAATGACGAAGGTATAACTCTTGAGTTTGATAATGATGAAACGTTTGTTCTTCGAGCAACTTTAATAAGTTTGTGTGGTGACGGACTTGCGATACATGAAGTATATAATCTGCTAGGACCATCTGCAAACATATTTTGTAGAATGTGTTTATATTCAAGAAATGATTTGCATGCTGGTTCCTTCGAAAAACATCCACAGAGAACAGAACAGGTGTTCAATGAACAACTAGAATTTTTGAGGCGATCACATTTTTCAGATGCTGCCAAAACAGCTACTGGCCTTAAGGGAGATTGTTGTTTAAACAAAATTAAATTTTTTCATGTATCTAATAATAAAGTATTTGATATTATGCACGACTTACTATGTGGGATATGTCCCATGATTATTAAATTAGTGCTACATCAATACGTGGTTGTACAAGAAAAATTCGACATTGACTATCTAAATGCGGCTATATCTCAATTTAATTACGGTTATCTTGAAAGTGCAAACAAACCTTCAGCTAATTTTACGAGAGCAATGCTTTGTAAAAAGGATCACACATTGAGCCAAAAGGCAATGCAAACATGGTGCTTAATAAGATCATTACCATTTTTATTTGCTGACAAAATTGATGATGAAGATGAACGCGTACATAAAATTCTAGTTTTTGCCCTGATATTAGTATGGAAAACAGCTCTTTTCGATACCAATATTAGTGCCAAAAAAATTTACGCATACGATAACAAAATATCGTACTTGTGCAATCGTGTTTTACTACTGCACTACGTGTGCGTTTTATGTACTTGTTACGCCATATGCTATTTTGTTTATTTCGTAAATTTTTTTTTCTGCTATTTGATATTCCGTTTTCACTACCCAATATCCAACGCATATATTGACATCCCTGCATTTAATTCCAAACACGTTTTTTTAACATTTTATATAAAGCACAATAATTTTGAAGTTTATACAAATTTTACTAGTAATAATAATATTAATCAAGTTCATCGTATTGTTTTAAAACATATTAGTTGATAATTATATATTTTTGTTAGATGAATGTATCAACGGAAGATCCTTTCTAGAATTAACTCAAGAAGACTTGATAATCATGAAAATTAAGATGGGACCTGCAAAAGAAATGCTAAGAGTAATAAATAATGGAAAGCGAACTTCTACGGTAACATTATTTTTATATCTGTATATTGAAATAACAATTTCTGAAAATATTGTAAATGATATTAATTTATTTTTTAATTTAGGATGCTTTTTATTATATTGTACAAGAAGATGGAACATTACAATCTTCTGAAAGTAAAGAAAATGAACTAAGTAAAGCTAATCTAGAAGTACTTAATAGTAATAAATCATCAAGTCATGATTGTATACTTAATAAATTAGATGGATCAAATGCAATCAGTACTAATACGAACAAAAGAAAAGTTCTTCCAAATTTAAGTGATACAGAGACGATTGATGAAACCGAAGTTAATTCTAGGAATGTTAAGGAAAACTTTGCAATACCTAACCAAAATAAAAAATTATTAAAAAAAATATGTTTCAATGCAAATAAGAATAATAAATTATCTAAGTCACCTTGCAGTAGTACTGCCTCTGATAGGATTACATTTTCAGTAATGAACTCGAAATTCACGGTAATATATTTTTAATTTTTTAACACTTCCTATCTTAAAAAAAATGAACCTATTTGTTATGAGATAAATTTATTTGTGATTTGGTTGGTAGGAGTAATGGATTGCTAGGTTACAAAAACAAAAGTGGCGCAAAGTTTTGCTAATATTACGGTGCGCGAAGCGCGCTTAGAGATGGCTAGTACCTTCAAAATTTCAATTTTCACAAAACATTCATAAAAATTTTTCAAGATAAAATTCGTTTTTTTTTCTGATATTATACTTTATTTTATATTTTCTCTTTTAAATTCTATAATACATTAATAATTAAAAAGTAACATCAGATTTATTTCAAAATTACAACGCAATTATATTGACTTTATACTTTTATAGAGATTTGGTTCAATTCAAGAAACACTTTTGCAACATAAAAAGCAAGGTCAAAATATTATACAAGCAGCTACTAAAGGATCCTTTGCAGAAGATGATAGACGAAAGATGATAAGGTTGTTGGTAGCAGAATTAGTAAAAGTTCACGATGACGATTGGTAAGTATTTATTCAAATATATTTTATTTTATTACTAGTTTAAATATTAAGATTAAAAAAAACAATATTACATTTTAGTTATCCACCAAACGAGGCTAAAACGGCGCTTGCAAAAGCAATCGTTACGGAATTCCCGCTATTAAAAAGTTCATTAACCGCAGGTGGATATGTAAGTTTATTTACTAGAAATTAAAGAAAATTAAATCTAGAACCTGAAAAAAGAATAATGTCCCAATTTCATTCAATAAATTGTTTATTTTTAGGAACATTACTTTGTTCCTAATACAAGGCGAGGCTTTGTAGAGTATCGACTAATGACAATTCGTAAAAATCTAGAACCTGAAAAAAAGAAGCACAAAAATATTTTGGAAAAAGTAGATAGTGATGAATCGTCAAGTTCTACGAAAGAATTACCATTTCTTTCCACTCAAGAACACGAAGAAAAGGTAATACAAAATGTGACTATGTTTTTTAATAATATGTTCATTCGTTGGTCGAAATACGATTTATTTGTTTCCAAAAGGTTGCTTTGATGAAATATAAAAATCCTGTAAGCTTAAACAAACACATAATAGTCACTAGTCTTGATCAAACTTTTATCAATCGTCGCACGTGGATTTTGGAGAGTCAGCCTTCGACTACAGAAATTTTTGAAAAATATCCACGTTTATTGGATTATGATGGCGATATGGTAATAATTCCTGTGTAATATTTAATTATGATTTTTAATATATCACAAAACTAGAATGTATTGCAACTTTTTTAATCTATTCTAGATTGAAAATGAATTTAGAAAAATTTTTGCTGAGTCAGAAAATAATTTTTTAACAAAATTTTCAACTTTTTATGCTCCGCGTATTTTAGCTTATGCAAATACTTATAAAAAAGAAATTGTGAACCAAACTTCACATATAAAAGATGGTAAGACACATACAAATCAACTAATGTTAAATTATTGATAAATACAAAATAAAAAATTTTATTTTCAGAACTTCTTAGATGTTTAGTAATGCTGATCCATTTACTGCCTGCATGCAATGCTTTCAAGGGGAAAAAAAGAACACAGGGCAAGACAACTGACGTTGGTAAAGGAAAAAAAAATGTGAAAAATACAGCAGCATATAAATTAAATATCTATGATGACCTAGTAGAAATAGTACCTGTAAGTTTAAAGCATTTTATCATTTAAACATAAAGTCTTCGATTAATATGCTTTTCAATTGAATATAATATTATTATATCTTTTGTAGGAAGGTACAGATATCGAATTATTTATCGCTAATAAAAGCGCAGCTGCTTCTTGTAATATCCAACCCTATATAATTTGTGTGACAAATGGGGAAAATCACAGATACTTTGTACAGGGAGATGGATGGATTTTACATCGTTCTAATAACCAAAATATAATTTTGGCATTCGACCTTCTCTTCAAATTATTTTATGTTCTAAATGTGGAGTACCCTACTTCTTTGGTATATTTTTTTAATTTTATTGAAGTTTTTATTTACAAAACCAGTACCAAAGCTGGGAGTTTAATAACTTCTTTAAATGTTAATTTAACAAATACAGACATCACGTCACGAAGTGATATTGTTAGTAATGAGGAATCGGACAGCGACGAATAGTATAAACATTATTTTGATATTGATGTATAGTAACATAATTATTCATGATGAATAAAATAATTTAATTACGTTTATAATAGTGTAAGTCTCATTAATTCTTTAAAACTCATAAAAGTACGTTTCACTGGTAAATGCGGTGATTAAAAACTATTTTTAGTGATTTTTAGATTTTATACCAATAATTTTCTACTGATTTTCTAGCTATTTTTCACTGACTTTCTAGCTATTTTTCACTGATTTTTTAGCTATTTTCACTGATCTATAAGTGATATTTCACTAATTTATCAGTGATGTTCACTAATTTATCAGTGATTTTTCACTAATTTATCAGTGATTTTTCACTGTTTCATCACAGGATATATTTTCACTATTTTGAAAAGTGAATATTCACTATTTCGCAGTTACCTGATTTTCACTTATCGGAAAAGTGAATATGCACTGCTTTTCAGTGAAATTTTACTGATTTTTTTTTTTAGAGAGAAGGTCGTATCTCACCGCGTGGACGAAAAACGTCGTATCTCACCGCGTGGATGAAGAACGTCGTATCTCGGCGCTCTTGCGACCAGTACATGGTCAGTATACGGCGAGATACAACGTTCTTCGTCCGCGCGGTGAGATACGATGTTCTTCATCCGCGTGGTGAGATACGACGTTCTTCATCTGCGCGGTGAGATACGACGTTCTTCGTCCACGTGGTGAGATGCGACGTTCTTCGACACATATACACTTATATATAGCATTATCAGTATAAACGTTATAATAGAAAAAACCTGCCACTTAGTAAAGTAACAATAATACGCACAAAACGAAATTGCTAAAACGATTCATCGAAATAAAAGTGACAATAATGCATTTTTGTACACCGACACGTCGCTAAGGTTGTAGCTGGCAGGATCTTATTACAATTACATCAAGTAGGCATATAGGCATATGAAAAGCAAGTTAAAGAAGTTTATATAAAGTCACATTAAAACCTTTTGGCAAAGACAATGTACAAATTGAGTGTCATAAAATACTTTGAATCAATGCGTCGCATGAAACATTAACCTTGAATAATATAAATAAAAATTTATGATCAAATCTCTTCAGTAAAACGCTGAGTTTCTGAAATTTTGGAAAAAAAAAATTTTCACATACTTAAATTCTAAGTTTTAGATACCGGATTTTCTCAAGTTTCATTATACAGATAATTAATAACCTTCTCATAAAACTGACAAACGTTCATAAATAGTACATTGTGCAACCAGGGGAGAAAATGAGCTATTTCAAGCGAGGGTGAGGTGTTCAGCACGAGTTGTAGTCTCGGGCGCTGAAGGCGCCCGAGACGGAGACAAGGGTGTTATAACCGCTAAACTCAATCGACGCATCAACTTCAAGGTTACAGTAGTTCTACCTTTCGGTAGCAGACGGTGCCACTCAAAATATCAGATCCCAATAGTCAACTACAAAGAGTTATAGAAGGAAAAAAAGAGATACATGCAGCTAGGGAATGAAAGATAGAAAGACAAAGGGATAGAGACAGACGGAGAGATAAGAACAGAAACAGAGAGATAAGGACATAAACAGTGCGATAAAGCCAGGCTTGTACAGAAACAAAGAGATAGAATCAGAGATAGAGAGATACAACTAAAGCGATAGAGGCCGAATACAGAGAAAGGTAGAAATAGAGACACACAAAAACAAAAAGATAAGTAGTTAGTGACATAGAGACAGAGACGATCAAAGAAGTTGACATACATGAGGACGTGAGGAGATCGAAAGGACCGAGACAGAAAGGCAGATACAAATAGGCATAGACGGAGAGAGGAAGGCATAGTAATATAATCATCGACAGCGAAATAAAGCAGAAGACAGTCATATACGGGTAGAGAGAAAGAAGCAGAGAGTCAGCAATATAGAGGAATGAACACCAATAGAACCAGGGACAGAGAGTTGGAGGCAAAAAAATAGATAGATACAAGAACAGAAAGGAAAAGGCAGAAAGATAGAGACAGAGAGCAAGAGACTAGGAGTCAGACTCACCGCAGTGATGTAAAGGGACCGCGTCACAAATTTTAGGACGGTCCATTGACAGTCATAAGATCAACTCCAAATCTTGTGACGCCATCATACGTTTTAAAATTTGCCGTAATTATTCTTTTATCACAAATGTGACGGGGTCACAAGACCAAAAATAAAAAGACCGTCTTTTTACATTTATATAGGTGAACTCTCTAAAGTTGAATAAGTGAAATTTTCACTTATTTCATAAGTGAATGAATGCCCCTTTCACTTCAAAATAAGTGAAAAAATCACTTTAAAATATGTTCACCATTTTTATTACTTAATCAATAAGTGAAACTTAATATTGAGAAAAATATACTTTATAATCTACTTATTTAAAAAGTGAAAATATTATTAGTATTTAAGCACTGATTATGCATTTGAATGATCTATTTATTTATTTAGTTATTATATATTTATTTTCTGATTTGTTTTCTCGCATTTCGCATTTTTTACAATAACTTTCGATATATTATACTTGTATAATAAATTAATTAGTTTGAATTTTCGCGCGGAGTCAAAATTTGTGCCGCTTATACATAGAAATTTATGGACCAATCATTTTGCCCAAAAAAATTCAACCGAGAACTATCCAAAATCTACCTCTACAATGAATTTTGAAGCGATTAACTCAATTTTACTCCCGTAATCCTTGGACATACAAAATTCATTTTTTTCATTTTTCAATGTTTTCTTCAAAATCTAACCAACAGAATTAATTCAAATTTTTACAAATTATAGGTATTTATATTTTGCATTATCATGATTTTTCTCAAAAAAATTGACCGTTTAGTTTGCGAGTTGCAAGCTTTAAAAAAAACACGTTTTTGTTAATAACAAAAGAACCGTGATAGCGAGAATTTTTTTTTAAATATAGGCATTTTATTTCTCTTTCCAATGCTCCCCATCCGATTAAAATATCTCGTTCCTATCATTAAAAAAAAGCAAGGATAAATTTTGAGAAAATCCAAAATTCGAAATAAAACAAAAACGCATCGGCCCAATCAAAAACGGATTTTTGACCCACAATCACACAAAAAAAAACAAAAAAATTAGACCTGTCCTTTTAAAATCGACCGAGTAGAAGGTGAGAATGTGAGATCCAGGCGTACACACACACACACGCGCGCGCGCGCACACGCACACGCCCACACGCACATGCACACGCGCGCACACACACACACACACACACACACACACACACACACACACACACACACACTCACCTACGTAGATATAAAAATGTAGAACACGCTTCCCCCGCTTATTTTGGTTTAGAAATTTTTGCTTTCTCCTAGAGGAAGCTTTGTGATAGTAATTTTTTGAGTTGTTGTAAAAACATGTTATAATTGTTTTCCGATGTGTTAGGAATCAAAATACATGGTTTTTGAAAAATGTCTGTATGGATGTGTGTGTGTGTGTGTGTGTGTGTGTGCGCGCGCGCGTGTGCGTTTGCGTGTGTGTGTGTGTGTTTGTGTGTGTGTATGTACACCTGGACCTCAGCTTCTACTCGGTCGATTTTAACCGGACAGGTCTCATTTTTTTTGTTTTCTTTTGTGTGATTGCGGATCAAAAAGCTACCTATAAAATGACGAAAAGCTTGATTTTCTTTTATTATCTATTTAACATTAAAATAACCTACGTTTTAATTTAAATCCCAATGGAATCGTTTTTGAACGTAAATTTTGACCACTTTACTTGAAATTGACCAGTCAATTTTCGACAGTAGCGTACTGTCTTTTTTGTGCCATAACCATAAACTATAATATCTACACATGACATAGACTGCTAGCATCAATGTAAACACAGCTGACATCACATAAGCACTGTGATTTTAAACTTCTTTATACGATATTTCTTAATTAATTTTGAACTTTTTAGACTCTTCAGTTGATTTGAAAATAAAGATTTACTATATTATATTTAAAAGTACATCTAATAATTAGTTTGTGAAAATGTTTAATACAAGTGGATAGTGAGTATTTTGTTAAAGTTTAAAATAGCTTGAAAATGAGACCATAGTGTCAACACTCTCTATGAATAGAAATATATTTATATCAAGATTCAGTTTAATTAAAAAAAAAGAGAGATACATGTGAGCGAAAGAAAATAAAAACATCCACTTTGGTCAAAAAGTTTTAGAACAGATCATCACTTCTAACTTGCTATGATAAAATTAAGTTTATGTTTTCTCAAAAAGTTATGCATTATTGTAATATCCACCATATACTTATTTCACTTATTGAAAAAATTAATATGCACTTTTTCTAGGTGCACGACTATGTACTTACCCAATAAATACATATACACTTAAAATAAGTGATATTTCACTTATCTTACTTTAGAGAGAAGGGAGTAATATTATTTTTTTTACTATTTTAAAACACAGCTTTCTAAAAAGATTTGATTCTTATAATAATTTCGCACACTAAATAAGTTGTACTGCTTACAAGTACATATAGATAAAGTGTAACAATTTTTTTTTTCATTTGGTAGTAAACTTATTAAACGCACTTTTATTCGTAAAATTGTAAAAGATTCCTGTATGTAAAAAATATATAAGGCATTTTAATTTATCTTTTCATTGTTACATTATTTACGTAGATTTTCAATTTAATTTCTATACATTATTTACTATTATATATTTAAGTTTATTAATATGTAACAAACATTTTATTACAAATGTGACGGGGTCACAAGACCAAAAATAAAAAGACGATCTTTTTACATTTAAAAATTTTGAAACCCATTTTGGACGGTCCAAATTGTCACGGGACGGTCAAAAGACGATCGCATGACCAACTGAACTGAGAAAATTATAAAAAAAATTACAAAATATTAATGCGCCTATGACGGGCCACATTGGTGGGACAAAAAACTATATCTTTATCCATTATAAATCACTGTATCAAAGTACATGCTCAATTAAAAAATGAAATTTATTTCGGAAAATAGAAATATACACTAAATTTAACATATTACATTCTAGATTACAATTGATTCGTCATTTTTTTGAATAATGTAATGCTTGAAGAGAATGACGGGTGTTTTCACGATATGACGAAGTTCTACGCAAACCGGGATCATCCTTGTTTACCTGCACGATGATCACATTCTATGTAAAGCGGGTCCATCCGTGTCTGCCTGCGCGATGACGACGTTATGTGCAAAGCGGGTTCCTCCGTGGATACCTAGCTGAGTCATAATCACGTAACATGGAAAGCGGGTTTCTCATTGGCTACTCAGGCGATGATGTTCGATGCAAGACAGGTACCTTCGTGCACAGAAAGAAAAAAGGCTTTTTATCGGGGAAAAAGAAGATTTTATAAAGGAATGAGAAGAAAGAAAATTTTCTACTAGACGTAAGAAGTGAATAATTTTTGTAGAACAATCAAGCGATGATGTTATATGCAAAACGGATCCATCAGTTTCTACCTGCGTGGTGGCTACGTTATATAGAAGGCGAGGTCACTTTTGGTTAAACTGGCGTTGATGAGATTAGATGCAAGGTAGGTGGCGCATCCTCCGTCGCTATCCACGTGATGACGACCTTTGATGTAAGGCAGGTATCTTAATGAATTGAAAGAAAAGGTTTTTTATAGGAAAATATCAGTCTCAAATTAAATTGATCATTTCTAGATCAATAAATATTTTATTAATTTGAAAATCTGAGTTCTAGTTTCATAACTTACCTGTTCTAAGCTATTTCAATATGAATAACGTATTCCAATAGACAAATTTCAAAATTCATGAATCAAAATATATTGATCGCTGCTAGCATTGTGATGGTTTCCGTTATCGAGGCCAACCATTTTTTAATAAAAACGCAAGTTTTTTTAAGTAACTTTTTTATCAAAAGAAATAAAGATAATCTCTTGAAAATTTAAATTAATATTATAATAAATAATTGTAATAATTGGTTAAAATTTCAAATTGATCAAATATTCTCTGAGATATCAGTATTAAAAAACATTAAAAAAAAATTTTTTAATATCGAATATCTGGTCGTGATGATCATTTTTTGTGTTTTTTTGTGGACAATGAATTTTTTTTTTTTTGTAAAATATAAAATTGCGTAATAATAATTGCCTTTTAACGATAAAAAATAGAAAGAGTAAAAATAAAAAGTGACAAACCATTTAACATAGTAAAGTATTAAATTTTAAATATTGGAATTAAAAATTAATTAAAGGAATCAGTAAATTAAGTTTGAGGAAGCTACGTGCCAATGAATTGGCAGCGGTTTTTTAATATTGCATAAGCTTGATCTGTTAAAGTTAATAACGAATTTGTAAAAAAATATTTACTATTTTATATTCGTGTTTACATCTTAAACAAAATACAATATTTAAAAATAAACAGTTTGCAAAAACGTTTTTATGAAAAAATTTATTCTTGAAATGATGAATAGAAAAGTAAATTCAATTTTTAAACGATTTTAATCCAAGCTTGCACACACGTTGATACTGTTTTTTATTTCAGATAGAGATTATTATTGATAGAGTTCTTGGGAAATCGATGACTTTAGAGAAGAGTTTGAAAATAATGACGATGATAGTGAATCTATTACCAATAATGATGATGACTCTTTTTTGACGCAAATGACGATATTCGAGAGTGGATTTTGAAAAATTTAGAAGTACATTAGAAAAAGAAGAAACCAAAAAGATAATTGATGATCCGCTTGTTAAGTACAGCAGAAATTCTTTTTCCTGTTTTTAAAGTTGCTACGGTTTACAATCTCTGCCAATAAGGAATAGCAGATCTTTTGAAAATGATCAATATATTTCTTGGCGTATGTAAATTACCAGATACCCGATATTTAGTTGATAAAATGTTTAATACTACAGATGGAGTTGAATACCACGCTGTGTCCGCATTACTACAAATATATAAAAAAATTTGATCGCACAGAACGAAACTTGAAATGTACTTTTTGCAATGAAAACATTTCATTAAAAGATCCAGATTATCATGATTATTTTGCGACTCTAAATGTAGAAAACAATATTTCTTTATTAATTTAAAAAAAATGCTGAATATTTAAGCTCTATATTTGAAAAAAGAAGAGAAAACAGCGATAATTTTGAAGATTTTACTGACGGTATTTTATATAAGGAGTACTACTCATTTCCCGAAAATGAAAAAAACAGATTATATAACAACAACATTTAACAGTGATGGCTCTCCAATATTCAAGAGTTCTAAATTTGCTCTGTGGCCTATTCAAATGGTTATTAACGAATTACCATTCGAAGCTAGAACTAATAAAACAATCACATTTGGAATCTAGTTCGGAAAAGAAAAACTTGACATGAACATCTTTTTGAAACCTTATGTTATTTATATGAATAAGCTAGCCAATCGAGGTATTAAATGTAACATGAATGGGATAACAACGCGAATAAAAGTATATACTTTGTGTTACTACGTCGATTCCGCCGCTAGACCACCGATGCAGGGTATTGCGCAGTATAACGGTTATTTTGGATGCTCGTGGTGTTTGCATCCGGGTTTTTACATTCGCTCTATAAGAGCTGGTGCCATTAAATATGTTTCATTCGATGAACCATCGCCCAAAAGAACTGAGAAAGAAATGTGGGAACACATGCAGTTAAGTGTCACATCTGCAAACCCAGTTTTTAGGGTAACAATGCCATCAATTTTGGTTAATTTAAAAGCATTTAATATTGTCTCAGGAGTTGTACCGGATGCTATGCATTGTTTGTTTGGGTGTAGTGCAGCAATTCATGGGTTACTAGTTCGACTCTTGCTATTAGCAAGAGTCATTTACTAAAAATAAAGTGTGTGAAGCTGATGCAATTTTGTCAGGTATAAATCCCCTAATCAAGTTGCTCGATTGGTGGAAAGCACGAGTGTTCACGATTCATTTGAAATCGAAATTGTAACGCGATAGAATATTCTGTTCACACGACACACCGACTATTTACATACTCACACATACACTTTTACACTCGTACACCAGCTACACTATACACTGCGCGAGCGAGTCTATTAATAGCTCTGCTCAAACCCCCACTCTCGCGACATACCAGTCGTCGCGGCTCTCGCGGAGCTGTAACCGCGAAGCATTTTCTCCAGTCTATGATCGGCCGCTAGCCAGTACACAGCGTGCACGATTACTCTCGCCAGCACTAATAAAGCGCCAGTTTAACCAGAACTATTTCTTTATTTAAACGCCACCTCCGCTAATCCTTTCCCTCACTATCCTCCGTGTAATTGACCCAGTAGCCCTTTCGTAAGAAACAACGAGAGCATGACAATTGGTTACTTTTCTATAGTACCCCAGACCTATCGTGTTTTCCACGTATGGCGATATATATACAACACTGATCGTTTTTAATGGAAGCATTTTATATTCTTTATAAAAACAGCATTTTCGGACAGAATTAAGGCACGCCGATGATTTATTAAAAAAATGTGTTGCTTATACAAAGATTCATTATGGCAAAAGTGCCATGACGTATAACATCTATCAATTGTTGCATTTAGCACAAAGCGTTGCAGACTGGGGGCCATCGTTGAGTCATAGCTGTTATTATTTTGAGAATGGAAACGGCCAACTAGTGCGAAAAATTCATGCCGCTAAAGGTGTTATACATCAGTTATGTCGATCAATCGCTATGAACCAAAGTGAGGTAATACTACAAGAACACATTTCTTCCAATTTGAATTAAAACATTATGGAATTTATCTTGTATATGGATAACAAAAATGCTAAAACAACTTTCAAATCAGTAAACACAAGATACTTTGGACATGTGTATCGCTGTCGAAGTCGCACATAAAATATTCCGAAAAATAAGTTGATTAAATGATAAATGATGGAGAAATACTTATCTAGTCATTCATATAATAAATTAGAATCCTTCTATTACAATGCGGTAGATAAGACCAAATAAAGTAAATAAATAAACAACAATGCTAGTGTAATCAACTAATCCTATTTTAAATAAAAACGAGTAAGCACAATAGCTTTTTCAAGAAATTTTATTAACGACGATGTGGCTTGATAACATCACAAAAACGAATGACATTTTGTTTCTTCTTTTCTCTTGGCTGACTTTTCTCGCATACCCCTTTTGTTTTTTATAAAACAATTTTCCTAAGCAACATAATAACATTCGAAATACAAGTGCTTCTCACCCCCCTCCTGTCTGCGCAGAAACCTTTTGGATTCTACACCCCGGTCTCCCCCTCCTCGGATCGAACTAATCGATAGCTAAGGGGGTAGCGTACATTGTCGATTTAGTTAATCGTGATGCACACTTAACGCAGCGTACTAATTATGCCACGTCGAGACACCTATATTTTTATTTAATAAAATCAATACCCGCCCCTTTAAAACTAAAAAAAATACGCAAAAAAACAGCCAATTACAAAAGGCATATATGTCGGGAACAGCTAGAATACAATAAATAACCGATTAAAGTGATTACTTGATAAAGTAGTGTGGACAAGACCATGTTATATACATATTATATTCCCGCACTACGGATCTAAATCTATTGTTGCTTGATAAGTGTCTTAGAGACGAGAGAAACGAGTTCCACAGGCCCTCACTAGATGTATTCCGAAACTCGGGCGCTCATGGCGGTCACTTTCTTGAAAGTTACGGTTTACGGAACGTTCCCATATGTTATACATGATCTGTTCCGAAACGCTCTGGCCGATACCCGTCGGAGAAGTGCTCTCGTATAAATAATAGACTGCACTGAAAAACATCAGGGAGAAAGAACGTACCAATACTGGCAGGGTAGCTCTACCCGCATTTCGCATAACGTCTCGCCCAATTTTGGGAGAATAATTACACTTAACGGATGTTTACGCGCTTTTTATGAGAGTTTCGCGCGCCATCTACCAGCCGTTTCCCTTGGCAACGGTACACTCAGTCGCCCGTTTTGGAAGAAATTTTACCCCAAAATAACGTCGTGTAACTTTACCCGTCTTTGGCGCAGTGACTTTCTTAAGTGGAAAATCCGCTCTCTCAAATGTTTTTCAGTGTGGGAGCGTAACCAGTCAAATAGTTAGTTTCGGAACGTTCCTAAACTCAATGAAATTTTAATGCATTATGGAACACTCTGAAATCGGGCGCTCGAGTTTCGGAATACGCACACTATATGAGTAAAAATATGGAGGCACGTTTCAGTACGTACATAAGAAACGGTTTGTTCCTTCGGCCCCCTCCTCCGCGGATTTTTGATTTTATGTTCATTAAAGCAATCTAACAAGTAAGTAGATGTGCAAATTTTAAGATTGTATATAATATTGAACATACAAAATCAAGACTTTTCTGTGAGAAAGTTACAATCATTCCCCTTGGTAGTAAATAGTATTCTAAATGAGAAATATAAATATCATTTTAATTTGTTCGGTTTGAGTTAGGTATTGGTTTCGTACATCTTAGAACAATCTTCAACCATAAAAAAAAATTAACACAGGTCTTTTTTTTTAGAAAGATGATTATTAAATAATAGTTTTCGTATCAAGGACATAAAGTGTAACTTTACGCCCTAAGTGGGAATTGTTGGATATGATATATAGTAGTAGCAAAATCAAATACAGAAGGTAGATTTGCTGTCTCAAAACGAAATTTTTTTACTAATTGAACTTACCGCCCTACTGAAAAAACTCATATGAGAACTCATATGAGAACTCATATGTGATCTCATATGAGGTTTTGGCACGAGTACTCATAAGAGAACTCATATGAGATCTCATATAAGTTTCCAGTGTAATCGTAGTTTGTTAGAAACTCATATGTGGTCTCATATGAATTGCTAATGAAACTGCTATATTAAACTAGAAACTCATTCCTTTTCAGTGTATTAAGATGTGGTGGGTGGTCGTGCCCACCCACCCTGCGTTGCACACTATACTATATACCCAACCAGTACTCTATGCATTGTTGCTAAATAGAATTTTTCGCGATTGTTACGATAAATGCTGTTGAAGGCCGCGATCCATGGTACACGTGTTACGACGTGCGCACGACACAATCACGAAAAATGTTACAAATTTTTAACAACAATACGTAGATTACTGAAATTTTCGTGTCGTGCGCACGTCATAATACGTGTATCGTGACGCGCGGCCTTCAATAGCATTTATCGTAACAATCACGAAAAATTCTATTTAGCAACAATGAATAGAGTACTGAGATCAAGTTTTATGTAATTGATTAAAAACTACCTATAATTAAGTATGTGAATTTAATCGACGACTTTTGGCGATATCGTACACAAGTATTTTGTACACGACAATAGTGTACAAGTCTTTAAAATATAATATAATTCTACACAAATAAAGTCTACACAGAGAATTTCGGCACACAAACTATTTATCGAGATAAATTGTGTACAGTTAAAATCTACATCAATATGATTTACACATGATGTAGATTTTAATCGTGTAAACTATCTCAGTGTAGACTATATATGTCTACATTTTTTCTCAATATTATTTTTGTAGAACTTAGCAGTGCTATAAAAGTCCGGTATAGTTTTGTATAGACACTAAATGTGCTCAATATCACTAGTGTCAAAAAAACATGTTTCTAGATTTTTAGACCCATATTTTAATAAATACAAAAGTTATTCTACATGAAAAATTGTTATTTTTTTGCAATTTTTGGTAAAAACCCAACTTATGTCATTTTTTCCTCAAAATCCTGAACTTTTTGTATAGCACATTGATCGGAAAAAAGTTTGCATTTTACTTGTAGAATGTGGCCATATTTATTTTATGACCCATTTTGTAAGTCTCTGATTGGTTGCTTCTTAGTATACCTTAATCTAAAAAAAAAAAAAATTGTGTGACAGAATATTTTTTGTTCGACAAAATTTTTTCTGATTCTTTATTAAAAATCCTTGAAAACAAGCACTGGATCGAGATTGGCAAACCCTCCTGAAAAAAAGTTATGTATTTTTAAAATATTAATAGAGATCAATAATTTGTATTTTCGACAGCCGGGTGGATTTGAGAACTTAATATGATTTAAGGTACTTGACAGACAATTTTAATGACTATATTTCAACACCCTGACTTTTAAACCCTAGCTTTCAAACATGTTAATAATAAATTTCTTTGGACCTAATTTTGGAGCATAGTTTTAGTGTAAGCTTAAAATTAAATAATTATAATAAATTATAGATGCTAATAATTTACATGATTGCAGATTTCATAGTTTCTGAAATTTTATAAAGCGAAGTCTTAATAAAAAACCATATTTTATTAAAAAAGATAGAGTAAGAAGTATTTGTCTCTGTATTGGAATATATAATTGCTAAATTATCTGTCATCTACTTTGATTTGAACTTCTTTATAGTAATTTACCTGCAGCTTTTGCACACATCACAATAGATTACTTATTAAATTTAATTTTGAGTAGATATGAAGAATGCAAATTGAGTGTATTAGCAGTGTAAGCGGCTCTCATTGAAAATTCAGAAAATTAAATATAAATGTTATTATAAGCCTGTTCAGTTGAAAATACTGTTGAAAATAGATGTTTAATGTATTTTTTATACATTGTCAAAATTCAGTGACAAATCCATGACATGAGATGTATGAATAATTTTAAGTTCTCAAATCCACCCGGTTGTCGAAAATACAAATTATTGGTTTCTATTGATATTTAAAAAATACATAACTTTTTTCAAGAGGGTTTGCCAATCTCGATCCAGGGCTTGTTTTCAAGGATTTTTAATAAAGAATCAGAAACCTCCGTATTCCAATTTTGACAAATACCTAAGCTTTTTTACAACTTTCAATCGCCATATTGGATCCGCCATTTTGAATTTCGAAAGTCTAATAGAAAAACTTGATCAGGGACCTCGAAAATCCTTGTATACCAATTTTAAACAAAATCTAAGCTCTCTTCGAATTTTTTACCGCCATTTTAATTTCGAAAGTCTGCTAACAAGATCACGATCAGCGACATCAAAAACCCATCAATTCCAATTTTAAGTAAAATCTAAGCTTTTTCTGAACTTTTAAACGCCACATTGGATCCACCATTTTGAATTTTGAAAGTCTAAAAACAAAATCGTCATCAATGACTTCGAAACCTCTGTATTCCAATTTTGAGAAATATGACGTCCGGGACAATCGCGATTTACTTTCATCTTTTTATTTTAAAAGTTTGGGGAATTAGTTCGAGTCCGACTTTTTCTTCCGAACGTTCCGAACTTTCATGCATCCGCGAGCTTCGGAGAAGCTCGCGTCACGACTCGGCCGACGGGCCGCGCCCGCGGACTTACGGGGCGGGGAGCGCGCCGCTCGCAACCCCATCGGCAACCTATCTGCCGACCTTTTTTACGCCGCCATGCGGCGACCTATCAGAGCGCGCGAACACTCGCCCCCGACCGCCATCGAGGTGTTTTGCTGTGCTCCGAAAAATCGGAGCACACTCGTCCTCCGCGCTCCGCCGGAGAAGGAGCTCCTGCTCTCGCCAGGCTCTCGCACCAGGTGAGCCTCGCCTGCACTCCCGCCATCGGCACATGGAGTGTCCCTCGCCCAGTGCGGACAACCGTCCGCGCAAGGGCAGAAAGGGGGTGACACCTCGAGCCACGCTCGGTGTCACCAGGACCCGAAGAACACCCTGGTGAGAGCTTCGCGAGCCCGCGAAACGACGCGACCGCGTAACACCGCGCACCTCGTCTCTTACTTATTTTTTTTTTAACTTCCTTTTATTATTTTTATTGCTCTACCGTAATCTTGAAGTTTATTTTAACTTAAATTTTGTTTTACACACCTTCTTTTAATCACCTAACCTATTACCTTTTCCTCTCATGCTCTTAGCCGACTCTGAGATTACGTCAAATACCTAAGATTTTTTCGAACTTGTGACCACCATATTGGATTCGCCACTTTGAATTTCGAAAGTCTGATAGCAAGATCGTGATCAGCGACCTCGAAAACCCATCAATTCCAATTTTGAACAAAATCGAAGCTTTTTCCGAACCTTTAACCGCCATATTGGATCCGCCATTTTGAATTTCGAAACTCCGACAGCAAAGTCACATGGATTGTGGCACAACGGAGTCTAATAAGTACCCAAAGCCATAGAGTATAAAGAAAGAAAGAAAGAAAGACAGCAAAGTCGAGACCAGAGACTTTAGAAATCCCTGTATTCCAATTTTGAGAAATACCTAACTTTTTTTCGAATTTTTAACCATCATCGGTAATCAGAATTACATAATAAAATTTCTACAATTCATCTTTAATTAGATATACAATATAATATTATGAGGAGGGGGTACGAGAAGGGTGGAGGAGGGGTGAAGGGAGGAGAAGGGGTTTTGAGGATGTAATACTAAAAACACCTATTTCTATTATATTTTAACCTTATTTTGAGGAGGGCCTGTGAGGAGGCTCACTTCGCTACGCTCGTTCGGGCAGTGAACTCATCCGCGGGAATAATCTGCGACTTTAGTCCCTTGATACATAATGTACTATTATGTACGCGTATTGATAAATAATGCTGTATATTATACTTGTAAAAATTATCACAATACAATTACTATTAATACTATTAACAAGCGGTTCTATGAATCCCGAATCAGTGTACTGATAATTCCAGTTTTTTCATCATTGTCTTAAAACATTTGTCAAAAACACTTCAAGTCGTTCATGAATGATAGTGTACGCGGAATTGTACATTTATTGGGCTGCTTACACAGAAAAACTCTTAGGAATGTAGTAGCCCCGGCCGGTGGCACTACTGCGTGAAATGCTTGGAAGGCTGCGCTGCGGGACAGCAGCTCGGAGCAATTGCTCTTTTTTCGGATATATCCGAAAGCGCAATACACCTGCGATTGCAAGAACTCTATAATTCATGAACGGCGTTGCAGTACTTTTGACATATGTTCAAAGCCACTGACAAACCAGGAACTGTCAGTACATTGATTCAAGATTCCTAGAACATTATTTATCAATACGCTTATACGTAAAAGAAATTATCGATAACAGAATTGGATGTTTTTTCTCGCGCGAAATATCGTCAGTTGGGATTTTTCGTCCAGGGAGGGCGCAAACTAGCTTTTTTTCGCGGCAAAGCCGTTTGTTGGCTTTTCTTCGCCTTAGAAGCGTTTTTGGCTTTTCTTCGCCTTTAACTTCATAGTTGACTTTTCTTCGTACTGCGCGACGATACATAGAAATGCTGAAATTTATTTCGATAAAAACTTAAGTTTTAAATGTCGGAGTATTTAAGTGTTAATCAATTCAACGAAAAGACTAAAAGGAATATAATATTTTTAAATTTATATAGAAAAAAAGTAAAGTATTATTATCAAAACTATCACTTGTAAAAATGAAACATTTAATAACATGTATATATCGTATCTGGTTTTACAACAATATTAGACTACTTTCAAATAATTGAAACTGTACAGGTTTAAAACCAGATTTGCGTATTTCCCAGACGACTTCGTTCTCTCACCCACAATTTCACATTACTCCTTGAATTACTCTCCGGAAACTCTTAACCATCTTTCACAGTCCATAAAAAAGAAAATACGCACGAGCTTTTTCTCAATCTACGGCTGTTTTATGGCATCTAAAAATTCGAATATTCACAAGATTGTTTTTCATTTTTTTTTTCAGAATAAGGTTGAAGCTAGGTTTGATTAAAATAAAGATTTAAAAAAGCAATATGAGAAATTTATTTCAAAGGTTTTCACGGATCCCTGGAAAAAACAAAGACGTGATACTTAACGATTTTTTACAATAAAATTCATATTTATAGACACAATTTATCAAAAAATGAAAACAATATTAAATAACAATAAACTATTTCAGCAAATTTCAACCTTTCTTTTATAAAAGCTTACTTTTAAAGAGATATTACTATAACAATTTCTAGTATATTATCAATCCACAAATTTACGTAGTTGAAGAACTTGATTAGAGAAAAATAATCAAGATCAGAGGGCTGCATTGCGGTCAGATGAATTCAAAAAGTTTTCAAGAGAATTCCTTGAAGTAGGCGTACGTGTAAAAAGAATGTTGCGCTGTTTCAACAGATTAAAACCTCGCGTGGTTTAAATGAAAATCCAGAGAAATTGCGTTTTTCACGGAAATTAAATTAAGCTCTGTCCGTGCCCCCGTAAAGCGTTCGCCGTGCGCGCAAAGTTTTTGCAATTTTTTACACGTAAGATTGCCGTATCATCGTAGTTGCGGAAAACACGACGTCTAAGTACTTTTGCAATTAATAAGTAATCTAAAAGCAATTTTGCTGAAACAACCGACAAATATGTTTTCGAAAGTTCTATTTCAAAAATATTTTCCAATATCACTTTAAGCTCTGAAACCTACAATTGTATAATATTTATGACGTCACAACACCAATAATAATAATAGGTATATATAAATAATAATAATAATAATAATAACAATAACAATAATAATAATAATAATAGAACTATCAAATACTTTCTTATCTATTATAAATATTAACAAAAAAAGACTTCCAATCCAAAAGCACTCGAAAAACCAGAGTATAAATTCGAAATTCGCACTCGTTCTCTTTTCAAAACATTCACACGACACCCCGACATCCATCGTCGTAAGCAACAAATATTCAAACTTTCTCATCACAGCCCCTCTTCCCTTGATTACAGCTCAAATCTATCGCTCGTTAAAAAGGAAAGCCCGGGCGATAAACGCACCCGAGAAAGAAGAAAGACTGCTGGCCGCCCACGCGGACGGCGTATTTAACGAGCGCAACGGTGTTGCGTCGTACATCACGCGTGCGCGCGCGCGAACAACTCGGAATACGAAATCGCGCTGGCCCGAAGACGTGCGGACGAAAAAATTCCGTTAATCCGGAGTAGCGTAGTGTGTATACACTACGCGCTGGATAAATGATTCATCGTGCGTATTTTCGTTATGAAACTCGCGCGCGCGCACGCCACGGGTGTCTCTTAATCTTTGCACGTCGAGCTTTAATTGCCGGGGATATTCGTGTCAATTGCCTTTTGCGAATTTGGAATATTGATTGAGGCGTTTTTCGTGCATTGGAAAACGGCTTTGTTTTATACATTAATTGTAGCTTGACGGTTCAGTTGGCGTGGATTGATCATGCTAGGAAAAAAGAAAACTTATTTATAATATTTTATTGGATAGAATTTATGAGCAATAAAATGGGGTAATTTTTTGCGGAGAATTAAATGAACTATTTTTAATTATTCAACGAAAAGACTTAAATACTCCATTTTAACCCATTAATGTCCAAACGGACACTTTTTGTACACCTCTTTTTCCGCGCTCACAACTATTGTATTTCACGTCCAAAAAATCGCGAGGGGGGTATTCTTATAGTTTAAAGTATGCTCTTTTCGATGGCATGATCAAAAGTGTCGAAAGACTTCATTTTTTATTGAAAAATGGAGTTTGAAAAAAAAATCACAAAATTTTTAGACAATTTTTTTTTAAATCGAGTTTCTAAAGAATTCCTGGCCTGAAATCGACTCGGAACCGCTCTAGACAGTGGATGCAATGTCTGAATTTTAAGAATATGTGGTGCAGAAGTTAATTCGGCAAATTAGCGGCTTCAAAATGGCGCCTGAAGTGCAAAATTCTTGCAAGAACATTCATGAATTTTTTTCTTGGAAATAATGCACTTGACGAAAAAATTGCTAAGAACGGAAAGTGCTTCAAATTAGCCAAAAAATACGCCTGAATTTTTTCAACGAGTTTCGAGCAATTGCTTCTTCCTAGAGGAAGCTTTGTGATAGTAATTTTTTGAGTTATTGTAAAAACATGTTATAATTGTTTTTCGAGGTGTTAGGAATCAAAATACATGATTTTTGAAAAATGTCTGTATGGATGTGTGTGTGCGTGTGTGTGTGTGTGTGTGTGTGCGCGCGTGTGTGTGTGTGTGTGCGCCTGGATCTCAGCTTCTACTCGATCGATTTTGACCGAACAAGTCTCATTATTTTTGTTTTCTTTGTGTGATGGCGGGTCAAAAACTCGTTTTTTGTTTTTGTTTTATTTCGAATTTTCGATTTTCTCAAAATTGATTTTTGTTTTTTTTTTAATGATAAGATCGAGATATTTGAATCGAATGGATAACATTCGAAAGAGCATTAAAATATCTATATTTTCTACAAAAAAAAATTTCTCTAGCTATCACGGTTCTTTTGTTATTAACAAAAACGTATTTTTTTTAAAAAAGCTTATAACTCCTAAACTAAACGGTCAATTTTCTTGAGAAAAATCATGATAATGCAGAATATAAATAGCTATAATCTGTAAAAATTTGAATTCATTTTGTCGACCAGTTTTTGAGAAAAAAATTGAAATGTGAAAAAAATGAGTTTTGTATGTCCAACGATTACGGGAGTAAAATTGACTTAACCGCTTTGAAATTCCTTGTAGAGGTAGGTTTCGGATAGCTCTCGGTCGAGTTCTTTGGGCAAAATGATTAGTTCAGAAATTTCAGAAATATTTGAGGTTAAAATTTTTTTAACCTTTTTATCAAATCGTAATTTCTCGAGAACGGCTCCACGTATCAGCTCCAAATTTATAGACAATTTTGTATGTGATATATATAATATGTGTGCGAATTTTCATCAAGATCGTACGATTACTTTTTGAGATATTTGGTTTTGAAAATTTTTGTATTTTACAAAGTTATTTTCTTTGTCGCATGATAACTAGAGAAAATAAAAATTGGTTTAATCATGTTGAAATTTTGTGGAGACGTAGAGTCTATATATTATCGTATAAGTCCTTTAGATAAAAGAATTGTCTCATGATTTTTAGAGATATTTAAGGTTAAAATTCTTTTACGGTTTTTTTCAAAATCGTAATTTCTCAATGACGACTTCATGTATCAGCTTGAAATTTACAGACTATTTTGTATGCGATATAAGCTTTACCTGTGTAAAAGTTCATGCAGATTATATGGTTATTTTTTGAGATGTTTGATATTTAAAATTTTAGTATTTTTGAAAATGACTTTCTTTGTTGTCGCACAATATAACTACATTAAAATTGTTCTAATTTCTTTGAAATTTGGTGGAGATGTAGATTTTGTATATTATTTATTAGAAAAATTCATAGGATAAAAAAATTCGTTTATCAATTTCAGAGATATTTGAGGTTAAGACTATTTTAGCCCTCTTTTAAAATCGTAATTATTCGGGAACGTATTTATGTATACTAGCAAATAGATGACATGCGCTATGCGCTATGCGCCGATGCGCGCGTGTTGCATACCTGCTTTTGTTTTGTAATAGCCATTTATTATTTTTAAGGTTAGAACCTTTTTCTTAAATCGGAAATTCCAGAAAGCACACAAATACCGACAGGCATACTACTAGAGACAAGTACCCTATGTGTGAAATTTGACAAAGAAAATATAATTTGAAGTAAAGGTTATTTAGGAATTTTAAAAGGTTTTGACGATAATATTACAATCAATTATTTTATTTATTTTTCACACACAATTTAAAAAAAAAATCATACCTATTATTTTATTCATATTTTATACGTAATTTAAAAATTAATAATTTTTAATCTTCATAAATGAATTTAATTATAATTATGTCATAAATTGTTGCAAAAATTATAAATTGTGTTATTAAAAATTCATTAAAGGAATAACCAAATTAAGTTTGAGGAAGCCACGGGCCAATGAACTGGCAGCGGTTTTTTGCTTTTGCAAACTGTCAATTTATGATAAATTGCAAAAATCGCTCGAATCGTCTCGAAAAAATTCAGGTGCACTCTTTGGTTGATTCTAAGCACGTTTTACTTTTTGACTTTTTTTCATATAATGTTTTTTTATTACTTTTATTGCTTTTATTACACTTTCTGTTCTTCGTTAAGTGCTTGTTTCCGAGAAAAAAATTTATGAATGAACGTTCTGGCAAGAATTTTGCACTTCAGGAGCCATTTTGAAGCCGCTAATTTGCCGAATTAACTCCTACACCCCATATTCTTAAAATTCAGACATCGTGTCCACTATCTAGAGTAGCTCCAAGTCGATTGCAGGCCACGAACCCTTTAAAAACTCAATTTGAAAAAAAATTGTCTTCTAATTAAAGTTTGCCCTCATTTAGTTTGTACCCTATCGTTTAACTTTCAGTGAAGTCAAGATAGATACTCAGATTTCTAACTTGGTTAACTACGTCTAAGTATCAAACAAATTATCTTGTAAATATACATATTTACTGTATAAATGATCTAAATTTAGGTAATTAACACCAAGGAACGTTCATTACGTAACATGTAACAAAATAAATAAATAAACGGATAATACCAACGAAGATTCCATTTAATGTTTAAACACCAACTAATGGCAAATCATTTAAACTATAAAACCAAGTAATTTAGAAAAAAAATTCTGAAAATTTCTAAATGATAGTTATTAAAATGATTAGCTATTTTTGGCATACTAAATTCCTATAAATAACACAAACCAAGTTTCGTGAGACATTAATTTAGTCAGTATCTTATCATTTAGCAATCTGATCAAATAAAATTTTGAAACAATTCCAAAATAACTTAATCCAATATATTAACATAGATTACGCTTTAATATTGAGAAAAACATTTCCCTTGCCATTTCGCACCATACTTTCATCAAGATACCTTCCACATTCTATCAATTTCTCATATACCTCAAAAGAATTCTCACCGCCCTAACACTCCCACATCAGCACATCTTCACCTTAACACGAAAAAAAATCTCCAGCAAGAAATATCACCAAAAACAGTAGATCTCAAAGATAAAAAAAGCGCAGCGCCGCACCATCTCCTCGACCACTTCTTCTCGCCCTCTCCTAGAAACTCGCCGAGGGGCGACAGGCGCGTACGGCCGTGATACAAGAGGCTAAAAATGATCAACGGATCTCCCCCCTCCCCTCCTCTTTAAATACGCGAGCCACCACGAGATTGGACCTCGCCCACACTCTCCCTCTCTTTCAAGTCAATGGAGCAATATCCGCCTCGGGGAGATTCTCGAGGAGTGCTGCTGCCGCAGAAATTCTCCGGACGCGGGGATGACCTCGTATAATCGTGGAAAAAGAAGAGGCATAGGGAGTGGAATGAAGGGAAGGAAGGGAGGGCAAGCGCGCGGAAATGACCGCGGTTTGGTCAATGGAGTCGGCGCCACTCTCTCTCTCTCTCTCTTGGCCACTTTATTCCGCGGTCACTTTTGCGGCGAAAGATAAGGGGTGTCGGCGTGTCTTTTTTCCGCACGTGATTCCCTTGTGTGTAGGTGAACCGGTACAAGGGGGCTTGATAAGGGCGCGGGAAAGTTTGGTTGTGGCACTTGTTGCTTTATTGAGATAGTGAATTTTACGCGGTTTTTCATGATTTGTTTAGGTATCGATTTTGATGTGGTGTTCAGTTGTAAGTGAACGAAGTGTAAGTCGAGGTAATTTAATTTTTAAGGTTCTGATTTATAAAGGATTTGAACTGGATTCTTAGAATCTGTAGAAATAAAATGAAAATGTTTTATTTTCTCATTTTTGCAAAAGGTGCGTAAAATGTTTGACCTGAATCCATTTCGGGAAAGGGTTTTAAATAATTTTACTGCTTTCATTGGAATAAAACAAATAAATACCCTGCGCTCTTGCGGTTGTATTGAAATACATTTACAATTAGGTTTTCATCATTTGTTGATTTATTACCGCACTGTTTTCTAAAAATTAGAAAAATTCCTACTAAATTTGCTTAAGGTCTTGATGAAAGTAAATTAACGGTAACTTGATGATAACAAAACTTATAAACTCAGACTCATAATCTTTAACATTATCTTCTCTATAATAATATCGCTTCGTAGTAGCGTCAAAGATCAGATTTTTTCCCTATAATTATCGGAGTTCTCATGTTTCTTTTCAGAGGAACAAATTACTTAAAATATATACTTTGACGGTTTACATATTTTCAATAATAACAGTCTGTTGTAAACTGAAAATGTACAGCACAAAAAAAAATGAATATTCCAACATTTGTTACTACTGAAAGAAATCGTAAAACCGGAAATAAAAATGCAAAGCATCCATTGTTTAAATGATAACAATAGGATAGATGAGCGGGGAAGATTTGAAAAGAAAGTTTTTTTAAGTAGCCAGTTATTCGTGTAATTTCAGAAATGAAAATCTTAACTAATATATATTCTCTCTCTCGTGAAAAGTCGACCTTGTACGTCTTTCTTTTTTGAAGACATATTTCTTATGTGAGCAACCATATAAAAAGGAATGCTGGAAAACCTGAATAAAGAAAAAGGGACAATATTTTCTTGAATACAGGTTACGAGATTAATCAAAAATAATTTCTCACGAGAATAGTCGACAGCGAAAATAAACATTTATTAAATTAGAAAGACGGAAGCCACACGATGTAAGATAAAACTTAATACAAACAGATAATAGATAATAAAAAAATATTCAAATAGAATTATTCATATATGTATCTAATAAATCAATAAAATATCCATCAGGAATGATATTAATTAAATAAGTTTGAGTTTTCTAATTAAAGAAGTATAGCTCATCCAATACAAATCACAAACAAACAAGTTTCTTCAATGCAAAGTACATTGAAAACAGCTAACTAAACGTTTTATTGTTCCACCGTTCCATCCACCCATTCCTTATCCTTCCCTATCCCGACTTGTATCAAACGGCGCTATAGGACGCCACGACGCACGTGCAGCAGCATACGAGCCGCTGCCAGAACCTGCCCAAATGAAAGGGAGAGGATGGGGGCATACCAGAAGCCAGCCGGTCCTTTGAGCCTCCGTTAATCGACTCTTCTGCGTATCGTCGCGCACCACACGTACCTACGTACGTACATACATACCAACACATATAACCGCATACACGTACCACAACAGCAGCAGCAGTCCGTTCAATTTCCTCGGCGCTATATCGGCCGCTATTTGCAATAAACTTCGGTCACGCTTCCAATTCGGATCTGTTTTAGGGCCGCTCTAGGGAACGTGTCCGCGGCGACTGCTGGCTACGCTGCGCTACACTGCGGCGCAGCACTGCCACATTCTCCCGCGGGAGACAAACTCGAGATTTTCCAGGGCTCGCGCCGACAAATCCGCCCCGGCTATATATTTTCACTTTGATAATGTATGGGGAGAAAAGAGGTGAGAGCGCGCGATTTCGGGACGGCAGAGGGCTTGTTTCCGGCCGCTGCAGCCCAGCGAATTTGTTTCCATGCGGATGGAGGTGTGTGTGTGTGTGTGTGTGTTTTGGTGAAAATTGGCAAGGGAAGAGACGGGGGGAATGAAAAGTAGTCGCTTCGTGCGGTGCTTAACATAGTTTCGTATTAATAAAACGTTTTCGTTCTGGTTTCGGCTGAAGTTATTTCCAGCCGTTCAAATTGTATCGGTAATGCGATTAATTTGAACGGGAATGTAGATTTAATTTATAAGGTTTTAAATATATGATTCAAAAACATTCACGTTGCGGTAAGTGCATACAGAGAATCATTTAATTTATAACAAAATTTGATGAAATTTTACAAATTACTTATTTATTTAAACAAATTTTAATTTAATATCGTTATATAAAATCTACATAAGAAAATAGCTCTCTGCGTTGAGAATAACAGAGTAGAGATATTATGTGATATGATTTCGCGTATGAGGTTATAAATTAAGAAATTAGATTCAAGTGGGGTACAATTCAACTATAATATATCGTTCATTTAATACTCTACATTCAGAATAATATTTTAAGACCAAGTATTATAACAATATACCTACCAATTTTTCACGAAATAACTCTGGTGGAAATCCAAAACATTTTATAACTAATAACTGACCATTTATATTAGAAACTTGCTATAAAATGGGAATTTCTCTTGTCCAGTTTGTAGCTCCCGATGAAAAGCTTTTTCTCCCATTATTTGGCCATTTAATAGATAGAAAAATAGTTTGAGTTTTTCGAAGACAAATAACACAAGCTTGTTCTTGAGTATTTTAAAGTTATTAAAACTGATTAGTTTCTTTAGTCTGGAAATGGCTAATAGAAAGCTTGCTGTTATGACAAGGGGTGACAGAGACAGAATCAAATGGAGAAATAAAAGTTTTGCTGAATTATTCATAGAATGAGTACAACAAATGATTTATTAGTTAATGTTATTTATTTATATTTTGGTAAGCCATTCAATGCACTTTAATGCTCTTTAATCAAAGATAAAATTAGTACGTAAATCAAATACGAATATTTTGTTGTTACGTCAATCTAAGAAATAGGCAAATAATAGTCGAAAAATCGTTTCATCATAACGATTAATTAGCCAGTTTTACTAGCTATTTTCTAACTTCTTGTCCATTTCATATAGATGAATTTCTAGCATTAGAATAACACCTTTATACGTTACCGTCAAACTCAACACAGAAATCTATCATTTTCAGCAATAACTATCGGAAGTAAGATAACATCCTTTTAAAACCCCGTGGCGCGCGTGTGTTCAGAAGAATTTTTCACGCGAGCAGCACTCTCTCCCTTAGAATTCGAATCGCACGCAATTCCCGTGCGACCGGCCGGAGTGGAGCACACTTTTCAGCGGCGCAATATACGTCCTGACGTATGTTATCAGCATCCGTGCCGCCTCCATTTGCGAGCGCTTGGCGCGCCTCTGGAAATCCTTCTGCGAAAAAGGAATATCTCTCTGCAGCGCAAACGTGATTTAGTGCTCTAAGTCTCAATTATATGGATCGCGCGGAAGGGAGCAATAAGTCAATGAGATGGTAAATTCATGCGCGCGCGGGTGCACGGGTGCGGGCATTTAGTGGTTTAGCGAACGGGGGGTGGGGGGAGAGGAAGGATGAGATCGAGGCAGCCACGAGACTTCATAAATTATGCATGAAAAACCTTATTGTGCATTATATCTCGTTTAAGTGTGTACTTTCTTTGCAGAAACGGGGTTACCACCGGAAAGTGACTTAGTTGCACTCAGCGCGAGAGGCGCGCCAGTAAGAAGGTGGGTGGGCGGAGGTGGAGGAAAGTAAGGAGAAGACCGGTGGACGCGGAAAAAATGAAGCGGCGATTTACAAACGGCCCTCATGCATATTTCATGGGGCAAGTTGAGCGGGCGAAGCACCGAAATGATTCAGATGTAGGAAAAGAGGTTTCGAAGTGAATTGATAAACCGAGCTAATGCTGGAGATGGCAGAGAGAACAAAAATTTCAATGTTTTTGCTGTGTTTTCGAAGGGAATGGACGCGGTACGGAAATTGCTAATTGAAAGAATTACGACGACCGTAAAAACGAAAAAAGGAACGTTGCGCAAATGCACGAATAATGCGTAATATGAGCAGGAAATGTAAATAGAGGGCCGTAAAGTGATTTTAATGCAAGAAAGTGCTGAAAAAAATAAGAGACAAGCTCTGTCATAAAAAGTGAAATGCATGCAAAGTGCTGGGAAAAATATTTAAATAAGCAAACAGTCGCTGAGAAGTGTATCTTCTTGCGAAATTTTTTTACCTGGGTATTGTTACTACCGCGTATCATATACATACATAACGCAATAATATTTCACGTAAAAACGTACGTGTCGTTAGAGTCAAACGAAAAATCATAAACATATATGCGCATAGATATCTTCGTTCTTGAAATGGTACTCATAACACTATAGAATACGCTTTTTTTATTACCACTTCCGCGTAACATTTTCTTCACAATTTATAAAGAATAAAAATGATTTCTCTCTATTATAATCATGACATAACTTTCCTATACATCAAGGCAATATCCTCATAACGATTTTATTCACCCACACTTTATCCTCAATTTGACATTTGTTGCCTAGTTTCAAGTGAGTCTAGCCCGACTTCCCGCCTCCAACGGCTAACCGCCCACATAATCAACAGTCGAATTGGCTGTTAACTTATGCAAAGGGTAAGCAGTACACACACGCGCGCGAGCGCCAGCCTCGCAATCTTTCGAGTGTTGACGATAGTTTATAAGTTGTGTATGAGATGAGTGTGTAGGTGGTAACGGGCACAAAGCACAGGTGCGCGCGTAAGTACAGCTGCGCGGAGTTGAATTGGCCGTCAAACCTGGCGCACAAAGGCGGGGTTATTACGCACCTGGGTTTAGAACATCGTTTACATGTAGGAGCTACTGGCGGTCTTGTTAATATAGAAGGGTTGTACGTGTTGGAACATTAAGCGGAATGCCAAATGAGGTGCGACAAGTGTTTCTACAAGATTATACCGACATCACATACCTGCGTATTTAAGTATATCGGAAACAAGGTGAGAATGTAAAGTTGAAACACTTTTTTAACAATTTAAGATTATGAGAGCACAGTGTTCTTGCGCTTTTCCGGAATAAGCTCGAATGTTCGAAGTCAAGTAACTCGAGAGTAATCCATTAAGCTCTCAAGTGCCTGGCACACGCGGGATACTTAACACTCCCAGAATTTTCCTTTCACACGCGCGCGCTTACGCTATATATACATTCGAACCCATAATTTAGCGCATCGGCCAGTATTACCGTTGATACACATATGTATCTGTGGCTTCCAGGAATAACGACTTAACTGACTTTTACGTGTTTTCGAGAAATCGACGTTTTAAAATTTCTGTAATGATACTTCATATGTAAGATCGAAATGCGCGAGATGAGTCATAACAATTTAGACATTTACAAAGGTATCGAATATCTTTTGAACCCCACTATCAGCTGCTAGAATACATTTTTCTTCTTTGTATAAACAAACAAAACAATACAGTTAAGTCGTTATTCCGATAACTGTGGAGTTAAGCGGTTTAGGGAAATTGTTCAAATAAGATAAATAACATAGTTATTTCTACACTTAAAACATAGAATACGAATTCTTTTTTAAATATTCATTCCCGCTTATGCGCCTCCCAATGAAATGTGCGTGAAGTCAAGGGAATTCGGTAAACCGAACGTTACTGTTTATGCACACTCGCCCCATCGCCCGACAATCAAAGCTGTTGTATTACCTTCTATTATCTATAGCCTTTGATCTTTGTTGCTATAAAAATAGGTATGTCATAATCTATTTATTGCATAGTATTAACTTCAAAATGGTGCTTTTAATTAAATATAAATATTCAGTTAAGTGGTTTTCCAGATACAGGTGCAGTTAAGGACGCTCTCCGGCTCAACTTCATCAATATCGCAAAAATTGTGATCTAAAAATATTATTTATGATGGAAACCCTTCATGAGTCTCTATACACTATTCTAAAAATCCTCTCTTAAAAAAGTGATGGAGGAAATCTGTCATCACAATAAGACTGTTTTGATTGGTTGTTGCTGGCTCATTTGATTGGTCTACATAGAATAAGCGCCAAAATCGGGTATGTTTGAATTTTGAAGATTAGATTCTTGCCTTTGAATATTTAAAACTGAATAGTATAAGAAAAATTTCCGATTTTATTTATGAGACTTACGTTATTATCGTATAATTTAAACTATTTGAAACAAACTTTTAAAATGAAACTTGATCATGTTCATAACCTCAAAAACAAAAAACAAAGAGATAAATCATACGCGCGAAGCGCGCTAAAAGTGACTAGTAATAAAAAATGACGGTGTAAGAGAAAAGGTGCCAATACGATATTTGAAATAAATACCACTTACACGGTGTGACTATATATAGATATACAAATAACATGGTAGTTTTTCTTTATGTCGCTATGTCTCTGAAATTAATACCGCTTACCATATTGAAAATTATACCATATTATTCCTCTCGATTTCTAGTTTTATATCCCACGGTTGAAAAAAAAAAATTACAAAGAAAACTTTTTTTACAGTAAATTAAAATGTATTTTTCCAACGAGCTTAGATAGGGATCCCATGTTAACGCTGAAATTTTGAAGTCAAATATTTTTATTTTGAATACCGCTTTAGACGTGGGGCTTTGAAGCATGTACTAAGGACTAAAAATCAAACATTTTCTGCAAGTTTCAGGAAAATCACAAGAAAATCGTTTTCTCAGAGAACGTCCTTAAGTGGTTATGCACTTAGCTGATATTTGCTCTTTGAACGCATTTCAGATTTCCGGACCAAGTCTACATGAAAAAGGGTAATTAGAAGGTATAAATTACGGTGCTAACTCAATTTTGATAAAAAATCAGTTAAGTTGTTTGTTTTGAGCAAGACAAATTGAAATACTATTATATTTTTAAACCTTTTTATTTTTCTTTTAATTAGATATATTTATACAATGTAAATATATACAACCGCTCGCTTCGAGAGTTAGCAAAGGTCTCGTTCTCTCTTTGGTTGTTAACGCGTAACTAACAACAATTTATTCAAATGTTTTTCGAGTGTTTCGTGCGCAACTGAAGCGCTCACTAGTTCGCTTCTACAATTATCGTCACGTAATCGCTCCTCTTTCGATCCAATGAAACCTGGAGTTTTCACGAACGTAAAACATAAAGCCTCTTTGCTTAATATTTATTCGAGAATTAATCAAACATTTGGACGAGTATATTAATAATTTAAAACAGAATTATCTCAAAGCGCACGAGTTTACAATGAGCTTAAAATTCACAATTTGTATCGGAACATCGTTATTCCTGCACTGAGAAAAAGATTTGTTTACTGTTAATATGACATTGTAGCTGTTAACATGCGTATGTTTAAACATGACCAAATATAGGCATTGTAACAGTTATAATGCCATGTTAACAGTTAAGTTACGATGTTTTCATAAACAATTTCAATATTTTATCTGAGAACATTGATATTGTAATAGTTACAATATGCTTATTATAGTAGTTTTTGAATCTAACGGCCAATATTTACCAGGATGATGTTGTTTTATCAAAAACGTTTGAAATAAAAACATCATTTATTTTTTTACTCCAACGTTTCGGACATTTTTATTGTTTATCCTGGTGTGGGACATAAACAATAAAAATATCCGAAACGTTGGAGTAAAAAACTAAATGGAGTTATTTCAAACCTTTTTGTTATATAACAACATCATCCTGGTAGAAAATTGGCTATTAGATTAAAAAACTACAATTTACAAGAACTTCTACCATCAGCTACTTTCAAATCTGAATATGTCTATTAGTTAATATAGATATTGTAACTATTACAATATCACATTTTATCCTTAAACATGTCAAATAGTTCTATTTCAAATAGATAAATGTATTAACAGTAACAATATTCTTCTCTCAGTGTGGAAGCCACAGATATACAACACACACGCGAACAACACCCATTGCAGACGCGAGCGCGCAGACGGATTCTTAAAGCGGAAAATTGACCTCTCCGCGAGGTTAAATCCGATTAGGCAAAGTATATAGAAATCGGCGCGGCGTTTTACTCGCGTGTAAGTGGCCAGGTATACCCACGGGCAAAGTCAGTAGCACGGGGAGGTCCTCGAGAAAACGGTTTATGCCAAAGTTCCTCGCGAAGTTTCCCTATGAATATAGGGTTCTTCAGAGAGCACGAGAGTTTCCTCCCCCTTGAAGCGCTACGTGCATCGGCCTACTTGGAGGGTATCAATCGTGAGCCCCGTATAAAACTCTACGTCGCGACGAGAAGAATTATTCTTCACTCGCTAACGTAATCCGGGCGTTTTGTTCAATTATTACCCGAGGATTATGAAATTTGCTATTCTGCCTGACAGCACATGAAATCAGCGCGAGCGAGAGACTTTATAATTCAACGTGGCATGTCAAGACCACATTCTGGTTAGATTAACTACGCGGGAGCAGTTCTGTTTGCAGTTCGAAAGGATTTGAGAGAGACTGGGCTGCACTTACGCGCGCCGAAACGGACGAGGTACGATATGAAATCCGTCAAATTGTTTTAGCTAACGGTTTAAGCGCGTGTATGTGTAGTTAGATTGGTTGTAATTTCATTGTTGTAGATTTGCTTTGTTATTTTTATTATTTGAGGAAAAAGAGATATAATAAAAGAGATACAATTGAAGGAAAATTAATGAAATTTTCAAGTTGCTTTGACAATTTTTTGCTATTTTTTTGGTTCGCGTGAGAAAATAATTATTCGAATTAAAATTTAATCAGCACCTGGATATTTCTCTTATTCAATTTAACTTCGTGAGAGCTGAAAGAGTTATGGCTTATATCTCAATGAAATCCAGTGCAGTGTAGATCTCTCCGCTTCACATGTAATTGAGTATAATAAATTGCAAAGGAAAAGCTTCCTATCTTCCGAACTTTTTGCCTTCAGATACAGAGTCCCGTATATTTCAAACCCGCTTATTCATGACTGCATTAACAGCTGTAATCTTCTGCAGCACTTCTTTATGATACAGTAGCTGTGCAGTACAATGAATACTTCGAAATTCGGTGTTTGAAATCCATGATAGGTGCGTGTACGTGTATGCAACTTTTTATAAATAAAATATGCATTTTATACAAAAACAAAATAAAAACCTATATAGTTTAAAAAACAAATGAAGCGCACTAATTTAACCTACGAAACGTCGAATGTTCCCACATCAACACCCTGTTGGAAACCACTAGGACGAAGCATCTCCGAGCGATTGAAAAATGCACTTTCACCCATCAGCCGCGAGCTCGCCAAGAATCTCCAGTCAATTTCGAGTGTAAACACACTCGAGCGGGGGCTTTTCTCATTTGCTTCTTAAATCCGACTCGCTGCACCTCCGCCATCCCCGCGATTCATTCGAACCGCCGCTCCAACCCGAGAAATTGCGAACCACGGAGTTTGTTCGCCCGACGAGTAAAAAAAAAAGACGAAGACAGAAAGAAAGAGGGAAGGAGCGAGAGCAAAGACAAAAACGCGTTGAGCCATCGGACCGATAAAAATGCATCCCGCGCTCGTCTCCACCTCGTTTCTTCGGCCGAGCTCTTTTTCGCCGAAACAGGGTACTGTCGAAGTTACGCTGCAAAAAGAAAGAGATAGAATTCCTGAAGGCGACGATGTACTACTGTACTTCGTACCGGCAACCGCGACACAATTACGATTTCCCGCGTTAAATCTCAGACTCGCTAACTCTGCCCTGTGCTTTCTTGCGCCTCTTTCTCTCCTTCTCTCCTTCTTTGTTCTCCCCGATAAAGAGAAAAGAAATTACCCACCCATTGCTGATTCGATTGCGCAGGCGCGAGGAGGAAGAGAGACGGAGAGAGGAAAAAGTAGAAGTGAGAGGCAGGCAGGCTGGGAGAAATGACGTTGAAGAGCGCGAGACCAGATGAGAGCGGGAATAGAGGGCGTATAATGAATGGAAAGAGCGCGAGCCACGCGACAGCAATGAGAAAGCGAGAGCTTTGACACGGTGGAGAATTCGGATTGAGATTCATTTATTAATCTGGTCAAATTTAATCGGTTTCGCGATGGATTCCTCCCCGAGGAATTATATCGTGAGCGCGGTGGAGCTATTGAATCGCGATTAATCGCTTGATTGTCGTTGAATGAGCTTTCATTTGTCAATAATTTTCAATTATTTTTTTTGCTTTGTTTCGCAATTTTTCTTGACTAATAATCGATATCATATTTTGTTATTGAACATAAAAGTATTAATATTCTGAAACAAGTGTTCACAATCATAATAAGTTTAATTATTGGAATGGATTTGGCAGGTTCGGACACTGACGAACCTACCAAATCCATTTGAATAAACTACGAACGATTTCCACTTTAATCGACTTTTAATTATTTATAAACTTTTTTTACAGAAATATCTTTTTCATTTCAAATTTTATTGTTTTCATGGCAGTTTTCTTATTTTTTTTTTTTTTTTTAATATAAACATTTTCTATATTTTCAATTTTCTTCATGCATTCCACAACTATAACCGAATTTCGATTTGAACAATTGACTAGCTCGGTCAGTTGATAGATGTAACGTATATCCCACTCAAATTTAACAATAAAAATAGCAATTGCAACGCTTTTGTCATTCGCTTTAAATCCAATAAAATTAATTAACCGCTCTTAGCTAACTTAGACACTCCATAAACAAACCTTTTTCATCACTTAAATACGTCAAATCCTTCCGAAACGCCTCGAAGAAATCCCGGGAGAAAATTTCGCGGCGCTAAGGATAGAGTTGCGAGAATCCTGCGAGCCGAGAGCAATCTAAACCGCGGGAGAAGAGAACGACAGCTTGAAGCCGGGCAATAATTCGTGGAAGCCAAATGGCTGCGGGGGGCCTGATCCTTCCCCATCCACTTCACCCTCGTTCTGCAGAAATGAAACGACGGCGAATGAGAAATAGAGAGGATGAGATGCGGGCGAGCAAAAAAGAAAGAAAGAACGAGAGGAGAGTTCGCTTAAGTGTGTTTCGAAATACGACGTCCGAGGCGAATTAAGGAATCGTGAGGCTGTGCGAAAAAAAAAGACTCGGTCAAAGCTAAGTGTCGACTGTGTGATCTATAATGAATTGCTTCATTTAGTATTGAAGTGCAAACTGACTGCGCTGATGTGCATGAAATTTTATTTTCATCAGCTGATGTAGCGCCCCATTTATGCTGGAAATAATGCAGTACATTTTATTATACGTAAAACGCGCTGAAGAGCAAAATAAAAACTAGCTCCTGCTAATCTCAACGACGTAATAAGACTGCTTTTACACGAGCATAAAGCTCTACTTACATTTCTCATTTACCATGTAAATTGAAAATCTCTTTGTCATCTAAAACATGATAACCGCGCTGCTGGAGCACAGCTCTGTTCCCGCATCCCAGGGCTACTATTTATCCACTAGACTTTTATGATCGTCGAACAGCGAAAAGGGTAAACTCTTGCCTCATAATATAATAGCTGAATAATCATCGCTCACAGAGACCGTCATATTCCATTGTGTAAACCTTTCCTCTCTCTCTCTCCCTCTCTCTCTCTCTCTCTCTCTCTCTCTCTCTCTCTCTCTCTCTCTCTCTCTCTCTCGCTCTCTCTCTCTTCCTCCGGTTGTTGACGGAAGTCGTAAAAGTAGCTCGGCAGAAACGTAAAAACATATCTGCGCTCCGCACAGGAGAAGCGGCGACGACGAGGAAGACCCTCACTAGCTCGCTCGCGTCCTCTCTCTCTCCCTCTCTCTCTCCGCGAAACTTTATGCGTTTTTACGACAAAGGTGCTCTACATTCTCGAGAAGAGGAAAAAATGCGTAAAAGCCACCCCCTTTATTAAGGCGCTGAGAACTGCATTATAGAGTCGTCGTGTTTCGTCACTTTCGTCGGGGTTTAAGTTTCTCATATAATATATTATATTTTTCTGGGCGATGACAGTTTTCCGAGATAAAGAATAAATGTTTTATTCATTTTAGACGCTTATTATTTATGTTGTGGGGTAACAACAATTGTTCTTTGGCTCTAAAAATTTTAACTTGAGAAATAACAACTTGGCCCTTTTATTTAGCTGCGGAAAGATCTTTATTTTTTGTTCGGTTTCTTATGCTACTGCGTAATTCTTATAAATGTAAATGTAATCTACATCTTATCTCCATTGATTATAAGAACAAAAGAAAGTAACTCAGTAGACAGCTATTAAAGTTTTCCCGACAATTAAATTCGTCTGCATATTTATGAAAATTTTTTCTATTATTTATTTAAAGTTACGATAAACTTACTAGGAAAAGCCGTGACCGCCATGAACCACGTCGACGTGCAGACGTGCACGACGTTGACTTCGCTCAAACTTTGGAATATCTAAAACCACAATCCCATGGTCTAATGTTTTCAAAAAGTCGAAAAAAGGACATCTTAGTGCTATTTTAAAAATCTTTAAAAATATCTTCGACTTAGAATGTCAATAATTTAGTCTATGAAGGTCTAAGATAACGTTTTAAAAAAGAAAATGTAACTAGTGATTACAAGATTACATTTGCTTATTTTAAAATCTAAAAATATTTGTTTTGTACAAAAAAAAATGCTGACTCAAAATTAAGCATTGAAAATGAAAATGCTTCAAAAGATTTTTGCAACAAGTTATTGCATTTGTGTTGTCCAACTTTGAATTAGCATAACTTTGTCCAGATTTAAATTATTTTGATTCTGAAAACAACAATAAAATCTTACCCACTCTAATTTTATTTTCTTCTTATGAACATTGTTCGGAACTTCTCTGGAATAATTTATTGGTGTTTTTACTAGAGGCTATTTTCAAGGAATCTGAAAAAAAAGAACTAAAATGACCATAACTCGATGTTTTTAGAACATTAGATCGTACAACTGTATCTTTCTTCATTTGTTAGCATTCAAAAATGTATCTCGAAGTTTGAGTGGACTTGTCATATTTGAGTGCTGTATCTATCAAGGAGCGCGGGAGCGCTCCGAAGGCAAGTATAGAAGATCCTTAGGAGTGACCGCGCGATGATATACATTGAAATGGATTAGGATTACTATTAATACACAGCAAACTGAAAGACGACAAATCGAATTACGATTTCGGAAATAAAGAACTTCCATAATTCAATGCAAACTGAACGGTATTGTTAAATAAAAATCCTATTTTATCCAAAAAGAGATTTCAAGGGTATTGTAGGTATAATATAAAAATCAATTCATATTGTACACAGAGAATCCCTTCCGCTCGCTTCCGCATGACCGATTCCTCCAATCAGTTTTTCCAATTATACTTGTCAATTGAAACCCTTTCAATCAAGCGGTCGCCATGCTGATCCCGCGCCAGACGACCAAATAGCATTTTTTACCACGATAGTGTACCCCCGGTGCTATATATAATCCCATAGAGGCTTTTAATTCCATTTCTATTTATACCTAATCGTTTATGACTGGAGTGACTAGTTTGTCAAAGCAGCCATTTCTCTAGTAATATGTATTAAAAATGATCTAATTAGGAAAGTGAATAAATTGCACATATCTTTCCTCATTATCTGTTGGAAAAATTAATATAAAAACAAAATTCTACAATATTCAAAGTTACTTTTTTACGATATTTACATAATAACTGCTGATAACTAACAAGTCGTTACGCTAATCATTGGCAAAATTGATTTCAGGAATCGTTACAATCATCCTGCATCTAAATATGCAAACCTGCCTGACAAAAACGTCCGCCTCAAAATGGCCGCAAAATATCTACTTTAAAAGCCCGCGTTTTCAATCATCCGCAATTCCTACTATTTCCAGGCTATTGTTGTGGCGGAATTTTTTTTTGATTACCCACGATGCGGGTGACCCCCAAAATAAAACTTGCTGACCTACATTAAGCTACCATCAATTGTCGTTTCTTTTTATTTCGTGCTGTCATCGCTGCACGCGTTCGCGCTTTCCCGACAATTTTGTCTGTTTCGACGTCTCTGATGCTTTTAAATTGTCATGTAGATTTCGCGCCTGTTCGACGCTGTTGCGCGCACGTTCTCTTGTCCATGTAAGCCGCGTATGCGCGCGCGAATCGCTGGCCATTTTTCCGATAAAAATCTGACGATATTAACTGAATTTTCAGTTACCCGCGGAACGAGAGGGATTCGATTTACGAGCGAACGAGACTTTTCTTTTTATCCAGTAAGCATCTTTTTCGTCTTGGAGATAGTTTGATTGATTGTATTCTTCAAGTATTTTTGGGCATATTTTCTACAGATCACGAATCATAGTCCAACCATAGAGTAATTGTAGATAATCACAAATATTTATTTTAAATAAATATATTTCTAATTCGTCAATATTAAAAGAACTAAACGCATCGAAAATACAGTAAAGATGTTTTACAATAATTATAAAAGCTCGATTTTATTTCTACTATCATTTCCTTTATATTTTTAGTCAATATTTTTTATGGATAATAGAATAATTGAATTAGGATACTGGTGGCCCAGTTATGGCTTCAAAAGTAAAAATATGGATGCATATTGGGTTAAAAAAATTGAAACTCGAATCCTGCGTAAACCAATTACTTAAGCTTTAATAAATATTCGTAAGTTATGTATGCCTTAGTAAGCCAGTCATAATCAAGTCTATTAAATATTACACGTTCAAATAAAAAAAAAAACTTAATTTAACTTAACCTAGATTGAATCGAGTATTAATAACATATGAAATTGGTTAGCATTTATCATGAAACCAGGTACTTCTATTTATTAAGAGATGTTTTTATTTTCTACGTATAGGATTGACTTAATGAAAGTCTGAGTGAATATATTAACCTGCTCTATTTTTTGTCAAATACTTATAAAAATTCAAAGCTGTCTGCGAAGGTACCTGTCGAGAAGAAATGTTAAAACTTTTTTTATAGATGTTTTGCTTCTTCCCCTTATGGAGCACAAATAGACACTTTACTTAAAAACACAATGAAGCGCGTAAAAAGGATCTTGAAATATGCAAAACTTCGAGTGCATTCCTAAAATATTCAAGCAAGATTTATACTATTTACGTCATCAAACTGCAAGCTTGAAAAGCACAATAATTTCCCCATCCCAAAAGATAAGTCGAAAGAGACAGCCGTATGAATATTGAAGAGCAACGTATCAAATAATTAAACATCGACAACGTGAAAGATTCAATCTACGCGCGTCTTGCCAACCAAACAATCGATACCCGTGCCGGGAACCTTATGAATAATAAACGCATCCAAATAAGTCGACGACGTCCCCATGCGTCGACTTATTTGGAATCACGTGGCGCAGCGATAAAATGCACGCGGCGCCGTAAACTCGAAACCTGCGCGTTCCCGCGGCACTTTGAATTCTCAATACGCAGTTAGCATTTCATAAAGGTTCGAGCCGGCGCATACGCACACGGGGGGCGTCAATTATTTTCCATCCAATTTCGCGTCGAATTTCCCACGCGTTACATTCGCGTGTGTTTATTGCTTGCCCGCGCCGCGTTTCGTAATTTCGAAAAAAAATTTCTCTTCGTTTTCGGTCCCGCGAAATCGGAAAAATGGAGGACAGTACTATTACTTTGCTAATTTTCGAATGTGTTTTTTTTGTTATTAATCTCAACAGTTTAAGCGCGCCGAATGCAACGTGTTGTTTTTCATTTTCGCATTTGAGGGGGACGATTCAATTTTTACGGAATATAATCGTCAATTTGCTTTTTATATTTTGATCTAAATTGCTTTGTTTGAAATGCTAACAGCCTGGGGCGAAGCAAAATACGCGCGGTTACGTAAAGCACGCGAATGTGGTACTTTAACAATATTTATATTGCTCTATGGGCAGTATTTTTAAATTATACGAATTATAGAAACGCAATACTTTTGTATATATTGGAAAAAATTAGAAAAATATTCTGTTACTGAATGCAATATAATACCTTGATATTGGTAATAATACAGAAGCCCTAGAAAATATTGTTCCTTTTTTCAAATATCTAAAATGTGTACTATATTTGGCAAAAACCCTGATACCTACACGATATCAAATTTTTAACAGCTGACCTTGAAAGAACAAAATATATACTTGTTCCATCGCGGACCCGGAAATACAAAAGGAGTGGGAAAAAATAACAGTGTACTTTCTATTAATCCAACTTTTATTCGAGAAAAAAACTTTAGAGAATCTGTGACGTGCTATTCGTTTCAAAATCGTGTAACGACAAGTAGTTGTTTATCATTATAAGAAGCAAAACTCACTCCTGAGCAACGTGCATTAATTATTTTTCTGTGGAAAATCAATATCTTTTAGAATCTCTTTTATAACATGTCTACTTTTTTAAAATAATTTATAAATTACTTGAGTATATCTAATTTGTATTTCGGTTTAATTTTATAATCAATCGGCTTTGGTATAAATATTACTATCGTTCCGTGATAATAACAATAGGTATTATATGGGAATTCTAAACCATCGGATTTGTATATTAGCGATTTCCTAGACCAGTGATGTAGAAAGTAGGCAGCTTTTTCGCGAAAAACATTCCCCAATTCCCCGTTCTTTACCTGAACCAAAAGGTCAAAAGAGGTTCTAGACTACCAGTTCAGAAAGTCAAAGACTTTCTAATCCACTGGCCCAAGAAGTCGCTGGTTAGAAGTCCGGAGGTAAAAATAAATAATAAATACTATGATGCCCCAAAAAAGTCACAATACAGTTGGTTACTCAATATACGATGTTATATTTCAGGTAAGTATACAACTCGCACAATACGGAAAACCCATTGTGTGCGGGTCATAAAGGTGTGAAAATCGATTTTCTCCATTAATTTTAATTGAATGGCCATCAAATTTCTGTAATGGCAACGAAATTTGATTACAAAATCATAACAGCATAATTGAATTTCGAAAATACCCTTATAACTCAATTAATCGGTCGAAGAATTCTGAAAATTACCCCATCATCAACTACGCAAAAAACACCTTCTTTCCGAAAACCTCCAGAATAATCTCCACGAATCGTCGTTGAATTCTCAAGCCACGATAAAAAGCGCCTGCCTAGCAAGCAGTCGCTGTGAGGCAATCAAATTATTATGCCACGGAGCGTTCTTCCCGGTGAAATCTGCTGGCATGCGGGGAGCATTAATCAAGCATAGAGAGAGATCGAGCATGTCATTCATCCATCGGAGAGGACTCTATAGAATTTACGAGGAGGCGAAAAAGGAGCAGAAGGAGGAAGAAGCGGGCGAAGTAGAAAGTAGAAAGAGAGAAGTAGAAATTGAGGGCCCAGCAGCAGGCTATAAAAGACTAGCCGTAATTGGCTGACGAGGGCAATAAATGTAGGCTGCGCGCGTTGCTACTGCCGCCGGCGCCACCAAGTGAAGGGAAACTTTTTATCTGCTCTCCCCCCCCTCTCACCGGATCCTTTTTTCCAACGCAGCAGCTGATTTCCTGGTCGAGCACCGCGATAAGTCTCCTCTCTGCGAACTCACGTGTGCGGATATGAGGGGAGAATCTCTCTTGCTCTCGTGATGAATTGAAACCGCGTAGGAGATGAAATATAGGAGAAGGATTAGACGCGTCGCGAGGCCGAGCCATATTTTTACAGTGGCGAACTTTAGAGGGAGGCTGTATCGCCCTTTTTAATGCTTTGTACAGCTGGGAAGAATTATTGCCCCTTGCCCCGGCGAAGAGGATTTCGTAAGATCGAATATTTTTTTTTTAATATCTTCATTCTCATTCGTTATTTATTGTGAATTATTTGAATTTTTTATGAGCGGGTCGCGCGTATTTTAGACTTTTAATTTTCAGTTTTTATAATGGAACATTGAAATAATTTTAGAGATTAATTGAAGAAATAAAAGAGAAAATAATAATTGAGAAAATAAAACAAAAAAACGATTATTGGCTGGACTAAAATAACTAGTAAAGTATTAATTAATTCTGCTGTCCATTTCAATATACAAAGCGTGAAAAAATTTAAATAATTGATGCTGATGAATTAAAATAAGCAGCGAATAAAAAATCAATGAATGTTGAGAATAGACAATGCTAACGAAGGAAATGCATATAGAAACATATGTGGTGTTACGAGTGGTAGCTCCCGGTGAGCAAGCGCGTGCGGCCATGAACCCAAAAAAAGCATGCGGTGCCGATTCATGCACAGACCCGAAGAACGTAGTTCAACATAAACGCCGGGTCAGCAATGCACCAAGTGTCGGCGAGGCACGCCGAATGTCAAAGGCGCATGACATCAACTAGTACGAGTCAGCAGAGCAGCGAACAGCGCATCTATGAGGCACTGAATCATCGGCACAAGGATTGAACGTCGAATTAGGGGGAAGGAACGAACGGTCAATGTGCAATGATCCCCCACTCACGAACCCGGGGGCGAAGCCTTAAAAGCGGTAGGAAACGCATCTAGGGGTCAGACAGAAAGAGAGAGAACGAGAGTCAGGTCGAAGACAGGTTCAGAGACGAAAACGGACACGAGAGGCGAAGCATCAGAGTAGACACGATAGGGCGTCGATTGGTCGCATCGCGAACGCGCGTTAGATTATCTCTCTCTCTCGCGTATAAGTATTTTAATAAATACAACTCAAGTTATACTTTCACTCTTATTGTATACAGGTGAGAAAATGGAAAGGTAATCTGCTTTTATACCACTCTAACCTCAAAATCACAACTTTGATATGATTTTTCGGCGCTCGTGGTATAAAATACCGTTCGAAACTAGTGCGTAAGTCGATTATTTAGGTGGTGTGACTTTTTCGCACTCGCTTCGCTCGTGCAAAAAGTCACACCAGCTAAATAATCCACTTTCCCACCCGTATCGAAATGTACTATTAATTAATCTCTAAATGAAATTTATATCTAGGGAATTGTTGCAATTCATGCAGTGGAAAAAAGTGATGAACGTTGGAAGCGAACCCGGGCCTGCAGCGCATGAACGGTGAACCACGGAGGTCTGTATTAATTTGAGTATTATTTTAAAGTATAAAGAAACACTAAAATTAACACTCGACTTCAGAGTTATAATTTTACGTTTGAGTGTAATGGGAGTATCAACTCTAACTGTCGAAAAATGAGTGGACCCAAATTTGAGCATACCCTCTAAAAATGAATATGTGAAAAGTCGTTCACTGTGGTGCGAATAAGAGAAAAAATTGACTAATTCTTTACTGAATATTCACTTAAGATTTTATTCCACTACTTCAATAAGTGAATATTCAGTAAAGAATTAGTTAATTTTTTCACTTATTCGCACCACTGAACGACTTTTCACATATTCATTTTTAGGGAGTAAACTCTCGAAAAAGGGTTTTTTTTTCGTAAGGAATATAATCAAAAATAAAGTACTAGACTTCCTGATCAGTTAGAAGATGTCAGGGCTATTGCAGACCATCATATTATAGTTTTTATTGCTCTAATACGATTTTGTAATATTTACAGAACTGAGGATAACTTTAACAAAAATAAACGCATAAAATAATATTAACAAAAATTAAAACCTAAAGAAGACTACATGAAATAAAATATAAAAAAATTTGAAGTACAATAGTTCTAACATTCCTTTAGAACTGAATGCAAAAATACAAAGTTCTCAAAAGCTATTTTCTATTGGAAATCATTACAGCATATTTTAAAGACACTCTTCACAAAACTTAACTTAAAACAAAAGGCAAAAGACCGGCATTAGCACAGCCATTCCTCGTATACATTCCTCACATCAACGTACCTCCCAAAATCCCGCAATTCCCGACACCCGAATTAGCTCAATCCCCCATTTCCCGCTCTCTTCTCGGCCCTCCATTTTTACAGAAACTACTCCTCTCGTTTCTCCCGCGATAAGCTCACCGTGTGCACGCCGGATTTCGCGAGTGTAAGGAACGCGAGAAAAAAAATTGGCAAATCCCATTCTACGTACGGCCGCTCGGTAAATAGACTGGCGAGAAAGAAAGGAATATACGCGTTCCTTATTCCCTAACAATGGAGAACGCGCCTGGACTGCGAAACAACGAAATGGTTCGGGCGCTCTCTGCTGTGCTTTTCCTCCGGAGATGCTCGGTCAGCTGCACGGTACAAAGAGAGAAACAAAGAGAGGGATAGCAGAAGGTGAATGTAATTTTAAAGGGCTGATAGGGCAAGGCGACAGAAAACGCGACTGGGTAATAATTGATAAATGTATAAATGTCACAGTTCGGGTTATTGACATTTTGACTTGTATCACAGGAATTATTTAATAAAATATGTATGACTTCTCTTGAGGAGTTTTTGTAATGAATAAATCAAATTGTGAATGAAATACAATTTAATCCTTGGGCACTAAAGAATTATTTTCGTTCTGACACGATTCTCCCGCTGCCATCAATTCGAAGAATTCTAAAGCATTCATATTATTATCAATCGTACTTTCCGGACAAATTTAATATATTTGAGATGGACGGAAAATTCATGGAAGAACCACAGCTACGAATAAAAATACAACGAACGAAAAATGTAAAGTACTTCATCGCACCTTCGATTCAAGATTCAACATCGTTCAGCTTTAACGGCAAAACCCTTCACAGCCACCAACAATCCAGCCGCAATAACAATGAATGTAAAGCATTGGAGTTCGCAAAAAAAAAATGAAAAAAAAAAATCGATTCTCGTTTATTAATAAGCTTTTAAATCCAACCCAGCGCCGAGTGAAAGCGCTTTTCACACCGCGCTGCGCTTTAACACCTCCGCACAAAAGCCAACCATTCAATTTCGAGCCGGCACACGTGAAATACCAAAACATTAACGGCCGCGCCACATCCCCCACCCCACTTAATCCTGCACCCGTACCAAAATACGCCGGGATAAAATTCCCCCGGCCACTGCCGCCCTATACCGCAGCCATTGCCGACCATACAACCTCGCTACAAGGAAACGCAATCGTCCGAATCGAATCTTTCTCGAGAGCGCCGACCAAACCAGTCATATTTTTTTCCCCACGTAACGGCGCGCGAAATTCCGTTCATTACTTTTCACGCGAGTCAAGTGCGTATACTCTGTGTCTGTGTGTGTAAGTATACGCATCCCCGAGCCAACGGATAATAAATAAGCATTCCGTGCGAGGACCATTTGTTTCTTCGCGCATTGTTTTACGAGAGAAAAGAAGGAGGTACTCGCAAAGCGAAAGATCCCCATCTGTCTTATATACCGCCCGGCGGCGTTGTCGTTTTTCTTCGCCCGCGCGCGCGCGCTTTATGATCCTTTCAAGTGGGAGTCGGACTACTACTCCTATACTACTACCAACGCTGCTGCCCCTGCGTCTCCATTGTGTTGCCATGTTTCTCAAGTGCTCTTGGATGTGTACGAGGTAGCTCCCGATGATATTCCGCGAGGAGAAGGAGAGAGACTCGAGGCTTCTCCGCGCGCTCTCACCCTATATGCGTATGAGTTCAGGTCGGTACGAGGATGTATTTGTGGGTGAGAGAGAACGAGGGCGAGGTTGTAAGACACGTAGTTTTCTTTTATGCGCGGTTGTCGGGAATTGAGATGATACTAGCTCTCAGTTCCGGAAATGATCGGGTATAGTGCTAGTAAATTTGTTAATTAGAACTAAAAAGAGTTGCGCTTGATTGGCATAGTTTGTTCAAATTAGTTTAGGTAATTCAAGTTACATATAGGTATATTATTTGAAATTCTATGAGTAAAGTAATACAAAAGATATTATTGTTGTATGGATTCGATTATTGAAAGTTCAAAGAGGGCGACGAAAATTGAGCAAAAACTAATTAAGGTTTTACCGAATCTGTGTATATAGGTATATTATTTTAAATTTAATTTATTTATTGGATTTTGTATGAAATTTTATTCATTCCCATGCAAATGTCGTTTTAATAATAATCGAAAAATAAAATGGTTAATGGTATATATTGACGGAATACCAAGGCATATATATTTTTATATTTTCCAATGATTTATTCATTCAAACATCACGTATACCCATTATTTGAAAAATTAATTTTAAAAATCTTTATTTCCAATATCCAATAAGTACTCTTAAAAAAAACCTTAAAAATACATCAGTCAATCGATTGCACAGTATATTCTTATAGTAAAAAAGGAATAACTCATCCTCACTGTTCTCGTACACTGAAAAAAATTTCACGTTGTAAAAACTGAAAGTACGGCTCTGACAACAGTACTGTTCGGCTGATTTTCTTTCTGCTAAATTTTATAGATACAGTAATTGTATTCGTACAGTTGTGAGAGCTGTACAAGATACACTGAAAGCACTAATGTATAGAGTTCTTTTGTCGGAGCATTAAATAGGTTATGATTCGCCATACATACATATTTTTCATTAAAATAATCTCGATTGATAAGTACACTGATTACAGATGAAATACGCAAACGCGGATTGCAAACATGCGGTTGATGTGGCCGGTTTCTTGACTTTTTTAGGTTATAACATGAACATTGGCTTCGCGTTGTAGCGTTGTCAACAAACAAATATCGGCGGCAAAACTAAATCGTACGGCTGTCAGAGCTGTACAAGTACATTTCCCGCATCTGACCAATAGTGCCGTTACATTATACAAATGAATAGCTACTTCAGCCGTCTGTAAGGGTAAATGAACACTATAAATAGTGTTAGTACAGCAAATCGAAACTATGGTTTCTACAGCCTATAATTTTTTTCAGTGTACTCGAGAAGTACCGCACGAAAGGGAAATAAATACCAACCGAACTTGTATATATTAAAGACTTTTAATAAGCAGAGCTGGAAAAAATATAAGCTGCGGAAAACGCGTCCGCTCGCTTTTACGCTGTTATCAAATCTGAATTTCTTCTCAAAGGAAAGAAAAAGAAAATCGACCCCGCCCGTTGCTAAGGATTGTTAAAATATAAGATACTCCCGAAACCGAACACTCTTTTATTTAAACTCTATCACCTGTGGTCAGAAACGTCCATGAATCAGCCAAACACTTATCATGACGTGGGCTCTCCGATTATCGATCCATACGATCGGTGGAGAGACAGCTGTGGCCCCGGTAGATGCAAATCATCTCCGGGTACAGAACCACACTGATATAGAAAGAAATATTTGAGCCCAATTCCTGTGACTTAACTGTTAATACACCTAACTAAAATTATTAATAATATGATGATGTTATTAATAAATAAGTCAAATTCAATTAAGTAATGAAACTTCAACTGTTTATAAAACATTTTATTTCCATCATACTATAATGACCATTTTATAGCCTGAAAAGCGGAGAAAAAGTGGCGTCTGATTCCCTCTTTTACTTTATTCCCACATAATACGGAAATAAAGTAAATTAGCAGGAATAAAGTAAATTAGCGGGAATAAAGTAACACAGTCTAATTTTTTACGTTTATGGTAAATTGGGTTAAAACTAACAAAATTATAACACATAAATACAAAATAACTTTTCAAATCTATGAAGTGGCCACAGTAGTAATGTACTATTATGAACTTTTCATCGTTTGTCAATATTTTATTTAACGTTTAATTTGCATATCTAGTCAATAGTTATTATTTCGTATTAAACAATTTAAAACATCAAATATAAAGTATTATAAATACTGATAATGTTAGTATGATTATTAAAACTTTAAGAATACTATTAATTCTTGTTTATTTATTTGTAAGATCAATTTACTTTTAATAATTTTAGTTTCGTGTATTAACTGTTAAGTCATAGGAATTTGGCTCAGCTATTTCTTTCTATCAGTGCACCGAAACATTGAACAAACCGTTCCCATTTCGTAGATGGCAGAGTTATCAAAAAGACGTATAAATAAATTAGATCATCTAATAAAAGAAAGCAATATAATAACAACAACTTGATATATTTAAAAGATCAAGCAAGCGGGCTTACGTAAACAATTATATACAACAATAAAATCATTATTCTTATTTGTTCCGTAACACCCACTGAAAATTCCAGAAGCCATATAATATTCCATAATTTCTAATTACGTCTCACACCTCGCGCGCTCTCCTGCGTCTCTCCGGCCGCTGACCCCTTTCGCCGCCATCGAGCACAAAAGTGTGCAGCAGGTCTGCCGCGCCCACAAGACGACGACGACGAGACCGAATTAAGAAGTCGTCGTCCTCGTGGAAGAGACGCGACGTAGAGCCGCGCTGAAAAGTTTCGCAGCCCGCTGGAAAAAATAAAAGCGGCGCGCGCTAATAAGTTCCGTCATGCGTGCACTTTTCTTTTCAGCGCGAGGCGAGGTATACTATTACTTCGCGCGAAATTTGTTTTTAACGCAGCCGCTGCGGCTGCCGTTACCTTGTTACGCGGAAAATTTAGCGCGCACGAGCTTTCGAAGAAAAACTATAGTATCTTTCGTTTCTTTTCGTTGGTGTTATTAGTTTTTTTTAATTTGAAAGAGGGTCAGTGGGCAATGAAAACGTCGTTATTGACTGAGCGGTTATCTGGGATAGGGGTGGATGCGCATGATATGCTATCCATGAATACAAACAAAGTTTTCTATTAAAATTCATGACTTGCTGTTCGCCAAGTTTTTTTCCGAGGGATAAGAAACTTGAAATGTTCATCGAACGCCATTTTTTATGATCTATCAAATAAAGCTCGACTGGAAAAGTTGTATGACATGAGTAGCTGTCTGTCGCTGTTATTTTATTCATAATATATATATATATGGGAGCGTCCAGCAGAAACGGGCCACAAAGAGGGTCTTTTTTCGCGTAAAAGGCGCTCTGTTTAACTCGTTCATAATCGTATGCTGCGTCTTTGAAAAAAAAACCAAGGACCTATATCGATAGATTTTTTCCTGCTCTTTCCAATGGTGCCATTGTTTTTCTTGCGAAACGCTTTCTTCCGGACGAAAACTCGAGTTGAATATTGAAAGCCATTTTTCTCAAAGTATATCATGTTTTTTTTCAAAATAAACTACAACATTGGAAAGTACAACTCTTAAGCTTCAAAACCCTATCTTGGAGAAGTTGGAGAAATAAAGGGTTTAAAAGTAACAACATGAAACAGACAGCGCCGAGGGTTTGCGCGAGCCCCTCGCGCCCGTGCGTACGGCACGTTTAAGTGCACGCTCTATTCAATTCGCTAATAATCGTGTACCAAGTCTCTGAAAAAAGAACTAAGGACATATATCGATAGATTTTTTCCTGCTCTTTCCAATGGTGCTATTATTTTTATTCCGAAATGCTTCTGTTCGGGATTAGTACCCGAAGTGCCCGCTAGATGGCAAGCACCAAGCGCGCTACCTTCAATGAAAAACATCACCTCGCGGGCTTAAATAGAGGCCTGCGTCGCCCACTAGCCAGGTGCTTTATGCACATGCCTTATTACTTTGCCCCTTTGTCTTATTGCCTTAATAAAAAAAGCTTAATAAAATGTCTAACATTTTAAATCGTTGCTGTAATCCATTTGATGAAATAAAGCATTCATCGAAACTTAGGTTTGTTTCTGATAAATTTAGAGCTTGTTATCCGCATTTAACTGATAGAGACAAAAATGCGATTCTTGTCGAATAAAATCTAATGCTCAGATTGAAGAAGAGAGTGAGATTTCAATAGAAGATTCTAAAGAAATTATTTTTAATTTGAAAAAATTGTTGAATGACCAAAATTTGACAAAAATGGAAAAGATATTACTTTTGAAATTACTTCCTAAAAACTGGAGCTCTCGCAAAGTAGGTAGATTTTCGAACTTGTCTCGTCGACTTTCATCGAAATGTAAATTATTTGATAACCCAGCCCAATTAAATGACAACAGAGGAAATAAAAAAATATCAAGTGATACTTTAGATCAAGCAAAGCTCTTCTATGAAAGTGATGAGAATAGTAGAATTATGCCAGGCTATAAAGATAACAAATGTATAAAAAATGATGATGGCACAAAAAGTTACATCCAGAAACGGCTTGTTTTATACAATCTTCGAAAACTATATTTAAAATATAAGCAACAGTATCCTGGATCGAAAATAGGATTCAGTAAATTTGCCGAATGTCCTCCTAAATATTGTGTTTTAGCTGGTAGCAGTGGGACACATTCAGTGTGTGTTTGCGTTTATCATCAAAATGTTAAACTTCTGTTAGTTAGTTTAAGAAACTCAGGGTTTCTTTTGATAGAATGAACACTTATAAAGATTGCATAGCCGAAATAGTTTGTAAAAGTCCAACAGCGAAATGCTATTTAAATATGTGCGAAAATTGTCCTGGTGTCGAACCTCTAAAAAATGATCTAGAATTATTATTCGAAAGCTCTGAGATTAATGAAATAAAGTTTCAAATGTGGAAAACTACCGATAGATCAACATTGCAAACTGAAAACGTCTCTAAGTCTTCATTTATCGATATTTTTTTTCCTCTTTTGTATAAACTTAAGACTATATTGAGGACAACAAGAAATCAAAAATACGAGGTACGTTCGTAAACACAATTCAAAAAGTTCATAATATAAAAATATCTAGTACATCACATATTGATAAAAAATTTAAAATAGATCTTGAAAAAACTAAAACTTTTATAAAAAAGAACCCTAGTATTTTGATTACAAGAGCTGACAAGGGCAATGCTACTGTAATTATACAAAAATCAATGTACTTAGAAAAAACTGAAAATTTATTTAAAGATAAAAAATATTATACAGAAATTAATAAAAATCCATTACCAAGCTTAGAAAGGAAAACTAATGAATTAATCAAACGACTCAATAAGATAGATTTTACTGGAAATGGAAAAAAGTTACCCGCAATATTACAGAAATTTAGTATTTCAAAAGCATATGGTCTAATTAAAATTCACAAAACCGGTTTTCCTGTCAGGCCAATCATATCCACAGTAAATTCACCTACATATAACCTTTCAAAGTTTTTCGCAAATTCCTACAAAATAATTTAAACCCGGCTGTGTCACATGTAGAAAATAGTTTAACATTAAGAGAACAAATTGATGACATTGTTATCCCGTCTGATTATGATATTATTAGTCTGGATGTAGTCAGTCTCTTTACGAATGTACCCGAAAATTTGGTTGTTCAATCTATTGAAAAAAGATGGACGCAGTTGTATAACAAAATCAATATGTCTTGCACGGAATTTATAGAAGTTATAAAGTTTATTTTGAATAATAATTTTTTTCAATTCAATAAAAAATTCTATAAACAAACATTTGGTTCGGCAATGGGTAATCCATTAAGCCCGATTTTATCTGATATAGTTATGCAAGATCTTGAAACTGAGTGTATAAAAAAATTGAATGTTAAACCTATGTTTTATTTCCGTTATGTTGACGATATCTTGTTATGTGTACCTAGCAATTCAATAGACCACACTCTTAATACTTTTAATACATACAACAAAAACTTACAATTTACGGTTGAAATAGCACAGAATGAAAGCATTAGCTTCTTAGATCTTAAAATTATAATAGACAAAAATAGACATATAATTACAAACTGGTACCGAAAACCAACTTTCTCAGGACGCTATTTAAATTATAATTCACACCACCCCCTCAGTAATAAAATAGCTATTGCTTAGTTGATAGAGCCATCAAATTATCGCATAACAGTTTCCACAACGAAAATATATCATTTATAAAAAAGGTGTTAAAACTGAATGATTATTCTTTACAAGTTATAGATTTTCACATAAAAAAACGTTTAAGGAAGATAAAATTTACAACAAATTTTAAACAAACAGAACCTGTTAATAATAAAGCCGTCATTAGCTTGTCGTATGTTAAGGAACTGGAATTTTTCAATTATAACTTCTTTAAACAAGTTAGTACAAAGGTTGTCTATAGCACTACAAATAAGTTAAATAATATTATAAAGTTAGGTAAAGATAAAACAGAAAAAGCAAATCAAGCCAATATTGTATATAAAATCAATTGCCGGGATTGTAACGCTTCTTATGTCGGACAAACGAGTAGACGCCTACAAGTCAGAGCAAAAGAACACGCAAAGAAATATAAAGATGAAGATCAAAATTCTGGATTATTTATGCACACTAATGAAACAAATCACACAATAGATTTTGAAAACATAAAAATATTAGATAATGAAATAAATAATGGAAAAAGACTTTTCTCTGAGGCGTTTTTATACACACACAACCAAATTTTATTAATAAACAGTTCGAAATTACAAGGCTACCCTACGAATACAATACGTTTATAAAAAATTTCAATTTCTCATCTCCGAAATAATGTAATTGCCGTTCGATGACTTTGTAAAGGTACCAGGAACACACACATGTAGGAGGTATGATTACACAGCGTAGAAGTTGGCATAGCCCGCTTATCAAATCATCGATAGCGCCACCTCCTCTTGTGTGTGTTGCCCTGTTACCTCTCTCCGTTTACTAGCTCTGTCAGCGACGCCTCTCCCACCATTTCCACTTCACGTCACCATTTAGATGTAGTAGTTATATCTGTGATAATGTATATTTTCGAATACACATACATTAGATAGTATATAAGCGGGAATTTTGTAAAATCTAGTTATTGACGAGCAGATTATTCTCTGCGTTACTAGATTGACACTGTCTCATTGTAAGTTTTTTGTTTATATATTTAATGTGATTTAGTTATTTACGTTTAACACACCTGTAATAGTTATGTAATAACATTTTTTTAATAGAATCCTGATGAGGGACACAAAGAAAAGTGTCCGAAACGTCGAAACACGACAAATGTTGTTTTTTATTTATAAAAACATTACCTGGTAGATAAGCCATTAGGATCACTATATAGTAAAACTTAAGACTCATTCATTTATTTCTAAACAACAGTCTTCTTATTTTCAATTCTTGAGAGAATCCTTATCTGAAGGAGAGTTTTTAATTTCTCTAGATTTTTCAGAAAACTATGCTTTTATAGCACAAGATGCAGCACAATCATTTCATTATAATAATAATCAATGTAGTTTAGCTACAATAGTCATTTACTATAAAGGATCAGAATCTAAAATTGAACACAAAAGCATGGTAGTTTTCTCAGATAGTTTAATTCATGACGTTGTTGCAGTTTATCTAATACAAGAAATTATAATTAATTTCCTTAAAAAGTCTTTCGATTTAGTTAGAAAAGTTATTTATTTTACTGATGGAGCTGCGCAACATTTTAAAAATAAACGCAATTTCCAAAATCTTCTTCATCATTATGATGATTTTGCTCTTGATGCTGAGTGGCATTTTCATGCAACAGCCCACGGAAAAAATGCATGTGATGGAATAGGTGCTTCCGTGAAAAGCAATGCCAGACGAGAAAGTTTACGGAAAGTATCCGACAATTATATATTGACGCCCCAAGATTTATACAAATGGGCAACTGAGTATTTCAAAAATATTGAGTGCTTTTTTTCATCAAAAGACGATTACTTAAAGGCTACAGAAAAGCTACAGAACAGGCTAGCCTCAGCTAAGACAATACCTGGAACTCAATTGTTTCATTGTATTAAATTATTAAATGATGCCAAAAAGTTAGAACTTAAGAGATTTTCAGCGTCAGAAGATTCTCAATTATATCCACCGATCAAAAAAGAAAAAGTACTTAAAACTAAAACAAAGAAAGAAGCGGATGTCGCAAAAAGGACAATTCTTATAAAATCAAAAAAATGTAAAAAAATTAGAATTTAAAGGAAAAGGTAATATTTTTATGCCAGATTAAACAATCTATAAGGTTATTTTAAATTTCTGTTTCACTGCTTTCAGTGCGTTCATGGATATTTTTATGTTTAATATATTATGTTTTTCAAATTTTGTTATATAAATGAACAAAGTTCATTGTAATATTATACTAACTGTTACAACTAGATCCACAAAATTATGTCCACGCATTGGCATTGTAAGTTACAATATATTTTATATTTACAAAAAAGAAAGGGCGAAATAGCACATCGCGTGTATTAATCCGCCTGTGAGCATAGCGTAAAAAGTTCGGGCAGCCGCTGTCTTTTTGATCTTACTATTTTTGAACTTTTCATGTTTCAACTTAAAAATATAATATTTTATAGTTTAAGACTTGTACTTTTGAAGAATATAATTCATTTTGAAGAAAAGACTGATATTTTATTGAAAAAATAGTTTAAACATTCAAATGGAATTTTCAACTAGAAGGAAGCATTTCGGAATAAAAATAATAGCACCATTGGAAAGAGCAGAAAAAAATCTATCGATATATGTCCTTAGTTCTTTTTTCAGAGACTTGGTACACGATTATTAGCGAATTGAATAGAGCATGCACTTAAACGTGCACCCGTGTAAAAATTTTAGTCTCGGATTGATCTGCCAAAAGTCTCGCGAAATAAGTCTCGCGTAACTCTCGCAATAATCTCGCTAAGGCCACTTTGCGAGACTAATCTTTTTTAGTTTGTAAAGTCTCGCAAAAAATCCAAGACGAACTGTGAGACTTTTGGCTGGACAATATTTTTACTTTAAAAAGTCTCGCATAAAGCCCAACACGAACAGCGAGACTTTTGGCTGGACAAACTTTTGTCTTAAAAAGTCTCGCATAAAGCCCAACACAAAATGTAAAAAAATGTAAAAAAAATGCCTGCAAAATTACATAATAACTATAATCCGCATCAACACCTACACACTCATACACACATATACAGACACACGCACGCGCACGCGCAAACAGCCTTGCAAAATAACCCAGACTTTGCCCCAGGAGACGCTGTTGGCGACTGCGAACAGGAGACGCTATTGGTGTCGGCGAATAGAAGACCCTGTTGATGTCATGAAAAGAGAGGTTGGATTCGAGATGCCGGTACGGCAGCAAGGCGGTCCGTAGCTGCGATTACGACGACTCCTTGAGGCTGCTGACATTGAGGCGTCTTCTTCGGGGAATCAGGAATTCGCCACCTGGATCCCTAAAATTCTACTGACCCGATTCTCTGCCATTGAAATAAAAATATTTCCGTAAATTCATGAACGACATATAACCAACACGACTATTTTCTTGTCTTGTGTGATAGCTTTATCTGATTACAGGATAGTAGTAGGGGCAGCGCGGCTACCGCGCCAGAGCGGCTCCCGCGCCACTTACCCACCGAGCACTACTTACCGTCCGTCGGTAAGGTAGGGTGCAAAGTCACCATGCGAGAGGCCCGGTAGAGGGCGCATTGAACATTTACTCCATCGATAAAATGTGTACGTATGTCATGTTGCAGGGGGCATGGGGCCCTCATGTGATGTTATGTTGTAAGTGAATATAGAATATTTTTATAATATTCATATAGTGTTTAAATTTGTTAATTATAAGTAGTCTTATATTCCGCGCCAGCCCGGTTGTAGAGGGCGCATTGAACATTTACTCCATCGATAAAATGTGTACGTATGTCATGTTGCAGGGGGCATGGGGCCCTCATGTGATGTTATGTTGTAAGTGAATATAGAATATTTTTATAATATTCATATAGTGTTTAAATTTGTTAATTATAAGTAGTCTTATATTCCGCGCCAGCCCGGTTGTAGAGGGCGCATTGAACATTTACTCCATCGATAAAATGCATACGTATGTCATGTTGCAGGGGGCATGGGGCCCTCATGTGATGTTATGTTGTAAGTGAATATAGAATATTTTTATAATATTCATATAGTGTTTAAATTTGTTAATTATAAGTAGTCTTATATTCCGCGCCAGCCCGGTTGTAGAGGGCGCATTGAACATTTACTCCATCGATAAAATGCATACGTATGTCATGTTGCCGGGGGCATGGGGCCCTCATATGATGTTATGTTGTAAGTGAATATAGAATATTTTTATAATATTCATATAGTGTTATTTGTTAATTATAAGTAGTCTTATATTTTATAAGTATATTTTATCTTAGTATATTCAATCAGTATATTTTATATTGTATAAGATTCTACAAAGATATTTTATAAGTTCATAGAAATTTTAAAAAGTTAATGATGAGCAATTCAATGAAATTTATATTAACAATATTAAATGACTATTTTTAAATTCAAAAGAAACTTTAAAATATTTAAACAAGTTAGTTTTTAAGGAAAATTTTCTATTATAAGAATAAATATTTCATAGAGGGCATTGGGATGTGGAAACGTTAAGGGAAAATAAAAAAGATATGTAAGATTATTTCATATTTATTTAAAAAAGCTTTTTCATATTTATTTAAAAAAGCTTTTTCATATTTATTTAAAAAAGCTTAAAAGTAATACATAGTAGAATACATCTTAATCTACGAGTATAAAAAGTTTCAAATTAATCTTTCTACTATAAAAATATATTTAGAAACTAGTGAACATCTTAATTAAAAAGTATTACAATTTAGCAAATAACTTTGAAAATTTAAAATTAAAGTTAAAGAGAAAATTATCTAAAAACTTATAATTATATAAATTCTAGAAGGCATCCACCTAAAGATTTGACGAAGACTTCTCTATTAACTAATTCTGACTCTATGTTGAGAAGCGCCTCTGGCTTCTCCAGTAATAAAGAATTAACTTTACTTGGAAGGAAAATGTCAAAACTACTGTCTAATTCAAGAACAATTTTTAAGCCGTATTTAGTGGATACCTTTTTTAATGAGGTTATCTTATACTGTTTATTTAGCTCCAAGTCCCGTAGTCGTTTTGTGGGCAGGTATGATGGACTTCTCGCTGCTTCATTTATGAGGTCCATGACTGAAAAAAGAAATGATAAATTATTATTTATATTTTTTTTTATAGAATTACTTACTTATTTATTCTGACGTATCAGAACTTTCAGGGGTTGAATATTGCTCTCTCAAGTCTTCCACCCAGCGGTATAAAGCGCAAACTATTTCAACTGAACAATTCTGTTTCCACCCGGGACAATGATTAATGCAGGCTAGCGGTCGTATAAATCCAGGAGTTCTTATAGATGGACAACCCAAATCCTCCAAGTTTCTTATATTATCGAAATAGGGTTGCAGCCAGTGTTTTTTGTGTTCACCTTTGACCCAAATTGTTAATAACGACCCCTGCGCTTTTTCTTTCAATTTGTCGAAAGCCGTTGACAGGTATGAATACGGCACCTCTCCGTGTTCCCAATGAATTCCGTGCAGATTGGATTGTAAATATCTATTTAAAATTTTTACATTCTGGTCTAAATCACTCCAATCACAGGGTGGTTGAAATGTCGCAACGTACGGCACCGGATTTAACGCATTAGGATCTATATAAGCAATTTCTTTAAATATAAAATTGCCGTTGTTATCTTTAAAACCTTGTGTATCTACAATTAGTTCCATGATAAGTTATATACTGGAAATGTAGATAACATTATTTGAATATTATTCAAGAAAAAAGTAGAGTTAATATAATAGTGTTAAAAGTTAGAGTGAAAGATGTGATAATAACTTATTAATTCATAATACATGCAATGTAAAAAATTAAAGTCCCTACGGAGAGATTGAAAAGTTAAAGTACAATAGCTGAGAAAATCTTAGAAAAAAAAAATATGAACTCATTATATGTGAAAAAGTTAAAGTAAGAGATGTGAAAATAAATTATAAATTCATGATACGTGCTATGTAAAAAATTAAAGTCCCTAAGAAGAGACTGAAAAGTTAAAGTTCAACAGCTGAGAATATCTTAGAAAAAAATATGAATTCATTAAAGTAAGAAATTTTAAAGTAACTTATAAATTCATGATACGTGCTGTGAAAATTTAAAGTCCCTACAAAGAGACTGAAAAGTTAAAGTTTAATAGCTGAGAATGTCTTAGAAAAAATTAATAATTTATAAATTCACGATACGTGCTATGCAAAAAATTAAAGTTCCTAAGAAGAGACTGAAAAGTTAAAGTTCAACAGCTGAGAATATCTTAGAAAAAAATATGAATTCATTAAAGTAAGAAATTTTAAAGTAACTTATAAATTCATGATACGTGTTATGAAAAAATTAAAGTCCCTACAAAGAGACTGAAAAGTTAAAGTTCAACAGCTGAGAATATCTTAGAAAAAAATATGAATTCATTAAAGTAAGAAATTTTAAAGTAACTTATAAATTCATGATACGTGCTGTGAAAAAATTAAAGTCCCTACAAAGAGACTGAAAAGTTAAAGTTTAATAGCTGAGAATGTCTTAGAAAAAATTAATAATTTATAAATTCACGATACGTGCTATGCAAAAAATTAAAGTTCCTAAGAAGAGACTGAAAAGTTAAAGTTCAACAGCTGAGAATATCTTAGAAAAAATATGAATTCATTAAAGTAAGAAATTTTAAAGTAACTTATAAATTCATGATACGTGTTATGAAAAAATTAAAGTCCCTACAAAGAGACTGAAAAGTTAAAGTTCAACAGCTGAGAATATCTTAGAAAAAAATATGAATTCATTAAAGTAAGAAATTTTAAAGTAACTTATAAATTCATGATACGTGCTGTGAAAAAATTAAAGTCCCTACAAAGAGACTGAAAAGTTAAAGTTTAATAGCTGAGAATGTCTTAGAAAAAATTAATAATTTATAAATTCACGATACGTGCTATGCAAAAAATTAAAGTCCCTAAGAAGAGACTGAAAAGTTAAAGTTCAACAGCTGAGAATATTTCAGAAAAAATATGAATTCATTAAAGTAAGAAATTTTAAAGTAACTTATAAATTCATGATACGTGCTGTGAAAAAATTAAAGTCCCTACAAAGAGACTGAAAAGTTAAAGTTCAACAGCTGAGAATATCTTAGAAAAAATATGAATTCATTAAAGTAAGAAATTTTAAAGTAACTTATAAATTCATGATACGTGTTATGAAAAAATTAAAGTCCCTACAGAGAGACTGAAAAGTTAAAGTTCAATAGCTGAGAATGTCTTAGAAAAATGAATAACTTATAAATTCGTGATACGTGCTATGTAAAAAATTAGAATTTTATAATAAAGAATTTGAAAGTTTAATGCTAAAATATAATATAAATCTATATTCATCCTATAGCAAACTCAAAGCCTCAATTTGTGAACGTTTTAATCGTACATTAAAAAACAAAATGTGGAAAAACTTTAGTTTACAAGGCAGTTATAAATGGATAGATATTTTGCAAGACCTAACTTTACAGTATAATAATACTAAGCACCGAACGATTGGTATGAAGCCCGCAGATGTTAATTCTACAACAGTTAATAAAGTTTATAATCGTTTATGCATTCATCAGAAAACCTCTAAACGTCCTTGTAGGCGTGCAAAATTTAAACTTGGTGATAAAGTTCGAATAAGTAAAAATAAAACTGTTTTCGAGAAAGGATATACACCAAACTGGTCTACAGAAATTTTTACAATAAATAAAGTATTACCTACATCACCATTTACATATCATTTGAAAGATTATCAAGATAAACCAATCGCTGGCGGATTCTATGAAGAAGAACTTATGAAGACTAAATATCCTGTTATTTACTTAGTAGAAAAAATTATAAAAAAACATGGCGATAAAATTTATGTAAAATGGTTAGGTTTTGATAAGTCTCATAATAGTTGGATAAAAAAAAGTGATTTATGAATAAATAAAATTGTAAATAAGATGAACTAATTGTTTTTATTTAATACCTATTTCCTTACATTTTTTACAAGAATTGGATGCAAAATTTCATTAACTTTATCAATTCTTCTCCTAAAACGTTCTCTGTCACGAGCAATTTGTTCCCATTCTCCACACCGAGCCTTATGATATGCAAACCTCCACGCATGCATTACATGAACAGTTAGCTTTTCATCAAAATGTACATTCTTTTTAACACGCATTGGACACCTAAAATAATAAATTTCTATATTACATATGTAGAATATTTACTATAAATTAATATATAAATTACTATTATACAAAAAAATATACTCACTTATTATTTATTTTATAATGACCCCATGCTAAAGTATCTATATTATTGTCTTGAACATATCTTTTATCATCATATGGACTTAAGGCAATCTTTAACTGCTTTATAGTTTCTACATTATGGAGTCGGGATCTTATGGAATACTGTTGTCGTTTTTTAATAGATAAATTTTGCAAACAATCTACAAAATCATCAAACTTTATAGTTTTTTTAACAACTGAAACCTTAATACCTTTTATTTTTTTCATATGATCTTGACCATAAACGCGAGTACTGTACATTTTACTTCTTAAGCCAACGAATTCTGTAAGAATCTGACCATTACACTCATCTTTCATAAGACCAACAATTTTTTTATTTGCATGAGGCATATTAAAGATGTTTTCACTGGGATAGTCTGAAGTATCAAACTTTGAGAGATTTTTTTTCATATCAGCATAAAAATCATCACATTCAACAGCATAAATCAAGCTGTCTGTGTCTGTATAAAGAAGCTTACAATTTTCTTTATACATTTTTTTTCATATAACTATAATGAAAATCATAAATCAGAGTTTTAGAAATGTCTAAAACTGAAAGTCCAACGTAAATTGGTTTATCTAACAAAACTTCAACTTTTTTAAGCTGGATAGCTACTAAATTTTCATCAAAAATACTAATACTATGAAAAAGGGGACTTGATATTTGTGCTTCTACGCCATACCTTCCAGCCCATTTAGTTGATAGCTTGACATCAACACGTTTTCTTACATTCTCCATAGTTTTACCATATACAGCATTATTCATCAATTTGAAAAAGTTTTTTCAAAATCAGTTCTTGCTAACGCCCTCATATTACTATTTAAATTGATGTAAGACTTAAGCCATGGAGATTGTTTAAATTTCAATACTTTATGAATTTTAACAAGCTGAAGTCCATTTTTGACAGCTTGTTTAAGTGATCGATAGTGTATAACATAATTTTTTTTATACGAAAGTGTAGCCAAAAGTTTTTCCTGTTTTGATCCCGGTGGTTTTGCTTGCTCAGGACAAAAAGGTAAGTCGTTATGAATGTCATGTATTTCTGAAGGATATTCTAAATCTACTTCTAAAATGTACCCGTAAGGTGCATCATCATCTATGAAAAAATCTAAATTTTCACAGTCGTCTATCCACTCAAAGGAATCATAAGGGAGACATTGAGTCATTGCCCAACCATATAAATTATTAGCATCTAAATATATTAGATATGTATTTTCTTTATTTTTATCATAATTTTCAGTCATATATTTATGATTTGCAGCTGCGTAGCGATGAGAGCACTGACTTAATCCACCTCTTATACCTCTTTCTATGAATAAAATCATATCTATATCAGTTAATAATTTTAATTGTATGCCAGTATACTTTAGCATTGCATCCCATGCAAATCCTGGAGTAGTATAATAATGAGCTGGATCTAAACCATATACGTTTATACTTTGATCACGAAAATTTTCAAAAACATCAGCTAATAATAAAACATCTGTCTTCATATAAAGATCTGAATATTCTCCAAGGGTATGAATACTAAAGGTATTCCATACTTTTTGTGCATGTTCATAATCTTCATCAGATATGGTTGAACCATTTAGCACACTGAAAAATTTTGTTTTTTCAGGTAACTCAGTTTCATCCAACTTTTCCCACGAATCCAGGTACTCGTAAGGCAGAACGCCTTTCTTCGTTAAAAGACTGATTTTTTCTTTTTCTAAAGATGAAAACTCCTTTGAAACAATTTTATATTCACTTAAATATGAAGCTAATTTTTCTAAAGAAGATGGCATAAATCTAAATGAATCTACAAAGCGAAATTTAATATCACTTTTCTCAACATGTTTTGTAAAAGAAATATACTTCTCCTTAGTCAATGGAAGTAAATCAACATCACCTTTCATATAATTCGATATATCATTAATTATAAAGTGAGCATCATAACCACTTAAGTTATGAAATATCACAGGAATCGTTCTTGAATCTTGATAATTCAAATTACAGTTAGCATGAGCAGGACCGCGATATTTTCCTGAGAGATGACAATGATCTCTTACCTTATCACTGTTTTCTAATAATTTGTTACAAATGTGACAAATTTTTGAATTGAAATAATTAATCATTTCTATCGGTGTTAAAATTGGCATAGATCGTGGGTTTGTATATAAATTAGTAATACGGTCATGTATTACCTTCAATTCACTAGCAAACCACATAGCTGGTTTAACCCCACGATAAAATCTATATTCAGATAAAGAGTCATCAAAACTGCACTTCAAATAATATCCTATACTAAACATTTCATGTTTTTGAAACGATAAAGTATTAGCCAAACCTTCATCTTCCTGGTTTTCTAGTACAGGCTTTAACAGACATTCACAATCTGCATATATTGTGAATGGTAATCTTTCTTTATAATTAAAATTTTTAAAATAGATGATATCTTTACCTTTTATAGGAAGTTTCACCTTGCAATCATTAATATTCTTACATATTCTTTCATGCTCTTTTAAATTATTTTCATTAAAGAAAAAATTTAAACATCTATCACATATATATCGCTTCTTTTTTCTATGTGATAAACTTCCTCCTACTAGACGTGATAAATTTTTTATATATATGTAATGTGATTTCAGCTGTCCCTTAATTGTTTTTTTCTAATAAAAGAAGATTTACATGATTTTCTTTTTTTTCATGTGTCAAATAAAAGGGAATCACATTTTTCTCATGCAATCCGAAGACATTAACCGATATTAAAGGGTTTTGTTTTTCAAACTTGAAAATTTTTTTTATCGTAACAGGGAATTCTATACCTGTCATATTTAAATTATTTTCATACTGAAGATAATTGCTAACCCTGTTAGGATGATTTTTACGGTTTACTGGATACAAAGCAGATAATATTGCCCATTTAAAGCATTGATTATCTTTGTTTTGAATATTAATGCAGGCATTTTTTTTATCTAAAAATGGTGGTAAAGGTAAATATGAATTACCACTGCGCAATGGATTGAACTTATTCATATTAATTTGAATATTAATAATAGAATTTAAAGTCCATCCAGAATCTTTTTCTTGAAATTCTTCTACCTCAGCCAAAAGTTTATTTAAAACATGATTATCAAACCATTCACTTAAAGATGTACCTAAAACCACTTCAGCGTTTGGCGTATTGAAATGTTTCGTTTCAATACTTTCCTGTGAATCATCATTTACATCAGAAGAAAGTTTCTTGAATGAACAAGATAGTACAGTGTTAATTTTCATGGCACATCGAATATCTTTCAAAATTTTCTTCACTTGTTGGCAGAACAATACTGAGGCGTCCTTTAAAAAGGTTGATATATCTATATGTACAAGATTTGCAATTATACTAGTTCTCACCCTTTTATTAAAAGCACTTTCAATATCAATCCAACGAACTCGATGCTCGATTTCATCCGTTTTTAAATCTGGTACTATTCCATAACCAGTTTTTCCTATAGCATCAAGCTTTGCTTTGATACTCTCAATCCTTGCTATGGCGTATAAAATAGATTGTTTTTGAGCTGTTGTCAGCGTTCTTTTTCTCAATAATTCCCGAAGACTATCTAATGATAAAACACATTGTTCTACCCATTGTTCAATAACTTCGGAATCCATAGATTTATATATTAAAATATTTTCCACCTCTTCAAAAATTTTCACATGTTCCTGACAAAGATCTTTAACTTCATCCATTTTTTCAAATTAAAAAAAGACTTTTTTTTCGTAAGTGTATTCTGAAAATTAAAAAATTATGTTATCATTTTAAATAATTATTGATAAAAAAAAAAAAGGTGAAGAGAAATTAAAATAATCAATGATTTTGTATAATATTAGATCAGCATTTGATAATATAGAAACAGTTTAGTTGTATTAGGCAGTTATAATTAGATAGTATTTTATAAGATTTAACTTACATTATAATAAAATTAAAGATTAAATGATTGGTATAAAGCCTTATGCAATACTTTTAAAATCTTAGCAGACGACGTGGCAGTGGGCCACAAGTGAGGGACGCGTGAGTGAGAGGTACATAGTGAGAATGTAGAGTGGGAGGGGGAGGGGGATACTATCTACTCGAAGAGTTCATATATGCCCCCGTAGGGTATAAGAAATGATGCGTGGTAATTATTTTATTAAATATATTTTATTAAATATATTGAGAGAAGAGGCGTAATTGAATGCCTGAAACGTTGACAAGGTAGATCATTGAAATCATACAAAATTAATTAATAGTTTTAATACAATAATGATTATGCCAAATATAGTGTAAATATTATAAAAATTATTTATATACTATTAATAGTGAAATACTATAAAAAAATTATACATAAAATACTATATAAACTTAATTAAACTTAACTAACTCGCGAATTTCATTTTTTAATGTTCGCTTATCCGTTTTTCTTTTTTTTAAGGAGAATTTCATTTTTTAATGTTTGCTTATCCGTTTTTCTCTTTTTTTTAGGGAGAATTTCATTTTTTAATGTTTGCCTATCCGTTTTAGGTTCTTCTATATTTAATATTTTTTTCATTTCTGCACGAACTTTATAGTCTATGGTAGGATTATGCGCAGGATTCGGAATTGTTATTAGTTTCGCGGGCGGTGGAGAATTCAATAAATTTAAATCGAATGATTGTGGACTGTATGGCTCTAACGGTGGCGTTGACCAGCTACCAAATTCAAACGTAAACGATTCTGGCGTATAGCTCTCCCTTAGCGGAGAAGGTGGTAAAGGCATTTCTTCTATGATATTGAATGACTCCGAGGGTTGATCTATTGGTGAAATTACTTCGGGTAGAGGTCTAACTATTGGAAGAAGTTTTTTAAATATATTGGATGTTTTTTCTTGCTCCTGGTTTTGGACTAGAAAAACATTTTCACTACTTTCCACATGGTTTTGTGATGAATTGAGCTGAAAATAAAAAATATATATTTATAATAAAATATATAGCATATGTATCATAAAAAATACTATATTGCTTACCACTTCATTTCTGCGTATACTATACACTACAGGTGATTGCGGTGATTCTTCCTACAAATAAGCATACTTTTTTAATATAATTTAATTAGAAAAATTATGCATTACTTTATAAAAAGATAAAATATTACATTATAATAAAACACTGTTATGGTATCTATCAAATCATAAAATTTTTTCAAATACGATAAAATCTATGACTATAATTTTTAGGTAGTTTTGAAAAAATAAATAAAAAAATTATAAATTTACGTTAAAATGATAGAGAAAATTGCAATATTTTCATAAAAGCTACAATTTCGCAATTCGCTAAAATAATAATAATTTATTTTGAAACTAATAATAGTTTTTAAACTTACCTGATAGTCCTCACACTCATTCAAAACTTCATAACATAGCGTTGGTAGATTTCTTACAATTCTCGGGTCCTTTCTATGATCTTCTGCAAATGGACATATTTCAGGAAGATCTATAGTTTTTTCCTTTAACTTTTCCCACTCACATTTATGTTGTACACTATTTACAATGATTCTTCTGATTTCCGTCACATAGATCTCTGTACTTTTATACATTTTTAACTTTAAAAATTTTCCAAATCGGACGAAGTTGCTTGCGTGAACACTTCCTAAAGACTGAATCTTGTATATTATACGTAGCGAGAAAAGCAACGCTTTCAATATATAATGCCCTTTATAGAAAAAATTTGGATTTTGGAAAGATTTTCAATGGAGCACTTGGGGTCCTTTGTTTTATGAACGCTTCGAGAGTGACGCGCGGGTGGACGATATCGTTCACACATGTGCTGGCTCGCTAAACTGCCTTTCCGAAATTTTCTTGAATTTTACTTCTAAACTAATTCTTTATCGGTTGCTTCGCGAACTAACAATATTAATGATATTTTATTTAATCAATTGTTATTTGAATGAAGCCCTTTCATTTAGTCGAAAAGTATTACATATTTTTGGCTCATTTTTATTTTACAGAATAGTTTTACTTTATTGTTATGTAGAAATATATAATAATACATAATAGAATGTACTGTTTCATTTATAATTATCAAAGTTAATTATAGTTTGCTAAGTTCTAGTATTATACATTTGAATACAAAATTTTAAATAAAATAAACACTTAATTGAAAAGGAATATTTGTGAAATATTGAAAAAATTTAAGTGGAAAAAGAATAATGAACTTGAGAAAAAAAAGGTTTAAATTAATTTATATTAACTTACCAATTCGTTTTGAACTTAACTAGTGAAAAGATAGACTTCTGCAGCAACTATCGGTATATTAGATGAAAATCTTTCAAGCTATTTTCAGACGGTAACGAAAAAATACTCTCAAAGCTCAGTAGCACTTGTCAACTTGAAATAATGAGATGTATCTAAAAAATGTTCAAGTATTATAAACTAATAGCAAAGCATTAAAAAAAAAAATTTAATTTTATAGAACTATAAATGATAAAGTATTAGAGAATTGAAAATTATATATGTTAATACGTTGAAAAGACGAAGTTATTATAATCGAAAACTTTAAGTTACATTAATATAATGAAGAGAAAAACTGAATCATTATAAGTTAAACTATAGATCAATAAGCTGTAAGGATTGTATATTAATAAGCTGAAAATCAAAAGTAATTATATGAAATACTTACGTTTGGTAAGGAGACTAAGCCTCATGGGACTGACGCGCAGCCTTTTATCCACTGTCGGTATATAGGTGCGCATGCGCGACAGTTTAAAGATTGATAGATGGCAGTGCACCTGCACGGTATAGTTATTCATTTTAGATTAAAGAAGAAAGATCTATAGATGATCGTATGCACATGCGTGGTAACGTAAAAGATTCATAGATGAGTGAGGAAAGATTGGTAGGTGACGAACTGCGCATGACCGAGAAACTTTTAAGTTTGGGCTGATAAAAAGTATTTACAAACATTTCCTTACTATAAAGGTTAGGCGAGCTGGGTCCTAGCCACTCGTTTCTTTTTCTTATTTCAGCTCTAATACTTTTAATATAGCATTCTTACAGGTCTTTAATAATTTCTTCTTTCAGGACTTATAATTTAAAAGTTTTAAAGTCTTGAATCTTAATACAACACTTTTCTTACAGTTATAAAAAGTAAATTCATTTGTCGAATTAATTCTAAGTTATTTTCACGTCTCATACTTAAACTTTTTCACACTATTCATATTATAAGTCCCTTAGGCATCTTATACTTACTATTTTAAACTTTCAGATACTTTAACTTTTTACGTATAATGAATTCATATTTTTTCTAAGATATTCTCAGCTGTTGAACTTTAACTTTTCAGTCTCTTCGTAGGGACTTTAATTTTTTACATAGCACGTATAACGAATTTAAAAGTTATTCCTTTTTCTAAGATATTCTCAGCTATTGAACTTTAACTTATCAGTCTCTCTGTAGGGACTTTAATTTTTTTTCACAGCACGTATCATGAATTTATAAGTTATTTTCAAATCACTTTCTTTAATGAATTCATATTTTTTCTGAGATATTCTCAGCTGTTGTACTTTAACTTTTCAGTCTCCTCGTAGGGACTTTAATTTTTTACATAGCACGTATCACGAATTTATAAGTTATTCATTTTTCTAAGACATTCTCAGCTATTAAACTTTAACTTTTTAGTCTCTCTGTAGGGACTTTAATTTTTTTCATAACACGTATCATGAATTTATAAGTTACTTTAAAATTTCTTACTTTAATGAATTCATATTTTTTTCTAAGATATTCTCAGCTGTTGAACTTTAACTTTTCAGTCTCTTCTTAGGGACTTTAATTTTTTACATAGCACGTATCGTGAATTTATAAATTATTAATTTTTCTAAGACATTCTCAGCTATTAAACTTTAACTTTTCAGTCTCTTTGTAGGGACTTTAATTTTTTCATAACACGTATCATGAATTTATAAGTTACTTTAAAATTTCTTACTTTAATGAATTCATATTTTTTTCTAAGATATTCTCAGCTGTTGAACTTTAACTTTTCAGTCTCTTCTTAGGAACTTTAATTTTTTGCATAGCACGTATCGTGAATTTATAAATTATTAATTTTTTCTAAGACATTCTCAGCTATTAAACTTTAACTTTTCAGTCTCTTTGTAGGGACTTTAATTTTTTCACAGCACGTATCATGAATTTATAAGTTACTTTAAAATTTCTTACTTTAATGAATTCATATTTTTTTCTAAGATATTCTCAGCTGTTGAACTTTAACTTTTCAGTCTCTTCTTAGGGACTTTAATTTTTTGCATAGCACGTATCGTGAATTTATAAATTATTAATTTTTTCTAAGACATTCTCAGCTATTAAACTTTAACTTTTCAGTCTCTTTGTAGGGACTTTAATTTTTTTCACAGCACGTATCATGAATTTATAAGTTATTTTCAAATCACTTTCTTTAATGAATTCATATTTTTTCTGAGATATTCTCAGCTGTTGTACTTTAACTTTTCAGTCTCCTCGTAGGGACTTTAATTTTTTACATAGCACGTATCACGAATTTATAAGTTATTCATTTTTCTAAGACATTCTCAGCTATTGAACTTTAACTTTTCAGTCTCTCTGTAGGGACTTTAATTTTTTTCATAACACGTATCATGAATTTATAAGTTACTTTAAAATTTCTTACTTTAATGAATTCATATTTTTTTCTAAGATATTCTCAGCTGTTGAACTTTAACTTTTCAGTCTCTTCTTAGGAACTTTAATTTTTTGCATAGCACGTATCGTGAATTTATAAATTATTAATTTTTTCTAAGACATTCTCAGCTATTAAACTTTAACTTTTCAGTCTCTTTGTAGGGACTTTAATTTTTTCACAGCACGTATCATGAATTTATAAGTTACTTTAAAATTTCTTACTTTAATGAATTCATATTTTTTTCTAAGATATTCTCAGCTGTTGAACTTTAACTTTTCAGTCTCTTCTTAGGGACTTTAATTTTTTGCATAGCACGTATCGTGAATTTATAAATTATTAATTTTTTCTAAGACATTCTCAGCTATTAAACTTTAACTTTTCAGTCTCTTTGTAGGGACTTTAATTTTTTCACAGCACGTATCATGAATTTATAAGTTACTTTAAAATTTCTTACTTTAATGAATTCATATTTTTTTCTAAGATATTCTCAGCTGTTGAACTTTAACTTTTCAGTCTCTTCTTAGGGACTTTAATTTTTTACATAGCACGTATCATGAATTTATAATTTATTTTCACATCTCTTACTTTAACTTTTTCACATATAATGAGTTCATATTTTTTTTTCTAAGATTTTCTCAGCTATTGTACTTTAACTTTTCAATCTCTCCGTAGGGACTTTAATTTTTTACATTGCATGTATTATGAATTAATAAGTTATTATCACATCTTTCACTCTAACTTTTAACACTATTATATTAACTCTACTTTTTTTCTTGAATAATATTCAAATAATGTTATCTACATTTCCAGTATATAACTTATCATGGAACTAATTGTAGATACACAAGGTTTTAAAGAAAACAACGGCAATTTTATATTTAAAGAAATTGCTTATATAGATCCTAATGCGTTAAATCCGGTGCCGTACGTTGCGACATTTCAACCACCCTGTGATTGGAGTGATTTAGACCAGAATGTAAAAATTTTAAATAGATATTTACAATCCAATCTGCACGGAATTCATTGGGAACACGGAGAGGTGCCGTATTCATACCTGTCAACGGCTTTCGACAAATTGAAAGAAAAAGCGCAGGGGTCGTTATTAACAATTTGGGTCAAAGGTGAACACAAAAAACACTGGCTGCAACCCTATTTCGATAATATAAGAAACTTGGAGGATTTGGGTTGTCCATCTATAAGAACTCCTGGATTTATACGACCGCTAGCCTGCATTAATCATTGTCCCGGGTGGAAACAGAATTGTTCAGTTGAAATAGTTTGCGCTTTATACCGCTGGGTGGAAGACTTGAGAGAGCAATATTCAACCCCTGAAAGTTCTGATACGTCAGAATAAATAAGTAAGTAATTCTATAAAAAAAAATATAAATAATAATTTATCATTTCTTTTTTCAGTCATGGACCTCATAAATGAAGCAGCGAGAAGTCCATCATACCTGCCCACAAAACGACTACGGGACTTGGAGCTAAATAAACAGTATAAGATAACCTCATTAAAAAAGGTATCCACTAAATACGGCTTAAAAATTGTTCTTGAATTAGACAGTAGTTTTGACATTTTCCTTCCAAGTAAAGTTAATTCTTTATTACTGGAGAAGCCAGAGGCGCTTCTCAACATAGAGTCAGAATTAGTTAATAGAGAAGTCTTCGTCAAATCTTTAGGTGGATGCCTTCTAGAATTTATATAATTATAAGTTTTTAGATAATTTTCTCTTTAACTTAAATTTTAAATTTTCAAAGTTATTTGCTAAATTGTAATACTTTTTAATTAAGATGTTCACTAGTTTCTAAATATATTTTTATAGTAAAATTGAAAGATTAATTTGAAACTTTTTATACTCGTAGATTAAGATGTATTCTACTATGTATTACTTTTAAGCTTTTTTAAATAAATATGAAAAAGCTTTTTTAAATAAATATGAAATAATCTTACATATCTTTTTTATTTTCCCTTAACGTTTCCACATCCCAATGCCCTCTATGAAATATTTATTCTTATAATAGAAAATTTTCCTTAAAAACTAACTTGTTTAAATATTTTAAAGTTTCTTTTGAATTTAAAAATAGTCATTTAATATTGTTAATATAAATTTCATTGAATTGCTCATCATTAACTTTTTAAAATTTCTATGAACTTATAAAATATCTTTGTAGAATCTTATACAATATAAAATATACTGATTGAATATACTAAGATAAAATATACTTATAAAATATAAGACTACTTATAATTAACAAATAACACTATATGAATATTATAAAAATATTCTATATTCACTTACAACATAACATCATATGAGGGCCCCATGCCCCCGGCAACATGACATACGTATGCATTTTATCGATGGAGTAAATGTTCAATGCGCCCTCTACAACCGGGCTGGCGCGGAATATAAGACTACTTATAATTAACAAATTTAAACACTATATGAATATTATAAAAATATTCTATATTCACTTACAACATAACATCACATGAGGGCCCCATGCCCCTGCAACATGACATACGTACACATTTTATCGATGGAGTAAATGTTCAATGCGCCCTCTACAACCGGGCTGGCGCGGAATATAAGACTACTTATAATTAACAAATTTAAACACTATATGAATATTATAAAAATATTCTATATTCACTTACAACATAACATCACATGAGGGCCCCATGCCCCCTGCAACATGACATACGTACACATTTTATCGATGGAGTAAATGTTCAATGCGCCCTCTACCGGGCCTCTCGCATGGTGACTTTGCACCCTACCTTACCGACGGACGGTAAGTAGTGCTCGGTGGGTAAGTGGCGCGGGAGCCGCTCTGGCGCGGTAGCCGCGCTGGCGCGGTAGCCGCGCTGCCCCTACTACTCAGGATATGTAGTTATGACGATTCTTTTCAAGTGAACATAAACGAATATATTTCAAATGTTTTGTTTGGTTTCCAAGTTAACGCGCGTGTAGACTTGGAAACTAAACAAACAGTTGAAATGTTTGCATTCATGTTCACTTGAAAATAGTCATCTTGCGGTTATATGTCGTTCATGAATTTGCGGAAATATTTTCATTTCAATGGCAGAGAATCGGGTCAGAAGAATTTTAGAGATCCAGGTGGCGAATTCCTGATTCCCCGAAAAAGACGCCTCAATATCAGCAGCCTCAAGGAGTCGTCGTCATCGCAGCTACGGACCGCCTTGCTGCCGTACCGGCATCTCGAATCCAACCTCTCTTTTCATGACATCAACAGGGTCTTCTATTCGCCGACACCAATAGCGTCTCCTGTTCGCAGTCGCCAACAGCGTCTCCTGGGGCAAAGTCTGGGTTATTTTGCAAGGCTGTTTGCGCGCGCGCGTGCGTGTGTCTGTATATGTGTGTATGAGTGTGTAGGTGTTGATGCGGATTATAGTTATTATGTAATTTTGCAGGCATTTTTTTTACATTTTTTTACATTTTGTGTTGGGCTTTATGCGAGACTTTTTAAGACAAAAGTTTGTCCAGCCAAAAGTCTCGCTGTTCGTGTTGGATTTTATGCGAGACTTTTTAAAGTCAAAATATTGTCCAGCCAAAAGTCTCGCAGTTCGTCTTGGATTTTTTGCGAGACTTTACAAACTAAAAAAGATTAGTCTCGCAAAGTGGCCTTAGCGAGATTATTGCGAGAGTTACGCGAGACTTATTTCGCGAGACTTTTGGCAGATCAATCCGAGACTAAAATTTTTACACGGGCAGTACGCACGGGCACGAGGAGCTCGCGCGGACCCTCGGCGCTGTCTTTTTCATGCTGTTACTTTTAAACCCTTTATTTCTCCAACTTCTCCAAGATAGGGTTTTGAAGCTTAAGAGTTGTACTTTCCAATGGTGTAGTTTATTTTGAAAAAAAACATGATATACTTTAAGAAAAATGGCTTTCAATATTCAACTCGAGTTTTCGTCCGGAAGAACGCGTTTCGCAATAAAAACAATGGCGCAATTGGAAAGAGCAGAAAAAAATCTATCGATATAGGTCCTTGGTTTTTTTTTCAAAGACGCAGCATACGATTATGAGCGAGTTAAACAGAGCGCTTTTTACGCGAAAAAAGGCACCGCGCGCGCTCGGTGGCCCGTTTCTGCTGGACGCTCTCATATATATATATGTGGCTTCCAGGAATAACGACCTAACCCACTTGTACGTTTTTTCCAGAAATCGACGTTTTAAAATTTCTGTCATGGCACTTCATATGTAAGATCGAAATGCGCGAGATGAGTCATAACAATGTAGACATTTACAAAGGTATCGAATATCTTTCGAACCCTACTATCAGCTGCTAAAATAAATTTTTATTCTTTGTATAAACAAACAAAACAATGCAATTAAGTCGTTATTCCGGTAACTGTGCAGTTAAGCGGTTTAGGGAAATTGTTCAAATGAGATAAATAACATAGTTATTTCTACACTTAAAACATAGAATACGAATTCTTTTTTAAATATTCATTCGGACGCATGGGCCTCCCAACGGAATATGCGTGAAGTCAACTGAATTCGGTAAATCGAATACCGAACGTTACTCGGTTACTGTTTATGCATACTCGCCCCATCGCCCGGCAATCAAAGCTGTTGTGTTATCTTCTATTATGTATTACCTTTGAACTTTGTATACGAATGAACGTATACGGAGTTTATAATGTTAGGGTTTATCGCTGAGAGAAAATAATAAATTGTATTGACTCTGAAAGTCTTTGCTCCAACCCACTCGAAAGTAAAATTGGAAGCAAAAGGAATAAGAACGCTACGCGCGTTCGAGTAAAATAGGCAAGCAATACGCAAGGTATATGCAATAGGCAAACTGATAATACGAGAGCCTCGCGTAATATCAGCAAAGCAAAAAAATAGCAATTGGGCAATAAGTAAAGCAAGGGGTAAATATAAGTAAGGCAAATAATGTTTGGCGAGAGACAGCAAGTGCGTAGCGCAGGCCCCTACTTAAGCACGTGGGGTGATGTTTTTCATTGAAGGTTGCGCGCTCGGCGCTTGCCACCTAGCGGTCACTTTGGGTACTACAATTCCGAACAATCTTTGTTGCTATAAAAATAGGTATGTTATAATCTGTTTATTGCAAAGTATTAACTTCCAAACGGTGCTTTTAATTAAATATAAATATTCAGTTAAGTGGGTTTTCCAGGCACAGATGCAGTTAAGTGGTTATGCACTTAGCTGATATTTGCTCTTTGAATGCGTTTCAGATTTCCGGACCAAGTCTATATGAAAAAGGGTAGTTAGAAGGTATAAATTCCGGTGCTAACTCAATTTTGACCCCCTAGTGGGTTAAGTCGTTATTCCTGGAAGCCACAGATATATTATATACTTTCGAAAGTTCATACAAATTATTACTGTAATTTGCGTTCTTCAATGCTCGTTTGTGACAGTCAGTTCACCTATTTTCTCGGTATTCGTTAAATATTAAACTCATCTCCAATGGCACCGATCATTTTATATTTATTTAGGCCAGGACTAATAAATATAAAAATTACTTTAATCACATATTATATTTCCCGAGAAACATTGAAACGAATCGCTCGTCGCTTCAATAAACGTTCATTTTATTTTAAGTTGCATTTATTAAAATATCCGGTTTCAAAACAAATACATACCCATTTGCATTAAGTGAACAAACAACTAATAAACAACAATATTCACATAAATCTACAATTCAGTTTCGACAAAATTACGCGCATACAACATCGTATATAAAATTCAAAAGTGCAAAAATAATGAATGATTATAACACACATATAATATAAATCTTAAGAGGATGTGAGTACCGACGTTATTTTTCAAACGAGCATAACTCACGCAATTATCAATAGAATTATCCAGAAAAAAATCTGCATATAGTGCTTGCGTGTACGGAGCGCTTGACAGCCATCTTTTTCCAAATAAATGTTTGAATGTTGATTTAAAAAAATATTGAAATTAGGGTTGCACATCCCCTTAAGCAAAGAGAAGTAAAGATAAAAGGTATAAAGACAACTGACACTCAAACTCACGGCCACTTCGGATTCAATGGCGAAAAGACCGCGCTGGCACACACATCACTGAACTACTCGCCGCATTTACTCGCCCCATCGTCATCCCGCGACCCTCGAACAATCCAAACCTTTCGCCCTCACTCATCCTAGTCACGGCAGCAGTTCGCGAAAGTTCGCGCTTGCATACGCAAAAATAAAGTACACACCGTGTTCACTTCGCTGGGCAACGCGCTACGAGTCATATATAAGGGACACAATGAACTGAGAGTCCAAACAAGCGCGCGACAACTCTGTCGTCGTCGTCGTCGTCTGATCAAAGCTGGGCGCACTCGGTCTTGCTTTGATATGTGTCCAGTGGCAAATAGAGGCGAAACTCCTCGATTGCCGGTGCTGCGCTGCTGCTCTGTGTCGTTACAAAGGTGCGATTGCTTCTCGCAATGCGCGCGGGCGCAAGTTTTTAAATAGAAAAAGTTTTTTAATGACGCTTTGTTGGATGCGCGTGATGGGATACAGGGATTTGGTTTTGAAATTTTAGGGAGGAGAGTTCGCCGGTCTTAGTCTATCAGGGTATAGGTGGGTTTAGGCGCATAATAAGGCGCATGTTGGGCTGGGTAAGCGGTGCGAACGAGGATGATTTAAAGATGAAATTTGCGATGAGGAAGAGTTTACAGAGTTATGAATGGTCATGTATGTAACAGTTATTCCAATATTTGTGTTCAGGTACAAATTGTTAATTTGAAACTCATTGTAAACTCATGGGCTTTGAGATAATTCTCTTTTAAATTATTAATGTACTCGTCAAAATGTTTAGTTTATTCTCGAATAAACATTAAGCAAAGAGGCTTTATGTTTTAGTTGCGCGCGAAACATTCGAAAAAACATTTGAATACTTTGCTAACTCTCGAAGTGAGCGGTTGTATAAATATATCTAATTAAAAGAAAAATAAAAGGGTTTAAAAATATAATAGTATTTCAATTTGTCTTGATCAAAACAATTTGTAAATTAGTACTTATTTTTGAGTACTTTTGTAAAAGCATTTTATAATAATCCATAGGATTATACGCATCTTCGTTTTCCATTTGCATTTATTATTCGAATCTTTTCAGGATAATGTATCTTTAGTTCGCGGCTTTGCACATTAACCCCCGTGCATCAGATAAAGTGAAATGCTTTTTTTGAATAGAAATCCCATTCTATCCTTCGTTCCTTAATAATTCCTTATCTAGCATACTGTTGTAGATAGCCATTTAAGAAAACGCGATTACGGGTTCTTTATTGTATCCACTTTGCATGGCGGAATAATAAAAAGAGACTTTCAACGTACGAAAGTACATTACCAAGGATTTCATTAAATTTATCCTAATAGTGTTATACATAGTCAACTATAGGTAAATCGGGTGTAATTAGATATAAACTCAATGGATTCAATCTTTCGATTAATTATCTTATTTAATTCTTGTAATAAATTACTACTTTTTTAGAATATTAGATTCACAGTGTCAGCGAAGCAAAGGTATGATAATTTTATATGCTACCTGAGAATTTCTCAGCTTCAACGAATCATCAATTATCTAAATTAGAAAATTATTCATTGGATTGAAGCAAATTGCTAATTTAGTAATCCAGAACTTGAAGTAAAATTCACAAAATTTTCAAAATGTTCATACAATGAAGAATAAAAAATTGCTTTTACAGATGTACGTACTTTTATAGCTACTTTAAATGAGGTACTTGAATTTAACAAATATTTCCAAAAGTATATTACTTCCATACTGATCTTATCAGATTTCCTATAATTAAAATAGAAGAGAAAAATTCAATTACTATAGTAAACTTCCGCAAAGAACGTAGTAAAATATTGAATCAATCGATGTTTCAAAACCCAGAAACATTCTTACACCCAGAAACAATCATGAATCAACCACAATTTCGCGCTCTCGAATAACCAACAAATTGCAAACAATTTTATGGTGCTTACCCATTCACTTCACTACCACTTAATCATCCGCATATACCGAAACAGAGAAAGATGAAAACCTCGACTTACCACTGTCACAAACAACAAACCTCATTATTCCGTACCACGCGAACCGCTCCCTAGCTCCCACTGATAATTGAAACATCAAATACACCCTCAATAAGCAGCAGCAGCAGCCGCCGCCGCCTCCCTTCCGTGAAAAGATATTTTCATTAGACCTCGCGCGCGAGCGCAGGGGTAAAAGTTAGATATAGCGGCCTACTCCGTCGCTTTGTTCGCTCGCGGTAATGCACGGAAAATTTATCCGCGCGCGTGCAAGTTTCGCAGGGGAAACGAATAACTTCGAAGGGTCGTCCTCCTCTGCCGCATATAAGCGCACAGCTAAGAAGAGATGATAGAGCGCGTTAATGCTAAGTTGACGGGAGGAGGCCACCGCTGCGAGCGAGCCCGCTAACGACTAAACTTTCTTTACACGCACAGTTACAGGATATTAAAGCGAGAGAGTGAGCAAGTGAGAGAAGGCGGGCTGCGCGTTGTATTAACCCTTTTAAGGAGGTCTCACCAACGAGGCCCGAACCCACAGAGCACGGCGCCCCGTGCGACGCGTACAGACTCTCGCATGCGCTCCCCCTCTCCTTCTGTTGAGAGTTGCTTGCTACGGGACTGAGCACAGACACCGAGAGACGCCTGTCTGCGCGCCAGCGGCGCTCCCGCTCTCTCTCCCCTTGCCATGCATGCGTCTCACGCGCGCGTGAAATCTAACCTGATATTCCGCACTTTCAATTAACGTATCTCACGAACGAGACCGCTGGGCTTTCTCAGATTTGAATGTCTTGTTCTAATAGATGTCATTAATAACATTTCGGGTTTTAGAAAAATTGCTAAGAAAACTTTTCGAGTTACAGACGAAAACGTTCATTTCGCGCGGGCCGTCCCATAAGGCGCTGTGTTAAAATGCGCGACTTCGATGTTTAATATCTCGAGAAATAAACCGCTGGGAGTTTTTAGATGGAAATATCTTATAGGCAATAGTATTATCAACACCTGGTCAAAATTGAGAGAAATTTCTAAGGAAAGGCGTTTTGGGTGAAACCCCCTTAAAGGCTGCGCGAGCCCGAGCTTCGTTGTTGCCGCGGTAGGTATAGAGCCTATTTTTACCGCCGCGCGTGTGGCCTACTTCGTTTTCAGCAGGTTCAAAGAGAACGGTTAGCGAGTTTCATATTATTCAATTAGGTGGTAGCGTTTTGTAAATTATTTTTGCGCGGTAAGATATAAGTTTTTTCATAAGGTAGGTTTAGCGAAGTAAAATATTTATATACGCGGTAGATGTGCTCGTATACGTCATATCAATCTCATTGGTACTAAAAATAACGCTAAACAGTGTATATAATTAAGAAAAACTTTGACATTTTAAATGGGGCGAAAAGTTTGGAAAAACCAAATGGAAGTTTGCGGCCTGTTAAGTATGTAGAAGTAGATACGTGTCGAACATAGTCGGACATCCTGTTGCCACCAACTTTAAACGATTTTCTTTGAAATTTCCTACTTTTTGGCATATTTTTTTCATTTAAACATATTTTAACATATATTCAAACGTTATTTAAGTTTACTACAAATACTTTTCATTTTGAATGTTATTTTATTTGAAAAATTCAATTGCCACGTATTCTTTTGTTAATTTGATAAGAGTTACAATACGGTAACATGTGATTTAATGAAATGCACACACTCAAGTTTAATTATTTTTAATTCAGCTTTAACAAATGCGGAGTCAATGTTCACATACATTAGAATTAATTAGCATTTTATCACATTCAACAAAGGATAGATACAAAAACCCGATCCATACAAATTAAATTTATGTTCTAATTAAAGTAAATAAATATAAGTAATGAAACATTGGATTAAAAACTCAATATACGAGACATTTAATTACTATTAATAAACGGTCTTTTTTAATAACCTAATAATAATAAAAAGTTCTCGTGTTTTTTAATAAAACATTATTAAGACAAGAAATTAAATTATAATTAATTAATATTAGCAATAATGAAATGAATTACTTCATATCTGCAATATCATTATTACGAAAGCAAACCACTATAATTATACACTTCTGCGTGTAATCAAATAATAGGTACGATATTATAAAAATTCTGTTCGTTCAATGAAATAGAAAACTGATAATATCCTCGTCTCATATTGTTTTGCAAATAGATGGACTTTTGTAAGTCCCCTTATAGATTTTAAAGTGATATGACAATCAAGATATAATAGAGGTTGCGAAACAAAGAGAGTAAGTGCTTTCTCAAAGAACGTGGAAGAAGTTTAACCAGAAAAGAAGTTTCTATGAAAAATCACCAAGTTACGGGAGCTGTACTTTGTTACTTTGTTGGTTGGAGACGCCGCAGAAGTAAGTTATATAAAAGTGAATTACGCGAAGGTACTCGTATGAACGTCACAATATGAAAACTTGATTTACTTTAAACGTACGTCGTATTTTTCTTGAAAAGCCAAGAAAAATTGTGGGAATATTTGCATTATTTGTTTGTTACATACTGAAATTTTTACCGATAACACGAAATATAGTAATTATGGTATCTTTACTGATTGAATAGCACGCAATAGCTAGTTTTATTCAAATTTACCTAGTCGAACCTACTCTGCTTTTTACTGTTCTTTCCATTTTTCCCGAAAGCTCTCAATTTTTTCGTATACGAAAAATTGAATAATTATGAATGTATTTTAAAATCGCACGAAAAAATGCACTCGAAATTCCACCACTAATTAATACCCTTCAACAAAGTGCTCTTATCGTAAGTGCAGTTTCAGATAAAGCTCACTTACTCAAAATTCCGCTACTTTTCATCGTTTCATCTCATTATGCAAAATCCCTCTCAATTAGCGAGTTTTTACGCGCTAAAAACATACGCACGTTCAAGCGCGCTTAACTTATTCATTCGCAGGCGCGCATGCACGAGCAGCTTTTTACGCGTATGCGCACATGCGCATCATCTCAAACGTCTTGCTTATCGATTTAAAGTGACAAAGGGACCCCCTTAGCCTTGAGACGAACTTCCGCCCAGCTAAAGAAATGCCGAAAGCGACCTACAAATCTCAAATATCTCTAATATAAAATCAGAGAGCGATGAGAGCACGCACATACCAACTTCCTTATTAAATTTGGCGCAATGGGGGCGGCAACAATGGTCATTGTCGTGCCGCATACACGCGGGCTTCTTCCAGTCGCAAGAACAACCCCGCAGCGACGTCGACGACGACGACGGCAGCGGCGATGAATGAACCTTTGGTTTACAAGAATGTTTTCCTCGTGCGCTCATTATATATATATATATATATATATATATATATATATATATATATTGAAAGCTGCTGCTGTACCGTCGCCGGTTTAACCGATGACCCGGGGGAGAAGCAGTGGTTTTGCGGTTATGAAAACGAAGGAGAGCCCCGAAATAACTTCGTGCAGCCGTTTGTATGGCGTATGTGTGTACGGGTATAGGGAGTGAAGTGGAGTGGTGATGGGAAAGAAGGAGGAAGAAGGAGAAATGGGCTTGTAAGTGGCGAGCGAGTATATTTCGGGGTTTTCGGACGATGACGGTGCGTCTAGGAGATGCGATTATTAAGGAGAGAGAGATAGAGCTAGAGAGGAGAGCAGAAGAGTTCGAGCTCGAGCTATCGGTGTGCTGATTTGCGGAAATCATTGCCGATATTCTGTGTCAAGAAAGTTTAATTAAAATTTTTTTTTTCTTATAATATATATGATTATAAATTTTCATAAATAAATATGATTTTTTATTATAAATTTAAAATACGAGCAATTTCCATTTTAATCCAATATTAGAAATAACAAAGTTTTACTTTTCGAAAAAATCGGAATTAAAAACCACTGCCAATTCATTGGCAATCAGCTTCCTCAAACTAAAGTTATTGTTCTAGTACATTGATTGTTTACATCAGTATATTGATAAATAATTGTTATATAAATTAGAAGCAAATAAATTTTTGTGTCTGTGTGTGTGTGTGTATGTGTGTGTGTAACTTTGTCAATTTTTCTTCGATTTTTGATTTTTAAAGCTTACAATATTCGGTTTACATTTTTGCACAGTCATACTGGACCGCAAAATCGTTCACTATTCCATGTAATTATTTATCGCAATTTGAACGCTAAAAACTAACTTTTAACAGGGACGATATAGCCACAACATCCTTAAAAATATCCTCCGAAACGAAGAGAATAAGCTTTGTCCGATGAAAATCGGTCGAATAGTTCAAAAGTTATTTCCCACACACACACACACATACACACACACATACACGCACACATACACACATACACACACACACACACACACACGACGGATTTCGATTCCAAAAGTCTTAAAAGTTCGTCTTTAAGGAAGCAAAACTCAGCTGACACACATTTTCATATGCTATTTTCGATATTTCAATATTTAATATTTCCATTGTTAACAATAATAAAAGAAATTTTAATTTATCTCCAAAAACTACAAAAAAAACGTGAACATTATAAAAAATATTTCGAAGAGTGAAAACAATCATTTTAATCGACGCATATTCTCGTTCGCTCAAAATTGTTTCAACAATTATACGATGCGCGTCAATATCGAAATTTCCGTGTCAGTAGCCCAGCAACGGATTAAGGACGTATTAAACGAGACAAACTGCCACCAGAATTCCGGACGTAATTTATATTACCCGCGAGGCCGAAAGCCCGAATCACTCGTGAGGGCTGCGAAAAGAAAAGCTCGCTCTAAACTACTTCTGTATTTATTCACGCTCGCGGAACGAGCCATTTTCATCTGGCTTCTCGTCGCGCTCCTTTCAATTTTTAAGCGAATTCTCGCGCGTCTACAAAGGACCAAAACTTCCGTGGATGCGCACAAAGCGCTCGCATTAAACAAAGTCTCGCTGCCGCCGCCGCCTCCGCTGCTCTGCTCCTGCCGCGGACGTTCTATCCGTCTTCCCCGCGCGTGCGCGCACGACTAAAAATTGCGGAAGTTTACAACTGGGAAATAAGGTCAGAGGCGAAATTCCCCGCTGGATCAAAGACGGGAAAGGGGAGAGGAGGCTCCTCGAACTTTCTTCCCAGCTTCCTCCCCCATCGACTTCGCCTACATCGAGGAAAAAAGAAAGCACAAAAATTGTACATCGGCGGCGAAGTTCCCACGGCGGTGTAGTACTTCATATCCGGCAGCCGATGACACAAACTTCAGCTGGAATTCACTGCGCGAGCGCGCGCTGTCGATAAGAAGGCACGCGATTGTTCGAGTTTCGAAGGCGTGGGCGAAGAGAGGGAGACAGAGAGGAGAGGGAAGTTTAACAAGGCAGAAACCGCGGAAACACGAGAGCTGTCTACCTGTCTGTCCGGGCGATCCTCGAGAGTGACGACGACTGGCTGCCCTGTAATAATTTATTCGCACCCTCGCGCGCGGGGAAAGGGAATTCACCAGTCGCGTATGAGGCGAAGAGAGAGAGAGAGAGAGAGAGAGAGAGAGAGAGAGAGAGAGGGGGAAAGTTGGGTTGCGGTAATACGATGGAAGGGAGCAATTTTTTTTTTTTTAGGGTTTGGGATGGAAATTCAATGTTATTGAAATACGTGCCGCGAGTGAAAGTGCGGATTTGTAATGCAAAAAGTTTTTTATAGTCTGACGAAAATACTTGACTCGTAAAACAACTCTTAAGTGTATATATGAATGTTGCTTTTAGTATGAAACATGAATTTTTACTCTGTTGACAGTAACCATAAATAGATGCGAATGGAATAATTTCTAGTTGAAAACATAAATAGCGGACGACAATCAAAGAAAAATGAGCGTTAAAGTTGATTTTATGATTTAGAAAAGAGGATTATTTGATTGACAAAAAAAAGTTATCGAAATTTCATTGCCAATTTACTGGCTTGACCTATTTCTTTTCAAAATTGTCTCATATATTTCAGGTCAAAGTTTTACGCTGGATCGCATTTTTCGTCACGCTGATCAAGATGGGGCTATCAAAATATCAAATTTCAACCTGGCAGTTCCAAGACGATGATTCAGTAAAAGTTTTATTAAAAAGTTTTCCAAAAAATGATATACTCCATTTAAGTTTTCAAAAAGTTTCTCGGTATCAATTTCTTCTACGTATATTTAGATCAACAAGTAAAGAAAACTTACAAAAACAATCCAATTGTTCACTTTAGTTATTACTACTTTTTAAATCACATATAAAATTAATTTATCATACGATTTTACTCCATCTTTTAACATCATTTACAGCCCCATACGTATACAAATATCGCACAGAACATTTTAATTCACAAGTGGAATTTCCCCGCAAATTTGATTATAAATGTCTGCACAAGCGCAAAGTAATCCATAAATACGTTCGAAATTACCTGCAAACCGCGAACATCGATATACCGCTAGCACACCTTCATCGACTACAAATAAAATATTTCGCGCCTGCGGGCAACGCTAAAGGAGCAATCAGGAATAACGAGAAAAGCAAACAGGTGCGTATAACAGCAATACTCTCCATTTGCGAAAATTCAATTTTAAAAATTCATCCCAGATTCAGCGCAGATGCCCTACACGCGCCCGGATAAAAATTAACTAATCCAACTATCGCGTGCGCGCGGCCGGCAATTTTTCCACGCCTCGCGTGAAAACAATATTCTCTCGCTCCTCCGCGAAATCCGTCCGGTATTAGATTAGCCGGTAATGGATTCTATTTCAAACCCTTCCTACCTACTCACCATCTGCCCCCGAAAAAAAGCTCGCAAATGGAGGCCATTCGCCAGATTACGCACTCGTCGGAACGACTCTTTGTCCCTCTCCTTCTCCCTCTCTCGCATAAAAAACACGCGTATACAGCACGAACACCATACGATCGATAAAAGGGACCCGTCGCGTGTCGCTTCTCTCTCTGTAAACCTTATCACTCGTGAGCTCGCGCCAAAGGGGCGAGTGCTGCTCTCCGCGATTACGCGCAGTCCTTGCATTTTTCAAATCTCCACGCGCGTCTCGCGTAGTTGGAAAATGCATTTCTCTCTCCTCCCTTTCTGTGCCGCGGCGCATAGTACTACGCAGAGCCGAAGAGAGAGAGAGAGAGAGTATCGCGAGGAATCTCGCACTCGATTATGCATACGAATTTTTAATGGCCTCGATCCTACAGTGAGCCCCGTGATTCCGGGTGCATGTAGCGAGCGAGAGTGAGATTCCGATTGGATACGCATGCATGAGGAGGAACGATATCCGCGAGCGCGATTTTCGTCTTATTTGTTATCGATTTTGCGCGAAGGCGAGCGCGCGCGTTTTACGCTTTCGCTTTGCAATGGCGTTATGAATTTTAGAAAGAGAGAGAGAGGGGCATACAAAGATTTCGATTCGGAGAATGATATTGTCCGGGTAGACAGAAGAGTTGTGTAATGCTTATACAGATTGTAAAGCATTATAGTACGGATTGAAAGGACAACTTTTGCTTGAACTCAATCGTTTAAGATAAAAATGTATCTTTAGACTGGTAGCGCAGCTGTACGACATAGATTTCATTATTATACGGCGTAACATCATAATGAATAAGTTTTATCAGTTCCAATTACGAGACAAAACTTGAAACCTGTTCTGTACTGCTACTTCCTTTTGAAAGACAAGAAAAGTCTCTTAACTCGTCCATTACATAATAGGAAACAAGTTTCGTTTGAATTAAAACGCTGCGTTCGTTCTCATCCCTCTTATCCAGTCGCTACGAATTCTCGCGAAGAAAAATAATTCCTCGCTTTTGCGTCTCTCAAGGGTGCCGGTAAGAACTAGCGCGAAGTGCATTGTCTCAGCTGCGCGCTTAATATTACACTTTTATATAAAACTCTCGAGGGCTTAGCACGCGCGACGCGGCTGAGCGGTAATGGCAAATGAAACACGACCGCAACGTAATCCGCGAAATCGAAAATTCCCTGTGAAAATAAACTAACCGCTGTGAATGCGTAATGAGGAAGAATTATCTCGGCCAGATATCTAATTTAGTGAATGGCTGACCTAATCTAACTGTTACTACTGTGAATCTTTGGAACAAGAAATAACGCAAAATCTTGCTTAGAAACATATTTTCCGGTGATATTTGAATAAACAAACGCATAAAACGCGAACTTCCAACCGTGACATTGTAATTTTACAACACCACTGGAACGATTTAATCCAGTGCGTAATCCGCTTTCAGCGCGTCAACCTAGCGCGAGAGTCCGCGGCGGGCCGCGTCACCGCAGATTAATCCCCAACAAAAGCCAGACTCGAATTCCCGCGATTCAAGAACAAATATGGCCCGACTAATGCGACGCTATCCCGTGAATATCGCGCGAACCCCAATTAATAAAAACGCGAAAAACAACGTGCGTATAACAAACTGTCGCTCGCGGGTGCACGTATACACGGCGTTTAATTGGGAATATATTGGATGATCCAGATGACCGTGTAATTCGCGGAGCCTCTCCTTCCGGGCCAATTAGCGCGGGGCAACGGTTTATGACAAAATAACCCCGGCGATGGGCGCGTCGAACCGGCGCGAAAGTGATTGACCGCGATATGGAGGCGCGCGCGCGCGTGTACGCTTTTGAAATTCAAATCGCGGATATTCGCTCCTCTTTTCCCTCGATGCGGGCGTTCGATCGCGACGCGTAAAAGCGAACGTGACTTTTAATAACAAAAAAAGCCGCTGCTGCGTGCGGACCCGTCGTAATAACGTGAATAATTGCCTCGTCCATAGGAGGTGGGAGTCTTTTTTTATTTAGCGTGGAATTTTGTGGGAATAATTATGGCGGAGCGTGAGGTGGAGTTTTTTTTTTTTTAATTTTTGGTCGTGTGATGTGGGATGGAGAGAGGCATGTGATTCAATGATCAAAAGAGCAGCTGGTGCGTGCGCGTTGCAAAAGTATGGGTTGCCGCGCATATGCTTACATAGATAATTACGTCGTGGAATTATGTTTATAATGGATGTGCATAATTTCGACGACGGAGTTTATTTGAATGCGCATATGTTTCGAAACGACAATAATATACTTCGGGGTTTAATATAATACGCGATAAAATTTGGTTACGATGATGTCGTTCGCGAGCTCGTATGTTTTCAGAGTAGTGCTATGCGAAATTAATGTAACAGTAAATGTAGTGTGCATTGTCTGCGAAAGTTTTATGCATTGATTTAATAACAGTTACATTTCCATTCATAATTTCTGTAATAATAATTTAGAAAACTAGTAGAAGTGAAAGTAGGTTGATACTTTAATTTATTGGCAGATGGATTAAATAAAAATAAACCTTGAATAAATTTAATCAATAAAAAAATATATTATCACTAGATTTTTTGTTAAATTGTAAAGCTTCAAAAGAACAGAATAAATAATGAAAAATATTTGTAGATATTCACTAATTCATTAATTCATACTATAATATATAGATATTCAGAATATTAAAATCAAAGAAACATGATTTATATAAAATAAAATATTGTTGTGGTTATTTATTTATATATAGAGAGAAGTAGATCTTTCTAACCGAAACGCTAAAACTAAGATTTCTTTTTAGGCTAAACGCCCTTTTGTAAAGTTTTCTTCATTTCGTGATTAGAAAATCATGCGCTCTTTTATTGTCCCACATTATTAATTTTTGAAGTAAAAAAATACGTTACACTGATACTACCCATGTTTCTATAAAAAGCACATATTCGAAATAACCACACGACCTCCTATTATAAGGTCAACTATACCAATATCAATATCAATTACCCCTATGAAAAAAAACTGCCATTCAACTCTTCCTGTTCCTACCCCTCTCTCTTTCTCTCTTACAAATCATTCACTTCCCAATTCGCGATTTCAAGGCAGTCTGCCAGCGCACGTAGCTCCGTTTTATTTACGTTACTCACGCCTTTAACAAATCTCTCTTTCCCGCGCGCGTTCCTCAGCTATCTGTGGCGAGCTCGGCCGAGACAGCGAAAATCCACGAATCGCGCGCCGAACTTTTCGGGCTGGCGAAAAGTTCGCGATAACGCCGCCGCCACCGCCAGCTATTTGTATTCTTCAAATGTGCGACGAGCTCTTTTTTATTTTTCTTTACCAGCTGTTATTCCCGGCGCCGGAGTCTAATTCCGCTGCGGGCCAGGATAGCCGGTGACGAGCTATTGGTCGCGCGTTTTCTGGGGGATTACCGGAGGTTTAGTTTATAAGTTAAAGCAGCCCCCTGGTAGGAAATTAACCATCTTTTTTACCTAAGTTGTTATAAATTATAGCTAGATTTCTTAGCTATAAATAAGCTACTCTGTTAACTATAAACTAACTAAAATATCGTTAATTTTTGCTTAACTGTTGACAAGCAATATTCCTTAGTTATAAATTAGCTAATTTTTCTAGCTAAGAATTGGTTAAACTTTGAAGATATTGATTTTTCTTGAACAATTGATTTTTCTTCTTTTTTAAGGTGTTTACACGCATTTCATATTTTTATAAGGAATATGAATACCCATTTGCAAAAAAACATCTCTGCGATACCGGGGGAAAAAAATTGAGGAGTTAAAAAAAATTGAACCTTCTTCGTCTGATTTCACTTAATCAAAATTAATAATAATTGTAAATCTAACACTAAGATAGAATGAGTTTTAACGAAAACTAATACGATCTAGAAAATGTCTTTGGCACACGTTATATACGATACGTATTTTATTTCCATCTCAATAAAATTCGCCAATTTTTTCCTTAAAAAGCGGGACGAAAGTTAGACTGATTTCCCTCCTTCTAATTTTTACTTTTTGCCTCATTTTGCGGGAAAAAAGTAAATTCCATGTAAACTTACTAGGAGAGGCTACGAACTCCGGATCACGGATTCAGCTCAAACATTGGGATATATTTTTAGATATCAAAATATGAACAAAGCCAAATTTTTAGAGTCTAATGCCTCGAGAAAGCTAAGTTATCGACATTTTTAGTGTAATTTTTAGAAAAACATAAAAAAATCTCCTCTACTTTGAGCTTCAATAATTTAGCTCAACATTGTCTTCGATAAAATTTTAAAAAAGAAAATCAAACTAGATAAAACAAGCATTAATTTCCCGTTTCTAGAATTGAAAAATATTGCTTCATTCAAAAGTTATGTGAGTTTGAAGTTTAATATTCAAAATTATACAATAAAACATGGCACAAATTCGGAATCAAATTTGTTGCTATTTTATACGTTCCTTTTTTTATTTCGCCTTTAAGCTCATATAATTTTTAAACGAATCAATATTTTTCAATTCTAGAAACGTCAAATTAAATCTTTTTATTTCGATTTTCATTCTCTTTTTTATGATTTTATTAAGGACAAATCTGAGCTGAATTATTCAAGCTCAAAGTATAGGAGATTTTTTCATGATTTTCTGAAAATTACACTAAGAATGTCGATAATTTAGCTTTCTCAAGGCGTTATTCTCTAAAAATTTGGCTTTGTTCATATTTTGGTATCTAAAAACATATCCCAAAGTTTGAGCTCAATCCGTGATCTGGAGTTCGTAGCCTCTCGTAGGTAACCAAACATCGTTTAAATAATACACTTAAATATTACGCCCAACTAACGCTGGCGCCGATGCCCGCCACCCGCGTTTACAAACATTCCCCATCTTTCCGTTGGTTCCACTTTCCAAATAAAAAAGTGTCTACAGTTGAGATGGGAATAAAGTACTCGAGAGAAAAGTCGACGATTCCCTCGGGTGATCACTGATCAGTGAACCCATCCTCGGGAATCAAGAGCGACTTTTCTTCCTTGCTACATAATGTACTATTTTTGTATTTTGTTCTTAGCCATAAAGTTACCTAAAAAATAGGTAATTTATGGTTAACATTTTTACAAAGGCTTAAGCACATTTTAGCCAGATTAAAGCTAAAAGTGTGAGGTTATTACCAAGGTTTCTAGCTAATTTTTAGCTAAAAATTAACCATATTCTGAAAATCTAACTAATTTATAAATTAGTTATAATATGTTTATGATTTCTGCCAGGTAAGTGATGTTTGATTTTACGGACAAATCGACTTTAATATAACTAGAGCATCTGATTCTAATAAAGATTTATCAATGCGAATGACTTATTTGACTATTGAAAAAGATTTATTTGCGATATTTTAAACTTTTCAATCCGCCCCCGGACTCATAACCATGCGTAATAAATCTTCAAAACGTCATCAGCAAATAATTTTTGCACAAGAGGCTTGTAAAGACACGTTGAAAAAATGAATAATCCCACTTCAACGATACATGCAGAATACAATCCACAGGGTCCTCGAAACGCGCGGCGAAAGCACTCGAGTGCCGTTTCCTGTTAAATTCACTATTAATTTGCGCTTAAAACAATTTCAACACAGCCTGCCGAAAAACGCGCTTAGCCCTCCCTACGTATATAGACCTTCTTTTTCGCCTTTATAACGGCACTTTCTAATTTAAGCCCCGCGGAATAATGCGTGAGATAGCGCGACGAAATGGAAACATTTTCGCAGAACGCATCCGAAGCGAAATTCGAAATCTAACGAAGCCATGAGCCACACAAAGCCTTTTTCATCGTAAAACAAAATCACTTTGCGCGTGCTAGCGCGCGACAATCGCTTTTAAATCCATTTTAAATCCCCTTGTTGAACAGCCTTTTCCTTCCTCTATACACATACCGTCAGCTCTCTCGCTCCCTTACTGTTATACACCAAATGGAAAATTAAGTTCCATCATAAACAACCGTACGATGGCAAAAAAAAAAAACGCGCACGCGCGGATATGAAACAATGACGTTGTATACCTGTAAATCAGTTACTAATACTCTATACGGCCGCGACGCGAATGCTTCTCCTCTCGCGCGGGCTTTCAAATCCGTATAAACGTCAGCGGCATTTATATACGAAGGATAGTTTATACACGCACCACACGCGCACGCGCGTCTCTATATACTCGGGGCCCTGCGTGAAATATTGCCGGCGCAACGACAGCGACAGCTTGAATGTACGCGCACGCGCGAGCGTCCGTTTGCGATTGAGTTCGGAGGGCGGATGGGGAGAGTAAGTGACACTGATGCGCGCGCGCGCGCGCTTTTTGTGAAGGTGCAGTAAAGGTTCCTTTTTTGTAGAAGGGGGCCGGCTCCTGGGATCTGTTTTTCGGAGGTGACGGGAGAAGAGGTGGATTAGGTGGGGTTTGATTTTCTGCTCTTGTTGGGATGGGTGATTAGAATTTAAAGGGAGCGAATAGGGTCACATATGTTTGTAATTTAAATTCGTGCAAAAGGTGTAGTTCATTGCAACGGCTTTTAGAGAAAATTGACTGAACAACTTTTGATCTTTGTAGGTGATCAAAGGAAGGATATAGACGTTAAATACTATTTACTCCTGATAGACGTTAGTTATAAATAGTTTTAGGATTTATGACATATTCAGGATCATATAGGTTTTATGTTTCTTTTTAGTTTTCATCTCTGTCGTAATATCCATTCTGCGCGATACACTGTTTTCAATGTGTTTGGAATTACAAAGACGCGAGTATTATAGTTAAGTGCTTTTAAATACGGAAAAGTAAAAAGATGTATAAGAAATCGTTAATTAATGCACCATTAACGTAACGATTACAACTTTACTAGCTGCGTAGGTAATTTAATAGGCACAATATAAAGTTAAAGTGCGATAAGTGAAGTTCGTCAAACTTCCGATCATCTTAAGGTACTTACCAAGTGTTATCGACTAATGAAGAATGCACCAATTTACGAGTCGACTAAACTTGATGCGGCAACCGCAGCAGTTTATTAGCCAATAAAGTAATTATATTTCCCAAAAACTCATCACACAGACCTCTAACGGTTATGCCCCACGCGAACCCTACGCCAAAACCAGCCCTCGATAAAGCCACGTACTCGTGTTTTCACCGGGGAAATATGTATTTAAACGACCGCAGAGGCAAACTTCGCTTACATACATATATATATATATGACGGACGCGAGACGGGTTTCCGTGGCCCGCGGGGTACCGCGATTCCTTATTTGCGCACGCAACTCCGTGATTGCCCGTCCGACTTTTTTTCTCTTATTTGTCTTGCCGTCCCCGGAAAAATACGGAAAAGTTTTCGCCCGGACTTATGACTGGAGTTCTTCGCGCTCTATTTTCTTCGGCTTCTTTCTTTCTCTCTCTTGTCGCGGTTCGGGTATGAAATGCTTCTCCGGCGCTTTTTGGCAAACGTTCGTGACGCATGTGCATTTTTAAAAGATGACACGAAAGAACGTGCAAACTAGGATATAGAAGTAAGAAGAGAGCGAGAATTTCATGATTGTGAAGCTATTGATGACTGCACGATTGTATGAGCGCAAAATTCGATACGCGAAGTATGCATCATCTGGAAAGTTCGAGTGGGGAGGGACTGGAACACATTCTAATTCGGATGTGCAGAGACGACAAAACAAATTTCGCGGATTCGATCGAGCGTTGCGCAGCCGCGGGGTTATACTCGCAAGATGGTTATACGCGCCGGTCGGGATGAAAAAGTTTATTGCTTATTGATTTTTCAGCCGCGAGTCTCGGCAGCGGCGGCGGGACGACTATATATTTCTGGATTCTATTTTGAAAACTTCCACGCGCGGTTTCACGATCGTGTATTCATGGAGCGGTAAAGTAGTTGCGATAGAATCCAACCGACTCGAAATATGCAGAGAGCGGAGGGTAATAAAGAGAGAACGGATATATGTATACCTACATTGCGACCGCAGTAATGATTATACTCTGCGTTCTACGTGCTAATAAAGCAGCGCGTATTTTGCCTAAATTATAAAACGCTATCAAGCGTTCTCGATCCGAATATCCTGAGTTACAATTAATATTTCATTTTTCATTCAACTGAACTAAATTCATACGATAAGTAGTCCAAGATACGCTCGGAGTCTAAGTATAGTTGTATCCAATATTCGTATCTCAAAACGTATACAATAACCGTTATACGTGGCATTTTCCAATATTAACAACGACGTCACTATGTCTCCAACTCACGTATAACCTAAATACCGAAATAAAATAAAATATTTACGCTCGGGTTTTCCCTTACTTAAAATAAATTTCCAGCTGAAGAACACACTTTCAATTTCGTGCGCACGAACCCAGCGCGTAAGGACCCGAGGTTCACCCAATTTCGCACGCAGGCCATTATACGTTTTCCCAGACTCGCGCGCTTCTTCTCTCTCTCCTCCTTACCCACGTACAAAATTTTGTATATATATAGAGAGAGACCTTGCAGCAGGAGGAGCGGGAACAGCACCGAGTCACGTTTTTAACCGGTAAGCACGTATTGCGCTGTCTGTTAGGGAAGACAAAGAGGCTGGAGAAGGAGGAAAAAGGAAGCCAGCCCATCCACAGTCGTATATCGACAAGCAGGGCAGAGAACCGTGGCTTTGCGATTTTACACGCGCGAAGGGCCGCCGCCTGTAAAAACGGAAAATCGAGTCGCGGCTGACATAAAAGTAATTTCTACATTGTCAGCCGAGGCTTAGGGAATGTAGTTTACAAGGGATGTTTATGTAGCTGATGCGCGGCGTAGACCGTGGGTGAGTTCGGCGCCTGCATTTGTCGCCGCACCGCGCGTATCGTGTAATTGCGACAGGTGATTATCGGTGTTCACCGCTGTTTGAGGTCTCCGCGGTAAAACAAAGATGTGTTTATGATCAGCGTTATCCGGGTGGGTTTTAAAAAAACCAACGTTTAGATGATAAAAAGAACGAATGTTTCTTATAACAGCCTTCAAATAATCTGAAGTGCAAACCATCCATTGAAAAGATGTAGAATGGTCTAATTGTCGAAAATTAAAAATTTATATTTCTTAACATAATTAAAATAATTATCAGCTAGTAATATCGTTAAATTTATTATTAACGACGAGTATTGTGCACTATCAATTAAAAAGAAATACAAGTTTTTAATTTTCGACGTTTTAAACATTCAACTTCTTTTGAACATTCGTTCTTTTTATCACCCAATCAATGCAGATTCGAATGTAACTATTTCGATCGTATTCCATTCATTCTTTCTTAGCATTCGACGTTTCGGACATTCTAATTACACGTCTGAGTTGAAAAAGTCACATGGAAATAGCGAAGTTTGCTGCAAATTCAAAGTGAACATTCGCTTTTTTGTTATCCACCCGATTCGTTTGCATAGAATACTGATTGTAGCTTACAAAGAATTCCTCGTATTCGTATATCCTCTTAATTTCATTAACGAACAATTTACGAAATATCGCTTTTAGGAAACATTTTCCCGATATTTACAATTTGCTTCTGTTTTATTGACAGCTTCTGATAGGAAAAATGTAGCGCACTCGCTCTCTAGAGTAAATACTGACTGACATTGCATGCACATAACTAATAGGACCGCATCGATATCTAAAATTAAGCTTTCATCTGAAAATTGCGCTCCTCTATACCGAATACCGGCGCACTTGACGACCATATAAATACTATTTTCAGCAGAAAATAACGAACTTAAAAAATCTTTCAACTCTCCCAACTACCCCAAAATCTAAAAAATTCTCATCACCCGCCAAAACGCAAACCTCGCGCAAAAGAAAGCTATACGTGTACACTATATCAGCGTTAAAATCAGAAATACTTCGCTCCTCCGCCGCGAGCGATCGCATCGAAAGAGCCGAGGCGGGGCTTGCGGTACAGAGAGATAAATCAACGCTCGCCTCGATACCGCGCGTCACTCGCGCTCTTTCCGCTCCTCTCGCTAAGAGCTATGTATCATCAACGCGCCCGCGCGGCGAAAGGGAAACATCGACGCGAGCGAATTTCCATATAAATTCGCTGCGATACACCTCCGCACACATCACAGAGCGAGCAAAAAGAAAAAGGGGGAAAAAAGCGCGGGAGACAATGGCGGTCATGGGCATTCGCGGAATTTTCCGCGTCCGCAACGCACCGATTCGATATTCCCTAACGAGTCTCCACGGGCGGGCCCGCACTTTCAATTACCGACTCCCTCGCTCTCTCTCTCTCTCACTCTGATTACGCGCAGTTTTTCAGAGTCGTCGATACATTGACGCGCGCGCTGAGTACTTGATCGATTGCGTTGTCGCGTTTTTACCCGATCCCTATCTTCCTCGCTTTCTTTCGATGCTGCGTTGCCGTGCACGCGCGCGAAAGAAGAGAGACGAAAGCGCGCGCGATATAGCGCGAATGTATAGATGGATTCGTTCGTTCGTTTGCGCGTACACCAAAATCTGGCTTTGTTCGCGGGATGCATGCGAGTTTGGCTTGTGATTATGCATTCTCGAGGTTCCTTTTTCTTCCACTCGCGTGTGCTGTTGTTTCACGGTGTCAGCGTGGGATCTGACAAATGATTTTTAAGAGATGGTTAATAGAATCAATATATGGTAAAAGTGAACAGTGTTTAACGTTTAAAATGTCGAGAAATAGTGGAGATATAAGGAAAGAATTACACCACGCCTTCTTATAAATTAATTCAACATTTTACGTAATATAGAATTTTAATTTTAATCACACTTACGTAACGGAAATAATAGTAACTACCACTGTAACTCACCTGAAACAGAAAGAAAAATGAAGTGTAAAGATCTATGTCGATTGCAGCGAAGTCAAAAGTGTGTATCATATAATATTAAATCTCTGTTAGATTGTCAGTATAGCCGATTTTTTTTAAACGTTTATTTTATCGGGAATTCAGACGCACAGAGTGGCACCCAGTAGCATGAGCTCGAAAAATAGAAAATGGGAAACTTCAGACGTCAAATGTCAATGAAACGAATCGAAATTCTAAACGCGCGATATATCGGTAAACGTCGAAAATCGAGGGTGTATTACGTGGGTATCAACTCACGTTGCGGCGCTTTGAACGCGGCTATATACCGCTGCGCGCAGCGAGAAACGCTACAAAAAATAAATGACCTTGCAACTGCACGTTACACCTAGCCCTTACAATCTGCACTTTATAGAGGAAGGAATTTACGTCAAACTGAAATTTTGAAGTTTCGAAAGCACAAGCAAGAGAAACTCGAAAATATAAAAGGTTTAGATTTTTGCAATAAAAAAAAAACTCGCGAACCTAAAGTTTTCATCTTTAAAGTACTTATGTATGTAAAAAAAAGATTTTATCAAACAAAAATAATTTTATTAAACTTTACAATCATTAGAAAACTACAATTTAAATTAATTTATAATCACTTTTCGTTAAGGTGATGTTATATACCGACATAATTTAAAAAAGAGTACATCTCATGAAAATAACAATAGAATCATCCACAAAAAATTCTAAGTATAGTATTTACATATACGGAGCGCCTGACAGACGTGTTTTTCCAAAAAAAATGATCAGAGTTTATTTAATTAAATAAAAACCGTACTGTCGGTAAGTAGGAATCTGCAATTGACCTATTTTTAAAACGAGCACAGCTAACGAAAATACTAATAGAATCGCTCAAAAAAATTTCTGAATATAGTGTTTACGTGTCCGGAGCGCCTGACAGTCGTCTTTTTCCAAATAAACGTTTGAATGTTGATTTAAAAAATATTGAAATCAGGGTATCACATCACCTTAAGCAAAGAAACATTCATTATAAGATCCAAAACAAACAAAACCATCTATTTTGTGTACCACCTTTCCAATTAAATATATACACACCTATAGGTACACCGCTCGTATCGCACCGCGATCTCGTAACTACACAGCCACGCCGAAATTCCCGCACACCAAGATACACGGAGGTGTGCGCAAATTTAACCGGGCGATTGCGTCACGGCGTGCCTTATTTATTTGATTACCAATTACGCGCGTGCGCGCGCCTTAACCAGGCTTACCTCTCAATTCCGCTTCGCTCTCTCTCTCTCTCTCTTCCGCGGCGCCGCTGCGCACCGTCGCAAGGCAATTACAGCGAGCGCTAGAGGGCGAGAATTAGGCAATCGTTTGTATTCGCTATTGAGCTCCGCCGCTGGTTCGTTAAATTCGCTTTTGCGCGCTTTGCCCGAAAGTAAAGGAGGAATTCGTTACCGCCCGCCAGCGTTTCGCCTCAGAAAGCGATAAAATTTGCGGTCGGTTTACGGCTGAAATTTCATTAGCACTTTACGCCTGGAACCGATGATGTTCATTTTTTTTAGTCGGTTTGTCGGGAACGAGGTTGAGTGACGCTTTTTGAAAATGAAACAGTTAAAATTTTATGATTCGGATTTCCTCATCTCGCGGGATTGCGTCGAACGATTCCACGGTACATGATGCAAATGTGTCAAAAAGTAAAAATATGCGAGCAACATTATTGGCTTTTAAAATTGATGTCAACTATCAAAAAATAACGAGGCGAACGAAAATTTTCCAGAAAAACGGGCCGATGCAATGCAAGTAAATCTATACGTACGTACTAATCTTATTATACCAAAGCCCAGATCGTTCCCGACTTAACCGAAAGCTCCGATAAGTCAATCCCGCACTATTAAACCCCTGATCAGCCTCAAGATTCTAATAACTCGCGCTCTCGCTGCGATCACACCACAGCGAGCGCCACCAGCATACCTCAAGCGCCCATATATATATACACACCACGACCGCGCTGACGATCAAACGAAGATCCGAGCTAAGCACGCACCGCGAGAGAGAGAGAGAGAGGACCTCCCGGATTCCGGCAAATTGACTCTCGACTTTCGCGGAATATTCCGCCCTGGCAGATTGCCGGGGGATTGCTTTATCGACTGGCTCCTCTTTCGAAGAGTCGTCGTCCCTTGCCCCTCGCGAAACGAGATTTCGACTCGACTCCTCTCGCTCAGTCGCCGGGGTAGGTTTCTTCGGACGACTTTGCATGAGTGGCGCCTATACTCTCCGCTGTGAGTGCAATGCACTTTGACAGTCGCGAACGTGCATATATATATTTACGCGCGCACACGCAGCGCGAATGTAAAGTATGCGGATTCGTTGCGACGTGTGGCTAGCAGTTCATTTGTATTGAAATGTGGAAAAAGTCAACTGTATGAGGTACACTGTGTATATGGGTGACCGTAGGGACTCGAATAAGGTATTACAGCGATAAGGACTAATATTGTCACGAAGAATTTGCAAAAATTTGAGTGTACATTTGACGAGAAAGTTATTTAGTTACAAGGGAAAAAGTGTTTATATAGTAACTTCAATTTTTCTGCCTCGATGTTGGATGAAATATTGACTTTTCTACTTAGTTTTGTTCATCCTCATTTTCTCTAGATTTCCCTTTGGACTTCATTTTCTCGCTTCGAATTCTTTTTTTTTTCTACTTCTAATATTTCGAATAGTTCGAAGAAGCGGAGTTAATAATTCTGTGCAATTTTTCATAATTGGCTACACTGAAAAACTGGCTTATTTAAAAAAATACAAACAAACCAGTTATGATCAGAATACATATTTAAAAAAAAAAAACTTTTGTACTTAATCCCTATTTCATCAATTAAAAAATTTTCAAAAAACACGCAATAATCCTTGAAAACCGCCCCACTTCTCTACACCCGACCAATTCCCGCATAAATCGACGAGAAATCAATGCCCCCGCAGTAGCCCAACTTCGAAATATATATATAAACTATATATATATACTCACCGTGAGCGCGACTGATGTTGTTGGAGAGTTTACTACGGGCGTCGACCGCGGGGCCGTCGTCGAAGTAGTAGTACGGGCCGTGGTGGCGTCGTTGATAGTTCGCTATGACGATAGTCGCGGCGGTGGCCAGCGTCAAGAGTAGCCTCGACCCCCAAGCTCGGCCCAAAGACATCCTCCCTCAGCAATCGCATCCCCCGGCGGTTCGAGGCCCCCCCCTATACTCCTCGACTTGCTGCCGCGGACAAACGCGCTGTCACTCGCTGGCTCCGGTTCTCCTCGCTTCCGCTCCTGCCGCCGCTGCTGCAACAAAGCAAGCGCGAGAGTTCGCGCTGTTAGCGATGTACGTTTTGTCGAGTAATTAATTGGGCGGGATTGTAGTGGCTGGTTGTGTCGTGTGCTATAAGTTTTCTGCGGTTCGAGGGGGGAATGGACGCATTTAGCGAAATGAGAATTACGAAGTGTATGGTATGATGGTTAGAGAGAATAGAGGGAGTGTATTGAGAGAAGGATTTTCAGGGTTGCATTCTTTTCATATTTTTGTCAAAGATGCACTGAGCTCGGCCTTTGTTGTATACTCAAAACTATGTGTTTTATGTATCTAAAAATCTTATTTCAATATAAGGTATATTTTAAAAAGTTTTGAAATAAAATGACGATATTCTTTTCCATAAAATATTTCGTAAGTGATATGATATAACAATGCTTATAAAAAGAACCTCATTTACAAAAGTCAAGCATTATATTTTTACTCATTACACAATCACTTTCAATAGGTTCAGATCCACTCAAACTCCCGCCGAACGTTCGTTCAACTCAAAAGCATTTCACTCTATTCAACCCCAGACAGACGAGCCACCCAAAGACTCATCATCGCTGTCATCATCGTCGCTCTTCAAACGCTTTCCCGCCGCAACGCATTAGACCTCCTTACCTACCCAGCATCCTCCACACACACACACACACACACACACACACACACACACACACACACACACACATCATACTACGTCTGGAGACCAGTGAATTTCGCACGCGAGTTTACTTTTCTCTCGTCGCGTCGCCGCCGCAAAGGAGTATAACTATATACGCGTTAATTAACCGCGTCGCGCGCGAACTCTCCAGCTCGGGATTTTACGCGACGGCGGCGAGATTCCAAAGGCTGCGCGCGCTCGCGCGCGATTTTACGGCCGCGAAGTTTTACGGTAGCGCGCGTCGTAATTCAATCTCACGGCGCGGGATTCGCGTCGATTGTTGCGCCATTGTAACTGCGGTTTCGAAAAACGCGGACGCCACGGTACGTGTGTTTTGTTTCGAGCTGCGCTCGTCGTTGTGGGTGTATATATACACCAGCGGTCTGGTTGGAATAAATAGATTTCGAATATTTTGCCGAGAAAATTTCTTTTCAGCGGATAGGTTGCTATACACAAAAATGGATAGATAAATTTCGTTTCACAGATTTACGTGAAATGCGATACGTTTTCCCATTTCGATGGAGGGAAGGAAACTTTTTTTTTTTCATTCTAGAAATAAAATAGTTAAACTAACACGGATTTCTAGGAAAGTCAAAATATTTTGGATTATCTGTTTTAGATTGGTATTTTGTTTTCTGAGTATTTGATTTAGTAATCAATGCTGGTGTTTCTCGCGTGATTCAATTTACCTAAATTGTTCCCATTCTTGTATCGACAGTAAATAGAATAGCTTCAATTTAAAAATAAAAATGATTGTATGAATGAAAAACCTTTTTTTAGTCAATATAAGAATGGAATAAAAATAAAAAGATTAATATTTTTAAGTTAGCTTAGTTAGCGTCCAATATTAGTTGGGCAAGGAAATAGAAATAGACGAAACAAAAATGGAAATGTACTTTGACGAATGCGCACCGAAAATAAATTATCAAAATTTTCTTCAGTCCGGCTCCAAAACTAGAAATACTCGATATTACCAAAAAAGACTTCTAACGAAAATCTTATTATCTTGAGTTTCTAAAACACATACAATGCGTATATTTCCATATACATTCACCATATAATTCCATACCTACTACTTACCATCACGCACCCATCTTTACTCACATTCTCCCCTCGCATTAAAAATGCCATCCTTTACCTCCCAAATACTTCCACAGCGACACCTAATTCAATCACCACCATGCACTTTTCTCCATTCCCAGCACCCAAGTCCACCCGAAACTTCATCCTCGCCGGGTTCCCACATCCGCACACGTAATAAATTACGGGCCACGCGCCGCCGGCTACACACACTACTTTTCGTCATAATGCACGCGCGCGGCTCTTTGACTACCTTATACAGCAGCGCGGCGAATTTCCGCGCCGGGAAATTCGAGGTGAATTCTCAAATAAAGGGAAACATACATAGAGCAGTGGTAATCTCGTCCCTCTCGCCCCCCACTCCCAGTATCTACTTACGCGCCGCTCGCCCCGGCGCAATTCATCAGAGGATCCTTTGCCGCACACTCGTGCAAAAGCAAAATGCCGCGAAGCGTCCAAAACTATCGGGGACGTGCATTAGGTCCGTAATTCCCATCGTCAGCACGCACGCGTGTGTCTATGAGCGACGCGCGTTTATGTATAATAATATGTGTTGAACGCGAAATTAGGGCTTTGTCGAGGCATCGCGTCGAGAAGTGCCGCGTGAAGTCGGAGGACCTCGACGCGAGTGTGCGAATGCATTGTTTTGGCTTGATTACGTTTAGGATTGCATTTTGAGAGGTGACAAGGCCGTGTGCATTTGAATGTTTTTTTTAATGATTTGCGGCTGAATTAAAATTAATATATACGTGTAACGCAGTGTTATGACGGTGTTTTAGGGAAAATATCACGTGCGCGGTGTGTAATAGGTAATTTATGATAAGGTGTTGCATATATGTAATATACGCTAATTGTACGTATTATCGATACTACTTTAGTTGATTGTTATTGTTTCAATTTCGAATGTTATATATACGCGTGAAATATTCTGTAGGTGCTGTTTAAAATATTAATGTGTAGTCAATATTATATTGCAAATGTGGCGTAGTTTACATTATCAAATATATATATATATTTATTACGTATCAGCTTAGGCGATTCATGTATTTCTAATAAATCAAATTACATTTTAATCTTTTGTACCACTAACCTTGAATTAATGTTGCCAAAATTCATTTGAAATTCATTTATAAATCAGAATTCTTTTATATACACGTACAAACGCCTTTTTGACGAACGACTGCTATTTAGTAAATGAGCTAAATTAAGGTTATATGACGCTTCTAAGAAGATTCACTTATTTACTTTACCTAATCCTAAGGGGAAGCCCTGCTCGAGCTAACCGCCCAAGAAAAGGAAATTGAATTTTCGTCGGTTTCATTTGTGTAAGGAGCTTGTGTACTTATATAAATAGCTGCACTTAAGCGCGACGTGGAAAATTATTCTTCATCTGAACAGCAACTCGAGAGTATATATACTTTCGAACTAAATATTATTCGTGTTTATGGAATATTCATAATTGATGTATACAGGTATTTTCGACTATCAAATGAAACTTAATTAAAATAAATTGAAACTCTTACTTGCAATAACTCTAAAACATTTCGATATTTATAAGTAAGTTTGGAGATTTTAAGTTAAAAAGCCCCTAACAAATATTATCAGTCCTCGGTATCTACTATATTTAATTGAATCAGCTCGGAACCACTTGACGAGAATATAGAATAGCTCCTGTACGTACATTTTCAATACGATCCTCGGCGGGTACATATATATACCTACACAGTGCTGCTCCACTGCGATTAATTTGATACGTTTCCAAAGATGACCCAGATCGCAAAATAAAGCGCAAGCCTCTCTGTTCCTCTCTCTTTCTCTCGCAATCCTATAAAGGTATAAGAAGGCGAATCGTTATTCGTGCCTCAACGTTATAAGAAGTTTGTCGTTCGCCTTCAATTCAGCGCGCGAGCTCCCTCTCTCTCTCTCTCTCTCCAACAATGAGGCGAGCGCTGGGACAAGATAAAAAGGAAATTCCCGGAGAGTGGCTACTCTCTCCCTCGCGTTCAGACTTTACTTTTGAGTGTGTTATATACGAAAGAGCACGAAGCGAGGGCGAAAGAAAAGGATGAAGGGAAAGAAGAGAGAGAGAGGGCAGACGAGACTAGTCGCGTCTTGCCAGCTTCATTCACCGATTTCTTGTTACGTCCTCTCGTAAAGCCACGCGAGCGCCGGAGTGCATTTCCCTCGGAGAGGGGAAAAAAGAAGAGCCAGAGATAAAGGGAAGGAGACAAAAACGCACGTGTATACAGGGGGATAAGAGGAGGAGCAGACTGGAGGACGAAATCGCGAAACGATACAGCCGGCGGGTTTTATTATTCTCTCTCTCTCTCTCTCTCTCTCTCTCTCTCTCTCTCTCTCTCTCTCTCTCTCTCTCTCTCTCTCTCCCCCTGACCCTTCCACGGTACGGAGATAACAACTGGCACCATTCAAATTGCCGAGACGAGAGAGAGAGAAAGGATCGACCGGACAATCTTCCTCTTCCGCTCGAGATTCGACTTTTGAAACAGAGCGAGAGAGAGACAGAGAGTTTGTAAGCCCGCTACTGTGTACAGTGGGTTTCTTCTAATGCGCTTACGTTCTTGCGGCGAGATCCGGTTGTTCCTTTGCCCGCTGGTGGTACTACAACTACTTATATACTATACGTATTGCGCTTTGCACGAGGGAGTTTGAAATGTAGGGAAAATTCTTCCTGGGTAGTTGGATTAAGAATTTTCTCTTTCTTTGTGACCGCGGCTAACTCGCTTGTCGTGCGCGAACTGGCGAGAGTGTTTATTTTTTGCAGTTTAAACTAGTTCTCAAGTTAAGAGGCTGAGGAAATTGTAAAATGAAGTTGGATGGATGGTGTCGTGGCGGTGAAGTTCGATTTCAAAGTTAAAAGTTCTTTTGTTAAATAAACACGTCGAATTGGAGAAAAAGACGTTCCCCGAAAAAGTTTGCTGAAACTGGACGACTTATATGATTATTAACAGCGAATAACGGAAATATAAGATATATCTTTATCAATAATGTGTATTATAGCGTTATTTTTTATTCGAAAAGTATCAGAAATAAAATAAATTCCGTCGACTGCGCGCAACCTTTTTCATACGGCTTTCTGCTGTATATTGTATTCCTTGCAAACATAGAGTTCGTTACAGTTTTACGTCATGTAGAACGTTTGTCAGGACGCGCGTCCAGTGCCGTTTGCGAATCTATAAATATTAAAAAGCCGGATTACAATGTCAATAATTCCATCCGTATACGGCTCGCGCCGCCGACGAAACTTTTTCGACAATTCTAATACGCCGGGATTAAGTGGCATTTGGAAATATATAGCAATAGCTGTGTGTATTTTTTGCCGGCCTCCGGCCCTCCCATGAATGTTTTACAATGTGTTTGTATCCAAATGGGCGCAGAATATTCATGAGGCTGCAACTGACTTTTGGGATTCATGAATAGGCGAGATTGAGGCGGATGCCCGGATACCTGTTTGGGAATCGCGTCATGCGCGAAATGAAATGTTAAAAAATTCTACGATATATATAGGAAAACTGAGCTTATATCCAATCGGAACAAAAAAGTCAAGGTTTGTTGTTGAAAATAAAATATTGCGCGCGTGTATTGGTCGTATTTATCTTGTCTTGCTATATGAAAAAGAATAAATAGCTGCTCGTTAATGGGTTTACGTTTCTTTTATTCCGATTGCTGTTACATATACTTTCGAATACAATAATCCTTATGAAACTCGCTCGAATGAGAAAAATGTATTTGCAAGAAAAATACTTCAAATGAATGCAAACTGAAGAGCTCCTGGAATACTGAAAACTACTAAACTCCATCATTTTATATCCCCCGGAATAATCGTATAAACAAGTCCCATTCTCCAAATCTTCGAATTATTTACCACAAGTGAGACACAATGAGAGATATATGTCACTTCTAAAATTAGCATGAGAACTCCCGCGTAAACCCTTGAAATGCCTCGATTGCTCCCATCACGATTGGATGCAAATGCCCGAGAGTTTATCGGAAAGAAAAACGTCGCCAATGGTAGCGCGCGCGCGCGAAAGGCGATACATCACTGCGGCGGATGCACGCGCACTTGCGGGGCGAAAAATAATCACCGCCCGGAAGTGTGCATGTGTGTGTGTGAAGTCGTCGGTAGGGGTATAACTGCGGGAGACGTGAAATATATTCCACGCGAACAAACGAAAATTAATAGGACGGACGAGTGAGGATCGTAAAGTTCATTTCGCGGCGTTAAGTTTGCCAAGCGCGCGCGTGCGTCGGACTTGGTGCAGTGGCTCTCTAAATTTTCGATTAGATCCGCGCTTGCCGAGTGGATGCGCATAACGAAGTGAGCGGCGGAGGAGGGTCGATAGAAAAGGCCAATTTTGATGGAGAGTTCGGTTGGGTTTAGTACGCGGTTGTAATTAATCATTAGCCAAATATTATTCGCATAAAGATGGTATGTTTTAATATGCTTGTAATATGCTTTGTTCGCGTAGGAATAAACTTATCGAATATATCTCTTGGTATAACATACATATTTGTTCACTATATGTATATACAGTTATTCTGCATTTTTATTGAATCAAAAAATTTCGTTATATATTCACTGTATCTCCTGCAAAGTACTTATTCATACAACGAAAGAGACCCCGAAATCGCTGTTAATATACGTCAGTTATTATTAATGCCGACCCATTAATCAGATTTTCATTATTAAACGAAGCGTTTGATTGAACGAACCTCGAAAATTCTTTTCTGAAAAAAAAAAAAAACAATACCTCGCCATCATTTATCCACCAATCGAAACGACAGGCATCCGTAACGCACACGCCCACCCGTCTCCCAGCTATTTTTACAAATCCCCCCTTTTTTTATCACACGTGAAAAAGGGATATCGTGGTACCACGAAAACTTCAATCGCCCGCAAAGCCCGATATCGGCAACAAACGCACGTGTCCCTAAATTCATATGCATCAAAAATTTAAAATCCACCCCGGAGTTTTTCTATTGTCAATAATTTCGCAATCACGTATTATATGTACTACAAAAAAAACGGAGTCGCGTGCATGCTTCAATAGATGTATACAGCGCTGGGAATCCCCGGTTTCGGCCGTTCTCGTGTAGTACGTATATATACCTACTATACACACGCGAAACTCAAAATAATAAAATTCCCAGCCCGCGGCTTGCTTTCATTTTTGCCAGGTTTCCTCTTGCTCTTTAGCCTTTTTTTTTCGGGAAATGAATTTATTATTTTCTTTGTGCCCCGTATACACCTTTGTAAAATATTTGCTGTATTTTTCACATCGAGGGAAAATATCAGTGCCGCATGTATTATTCATACCGCAAGGCTCGGTCACCAAACTCTGACAAAACTGCGGACACTCTTTTTCTTTTATATATAATATGTATACATACTTAAAATATTTAGCCTAGTTTTTACGACGCACTATACAACTAAATAAACACCGAAATTTTCGCTCGTGCACGTAACAACACAGCATTTGTCGACACCTATGCCGAGCAACCCATCCGTACACGCCCAATTACAGTACCCGAACGTAAAACGACCGCAGGACTTCATTCGGAGGCGCGACACGCCCGGACGGGCTCTCGATTAGACGCGCCGCGCACGCCTGTATAAGTTGCCCCCAGGACTACTACACTCGCTCGACCCTTTGGCATCTACATTCCCCGAGGCCCCTTTCGAAGGACCGAGCCTCAATCATCGATTCGTTCGTCGTATATACATACGTATACGCACACCCACGCTCTCCACTTATTATTAGCGGCCGCTTGTGCGCGAAAGTTTGCGCGCGGGGGGTACCAAATGTGTGCTGATTGCTGCAGGAGCCGCAGGCCGCTGGTGTTGTGTTTTTCCGCCCCATGTGCCGAGTCTAATTCGCTGGGCAAATGTTTGCGAACGGTGTTTTCTTTCTCCGCGAGGCAACTAACTCATGCGGGGATGATGGTTTTTCGCGCGAAATGCGGTACGCGCGAATCTGTTTGATCTCTCTCTCGCGGTGATCCCCGCGATTGCTTGGAAAATAGATGTTATTTTGTGTGGAGAGGGATACAGTGACTTGTTATTGATATAATGCAGGTCAACGTATTTTTATTAAAATTTTGTTGTCTATATTTATATAGGAAATGTTTTCGAGGTATGACAAGATTATTGTATGGTATATTCTTTTTTATTCAAGTCATTTTTATTTCCGTGAGAGTGAACATTGTATTAAAAATAATTAACTCGATGCGTATCTGCGTGTAGGGCATACTGCAACGTCGTGAGCCCTGCGATAATTGCATCCCAGAAAATGAAGTTTTTTAATGAAGTAGGTTAAAAATATATAAGTAGAATTTGTTTCACTGGAGTATTAACCCGAATCGTGCTATAATATATTTTGACAGGCATAACCTGGATAAGATAGAATTTTCAGGAGAAAATATCTTCTTTTGTGAATTATTTTCAGAGCGGCTGCGATTCGCACATCCATATAATCCTGTTATAGTTATAATGGAGATGAAAGATTTTCAAAACTCAATTTCTTTTGATTAAATTGTGCTATCGAGTAACTGGAAAAGATATATTATTGATGCTTTCAAAAATTAAGTTAAGCTATTTGAAAAAAATGTTGGAAAAGATCTCGTCTCAAACGTCTATTTTTTCTTTCAGATTTAAATGAAAAATAATGAAACCTATTAACAATGTTTTTTGCAGTAATTTTTAGTTACTAAAAGAACTTTAATAATCAAGTCTCGAACAACATAAGGAAACAAGTTTCTTAGAAAAAAAATTTCACGAAAAACGAAGTAAAAGACAACGAATACCGACATTCTACCATGAAATTAGTTTTAAAAAGGTGTAATTATTATTGTAATAGACTTTTTTAATCATAAAGAGCGCTTCCGGATTTAATGAGATCCCATTAAATTCTTAAGAACAAATTTCTTTTCCCATGATTACACGAAATTGCTCGTTCTCTAGAAGATTAACAAAATAATTTCTTTTTTCAGACACCAAAATTTAATACGCTATTTGGAATCCGGAGACAAATTCTTGGACAAAATTGTTGTGCCCTCCTTTGGCCAAGGCAGAGTTTAATTTCAAAGTTCCCCCCTCCTGCCCGGAGTACTGAGGGGCTTAGTAATTTAAACAAATTAACAAAGTATCCCTCGGCTCCAGGTCATCTGATCGCTATCGGACACGATCTTGACTAGTTTACCCACCAACGGAGCTCAAGCCGCAAAACCGCAAGCACAACAAGGGATATAAAGGTAATCCGATATAGTCCGAAATGAACACTTGCCCGAAAAGTGCATCTCGATCCCCCTTTTCTCAAGTGGGTTACTGTCCCTGACGCTTTGTTCGCAAGGGGATATTCGGAAACCTTTTTTAAGGGTTGTTCAACAACATAATAACAATATTTAACACTAGAATTGTGTTTAGTTTACATTCAGGTAACTGAAAATCGACTTCGTTAGCGAACAAAATGTTTGTAAAAAATGTCATTAGAAATTTACGAAAGTATCCGATTTTACCCCGTAAAAACATTGTTAGAGTAAAACCGGATACTTTCATTATTCTTTCCAAAATGAATTTTAAGCGGTATTGGACATTCTAGAAATAATACAAATGTAATAAAAATGTAAAAACGTTGTTTAATGAAGATATCTTTTATTAATAATTATAAATTAACGTTTTTTATAAAAAATCGCTGACGCCATATTTTCTTCTGACCAGCTTTGCCGGGAAGACTTTCTAATATATTTACGCATTTCTGTACCAAAAAAACAAATTAATTTTATATGTATACATAATGTATGAACAGCGCACTAAATGTCTATTATTAGTTTATTTTATCATTAAATTAAAACAAAAGAGAAAATAAGCTATCCGGTTTTACCCCAAAGTTCGAAAAAACGTAATTATTCATTTTTTGCAATTAAAAGTAAAATTGAGAAACGGATTTGCTCCTACTTATTTATTATAATATAAACAATAAGGTTATGTACGTACTAAAATAATATGTTGCTTACAGGAAAATTATACGCACTATGACTGTTACGATGAACACAGTCTTGCGAGTTAAGAAATCTTTGACCTCTTCCAAAGTCAACATCAGGCTATTTTTGACATGCCGATCGTATACAAAATGATAATAGAAACATTATCAAAGAGATACCATAGCTATTATATAGATAGCACTAGTAGCAACCGAGAAATTGAGAATTCTGGTTTTGCCCCAGTATGCGGTTTTACCCCAGTCTCCCCTACTTATTCTGAACACACTTATTAACAATAAACTTTACAATTACAGAGCAGAAGTACTATCAGCATCTCTTCATCTTTATATTCAACTACAATGCTGCATCGTTTAATTGATTCAAAAGTCCATAATCCAAATTGTTAACTATTTACGTTTATTAGCATATTTGATATTTGTATTTTATATATTGCGAATATTCAGAGACAAACGCACGCCCGCAGGCACGCACACATCCATAGAGACATTTTTCAAAAATTATGTATTTTGATTCCTAACACCTCGGAAAAATTATAACATGTTTTTACAACAACTCAAAAAATTACTATCACAAAGCTTCCTCTAGGAGGAAGTAAAAATCGATTTTCCATTCTGCAATCTAAAATCTCCATTCTTAAAAAGTAGAATTTCCATTTCGAAAAGTAAGTTCGGCGGTAGTTCCATCTTCAATAGTCCGTCGTACATGCAGGTCCACAGGAAGGGGCCCTTTATCGATCCTTGCGGTATCCCGGCCGATAGATCGGTAATTATTCTGCTTTCCTCGATTACTATTGTTGGTTTCCTATCCTTTAGGTAGCTACTCATAATCCTTAGAAGGTATTGGAGCATTTTCTTCTCTTTTCCCAGAGACTGATAGATACGATCCCAGCTCGTAGAATTAAACGCATTCTTGACGTTTAGCGCTATTATGGCGCAGAATCCTCCCGGGCTCGGTAGTTCGTAGAGAGCTTCCCAAACTCTCTCTTCTATTCTCTTCAGTGCGTGGTGGGTTGATAGCCCCTTGCGGAAGCCAAACTGGGCCTCGGATATTCCCCCGTTATCCTCTTCTTCGCACACTTTCTCCATTCTATTGAGAATAAGCCTCTCGAGCAGTTTTCCCGTTGAGTCAATCATTCCCAAAATGGTCTGAACGACGAAGGATCAGCGGCCGTGCTCTGTGTACCCTTGGATATCAAGACCCATTTTTGCCTTTTCCATCTATCCGGGAAAGTTCCTTCCGCTAGGGTGTGTGTGTGTGTGTGTGTGTGTGTGTGTGTGTGTGTTCGTGCGTGCATGCGTGTGTGTGCGCGCGTGCGCGTGTGTGTGTGTGTGTACCGTTTTACCTCAGAGTCTACTCGATCGACTTTAACCGGATAGGTCTTATTTTTTCTGATTTTTTTGAATGAATTCAGGAAGAAAATCTACTTTTTGGTTCGCCGATGCGTTTTTGTTTTTATTTAGAATTTTTGATTTTCGCAAAATTTATTTTTGCGTTCTTTTAATGATAACATTGAGATATTTGAATCGAACAAATAGCATTCGAAAGAGAATACAAAAACCTATATTTTTAACAAAAAAAATTATATTAGCTATTACGGTTCTTTTGTTATTAACAAAAACGTTTTTTTTAAGCTTATAACTCCCAAATTAAATGGTCAAATTTTTTGATAAAAAATCATGATAATGCAGAATATAAATAGCTATAACCTGTAAAAAATTGAATTCATTATGTTGGTTAGTTATTAAGAAAAAAATTAAAAAATGAAAAAAATACATTTCGTATGAAACACGATTACGGGAATAAAATTGACTTAATCGCTTTGAAATTCCTTGTAACGGTAGATTTTGGATAGCTCTCGGCTGAGATCTTTGGGCTAAATGATGGGTCCATAAATTTCAGAGATATTTGAGGTTAACATTTTTTTAACTTTTTTTTCAAATCCTAATTTCTCGAGAACGGCTCGATGAATCAGCTCCAAATTTATAGAAAATTTTGTGTGATATAAATAATATGTGTGCGAATTTTTATCAAGATCGTTCGATTACTTTCTGAGATATTTGATATTTAAAATTTTCGTATTTATTTATCCAGAGTAATAAATACATTACATATAGCAACCCTGCAGAGGAAAATAAATTCCCTGTTTGCAGGAATGTATTTTACAGTCATTTTCTTTGTCGCATTATAACTAGAGAACAAAATTGGTTTAATCATGTTCAAATTTTGTGGAGATGTAGAGTTTATATATTTATCGTATAAGTCCTTTAGGTAAAAAAATTATCTCATAATTTTTAGAGATATTTAAGGTTAACATTTTTTTACTTTTTTTTCAAAATCGTAATTTCTCAATGACGACTTCATGTATCAGTTTGGAATTTATATTTTGTATGCGATATAGGCAAAACCTATGTAAAATTTCATCGAGATTATACGGTTAGTTTTTGAGATATTTGATATTTAAAATTTTGGTATTTCTGGAAATAACTTTCTATGTCGCACAATAACTAGAGTAAAATTTAATTACTTTGAAATTTGATGGAGATGTAGATTTAATGGAGATGTAGAGTTTGTATATTATTTATTACATGAGTTCTCAGTGTAAAAGAATTAGTTTATAAATTTCAGAGATATTTGAGGTTAAAACTGTTAAAACTGTTTTAGCCCTCTTCTCAAATCATAATTTTTCGGAAACGGTTTTATGTATATGTTACTAGAAAATGAAAATGACACGCGATACGCGCGCGTGCTGTTTACTTTTGTTTTTTATTGAGGTTAATTTACAGCGAGCTCTGCAGAAACATGAAATTAGTCAGATACGCTGGTCAATTATTTTGAGTTTGAACTAATTTTTCGAATAATCGCGATTTAATAAGTGAATATAGTAAGAATTACCTTCTCTCAATTTTGAGATAAAAATTTGAAAGTTGAAACGTTTATTGTTCATGGGCATATAATTTTATATACACTCATTTTGCCTTTAGAAATTTTTATCTAAATGTTTTTATTAGCTACCACTGATATTTGTGTTAACATAATATTTTATTTGGTTTTGTTTTTTCTGAAGATGGTGTATAATTTTGATAATTTTAATATTAAAATTTTGTTTCAGATATTCTCTTAAAGAATCAATGTACTAGAAAAATAACAAGTTTGAAGAAGCTAATTAACAATGCATTGGCAGCGGTTTTTTCTGTGCACTGCTATTTTTTATAACAAAAAATCAAACCTAGATTGTAATAAAACCTCTTTCTACAACTCATATACAACAATAGCTTTAAATCTGGAATTAAATTTTTCGATCATCCCCAACACATCATTTTCCCCGCTACAAAACGCTATTCTTTCCTGCGCGCCGCATCGAATATCGCACTTTTCAAAGCGCCTAACCGCGCAGAAATCAAAACTGATCAGCGCATCTCCCCTCACCCACGTGCATTCCTCTCAATCAGCCTATAATTTCCTTTAATAAGTACAACCTACATAAGCACACGCGCATTACACATCCATATATATGTATATAAAAATTTCCGCGCACGCTTCCTTGCACTTGCGTCGATTTCCCTGTTTTTCTCTCGATATATAACGACTGCGCAGCCTTCCTATGTCGCCCGCTCGTTCGCGTGTGAATGCACTCGTGCGCTCCTCAAAGCCGGATAAAAGGACGCGACTGCGCAGCCGAGTATGCAATCGCTCGTGGATAATGGCTACAGCGAGGCACAACACGACCTTATTCGCCGCCGCGGCGGCCCGATTGGATTCGCAAGGCATCGCAAAGCTCTGAATGTATATATATGTACGAGTCACCCGGATTTTTCGCCTGCCTTTTTCCGGCTGAGCAGGAATTCGGGGATGCTGGTCACTGGCGGCGAGGTTATGCGTTAATTTGCAGCGATTGGACGAAAGGGCGGCATCGCAATGTTTTCCGGCAAGAGAGCGAGGCATTTTCCGAATTGATGGAGTGAGAGGCGGAAGAGCTGTTTTTGGGTCACCGGGCTCCGGTCGAATATTGTCCGGTTCTGAGTGATCGCTGTTTGATTAAGAGCGAGAGCCGTCTTTCCAAAAGTCACCATTAGGGCTGCTGCAATACAATACAAAACGACATTTTGGAAAATATTGTCTCGATATCGCACTATAATGATAAATTAAAATATTGTCTCGATATTGTTCGATATTGGTTAATGAGAATATCGATCTTGTCTCGATATTGTATTGGTCTTGTGTCGAGAATATCGATGTCGACAATTTACTACCACAAAACCTCGTTATAACTTCATTTTTAACAATATCATTCTATAATTTATTACAATTATTACAATAAAACAAACAAATGCGTAAAAGGAATTGTACTTATTAATGACAAACTTTTTTATTACGAATCTGGTGTAAAAGGTTCGAGAAATAATTAAGGTAGTTCTTACCCAAGAAAACGATCGTTAAAAAAGTATTCTATATAATCTATTGCTCAAATATTATATTACAAGTGATAGTAAAATCCAAAAGTAGGTTGCTTTAAGTAACAGAAAAAATTTTTCAAATATAAATTATATACATTAAAGCTTAAAATTTGCTAAATAAGGAAAAATATCATAAAAAGTCATGAATTATTTTTGTTTTTTATTCGATTTTTTTATTAAAAACGCTATTTTGTTTCTCAAGCGTTCCTCGATAAATTCACCGCATGAAATCATCAACAAATCATTTTACACAAAGTTAGAGACATTTGTTTAAAAAAAAATTACAAAAACTTAGCAACTAATAGCTTTAACTTTGTGTAAAATGATTTGTTGACAATTTCATGCGGTGAATTTATCGAGGAACGTTTCAGAAACAAAATAGTGTTTTGAATAAAAAAATCGAATAAAAAACAAAAATAATTCATGACTTTTTGTGATATTTTTCCTTATTTACCAACTTTTAGGCTTTAATGTATATAATTTATATTTGAAAAATTTTTTTGTTACTTAAAGCAACCTACTTTTGGATTTTACTATCACTTGTAATATAATATTTGAGCAATAGCTTATACGCAATACTTTTTTAACGATCATTTTCTTGGGTAAGAACTACCTTAAGTATATAATTGCTTCCTCCTACGGGAAACTTTGTGATAGTAATTTTGTGTGTGTGTGTGTGTGTGTGTGTGTGTGTGTGTGTGTGTGTGTGTGTGTGTGTGTGTGTGTGTGTGTGTGTGTGTGTGTGTGTGTGTGTGTGTGTGTGTGTGTGTGTGTGTGTGTGTGTGTGTGTGTGTGTGTGTGTGTGTGTGTGTGTGTGTGTGTGTGTGTGTGTGTGTGTGTGTGTGTGCACCTGGATCTCAGCTTCTATTCGATCGATCTTAACCGGACAACAGGTCTCATTTTTTTTATTTTTTTTTTTGTGTGATGGCGAGTCAAAAATTCGTTTTTTGATTGGGCCGATGCGTTTTTGTTTTATTTCGAATTTACGATTTTCTCAAAATTGATTTTCGCTTTTTTTTAATGATAAGACCAAGAGATTGGAATCGAATGGCTAGCATTCGAAAGAGCATTAAAATACCTATATTTTCTAACAAAAAAATTTCTCTAGCTATCACAGTTCTTTTGTTATTAACAAAAACGTGTTTTTTTTAACCCTGTAACTCCGAAACTAAACGGTCAATTTTTTTGAAAAAAATAATGATAATGCAGAAAATAAATAGCTATAATCTGTAAAAATTTGAATCCATTTTGTCGACTAGTTTTTGAGAAAAAAATTGTAATATGAAAAAAATAAGTTTTTTATGTCCAACGATTACGGGAGTAAAACTTACTTAATCGCTTCGAAATTCCTTGTAGATTTTGGATAGCTCTCGGTCGAGTTCGTAGGCGGGGGATATGAGGTCCACACATACAAGGTAGTCATGTAGACATCAAAAATTAGCAAAACGATTATTTAAATAATTTTTAAACCCAAGTAGCCGGGGGACGCGAGGTCCACGCAAGTAGTTATTGTGGGGATATTAGGGAGTCATGTAGACATAACAAAATAAGCAAAACGATTATTTAAACAATTTTTAAACTCAAGTAGGCGGGGGATATGAGGTCCATGCATGTTAGGGAATTACGTAGACGTGCAACAATAAGCAAAACGATTATTTAAATAATTTTTAAACTCAAGTAGGCGGGGGATACTATAAATAATTGTCTGTTGTAGATCTACGTAATTCCCTAATATGCGTGAACCTCATATTCCCCGCCTACTTGGGTTTAAAAATTGTTTAAATATTGGTCTTGCTTATTGTTGCAAATCTATACGTAATTTGTTAATATGCGTGGACCTCGCGTCCCCCGGCTACTTGGGTTTAAAGATTATTTAAATAATCCTTTTGCTTATTTTTCATATCTACATGGCTCCCTCATATCCGTGGCACTCATATCTCCCGCCTACTTGGGTTTAAAACTTATTTAAATAATCGTTTTGCTTATTTTTTCATGTCTACATGACTCCCTTATATGCATGTATGCATGGACCTCATATCCCCCGGCTACTTAGGTTTAAAAATTATTTTAAATAATCGTTTTACTTATTTTTTCATGTCTACATGACTCCCGTATATGCGTGGACCTCATATCCCCCGGCTACTTGGGTTTAAAAATTGTTTGTTTTTTTTTGCATCACTTCCTTAAAAAAAGGTCATGGGATATACTCGCACCCCCCCCCCCCCCTCCCCATGACCCAGGACTGAATTCGCCCCTGGTCTGAAGTATATTCAATATCGAGATTATCGCGATATGTTGGCGCAAGAGTTTTGTTTTGTATTGATTATTGATATGTATAATATTGGTCTTGTATTGCGAAGATTTAGAGAATATCGTCTCGATATCGATATTGATATTGGTACAATATCAATACGATATCGATATTTATATCGACTCTTGCGGCAGCCCTAGTCACCATTGTTCGTATTTCGTTTATTTTTTCGTTTTTTCTGTTTTGTTTTCGTTCGACGCCTGCCTGTAAAACGCGGGATGCTTCCACACGAGCGTTATAACGCGGGATAATTAAATTTTATCATGAACAAAATTGATGAGAAAATGATATTCACAACGTATGCGCGAAAGGCGCGCACGCGCCGACCCAGATAAACTTTGTTGAAAAAGAAAACAAAATTCCCGAGCAATAAAAATAGTAATTAACGCGCGCGGGCGGTGGTTAGATATACGCTAGAAAACGAAGAAGGGGAGGGGGGGCACACCGCTCGGCAATAACGCACTCTCTGATGAACTCGAAATCGCGGTTAAAAAAAAAAGCTACGAAACGAATAAAAAAAACACTCGGCAGCGCGCTCACACATAGAAAGGAGGGATGCGGAGAAACTCGAAGCTCATTAAATTTTTTTTTTCAATTAGCGCGCGAGCATATTCGCCCCCGAAACGCAACACGCGAAATTCGTTTGCGCAATGTGTATCTGTGTGTGTGTGTGTGTGTCTCTAGCCCAGTATCTCGTCCTCCTTTTTTGCCGGCTTCCTTTTTTTGCGCAGACGCGTATTCTCGCTTTCTCGCGCGAGCGTCGTGTGTGTGCGTCTGTTCCCGAAAGAGGAGAAGAGGGCAAAAAGAGAGAACGAGGAAGTGGCAGAGAGAGAGAGAGAGAGAGAGAGAGAAGGTTGGTATTACGCGGAGAGGGCGGGAAAGAGATGGGGGGAGAAAAGTGTGAGAAAACAATGAAGATAAATAGGAGGGGAGAGAATCAAAGTGGCGTAATGACGGGAGGAAGGGGCCCGGAAGGGAAAAAGCTATATACACGGAATCGGGAAATTAAACTATTTTTATGACGCGACCGTCTCACGTTATTCAGTTCAATCGTTAGGTTTTATTGGTTTTTCACGCGCGAGTAATAGTAAGGTTTTCATTCAGAGTGATAAAATGGTGTTAAAAAACTTTATGCTGCTTAAAAAAAGAAGTATCGTAGAATAAATAGAATAGAAAAAGTTTTTATTGATTGACCCCCATTATAGGGAGCGATACTAATTATTGAGATAGTTAATGCCAAAGTTTGCAACTTTAACATGGGAAGCATAGGCTGAGTACGTATTTAAGACTCATTTTAATTAATTGCAAAGCCAATTTTCATTAAAATTTTCTTAAAAAATAGCATATTATACTATACTTGAAAAGGAATAATGTAGAATATTTTTAATATGGCAAGTGATACTATTTTCCGGGAAATTGTTATTTGAAGAAAAATTCCCATCGTACAAGTCGTATTGTTTCAAACATCGTATAAACACCTTATTTTTTACGTCGCCTTTTTTATTATTTTTACAATAGTATACAGAGATAAATGAACCATAAATGATATGCTTATAGCACAATTTTTGCGATATTGTGATTTTTATGATATCATTGGCTGGTGAACTTCCTTAATCAATAGATGGCGCTTTTTTATTTATAATAAATATAACATAGTAAATATTTAATACAGTAAATATTTCAAGAGTGCCATTTTAATTTTAAATGTGTCTTGGCTATTTATAATGGGGCAACATTTTTGCAAAGCATATGTTGTAAGTTAATATTTTCTTAATAAATTTATGAATACTAATTCTCTTCTTTTTTATTTTACAGGAAGTGGTGACAACTTTTAAAAATTTGAATCAGAATATGTATGTATAAATATATATAATACATTATAAATGCTATTAATAAAAAGTTTTTTAATAAAATTTGCTACAGCATATTTAAAAAAATTTTTTTTCTGACCTTATTGATACTCTATAAAGAATAAAATAAAATTCCGAAAAATGTAAAACATTCATTTCAATACGATTTTTAGCTCATTTTTCGACGTTCCCTGAACAAAATTTTATATTGTGAGAACTGAAAGTACGGCTCTGACAACGATACTGTTTGGCTGATTTTCTTTTGGCTGAATTTTTTAGGACAGTAATTCTATGGTACAGTTGTGAAAGCCGTACAAGATACCATGAAAGCACTAATGTATATAGAGTTCTTTTATCGAAGCATTAAGTAAGTTATGATTCAAGATACATAGATATTTTTTACTAAAATAATCTCGATTAATACACTGGATACAGATGAAATACGCAAAAGCAGATTGCGAATACGCGGTTTCTGTGATGGATTTTTGTATAGATAGTGCTAGTACTGCAAATCGAAACTATGGTTTCTACAATCTAAATTTTTTTTCAGTGTTATACCTTTTCTAAATCACTGGATTTTCTACAATTTAATCGTTGGGTAGAAATAACATTCGAAAAATTGATATCACATATCATATAATAATAATTTAATGAAAATATTATGACTTTCTTACTAAATTTTTTCGAATTTTTATATATTATTATACATTTTTAAACATTCGAAAAATTTATCCTTCTGTCATAACATATTCTAATTTTTTTTTTCTGATAAAATACCCATCTAACATTTTACCATTCCGATTGATATAATACCTCTCCCACGTGCATCGGTTCCGATAGCTCAGTGGACAAAGTACTCGTCGCGAAAACGAAAGATCCGGGGTTCAATTCCCCACCGAGTCACGCCGTGCCGTTTTTCTATTGAATTCTCCATTTACTTATTTATCTGCAATTTCGAATCGTACTTAAGTTTTCACAAATAATCTTGTGTGGTGTCACGAAATAATTCGTAAATGACGTAGGTAACATAGGTAAAAAAGGGACACTTGTAGAAAAGTAATTCCAAAAATAAAATTTTTGGAAAGATAAAACTTCCAAAAATATAATTTTCAGAAAGGAAAACAATCGGAAATATAATTTCTGGAAAGAAAAAAAATACCGAAACTTATTTTTCTTTCGGAATTTTATTTTTTCGGATATACAAGCTTTCGTTTTTTTTTACTTTCTAAATTAAAATTTTCCATTGCCTGTGTATTCCGTTTTTATAAAATTGGAATTATATTTTTCGAATAATATTTCTTTATACCACTCTAACCTCAAAATCACAACTTTAATATGATTTTTCGGCGCTCGTGGTATAAAATACCGGTCGAAACTAGTGCGTAAGTCGATTATTTAGGTGGTGTGACTTTTTCGCACTCGCTTCGCTTGTGCAAAAAGTCACACCAGCTAAATAATCGACTTCCCCACCCGTGTCGAAATGTACTATTACATCATTTTGGATTTCGGAAAATTTCCTATTCGGAATTTTTATTTTTCGTTTCCTTTTACCTTCGCAATTATTTATATTCGAAATTTTTCTTTTCTATTCTTTGTAAATTCGTATTTTTGCTTCCTCCTAGAGGAAGCTTTAATTGTGATAGTAATTTTTTGAGTTGTTGTAAAAACATGTTATAATTGATATTCGAGGTGTTAGGAACCAAAATACATGATTTTTGAAAAATGTCTGTATGGATGTGTGTGTGTGTGTGTGTGTGTGTGTGTGTGTGTGTATACGCCTGGATCTCAGCTTCTACTCGATCGATTTTAACCGGAACAGGTCTCATTCGTTTTGTTTTTTTGTGTGATGGCGGGTCAAAAATCCGTTTTTTGATTGGGCCGATTCGTTTTTGTTTTATTTCGAATTTTCGATTTTCTGAAAATTGTTTTTGGCTTTTTTTCAATGATAGAATCGAGATATTTAAATCTGATGGGTAGCATTCGAAAGAGCGTAAAAAACCTATAATTTCCAAAAAAAACAATTTCTCTAGCTATCCCGGTTCTCTTGTTATTGACAAAAACGTGTTTTTTTTTTCAAAAAAGCTTATAACTCCTTAATCCTATCTACTATCTTCAAAAAATGATGGATTAGTTATGATATCAATTTATTAGTGGTTTGGTTGGTGGGTGTAACGAGTTGCTAGGTCACAAAAACAAAAGTGGTGTAATGTCGATAAAATCACAGCGCTCACCGCGCGCTTCGAGAATACTAGTGATTTTATATATGTATATATTATGTTAAACCTGGAACATTCTTGCCGGTTGATCCTCTCTTAAAAAAGTGATGGAGGAAATCTGTCATCACAATAAGACTGTTTTGATTGGTTGTTGCTGGCTCATTTGATTGGTCTACATAGAATAAGCGCAAAAATCGAGTATGTTTGAATTTTGAAGATTGGATTCTTGACTTTGAATATTTAAAACTGAATAGTATAAGAAAAATTTCATGATTTTATTTATGAGACTTACGTTATTATCGTATAATTTAAACTATTTAAAACAAACTTTTAAAATGAAACTTGATCATGTTCATAACCTCAAAAACAAAAAAACAAAGAGATAAATGATACGCGCGAAGCGCGCTAAAAGTAGCTAGTATAAATAAATAAATGAATGAATAAATTTGAAAATTAATACTTTTTAATCTTCAAAATAAATTTAATTATAATTATGGCATAATTTGTTGCAAAAATTATAAATTTTGTTATGAAAAATTAATTAAAGGAATCATAAAATTAAGTTTGAGGAAGCAATGGGCCAATGAATTGGCAGCGGTTTTTTTATTCGGCTTTTTAGTTTTCTATATTTATTACTTTCTAAAAATTTTTTCGAAATCCCCCCCCCCCCCTCCACTAGGAAAATCCCGAAAATCAAAGGGAAGAATTTTCAAACGCTATACGCACTGCACAAGCATTCAGTCGGCTATACATATTTTTGAAATATGCACTCGTACGTATTTTTTTCGGATTGTTTATCAACGGATAGTAAAAGTGGAAGCCCACGGATATTTTCCGTATGGCTACTGACAGCTGTGGTGTTGCGTCTCTTTGCTTTGTAAATATTGAAAAGTGCATTGCGCGTCAACATGTATGACAGTACGTAATGCGTTTAGCGCACATGAAAAGGAAAGGAAAATGCGCAGAGATAAACTGTGCTTTGGGAATGTGTTTAAATTATGAATGTACATGCAATTCAATTAAACAAAGTTTAAGTATGTAAAGTTACTTGCAGTAACATTCATTATTTTATGATCTCTAAATACTATGAATTTTATTTACTTTTGAGCAATGTTTCAACGCGGTGATTTAAAAGCTCAGAGCATTACAAAACAAATTTCACTTGAATAAAATGTTACATAAATTAATTAATTTAAAATACTACAAATGTTTAGAATAAAGAATTTAATTATAACGAACATGACATTATAAAACGGCTATTTTTCTATTTTCTGTTAAACTATCAGTTATGTCTGTACCTCTCTAGAACGAGTGCATATACGGGTTACTGCATAGGCGTTTACTGCATAAAAGTCACCCTTAAAAGTTTATATGACGTGCATCCTGAGTAATACTTGACGTTACATGACACTCAACTGATGGAATTCGCGTTACTTTGCGAAATTACCATGTGTCTCTTTGAATTTACGTCTCGCATAATATAAGAAACTATATACGAAAAAATGGTGTATGCATGTCAAAGCTTTCAAAGTTTAAGGATAGTGCAATTAACTAAACAGAGGTATGTTGCTAATACATAAAGATTAACCCATTTATAATTCAAAAGAGAATTTTCCCCTTTTCCTGCAAATACATCACGAACACACACGCGCAGGGGAAAAGCCAAATCCCCGCACACGGCAGCCCCCGCACATGCGCACATAATTTAGTAATTGTTTCCCCCAATGCGGTCGCAAAAACTTTTTCGCGCAAAAACGCAAATCGCACAATACCGCCGCGAATTAGCGAGGAGGAGAGAGAAAGACAAAACCCCAAGCGAATTCAAAAGAGGAGGAAGAAAAAAGGCAAGCCGAAAGATAAAGAACCCGCTTGAGCATATACACGCGTGCACAAACGTTGGGGGGGGGGGGGGGGTCCAATGAGCTTGCACAAGTAGAGCATATTCATTTTCCGGGTCTAAATTCAGTAATGCGTCCATTCCCCGTTCGTTCGTTCGTTCGTACATATACGTACGTAGGTTCTCCGCTTTACGTCTCGCTGAACGAGCCGTAAAACGTACTGCGCAGCACGACCAGAGAGACAGAGAGAAACAAAGCCGAAAAAGGAGTGGGAGAATGTGAGTCGGAGAGGAAAAAAATAAGCGCGCGCAAGTCGAGCCAAAGAGAGAAGGGGGCGTAGCTGCGACGAGAAGAGAAAAACCTTAAAGCTCGCACGTACTGAATGCTTAATGCACTTTGTGTCTCCAGAACTCGCTATTCTTTCTCTTTCGGCGTGCGGGCCTCGAAAATATATGAAGCGCGGCTTTATGCTTTCGCGGCTAAATGCGCCGAGCGTTTAACTCTCTCGCGCGCGCGTCGAGTAGAGCGCGGCTTTCCCTTCCCCCTGACCGACGGTTAATTAGCACTTAACCGAGTCGGCGAGCGAGCGAGTGAGAGAGAGAGAGAGAGGAAGCGTTACCGTAATTAGGTCCACTTGGGTTTTGCAACAAACGCCCGTCGTCGACGCTTTTTTTGTTCGTATAGAGGATGAAGCGAGCGATCAAAGCGGCGGCTCGTTGAGATTTTTTGACTTACTTTCAGAGTCGCGCGCGGAGCTGCTGCTCGTCGGCGTTAATCACTCGGCCGAGTGGATGTCGATGTATCGTGGAGTGCAGCGGGGATTAAACTGAATTTCGGTGGATGAGTTTTTAAGGGAGTGAAACGGCGCTGGTGGGTTGAGAAATTGATAGTTTTGAGAGATTTTCGATGGAACGTGGAGTGTACTGTTCTCGAATGTCTCGTTATACGATTGTGACAAACGGGTTTCTTTGTTTTTGCATATACAATGTAGATAGAATTTGCATTAAATCTGCCAGGGATGTTAAACCGTTTGAAAATGGTTAAAAGTTTAAAAACATATTTGACGAAATCAAATTTAGTAATTTCAAACTTGATCCTTTTTGCAATCGGGTCAAGCGTTATACTCGATGAATTTTAATGGGAATAATCGAATTTGAAATGCGATTTAGAATTAGATACAGACAGAAGCGGTAACGTTCGCAGGGTAAATTCGACCGGAACATGATCAAATTTGTCAATTCGAAGGATAATGACAGACTAACAGTGCGCCCGGGTCTTTGATCTAGTTGATTAACACCCGCACTAGCGCTGCGACGAGGCCTATGGCATAGGCATTACGACGAATTAATGGTATAGGAATGGCTAAGTTTAGTCTGAGTGCAAACTGCAAAGTGATCAACTAACTTGCAGTAAGAAACGCTTAATTGTGAAGAGGGGGGTTTTGGTAAAGCGTATTAGCAGGCAATTCATATTATTACCAGAGTTAATTTGGCGCGCTACGCGCGCCCTCTCTTCACCGTTTCTCGATTTCTTTCGAGTTTCGAGATCGATTCGAGATTTCGAGATACCTCGAAAAAATACTTGAAAACCGAACGAACCTCGATCGCTCAATTTATATTAAGGACTAGCGTTAATTAGCGCGCTACGCGCGCCACTGTTTCGTCTTTTGTTTCTCTCCTTTCGAGATTCGAGACGAATTCGATTATTCGAGATTTCGAGATCGTTCGAGGGCAAAATAGATTATCTCGAATGCTCAATTTATATAAGGGAATAAAAGTTCGGGCATTTGTTACGTTAATGTATGTAAATTTCATTTCGTCAGTTGTTGTTGTGTGTGTGTGTGTGTGTGTGTGTGTGTGTGTGTGTAATTTAAAAATTAAAAAAAGAAAATGTAGGTAATTTAAAGATCTTTCAAGTTAAGTTTATAATATTAAGTAATATTGAATGTAACATATGAAAAAATAAATGAAAAAATAAAAAAAAAACGAAAAATTTAAAAACGTTTCTTTGTTATAAAAAAAAAGATAAAAACTTAAATCAGTCAGTGTGCCGAGTTCTTTTCGTCAAACGAAGAGAATAAGCTTTATCCGACGATGGATATCCGTACGAATATGCAGAATAAGAAGAGGCAAAGAGTACAATTACAATATGGCGACGATTAGCAGAAAGCCTAGCGGTAGCGGCCGTGGCGTGTTTGTTGTGCATCTGACTCGGGAGTTGGTACTCTGGTTGAAGCCCAGGGTCCATCATTTTGTATTATTAAAAAGCTATAATAGCTCACCCGTAACATGAGTTAAAACATCATTTTGAACATTTTTTGTCTCGAAAATCTTTTTCACCGTTACAAAGCTTCCTCTATGAGGAAGCAAAAATGTTTTTTAGCAGATTTTCGTACAAACAAAAATATAGCGTTACCACACCTGTTCCCCATAGAGCGGAGATATAGGGCAGAAGAGAAGAAAGAAAGTAGCACCACAGGCAGCTTACTTTTTATTCATTATATACATACTTTTGTACTTCTTTTAGAGAAACATACAAGTTTCCTGTGATGTTTTTCGTAAGCTGGTCTAACAAACAATTAAACTTTGATCTATAACTAACTCGCTGTCTCTATACGGGATGAGCTTCATTTGTTTTTCCAGCACAAAAGCCAATCTATTTTCGACTTCGATAAAAAAAAAAATTGCAAAAAGTTCGATTTCAATTGCATTTGATGCTAACAAACAGTTTTATGTTACGCCCGTAACGGCACACTATTATCCGAATAGACAAACATTTTCCATTTGCAACAATTTACTATACAAATATCAAATTTCGTTTGACCTATTCAAACTAAATTAAATAATATACGAAATTTGTTATACGTTCCAAAAAAAAAGTGTATCTCTCCAAAAAAAGTATCCTCTCTTCTGCAGTTCCAGCAAAGCAATCAAGCCGACAAAGACGACTTTTAATTCAATCAGCGCCGCTACCTCCTCCGAATCCCACTCCTCTTTCCTCTCCAGTGAACCAGCCAACTCACTCTCTCTCTCTCTCTCTCTCTCTCTCTCTCTCTCTCTCTCTCTCTCTCTGCGTCCTCTCGCGCAATCTTATACGACTCCCGGCTTGCCGTGCGGCTGGAGTTCGCGTGCTCGAACGCTTCTTACGGCCCCGTAAACATAAATAGGACAGAAGCGATCGACAGTTCCGACTCCATTCTACCTATACTGCGAGAGAGCGATCGAGCATCGAGCGAGTCAGAAACAATTCGAGCGCCTGCTATATACGCGCTACGTGCGACGTCATTGTCCGCGCCCCTCTCTCGCTCATGTATTTCGACACGGCGCGCCAAGTTGCCAATGGGCCTCCGAAGTTTCCATTTACTATTATCGACAGTTTAATTCGGCCCGCCGTTACAACCTGTATGCTCCCAGTTTATGCCGATATGATGGAAGCCCGTCAGTTCGGGAGCGTTCGGTTGGTTATAACGCTACACGCGGAGAGTCTGGTTTCGAGAGAGAGAGAGAGGTGGACGTTTTCTGAACGAACGATAAGCTGACGGACAAGTTTATCGTACGGAGGGGGGCTGGGGGGAGGTTCCATTTTCGGCTGTGGGGAGACTCGCTCGTTGTTTCTAATGTAATAGGTTGTGAGGTGTTGTGTGCGGGAAATTAAACGGTTTGTTGATAATTTATTAATTTTGGTAATCGTGGTAGGAACCGAATATACAATAATAGAAAGACGTTATACAAAATCTTAGATAATTAATGATAATCGTAAGTTTCTTAGATAATAACTAATGTTAATATTGTTCAATTTCGAAAGAGCTCAGAAAACCTGTTTTAATTACTAAAAGATTTCAATGCAGAAAATATATAACATCTTTGATATTTTTTACGCGAATAACCAGACTAATTAATTACAAGACCTACTGTTTGTAATTTTTCGTAATAAAAGGTATGACGGCATTGGTCGAAAGGCTGGCAAATACTTATTAAAAAATTTACATATTTCAAAATGAAATTCAAAATTAAAAACGTTGAAATAAAATAAAAGTATAATTAGAAAAACTTTGTACATGCCTGCCTGAAAAATAATTTTTAATTAAGTTCATAATAAACATTACTCGAAGAACTTTCCAGCATTTCGAGATTTGATGAAATAATTAAGTTGGAAAAATATCTTTGTAAATATAAGTTTCTATTATTAAAATTATAACAAGATTTAAATGCAAATATCGCTAATTACCGTTAAAGCGAGCTATTGAAGTAGAAGACAGAAAAAACCGTGTATATAGTATATATAACACAAGTATAATAAAGCAGGAATCTCAGCTCAATTTATGACGCGCTTAATAACGGCCCATCCATAATCAGATTTACCTTAATGCAGAAAAATTGCGCTCCCCTCGAACACTATATATACACTTCTCTCACCGAATATTCCCTCTATAAAATACGACCAATTAGACTCGGCCATTCAACCTTAATTGCTGCCCTCCTCAAAGAAGCCTCTCCGTAAATATTGCCGAACGTCTCGACTAAACGCAGAATTTTCAGTTGCCTTTTCCCTCCCTAATGAAAAAATTCACCGAGCATGCGAGGCGACCGAAAACAACGGAATATCCACTGTGTGCCAGTGTGGTAGTGATGAAAAAAGGGGCAAAAAATCGGATTAGCGCCCGCGCGTTAATTCACGGGTATATACCACGAGCTTACGCGCACGCGCTCGGGGAATACACAAGTGTACATAAAGGCAAGAAGGTGAAGCGAAGGAGGGAGAAAGAGGGCTGAGAGACTGGTGTAAAGAATGGAGGTCGGGCAAGTGAAGACCGCCGTACTCTCCTTCCGTGGGAGTTTTTATGCTAATGAGGCCCGCGCGTCCGGCGCAACGGCGGCCCTCTCTTTGTCTTGACGCTGAATCTGCAACCTGTCCCTCTCTCGGGGATGATGTTAACCCCCGTCACGAATCTGCGCTCAGCTCTTTATACGGGATGTGCTTGGGACGGGGGATCGTTCGTTTCGGACGGGGTAAACTGCTGATTCGATTGTAATGAAACTAATCGTTGTCGCCGATTTCAGATTTCGAATTGTCTGTTTACGTAGATGGATGGAAATATTTAAATTGACGACGATCATGTAACGATACTTTGTATAAACGAGAATTATAGTAGTGCAATTGAATGGGTGTGATAAAAAGCCGGTCTAAGTTCAAAACATAAATTTTCAGTTGGTAGAAGGAAGACTTTCTGAAGTGAATAGGTAATGATTTAGAGTAAAAATTGTCAAAACACATTCGTTGAGATTTATACATGATATATATGGTATTTGCTTACTTTTTTTAGTAAAAAAACTTATAGTTGCATGTTTTGAGTAAAATGTCTTCCGCAGTTTGAAATTTTTTGTTTTGGACTTAGACAGTTTTTCATCTCACCCATTCAATTTTAGTTTCTACACAATTCTAGTTTTATCTCGGTGTTTATTATTCATAATCATAATTATACAGTACTTCTTAGAAATAATTAATTTTGATACCCTGGATAGAATTTTAAATAAACCATAACATTGAAAAGCTTACATAAATTACTTAGCAATACGTTTTATTGATTTTTATGTGGACGTAATATTAATCAGTGAATAGTCAATATAATTATTGTAAACCGTAATACTATTTTATTCCCGTTTGAACGAATCGATAAAGCATTAGATGATTGATATACGCTGCCGTTTTAATTCCATGTGATGAAATATTAACCTGCTTTATAACGGTAAACTTCAATCGGGCGTGTATATTTCATTCGTCATCAAAATCGTAACGCGTATATCACCCACCTGTAATTTTGTAAATTTATTTATTTATTTTTTTTTAATTTATTCGTCACCCACGCCGCTATAACGCAGGGAAAAAAAGGCACGCGCTAAAACTGGGATATTAAAAAATTCTGTCCTGAAAGCCCTTTTGCCGAGAGTGACTTTACGACTGAGCCACTAAAGTATGTACTAAGTAAAAACATTAAAATAAACTTTATACCGCAGGAATTAAAAATTAAAAAAGTTTTTCCCTTAAAGAACCTTAACAAAGTCAAACGCTAATTACAAACCGTAATCCTTGCTTTCCCCCCCCCCCCCCCCTAATTAATTATCTCAATTCCCGCGCCGTATATAATCGCTCATGCGTGCCTCAAAAGTATAAAATTTTCCATCTCCCGTTAAATTAGCATTCTCGTGCATAATGACATGGTTAACCCGCCACATATTCGCGCCACTAACCCTTTACTTTAAAAAACACACACACACAACCAACGAACGAACGGCAGTAAATACACAATCGCCTCAAATCTTTACTCCGAAATAGCAACAATGCGCCAATGTGAAAAGCGCTTCAGCGCGCGCGGCGCAACTATAATTAACCTACTTCCAGTCCCGATGTTCAGCCCCCTCCCCCGGAACCGCCGGTAAGTTTACAATTCACTTCCAGCTCGATCCTCTCTCTCTCTCTCTCTCTCTCTCGCTCTATCAGCCGCGGCGTAAAAGCGACCGGAAGCTCATCCGATCGCCCCATTCTCATCCCACAATCTTCTTTCGCTCTCGAAGCGTATAAAAAAAACGATCTCCCTCTTGTGGCTCCGCGGGAAATAAAGAAGCGCATACATTCTCCCTTCGCGCGCGAACCGAATGCGAACAACAACGGGCGCTCGCGCATAAAGGCGGAAAATCCGCGCGTGTGTATGCACTTATACACCTGCGCGCGCCGTATTGTGCCACTGGATAATAAAGTAAAAGCGGGTATTTGCAATGCAAAGGGGCGAACGAACGGCCCCATAACCGACACGCAGCACAGCCGCCGTGGCTCGTTTTTCCCTTAAACGGGGGAAAACTTTTAACCGGCCGCTTGCGACGACGTTGCTGCTGGTCTTTTCACTTTCGTAGCTCGCGGGTACGCCTTTGCTTCCTCGTTTGCAGCGACCTGGGACGACGTTGTCGTTATACGACGAAGACTGCAGGAGGCTTCGACGCTTGTTTGTCAGGCGGGAGAGGCTGACTTTTTTACGACGCGGAGGAGTCACATGCGCGCGGAGGTTAAAGGTGTAGGGATGGGAAGTCATTTTTACACCAGGCTTTGACGTTGGTTGGAGAGAGAATATGTATATGCGGGTTGTAAGCGTGTTGCTTATAGTTAAAAATTTGTAGTCAGGAGGCGCGAGTTTGCACAAGATTTTTTTAAGGTTCGTGTTGGATGCTTATGAGGATTATGTTATTTTCTAAATAAAGTGATTCGTTTAATTGTTCTAGTTAATTTTTGTATATTAAGGTCGTACTATTTTGGTACTAATAATATGTACTTACATTTAGTATTGAAACGAATATTCAATTCGAAAAAGACACTCCAACTTTTAAATAAATAAACGACAATATTTAATATCTAAGCCGCATATCGTCAGTTTATTTACGCTAAAAGGAAACAAATATTATCAGTTATCTATAATCAAATCAACATATAAAAATTCATTTCAGGCAATTTTCGTATTTTATCCTGTGTGTATACATATAATCTAAAATTCTGACAGTCACATTTGTTTTCACGTCCGCCGTCATATTATACGTTTTATATCCACCGTAATCTGATAAAAAGAAATAATGGAGTCATATATTTTTTGTATGCAATTGAAATAATTTCAGTCCGGTGAACAAATTAAGATACATTCAGTAAATCTCAATCCTGATATATTTTATGACTATCATAAATGTCTTTGAATTCTTTATAAACAATAATATATCAAAGTTCTTTACATTCAAGTTTTTTTATTGAAAACCTGCAGATTTATTTAAAAATAGTAAAAAAATATGACATTTAGTATAAGACTCTTGTGATTGCCTTTTTTATTATAAATATCCAACATCATTTAAACTAGGTTATCATTTATTCCTAGGTGATAAATTTCTGAAACGATCTAAAACTACTTTAAGTAGATCAAATCAGCGATTAGCCAGACAGAAACAAAACAAAATGCATTCTAATTATATATTTAAAAGCGGTCTCGATCGCATGTTGATTTAATTTTCTTGCTCAGGTGTTTCCGGAGAAATTTTCATCCCGCGGAAAACTTTCACGGTCATTTCGCGAACTTTCCGGGAAAGCGAAGAACTCAAACTTCGAAATTAAAGATCCTTTTACACTCTTAATGACTTAACTAGTTTTGTACTCCGTGGCTTCTACGAGTACAATTGATCCAGAGCCGCGGGCTGCCGCACTCCTCTTTCTCGATTACAGTTAAATAAATTTTTTATCAACCGCCCGTATACGCTCTTTGTATGGTTTCCAGTGCCGCGAAAAGTCTAAAGTTACTTGTACGAATAAAACGCATTTGTTTTCTCGATTACGCTAACCGAATGCGCGCCGTAAAAAATTTTCATATAACCGAGTTGCTTTTTCTTTATTTCGAACGTTTATTAAAAAAGTGAATTTAAGTTCTGAAGTCACAATAATTTACAAACCTTTTAATTACACAACATTTGTACTTTCTAAAATTCATTATGCGTTTTAATTAAAAGAATAACTTTTATTTCACTTATATATTTATCGATTGAGAAATCAACCAGTGATAACCTATTATGATTTTCACAGATAAAAGAAATATTCGAGATCGTCTAATTAAAGTCACATGAATAGTTACATTTTATAATAAAATCAAAAATTAAGAAGTGAAAAAATTAAGTCACTCAATTCCACGCCTTCAATACCCACAAACATTCGAAATCCTTTTTCCCGACTTTATATCTCCATTACACATTCTCGTGTACACATTTATAATCTTATTACGATCCCTCACGCACTACCGGCCCACCGTCACCTATCTTTCGTACGATCCCGCACACGCCTAGAGTACAGCCACGGCGCGCGCCAATTTCACCTGCCGCCGGCAAAAAGGCTCGGACGATGCGGGTCCAAGATAACGAATGCATTAAAGCCGGCGGACGGTGTCGCACGCGGATAACCTCACCGGAAAACGAATCCGCGTGCACGCGTGGCCAGAGACGGGAATGAAGGATTCCCTCCTGTATTTTAGTCGTCCCCGACAAAAAAAACAACGTTCGCTTTGTGCCTCGCTGCACACACACCTATTACGCCATGTTTTTTTGCAGCGTGCGTACACGTGTGTATAAATTCTCCCTCTCTTTTCCTCGGCGGGGATTTTATGTGTACAGGAGAGGGAGCTGCCGTTGCAGAGATAAAAGGGTGAATAATTGAAGTGGGGAGGCTACATCCGTCTTTGATTTGTACGGCCGGGGAAAAGAGTGTGGAACGTTGTTTTCATTTTTTTTTTCGTAGCGTCTTTTTATGTTTGACGAGCGCGATCACGATTGAGAGCCTCGCTGCGCTGACTCGAGTGATTAGATTGCACGCGCGAATCTTTTTATCGGGGCGCCGGGCGTGATATATGATTAACTGCTAAGTGAGTCAAAGCAGCGTTTTTCAAGTCGATTTACCTTTGAGCTCCATTCGCGAAGAGATTGATTGCGACCAGACGATTGGAGTACCGCGATGAATATATTTTTATGGAATTTCTATATGTGTGATTTATGAAAACATGTCCGTATGGAATCTAATGAAAAGCTTTTCCATACGTTTTTTTAATTATTTTTTAAACTCAACAAACGTATTAGAGTGATGAGTGAAAAATTAATTGTACGGTGCATACAAAAAATCAAATATAACGCCGCTGTTATTTGTTTTATCAATACTACTCTCATGGAATTTTTACATTGAATACAATTTTTAGACGTACATTCCATTTTATTATTTCAATAAATATTTGTTCGTACAAACAAATACAAATACTCGCGCAGTTCTATGATCAATATTTCAAATAGCAGAGATATATTGCTTTGCCAAAGAAAACTCGCTTTGTATTTTATTTTATTCGTGCATTAATTTTCCGTTTTACTCTGAAAATAATATTCGTACATACTTAACACTTATCGTACAATCAAAAACACGCCAGTTGCAGCCTGGTCAAGTTTCGTCTCATTCACCATTCTCCTTGCAATTAACACTTAGTTAAACATATTTGCAATTGGATATAGCGCGAAATACCAAAATTCCACATTCATAGCGAGCCTGGCGCGATACTTTATCCCCCCTCCCCTTTCGCAAATCTAATAAGCCCAATTAGTATTCGCAACAAGAAGACGGCTAATGAGCTTGAAATATTCCCATATCGTGGCGCCTTCCTCGCGCGACCGTTTATGGCTCCTAAAAGGTTTTAGCGAGGAAAAAGAACAAGTGCTGGTAGCGCACAAAAAAATTCGAATTTTAAATTGGGAAAACGGCTCGGGCAGTCTCGCTTTTTTCTAATTATATTAAAATCATCATTAATTTAATGATGGTGTGAAAATGACTTGCGTATAGAAAAGGCTTTCTATTGTGTCAAAGTAAATTTGAAAGTTTTATATGCAATTTACGTAAAAGGGAATACATTATTTATAAAAAAAAAGTTACAATTTAATTTGACAATACAGTTATATTTGCTACAAAACAATGACAACAATCGAAATACATAACAATTGACACAACTAACCCTACATGCACTTCTACGTGTTTTGTAACGATCAAACTAGGATCGTTACCTCATGACAACAAGGCCGAGATAAATTAAAACAATTAGTTTGTAAGTGTGAAGTCGTGTTGGAATATCTGTGTATGTATGTGTGTGTATTCGTGTGTGTATTCGTGTGTGTATGTGTGTGTGTGTGTGTGTGTGTACGTATGTGTGTGTGAGTGTGTGTATGTATGTGTGCACTCAGAAAAACAATCCTCCGGTACCAAAATAAAATTCCTCCCGAAAAAATCTTCCTGCAATAAAAAAGACTTCCTCCCGCACGGTAAAATTCCCGCGCGTAATTCGATTACAGGAACAGTGGTTTCTTGTTATAGGAGGTCAATCCTCCTACAGGAGAAGAATTTTACGTTTTATTGCAAGAATATTATGTGTCAGTAATGGAGGAATGATGTTTCGGGTCTTCGGTGCCCGAAACTCTATTTTATAAATATCATTAAATTTCAGTGTAAGACAAGTTTTATTGATAACAGATGACACTAGGACTACTATACAAATATTTAAAATAACTCTAAGAATAAGTCTTTTTATTCCATTCTTGTATAACAATTTTATTTTTACATTAATTATTTATTTATTTTTTGTTAATAATTATTATATATATATATATATACGGGAGGAATTCCTCTTATCGCAATGCAACATTGTACCAATCTGATATTCCTCCTTCCATAGGAAGATATTCTCTTGGCCCTATTTTTAACTGAAAATTCTCCTCTGATAGGCAGATTCTCGTTGGTACAAGAAGATTGTTTTCTGAGTGTGAGGAATGCCAAAGGCTCAACATTCGAGCTGGGCGCACTAGCGCGTCAGATCGAAGCGAAGAGGCCGACAAGCAAGAGGCTCCTATGCTCTCAGATTGAATACGCGAACGACAATCAATTGTTGTCTTTGTGTAACAAGATTGAATCCAATCCCGAACGAGGCAAGTCATCTGTCTTCTCATATGCAAATATGAGGAAATAATAAAGAGTGTAATTTCTATACGTTAAATTAATATAGTCGCTGTGAGCGTTAAATTGATAGATCGTTGAGGACGTTCAGCGCATCGCCGCCGAAGGACGAAGAAGATTCATCGCGGCCGAAATACTCATTTGACCATGCTGGATTGTCAACATCTTTAATAAGACAAGTACATCAAGTCATCATTGGCGAGAGATTTAAAGAGAAAAAGAAAAAATAAGTATAATTTGAATTTGTAAAAAGCACGTCAAATAATCGACTGTTAAATTATTATAAATTTGGCAAATATTTATAACGACGAATTCGATAATTTTAATCAGAGTCACGAATTGAACTTGTATGTGTGTGTATATTTGCTGGCGTGTATTATGTATTTAGACTGAGGCCTTGATCTAGATTCGAAATTTTGTAATAAGAAATTGATCTCGTTTGGACGAACCCACATTATTGTTAGTAAATTTTATGTAAGAATAGAAAGAAACTAATAAAATTATAACCGCAATATAAATATATATTATCTTAAATTTTACAATTTATTTACAAATTTACAAATCCCGCATCTCTTACACGTTACATCCTGTATCATCCTGAAATATTTCTCTTATTCGTCCCCCTTACTTTTTCCAAATAACAATCCAAAAACTTTTATTACGAATACACCTTACCTACCCCAGACACTATACATATACCCTTTCTCGCCGCGCGTGACACATCGCGCACGATTATCTCGGCTAATCGAGGAACTTAATTACTTGACTCTCGGTGAGCATGCGCGGCGTGTATATACACGGAAGCTATATAACTGCAGCAGCATCTCCTCTGTGCTCGTCTTGTACTCTCCGTCGCCCGGCTGAAATGTGTTATACGTGCCGAGAGCGAAACGCGATGCTGTCTCTCGTCGCGGGCGTGGTGAATGAACGAATTTGATTTAGGTAATTATGGGGGAGCGACAGCGCTCGATAATTCAGGAGACTCGAGTTGCTTGAAAAAAATTATGAGATGAGGGAGCACTTTCTACGGATAGGGTTATTTGGAGAGTTCGTGTACTCGTGAATTTTATATGTGGAGCTATTTTTATTCTTTTTTAATTTTATTAAGGTTAGTACAGTCGCCACATCCCTAGTCAAAATGAGCGCACTTTTTATTTCTTGTTTATTCACGAGATATGCTTTGCTAAAGAAGCTGCATACATGAACATACACGAAATAATGATTATGCATTGACCTTAAATAATTTTATTCGTCCTAATTATTAATAAAAAGTTCCATGCAGAAGCTGATTTGACTTATTTTTTGAGGTTAAATGTGACTTTTTTGCTTTCAATTAATTTTTTTAATAAGTATATCTACCTAATCATAGTTTTCGAAAATGATAAATATTCTTCAAATATTTATCTTTTACTACATAAATTCTCAATAAAAACCGAACGGTAATTTTTACAAAATAATTAATTGAAACTACTAAAAGAACGATTTCCCATAAGACATCGTATTCAATTCGTGATAATGAAAATAGTAATAACGTTGATCATATTTACCCTATAGCCTCATATAAAAATTTGTTTGAGTCACTTTTGGACCAATATCTACCTCCAGTATGTTAAGGCGATGTGATAGCCACACTATTACTCAATTCTGGGTTCCCGTTTTTCTCCTTCAATTTTAAATTAAATTTAAATTAAAATTAAAAATTGAAGAAGAAAAACGGGAACCCAGAATTGAGTAATAGTGTGGGTATCACATCACCTTAAGTTTTATTAAAATCTGAACGGTATTTCTATACCGACGATACTACCTTAAACTAAATCATATAATACGTAAAACGGTACTTACCAAATCAACGAATAAAATAATCAAGAATTCATCGCATTACAAATTCAATCATTCAACATATTTTATAACAATCGTAATAAAGTGCTCGTAAATAATATTACACAATTAATTCAGTCCGAGCGAACCCGCATCGATGCGAGTAGGTTGACATCCTACAGTCTACACCGATAATATTCCCGGGAAATTTCTCGCATGTAACATCCAAAATCGGCCGCAATTATATGTCGCCGAAAATTTTCACGCACGGACTCGCGCGCCACATCATGATTGTTTAAACAACGCCAAACCCGCTACAACATATCAATCAATTTTCCCGCTGTACCGCGCCACGCTTATGTATATATATACATGTGTGCCCAGCTCGAATTGAATCTTCGCAGTCGCATCCCTTATTATCCCCTCGCTACATGCTACGGTAACGCCCGAACTCGATCAGGAGTAATTTCCAATCCCGAATTGGTAGTTATAACGTTATATATATACACGCGTCGCTCGCGAGTGAGAGAGCGAGCGATCGAGTATTTCCCGGCCGCACCTTTGACAGCCGACGCACGGGTAATTGGACGGGGACGTCTCTCTTGATCATCGGCCCGTTCGCACACACGTACACATGCAGATATACATGTATATGGACACGCGTATAGACACACAGCTCGGCTCGAATTAACTGCGGCGCGATGAAATTTCACTTGGCCGGGTGCGCGCGGAGCGAATAAGGTCAGCGATTTCTTTGGTACCGCTCTGCGCTCCTATGCGGCGTTCGATTGCTCAATTGGACATCGTACACGCGCAGGTCTGTATTCAAAGATCTTACATGAATCGGAGTATTGTGTATGTACATACAACGTTTGTTATTCATACTGCATTTCTCTCAGCTCATTAACGTACTTAAATAGCTTTCGTTTAAAGTGTGACGTGCAGGTAAGTTCGCGCGATCGATGCATCATCACGTATATACATACTTCGCGCGATCTTGGCACGCATTTGTTTGCGCTTGGCCGAACGGAGAAAGCGAACAGTTGAACGGAGATTGTTAACGGCGTCGGACGTGAGTTTATTTTTTTGTTTTTTTTATTTATTATTTCAGTTTTTTTTCTTCGTCTAGCCGGCGTTTCATTTCCGCGGATAAAGTGAAAAATCGCGGGTATGTGGGGGGAGAGAAAATAAACAACGGGCACGCGTGTTTACAATCATTCATGATTCACGCGCGCACGCGCAAACCAATTTTTTGTCCGCCCTCAAACGCACGCGTCATTTTTAGATAAAAGGGCGGCCGGGCTTTTTGTATTTCTGTCGTTTCTTTGGAGGCCAGATCGCAATATGCGAGGCTATTAAGCTCGTGACATTATTTTCAGGATTTATTGTTAATAATTGAACAAAAAAGCTGCAAGTCGAGCTCTCGTGACCTAGATTATTTCGAACGAAATTTATCAAATCAGAGAGAATAAAATATTCTAGCTCGTACTTTGTGCAGTCGCTATTATTATTGAATGCAAACAATGCATGTTTGATAACAATTTCAAGAAATTTTAAAGTAAAATGAAAAACAAAATTTATAACTTCACCCTGCCGATGCGAAGAAAATTGTTTTTAAATTATTGTAATACCGCATTTATAGCAAGTGCTCTCACATTAAGTGATTACTGGTATTATCTATATCGATATTTGTTCCGAAATAACCAAATTGCCAAATTATAGTATTCAGGCTAAAAGAAACTTAATACGATTAAACCGAGCTTATTGCTATTAAAAAATTATGATACTATAATAGGATTACGGAATTCCACTTATTACATTCAAATATATTATTGACTATTAAATAATTACTGCTATAGAAATGGTATAATACATTTCAATAATTCTATACGTTTGTGAATGCCATTAAAATATTACGAAAGTTTAATAATGCCAGTATAACATTCTCAGAAAATTAATTAGTTAATATCCATAATAAATATCAATTTACAATACTACAAAGCTTCCCTAATACGAATTCACAGCACACTTCCCAATTCAAACAGAATTCGAAACTAATTTAAATTTTCACAAGAACTTTTATATTAAAAAAGTAATCACCTAAAAAATACACTGCGCCATACAATTCACGACGCAATCGAATCGGTATATGAGGCGTTTCACGTCAGCTCTCCAGGCGCGGCGCGCGAGCGCGAAATCATCCTGTTTTCAGCTTGTGTTTGAAGGGCTAAGATGTATCTAAAAAAATAATCCCCAAGTGATTTCGATGTATTTTTTCCTCAGCTTTCCGATGGTGCTATTAGTTTCTCAAAATTTTTCAATTCTAACCTCAAAAAAACATAAAACGTGTTATATCTCAAAAACTATATTTTTAATATTTTTTTTACCTGCTAGATCGAAAGAGGAGGAAATTTTACATGGATATAGCCTTTTTCTACATAGGGGTTTTTTTATTTTTTCGAGATATTATTCAAGAAATACTTAGAATTGAAAAATTTTGAGAAACTAATAACACCAACGGAAAGCTGAGGAAAAAATACATCGAAATCACTTGGGGATTATTTTTTTTAGATACATCTTAGCCCTTCAAACACAAGCTGAAAACAGCATGATTTCGCGCTCGCGCGCCGCGCCTGGAGAGCTGACGTGAAACGCCTCATATACTCTCCCACAACCGAAACACAGTTCCGCGTTTCACCAATTCCGCGCTCGCCACACCGCGAAAAATTCATCCGCAAATCGATGCTCAATCAGCGAATCTCTAATATCACTTATCGCCACATACGTATTTCGCTACTGTCGTCTATACACACCTATATATATGTACATCGCGCATCCGGAACTACCAGCCAGTCCGAATCTCACGCAGAGTCAATTGACTCACTCGAACTCTCTGTCTGTATACCTGCTTCCCCCCGTACATACACACATGCGCGCTAATTAGAGCTCCGGAGAATTTTCACCGAGAGAGAGAGAGAGAGAGAGAGAGAGAGAGAGAGAGAGAGATATGTGGCGTATACACGCCAGCATTGCTAACTTTGCGGTCGACGGAATCTGTGGCGCGCGCTGCGACCGATTGCGAGCTGTATAGAGTAGGTATAGTCCGAACGACGGCGACGCGGCTGTCGGTGATGAGTCGCTCGCGCGCGCGGCTGCATCGACGAGACTAACCTTGCACTTGGGGACTGTGGGCGAGAGGCGGAAGAGAGGCATTGAGGTTGCGGGTTATTTGATACCGATTTTTTGTTTTATAAGAAAGATATTAGCAGCGACTGTAATATAAATAATAAGGCTCTTAACTTTGTAAGCTTTGAGAAAGATTTAGGTGTTTTATTTGGCACTAAACTCTCTTTCGAATCTCACATCGATATGATAAGTTCCAAGGACCTTAACCATTTATGATTCATACAATCATACCTCGTAATACTTAGTCTTCCTCTAATTCATCCCCTTTAATCGTGTTATACAAAAGCTTGGTATTACCAGTTATAACGTATTATGCCTCCGTAAGCCGTACTTCAAAGAATCTTTAAAAAAGTTGGAACCTACCCAACACAAAGTTCGATGTCACATAGCCTACAGGTTTCATGTGTCCATGAACCTATATGATCATGACTTCGGCTCTGTTTCCAAATATTTTAATACATACACAATCAAATCGGTTTACAATCTTTACGATACCACATCCACCTTCAAATTACTCACATTTAATCCAAACAATGCATCCGTTACTAATCTATTCTAAATAAATCGTATATCTATATCCTATAAGGGATGCTCGTAATCTCAGTGAACAAGATTGTACTTTAATCTCTACGTATAATTGCTGTACTTTTAGGCTTAGAAAAACTAGAATCAATTACTTTTATCAATTTACCAAACATTGTATGCCTTTAACAATTTATATAAAGCTACACATACTGAAATATTACTAATCAAACCTGCATCATAGTGTGTAAATTACCATGTCTATATCTTATGTTCACTGCGCCACCTATTATTCGCCTTGTTAAGACCAGCGTCAGCGCCCCTCGCGGCCAAAATTCGAATTGCTTATTGAAGGATAAACACACTAGCTGATTTATTCTGATTAGCATGAGCGGTATACGAACCAAAGATTATTTAATTAAAAAATAAAATAAGTAGTGATCCGATGAACGTCTTAAAATCATTTATTGATTTGTCTGATATTATCAGATATATTGGCAATGGAACAAGGCCTTATGTGGAAGGCGAAAGAGTTTATAAGGCTAATCATATAATATTTTGTGGGTTAGCCAAAGAAAGTAATGATTGCTCTGCAGAGATAATAGCACTGTGCCTAAAAACGTCGGGTTTACAAGAATATCCTCATGAAATAAGAGTAAAGATCTCTTCAAATGTATGTGCTGATGAAAATATCATTCACTGTGTGTGCTCTTGTAAAGCTGGTATTTTGGGAAAATGCAAACACTCTGTTGCAGTTTTAATTCACCTTCACAAGTCAGTTCAAAATTATTGCTTTGTTTATTTTCTTAATGATGAGTAAATATTTAAAGCATTTACTTATAAAATGTGTTAATTCTTTTAAGAACTCCATCATGTATTATTCAAGATGCATCTTGCACGGATTTAAAACAACAGTGGAGTAAGCTAAAACAGACAGCTTCAAAAATGTATGAAGCTGTAGAATTGATATGAAGCATTTTTGCTACTTGAAGAAAACAGATTCCAAATTCCTCAAAGTGAAAAAATGTTCTTGTAAACCCGACGTTTTTAAGCACAGTGCTATTATCTCTGCTGAGCAATCATTACTTTCTTTGGCTAACCCACAAAATATGGCATGGTGTGGTTTGTGCACATAAGAATTATGCACATATTTATTGTGCACACTTTAGCATTGGAGTATACACATAGATATAGATATACACCAATGCTAAAGTGTGCCCAATAAATATGTGCATAATTCTTATGTGCACAAACCACACCATGCCCAAAATATTATATACTCTTAGACGTATTCTTGTTTATGCACATACTGATTGTGCACATATTAATTGTGCACACTTTAACATTGGTATATATCTATATATATATAGATCTGTACCAATGCTATCTGTGCACAATAAATATGTGCACAATCCTTATGTGCACAAACAAGAACATGCCTACTCTTATATAGCCTTATAAATAGCCTTATAAATTCTTTCGCCTTCCACATAAGGCCTTGTTCCATTGCCAATATATCTGATAATATCAGACAAATCAATAAATGATTTTAAGATGTTCATCGGATCACTACTTATTTTATTTTTTAATTAAATAATCTTTGGTTCGTATACCGCTCATGCTAATCAGCTGTGTTTATCCTTCAATAAGCAGTTCGAGTTTTGGCCGCGAGGGGCGCTGACGCCGGTCTTAACAAGGCGAATACATATTTGTATATCGACGGCTGAGCGGAACAAGGTCGTATCTCGGCGCGCGGACGAAGAACGTCGTATCTCACCTTAATATTATGATGAATATATAGTAGAAACAGTCAAGATTAAGTAAGGCATGAATTTTCAAGAAAATGAATTCCATTCTGTTGTTCATTTACGTGTAATGTTGAATGTTTGTCAACAAATAAGGTAGCCGGTGGATTTCAGCATATATAATTAAATTAAATTAAATATTAGTTTAATAATAATTATCTTGACAGGTGAACGCGCCATATTCTAACGATATTTTCGATGATTAAATTTTACCAACAGCTGCACTGAGCCAAAAATATAGTAAACTTAAGTATAAAACTACCATAAAATATATAGTAGGATTTTGTCACTGGAATAATTTTTAAGTACTTATAACTCGACAAAAATAGTTGTTGTAGTTAAAACATACAGTAATATTAACTATCTTAGGGTTTTCTATGTAAAAACTTAAAAACAAAATTAAGATCCCCTGTCAATTATTTATTTACACTTCGATCGTATAATTTTTATTATTTATGCGTGAAACTACTATATATGATTTCAGGCCCTCCCCATTCTGAAAACCAGCCCATTCATTTCACATCCAGTACTTGATCTCTCTCCCATAATCAAACTTCAGATGCAAAGCAGGTTTGATCTTCCATCGCACATGCGTTGCTCATTACGTACAGTTCCCGTATAGCCTTCGATCAGGAACCAATACTCGAAATCAGTCTCGCCGGGAGAGAGAGAGAGAGCCAGGAGAATTTAATGCCTCGGCCGCTCATTCCCTCGAAATTATCACCGGTTAGTTAGCTCCCACGACGCACTACCATCATCTACATCCACCCACTCACTCCATGTCGCTCCATTTGCGTCCATCCCGATTCTCAGCGAGCGCGTGCTTATTCCTCGTAAAACTCACATGAGCGGTGCTCCGTCGGTTATAGCTAAATACGCGCGCAGAGGGCGAATGAGCGTCGAGGCCGTTTCGTCGATGGACGCGAGCCCCTGTGGCGGCCCTTACTTTACCTGATTGCCGGCAGTAGCCGTCGTGGCGGCAGGAGATGCGTAATCAGCTAATTGAAACCCGGTTTTCGTGGTCATACTTACAAGTATCAGGAATATTTTTGAGTTTATGATGGGATACAACGGGATATCCACGTTAGCTGGTGGTAGGAATATCGGAAGGATTTTTCGGTGGTAGACAAAATTTGCTGATAAGTATCGGATCGTTGGCAATGAGAGGTATATGATTTCGTTTGTCCCCGAGTGCAATTAACTAATTGAAGCTGTATTCAGTCACATGGGAAGCATTGTAAATGTTTGCCTTTACGCTCTGAAAATGAAGTAAAATTTTGTTTTGATATTTCGTGTTGATACGTTGCGATGAGTGCAGAAGAAATAGTTTTTACTTCAGCATTCGCAGAATGGCTTCTGCAAATTTTGATATTCGCAACGTTATTTCTTGTATTTATTTAATCGTACACTGCAATTCCGCTGCAATTTCGACAACTCCTTTATTCCTCGAACACGCAAAAATGACTTAATAACGTAAATTGAAATACTGTTACGGATGGATATCCGTACGAATATGCAGAATAAGAAGAAACAAGAAGTACAAATACAATATGACGACGATTAGCTTTTTATTATTAAAAAGTAGCGATAGCTAGCTCGCACTCGTAAAAATACTAAAAATAATAATAATAATAATAAATATTGAACAACGGAAGGATTTGAAAAGTTACATTTCAGCTTCATATTTGAGCTCGACAAACCCAATATTGCGAAAAAAGCACGCTTTCACGTAATCCACCACCAGGTCCGGAGCAACCGAGTTTTTTTTTTAATCAGCTCACCAACATCCACCTCACTGTACACAGGCACGCGCGTTATCCGACGACCGCCGTCCATTCGTTACGCGTCTCCATTAACTATCGCATCCGATATATTTCTCTCTCCCTCGCAACTCCACTTTACTCCGCAACTATATACACGCGCATTACACAGGCATCTCACGATTTTTCCACTCCGCCCCCACAGCGCGCGTGCAATTAAAGCTGCGCGCCAGCACTCGCCGTTCGCTCGACGCGGAACAATAGAAGCGCGCCTGTAAGCTTCTACGCGCGCGCTGCAACAAGCGCCGCGGAAAAATAACCGCGCCGGCGCCACAAAAGCGCATTCATCGCTGCCGCTGCTGCTCGATTTTCTTCCTCGCGGGCGACTAGCAGCAACGCCGGTACGCGGGATCGATTTTTTCTCCGAACGGAGAAAAGGAGAGAGCTTTTCTCTTCTGTGTGTTGAGCGCGCGCGCCTTTTGAACCGAAGCTCGTCCATCTCCCGAGCGCTTGCGGTTTTTATTTTTCGGAGGTTGCGAGACGATTGTAAGGTGAATAGAGGGGGTACTTGTGATCTGAGGCTGTTGATATATGACGAATGAGGGCGGGATGTAACGAATGGCGTTAGTATACAGAATTGTCTGGGGCGATGATGTATCGCTGGTGGGGGGAACGAGCGGGAATCGTTTTGACGATCTCGAGATGTTAAACAAGATAGATGCGTTATTTTGTCACGAAAGAGATACTCAGGGTATAATATAGATTAATCGAGACGGAGGTGTGTATTTTCGTATCTTAGGTGTTGATGCAATCATTATTTGTGGCTTTCAGGAATAACGACTTAACTGACTTTACGTGTTCTCGAGACTCGCCGTTTTAAAATTTCTGTCATGACACTTCATATGTAAGATCGAAATAAGCGAGATGAGTCATAACAATTTAGATATTTACAAAGGTATCGAATATCTTTCGAACCCCACTATCAGCTGCTAGAATACATTTTTGTTCTTTGTATAAATAAACAAAACAATGCAGTTAAGTCGTTATTCCGATAACTGTGTAGTTATGTGGTTTAGGGAAATTTTTCAAATAAGATAAATAACATATAGTTATTTCTACACTTAAAACATAGATTACGAATTCTTTTTTAAATATTCATTCCCACGCATACGCCTTCCAACGGAAAGTGTGTGAAATCAACGGAATTCGGTAAACCGAATACTGTACGTTACTCGGTTACTGTTTATGCACACTCGCCCCATCGCCCGGCAATCAAAGTTGTTGTATTATCTTCTATTATCTATTTGATCTTTGTTGCTATAAAAGTAGATATGTTATAATCTGTTTATTTATTAACTTCAAAATGGTGCTTTTAATTAAATATAAATATTCAGTTAAGTGATTTTTCTGGGCACAAGTGCAGTTAAGTGGTTATGCACTCAGCTGATATTTGCTCTTTGAACGCGTTTTAGATTTCCGGACCAAGTCTACATGAAAAAGCGTAGATAGAAGGTATAAATTTCAGTGCTAACTCAATTTTGATAAAAAGTCAGTTAAGTCGTTATTCCTGGAAGCCACAGATATATACACTTGCGCTAATGATTAAGAAACAGAAATACGGCCATATTATATCAGTTAGAATGAAGCCATCGGCGCCTGTCCGCAGCACTTCGCTGTCTCATGAAAAATTATTCCACGCGCCGCGGGAAAAAATATCCATACACACGTCGCACTCCGCGCTTGCAAAATAATGAAACAGAGGCGCACGGCCGCACGGCCAAGCTTATATTTATTAACGAGCCACTCGTTCGTTAATTTGTCGCGGCAAAGCCTCCTCTCTTCGACAAAGCGTAATTTTGCAAAAGAAGAAAAAAAGGAACGCGTGGAAAAAAAAATTCCTCCACCGTCGCAATAATACTCGTCGCGGCGCATGTATGTGCACAGCGCACGCGTTTATAGCATTCCGTAGCCGGCAAGAGAAAGAGAGGAGACGCGTACGCGCAAAGCGCATTTCGCGTTTCTTTTTACGCCCGAGCCATGAAACACGAGCTTATCCGGCCATCTGCATATGCAGGGCTATAACGGCCTCAGACATTGTGCCATTGCCGTATGCGCGCGTACCTATATACAAAGCTTCCCGTCGCACGCGCACGTTTTTAATTAAAACTCAAAACTGCCCAGGCCGATCGCCTCGGGAATATCCGATCCGTCTACTCTGCGCGCCTCTCCCTCTCTCTCTCTCTTGCGACGTAATAATTGATGGAAGTTCGTATATAACTCCGCACGTGTGTGTGTGGAGGAGAGATGCAACACAATATTGCTAGGGAGAGTCAGTATTGGCTATCGTGAAGTAATTATTTTTTTCTCTCTCTCGAAGTAAGCGCGATGCGTGATTAATTGGGTCGATCGTTATAGCGTATGAGTGTGTTTAACGGTATTCTTAGTTCAAGGAAATTTAACTTTTCATTATTGATAATGAATGAGAGGCTTTGAGTGTGTGATGTGCGCCGGATGTAAGCCGATTAGGAAAAGCGCTTCTATCTGCTGTTTACCCTTGTGTTGTTTTAGTATTAAACGAGTTTACGGATTTGCAAGATGAGAATTTTATACTTTTTTGTTCGTTTTTATCAATTAATTATGCACGTTGGCGCGATTTTTTTTATATCTTAAAAGCATAGAATGTTTAAACGAACATTGTTCGAACTATTGGACAATAAAACGAAAGGTTTCCAAGCATTAAGGGGGTATAATACTCCTGTACTCTGTTTTACCGACAGACCACGGTAAATTCTATATTATACAAATAAATATATTGAATTACATCTTATAAGGAGATAGTTGCCCTGCGCAATGTAATAATCTACTATCCTACGCACTTTTGACCCCAAAAATCAACGGCACCCTAAACAATTTTTCGAACAAAAATAACCGAAATTTCGTTCGAAAAATTTTTTAGGTTGCAGTTGGGATTTGGGCTCAAAACTGCGTAGGATGGTAGATTATTACGTTGCACAGGGCAACTATCTCCTTAGAAGACAAAATTCGATATATTTATCTTGATAATATAGAATTTACCATGCTCTGTCGATAAAACAGAGTACACGAGTACCACACCTCCTTAATTAATCAACGAAAATAAATGAATTCAAGCTTATATACGGTTTAAGGCTCAAACTTCCACTTGGCGAAAATTCGCGCGCGAAGGGACTTGAACGCAAGATTAATTGATAACATATTAAAGCGAACTTAATACAGGGCGACCGCATCTTCATTATCTCTGGCGCGCATAGAGCGACTCACAGGCTCGCACCTGCGCGGTATAGTCAGAGGAGTCGATCACTCTAATAGACGAGCCAGACGAGCACCGTAATGTAATGACTGTAAGACGTGCGCGCGCCTCTAATTTACAGCAGATGCTGAGCCTGCGCGTGTGTCTCGCTAATGTTTATACCGTTGATTGGAACGGAAACACGTTACATTTTGATAATCGCTTTATGGCGGTGACTTTGAATATAGATGCAATTGGACATATTTTGATATTAACTAAGTAAATAATATGATATTTAGGATAATTTATGTATTTTAAGAGAATCGTATGAAATGGAATTAATTTTTTATAATTAACATATAAGGAAATGAACAGAATATGGTTGGCAATGATTTATTTACAGATAGAGAACAATGTATATATAGCGTCCGCAAAGGAAATTGAATCGTGTAAAATATACAAACGCTCACGGCACTGATGGCGTGAACGCAAATAAACTGATTTGACAAGTCCGATGAAGTAGAAAATTATATGCAAGTGGAGATGTTATAATAAGTTTAAAGCAGTTAAAATTTCAACGGCGAAATGAATAAGAAGGGCGGGGTAAACTTAATTTGGCAGCAGCTACATAGTTTCCCTCGCGATATAATAAACCTGAAATACGAGACATCGCGCACAAGGTTTGAAATGCAAAGCGAAATGTCCATCAGCTCGCGTACATTCCAAAGAATAAGGATAACAACTTTGCCGCGGTGACGCGCGATAAAGTTGAGGAACGAGAGAGAGGGAGGGAGAAATAGGTTAACTTTCTCTTCATGCGAGATCGTCGCGAAGATAAGGACGAGGAGGAACGGGGAAGAACTATCAGACGAAAGTTATGAAACTAGCGAATGTGTGGTGATGTGCACGGGTAAAAGTTGGGACGAAAGAAGCAACCATCTGCTCATTTGCTGCTGATAGTATAGTCGCGGCATTCGCTATATATTTTTCTGAGATAACGCAGTGACATTAAATTACGTTTTATTCGCCTCGCGTTTCACCCGGTTATTAATATCTTTACGATGCGCAGCGCTGGAATTAAAATTGCCGCAACTAGATTTCCTGCTTTTATTCAATAATGCACGTGTCGCAACATTATACAAAAAAAAAACATTACTGACACGGTATATAATCATCAATGATACACGAGCTCACTCGCCGTGCGCGCTTATATAAAAACACGAGTCAGCAGCTCCTAGAAGTTGGCTCCCCATATAAAAAAATCATCAAATATTATTATATGATTCGATTGCACGTAAAAAATGATTAATAAAAATGCAAAGTAGACGTTTGCGCGTGTTTTAATTTTTTAAATAATACATAAAAATGTTCGGATGCTAGAAAAATTACAAGTTACAATTTTTTCATAGAAAAATTAATAGTACGACAATTGTTTCAATGGTAATTGATAGTTTTTAACACGCACAAATAGCACCCGTAATTAGTTTTGTCATAGGCCAATTATTTATGCTAAAAAAAGTTTCAATTTCTCAGTCGCGCACTGACTTGTGCTCATGTATTTGATCATGCGCGTACGCGTGAATTGACTGTTAGAAACTGGGGTATACTTGACTAAAGAAATAATATTCCTCTTGTTACCGACTCTTTAATAATAACCACGCAGAGAGAGATATTATTTCTTTTATAGTCATGCTGTCCAGACTCTGATGAAAGAGACTAGGTATATCTCTTTAAAAGTACCGATTTTGATAATTATATAAATATTAGGTCTATTGCAAAACTAATTACGGCTGCTGTATGCGCATTTTGAAAACTATCGATTACCATTGAAACAATTGTCGCATTATCAATCTTTCTATGAAAAAATTAAAACTTGTAATTTTTCTAGCACCCGAACGTTTTTCATTTTATTATCTATAAAACTAAAACACGCTCAAACGTCTGGATTGCATTTTTTTAAATCATTTTTTACGCGCAATCGAATCATATAATAATATTTGATAATTTTTTTATATGGGGAGCCAACTTCTAGGAGCTGCTGACTCGTGTTTTTATAAGCGCGCACGGCGAGTGAGTTCGTGTATCATTGATGATTATATACCGTGTCAGTAATGTTTTTTTTTTGTATAATATATAATGATTTTTATATGGGGAGCCAACTTCTATAGGAACTCGAGTCAGCGGCTCTATCGGCAAATAAACAATGCGCGCGCGCAATGATCAAACAGCCGCGTAAAGATGGGAATAAAATTTAATAAGCGCAGCGACCGCATGACAAGGCATAAAACTCTCTCTAACAACCCTAGAAATAGTAGGTCACAGCTGCTCACAGACAGACACTAAACCTCCGAATAAACACAATTCAATCTTCGCTAGTAGAACCCATCGCTTTTATAGCCCACCCTCTCATGAAGAATCCCATTCCTCCGCTCTCAATTTGTAATCTACATAATGCGTCTAACCGTTCCGCGCGATAAAACTGTCCGCCGACTCATCTCGCGACCCTCGCCCCGGCAATTCTCAATCGAAAGCAATAAACCGTATACGACGCGCACGTTTATATATATAGCGCGCGCGTGGCTTACGTCTTAATCACCTCCCTCCGCAGCCGAAGAGGCGACCGCGGAATTCCACGCGCGCGCGCGCCTGTCCCCTAATAATGCGGGGATAGATAGAGGGAGGGCGAAATTCGAAAATCATTGTGGCGAGGTGAATTAATAGGACGATATTTCGCATTAGCAGTTGTATGCGCGGCGGGAAAGACCCTAATATGCGAGGCCGGATATTGCGGGCATATTAACTGCTGATTATTGCGATAAAGTCGCGATTATGCGACGGCCGTGTCTATATGGGTAGATACGGATTTGAGAAGTATTATATACGGGGAGTAGGATGATGATGCGAGGTATAGGAGTGTTTTTGATGGGGGAGGGGGGGGGGGGTTGAATAAATTGTAATTTGGAAGTGGCAGCGCGTCAGGCGGGCAATTTATGGCTGTCGCGGAAAGCCCTTCACGCGTCGGCTAAAGTATTATTGTTCAAAATGCGAGTGGCGGCGATAAATTTTATTTTATTGTTATTGACCCAATTCACTTGGCAATAAAAATACTGTATAGAAATATTTTCTATTCACCTTTTTTTTTTCTTTTTTCTTTGTAATATTAAATAGACTGTATGTATAGAAGGTTGGGTGGTTATTCACTGAAAAAAGTTGATTCTGGAAGCAAGTAGAATAATTCACTTGAGCAACACCTGTTTTCATTCAAACAAAATCTACTAACAGCTAGTATATCCAGACTTCCTGCAAAATTATCGACTTCTCCATTCGAGTAGAATTTTCTCTTTCTTCAATATTAGTTACATTTGAAAAAAAAATAACTATTCCTGCAACGAGGAGAAATCTACTAATTACAAGTAAATTTCATCTTGTCATGCGTTCAAAATTTTCTTTGCCATCACATGATGTTCTTTTGTTTTAAACTTATCCAAAAATTATCCATCCAAAAGTTATACATCCAAAATTATTGAAATTTAAAGGGTGGGTTAAACGGTGGGTTAAAAAGGAAATAATGTAAGGAAACATCACTTTAATATAATAGAGGACATTTCAAAGGAACATGTAAAATCTACGGAAATCTGAGTATCCGTTAAATTTGTTTAAACATAAAGCCTAAAATTCTCTCCCGTAAGTGTTATTATCATACGAAAATTAACGGATATCCAGACTTCTATTGATTATGTGCGTTGTTCTTTGTAACAAATTTTTACGAAATATGTGTATATCAGAAAAAATGCTTGTATTATATTCTTAAAACTATTTACGATTCTTCTTGTTTGTTTACAACGCATGACATTTCCGATTCGTGTACTAGTATAAATTCTCCGAAATTTGAACGGTATGCGAGGGAGCACATGTATAATTACTTGTAAAATTCATCAGTATGCGCCAGTTCGTTCAAGTGTGAAGATTGATACTAGAAAAAAATGAGGCTCCGAAGTCGTGTTTGGACAATAGTGTTACGACGGCTTTGGAAGGTAAGTTTCATTTTTTTATAATATTGTACTCTTTAAAAATGAATATATGAAAAATCCTGGTACAAATAAGTGAAAAAATTGACTAATTCTTTAGTAAATATTCACTTATTACGCAGTTAAAATTTTATTCTACTACTTCAATAAGTGAATATTCACTAAATAATTAGTCAATTTTTTCACTTATTTGTACCAGTGAACAACTTTTCACATATTTATTTTTAGAGAGTAACTTTTTTTATTGTTAGTTCCATTTTTTTGATGGTACTCTAGAAAAAAAATGATCTTATAACGCGATTTATTTACTCAAAATTAAAATTAATTTTAAAAATTGTATTTATATTTTCAAATACAGATATTGATATTGATATTTTATCTTGTATGACAGTTGATGATTTCAAAAAATTGAAAATGAATCTAAATTCTCCTATAATTTAACGAATTATCAAATCAATGAAAATTTTTGAAAATCAAAACGAAATAGAGGTAAAGTGAAATATACATATTTTAAAATTATGAATTGATTTTTAATTAGTCTGTTTTTTTTCAGGACGCTGAATTTTCTGAAACCAAATTAGCTCAAATCATTATTAAATATAATAGATGAGGCATGGTGTGGTTTGTGCACATAAGAATTATGCACATATTTATTGTGCACACTTTAGCATTGGTGTATATCTATATCTATGTGTATACTCCAATGCTAAAGTGTGCACAATAAATATGTGCATAATTCTTATGTGCACAAATCACACCATGCCATAGATGACAGATTTCTTCTTATACTGAAAATGTTAATTTTTATATCAAGTAATATGATTACTAAATGAAATTGATCTATTCTTGTATTAAGAATAAAAATATTTCAATCAATAAAAATAATTATTAAATATTATAGATTTCTTCTTGTATTAAGAATATAAATATTTTAATTATGTAAAATGATTATTAAATATAATGGATTTTCTCTTGTACTAAGAATATTCATATTTTAACAATTCAAAATAACCTTACGTTTTTTAATATATTGATACTTGAATTAAGTTATAGCAATCTGCTTGTGGCAAGTAGACGGACTTGAAGGAGATTTTATACTTGATCCAAACATATCGCTACTAGTGTCATAAAACAAAATTATTTTCCTCTTGGATCAAGTGGATTCTACTTGCTGCTAAGATATATTTTTTTTAGTGTTGAGTTCGAATGGTACATCGCTGTAAATATAACTATGATATTTGCGACTTTCCTTTAAAAATTATTTATGTCGATTGTATTTCACTTCGAGGGAGAAGGGGGGATATGGCGCTAGGTATTATACATTTTTATTGTTAATTTTTCTCAATAAAAGTTATGGCTCCAGTAGAAAATAAATATATAAGATAACCTCCGTGGACTCGTAAAACAATTTATACCTTCCAATTAAAGAACATATTCTTCTGTTCTTTTAATTGGTGCAATCAATTGTGAAATTTAATGTTCTTATCTTACTTTGGCTTATTTTCTTGATGCAAGTAAAGAGTAACTGCTATACCTTAAACTTTAATATAAAAATAAACACATATGATCTATAACCTTTTGAATTAATGACATTGTTGTAAAAGTAAAAATAGGATAGCACGTGTGTATGGTATTGTTAATAGAAACTCGTCTAACTACAGGAAGAAACTTAATTTAACTTCACAATGCGATTCCCTTTCAATATACCGTTAACTATCTATCGGAACGCGAATTCATTCAACAAAGTCAATTAAAACAAATTTTTTGCGAACCAAAATCTTTACAAACAATTTTCCCATTCAAAGGAAACTACATTTTACGCTTAGTTTTGAATACGAATCCTCCGTGGCTCTTTTTCAAAAAACATTCGTTCCCCGCACTTGACATTTCCCATCTCTTCTACCACTATTTTTACACTTGAAATTCTTCAAAACAAGAAAGAAAATCATCATCTCCGTCAACGCCATCTAACAACAAATAAAACTCTCGACGATATTCCTTTTTCAATCTCTCTTTTTTTCTTCCCATCGAACCGTCACACTTTTATTTCAAAATCTTTTACAACCGCACCCTAACGACGCACAAACCACGACGACGACCCACTTCAAACAGCGCGCCACTGACTTCGTAAAAAAAAAACCACCACCACCACCCACAAACTAAAACCTGTTTGACAAACGGCCCGAGCGACGCGCACCGCGCGCGCCATAAGTCATTAAAAAAGCCGAAAAAAAAGTCAACCTACAAAACCAAAAAAACAAGAAGCGCACAACAATGCGCGTACACACACATACACGACCTACAAACGCAGGCGGCATTCATCGGACGCGCACGTTCTCCCTCCTCACAATGAAGACAACGGCGCACGTATCCGGCGGGGAGTTAAAACACGCGAGCGCAGCCTCGTTCGAAACGCATCTCGCTCCTCTTTTTTTACCCTACGCCCCCGAAGGGCCAACAGCTTGTGACGCAGGGGAAAGGTCACAGGAGAGAGAGAGAAAGAGAGCTTGTTGCTTCGCACCCGAGGTTTTAGTACTTAGACCCGAGAGCTATCGATCTCGCGGTAAACGGTCGGAACGCAAGCGCGCGCGCGGGCGCGTGAAAACCAGGATGAAGGAGTGAGCAGCGGGTGGGAGTAACGAATGGCGAACGGCTGGCGGCGAGAGTGCGTCAGAACGAATAACGATGTAAAATTTAAATGGTCGAGGAGTAAGAGAGAGAGAGGAGGAGGAATGAATGGGGATTATGAATGGCCCGTGCTCCCGACACGCGATTCGAAGGCGCGAAAGTGCTCGCGCGGCGAATGGACACGGGAGAGGTGGCGCGGGGAGGAAAAAAAAACAAGGGGCCACCGCCAAAGCGGAAAGCTTTGATTTGTACGATAGGTGGAGATTTGTCAGGGTAAGGCTTACTTGGGAATTTTTTAACGGAAAGAGATGGTTGAATAGTTCTTTAATTTGTGGGAATTTTGAAAAATTGTTTGAAGGACGACAATTTGGGTAAGTAATAACGTCATACTGACAAGGAAATGTCATTTTTTATGACTAGCTAAATCCATGTGCGCTGCGCGCGCTCTATGTACTTTTTTTCATTAAACATGCTAAGAATAATTTATTCCTTATAAGCCGGAAATCTTTATTTAATGCACCTTTAATAATTGATATAATATTGTAGTACATTTACTCTTCACGAATACTAAATTTTGAGGCTAGAATCTATAAGCTTATTCGAATTTTTTTTTCAGGAAGTATTAAATATAGAATAAAGTCTGAACATAATATATTGACATAATTTATTTTAATATTAACATAATTAATTCTTCTAAGATTAAAACATTGCTTATTGTTTTGGATTTTACCGTGCAATTCTATAACTAATCGTATTGTATTTTGAAATGCTTTAATACTTGTGGCCATCACTTTAACAAATAATTAAAACGTGTTATTTATTTTGTAGGCTACAATCAATATTAATTTGATTATTAGTTATTTAATAATTATCACTTTAATCATTTTCATTCCAATAAATAATAATTATCAAATAAAAATGCATATTTAATTTTGAATTCTCGCGACTTCTATCCAAGAGCCAATCACAGATCAAATCTATAGAGGCTTCACTTCTTCCGGTCATCACTTTTTTAAGAAGAGACTATTTTTGGTACGATTTTTAGAATTACTTTTCCAAAATATGCTTGAAGTAACACCGTATAACGGTCTTTAATTACAAAATTTTTTTGTGTTACGAGATGCACATGAGATATATAAAAAAAACTCGTCTTTCAAAGCGGTTCTCAACAATTTTTCATACCACTAAAGCTCACGCTCACTTTACTATCCTCCCTGACCACTTAAATCTGTCCTCTGGGGATTTTTCACACTAAACGCCCATGATTTTTTCTCGTTAAAAAGTTTCTCAAATCTAATCAAAACTCATTTCATATAAAGTAGTTAAAGTTCCTCATCAAATAATTAAAAGGTATGAAAAAATACTTAATACCATTTCAATGCCATAATAGATGCAACATCCAAAATTAATACTTGAGAATCTTTTTATTTATACGCACTCGCGAAAATTCATATATTCAATGGGGGTAAAAAATGAAGAAGATATGACGCAGCGCGAACATGTCCGCTTCGTGTAAAAGCGAACTTTTGAAATTTGTTGAAATAAAAGTTAATGAGCAGGATGAATAAGCTAAATTTCTCTCGAAAATTTACCTCATGTTTCGCGCTCAGGCGCCAGCCCCTCTGCCACTTTTTACGCTGAAACTTCTAGTCTCTTCGGGCAATTTTTTCTCTCAAGGCATTTTTTCCAAATTGCACGCTGACCGCTCTCTCTCTCTCTCTCTCTCTCCCTCTCTCTCTCTCTCTCTCTCTCTCTCTCTCTTTCTCTTTCTCTTTCCTTCTCCGTCCTTTTCTCAATATTGTAGCGACAATTTTTTTCGCGAAAGTTTACCTAGAAAGGATTAGGGCTAATGCCACGTAGTCCATTTTCTTTCATTGCGTCCCAAATTGACCATAATTTCGCGGATAGGAGATGACACAGTTGGCCGTAATGACAGGTGGGAGGAAAATTCTGTACGTATACATGCGGTTCACTTCACACTATTCTCGTTTTACTTTCAACGCTTAGCTTTTTTCCACGAAGACGGATGGCAGTTATTGTGAAGGAAAAATATTTGCACTTACAGTCGTAAAAATAATGTTCGAAATGCTCAAAAGAAAAGAAGATTTATATCATTACTGCATTCTCATTTATATTTTCTTTGATGGTTAAAAGACTATTGATCGACATTGACATTTAGGGAAAAAAGATTCTTGTCCTCATTTTCGCCATGAAATCCACTTAGATTTCTTTTGCAAATGCGCATCTCATTTTATCGCCATATATTTCTCGCAAATGTGATAAGATGCGGAACAAAGCCATGCAGTAAACGTTAAAATTGAGGGCTTTTATGAAATATTATATCGCGCTAAAGATAATGCGCGTAAAAGGATGTAATAATTGTGCTAATGCACATGCTGCATAGAACGCTAAATGCACGTTAATGTTGATTGCATATTTACAGTCCTATTTTTTACTATTATGTCGTTTTACGGTATTATTGTGTAACTTTATAACAGGTTTCAAATTGACGTGTAGTATGCTCTAATTTCACATGTACCTATTCAGCTGTTACTGATTAACAATAATTTCCCGATGTAAACTGCAATTCGCTCGCGCTATTTCGCTGTTATTCGTATAGAATTACAAAAGAGCATATTCAAAAATTGCTATACCGATATCACGTATTATACAAATTAAACAGTGCCACGCGAATACGGAGATTATTTTGCAACAAACCTGCTCCCAGTATTTCCAGTACAAACTAATAACATTAAATATCTTAAAGCAGACATTTGACAGGATTACAGATGCTTTTAACCCATATTTAGTATGTTATTTTTATCTTCGATAATGAATCACAAATCGATAAATAAATGTAATCGTAATAATGTAACGGGCAAATGCGATCTAATTTCAAACATTGATATTTACTTTCCAATTGAACTCATTTCTGCTCTGTAATAATCAGTTGATCTGGCGTTGACAACGACCTATATTACCTTAAGATAGACTTCACTTCTAACGGATAAAATTTTCATCCACCTATATCGTACATTCGCGTTTCAAGCAGAAAATTATGCAAAGTAAAATCTCCACAACATTAAATTATTCGCTCAACGCTGTCGTCAACTTCACATTTCCGAAATTCCCTCATTCTTTCCACCCGCACTTTCGACCCCCTTCTCCAAAATTCGAAAATCGCCAACACCTCAAATACCCTAATTTCGAACATTGTAATTCCGTAAACAACTTGGGAAAAGCCGCAAACCCGAGTGTAAACCTAGCTCAGCAGCTCTCGCTGCAGCCACGGCAAAATCGAATATGCAAGCCGGTACGAGTGTATGTATGTATGTATATACAGCCTCTCTCTCTCTCTCTCTTTCTCTCTCTCTCTCTCTCTCTCTCTCTCTCTCTCTCTCTCTCTGTCTCTCTCTCTCTCTCTCTCTCTCTCTCTCTCTCTCTCTCCTTCGCGGCTTTTCCCCGCAACGACTAAAGAAGAAGAACATACGGCGGTGTGGCGGCGCGGAGGAAACGCTCGGGATTTGCGGAAAATTTACCAGCAGTCACGTGTCGTCCCGTAAACCGGCGACTTTATCGCTGCGAATCCGACTTTGGCCTGTAACGGGCGGGAGTAGGTCCCTCCTCCTCCTCCTCTCATCGGCGCACTCCAAATGCTCGTACCCGGCATAAACAACTTACGAGGACGGTGCTGCTGCGCGTCTACATTTTTTATCGTCAGCAGGTCGCGCGGGAGAATTGTTATCGCTGAATTGATAAAATGGTGAGTAGGCACGGGGTGGTTCGAGACTTTTGCGGAAGTGAAATCGTAGATGTGAGTGATGGATTAGATTCAGATTAAAATTGTGTACCTTAGTTATATTATTGTTTTGCTCTGTTAAGGTATTCGTATTGGGTAACGGGGGGGGGGGGGGTCCAAAGTTTAGACGACTCACTTGAAAATTGAAGTCAACTATAGACGTGCTCGGTTTCGATATAAGCTACTGCAGATTGTGCAAAATTTCGAAATTCTAAATTAGGAAAATCATATTTTCGAATCTAACAATTCACCTACTGTCCAAAGCATCGAATTTCATCAATATTATTTCAAAGCAAATATAACTTGTTTCTAATGATTTATTTCGAAATATGTTTATTGTATCCCTATTAAAATTCTATTAATGAAATTCGATGTTTTGGACAGTAGGTGAATTGTTACATTCGAAAATATGATTTTCGTAATTTAGAATTTCGAAATTTTGCACAATCTGCAGTAGCTTATATCGAAACCGAGCACGTCTATAGTTGACTTCAATTTTCAAGTGAGTCGTCTAAACTTTGGACCCCCCCCCCCTTGGGTAACATGGTAATGTTGCAAATTAATTTTTGGTTTTTTGAATTTGGGTTACGTAATTTGACCTGGCAAAGAAAAATTATACATGTAAACAGTGTACAATTAAAAATGAAGACCAAACTTCGTTCATTACGCTACGAAGCAGAAATTAACCTGCAGTATATAGACCCACCCACTATTTCAAAATGATTATTCGTAAAATTTCAGTTGCATTAATTATTTTCATAATAGTTGGTTTTAGATTAAGGGTTGCTCATTAAATTGTAAATACGAGCCCAGTTATTTCAATACAGTACACCAAAGCTACAAACAACACGAAACCCGTATGGGTGATTCTCGGCAAAAGTGCGCAGATTCTGTCCTCTAACCACCGTGCATGGATATTTTATTAGATTTTATAATACTAGCAAAATCTAAACGCGATGCGGACGTACTATTTTGTTTTTGAAGTTATGTATATATAATTTTTTATTACGATTTCATTTATTTAATTTTAATGATATGATAATCAGATTATTTTTCAAAGCACGAAAAAATGAATCTTTTTATTCTAATTTGATTTAATTATTTAGTTTCAAATAGTTAAGAATAAAAATTCATTTTCAAAAATTCAAATGTAGCGGAAGTAGCGAATTTTCGCGCAAAATCCATCTTTAAATAGTTCACAACATCCGGCCATCATTTTTTTATGAGTACAAAATATTCATAATTTTTTCCAGAAATACATTTTTTACAAGAATGCAACGTACGAAGATTACATTGTAAAAATGTGTACTTTTGTTGAAAGTCAGCCATATAAATTAATAGAAGGACTTTTTTTGCACTATCAAATGTCCCGTTATCAATAAATACGCCACACTTCTGCTGTCTTTCCTAGTTTTTTTCTGTTCTAAATTTTCCAACCCACTTTTTCAGCTTCCTTTAACAAAGCTTACACAAACGGCTTTATATAGCGTCGACAGAAAACAATCCCCGCAACGAGCTCCAAAGCTAACAGAAACAAAACCAAATTTTCTTCATTCAAATTTAATCACGCAAACCTTCTCTACACAACACACATACAGACACATCAGCCGACCACAATCAAATTCTAATTTCCAAGAACTTCCATCGCTCCCCGCACGTCTAATCACCCCGCGCGCTCCCACGCGTTCCTGTACACACTACCTGCGTATTTCGCGCACGCACTCCAGGTACCGACCTACTCGCCGCCGCCTCGCGAATTACACTAACCACACACGTGCATCCAGCGCTTTCGCGCGCGAGACGGTAATCGACGTTGATTGAAAACAAGCCCGGCGCACCCGTCACTCCCTCTCTACCGGCCATTGTTCAATAACGATATTGCTAATGGAGTGACGCTTTTCATCCGCCGGCGCCAGCAGATCCATATGTACAGTCGCTTGCGCGCGCGCGCGCCCTGACCGAGAAATTCGCTGAGGCATTGATCTGCAGCGGCTGTGTATAAGGTAGGCCACGCGGAAAAGTAGGAGAGAGAGAGAGAGAGAAGGTGCATTGCGGCAAGTGAGGTTGAGAACGCAGAGAGAAGTGGTGGCGAGGGATTAGAGAACCGGGGGGTGTGAATAGCGCGGGACCGAGGGAGCGTAAAAATGCGAGAGAATGGAGGGGTTATTAGCGTAATTGTTTTGGTATGCACGGCTTTGTGGACTGGATTGTTATGAAGCTTAGTTATGTTTATGAAAAAAGTTTAGCGGGATCAGGTGAAGGATGAAGAATACGTTAATCCGAGTCGTATTTAGCCGGCTATGGAATATTTATTTAGATTTATATTATATCAATTGGGCGAATCGATAGCTAAAAGAAATGTTTATAAATATATTCATTTTCTTGCTAAAAGCGCGATGATATTGTCCGATGTGAAATTAAATGTTTATTTATATCTGTCTGATTCATTTTATATTTTTACATGCGTTCAAAATATCACATTATCGTATATAACAATTAAACAATATAAATTAATTAAAATATTCCATTTAAAATAATGAATACGCTTCGCGATATTTCAATTAATAACGGTAAAAATACTATTACCATGTATACTTTAAAATTAACCTTTATATGTACATACCTGGCAGAACACGGGATATAACCGACTAATTCTGGTAAAAATAATAGCAGAAATATAATCCAAATAACAGATAACATACAAAATACTTCTTTTAAAGTTTATATTTTTCCGCAGCTGATATCCCCGATACCCCCCAGCCATTGTAACGAGGCAAGCGGGAGTAGCAATTCGCTCTCCTGAATGCGATACCCTTATATACACTCGACCGGCTGGCTGCTGCAGAGAGGAACTTATTCTCGTTGAAAATTTTCAAGCATGAAATCTTTAATTCGAAACGTGCGGGGCTGTACCGCGAAAGGCCATTAAAGGGATTTGGGATTGTAGGGACGAAGGGCGAGGCCTGCCTCGATACGTTGTACACACGTATATATATACGTCTGTAAAAAATATTCCCGTGCTGCTTTTCAAAATTTCAAATTTTGCTTTTCCGCCCTTCGCAATTCTACTCAAATTTAGACAGTAATTTCTTTGAAGTTGAATCGCGCCTCTCGTATTTGCATATCGAAGGGATGATAAGCGAGCCTGCGTGTGATGGAGGGGAAGGGAGCGAGTACAGCGTGCAATATTTTACTAGTTACGCAGAGATTCGACATTGCTGTGTGCGATGAGAAAGAAAATTACTTCCGCCTGCCGGATGTAATCCTTCTTATAAGGGAGGACGAAATTGCTTTTATATGTATATAGGGCGCGATCCTGCTCGAGCAGTTGTTCTCCAAATTTATCGACCGGCTTTCAAATCCGACTACAGCATTGATTTTCATGTAGAATTGACGACTTTTTTTATTATTATCTATATGAATAAAATATGCATAGAATTAGTAATTAATGTAGTTTTTGTGCGAAAATTCGGTTCGCGATGATAAATACAACACGTTTATAGAAGTACTTGAGTTATATATGTACACGCAACGTATTTCAGAGGAACCTGTTTGCCGCTAATTAATGGCATAATCACTTACTATTAATAATCGCAAAATCATTCAAGCAGCGCGTTACACAATACCATAATATTACAATTTAACAAGTTTCCAACAATAGATCCTTATACAACACATTACGCACAACACATCATGCGCACGCTAACACTCTGCTGATACTACGATTTTCCCACCAAAATGTTCACTTATTAAAAAATAACTCCGCCAGCACTTTCGACGCCCGGCCCTCACGCTCATAATTATCACCTATATACATATACCCCACACGCGGCGCATATAACACTGGTACTCCACCGCGGCAGCGCGGGCCATAACTCAGCCCCGAAAAGTGGTTATACGCACAGTCGCGCATCCCGCACATTACACATCAACACGCTTGCGCTCATCGCATATCACCGCCGCTGCCGCCGTCGCATTACAATATTCACCGGCGCTGTGTAAAGGGTAACCAGAAAGCAGCGACGACGCGCACAATAGACACATCGCAAAACTGATTATAGGGAGATAGAGAGAGGCGGTTACACGCATGTTTGTGTCTGTATACGTATGTATATACCGTCAAACCAGCGCACATCGCTCGATCCTGGATTTCACGCGCTATTAACGCTCAATGGCGACCTCTCGGTCGCCGCCGCGTATATCTGTATATTTTATACGTATACGTATACACGCGAGCGCGCATGTGGATGTATAGGTGGTAATAAGCGCGCATGTAATTAATGGCGCTCGACCCTATGCGTGATGGGGTACATCCTATATATGTATACGGAGCCGTACGCACGTGCGGAGGCGAGGAAAATAAGGGGTAGCTGGTATTATGATAAGTCGACGAGAGGCCGAGCGGAGGATGAAGATGAATGTCTTCTCGTCGGGCCAAGAGCCCGGGGAGGTAATATGTGCGGAGCGGCCGACGCAGACATATTCGCCCTGTTTGTCCACCCGCATGTGTGTGTGTGGGTTTATGTGTGCACACGAAGAGGAGTCCGACACGCGGAATCGTAAGATGATGCGTTTATCCTGCGGAGAGAGAATAGCTTTTATCCGGGAGGTATCCCGCTGGATTGAGATTGGAGTGATGATGGCGAGATGATGATGTCGGCGGTTGTTGTTAATGGTGTTATGGTGATTATATATAGAGGGGGATTGTTTATTTTGAATGTTCAGAAATGATCGTGTAATTGGGCACGTGAATATTGTATAACTTTTAATTATGGATAGTTTTTTCTTGTATATAAAGTTATTTTAGCAACGTCGCTATCAGTGACCGAGGTGAACGCGCCGCGCGGTTATCGGCATATAAAAAATCAATGCGGTTAGCCAAGACTTCGTTAGCCAGCTGCTGATCTAGTTTATTCACAGCGCGCACTTATTAATTCAGCGCGACGATACATAAAGTTTTCAGGCGGATCTTGTTTTTAAAATAAATTTCTCAACTCTAAAGTTGAATTAGTGAAAAAACCGCTAAACATTAATGGGAATTGTTCCACCGTATAGAATTAGTGGATATGAACTAATGAAACAGTGAATATTCACTATGGTGTATAATTTTACGGTGGAGCAATTCCCACCAATGTTTAGTAGTTTTTTCACTAATTCAACTTTAGAGAGTACATTTGATTAATATACTATATCTATAACAAAAACGTGCGTACATATAACCCTGGTGGAAATTGAAATAATTTTTTGAGCAGTAAATGGCTAGTTTGATCCAAAATGGCAAAAAAATGGACTTCATTTTTCTTCCATAAGTGTAACGATTTTTTTAACCTATTTTTCACATTTATTGGCGGCAAAGATGGTCACAATTTTGTACTATCTATTAATTTGGCATTTTAATGCTAGTTAAAATAGCTAATCGATGAAGCCATTATAAATCTAGTAACAAGCGATTTGTTATGGCGATGAGTAAGAGAGATAGAGTCACGTATTAAAATAACGATTTTGGTTTATATCTTATACAATAAAGCTGTAAATAGTACAAAGACTGCTAAATTTTGTTTATATCCCGGTAAACTATCTCTTAAGAGTATAAGTTTTAAAATATATAAAATTATATATTATATATTATTTTTATATATATATATGATTGAATTGTTATGAAATTTTAATGTAAAGATTTTCAGGTTAGGGCCATTCCATAAAATGGGAGAAGTTGATAAAAAAAGCGTTACATGTCTGTCTAATAAATAGCCATTTCTAATGGCCAGTTTCTGTTTTCCTTCCCATTTTTAATGGACTAATTTCTACCAGGGAATATGCATTGGAATTACGAGAAAAGCGATAATATCAAAAATAAATAACAACCGCGAACATTCGATTCGTCACGGCACACACTCATATATATATCTATTATATAGCACGACGTATCGTCCAAATCGCAGCGATCCACTATAATTTTAACAGACCACACCTTGCCTATAAAATATATCGCCTGAGGGATATAGCCGCGCGTTTTAATGCGCCCCCGTATAACTTTAATCCACGCGCGCGGCTCAAACCTAATTAATCCCCGACGCGCACTTTGGATTCAGATGTTTTAACCCGCGGGCTTTGAGAACTCATGCTGCGCACCGCATTTACTCATCCCCCGCACACACTCGCGCCAAAACAAATAAATAGAGCGATATGAAAAAGTTAAATGCGGATTCGCTACAGCGATACATATCTATATATATAAAGTTTCCTGATAAGTATTAAAGAATAGGGGGAACGCGCGCGCGCGAGTTAGCTATACAGACAGCTCTCGCGAGGAAGAGAGCGAGAGGTAGGTAGACTCGCCATTAAACTTCGCGAAACTTTCCCCTAATTTCCCACGGCGTGGATGTAGAGTCGAGGAGCATTAATTCCCATCTGGCTCCCTCTCTCTTTCTCGCGCGCGCGCGCGCTCTTCTCGGTCAATGAATTAAAAGTAACTCATTCGTAACTGCATCCGCTGGAATCCGTGAGCGGAGGGAAAGAGAAAGGAGAGAGTTAGTCTCGTTAAATTGACTCCTGGAAGGATGCGAAGAAGACGCGAGGTGTCGGGGCGCGGCGCTACTGGGACGAAGGCGACAGGTCTATAGTTTTCTCTCCGACTCGCGCGCGTTCTTGTAATTGTGTTTGCACGCGTGCGCATGCGTGACGGTGTATGTGCGGAGGCAAAATTGAATAAACGTATATATTTCTTATTTTCATTTTTGTGTTTAACTTTATGAATATTGCGAGTTACGGTATATTAAAATTTTATATAAGTATATTTACGTGCAGCGCATATGTATAAGCAATAAAATGAACAACGAGGTACTTGTATGTCGAATGATATGCATTAACTGTTATTAATTTTACTCATTTATACATTTAAATATAGTGGTAATTGCGAATGTAAATATAAAAAAATACCAGACGCGCTTTTATTTATTGTTTATCATTATTGATTCCGTAAAGGGATGATTTGATTTATCGTAAATTTCTAATGAATTTTCAGTATTGAAAAAATTATCTTAAATAAAAAGTTGCCATTTATTCATACTATTAAATAAACAAGAAAAATTATCGTCTAAAATATGTATGTAGATTCTCAACATATACCTGATAATCCAGTAATCTGATAAGCTTTTCATGAAACATATTATTTACCCAAACTTTATTGCCCGAAAAAAATGGCGAAGATATGAAATTCCATTTATCACCGTCATATATCAAAAGATGTATTCACGGGAATAAAACATTTCCATGGTTTTAAATAAATATTTATTATTTTGCTCCTTTTAAATCATGTATTCGAATATGAGAGCCGATGTTAATTGATTTATGGCCAACACTTCCAAGTAACGCCTGATTCCTCATCAATAACTTCGTAGAAATTCTGAATTAAATATTCATAAAAAACATAAACATTCTATCCCCGCAACACACTTAGATTATACCTCTATAACTCATTTATCACATCCATTCACCGACCCACAGTCATACACACACACTTGCCTACCAATGACGATTGTATCTACACCCACGCACACACAGAGTCTCACCACGGCCCATGTCGAAGCGAATCGAGGTTCCGCGACGACGAAAGTTCGGCACGTAAGCGCATTAATAATGCAAATTAGTTGCGCGCTAGTGTAGAGAGATCCCCGGGACACGCGGCCTTCTGCACTTCACTTTAGCCCCTCTCTACGGCGCGCGTGGATATACGTACAACGCCAGGCCCGCGCGAGCTTAAGCCGGCGTCGGGATGTGCTCGGATTACTCGCTACATTTCTTGCCCGTGCATTCGCCGGGAGAGCGAGAGAGATAAGTGACCTTTCGCGCGAGAGGGAGAGACAGAGATCGCGTATTATCCGCGCCGTTTTCGAAGGATCAGCGCTGGATTTGAGAATAAATTTTCAATTCGACATCGGCTGTTCGCGGCCGATTGTTGTATAGTTTCTCGGCGAGGATTTGGAGAAGCGGAAAGGAATTGTGCAAATTGTTGGAAGGTTATTGAGAATTTACGGTGGTTATATAACGTTTTCTACGACTGAAATTAATTTTTTAATTGTATTGCATATTGAGACATTTTTGGTTCTTAGGATTATTTTTTAATGTATGTATATATATGCACGTGTAAAATGATTGACTTGTACGATGGAAAATTATTTTTATGACTAAAAAAATAGTTTTTGAAAGGTTTTAAAACATGTAGCACGTATACGTCGTAAATTCTAAAGTTCTTGTTATTCGATCGATTTGATACAGTTCATAAATTTCACCTGTGCGAATGTTTTTCGAATTTCCGTTCTCGCGTCCGTTCCCAACAATTATTCCCTCATGTTTTCTGAAAATATTCGTCATATCAAAAAAGTCTTTTTTTGCCGATAACTCCCGTTGCTACCTGCGCATAACAATGGCTTTTCTTAAGAGATGCGCGGTACTTTGAAATTCGTATCTGCTTTGTTATGCCGAATTCCTCCTGTTGCATAATTTATGAAAAAATTTTATTCCGGGTCGCCCGGACCGACTCCGTTATACATATATATATATGTATATAGCAAAATCATTTCAATGAAACGAAATTGGGTATCGATTGCGTGCTTATATCTCTTTGAAATATCATAATCAGGAAAGTATCCATGAATATCTTTTATTATTGAATTTCATCTTTATTGCTACACAAAATAGCTTGTTCAGATTTAATACGCAGTCCCTTATATATAACGTTTTTATTAGTGCATCGATGACTATTAGAAATTAACATAATGCGCGTATCAAGTTTTCGAAAGACAAATGTGAAGTATTATTACTACGTATTTTTCCTGAGAAAGAATAAAAAAAAAAACAAAACGACATAAAATATTGCAAGTCATAATATGGCGAACACAAAGATGAAATGCAGGAAAAAGAAGTATAGAGAAACTCGCTGGCGTGTTAGTCATCCGTGCGATATATGCACGCAACACCTTACGTCCCCTATCTACTTTGTAATTCCGTATTTCCCTTGCGGCGCTATTAATGCGGAATATATTCAAAACTAGTTGCATTATAATAATTACTTCACGGCCGTGCCGGAGAAACTATAGTCAATTCTGTGTTCGTACACCAGGGAATCTTTGATATACTAGAAACATTATAAGTCAACATACACGATAAAGCAAAAATTGAATTACAAGTTAGAAACTTTATTGAACTTTATTAACTTTCGTGAGAACCTATTATCATTATTTTCTCTTTCCAAGTATTAATTCACTTACTAAAGTTGATCGCGAGTTATGAATTAATAAAGTTGCAAACGACATCTCAACGAACGATCGATTTTTAAATAATATGAATAATAAGTATATCCATCAAATTAATCGTCGCTCCGTCATACCACATCACATTCAAAATCATAATTCTCACATTAAACGCACCCGAGCGATAAAACCACCCCTCAACTCGGTCCATTTCCCGTCTCAATCGGCTTTTCCACCCATAAAAAACGCGTTATAGAACTGCACACATACACCCCTCCGATCCGAAAACCTCCTCCATCCAAATAAGAAAAAAAAAAGAAAAAAAGTAACTTTGACGTCGATATTCGCTCAGCAGCATCAGCATCAGCCTCTTGTCGGGATAAGTATCGGCCGCTCCTGGATAGCCGATAACCTTTTTTTCCCCCATCAGAACTCTGCTTCGCCGGCATTTGGTTACCTGTGCGCGCGCACGCGCGAGAGCCGTAAAGCTCAAAGAGCCGATCCGTCTTATCGTATAACGAACCCTCGGCTTGCGCTGCACCGGCGCAGGTTGAATTTCAAGCGGCAGCAGCAGGGCAGAGGTAGAAGCGTCCCTCCCTCTCTCTCTCTTGCTCTGTGCGAGCGCGCGTCCGAAGTAAGATTCATCGGATGTACGGATGTAGGAAGGTAGAGGTAGAGATGTGTGATGGGTTCCGAGTTGCAGCGGCGGATGAAAAAGAAATGCTGGGGCAAGGATGAAGTTTTAAAGTGTTTGATTGATAAAATGGGCTGGATATTGATCGGGTTTATGGCAGATTTTAGATTAGCTTTTGCTGGATTATTTTTGATACTAGCTATTTCCGACGCAACGGGATTAATTTGGGATAAATCGAAAGAGTTTTTTAATCGATATTGAAAGTAAATATTATATTTGTTTCGAAATATTTTTAAGTAAAAAAATTCAAAAAATCGTACGAAAATGGGTAAAAAATTTTTTTCACAACAAAACCTTTGTAACGTATATACAACAGCGAACAAAAAGAATTTTCAAAATTCAGGAAACCTGAAAAATACCCCCCTGGTGGAAATCGATTCCATTATTTACCTAATAAATAGCTAGTTTCCCTAATAATTGTCAAAAACTATAAACACTTTTATTGTCCATTTCTATCCATCGATGAAACGATTTTTCCGATCATATTCGCGAATAATGGAATAAGTTTTTTCACAAATTTACATTAGCTTATTTATGAGTATTTAAAAGATATTAAAGTTGGCCAGTTTTTTTAGTCAGGAAATAGCTAATAAGAGGCTTGCTATTATTGCGAGGAGTGAGAGAGACAGAATCAAACGGAAAAATCGTTGTTTTCTTTTGTATCCTCTGAAAAAGAATTTTCAATATTCAGGAATCCCGAAAAATAACACGTTTAATTGCTTTTAAAAAATAACGAACACGGCAAAATTCAAACAACAAACAAAAACGTTCCCGCGAAACCAATCCAACCAAAGACTAAAATAACCGAGCAAAATATCCCTTTCATCGAGCACCAGCTCCACACTGTACCCGGACTTCGACGACGAGTACGACACGGGCATCTCCTCCTGATCCCCCATTATGCGGCGAAAGCCCTGTTACAAGGTCCCCGATCTAACCCCCGCGCACGCGTGTGATCAAGCTTCCTCGCGAGCCAGCCGAGCGTTATCGAGACACGCTATTAAAGGCTCTCCGGACGAGGACGACGGCCGAGGAGGAGGCGGGGGATCACCCCCTCGACGATTGATTCCGGCAGTATGATGCATCCGCAGCGATCTATCCTAGTTTGGGGATCTCGCGAGGATCGCGTATAATAGTGCCTTCGATAGGAGTGGATATAGAAGCGTAGGATCTGATCTTTTTATATTGCTTGATTAATTGTAATGAAAAGAGTTTTATGATGGACAAAAGAGGTGATATTTTGGTAGTTTCTTGGTAATGCAGGTGGTTGGTTTTTTATTTGAATCTAAATATTAAATAGATAGGAAGCGAGTATTCAAATGGTGAATACGCTGCAATCATTTGTCTGATTTAAATCGGATGTGTACTACTCGTTTTTATAAGGTATTTTTACCTAATTCATAAGTGGTATATCAAGATGATGCACAGTGAAATGAAAATTTCAAATTTAATATATCAAAGAAAGTTATAAAGGAGCAATAAAATCTGCAAATATTTGTACATTTTATTGAATGGCATTGTAAAACTCTGAAAATAAAAATGAGTTATAAGAGGATCGTGTTCCACACAGTTGTCTAAGTTGATTTTGAAGAAAAAAACTTTACTGTCTCGTTTTTACGTTAACAGCACGATGTCGACGACTTTAACCGTATTTTTCCCATTCCGAGAATACTATAGGTATGTGCTTTTACATTCCAGACAGCGGGTGTAAAACTTCATTTTATCTTTGGATAAAACATGCACGTCAGATTTTGAAGATTTTATTTGTTAATTCTCGATATGAAAGAGTTTGAATAATGTCTATATAAATGCGACATTACTGGAAAAATTCCATACCGTACAATTGAACTGACTATAATATGTAGAAATTATTTTAATTCGCACAATATTAAACTTGCAAATTTTTTCAATTCTCATTCTATTACGAAAATTGTTGATGGTATAAAAATATCTTTAATACCGACTATCTTATCTCACGAAATCTTGGAAACCATAAAAGATCACATAAAAAACTTCCATACTTTATTCCTTTATGACCACTGAAACAATTACAACATTATAATTTTCCAATAAACGATATCCATCTACCAAAAATTCCCACCTCAGAGTACCCACCTAATCTCCTTTCTTCGACTCGGAGCGGTTTTATTTCTTCCAATCTCCGCCGCCGCGTCGCGCAGATGCGAGCGCCGATACGGCACTTTACGTCCTCGCACGAACGTGTGTGTGTGTGTGTGTGGCACCGACGAAAGAAGGACAAGTGAGGGGAAAAAAGGCAAAGAAAATCTCCACCAGATTTTTATCCTCCCTCGCCTAAGGACAATGGAGTAGTCGTCGTTGCCTTCGTCCCCGCGGACGGCGCGCTTCGTTAATGTTTTATGCTCTCGCGTTCCTCTTTCTTATCGATATAAGTGACATTTGTCGCGCGCGAAAAGCGAGAGAGAAAAAAAAGAAGAGAAGTCGAGCTCGTTTAATCAGGCGCCAGGCGTCGGGAATCCCGTTTCTTTTTTACATAGGAGTGTGCGAGAGGTTCTTTGAGCAGAGGTGAAAAGATCCCCAGGTGAGAGAGGGGAGGAGGGGAGGAGAAAGCGGCGAGGCGATTTATCGCGTTAGAGGAATGACGTTTTTCCTGCGCGGACGTCGTTGTCGTTTGCGCGGGAGAAAGAATGTTTATGATACTCGACAAATGTTTATCTTTTTACGAGCTCGCGCGTGAAGGACGTATATAGAGTTACGATGTAGGTGAGTTTGTTTCGAGATGGAATTCTCGATTTTAAAAAGTCATAGGGAAAGACGTGCAGTTTACCTGATTTTTTTTTCTTTTTTTTATTCGAAACTTGGCAATCTTTTATGTAAAAGTTATTAAAATAAATGATTTTACATTTAGTTAATGTATATCAAACATTCTTAATTGGGGAAATGTATACTACATTACAAAATGTTTGAAAAAGAAATACAATTAAAATTAAGTTGATGCTTTTAGATCTATTGTCCACTCGTAACGACAATACATTTAATTTAGTCGCATTGTCGCGACTCCACAATCACTCAAATAAAAAATTGATGTTATTTAGTCTGCAATATGTGATACTTTTTTATTTATTTTATTTATTTCACCAATTAAATTTACCTAGATAAATCCTATACTTAGAAGTATACGAAGATACTAATTGGGTTGGGTATCGAAAAGACGAACGTTCACTTCATATTTGCAGCAAAATATCGAATTTTGTTACTCCGAATTACGTTATTTGCTCATGACATTTTTAACGAATGCATGTAATTGGAATATTCGAATCGTCGACTAGTCACGAAGGATAAAGAAAATATGATCGATATAGTTGCATTCGAATTGTTATTGTGTCCGAAACATGAACAAGTAGAAAGTTGACAAGTGCAAAAAACAGTATGTATTTAAAGTAAATGCTACTATTTTTCGCCCTTATGAACCATCTACTTTAGAGTCAGAAAAAATGTTCATGTTTCGGACAAATGACAATAACGATTCGAATGCAACTACATCGATCATATTTTCTTTATTCTTCGTGGCCAGTCGACGATTCGAACATTATAATTACATGCATTCATTAAAAAAGTCATGAGTAAATAACGTAATTCGAAGTAAAAAATTCGATATTTTTAAAGGACCTAAAATAGTTACTTGCAGAATGCCAGTTCTAATTAAATTATAAGGGCTTATGTATCCTTGAATTTTACCATTTTGCAATCTATCTGAAAGATAGCTAGTTAATAGGTACAGAGCATTACCTCTAATTCCATATCTATCAAGTTTCTCTAATAAGATTTTGTGGTTCATCTTATCAGATGCCTTTGTCAAATCAGAAAACTTAAATATTATAATGAAACTAAGTTCGTCTGACAGATAAGAATTATAGGTATCTCGAACGTCATTAAAATTATGCATACTTTACAATTATAACGAGCTTTGTACATCAAATGAAATACCTTGCTAAAAAATATATGCCGTTACGTTTTGTCTCATCTACTATGCTGAATTAATCAGTACTTTATTCATCTCTATCTACCGATAATTTAAGCCGAAATAATGAGCACTGCTCTCTTTTCCACAACGAGCTTAATATCATTATCACGTATTACGCAATATTAATCGCATAACGGCATATATTGCTAAAATATTACCATCGTCATTTGGCATTTCATTGTTTCCACAATATACTCAAAATTATCACCACCTTTCTGCACAGCATCAAACCTCTAAAAACTCCTAAAAACCCAATAAAATGTAACCGCGTCGTTCACAAAACGATCGATCTAATAAACACACCTGCCGAAAAAAAGCGCCGCATCGACAAACTCAGCCCTGCCAACGCGCGTCGAAGAATAATGAGGACGGATAAGCCGCGTGTCCGATCGCGGGGGCGTCGGTGCGCTTGCATATTATTTACAATTAACGCTTTCCGCTTGTATAACCCGCTGTGCCGGCGCTCGTGTACGTTATATATACCTACCGCGCTGCCTCCTTCTGATTGGATCATAATGCAAATGGTGACATTGATGAGCCGGCCTCGCGCGGTGCTATACCTATCTGGCTCGCGCCCGCGTGCCGACTTCGTTATTCGATATTCAAACAGCGATTTTCATTTAAATGAAGTGGCAGGCTTCCGCCTCGCTAATAATATCGATCGCATGACACGCCGGGACTTGGCGTTTTAATTATTCAAAAGCGATCTCCGCGCGCGGCCGGCGTAAGCGCGAGAGCGCGCGAGAAATTCGGTGATCGGTCGAGCTATGGTCAGCGAAAAATTGCTGATGCGCAGCGGCAACTGCAGTGATTGGGCTGGATTGGTCGTGTCTAATGATGCGATTCCTTTTTTTTATTTTTTGTTGAGGGTGAATTTTAATGGATCGGCTGGGAGTGAATTTTATTGGCCTTGTTATATTGTCGAACGTTGTATTATATTGGAGGGATTGATTTTTTAAGCGAGATAATAAGTATCGGAGGATTTCGGGCGCTAAAAATAATCTCGTCGTCAACTGGAGCTAGATTTTTATACAGCCTCGTGACATGGTTCAAAATTAAAAAAAAAAGTTATTTTTTTAGAAGTCCTGAAATATTTAATTCAAGTATATTGTTGTCTATGCATACATATGTGGACAGAAAAAGCTCGTTTGATTACTGAAAAATAATCTTTTTTTTTTTAATTAAAGAGCTCAAATGGGCTTGTTATGGTTGGAAATGTAAAATCAGGTCAAACATAATGCGATACAACCCCGTGTAATTAAATAACGCGGCTAGTGTAAACATGATTGTCCTTTCGCGGACAAGCTCGCTCATTGTATAAGCGGGTAATTGGGTAACGACGCGATGCGCGCATATAATTAGATTAAATTAGATGTTTGCCGAATGTAATTAGATAAGTGGGCAAATATCACGCGTAATTTTAGAGTTTGCGGCATAACATCAACAAGAATAAACACGCGTGTAAAAGTGTATGTGAATATACGCGCATCATAACGAAATACAATATCGTAAATATTAACATAAGCTTTTACAATACCGAATGATTGTTTAATTAATAAAGTATCGAGAAATCAGAAATGTACATAAACGCGATACCGAATCGCATTGTTAAATAAAGCTTGATCGAAAAGCGGCCAAGTTTTGCCAGCATCGTTACAGCAAATAATTATTCACGCATATGAAAATATAAAATAACGAACACGAAACCTCTCGAAATAATTATTACGCGCACAAGCACACAAAAGTTGAAAGGTACCGTGTTTATTAATCTGACACTATTATTCACGTGTGTACGTTGCCCTTTTGCGCCTGTGCATAGTAATTAAGCTCGAGCCACATAATGTAAAATCACAATGCTCCATTTCTGTAAATACGATCTGTTTCCAGGGTTCTCGGAAATCGACAACGCAAGAATAATAATTATCCCTCAAACGCTGCAGCGAAAGTATAAAAACACGCGCACGCGGCAGGCGGGCGAAGAGGATCGCATCCCGCGGGCGAAATGCGTTTACGTAGCTCGACTTTCATTCCATATATACGAGGGCGGAACAGAATCGATGGTATTTTCATGTAACTACCCCACTCGCCGTCTAGTTAAATGGAAAAGCTATCTGTCCTAACATACGCGATATATAATATGGCCGAGAAAAAGCGAAAGAATAAAATTTATTTACTCCCTCAGTCGTATAGATCGGGCACGCGGTAAGATCAATAGATAAATGAAATTGTGGAGGATTCTCTCGTCGGTGGCGGAAATACGATTCTCGTGGCGCGGGACGAAGACTAATATACCTTACGGTCGGAGGAAAACAAATGGGTTATCAACGGAGAGTCGTGATAAAGAGTGGGTTTTTCTTTTTTTTTTTCGAAGTTAAAAATATATAGGCGAGTATATATTATCGATCTGTAATCCGCATTTTGTTTGGTCTATACTCTCTAGTGGAAATCCAAAACATTTTCTAACTATTAACTGGCCATTTATATTAGAAACTTGCCATAAAATGGGAATTTCCCTTTTCCAGTTTCTAGCTCCCGGTGAAACGCTTTTTTCCCTATTATTCGAACATTTAATAGATTGAAAAATAGAATGAGTTTTGCGAAGACAAACACAAGCTTGTTCTTGAGTATTTTAAAGGTATTAAAACTGATCAGTATTTTTAGTCCGGAAATGGCTAGTAGAAGGCCTGTTGTTATGACAAGGAGTGAGAAAGACAGAATCTAATGGTAATAAATACATTCTACGTAATATCTTCAAAAGGACTAGTGTAAATGCTTTTTCTGTTTGCTCATATTGTTTATATTTTAGTAAGCTATCAGTTACAGCTGAATACCGTCCAATTTAACGTCAATTCTTTAAGTAAACTTAAAACGAAAATTTGGAGGTTATGTCTAATCTATTAAATGTGCGAATAATAGGAGAAAAAGCGTTTCACCGGGGTCTATTAACTAGCCATTTTTTCTACCTATTTATTGAGATTGTTGGCCATTTCAGATAGACAAATTTCCACCAGGACTTATTTGGGGTATAGGACTAACATTAGCTGCCCCGCTATAATATCGAGATTGAACTAGTTTAAAATGTCGATTATATGTTATCAATAAAGTGCAGCCTGGGCGAACTATCGTCGGCGGAAATAATTTCGTCCTACATTTATTTCTACGAGCGCCTTGGTGTGCGGTCATGGCTGCGCTTTTTTCGCCTCGACTGCGGGGCAATAAATATCTCCAGAATTTCAAAAGGCTCGGCAAAAATAATCTGCCTAACGTATAGGTCTCTTGTGTCCATGAATAATCTGCATTTTTTTGCGAAAGCCAACGGCCACAGAGTAACCGCGCGGTTTATGTAATGCGACCTGCATTTAAATGATGACCCGTATATATGTATAAAAATATTTTTTAATTATGGATTGCCAAGTTGTTTCGAATATTTTACTCGAGCTGTTTCATCAACGAATACAACACATTATTTCGTTGATTAAGGTAATGTGTACTTACCGACAAATTTTAGAATGTATATTTCTTTTGCAAATAATAATTATAGAATTACTAACAAAAAAAATTGAGTATAGTATTTACATATATGGAGCGCCTGAAAGAGCTGTTTTTCCAAAAATTTACTCAGAATTTATTTAATTAAATAAAAGCCGCAATGCCGATAAGTAGGGATATGTATACTTCGAATTTTGCCAGTTTTAAAAAGTGTTTATCTCATGGAAATGCTGATAGAATCGCACAAAAAAAATCTGAGCATAGTATTTACATACACGGAGCGCCTGAAAGAATTGCTTTTCCAAATAAACGTTCGAATGTTTATTAATTAAATAATGAAATTGGGTTGATTTTGAGGTTCACATCGCCTTAATAAATATAACTTCTGTTGGGGATAATAAATTACTTTGAATAATGAATTACAATAGAAAAATGTTCTTCTGATATATATTTATTTAGCGATAAAAGTATAAAATTAATAAAAATCGATAGTACAGAAATACATTTGTAAAAATTCAACATGTTTTTTTTTTATTATCCTATAGAAGAAACTCTTTTTCCCAATATAGGTGACGTTAAAGTCGGATTACACTCTGCATTTATATATTATGCATAAAATAATCCGTTTGACAAGTATATTATTAGCAAAATCTAATACAATTCCATAATCACACGGCGGATTTCCATTTGTATGCATTCGATCGAGCAAACACGGAAGCGTGCCAACAGCTGAATGTAATATCCCGATGAAAAGGATTATTCTACCGCTATACATAACCTAGGTATTAATAGCCGATTAACCCGGAAAACGTTATTATTATTGAACACACGGAAATAAATAAAGTGTACAAACTACTTATTTTTGGAAGAAAACTAATTTCTCCGTCGGTATACGTCAAAACTCGCGGAAAAAGAAGAAGCGGAGAAGAAGAAGTCTTTAGGTGAAAGGAGCGCCACTCCTTTTCTAAAAAGTTTAGATCACCTTTCCCGAGAACAGCTAAAACTACTTCGTTTTCCAAGTAGTTTTTAGCTTTTGTTAAATAGATTCTTCTTTCTCCTCTCACCCCCCGTGTACACACAAGACCTGCGCTATATACATTCACTCGCTCGGATTTCGTTCTCTCCGAAGAATCCTGTAAGATTAAAATTCGAGCGTCCCATCAGAATGTACACAACGCATATTAAATACAACGACGCACTCGAACGCGGCGCGCGTCGCCTTTCAATTTCATTACTATGTAAGGTCGCCGACGTCTCCAAAGCACATCCACCCCCGCGCGTATATATATGCTTCAAGAACGTTCCTGTTATTGAAACACACACATGCACACGCAGCACTCGAAATATACACACACGCGCGCGCTTGCGTCTGACAGATCGCGGCTTTTTCTAGTCGAGAGTGAGAGAGAAGTGACGTCGGAGACGCCACTTGGCCAGATTAAAGGATAACTCGAAATTGCATTAGGTTTTTGCCCGCTCGCATACATATATAAAACGCGCGGGATATACCTTCGCCCTCCTCCGTCCTTCGCCTCGCCCGCATCATAAGTAATTGAGACTCGAGGAGAGTTAAGTGGCACAGGTTTTAAGGAGCTGCCGTATTATAGTCGTCGTCTTTTGTGGAGATACGAAGAACGGGATATATATTGAAGGGACTTTTGCGCGGCGAGTACTAATATTTGTTGGGCGATATTAATTTTCGCTCCCGCGGATTAAAAAGTTTCAAAGTCGCCGGCGGGCCGTGTAACGCGATTCTCGAAATCCCTTGTAAATTATTATATATAGCGAGGGGAGGGAGGAAAAGTTTCCGCACCGAGCTAGCGGACGAATTGCACAGAGAGGAGCATACGGCTCGCGCGCGGAAGCGAAAAGAGAGAAAGGGCCGGACGAGCTCGAATTAAATTCCGCCTGAAAGTGAAGCGAAGAAAATTTTCGAGCTTTCGCAGTTTCGTAAAGTAATTATCCAATAATGTTATCTGCTCTGCCCTTGTCGTATAGTCGCTCTCGCTTCTTCCTCGTCATAATTACATGGCGGTACTGCTGCTGCTGTTTTTGACACTCCGCTCTTTCAAAAAGTCATTTTCGGCACGTAAAAAGGAAAGAGAGATATGCTTTTTATGGTCGACGGCGCTTGACGCCTTAAAAACGTATATCCCGCGCTATAAATCACGAAAAGCCGAATATTTTCAAAAGGGCATCAGCATCAGCCGTCGCTCGAGCCTCGGAAATCTCCCAGTTCTCTCTTTCACGCGGATTTCCGCATTTACTCAATCAATAAAATTATACTTTCAAATTAACCCAATATATATCTATATATAAGAATGAATGATTAAGCCCGGCCTCCATTCGTTATGCCTTGTTTAAAGAGTAAATGGACTCTAAGTACATCATAAAATATTTTTTTTCCAAGAATTTCACGCCGATCGTGCTGATTAATTATTCATCTACATGGATATCAACATTTTTTAACGAATATTTCGTGGAAAAGTGAATTATGCGCGAACGATTGAAATAATAAAACTTTACGCGTCGATAATAATATGAGAAATATTCGCTTGCATTAATTTTTGCGCACACATCGTTACGTTGATATTTACAGAAAATGTGTAACCAAAACTTTCATTTGAATTTTACGTTATAAAATATGTAACACAATACGAGCCGCTAAATTTAATTAAAAGAAATTAAAAAAGCCACCACGTTAAATAAAACGTTTATTGTGTGTTTATTACTGTACTAATTTCAAACCGAATAAATATTACTTTAACGAATATCCACGTATCCTCATGAATATTCTCATAAAATTAATCAAAATGAAACAAACAATTCCAGGGGTACATACGCACATATCCTAAACGAAAGAAGAGAATCCGAAAGTCGTTCGTGATGGCCGCGCCATTGCCACCGGAAATCATCAACTCCTTCCCTCGGAAATCGTAACCCATCGTATTAGACTCCCGCCCCTGACCGGAACCGAATCCTCTTTTTCTTATACCCTATTACCCTATAGCAAGTGGCGTGAAAACCGCAGCTAATCGCGCCCGACGTCGCTAATTATCTGCCGGCTATAACAAACGCTAGTCCTTCTCGAAAATAACCCCCATAGACGGGAAAGTTGCACTTACCGTTCCCACTCTCTCTTACAGTGAGCGAGACGGGGATCGCTATAAATTTTATCGGTCCGCCGCGCCCGCCGTCGGTCCTGAAAGTCAGAGAAATAACTTTAAAGCCCAGCGGTGCGTGCTTATACGGAGCGAGGTGGTATATATATAATACGCTCGTACGTGTGTGCGTACAGGAACGTCGCAGTGCGTTGGGACAGGTGATTATGACGACGAGCGAATGGGGCGAGCCGTCTTGCGCGCGCAGGTTAATTATAATACGCGCGCGACGCGACGCTATTGAGGGAGAGAGAAAGCCGGGGAGAGTTATTTTGGGGTGGGGATTACGGGGGTAAAAATGCGATTGATTAAATGCGATTGCGGTGGAGCGGAAATGATTTTGATTACGTTCGGCTGTATAATGGAATTATTTTAAAATTATAAATTGAAGCTTTGTTTTATCTTGAAATTGTTTATTGATTTTGTTCTTTTAGTTTCGACTTTTGTTAGATGTAGAAATTAAAGGGGAAAGGAGATAAATTTATTTAGTGGAATGTATTTATAAGTATAAATGAATTAGTGTAAATTTATATTGTAACAGTGAACGTGGAAACTTAGACGTTCCGGTAAAGTATCAATTACGCACAATTAGTGTTGCTTGATGGGCTTAATTAATTTAATCCCAAAATACATTATTCTATTGGGAAGAGAAATAGAAGAAATTAGCTTTTCGTGAAATAATCCTCTTTTAAGCTTAGAAAAATGTTAAGAATGAAGTACCATAACTTCATGAGAAAGTCATTTTAGACGTTTCTCTTGGAGGTATAGGTAAGTCTTTGCTATACAAAAGTGTATAATAAAATGCTTTTTTCGGTATGGGTAATGCTTTTTAAATTATTCTGCCAAGCTACCTTGTTCAATGCTTATAAAATAACTATCATGAAGTTACTTTAGTAGAGTACAAAAAAAAAGGCAAAATGCTAAGGCAGAAACTATACTCTATAATTATCATAATTATTGTATTATATGCTTATTAGTTAAATAAGAAAACTTCTTGTACTTATTACAGATTTTTCAATCATTAACTTCATAAATATACCGTATTTACATTAAACCAACACTACCATCCTTAAATTAAAAACATTTTTCTTCGAAACCACTCGGCAACAGTAGCTTCTACTTCGAAATAAACAGCAGCAGCAAGAGCCTTCATAAAACAAATCCCCATTACCAACCATAAATACCCATCACATCAGAAAAAGAAAAAACAAACCATTTGATAACCCACTCGCGCAAAAATCTCGCGCGCTAAACATATTTCCTAGCCCATTAACTTAGCCGCGGCGCATGCCCCGAGGGATTCCCTCTTCTCTCTCTCTCTCTCTCTCTCTCTGTCTCTCTCTCTCCAGCTCAAAACCTCGGGCGCATCAAAAGCTCGCAACAGCTGCGCCGAAAAAAAGAAGAAGAAGAGGAAGAGGACTACTCCACCACTAGGCGAACACAGCGGCAACCGCGAGTGTAATTAAGCTGCCGGCAGTCATTTTACAGCCGCGTCCGCATGTGCGCGAAGATGAATGGAAAACGAAAAACGACGGCCCGCGCGTATATATATACGTACGTACGACCGCACGCGCGTGGTAGTGGTGGTAAAGGAGGTCGCTTCGCGGGCGGAGGAAACGACTGCGACTCTCAAGAGGGAAAAACCTATTCTCTAAGAGAGGCGCGGTCTGAAGTCGGAGCTTTTGTTAAAGAGACAATTAGCATTCTGCAAACTGCAGCGCGACTGCAGGCGCGCGGGGGAAGGGGGGAAAGAGCGGAGGGATCATTAGATGAGAGGCGGGGAGGTCAGTAACGCCGGATGGACGACGACGAGTGGTCTGGAATTCACGTGGCTTCTTTGCCGGAGTGGCGCGCCGGTGTCGCGCCTTCTTTGCTCCTCTCGCTCACGCGCGCCCTTTTACTTTGCGCGCGTTCTTTCTCTTCGACAGAACTCGCTCGGCTTTTTGTCGCCGTAGTCGTCTCCTCTCGGCTGCTTTTTTTTTCTTTGTGGAGAGGAGAGGGAGAGAGATAAAGCTTTTGGAGCGTAAGGAATGACTGAGAGGTCGCGATTTTCGAGTCATTAAGAGGATTTAGGCTTTTTTTTCTTCGCGGGGCTCCCTTTGATTTTTTCGGGGTTGATGGTATTATTCGCAGATGTTGGGGGTGGATGGAATTGAAGCATTTTTTATAGTAATTATGAAAAGGTTTCGTTTAAAAGTTTTATAGAATATTAGAGAAAAACGCACGGTATTATAGATTCTTTTAGTTTGTTGATCGAATGTTTCGCAGTATGTTAAGAGGCAACGGCATCGGGCAATTTTACACTTACTTTTGAGCTTTGAAAAGGCTAAAAAAAGCAGCTGTTTAGAATATTACTATTATTACTTTTGGAGGTCAAACATTTTTCTATTTTTATTGTTCTCAGAATAGGAGTAGATTAAATTTAATTTTTTGGGAAATAAATGTTACTGTTTGTAAGGCTTTCTCGGTTGCAAGGTAGGTGAAAGTTCATTATGCATTCGTTTACTGCAAAAATGTGCATACATGGAACGCGCATTAAATCTTAAAGTAGGTTACTGACTCTAACGTGAAATTTCGCAGATTCGAGCCAAAGTTAAAATTAATACCTCGTTACATCCCTAGTGCATTGCATCAGTCCTAATTGAAACCGATATTGATTAAATGGCGTAAATAAACACTGACTTGAAGTTTATTTTTCGAAGTTGCAATCTGAGGGAAACGGCCAAGTTAGAGTTATAACATCGTTTATCGGTTCGTTCCGGACCGTTCGACTTAAGTTTATAGTTCAAACGTTCGCTTTTTTCATCAACTATTAACTTCGCAGACGTTCTGACGTGAAGTTAGTCCACAAGTAAACGTTAACTTTGTTATCTCAGAGTATATATGTCGGATGTAATTTCTTCGACAGCAATGTAACATATGCCAAAGAGACAGAGTGAGTCAAGCTATTTTATGTCTCATACGTTCCCTTATGCTTATACTTTTATTTGCAGAACACTCATCTTTTTTAAACACCAAAACCTTTATTTTTCTTTCAACCAAAATTTCGACACCCAAAAATCCTCGAAGCTAACACCCGTTCCATTCAACCTCGTAAAAAAAGAACCGCACCACCGCGCTCGCCGATAATACACCTTTGTACCTCGACTATACCTCCGGGCTACTCTATACCTCCCCGGCTATTTAAGATACACGCGCGTATATGAAATCGCGCCGAGTGTTACACGCGGTAATGGACCGTATTCGGGCCGCGCGCGCGCGAGCGCCGAGGAAACATTCCACGGCGAAACTGCCGCCATCGTCGCCGCGGGCGCAAGCCACTACCACCACCTGTGAACTTTCGCATCGATTTCCCGCGTGCGAGAAAAGAAGCAAAACCGGTGGCTTATTTCCCAAACTTTTATGAAGCCCCGTACGTACGCCTGTGTACGTGGGCAGGTACGTATATACAGTTGATGCATCGTAGGGGCTTTGCGCCCCTGCACACGAGTTCCGGGTAATGGGATATGTACGCGGGAGGGTGGGAGCACGCGGTTTGCTTTTGCGCTTTTTCGAGGGTGGTGTTTTTGAAGGGTGCGCACTGCACGAGAGTGAGTGAGAAAAAGTTTTGGCTTTTGGGTGAGTGTGTGTGCTTAGGTGGGAATTTCGGTAATGTGCAGATGGGATTTGATGCGATGGGGGATTTAAAAATTGCTTTAATTATACTTTTTCTTGATCTTTTTGTGAAAAATTATTAATGAGAAAATTAAACTTTTACTCTTTCAACGTAATGGTGGAGTGGTGAATTATCAAGTTTTACACGTGGATGCCGCGATGTTAACGCCTCATCGTATCAAGCGTATTCTATATATTTAAATCATCTGTAACATTTATCATCTCAAAGCCAACTTTCATATTAAACATTTTTGTGCAGCCATTCAGATGAATTAGTAATTTATAGTTTCTGTAGAAAATCAGCCACTAAAAGTTTTAAAATGCACTTTCAACGACTACTGACAGTGGGCAAAAATAATTTCCCAAATATTTTTCAAAATTTATCGCTCAATCGGAAATTGTTAGTGTTTAAATAAAAAAAAATTAAAATATCTATCAGATGTCGATGTACTACGGAAAATATTGAACGATTGACAAACGCATGCATTTGATTTCGAGTTTATTTATGAAATTCGCATGTATAAAAGCCGTTTCGAAGAATTAATCATTCAAACATCTGTCTACACTGTAACATTATAATAACCAAGTCACATTTCAATATTCCACATATATACATTTTGATAACGTAACAATTTGATGAAAATTACTAAGCAACTCGCAACTGTAACGCATTGTTTGCAAATAATAACGCATAAAAGCCGGAATTTATCCATTTAAATAATCGAATGAAAATCCCTTTGTCCTCCCTTTGAACCGAATTTCATTTTATCAATCTCCCGTCCATCCAATATATACATATACATTCAAACACATTTTCCACCGCGTTACCACCAATCGAACCCTTTCCCAAAATCATTCATAAAACGAGACTCGCGTGCAATCTCCACCCGGCCGCAATCCCTAAGACAGCCATAAAATAAATCACCATTAAGTTTATCAATTACCCCCTTGGCAGCAACAACAATAGCAACCAGAAACAAAAAGAGCGAACGTTAGCGTGAAATAACCCCATGCGGGCAATCGCCGTAACGATTAATTAACTTAATCTAATCACTTATTCCGCGGCGGATTCAGCATTCGAGATACGTGTGTGCGCCGGCCGGCCGGCAAACGGATTAATTGTATACCCGACTGACCGACTCTCTCTCTCTCTCTCTCACTCTCTCTCATCGGCTTTCTCGAGAATCCGAGGAGAAATAACTCGAATGCCGAGGCGACGATTGCTCCGCGCGCGCAATCGATGGCCCCGGGTGAAGTAGCGCGCTCATTAGACCGCGCGGAAAGTGTCTCACGTATATATATATATATATATATATATATATATATATATATATATACAGCGCTGTCGTGGCGGTATGCCGTGGGTTTATTAGAATAGTTGCGGAGAGCTGCCGCTGTTGCTTTTTTTTTCCCTCCCGGGGGCAGCGATTGATTGATCGAGCGGAAGGATGATCGAGCCGCGCGGGAGTTGAGAAGGCGGCTTGCCGGAAGGATTTCCCGATGGCATGTTTTTGTCGAGGTGATTGGAGCGAGAAGCTCAAACATTCTCGGCTGCTCAGTCCTAGACTTTGTCGAGGTGACGGAGAAGATTGACTTGTAAAATGAGTGGCGTTATTGATTTATTTTGCGGTAAACTTCAAACGGGAACTTGATATAATTTTGGATATAGCTGTCGATAAATCTACGTAGTTTTGGTAAAATATTTTAAAGTGAAGTTTTGAGAGGCAGCATCTCTATTGTGACTGTAATTTTGAAATGAATAAGATTCGGAAACTATAGAAATACAAGTGTAATTACACGAGTGAAGCTGAATTTTCTTAAAATATTTTAAAGTAACGTTTTGAAAGACAGCATCTATTGTAACCAAGATTTTGAAATGAATAATTTTATCAAAAATTATAATACAAGTGTAATTACACAAGTGAATCTAGATATAAGTTTTAAACGAACAAGTTACGATGTAATTTTTTTGTTAATCAAAACTGTAAGTCAGTAAAAGATTTAATGACATTTTAGTAGTTTCTTTAGTATCAATGTAAATTTGACTTTTGTAAAATGGATACGCGATTTTATCACATTCTTCCTTTCACGGACGTAATAGGTTTTAAAAAAATGAGTCACTTCCGAATCCACCCGTAACAAAGACTTTTTGAATTCAAGGATTTTTCTTTGTCGTAAAAACTTTTAATCTACATAAAAAGTGAAATCATACTAAAAATTTAACGTAAATAAAAAAGATGTAAAATAATCTTCCGAATTACGACTTCACTAAAACTAGTACTTATTTGTCGAAACTATAAAACACAATGGAATAATTCCTGGAAAATATCCCTTTAGAAGTTTCTCTAATCCTTTGGAACATGAATTGTTTCTCTTTTACTTTATCAGAAAAAAACCGCTGCCAATTCATTGGCACGTAACTTCCTCCAAATTAATGTATCGTTCCTATATGTATAGTATATATTTTAAATATAAAATATGTTTATTCATTATACTTTTTTTCAATTATTTAATAATTCATTAATATTTAAAAAATTGCATATTTTTTTCTTATTATTGAAATTATTTGTTATTTGACATTTATTTTATTTAAAAAAAAGTAATATTTTAAAATTGCTATATAAAATGACCATAGTACCATTTTACAACATGTGAGTTTGTTTTTTTTTCATTATCCGTTCATAAGTATCTCTGCTCTTTTTTTTTTTCCTAAAACTTTAATTATTCATCCAAGTACTATATTACAAGTGATGGTGATCTAAAAAAATATCGCCCCGTTTAGCGAAAATGTTTTTGACACGTAACGCCCGCGCAAGGGCTATACTGTAAAAATTGTTATACTTTAGAATGGTAAGAAATATTTCGTTTTTGTATATTTAAAAACGTCTAAATTGTAATCTCTGTTATGTTTGAATACTTTTAAAATTTTGCTTCCTCCTAGAGGAAGCTTTGTAATAGTAAAATTTTCAACTTCGTTAAAACTCTCTATAAACATCATTAGAGGTGTTAGAAAGGGGGGGGTCCAAAGTTTCGACGATTCACTATAAAATTGAAGTCAACTATAGACGTTTTTCAGTTCGACATACGATAATGCAGACTGTTCTTAATTTCGAAATTCTAAATTACAAAAATCAGATTTATGAATGTAACACTTCACCTACTGTTCAAAACATCGAATTTCATTAATAGAATTTTAACAGGGGTACAATATAGACATTTCGAAATAAATCATTAAAAACAGGTTATATTTGCTTTGAGATCGTATTGATGAAATTCGATGTTTTGGACAGTAGGTGAACTGTTACATTCGAAAATATGATTTTCGTAATTTAGAATTTCGAAATTACGAATAATCTGCATTACCATATGTCGAACTGCAAAACGTCTATAGTTGACTTCAATTTTATAGTGAATCGTCGAAACTCTGGGACCCCCCGTTAGAAGTTTGTTTCACATGATTTTAGAAAATGTCTGTATGGATGTGTGTGTATGTGTATGTATGTATACCGCTTTATCTCCGGATCTACGCGGTCGATTTTAACCATCAGGTTCTCATTTTTTTTTGTTTTTTTATTCCGAATTCGGGAAGAAAATAATTTTTGATGATTTATTGATTCGTTTTTGTTTTATTTCAAATTTTTGATTTTCAAAAAATTTATTTTTGATTTTTTTTAATGATCGGACTTAAATTTTTGAATCGGATGGGTCGCATTCGAAAGAGCATAAAAACCTATAATTTAAAACAAAAAATTATCTAGCTATCACGGTTCTCTTGTTATTAATAAAATCGTGTTTTTTTTTAAAAAGCTAATAACTCCTAAACTAAACGGTCAATTTTTTGGAGAAAATTCACGATAATGCAGAATATAAATTGCTATAACCTGTGAAAATTTTAATCCATTCTGTTGGTTAGTTTTTGAGAAAAAAATTTTAAAAATGGAAAAAATGTGTTCTCTATGTCACACGTTTTATGGAGTAAACCTGGATTAATCGCTTTGTAATTTCTTATAGAGGTAGATTTTGGATAGATCTCGGCTAAGTTCTTTGGGCTACATAAATTTGGGTCCATAAATTTCTGAGATATTTGAGGTTAAAATTTTTTTAACCTTTTTTTCAAATTGAAATTTCTTGAAAACGACTCTATGTATCTGAATCGGATGGGTGGCATTCGAAAGCGAATTTAAATACCTATATTTTCTAAAAAAAAATATTTTTCTAGCTATTACGGTTCTTTTGTTATTAATAAAAACGTAAACATAGAAAAATGAAAAAAAAAATGAGTTTGGTATGTCTAACCATTGCGGGAGTAAAAATTGACTTAATCGCTTCAAAATTCCTCGTAGAGGTGGATTTTGTATAGTTTTCAGTCGAGTTATTTGGGCAAAATGATTGGTCCATAGATTTAAGAGATATTTGAGGTTAAAATATTTTTAACCTTTTTTCAAATCGTAATTTCTTGAGAATAGCTCTATGTATTCGAAGGGAATGGGTAGCGTTCGAAATAGAACTAAAATAGCTATATTTCCTAAAAAAAAAAAAAAATTTTCTTTTATAGGGTATTCTATTATTATAAAAAAAACGTAAGCATTGAAAAATGAAAAAATAAAAAAAATGAGTTTTGTATGTGTAACGATTGCTGGAATAAAATTGACTTATTTGCTTCAAAATTTCTTGTAGAGGTGTATTTTTTAGATTTTTATGTCGATTTCTTGGGGCAAAATGATTGGTTCATAAATTTCAGATATTTGAGGTTAAAATATTTTTAGTAAAATTAATAAATGAAAAAAATTGAGCTTTGTATGTCTAGCGATTTTGGAAGTAAAATTGACTTAATCGCTTCTTAAAATCATTTATTAGATGCAATTAAATGTGTCAACACAAAAGTATTTATGTTAAGATATAAATAATACAAAATACCCTACCTACTTGGAACGCAACTAATACACATTCAATTCACAATATATAAAAACCCTTTTCATAGTTAATATTACCCCCAAATTATTTGACTGTGATTGGTGGAAATTGAAATCATTTTTTGAGCAGTAAATGGGTAGTTTGATCCAAAATGGCAAAAAAATGGACTCCAGTTTTCTTCCATAAGTGTAACGATTTTTTTAACCTATTTTTCACATTTATTGGCCGCAAAGATGGTCACAATTTTGTACTATCTATTAATTTGGCATTTTAATGCTAATTAAAATAGGTAGTCGATGAAGCCATTATAAATCTAGTAACAAGCGATTTGTTATGGCGATGAGTAAGAGAGATAGAGTCACGTGTCAAAATAACGATTTTGGTTTATATCTTATAGAATAAAGCTGTAAATAGTAGAAAGACTACTAAATTTTGTTTATATCCCGGTAAACTATCTCTTAAGGGTATAAGTTTTAAAATATATGATTGAATTGTTATGAAATTTTAATGTAAAGATTTTCAGGTTAGGGCCATTCCATAAAATGGGATAAGTTGATGAAAAAAAGCGTTACATGTCTGTCTAATAACTAGCCATTTCTAATGGCCAGTTTCTGTTTTCCTTCCCATTTTTAATGGACTAATTTCTACCAGGGCGATATTTTGTATAATTAATAGATAATATTTCTTAATAAAATTTCACCAATATATTGTTTATTCCACAAATATATGGTTTATTCCAGTGGAAATGACGCGCGATACGCACGCGTGTTGTTTTCTTGCTTTTTCTAATTTAATAAGCTATTAGGTTCATTATTTAAAAATATTGCAACGAGGTATAATGAAGGTAGGTTAATGAAATTGTCGATCACTCAAAAAACATGTATTTTTTTATGAATAACTAAAGACGGTATTATTTAAATAAAATTAAAAATATACCCTTACAGCGAGTTTTCAATCATTATGAAAACAGCTCAGATTATGAAAATGAACAATTTATTAAAATAATACAGATGTTTGTTATTTCTTAAAGAACTAATTATTTTGAAATATTTTCGAATACTTGTTTTTCAGAGAATATTTCATAAATCGACTCAAAATTTTAACCACTTATTACACTTATTAAAAACTATATTTGGTTAAAATTTCAATACATTGTCTTCATTTGTTTTTGAGAAAAATTATTTTATAAAAGTATAAAAAAAGGAATTGATAAATTAGTTTGAGGAAGCTACGTGCCAATGAATTGGCAGCGGTTTTTTGTATGTTCTTGCTTCTTAGCCTTGAAAAGGGGAGTAAATTACACTCCCGAAACGTCGGTATTTTATTAATAAAATTGCTCAAAAGGATCTAGGGTGTTTAAAGAAAAAAAATTTTTTCAACTGTACCTTCCAGTATACATAATATTTAAACGCGAGCAGCTCGAGAGGGCAACAACCTTTAAAGAAATAAATTGAGTTAAAGATCATTTCGACGATGAGTTGAGATCATCTTTTTAAACAAATTAAATGAGCGCAAGTCGTACGTAGTTCGATTTCAACATTGGCAGAAGCCTGACTACAGGAAATTTTGCTGAGCACGTCGCTGCGTGGCGATGCCGCGCTTTGGAATAAGGCGTTGTAAAAATTTGCATGTATATCGAAAAAATAACTGATGAGAGTAAGCTAATTTAAATGATACGTCACAGGACGTAACATGATAGTAATACGCGATTTTGCTACCAATAATACGCTTTATACACCTTTTGCTTAATGTAAAATAGGTGTATGTAAATTCTGGTGTGACTCTGATCGTTAGCTTTGGTCTACGCAATTTGCAGATCGCGTGGGGCATTCCATAGCTATATCTGTCTAAACTTGTAGACCATTAACGACGACCATTAACAAGACTATTACTCATTTTCGACATAACAATACCTTGAGCCGCCGGTTTATAACATTGTATTCTAAATATGGTGGTTACAATAGGTGGGTAATAAAATTAATTACAGGGATTTAAAAATTCGGGCACTCGGGTTCATGGCAATATAGTACATTATGATACAAGGGTCTTAAATGGGACTGTCTGGCAAGGGTAGTTAGGCACCCAAGCGCAGCGAGGGCGCTAACGCCGTGTCAGAAAGTGTCACTTAAGGCACGTGTATCGTACGCTATTTTATAGTACTGCCTGACTTAAGTCCGTCGACACGCCTTTCCTAGCGCACGAGCGTAACGAGTGCGATAAACACGGTGCCAGGAAAGGCTACTTACCGCATAGAAAGGCGAGTCTTAAGTGCAGACTTAAGTCTAGCAGTGCTATAATAGTACATTTCGACACGGGTGGGGTGCGAAAAAGTCACACCACCTAAATAATCGACTTACGCACTAGTTTCGAACGGTATTTTATACCACGAGCGCCGAAAAATCATATCAAAGTTGTGATTTTGAGATTAGAGTGGTATAAAAACTATTAAGCGATGGATGTTTGTAAAATATACAGTTATTAGTATTTATCTAGGATATGGAATAAAAAAGGAAATAGATGCAAGGCCCCCCCCCCCTCTCTCTCTCTCTCTCTCTCTCTCTCTCTCTCTCTCTCTCTCTCTCTCTCTATCTCTCTCTCTCTCTCTCGCACATCCTAATCCTTCACCTTTTTACAAATTATTATTATTCAGTTATTCAAATATATTTGAATAAAAAATATATTAAATATAATTACTGTATATATATAGTATATTGCTATATATTATATTATATTTTGTAAATCATGATTCAGAAAAATTATTATACGATAAATTGTAAAATGATACAATTTTAAATAAAGATTGTACGTTATAATTATCGCAAAATTTAGAAATCTATTAATTTGCAATATGAATAATTTCTTTATTATTTGATTTAATACAATATTGTTTCGGGCAGTTGCAAATATTATATGTTAAGAATTGTTATTTGTAAGTAAAACTACAAATATGGAAAGTGATTTAGTATGAATGTTGAGTTTTTATGCCTTAAATAAATAAAAATATCTTATAGAGAACTGTATTAATTCTAGCTACACTTGTAAACTAACAATTTTAATTGTTTAAACTTTTAAAAGTAAAGTAACAGTCAACATATCACCTATTTGTGGTATTATTATCCACATGATACCTCCATTTATAGTTGAATAGTTGGAAAATATCATAGATATATGTACATTATGAGTGTAATTAATAAATATTCAGACACGTTCATTTAAAATTGCAATAATAATGAAACGTAATAAAAGTAGATATTGAGTACTTAAATAAGGCTAATCCACCCTCGTGCTAATGACTGCTTCGGGCATCCCCCACTTATAAAACCTGCGCTGACCTGCTCACGAGGTCAGTTGCAACAGAGCAGTCGTGAGGGTAGGATCTACTCACAGTAAGCATAGCAGCCGAAGCAGTACATCAGACGTAAACTCCTCGCCTACGATCACCAACACAGTGTGTGAGTTTGCTTCAACACACACGCATCGATACAGTGATTTGACATCGATTCGTTTTCCAATCCAAACTTTTTGGAAAGCAGCAGTACAACAACAGAACTACTTATCTTAGATTCAGTTTTTGTCTAAGTGTCCACTGTTCGACCTTCACACCGGTGCTGACGAAAAATTCGACTAAGCTGGACGGAAAAATGGAGAGCAAATCAATTTCGAAGAATGTTCAGAATGACGTACAGATGATCGCTACCATACAGAAACCAATGCTGAGCAAGCGGCTAAAGCGCACATATTCTCTTTTGGAAAAGAGGGACGCGATCAAACGCGTACGCCGTGGCGAGAGTAGAGGCTCGGTTGCCCGAGACATGGGCGTACCAGAGTCCACTTTTCGAGGCTGGTGCAATGCTGAAACTAAAGTGCTGGAAAAGTATGCTCGCCACTCATCGTCGACCCAAAGCAATCCCACGTCAGACGAACCACTGAGCACCTTCTGTTCCTGGCCAACAAATAACGATGACGACGACGACATAAAGATTGTGAAAAAGTTTGTTAACGAACTCGTTGGAGGTCTAAAAACTATCAGCGGTTTCCGCCCGGACAACGAAATCTGGCAGAATACCCTGGATACAATAAAATCGAGGAAGACCCTGCCGGACGCTGCCGAATCTCCTGTCACTCCTATATCAGCATCACCAAGACAGATATTTTTCAGTTAACCTTATAGCTAAAAATGAACATTTCATAATTATGTACCAATCCGAAGTAAATTATGGTATTTACACTTCATTAAATATGTATTAAGTAATAGTAATACTTTTAGGTGAATTATATTATTTTTGCATTATGATTCTTGCTAAAAATGCTTCCATTTAATTAACACGTTAGCTATAAAATAGGGTTAATTTTCTACTAGGGTATATTTTAAATAATAATTTAAGTGCGAACTGCTAAACAAACCTTTGTGCTATAATTACAATTGTAATTTTTGTTCTATATATTTGACTGAATATTTTTGTATTTATTTATTTTTGTAATGAAAATAAAAAGATGCAGTATAAATGACAAATTTTGAATTATTATTTAATACTTTTGACCGATTTTATCTATCCCATTGTCGCCTGACGAACGCTGGGATTGAACCAGAGCCGTCGACTCGCGAATCAGAAACACTACCAACTATAAAACACGGCCGCCACCGCTCGGCTTTCTGCTAATCGGCGTCATATTATAATCAGACGCCTTGCTTATTTCGTTCTTTCATATTCGTATGTGTATCCACACGTAACAATCCGAAACTTTTTTTATTGTGAAATGCATGCTTGCATATTTAGTAAAATTTACTTTTTTATTTTCACGAGATTATTACTTTGCTTTTAATGTATAAAGCTTTAATTTATTTTTTCGCATAGCCTACTTTACTCCCTAGGTGCATAATCTACTATGTTAACTATTACTAAAAGTAAAAAAATATTAATTTGATATTCAAAAGCTCTTTTCATTATTGTTTGGATTAAATGAAAGAGATGATTGCAATATTGCATCCATGTAGGAAGCTTTGTAATAGTAAAATTTTAAGTTTCGTTAAATCGCTTTAGAAGCATCATTGGAGGTGTTAGAAGTTTGAATGACATGATTTTAGAAAATGTCTGTATGGATGTGCGTGTGTGTCAGTGTGTGTGCGTGCGTGCCTGTGTGTGTGTGCACGTGTGCGCGCGCGCGCGTGTGTGTGTGTGTGTGTGTGTGTGTAATAAATTTGTCGGCACTATAAGTCCATAACTCGAAACTGGCAAAAGATATTAAGCGCTTTTTGACAGGTATACAAAGCCAATTTTGAAGTTGTCTAAGTTAAATTTTATAAAAATAAATAAAGAAAAATATGAAAAAATCGTAAATAATGTCTCTCGACGCGATGTTTAAAAATAGGTTAGAAGTAAGAACATTTTCTAAAAGTAATTTTGATTTTCTATCCATTCCTTTTTTTCGTTCCAATCAGATAATATTAAGTTGGTTAATAGAAATAAAGAAACATATAAAAGGATCGAAAATCATATTTATCATTGCGGGGTTCGGAAATCTGCTAAAAATTATATTTTTAGTTCTTGCGAACGTTGTCCAGGTGTCAGCGTGACCTCCAGGTTGGCGAGACGTCATCTACGAGGAAGGATACCAGATATCGATTCAAATTATTGAGAATACCGGAAACTCCCTCTAGACAATGTCCAGGTGTCATGGTGACCTCCAGATCGGCGAGAGGTCGTGTATAAGGAAGGGCACCAGGTATTCATAAAATATGCCAGTTAGATGTTCGTTATAAGAGAAGGATGTGAACTATCAGATGTGACGTCAGATGTGACGTCACTACTGGTCTTTAAAATAGTACATTACGATACTCGCTTCGCTCGTGCGAAAAACGTCTCAAGCGGTAAATATTCACTTTATGCACCAGTGTCGTACAGTATTTTATACCACGAGAGCCGAATAATTATATTAAAGTTATGATTTTGATGTTAGAGTGGTACAAAATATCTTAACGATGCTCCTTAATATAATAGAGGATATAGGCTTTGACTTTTCGTAAATGTCTGAAAAAATTCTTATGAATTTTAGAAATAAAAAGAAGGTATTATATAGTTACACAATTAAATCAATTTTCGCCTACAAAGACGTAAAGTGCGTAGATTCTATAGAGTATTGTAGAAGTAATGTGAGCTAATGTATAAATCAAATATTTTCGAGAAAAAGATGTTAATGTTTTCTTTTTGGAGGAAACATTTTTCAAAGATTCTGTAGATCTTTCAAAATAAAGTTTTTTAAAAAGAACATTTGTTTTCATAAAAATTTTTTGGAAAGATTTTTCTAAAGTTTGCAAAAGTTATAAAGTGATTGTTAGTAAGGAATTAAATATATGGAATACTAAACCAAACTTATACTTGCCTAAGTTTTTACATTTTTAATAAAATTTTTTTTAGAGAGATTTCACAACTTTATAAGAGTAAAAGTACATTAAACAATGTTTATTAAGTATAAAAGTACACGTTAATTGATTTCACAAGTTTTTTTGGGTTTGATTTTCACTATCTGCGTGAAAGAAATTAATTTAGACTATTGGAATTTGACATCGGGAGGGCGCCACTTAGTTCACTCTGTAGTGTTAAAATGCTAGCTAATCTGCGTTATTTTTGTTATATATAAATATACTGTACTGAGCTTTACACGTAGTTCCACTTTTCGCCAACGAAAATGTCAAATCCCAATATAGAACACAAAAATGTATTATTTATTCGTAGAATTCCTTTTCATAAAATATAAGGTAAATAATTTAAGGATTGTATATGTTTCGGTAAAAATTCTTATGGTTTGCAAAAGTTCTTGTAAAAGGATTTTAAAGGTTTTGGAAAATAATTTCTCATTGCTTGCAAAAGTTTTTAAAGGATTGTCGAGATTTTGTAAAATAATTTATCAAATTTTAAAAGATGTAGTGATATAGACTATTTTTGGGAATATTTTGCAGAGAAAATAATAATGAATTATTTACAGAAATGATTATACTGTTATTGAAAGTAAGATTTTAATTTAATGAGTATTAGGGATGGATATCCGTACGAATATGCAGAATAAGAGGAGGCAAGGAGTACAATTTTATAATTGTACTCCTTGCTTCTTCTTATGACAACGATTAGCAGAAAGCCGAGCGGTGGCGACCGAGGCATGTTGGTAGTGTTTCTGACCCGCCAGTTGGCGACTCTGGTTCAACCCCAGGGTTCGTCAATATTTATTATTAAAAGTTGCGATATACTTAGCTCACTTGTAACAATAGATAAGAAAAATGATTTTTGTAAGAAATTGAAAATATTATCATAGCAACTTTATAAGAAAATATTGTAAAGAGATTAAAAGATAATTTGAAAATAAGAATAAAATACTGCAAATAACAAAAATTAATTTTGTGAGAAATAAAAAATCTTGTTATACGAATTATAGAAAATACTTAAAAAATTAGTTTTTTTAAAATATTTATTAATTGTTTAAAAAAATATTTAAGCTTTCATTAAAGTTCTTTGTAGAGAATTGGATAGACCTTGAGAGAAAGATTGAAGAAAAAAATTGAATTTTTATTAACATTTTTTAAGAGAGAATTTAAAGTCGTTAAGGGAAGACTGAGGTGAAAATATAAATTTTGTTTCTATTCATTGTATAAAAAAATATATTATATATGTATGGGTTTCATATTGTATCATTGCACTTAAAGTAAGCATTTTTACAAGTTTTTAGTCCTAAATATTAAATATATACAAAGTTATGCCTCTGAAAGTAGCGAAAAATACTTGATCATTGGAACGGAGTGCGCATCAGAAGTTTACGCTCAGCCTTGGCTCTTCTTTTGACAACCGACACAAACAAAAATTTGTTGGAAAAATAAGAAATGTATCGAATATATATTTAATTGAAAGATATAACCGATTATCAAAATGTTATTATAGTAATTTTACTATTTTTAGTTAAACAAATCATAGAAAAAGCATTTTTTTCTGAGTAAAATTATGATATTTTAACCAAAAAGTATTGCTTATGGTATTTTAAAATAGTAATTGAACAAAGTAATAGTATTCATAATAACAATTGAAAAAAAAGAAATAAAATTAAAAGATGCAATTTTTTGTAATATACAAAATAATAAAAGTATTAACTTTGCATTGAATAAAAACAAAAATCAAAAAGATAATAATTTTTGTAAACTTATAGATATACGTAATACATATAAAAATTCAAAAGATACAACTTTTTATAATATACAAAATGAAAGTATTGACTTTACGTTTAATAATAAAGAAAATCAGGTAATAATAATTTTTTTTTAATTAAAGGATTACCGAATACAGATAAAGCTTCATGTTACGCTAACGTAAAAATTCAATCGCTTTTACATTGTTCAACTTTAAGAAACAATATTAATAATGATGTAACAGGAGATTGCTTAAAAACTATAATGGAACAATACACAAATAAAAATAAAATAGATATATTTAATTTTAGAAAATTTATAGTCGAAAAATATGCTAAAAACGTCAACAAGATGTACCTGAATTTATGATGGATATATGTTTAAAATCTCCTGTATTAAAATATATAATAGAACACAAACTGATCGTGCAAACAAAATGTAAAAATTGCAATTATTTCAATGAACAATCAAATAATAATAATGTGATTATATTAGATTTACCTACACTTAAAAATCAAAATAAACATTATAACTTACAACAAATAATTAACTATAAATTTAATAAATTTACAGACATAGAAGGAAAATCCAATATTTGTAAATGTATTTTGCAGCAACAAAACATAATAAAACCAAAAAATAATACAATTTTAATTCTACAATTGTCCTTATTTATAATAAATGATTCATATGAATTAAAAAAAAATAATAAATTATAATATTGAAATTATACCACAAATAAATATAACAATAGGCAATAAAAATTATAAAATTGTATGTTCAATTCTTCATCGTGGTAAATGACACACTTAATGACGGACATTATACTAATATATTAATGAAGAATGATAAATATATTCAAATAAATGATACAATAATCAACGATTTTAAATGGATAAATAATATTGTTATAGAATTTTATGTTATATTTTTAGAAGAAATGTATAATAATTAATGCATAATATTCAAACTTTTTACTTCTAAAATTTGCCCAATATATAATTAAAATAAAATAATCCACACGTAAGAATAATTAAAATATTTAAATTATATATAAAAACAAACCGTTCTCAATAAATTGCAATTTCAAAAAAACTGTTCAAAAAATTTTGAAAATTTTCAATCTTAAATATTTTTGAAAATAATCGATCAATCATGATCAAATTTTTCACACATATTGCCTATCTCAAATGCAAATTCATAAATTTCAGGATAATTCATCGATCTGTTCTCGAGAAATTACGATTTAAAGAAAAAATTAAAAAAAATTTAACCTCAAATATCTCTGAAATTTATGGACCAATCCTTTTGCCCAAAGAAAGGACTCGATATACAAAATCTACCCCTACACGGAATTTCAAAGCGATTAAGTAAATTTCACTCTAGTTATGCAACGACAAAAAAATCACCTTTTTTTAATTTTTTTTTTTTTTTCTAAAAAAATAATCAATAAAAAAACATGAAAATTTAGAAAATTATAGTACTCAATACTCTTTTTAACCAAAAAATATTCATGTCAATATCTTTTTTCAATTTCGAAATATAACCTATTTTCAAAAATTGACGTGTTTATCAATAACTTGTGACAGAATAGCTATCGACAATTTTTTTTTTTAATGCAGAGAATTTTATCCTGCATAAAGTGCATTCATAATATATTAAGAATATTAGTTCTAAATATTTAAAAATACGAAAATAAAAATTTTTTAAATTGAAAAATGGCTATAAAAAAAATCGAAATTGACAAAAATAGACTATTGACCCCAACTGTGAAAGCAAAATGCAAAAAAAATGATACTTCTCTGGTTAAAATCGGTCGAGTAGATCATGAGATATCCGCGTATACGGACACACACACACAGACACACACACACACACACACACACACACACACACACACACACACACACCCATCCATACGAAAATTTTCTAAAAATAGTGTATTTCAATTCCAAATGTGCTAAACAATATTCCTAACACATTTTCTCCAAAACTTTTTTTTTACTATCATAAAGCTTCCTCTAGGAGGAAGCAATATAAATTAGTAGCATCGAAACTAATAGTAAAATTAACAGAGAAATATGTAGTAGCTTCGCCTCTAGAAAGTTAAGTAACTAACTGAGATATGTTTTTGCTAGAAGGGCATTGATATCAAACATCTGTTTTATATTCACTGCAAACCAGCTTTGAAAATAAAAATAAAAAGTAAAATTAAACACTTGTTCGCTAGCGAAATTCGTTTTTCCCAACGAATTTTAAGTGTCCTCGGTACCCTTCACACCCATAAACGACGTTAGCCAAGAGGAAAATCCTCACAGCACTCCGTGCGCATGAAGCAGAGAAAATTTCCATTACTGAAAATACTTATTCGCGAAAATGGCCTGCCTTTGTGTGCCTTCTTTGGAATCCCCGGACGCCGAGGCAAGGCTCAGCATTAATGCCGAGAGAACACACGCAAACAACAGAGAAAAGGGAGAGAGGGAGAAAGAGAGAACGCGTTGTGCATATGTCAAACTACGTAAGAGGAATTTTAATTTAGTTTTTTAATGTTTTATGAGAATAAAAAAATGCAATTTGTCATAGAAGTAAAAATTCTTTTTTAAAATTAACTCTTGTGCTTCATAGCACAGCTAAGATTAACTTTATATTTAGTTACATAATCTCATGCTTACTATACAAAATATAATAAGTATTTAAATAGTTTATGTAGTCTAATAAAGCTTATGTTACATTGGTAAAATATTACATTCTAAATCTTCTATTTTTTATTCCATCCAATGCATTATATATATTAGCGCAATGTGAAAATGTATTTTTAATCAATAAACGAAATATTTATATTATTTGATTTAAAATTTTCATTGTTATGTATATAGAAATTCACAATAATGCTATTATACATTCTCGTGAAACTTCAAATACGAAAAGACTTAATATTTTAATATAATTGTTAACGGTAACTGGCATGTATAGACATAATTACAGTTTAACAATATAATTTCTCTATACTAATAAACAAAACAATAATCTCTATATTAATTCACTCGAAATTGAAAATTTTCGTGAGATTATATAAAAGGTAGGTATATTTACATTTCACGATAGAGTGCAGAGTATAAAATTCCGTTCCCGTAATATATAAATCTACAACATAAACTTCTACCAATAATAAAATATATAATACACGATTCATACCTGATGCTATAATAATATAAACTGTTACTATTTGATTTCACGCTATAAAGATAAAATATAAATTCAAGTCAAAATTCATGATATACTATTATTATTATCTAAATATTACTATCGCAATGGAACCTTCTAACTTACTACCGTAAATCAGTATTGTTGTAATAAAAAGTTTATTCTTTACCAACATTTGGATAAATAATACTATAGCTAAGGAAGTTCGATCACTGCTGTAGTTTATTATTAACATTATTTAGATCATCACTGAAGATGTCGCACGAAGAAGAAATCTCAGTTCGCCTCTCCACCGCCTACTAAGCGGTTTATTATCATTATAGTTGCATGCCAACTTGAAAAGTTTGTTCTATGGTACTCGATCGATCTCGGTAAGATCAAATAAAATATTCATTTCTCGCATATGGGCTTTTTAAAATTGAAAAACTTCTATCAGTTGAAGTGGAAAGTAATGGGTTTTGAAATTACGTAAACTTATTGCCCGTACATTTTTACACTAGAGTAAACTATAATGGATGCGATACTTTTTATAGACTTTTTTATGATCATGGTTTACAAGATGTAACAAAAAAAGTTTGTATGGCAAAAAAAAGTTATTTAAAAGATTATTTTTAATATAACTGCATTAATACTATTATTACATTAATGCAGATGTTTTTGTACGCATTCGATTAAAAACAGGAAATGCGGAATTATCGGACAAATTCAGCCGTGAAAATTACACTCAAAAGAAAAAATAATCGTAACACGCTTGACATATTTTAATCGAACGATACACACTCGAGTAGTCGTGAATTTCATTCACTTGTAATTGTTATCTATAGCGCGAGAAATAATTTAAACATTTTATCGTCTGCTTTTATTTCCCTTTAATTATTTTGAATAATGTATCTGTGCTTTTGTGTAAAATAAGGTTAGCACAACGTTGGCGCACGCAAAGCCCATCGTTTATAATTAACTAATTAGTTTAAAGTCATGACTGTCGTGAAATCCTCCGACAAACGAAGTATCAGATGAGAAGTGTCAAATTCCCAAATGTGACGAATTGTCAAATGCAAACGTTTATATAAAAATTAATAGTCTCGAATAAAACATTATTGTATTTCAACTTTAATCCATTTATTCTTAATTGAGCTTGAAATAAAAAGCTTTATCAATTCGTTTTAGTTTACAAAATATTTAATGAGTAAAATGTTAAAATATATATCTACAATAAAGCAAAAGTAAAATTTATCATCAAAATTATATTTCAAATAACTTAAAATGCAATCTTGCATTCAAATCATTATAGTACCTGTACATGCTAGGACCACTTACGCTAAGTTTCCGTCCTTTCCAGATGCTCCACTATCCTTTTTCGTTACTATGAATATTTTAGAGTTGTGGAACTAATCTTGGAAATGGTAGAACTGCTGAATTTCTCTGACATATATTTCCCTATATCCTCTGGGCCTATTCTATTGTAATGAAGCTAGAGTGAATTGAAGCAGAATTTAATTCTATAATATTTTTCTTATTAATATAATGATAAAGAACTGTAAAAACTTTTTTAAATCAATAATGAATAAAAAAAAACTTATGATCTCGGTATAATTTTAGTTTAGTAAACCCACGTAAAAAAAAATTTGTGGGCAATGTATGGGCCATATGTGGCTCCGGCGCCTCAGCCGAATATGGGCCATAGTTTTCCCACATAATACTTATATGTATCCCACACTTGAAGAAAAAAAAATATGGGACTAATGTGGTCATGATATGGGAAACAGTATGGCCAATATTCGGCTTAGGCGCCGGAGCCACATATTGCCAATATACTGCACTAATGTGGGCAGTGTGGCCCATATATTGCCAATATATTGCCCATACTGTTGCAAATATGTGAGCCACGAAATCTTTTTTGGGCGGGAAGCACATTAAAAGAAATTATAAATATTCAGTTAACTACGAGATATCTATTATTAGAACAAAATTCTCAACGCGACAGAAGTGATATTCACTTTCCAATAAGGTAATTGTGAAAAATTACTGTATTGGAAACTGCATTGATAATATGGAATATTCGTATATAAATAAGCAAAAATGATGTTGAAACCTTTTAATTTATTTGTTATTTATGATGTTCCTCGTGAATAGAGCCGAAAGAAATTAAAATGAAATATTCAGCTGCAGTTTTACCTTGTAATTGAAAGCTATTTTACAGTTTTGTTATAAGTTATTATTTTTAAATTTTATACATAAAATTCAAAAAAAGATATTTCTGTCCGAGTTTTATTTTAAAAATTCGTTGAATACCAAACTGAAGTAAAAATACTATTTCTATATTTTAAATAAAACAATTTTAACCATTAAAAACTTGTTAAATAATCCTAAAATTTCAATTTTGTAAAGAAAATTACTTGTATAAACATTTTTGGTGCTATCCTGTCAATACCGAACATCGAAGTTTTAATAATGTTTTTAGTGACTTTTTTCAAGAGCTATTGACGCAGTACGCATTTTTTACTAGAATCGTTCATAAAGGTCTACAAAAAATTTAATAGTCTAAAGCAACGTTAATAACCGAATATTACGAACTAAAATTTTTATACCTGTTTTAATTTCGTATAACATAATTTACTTTTAGATTATAAATTTCTACGATTGTGATAGTCATAAATTTGTTCCACCGTATTATTTGTATTTCGCTGAAAATTACTTGCCTTTGGTGTTTTCTCGAGCATAAAATGGTCTTATAATATGATTCCGGCAACCCGTGCGAATTCTTTGAAGAATTCCAGTAAATTAGAAGTGCGCATTTGTGCGTATTATAGATACAGGCACGGGCTTATTAATACAGTTTTGAAACTCAACTTTTAACATAATTCAAAATACATTTGAAATTTAAAAATGTGAGAAAACTAAATTAAAACCCTTTCGATTTTATTACGAAATTCCAGCGCACTCGTAACGCAAAGTCCAATCTAGTCGGAAAAATCACACGCAATCCCCAAAGCAGCGACCTTCTTACCCACCTCTCTCTCTCTCTCTTTCTCTCTCTTCGCCATCCAATAACACCCGTCAGGCCAAGATCACTCGAAATCCAGTCCCTGCGCGCGAGCAACGCGCACAGCCGAATCCCCCGCGCGTATGGTAGGTATTGCAAACACACTCGGACCCACGTCGTTGTCATCGTATATGGAGCAGAATATACCGGCGCGCATATAGGCTCTCTCTCGTGTGCGTCTGTCACTACGAGCGCGGGCGGGAGTCACGACTACCGGTACACTCGGTGTGTGTAACTAAAAACAAACAGGCATTTAATTAAACGGCCGTCCGTCCCTTAATGCCACACGCAGCGCCTTATAAAAGCCAAAGGCCCAGTATTCGCTGCGCTTTTGGCACATTGTACGCATATATATATGATACACTTTCCTCGCGACGGCTCTTTATCTCAAAGAGCGCGGGATCGCTGATGCGCGGCACGTAATTGCTATACACGCGCTTTTTTCTCTATTTTACGTGCGTGAAGTGTTTGAAGAGAGAGAGATAGGGGAATAAACGAAGGGTGACGAAACACTTTGAGCTGTCAAAGACGCCGTGACTGCGGGGAATCAAAGTGTGGATTCGAAAGAGGTGTCGCGCCTGGCCTTTTGTAATTATGAGCGGCAAAGGAGAGGAGAAAGAGAGAAGCGAAGGCGAAAATTTTTGGAGTCAAGCGTTTTTTCGAGGCTGGATTCTTATCCGCCAGTGGCAGGAAGTGTGTGTGTGAAGCGCGGAAAAAAGACGGAGAGAGGAAGGAAGTTTCGCGCCGAGGCGCCTTTGAAACGCAAAGTGGGTTAGTTGTTTTGCCTTTCTTTTTCAAGGATAGTGTTTGTGATTTTGTTTGAAGTTTTTATCTAGGATTATTACGTAGCTGAAAGCGATATAGCTGGATATAGTCATAGTAACGGTTAACTTGGTTTGGAAGATTTAATTTTCAAAAAATTTTATATGCGATTTTTGTGCAATTATAAAAAAATAAACACAAGAATGTTGTATTGTTATTTCGTTATATTGGAATTAATGGGAGTTGTCGATTTATAGAAAAAGCTGCAATAGATGCACTGAGAATGATTCGAAACATTTCCATACGGTTTCGTGAAACTATACCAACCTAAGCTGAAACTTAGAAATATTGAGAAACTTGTAAGGTTCGGCAAATTAAAGTAATGTGATGAGACCCTAGTGTTATCAACGATTGCAGGGATCCGTTTTCTCATTCAATTTTGAATTTCAAGACAAAATTATTAATGCTTGATATCTTAAATTAAAAATTTGTATAATAAAATGGTAACTTTATAACACCGTGTACATTTGATGTGATTCAAAATAACATGATGTATTAAATTATCAACTTATGGTCAAATCATTATATGGGAATATATAAAATTCGGAAGATAACTGTTAGAGAAATTTACCCTTTAAAGATTATAAACAGTTTCTAGCATCAACCTTGACAATTCGAAGTTGTTAAATGAACTATAATAAAACCAAGCAAGTCAAAATCTTAGTGTAGATAACAAAGTCAACATCGTAACAGAAGGTAACTAAACTTGAAAATAAAAAATGTATACCCTTAAATCTTTTACAACGCTATAACTCAAGTAAAGTACGACCACAGTTGGAAGCTATATAAAAACTTGTGAGGTGAGATCAAGTGTTTTAGTTTTTATATTGTTTCAGAACAATATCAAAATCAAGAAGATAAATATCTTAGAACTACTAAACAATTACGTAGATTCTTTCCGTAGATCTTTAGTAAACGTCAGAAGTAATCCACAAACGATAACCATGACTTTAACAACACCACACCGAGAAAATTAACATTGATTCGCGCGACGGCAGCCCGGATAAGTCACACTTCTCCCTCGAGAACTCGACGACTCAGCCAAAACCGACGTCTATGCACGTTGGTAGGTATGTACGCGCGATCGACTCCCTCATCTCTCTGCAGAGTGGAATCTATTAATTGACGTACATACACGGAAAGGCATGGAAGCAAGAGAGAGAGAAGGGGGAGCGGGTGGAGAGACTGCACACGTGAGCATGAGCGCGCGACGACTTATCTTATTGGCGGGGAACTCGACGCGATCCCATTGTAATCCAATCGCCTTAACCGATGGATTAGCGACATTCGACGCCGCGCGCCGCAGGTATAAGTTCTGCGCGCGCTGTGTCGATGAGGTTTCCTGATTAAGTAATTAAGGGTCCAAATTTTTCTAGCTCATATATTTGATCGTAACTAAAATTGGGAAAGTTCAAGATAAGCTTTTAAAAATTTTCGGTGTGTACTTATAAGAGTTGCAACTAAATATAGTAATTTTGACTCGCTGTGTTAAAGATGTATTTAGATAAAAGGAGGTTGCACTAAAGTGCAAGCTAAAAGGAGTTCGTGGAATTCAGAATAATTAATAAAGTAAGTACATAAATGTGTTTTCAATTAGATCTGTTTTATTTCATCCGAAATATATGGACCATTATATTTAAATGTAACTTGCACAATACGAATTCACGTCCGTAACGAATTTTCTGTGTTTTATGTATATGCATTTATTATATCTATATACACTTGACCCACAAATATTACTTGCGAACAGTTCTAAAGTTACTTTATTCATTACTTCATTGGACACAATTCTGAAAATATTGTATCACTGTAAATCCATTATTTCTATTGTTGTCGACAAAATAAGGTAAGTGGAAAAGACTGCATGAAAAAGTGCATTATTACATTAAATATCGAAGCCGAACAAGAACTAAAGCTAAAAGAATGACAAATATTGAAAGCTATTTATTTATCCATTAAGCCCATAGTCTGGCATCGACTTTTGTAAAATGCACAATGAATGCCGAACGAATAAAACATTCATGATTAAATAGTTGACAAACACACGCGGCACAGTAAATTTAAATAAAACCGTATATACGAAGCTCGGTTAAACCCAATAATTTCCGATCATTTACCCCTTACAAAAATCGAACCCGCCCTCATCCTCTCGAAAACAAGTGATTTTGAAGTTTGTTAATTAGAGAATTAATGAACAACGCTGCTGCGACCAATTCTGTAATTTTCCATAGGCAGCCCGTTAACAACGCGCCGCATGTGGAATTCTTTCCCCCGCCGTCCGGTATACAACGTAACAGCGTTTGCACGCGAAATTTCTCGTTACTCGCGCACGGCGAAGGGGCTAACTAGCTCGCGGCATATATGCGACGACGACCAATCTGTTATCCATTTCGTTATCGACTCGCAGGCCGCAGCGCGTCCGGCGTCGCGGATGATTAAAATTTTCGTTAATGCCGTTCCACCCCCGAAGATCTAATAATCCGGCGCGTAATCACGTCGAGGCGTGTGTATAAGAACAACGGGAAATTGAAGAGCTTTTTTTCAAAAAATTCCAGATGTGATGGAATTTTTCATATTTATTGGAGAGTGAAATAATTTTATTATTGCAACGTGCAAGGAAATATATTTCTCTTTCCTGTAATTATGAATAACATTATATTATTATGAATTGATATCCCTGCCACTCGGTGAAAATGTATAATGAACACGAGAAATGAGATATGATGATAATGGGTTTCTTTTTAACTTGACAGCATGAAAACGGTGCGATTATAATTTATTTGCTGGAAGGAATATGCAAAAATACTTCGATGAATATAGATGCTCGAGTACACGGTTTCGATGAATAGCATTTTAATACCTTAAAAATCGCAGTCGAAATAAATATGCCGAAATGAAAAGGATGAAAATAAACTGCGTACCAGTAAAATGTGCGATAAAATACGGAAATCCATAGGTATTTAATCAACTATATAAACTACCGCCCGGCTATTATAAACATCGGAATACAGAACTATTTTCCTGTATGAGTATCTCGAATAAACCTATAATAGCTTATACATAGTATACCGCAGATATACATATATTTATTCTAGTCGTATTTCAGCGATTTGCAAGCTTATCAGCATCCGTGCCAATCACCGATTCATTATGTTAATTGCACTCTCCAGATATACCAATTAATTAAGTGCCAGTGAAGCAACAGCAAATTGCACTTATTCAATCTCAAACTTCACTCGCACACAACATCGGCACCTTCGCCAGATAATAATCTTTAATCTTAATTAAATTTGCTTTCTCGCTTAAAAAACAAAAAAAAAAAAGAAGAAAGAATAAGAAAAACACTAGCGAGAAGGAGAAAAAGCAAGCACGAGACGCGCTTCAAGGGCTCTTACCTCACGGAGTAATTAAGAAATAACAACATTAACAGCGTAATTAACGTAATAAACTTATCAACAAGGCGAGCGCGCGGCAAGCTAGGGGATGAAAAAAATCTCCCCCTTTTTCGAGAATCGTGCGCCACTATAACTCCGTCGCGCCGTGCTGCAGTTTCCACTATTTTTTAGCCCCGTGCACGCGCGAGAACGGGGCTGACCTCGTTCCCATCCGGCTCACTAATTTCATGACATCGTCCGCTGAAGTTCGGGGCAAAGGCAAAAAGGAGGCGGAAGGAGAGAAAGAGAGTGCGAGGATGAGAGAAAAGAAGGAACGCGAACGCGGGAAAACAAGAAAAGGTGCGAGTCTTAAATTATACCTCTCTTTTGAAAAATGACTCTCTCTCTCTTTCCGCGCGCGCGTTCTCGCTCCTCGGCGCGCAAGTATACTCGAGAAGAATAGACCGAGGACAGAGATTAAAAAAGTTCCAGGAAACTTGTATACTTATACGTGTTACTTTTGAGGCTGCGGTGTGGCGACGAGCGCTCACGAGCTTTTAAACTTGTTTAAGATAAAAATGAGCCGCACGCGGCCGCCTGAATTATATTCTATTAGGGATTTTTATCAATGAAGCGGTAGGGTGCCAAAGTTTTCAGCCGAGGGTGTTACTGATTAAATTATTTCGCGGTTGCGGGAGTAATTATGGTTCGATTTTTCTTGCTTGTAGATTGATTAGTTCTTCGAAAGTAAGGTAAGTACCAATACTTAGCCATAAAAAATCGTGTACCAATAACTGGCTGCATGCGCTTAAAAGTATGTTTTTGAAGTTACATTAGTACAAATACATTATTTTCTTTTTAAAATCTAATCTAGATATATTAGTTCTAGTAACTAACAACGGATTGCGTGTATGACTTATATTTCATGAAAATAAATTAAAATTTGTGATGATATCTGTGCTTCGGCGGCCACCTCTGGTACTTTCACATAAGATTAAAAATAATTCAAGCCCAAAAAGTGGCCACATATACGCGAAAAGATAGGTTAGCAACTATTTATTCAAGTGATGTATATTTTTACATATTTTAAGTAATATTGTTGCATTGCATGGTTAAATAGATATTACAATAATAACAGTTTATGTGAGTTGAAAATTAAAAATTTATCACATATTATACATCAAGAAAGATTGTGTACTGTATTGTAAAAGGGGGCCAAGCATTGGAGCGAAATTTTGGGACACTAGGATCAGTTTTTTCCTATAATGGCCAATTACTGGTGCATTACTACTAGTCGTTATTTGATTAGTTTATTATGATATAATTATAAAATATGCTTTTTAAATGTTTTTTTAAGAACCATTTACGATTGCGTAGTCGTTATTTAAGATTTAGTAGTATTTTTATACATCTAATTCTTATACTATGCAACTCTAAGCTCTTAAGATGGTCAATGATTGGTACATTTACCTTATATGCTGAAGTACCAACGATATATTGATTAAACTTTTACAGAGTACAGCCTATTTAATAATACGATCACGTATACTCAGTTATGGATTTAATGTCAAGACAAATTTTTAATATGTTTCTATGAAATAATAATGTATTGTATGTTACATCTGTAACTGTATTTACATCATACATTCTCTGGTGGAAATCCAAAACATTTTCTAACTAATAAATGGCTATTTATATTAGAAACTTGCTATAAAATGGGAATTTCCCTTGTCCAGTTTCTAGCTCCCGGTGAAACGCTTTTTCCCCTATTATTCGAACATTTAATAGATTGAAAAATAGAATGAGTTTTGCGAAGACAAGCACAAGCTTGTTCTTGAGTATTTTGAAGCTATTAATACTGATCAGTTTTTTAGTCTAAAAATGGCTAGTAGAAGGTCTGTTGTTATGACAAAGAGTGAGAGAGACAGAATCTAATGGCAATAAATACATTCTACGTAATATCTTCAAAAGGACTGCTGTAAATGATTTTTCTGTTTGTTCATATTGTTTATATTTTAGTAAGCTATCAGTTACAGTTGAATACCGTCTAATTTAACGTCAATTCTTTAAGTAAATTTAAAACGAAAATTTGGAGGTTATGTCCAATCTATTAAATGTGCGAATAATGGGAGAAAAAGCGTTTGACCGGGGCCTATTAACTAGCCATTTTTCCTACCTATTTATTGAGATTGTGGCCATTTCAGATAGACAAATTTCCACCAGGGTTATGCAAGACGTAATCTTGAACACTTCATTATTTTGCACTATTATTTATGATTTTTACATATTTTTAATGTAACAATAGACAAACAAATATAGCCAAAATTGAAAATAAATATTAAGTTTTCAATTTGTGTTGTAATCACCGAGGTTATGTGTGTAAATATAAAGTTATTTCAATAATAAATATCATTTAAATTAAACACAAAAAAGAATCATAACTCATGGAAGAATGTCATAAAATTAAGAAAATATGTATAGTTATGGAATATAAAAAACATGCCGTTATTTAGAATTTCATATCACTGAACAAAGTAAAAACGACCGCAAATGCGAATAAAATTCGTAGTAAAAAGGCCAATACCATTCAATTAAATAAACTAATTGTAAAAATTCCTCTGATACAATTTTAACAATTCATCGTAAAAACCGAACAAACATTTTTTAATTAAATTTATTTTCTTCTGAATTTTGCATTCGAACAAAATGATCCTCGCCGACGCAAACATTTTTAAATTAAAAAAAAACACCCAGAGGAAAGCCGAAAACAACAATCGATTCAAAAGGTTTGCACAGCCCAGAGAGGCAAAACAAAATCCCGTTAAAAAATTACGCTATACATACCAGAGAAACCTCAAACCACTCGAACACCAGCCCTTTAATCCATTACACCAATTCTCAAAATGGAATAAAAACAAGCACTCACCTGCGCGTCGTTCTCAAACCAGTCACAAAAACCTATGGGCACCAACGACACAACTGTCTCTCTCCTCTCTCTCCCCCCGTAAGATCGAACGCCTCGCCGTCCTCCCTCAGGTCCATGCTCCCTTCGGCAACATTCGAACCTCTTATGTACCTCTACTCTCTCACTCGAGAAAAGAGAAATGCTACAGATAAGTATACAGTCTCCGTCACGCGCGCGTTCGTGTATGCGTTGTGTGCCGCGGCTGTCCGGTGACTGACTGCCGCGCGCGCACACCGTATATAGCGCGGGGGAGAGCTGCTGCTGCTGCGCGCGCGCGCGCCGCAACACGTGGTGCGCAAGGGCTGTGTGTGTATACACAGAGCCGCGCGGAGGGCGCGAAAGTCGCCGTATGATGGGGGTGAGGGAAGTGAGAGAGGATGACGTGACGGGGGTAAGCCCGCATGGTGGAAGAAGAGTTGGGTCTGATGAGATTTTTGGAGTGGATGGTGATGGAATTGTTTGGGTTATGGGGGGAGATTACACTTGCCGCAGACTTTGGCGATATATTTGATTTTTCCAAGTCCGATAAAACGTTATGTTTTCGAAGCTATAGAAGGAAGTACATGTACGTCGTATTGCTCGGAAAGTACGTTTGAAAAATCCTGGTAATAAATCTTATATTGAAGCTGGTAAAAGCGTTCTTAAATTTTGATTGGCTGCTCGATTGGTTTAATATTGTCAGAGAATAAATCTTATTTCATGTTGTTTATATGTTTTTTAAGTTTTCGTGAGATTAAAACTTCAATTAAAAGGCAGCTAGCAAGTTCACATAAAACGTCCAAGTAGGAAAAGAAAAACGGTAAGTATGTATAAATGCAAACACAGCATCTCTTTAATTAATTATAACTGACGTTAATAACAGTATCACAGTCCTTCGTGGTAATATTCAGTTGTTTTCGAAACAGAAAATGTTGAAGTGTATTCTCATTGTCAAATGTAAACACACACATATTTGCAGTAAAAGTTACTATTTACAATTTTTCAAAGAAATGCACAGTATTTACAATTTTTCAAAGAAATGCATGATACCTATGCCAATATTAAACGAACGGATGGAATTGATCTCTTGAAGTGCACAGCCTGACCATAGCCGGACCACCTCTACTTGTCTACATACGGAAACTCAATTACTCACTTACATTCGTACTGGAATAAGTTCGTTTTTTTTTTAATTCATTGATTTTTACATGATATATGGTAGCGCAGCTTTCAGGCTGTCGATATGCGATACTAATTTATCGAGGCATTGATCTAGTTATTTTAATTAAAAGCAATCTTATTTTACCTGCATTGAATCTAAACGAAATATAAAACGATATATTGTTTATCTATAAGGAGAAATAAAATGCATAAATCAATGCATTTTTACTGATTCTGCATTCGGAACTAACAAGTTTTATACTTAATTGTAAATTTTCAATGAATTAAACTTTCATGATATTGAATTTTTTTAATAAACTTTTCCCTAAAGACTTTTTTGAATATTCTTTGGCAAAAATTAATATGAATATTAAACGATAAGCTATCGATGTACCATATAAATCACAAAATGAAAAACAGAAAAAGAATCTTTGCATTAACTAGGGCGAGAGGATCAGGAAAAATTTTATACTGTAAAAACGTTCCATAGAGATATCGTCGCACACTGCACGCCAACGCGATGTAGAGGTGAATTACAGGATTATAAGAAATAAAAATATTGTATGGAGATCTTTGTGTGTTTAAGTTTTCAATCTTTTTATCAAATCTTCCTCGAAATAAAAAAAAAGAGCTTAAAACCAATTTTTTCCACGAGAATAAATTTTCGCGTGTAACCATAACTTACGATGGCACTATAAAGTCAAATTTCGCTGCAGAGACTTGCGGTTTTATCGTGTAGAATATACAATTTTCCACTATATATTCTATATCCTGGTACATATAAATTACATATAAGCGTACGAAATTGAAATTCCACAATTTAATGCAAATTTTTCATCATTATTTATACGACTAAACACAACAACTCTACCCATGTCAATTAGAAATTCGCCCGAATACTTCATATCTCGTCGTATTCAAACGCATTCTATTAACGCATACCCGACAACTCCGGAATAATAATAATAATAATAACCATAATAATTCAACGCTACCCCGATGCTCTTCAACAATGCCTCAGTCCGACACTCGAGTGTTATATTTCGAAAATATATAAACTACACTTCCCAATATAATTCGATAACAATTGCGACGGACTATATGCGCGCATATCCATCACACGCGCGTGCGCACGTGAGCCGAAATCGATTTCATAACCAGCGGGCAAAAGAACAATCGGCGCGGCTCGTGTGGAAGAATTTGTTATTTTTTTCTTTTTTCACTCGCTGACTGCGTGGCCGATTAATACCCGTGTACATCATACCTGTCCGACGCGCGATTTCTCGCCGGCGAGGAGCAAAAAAGGACCCGCCAATTTTCATGATGAACGACGGCGATGTGGTTTTCTGTATATGGATTTGGCGAGATTTGTCGAGCTGGAAAAAAAAGAGACGTGTGTGCACTGGTGGTGTGGCCGTGATGGTGAGTTGGATCGTCGACGAGCTGTAAAAATGACGAGCCGCGTTCGTCGGTTACTTGTCGTTCTTTTCTTTCTTTGATTCGAGCTCTTGTGTTATTTCATAAAGGTGAAAGTATATTTGATACCGCTTTAGGAAAACTATGTACATAGATTCATATTTATTGCAATTTTTCGATTTTTAGCCGAAGAGTTGATAATATAAAAAGATTGATTGAAATTGAGTGATTAACGTGACAAAGAATTGATTAATTTTAGTTAATTTTAAGAGTTCTCTAATAGATAATCATTAAAATCATGTTTCTTACAGGCTATGTATCAATGGAGAAAATAACTGTTCTAATTCTAAATTCATTTCTAGTCTTGGTTCAATACCAAACTATTATGTTATTTATAACGTGCAAATACGCTAAATATTTCATTTTCATTATATGTAGAAGTGTTTGGGCAAAACTTTTCTTAGTCATTTTAAGGGGTTACTGGCTTATAAGACAATAGTGACAAGTTGTTCAAAATTTGGTAGTCATTAAACATGATAAATATAAAGCGCTGTGCAAAATTTCAGTCGCCTTACGAGAATGGTTAGGGAATTATTGCTATTTGAATTTAACAATAGTCTTATGGGAAATCGCAAAATTAACAACTAAATTAAAAAAAAAAATAGATTCCACAGTGTCATGGCTTTAAAAGTTGGTGTAATCGTCAATGTATTTTAGATAACCAATTTTCATTTTTTTAAATGTCCACTTCGAGTATATTTTCTGAAATATAACATAAAAACTGCAAAATTAGACATACAGTCATACCAAAAAGTGGAAAAAATGAAGATTAAAGTATTCTAAAATGAATGTAATAGTACATTATGTAACAAGGAACTAAAGTCGTAGATTATTCCCGCGTAGTGATCACCCAAGGGAATGATGGACTTTAGTCCCGTGTTACATATAGTACTTTATTTCCATCGCCACTGTGGCCACTTCATATAGATTTGAAAAGTTATTTTGTATTTATGTATTATAATTTTGTTAGTTTTAACCCAATTCACCATAGGCTAATTTACTTTATTCCCGCATAATGCGGGAATAGAGTAAAAGAGGGAATCAGACGCGACTTTTGCCCCGCTTTTCAGGCTATAAAATGGCCATTATAGTAGACATGGGAATAAAATCTTTTTCACAGTTTTAAAACAAAATTTTACATCATTGTTTACTGTATAAAGTACTACAGAATATTACTGTTTTGACGAATTATACCACTAAAATATTTATCTTAAATTTTTTAATGAGACCTTACGGCCAATACATCCTTAAGCTGAAAAGCTACAATGAGATATGTTTAATTAACATCAAATGAAATGTCATTTTTCAAAAACATCTAAAAGCAATACTCCCTTTGACCAGTAGCCTTTTACACAAAAGAACTATATAAAAAAAGTTTCACAACCTCAGATTTACATTTTCCAAAATGCAATTCGTAAAATACCGACATCATTCTATACTCAATCTCAGCACTTTCAAAACTACTTCGCACCCGAAAACTTCAACACAAAGCCGCCACCGCGAAGATCTCGGCCGCGAAGACACCGTCGTCGTCGCGCGCATGCGCCGCGTGAATTTTATTACATTGCGCTAGCGAGGCGCAAGTATAACACAGAAGTGAATTAACCATTCAACCAGAATATCACGTGCAAATATGCCTCGGCGCAGCGGTATAACTTTATCGCTCGTGGATCTAACGAGCAGTCGTTAAGATACATTCCTGCCGAGTTGCTCGCAGCCACCAGCGCCGCGCGGATCCTGAAACTTTCGTCGTTAACAGATCTTCATTTACAATTCTTAGTCCGCGCGCGACGCGGCTAAGACGACGCTGACAATTCCCGCCGCGAGGATATGGGCAAGTATATAGTAGACGCGTGCGTCTTTTACTAAATCACCTTCAATCGTATAATAGTAAGGTTCAAAATTACTTTTCATGAAGGATAAGTAAATTAGTATGATACGTCGATTTCATAATAGACCTTAGTGAATTATAGTGCACTCATCCATGACGTCTAAACTCTCTAAAAATAAATAAGTGATAAATCGCTCACTGCAAGTACAAATAAGTGAAAAAATCGACTAGTTTTTTAGTGAAAATTTTATTCCGCTGCTTCAATAAGTGAATATTCACTGAAGTATTAGTAGATTTTTTCACTTATTCGCACCAGTGAGCGACTTTTCACTTATTCATATTTAGTGAGTATGTTCTATCGAAGAAGTATTTTTTATTAATACTTGTTTGTACTATGTATTTCTCATACTTCGCTATAACAGTGTTGCATTCATTTAATCATTTCACATGTATAATAAACTCGACTTTATTGATCTAAACTTTCACACATTTTGGTACACGAAAAAATATACTTCAACTTTCGTTTTGAATTCACAATCAACGTATAAATAATTCATAGCCTCATGAATAACCATATGAAAAACTATTCAGTTTGCTAAACAATTTGGCGTGAAACGAATTTAAATTCAGAAAACCTATTATATATACTACCGCGAGTTAAGAAAAAATATCCCATCACAATTCCCGGCTTTTTAATTACCACAGCAGTATACATATTTGCGCAATAATAATCAAAACTTGCAAAAAGAATGCTCCGAAAAAAAGTTCCCTACTGCACGATGTAGCGCGTTATTTCCATCCAACTAACTAAAAAATCCTCCATGAATTTGCCATTCCCGCCTACGCCCACTAAACTATTTTCCCGTGCTATAATCAACGGTATACACCTCGCTTGCCGAACCACCAAACCCATTCGCACGCGCATGAAAAACCGCACATCGAGACGGAAAAAAAGCGGGCAACTATTCGCGTGCGACCGAATGCATTCCCGTAAAAGGCCATTTTTTACGGCTCCTAATCAATGACACGGACTATACATGCGCCTATCGTATATAATCGGAGTGAATTACTCGGCTGCGTATGTGCGAAATTGGCTCGTTCGCTCGCTCGCGCCTCCCTAGCACCGGGTAGCGCGCCTATATTTACTACGGCATTCCGTTTGATGATAGCCCCGAGCTCTGGACTGAAATTGTTTGCTCATTACTTCAAGGCCGCGACGACGACGGCGGAGACGACGATGCTGTGTATAGCTGTACACACTTCCGGGAGAAAAGTCCCGTTAATTTATCATGAATTTCGCAAATATACGAATCCGGGAGGAAAGTGCGGAGAAGTGTAGGTATATATATATAGACGTGTAGCGCTTACTCGATTAAAGCGGAGAGTCGCAGACTTTTCTCGCGTGCGCGCTCGCGGCTATGAAAGTTTCGGATGGCGCGCCCGCGTCGCGTCTCTCGTCGTCGAGCACAATTCGCGCGATTGCAGTCGCGGGACTCGTAATTCACGGCGCGTTCCGTAATTGAAATGTTTTGTTTCGACTGACGTTTCCGAGATTTTCAATTCGAACGCTGAGTTACGGCGGGTTTTTGTAAGCGACAATGTGCGCTTTAATTAATTTGAGTTTTCTGCGAGTTTTTCTGCGGCTTAACTCTGTTAGAGAAGTTGTGTATAAGGGATTACTGTTCCAATTAAATTCTTAATTAACCAATAATTTGTTGGTTATTATGGATAAGTTATCTGCTGTTGATTGGCATTAGATAATAATTATAAAGCTTACCAAATAAATTTGTCTGTGCATTAGATTGTTTATTATACGCGAATAATTTTACACCCTGATTGAGAGTAGCAATGTAGGTGAATGATGAGGTAACGTATATAGTGGTCTGTTTAACTATGTTATTTGAAAATTTATTTAAAATTAAATATAATCGCAGAATAATTCGGACGTGATTTAACGCAATAATGTGAATGGGCATATGTAAAGAGCAGCCCAGGATAATATAATATTACGATATAACTCATTAATAATATTGTATAGGCAAGTATTACAAAGAAATGAATACAACATAATTATGTGCATCGTAACAACATTTTAATTGAACCCTACGAAGCATAGGGTGACTACACCAGTATTGGAACAGTCACCAGTTAACGAACATTTTCTTTATATTTATGAAAATATCAAGCTTTCTATGTATTTTTTATCTAACATGACGATAATTTTTAAATCCTTAAAAATTTTTATTTCATTTTATATAAAGATTCTGCGTAAAAGAAATTATCTTGTTAAGAATAAAATCATAAAATCGCCGCTATTAAGTGTTTCTTCACTGGCGATGTATTCCTTCACTAAAAACGTATTTAGATACTAAGATTGCATGTTCCTTTACTGGTTTTTAAGAGATATTTACATATTTTTATTAAATAAGATTCTTTATTCAAAATTTGCTCACGGACATTAAGTTTGAATATTTTAGAATATAAATTTCAAAGGGTTTTACTTTTAATCCATTTTTAAACCACTTAATTAAATAACAAAAGTTACAATTTCCTTATTTGTCCCTTCACTGGCGAAGTCACCCTACATTATGCTAGTGATCGGATCCTTATTAAATTGGATTATTGGGATAGGTGGTTACGAATCGGTTATCAAATTTAAAAAATTTCAAACAACTCTGTCAATAATGAATTTCATTTGTTCATTTATAAAACAAAAATTATTTAAGAAAACAGTGGAGGTAGGCATACATTTTTATTAGTAACTCATAGCTTCAAAATAGAAATCAACTTAGAAAAGATTTTTATAATGCAGCTAAGTTCCACCTAGAAACAATTTTAAGACCTTTTCAAATTTCTATAACAAATCGTCACTAATATACTTATAAGATATAAGACATTTTGGTTGGTTCACGAATTCCTAGATGTGATATTTGTAACATAGAATCAAATTATATTCTTCGTTGAAATTTAAAAAAGAATTGCGACAGCTGCGTACATTTCTTATGAAAAGAATCCCGCAGAGATTAAGATTTGAAGTTTGTATAGAAACGTTTGAAAATTTAAATGATCGATATTTTAAAAACGTCTAATATTTGTTGCTAAAATATAATCGAGAAGAGTACAATTTGTATCTCATAAAAAAAATTTATACGATAACTATGTCGAGACAAAAAAATATCAATAACATAGTCGTCACTACTGCTAAGTATTATTCCGCATTCCTTAAGTGAAAACAAACATGTCCCCTTCTCTCACACCGACATAAAAAAGACATAAAAGAAAAAACTAGACACCCCTCCTTTCCGAAATTACGAAACCTTACAGACCAGAATGACTCCATACTTCCTTAATTCTCCCGAAAAGATCCATCTTAATAACGCTTTAAAAGTGTTGGCTTCGCACCCAGCCCGCGTCGACAAAAGACCCAAAATCGCAAGTCAGTCCTCTGTACCCCCAACAGTTCATATCGCGGAACTCTTATACAACACCGCCACGTGATAGTGAAAAACGTAGAGCCACGTGAGGTAGAGATGACAAATTACGGGGGTAACCCTCGCGCCCTCTGCTGCGATGGCAATCGGTATCGGTCTATCGGCTCTTTTTCTGGCTTAATGAGAATTTAGGGGAGACGGCCTTAGTGCGTGTTTCGAGAGCGCGATGACTGTGAAGTTTATTGCTCGCGAGTTTTCATTGGGTACATTTTATTATTTTTGTGCGGTAACGCGAGATATTTTATTAAACATTCATGCAAAAGGTTGTAAATGTCATTATGAATCAAATATGTTCTGAAACTACGCTTGTCTGTTTCAACTGAATTACACATTTCTCATTCCTATAGTATGTACCTACAATCAGTCATAATAAACAATATTTTAAGATAGTGTCATACTTTTATAATTTTCTACAATATAAATAAATATAACATATCAATTTCATACACTTTTTTATATATAAAAATACCATGCTATCCCTAGTAGAAATGGTAACCAGAAGCTAACTATTTTTCAGTTAACTTTATAGCTAAAAACGAACATTGCTTATTATTTCATAATTATGTATACCAATCCGAAATACGTAATGGCATTTACACTTCATAAAATATATATTTTAAGTAATATTGTAGAACTTTTAGATGAATAATATTATTTTTACATTACGAGCAAGTTCGGGCGCGCTGCGCACGTTTTTCCTTTACCTTGCTTCTGCCTAGATATACAAATAATATTCAAATATTATGAATTTAAAATTATCCAACATTTTTTTTAAAACTTGGATTGTACTAGAAATATAACTGTAACCAGAACAGCATTCATAGATGATTCTAATACTTTTTTGTTATACAAAACCAAATTTTAAGTCATTAATACTATTTATGATTTATATTTTTAGTTTAAACATTTCATAATTCCAAACTTTGTGGGTTTTATTTGGACCAATCAGTTAAGACATTAAGCGGAAAGCTAACATCACCATCGACCAATTACGGGTTCCTTTTAAACGGACTTGACCAATCGCAGAGGTTTTATTTCGGCTTCGCATTTCCGTCATCATTCTTTTAAGAGAGGGTCATTCTTTTAAGAGAGGATGATTTTTGCTAAAAATGCTTCCATTTAATTAACACGTTAGCTATAAAATATGGTTAATTTTCTACCAGGGATTATTTGGCATCTTTCGCCATATTTTCCTTCTCACCAAACACCCCGTAATTATTCACAATTACAATTGACTGGCTCAAAGTGCGCATCCTCTCTCCGTATATATAAGTATAACCTCTGCCACGGTACATTTATTTTACTTTCATACCATTCTATACCCTTCCTTCCTTGAGCTTGCTCACTGCCGGTATTTTTGCTCTCCTGTCGACGGCATACAGGAAAAAGACGACGAGCAAGCGGATCTCGCGACTTTCAAATCCACTTTGACTGTATCCTCGCAAGCAAGCCAAGCAGCAACAGCAGTGTATACACACACACACACTGATGAATGTATATCTATACGTAAGCGCAGACGCGCGCGGGTCAACATCACGATTCACGAGCTGCTGCTGGCGCGCAGAGGCGCGCGTGTATATCCCGTTACGACGGGAAAATTTGAATTGTCGATCATCAATATGGGATTACTTCGGACGCGCATAGAATTTTTTCGCGACTCTATACGCGCGTTATATACAACGAATTTTCGTGCGCTTTCTTTTCTCGTTTCCTCATGGCGCGGTCGAGAGGCCAATTTGTAGGCAAATTTCGGGGGAGAATTTTTCGGGGAAGGAAATGTATATACGTAGTAGAGTGCGCGCGAGCTTTGAGGAACGCGTAATTCGTTCTGAAGTTTATTCCGAAATATTTATTGGGGCAAAAACAAGGGTATGCGATGCGGGCGAATAACACGTTTTGATGAAACTTTAGACATGGCAGTTTTTTTTTATAGATCAGTAAGTATTCGTTATTTCGGCAATGATTCGGCAAATAAAAAAAAAAACGACACGTAGTGTGAGTTTAATTGGAAATCCACATAAACTCTTGGATAACTATAATACACAGTTATAACGAAAAATCCAATTAAAAGAACAAATTGGCTAATATCTTTAATCTATGTGAAAAATATAGTCATTGATGCTGTTCATTTCTCCATTTTTACAACACATGATATCAGAAATTATATCGTAATCTAATAGTGTCGTTTACGTTCGATAAACAGCCTGTCAAAGTTACAGTAGCAAATACAAAACAAATGAGCATTTTATCTCGACCGATCACAGATAGCTAGAGTTCATGCCCCGACAATGAAAAGGCTATGGATATATATACTTTGTGGACGAGCTGCGTGAATAGGCGTACAGCTTGCAAATGGTTTCTTTGTAATAGAAAATGATGAATATCTGTAACATGAATGAAGTGACAGCAATAGATGATCGTCGTCAGAGATTTCGTAAACCTGGACTATAATTCAATATGTCACTATTATTAATATCAACAAACACATTATTCGGAACGTTTGAGAGTCAAATTAAGCTTAAACCCCTTTATCAAAATGTTACAATTAAATAAATCAATGTTTGTATTGTGAAAAGTTAGTAACATTTGAACTAACAAATTGTACAAAGCTTTGTATATAAGTAAAGCTATTCTAATAAAGCCATAAGCTTTAAAGCAAATACTGAAAGTCAAACTGCCTTGTAAATAATTGAATAAAGTCTAATAAATATTCATCGCGCCGTGTTGTTTAAAGTTTTCGCAAAAAAATATTCAAGTAGTTATTAAGTTTATTAAAAATTCAGAGCCTCACGAAAAAGCCGGAACAAAATCAACACACAATTCCACATATATAGTATATATATATATACGTTAATTGGAAAACAATCGGAAAAAAGAAAACAAATGAGCGAAAAACATATCCCCTACGCCCCGGTCAGTACCCTTTCACCCCCTGCTTCTCCATACTATACACACATCACTCCCAATCGCATTAAAAGCAGAACGATAAACCTCGCCTCTCCCGGCGACAATAACGCAAACGAGCCTATCCCCACGCGCGCGCGCGCTAATTCCCCCCTCCACCGAGGCGATAATCAGACAGCCGGCGCTCGCTCGGGCTGAAATAAAAAAGACATCGCGCGCTCTCCTTCAGTCCCTGCGCGCGTGTATCCATCAGCCCGTGTTTAAAGTCTCTCACTCGCCTCCGCCTACTACCTACCTACCTACTTCGTCGCGCTTAATTGGATTATCGCGCTAATTCCGTTAGCCTAATGCCTTGTATTCGTATCAGTTATCTCGCTTGCAGTACTCACGCGTACCCGCGTTCGCGCTTATATACACGCTCTCGCGCAAATTAAGCTTTCGGGATGGTCGAGAAGCGAACTTTCCTCGCGTGCCGAGCGCATTAATCGGCCGGAACGTGCGCGCGATGAGGGAATATTCGCCCTGAGTAAGAGAGAGAGCAAGTCAAGCGTGATGTGCGAGTCGTTCGTTCGATTCGGGTTATACTCTATAGTAGAGTGCGCGGGCGTAGAGAGATTTTGGCACATAGTCTTTTGTTTTGCGAGGGGTGGAAGTTTTTTTGGTTGGTTGGCGGGGAAATCGTTTCTGATCGGTTGGTTTTGCGATGCGCGCTCGCTCGGTGCTGGAAGGTGGGGGAAGAGTTTGGCATGACGGTTTGTTATAGGGGAATATGGATATTCATCTCATTGAAATGTATGATGAATTAAAGAAGAGATGAGCGTTTGTGTATTTCAGATAGGATGGCTTATTCTTGGAATATGTAACAATTTTCAGCTTTTTATTGTTTATTTTGTTTATTTCTTTACTTTAATAATTATTAACAGCTTTATGTATATTAATAAAAGATTCCATATTGGTTTTTAATAAAAGTGTTGATTTATATTGTTCTTACGCTCAGATGGTATTATGTACTCACGAATATAACAAAATAATAAAATAAGTATTTATTAATATATATTTTATGGTAAATGTATAAAATGTAGCTATAACAATATTTATTTACCTTATTTACTTATGTTTAAATATATTTAAAAAAGTTTATACCGAATAATATGCTTTTATTATACAGATAATCTAATATTCGCTGTGTTAATAATATAATGAATGGTTTATTTAATTAAATACTGCCTTGAAAAAGATAATTAATAACCAGTTTAAAAAGGTTTGTATATTAAGCTGATTGACAACATAGGCTATTCTTTAACCACATTATCTTATAATTAAGTTATTTAATCTTAATTAAGACCAATGTTTCCAGCGTAAAATAAAACTAAATTTTAATACCGTAATAATGACAAACGAAATTACTGAAATATTATCTAAAAGCTTTAAACAAAATTTGCTGATAATTTAATTACACTATACTAAAGCTTTCGCATAATCAAACAGAGAATATCATTATTTAGATCATTTTAGGCTGGTTAAGCTATACATTTCGTCAATTTTTCGTATATCAATTTTTTTTGCCGCAAATAATTTTTTCCTTTACTTTACTTATTTAGAAGATTTTTATTTTTCTTATGAAAATGTGATACTAATAAAGTTTCAAGCAATTTTAGGTGATTTATACAAATAGATCATTTATACGATTACAAAGTTCCGTACGATATCCGAATTCAAAATATTTATATTATTAAAAATATACTAAATATTATAGAAAAAATAAGCTCTCGAAATACAGTTCATTATTCATATTTTAAAATCAGCAAATCGACTTTTCGCCTCTCAAATACGATTTTCACTTGTAACAACCTTCGTAGATTATTCAGGACAACCCAGAAACTTTTTCCAGCCACCATCGGAAAATCCGGTCGTCCAACCAATCCCCGACGAGAGATAAACTTAAACGTTTTAGGTACTCGACGATGCTCTCGCTCTCCGGCAGTCGGATTTTTCAAATTGGAAAATTGCAGCATCGGATTATATCGCACACTAGCTCTTACTCTGTCCAAAAGTCTCGGAAAGTGAAGAGTGAACTTCAGAAAGAAGAGTCGAGGGTACCGTCATAATGACTTCTAATCGGCGCAAGAGAGGCGGAACGAGGAAAGAATCGGCAGCTCCCGCGTGGAATCACGAAGTAGACGAAGGTTTACAAGAGGGGTTCGAGCGCAAAGATAGTAGTTTCAAAGTTGTTGGAGTACGTTCAAAAATTCTTCGAATTTCTCTTTCTTAACTTAAATAAAATATAATCCAATTAACTTAAATTTAAATTAAAACTATAAGGTTAATATAAACGTAATACATGAATTGTTTTTAATATATAATTTTAGAAAAAAATTTAGTGTTAAAATGATATAAAACAAATAGATAGTGGAAATAATAAATTCGTAAATTGCATATTGATTGAATTTTTTTAAAGAAACACAATGATTTTGTAAGTAACTTCATCACCGTCAGGACATAAAATTTGGTATCAGTAGAGACTATATGTCGGAAATTTTTATGAAGCGTGGGAGACAAGTTAGTAAATTCATATAGCTATATAAAATGTGACAAAGGATTTCCACTCGTTTTTCAATAAACCAAAGCTTTAAAAAAATGTTGTCATTTCAAATATATACAAAACAAAATTCATCGCAAGATTTATCCAGATAAAGCTTTCTACGTATCATAAACACTGTACGGTTATCGTGCAGTTCTTTCCTTCCATCAAATTTCACAGAAAGAACGTGACGAGAGAGACAGAGGCATATATTTTGCGCGACATTAAAATATTTCGAACGGGCGAATACCGCCGCCAGCCGTACCGAGCTTTTATACACATTTTCATCTGATAAAATTAAAAAGAGCCCCGCAATTAATGTTAAATACACGTTAACTGGCAGTCGTAAAATCAGTAAAATTAGTAGCTTCGGTTTTAAAGAGCCTCGGGTAACAACGTCAATCTGGTGTCTCTCATTTCTTTATCGGCGCTTTAATCATAGCACGCTTAAAAGTGCAATTTATTTTACGGGAATTGTAATGAAACCGCGCGCCTCCGTCGCCGATGTATCTGCGGACGCGGTATTGTTAAACGAGGAGTATTTTAGAGGAACGAATAAAAATTTTATGTAAATTTCATCCGCTCTGAATATTCATATTTATGCGCGTAGAGTAGTCCGTTGCGCGGCGCCCTTCTTATACGATCAATCAATTGTCGGCATCGTTCTATTGTATTTCACTGGAGCGTCGTTCTTTTAAATACAATGAATGTGTATATTAATTACAAACTATAAGTTAATTGAAAATTTATATTAAACGGGAATTTTCAAATGATGGTTGGAATATATTCTTAACAGAAACTTATAACAATAATAAAGATTTCTTTTACAATAAAAAATTTTAATTACAGATTTAATTTCTTCCATAGACAAACCAAATAATACGGTGTCTTTGAATCATGCAAAACAGCCTTAAAGTAAATCTGAGAATATATTTTCCTATTTACAATAGCTTATTCCTAGTTAAAACTATAATTTTGTGTTTTCTCATATTCGTTTGTAGAACTTTATGTTATTTTTCACACATAAATTTATATAATTATAATCTTTCTTTACTTAAATTGTATAATTTGTAATCAATTTATTACACATGTTTATGGGATACGTGAACATTTCAGAAATACATAATATAACGAATCATCCTCAAATAAAAATAAACCTTTCCTTTAGTTAAACATAACATGTTTGTATTCGGTAGGAATATTAGTTACAAGATATTAGATTATGCTAGTATAGACAGAAAAAATGTTTGTATGATTTTCATGATTGAGGGGTGGGCCATGTGACTTCTCGCTGTTGAGACATATCGGCGACATACTGTTGTGGAAAATGACGTACAATATCTTATATACGCATAGCTTTTGTTTGTGCCTAAGATTGCTGATTACATGAATATAAGTGATTGTGGTATGCTGAAATAGTACATTTCGACACGGGTGGGGAAGTCGATTATTTAGCTGGTGTGACTTTTTGCACGAGCGAAGCGAGTGCGAAAGTCACACCACCTAAATAATCGACTTACGCACTAGTTTCGAACGGTATTTTATACTACGAGCGCTGAAAAATCATATCAAAGTTGTGATTTTGAGGTTAGAGTGGTATAAAAATAGTATTCGTTACTAGGTGATGAAACTTGGAAAAGTTGTGAAAGTAAGGGTGAAAGATAAATTTAGAGAGAATTTATTTGAAGAACAGATTTACATTTCGTTTAGTACACGCAAGTCAAATAAGATCGTTACGGATTGGCAAATATTTGTAGTGTGAAATATATAATATATTTGTCAGAGCTATTACTTATTTGCAAGCTTGACTTTTCGGTAAAGTAAATTCTGAGAAACGAACAACAATTTCAACAGATTGATTATATATTGTATTGACTTTTAGCGGTGTAAGAAGTGGGGTTACTAGAAAATTTCGTCCATTTTTTTCTAAGACTTAAAATACACGAAGAGTAAGACTATATAGAAAAAAAAAAAACAAGTTAAACCGAGGAATAAATATTTTATATTTTAATATAAGAAAATTAACTTGTTTTCACGTGTTAGAAAACGTACTACAACAACAATAATAACATTGAAAACGTACAACAACAATAATAACAATTTTCAGTTCAATCCCATCCAGGTATTAATTATTTATAATGACCAAATACCAAATTTACATAAAAAAAAAAATGGCAAAAAGTGTGTCAAAGTCGCCACTAACCCAGAGGATTCTAGTGGCATCGGACACACCACACAACCCTGCCCGCTCGGTTGTGTTCCCGACTCTCGACTCGGCGGAACCGAGACTAAGAAAGTCAGGCGCGTTTCCCGTTCTCTCGACCCGGGATTGCCGAGCTGGAGAACAGCTTTTTCCCATGGCGCGCGAGCATGCGCGCTCACTCGCGCACAAAGAGCCACAATGGGTGAAGTTCCAGAGATCGTTGGCGCAAACACCGTAAGGCAGCGGGCAGCCCGGTGGAGATGACATCTTGTAGACGTGAGGTGACAACGTCCGAGTGGTGTGGGGGAGCAGTACAGCACCACATAGACAGCCCAGTCGATGACACACAAGACGGCGCCGCACCATAGCCCCAGCTGGTGTGAAGTCCCCATTCATGATGCGGTCAGCAGCTGTCCCGAGAAACGACATAATTTTCGTTCTTATATACTAATCGAAGAGTCCGCTGGCCGCTTGCGAGAGTCGCGAAATACACGTGGAACTACGGCCGAGTCCGCCTGGCGGCCGCCGCGGTACTACTCCCCGATACCGTATAATATATGAGTCGGTATAGTAGGTACCTGGAATGTGCTATCTGGCGCTGACGCGTACTCTAATATAATACTTTGACGTTCGTAATGAGTAAATAAATAAATTTTGGTTCTTTAATAGCATATTTTGTTATTGTTATATGATATTTATAATCGACATTGACACCCCACGTATATAATATACATTAATTATCTTGTTTATGTGTGTTTATAAATTACATGTTGTATATTTTTACACTTCATTAATTTTATATTAGCGTATTATTATGTTTTACATCATGTGAGAGAAATTTATGAAATCGTTTAAATGAATGAAGCTGCTATTTATGAAACTTTAATATAGGCATGCATATTTGGACCGAAATTAACAGAAATGTCGTATTTCGTTCAAATGAAATCGAATACAGTGTATCTCGTGAACATGCAAGTAGCATATTTATTTAAATAGAAAGTCCGATTGGGAAATAAATGTATGGAGTTGAAAATTCATCCAAAATGAAATACAGAAAACGTGTAATAGATATTTTCATTCAACGGATAAAATTGAAATAGCTGGCCATTCTACGAAATTAATTTTGCTTATTGAAATTTCCAATACATATACATTGCAGCATACTCGTAATAATTTTACTTATGAAAAACGCTTCAACATTCCATCAAGTCGTGATTTTAATAAGCAAAATTTGCCTACCATCCATAACAATAACCGCATATAAAAAGTGTTATAAACAACAACCAAAAACTAGTTTATTCAAAATAATTCATTTATCAAGCTACACGAGAGAGCGACAAAAAAATCAGAAAATCGCTATCGATATAACGCAATCACTCGGGAGGGCGGCGATATTGACAGGCCTTAAAGGGTTCCGAGCTATTGGCGATATTCATCGGATTGCCGCGTCGCGCTCGCTCTGACGGGAGGCGGAAAGTTACATGAAAGATTGACGAGAAACGCACGTGCGCTCGCGCGAGATAGAAAGGAGGCTAGAGCCGCTGAAATAACGTCTGTGTATTACGGCCGGTAATGCGAAAAGGGCTTCCCGCGTCTGACAGGTCAACATCCGCAAACGAGCAGCGTGCCGCCGCCCGTGTAGTTTTACGTATATATATATATATATATATATATATATATATATATATATATATATATATATATATATATATATATATATATATATATATATATATATATATATATATATATATATATATATATATATATATATATATATATATATATGTATACGTGCGCGTTCTTCGTCCTGCTTTTTCCCTCTCTTTATCTTTCTTACGCGCTGGGAGGCTGCATATATGTTCATTCTGGCTTTATTTTGCAATCAGAGGTGACGTCGTGACTAATTTTCAGCATTATTCGTGCATGAAGGAGAGTGTATATATAGGATGTGAGCGTTAGGGCTAGGGTTGATAGAAGAATTGTATTAAAGGAGGAAATCCCTTGGTTGATGTACGTCATTTTTAGTTGCTTATTGCGAGTAGGTTTCGTATTTGGGTGGATGGACAGTAACATGAAAACATTGCGTTTGTTCTATATCATACAGTTATTATAATCCTTATTTTTTTAAGCTATTTGTTTTCACTAACTATATATCAGTTACGCAGTGTTCATTAACTTGTTTAGATAATATAATTATAGGTATACAAAGAACAAAATCGTTGATGAATTGTATAACAATTTCTCCAAACTTTTATTTTGTAAATAGTGGAACGACAAAAAAATAGTCGAAAATAACATTTTTAAACGGCGCTTCGGCACCGTTTAGATGCACACGCGCTTTGAATCATAAAAAGGTCAGCCTTCAATCAATCCGATTCTCTGCGTGTCCTGTGCGGAACTCACGCTATTTTCCAAAATTTATAGATTTCTTCGAACTGCATTCCGCTCGCATACCCGTCGCCCCGCGCTAAATAGAAAAACTCCCAAAGGAGAAAACAATAATAAAAGAAAAAAAAGACGGCTCTTCGAAAAGCCTGAAAACCCCATTCTTGCGCGTATATTTTTCCATACGAATGCCGCGCGTTCGAATCGCACAGTGGAATTGTTTGCGGTCGATAGGCTTTCAGCGACAGCGCTATGCGAGCGTAAACGTGTGGCAGTTGACAGTTTTTGCTTGATTAATTGTATAACACGCGACGTCCAGCGCGCTCGGACTCCTAATGTCCGCGCGAATAGTTCGCTTCCTCGCGTACACACACACACATATATAGATAGCGTATATAACATATATAGATGTGTGTGGGAGAGTCGAGGACAAGCGAGATTTATAGTACAGCCCTTCTCGCGCACTGTCCAGAAATTTCGATATAACATATTGTATATATTTGATGCGGCCCTATATACCACCCACGCGTGCGAGCGCAAGCGGTTGCCTCCCCCGTCGCCGAGCGACTGAATAATTTAGAGTGAGCGTGGGTGGGTGGGCGGCTGTTCGATGCATATTTCAGACTCGCGATGTCTGTTTTTAAGTTTCGTGTGATGTGTTTGATTTCCTGCGTAGACTGTTTGCCGCGCTGCGTCCGCGGGCACGCGCGTTTGCTTTCGCACACGCAGGTGAATGACGCACGAGCTGTGACAATGTCTCGGTCGGAGCGATTGAATTATATAAAGCTTTCGGAGTTGGGTGGAAGGGTAGATGAGATAATTCGAGAAGGCACTTAGCTGGTCTATTAGGACTGCCGATGGCCGGATTCGAGATGTATAAGGGATATAATTTATATATCTGTAAATAAGTAGAAAAGTGGGCTGACATATAGAAAAGTAAACCCTTTGACAATATTTAGCCGAGTATTGTGAGATATCTGGAAGAAGAGCTGAAATAAATTCGGTCGTATATTGTTTTATCGCGTGGGCAGCGGATGCCTCTATTGTTGGGTAATACGGATATGGAAGCAGAATAAGGTTGAACAAAACGTATAATTGATGCAATTTGTGGAAAAGTTTTATAAGTTCATCACGGAAATGGAGAAATTAATGTTTACTCCATTCGTATCCTATATAATATAAAATACGTTAAGCAATTATAACCCGATGAATTTAATTAAAAAAATTATACGTTTACCGCACGTTTATTAAACAATGCAGAATAACTATACTTTATTATAATCAAAAATTAATTCCCCATAAAAAGTCAATACCTTTTTTAACATAATTATAAATCTATAAAACTGTCGCGCGTTGCTAAAAACCGCGACATCCATCTCTTTCCGTCCATTAAAACACGATAATTTCGCGAACCGTACGCGTTAACTCTATACAAATCGACGAACCGCATTACCGCGCATCATCGTGTGCCACGGAAAATTCGTATATCGCCGCAGGAAAATGCATCCTGATGCGATAACGCCGTCGCGGTAAAACGTTAATATCGGCCCGTCATCAGCGCCGAAGCGAGCTTTTTTCCGCCCTTCCTGAATACATATATGTATTCAATGGACATAAATAAATAGCCGATAGGTACGGAACGCGTTTCGCCGCTGGCAGCGAGCGCGAATTGTTGTTGATGCACGGCACGTGATTTTATTTCCTTTTTCTTTTTTTTTGCCCTTTCATAGATATTTCGTTAGCCGCCGGAACAATAGTTTTGACGGGTGATCGAACGTTTTCAAATAAAAACGTTCGATAATTTAATATCGCGCCGGTAACTATCTTTTCAATAATACTTATGAACTAGATTCATATATTTAAATAAATTGTTACGGACTTGAAAGTTTCATTTACCTCATTTCCGGTCTAACAATTAATAATAAAATTTTGTAAATTCTATATGTACATGTCAAACTAAGATACTTGATTTATATATTATATAAAGCGACCTGTTGTCTTTAGCCCCGAGGGTCACCGTCCCACGCCTCGAAAAAGTTCGTCTGCTCCCTGACCCGCACATCTGATAGGAGAAAGAATATGGGTATCGGTATATACCTAGCTGCTCTTTGAGCCATACTTCCGACCATGCATGGGAACCTACGCAATCGTTCCACAATTCTATTATTTTTTCGTATTTAAACAATCTTTTTAGAAAAAGATACACTCACTTTTTCAATTTTTCTCTTCGTAATAAAGAAAAATATCAAACGCTTTCCTATACCCCCTAGTCAACGCTCCTATAAGTACACGCTTTCCCGATGGAGTCTAGAAATAGACGGAAAACGAACCAGACCGCAACATGAGGCCTCGGCTTCAGTCCCCCGAAAGGCAGCAGAGAGAGAACGCCGATGAGTCAGCTTCAACGGAGAGTCCTTTTAACAACACAGGATAACACGCTACCCATGATTTCCCAGCTTATTATACAAAGTTCAAAGTTAGTGTAATAATAGGCCAAGTGTAGAAAAGCAAACTTCAACTTTTTCATATATGGAGGTGTACGGACTGACTAGAGGCGCGTTAGCCGTAAGTTTTCAGGGTTCAGATGTAAATTACAATAATTTAATAAATCTATTATAATCATTATATATGTTTTTAATGTCAGGATATCGAAGGAACTTTTAAAAGAAATGTGAAGCCTATATTATGCGTATGTGTAAGTAAATAAATTGGCAGACTATTTGAAAATGTGCATGCCAGAAAAGTGATAATAATAATATATAATACAATCTTCGTAAAATGTGCATGTATTATGAAATCCATGCTATTTTTAGGATAGAGTGGAGGTGATATTAATTATGTACTTCTACATAATAGTTCAATCGTTACACGGAGAAAACTTTATTTGTAAACTGTACTTTTTTTATAAGAAAATTTATTATTTTCATAGTAGCGCTGGGACACACTAGACATGTGGGATTTTTACTTTTTAAACAGTAATTTTTAAGATTTTCGTAGTAAATTTTACTTTTTAAATAATAATTTTTATGATATTTTTCAGCAACTTTTACTTTTTGAAATAGTAATTTTTATGACTGCTGAAATGAAATATCAGTCACATAATCAGTCAATTTGCTACAAAAATATAATAAAAACTAATAGTTTAAAAAATAAAATTTTTAACAAAATTATAAAAATTATTATTTAAAAAGTAAAATTGGCTACGAAAATCATAAAAATTACTATTTACAAAAGTAATAATTCCACCTGACTGTGTCCCAGCACTACTGTGAAAGTAGTAAATTTAATTATAAAAAAAGTAATGTTTACTAATAAATTTTTCTCCGTGTACTTCTGCAGGTGGTAAAAATCGCAGAAAATATTTCAGAAATCCAATGATGGGTTATTGTTAAGAAATTGGGTATCATTATTGAATGCAACTAAATGTGTTTTTAAAATTTTCATTATATTATTCATCCTCCAGATAAAGCACCCTACTGAACATACATTTATTTATCCCAATTGACTGCATATAATCCCACACTCCCTTACACATATTTTACATTCTTTTTCAATATCCATAAATATAATACGCAATAACCCAATTTTTCGCCGCTATTACAGAATATAAAGCGGAGCAGGCGTGGCGGATTCGCGCTCCGTGTATCCGACGGCGACAGCAGCATCTGGCACGCTTATCTCAACGAGAACTTGAGACAGCTAATGCTCAACAATGCGCTTCTTCTTACGCAGGGTAGCGTCATTCGCGTCAAGAAGTTTTATCCCATCGTGATGGCAGATCCATTGACAATGATGTATGTACATATACGAATACATTGCTTGCATATTTTTCCGATTTTGCGTATATTAATTTTTAATGGATCGTTTGAAAATTTATTTCAGATGCAAACCAGGTATGTTGATAAACGACGTGGAGATTTTGCATCAAGTTCAACGTTACGGATACAAGGCTGACGCAGCATAGAATATCGTTACGGCGAGATGGAAAAAGAGACTATCTGTGGGGTTTCGTTTAGATAATATTATATTCTTATCAGTGGATCGAAAAACAGATCTAGAGATTGGATGGGTATACTTTCACGATCAAACTCCTTATGTTTGTTTCACTTACGTATACTTTTAACGTAAGATTAAATTATTATAATTATCTCTAAACTATACATAACGATGTTATTAATTTGTTTGATTTGCGTATTCTGCCACTTTTACGAATATAAGATATTCCATCTTAACACAGTTATTATTTTTTAATGTATAAAATGTAAAAAGAGATATTTATAAACAAGATCCTGTCGCCAAAAAAATAATCTTCATGCATTAAAAATAGTTGAGTATAGATCATTAAAATAAGAATTTCTATAAAGTATAAAAATTAATTTGCATACAATTTTGGAAAATAAATACGTTGAACAAAAAACTTGGTTCGTCCTTTTTTATTTACTATTACATTTTTCTTATAAAATGATATTAAATTAATATTTAGCATTATTTTAATGCTAAATCAATCCCAGAAGTTCATAAAACGCGGTATAATATTTCGCCATTGCATAAGTGCACTTTCTACGTTATCGACAATCGGCATGATAAAAAGTTATCGTTGGACATTTGATATTGATAGTGCAGATTGTAACTGCACCGATGCAGTTTCTAAGTATAGGGCACATGCAACCGCAACAATTTTTAAGAAAACAAATTAATATTCATGGACAATGTGCATATTAAATTAATTTATTTTGTGTTTATATTTTGTGCATATAATATGCAGATGATGAAAATATATGGGACAATACAAATTAATACACATAAATAATGTCGATACCAACTTCGATTTGCAACTGTACATAGGGGAAGGCGGGGCATGGCGTGTCAGGTAGGTAAGTTTGGCACCCTCATATTTTTAATATTAATGAATGCAAAAAATGTAATTTTTACATAAACCTAATTAGATATGCTTTTAGAATTTTCCTCTATACTTTTGAGATTATAGATAATGTTTAACATTTAATTTAATAAGATTGAAAATCGGTGCTTAGAAACAAGGTTGACTTCATTTTTAAGTCGCTTGGAGCAACGAGAAAATGATTTTTTTTCTAAATGAGACCAAACCTATTTGATAGTTTCAACTTTTATCTTTCAAGCCCTGTTTTTGTTTTTCTCAGAAAATCTTTATAAATAATATAATTAAAAAAATGAAAATGGTATTAAAATGGGGGCATGACGTGGCACCCTGGCGGGGCACGCGTGACACACTCGGGCGTATCAGTGCGCCGCGGCGGCCGCCGAGCGAAGTGATGTAACCTACAAACCAAAAGTGGAGCAAGATGGGTTAACAACTACGCAGTGCAATAATTTAGTTTTAAGTAGTTTTTAGTTTCAATTATTACATTAATAAGTAAATAACGATTATTTCGACTGCGTATTAAGTTATAGAGTAGAAAAAACAATGGTAAGGAAGGAATCAATTGTAGATACTCAAACTGCCTTTTTCAATGGTCAGGTAGTTCAAATATGTTACATAGATGAAAATGATGCAAAATCTTTAAATTTAAACTTATTGTAATAATAATGATAATTTGTTAATCAAACAAAAGTATTATGTTGTGATCATATTTTATAAGAAGAAATTTATAATATAAAATCATTTATTAAAATGTAATAATTTATTTTAAAATAAAAATTGTTATGTTCCTTGATAAAAATAAAATTTTAAATTTTCAATAGACTGATTAATTATTTGATTTTTGAAAATTTTATTATGGCATAATTATTAAAGTATTAATTACTGGAAAAAAGAATTGAAAAATACCTATAGTAAAATATTAAATTTGACCGTGCCATGCGTGCCCCGTCGGGTGCCACAATCCACCCGCCGGTGGGGCACGTAGAGCATTTTTTTTAGAATTTCTTTTCTGTATTTTATCAATAATTAAAAGAAAATGAAAAAAAAGTTAATAGTTTATTTTATTTTATTTTTTTCTGATCTAATTATTCCGTTTTTGTACATTTTGAAATAATACACGGTTTAGTTGTTATTTTTAATCAAAGTTAGGGTGTCACACGTGCCTCGCCCTCCCCTATACCTAATCAAAACAAATGAACTTTGACAACATCAAAAACAGGTGAAAATTTACTTTTCAGGGCTACTAACCCAAAACATGATTTCTTACTAAATATCAAAAGTGGTCACATACTTAACTCATTTTAATTTTTCCTTGTATATAAATAAAATAAGTTTCATCAGCCTGGAAAAATTTCTGCGCCCCGTGTGTCGCTGCGGTCGGCAATCTACACACATGTTTTGAGCGACCGCTGCCTGAACTAGTCACAACAAGTTGGCGGGAATTCACGACGCCTAGCCTAGCCACCTACGCCTACACCGCAGATAAGTACATCGATTATAATTGTAAAACCAAGATATATAAAACCAGAAAATTTCGGTGAAAAAGATCGCTGGCCGAAAAAGTATCGGGTGCAGAATAGTTCCATTGACGGAGATTTTCATCGGTTTCTGTTAAAAGTCAAAGACAAGATGCCCGAGCTAACGGAAGGTGCCTTAGACGTAAGTCCCTTTGTCCTGCTGCAACATGGTTATGCCGCGGTGGCGCGTACTATTACGTTTCGGTATTTTTCGATAATTACGCGTTGATTTTGCAATTTTTCAGAAAATTATGAATGGCGAGGAGGTAGACGAGCCAATCTTGCAGATTTTGGTGAGTTTACATTTTTTCACTCATTGAAGCTGTAGACTCTGTTGCATGCATAGGTCAAATTTTTCTAATGTTGATATATTTTTTTAATGTTATAGGGAAATAAAAAGTTGGCTAGTTCGTCTAGTGGGGAGAGGTACCGATTATTAGTCTCTGATGGTGTCAAGTCCAACTCTTTTACTATGCTGGCGACTCAGTTGAATGCTCTCGTCACCGACAATATTCTGTCTGAACATTCCATTGTTAAGATCAATCGATATGCTATCAGTATGGTAAACAATGGTGGTACTCAGAGGTGAATTAGCAATTTCCTATTATTTACTTACTCTAGCTTTCAATGTTACAAAAATTTATAAGAAAAGTTTACTATTTGATATGCATAATCTTTTCCAATGTCATGCTAAATGATTTTTCATCAGAATGTAAAATTTGGTACTACGGAATCTAAAATTTGGTACTACGGAATCTAAAATTTCTGATTTAAAAAAAATGCTACATAAAGTTGAGACATTAGCATGTTTTTGTATTTTTTTTCTTTCCAGACGGGTTATGGTCATCCTCAATATTGAAGTCTTGGTTCCTGGCGACCAAGTAGGAAAAGTTTTGGGAAGTGTCAATGGTGAAAGTGGAAAACCAGAAGAAGTAGCAACATCAGGCCCAGCAATGACTAATGGTCATTCAAGACCTATGAATCAACAACCAGTATCAAGACCAGCACCTAAAGCCAGTATGTCTTACTTATCTGAAATAATATATAAGAATCTGCCATAAATTAATTAATAAATTCTCAATTGAAGATAATGCAAGTGCAAATCAGCTTAATGATTCACTTTCCGGTGATGGCATACATACGACTCCTATAGCTGCTCTAAGTCCTTATCAAAACAGGTAAATATTGTGTAAGAATATGTATGCAAGTCTTGCATAAATAACTACAATAATTATGTGATATGTTGTTTACATTTTAGATGGGTTATTAAGGCTCGTGTAACAAATAAATCACCAATAAGAACCTGGTCCAATTCTCGTGGTGAAGGAAAACTTTTTAGTCTTGACTTACTTGATGAAAGCGGTGAGATTAGATGCACAGCTTTTCGTGATCAGTGTGACAAATTTTATGATATGATTGAGGTACAGAAAATTGTTTTTACATGTGTAAAGAAAACTAAAAAAGATTATATTATTAAAGTACCTTAAATAACCTTGCTTTTACAGATAGGAAAGGTTTATTATATTTCACGTGCCCAATTAAAGCCTGCAAATAAGCAATTCAACAACTTAAAAAATGACTACGAAATGACTTTGTCAAATGAGTCTCAAATAGCAGCCTGCAATGAGGAAACTGAGGAAATTCCAACTTTACAATTTAACTTTGTGCCAATAAGTACTGTTGAATCTAAACAAAAGGATGAGTTAATTGATGTCTTAGGAATTGTCAAAACATATAGTGATGTGCAAAGTCTTACTGCAAGATCTACAGGTCGAGAACTTAAAAAAAGAGATATTGGTATTGTTGACGAAAACAATGATTTAGTAAGTACTTATGCAAATTTTTAAAATATAAAAATTTTATCGAAAGTTTCCATTTTATTTTAAAAATTTTACTTTAGGTAACAGTTACACTGTGGGGAACTCAAGCTGTTGATTTTGATGGTACCACTAATCCTGTGATAGCTATCAAAGGCGCGAAAATTGGTGAATTCCAAGGCGGAAAAAATCTTTCTTTAATCGCTTCGTCAATGCTCCAAGTTGATCCAGATATTCCACAGGCACATAAGTATGTCATTTTAACTGAAAATCCATATGAAATTAAAAAATATATATTTTGACAATTGTAATAACTATTACATTTAGGTTACGAGGTTGGTTCAAAACCGTTGGTGCAACAGAAGAATCACGCTCTTTATCTAAAAGTGTTGGTGGTGGTGGTAATATGAATGGACCTTGGTCAACATTCAAAGAAGCAGAAGAACAAAGATTTGGACATCCAGACATGCCAAATATGTTTATTACCAAGGCAACTGTCAATCTTATCAGATCTGAAAATTCTCTTTACAAAGCATGTCCTGCAGAAGGATGTAAAAAGAAAGTTGTTGATCAGAGTAATGGAATGTACAAATGTGAAAAATGTCAAAGGGAATATCCTAATTTTACTTACCGTATATTGGCCAGTGTGAGTATTACAAATTTTTTATAAAAATCAATGAATACAGCTAATTTTATTAATATCTTGCAATTTTCATATTACAGACTAATTTAGTAGACTGGACTGGTAATCAGTGGGCAACAGCATTTAATGAGGAAGCTGAAATTTTATTATCTGCAACTGCTCAAGAGCTTGGAGAACTAAAGGAGAGAGATAATGATGCATTCCTGGAGAAAATTGGAACTGCAGCATTTAAATCTTATATCTTCAAATTACGTCTTAGATTAGAGAACTTTAATGTATGTAACGCCAAAGTACTTACATGTGTGTGTGTGTGTGTGTGTGTGTGTGTGTGTGTGTGTGTGTGTGTGTGTGTGTGTGTGTGTGTTTGTGTGCGCGCGTGTGTGTGTGTGTGTGTGCATAGTTTGAAAAGATTATTAAATTTCTACGTTTTCTTTTCAGGATGAAAACAGATTAAAAGCAACAGTTGCTTCGATTCAACCTATTAACTACAAAGTTTATACTGATCAATTATTAAGTAAGATTAAGGAGTTGGCTGACATAAAAAATTAGAATCGTATATGTTTATTCTTTGGATATTCAATATTACTATTTTTTCATACATCTGTTTTTGCGTTATTTAAGTGGTTTTGTACCATTATTAAATCTAACGCTTTCATTTTGATTATGATTATATGCTTAAAAAATTATTGTAGAGTAGATGAGGACTCATTTATAGATCATTACTAAATCTAGAGTTTTCATTTTGATTATAAGCTTAAAAGTTATTGCATAGTATATGAGAACTCGTTTATGTTTTCAATGGCTCTCAAATTTTCAATTGAAATGAAGATAGAAGTTACGATTCAATAATAGTTCTTTATTGTGTGTAAAAATCCTACTTATTGTGTTATAATCAAACATTCACTCCGATCGGCGTACAAATCTATATATTTAATTATAGGCTCGTAATTTATATACGTTATTTTTTAAATTAATGTGAAATTATTCTTATCATGTATATTGAATAAAGCAAATTTTTTTCTAAGAACAGTTTGATGTATTATTTGCGTGCCTACATATATGTGTGTATCAGTGCAACTATTCAAATATTATAATAATTATGTAATACAAGTCATGGGGACATATGTATCCATAACAAATCATTTTTAATACAAAGAATAAAATAATTCTATACATGCTAGCTATGCTTAAAAAGAGAATACTTTCCTATAGCAAATATTTACGAAATAGGGTGACTGTACCAGTAGCTGGACGATTACTAGAAGATGGACAAATTGTATTTTATTTAATTAACAACAAACTTTCTAAATCTGTACTTCATTTTAACAAATTTTTTTTATCAGATTTACATATCTCTTAACCGTAAGCGGTATCAATTAACGGTTAGAAAATCGTGCATCTATATATATAGGACTAAGCGTCCATCTATTGGTTTAGTCAACCTATATTGAATACTAGCGAGTAGCGATAGTTATATACATTTCTTGATCTAAGTGTTGTAAAAATTAACAATAATTCAAATTTAATATTTAAAACTAAAAAAAAATAATTGAACATTTTTTTCAAAGTCGCACATTAAAAGCGTTAAAGGTGAGGATTGTCTTCAATACCCTAACAATAGTATATTATGCATCTAGGGAGGAAAAGTAAAGAATGTCCCAGATCGCATGGAAATTGTCACCCGAGCCGAAGGCGAGGGTGACAAACATGCGATCTGAGGCATTCTTTATTTGCTCCCGAGGTGCATATACGATTTTTTTGCCTGGCGAGGCCGAAAATACAACCTTCGCGATCGGGTGCCGGGAGCAAAAGTGGTACTTTTGGCCCGCCAGGCAAAAAAAAATCTTAATGGCCATTGGTGTTGACAATGATAAATCCGAAATGTAGCGTAACGTCCTGGTGTACGTCGCATTGCGCGCAGAAGGCCGATAGTCTTTGCGTACTTTTCTTTTACAGTTACTGCATGTTTTATCAAAGTTTGTATATTTTACAATTTTCGCTGTGTCTTTCTCGGTCTTAGTAATTATTCATTGCAAGCTGGACTGTAAATCTCAAATAATATAAATAATGTAAGGAAATGATTGTAAAAAGCATTTTATAATAAAACAAAAATTTTTAATAAATTTGCATTGGGCAGGAATTTCATTATGTTAATGTATCAAATGCAGCTTTAAAAATGTTGATAATAATTTGCATTACCTATTTGATTGAAATTAAAAATTTGAAGAAAAAAAAATTTAAATCGATTAATTTTGATTAGAAACAAGCTTCAATATTTAAGTAGATTTTTGGTAATTCAAATATGTTGTATGGCTATATAATATAGACACACATAGTAAATATCACTTATAATCCTGAGGAAACTAAATATCGATCATCAACATATGCTTTTCGAGTTCTTATAGGCAAAATCAGTACTCGTGCTCATAAAATTCATCCCTCCGCGTGTCTCATCCTCGTTTTATTACCGCATTATTTACGTTTATATCTCGCCGTTATCACGAATGACACATGCAGTAGTAGGCGGGTAATCTTCCTTCTACAATACCCATATCCGACTTTTCGAGTTCCTTCTTCACACCGAATCAGAAATCGCTTTCGCTTGCACGCGCGCATGATGCGCTCAGCGCACGCGACGAGTGTGATTTGATTGACCAAAGATCAAAGCCGCGCAAACTGTGTTATTTTTCCAGCGCAGCGCGCTCTCTCACCCCGTGCGAATTAATATACACGCGACACACTAGCTACTGTAGCTGTGTATAGGTATGTATATACAAGAATAGTGAAGGAGAGAAGAGAGAAAAACAACTACGACGACGCGAGAGCGAGCCAAGAGTGTGAGAGAGCGTGGGAGCGAGACGGAGCAAGCCGCGCGCATATATAGGCTAGATAAGACGTTCCCGCGCGCGACAGAGACGGAGAGCTTGCGCGCGCGCTACTGGGGTACAATATAGCCGAGAGGCGCGGGCGCAGGTATATATATATATATATACATCCTATACGTGGATATATGCGTATATATATTCACACAGGGCGCAACGCGCGCGCGAGAGCGAACCCTCGAAGAGACAGAGATAGCGGGAGGAGTCTCACTCTGGCGCGAGTGCACGAGCACCCATATGGAAAAGCGCATATAGGTTAGAGAGGCGACGACGGGGGTGTGTGCGCGCGCGAAAGAGGAAGCGAGACGGAGCGATTCGCCAGCGAAGGGCCCAAAAAGGGAACGCGCTCGCGCGCGCCTGTTCTATATATGTATATAGGGTATATATAAGTACGACAACGGCGACGCGACGGGGGCATCATCAGTAGCAGCGGGCAGCAGCAGCTAGGTCTCTTCTCTCGGTTCTCTCGGGGGCTGAGAGAGAAATTTCGAGGGCGAGGGAGAGAGAGGGTGACTGCTGCGACTGCCGCCACCACACACATCACGGCTACGATCAGAGGCACACGGGGGTGGCACAGCCGCGCGCGCAGAGGGACAGAGGACACCTGGCCGCGACATATCTCTCGTCATCATCATGAGTCCAGCGAGGAGCTGCAGTTATCGTTACAGCAGGAGTAGCTAGGAGTGGTGCACACCTTCTGCCGCGTGCCGCGCTGCCCGAACTACACTGCTGTGTGTGCATAGTGCATCGTGCACACGTCGCGCGCGCGAGAGAGAGAGCAGTCAATCGTTATCTCCCCTAACCTTTCGGCCGCTCGCGCGCGGGCGCTGGAGAGAGGGATAGAGAAAGAGAGAGAGAGAGAGAGAGCAAAGCATCAGCAGCAGCGGGACCGTGCATAATACCTCAACCTCGGGGGTGTTGCAGCAGTGTGTGCGTACGTGCGTGCAATCCGTGGCTCACGCGCGACTCTGTCTCCCGTGTGCGAAGAGGATACACGAGAAGGAGAGGGAGAGAACGAGAGCGCGCCCACGAGGAAGCGTGTTCAGGTGGCCACGAGAGAGGGAGGCAGAGTCAGAGCGGGGGAGATAGAGAGATATATACGAGCGAAAGCCCACGATGATGCGTCGGCCGAGGCTCGCCCACGACTCCTAGTTTTCACCGTGCTAGAGCCACCGGCTGAGAGGATGAGGGCCTGTCTACTGCTACAGCGACGACGGATCTAGGCGCAAGAAGCGTGTGCGTGACTCTCGCGAGTTTGTTCGCGGGCGACGGTGCTGGTGCGCGGTGGTAGTGTGCACGCGGCGGCGGCGAGTGCGTGTGGGTGGTGGTGGTGCGCGGAGGCGAGGAAGAGACACAGACGGCGAACACGACGACGACGACGAAGAGGTGTGAGGGTGCGGAGCCGTCGTCATGGCATCGTCTCATAAGGGCATACAGATCGGCAACGCCTGGTTCCAGAAGAAAATCAACCTGCGGCCCCAGCATAGGGGCGTGCACCTCGTCACCGAGGAGATACTCAGGCAGATACCCGAGCTCTGCCAGTTCTCTGTTGGCCTTTGTCACATACAAAGTGGGTAGAACCTTGAGACAGATCTGGACTTCCAGGGCCCAGTGTCTGGTCTGCATGATAAGAGTAGGCATTGAAAGGGCTTGTCACATTGGGCTTGTTGAGTTTTAGTAAAAGTTTTGTATTGGAAAGCTAGGTTTTCTTTTGGAGTCGAGCTGTGCTCCGAAAGTTGGTGGAACAGAGCGGAGCATTGGAAATGTTTGAATGACTTTGATGAGAATTTGAATTTTGAAATGGCTTAGATCTTTAAAACATGACTTTTTTCAACAATGCTATGAATAATTAATAAATTCGCATATTACGTGTTAGTCTTTGACCTGACCTAGTGTTTACGAAACAAAACCTGTTGAAAAGATGTGTAATGTTACGGAGATATATACTTAACTATTTCATTGATAGTTGTTCAACATTTATACAATTCTTAATTTTTATATATTTAAGTTGATAAAACTGATAAAATGAAAGAAGTACTTTTCAATTTTATAATTATAATTAATAAAGACTTACAGTATTGTTAGAAATAATTTAACAGATTTTTTATAACAATTGGGTATAATATTTGAAAAATATAAATTGAATAATTTTTAAAACAAAATGAGTAATAGACTTTTTATGATTATAATAACCAATTTATACATTTTTCAAAATATTCAGTAAAATTTAATACATGATTTTAATCTTTAATTATATTATTAATAAATGTAAGTTTTAGATTTTCAATACCTTAAAAAAAGAAAAAAGAAGAGAAGGAAATTATCTAGTTATAAATAAATATTGGCTTTTCATATATGAGGAGGACATAGACTATGTTTTTATTAATTTTTTATCATAAATGAAACTGTCATGTTTTTAGTTTTTTCTTATAAATAGTACTTTAAATATTAATATTAAACAATTATAGAGACTATTCATGTTGATTTATTTTATTGAAAATGTGCTTTTATCAATGTCTAATCTTGTCATTTACGATATTAGTAATTTTTATTAAATGAAAAAATGATATATAAAATTTTCATTTTCAGTACTGCATACATCAGCTAGTTTGGCGTTAAATGAGAGTTGGGATCCTGACGTGAGGGACGATATGGAAATGATGCTTAACAAAATAGTTCCTGAAGGATTACCATACAGACATAGCTGTGAAGGGCCTGATGACATGGTAAAGTAAAACTAAAATTATGTAATACGCTAGGAAGTTTAATTTTATTTTTGGTCAAGGATATTTAAAGGTTTGGTCCTTAAATAACATTTATTGCTTGTTATAGTTTTAATTTTCACTTTGATAATAATTTATAAATAAGCTAATAAAAAAGTAATATTTTATAGCATTTAGAACTTTAGTTAAAAAGATTTTATAGCTGTTAGTATCGCTGGTCAAACGCATTTCATAACAGAAAAAATTAATGACAAATGGGCATGAATCACTATTGATTTTATGTGTAATAAGAGAAAACACCCTTCTTATTATTAAATCCAATGTACTTTAAGAAGATTTGAAGTTAAGTTTAAATTTCTTAAATATTTTGTTTGCACTCTATATTTTTTAAAAAAATTTCAATTAAATTGAAGATTAACCTATTTTTTATTCCATAAAAATTAAAAGATGTTTGTAATATAATTAAAATGATAAATATAAATAAATAATGAAAATAAAATGGTATAAGTTAATTAAAATTCTTTTACTTCGAAAATTTTTATGTATATAAAATTAAAAATTAAATATCATGTGTACAAAATCCATAACAGTATTCAAGACTTAAGTTGAATTTTGTATTGAATTTTAAATATTGAATTACTTAATAATATTATTAAGTAATGCGTAATATATGCTTTCATTTCACAAACAAAATTGCATATTTTGTTGATATTTATTCATTGGCCAATGTTTTTTTATAAATTCAGTTTTGCAAGTCTACATTGATTCGAACATAAGTAAGAATTGCTTTGACAAAGCTTATCATTATATAACAAATGATAAATTGACAGACAATTTTTTCATTCTAAATCATCATACGTTAAAATGTACATAAAATATTCCACTCCATTTTCTCTAGAAAAATTTGTAATATTTAATATAATTAAGTTTATTCAAACCAAAAAGCAGGTATACACTTTAAAAAGTGAGATGTTTAACAATTTATCATATAAAAATTGTAGTAATAGTAATTGCTTCATTTGCAGGCATGTTAAATTATCATTTTCTGCAATACCATTAATAAACCAAACCTTCATAGTAAATACTTAAAGATTCTGTAAAATTATCTTGAAATCAAGAATGTATTTAAACATCTTTATAATTACTTTCACATTTCAATGCTTATGTACAATATAAATCCGAGCACCATGTATAAATATTTTTTTGAAAAATTTGTATAAAAATGATTATCTTTTGTTCATCTAAAAATTTTTGTCAATGAATTTTCCTTTGCACCACTTCGTCACTTATTCGAAAACTCCAAATATCACACGATTCTCTATACGCTTCATTTCGAATTGGGCATCCCGAAACTCGAATTCACATCCCCGCAATCACCGTCACTAAAACCGCCTCTACACTTATTTTCAGCCGGCGCACGTGAAGGCGTGCTTCCTGGGCTCGTCGCTGAGCATCCCTATAACGGACGGCAAGCTGGCACTGGGCACGTGGCAAGGCGTCTGGCTCTGCGAGCATCGTGACCACGCGGGCAGTCGCAAGCTCGTGCTTACGCTTACGGGCTGCCTGAGCAGCTCGGCGCGCAGCCCCCTCAGCCCTGTCAGCCCGATAGCCTCGACGAGCAGCTAGGACCACTCGCACCCGCGTAGGCGCGGCAAACGCACGCTGCGCAAATCTACCTCCAGCAACACGAGCTAGCAGCCGCCTGCCTTTAGCCCGACGCCAAGCGTAGCATCCAAGGAAGAGTGACTGGATACACGCCACGCGGAAGAGCGCTGGAACACGTGAGAGCGCGGGATCTATAACGAATGATTATTAAGAGCGAAGAAGAGAGAGTGAGAGAGAGAGAGAGGGGAAAAGAAAGTGCAGGCTCGTCGCCGACGCGTTGGCTGCTCGAAGACGCTCATTACGAGAGGTAGAGAGAGAGAGAAAGAGAGAGAAATGACGACGATACACGTTCGCTGCTCCCTCGGCACTTGTATTTTGCAGTTTGCTATGCTCGTTGTGTTTTCTCATTGGTTTGCGCTGCGTGCTCGGCAATCCCATTGGTGTGCCTTCAAAGGTAACTTTGACTTAAATAAATAAATAAATATATATATATATATATATATATATATATATATATATATATATATATATATATATTACTCGTTAGTTATCATTTTGTGAATTCGTTGACGCTACTTTTGAGAGTCAAAGTTACCCCAGAGGTCCTATTACATCAAGTTAACGTGCGCTATTTGGCACATTAGACACCAAAAGATAATCATTATTCGTCTATAAATTGCGTTTAAAATTCTACGCAAATGTTAATTTTGTAGACTATTGCAGATCTTAGATTCGATCATATCATCATTTGAAGCAAAAAAGAATCTAAAAATTTCGTACTTTCAATTAAGAAATTTAATTGGATACAGTATAATTGTAAACAATTGATTCGTACAACTGGTGGATTGCGAGTGCATAGCTAAGTTAGTGAAGTAAAGAAAAGTTATGGAATATTTGCGCAAAGTATAAAATACGAACGTTGGCGAAACAGGATATATCGTTGGTATCCGACGTATCTGAAAGCGTGGCATTTTCGCCCGGTTTTCTTTAAAAAATCTTTGTACAAATGCACAGTAAGTTTTTCGCTAATTTCTATTAATTTATGACTAATTAATACTTAACATTCAGACTATTATTCAAATAAGCACAAAAAGTTTAAGTAGGTAGGAAAGGTTCAAATACGGAAACCTTAACTGTGTATTTACAGATTTTCGGATTTTTAAAGAGTAGGAAAACAATGAATGTAATATGGAAGATAAATGCATTTTTGGCTTTATGCCCTTATTTCATAAAATTAGGTATTCCATAATTTAAATATTTGATTTTAAGATATTTAGCATAACATAAATTAAAGATTACGTAAATTTATCGACTGCTATTTACTTTTTTTAAATAGCATTTAAATTAGGTATTTATATTAAATTCTACTTAGTTTTTCCAACCTCTGAATTAGATAAATTTTAAAATTTTTACGTAACAATTACGTACGATGTATATATATACACGTGTTTTTTTCTTTTTAAATAAAAAATTGAAAAAGTTGAAAAATATTAAGTGGTTACAGCAACGTACAAGTAACGTACAAGAAACATTGTTTTTTACATACCAAACATAAATTTGGACACGATATTGCAATTAAAAGTTTAAAAACACCCTATCGCATAAAAAGCAGAACACTAATTGATGTTATAATAACGAAGTATACTTTTAACGTAAACGATGGTTACCAAAGAACTTTAAGTCTTATTTTTTTAAACCAAGCGAAACAAGAGAAAAACAAATAGACAGGATAAAATTACTTAAGGAATATGGTCGTACAAGCCTGTATACGGCCTTCTTGCAACCAACGCGTCAAATCCGTGCAAAGGGGGTAAACTCGACAGCGTCGACACACGAATATTATAGTCTTACAAGAGTACGAGAAAGCGAGAGAGAGAGAGAGAGAGAGAGAGAGAGAGAGAGAGAGAGAGAGAGAGAGAGAGAGAGAGAGAGTTCATATATATGTCCGGAAATCCCTTGATTTTCCTTGGCAGAATAAAAAAAAAGAAATTGAAAAATTGAGGAAAGACAATGGCCGTCGTTCCGTAAATCTGTAAAAGCTGCCAGAGCAGACCTTTTTACGCTTCGTCTGCATAAATATAAATATAGATATATATCCATGTACATATATTTATATGTATATTTATTATAAAATCCAGAGAGAGACTCTAAAAAATAAATACCGCAAAGATTTACAATATTAGTATCTAGTACTATTTCCACGTATACTCTTGGCTAAAATTAATCTATATTGCATTCTGAATACATGAAGCGTCCGAATACTTTTTGAATTTAAACAAAAATGATCGTACATATAGTTTTATTTCGAGGGAGCGATGAAAGGGCCCTTTTGTAATAGCGATGCGTCTCTATGTACGGTATGAGTAAGCGTGTACTTGTTGCTCAGACGTCAAAGGAAAAGGTGAGAATGAAGATAAAAACAAATATAAATATGGAGTCGAGTCTCGAGATAACCAAGAATCGATCTTTTGAACGAAACAGGGAAAATCACGTGTATTATTCCTCTTTTTGAATTTCATTTATAACTAAAAAGTTCAAAGACATATTAAATATTTGTAAATAAATATATTGCTATTATTAAGGTTTTGCAATATATAAAATTCAGCAAATTTTTTTTTTGAAAATCATTAATCACATATACTCTATTAATACTATTGAATATTAATTTAACAAATTAAATATCGCACAAAATACAATAGAACAACAGCAACTAATTATTACAGAGGTGCTTAAATTTTACACGAATTCCATTTTCAGTAGTATCATGTTTTCTATTTACCCTGTTTCGATCAGCAGACATTTAACATATAAAGGTTTTTTGGCATTGTTTTTGACGTATTTGGAGGCCCGACTTCTACTTCATTAACAACTACTACATAAGCAAAATAAAGAGCGACGCGATTTACGAAAAAATCACACAAATACACATTTTCACATACACACACTCCTCAAACATTATTTCAAAGATTCATTACGACTTTGCTATTTTTTTATCGCGACAAACAATTTTACAATAAATGCAACGTATAATCCATTTATTTCGAGTAAGAGAGTGAAAAGAAGTGAAAGCGAAAATGAAATAAAGTGAAGTTAAGTGGGAAAATCATGCGTATTTATTTGTGGATGATCCTGTTGTAACGATGTAAAACGTATTACAAGTATAAATAAGTAATTTGCTCGTCCGCGCGCGCACCATGGATAAAAAGAGAAAGAGGAGGCGCGATAACGAATCAGGCGTGAGCCATTATAAATAAATAATAGGGAAAAAGCGTTGTTATTTAATTATTAATAATTATATTATAATTTACAATTAAATATAAAAGATATACAAATGATGTAAGAAGAATTATTATATAAAAGTACGGAGTAGCTATATCGGTCATATTGTAAAATTAATCACACAGTATCTGTAAAGTATGTTTAGCGGGCGTCTCTCAAACTTTGATACTAGCCAAGAAGAAAAAATCTAAGAGCAAAGGATGACGAGTTGTATTGAGCGAGAATATTAAAATACATCCATGCAACAGCCGCCTATGTCCAAAAATTGTTTTCTTTTCAGCGGCATTGGTCCGTACGCATATATTAGAATAATATAAAGAGTCGATTTGCGAGTGTGTATAAGAATATTATTGTATCGGCCCCAAGGTCGATCGCTTGTATACAAATGTGTCCTGTGGTTCATTGATTTTAGTGAGATGGGTGAAGACACACAAAATTAAACTGAACACGCGTGGTAGCATCGTGGGGGGAACAAATAAGGGGATTCTCCCATAGAATTCTCTAGAGATAGCGCAATTCTATATGTTCTATGCGTAGAGCTTTTTTAACTTTATTTTTATAGAAATGATTTTGCCGAATTATTCTTAGTGTGTATAGTCGTCTTTTTTACGAAGTCAAAGTGTGATACTTTAATTTTTAAAGTTAAAGGTCAAACTGAGCTTGTAATTGTAAACTAGGAAAGAAATCAGAAATGTTGATCTTAAATTTGTTTGCAGTTATTATTCATTGTAAGGGCTATTTCAGGAAGTTAGTTTAAATAGAAATGATAATTAACTATAACTTTTACTTTTGAAATTGACCTTATTATGTATGTAGTTCTTTAAATTGTAAAAGGTTTATTTTTTCGTTACAAAAACTTTAAAAATCCTTAAAAGTAGGCTTGATAAATTTATATTGAAAAACAATTATTATACTTAATGTAAATAAATTACAAACAATCCATTTTTTGCAAGGATTCTTAATAAACTTTTGTAACAAACAAAATAAACTTCAACTTATTTGGGCTTATTCAATAACTCGATTAACGCATATTGCAAAAAATAATATCTTTCAAAATATCCAATTTTATTTTTTAACAAACTTACTAAGTAGTAAGCATTTTACAAATTATTTTTTATTTTTTATAGTCAGCATATCCTGAAATCGCACTTACAAGTTCTTGAACGTGTTCAGGGACGACTAGAGCGTAATACGAAAGAATACTTACAGGAATAATGATAAGTAAGTTATAGAAATGAGAAACGGTCGTCGAGAAATGCAAATAAAACATTTTTATCGCTTTTGTCTTTCGGAGCTTTTTTGTCACATGAAAGGTACCATGGCGTACATAAAATTTTTCTATCCATTAATTACGTTTGTTTTTCTCGCATGAATTTCCTAAATTCATGTTCGTACCTGCACTGTGTTCCAATCGATCTGTGTAAAACGTAACACGATGCGCAAGTCGAAAATCGCGCGCTCGCATGCCGCTTTTTCGCCGATTTTTCCGCATAATATACATTATATTAAACATATGTATAAATAAACGACGAATCGCGAGTATGTTAATTGTATGTGTATAAACGAAGAAAAACGATTATCGCACGAAGAGTCAAATATTAATAAAAACTTTGTTATTCGGTTATTTTAATTTTTTCGAGAGGCTTCTTGCGAGCGTTCGCAATAATATATATATGTATATATAGAAGCCACTTGAGAAATAAGAAATGTCTCGACTCTCCTCAGTAGTAAAGTGAATGAGTAGGATGTAAATTATGTTAAAATTAAATAAAGTACGAAAGCTCTACTTGAAAATTGTAATCATTAATTTCTGAAAAAATTTGTCATTTTCGATAATATAACTAACTAAAAAATAAATGTAACGAAGAAACGACAAACTTTTCATCTGTGCATTATGTCGGCTTTTGTTACTTTTATATTGTTATGGGCTTGGACAAAATTGTCTTGTTAAAAAGTGTTTCAACTTGACACTTTTAATTCAGCACAAAATACTCTCAGAATGTTTATTAATTTTAAATATAAAAAATGATAATATTTTTTCCTGCCCATGCAATACGGCACTTTTGTAAAATATTTAAATCTAACAATCTCATGTATGATCGTGAAAAAGAAATAATCAAGGGTAACTGGTCGGCCACTAATAGGAAATTAATATAGAAGCAGGCAAATGCAATTCTCAATTTTACGTTTAATTAGATATAAGAGAATATTGTTATTTGCGATTTCCAGGATGTATGAGCTTAAAATGTTTGTACTAAACGTTTCGATTGTATGACTTGTAGAAATTAGTTCTTAAATCACTAATTTGTTCTTTACCTATGTACATACAGAATCGCAAATGTTTTTAACTATTTTAATTTTAGACTTTTGTTAATTTTATGTTAAAATTAGAGTTGAAATACATTGATTTCAATTAACTTTTCGTTCACTCTTACTTTCATTTTGATCACATAGATTTATACTTACCACGTCTGCACTGCCTTCGACATGTGGAAGCGTTATTTCCTCCAAAGCTCTTATTCATCTTACTGCAATTTTTATTACTTTACGCACCATAATATTAATCAGAAATAACACTGTCAGATGTCAGAGCCAGCTCACGTGCCGAATTCCGTCGTTAAAAGCATCTTCGGAGAGTCGAGGGTGCAACAAAAAAAGAAAGAAAAAAAAAAAACGGAAATCATGCGTAAATCGACGTCGCGCGTTTTTCGAGTTGCGACGCGGATCAAAAGATTTGATATTAAAAATATGATTAACAAAATGGATAAGGTAATTAAAATAACTTGACCGTGATGAAACTATTAGTTTGTTAAAGGACAAAGAGAAAAACTTCGTTATATGAAAGAATAATTAAAAATAAAAGCGAAAATACGAAAAAAAATGTTAAGGGGTGGGCAATAATAAACACTAGCTGGGGCTAATCATTCGCTCGGTCACTTTTAAGATTGCATAGAGCTGCAACGAGCGAGCGAGCGCACTAGCGTATACCATTTGAATGTAAGTGGGCGGGACGCGGGTATAAAGAGAAATAAAAGAGGTGTATCCGTGCAACACTCCTGGAAAAGGGTCTAGTAGAAACAAGAGTCACTTGAATGTATATTGTCGAGCTGAGCGAAAGAGTCTTTTATTGGCCGCGCGATATCGATTGCTTTATGTGCGTGAAGGTATCCGAGCCTAGTTTTGTTAAAAATAAAGTATCGATTGTTTACAAGAGGGCTTTTTTCAATGGGAGATCGCCCTTGCCAAAGAAAAAAGAATTGTTTCAATTTGCTAAAGCTTGATTTGTTCTGAGGCAAGAAAAAAGAGCAAATTTTCCAAGCGTACAATTGAAATAATTGTTTTAAAAGTCATAGATGGCAAAAAATAAAATGCCGTACAGGATAATCATAAAAACTATTATACGAAATATTTGTATAAATAACCGAGAATTCAATTTTTTCATATAATATATTGCTTGATAGATAAAAGAAACTTGACTAAAACATCCTCGTATTTTGATTTTGAACATATGTATAAAGATACGTATACTTAAATTTCTCTATTGAAAATATTTATATAAAGATTTCAATAAAAATCTGTGTAATTTGCAAATTTTCTACAAATTTTGTATAAATAATCTTCAGACAATTTTCGCTTCATAAAGAGTGCGTAAAATTTGGCTAGAATTTGCATATCACACATTCTAAGTAAAAACATTGCACAAAATACGAAACATGAAACTTTCAATCGTGTAGATTTATAAATATTTGTAATCCACATAGCGAAGAAGTATTATAGGAGAAATAAAAGCATTTGATATCCTGTGGCCAGTGATTTTTCGTTCAACGCCGCTTCTCAATGAATCTTCAAAATTACAAAAAATAAAAAGTACATTAAACAATCCGCATCGTTGTATAAGAATTCAGAATTTACGCCAATATAATTATTCCAACGAACAAATTATTCCTCTTGTTTCTTCAATCGTAATCACGCACCTTTCGGATGTGTCTACAAATAATGTATAGGCATACCGCGTGTTCACTTGTTTCTAATACGACAGTGCGAGTAAATAATAAATTGATAAAGGCGAGCCTTGCTTGTCGAATGTCTGTTTTATTGTCGCAGGTATATACATATATAAAAATAATGAATTCACGTCGTGCGTCGTGAGAACTTTTTTCGTCGCGCTAGAGAGTATATTTCTGATGCGAATGTCCATTTCACCGCGATAATGAAAGTATATATATCAAATCTACAAAAAAATAAAGCAAAAAGGCAAGAAGCAGCGAGAAGCGAATAAGAAGGAAGGAAAAAGGAAGGGGGGACCGACCGCAGAAACATGTATTCGGGCGGACGCAGGCAAAACTCCCTTTCTTCTTTTTGTTGCCCGAATTCCGCAGACATTCATTACAAAATAATAAATAAATAAATAAAGCAGCGAAACGCGATTTTTCCAGGAGGAACATTGTAAAAAGATATTATTGCTATATTATAATATAATTAGATATGATTGCGCGGGTAATCGAGATTTTTAAATTTTCATCGAGCATTTTTTGCCAAGGAAACCTTGAATTATCAGAAATTTAAAGAATAAGCGAAAAAAAATAATAACGACGAAAATACAAAAAAGCGAAACAAAAAATAGCTGATGGAAAATCGAGAGATAAAGAAATTGTAACTAGGATGTGACAAACATCGTCCAAGTGCTTCTCATGATGCTTGGGTACATAATCATTAAAAATTATTGTGTACTATTACTTGTATCATACTATTATTATAATTGTATTATTATATAATACTAGGGGGGACTTATTAAACCAAGTTGACTCTAAATTAATTCGATATAATTTTTATTTCCTCTCCTTTTATCCTCGGCATGTTTATTTTTTTCGTTTATTTTATATTTTATATTGATAAAAAGTACAAATATTATAATTAACTATATAAAAAGAAATTATGCATTCTCTAATTCTAAATAATAGAGTAAAAGTACTCTCGTCAAGCTCAATCATATGATAAAGTAAAATATTTTGTTGTGTCAGCCTTTAACAATGACATTACGGATTACTTATTTACTTTCTTCATTATACATCATTTTGACGATACAAACGCAAATAAAATTATGGCTTTGGTGACGTAGTCTCTTACGCAGTACAAAACTAAGAACTACTTTTATATTTTGTCAAAATGCACTTTTTCGTGGTTTCCGCAAGGTACAATACAATAATAAGGAGGCATCATTTGACGATATACAGTTAGCTTTAAAATGATAATAAACAATTGTCCTTAATAATTACTTTTGCATACACATCTGTATGTCTACAAATATTTATTTCAATAATTCCCAACAAAAAAAAATTGTTGAAAATATCTTTCTATATACTGTTTGAATAAAAAAAGCACTTTAACAAATTTAAATTCAAATTAACGTTATCTCGAAAAAGGCAAGATTTGTTCCCATTCAAGTATAGGTACAACTACTCCGGCGTCTTAAACTTTTCTAGCGAGAAAAAAACAGACTTTATCGGCACGCTCCCTCTTTGCATATCAATGAACGCTCTCGGGGGCTGCTACCGCTGATGCTGTAGCAAAAAGACCGGCGCCGATATCGAAAAACGATGCCTCACGCTCGCGTCGTCGTAGTCGTCGACATCGACGATATACACTTTCAGTTATATATTCACACACAGGTGGGGAGCTATAGGCAGGCCGCGGAGGGCGAATTTAACGTCGGCGATTGGCTGCGGGCTGGTTGGTCTCCGCCGCCTCCTCGTACTCGTTGTAGCCCTGGGGCACGGGATGCGGGCCTGGGCTACTCTTGCCGCTGAATTCGTTCGCCTTCTCCTGAACTTCTTTGAAGGAGGCCTTGATGTTGTCGAGGGCCGCGCCCAGGCCCTGTTTGATCTGGTTGAACTCCTGGGTGACGAGGGACAGACGGCCCAGCAGGTAGTTCAGGTTCGTGTCCACCTCGCTCATGCGTTTCGTTATCTCGCCGACCTGTGGACCAATTATTAAGGTGAAAATATTGTAATTATTTCAAAGGTTTTAGACAGTTGTTGAAGATGTTTATACCTTGCTCTCCATGCCGTCCATCGTCGAAGTGGTTCCGTTGACGTAGGCCTCGTTCTGTTTGTGAAGCTTATTTAGAGCCTTGGAACTTTCCATCATTTGCTGGTACATCGCATTAATTTGCCGCCATACCTGAGAAATACATACATAATATGTATTATCAATTTTAAAATGAAATTAATTTTTCGCCCTAAAATATTTTTTAATACTTTACTTATCCATATCTATTCATGGATTACACGCGAAAATGAAATCTTACCTGGTTGATTTCTTGCTCCATCTTAACGGTGAGATTGGCCAGCGCTCCGTTCTGATTGTCCATGATGTCATTCGAGATGCCGTCGAAGCGAGAGTTGAGAGTGTTATTGATGTTGAAGCCCTGGTCCATGACAAGCTCGACGACCTCGTGCAGGATGCGGGAGGCGTGCTCGAGCCTCTTCTTGGTGTCGAGGACATGATCGGCCATCTCCACCATCACCGACTGGCCCTTGCCGAGATCATGCAACTCCTGGTTTACGCGTTCGGAGTTGACGTTAAGCTCGGATCTGTATAGAGAAATATTGAATGGTTAATCATTTTTCGTTATTGTTTGTGATAGTTTGACGGGGAGAGGATTACATACGGAAGAGAGCGGTAATAATGCTATAAATGATTTGAGTTTGATGAAACACCAGCATTAGAAAATATATATTATACTTGAAGAAAATACTTGTATAATGAAAAACATAGTGTACGTCTATTTTTTTGAATTACGCTAATTTTAAAATATATCGATGTTTCCAATTATGGATTCGGTTCAAACTTTGGGATAAGTTTTAAATGTAAGAGTAGCAGCAAAGCCAGCTGAGAAAATTTCAGCAATTTCTAATATATTGAATTGAACATTTTTAGTTCTAAAACTGTCCACCGGCTTTTCTCAAAATAAAGAATATTACATACGAATCAATAAAAAATGTTGAAAGTCGGAGCGTCAGATAATACAGACTTAGGTATTATTATAATTTTATTTCCTTTTTTAAGAAATATTTTTCAGATTTTTATAGACTGATAATTGATTTGTGTTTTAAACAGCAGCGTTTTCCAACATATTTGAAAAATTAAAAAATAGTCTACAAACTAACTAGGATAGGGTCACGCCTCTGGATCATAGATTTAGTAGTTATTGGGACATATTTTTGGATTTAGAAATCGGGAAAAAGTTGCAATATTAGAACCTAACGTTTAAAAAACTCAAGTTATGGTTATTTTTAGTTATATTTTGAAAAAAGCCTATTTCTTAAACGGTAGCTGTTTAATCTTGAAATCATTTGTCATGAAATTAGAGAAATCGAGTTTTCAATTGCTTTTTCATTGTCATTTGCAGAATTAAGGTGGCTCATGCGTTTGGTGCCGTATCAGGTCGGGGCCTCGCAAGGGTCTTCTTTATTATTGCCAAATTAAGTTAACGTATTTTACGTAAATTTATTGTAAATAACTTCTAAATGTTCAAACAAAAAAAAGATTTTATAAATAAGTAAAAACTTTGCTAATTTGTCGCTACATTTATATGACTGGTCGCAGTGCGCATGCGCAGTTGCACATTTGTAACGTTTATTGTTAATATCTTTTTTGTTTGGTCGTTAACCTATAATTCTGATGATATCATTAGATTCTTCACAAAAAAATCTTTAATTTTATATATTGTACATTAAAAACTGCTTTTTTACAAGTTACTACGAAGCAATAAACTGCTCATTCCCATAAGGTTATGTGTTAAACGTACCTATTTATAAACTCAGGTTTTTCGATAATTTGGTCATTGTCAACTGATAAGAATTTTTCCATCGGTCTTACAGTCTTACAAATTAAATTAAAATAATTAATATTTATGGCAGTCAGATTGCCCTTGTTTATAATCACCCCCGCAGAATCTGAAATAAAAACTTAATTAAAACCTGGAAAAAAACTTTGTTAGCAAAGGACGATCTGACTGCCCACCACCACCCCATTGTCCGACGTTTCGAGCCTGCTCCGGCTCCTCCTCAGGGACTGAAATAAAACCCGCGATACACCTCCTTATATACCATGCACCCATACCCCTTTCTTTTCTCTTACCCCACCACCCTCCACATTCGCCTCTCCAACTTGCCATTCTCACTTAAATTAATAAAGAATGATAAATGTTATCTAATTTACTTGACTCTATCATTAAATTTACATTATTCCGATTTCTTAGAATGTGAATACTTTCAAGGCTTTCCCTCTTATATTTATTCTTAATCCCCTGTTCCAAAATATCCACACTCCCAAAATCGAAAGAATGCAAACTATTTAAACAATGTTCTTTCAAACCCGATGTACAACTTGAGCTGCGTAAACTATATTGATGTTCATATATTCTCTTTTTCAAATATCTACCCGTTTGACCAATATAACAACCATTACAATCCCTACAATTAATTTTATAAACAACTCCCGATTTCAAACATTTATCATCCTTGTCTTTACAATTACTAAATAACCTTTCTAAATTATTATCATTTCTAAAGAAAACTTGAATATTATGTTTACTAAAAACCCTTCTAATCCTTTCCGACAAACCTCTAACATATGGTAAACTAAAATATGCATTCTTTCCATTTCTATTCCTTGTTTGATTATCTACCCGCTGCTTCAATCCACCATTATAAATTTCCCACACTCTCTCATCAATCATTTTATCAATAAATTTTACGGGATAACTATTTTTAATAAATGTTTCTCTAACTAAATTTAAATTCTTTTTCCTAAAATCTTTATGTGACAATTTAATCGCTCTGTCAATGACACCTTTGATCGCACCTGTCTTGTTTCCGAATTGGTGGTGAGAATCAAAATTTAAAAATCTACCTGACCATGTAGGTTTTCTATACCAATCTAATTTCACTCTATTATTATTACCTCTAATGACTCTAATATCTAAAAAACTCAATTGATAATCTTTCTCAACTTCTTTTGTGAATTTAATTCTATCATGGATAGAATTAAACACATCCACCATTTCATCCACAAAACATTCTGGTACAACTGCAAAAATGTCATCAACATATCTTTTAAAAATAATTGGCTGAAAAACCAACTTAGACAAAGCAATACTTTCCAATTTTTCCATTACTAAATTGGCTATAACAGGTGACAAAGGTGATCCCATTGGACAACCATATCTTTGTTCATATAGACTATTATCAAAAGAAAAAATTGTGTTTTTAAAAACCAAATTAAGTGCCTTTATAAATTCATCTTTTGTTAAACTAGTATGTACTTTAATTTCAGACCATTTATCTTGTATAATATCATTCAACAACTCTAAAGGTATATTTGTAAACAAAGATACTACATCCAATGAAACCATCCTATGATCATTCGGAATAATAATATCTTTCATTATACCATAAAAACTCCAACTATCTTTAATATATGAATTTGTTTTACCCACTATCTTGAACAATATATTAGACAAAAATCTAGCAAGTCTATACGTCGGAAAATTTATCGATGATATTATTATTCTATATGTCAACTGTTCTTTGTGAATCTTAGGAAGCCCATAACATTTAGCTACAGTGCCATTTTCACATTTTAAATATTTAAACATACTATCTTTAATATAAGCTTTTGTTTTCCAATGCATCAATAATTCTTTCAATTTATCTTGTAGTCTATTGATATGTGGATTCCTAATTTTCACATAAGTGGTATCATCCTCCAACATAAGTTGAATTTTATTAATATAATCCCTTTTATCTGAAACTACAGTTACATTTCCTTTATCTGCTTTTTGGAAGATCATATTCGGATTCTCTCTCAAGAATTTCTTCGTTATTTTTAATTCATGGAATAAATTACTGTTCAAATAATTATCAAATCTATGTTCTCTTTTAAAATTATCAACAACTTTAACTAAAGAACTCCTACATTCTTTTTTAAACTCCAGATTAAAACTACTCATACTACTTTCTACCTCAGCGATGATATTCTTGATCGGAAGAGATTTACTTGAATATGATATTCCAAATTTAGCACCCTTTGACATGATATTTACCACTTCTTCTGGTATTACTTTGTCAGTTAAATTTCTAAACCAATCCTTATTAACATTGTTAGTTTGATTGACCTGAGAGTGTTTTCTATCCTTTAAATATTCAAATTTTCTTTTTAATTTACTCCTATGGTTATATTTTACTTTTTCAAAGTGCCTCTTTTGACCACGAAAAAATTCTTGCAAATCATTCTGTTCTATTTTATTATATAAATATCTTTCAAGCTCTAATAAATATTTATTCAAACGATTAATTTCAAAATTCAGATCTCTAATTTCTAAGTTAAGTAATTTATTTTTGAAAAGGAAATATTTTTCCGTAGATCATAAGAAACTCTTTTATTGTAATCCCGATAAAAACCCTTATCATCAAATTTTTTTCCAATATGTTTAGGAAAAATATTTGATTTTTTACACCTTAGAAGAAAAGTGAGTTGCTCCTTTAAAATTACAATCCTTAAAACCATTATAATATAAATTAAATTAAAATAATATTAATTATTAATTAATTAATTAAAATCCTTAAAACCATATTAAACTTACAAATTTAAAACCATATTAAACCTTAAAAACTTAAAATAATATTAATTATTAATTAATTAATTAAAATCCTTAAAACCATTATAATATAAATTAAATTAAAATAATATTAATTATTTTAATTTAATTTGTAAGACTGTAAGACCGATGGAAAAATTCTTATCAGTTGATATTAAATTGCAGTCGACATAAGTAATATTTTTAATTTGGTCATTGACCTACAATTTTCTTAGTACAGATCGAAAGTTTAATGTCTAAAGAACATATTTGTTAAGTTTAAGATGTATCTGCTTTTTTATAAGAAATCGCATGAGCCACCTTAAAATTAAATTAATTTCTTCCGAAGTAATAAAATATCTCTTATGTTTCTTTTTTGAAATGGTGTTTAAGGCTTTCCAAGATAAATGGTTACTGCTTCAAAAAGAGGCTTTTTCTCACGATTTTTTCAAAATAAAGCAAAAATTGTCTAGAACTTGAGTTTTTTTGGAGCATTAGGGCCTAATATTGTAGCTTTTTTCATATTTCTCCATCCAAGACAATATCCCAAAGTTTGAGACGAATCCGTGATCCGAAGGACTGCACTTCTATTAGTAAGTCAAACAATTAGCAAAATGTTGTAAGCTTTTTCGTACTTTTACACATGAAAGCATACTTTATACTTATACTACAGATTAATTAATTAAATTAATTATTAAATTAATTAAATTTGATGAAGAAGATGCTACCAGTTACCTCAACGAAGTCACCAGATCTCTACCTTCTTCGGTATTTTCTGCTATTCTAGATTCAATTTGTCCACTGTATTCCAAAATAGCTGCTTTCAAGGCATTCTTCGTTTCTTGCAGCGACATCCGTGTCTCGTTGTGCATCGTTTGCACATCGGACACCCTGAAGAAAAGTACTTGTTAATAAAGACTGAAAATATCACTTAATAGAAAATATTTAACGTAAATTGTTTATTTACGCATGTATATCATAATTAAAAAAGCAAAATTTCAGAACAAACTTTGGCATTTCTTGAACTTGTATAGAAGTGGCCTGAAGCAGACTGAGAATGTTGTCGAGCTGTGACTCTACGGGGCTGTTTCGATCGAGTGGAGTTTCCACAGTGGTACCGGCGGTGCCTTCAAGTTTGCTCAGAGCTTGCAAAATGTCTTTAATTTTCTTACTGATATCTCGTACCTACAATTTGAACGTATATAATCTTTAAATGGCTATGTCAAATGTAAAAAAGGACATTTTTTTTTAGAAAGTTGTGAAAACGTAAATTTCGAATCAGGATTTCAATTAATTTCATGAAATACAAATTTTAAAATAAATCTGTATCCAGTTATTTTCTAAAAATGCCATTATTTAGTCAATATAATACATATAAAATAATTTAATAAATTCGTTTATGTAGATATTTTGGATGACCCGCGTAAAGAATTTCGTATAGCCAATGTATTCTGCCCAAACTGTAGGCAAAATAATAGACTACATGTTGTCCTTGTCAGTATATAACTAATATATTGGTAACACTAATTCTTTTAACGTGGTAATGGAGCTCCCACAAATCCAATATTCATGGCTCAGCACGTATGTACAAAGATACTCCCCTCTTACAGCCTTAGAAATTATAAACCTGCGCTCACATACCTCAGAAAACAAGCCGTTAAACGCCTCCTGACCATTCAATGTTTCGGCGACGTCGTCGAGCCGCGACTCGAGGCCGGTCTCGAGCTTGTCGAGCTTCTCGGCAATCTTCGACTCGCCGGCGTCGAGCCGCGACTTGAACTGGTCGAGTTTCTCGACGATCTTCGACTGAAGATGCAGCGGCTGCTCCGTTGGCGCCGTCGGCACCGTAGCTGCAGCGGCCGCGGCAGCAGCCGTCGCTCGATTCGTCGCCTCGACGACCTTCGCCTCGATCTCCGTCGCCCAGCCCTCGAGTCGGCTCTCCAAGTCCTCGAGCGTGTCGGACGTCTTCTGAATTTGGATGCGCTCGCGTTCATCTTTCTGCAAACGGGATGAAAGTGCGGGGTGAATTTTCGTAAGTGTGATGGAATGTAATACATGGTCTGGACGAATAAGGCGCTACCTCAAATTTCCATTCAAGAAGGCGCTACGTCGTTTTCGCGTCCAAGAAGGCGCTACCTCGTTTTGGCTTTCAAAAGCGCGCTACGTCGATTTTTGGTTCAAAACGGCGCTACGTCGTTTTCGGATTCAAAAAGGCGCTATGTCGGCTGTTGTTCATTTCGACCGTAATTTAAGTTGGCAACATCACTGACTAAGCAGAAATAAAATAAACGATTACCTACAACATTTCTCATGAACATTGAATAGTTTATTTATTTATTGGACAATTCAGTAATTATTTATTGATTTATTACACATTTATTTATAAATAATTATCTCAATTTTTATAAATTATTATGATTAATATTTTAATTAATATTATAACTTTTTAATATAATATTTCGTTTTTAACAATACACTAGTTATATATAATTATATATAATATCATGTATCCTCTATTATTGTTTATTATATATATATATTATAATTATAATTAATGTATTGTTAAATATGTTTTGAATTTGGTTAAAAATATTTGTTAAATGTTAACAAGTAGTTGATGTTAAAAAGTTATAATATTTATTAAAATATTAATCATAATAATTTATAAAAGAATGTGTAATAAATCAATAACTAATTACTGAATAGTGCAATAAATAAATAAACTATTTCAGTGTTCATGAGAAATGTTGTAGGTAACCGTTTATTAATTTTATTCGGCTCAGTCAGTGATGTTGCCAACTTAAATTACGGTCGAAATGAACAGCGGCCGACATAGCGCCTTTTTGAATCCGAAAACGACGTAGCGCCGTTTTGATCCAAAAATCGACGTAGCGCGCTTTTGAAAGCCAAGACGAGGTAGCGCCTTCTTGAACGCGAAAACGACGTAGCGCCTTCTTGAATGGAAATTTGAGATAGCGCCTTATTCGTCCAGACCATCGATAGTATGTATGAAGACGTAGGCGTTGTTAATATAATATGCGTTATTTTTATTTTGTTTTAGAAAAGTTTTTCGATTTTTATAATGTTACAACGAAATACTATATTCTTGACTAAAAAAGCTTTAATTTAACGTTAATGTTATTACAATAATATGAAGTAATACAAGAAAATAATACAATGTAGAAAGAAAAGAACATGAAGCGATTCTGTATTATCAATGTAATGTGCATACTTTATTTTAAAAAATTTAATACGAGTAATTAAACGTTGTTCGCAGACTTTATCTATACGTAAAAAAAATGAGAAGTAGTTATCAAAAAGAATTCCTCATAATAATACACAGGAAGTGTCTACCACAATCAGATAGAATGTTTTTATTCATCACTTCACATTTTCCGAGAAACTTGAACTCAACTCACGCATGTATAAACTTTGACATCATCTCTTTATTTGAAAACCAGTCGCAGATAATTCTTATCTAATAAATTCGATCCTGTAACTTTACTGTTGTTATTCATTTTTCGCCAGATAATATTAACGAAAAACTTCACATCACCAAAAGTCTTCCTAACGCAACCGATCCCCCCGCGATAAAAACTTTCCTATATATGTGCGATTCTCCCGAAAATTTCTCTATAACCGGTCACAAAAACAACGAAAAAAAATTTTTGAGGCACACCTCTGCAATAAGTTTGTTCTTGCTCTATATACTACACAATAGACGAAATACTTTGGAACACAGGAAAACGGTCTTGTGACACAATTTTAAACGCGTATCAATTTTTCTTATGGAAATTTAACATGGGGAAAAAATGAACAAAAAGTAGTCACTGATGATTAACCAATAGAAAGCTATTAAAGGTGGCAACAAATATTTCACAAAAAATTGATTAAAGTAGAAGAAAGGAGCTTTAATTTAAGCTAAATATCGTTAACATCGATCGGTTCTGTGCAAAGTTACGTACATTTGAAAATCGAGAAAAATTACAAAAATAAGCGATTTTTATCAAATTTACGTAATTCTTCAGATTTTTAACTTTTTTTTAAATCATTTTTCGCGATTTTCAAATGCACGTAACTTTGCACAGAACCGACCGATTTTAACGATCTTTAGTTTAAATTAAAGCTCCTTTCTTCTACTTTAATCACTTTTTTGTGAAATATTTCTTGCCACCTTTAATAGCTTGCTATAATATTGACCATGTTAAATTTTCATAAGAAATATTGATATGCGTTTAAAACTGTGTCACAAGACTTATTTTCCTGTTTTCCAAAGTTTTTTCGTCTATTGCGTTGTATATAGAACAAGAACAAACTTATTGCAGATGCGTGCCTCAAAATTTTTTCTCGTCACTTTTATGACCGGTCAAAGGGAAATTTTCGGGAGAATTGTACATATATGGCTTACACCTGCGGTGAAAACATCAAACACTATATCGACGCTCCCTACGAAAACTAGCACGATTCAGATTGCCACGAAGACTAGTCCATTTGAGCGTTGGCCGCGAAGACTAGCACGCCCCATTGATTTGCGTTGAAGACTAGCCCGATCCGCTTGATTGCGGCGAAGACTAGCACATTCCACTGCCTCTTATGTAAATTAACACGGTGACGCGAAGTGCTAGTTTTCGCGGCAAGTTTGCGAATCGTCTTACTTTTCGTCGCAAACTTGCGAATCGTGCTACTTTTCGTTGCAATTTTACGAATTGTACTATTATTCGGCGCAAACTCGTGAATGATGCCAGTGTTCGCGGCAACCTCGCCAATTGTACTAGTATTTGCGGCAAAGTCGTGAGTTATGCTAATTTTCGTTGCAGTTTTCTGAAATGTGCTAGTCTTCGTAAGGAGTCCAAAAAAGGTGCTAGTTTTCGTAGGGAGCGTCGATATGAGGAAATCCAGAAAAAATTTCAACTTTTCATGTCCCCAAAACCGGTCAAAATTTTCTTTTAAGGCACACCTTCTATTTTTTTCAAAGGTTGAAATTTTTCAAGAAAATGGCAGGAAAGCCCTTTTCTTTAAACCTCAGCCATTTATCCCAGAACCGATCTACTTAAAGCTTCAAAAAAGAAATTGAAACTAGAAAGAAAGAGCTTTCATTCCCTTTTTTGAAAATTAAAAAATGTTGATTCCTTCAAAAGTTATAAGAGTTTGAAGTTGAACGTCGAAAAGGCATAAAAATGTTCTCAAAGTCGGTGCTGCCGATTCCTGTGATTTGTGCATTTTTATGCCTTTTCGACGTTCAACTTCAAACTCTTATAACTTTTGAAGGAATCGACATTTTTTAATTTTCAAAAAAGGGAATGAAAGCTCTTTCTTTCTAGTTTCAATTTCTTGAAAAGGGCTTTTTTTGCCATTTTCTTGAAAAATGTTAACCTTTGAAAAAAAAAGTGAGACAAAGACGTTTTTAACTGTACACGATGTCCCCCGTATATTTTGTGACATAAGAAAGAAGAAAAACCGTGTCCGGAAGGTGTGCCTTAAAAAAAAATTTTGACCAGTTTTGTGGACAAGAAAAGTTAAAATTTTGTCTGGATTGCCTCATATACCCATATACGTATACCTGCACGATCAGCTGCTCGATCCCGGCGACGCGCTCGTCCAATTTCACGAGATGAGCCTTTAATCCGTCGACGGTGGACATGCGCTTCGTCAGCAGGGATATTGCCTTCTTCAGCTGCTCGGCAGTCTGTCTATCGCGCGCCTCGTGCCGCTCGAGCTTCTCCGTGTTGTCCCGCATCATGTGTACCAGGCTCAGCATCGCCTCTTTAATGTCCTCGTGTCTACGGCAGCATTCGTTTTTTTATATGTTCCTTCTCTCTCCCGCGGTACGTACATTGATATTAATTCGAAGCTACCCTTTTCATTCGCTTAATCAGGATGATGCGCGATGCGGGGCTGGATTTAATCGCGGCGGATTTACGCTTGCGGCCACGCATGTGTGTGTGTAGATATTTATGAGACCGATTGACTTGTATATAGGTATGTAGATGCGCTAGTGGACTTCCGTCGCCAGCGGGAAATTAGAAGGGTTGTTGGTTTCATTGGATTAGGGCTTATACGTATTGGCTTTATGCTTCCGTGGTTATCGTTTAATAGTTTTTAATGCGCTATTGAGTTGTCCGAATTACGAAACTTAATGAGTTAAATGTGATCACAATTTTAATAAGATTAATTGTTGTGATCGTATTTCCTATTTTATATATCCGAAGTAATATTAATATTATTATATCGCAAGTAAGACAAAATAGTATAAATAGAAGTTCATAAAAAGTATAAAATAAAGAAATTCTAAGACATTTTTTATGTTAAGTATATTGTCTTCTAAATCAAAGAAATAATTAACGGAGCACGGAAAAAAATTATTGGTTACGGTTAAACTGAACAAAAAAATTCTATTTTAAAATAAGTATTTATTTGAAAATAGAATTTTTTTCAGTGTACCAACTATAGTTGACAAAGTAACCCATCTGTTCAGCATTGGTAAGATAAACAAATAAAATAGTTACAGTAACCAATAACTTGGTTGTGGTAACTATGCTGAAGAGTTTTACCAATTCATTGGTAACCGTAACAAACCATTTAATACAAGTAAGAATAAATGTAATGTTCACAAACGACAGGAAATCCCCTTAACTTTTTATAGATAGTGATTAAAAAGTGATATTACTTAATAGCAAACTTTAATTTGTAAATGAAAAACTATTACTTACGTAATTTCTCGGGAGTCCGCTTGCTTATAGCATAATGTACAGAATAACAGTAGTGTAGCGATTGAAAATTTTAACTCCATGTTGACGTGATGTTTTTATCTTCTAAAATTTTCTGTAAACATAAGAAATAAGTTTTTTTTTTTTCATTTCCAACTATATGTATATTCTAATTGTTTGACATTTTATCATCATCAAATAAGATCTTGATAATACTATTTTCATTGTCACTACAAATGAAACTATATACTTTCTATCATTTTAACATTTCATCCAAATTTTTGAATAGCAGTTTTTACGTACATTTTAAATAGCATACTTTGTAATTTAAAAAAATTTTATCAGGGTCATTTTTTGAAGTAACTCTAAAATAATCTCAACGTTTTCGTCAGAGCTATATTGTTTACCACAATAAATAGTTTTATTTAAATGATATAGACAAACATTTTTCTTTGAACGGGGAGACTTTCTATAGATAAAATCTACGATAATGTTTGTGCCAAACGTGATTAACCAAATATGACCACAATATTACGCAAAATACATTAAAAACAACAGATCTGGTTGATTCTGTCCCTTCCTGCCTTCCCTTCTCCAAACGTACCTAATAATAACAACTCGCAAACAATCCTTCTCCACAGGCTATATCACAATCTTATATCACACTATACTCGAATACCACTATATATCCTTATACCGAACGTACCAAAATTCCCGAACTCGAGAACAATCCCGCACTCTGCGTCCCGCAGCGTGAAACCTCGCGCACTGTCAACTAGACACAAAGACTCGCTCGGCTATATCTACGCGCACATCTCGTGTGCGTCGCGAGATGCATCATCAACGCCACTCTATACGCAGCCCACCAGTACAGTGTGTAACTAATCGTTCACTCCTCTCCCTCTCTCTCTCTCTCTCTCTCGAAATGAAGTCAGCGCGGAAAAAGATTTCCCCCTATATACTTACACATCGCAGCCACAATACAGCCCCGGTCTATCTAATCTGCGAGTCGCGACGCTGCCGCTGCCCATCGCTATATATACAGCGTCGTCACGTGCACAGTGCGTCCACTGTGTCTGAGACCCGAGCTACTACGAACGCGTCACTCCCAAGGGTAAAATTATATACTTATTACGGGGAAGGCGTTAAAATTTACCGTGTTATTGCACTGCGCGGGCGGGCGGGTATTATCGTTAGAATTCAATAAGCCAGATAAGCGCCCGCCCGCCGGAAGAGGTCGGCTCTCGTCGATGACCCCTGGAGAGAGTCAGTCGCGCTCAAGAGTGAGGGCGAATTATCGCTATTATATTCGCCTAGCGCACGCGAAGCGGCGACCGAGGCTGACCTGTGTTGGACACGCGCGCACTCGATAGATCGGTGTAGATGAAGATTGATTTGATGGCAATGTATATAGAGATATAGCGTATGTATACGAGTAATAATCAGTGAGAGAGAGGTTTTTATTTTTATGGCTTTTTAATTTTATCTGGCGCCGCGGGTTCTAAGTAGGATTTATGCTCGCACGCAGATTTGTTCCTGAGAAAGAACAAGATGGATTTTTTTTATTGGGGCGAGAATTATCGTGTATAGGGTATTTCAATTGACTATATGCGAATTGTGGGTGAATTGCTATTAGTTGCGAGCGGGGGAAAAAGCGGATGGTCGCGAACAAAGATACCGTTGTAAGCTTTCCCAGTACTAATTATGATAAATTATTTATGTCACTTGTAGGACAACAGTCTAATCTACGATAGCATGAATTCTAGATTCCATTGCGAGCATTGTCACTGTTATGCATCTCCGCTGAAATGTTATATATTTCGTTATGCATCTCCGCTGAAATGTTATATATTTCGATGATATTATTTTAAACGAATTCTAAAATCAACGATGTATTTATTAAATAATTATTGAAAAGGTGATAAGTGTGTTAAACAGTGGACAATTTGAATGAGAAACATAATTGGAGTAATTGTAGCACATTTAAATCGTAATTTCATCATTGGAAAACACGTTAATTCATCGCCTAACCAATTATTTACAAACAATTTTTTCTCGACTTTTTTTAGCGAAGAACGGATGATTGACCGCTATCATATATCTGTTTTCAGTTTTGACAGTATCAGATATCACGCTAATTCCTTGCAACGTACACGCACATATTAAAACAACATGACGGTAACGTCGAAATTCGCGTAATTCTTTCGGCTGCGAGCTTTTTCAAGATTTTACGCTTTATGTCAAGGTCCTTGCCCTCCAGCGCTTGACGCGGCGATGACACTATACCTTGGAGATGTTTACGGGCATTGGCAATCGTTTTGAAATTATCGCGGTGCAGATGGAAATAATAATAATTGGCTACTTGAATAGTTTTTAATCTCTCGGTGATATTGTAATAGGGTCAATGTTCAAGTATTATAATGCTGTAGGTATACATTTGAATCTAAATTACTAAATTCATAAATAATTTAATTTTTATACTTTTCTTACTGAGAGAAAAAAAAAACGTACCTATTAGGGTGACTACACCAGTATTGGAACAGTCACCAGTTAACGAACATTTTCTTTATATATATGAAAATATTAAGCTTTCTATGTATTGTTTATCTAGCATGACGATAATTTTCGAATCCTTGAAAATTTTTATTTTATCTTATATAAAGATTCTGCATAAAAGAAATTATCTTGTTAAGATTAAAATAAAAAATCGCCGCTATTGACTGTTTCTTCACTGGCGATGTATGTATTCCTTCACTGGTGAAACATATTTAGATACTAAGATTGCGTGTTCCTTTAATGGTTTTTAGGAGATATTTACAGATTTTCATTAAATAAGATTCTTTATTCAAAATTTGCTCACCGACGTAAATTTTGAACATTTTAGAATATAAATTTCAAAAGGGTTTTACTTTTAATCCATTTTTAAACCACTTAATTAAATAACAAAAGTTACAATTTCCTTATCCGTTCCTTCACTGGTGAAATCACCCTATCAATATTTAAAAATCTTATACAAAACTTACTAAAATTAGGTTCATTTCATAATTTAATTCATACATTGTTCATCGTGTATTTATTAAAAAAACACATCCCAGCACATTTCTACAAACATCCATAAAAATTCGACACCCAAAACAGCCCTATTACAAGAAGACCACCCATGAAAAATCTCGCACGCGTCCCATCATCCACACCCCACTATTTATTCTCACAACTCAACTGCTCGTATAATGGACCCCATGTTATCCCAATTCCGCGCCTCATATACAGGAAACGCGCGGGGCGCGAGCTTTATAGCCCTACAGGAAAATCGAACGGTCGCCCGCGAGGCTAAACACGCGGCCTGGCGTTTCTATGTATAGAACTGCAGAGACGACGTACGTATATTAAAAGCCATGTGGTCCATTCACAGACATCTCTTCTTCTCTCTCCCTCGCTCTCGTGCAATACCTATCCTACACGCTCGCGGACACATCTAGGCCTCTTCAATCTGCACTCTCTTCTTGCGCGGCGACGGCGCCTGCTCCAAGTAGGAGGGACAAAACAAGCTACGCGCGATGATCGAACAAAAGCCGTGCTAATGTCGCGTGTGATGTATAGACACTACAGCGAGATCGAGGTCTTGAGTTGCGATCGTCGTTATTTTTGTTTTCTCGAGAATGCTTTTTATACGTTGTCGGGTCGGTTAAGTGGCACTAAGCGTTGAGAAGGGTGTTGCTTATAAGGTGCATATTATATGCTATTGATGATTGGGAAATTAATGTTGGCATTAGATTTAATTGTATGTACTGTCGATGAATGTAGAGATAATGACAGTTAACCATAGTCATTGTGTGGTCGTTAATATAAATGTTTTATAAATGTTGGGATAATTAGTGTAATTGCTCCAATAAAAATTGTAGAGTTTAATATTGAGACTTTGATTGTATCTTCTATGTAATGGCGTAGTATGTATTTTTAGATTAATTCGCATAGATCACTTTTCCATGTAAAAAATTACGCTACATTAATTTTGCATATTGGGATACGATGACATTTTTATCAACAATTCTATATTAAATCTATCGATTTCTCATGAAAATATGAAGGTCTCAGATGCAATTAATAGCTGCCAAGTCCACCTTATGATGTTTTGAGTCAAAAAGCAAGAGTTCATGCATAAACCTTATGTTTTTATTAAAATTTTATACAACTTGTGTTCATCAGAAGTTTGTTTTTGAGGTAAAAAAATAAAACTAAAAAAAAATGACTTGAACTTGGCAACTTTTTGATTTGTAACCATTTTTTAAAAATTAGTATTTTTTTATCAAAAATTTTTTTTTAATATTCATTTTTGCATAATTAGATCCTAAAATCTTCAAAACTGAAGTTTTTGGTCTTAACAAAAAATTTATTTTTTTTTGTACTTGGAAGAGTTTTAATCTGAGCCCTTCATATTATATAACTAAAAGAATAAATGTTTAAATATATTTATTTGAAAAAGAATATAGGTATAACAGATTAATTTACTTGATCGACTGGTACCGCACGTGTCTTAAAACTGCACAGCAAGAGAAGAAAACTTAATACATATAGCCCGGAACAAACAGATAAAAACGCATTTCACTCCTCTCGCGCTCATCATCACAAAAAAATATAAAACCAACATACAAAAACTCTCGACATTCATTTCTTGCAAAATAATAATCAACCGCCGCCGCATACGCGATCAGTTCCTCCTCTCTCTTTCTCTCTCTTTTTCTCATCTTTTGAGTCAATGACACGGGGGGCAATAAATCGCTCGTTCGTTCGAGCGCAAGTTTTCTACGCATATTTCATTATACACGTGTGTGTGTGTGTGTGTGTGTGTGTGTGTGTGTGTGTGTGTGTGTGTGTGTGTGTGTGTCTGTGTGTGTATGTGTGTGTGTGTGTGTGTACTCGGCTCCCTATAGTGCAACAAAACTCGCTCTCTCGCTCGCTCTTCTTATCAGAATCGCCCGACCGGCGTCTCTCCGCGCGCGTGTATACATGTGCATTTAATGAAGTATATGCTGCTGCGAGCGATTTAAATGAAGCTCGTTAAAGGGAGAAGAGCTGCCGCGGGCAAAGCGCACACAGAGCTGTCCCTTGTATTTACATTGGGGAGCTCAGACGGTGCTCTGAAGGACTGAAGGATGAGCGGAAAAGGGATGAGAGGGAGAGAGAGAGAGGAGTTGAGAGAATGGGAATGAGTCCGTTTGGAGGATCCGAGTTGTTGGATGCGGCTTTTAGCAGAAGCTGCTGAGCTGGCTTTTTAGAAGTGGAGCTTTATACGGAAGAGGAGAGGGATAGCAGTTGGGGATGGTGCATGGGTGCGCTTGTGGGTTATTGACACTGGAGTCTGATGGTTTTTATGAATTTTCGGAAGAGAAAAACAGGGTTGTGTGAGTTTGTAGAAGTGCTGATTTAGTTAGAAAGGCTGAAATATTTATATAAATCTTTGTTTTGATATGATCAAGGGATGGTTGGTGTTGATTCAAACATGGTTCTCCAATTCTCCGCTTCTCCGATTATCTTGGAAGTACTTAAAACTATTTTTTTACGTATAGTAATCCTCGTGACAATTTTTGGGACAATTTTGAGAAATTAAATAAAAGCAACTTAACATAAATAATAAAACATAAATAACAAAACATAAATAATAAAAATTTAACCCAGCAAGCGTGAGCGAGTGAGGTATGGCAGTTAGTTAAAGAATTGCAAGCCTTATTCAAACTAAACAACGGGTAAATTGAAAATATAATGGATGGGGCCCGGGCACAATTGGCAAAAATGTTACAACCAAGTCTTAAAAGTCTGCTTTGGTCGCTCGCGATATCGGTATTCTATGTCTCTCTATAATCAAAATATAGTGCCGAAATGTTTCACCCGGGTCTCCCCTACACTGAGAAAAAATTTTGATTGACTCAATTAAACCAGTATTTGAATACGGACAATTCAATAATTTTATTGAAACAAAAATATTAGATTGAATCGAATGCATATTTCATTGAATTAGTTGAATCAATTATTGAATCAATAAAATATTCATTTGATTCAACCAAATATTTTTGTTTCAATAATAGTATATTATGTACCAAGAGCGTAAAGTGGGCCTTTTTAAACCGAGTGTTGGAATTTGCAGTACAAATCGCAGGCGAGGCCCTTCGTGCACACGATATTTTTTGTGACACAGGTTTGGATTTTCATGTTTTTGTACCTGTAACGCGAGACTACATTAACGGATTTGCGGTACATTGCTCCCGCTTCGGAAATTTTACGCCCGCTCCGGCACTTTTACACCCGCTCCGCGACTTTTGTGCCCACTGGTCTAAAAACGGTTACTTTAGGCCCTTTTTTAGGTTTAAAAAACTCGAAAATCGTGCCTGTGTTACAAAAATTATTTAATTCTCCTTATTCAAATACTGGTGTAATTGAGTTTTTATCAAATTGTTTTTTCTCAGTGTACATTTTATCCTTATTCTTAGATAAAATCTATTAGGAATTCGTTATTTATTATAGATATAAAAATGTATTTTTAGATTATTATCTATCATTTAAATTGGTCACTATACATATATACATGAACTGGCGTATAACTATGACTACTATGACTCAAGTACTTTTAAGATTTAACACACTATCGAATCGGCATTTATTTACTCGTGAAAATAGCTGTTAATACCATAAGAGTCCTCTCCCATTATCTCATCTAATTGTAAAATTAAATCGTAAAAACTCGAGGCCGCTGAGAAAGCTAATTATTAAAATCGTTAAATTGCGCCTCATAATATTAACAACTTTACGATACATCACCAATACATATCACAAGACACAAAACGTCCGCACGCATGCGAAAAGTCAATTTCGCATCTCCTACTTCATTCTCCGCCTTATTACACACGCGCTCGCATCGGTGTATAAACGCTCATGCTGCGTGCCTGTATAATATACACGCAGGCCAATTTGCGCACGGAATCAATCGAAGCTTGAAGAAGAAAACGGCCTTTTCCCTGAAGCGCGCATAAACTCGCTAGACATCGACGCTTATAACCGTGTACACGCGTAAATCACTAGGTATATGGATGTGTATATGTAGCCGCAGCATGTCCGCGCAGTCTCTTTTTCAACTATAGACCGCGCGATGCGGAGAACCGGCGCGAGGGAAATACACTGCATGTATACGTACGTCTCGTGCGCGTGTATACGTATATAATATACATGCTCGTAAATTGATTTATATCCTTGATGGCTTTTAAAACGGCGCCCAACGGCTATCTCTCTCTCTCGTTCTCCCTATCTCCGCGATATTATTCCGTTTTCTTTTCCCCGCTACTCCCCGCGCGCGGTCACGAGAACGGAATATACTAATCGCAAGAAGCGGCGGCTCTAATAGCTATGTTTGTGTGTTGTCCGCGCAATTCTGCCGCATAGTTCTGTCCCTCTCTCTCTCTCTCTCTCCCTTGTCCTACGGGGGAAGATTAGAGCTTATTGTGCGCGAGGGAGAGAACACAATTTAACGAGCCTAATTGCTATACTTAAGCCGGAGCTATGCGGAGATAAATCTTAGATTCTGTAACGCGATGAAATTGAAAAGTGCGCTGGGGTCGGTTCAAGGAGCGCGTGAGTTATATATCGCGTTGGTGTTTTTAGATGCGACGTTTTTGCTTAATTTACATTTACGAATTTCCTTATAAACGATTTCGTTTATAAGATTCTTTGTGTCACTTGATTTATAAAATAATAATCCTTTGTGTCACTTTAAAAAAATATTATGATGGTGCTAAAATTAACGCGTACAAGGAAGGTTCACTGAAACCGGTAGTAAATTTTCGTACGGGCTTTGATCTGATACTCAGTTGTCATTGCTGTCGTGCAATTTCTCACTTCTGAAATTCTAAGAAAGTACTCGTAACGTTTTGATATTTTTATATTTGTTAATAATGTTACTTAAAATTCTTCAATAATTATTTTGATTATTGTTTTATTGTATTATTAGGATGTAATAACAATAATGTTTAAAGTACAAAATAGCAGGAAGCCATTGTATACTTATAAAATATTATCATTCAATCGTATTGTAAAGACTGACATTAATAAATATAGAAAATGCTTGTGTTCATCCCCACTAAAGTACTCTTTCATTTTTAGTGCAGTACGTCACCCTTTGACAAGACAGCGATGTATGTCTTATTTTCCAATCAGTAAACCGCGGCGGTAAAATGAGAAAATCTTTGACAAATTAGGGCTCAGCGCGCTGTCATGTACGATGTCACTTTGTCTTCAAAATATTTTTAAAATTGAATAGTTCAGTGAGTCACAAAAATGCTCAAATACATATTTGTGCATTTATAAGTGACATATTACATATAAGCATTTAAAACAATTAAGTGACTCCGAAATATTTGTTTAAAGGGCTACACCGTGTATTATTTTAGAGCTATAAATAAACGCTATAAATAAACTTCATTTGCAATGAAGACATAAATTAACGAAATTTAGAAAGAAATCACTTACATTATTATTCAATTCAAAATATATAAAAAACCAGAAAAGAATTTATTATACATCACATAAAATACAATCTAAATTTTACACGAGCAAAACTTTATATGTACCAATAAGTTCCCGCAAAACGAACGGCTCTCTCGAACCCCACTATCTGCACTTTACGATGCAAAACCTGCGGCTAGGCAAATTTCGCAGAAAAACGGCGAAACGAGCAGCGTCGACTCGCGCTCTTTCCCATAGGCACGACTAGCCGAGCAGCGCGCATCACGAGCGAACGTACCTATATCTCTATATACACGCACACACAACACGCACCCATGGATACGTCAAAGAATAGCCGTGCAAGGAGAACTCGTTTGGGGATGCTGGCGCTGCAGCTGCGGGCGTTTTTCCGCCTGCTTATACACGCCTTCCCGTATATAAACTCTCTATCTCTTTCCGCGCGCACGCGCACGGTAATTGCCGTGGTGAACGCGGCGCGCGCTCGCACTGCATAAGGGCAAAATACAATCGGCGCGCGGATATAGTTGGGAGCGGCAGTTTTCATTGTCCAGGTGGAATTTTTGCGATCGGTGGATCGACGGTGCGAGTAGGGTCTAGAGATGGGAGTGGGTACGTAGTTTTGGCTTTGTGTTTTTCTTTTGTTCGGCGTGATGCAGTTGTAGTAGATTATTTTTTTAAATTACTCTGTGATCCGCTGAACGATTGGAGTATTCAAGACAATTGTGATAAAGATCTGAGAGTTAAAGATGTTTAAATATTGATGAACAAGTTTCCTGAATATGGCAAATTCTTTGTTACAATCCTTCAATTGAAGCAATTAAAAATGCTGACATACTCTTCGCGACAATGGGTCAATCAATTTCAACAAACCCGTATTTAATAACAACTATCAAAGTCAATTAAAAATAATTCCGCTATAAGAAACAAAACAAAAAAAATGACTTGTCACCCTATTTCCAAAACTCACGTTAGTCGAAAGCTGCAGCAGGCCGTCTCCGAGGGGGGCAGTGCTCACAGAGACAGAGTGAGATAGTTCGCCGTCCCGACTTGTGTATGTGTGTTTCCTCGGGGGTCGTGCGAAGAACTGAGACTACTATAAACGCGCGGCGAGAGGCTGCCACCGCGCTATACACTCACTCTCGGGCAGTGCATGCAGCAGCAGCAGCAGTACAGAAGCGAAAGAGAGAAGGAGAGAGCAGTATTAGGTAACTCTCGGCGTTCGGCTTTTCAAAAAAAAGCACGCCGCCGCCGCCGCCCCACTGCGCCTACCCGCTTCTCTTCGTCTTCTTCTTCCTCTTCTCCCGCGAGAGAACATGCGGGGATGCGGGCAAGTTGTCTGTCTTGTTGTTGTCGTTTGCCGGGGGTCCGCAGAGCCATCGCGCGGAAACGCGCCGGGGTAGAGTTTTGAATTTCCCGCGGGCTGCCGCCGATCAGGTAGAGATCGCATTTATTACGGCTGGTGTTGTAAAATTAATGAAAAAAGGCGAGGAAATTGTTAAATAAACTAAAGTTATGAATAGAAAACGAATGTGAATTATAAAGAAATTCGTAAGAGGAATTCGTCAAGCGAAATGGTGATAATCTTTTAATTAAAATCGTGAGTAATTTTTTAAAAAAGCTTTTGTTTCTATTTACAATATATATATCTTGACATTTGAAATAGTCATTTAAATTATTTCTTTTTATAGCTATCTGGAGACCTCATTTTGAGTCTTATATAGCTCTACATTGCTGCGCTAAGAAGTTCTCTGGGCGAAATGGCTTCGCCCTTTGACATTCACGCAGAGATCTGCAGTTTTAAGTCGGGTCTGAACCACTGACCAATAGGATATAAATATTCCGAATTTCAAAAAATACGTCACAGGGATGCCAGGCAATCGCCGTGGCTCGGATTGGAATCCGTCAATATTTGGGTAAACAAACATTCAGAGTCTAAAGCGCATGTTTTAGACAACTGAACTACTGTAGCTCTATATTTAAATTAATATAAATAAAATGTTGGATTTACTGACAGTAAGGACTCTTAGGTCTTAGTCTTTGAATTTCACTCAAAAAAGTATGTTTCAACTTATTCTTTGCTGAATGTTTGTACAAGTTTACGAAGCAGTTCTTTTTGCTCTGTATCAAAAAATGGCCACAATTCACTTTCAAGTTCTAGAAGAGCCTCATAATCTCTAGATTGGCAAGCCAGTACCAGTGACTGTAATAACAACATTTCATCTTCTGTCATATTTGGTACTGTAAAATAAAATACATTATATATAAAAGATAAAATTTTACTGTCAAGTATGATATTACATTATGTAACAAGGGACTAAAGTGGCAGATTATTCCCGTGGGTGAGTTCACTGCCCGAGCGAGCGTAGCGAAGCGAGGGCAGTGATCACCCAAGGGAATGATCGACTTTAGTCCTGTATTACAAATAGTACTTTATTCCCATCTCCACTGTGGCCACTTCATAGATTTGAAAAGTTATTTTGTATTTATATGTTATAATTTTGTTAGTTTTAACCCAATTCACCTTAAACGTAAAAAATTAGACCATGTTACTTTATTCCTGCTAATTTAGCGGGAATAAAGTAAAAGAGGGAATCAAGTAGCGGGACTAAAGTAAAAGAGGGAATCAGACGCCACTTTTGCCCCGCTTTTCAGGCTATAAAATGACCATTATAGTAGAAATGTGAATAAAATATTTTATGTAACATACCAGCTATAGGAGTATCTTCAGCCCAGGCATATTTTTCTATTACTTGAGCTAAAGGGGGCGCAAGTCTTTGTGGAGTAGGTCGAAGTATCAGAAGTAAAAGTACCCTACTGATTTCGCATCTATGCAAAACATTTCTATAACTGCCCATTACTCTTGATCCAATATGATTCTCAATCATTTCTACTAATTCGGTAAGAACTTGTAATGCAGACACATAATCACCTGTAAAGTTTATTTTCATTGATATTTATTATCTTTGTCTATTACCACATGTTATTTATCAATTAAATAATACATTTAAATTACCTTGTTTAATATAGTAAGAGACTAGCATATTTATTGCTTGTACAGTTGGGTGTGTATGAATAGCTTTGCTCAAATATTCGATTCCTTCTGAATTTGCACCAAGTGCCATAGCCAATTCTATCGCTAAGCCTGCTGACATAACTCCGAAACCCTCTTGATTATCACACCTTGTAAATGCATGATTGAAAGCATTTATTGCTGCTTGTAAGTCTTCTTGACTTATTGAAAGGCAGCCAATATCATGATTTTTTTTGTTGGCAATAAGAAACTGACGACCTGCTTTTGTTAGTAGATTTATTTCAGAATTAGCGTTTCCTACTGAACCATGACATCTTGCTGCTGCTAACCAGCACCAACCAGCATATTGATAAAGTTCTTTTTGTTCACAATTAATTGCCAATTCCTCTGTTGAAAGAAAATATAAAATTATTAATCTCATATTTTAATAGTTTTTAAATAATTTTATATATATTGAGATATAATTTGAAAAAGTTTTGTAGTTATTAAAATTGTATAGTTATATATTTACCAAATTGATCTGAAGCTTCTGAAACATTAGGTTTCCGTAAAAAACGTCTGAAAATAAAAATAAAATTATAACAATTGTCAAAAAGTGAATAAACAAATAAATATAACCTTACTTTTTAAGTTTGTTAGATATCATATGATATTTTGAAAGAAAATCATTTCCATCTGCGTTTTTATGACTGCCTTGGTCTTGTAAAGACATTCTGTTTCTCTACCACATACATACAAATACAAACTACCTATGTCAATTTATTCTACTTTACTACATCGAGCCTAATTGACAATTTCTGTTCTCTTTATTTTAACCTTACAGTTCATTTAAAGTAATTTGGGTCGTCAACACATTACCAAGACACACTTTTTTATTGTGAAACAGTTTTCTCGCAGACAGAAATTTTTCAGTCCATGCCATCGCCCATCACGATGACACTATGACAGGTGCTTTCTTTACAAAAACAAAATGAAAACGCAAAATGTTGGTTCTCCTATCATAACAAACACAGAACATACTGCTGTCCTTATTTATTTAAAACAACTTGTAAACAAGACAAAACAATAGGATACTTAAAATTAATCTGGAAAAATTTAACGAGCACAAATTCCAGTCCTGTTCGGCTATAGATGGCAGTGCGGCACTGCGAATTCATGGCCCTGTTCAGTGGCTCCACTGCTCCCTGCTGCCTGCAAAACTGCATGCATCTGTATAGTAGAACGATTATCGCTCAGCCTGTGTATGTAACAGTGTAAGCCACTGTAGCCAGCCAGGCAGCCAGGCACAGCCAGGCCAGATCGTTGAGCCAACCAGCGGCAGCAGCAGCAGCAGCAGCGCCAAATGCCCGAATATCTCCTCGGCAGCTCGCGCTCGCAGTCTTCGGTAAGTGTGGTACGCCGTACGCCTATACGTGTTCATACGTGTGGCTCGGAGCAGTCGGAGCCGAGTGCCGCTATCAGTGTGTGCGCGGCGGGAGAGGGACGACGTCACGACAACGACGAATCGATGATCGAAGGAGTCAATCGCGCAACCATCACAGTATCACACCGTGAGGAGCGAGGACGTTCGCGGTGCAGCTTGAGTAAGAAGTTGGCCGCCACAGCGTAAGAGCAGTACAAGAGGCGTAGTGCGCTTACAAAGCAGACCAGAGGAAAAGGAGTAAGAAGTCGCGGAAAAGAGGAGTAGCAGCAGTGAGTGAAGTGTGAACGAGGGCCGGACTCCGCTCCGCTCTCTCTCCCCCGACCGCGCGCGGCGTACGTATACACGCGCGCCCGCACGGCACGCGCCTGCGAAAGAGCACCTGCGGCTATTTTTCGCCCAAGAGGAAGAGAAAACCGTGAGAAGATGAAGCTACCACTGCTGATGCCGTCGTCGTCGTGCCTGCCGCTCGCGCGGCTCTGAACAGGGAAGGCGGCGGAGCAGCTCTACTCCGGGAAGCCCGTGCTACGAGAGAAGAAGCGAGAGAGATAGAGAGAGAGAGATAGAGATAGAGAGAGGTAATAATGGTGTTCTTCCGTACGTGCGCGGAGACGTGAATGTGTGTGCAAAGACAGCGGCGGTGGCGGTGGCAGAAGGGTTGTGCGCACGACAAAGGAGCCGCAACCGAATGCGTTTTGGGTGGAAATTGTGTCATGGTGCGGGGCCCCCTCCCTCGGACTCCTGTTTGCCCGTTTTATCGCGCCGCCGCTGCCGTTTGCTTCCTCTGAATGAGTATGTTTGTCATAGCCACAGTGCTACACATTGATAAATCCAATCAGTAAATTGGTTTGGTAGATTGGCTGGTCATGTGAGAGGGAGAGAGAGAGTGGGAATGAGTGAGCACAAGCAAGTTAGCGAGCTCTGTATATTATACAAACCACTGTGCGTGTCTGGATTTATGCAAAAGATCCTTTTGACTAAGTTACTGGAGCAAGCTAGAGTTCATTGTGTTCAAACTCATTGGTTAAATTGCAGATTGATTGTATTAGACTACATGTAGGTGTATATGTGTGTGGGTGTACGCTCTTGGAGTAAACTTGCTAGAATATTAATGGACAAAAGTTTTTAATATTTTAGTTCTACATGGTAATGCTTTTCATGTCTATTGAGTTCTTTCTATTCATCAGGATATTTCTGATTTCTTAAAATATTGCGTTACAGAGATTGAAATGAATGTAAAGAAAAGAGAATAATAGTTTTATTTTTATTAATATTTACAAAATATGAGCAAAAAGGCTTGTAATCCCATTGATATATCGTACTTTTAAATATAGAATATAACAGTTATCTATAGTAATATACTTATATTAATAGCTAGATCAATAATTTTATCTATTAACATCATATTTAAAATACAACATCTTTATTATTTATTGTTTCAAATTGAAAGTTACTTAAAGTTCATGAGTTATATATAAGTTCATATAGTTAATAAAATGATAATTAAAGCTATTATATAGCTCTTGAAAAAATTCTATTTATTATACTTCGGCTAGCTTTTATATATTTTTCTTTAGTTTTTTTTTTCAGGATATTCAGTATCCTTATGTACAAGTGAAAGGGAGCAGGTGTTTGAGTTCTAATTGATTCAACCGTGGAAGCCTACATGGATACACATCGAAGGGCTGAGATTTCTTCGTTAGTGCACTGTAGGGCTTTAGTTACTCCATTTTCTTATGTTAGATTCAACGGAGCATTGTCGTTAGAAACGTGATAGGTCACATGAACACTAAAAAGCATGTGAGAGAATCCAGTTTAATTGTGCGCTGTACAGGAGAACAACATGCTTGTAGCATGCTATCTAGGCTCGCTTGTTACTGCTGGATTTGTATATTGTAAATTATAAATCAATTAGAATTGCTTACATATCTGTAATCATGAAGAAATCAGGAAATGCAGCAATTAGAATCAATTCTTTACATATGGCAAAAGGAAAATTAAAAACCATGGATGGTAATAACAAGGTGTGGAAATATTGATAACATATTACTTTTTATTCTTCAGCTACTATGGTTATTAAATATAAGTATTAAATAATTTGTTTTTCTTAATACTAATTACTAATTTATTAAACAGCTTATGCCATCCAATGGTGGGTATAAGGGAAACGAAATGTATACCACAGAATTTGAAATCAACGAAACTCCACCTAGTGCACGAACCTTACTAACAAAAGGTTATATACAGGATGAGATTAATTCCTTCTCAGGTATATAAAGTCAATAAAATTTTAAGATTGATATTTATAGGAAAGTGAATAAATTAAGTAATGACATTTTCATCTTTACAGGTGCAACAGTATCCACACGTGGACGATTCATGACTGAACAAGAGAAAGCTCGCTGTCCTCATGAACGTCCTCTTTATTTGTACATACAAGGACATACAAAACAAAATATTGATTGTTAGTAAACATTAGCAATACTTATTTTCATCTTTACAAAGAACCAAGTACGTAATGAAAAATGTATCATTTCTTTGCAGTGGCTCTACAAAAAATTAATGAAATTATAAAGACTGAACATAGGAGTTCTTTAAATAGACCAAGTCGGTTTACAAATGCACCTCCACCATTGATGAGCTTACACTCAGGTGTACCATCCGTGGTAAGGCTATTCTATGATTATTCCTTTAATTAGCTATAAGTATGATACTGAGGGAAATAGATTTTTAACAATAATATATTTTCTGCTAGTTATTTAAAAGACTTCTCTTAGTGTCTTAGTATTTCAATGAACAACATTTTAACTTAACTATATTTGATATAGGAAAAAATTTGTGTTGGCATTGAGAATGCACCACAAGGTTTTGATTTACGAGGACGTATTATTGGACCTGGAGGTGCAAATTTATTGTATATTAGAGGAGAAACGGGTGCTACAGTAACTTTAAGAGGACGTGGATCTCAATTTATTGATCCAGGATTAGGAACAGAATCTCCTGAACCTCTTCATCTATGTATAGAGTAAGTTGTACTATGCTTTAGTTCCCCATTAAGAAATAATTTTTAAATAAATTTTAGCAGAAATGTTTATAAAATTTCAAAATTTAAATAATATTGAATTTATAAAAATTGTCTATCAAGTTTTATTCATTCAGACAAATTTTACGTTTATTAAATATTCATTATAATAAACTCTTTGTCACAGACATCCAAATCCAGTGGCTTTGCAAAATGCAAAACAATTAGCAATCAATTTGATACAAACTATGCAGTCAGAACTGCAGTCTTATATTCAGCAACAGCCACCACCAGTTCAATCACAATCAGTTCAAATTCCACAACCAATGCAACAGATGCAACAAGGTATTGCTATTTTCAAAAAATTAAATATATTTGCATACATTATCCAAAATAACAACATAATTTTTTATTCTAGCACAATTTCAAACTATGAATATTGGTGCAATGGGTCAACCAAATGTTGTAACAATTCATCAAGGTAAAAAATATCTTATTTTCATATACTTAAAACATTTGAGGTAACATCGGCACAGTTTATATTAATTCTGTATTCTATAGATATGATGCAGCATCCTCCAAGTAGTGTGGTAACCTTGCCAGCTACAATCATTACAGCTACAGTTGCTGGTGCCCCTGGACCACCACCAGGTCCAGGACCAGGACTTCCTCCACCTGGAGTTCATGTTTCAGCTCCTGGAGGGCCAATGCCACCGCCATCTGAACAAGCTCAAGTATGATATTTTACAGTTTCAATTAATATCAATACCTAATCTCCATTTGAAAAAGTAAATAACAAGCACACAGATTTTTAGTACCAAATAATAAAAAGAAAACATGGAATTTTCAGGAGATACAAACGTTTGTTCCTCCTTCTTCGGTTGGCCAAGTGCAATTAATTGGTCCACCTCCGGGAATCAATCAAGTCCAATACCAAATACATCCTGGTCAACCTCTTCAGATCCAAGGGATGCCACCACCCGGTTCACAAAATTCACCTCAACCAATGACGCAAATGTACGTAATGAGTCAACCACCGCCTCAACAGACTTTCATGAGCAGTGGTGCATCGATCAATGGAGCTGTATCTTATGTGTACACGCAACCGAGGCCTACTACGCCATCACAAAGTATGATAGAAACTGTAAACGTTAACTTACAGCAACCACCACCATCAGGTCATTATCAACTCATTCCACATTTTTTCTACGATTATGTACACTCACTGTAACAACAACTTGTAAAGCATCCATTCCTTAAACAAAAAAATTATTTTTCCCGATTTAAAAAAATCATAATTCGTTCTAGGTCCCATGAACATGAATCAGCAGCCACCGCCGCCGTCACTGATGCATCTACAGTTTCCACCACCGTTCCCGCCTAATCAGCCACCGCCCCCGATTTCACAGACTTACCAGATTCAATACCAGCCGATGCACACGAGCATGGCACAAAGTCAGACGCAGTATATCATCCACGGCGAGCACGGCGCGCTGCCACAGCAGATGCAACAAAGCCACGAGCCACCGCCGCCGCAGGGAATGGCGCCCCCACCGCCCCAACATATGCCTCCGCAATTTGAGGGTCAACCGCCGCCGCAAATGCAAATGCACGCACCACCGCCCACCTCGCAAGGATACATCGTGCCGACGTCTCAGTCCGTGTCGGATCATATACAGGCGCCTCCCTTGCCACCACCCGGAGGTGAAATGCAACATCCTCAGGACGGTAAGATTTCTTAAAGTATCTCTTATAAAAAATATCTTCTTATTGTCTTCAGTAACATTAGAAGAATATTGAATTGTATTATGGTAGTAAAGTAGCCTAAAGCCTCAGATTTTATATTCTGAATGTTTGTCTACCCGATATTGTCGGGTTCGAATCTAGGCCGCGGTGATTGCATTAATACCTCAGTACCGAATTCCACGCTTGTCTTGCTGCTCAGATGGCTCGACATCTACTTATGTAGTCTTCCATTGCTTATTAATGCAGAGTATGCAAATCAATATAACACTTATATTAACAACTTCAGATAGTTGTAAGATAAAAGAAATAAAGAGTTCCTAGTAATCTATAAATTGTGTAAGGTACAGTCGATCAAGGCATGCCGCCTCAACCAGTTCCGCCACCACAAATGGTTCCACCACCGTCGGTGAATCAAATTCAACATTCCATGAACATAATAACGAGTGTTCCTCCACCATCTCACCCGCCTCCGCAAGCAGCTCCGTGGTTGTATCAGGGGCAACCGATGCCGCAACCACCCCAAGGACAAATGCAGGTAAAAATGTCTTTCACCAATTATAGAATTATATCATAAATTTAAAAACAATCATTTTGTATTTTCACTATTTCTTAAGAAAATCTATCGCAATATATTTGAAAAATATTGAGTAATTCTAAAATATTTTCAGGTACAAATGCCACCGTCCAGCGTACCGCATCACGCAGTTCCTCCGCCCGAAATGCAGTCTCAGATACAATATGCACAAGTTCACTATCAAAATGGACAGATGCAATCACAAGTGCACTATACCGTCCAACCTCCTCAGCCACATTTCGAACAAAATTCTGATATGCCTGATCATCACAAAGGGCAAGGTGTGAAAAGAAGATTCTCTGATGTCGATGGGGCACCAGTAAGTACTATTAGAACAGTTTATTAAAAACAAAGTAGTTTCAAATTTATTTTGTTTTATTACTTATGAATCATATGTCGAAATTTACAAAATTTAATTCACTTACTTTTAGGAGCCTCTAATGCACCAACTTAACAGACCACCAACACAACGTCACGGCACTGGGTAAGTCGAAAATTCTGTATTTCTATATTAGCATAATTTATAGAATTCGTATGAGGTAATTGATAATGTATATTCTGAACAATACTTAAACAGTTACTGACATAATTTGTTTATATATTTTCATACTAACGTTAGGCTTTAAAAATAGCCAGGAATATCTTCAAACATGCATCCAGGAACCCGAAATAATGTGTGATATAGTTATATTATTTTTTTTAATGTTTTACTATTACTTTTAAAATATTGTTGTCGCGTTTTACTAAAAATACTATAGTAAGAATAAATATAATTTCTGATTACGTGCAATTGTTTAATACACGAAATTTCACAAACATATTTTAAGTTTGTACATTTAAGAACTCAATATTTTTAAAAAGTGGTCAAAAAATATAAAGATTTTCGAAACTTTTATGAAAAATTTTTAATTGCCAAAGCAAGAAGAATGACTCAAGAAGAATTGCCTCAAGTAGAATGAATAATGTAAAAACGTAAATAAACCGTATACAATCGAAATAATGTTAGAAAAGAGTATGGTGTAATGAAGCTTGCTTTTCGAAACAACTATTAGTAATTTTATCTTTAAAAATAAGTTAATAACATTTTTTTTTAATCTTGAGACTGCTTATTTTATGAATAAAGTATTTTATTTTATACCACTCTAACCTCAAAATCACAACTTTGATATGATTTTTCGGCGCTCGTGGTATAAAATACCGTTCGAAACTAGTGCGTAAGTCGATTATTTAGGTGGTGTGACTTTTTCGCACTCGCTTCGCTCGTGCAAAAAGTCACACCAGCTAAATAATCGACTTCCCCACCCGTGTCGAAATGTACTATAAATTTTTTTTTTTTCCATAAATATAATTTGTATGCAGCGTTTCTAAGAGTCATTAGATTTCATTCAAGATTAGGTAAGCAGTCTAGAGGTTAAATTTTGAGATTTGCAGTTCTATTGCATCATTCTTCACTTTTCTAATCTCATTATTCACTCTTTAATCGTGTAATAATGGTTAATCCTAGTTGTGAAGCTTTGCAGTCTTGACTGTAATTTTATAAATCAGCTTCAGCTATCACAAAAGTGAGTTGCTTGCTTGTCTTTAGCATATAATAAAAAGACAAATATTTCTACTAAAACTACATTAAATGTAAGTTTTTGTAATTCTAAAAGTTTGTTGTGCATATAATGAAAATAATATACGAGATTCGTACAAATGACCGTTCATAAATTGTAATTCGTTATTAATAATATTGTAGTATATTACACTTTTCTTTTTTCCCGTGTCTTAGCATGTAGGTTACAGAAACATCTCGTTCTATAGCCATCAACGTTGTGATTAAAATATTTACAAGTTAAAACGAATACCCGAATAAATCATTTTACTAATGAAATATTTAGAATCATCACAAAGAGGAGATCCTCGAATATGTGGTTAAAAATATTGTATTGAAAGAGCATGAATATTAAGTTGAAATATGAAAATACGGTTTTCTTGAATATTCTCGATAGAAATCATATTTTTCAATACGATATTTTAGCTAAATCAACTTATTATTTCAGAAATTTTCAGGACTATGGAAAGGTGAAAAGAAAAATACCTCAAAAATAAAAATAAAATAAATTTAAAGCACTTAGAAAATAAGGATTCCTTTTCCGTTACAATCTAGATCATTAAGTGTATTTATAACGAAATCTTTTAGTGGTTTAATTTATTTCTGATTACAGTCCTTCAATGCAAGATTCATAAGAGAGGGATTTACAAAGTCTTCTGCGCATTAAATTTTCTTCAAAGGATTTGAAATCGAAACAATATTGTAGAAGTTTGTCACTATTAAATAATAGAAAAACTTTTTGCCTACTTTAGAATCGTTTTCAAGATATAGTTTCAATTCTAAGTCCTTTGAATAAAATGGATATCGCACGATATCTTTTAGGTTCAAACTCTGAAGAATATTTCGTTGAAGGAGTCTCTTGAGTTTAACATCCTAACCCTCTAGTAGTCTTCGATTTTTCATTGACTGTGTTTCTCTAAGTTATATACCTCAAATTAAAAATGAAGAAAAAAAAGATATCACCCTGAGTTCGAATCCAAAACTCGACCAAGATTATTAGAGGACTTACACATTAACTCATACACATCAACAACGAAACCAATAACGAAATAACGACAGCCAGCTATTATTAACTCACTCTCCGTTCTCTCTGTTTTTTTTTTTTCATCTCTTCTTTTCTGCAACGAAACCAACGAACCACAACCAGCCAGAATCACGAGAAATTTCAGTCTAGCCCCGATAGTACTAACCCCCGAGGTCCTATTATCGCACGCGGCGGCGTAGCGCGTATAAGCCTCGGCTATCAAAAATCTAAAGCGCGTCGCCGAAAGAACGCGTCGTTAGCCAGACGCGGGGGCGACGACGACGATAAGAGAGTCGCCAAGACGTTGAGACGCTATAGAGAACGTCAAGGCATCAGGCTCGGGCGCGCGCGCGGCCTCCTGACTAATAAGAGCACTACCCTTGTTCAAGCAGAGAGACTGGCGAACAGCCGTCACAGCAGCAGCAGCAACAACAGCAGCAGCAACAACAACAGCAACAGCAGCAACAACAACATGTGATGCACGGGCCGCCGCCGGGGGCCGGTGGAGGTGGAGGTGGCGGTGGCGCGAATCTTCCACCGGGCGAACGCGCCGCGGGCGGCGGCGGCGGCGGCAAGCAGCTGCTAATGCCACCTCCGTATCCAGGTCTGTAGCATAATGCAACAAGGCAACGTATTTTAGGGTGAGAGACACGCACACGCGCGAGATAAAATGATGATTGGTGATTTCATGACGGACACAGAGCAGGATTCTGGATATATTTATAGCGCGCGATATGATACTTTATTATTTTGTGTATCTATTACACATTAAAACACTGGCACACCGATACACCAATCTCTATCTCTCTATACTTTTTGTGTTGCGACCGTGGGCGCGCATGCGGGAGTGCCGTTGAATTATTGTCTTTTTCATTATAATTATTATGTATCTTTCTATAGCCTTCTTTTCTTTCATTGTTCATTGTTTAAGCACATATATTCACGCGCTGCCAAAAGTATTTTTATGTATTTTTCGTTCGCTGTTAAGAGAAAGAGACGAGCTCCTTTGGTATTAAGAACTACTGTTTACTTTTCTTTACAGCAGGTGGTCTAGATGCCCGTATTATGGATTGGTTTAATTTATTTTTCATTTGTAGTAGTTCCAAGACTGATTGTGGGGGATGATGGGCAGCTACTTTATTTTTGTATTTTATTACATGTATTTTGTTTCTGTTGATATTTGTTTCTAGTAATTTCTCTTAATTTTCTGGGTGTTCATTTATTCGAAATTTTTAAAACTTATCACTTATTGATTATTTGTCTGCAGCATGATAGAAATGCTAATATAATTATTTGATGGATATTTCAATCAAAACTGAAATCGTTTCCGTTTTCTTAACGCCTGCAGTAAACATGTTATTGTTTTTAAAACCATAGTTCAGATTGAATTATTCATTAAATGAAAATCTTGCTTTTTCTCAGTTGGTCAATAACTCCATTCCCTCTAAGTGAACTAGTGTCCACGTCAGGAAGCGGCTTTTCTGGGATAGACCAATCCGACGTTGCATTACATATAAATACACTTGTATTATAAAGGTCCCTAAGCAGCGTTATACTTCAGCAGCACGAAATTAGACGAGCATAATATAGCTATACGAACGAGGCATGAGGGTGGTAGAAACCTTATACCCCTTCACAAATGAATACGCTTATCTTTGTCATTGCCCCTGTATATTGTAGATAGCGTATATAATTTACCGAGCACCTCGAGACAGAGAAGATGAATGAATTTATTTTATAAAATACAAGCCTTTCTCCGCTTTGGCTCTGCATTATTAGTCGTGTCAAGTACGCTTCAAGCTATACAGCAATAAAGATTATGTAGCTATAAGAGAGAAAACAAACAACCCTTCACAAGATTCAAAAAACTGTAACTATCGCCCTGCATTCTTTTATTTTGCAGTCAGCAATACCTTATTGCAGGCGTGGGACAACCAACGCCCGGGGGACTGTAGCTTCGACGTTCACAGATCACAGATATAAATTATAAATACAACTGCCACCTTTGTTTTTTCACCTATAGCGTATATACCGATAGAGTGTAGATAATTCTCTAGACGACTTTTGAATTTCAGAGAGACGTCGATGCCCTCTTACCCGCTTATGCGACCCGCACTCAATTGCTCACCCCTTTCTCGATAATATTTCCGCCAGCGGAATACGAGAACGAACCATTATTCTTTTAGTTTCCTTTTTATTATATAGTCACCGCTGCAACACGTATTACAGATAAATTCCGCAGTTCTTCTTTTTGTTTTGCTGAATGATATTACGAGAACGTAGTGGCCATTAATTTTTTTGTAGGTACCTATACCTGCGAGCAGCTGCACGTGCATAGCAGGGAGCGGAAGAGGAAAGAGAGAGAGAAAGAGAGAGAGAGAGAGTAACTTGCACGTTATATTATAGCTTATTAGCGTATACTTCTCACTCTTACAAAATGTCTCTAAGTGTTTACATAACGAAATTGTAGCAGTGTGCAGTCACTAATCTGTTTTGTGTTTTTTTTTCATGCAGATGATAGACGTAACATGGGACAGCAGTTTGCTGGACATAATCCAGGTACGTTGATAAGTGACGTATAAATATTTTTAAAAACCTGAAGCGTCATTAATCGACATTCGAAATAAAAAATGACGTATGCCATTTTCTTAAAACTGGTATTTTCCATTCTTTTTTCATCTATTACATATTTCTAGTATATCTATACTGCATTTTGATTGAACCACGCGTTATCTGACAGGCGGTTTTTTTTTTCTTTTGATCACGAAGGCACGTTGGCGGGACACGTGGTTAGACTTGACGCTTCAATGTCAGCACTTTCCGCTTTAATCATTCTTTGAAGTATTTTTAGCCAGCATGTATAATAGACACTCGTGACGACACAGTGCCTCAAAAAACTACAAAAGAACGAAAAATTAACGGTGGGGAAAATAAAATTTTCTTTTTCCCTTTTTTTAGGATGTGAACAGCCGATGAACGGGGAGCACGGGCGCAACGTGGGCCACCCGATGGGAATGCCGCCTCACCAGACGCCCTGGCAGGGGCACTACGCGCGCTTTCCACCGAATCGGCCGCCGCCAATGCCTCGCGAGGGCGAGCAGCATCACATGCCCTATCACGGCGCCCCGCCACCCCCAATCAATCTACCTCCACCGCAGATGAGACTTGTTCAGGGTAAATATTCCAAAATAAAAAAGAAAAAAGACGGCAAGGTACATTTTATTATCATCATTATATCGCTTTTTCCCTCTCGTTCTTTGTACTATCGGTGGGGTGGTTTGATCGTACCTTGATTTTTAGTTTCCTTTCAAATCGATATTATTTTGTTATGTTGTTATTTTTTAATTCATTTAATTTATTACGTATAATATTTAATAGGTATTTGTTTGTAACGTAGCGTTAGTTTTTACTTTACCTTGGGTTATATATATATAGTTAGTTAAATAACAATAGAAATTCAAAGTAAAAGGTTCGTTTTTTGAACCACACAATACTTATTTGCATCGCCGTTTGTTTTATCATCATTTACTTACTTTTATAAGGGTATGTTCGACTCGGAGAGATTTTTAAATAAATAATTTAAATTAAGATCAAATTTTTAATCTAATTTAATCTAATAATATATGACAAATCTATAATACTTTTAACTATTGTGTGGCTTTTTTAAGTAATTTACTGCTGCTATTAGCCTGCCGTGCTAAGCACAGCAACCAGCCTGGATCTAAAATCTTTTACTGAAACTAGAAAACAAGCTCTGTAATCCATATTAGTGTGCAACGCACGGCGCAATGCGGAGATGCATAAAACTTTCAAAAAATGTACCTTTTTGAAAATGGAACCTTTTTGGACAGTTTTATGCCTCCCCGCATTGCGCCGTGCGTTGCACACTAATATGGATTACAGGGCTTGTTTTATAGTTTCAGTAAACGATTTTAGATCCAGTCTCGTTTCTGTGCTTAGCGCGACAGGCTCATAGCAGCAGTAAATTACTTAAAAAAATGTTGCTTGGTCATGTAATAGTTTTAAAAAAGAAGGAATTTTGTTGTGTCTATTATTACGTGTTTAAAATATTAATAGTTATTATTAAAAAAAAGCAATAAAATAATCCAGTTAATAATTTTATTACTATGATTTTGTAATTATAAAAAGTTGAAAAATATTATCTTATAAGAAAACGTAGCAATCGATCGAACTACCTCGAGTACCAAACCCCCTGCCTCTACGATCTCACCAGAGCTAACTATGGATCTCCCTATTTCTCGTTTCAGGGGCCGATGGGAGTCGATCACCTAGTCAAAGCGCGCTGCCCGAGCATCCGGTGAGTGCGGGCCTGGAGTACAACCATCACATGTCGCCGTATACGACGATGAAGCCGCCGCCCCCGCCACCGTCTGTCTCGGCTCTACCGCCGCTTGTCCAATCGATCTGCAATCCACCGCCACCGCCGCCCTCGCCGCCCACTTACACACAATCACGACATCAGCAGCAGCAGCATCATCGAATGCAGCAGCAGCAGCGGTACCATCATCAGGTGCCGGTCTCGCAAACCGGCCCGCCCTCGTCAGCACCGCCCTGGATGAACTAACTAGAGCAGAGCCGCCACAGGCGCAAGGCCAGACATGGGCGCACCCGTTCCCTCGTCAGGGGCTTCGTCGAGTGAACAAAAAAGCGCCGCGCGTGTGGCAATAGAGTTAAAGTGATTTAAGGCATAATTATTGATATTGGAAGGTTTGGTATATAGCGTTAACCAATATGGTTCTGTTGCTGTCTCGGTAAATAAAAAAAAAAAGAAAATGACCAAAGTATTGCGCGAGTACAATGGCATTTCTGTTGATGTAATAATACGTAAATGTTTTTCCTTTGCGTGTGGTCACTCCATGCCAGAGTCAACTCTGACTTGACTTACAGTGAAGCTTCGCCCAAAACAATGCGTAAGTGTACATATGGTACTTGTTGTAGAGTACAAATCAATTCATTATCCCGTGTATAATGAAAGGAGACTTCACTCGAAATTCAAGCGATACTTTCACTCTTATAGAGAAAAAAAATAAGTTCAATAAAAAAAAAAAAAAAAAAACAAATGTTTGAGGACTCATTTTTACGTGCGGTTCGGGATTTTCGTTTTTCGGTACCGCCGTTGTAAAAATAAAAAAGAAAACAGAAGCGCTATGGATTTGAAGTAACGAAAACTGCAACGACTTTACAATACATAGAGCTTTTTCGTCTGTAAAATTTTGAAATATTGTTTTAACGTTCCTAAAAATCATTGAAAAACTGCAATTTTCAAATTTGAAGAGCGGCCACTATTACTCATATTTGTTTATTTTAATTGAGAAGTTTACAAAGCTAGTCGCGATAAACGAATGTAAAAAATAGAAAACAAGTTATGATAGAAAATTAGTTTATATACCTCCTTTCAATCTAAAAAGAAATATACAAAAAGTACTTAAAGCTTAAGTATCTTACAGGTTTCTAAGTAATTTCAAAGAAGTTTCATGAACTTTAACGTTAAGCAAACGAATACGTTAAATAATTTAAAAGCGAGACTTGTATTATATTTTATACAATTAAAAATTATTTTAAAATATAACTATGTGTACATAGTTAAGGCTCAAACTAGCTATTAAATCAAAAAAATTCCTACTGCATACTAAGTATATAAAGCGTTTAAAATCAATACCTTCCAAATCCAAAAAAAAATAAAAATAAAAGTGTTGCAATAATAGAACTGTTATGTAGTTGCATAAGCTATGTGCAATATACCGCGTTTGATAAGCATTTTTAAAAACGAAAGTTAACTCATTTTAGTCCATTTAAGATACAAATAATTAAAATAGATAACTATATACAAATTCTAAAATGTATAAACATTGAGGTCCGTTATACACATTTTCCTCTGAACGTCTTGCTGTGGACTTGGTAGATATTGATATTCAGTGCCTGTTATGCGAGCAATTCTTCAAAAACTAATTTTTTTTTTACTCATAAAAATTTAGATTTATTCTTAGAATGTTAAGCTCACAGCTTTTTAATCATTGGCATCATTTATCTACGATCATAACAAAATTAAACAAATTATTTTTAAAAGGATCGATTAATTATTGGGGCATTGAAAATGTTATTTCAAAATTATATTTTAGTGTTTGTATAATAACGATAAAATAACGCTTTGAAAAAGGACAGAAGCTTTTGAAGAAGTGTTCCCATAAAAATATATATAATTGTACAGACCAAGTAGTCTAAGATATTATAACAAAGCTATTTAGTTAAAATTAACTTTTCTTTGATAAGTAAATTTAAATATACTATTTAAATTTGCAATTTATGTAAATTGAAAGTCTCGTTTTTGAAATATTTACTAAATGTTATTATTTTTCTTGCCAAAGAAAGGCAATTCAATATACATCATTAAGATACACTGAAAAAAACAATAAAACTACAAAGCGTGGGCGCCCATGTCTGATAACGGATGAGACTTTAAGTGATTGATGAATGAAGAGCCAAGAGATTACGGTCATTTCCTTATGCTGGTAAAAAAGCGGGCATTCGTGAAAACACTAGCATTGCGCTTCACGAGCCGCGTCAATTTGTTCCGTGCGATGCTCTGTCGCCGATCAACACTCGCTAGCTTCGAAGTGGATTGTTTAAACGATATTTTTTCATAGAACTATTTGTAAATAATGCATATGTAGGTTTACGGAAACACTAGATTTAATCGATATTGAAATCTTTTGAACGTTTTATTGAATTTTTGTTTGTCACGAAGTGAAAAGTTACTTTCGTAGAGCGGTGGAGAAAATACGTTCATTCGAAATGATGTGATAAACGATATGACTGCAGTTGAAGAATCCTCGATGCACTATCTTACAATGTCTGCGAAGTCTTCAAGCAACAAGAGGAAATCTTGCGCCAAAATTTGTTGAAACGTTTTGTCGTTTAGATTTTTTTATGTGCGAGTGTATGTCGAAACACAGAATTACAAAATATGTGTGAAGAAACTGTAATATTTGAAGATGGGTTTTGTATTTAACGAGCAGCTTATTGATTATTATATTTTTTGTACATAGATAAAACCGACGGCTTAACCGTTGCAATAAGTGATAAGCAGATTAATTCTGTTGCCATCGAGCGAATATGAGGAGAAAAAAGAAAGAACTTATGGCGATTCTCTAAACTTAAAAATCTAAGAAAAGTCGAATTTGTAGGTAATTTGAATGAAGGGTTTCGAGTTAAAAGGAGAAGTTTGTACAGATGCTTTTTAGGTTTAAGTTAATCACTTATCAAAAGTAATGGACACTGGATGAAACTCGAAAGTCTTCAGCGACAACATACGTGAACGTATTCAGTGTTACATTTTCTTGTAGCGCAGTTAATGCACTGCTGAAGAAAATACTGAAACATGTTTTGGGTGCGACATTTATTTATTGATCCGCATATTGTTATCGAATTGTATTTTATATTTCGATAGTGAAAAAATAAAATTAAGTAAGTCAATCTATATTTTTTGTCTATATCTCTTTCGATTATATCAATTTTGAATTTAGTTGCAAAATTATTTTTATCATGTGCCTTTTTTTCATTGCTGTAGGTAGAGAAAAACAGATTGCAATTGCAAATCAAAACAGCACAATGGAGATGATTAAACATAACTTGAATCTAGTCACAAAACAAAAACACTCAAGATCACGTGTACAAGTATTTTTATATACATAATACGAAGTTGTATAACCAAAAACTCGTCGGTGCTGTTGTTGTTACTCTGCGTCGTCTACAAAGAAGATATTGGATTACAATATGTCGGATGGTGCTGGACCTTCCACTTCGCGCACTGCGATAGTTAACGCATTTAAACGAGCACGTCGGAAGTTTCCTAAAAATTTTGGAATTGCCTCTCGAACAGGCGATACTTGTCAAAGCCAAAGCTCCGAAGTACGCAAATTTTTTACATAAACTAAGTTTTATGGAATTAATGAAATAAGATTTCAATCATTTCTCAAAAAACTTAGCTAACATTTTCATTTTCCATTTAAAGTAAATAATAGATGACAAAATTAGAAGCTCAAATTAAACAATAGCATGCTATTCGTAAGGTTAAATATTTTGTGGTGCATTTTACTTTGTAAATTATCGTATCTTCTTGTAGTAATTTACGAATCCTACTTTACGTTAACTGATTACTGCGTGTAGATACATTGTCTTTGTTGATATTGCGGAATAATTGAATGGAATTTTATTATTTTTACAAATAATGAATTTTCATTCAAAACTGAATCTATTTAACCATTCACTTACGTGATATCTTACGAGCTATAAGACACCTTTACTACTAATTAAATATTTTAAAAATACAACCTGATTATATAAAATCCATTTACGTTTCTAGTAAATAGAACTTATCCACAAGGAAAAATATCACAGTAAATGCCTAGTTAATTTATGCAATGAAAATTTTGTAAACACTTGAATAAGTAGAATGTTTTGTTTGAAGAAACAACATTATTCATGATTAAAGTAAAATGAACTTTACAAATTTAACTCTGTATTTATTTCTTGTTGTTGATTGTATGGTTCATAAAATCATGGCCATATAATTTGCTCTTGAAAAAAAGTGTTTTGTCACGCAACACAGAAATAGAATGAAAAAGATTCATGAATTGCATCATTAATCATCCTACTCGTAGTTTTTTTTATTTTTATTATTCATATCTGGTATATATGATAATAATGACAAGCATCTTTCACAATTGGCTTTTATTCATTTATCTTCGATTTTAATAACTTACAGCTGTTGTGAAATCATTCAACAATTGTTTATTTATATTTATTTCTAAATCTATTAGCTATTTTGTTATACTTGAAAATATTGAATTTTATTGGAAATTGTTTAAAATATAACGAAAGCCTACCATTCAGAATGAAGATTCTTCGGAACCAAAAAACATTCAAGATCCAACAGAAAACGACAAATCTTACGAACAAACAATGGCAGAGCAAATAGAATCCTCGCTTGTCGACTCTTTGGAGGAAGTTGGAATTTCCGAGCAGGTTGAAATTTTTTGTGACAATTGTCATTCTGACAATTTCGAAAGTGCTGATCGGGAAGATATTCTGACAGTGCACGCGAAAGAGGAATTCGAAAATGATTTGAGTCAACCGGTTAATGACTTGCAAGTATACGAAAAGTAATTAATTTTAATTTTGTATTTATTATGTGATATAATACATCTTTAAATAGCAATTTGCAAATCATTTATAATAATTAGTACTCGAACTAAAATTAGAAAGTAAATAAAATGACCAACCTTTTGTTACTAATCTCAATTAGCGATAGCACGCCTGTATCAGAGGTCAATCAACAGAGCTACGTCTTTCAAGAGAGTCATCACAACTTTGAAATTATTTGGAAGGAAGAATCGGATCATTGCATTGATATCGATAACCCTGACCAAGAAAGCCACAATTGCCCTGCAAATGACGAAATTTTGACCAACGCTTCAGAATCGGAGGGGGGAAACCGAACCTACGAGATGCCGGAACAGTTTCACGAACAGCAAGAGACACAACAACCACAACAGTCTAGGAGGAAAAAGCATCGGAGCGGAAGAAGCTCGCGTTCATCTGTGGGATATTACTCGTGCTCACGTGTCAAAGATTACTGTTGCGCTTGCGAGGATAGCCGACGATTGCATTCACCGAACTGCCCGTATTACGGACACTGCGTCCACTGTCAACACTGTTACCAGCATTGCTGCTATCACAGCCGTTGCTGCTGCAATCAATTTTGCCTGAATTGGTACGTTAAGGAGGTTCATGCGCGACTCCCCAGTCAAAGCAGTGCGAAATGAAGATATTACCTAAAATTTAAAAAACCCGTAGTTGTAACGTGATTTATTTATTTAAAATGATATAGTCAATGTATTATAAACAAAGTGTATTTAACATAACTAAGATAACTATTTTAACAAAATGTCGATATTTTAAAAACAGATATCATTACCACAAACAATTATTGATAAAACACTCGAATTTTTTTTGTTTCACAATCTATTTCATCTTTAAAGGTCTCATTTTGTCCTTTCGTAATTTCGTGCACACTTGTCGAAGGAAAAATTATTCAAAACCCAAAAAGTTCTAGCCAATTTAAAAAATATATTTTTTTAACCACGTGCACGAATTTGTGAACAACTAGCTATAACTTTTCTGAATTTTTAATAATTTTGAATTTTTCCTTCGGTAGGTGCGCATGAAATTACGTAAGAGACACAATGAGACCTTCAAAACTAAAATAGATTGAGAAACGAAAAAAAATTCCAGTGTTTTATCAATAATTGTTTGTGATGACTATACTTATAGGATATGTTTTTAAAATATCGACATTTTGTTAAAAAAGTCATCTTAATCATGTTAAATACACTTTGTTTATAATACATTGACTATATCATTTTGAATAAATAAATCACATTACAACTATGGGTTTTTCAAATTTTTGTTAACCTCTTCATTTCGCACTGCTTTAATTGACTATATAGGGAGTCACGTATGAACCTCCTTAAGTTGAAGATTATGTTAATTATATATATTTTTTTTGTTTTAAAAGATGATTAGAAAATTTCGTTAATACTTCATTATAAAACTCGCAAATTACACCGTTCTATAATGCTTAAAACAACAAAATAAAATCTTTCCCTTACATTCCCACGGATCTTCAGGCAAGACAGAAGCACCCACTCGACACGCACCCGCGACTCGAGTCCCGTCAGCAGACGACTATCCTCTAATCATCGCCGATCCCATCGAGAAAGCAAGTGCTCCTCGTGCAGCAGCAAACGACACTCGGACAGTCCAAAGGCATCGTCGCACCACATCGACACCTATTCCCGTGACTCGGGCATCTTCACGAACGTGCGCTACGAGAACGAGGACTTCGACGACGCGGACAACGAAGATACCTCGTCCAACGCGCTGCTGCACAAGGACTCGCTATCAATTTTGCAGGAGAAGTACGCTAGCGGACATTATAACAGGAGGAACAAGTCGCACAGAACGAAGTGCGACCGCGAGGCTGCCTCGGATCAGGAGGACGACGAGTGCAGGAGCAGGAAGAATCATAAAATTTGTAGACGACTTTTCAGCAGATGCGGCAATTCGTAGTGATACTTTATCAGGCTTTTTATACTATGGCTTTTTACAATAAGTGTAGTCTTATTTTTTTTTATATAAAGTGATTATATATACGTTTTATTAAGTCGTGTTTCATTTGCGCGTGTTTAATGTGCAGGTACACGAGAGAAAAGTTTTGGAAAAATTGCTATACTGTCTCGTAAAGCTACCAAAGTCTGTAAAGACCCGAAAAATTACCATACTTTACACTAAATTTTACAATAGAGTATAGTAAATTTTCCTATATTTCTGGTAAAATTTCTTATAAAGTATGGTAATTTTTTGGGTTTTTACAGTCTGTGGTCGCGTTCCCTGCACAAGGTGGTAATTTTTATCGAAGGTTTAGTACTTTTTCCTGTACTTTTTTTTCAGTGTATACTTGACAGAACTTGATATTGATGTATGATTTAAAGGATCTCTCCAGAACATCTGGAAATTTTTAAACTTTCTTTTTATGAAACTTTCAATACCCAGCAAATGATGGGCAATTAATACAAGATTCCAAAAAATTATTGATAATCGTATAGCTTATCTTTGAAATATATATCATCGCTTCCACATAAAAAGGCGTTATTTCAGGATCCAGTTGGGAGAGGTTGGAAAAGGTGTTATCTTCGAAGCCGGTTAAAAAAGGCGTTATCACGCGCGATGATGTTTTTCTCTTCTATTTACTGTTTTTTTTTCTTTCAGCCTGCCTTTGAGATAACGCCTTTTTCAACCAGCTTCCGAGATAACATCTTTTTCAACCGGATCCTGAGGTAACGCCTTTTTATGCGGAAGTGACGATATATAACTACAAAATTCATAAGTAACAAAAAACGATACCTTTTCCACTAAGTATAAAACAAGTTCATAATGTTTTCATAGAACCAAAACAAACATGGATTTTAATTTCAAAATTTACGACTTCCTTGTATGGTACATCATGCTTTTGTAGCATTGGTATTTTACAATACGAGTGTCAATGGAAACCAGAAACCTGTTTGACTATGAGTCAGTAAATTATATATAGTATTAAAAAAATCTCAATATTATCTCAAAATATTAACACGCATAGTTAAGAAAAATCTTTTTTTTTATTATTTTTGACCATTCATTCATCTGAAACTCCATTATCTTCTTCGTTAATTTCATACGCATCTTTGTCCTCGGTAATCGCATCGTTTTCATCTTTATTCTCGTCTAAACTATCCACCTGGTTCCTCTTAATGGACCTCGTACTGTTAAAAAATGCGCTCATCTCATCTCTGAGATCGTAGGCGCTGTCTACGGAAATCAGGGTACCGCTCATGGATACTATTAGCGTCGATCGGAATCTCACTTCTTTGCCATCCGATAGGGAACCGTCTGTGTCGGAAACGACATATTTTGAGTTTTACGGCGCTTCTTAATGTATGCTTATTATAGGTCGTTCCTAAGCTGTTAAGTTTCTGTTGTGGAAGGCCTATGGCAAAATAAAAATCTATTTTCAGCAGAGATCGGCATTATTCATCTACAAATTTTTTTCGAATACTTCAATAAATATTTGATGCAATGAAATAATTTTGATGAATAAACACGTTTCGCGTAAAAACTGGGCCTTTATAGAAGTGTTTTAAAAAAATATTCGAAACAATTATAGCCATCGAATATATTTTTCGAATAATAGATTATTTGAAAAATTACCCGTCGAATAATTATCGATGATTATCGTATAAAAATAATAATAATCAATTATTCGACGGATAATTTTTGGAATATTTTTTCAAAATACTTTTAAATGCAAAATATGTTTATTCATCAAAATTATTTCATTGCATCAAATATTTACTGAAATAATATGAGTATTCGAAAAAATATTGTGGGCGAATAATGCCGATTTCTGATTTCCAGGGACATTTGTCTACGAACAGATTCTTTGTAAACCATAAAATCAAAGTCGAAAGAACAACTCAATCACACTTCTAACAGCGTTACGTAACTTCAACAGCCGCTAGAAAGTACGCTCAAAATGTCGCAAATACGCTTTCTACCAATTCCTAAGTACTCACAATTACGCAACAAAGTGCACCAATGCATAATAAACGCGCATCAATATAATACCATCACTGGAAGGCTCCTCGCTCCTGCGCTGCTCGAGTTCCCTCGAGGCGCTACTCATCACGACAGTAGAATCCCCGCTGATGCGCCGCTCGGTCTCGTCGCTTTTTCTCGCCCGGTAATGCCGGAAAGCCGTCTTTCGGCGAGCGTTTATAGGAGGAAACATACAATTCAGATTATCCACTCGGATTAATAATGCATCAGGGGTCGGGCGTTTGTATTACGTATAGGTATGTGCGTAGTATTGCTGTATGTCGTGTTCGAGTGTAATTTTGTCACTTTATCGGCTATTTCGATTATACGCGAGAGCTCATACTACGTATTAACGCGACGACGCAATAAATGTTAATAACACAGCTGTGGCCGGAGTTTGGGCGGGAGAGACCGCTATTATATATACATTTCCTCTGCCACACCAGCCATTAACGTAATTTGAAAGTTTAATTCGAGCGTGCGGCCGATTTTGCTTACCCGTCGCGGCAGGAAAGTACATGTGTGAGCCCCTAATTAAAGTTCTTTGTGCGCATGCAAACGAGCCTCGCGCGGCGACGAAATTCCGAAATGTATGGTCTGACGAGGCATCGATTTGGGTAAATATTTGTTGTACGGAATGGTTTAATAACCTGAATGACAGTCGCCGCTTCGTTGGCTTTCTCAAGGGTGAGACCGGTGTTTTCAAACATCGTGCGAAGCCAATCAGACGTGTCTATTTTGTCTCGTTCCTCTTGAAGTTCTACACGAAGGGCCGTTAATATTTTGCCATGAGAATGTTTTAAAATTTGTTGCAAAATGTATAGTTATAATGATGGAGGTGTTGCAAAATGTTACCCTTCCTCAGTCGAAGATTCTTCCTCGTATAATAACCGCGATAAACCGACTAGAAAGAGTACCAAAGACATGATTGATCATAATGAATTTGAGGGCCTGGTTGAAGGTACTATACGAGGAGATATGTACTTGAATGATTATAGCAGCCTGTGTCGCTTCGCTTTGCGTAACTCCCGATTTCCGTAAAATTTCTATCGTATTCATAGACGCTCGCTGCCATTGTACTTCACCTCGACATTCGGCGAGTGTCATCCTCTCGTAGTGGCCTCTAAATAAGGCCTAAAAAACGACATCGAATGAAAAAAGTTGTGAGCTCGAAAGGACAAAAACGTTCACATAATTATATACTTTACTTGTATTTTGGTCGCGGCCTGCCAAGCCGCGTGATACGTGGTACCGGTTTCTTTCAGTATTCCACAAATAGATATTTCGCTTTCCGCGTCTATTTCGCTGCTATCTGTCGTACAAAAATCATACACAAACATATACAGCTACGAGATGGCAAAAGAGATAATTCCGTGTGTCAACACAGATATTATACACTTTTGAATCCCCGCGTATATACAAAAATCAAAATATCATTCGCTCAATGAAACACGTAACTTTCCATTATGCCATTCAAACTTGGAAATTTACTTAATTGATGCTTGTATCGTACTTTCAAACGAAAATCTCACCATCGCAGCCGCATTCCTTCTTCTCAGCATCGACCGCTTCCAAGTAAACCCTGAACGCCTTCTATATACATATACGTATGAGAGCATCATAAAATAATTACCGTGAATGAGTTTTAATCGAAAATAAACCGCGCGCGCGAGCGCGTGCTCGGCATAGCAGTGATCGAATAGTTTAAAAATACTTGTAGTCGCGGGGCCGCCGCGGCAATTTCTTCCAGCTTCAGTCCGCTGCTCGCCAAGATCTCGACGATGTGCTCGCTGCGCAGCGTGACGTTCTGCACGAGTTTCAAGGCGACTTGGAAAAAAAGAGACGGAAGGATGGTTGTTTTATTGAGTGCTTTTGGGTTATAGGTATAGCAGGAAATGATTGATATTGTTATGTTACGCGATAAATTCGGATTTTCGGGGAGAAAATTGATAAGATTTAAGTATGTATTCGCTGCAACAGCTACGTCATACCCATCATTTTTGTTATTAAAAGTAATTTATACTAAAATCTATATAAATTGCTTTGTATGACCAGATAAGAGTATTTTAATTACAGGTAAAGATATAGTAATCGGAACTTAGATTATTCATTAGAGCAACTGCGAAAGTGTATATTGATTCATAATTCGGAACTATACTAAATATTGATTGATGTAATCATCGAGTTTTATAGTACGAAGAGTTTTTACAATATTGGGCAACAATATCAACTGGACAAGGATATGATTTGCTACAAATATTTAAAAAACGATAATTAATTAAATGAAATAAAATATAATAAACAATAAAAAATTATCTCTTACGTGAAACTATGACATTTATTGTACGGTATGTAGTAATATATAAGGATTATAGAAATACGTCGCCGGTATAATACTAAAAAAGATGGAAAATTTTTATATAAATTCTAGCAAAAACTGTTTACTTTTTGCGTTCTCGCGTGTGATCATTAGAGCATCCAAGTAATCCGCTATAAAGCAATAGATATCTTCCGGCTGTGATCGAATGACCTATTAAACGAACATCTGTTAATTTTTTGCTCTTCGAGCAGTATATTAAATAATGAAATTTATCTTTAACGCCAACTCGTGGGCTAAAAAGAGTCAGAAAGAGAGTACAGTTAGCTCATAATGTAGAAAAAACTGACCTCGCGCGATATATCTGCGCAAAGTTCACGAAGTCCGTCAGGAATATCGCACACGTGCTTTGCATTGTGATGCTGCAACATTACATCCATTTTTCTTTAGAGATACACTTTTTTTCGTGTTTATAGGTTAACGAGTAAACAATGACGTAGAAAAAACAATGCCGAAAAGTGCGTACGTTATACTTACCGCTAAATATACCTAGTATATCAAAATTTCATACAGCTGTAATTGAGAAGATCAATCATTGCATAGATAATTTTGATATCAGATCAGTATATTATTTATGATTTTAAGCGATATTTTTTCAATACGCAAATATTAAAAACTCTTCCAAATGAATTGTTTATGGATGAAAAATAAACTTTGAATTTATAAATATGTAAATCTATCACTGAAAAATAATAAATTTCAGTTTATAATATTATTTTCTAAATAAAGATACTTGAGAATGTATACTCGATGCACAGTTTGATAACACAATCGCAAATGATAAATAATTTACTCGGTAAATTATATTACGGATTAACTTTAATATTTTGTACGTAGGCTACAATGAAGTGCTTAGTCAGCTGATAGCTATTATGTAATGTGTTGAACATAATAGAGGTACCTACTCATCTAAATCTGCGTCGTAGTAAAATTCTCTCTGGAGTCACATCCACAACATGATTCTTTTTTGTCCATTAAGTATAGGATGATTTTTAATAATTTTTTTTTTATATTTTTTGTATCCCAATAAATACATAGCAAAGCATCGCTTTAATCAATAATGATTTCGGAATAATTATACAACAATTAATGCACAAAGTCCTTTCAATCATCAAAGAACGATAAAAAAAATAGTGCATTACGTAACAAGTGCGTAAAGTACTCTCTGAATTTAAAATAGTGGAAAAGTCACTATTTCATAGTGAAAATTCGTGCCTAAATAGTGTATATGCACTTCGAAATAGTGAATATACACTATTGCAGTAGCGTATATCCACTATAGTGTAAATCCGGAGGTACGTGGTCCGGGGCTTGATTCTCTAAACGTGTCGCTCACGAGACAATCGTTTTTCCTTTTAACGAAGCCCTCTGATTGGACTAAACCTCTTGTCTCGAGTGTATTGCTCACTGAGATAGATAGATAATCAAGCCCCCGGACGCTGATGTGTGTGGTGAACTGCGTGCGCGATCTGACGAGACATGTGAAAACGGAAGTAACAAGGCGGAGAGATGAGAGTTGTTTTTTTTTTTGTTGTTGCTAAGTGCGGGTAATCATGGCAAAGTAAGCAAAGGAATATGGGTAATCTTTTGGAAAAGATTGTTTTGATGATGCTATATCTGTGGCTTCCAGGAATAACGACTTAAGGGGGTTATCGTGATTTTAAAATGGATTCACTATTTAATTTTTATGTCATAAATTATTAAAATATAATAATGTAAGTACACACGGATATGAAATCCAAATACTTTCTGAACCGAAAAAAACTATTGTGATAAAAAATTGTTGATCGAACACGTAGATATTGTTCAATAAGTAAAAAATTTACTTTCGCTATTTGCCAACTTTTTATTTTTCATTCGATTATAATGTTTAACGTCTCATTTTGCTCCTTAAAACATTTGTCTAAGACCCATCCAGGCTTATATTATGAAACAACAAATATATGCTTAGTAACACGTAATTATTTACAGTTTAAGCACAATAACTTCAAGTTTATACTGTATTGTACTGTAAACAATTACACGTTGCTTCGCATATATTAATTATTTCATAATATAAACCTGGATGGATCATAGACAAATGTTTAAGGAGCAAAATGAGACGTTAAACATTAAAATCTAATGAAATAAAATAAAAAGTTGGCAAATAGCGAAAGTAAGTTTTTTCTTATTGAATAATATCTACGTGTTCGATTAAATTAACAATGTTTTATCACAGCAGTTTTTTTCGGTTCAGAAAGTATTTGCCTTTCATATCCGTGTGACTTACATTATTATATTTTAATAATTTATGAAATAAAAATTAAATAGTGAACCCATTTTAAAATCACGATAACTCACTTGTACATGTTTTCGAGATATCGCCGTCTTAAAATTTTTGTCGTGACACTTCATATGTAGGATTGAAATGCGCGAGATGAATCATAACTATTTAGACATTTACAAAGGTATTGAATATCTTTCGAACCCCACTATCAGCTGCTAGAATACATTTTTGTTCTTTGTATAAACAAGTAAAACAATGCAGTTAAGTCGTTTTTCCGGTAACTGTGCAGTTAACCGGTTTAGGGAACTTGTTCAAATAAGATATATAACATAGTTATTTCTACACTTAAATTATAGAATACGAATTCTTTTTTAAATATTCATTCCCGTGCATCCGCCTCCCAACGGAATGTGCGTGAAATCAACGGAACTCGATAAACCGAATACCGAACGTTACTCGGTTATTCCTGCTTATGCACACTCGCCCCATCGCCCGGCAATCAAAGCTGTTGTGTTACCTTCTATTATCTACTGCTTTTGATCTTTGTTGCTATAAAAATAGGTATATCATAATCTGTTTATTGCATAGTATTAACTTCAAAACAGTGCTTTTAATTAAATATAAATATTCTGTTAAGTGATTTTTCTGGGCACAGGTGCAGTTAAGTGGTTATGCACTTAGCTGATATTTTCTCTTTGAATGCGTTTCAGATTTCCGGACCAAGTCTACATGAAAAAGGGTAGTTAGAAGGTATAAATTCCGGTGCTAACTCAATTTTGATAAAAAGCCAATTAAGTCGTTATTCCTGGAAGCCACAGATATACGAAAGCTTCTGTGATTGTCGGGGTTTTGTTGAAAGGATGCTGGTGTAGCGGGGATATACACTAATTGTGTACCAATAAGTGGCCGCATCCACATAATTGTATGTTTTTTAAGTTATATTAATACAAATACATTATTTTCTTTTTCAAATCTAGATATTACGTGTGTGTGTGTGTGTGTGTGTGTGTGTGTGTGTGTGTGTATGTGTGTGTGTGTGTGTGTGTCTCATTAAAAATATTACTTATGTCGACTGCAACTTACTATCAACTGATGAGAATTTTTCCATCGGTCTTAGAGTCTTATAAATTAAATTAAAATAATTAATATTTATGGCAGTCAGATTGCCCTTGTTTATAATCACCCCCGCAGAATCTGAAATAAAAACTTAATTAAATCCTGGAAAAAACCTTTATTAGCAAATTTTTTCCAGGTTTTAATTAAGTTTTTATTAAACCTGGAAAAAATTTGCTAATAAAGGTTTTTTCCAGGATTTAATTAAGTTTTTATTTCAGATTCTGCGGGGGTGATTATAAACAAGGGCAATCTGACTGCCATAAATATTAATTATTTTAATTTAATTTAGAAGACTGTAAGACCGATGGAAAAAGTCTCATCAGTTGATATGTGCGTGCATGCGTGCGTGTGTGCGTGTGTGCATGCGTGCGTGCGTGCGTGCGTGCGGGCGCGCCCGCGTGTGTGTGTGTGCGTGTGTGTGTGTGTGTGTGGATATTACGTATATTTTATAAAGATCCTATCTTAAAAAATCCTCCTCCTATCTTAAAAAAATGATTGATTTGTTACGATACCAATTTATTCATGATTTCATTGGTGGGAGTAATGGGTTGCTAGGTTACAAAAATCAAAGTGCTAGGAAGTTTTGGTAAAATTACGGCGCGCGAAGCACGCTTAGAGATTTAGAGATGACTAGTAAATTAAAATTTGTGATAATATCTGTGCTTCGGCGGCCACCTACAAAGTACTGGTACTTTCACATAAGATTAAAGATAATTCAAGCCCAAAAAGTAGCCACATATACACGAAAAAATAGGTATAACAACTGTTTATTCAAGCAATATATCTGTGGCTTCCAGGAATAACCACATATCTCCATTTTTCATGATTTCGGGTAAATCGAGTTTGTAGTTTCGCATCAGTGTTTTAAATCACAAGAAATGATATTAAATATAACACTACATCTATATGAACACTATTTAATACCATAGTAACTAGACCAAATAGCGTTCCTGTTAAATCCTGTTTTAGAAAAGGACTTTCACTTATATGGTTTTTCCGGGATTATATAATAGATTATGCACATAGGGAGTAAAGTAGACTATGGACGCCCGCGAGGGACTTCATAGCCCTCGTTGCTCCAGAAATGGCATTAAAACGTATCTAAATATAGTTTATTCCGAAAATATTCAATTGAAAAAGTGGTCAAGTGAAGTTGTATCGTTTTTCCAGAATATTGGATAAAAAAAAGTGGAGTTATATAGTGTAGTAATTCTTTAAAAATGTGTAGGTAAAAATGGAGATAGATGGGTATTCCGGGAACATGTTGAAAAAATGAAGTTATAGCGTTTTTCCTTGTGTTCATTCAAGACAACGAGTGCATTTTAGTAATTTTTGTCATGATTACGTGATAGAGGACTGTTCGAAGATAGGTAATAAGGCATAAATTCTATTTTGAAAAACATGTCACACACCGGGAAGCCACAGATATATTTTTGCATATTTTAAGTAACATTGTTGCGTCGCTTGTTTAACTAGATATTACAAACAACAGTTTGTGTAAGTCGACAATTACAAATTTATCACTTAAATTTAACGACTATGTAAATCGTTCTTCAAATTATCAAAAAAGCAGTTAAAAAGCATATTTTATAGTTGTATCATAAATTAGTACATTTCGACACTGGTGCAGAAGGTGATGATTTACTTCATATGACGTTTTTTGTACGAGCGAAGCGAGTGCGAAAAGTCACATGAAGTAAATAATCACCTTCCGCACTCGTTTCGAACGGTATTTTATACCACGAGCGCCGAAAAATCATACCAAAGTTGTGATTTTGAGGTTAGAGTGGTATAAAATAAATTAATGAAATAACAAGCAACAATGCACCAATATTTGGCCACTATAGAAAAATACTGATCTTTCTTGATATAAAATATGTGATAAATTTTTAATTGCCAACTTACATAAACTGTTGCTTGTAATATCTATTTATTAAACATGCAATGTTACTTAAAATATGCAAAAATATATATTACTTGAATAAATAGTTGCTAAACTATCTTTTCGTGTATATGTGCCCACTATTTAGGTTTGAATTATTTTTAATCTTATGTCAAAGTACCAGAGGTGGCCGCCGAAGCACATATATCATCACCAATTTTAATTTATCTTCATGAAATACTTATAAACCAGACAACGTAACCCGTTGTTAGTTACTAGGACCTATGTAACTAGATTAGATTTTAAAAAGAAAATAATGTATTTCTATCTAATGTAACTTCAAAAACGTACTTTTAAGTGCACGCGGTCGCTTATTGCTACACGATTTTTGATGGCTAAGTATTGGTACTTTTACCTTATAAGTGTATATCCGATATTTCGGAGTGCATATATATAGTATTTCGGCAGTGGAGCAATTTTCACTATGAAATAGTGATTTTTCCGCTATTTTACATTTAGAGAGTAGGCGTTTTTTGCACTGGTATAGTTTGCCGACAAACTATACCACGATACACCTACTTTGGGCACGTATTGCGTTTACTATTTTTTATAACTGAGAGTAAGAAACTCGACGTTAGATGCCTGTTTAGCGTACGTAGAGTACCCGTTTCTTTTCACGAGTGCGTAAAGTTTTTACTCTACGCACTATAATACGTAAAGTAAACACACTTTACGCATACTACTTTACTAAAGAGAGGATATACTTTTCACACCCTAAACAGGAATCTAAAGTCGAGCTTTACTTTCTCAGTTATAAAAAATTCTCTTTTTAAATACCAGAAATAATCGAAACGTTCATAAGCAGCAAATTCCAAATCCACGTGCATTTTACTAAACAAAACATATCTCGCGAAATTATGTTTACCCGCAGAAGGGTTATAACAACTACCCGCAGCCGACGTGCGCATAAACATGACGCATACCCTATACATTGAGTCATACACGACATGCAAATCCACACGTTTTCATAGTCGGTAGTACGAATGCAATGCGATCGCAATCTCGAGGAGAAAAAACAGCGAGGCTCTCGACTTTTCGCCGTCGTTCGCGACGATAATTAAGCGCGCGCTCTCGGAACATGCACACATGCACCGAGACGACAATGACGACGGAAGCGGCGGCTTCCGCGCCTCTCTCGTCTCTTATATCGCCGAGAGATTAACCGAGTACTAAACGTGACTACGATGATGAATCTTTAGTTTGCGAATTGGAGAACGTTCTCGAGTGTCGAGGGCCGACGAGATGAAGGGTAGTAAGGCTATCTGGTTCCTTAAAGTGGAATATATAGGTGCTGTTGGGTGTCATTGGATGAGGAACTTCAGAATATTTTAACAATGTAATTGTCCAAGTGATAACATAAAAATTATCGATAAATATTGGTAAAGTAAATAAGAGCTTAATTGTCGTTGATAGCAAACTGAAAGTAATCATATATTATCTTGAGGAAAATTTTTTGAAGGATAATTTTTTATATTTACTTTAGAAATATATATTAGATATATGTGTATCAATAATATTATATATGTTATACATGTGTTTATGTGAGTTTTTGTCTCTAGTAACATATAAAAAGCACGTGATAAAGTATAAATTATCTAAATGAAATATTCAATTTCTTAGAGTCGATGTTGATTCAGTTCAAATTGGGAATTCGCGACGGGACATCATGAATGAAAATTTAACTTGTAAAAAATGCATTATCTAAAATCTTCATTCATGCATTTGGTAAATTTGCTGTTTCAATGTAATAGTTAGCTGCATTACAATTATACCTTATGTCTAATATATATGTATAGATAACTATATCTAGTATAGAGTGATTATTTTAATTAGTATATGCAAAAAAAATTTTAAATGTGTAAAAAAATGCTGGTATTTCAGCCAACCAAAATTTATTTAAAGACGGAGAGTACTCTAACAAATGTACAATTGGTTGGAGAACGAAAGGTAGAACATTCAAACCAGCACTATTTTTTACATCACTGAAAAAAAATTTTTCTTGCAGGTCAGTATTAGTCAGTAATTTTTTATGCAATCCGCAAACACCGTAGTTACTATATTATTATATAATGTAAAAAACTAATACAATATTTATAACGTTATATACCTTTTGGGTTGAATTTACGACATAAAACTATAGTATTTTTCTAGAAATATTTCGGATATTTAGATTGCTATAAATCTAATGGTTAAATAATACCTATCTATGTTATTTTTTATTATACTTAAAAAAGAAAATTACGGAGGATACGTAAAAACTCATTTGCAAAACGTGATAAAAAAACTTATAACCTTAGTGTTTTGGGTATATGTTCACAATACAAGTGATACTTTTGTCCTTCGAAAAACAGAAGAAAAAAAACAAGCTATACATCAATGTTTTCATCTACAGTTTTATCAATTTGTAAGTTCCTTTGAATTTTCTTGCATTATTAATTAAATCTGAAAAGTGGTTTTATTATAATTTATTTAGATAGGTTTTCTTCACATTGAATTAACGTCTTCATAAAAGATTATATTTAAGAGCAATAAAATTACTCTAAACTATCTAGACTTGCAGGTAGTTGAAAATTTATTGTAATTTAATGTGTTGATCGTCATAAGTAGCCTAACGAGGTACGTGATATACCTATAGTATAAACTTCGTCTATGTTTATATAAAATCAAAAAGTACGTGATGCAGTTATCACTTGTGCAAGACATAATAGCATTTATCGTAACACACTATTAAGTAACATATATGACAATAACATATATGACATAAGAATATATCAATGTGAATTTTAGATTTTGCATGAATAATCAAATAGTCAAGGATATTTTATTTTCATACTATGAGTAATTTAATATTGAAATTATAACATTTTTAATTACTATTATAGTCAAATTTTATAAATTAACGTTTTAAATATTTAAACAACTGGTATCAAAATATTCAAACATTTAATTTTGAAATGTTTATCATTGCAGGCGAAGATTAAAGTAAAGAACGCATACTTAATATGTAGTACCAGCTTTAGAAGCCGTGGTCCATTTAAAAACTTTATTGCGTGATAAGCTTATCACTTCCATTGATTTCGATCATGAAACTTCCTTAAAAACTCACGTGAGTGATCACGATACGACCTGATTTTTCACGTACACCGCATGACTAATGTGAGAAATGACGTCGGATCGTCACGTGGGAACTGCCACTAGGGGCAGTTCATTTTCATAGAATCGCATAGCGATGCAAAGTTCACAAAAGTGGTTTTTGCCTTCGCAAAGTTTCTTCTATGTTCAATTTTTAATAATCCTCGTGTACCGAAACGGTAAAGCTGCATTATAGAAGTGTATTTTCACCATACCCTGGCCGAAAGTTCGTTCCCGGTTCAAAAACGCGAATGTGGTATTTTCGGCCCGGGTATGATGAAAAATAGTGTACGTAACACGCGGATAAAGAGGGCCACCCCAGAGTACATGTTTGCCACCCTCACCTTCGGCTCGGGTCGTAATTTATTACCCGTGCTCTGGACTGGCCAACTCGTTACCTCCCAAGTTGCGTAATATACTATTTTGGGGGGGATCGATGACAGCCTTGGGAAGACACTATGTATAGTTCAATTGGTTAATAAATGATCAAGAAGTGATTCTAAAATACTCACTCTCCACGATCGAATATTTTTTAAAATTGACGTATAATGGTATAACTATGAACAACGAACTATACTTCCTGTTCTAAAACTAAGATAGATTATTGAAAGCTTGTTCTACCAACAATGTCGAAAATTTCTAATTCCATTTCGTTTATTAAAAAAAAAAAAAATTCAGCACAAAGTGAGTATTCACATTGCTCCAAAACAGGAAACTATACTGTTTATAACTTTCGTAAACAAGAACTTCATTAATCTAACATTCTTCGTCTACTCAAAAAGCTATTCATTTATAAAATGATGACACAACAATGAATCATTGTGCTGCGAAAATATAGCCTGATCAAGCTGTTTACAAGGTGTACGCCGCATATTTACACACATAGGTGCTCCAAAATCATATCGCTCTCGTCCACTGCTCAAACATACACATCGCACTTGATCCAGAGCAACGAAAAACTGCGCACCCCCCCATAACAATCCCCTCCCTCCCTACACATCCCAAAACCTCACTCCTCGAAACCCATATAGTAAACCAATATAATATATAAATCCCGCACATGCAAACACGCCGGGCACCAACACACCTACCTATATACATATACCTCAATCCACACATGCTCGACTCCGCTCCTACTACGTGTTATTATACTCCCCTCCGCTGCTCCGCACGCACATCGTACGATGTTCCTGTTCGCTCGCGCGCGCGCGCGCACGTCAGAGACCAGCACAGAGCGGCCCGCGGCCGTGGCCCTGCCGTCGCACTGAAAAAAACAGAGAGCGTGACTGCGTGAGCGAGAGAGCTATAGTGTGTATTCGCTATATGGTTGACCCATCGCCAGCGCCGCTGGTGGTAACGTTGTAAACGTAGGTAGGGTGGTAAATACATGCAGCAGTATTGGAAAAAGGGACAAATTTAGATTAAGAAATTAATAACGTACGCCATAGCACAGTGATCCGTTGTGCGAATTTAAAGATGATTACACTCCATATAAATTACAAAACGACAATAGATTATTAAAGTGAATTGAATGGTCACATAACGAATTTTCGACAAGATCAAACGCGTACTTCTGCTCCGCGCAGTGTGTACTGTTGTTGCATAGTGTATACCTTATAGAGCAGACGACTTGAAACACGGTGCATATAAAATTATAAACATATCACGTTCGGATATTTTTAGAGTATGCCTTAAAAAATGATATGGTTCGCTTCAAAATTTCTTTCATTTTTCTGATATGATCATGTACCAGTGCCAATAGATCTTCAAATATCGCTTAGATTAATAAAAAGTAACTCCTTCATATCTTTTTCATTGTATTTATAAGATATTACCACCCTATCTAGGTTTGCAATAATGCCCACCAGCGGCACTGGCGTCGAGTCTACCAAGACGAATTATAAGTACATGTGTGTATAGGAGCAGGCGAGCGATCGGGTGAGCTAGTGATATAGCCGCGCGCGCCGCGCCAGTCGCGCTTCGTCGTTGGCACGCGCAAAATCGCCGAGTAAGAACGTGCGCGTGGATAAACGTCACGCGATCGCATATAATAAGTGTCTATATATACTAGAAATATACAGGAGTAGAAGAGGAGGAAAAAGAGAGAGAGAGAGAGAGAGAGAGAGAGAGCGAGATTTGTACGCCCTTCCCACAGACGCCGCCGATGCCTGCCTCGGCGACGACGACATGATCGACGACTACTCCGGTGAGTGAGTGCGATTGAGTGCGTGTGTCCCCGCGTGAGTCTGACGCGCGCATATATAAGTATATACCACATACTTGATACTCTTGCACCGTTATTGGAGAGTGTGCGAGAGAGTGCTCGGATTTACATGCCCACGCACGCGCGCTCTCGAGTGTTTCGTATAGCTTCGTCTAGAGAGAGAAGAGTGAGAGAGAGAGAGAGAGAGAGAGAGAGAGACGGGGAGAGTCGAATAAGTAAGTATAAAAACGGACGGCGCAGCAGCAGGTTCGATATTTATTTGCATAATCCGTGTGGCGTGCGTACGGAGAGCTGCGCGCGAGAAATTCTCCGAGCGGCGCGCAGAGGCCAATGGAACGGCTGCTTTATATCTATAACACTCTCCGGAGGAGGAGAAGGAGGAGTCCCGTTAGCATGGGATCCTGCCGTTGCCATATCGACCGAGAGTTATCCTGATGCTGCGTGTACTCTGTATACACGTGTAGGAGTGAAGACGTTGATACGGTGTACAGTGTGATTTTTTACTTTATTTTTTTTTTCGCGGTGGTGAGTCGTACAGGCCGCGGTGATTTTTCGCGCAGTTCGCCAGGTGTTGTCTTGTCATCTGTTGTTTCGGTAAACAGTGCGTGCGCGGTGGGGTGTGTGTGCGTATAATGTGTATAGTATACACCTACAGCTGTTGGAATGTTTTCGGAGTGACAGCAGCAGCAGCCTCGATGATTGTCGAATTTTTCGGATTCCGGCTCCCGTTATCTCGTTCGCGCGCGAGGTAAACCCGGCTTTCTCTTTTTTATTGCGAGAGAGAAACTTTGCTTATCGTTGCGCGCGCACAATGTGAATTGTGAATTCGGAGCCTTTATTATTTTTTTTTGTTTTTTTTTTTTTTCGTGTAGGATACTCGTGGAGCAAAGTGCTCCAGAACGAATTTCATCATGAGGAACTTTCGTCACTCGCCGATACAGTTGCAATGTTCTCGAGTGCCAATTTTTCTAAAGGTTTCAGGCTTACTTTACGTTTGTAAATTTTCCGTTTTGAATCTTTTATGCCATATATACGTATGTGTCTGGTAACATAACCTTCCGTGCTTTATTTGATGGTTGTCAATAGTTCAAAGAGGAATACTTGACGTATGCATGTGTACTATTTTTGTATGACACACTTATCAATCTGCTGTCATCTTGCTTACCTGGTGGTAACTACAATTTGGGGACCTTGAAGTTGATAAGCAAGTGATAAGATGCCTTTATTCTTATATATAATTATAAATTCATCTACAGTGTTCAATGTCAAGATCAATAATTTGTTCAGAAATTATTATATTAAGAGCCAATGATTTCTTTGAAATTTTTTCACAGAGATATGTGACTTTTATTTCACTGTTATATAAAAAACCTATAAGCAGTGTTTGAACTAAGAACCAGAGAAGCAGTATGTAACATCCATAGCAAAGCAAAATTTACCTTTCTGTCATGCATAAGAATGTAAATTTATGCATCTCTGGTCTTTTCATAATACGTTTGACTTTAAAAGCAACGCTAAATAGTCGGCCAGTTTTGCAATTTGACTATTTTTTTACCCAAATGTCCAAGAGACAAATATCTTATGTTAATGATTCATGTACGTTCACCCAAACATGTTATAAATAATTAATCTCTGTTTTGCATTTTTTTCATGTTTAAAATAAATGATCAGGAGCAATATCTTGTAGAAAAATTTCTGTTTACAATGTGTAGTTTCATATATTGTGCAATATTGTATATAACGTACATGAAATTCATAAAAAATGTTCTTTAATTATATTAGTTAAAAGTATGTTTTTGAAATTGTTTTCTTCATTATTGAAAATGAATTTGTTATCAATCATAGAATATTTATATTCTAAATAAATTTAATTTCATATGAATAATTAATCTTATAAAGGTACTTAATATTAATAAATTGTTTTTTTCTTTTTTTATAGCTGAGAAAACAGCTGAATCCAAGTTTTCAATGAAAACATCAAGAGAAAATAAATATGAGGCCTCAAAGTTGTGAAAACTGCCTTAATGAAGACGTCATGGCTTCAAATGGTTATACCGATGCTTCGGCTGTACCAGCCAAGCAGTCGAAGAACAACTCACCACCCTGTGAGTCTGGGAATTGTATGTGTGTGCTTGGATTAGCCACCTTTATTTTTATTACATACTACTCTAGCCCCCTAGTTATATAATAACAATTGTAGTACGCTAACTTTTGCATTGTTATTACAATTTTTGCAGTAAATAACACAATTGATGATAACTTGAGTAAAGTTGATTGTAGATTAAACTATAAAAGATTTTTCCTTGCCACTTTAACTTTTGTGCCTATAAACACATTACTAATGGAGATGCTAGAATTATTTTGTTGTGACTTACTAAACAGTCTTTGCAGTTTTCATGAAAATGTATGGTTTTACTTTAATTATCAGATTTAAAATTAATCTGACTTTTTCTAGCAAGTGTTTCTGAGGATTCATTGGCAAAGCTTTTCTAGTTTCTCCTATTGCATTATATTGACAGAATTCCTATGATATTTCTTTCTTCCAGCTATGCCATGGTTTGGTATGGACATTGGAGGCACTTTGTGTAAATTAGTATATTTTGAACCAAAATATATAACAAAAGACGAAGCAGATGCTGAAGTAGAAACTTTAAAAAATATTCGTCAATATTTGACCAAAAACTCAGCTTATGGAAAAACTGGCCACAGAGATGCACATCTTCAGGTGAGTAATAATTTTTCAATGACATTGCAATTGTTACATGTGATTTTTGTGTTATAAACAAAAAAGTCATATGATTCTTTTTTTCTTTTTATAGTATACATATTGTGTGTGTGTGTGTGTGTGTGTGTGTGTGCGTGCGTGCGTGCGTGCGTGCGTGCGTGCGTGCGTGCGTGCGTGCGTGCGTGCGTGCGCGCGCGCGTGTGTGTATGTGTAGAGAGAGAAGCTTATAATAGTTTAAACTATAATTTTTATTTATCACATATAATAATAATGAAGTTTTTATTAATCAATACAATAATAATCATTTTATTAATAATACTTTTTTGTTATATTTTAATATTTTTTATTTTCAATCTTTTCTTGTAAGATTAAAATACTTGGCATAAAAGCGTCACTATAGTTACAAAATTTTATTAATTTTTCTTTAAACTTTTATAGATGGACGATGTTTGCATACGGGGCAGGCGAGGCACATTGCACTTCATCAGATTTCCAACGAGTGAAATGGGAAATTTTCTGGCATTAGCCAAATCAAAGGGTATGGCAAACCTTGTAACAACCGTTTGTGCAACCGGCGGCGGCGCTTACAAATTCGAGGAAAACTTTAAGAAGGAGGTCAATCTAAGTTTGGCTAAATTCGATGAGTTGGATAGCTTAATAAGAGGCATGTTATACATCGAAATGACGAATCCGTGCGAAGTCTACTACTATGCTGAACCTACAGACGACGAGATGTGCCAGAAAATGCCGTATGACTTCTCCAAGCCATATCCATTTTTGGTATATCACTTGATTTATATTAATACTTCTACTTTAATATTATTAATATTTGCATTTTATGTGCACTAAAAATGCGAATAAAAATATAGTCAATATTAATTTTATTACGAAAATATTTCGTAACTAACTATTGTACTGTTTAGATATAAATATTACTACATTATTATAATTTTTATTATTTTGTAGCTTGTAAATATTGGTTCTGGTGTTAGTATACTAGCTGTACAAGGTCCAAATGATTACAGGAGGATTAGTGGCACTAGGTGAATATTTAAAATAAACTATTAAAAGCACGAGCTTCTTTTAATATGATTGCATAAAATACTAGGATAAAATAAAGCTCTAATCAAAATTATTTTAAATTATTTTATAATAAACTCGTTAAGAAACAGTGCTTTTCTTTTTACCCTGAATGAAACTAAACAAAAATATAAAATAATAAAGTTTTGACAAACCTTACAGTTTGGGTGGTGGGACTTTTTTGGGATTATGCTGTTTGTTAACTGGCTGCAACACATTTGAAGAAGCAATAGAATTAGCAACCAGTGGCGATAGCACAAGAGTAGATAAATTGGTCAAAGATATTTATGGTGGAGACTATTGTCGTTTTGGCTTGCCAGGAGATCTCGTAGCAAGCAGGTAATTTTAATTTTAATTGAAATTCTCATAATATTTGCATCTCATGTACATAAACTAAAGACAGCATGATATTTTTATGTAAATTTGTGTAGTTAATATAAAATAATGCACTCTTTGTTTGAATTCTGATTAGTTTAAAAAAAAATTGTTATGTAAGTTAGAGACAAATTATAGAAATTATAAGGCACCTCTGACTTTCTTTTCGGATGAAGAAATTGATCATGTGCCTCGGTAAGACCGCTCGCAGCCGGCCTATTAAGTAGTCATCACACACTCACGCTAACACACTCACACACCCACACACACACACACACACACACACACACACACACACACACACACACACACACACACACACACACACACACACACACACACACACACACACACACACACACACACACACACACACACACACACACACACACACACACACACACACACACACACACACACACACACACACACACACACACACACACACACACACATATATAAGTTATTCGTAATGAATTTTTTTTGTTTTGTCTTTTATATTTGATACAACCAGATCAAATTTATTCGAATGATGGGTGTCTTAAGAAGTAGAAAACATTTTTTTCGTGCAAAATTACGTAGTATTGGCGCTAATATCAACAATTCATTATTTTGAAATTTTACTAACACGTCGCTTCTATGCAAATTTTTATTATACATGCAGTGTATTGATCCAAGTCTCATTTTGTTCCTTATGAAATTTGAGGGTAGGTTCGCGGTAACGATATTGTTGTATAACCGATCTGAACGGCGCTAGATCTCATTGTTTACCGAAATTCCAGTGAATTTCGTGAATTTTCGATAAACAATGAGATCTAGCGCCGTTCAGATCGGTTATACAACAATATTCTTACCGTGAACCTACCCTCAAATTTCATAAGGAACAAAATGAGACTTTGATCGATACGATTGCATGTATAATAAAAATTTGCATAGAAGCGACGTGTTAGTAAAATTTCAAAATAATGAATTGTTGATATTAGCGCCAATACTACGTAATTTTGCACGAAAAAAATGTTTTCTACTTCTTAAGACACCCATCGTTTGAATAAACTTTGATCTGGTTGTATCAAATATAAAAGACAAAACAAAACAAAATTCATTACGAATAGCTATATATATTGCTATATATGTGTGATGATCTACCTTAACGCACTTTCTGGTCGCATGGCAGAGTGAACATCCAAGTAACAAATAGGCAGTTTTTGCAACTTGGTTGCAACCCACTCTGCCGTACCGAAAGAGAACATTAATGGTGTTTAACCCATTAACGCGCAAATGCACATTTTTGTGCACACATTTTCAAGTACAGAATTCTATTGGAAAAACAAAGTCATTTTTATCCAAAATCCTATATAGGGGGTTTTCGAGGGTGCTCTTTCAGAATCTGCAATTTATTTTGTAAGAAAAAGTCAGTAAGTGTATTATTTTTGAGTTTTTTTTTTAAAAAGTCAAAAAATTTAATAAAATTTTTTTTTTTTCAAATCAATTTTTGTTACTGTTTCTGTTTTTGGATAATCATATTACCACCAGAAATCGCGGTCCGAATGTCTGGCGTTTCCAAAACACTGGTTGTGAATCTTTTTTCCCCTTTTAGCTTTTCCAAAATGGCGGATTTTGTGAAACAGCGTAATGTTAAACTTCATGATTTTTTTTCTCGAAATGTATGAACTTAACGAAAAAATGTTATAGAACAAAAAATGCTTAGAATCACTCAAAAAATACGTATGAATTTTTTAGAAGTTTTTGAACCAATTTTGAATTTTTTAATTTTTAACATTTTTGAAAAATCAAAAAATGGCTCAAAAACTTCTGAAAAAAAATCATACGTGTTCTTTGAATGATTCTAAGCACTTTTTATTCTATAAAATTTTTTCGTAAAGTGTATTTTTTTCAAGAAAAAAAATTTTGAAATTATGCGTTATATAAACACACAAAACGTTGAATGGGTGGCGTTGGTAATTGCTATTTGGATACCTCTGATAAAAATGACACAAGTGACCCACTGTCTTGTACAATGTTGCAACAGCAGGTAAGAGCAAAAAAATAGGTACTAAAGATGTTCGTATGGCTATTGCTAAAAGCTATTTGGAAAAAGAAAAACATGTAAAGCCCAAATTCAGTAATGCAGTTCAATCCGCAAGTCAAAGAAACTGTTCTAACAAACTAATGTTCTCTAAGAACTAGAAAGCTCTGCAAGGTGTTTGGTTTACATTTTTGTAAAAATTGTTTTCTCTCTATACATTCAAAAGAATAGAATAAAATATAAAAAATATAAAAAATATAAAAAATAAAAAAAATATATAAAAAAAAAAGAAGGTTCTCTTGCATCGTATACCTCCCCATGGTTAGAACTGGGCAACGCTATATTTTACTACATATTTATAGTGGCAGAGTGATAATTATACAGTCTTCAATCCATAGAATTCTGTACTTGAAAATGTGTGCACAAAAATGTGCATTTGCGCGTTAATGGGTTAAGCCGGCAGGCAGGGGAGGATAACCTGAGCTTGTTTTCTCTAACATACTCAAGTTTGACTCCTCGGGCCGCTGTTCCTGGTGTGGGTTTTCCCTCGTGGCATTGAGGTTTTCCCACACTACAGGAGGCGTATGCAAGCGCGAACCCTGGACAAATGCAGGAATAGTGCGGGATGTAAGGAAGGGTGTTAGGACCAAACGCACCCACGCCAAGACGATGGGGGCGTCCCGTAGAAACCCTGCACAGTGGTATACGGGTAGGAAGATGATATAAAAAAAAATATAAGTTGTACATTTTCGGTGTTAAAAATCTGTATTATACTAAGAAATATTTAAATTATCTTTAGATATTGAATTTACGCGTAATGTATTAAAAAACTAGGGCTATTATTTTGCTTCAAAGATTTGCAAATCCGAAGCATCGAAGCTTCGTAAAAAAAACTTCAAATAGTCGAAGTTTCGAAGCTTCGATTTTTTAAATCTTCGAAATTTTGTACCACCGCACCTTCGTTTTACTAAAGTCTAGGGAAATCATTTAGCACACTCTGTACTTGATATTCGAAGACTGCTTCGGTTCTTCGAATACATCGAAGCTTCGAAAAGTTAGGAGCTCTATATTTAACTTCGTTTATCGTGAATTAAAAATATTAATATTACAAGAATTTGATTAATCATATTCTTAATATGAGTCCAAAGTGTTAGGATAAGGAATATGTTTCTATAATTTATCTTTTAAAACGTTATAAATGGAATATTAAAGTTTTTTTCAAATATTTTTGTAGTTATTAATATTTATAACCTGCACTATCGTACTATTTTTGCAAATGAATAAAAATTGCAAAGATTCTACGTATTTTTTGCTATACTAACTTTTTTAAATATATTTTTTATTTTCACTTTTCTATACTGATGTATTTGCTATGTAGTCGCTTCATTTTACATCACAATTCACTAACGTTTGCACCACTAATTACTTCTTGTAGATGGGCTTTGTAGTTTTTTCTTTTGCTAATTATTACATGTATTTTAAGTTTTAACGATGTCTGTAGTTTCGGACAGATGAATTCTAAAGAGAGGAGAAATACTGTGACAAAAGAGGACCTCGCTCGTGCCACACTTGTCACGATTACGAATAATATCGGTTCAATTACGAGGATGTGTGCTGTTAATGAAAAAATTGAAAGGGTATGCTATTTTTATATATAAGAAATAAACTTAGAATCGATTAATTATATTTGAAAAAAAATCTTTATCCTATGCTATAAAATACAGTTTTTTCCATGTATCTATTGGTCGAAAATGCTTTGCTCTTCCGGACTCGCTTGCGATCGAATCCGGTAAAAGAACGTTGAGTCTTTGATAAAAAATATTTCTCCGACAAAGTTGCTTTCATTTTTTTTATCTCATAAGGATTTGAGGCCCTTTCTGGACTAGTAAGTCATGCACATGCATAATAGACATCCTGTTACTAAACATTCATAGGGTGACTGCACCAGTGAAGGAAGGAATAAGAAAATTGTAACTTTTGTTATTTAATTAAGTGGTTTAAACATGGATTAAAAGTAAAACCCTTTTGAAATTTATATTCTAAAATGTCCAAACTTTACGTCGGTGAGCAAATTTTGAATAAAAAATCAAAGTAAAAATTTTATTTAATGAAAATCTGTAAATATCTCCTAAACACCAGTAAAGGAACACGCAATCTTAGTATCTAAATACGTGTCACCAGTGAAGGAATACATCGCCAGTGAAGGAACACTTAATAGCGGCGATTTTATGATTTTATTCTGAAGATAATTTCTTTTATGCAGAATCTTTATATAAAATGAAATAAAAATTTTCAAGGATTCGAAAATTATCGTCATGTTAGATAAACAATACATAGAAAGCTTGATATTTTCATATATATAAAGAAAATGTTCATTAACTGGTGACTGTTCCAATACTGGTGTAGTCACTCTAATTGACGTTAATCTGAATTTGAGATCGATTTCTGACTGATAACAAAAATATCATTACTTTTAATTTAATAATTTATTACTTTTATTTCTTTTTAAAGCAACTTTGTCGGAGAAATATTTTTTATCAAAGACTCAATGTACAGAGATAAATGCTTTATGTTTTATAAAAAGATTTTGTTTTCTTTTACCTTTATATGGGGTGGAGGTTGTTTGTTTCTTTATAAAAGTTTACTGCGCATGTACTTCATTTCGTATTCCAAAAAAGATCACAAAATCAAAAAGAACCTCCAATCCCTGATCAGAAAGTCAGGAAAAATAAATGGAAAATATTTCCGGACTCGATTGCAAATTAGTCCGGAAATGCCGCAAAACATTTTCGGACTCGATAACGCGCAAAAGTGCTTTGCACTTCCGGGCTCGTTGTGGAATTAAATAGTCCATTGACTAAAGTATTACTATTTGCTACCCTGTTCGATAGTTTAGAAAATTTTCTTTAAAAAAAAAAAATGCAAATTAAAAAAAAGTATCGTTGAGCCAGCGTCGACGGAGTCACCTTAACGAAACAAATAAAATGATTGCAAAATGAATTTAAACAATACAATAAGAATAACATTTGTATGTAATAGGTTGTATTTGTTGGAAACTTTTTACGGGTGAATCCTATTTCAATGAAGTTACTAGCCTCTGCAATGGATTACTGGTCGAAAGGGACACTTAAAGCTCTCTTCCTGGAACATGAGGTATGTCTGCACGAAAATCGTTTTCTTTGTGATTAAATAATTTTTAGATAAACTGTTTAAACATGTTATATTTTATATAGGGTTATTTCGGTGCTGTGGGATGTTTATTACAATTTACTGGTGACACCATTGATACCAGTTAAGGACAGTTATTATTGTGTAATGCTCAAATCCAGATAGGAAGATAGAAAATATAAAACAAATGATACAAGAAATAAATCAGCGAATTAATTTGTTTCTTGTATTCGTTTATTCATTGACGTATTTATTAATTTGTACACATGTACATATATGCATATATCATTCCAATTGTGAAAGGCAAATGGGCAAATTCTTCGACATTTTCTTTATGGTTGTTGCGCTATTTATTTCATTATGTATACGCTCACCTATAATATTTGAAAAAATGAGTTAAGAGTTTATTAGTAAGAAATCTTATTGTCAGTAATATTTGTGATCAAAAAGTGAATTTCTTATGATAGGAATGGCACAATATTAATTAAAATATTAGAATTTGTCATGTTTTTATATATTATTTATTAGACTGTATAATAAGTATCTTTGTAATTGGTTCACCCTTCTATATAAGGTGTTCACTTTTTAAACAAATAATCATTATGAATAGGTTTTTATACAAATGTTGGAGAAAAAGTTCAGATAGGTGTGCAATGCATACAATGTCTTTTTCGCTGTATTAACTGGAATTGTAAAAGTGATTTTTATAACAAAATATATATATATACGTATACGGTTTTCTTTATTAGATAGGCAATACTTACAATTGTTAATGTTATACACTAAATTTTTTCAAATATATGCCTATATATAAAATACTGTAGCGTCTTTGCATACTGCAAATAATTTACTCGAGAATCGCTACGTTTTTATTTCTGAAGGAAAAACGCTCAAAAATTTTATTGAATAAATGAAAACTATATAAAGGCTTATTTTATACAACGATCATTTGTTCTTCTATTATTATTTTTTACACTTTGTTGAAAGTTTATCACTGCAAAATTTATTTGAAAATTTATGTTAACTGTGTATATAGCCATAAATGAATTTGATCATGTACAAATATAACGCATAATATCATTGGTGAAGCATTACTTTATCAATTTGTTTATTAAAGAATATAATAATTACAAACATTTTAATATAACGACTAATGTACATTTTAAAAACACATGAGTATGATAGAAATTACAAGGCAGACTACTTATAAACATATTTTTATTATGTTTAATTACGACGAAAAAAATAACATAAAACGTAAATAAAATCTATAATAAATTCTGGTATATTTACAATAGCTTTTTTATTTGAATACTTGCACAACTTTTATAAAAATTTTCACATGCATACGTGCAATTACATGTAACGCGATAATTCAGTCAACTTTAACACGTTATTGTAACCATTAGGTAGCACCTGGAAACGATTTCACAGTATAATTATCAAACAAAAAAGTTATGAATGTGGTTGGAAAAATGATTTATAAAGATTACAAGAATGTTACACGCAAGTATGTTTGTAATATGGTACAGTTTTACTATTAATTCTGCTAATATTTAGTAGAAGTTTAGTAAATTAAATTGATATTCAATTGTTACAACTTTTGTTATCATTTCTCTGAGCATATTTATAATGAAAACTATTAAAAAACTTATATAGAAGTTTTGTTTTTATAAATCTTAATGCATCTTTTAAATGAAAACCTTTTCCTGTTACTTGATAAATACTTTACTATTACTAGCCCCAGTAATCACACAGCGCTGCCAAACTAAAATAAACGTCAACGCGACATGTACAAAAAGTTTTCAGTTGCTACCTAGGTCCATAGACACTAGGCGAAAAACGAATATAAGTATACGCGTAAAAGGCACTGGTTGATCACATGACAATGATTCCTCGCAAGCTTCCGCCGCCGCCCCAACAAATATTATATAAATATATTCCGCCCCTTTTTCCCTCTGCGTACTATATTACCGCCTGGATGTCGACGAGCCCGAGAGTATGTCGGCGGCTTTCTCGGCGAGGGCTATTATCACGGAATTGGGCGTACCCGAGATCAGGGTCGGAAGTACACTGGCGTCGACTATTCGCAGGCCCTCGATTCCGTATACTCTGCAATATATAATATACATAATTACGTACATACATTTGTAAACGAAGGCATCACAAAACTTCGCATTAATGTTGTAATAGTCGAATATAAAGTTTATAAATTTCGATTGTTTAGATTTTTTAATAAAGTTAGTTTTTGAATAAGTTTACGCATCCTATCTTTCATTCTAAGATTTTACTCGTAAATCTCATACATCATGAATTTGTAAACATTAATAAAAATAGTTAATTATCCCGTTTAAGTGCCATTTTAATCATTTAAATTATTTAATTTGATTCTTTACTTTCAGAAAATATTTTAGTTTCTTATTCACAATAACTCTTCAAAATTCTTCGACACTTAACTTTTAACCTATTTAAACCTACGTTCTTCCAAAATCACTCTCAATCTACAAGTTCGATCAGCCGCTAATGGCGATGCAGCATCCCTGGAGATAACACGAATACACCTGTACACTTACTCACCTGAGAAACTCGTCGACGACCGCGTCGTCGATGCTCTCGCCCATGCGACAGGTGCCGCAGGGATGGTGACTCGTGAGTGCGCCCACTCTTATCGCGCATTCGGCAAAGCCATCGTCACCGTAGTCCTGCGTTAGTTCCTGGCACTCCTCCAGCTCGGGCACGTGCACCTGGGCCCCGAATTCACGGAACAAAGGCGTGTCTATCAGCGACAGGCCCAGTCTTATCGCTGCAACGGCGGCAGGAATGAATCATGGGTATAGGTAGGTATAATAGCTACTTTTATGGGTGGTAAAGCATTTCGGAGATGCGTGCGTGGATCATCGTTCAGGAATTTAGGTGTTGGGGATTTTTATGGTAAATGAGGACAGGATATTTTTTTAAATGATAAAGAAGTGGTTTTTGTAGTTTAGTTGTACACATAGATAGAAGTTTAAAGGGAAATTTTTAATCGTTGAAATACTTAAGTAATTCATTAAAAAACATAATTTGTAAAAAATAAATATTTTTAAAAAAGTTTTGATAATTTTATAACATTAATTTGACGCTTTTTGCTAATTAAATATTATTTCAAATAATAAATTTCTTTTTCAATGCAATATGGATATTATAACAATCCTTATTTACCCCGATGAGAATGAAAAATGTATATAAATGTAGCTTAATATTGTAATTGGAACATTTTTTACACTTACGTCGATTTCTATACCTTCTTTTATCTTTTTTTACATTTATATACATTTATATATACACTTACATACATTTCTTTTTACATTTTCATAAATTTACGCTATATAAGACTTTATAATTTACAAGTTTTACGAAAATGTATTTACAACATTACTATAAAATATATATTTTTATAAATAAGTTTGTGTAATAAAAAATATATAAACGTAAATAAATGTAAATAACTGTAAATTCATATTCCAATTGCAACATTTACATACATTTATTTACATTTATATACGTTTTATTACAGAAATTTACACTTTTTGACATTTATATACATTTTCGATTTTCACCAGGGAATAGGTACCGACCATAAACTAAATAGTTTTTCAGACTTTTCAATAAAAATACCATCAATCACCTATGCCCTTAACTTTTCTCTTTCACCAAAGCATCTTATATAATATACCTTTTATCGTGCAGGCGACATCCTCATTGCGCTCGAGGAAGGCGGGCTCGATGATCGGCCGGTCGAAGACGCTGCCCGAGCGGAGCGACACGTTGCCCCGGCTCAGCGGCTGCTGGCAGTTCGACATGAACATAAAGCCCTCGCGGCCCACGTCGCTGTGCGTCGGGAAGAGCGATCTGAAAGTCTAATTCGCCGGGCGACGATTAAAACTTCACTGAGCATAAGGTCAATGAATTTGTAAACCGTGCCACGCGATTTCGCGCGCGTGCAGCCGACCGTTTGCACGGTTAAATAATAAAAACTTCGAATGCAATTGTGTGAGTTTATTTTAGCATGCGTGCATGTCTCTTTAAGAACATAACTTTTAAATTCAAATTTAATTATATTCAATTCTCTTACTAAACTATTAATATACTCTTGCGGGACATGTCTTATTAAACGCCTTATCCGCAGCGTGAATTATCGTCATTTATACTCACCTCAGTGCGATAATTGGAGAGATCCTTGAGGAGTTTTTCGTCGGCGGACCCAACGCCGGCTAGAATCACGGCACTGTCGTCGAGCCGCGCCGTAGCCATGATTCCATTAGAGGCCAGAAGCCCTAGAGGAAATTATAGAAGAGTATGAGAAAGAGAGGGAGGCCGTAATATTGATTTCTTCACGGCAATTCGACGCGTTCTGTATATTTAAGCAAACAACCAATTGCCAATCTAATTTGGTGTGCTGATGTTTTTGTAAATGCACTTGTGACTACTTTTACGGATATCGCGTTTTAAATTATTAGATTGAATTATCGGTATTAAATGCTTTAATGGTTTTTTCGATAATTGAGTTCTGTAAAAATAAACATTGAATTGAAAGAATTTTTTTCGAAAATGTATCTAGAAGTTCTCGAATCAAGAGATATATCATTAAGGTAATGTGTACTTACCGACAAATTTTAGAATGTATATTTCTTTTGCAAATAATAATAGAATTACTAACAAAAAAAATTAAGTATAGTATTTACATATACGGAGCGCCTGAAAGAGCTGTTTTTCCAAAAATTTACTCAGACTTTATTTAATTAAATAAAAGCCGCAATGCCGATAAGTAGGGATCTGTATACTTCGAATTTTGCCAGTTTTAAAAAGTGTTTATCTCATGGAAATGCTGATAGAATCGCACAAAAAAAAATCTTAGCATAGTATTTACATACACGAAGCGCCTGAAAGAATTGCTTTTCCAAATAAACGTTCGAATGTTTATTAATTAAATAATGAAATTGGGTTGATTTTCAGGTTCACATCGCCTTAATACTTGTTAATGGTAAAGTAACTATTATATGTCGAATTTAATTTACACACATAACAAGAGTATAAGTTTTTTTACTATATTGAGAAAAAATAAAGTGATCACAAAAGACAAGTTTATAAATAAATAAAATGAACAATTAAAAATTTGTATTCTGAATATACTTGCGAAACACAAAAATAACGTTTATATATTTGGATAATTAATCATCATTTCTCACCACTTCCAAAGAAAAAGTAATTGACGAGAGTTGAAATTGATTGTACTTTCTTCAGAGTAATACTGACTGGTGCATTGACAGTGTAGAAAACTGGCATATTAAAATGATCGGCATAGTTTTTCCCAACAGCAGGGAGATCGAGATGAACTGGTATCTGCAAAATAAATATTCATATATGTCTTTGGTTGTATATCAGGCACCTACGATAATAACAACGTTTTCACATAAAATACTTGTTTGCGTGTACCTTATGTCTCCTTAATTCATCAGTCGGCCCGATACCGGAAACCATCAATAGTTGAGGAGTAGCGATAGCACCCGCGCAGAGGATAACTTCTCTCTTAGCTTCGATTTTCTCGCGGATCCCGCCTGCATATTGTATTTCGACCCCTTCGATCCGATTATTCGAGTCTAGAAGTACCTTCGTAAAAGAGAAAATAAATTTATAAATATAGATGAATACTAGAATTTTCATTTTATTTTTCATTGTATTCTTGTCAATGTAATTTAGTTCATCTAAAATATTAACAACTTCGCGATCATACAGTAATATCATGCATGTTAGTGATACTGTTACTTGAAGGATAAGGACTATTGAAGACAGTGTTGATATATATATACAACAACGAAAAACCAATTTTGTTTAAAGTACACAAACGCTATGGTTTATTGAAATATAACATGCAATTTTTATACAGAGGCGTTCGCTCTCGATGCGCAACGGTCGCACGCCAGATGGCAACTGACTCATTTCGCGTACGGTCTCCGCTAGCCGCGCTATAGTCGCTAGAACTACACACGTTAAGTAAATTTTTTAAACCTATTCACAAAATAAGTAGAACAAAATCATATAAAATATGGTACGCTAAATGTTTTTACAAAGTCTTATATATAATATTCGTTTTCAAATACAAAATGAAAATAATAAATTTATAACACATAAAAGTTTCTTCTCTTTCGATTTACCTAAAGCATTTTCTACATCCTCCCACCTTGAGTAAGGAGAAAATTTACACGGTCATTACTCAATTCTCTCCTACACACACCTAACGGAAACGGCATGGAATCTTCACAATGCGTCCGCGGCGTGTTTTTTTGTGATCAGGCGTAGTGTCGCTAACCTTTTCTGCAATCTCTTCTTGATCTTCACCTTGACGACATGGAGCATCTCGATCAGTCTCTGTCTCGAATGCATGCGTCGGTTTACCTTCCACGTTTATTGGGGTAGACTCATCGTGATTTGGGGCTACTTCTGTAGCACTATGTGTCTTTTCATTATAAGTGCTCTCCACACTTTCTAGTGGTATTAACCGCTGTAATGGTCGCACAAGCTCGCCGTTTGCAGTTTTCAACTTTGCTATGCGGGCGATTCCGTCATTGCCGAGAATTAACCGAATAACGCGAGCCAACGGCCAGTCTAATCTTTTTTGATTATCGCTTGCTATTAAAACAACCTCACCCTCTTTAACAGTAGATCTCTTGTTCGTTTTAATAAACCTAAAAAGCTGTCCCAGGTACTCACTGCGAAATCTGCTTCTCAGTTCTTGTCGTAGGCGTTGCAAGTATTTCAAACGTTGAGTAAGAGAGGTTTTATCTAGGAAATCGAGGTCTGGAACAGCATCTTGTCGAATTTCTTTCAAAAACATTTCTGGAGTGATAGCTATCAATCCATCCCTTTCTTCAGCGAGATTGGTCAATGGACGTGCGTTAATAATGGATTCACACTCGCAAAGTATAGTGTTCATTTCTTGAAAATCAAGTGAGGCTCTCCCTAGACTTTTCCTCAAAAGATCCTTTAAAATCCTGATGAGGCGCTCCCACCAGCCTCCCCACCATGCGGCGGAGGGTGGGTTGAATCGCCATTCGATTTTTTCAATGGAACAGTAGGAGCTGATTTTCTTCCAGTCGATCGTTCTCAATAAATTGTACGCGCCGACGAAATTGGTTCCATTGTCACTGAAAATTGTTGTTGGCCTTCCTCTTCTAGCAACAAATCGGCGTAATGACTCAAGAAACGAAGTGGTAGATAAGCTTGTTATCAGTTCCAGGTGGACCGCGCGATATACCGCACACGTATAAAGGCATACCCAGGCCTTTTTTCCATCTCGTAGGTATAGCGGCCCCGCGTAGTCCACACCAACTACCTCGAACACTGCGGCATCTCTTATCCTGTTGAGAGGCAAGCTTGCCGGAGAAACGGTCAAATTTTTCGCAGAGAATCTTCGGCAAACAATACACTTGGTTATCACTGAATGTACAGCCCGTCGACTGGACATTATCCAAAACTTTTCTCTTAACGATGATATGGTTGTGCTAACGCCAGCGTGATTGAGTTTTTCGTGCTCAAAGCGTATCAGTATTCTTGTAAACTGATGATTGGGGTCTAAAACCGCTGGGAATTTAAAACCTTCATTATCCAATCTATTAGATACAAGTGTCTTAACTCTAATCATACCCAATTCATCCATATATACATTCAATTTACTCAGACGATGATCATTAATTCCATCAAATGAATCTTGTTGTGCCATTTTAATAATCATTTTTTCTTGAATTTTTCTTGAATTCTTGATATTATTTACAAATAGCAGTACCCATGCCATTACACGAACGATTCGATTGTATTTAGAAAGATTAAAAAGATACCAAGGAGTTTCATTTTTCGGATTGACATTCGTACACGTTAAATTCTGACAAGTATCTCCGCGCTGATATTCTTGATGAGTGGCAATACTAGGTTTTTGGTGACTCTTGCATACTTCTACATCCACCTCTTCTTCGTCAACGCTGATCTCTTCTTTAGGCCACTCACACGATGGACGCGCCAGCCAGTCAGGTCCCTCCCACCATCTTGACTGAACGAGTTTTAACGGGGTGCATCCTCTTGAGGGAAGATCTGCTGGGTTCATTACCCCTGGTACGTACCTCCAAGCGGCGACATCTGTGAGTTTCTTTATCTTTTCCACCCTGTTCCAAACAAACCTTGACCACTGTTGTCCCTGTTTTAACCAGGACAATACGGTAGAAGAATCACTCCAAAACGTCACTTCCATATCCGAGAAATCGAAAGCTCGCAATGCTGAGTTCCATAGTCTCGCGCCGAGAGTGGCTGCCAAAAGCTCCATTCGTGGGATAGAAATCTCCTTGGTAGGTCCCACACGAGATTTTGCTTGTACCAAATTGACCTCAATTGTTTGTGATTTTTCTACTCTTACAAACAAAACCGCCGCATAAGCTAATTTACTTGCATCTACAAACATATGTAAGGTGACGTTGTCAGTTTTATCTCCAAAAATCCAACGAGGTATTTTTATATCCTTGAGCATCGGAACTTGTTTAAGCCATTTCTTAAACTCAGCTTCTATCTCCATTGGTACTGTAGAGTCCCATTTTACCTTTTGACTCCACAAACTTTGCAAGATTAATTTAGGTGATAGTAAAGCGGGACAGACCCATCCAAGTGGATCAAAGATTTTGTGCGCAGCGGACAATATCTGTCTCTTCGTCACGGGTCGATCCAATTCATCTGTAACATTTAAATTAATATGCAGTACATCCTCCCTTTTATCCCAACAGATACCTAGAATCAGAATAGTTTCATCGCCGTCGACTTCGCCTGTACACTCCCACCCTCGCAAATTGAAGTTAGCTTGTTGCATGATCTCAGTCTCTCTTTGTTGAAAATCCATCTTTTCTTCTATCGTCTCGACGCTAGCGACACAGTTGTCTACGTAGAATGATTTACGCAACTTTTTTACCAGCTGAACTTCTTATTGCGATCGAGCAGACTCTTCCTCCTTCTCTAGGTGGTGTTCTATTGTAGCACATAGCAGGTATGGGCTACTATTGATGCCAAATACAACTCGACGGTGGCGATAAGCAATCATCTCTCGTGGCTCTGACTTATTCCACCACAAGAATTTTAACACCTCTCTATCGGTTGGCGCCACGCTAATCTGTAAAAATGCCTTTTCTATATCGGCTGTCATACCAAATTTATTTTTCATTAATCTCAAAATAACATTAGGGATAAGTTCTATCAAATTCGGTCCTGATTCTAAGCACTGATTGAGCGAGGGCCCTCCGCTACTGCTGGCTGAAGCGTCAAACACTGGTCTGATACGTGTAGTACTGTTTAACTTCACTACGTGCCTATGGGGCAGAAAATATTTCCCTCCCTTTTCACTCGTACAGCTGACTCTTTCTATAATACCTTTTTGCAGCCAGTCGTCTAGTACTTGCTCATATTCTTTATATAGACCCTATTGAAAAAAAATCATGTGACTAATCATATGATTAATCCAGTGATTAATCACATGATTAATCATATGATAAATCATGTGATCAATCATGTGATTAATTATGTGGTTAATCATGTGATCAATCATATGATTAATCACATGATATTATCGACGGAAAAATCATGTGATTAATCACATGATTAATCACATGATTGACCACATGAATTTTTCCAAAATCCAGGAATATGCTCTGCTGAATTTATAACTTAATTTATTTATTATCTAGCAGTTTACCACTGCTATTATAAATGAAAAATAATAGTTAAATGAAACATTTACAATATAATATAATTATTTGTATATAACAGTTATTTAGATAATTAATTTAATTGAAGATATAGACAACTTTATTGTTATTACAATTATAATGTTCCGACATAACTGAAGAATGGGACAAAAGAAGAACTTCTAAACATATTCTGCCCTAATGAAAAGATGGGATATTTGGGTTATTGGGTATAGATGGACAATTGATATACGATAAATGGGCCCTATGGGTTTTTCTTGCGGGCCCCATATGACTGATATAAAACTAGTTAACATTTTTTTTCGAATTACAAACATTTTATTCGAATAATAATCAATATTACTTCTTATACTACTTTGATAAAAATATATTTTTATTATAAATTAAGGCTACAACTGTAAATAAACAATAAAGACACGTAACATACCTGTATATAGGAAGAAGATTATTATAAATGATATTGTTATTAATGTAGAGAAATGATGTTTAACGAGCCTCGTGCTCGCCGCTACTCGCAACCGACCCGTGGTAGCAAATTCACACGAAGCCGGAGCCGAGCGCGCCCACGTGTACTCGATTTTGGCAGCTACCATGAACAGTTGCGACGACGTCGGCGACAGCGCGAGGAGGCCACTACTTGGCGATGATGTTTCTATTAAAAAAACAGAGAAGATATTTTACATAAAGTCAGCAGCTAAAATTTTAGAATCGTTTATGCTTTGTGAGTTAACGAATATTTTTTATTCAACAAAATTTTTTCTGATTCTTTATTAAAAACCATTTAAAATGAGCCCTGGAACGATATTAGCAAACATTTAAAATGACCCATTTGGAAAGTCTCAGATTCGCTACTTATTAGTATACCTTCATCTGAAAAAAAGAAAATAATAAGTACAGCAGAATATTTTTGATTGGACAAAATTTTTACTGAATCTTTATTAAAGTCCCTTTCAAATAAGCCCTGATCGATGTTCGCAAACCCACTTGAAAAGAATTGTATATTTTTTTAATCTCAGTAGAAACCAATAATTGGTATTTTTGAGAACCTGCTGGATTTGAGATCTTAATATTATTCATATATCTTATGTCATGGATCTTGTCGCTGAATTTTCTCAAAGCATGAAAAATATATTAAACATCTATTTTCAACAATATTTTCAACAGGCATTTATACTTTCCTAAATTTTCAATGGGAGACGCTTACACTGTTAATACACTCTATTTGTAAACTTCATATCTATTCGAAACTGAATTTTATAAGTAATCTATTATTATGTGTACCAAAGCTAAAATTAAAATACTATAAAAAAGTTGCAATCAAATTAGTTGAAAGACAATTAACAATTGTATATTCCAATGCGAATACAAATACTTCTTACTCAATAATTTTCAAATAAAATATGGTGTTCTTATTAAGGCTTCGTTTCATGAATTTCATAAACTATGTAATCTACAAACTTATAACTCATTAAGATCCATAATACAATTATTTAATTTTCAACTTAACGCTGAATAGTTTATGAAATTTCATGAAGCGGAGGCTTAATAAGAAAACCATATTTTATTTGAAAATTATTGGTTATGGAGTATACATCTGTGCATTTGAATTTGCAATTGCTAAATTATCTTTCAACTACTTTATTGCAACTTTTTTATAGTCATTTACTTTTAGCTTTGGCACACGATAATATAGATTACTTATAAAATTGTTTCGAATAGATATGAAGATTACAAATAAAGTTAAGCGTCTCCTATTGAAAATTTAGGACAGTAAATAAAAATATTATTACTTATAAGCCAGTCAAAAATATTGTTGAAAATAAATATTTAATATATTTTTCATGCTTTGAAAAAATCAGCTACAAGATCCATGACATGAGATATATGAATAATATTAAGATCTCAAATCCAGCAGGTTGTCGAAAAAGCCCTGATCGATGTTCGCAAACCCACTTGAAAAGAGTTATATATTTTTTTAATCTCAGTAGAAACCAATAATTGGTATTTTTGAGAACCTGCTCGATTTGAGATCTTAATATTATTCATATATCTTATGCCATGGATCTTGTCGCTGAATTTTCTCAAAGCATGAAAAATATATTAAACATCTATTTTCAACAATATTTTCAACAGGCATTTATACTTTCCTAAATTTTCAATGGGAGACGCTTACACTGTTAATACACTCTATTTGTAAACTTCATACCTATTCGAAACTGAATTTTATAAGTAATCTATTATTATGTGTACCAAAGCTAAAAGTAAAATACTATAAAAAAGTTGCAATCAAATTAGTTGAAAGACAATTAACAATTTTATATTCCAATGCGCATACAAATACTTCTCACTCAATAATTTTCAAATAAAATATGGTGTTCTTATTAAGGCTTCGTTTCATGAATTTCATAAACTATGTAATCTACAAACTTATAACTCATTAAGATCCATAATACAATTATTTAATATCAACTTAACACTGAATAGTTTATGAAATTTCATGAAGCGGAGGCTTAATAAGAAAACCATATTTTATTTGAAAATTATTGGTTATGGAGTATACTTCTGTGCATTTGAATTTGCGATTGCTAAATTGTCTTTCAACTACTTTATTGCAACTTTTTTATAGTCATTTACTTTTAGCTTTGGCACACGATAATATAGATTACTTATAAAATTGTTTCGAATAGATATGAAGATTACAAAGAGTTAAGCGTCTCCTATTGAAAATTTAGGACAGTAAATAAAAATATTATTCTTATAAGCCAGTCAAAAATATTGTTGAAAATAAATATTTAATATATTTTTCATTCTTTGAAAAAATCAACTACAAGATCCATGACATGAGATATATGAATAATATTAAAATCTCAAATCCAGCAGGTTGTCGAAAATACCAATTATTGGTTTCTACTGACATTTAAAAAATATACAATTCTTTTCAAGTGGGTTTGAGAACATCGATCAGGGCTTATTTGAAAGGCACTTTAATAAAGATTCAGTAAAAATATTGTCGAATCAAAAATATTCTGCTGTACTTATGATTTTCTTTTTTTCAGATGAAGGTATATACTAATAAGTAGTGAATCTGAGACTTTCCAAATGGATCATAAAGAAAATATAACCACATATACAAATTAAAAGCAAATTTTTTCTCAATCAATATTTTATACAAAAAATTTCAGGATTGCGTAAAGAAAATGAGAATACTTGAGTTTTCACAAAAAATTGCAAAGAATAACAACTTTCCACATTAGAGGGGTTAGAAGCGAAAAAGGGCTTACCGAATCTATGCTTGTAGGTGACTTCGCTGTCTTGTTGTCTCAAATGGGTGATCACCTCCAAGTGATAGACGCGACGAAAGAATCAAAACCTACCAGGACACCGTACTACAACCGCCGCTGTCATCGCTGGGAACGCCACGGACGAGACGATTCTATCGCAAATTCGAAAGCACGCACGAGGCACGGCAGCACCAACAGCTGATTGAATTGTTTGTATAAGAAATGCCTACCGAGGCTGCCGTGCGCGTGTCTCGTCCGTGGCGTTCCCAGCGATGACAGCGGCGGTTGTAGTACGGTGTCCTGCTGGGTTTTGATTCTTTCGTCGCATCCATCACTTGAAGGTGATCACCCATTTGAGACAACAAGATAGCGAAGTCACCTGCAAAGCATAGATTCGGTAAGCCCTTTCTCGCTTCTAACCTCTCTAATGTGGAAAGTTGTTATTCTTTGCAATTTTTTGTGTAAACTCAACTATTTTCATTTTCTTTACTCAATCCTGAAATTTTTTGTATAAAATATTGATTGGGAAAAAATTTGCTTTTTATTTGTATATGTGGTTATATTTTCTTTATTAGTATACCTTCATCCGAAAAAAAGAAAATGATATGTACAGCAGAATATTTTTGATTCTACAAAATGTTTACTGAATCTTTATTAAAGACCCTTTCAAATAAGCCCTGATCGATATTCGCTAACCCACTTGAGAAGAATTGTATATTTTTTAAATGTCAGTAGAAAGCAATAATTTATATTTTCGACAACACAATGGATTTGAGATTTTAATATTATTCATGTATCTCATGTCATGGATCTTGTCACTGAATTTTCTCAAAGCATTAAAAATATATTAAACATCTATTTTCAACAATATTTTCAACAGGCTTATACTTTCCTAAGTTTTCAATGGGAGACGCTTACACTGTTAATACACTCTTTTTGTAAACTTCATATCTATTTGAAACTGAATTTTATAAGTAATCTATTATTATGTGTACCAAAGCTAAAAATAAATTACTATAAAAAAGTTGCAATCAAGTTAGTCGAAAGACAATTTAGCAATTGCAAATTCAAATGCACAGACGTATACTCCATAACCAATAATTTTCAAATAAAATATGGTTTTCTTATTAAGCCTTTGCTTCATGAAATTTCATAAACTATTCAGCGTAAGTTGAAAATTAAATAATTGTATTATGGATCTTAATGAGTTATAAGTTTGTAGATTACATAGTTTATGAAATTTATGAAACGAAGCCTTAATAAGAACACCATATTTTATTTGAAAATTATTGAGTGAGAAGTATTTGTATGAGCATTGGAATATACAATTGTTAATTGTCTTTCAACTAATTTGATTGCAACTTTTTTATACTATTTTACTTTTAGCTTTGCTACACATAATAATAGATTACTTATAAAATTCAGTTTCGAATAGGTATGAAGTTTACAAATAGAGTGTATTAACAGTGTAAGCGTCTCCCATTAAAAATTTAGGAAAGTATAAATGCCTGTTGAAAATATTGTTGAAAATAGATGTTTAATATATTTTTCATGCTTTGAGAAAATTCAGCGACAAGATCCATGACATAAGATATATGAATAATATTAAGATCTCAAATCCAGCAGGTTCTCAAAAATACCAATTATTGGTTTCTACTGAGATTAAAAAAATATATAACTCTTTTCAAGTGGGTTTGCGAACATCGATCAGGGCTTATTTGAAAGGGACTTTAATAAAGATTCAGTAAAAATTTTGTCCAATCAAAAATATTCTGCTGTACTTATTATTTTCTTTTTTTCAGATGAAGGTATACTAATAAGTAGCGAATCTGAGACTTTCCAAATGGATCATTTTAAATGTTTGCTAATATCGTTCCAGGGCTCATTTTAAATGGTTTTTAATAAAGAATCAGAAAAAATTTTGTTTAATAAAAAATATTAGTTAACTCACAAATTAAACATAACAATTCTAAAATTTTGAGCAGCTGACTTTATGTAAAATATCTTCTCTGTTTTTTTAATAGAAACAGCATCGCCAAGTAGTGGCCTTCTCGCGCTGTCGCCGACGTCATCGCAACTGTTCATGGTAGCCGCCAAAATCGAGTACACGTGGGCGCGCTCGGCTCCGGCTTCGTGTGAATTTGCTGCACGGAAAAAAATTTAGGATCTCCAGACCTCCGGTATATATGGGCTCCGTGCAATACCATCGATCGTCTTAATTTATGACGAATTTGGAATTAAGGCGCATCCAAAGTTGAACCTGTAAGAATCCAATATCTTCGAAGTCTTCACGATTCAATAACGTATGTTCTGAACTCCAATTCGGTCATCCCCAGACTCCGAGATTTTCGGTATTGTAGCGATTCCACTTTGGACGTCTGAGGCCCCCATCTCTGGTATCGTGGCGCGACAGCGTTGAGAGAAGGGGAACGGTCTGCATTTGCGCGCGTTTTTCTTATATATATATGTATGCGTTTCATCATTATATATCAAAGTATTATTATAGTATAATATAGCACACACGTTTTGAACCGTTTATATATATTATATTAGTACATTTATGAAGCGGCGCGCGTGAAATACGTCCGAATGTATAGCCGACCCGCCGAGATACCAAGAATGGGGGCCTGAGGACTCCATCGGGCGTATCCCGAAGGTACCGAAAGTCTCGGAGTCCCCGCCATTCCAACATGGCATACACATAATCCCATTTTGAGATCCGTACACAACCGAAATTGTTGGAGTCCACGCAATTCAATTTGGAAGTGACTACATTCAATTTTGGACGCGTACAGATACGATATTTTTTGGATTTCTGTTAATTCCATACCTCCGACATCCCAGGCTTCCAAATTTTTTTCCGTGTACCACGGGTCGGAGTCGAGTAGCGCGAGCACGAGGCTCCTTAAACATCATTTCTCTACATTAATAACAATATCATTTATAATAATCTTATTCCCTTATACAGGTATGTTACGTGTCTTTATTGTTTATTTACAGTTGTAGCCTTAATTTATAATAAAAATATACTTTTATCAAAGTAGTATAAGAAGTAATATTGATTATTATTCGAATAAAATGTTTGTAATCCGAAAAAAAATGTTAACTAGTTTTATATCAGTCATATGGGGCCCGCAAGAAAAACCCATAGGGCCCATTTATCTTATATCAATTGATCATCTATACCCAATAACCCAAACATCCCATCTTTTCATTAGGGCAGAATATATTTAGAAGTTCTTATTTTGTCCCATTCTTCAGTTATGTCGGAACATTATAATTGTAGTAACAATAAAGTTGTCTATATCTTCAATTGAATTAATTATCTAAATAACTGTAATATACAAATAATTATATTATATTGCAAATGTTTTATTTAACTATTTTTTTTCATTTATAATATAGCAGTGGTAAACTGCTAGATAATAAATAAATTAAGTTATAAATTCAGCAGAGCATATTCCTGGATTCTGGAAAAATTCATGTGATCAATCATGTGATTAATCATGTGATTAATCACATGATTTTTCCGTCGATAATATCATGTGATTAATCATATGATTGATCACATGATTAACCACATGATTAATCACATGATTGATCACATGATTTATCATATGATTAATCATATGATTAGTCACATGATTTTTTTCAATAGGGGACCCTGCTCATTCAGCTTCTGCGTGAGTTTGAGCTTCTGGGTGGTTCTCTTTCCAGGTTAGGTTAACCTCGTACCGCCCCTCATTATTAATTTTAATAGTTTCGTTGAACTGTCGGTTTATTTCATCCCAGCGTGCTTCCTTGGACATGGTCGTTACTGGATCTGTGATCAAAACATCCAGCTCCCATAAGTCTGAAATTTTGGCCTCTCGAGTAAACATAGAAAAAACTGCGAGAGTGGTGTCCTCGCGTTGATACGACCTGCTGTTCGTTTTGCCCATAAGCGTCCAGCCAAGTTTGGTTTCCATAGCTGTCGGTCCATGATCCAACTGCACAATCTTACCAGTATGTAAGCGGCCTAAGACATCTGCACCTAGTAACAAAGAAATCGTTTTCTCATCATACACAGCATCGCTTAGCAAAATTCCTGATTTTTGTAGTGTTTGCTTCCACGACTCTACGGAAATTGCTGGAAGCTCTTGACATATAACCTCCTCCTCGTATGCCGTGATGCAGCACTCGTAATTGTCGTTCATACTAGTCAGGAAAATTTTATACTTAGTATGCTCGCGAGCCTCTGTTTTCTTCCCGCCGAATAATAGATGAACCATCGTTTGCCGCCCGATAACCTCTAGATTAATTCTCTGCGCTACACTTTTCAGTACATAGGATTTATGCGAGCCCGAATCTATGAGAGCCCGCACTATACATTCACCACCTGGTCCGCGTAACCTCACTTTCAGCGTTTGCAAGTAGATGTCCGTAGTGCATGATACGCTGTTATTTATTAGCGATAAATTTTCCACCTTTTTCTCCGTGTCCGTCACTTTATCGACCGCTTGTTTGTTTTGTGAAACTTTTCTACACACCAACAATGCGTGACGCCCGCCGCACCACCGGCATTTTATTTTTGAACCACACCACTTTGCGTTGTGATTCGCTTTTAAGCATGCAAAGCAAACGTGCTTTTCTTTGGCGACTGCTTGTCGAGACTCCAGAGTCATGGTTTTCGCCTTTTCTCAGTTTGAATTCTCATGTTGCCCTTGACAGAAAATGCACTCATTCGCTACGCTCAAGTTTGCGTCTCTCACTACCAACAAACCGGCTGCAGTAGCGACATTGTTGGCCGCTTTCGGAGTTCCCTTGTTCTTCTGTCCTACCTTACCGACTGCTGATGATGTGTTTTCGCGTGTCGACCCTGACGTAGAAAACCCGTTTTTAGCAAGCTGAATCCTTTCTTCATTCTGAACCTCTCCTTCCAGGAAACTCATGAGACTTTCCAAACGAGCTCGAGCTTCTGCATCCGCATTGTTTTTTCTCTGCCATGCACGAAGGATTTCTTCCGGAAGGGAAGACTCCACAAGTGGAAAGAGCATCGCCGCGCATGTGTCTGTCGCAACTCCGAGTGACTCGAGCGAGCGTATTTGTGTTTCCAATCTATCATAAACACTCGATAATGTTGCAAACTCTGATTTGCTCAGCACCATAGTCAATAACTCGCGCATATATACTTCAACAAGTAGATCTTTTCTCCCAAAACGGCTTTCCATGCCTTTTATCACGTTTGGATAGTTTTCTGCGGTGGGCGGGAAGCTATTGACCTAATCACTAGCTCGCGAGTTATCGACCATCGATTGAATGAGAAAGTCAAATTTCTCTTCCAGCGTAATGTCCGTATCCTCGTGTATCTTTTTGTAGAAACTCCAAAATCTTAACCAATCTTTCGGCTCGCCGTTAAACTTTTTTAATTCTATTTTTGGTAGTTTGTATTTTCGAGAATGGTTGTTGTGTTCATGACCCGTGTTGTTAGCCTGGTTGCCATTTCCCGGAACTTGAGCAGCCGTTGGCTGTTTTTGTAGATTACCGAGTATTATCCTCACATTTTCAAACTTAGTTCGGTATTCGTCCGCGCCTTGAATCTCCGCGTCTATTTCCTCTTCTTTCGCGTCCTTGTTAAACATGGCATCCAGAACTCGTTTGTCGATTTCTTCCAATACTCTCGTTCTGTTTTCGAGTACGGCAAGTATTGCCTGAGCTGATAAATAATCTGGCGCGTCTTTTTCTAACTCTGCGTTCAACGCACCGAGAGTTCTCGTGAACGCTGATCTATGCGCTGTTCTTGCTTTTTTGTCTTTGTCCATGATGCGTCTTCGTTACACAAACTATATGTCACCTCCTCTTATCCGAATAACTTCAAAATCACAGTCCTGTCACGGTCGCCAGATGTTACTTGAAGGATAAGGACTATTGAAGACATTGGTGATATATATATATACAACAACGAAAAACCATTTTTGTTTAAAGTACACAAACACTATGGTTTATTGAAATATAACATGCAATTTTTATACAGAGGCGTTCGCTCTCGATGCGCAACGGTCGCACGCCAGATGGCAACTGACTCATTTCGCGTACGGTCTCCGCTAGCCGCGCTATAGTCGCTAGAACTACGCACGTTAAGTAAATTTTTTAAACCTATTCACAAAATAAGTAGAACAAAATCATATAAAATATGGTACGCTAAATGTTTTTACAAAGTCTTATATATAATATTCGTTTTCAAATACAAAATGAAAATAATAAATTTATAACACATAAAAGTTTCTTCTCTTTCGATTTACCTAAAGCATTTTCTACAGATACTCATATAAGATAAAAAATATATATCTGATTCCAGTGAACGTCGAAGTCAGTATTCCCCAAGGTATACAACTTACTCCACACTGAAAAAAAAGTATTGTGCGCACGGCAATACCAAAGTTGGGATACGGAGTATTTTACTGAGAGGAATTCGTACTATTTCCACCGCAATATGTATTCCTCTACAACCAAAATCGGATATTCGCGCTATATGCAAAATCAGTATAGCTGTGAGAGCAATACCGATACTTGAGTCAACTAAACGTTGGTTCCCATACAGAAACGGCCGGGCACAGCACGCGGGAAGACGCGGCAAGTGCGCGCGGATTATTTCCACTTCGTCTTTTCTACTGCTACAAAAATTATGGATATTTGGGTGAAAAAAAGTTGTCTAGGTGTTCAGGGTGGCCGATGACGGAGTCTAGGTGGTGCGCTCCGTAGCTTTTAACCTCTACGTGTCGAAACGCATCCAATGCTTAGTCTAGGTGTTTAAGATAGCCGATGATGAAATTTATAGTTTTTGCCCGCCGTAGGTTTTTGCCTCTAGGTATTGGAACTCGCCGAATGCATGATCTAGATGTTCGGGCTGATGACGGAGTCTAGGTGGATCTCACCGTAGTTTTTTTTGCATCGAGATGTCGGAATGCATTCCATGCGTTGTCTAGGTGGTCGGGATAGTCGATGACGGTGTCTAGGTGATGCGCTCCGTAGTTTTCATCGACCACCACGTTTTCGATGCGTTTCAACACCTACAGGCAAAAAAACTACGGAGCGCATTACCTAGACATCGTTATCGGCTACTCCGAACACCTGGACCACGTATTAGATGCGTCCTGATATATCTAAACACAAAAAACTACGGAGCGCACCACCTAGACTCCATCATCGGCCACCCAAATACCTAGATCACGCATTCAATGCGTTCCAACACCTAGAGGCAAAACACTATGAAGCGCACCACCTAGACATCGTCATCGCCTACCCCGAACACCTGGACCATGTATTAAATGAGCCCTGATATCTAAACGCAAAGAACTACGGAGCGCACCACCTAGACTCCATCATCAGGCACCCAGAAGAGCTAGAGCACTCATTCGTTGCGTTCCAACATCTAGAGGCAAAAAACTACGGAGCGCACCATCTAGACATCGTCATCGGCTACCTTTAACACCAGGACGACGTATTAAATGCGCCCTGATATCTTAACACAAAAAACTACGAAGCGCATCACCTAGACTCCATCATTGTCCACTCCAAAGACCTAGACTACGCATTCGATGGGTTCCAACACCTAGAGGCAAAAAACTACGCCGCGCATCATCCTGACATCGTCATCGGCGACTCCAAAGATCTAGACCGTGCATTCGATGCTTATAATTATCGATAGTTCTTACCCACAACCTACATCTTTGACGTTTGCGCATATAAATTTCAGGATATATATTGTGCTCAAAAACAATTTTAGTATTGTCGTCACAGCAATACTAAATCTTTTGAGAGCGAAACCAAACTAACAAAACCAGTTTAGTTGTCACAACTATTCGGTATCGGTATGAGCCTAACAGCTATACTTCTATTGCTGTCAGACCAAAAATATTGTCAGATTTCATATACTTTTTTTTCAGTGCAATTTATATTAACTATCTGTTCCCCAAGTTATTCCAAATACAATCCCTGTCGTAAATTATAAATGTTAATAACAGTTAATAATTCTTAAAAATTATTTAAAACTGTTTGTAAATGTTACAAAATGTAGGATTTTGGACACATGTTTTCTAATTATAATAGTTTGTAACAGTTTCAAACATTTTTAAACAGTTTCTAATAATTCTGAATTTGGCATTTAAGAAAAATTTGATACAAAATAAATTATTATTATTATTAATAATAATTAATAATTTTTAATAGCCATATTCTTTAGCCATTATTATATTCATAATAATCAATTAATAATTAATTATATTAGTTAATACTTTCAGTTTTTATTTAATTCTTAATAAATACTTCATTATTATTATATAAATAATAATAATTAATAAATATTGAATAGTTATTAAATGATTTAATAACTCTTATTAACTGTTAAAAACTGTTAAAAAATGTTATAAACAGTTGTAAACAGTTAGTAACGTCCAAAATCCTACATTTTATAACAGTTTTTAACAGTTTTTAACTCTTACTAACAGTTTTTAACTTTTTTGAAGAAAAATATTTATATTTCCGCTAGGGATGCAATGAAAATCGTTAATTATGCACCTCGAAGTACACTCACCTTCGTCACCACCGTGTTCACCAGGACGTTCAAATTCCTTCTGTTCCACGCTGGCTGCAGATGCGACTGGTACGTGCTCCACCTGCCCCCTTCGAAAATCGTGCTCTGTGCAGGTGTGACGGTAGCGCGCGCCGCCGTGTCGTTGAGAGCCTCCTGGGCGACGAGCATGGCGCGCACGAGGCCCTCGTCGGGCGGCATCGAGCGCACGTGCATGCGCCCAGCCACGGTCCTGAAGTACGGCTGAAGGTCCGCGTAGGACCAGCCGCGCGGCCAGCTCGCGTAGTCCTCCGGCTTTCCGAACGAGTGCACGAGGTAGTTCAGCTGTCCGCTGCCGCCGAGGCCCTTCCCACGTGGGACCATCTGTTGCTGTTGGGGGGACGAGGGTTGGAAATTATATTGACATTCGTGATGGCTATTGGTTTTGTAAGTTGTGTGTGGATATTGTAAGTGAAGCAATTTGTTAAATGTTTTGATCGATATATTTTAATAACATTATATTATATATTTTCCAATATATATGGTAGAGTTATTATGCTAAAATATTCATACAGCGATAACGAAAAAGCTTCTGTGTGCATAGGAATGTAAGCGATGGTGATGTTTGATTAATGAACCTGTGCGCTTTTGAACGCTAATCGAAAGGAAGGTGCTACTTGGGTGTCGAAGAGGAACAAATTAATGAGCGCAAATGGAGTGTCAAGTAAAGAAGCAAAACAAGCGAGAAGGTCAGTGCGAGGCAAGAAAAGGAAGACACTGATGTCTATTAATAATGGAGTGCCTCGACAGCTCCGAAATCAAAACCATTAGCCATTAGAGGTGCATGCAAGGCTTGTTTTATTTCATTGCAATAAATTAATCGTAAATAAGTTCATTATGCCAATTAACTCTTTAATTTCAAAGAGCAATCTCTAAGAAAATAAGCGTAATAAGTACTACACTAAAACTAAAAAAGCATTTTTTTTTTAATTTTTACAAGATACAATAATCCTTACGTAGTCCCACATGCCTCTGGACGAGAACGACTGGGTCTCGGTTTTGTAGCTCCAGTCGACGGGTGACTTCTGCAGAGCCGGGGCGATCAGCGGTATGGAAGACAGCCAGTTGAAGTAGCCGCCCGCCTCGACCAGTAGGACCGTCACGTTCGGGTCCTCGGACAGCCGCGAGGCCATCACGCATCCCGCGGTGCCGGCTCCCACTGTACAAAATGTGAATGCGGGGCTTTTAGTAATAAATTGCTGCAAAGGATTTTTATGATTAGATCCAGATTATGGGACCTTGTTATGAAATTGCGACGTGTAATTTATCTAATCTTTTTTCTAATTAGAGAACAATCACAATAGCAAAATTAGTTTTATTAAATACAAGTCTACGAGATGCGAAAATAATTTTTTTTTTGTTTATATTCAATTCGTGTGGTATAAGTTTTCTTCTTTCATATACAGCTGATACTAATATGCTACGTTTATTTCATCAGAACAGCTGGCAAGGTTTTGTTTTATTTAATGATAGTATATTTAGCGTACTTCAAATTTAAATTAAATTAAAACTTTAATGCAATTATAATTTGAAATGAGTTTTTAAAATTGCATCAGGCTAAATATATACGCAGTTCATTTTTAGATCGATAATATAAATAATACTTGAGAATTTAGTAATAAGGTGCAACTACAAAGGTTTATGACGGTTTATAGGCGATGAATTAATTAAATTTATTTTTCATGAATATCTGCGCAAAATCACTATAAATTTATGGAACGCTACATCACAAACATTCAAGTTGACGGATGTCCATCAAAATCGATTAATAAGTAAGTACTCTTGTGGCGAAGTCGCATTATTCTTACAGCCTTTCCTATAGATCAATTTTTCATCTTTCTGTTCGACATATCGCTATATTTTTTCTTTACCTTTTCATACACATTTGCTGCTGTTCCAATGAACATGTGCTTCTATTTGCGTAATATTTTAAAAAACATTAGGTTTACACTTTACATACCTAGGTGAAAAATTTGGCAGTCTTTGTGTTCAAATAAAAATTTAATGAAAAAATCCATAAAATTACATCTTTACATGAAAACATTATTATTTCAACACTAAAATGCAAAGGTCTAGTTGAAAATTTATTATGCATGTAAAACAGAGTAATAATATCGTAATGTAAAAACAATGCTGCAGGGTTTTTCAACATTGAGATGGTATTATGAAAATTCGATATTGCGTACGTTTTAATATTCACAGTAAAATCAGACAAAGCTTTTTAACGATACGTTTAATTATATTTGCTATACACATTCTGAACACATATTAGTTTGAAGTCTTACACTAGGTCGGATTTCTAGGTCAAAATAATATATCGATATTTATTAAAATCGAAGTTAAAATAATTATCGAAGATAATTTATCTACACCCGTGCCCTTGGCAAATTTCAATTTTTCAAGAACCAGAATTTAACAAGTTTTAGATAGAAAGAATGTTTTAGGTTTCTCTATTTTTGGTACTTCGCTCAAAGAAAAAGAAAATATAAAAAATATTGAATTTCTCTACATAAAAATAAAATATATCCCCAACAGATGATGAGCAAATTCTACGAGAACCGTCTACACGAAATAATCAAAACTTCACGATCCTCTTCCTAAAACATATCGTCCCAATGACCCTTTCATCCCCCACAACTTCGCAATTTCATCAACCCTCAAATATCTCACCGATGATATAATCGTAGCGCGTCTCGGGATGATCGACGATACTGATCGGCGCGTTCAGATGATGCCGGAACAGCAGCGAGGCCAGCGTGACAAGCGCCGAGAACAGCAGATAATTCCACATCTTTTACACCCCCTTCACCCACACGATCACAACAAAGCTCGCCGCGAAAATAGCACCTCGTGCGCGGTGCGGGTAGCTGTTAAGCCGGCTAGTGTGGCACTGATGTACTGCACGTGTGGGGAGAGTGAGCCTCGCCGCGCGTCCTATGCATTTTCAATATTGAATTAGTATCTCGGCTCTCCCGCGCGGCCTCGAATCGATATCGGCGCTGTACGGCTCTCTTTCTTTCTCTCTCCCTACGGCCGTTGTTGTGCCGTGTACCATCGATTTCCGGTTACGCGTGCGGTACCGATACTATAGAGCGTATTTCGCAGCGCCGGGGTTTGTGTGTACGTGCGAGCCTAGTGTGGCCGAGTTTATCTGGCTGGGGCATCGTCGGAGGGTAGGCATTTGTGCGGCTTTATTTTCATGCATAGGTGCAAGAGTATAAGCCGATCGATTATCCGAAATATACGAGGAGGTAGCCGGACAGCGTGTGGGTGGCAGAGGAGGTGGATTGGATTGATTGACGCGAGCGTATGGCGGACTCGGTTAATGATTTAGTGGGGGTGTTTCGGAGATTGCGAGGATATTAAGTGTGTAAAGAATGCTCGTGTTTGTTAACAATTATCGTTGTCCGAGTAAAGGCTGTTATTTGGGGATAATTAGAGGGAGAAATCGTAAAGGTGACTGTATTTTTTTTATCATAAAAGTATTGAATTTTCGTGAGGATTTGATTTTTATCGAGGACAGTATTAGTTATAAGAAAAAAAAATTTACAAATATGGTTTTGTCGTAAATTGATATTTTTATTTCTCATAAAGTAAGTATTTTCATGTCTACGTAAATGTATTACGCAAATAGATTTGTTTTACAGAGCATTTTAGTGTTGGATGTGGCGAGTGATACAAAACATGATGGAACGATTACAGATTATAGTTTGATTTCATACTCAGATAAATAAAGAAATATGGGTTACACTTATTTAATATTTAGTACAGATCGGTTGTATAATAATAAATTTTTCTTTTTGTTCTCCTATAATGTTTTTTTTTTGTTTTTAAATTTATTTAAGAGATCGCTAAACATACAAATTTACACATCTTTTAACATTCAATAGGATTGCTGCCAACATACATCTTTTTAAACTTTTTCTAGAAACATCCAAAATATTCTTAATTACTTATTTAAAATAACTTTTATTATTCTAAGAACATCCTTTTATATAGTTTTATAGAGAGATAATAAAAAAGGAAGTTGAAGAATTTGAAATTATCGATGATTTCGCGCCAGATCAACAAAGAGGGCACCACAGATCGGATCAGTACGTGCGGCGCACTGTGCGACTGCGACGTGCCTTTGCTTTCCTCGTGTTTGTCGTCAAAAACATCATGAGGATTGAAACGTGTTATTTTTGCTCGTCCAGGATATACCCTGGACACGGTATCCAGTTTGTGAGGAACGATTGCAAGGTAACGTTTAAAATTTAAAACTAAGCAACATTGTTTTAGCAATTTATTAACAATCTATCAAGAGTTCTTTGATTTATAGGTTATGTGTACGCTATATACATCTTGTGACAATTTCATAAAATTGCGTGTTTTGAAAATGTAATAATTGCATTCTTGAAAGTGTCCAACTTCATAGGAATATAATGATTTATTAAGGCAGTAACATAAACTAAATAAATTCAAGATAAACTAAATTATATATGCTTTTGATATGTTGTATAAACATATTTTTATTGGAGTTGTTTACTAGTACCTGTAATCCGTAACAATCTATTATATTTTTAATTTAACTTAACTAATCACAATGGATTTTTTTACAGATTTTCAGATTCTGTAGGTCAAAATGCCATGCAGCCTTCAAAAAGAAGAAGAATCCAAGGAAAGTCAAATGGACCAAAGCCTACAGGAAAACAGTTGGCAAAGAAATGGCTGTTGACCCGACCTTCGAATTCGAAAAGAGAAGGAATGTTCCACTCAAATACAACAGAGAATTATGGAACAAGACTGTTGAAGCGATGAAGAAGGTTGAAGGCATTAGGCAAAAGAGAGTTAATACACATATCATGCAAAGATTGAGGAAGGGTCGCGAGCTGGAACAAGAAAGAGACATCAAGGAAGTACAGAGAGATCTGGCACTTATTCGCTCACCTGCAGTTGGTCTCAAGGAAAGAAAGAAATTGGAAGAAGAGGAACAAGATGATGAACAAGATCATGAAAAAATGGAGGATAGTGATGTTGAGATGGTGGCTGAAGCTGTAGAAGCGAATTGAATGAATTTTAGGTGACTTATGCTAATATAATTTAACACGTTCACAAACATCAATGTACTGCGTAAGTAGTAAAGAATTTAATAATTGTACAGTTTAAATTGAATATTTACTACTTGTGCTCTGTAAGAGTATTTACTTACATAACTTTAATTTTCTATAAATATACTTAAATGTTTATAAAAATTTGAATTATTTGTATTCAAATGATTGTATCCTCTTCCTTTATTAATTTAATTAATTTAAATTAAATATTTGAGTTGATATTTTTGGTTTTACTGCATTATCCACAGTTGAATCTTAAAGTAACTTTAAAGCAGTTTCCTAATCATCACACAGATGGAGTTGCTATGAAGAAATGCAATTGATTTTTAAAAGTTACCTTATTAAAATCTGTTTACTCGTCTTGCAGAACACATTGTAAAAACTTTTATAATAAATAGGTGAATTTTATTTATTGATAATTATTTGAAGTCATTACTTTATTTCTACAGTCAAACCATGCAATTAAATACAATAAATATGTGAGATTATTACATCACACTGAAAATTATAATAATAGCAGGGAACTGTAAATTGTAACAAAAACAATAATAAATAAATATTTTAATTTTTAGAGCTAACAAAGCGCAATACTTTTTGAGTTATTGGATGACTGAATAAAAATATATACGATTTTGTTTCACCAAAGTTATTATTACTGTAATTATTGTTATAAAAATAGAAAGTTTTACCATATTTTATACATGAAATGAAAATAAAATTATAGCCTAATAAAAACCGCTGCCAATTCATTGGCCCGTTGCTTCCTCAAACTTAATTTTGTGATTCCTTTAATTAATTTTTAATAACAAAATTTATAATTTTTGCAACAAATTATGCCATAATTATAATTAAATTTATTTTGAAGATTAAAAGGTATTAATTTTCAAATTTATTTATTCTTTTACTTATTTACATCAACCGCCATGAATCTTCCAGGTTTAACATAATATATACATATATAACATCACTAGTATTCTCGAAGCGCGCGGTGAGCGCTGTGATTTTATCGAAACTACACCACTTTTGTTTTTGTGACCTAGCAACCCGTTACACCCACCAACCAAACCACTAATAAATTGATATCATAACTAATCCATCATTTTTGAAGATAGGAGATAGGATTAAGGAGTTATAAGCTTTTTTGAAAAAAAACACGTTTTTGTTTTTGTTCATAACAAAAGAACTGTGATAGCTAGACATAAAATTTTTTTTCCAAATGTAGATATTTTAATTCTCTTTCGAATGCTACCTATCCGATCCAGATACATAGAACCGTTCTCGAGAAATTACGATTTGAAAAAAAGGTTAAAAAAACTTTAACCTTAAATATCTCTGAAATTTCTAGACCAATCATTTTGCCCAAAGAACTCGACCGAGAACTATTCGTCATGTTAAGCGATGGGTGGCGCCGCTCGGTGGGTTGTTTATCAACTAGTTTGTTTGACGAACAACGTCATTCAAACTTGAAATTCAAATGAGCTTACGACCATGTACCTTATAACTGTATCCGAATTATTTGAGTATGTAGGGGATGGGGTTCGAAAATATGTTGAAGGGGAAAATGTGTATAATGCGAAACATATAATTTATTGCGGTATTACAAGGCAAGATGATAACCTTATCGAGGTTATGTGTCTATGTTTGAAAACTTCGTGTTTATTTGGGGTACCTCATGAACTGCACATTAAAATAAGTTCAAGTGTGCAGAAGAACGGTTCTCAAATACAGAGAACGATTTCTTGTATTTGTTCGTGCAAAGCAGGTCAATCTGGTCGGTGTAAGCACTGTGTTGCTGCCTTAGTACATCTTGTGAAGTAAGTAGGTAACGCATAAGATTTTTATTCATAGAATGAAATAAAAAATTATTAATATATATTTTAGAACAGAAAAGGAATCCATACAAGTAGCTACATGCACTGATGTTAAGCAGCAATGGGGAAAATTGAAGGATGATGCAAAATCTATGTATGAGGTTAGATTACATATCCGCACCCACTCTTCACGGATCTTTTCGTTGGAAGGCAGGTGCAGGATAATATTGGCATCTGCATCACTCTTTTTACATCCCGTAACACTGCATTTACGAATTTTTTTACTCTTATGATTCTCCATTATAAAAACTTTGGAGTAATTTATTTATTTTATTCTTACGTTTGGAACGACTTTTTCGTCAAACTAGTACGGTTGTTTGTCGCATAGCGCCGCCACCCATCGCTTAACATGACGAATACAAAATCTACCTCTACAAGGAATTTTCAAGCGATTAAGTCAATTTTACTTCCGTAATCGTTGGACATAGAAAACTCGTTTTTTTCATTTTTCAATTTTTTTCTCAAAAACTGACCAAAAGAATTACATTATCGTGATTTTTCTCAAAAAAATTGACCGTTTAGTTTTGTCAATAACAAGAGAACCGGGATAGCTAGAGAAATTTTTTTTTTGAACTTATAGGTTTTTTTACGCTGTTTCGAATGCTATCCATTAGATTTAAATATCTCGATTCTATCATTGAAAAAAAGCAAAAAACAATTTGGAGAAAATTCGAAATAAAACAAAAACGAATCGGCCCAATCAAAAAACGGATTTTTGACCCGCCATCATACAAAAAAAACAAAAAGAATGAGACCTGTCCGGTTAAAATCGATCGAGTAGAAGCTGAGATCCAGGCACACACACACACACACACACACACACACACGCACACACACACACACACACACACACACACACACACCACACACACACACGCGCACACACACACACACACACACCACACACACACATCCATACAGACATTTTTCAAAAATCATGTATTTTGGTTCCTAACACCTCGAATATCAATTATAACATGTTTTTACAACAACTCAAAAAATTACTATCACAAAGCTTCCTCTAGGAGGAAGCAAAAAAAATTTATAGCTATCATTGTTCTTTTGTTATTAACAAAAACGTGTTTTTTTAAAAAAGTTCACAACTCACAGATAAATTATAATAATGCAGAATATAATGCATTCATAATGCATAATTCATAATTATAATAGATTAAAATAGATATAATTTTTAAACATTTTAATTCATTTTGTTACACATCATTGGAGTTATGAGTTTAAAAAAAAAACACGTTTTTGTTTTTGATGATAACTAAAGAACCGTGATAGATAGAAAATTCATTTTTTTTAAGAAAATATAGGTATTTTAATTCTCTTTCGAATGCCAGCCACCCCATTCAGATACATAGAGCCGTTCTCGAGAAATTACGATTTTAAAAAAATGTCAAAAAATTTTTAACCTCAAATATCTCTGAAATTTATGGACCAATCATTTTGCCCAAAGAACTCGACCGAGAACTATAAAAAACCTACCTCTAAAAGGAATTTTGGACATACAAAACTGATTTTTTTCATTTTTCAATTTTTTACTCAAAATCTAGCCTACAGAATCTATTCAAATTTTAACAGATTATAGCTATTTATATTCTGTATTATCATGATTTTTCCCAAAAAAATTGACCTTTAAGTTGAGGAGTTATAAGCTTCTAAAAAAAAAAAAACACGTTTTTGTTAATAACAAAAGAACCGTGATAACTAGAAACTTTTTTTTTTTTAGAAAATATAGGTATTTTAATTCCCTTTCGAACGCTACCCATCAGATTCGAATAATTCGGTCCTATCATTAAAAAAAAATCAAAAAACAGTTTTGAGAAAATCGAAAATTTGAAAAAAAAAACAAAAACGCATCGCCCCAATCAAAAAACGGGTTTTTGACCCGCCATCACGCAAAAAAAAAACAAAAAAATGAGAGCTGTCCGGTCAAAATCGACCGAGTAGAAGCTGAGATCCAGGCGTACACACACACACACACACACACACACACACACACACACACACACACACACACACACACACACACACACACACACACACACACACACACACACACACACACACACACACACACACACACACACACACATACATCCATACAGACATTTTTCAAAAACCATGTATTTTGATTCCTAACACCTCGGAACACAATTATAACATGTTTTTACAACAACTCAAAAATTTACTATCACAAAGCTTCCTCTAGGAGGAAGGAAAAGCCAATTCTATAAAATAATTTTATAATTTTTGCTTCTTCCTAGAGGAAGCTTTGTGATAGTAAATTTTTGAGTTATTGTAAAAACATATTATAATTGTGTTCCGAGGTGTTAGGAATCAAAATACATGGTTTTTGAAAAATGTCTGCATGGATGTGTGTGTGTGTGTGTGTGTATGTGTGTGTGTGTGTGTGTGTGTGTGTGTGTGTGTGTGTGTGTGTGTGTGTGTGTGTGTACGCCTGGATCTTAGCTTCTACTCGGTCGATTTTGACCGGACAGCTCTCATTTTTTTGTTTTTTTTTGCGTGATGGCGGGTTAAAAACCCGTTTTTTGATTGGGGCGATGCGTTTTTGTTTTTTTTTTTCAAATTTTCGATTTTCTCAAAACTGTTTTTTGATTTTTTTTAATGATAGGATCGAATTATTCGAATCTGATAGCGTTCGAAAGGGAATTAAAATACCTATATTTTCTAAAAAAAAAAAAAGTTTCTAGCTATCACGGTTCTTTTGTTATTAACAAAAACGTGTTTTTTTTTTTTAAAAGCTTATAACTCCTAAACTTAACGGTCAATTTTTTTGAGAAAAATCATGATAATACAGAATATAAATAGCTATAATCTGTTAAAATTTGAATACATTCTGTATACTAGATTTTGAGTAAAAAATTGAAAAATGAAAAAACTCAGTTTTGTATGTCCAACGATTACAAGAGTAAAATTGACTTAATGGCTTCAAAATTCCTTTTAGAGGTAGATTTTTTATAGGTCTCGGTCGAGTTCTTTGGGCAAAATGATTGGTCCATAAATTTCAGAGATATTTGAGGTTAAAAATTTTTTTACATTTTTTTTTAAATCGTAATATCTCGAGAATGGCTCTATGTATCTGAATGGGGTGGGTGGCATTCGAAAGAGAATTAAAATACCTATATTTTCTAAGAAACATTAATTTTCTATCTATCACGGTTCTTTAATTATCATCAAAAACAAAAACGTGTGTTTTTTTTAAAACTCATAACTCCAATGATGTTATCATCAGTATATTATAAAAGTATATAGTATTAGAACATATTTTTATGTAGGAAAACGCCGAAAATCATTCATGTGTTACAAAAATTAATTTAATCTCTAAATTAAAAAAGATTTATATTTTATTTTAAAAAAACGCGCAGTGATATCTACCGCTAGGTGTTGTGGAATGAGGAAACGTCATTGAGTAGGCATTCGATGATTTTTTTTTTAATTTTTAAAAAACCAACCAACAAAATGAATTAAAATGTTTAAAAATTATATCTATTATAATCTATTATAATTATGAATTATGCATTATGAATGCATTATATTCTGCATTATTATAATTTATTTGTGAGTTATGAACTTTTTAACAAAACACGTTTTTGTTAATAACAAAAGAACAATGAGAGCTATAAATTTTTTTTTTCTTAAAAAATATGAATTATGAAATATGAAAAAAGAACACGTTTTTGTTAATAACAAAACAACCGTGATAGCTATTTGTTTTATTATAATATATAGATATTTACTTCTATTTCAAATGATAACTTTATTTATCAGCTCAAAATTTATATAAATGTGATATAAATAAATAATGAATAAATAAATAAATTTAAAAATTAACAATTTTTAATATTCATAAATGAATTTAATTATAATTATGCAATAAATTTTTTAAAAAATTATAAATTTTGTTATTAAAAATTAATTAAAGGAATCAACAAATTACAGTTGAGAAAGCTACGGGCCAATGAATTGGCAGCGGTTTTTTTATACATGATGAAATATAGGATTATTTTATTATTTTCTACAGTCTTTATTATTTTTTTTTATTGCTGTTGATACATAATATTATTTTTAATAATCTTTCTTCCATTCAATATTCTTGCCCAACCTCATTTCCTATAAAAATCATAAAAATAATTTACACGTGGAATTTTTTCGCGCCACGCCTCCCAAAAATCTCCAACTCGAAACATAAACTACGAATTTGGCAATTTTACAGTAATTTACTCGGTAATAATCATAACTCGAAACCCGAGAGATGTAGGGTAAAAGTATCACCTTTCTCTTTATTACCACCTCCGCGTTGTAAATAACGACGAAACACAGACCCGCGAATACTCTCGCGTATTATATTACTAATTAAAAATTCCTTCCTTCGTCACCCGACTTCATTATTCTCTCCTTAAAAAAAAGTAGGCGAGACACACGCAGACGTCGCCGTTTCCGATAATCGTCTCTATAATATACCATATATACGAGGCCCCGCGCGCGTGCGTGCCCCGCAATTACGGTGCGGAAGAATTCCTAACGCGAAGGGCTGGGATCTTGAAAAAACGAAAGGCAAGTAGGTAAGAAGAGAAGAAGAGAGAGAGAGAGAGAGAGAGAGAGAGGAGAGAGAGAGAGAGAGAGAGAGAGAGAGAGAGAGAGAGAGAGAGAAAGAGAGAGAGAGATTAAGTATATATACGGGGCCTTATGAGGACAAGAGAAGAGGTGTGAGCCTCGATGACACTGTAAACACTCGGCGCCGCGCGGCTGTTTCAGCAATTACCGCTGCGCCGAGGGATCCCCGTTATTTGCCCATTCCGAAACGCCTTTACAACAATATCAATATGTGGCGAGAGAGAGAGAGAGAGAAAGAGGAGAATTCAGTCATTTAGTCAAAACTAATATCTCCGTCTCTCACCTTCGGGTCCCGGCAACCTGTTTCGGGGTATACGTGCGCGCCTAATATATATGTGCGTGTGCTTTTTCCGGGGACGAAGCCCGTCGGAGGATTGAGTTTTCAAATAAATAATTAATCACTATGATGCCGGCAGAACGGAATATTTCTTTTAATGCTCTCCTGGGAAGTTTTTCGGCAGTTTTTTTTTACATTTCGGTAGTACGCGTTAGATGTAAATGGGTGAAACTTTTTTTAAATGTCGCATTGGGATTATGAATTTTTGTTTATAAAAACGAAATATGTCATTATAGACATATACCTACATTTTGATCAGTAAGGGGCTGAGAAATAAGTCTAACAATGTACCTCTTTTATCAATCAAGTTTTTATAAGATAAAAAAAGGAAATAAGAAGTAAAGTATGTTTTTTTAATTTTCAATCCTTGCACAGGAATACACACGTTAGATACATATTTACTCCCCTTTCTTTCACCTACTGAAATCTCTCGCAAAAGATCCTTTTCAAAATACCACCCACCGCGCGCAGCTATAGCTCCTTTAGCCCTGCCGCCGCAAATTAAACAGATGTCCAATTAACAACGATGAGATCCGATTATTATCGGTGCGAAATCTGCCGCCTTCGTCCCTTCGCCAGTAGCCGCGGGCGGCGATATACACGCAGCGACCGAAACACGAGGAATCACGTAAAGAAAACAGCTCACGGTGGGATTAAACGCAGGCGGGACAAACAAACGCGTAACTTTCCCAGAAGCCGGAAAGCGACGGGAGTGTGCAAGCTTTGTTCGTAAAAGTCGCGTGAAAAAATAAAATAAGGAGTCAAAGGGAAGTCTCTCGCGTCTCGGGATGATCCTTGAGTCGCCTAAAATTTGCAGGATCACGCACTCGACCAGAGAAAGAGAGAGAAAGCCGTGTTGCGGCCTTTCTATATGTATATGGGGACCGTGCGAAGCCCCGAGGAAAGTTTTTTCTTTAAAGCTCTGACTTACTTATGCATACGTTTTTTATATTACACATGTTGAACAATGAAATTTTTTATTACTGGATATTGTATTACTAGAAATTGCCAAAGAAAAGCTTATTCAATACCTTTTTTTTATCGGTTTCATATGTATTGTAATTTCAGTCGCGGATAAAAATAGGAACAAAAGATGATGGGATAAGTGATTGTGATGGAAGTGGTCAAATATTACCAACTTTCTTTGTAAACGAATAAGTTGAAGGATACTTGCGAGATGGCAGTCTTCCTTCATTTTTCGACCGTGAATTTAATTTTGACACTTGACATACTTTACATTTTGTTGTACACAAATTTTTTGTGATAAATTTATTTCAGGGATTTCAGTCGAATCTCTATTATTAGCAAAAATGAAATTTCGTCAGCTAACACTTCAACAAGATTTAAGGTTGCATCGAACAATAGAGACGCATCATCCATAGTTCGTTGAAGCAGCTGACCTTTGAAAATATTTCCTTCAAAAATTTCCTTATAACTTCAATAATTTTGTTTTATGTGTATAGAAGCTGTGGATATTTATTGTTCTTCTTGTATTATTAATCATTTGCAAAATATCACGTTAGAAAAAACACAGTGTTATTTGAAAAATGATGTCAAACTATATATAATTCAGTGTTGTAAAAAGATAAATAAAAAGTAATGGAATTTTCAGTTTAGTTGATAATTAAATTTCAATTTTCTATTAGATTAAATATAATTGATAACTAAATTTTTCATTTTCAATTAGATTAAATCTAATTGATAACTAAATTTTTATTTTCAATTAAATTAAATCTAATTGATAACTAAATTTTCGTTTTCAATATTTATCAATTAGATTGACTACAATAATTGATTATCTCATTGATAATTAAATTTTCGGTTTCAATTAGATTAAATCTAATTGATAACTAAATTTTCATTTTCAATTGGATTAAATGTAATTGAAAATGAAATTTTAGTTATTCATTAGATTGATCATAATTATAATTTAGTTATCAATTATCAATGGATGCTTTAGGGGGTGTGGCATACCGACCTCTATTATGCGACCTACCGTACCGGCTGGATAACAGTAATTCGTTATAACTCGATTGTTACTACGATTAACGACTTATCCAAATTCGCTTGCCCTCCGTAATGTAATTATCTATCATTCTGCAAAGTTTTGAGTATAAATTTCAAGGACACCTTTAAAAAATTTTGGAACAAAAAATGACGAAATTTCGTTCCAGAAATTTTTAAAGGTGTCCTTAAAATTTGTACTCAAAACTTTGCAGAATGATAGATAATTACATTACGGAGGGCAAGCGAATTTGGATAAGTCGTTAATCGTAGTAACAATCGAATTATAACGAATTATTGCTGCCCGGCCGGTACAGTAGGTCGCATAATAGAGGTCGGTATTCTACACCCCCTTAACCATTTTTGCAATTATAATTCACTGTGAAATCATCGGTAAAACCAAACTCTAATAACCCAATTCCGAAAAAAGATTATGGGTCTGAAGTTTGCAACGTTGTAGTGCAACGAAATAAAAAAAATATTTGATTTTACTTTAAGTTTACAATAATTAATATTACTTTTGCGTGTAGATTTATTGTTTTATAGTATCAAATAACTTTATAATAAAGATTTAGATAAAATTTCCATTGCTTGATAACTTTAATTAATTGTAAAAAATTATTTCGTTGCACTCCAACGATGCAAACTTCAGACCCATAAAAGATTAAAGAACTAAAAATATATTAAATATCTAGACACATAAAACAGTACAATGCTCTCCTTGATCACACATCGCTGGAAAAACAAAATTACCCAACAAGCTCCAAACAAACCCATTATTTCTCAATCTCTCCTTCCTTCATTCGACAACTGAAAATAGGCGCGATGAAGCGCGAGCGCGTAGAGGAAAATTCGGGCCTGTAAATCGTTACAGAACAGCCGGAAACGAGTACGAAATTTGAAATTTTAATTCCTGGCTGGCACGATCGACGTGACGAAAACCAGATGAGGCGGTGCCGAGGACGGGATAGACAAAGGGAAAATCTATGCCCCGCATGCGCGATTACACAATAGGCATGGCATAAAGGCGGCAAGGGCCGGTGTCGCGATCGCGCGCTCGCACTTGCGCGTGCGTAGGGTGACAAAATTCGAGACGCGAGAAAAGTGTGTGTGTAGTGGGAATGCTAAGAGGTCAATGGATGCTTCTTTTTTTTTTTTGTCTATCGCGGAAAGTGTGAGATTTATGGTGGGACATAATGGTGTAATGGCGAGGTGCGTGCTAAATCGATTGTCTCACTGTATATATCTGTGAGTGGAATAGACGAAATCTAGCTGTCTACGGTTAATGAACTTTTCAGTGTTCAAGTCAGGATTTTAATTCGATTAAGGTCTTTTTATAAACGGTTTTTGTATACTTGTTTTTGTGATGTATGTAATGATTATCTTCATTGTAAACAAAGTGATGATGCGATATTATATATATATATATATATGTGTGTGTGTGTGTGTGTGTGTGTGTGTGTGTGTGTGTGTGTGTGTTTGTTTTTGTGTTTGTGTGTGTGTGTGTGTGTGTGTGTGTATATATGTGTGTGTGTGTGTGTGTGTGTGTGTGTGTGTGTGTGTGTGTGTGTGTGTGTATATATATATATATATATGATCTTGAGCATCTTGTACGAAATTGTGTAATTACGTTACTGGATCAGCTCCCAATCAATAGATTAATCGAAATAAAAAAAAATGATTAATTGCAATAAATTTAAAATAATTAATTTTATGAATTTGTTTTTAGCGCGTCAGTGTGTGTGTGTGTGTGTGTGTGTGTGTGTGTGTGTGTGTGTGTATAACATCCAAGTGAATTAATCATTTAGTTTAAAAGATATCAAATGTATATTTTTTTATATAGTTTTTCATAATTTTGCTACCATAAATTTCTATTTTCAATCTTCACTCACAAGGAGAACACCAGGAAAGTGGGTCCTGGATTTGACTAATACTGTAGGAAGCACTTCTTTATGACAAATTATGAGACACGTGTCTCTTCTCTTCACTCGTCTATAAGACGAGTCTTATAGCTTATAGGTTTCTGAATATCTCGGTTATGTAAACAGATTAAAAAATTTATAAAAGAAGGCAGGAAAAGCTTTAATTTAAGCTTTGTTTCTTTAAAAAATGTTGATTTATCAAAAAGTTATAGGCTACCAAAAATAGAGTAAGAACCCTGGTGGAAATCCAAAACATTTTCTAACTAATAACTGGCTATATTAGTTATTATAATATTAGAAACTTGCTATAAAATGGGAATTTCCCTTGTCCAGTTTCTAGCTTCCGGTAAAACGCTTTTTTCCCTATTATTCGAACATTTAATAGATTGAAAAATAGAATGAGTTTTTCGAAGACAAGCACAAGCTTGTTCTTGAGTATTTTAAAGGTATTAAAACTGATCAGTATTTTTAGTCTGGAAATGGCTAGTAAAAGGTCTGTTGTTATGACAAGGAGTGAGAGAGACAGAATCTAATGGCAATAAATACATTCTACGTAATGGGGGCGGGTCCAAAGTTTAGACGACTCACTTGAAAATTGAAGTCAACTATAGACGTGCTCGGTTTCGATATAAGCTACTGCAGATTGTGCAAAATTTCGAAATTCTAAATTACGAAAATCATATTTTCGAATCTAACAATTCACCTATTGTCCAAAACATCGAATTTCATCAATACGATTTCAAAGAAAATATAACTTGTTTCTAATGATTTATTTCGAAATATGTTTATTGTATCCCTATTAAAATTCTATTTATGAAATTCGATGTTTTGGACAGTAGGTGAATTGTTACATTCAAAAATAAGATTTTCGTAATTTACAATTTCGAAATTTTGCACAATCTGCAGTAGCTTATATCGAAACCGAGCACGTCTATAGTTGACTTCAATTTTCAAGTGAGTCGTCTACACTTTGGACCCCCCTCCCCACGTAATATCGTCAAAAGGACTGCTGTAAATGGTTTTCTGTCTGCTCATATTTTTGATATTTTAGTAAGCTATCAGTTACAGTTGAATACCGTCCAATTTAACGTCATTTCTTTAAGTAAACTTAAAACGAAAATTTGGAGGTTATGTCCAATTTATTAAATGTGCGAATAATGGGAGAAAACGCGTTTCACCGGGGCCTAGTAACTAACCATTTTGCCTACCTATTTATTGAGATTATGGCCATTTCAGATAGACAAATTTCCAGGGAAAATGACTAAAAATTACTCATTTTTTTCAAGCATTTAACGGGTGGTATTTGAAGCTATCTTCTTATTCTATTTTTAATAGTCTGTAACTTTTTAAGAAATCGAAGTTTTTTAACGAAAGAAAGTTTAAATTAAAGCTTTTTCTGTCTTCTTTAATAAACTTTTTAGTCCGTTTACATAACCGAAATATTCAGAAAGCCATAACTAAAGAAGGAGACCCCATTTTTATCAAAAATAGTTCATTTTAGGCATAAAAATAGCTTGGATCTTGGAACAAAAGGCCCATTTACAAAAACCCTGAGACATGTCTAATTATTTGTCAAAAAGAAGTGTCTCCTACAGTTTCAACCAAATCCAGGACCCGCATTTCTGGTGCTCCCCTTGCCAGTACATAGATCAAACCAATATCTGTTGATACCAACACATCCCTACACCTTGGAACCATATAACATTCTCATACGCTCTTATACCCCTCCCCACTTCGAGCCGCACCCCCATCATATCCCATCCCTCACAACCCTCTCACAACACCATCCCAATTATGCTTCCTAAAAGCAAAAACGCGCATCCTCCTCTCCTCTCGCACCCTCTCAACAGCGTAAGACACACAAACACACATGCTTCGCGACGTCGAAGAATACCGCGTACGCACAGCAGCAGCAGCCTTACAGAGAGATCGCGCCGACTACGAAAGACGCATAAAGCGCGAGACGAGTGTGGGAAAGCGCGCTGCTGCAGCAGCAGCCGTGTGATGTATATATATATGTATGTTTGTGCTTCTTCCCCCCGCGAGGCCTATACTCTTGAGCAGCGCACGCGCGCCTCGTTCATCTCTTCTGCACACATACATGCACTCTTATTTTTTTCGATAGAGAGAGAGAGAGAGAGAGGGGGACGATGCACGCACGCGTGGAATCCGATCGTCGCCGATGGGGTTGCTGTTGTTGTTTTATTGGAATTTTCAGTAGCCCGCGCACCTGAGAGGTCGCGGGCCATTAGGCGCCGCTGGCGCGTGAACGCAATGCTGTTTTTTCGTTGGTGCGGCTGCGCGTTGACGTAATAAGAGTATATGAGCGGCGAATTATAGGGGAGGAGCTCTCGATGAGGATCGTTTAACGTGAGCGTATGTATGGGGTACTTATGTGTGTGTGCGATGAGCGTGGGAGGGCTTTTTCTCAATAGAGGCAATTAAAATTTTTAATTGCCGGTTGTTTAGGCTGTGTGCGTGTATAAATTATAAATTCGGGGTTCGGCCCGCCGTGTATGGGGTGGGTGTACTTCTTTGGTGAGGAGAAGTCTTGATGTTGAAAGTTAAATTGTTACGATTATAATCGTTTGGGCAATTATTAATAGCGTTCGTGATTATGTTGAATGTAATCGGTTCTATCAAGAGATGGGTAATAAACATGAGCATTTTCTACATGAAAAGTAAGAGACATTGCTATAAACATATCTATTGTAGAATATACAGCTTTGTCAGGATAATGCTATATTTCGACAGTTCAATCCAACGTTCAAATAGACCCATGGAAAAATACAACTATACACATAAAATTAATATAAACAGAAACACCGCATATGCGACTTTCCAGTATAACCAACCCAGGTACGTACAAGTTATGATTTCGACCGGCCCGGAACGTGTCGTGCATTTTTTCTTTTTGTTTTCGTCGAGATCCGAATTCTCCGCGATGCCGTTACCGCTCGAGAGGCGCATTCGAATGCGTGCCCGGAGCTGGACGTCTGTCGCATGAGTAATTCTCTGATGCGCCCGAGAAAAGTGCAGCGCGGGTGTGATGATAAAATGATGTATTGCAGTAGACATGCACAGGTTCGTTATATTGTTATGCAAATGAGGTTTGGTTATGGATTTGATTAGAGTTCTTTTGCAACACTGTGCGTAAAATGCGTTTTTACGCCCTACTTTTAGTGCGTAAAATGTCATTTTATGGTACTGTACTTTATGCACTCTATATCATAAAGTGACATTTTACGCACGCAAAATAGAGCGTAAAATCGAATTTTACGCACAGGGTTTCAAAAAATATCGTATGCAACTCGGGCGTACGTTTTACACCCTTGTTGCATAATATACTGTTATAGTGATGAGACTTTGTGAGAAAATAAGGTATAGGTGAACTAGTTTTGACAGTTTAGCATGCAGGTATGCGTGACACATGCATGGATGTTACATTTTGGACATGGAATCGTGAATCTAATATTTAAATGATTAAATGCTTTATCTTATGTAGAATATCTATGTTATATTATAAACCTAAATTAAGTTATTGAAATGTCACCTTTACGAATAAAAACTAAAATGAAATAATCCCAATTATTCGCCGTGAGATTGAATAAAACCATTATGTACATGAAATCATCTTAGGATAAAATAAAATAATTGCCGTATTACGTGTTCGATTATTTTCAATTGTATAGAAGCACCAGAGCCGCAGGCCAAAGACTGATAATTGCAATGTTTAGCAAGAAGTTTCACCTCGCTTCGTCTACTTTAATTGAACGCTTTTCCTTATCTCCTCCGTGTGCCACTAAACGAATTACAGCCGACAGCCACACTCGGTTCATCGGGGCCTCACTTATCTTTATAACTCTCGCATTATTGAACAAATTGTAATGAACTTGACGTGTACTTTACGAAACTGCTTGCTCAACTTTGCGCTATTTTCGAGCGGCGAGAAAAAGTTCAAGAGCGCAAATATGTAGATTGAGAGAGCGAGATTGCTCGAGAGGTGCTCCTATATTGAAGCGACAGATTACACGGGCTGTCTTTTGCCGCTTAAGGCTCGATGTGTAAAAGTGATTATTACGTTACGTAAAGACGCAAAATTGAAAGTGTTATCATCTTGAAGTGGAAATAAGTATACATGGACAGACAAGGTACTGGGACCGGTATTAACTGGTTTCGGTCGATAATATGAAAAATCTTATTATTTCAAAATCATGCATTAAATGTGTAGTAAGGTTGTTTCCTTATGGTATATGCTGACAAAAATAAGAACCAACGAAGCCCTTTTAAATTAAATGATATACATTACGATACGTAATTATTTTCTCAAAATACAATTTACAAATGGATCGTTCAATCACGGAATTGAAATTCAACATTCTCGTCTCCTGAATTAAAGGCCCATCTCTAAAACATTTCAAATTCAGGTTAAAAAGCACTGTTACACCATCAACCACCTTTCCACCGGCAGTCGATCGTCAGTTATAACTAATAACTCGACACCGAGACCCCTAACGACCTAACAGTACAGGCCGTGCGCGCGGTCAAGTGCATCGCGCGCGCGCGACACATCGAAATCGGTACCGTCATCGAGGACCCACCGCGGAGGCTGCGGATACATTTGTATATATATATATATATACACTTACTTTACGCGAAGCCCCTCGATCAAGATGAAGATGAACCGTGGCCGCGTCTTCCATCAACGTCGCCGCGGTGTTGCTGCGGCCTCGATACTTGCCGCCCAAGTATGATGGGCATATATATGCGCGTTGGGTAATTGGTGCTTGGTGTTTTTTTTTTTTGGTTGACTTTTTTCGAGGATGAGGGTTTTTGGGTTTATGGGAATGTCGAGGTACTGGACCGTTACTTTTTTATTGAATTGTTGGTAATTTGGCATCTTAATTTTGGCGAAAATTAGCGAACAATTTTAAAATATGTTTATTACAGGCTACTTTACTGCACCTGTAAAGGAGTATCAATCTGGAGCTGTTTTAGGATACTTATATATAAAATATAATACTTTTTCCGTTTCCGAGAAGTTGAAAACTTTCTTAATGTACAGACGGAATCACTTTTGGTGATCGACACTTTCGTATACATTTACGTAAATTTTAATGCTACTTATACCACTAGCTTAAAAATAGACTTCCTTCTATGCAAATCGCATTATTTATAGAGGATCAAGTCTAAAGAGAATCTAAATAATTCTAATTAGAATGCTGCAAGTTGAATTATTTTGTAAACTTCTCATTTACTTCGAATTATGTAAATTAGAGAAAGCAACCTTCTGTCATCTCTCATCGAATATTTTTTGAACTTTTCTCGATACCGTGAAGATGAATTCATCAATTTTTGTCTCCGGCATTTTTTTCAGTCTGCGATCCTTCTAAATTCATCCTATTAAATCATCATACTTTTTATACTAAGAACGGCTCGATTCAGGTAGGTAATATAGTATATTATGCAACAAGTGCGTAAAATGTAGGCACGTGTCGCATGCGATATTTTTTGACATAGTTTGTGTAAAATTTGATTTACACACTGCTTTCCGTGTGTATACATTTTTATGCATACTATAAAAAGAAATTTTCTGTTGCTAATAACTCACTGAATGATATAAGTTTTGACATACAAAATAAATACTTACTTATAGTCATCTCTAGTAATTTTAGCAAAACTCCGCGCCACTATTGTTTTTGGAACCTACTAGCAACCCATTACTCCCACCAACCAAATCAGGAATAAATTGATATCATAAAAAATCCATCATTCTTTTAAGATAGAAAAATTGTATAAAACACAGCTCGAGGTAATAAATTTCCCAAATTAAAGATCATTTAGGTTTCCACCACATTATGACTTTAAAGTTACGCTTCACCTCACCATAAACCCCATAAACCGAGACCGAAATTCCTAAAGTTTGCTCAATCTGTTATCTCAGAGTATCCACTATCGCTTTGACCCCTAAAATCATATTTTGAAAGGTCGATGCAACTCCGCACTCCAATCACTATCCCAACATCGTAAATTTTCTAAACCACCCCTCGAAGATGCGCACGCATACACACACCTTCTCCTTCGTCACACAAGGCGAAGAAAATGAACCGTAATCGTCGGCTTTAGGCGCCCGACTAATCTCCCTAGCGCCGTCGTACGTGTATATATATATATATATAATCCAAACAGATTTTTATCACCTTCCGATCTGGAGAAAGAAAACCCGTCGCGGGAATAGACGACGACGAAGAGAAGGCGATAACACGCGGCTCGCGCGTACACACGAAAATGGATAGAGCGTCAATTTACGTAATGGATATTTATTGCATCTGCTTCTTTCGCGCCTCTCGCGCGCTTCATTGAGCGACCGGCTGCGCCTGCGCGTGTATACGAGTTTTTTACTCTCTTTGTTCGGCTTTTTTTTCTTCATCGAGTGATGCCGTTCTCGCGCCTCATAAATTTCGGCTTAATTTTTTTTACAACTGTCGTGTACTTACTCGCGCGCTCGTGTATATAAAACGTATCATAATTATGCAACTGTGGGAACGGAGTTTCGGCGTTTACGCGATGTTTATAAGCTCTTACGACAGGTATAAATTGTATATTGTCAGGCGCGGTGCAAGTGCGTGCGCGCACACAGCTCTGTTTTGAAAAAACATTCTAAATCTGACAAATAAGTTGATAACACGTAAGCCCGCGCTTTATCACGCTACACCTTTTTACTTCACCATTTTTTTTTCGCGAGACTTACAAATCCCGGCAATTATTTTTCGCGATGAAAATAAATATCACACCTCTTAACGTGTATGCATGCATTTTTTACCTTTAATTCCTATACCACCGAGCACAAAACGCTCTTTAGACACCCGAAAATATGTGATCCCTTACAAAATCACCGGCATTTTTTCATACACCGCGCCCGAAACTCACGCGCAGGTATATCGTTATAAACAATCCCCGTAATCTCCCTCCTCAAACTATAATACACGGTCGCGGCCAATTTGTCCTCTCGCTGCGTCCCTCTCTTCCACGAAGCGCTAAACTAATGCGCTTAGACCCGGCCAAATCTCGCGCCCATCGATATACGTTTCTCTCGTTCTCGCGAAAACGACACCGCACGCGCGCTCTCTCCCCCCATTGTCCATTATACATAGCTCCGATTATATTGCGCAAGGCGGCCGTTTTATGCGGCCGCGCGTTTTCGGACCGATTTTTTTCGCACCTCGAAAGTCCTGTATACGTGGAAGTCTCTCCACGTGTGTGTGTGTATGTGTGTGTGTGTGGAACGGGAGCTATTTTTCTGGCTTTCGTGACGTATAAAAAGGTTTAACGACGTGCGCGGCTGTATAGGTGCGCGCGCGCGCGCGCGGGCGAGAAATAAAACGGCTCGTAAAGAGGTTTATCGGCCTCGTGTGCGCACGCGCGTGTAGGGGGACAATGCGCGGGGTCTTTGGCTTTTGTTCTTGGGCGCGTGGGGCCGCGATTTTTTACGGGGAATTTCAATTTGACTCTCTCACACTGTGGCCCTCTTCGTTTTCGGAACCTTTTCTTTTCTATTTGGGCTTGGGGACTTTACCATGAACTGGCACGTGTGAGATATTTGTATACCCTAGTAGAAAATTAACCATAAGTTGGCCAGAATATGCTTAACCAGCATATGGCTTAGCCATATTCTGGCCAACTTATGATTAATTTTCTACCAGGGTAACATTTTTATAAAGTCCCTTTGCTTTAATTTTATCGTCATTAATTTATATTGTTGGTTGATGGTACTTATCTGTATTAGTTTTCATTTTTGTTTCGTTTAAAATATATTAGTCAAATAGTATAACAGTTGTTAAACTAGGAAATACGAAAGTAGACAGGGTGCAGTGAAGGTCGATGTATGACGTAAATTGAAAAATTTAATTATGAAATTGGCTAATATTTATTTTTGTAAACTTTGTATCATCGTCGATATATTCAATAATAATTGATATACTCTATTTAAATATAGCATAAAGGATTCTTGTTTTCTTTTTAAGTTCAGATATATATAGATTCAAAAATAACGTTTTTTAACTTTAATGATACACAAGCATATTTTATTATTTTTAAATTTTTACTTAAAATAGTTTTTTTTTCAAATTTACGAAAAAAAGGGCGTTATCTTAGAGAGTAACAGTCATTATTGTTACAATCAGTAACTGTACCATCAGTACTATCAGCGTAAAAAAAATTATTTTTCGTCACAATATATGCAGTAATTTCAAAACACTCATAAAACTAGACACACCGATAAAGCCATAACGCAATAAACATTTAAATAAATTTCTGCAAATTATAGGGGCGCCTTATCTAAAATCGTGTTACGTTTTAATAAACTTTCACCTATAATCAAGTTTGGTAATGATGACATATATTACACATTCTTATATGATTTTAATAATTTATTATTCCGTATATGGGAGCGTCCAGCAGAAACGGGCCACCGAGCGCGCGCGGTGCCTTTTTTCGCGTAAAAGGCGCTCTGTTTAACTCGTTCATAATCGTATGCTGCGTCTTTGAAAAAAAAACCAAGGACCTATATCGATAGATTTTTTCCTGCTCTTTTCAATGGTGCCATTGTTTTTATTGCGAAACGCTTTCTTCCGGACGAAAACTCGAGTTGAATATTGAAAGCCATTTTTCTCAAAGTATATCATGTTTTTTTTCAAAATAAACTACACCATTGGAAAGTACAACTCTTAAGCTTCAAAACCCTATCTTGGAGAAGTTGGAGAAATAAAGGGTTTAAAAGTAACAACATGAAAAAGACAGCGCCGAGGGTCCGCGCGAGCCCCTCGCGCCCGTGCGGAAAAGGTAATATTGTTATGCCAGATTAAACAATCTATAAGGTTATTTTAAATTTCTGTTTCACTGCTTTCAGTGCGTTCATGGATATTTTTATGTTTAATATATTATGTTTTTCAAATTTTGTTATATAAATGAACAAAGTTCATTGTAATATTATACTAACTGTTACAACTAGATCCACAAAATTATGTCCACGCATTGGCATTGCAAGTTACAAAACATTTTATATTTACAAAAAAGAAAGGGCGAAATAGCACATCGCGTGTATTAATCCGCCCTTGAGCATAGCGTAAAAAGTTCGGGCAGCCGTTGTCTTTTTGATCTTACTATTTTTGAACTTTTCATGTTTCAATTTAAAAATATAATATTTTATAGTTTAAGACTTGTACTTTTGAAGAATATAATTCATTTTGAAGAAAAGACTGATATTTTATTGAAAAAATAGAGTTTAAACATTCAAATGGAATTTTCAACTAGAAGGAAGCATTTCGGAATAAAAATAATAGCACCATTGGAAAGAGCAGGAAAAAATCTATCGATATATGTCCTTAGTTCTTTTTTCAGAGACTTGGTATACGATTATTAGCGAATTGAATAGAGCGTGCACTTAAACGTGCCGTACGGACGGCGCGAGGGTCTCGCGCGGACCCTCGGCGCTGTCTTTTTCATGTTGTTACTTTTAAACCCTTTATTTCTCCAACTTCTCCAAGATAGGGTTTTGAAGCTTAAGAGTTGTACTTTCCAATGGTGTAGTTTATTTTGAAAAAAAACATGATATACTTTGAGAAAAATGGCTTTCAATATTCAACTCGAGTTTTCGTCCGGAAGAAAGCGTTTCGCAATAAAAACAATGGCACCATTGGAAAGAGCAGGAAAAAATCTATCGATATAGGTCCTTGGTTTTTTTTTCAAAGACGCAGCATACGATTATGAACGAGTTAAACAGAGCGCCTTTTACGCGAAAAAAGGCACCGCGCGCGCTCGGTGGCCCGTTTCTGCTGGACGCTCCCATATGTAACACCACCGCCTTTACGAATTTAAAATTCTTCATCCATAGCCCATTTAATCCGATGTGTACCGTCAGTTCCTCAAAAAAGCGATGACGTTATACTTACACGTTACATATATTCCCAAGCTTAACCGTCACCTTACGCCTAAATACCGCAAAATTCGATTAATCAAGGGGCACAGCGCGACAAATGCACCGTGGCAAATGCTCCTCGTTCGTGGCTGACTGACGCCTCGCAAAAGCAAGCAAAACCTTAAATATTCGCAATACTGGCACTCGCTGCTGCAGCCAGCACAGAGCGAGCGAAGTTTGACGCGTTTCAAGCTGATAATGCGGCCTGCTCTTTCCCCCCATCGTTTTTAAAGCTTATCTTCTCTCTTCTCGTTTTTTCCCCTCAGTCTCCTTTGCTCCTCAAAGAGCCCATCTACTCGCGTGCTTTTATACATGTCACTAATTTGTTCCCTCTAAAGATCTTTCTGTCGTGCGCGCTTCTCTCTCTCTCTCTCTTGCTCTTTCGGGACGATACGAGACGAGAGAGAGAGAGAGAGAGAGAGCGCAGAGAGACGTATTCGATTCACGCTGCATTTACTTTTCGGCCCCGACGGGACATAAATTAGCCATTCCCTGGCAGGCGTGTAACGAACACTTTGGACGGATATTTGTGAGATTAGACGGATTAGGGACGGTTAAGAGAGTGTACGCTCTCTCCTCGTCGCGCGGAGCTTCTTCGTCGTCGGCTTTGGCCTTTCGACGTCTATGTCGTCGTCGGCGTGAAGATATCACTCGAGGAATTCCACAGTGAGGTGCCAAATTTACTGGAATTCGGCGGCGCGGCTCTTCGTTTTTTCGATGACGTAGAATTTTAATAATTGTGCTTCGGTGTTGTAAATAACGTTCAATGCGGTTCGACAGTTTTTATAGGTATAGACCAGAAAGGTGAATGTAAATTAATAATGGTTTCGTCTTAATTTGATGTTAAGAGGAGACGAGGGGAATATTTCATAAAACTTTTCACCTCATTGTACAGAGATGCATATAAGCATAAATTAATCGAACGAATTCCGATTGATTTTTATGAATTTATTAATTTTATATTATCAAGATTTCTATAATACCTTTCTACGAATTTCATACATTAATTATTGTACGATAGGAAAATTAGAACGACATTTACGTATCTGGACCTCACACGTGCTTATAACAAATATTATTCAGTCACAATTATAGTTAATTATGAATAACTACATAGAATTGCTTTCGATGCTACTCCATCCAACACACTCCTGTGAACTGAATCGATAAAATTCCTTTATATTAATTCATAGAAATCAGGTTAATTATTTGGCACTTTTATATAGTTTAACTTTCACCCTTTCTAATCATGGTACATGTATTTTCCACGAAACGCAACCAATTGTCATCTTTTCATTATCTTCTGCCTGAAATTCCACTTTCAGCTGCCGCACGCGCATATCAAACCCTATTATACATAAAATCATTCCGCATCCATAAATTACGAGGGTACAAGCTTATTATCATTCGGAGAATGCTACACTCTGACACACACATGCATACCTCAACAAAGTCTCCTTAAATGCGCCTGCAGTACTCATCACAAAACGCAATTAATTTTACAACCTACTAAGTCTCCTCTTCTTTCCCCGTCCTCCTCCCACATCCAAAAAGGAGAAAAATCAGGCCACGACCTATAAAACCCCTCGCGCCACAGCAGATGTATATACACTAGTGTACAGCATGAGCATCATCATCTCCCCTCGATCCCGCGTTTATACGCGGCGGCGCCCGCGCCGTTAAAAATTCGTCAAACAAACGCAGCCAGCGGCGGCAATAAAACCCGAGCGTCGCGGTGCACTGCAAGTGTCGTTGAACGACTATCCGTATACACACGGTTCCCCTTTATGCACTCTTCAACCTCTTCCTCTCTCTCTCTCTCTCTCTCTCTCTCTCTCTCTCTAAATCGCGGCGTATACGAAGAGGAAAGGCTTTTCTGGGCCGCGACGTCGCGAATGCTAATCCCCGCGCGCGCGCTTTTCCTTTCCCTTTTTTCCAGACGCTACGCGCGCGCGTAAGTGTATAAATATATCCGCGCATTCTTATCACGCCCTGTCGATCGCGCCGAGTCTGCCATTCCGATACAACGCGGCGTCTGCGAGTATATAGTCGCATGCAGCCCTTGCAGCGAGAGATCGTTTTGCAGAGATCCGCGCGGATTTTTGTGCCGCGCAGGTGTATAGTACGCAGGATGTGGGCATGTATACATATACGCAGTGGCCGGCCCGAACCACGTGTCGAACATATGCAAATGCCCTGCACGTATAGGGCGAGCGCAGCATGGATAATTAGCTGCGCGCAGCTCGCGACGGCGCGGGTTTGTTTAGCTGGCGTGCGGACAATGTCAAGTGCAATTCATCATTTTTTGCTCTGATGTTGTGACAGTCCGCATTGTATTTGTCTGTCTGTGTGTGTGTATAAGAAAGCCTGAAGGAATCTGGATCAATGCTTTAAAAGTTGTGTATACCTATCGCGATTTGATCTAAATATATTCTAATCTTGGAATATATATGTGAATGGTCTTGCATTCTTAAAAATACGTCCGCTGTTGTGGATTTAAGATGGAAAACGTTGCGCCTGATTGACTCTTGCGTAGTTTATTAATAATAAGCTATTATGTAGATAAAGGTGATGTATTTATTTAAATACAATAATTAATTATGCATAATATATCTAGAATGAAATTTTAAAAAACAAATACTCGTTGCACGCGTATACTTTCAAATGTAATTCATAGAATTAATAGAGCGGAGATAGCAGTAGGGAACACTCGTATTCTTAATCTTTGATGATAATATTATAGATAGCGTGCACTGAGAGAAGAATATTGTTACTTTTAACATATTTATCTATTTGAAATGCAACTATTTGGCATGTTTAAGGATAAAATGTGATATTGTAATAGTTACAATATCTATATTAACTAATAGACATATCCAGATTTGAAAGTAGCTGATGGTATAGAAGTTGTTGTAAATTATAGTTTTTGAATCTAATAGCCAATTTTCTACCAGGATGATGTTGTTATATAACAAAAAGGTTTGAAATAAAAACTCCCTTTAGTTTTTTACTCCAACGTCTCGGACATTTTTATTGTTTATGTCCCTCATCAGGATAAATAATAAAAATGTCCAAAACGTTGGAGTAAAAAAATAAATGATGTTTTTATTTCAAACGTTTTTGTTATAAAACAACATCATCCTGGTAAAAAATTGGCCATTAGATTGAAAAACTACTATAATAATCATATTTTAACTATTACAATATTAATGTTCTCAGGTAACATATTGAAATTGTTTATGAGAATATGGTAACTTAACCGTTAACATGGCATTATAACTGTTACAATGCCTATATTTGGTTATATTTAAACATACGCATCTTAACAGTTGCAATGCCGTATTAACAGTAAATAAATCCTTTTCTCAGTGTGTAAAAATAAAGTAAAAGCTCTCTTGTATGTACTTTATTGAAAGTATTCATTATAACCTACTCGACTCACCCCTTCCCCTCATATCAACAAAGTAACGATATATCTTCGTTACATAATATCGCTCGAACTTCAGTATAAACCAAATACTTCAATCTTTCCCCGTACACTGATAATCAGACACGGCACACACGTATTTATAGCACAACAGTGTAATCAACGCGCGCATTACAGCTTATTTTGGCCGGGGTCTCTCGCGCGCAAGGTACACACACATATACATAAACACACAGAGATACAGCGCCGGTGCGCAGAAGTTTCCAGAAGGAAGAGAAAAGAGAGACAAGAGAGAGAGAGGGAGAAAATTAGCCGCTACTTATATGCCGCCGGCATTGCACCCACCCCCGCTTTCTCACGCTGCTTAAAGCGCGGTCGTGACGCGTGCGCGAGCCGCTATACTTACCTCTCTCTCCCTCTCTCTTTCTCGCCAATTCTCACCTCCTCGCAGTGTCTTCAGTATATACCGTTGATTTTCGCGTTAGTCGGGGAGAAGAAGGAAAGTACCCTATAGAGAGAAAAAAAGAACCGAAAAACGACGGAAATTTTTACGCGGGAATGCCGCGCGTATTCAAAAAAAGTGATGATGATGAGCGCATGATGTAGCGGCCAATTGATCGGAACAATTGGCGATTGACTCACGCCATTGGGTTTTATGGCGTATAAAATGGCGTGGGTCAATTTTTCGGCGGCGTCTTTGACGCGCTTTCGAGAGCAAACGAGGGCGTGTATGTGTGTGTGTATATTGGCAGCGCTTGATTGCCAGTCAAATAGCGAAGGGCCATAAAACCTATTAGAAATTTCGGTAGCGCGATGAGCTAACGGCCGAATATGGGTTTGATGGCAAACGATATTATACGTATATGATACGATGTCTGACGTTCTAATATCACGTGTGTATGTGTGGATGCGACCGGAATGTCAGCAGTCTCGTAAAGTGTTAAGTGAGGATATCATTTTTTAGAAGTTTATGGGCCTAGTTTATTGGGATATATATGCATCTTTTCGGTATTGATGGTCTTTGGGTATTTTTTTTATGGTCCCATGCGGAATGAGTGAGTCAAAAAATCAAGAAATTGTATGAAATTTGATGTGTTTGATGATTGAGTCGCTAATTTTTATTAGTTGAGTGAATATAATACTGTTGTTTAGAATGAAAAATTTTTTATAATTCCTCTACGGATATTATCTTCTAATCGAATTTCCCATTTATTTACAGTAAATCAATTTACGTAACTATATAAAATCATAGTATTTCAACCTTCTAACAGCCTTTTCGAATATTTTAAAGACAATCATTCGTCTGTAGACACCAAAAGGAGTATGAACACGGGAAAGGAATCTTGAGGGCTCATAACGTGCCAAGCATCTGATTCGACAAAGCGTTGAATCTGTCTACCACAAGGGTCTCAAAGTACCAAACCGAATATTTTCCATCAGCGTTTCATTCTTCTTATCTTAAAAATGAATAATTTAAAGGGTGCTGAGCGAGCTTCGAGACCGAAAGTGAAGAAGATGAGATGGAAGAATGACAAATGGCTGTAGAATAAAGCTAACCACAAGAATCATCATTTTACGGTACATTACAATTTTTCATACTCAAACAAACGCAGCTACCTGATTCAGCTTATAAAATTTTATAATCTCGATAATTTTTCATCTCGCAATCATATTACATAAAAACAATATATAAAAAATAAAAGAAATTTCTAAAAAAATTCTATATCTATTATAGTTGCAAAGTCACTTAACTAAGACAATACGCACACATCCATCTTCCCTCGTCACTCTCGCCTGGAAAAGGAACACATATGCACCCGATCCCTCGCACTTCCCGCATATTATCCTCGACGCACCTTCCGCGTATACTCCGAGAGAGAGAGGAAAAGACGACGCGCAAGGTGCCTCCTCATCTGGCTCAAGTATACAGGCGCGTTATAGAAACAAGTGCTGCGCTCACACACACACTGAAATCCGGAGTGATTCCCGAGACGGGTATTAGTATTTCCGCCGCGAGGCATTTCGTCTCTCTCTCTCCGTGTGAGGTTTCTTCTCTCTCGGCGCGCGCTCTCGAAGGACGCGTACCTGTCCGCGCATATGCATATTGCCCGCGTAGCCGCCGCCCGGGGATTTTAATTCCAGGCAGGAGAGTATATGCGCCATGGGAAATTTATGTGCATTCCGTAGCTACTCGCGCGTGCGCGCGTGTGAGTGTGTATATATCTTTCACTTTTACGTATGATATAGGTGTAGATGCGTGAAGCGCGCCCGCGCGCTCTGGTACAATAAAATGTCTCTATATATGCGCGCGGTGGCTTTATTGTTGTCGAGGTATATATAGTTGATAGTCAAGGATATATGCGCGCGAGGGATATCGCGTTGCCGTGGAATGGGAAAGCTTGCGAAATTTCGGTGACGTGCGGAGAGGAGTGTGTGTGCGGTTAGCGAATTCAGCGGGCGTCTTGCTCGTAAACGGAATCACGCTACCGCTGTGTACTGGCCGGGGCCTGGTACTGCCTGTGTTTGCAAATGAATGTGCCGAACGGCTTGGTGGGTGTCCCGTAGATTCTGAGGTTTCAGCTTCGATGAAAATTTTCAGTTGTGCGACAATTTTTTCGAGTTTAAGAGGGTTACTGGAGCTTGTTTAAGATCCTGCCGAATGCATCATATGTTTTGTTTTATGGTATTTTCATGTATAAATCTCAAAAATTACGGTTTACTGGGTATAGAAGGCATAAATCTTAGAATCTTCGTTATGTCTACGGATAATACCGCTAATCATATAGTATTTATATATTCTAAACCTTATAATACATTGTTGCTATAATGAAACGCTGCGCAGCAGTCTGTCAATCATATAGAAAAATTTAAATAACTAAGATTCTTCAAACAGCTATATATATAAACGTAAAGTAATTATTACGAAACAATATACTATATATACCCTCGATTACACGTATAATATGAATATTAAACCGTTTTAACATTAAGCGTCATTAACCCATAAGATTTCAAAATCCAGCATTTCAAAAGAAAACCGCATCCCATATCTGCCTACACGCGCGACCCTCGAGGAACAAGACGATCCATTATTATGCCAATCGATGCGGCTTCCATAAATTGCGCGCGCCCGCAAATTAGAATATAAATAGCCGCGATTAAGCGAAAGACAAAAGGCCGATTCCCACAAAAGCTACCGTGAGAGATCAGGTAGCTCTTACATACACACACACGATCAGTTGCAAAAGACCTTATATCCTTCGTGATGTATACATATATATATATATACCTACGCGCGCGGGAGCGAGGGACGAAAATAAAGAAGAGGAGCCGATCGGCGGTCGCGTCACGCGCTCATTATTGACCGCCTTAGCGAATAATCCGATCCCCCCGCGAATGAGCGCGGGTGGGATGTAAATGAAGACGCGAAACGAGCTGTGTCTGTGTGTATACGTTCGCCTGTGTGCTATCATACGGGATTCGAATCATGCGCGCGCCCGAGCGAGAGAGCGCCTCGCTTCTTCTTCTTCTTCTACCTCGCCCCGTTCGCCAGTTCTTTCTTTTTTTTTTCGTATATTTACGCTGCGCCGACGATTTCGACTTGCTAGGTCTCACAGTTTGTAATCGGGTTTGTGGTTTTTCGTAGTTCGAGAAAGTTTTTGTATCTTATTTTTTTTAGGAGAAGTTTTTATCATAACCGATTTAAATGTTAGTTTAACGACAAGTATTTCTGTATAGTAATTCGAACTGATAAAAGGGATAAAACATACACTGTGAAAAATCTGGAAGCAAAATTCATGCAGGTTACGTTAAAATTAAATAAATTTGTATTAAATTTAATTTAATTGCAAAGTTTCATTAACTTTAATGCTTCCAGTACATTAAATTTAATGTAATTTCTAACAGTGATATTTGTACTTTTTGAAAATAAATTATCGTGACACTTGAGTTTCCACGTAGATACTAGTACAGCTATATAATACATTTAGATATGCTCGAGTTAAACGTTCAAAAAAAAATCCGATTGTCTGTGAAATCGCTTACACCTAATTTACATCACCGCGCAATTAACCCAACATATAATATATACGATAGCAAGCCTATATATAGTCTCTCGAAAAAAAAATTCGCTCTCAATATATACCGGTCGCTCGACACCCACGAAAGTGCCAGAACACATAAGAATACATTTCGCGTGTACTCGAATTTCACTTCGCTTCGCATCAGCTCGCGAGCACCACACGCACGCACACATATGCACTCTCGGCAGTCGAACAGGTCCGGTTCGGCGTCAAACGTCGCTTACACATACCTACCCACTACACTGCACTGGCGATCACCGCGCGACAATTCATATTCCAGACGACGTAAGCGCGCGGAAAAGGAAACCAAAAGCTCCGTCTCGCGAGCGCCTAGGCGCATTTTATATAGCCCTGCGGTTATGTATATATAGCTCCCCGTATAACCACCGGCACCTGCCTGTATATAGGTACGCACCGTATACGTCGTATGTATATATATATTTTGCAAAAATCGCGACGAGTCGGTATGGGGAATACGACCGGCGAATAAATTGCGCTCGCAGTAAGTGTATAATATATACCTATATATGTGCGCGCGCGAAAGCAAATTTCAATGAGGCCATACAGATTTGCGATTCCGGAGCGCCGGCCGATAAACAGCGCGGCTCTTATCGAATAACAATATCCTCCGGCGCGCTGCCTTCTCCCTCGTATATACGTGTGTGGGTGCTGTATACGCACACGCACCGGATGTTTCGAGCTATCGATGTCGCGCCGCAGTAACTCGACACCCGTCACGCCGCGCATTATAACGCTAAAGCCGGCGGGGGTGTAAGTAGCTGATGGAGTCGCGCGCCGCGCTATATGCGAATTGGGTATGAGGAGGAGGGCGATTGATCGCGCGCGGAGCCGTTTTTAGCGCGGTTATAATGGGCCGGTTGAGATTGAAAATTAATGTACTTGGGAGGAAGTGAAGGTTTTTCTGGCCGTTGCTTTGAAGTTCGAAGGGTTAATTGCTTTAAGTCAATGTGGTGAATATATGGTTCGGAATTAGAATTTCTACACTGAGAGAAGGATTTGTTTGCTGTTAACATGGCATTGTAACTGTTAACATGCGTATGTTTAAATATGACCAAATATAGGCATTGTGACAGTTCATATACCATATGTTACTGGTAAACATTGATATTGTAACAGTTACAATATTGCAATTCTAATCAAATAGATAAATATGTTAACTATAACAATATTCTTCTCTCAGTGTATGATTTTTAACATGATTAAAGTTGATAATATAAAGTTTATGTCGGAAATGTCTTTCGTGGTTGAGGTATTTTAGTTTTCATATCGACAACGAAAAATACAATGGAATGGTGGTAAGCGTAATACGAAAGTCTGTGTTTATGGAATAAACAACTGAATGGTAATTGAAGAATATTTTATTGTAAAAAATTTAGGAAAGAAAGAAGAAACAAGGATGAAACAAGGGAATCGTCGCGTATAACAAAGATATCTCAATCTGATCAGACCCGATCGATCCCAATCTTTAAAACATCTCCAATACATTCTTTCACTCATATATATTTTTGTACTTTCAAAGCGAACTACGCGTTTCTGTTTCTCCGTTCTTTATTGAAAGCAAATTACATAGACGATTTCCTCGCGGCAAGCATTTATACAATGACACTCCGCATCTTTTCGATCGTTATACGGTACACAGCTCGAAAACCCTCTGAGGTAGAAGAGCTGGGAAACCTCAAGTACACTTGACAGTATTTCTATTTAATTCTATTTAAAGAGTATTTTTATTTAATTCTTCTTTTTAAATTACTGGAACATTACCGATTTTTGTAACGAAAAGTGATACTTTGACATAAAAAGGTGTTAATTACAACCTTTTCTGTCCATTATTTATCAAATGATTGCTCATCAACCCATTCATGGATATCAAACGTCAAACAAAAAATCAGTCTTCGATTAAATACAGGAAAAACAATTACTCCACACGAACGCAGTTATTAACCCATTAACGACTTCACATCCAGCCGTAATTATCTAACGGTCGTAACCGGCACGCAACAAAGAATGCTCGGCGCACTCGTTACTCACATACACACAGCGCGTATTCTTCCATAAACATTTGAGCTCTAATTGCGAGTAATTATCACCTCGCCACTTCAACTAGCGCAACCGCCCATCAATCCATCGCCGCGGTAAACAACCAGCTAGCATACACACACGCCTACATACATAAAAAGCCGGCGAGATCATCGGCACGCCGTAAATCGCGTAATATCACGTTATTGACGGGCCGATAATTTTTGCAAATAACACGCGTGGTAATTAATTCGATCGCGCAACGAGTCATAGAATTCCTGTACACAGTGGAAAGTAACAAACCGCACGCGCAGAGCTACAACAAAAGAGAGGCAAAAGGGCGAGAGAGAAACCTGCGGAGGACGTACTCAAAACGAGTTCTCTTCTCCGCGAGATAGATAAAAAAAGATCGCTTCTCTTCCACGAAAAAGATTTTTCGCACTCGAACAGACGCGAATATTATGTATGTATGTGCCTTATATCTATCGTCGCTGCAGCGTGAAAGTCGCGCGATCGCGATTAACAGGTAGACGCGTCGCGTCGCTTGTGCGAGGAAAGTTCCTATAAACTCGCGCCGGAGGATTTTCCTCTTTTTTGCTCCCGTCTGAGACTAGTCTACTTAATAGAGGGGAGTGGACGCGCGCACTTTATTTCAGTTTAAATGAAGCAGAGGAAGCGAGAGAGAGAGAGAGAAGTACGGCAGCAGCCGCGGCTTCGATTCGCGCGAGACGACTAGTTATTTACGCGCTCGCCGCGGGAGAGAGAGAGAGAGTGAGAGAGGAGAGGCTTCGTCGCGCTCGGGATTTTTTCCGTCTGGGGACTTAGTTTCTGGTAAGAGATTTACACGGGTGGTTGGATTAATGTAATTACAGAGCGTGTCATGTGTTTCCCAGTGAAATTTCTGGAAGGGTTTTGGATTTTAATTTGTTGTTGTGGGTTTATGAAATTGATTGTAATAGCTTTCAATTATGTGTGTAAGAAGAAAGTACATAGTAGTGATGTCAATCTTTTTTAGCTTTATCTTATCTACTTTTTCAGATGTCACATAACCCACTGTCACTAGGCGGGTACTATTTTTTTCTTTAATTGTAAGTTGTTTTCCAATTTTTGTTTACTATAATTATATCTATCTCAATTATTATTATTAATCTATGTATAAGTACGGTCTTTTTGAATAAATACTTATTATACATAAATATAATTTGCATGGAATTGTATTTTTTAAATATTTCATTAACTTTACTGCGACACAAGCGCACCAAATCATCGAGTAATCCATCTTGCGTCATTCTTTTTCGAAACAATCAAACTTTTGACGAAAAAGAAAGAGGCTTAAAAACCGTTTACCCTTACAACTTAATAACACACGAAAGCACCAATCCATCCACGTACAGCTCACTTTCAGCCTATACCTCCCTTCCCCAAAAAAAACCTCTCTCCCTCTCTCCACAGCAAAACGATAATTCCACAAATTATCTCATTATCGACGGAAGCTTCACGAATCGGCGACTCCCGATCTCCACTCGACTATAACCGGCGGCCGCCGTGGTGGTCGTGGTGGTGGCATCCTCCCGGTCGGGTCTCTCCCTCCCTCCGCCACTCGAAAGAGAGAGAGAGAGAGAGAGAGAGACTTCCTCGCGCGTCCGGGAGTCGAGCGCGCGCGCCAAGCAGGTGCGCATCGCGAGCGAGGGAGAGATATGTGTGCATCATATTACGCAGTTCGCGACGGTTCTGTGACGTCTGCGTACTTAACCACGAGTGTTAATGAGTGCGTTACTTTAATTGCCCGCGCGAAGGAGGAAGAGGAAATGGAGATGGAAAGCGCGTGTGCAGACGAAGTGTATGGAGATTATATAGTGGAAATGTTGGCTCGAAGCGAAAGTGAAGTTCAGTAACATATGCGCGTGGATGTTTCGAAGGGTGTGTGGATGACGATTGGTCGTCTTTGGTATACCGGTTGAGAAAGAGATCGTCAATGTTTTATGCAGGAAATATATATAGCATTGATTTAACGCGATTATAACGGGGTTTGTGTTGTGTCATCGATAGAAGTAAAAGGTGTATTTTTTTTTTTTTTTTTTTTTTTTAAGTTATACATAAATCGGTAAAGCTAAAAAATTTATTAGAGGTCCTGAAATCGGTCGAAAGATCGTTATAATAAACACATTTATAGGAAAAGAAAAAGGCGCGCGGTTTGAGCAATCTTCACCTTCGTAAATTCATAAAAAGGCCAAAGATTAAGAACCCAGGTCTGGAGCAATTTAAAAGCCATTAATTAAAAAATCGGCAAGCCACTATATTAGCCGAAAGGACGAGCGCGCCGCGCGAGTTGCTCGTGTCTCGCGCGCTAGACTTGGCGATTCACTTTCGCTAATTTGAATATTCCGCGAAGCGGCATCAACGGGGGGAAAAAAGTCACCGACAACCCACACAACAGTGACAAATTGCCCTGTGCAGCGTGCGCGCGCACCGCTACTAATCAAAGGCCCATTCACGCGCTCGCGGTCCCGTAATCACCGGCGCGTCTCAGATCTCTTCCCTCCTCCCCCAAACTCCCCCATCGGCTCTATTACTGTATACGCTCTACGTTAATCGCGAGAGACAAAAGGACGCGGTGCTGCTGCCGCTACCACCGAATAAAACATAAAGAAACGTGTGCGCGAGCCGGCTGGCGCGAAATCAAGACCGGCAGCGCGCGCTCGGCATCGGCGTGCGCTCGAGCGCCGCGGCGGAGAAGGAGAGAGAGAGAGAGAGACGTACGTACACACGCACGCAGGAGGAGGAGGCAGGCCAAATTCCTCTCCGGCGGCAGGCGGCAGCGACGGCAGCGGCACGGCCAGTGCGACTCGAGATTCGTACGCGCGCGGTTCATCGGCTGAGAGGAGTGAGAGAGAGAGAGAGGAGAGGAGAGTAGTAGACGGACAGATAGTGCGTGAGGAGAGAGAGAGAAGGTGCACGGGGCCGATTATCGTGCACACAGTGGAGAGTCGGAACAATCCATCTGTTTTTTTTTTGTTTTTATTTTGAAAGAAAAAAGGGAAGAGGAAAGGAGAGAGAAAGATAAAAAATGTAAATACACGCAGCGATTCGTCACTTTCGCACTTCGCCCGCGCGGCGAGGGGGACAAGAAGAGAGGCGTGTGCTGTTGCTGCAAACGAGCCGGCTAAACGACGACGACGACGACAACGGGGGCGAGAGAAAAAAGCGCGATGACAAATGGAGGTGAGGAGGGAGACTAGCAGTGTGTGAAAGTGCGCGCGCGCGTGACGGTGAGAGAGAGAGAGAGGAAGAAAGTGAAAACAGCGAGACAGCGCAGACGCGAAAAAGTACAGCACGGGAAAAGTGGCCGCAAAAAAGGGACGAGGGAGAACAGCGCCCCGCTTGAAAAGCCCGCGCGCGGGCGCCGGCGCGCGGTAGCGGCGCGTGAAATTGTATCGCGGAAGGGGTGCGAATAAGATCGATACATATAGGAATTGATGATCGAGGAATTGTCAGGTGCGTGCCTTGTGAGACTCGTGAATTCAGTGACCTTCCCAGTGATATATACACAGTGGTTTTCTTGTACACTTGGATCAGGAAGAATTGTCTCGAGAGGATAGATAATCGGCAAGAAATCGATCGATCTTAGGTCGCTATCGATAATAATAATCCGATCGAGCCGGAGTATATTGAAAAGTGTCGGAACCATTAACCCCAGCAGGCTCCGCACACAACCGAGCCTAAAGTGCGCGCGCGCGCGACTCCCCGTGCGTCGGGGCGCGCGATGCTCGCCGGTCCCGTTGCGTCTGGCGGCGGAGGCGGAGGTGGACGCGCCATCATCGCAGCTACAACGAGGAGCAGGACAGCTTTGAGGGTGAGCATCAGTAGAGCGAGAGGCTGCTCGTGCGGCGTCTGCGGCGGTGGTGGTGGCTGCGCCGCGCCCGCGCCCTGCTGCCGAGGAGGGCGGCGGCGGCAGCAGCGGCGGCGAACCGCGAGGAGGGTGGCGGCGGCTACCGCCGGTGGCGACGGCGGCTGCTGCGGCACCACCATCACTCCGGCGCGCGCCGGCACCGGCAAGGACCGCCGGCGAGCGCGCGCGTGACAATTCAGTACGCGCCGCTTGTTACACCACGACGACGACTACCTACTGTGCAGTGCGCGCGACGGACGAGAGGATTCTGTAAGTGCGCGCAAGTGCGGATCTATGATATAGGAAAAATTTTATAGATTCAGAGAGAGAGAGATATTTTTCGGAGAAGAGGAGGAGAATACAGTGCGGGAGGAGGGCGCTGATTTCAACGGTGAGTGTGCGGTCTTCTTTATTTTTAGGTGATGGGTGTGTGCAGGGTTCGGGGGTTAAATGCAAGCTGATGGGATGAGTTGTGTATACAGTTGAGGTGGAGTTTTTCCGGGCGGGACGGAAATAGGATGATGCTACATGCCGGTCTTAGAGCGTAATTGTCGAAACACGTGTTGACGATAAATGTCAAGTAATGACGCTGTTTGACAGGGACGGAGGACGGCTACGACAAATTTGCTTTGGGGTGAGGGCGAGGGAGAGGTGGAAATAGGAGCTGACGTTTGGTAGAATGTTGAGTTTGTAGTTTTGTTAAATTTTGGAATTGAGTTGGAGTTGAGTGTGATGGAATTATTTTCATTGATGAAATTATAAAGCAAAACTTTCTTCGACGCGAATAAAACGTTTGGTTTTAGTTTGAATTCAAAAACAAATAATTGTCTGCGGACGTATATTTCTAATAATTTATCGAAGAACTGGCGGAGAAACAGGAAAGTGTCAACCGCGTGTCCACGTGAACATCAAATGCTGGTCTATAGTCCGGTGATGATTTTCATTTTTATAGAAAACTTTTGAAGTTTTAACATACGATCTGAATCTGTTTACGAAAAGTCAATTTATGATGACTTTTTTAGAATCGTAAGACACAAGCGGCTATAAAACTGTGCAACGAGCGAGAAATTATCGCGCAATTAATTTTTTTAAACTTAATTTCGAACGAATTTTTTATGGTAGATGGTAAAATTTTTGTTTGACAATTGAACCAAATGGTTTTTTTTTTACTAATTCGTATCAAATGAATAATTATTTGTTAATTTATCTGATAATTGAGGGCTTAGGACAAGTGTTTGTGTTTTCAACTTAATAAACATGTATTGCCTTGAGATGAAGTATTTATATGTAAAGCAATTTCAATCAGATCTCTTTGCAATTTTGGGTGCACTCCACTACGATAAGCGTAATCATATCATCGTACGATGTTTCATATCGCTTAATTCGTAGATATTCCTTCGAAAGTATTGTTTTAATTATTCAAAGAAACAAAGTTAAAATGAATCGCGTTGCTAGATTATAGTATGTACGGTTTTTGACATTACACATTGATTTTTTTTTTAAAGTTTATCAAGTTTTCCATACAATATCTTACAAGAAATTCTTATTTTTCCTTCATTATAGAATAAGTCAAGCCACAAACTAACAAGTATCACAAATGAAATTGTTTTGCTGTTTAAGAACTGTCTTATGACAATTCTATTGTTCGGTTTTCATGGAAATATATAGCAAGTAACATCATAATGCCAAGGAAGAAACATGTGATACAAATAATAATTCCTTGAAAAATCAATTTTCATTGATAGGATATACGTAAATGCGCATTGAATTTTTCGTACACCCATTTCAATGTATATGTAGCACCGGTCGCTCCTTTAGGCTTCTTCTATCCTTTAGGCTTCTTCTGTACTTGCCTTCGGAGCGCTCCCGCGCTCCTTGATTATGGAATATTTTAGTTATATAGGACAGTAAAACGAGGGCAACTAATGTAATTATAGATTGCTAACAGTTATAGACTTTTATATATCCTCCTCTAAATTAATAAGTTTCAATTGTCTTTTTACTATTCTAATTCTGAGATTTCATTTATAAATTATTGACGAAAAGGCTTCCCTGGTAGAAATTGTCTCTATCGGAAATGGCCAGGAAAATAATAAATAGCTAGTAAAAATATCTAATTTCTGGCTAGTGATGAAACGATTTTTCCGGTCATATTTTCTATTTAATGGAGATAACACATGCTTAAAATGTTTTTACTAAATTTTCTCTGTAATTTGATCATGTATTTAAAAACAAATATTAAAAAAACGGGGGGGGGTCGAGTCCAGAGTTTGACGATTCACTATAAAATTGAAGTCAACTATAGACGTTTTTCAGTTCGACATATGATAATTCAGATTGTTCTTAATTTCGAAATTCTAAATTATGAAAATCATATTTACGAATGTGTAACACTTCATCTACTGTCCAAAACATCGAATTTCATTAATAGAATTTTAATAAGGGTATAATATAGACATTTTGAAATAAATCATTAGAAACAGGTTATATTTGTTTTGAGATTTTCATTAATAGAATTTTAATAAGGGTATAATATAGACATTTTGAAATAAATCATTAGAAACAGGTTATATTTGTTTTGAGATCGTATTGATGAAATTCGATGTTTTGGACAGTAGGTGAACTGTTACATTCGAAAATATGATTTTCGTAATTTAACATTTCGAAATTAAGAACAATCTGCATTACCATATGTCGAACTGAAAAACGTCTATAGTTGACTTGAATTTTATAGTAAATCGTCAAACTCTGACCCCCCCCCCCCCCCCAAAACATAGCTAACGAAAATGTAAACACCAATTATTGGCATTATATTCGTTTATAGTACTGGTTCAGGGGATACAGACGAAAACGATGATTTTACCGTTTGATTCTGTCTCTCTCTTCTTGCCATTATATAGCAAGCCTCTTATTAGCTATTTCCTGACTAAAAAAACTGATCAACTTTAATATCTTTTAAATGCTCATAAATAAACTAATGTAAATTTGTGAAAAAACTTATTCTATTATTTTGTCTATTAAATGGCAAATATGATCGAAAAAATCGTTTCATCGATGAATAGAAATGGCCAAGAAAAGTGTCTAGTTTTTAACGATTATTGAAGAAACTAGCTATTTATTAGGTAAATAATAGAATCGATTTCCACCAGGGTTTAAATCATAATGCAAAATTAATTAGGAGAATCATAACGGCTTAATATATGTATTGAAATAATTACAGTTTAAGTATCTTTTAAATAAATAAAGAATCATTCACGCTATCATTGGACGCAATATCAATGCTGTAATTATCACATGATAAATGATTGAAGAGTTATATTTTCAAATTTCAACTGTGTCTGTAAAAGATAAATGATTGATTGCCCACTGTTGACTGTAATTGGACGTTTTGATTTATTGATTTTAACTGTTTAATGCTCACGGCATTGTGTACAGACATTAGCAACATTTTATCATACTTTCACTGTAATTAGTGATAAGTGACGTAGATTCACTAGAAAATAATCATAAATAACTAAACAATACCCTCTTCAGCTTCTTAACTAATCGCATCCACTTGCCTTAACAACACCTACTACTGAAACTCCAAACACATATACTGCAGAGCGGCTATTTCATGCGCCTTGCCCTCTCGCGTCTTCTCAAATCTTAATAGAGAGGGCCGAAACGAGGTGTGCGCAAAAATCCCTCGCGTGCCGCTAATTGCAGCCGCAGAAGGTGCGAGAGCCCGTAATTACACGTGCGCATGTGAATACCGAAATTTCCTCCTCACGGCGAGTCTCGTGTGAGGTCTGTATTATTCGCGCGATGCACGAGGAGAGAGTGAAAAGAAGCGCGTTCGCACTATTTTTACAGAGGCGCTTGCTGAATTAATCGCGCGCGGTGGTGGCGAAGGCGACAAAGTTTGAGAGGCTGAGGTATAAGATTTAGTATCGTCTGATTGCCGCGTTTCTCTTTTTTTAACGCTCGTAAATATCGCGTATTGAAGAGAATATTTTATCATTATTATTTTCTGAAAATATCATGTTTGCTCGGGCAAGGAGAAGAGGATTTTTTAAACGTATTTCGATTATTTTTTGAAAAAATTTATATTTTAAATTAATCCCGCGACAATGAGAATCAAAGTCATTATCGCGGGCTAAAAATAATTTACGGAATACGGTTGACATTTACGCGGGGAGGCTAGCCTAAACAACTGAATTATTTATAATGAACTAAAAATAGTAAGTACATCTAAATAAAAAGCTTCCTCGCGTGTGCACGTGTATAGGGGGGAAACCAGCTGTTTAATAACTTATATATTCCGTAGGCCAAACGTTTCACCTACGTTCTATACGAAAATAGTCACGCACCATAGACGTTCCTTACGGTTTGCACTATTCAACTGTAGATTCGTTTTTTATTTTAAGATACACGGCTTTTTTGTGTGTTTGCTCCGGGGTTTTTGAAAAAAATTTATCGTATTATTTCAGAAAGCTAACCGCTGTGTCTGTCTATACCAATAAATTTAACGTGCGCTTGAACGCTTTTAACTTTTCCGTTGCCTCAGTGATAAATTACGCACAATACAAGTGTTTCTAGTCTATTGTTCCTGTGAAAATCAACAAGATCGATTTAACCCCTGGTGGAAATCCAAAACATTTTCTAACTAATAACTGGCTATTTATATTAGAAACTTGCTATAAAATGGGAATTTCCCTTGTCCAGTTTCTAGCTCCCGGTGAAACGATTTTTTCCCTATTATTCGAACATTTAATAGATTGAAAAATAGGATGAGTTTTGCGAAGACAAGCACAAACTTGTTCTTGAGTATTTTAAAGGTATTAAAACTGATCAGTTTTTTTAGTCCGGAAATGGCTAGTAGAAGGCCTGTTGTTATGACAAGGAGTGAGAGAGACAGAATCTAATGGCAATAAATACATTCTACGTAATATCTTCAAAAGGACTGCTGTAAATGATTTTTCTGTCTGCTCATATTGTTTATATTTTAGTAAGCTATCAGTTACAGTTGAATACCGTCCAATTTAACGTCAATTCTTTAAGTAAACTTAAAACGAAAATTTGGAGGTTATGTCCAATCTATTAAATGTCCGAATAATGAGAGAAAAAGCGTTTCACCGGAGCCTATTAACTAGCCATTTTTCCTACCTATTTATTGAGATTGTGGTCATTTCAGATAGACAAATTTCCACCAGGGACACTATAAATATTTTTCAATGTGTATTTTAGTCTATTATTTCGAATAGATTTATCGTAGAAACAGCTTTAAATTTTAATTATATTGATTTATAAAATATAATATAACAGATAATTGAACGATTTCCGTTCAAAAACATTGTTTTGCCTTAAATTATCTTTGAAATTTAACATTTACTTCAAAAATAAAATCAGATGCTGCTTAAAGTGGATGATTAATGACTGATACGTGTGCTCATTGTTATTTTGTTTCAAACGATCATGTACTTGAATCGTGCCAAATCATGATCAGGCGTTCTAAATTTCTAAATGATAATGCATTGATATGGATTTCTGTGATTCCGACAGCAGAGTATGTGACTCATAGAAACTCGCGTTTTTGACGTTGCTTCCTTCCTAATAACTGGATAAATGAGAATGATAACGCTTTAATTTATGATAAAAAACCGAACAATGTTTCAGTTGTAGAGATAAAGAGTAATTATACTCGCGCAATTGAACTACACAGGATAACAAGAGCCAAAATAAAAACAGATGTTGTATAATTTTTAATCTATTAAAAAGAGACTCGATAAATTACGAAAATTTTAATAAGGTAAAAATAAAAAGTCCATCCTCTTGGAATATCGCTCAACCCTTATTACGAAAAATCCACTATACCCACACACCTCACAGCCTCCGTTTTATCTAAACCCCTCTCGGCTCAATCTCTCGTACGGCTATCCACCTTGAAACCCGCTTGCTCTCACATCACGCCACCACCGCACGTCGTTGCACTCTTGCGTCGGCGAGACATTCTAAAAGGGAATCGCGCGCCGAGGCGCTATAAAAAGGGCCAGCCTGCGCAGCTCCCCTCCTCACCCCGTCTACTGACCATAGCGCACGAGTCTCTCTCTCTCTCCTCCCACGTCGCCCTTGACGCGCTTAGGAAAGCCCTTTTGATATCGCGCCGAGCGAATCTTTCGCGCGCGAGAGAGAGAACGAGTGAGAGAGAGAGAGAGAGCTGTATTCTAAATCCGGCGCCGCCTGCCGTCGCCGACCTTTTGCTCGCGCTGCTGTCGGGACGTCACACGCCCGGCATAAATCACGAGAGAGAGAGGATGGAAGGTGCGGAGAAATGAAGCGGCAGAGAGGAAGAGAGAGCGAGAGGGATTGATGCGCGCCCCGCGTTATTTGCTTGCAGTGCGCGCGCGCGCGCGCCGGGGTATATAAGAGAGAGACGCTGAGTAGTGTCTGCGGGAGGAGTTGTGATGTAGGTGCAGCAGACTAGCCGCGGTGTAGGTGCGACGACGAGTAAACAGCGCATGATATGCCAGTGCTGGAATTTGTATACTACGTCGATGCGGTCAGACTGTTTCGGGGGAATGTAATTTGGTGGGTTTAATGAAGTACATAGCTGCTGAAGTCGAGGTGGAACGTGTAAGTTATGTAGCTGGGAAGTTGCGAATTTGATGGTATAATTAAATTATAGGATCTATAGCTATCTCCTGGTCACGTGCACATAAGTTAGAATTTTTATTCGATTATATATATAGTTATACCGTTTATTGACTTTGATGTCGAGCGAATTTTTACGACCCAGCGGCTCTTTACGACTGACAATAATCAAGCAGGAAAAGTTGAAGAAGAAGAAGAAGAAAAAAATGTGTTTATATGGTACCTGAGGTTAATGAATTTCCTCCAAGCATCAACCGCAGCCTCGTAAAAAGCCAGGAAATTGCATAAACCGGTACGTTACAACACGCTATTCTAAAACCGAGAGGGCGAGCTGCATGTGCGAATGTAGTGCCATCCATTACGACGGCACGCGTACGCGGGGGCAGGTCGAGACAGCCGCATGTATATACGCGCAGTTCGCAACGAAATCCATGCGCCGCGGAGAGCGACAGCCCGGTGCCGGCAAGCCAAATAATCGCTCGGGCCTGCCAATCGTTAATGCATTCGCGCGTGAGTCGAGGAGTAAAAAGTCGCAGTTCTCGCGACTTTTGTTTTTTCGTTTGATTTTTCCTGTGTTTCGAAAAGTTTTCCTCGGGCGATATGACGAGTGTCGAAAATAGAAATTGGGTCAGTACCGCTTTTGTTTTGCGTATAGACAATCAACTGTGAATTGAGTTGTTTGTTTTCCCCGCGCCCGCGCCAGAGCGGCGGTACACTTTTAAAGTCGGCTTGACGATGAGGTTTCGGATGAGGTTCTTTTCTCTTATAGAGTGTGTGTGCGTGAGTTGGGAGAGGTTTGCTTTTGCCGCAATTGGTCTGAATTGGATCGAATTCGTGACAGAGAAGTAAGATTAAAGTGTTTGTACGATTGTAGTACAGATGCAGTAATTGCAATGAAAATCATAAAATGAGTCGTTAATAAATTGATTAATTTTGACTGCGTATTTTGTATTTTAATAGAAAATTTATATTCAAAGTATGCGCGAAAAGAATTTTTCGTAATGAAAAATTCCTGAAAGACCTGCAGCCGTTATACTCTTTCACTTTTCGCGCGACTCGTCCGTCAAAGGTCGCGCATATAATATGAGGAAGTGACTTATGTGTACCGGGATCACGTCGGCAATCTTCACACGTCTCAACTTTTCACGTGTAGCGGGGATAAAGGAAAATTACGAAGACAGTTTCGTCGTTCTTTTGTATTCATGATTTCTTAAATTAAATGCATAAAAGTGTCTGCGTATGTGAAAGTAAAGAGTTATTGTGATGCTGAAATATGGAGTATGATATATACTTATGTTAATATGAAAATGTGTAATAAATTTAATTTTTATGACAGGTATCATTTGCACCTTTATAAAATTTGGCTTTCTTATTTATATAAAAATTAATTTCATTAATCTATATATTTTCTCGCAAATTTTTGTGTTAAGATATGATTTTCTTCTTATTATTATGATTTCTTTTTTCAATTATATATACACTTTTTCATCGGAAAAATTCATACAATATTATTTACATTACGAAATCAACAAATAACACAAAAAATAAATAAATAAAATCCAAAATACACCTTTGAGAAACATTGAAGCGACTGAAAACCGCATCACCTTTATTTCTTTCTCGAAGTGTAATCGATCGTTTTCACGGATGCACGAGAGAACCTCATGCGCGTGTATAACAGACACACACACACACACATATTCACGCGGTTGCGGCGGCAACTGGTTCTCCACAGCGCGCGCTGTAATTTTGGCAGCTCGTGGCGCCTGCGGACGGCAAAAAATAATGTAAGAAGCGATAGCGAAAATACATTGTCTTTGTGTAACGGCGCACTAATTGACGACGCGGCGGTGGCAACGTCGGGTGTGGGTTAATTTTAATAATAGCTCGTTTCGCTTTTCTGCGGATGTGATTCTCGGCTTTTAGCGTAATTTAGGAGAATAGCCGACGTTTCTTTTGCATTTTTATTTGGGTTCGAGTGAAGTAGCCGAGGTTTTTCTATGTGGGTGGTATATGGTAATGTTGTTGTCGAATAACTTGTAGAAACGAATGTAATTTTTTGCTCGGGATTTGTGGTGACAAAAACTGTGCTGTTGAGATATTCTTATTTAATTTTAATCGAAATCCAATGTTTTTCTCTGGTTTTCTGTTTATTTTATTCGCGTGTAAAAGGTATATAATTTACTCGTCTCGTGTAATTGATTTTGTATTTTAGAATGCATAGAAAATGCAAATTTAGTTAGGTTCCTAATTATTAAAATTAAAACAAATATATATCTTTGAAAATAATGGGACAGCAGAAGATTATATACTAATATATATGTAGGAGACGGATAAGGAAGAGTATTGTAGTTATTTTTTATTATGACTTTATTCGATGTTTACAATTACTTTAAAACTGGTTTGCTCGTACGACGATAAAATTTTATTCCCCGACGTCGCATCGATTCTGAGGTACGTTTTGGTTCTGTTAAGGATTGAAGTTTATTGGATTGTCGATATTTTATCGCTCCTTTTATTTACGATACTAATTACTGTTCAATTTATAAAGTTTATTCGTTGTGGAAGTTAATATAACGAACATGGCATTAGGTGACTCCTTTTATGCAAAACTAGCATTTCTTTGAAAAAAAATGTTAATATTGGGAAGAGCGACCAGATAAAATAACTTATATTCTATACTATTATGAAATAATAACAGCAACATTGAAGAATGAAATTTCTATCACAGTTTTTGTTATGAAAAAAGTACAATTTAAATGAAATTCCCCACTAACAGATAATTAAGCAAAGCGAATCACTTATTTACAACGTTTATATATTGGAAAATTTTAAGTTACAGGCGAATTTACGCTTTACAATTCAAATATTTGAAACTGATTTAAGCAAGCGCAACAACCTAAGCTATTTGCATAATTAACAGCTGCACATAAACTGGAGAATGGCGTTAAAATTGTAATTGAACCAACCCTTACAAATTCCTCATACCTATAACTACTCTTCACTATACTTCGCAAGGAATCTCGGGCAAAAACTCTTCGTCCAGCCACACACACACACACGTGCGTTCTTCCAGCGAATGATACTCTTGTTACGTACCGCCGATAAACGATCCATCGATTAGCACAGTGGCCAATTACCGTGCCGGCGGGCTCGATACGCTCGCTCTCTTTCTCTGTGCACACAGCCCTCGGGGGCGCCATGCGCGTGCGCGCTGACGCGATTTATAATATATATATATATACACACACACACACACACACACACACACACACACACACACACACACACACACACACACACACATACACACACGCGGAAAACCTGTCCCAGAGTCCCGGTGAAATCGCGATCTCTTTCTATACCCAGAGTGTATATATAAGATGCCTTTTTCTCGGTCTACATTATATTCTCTGCGGTTGTCTGGTGATCGTTACGCGAGCGCGAGCTGTTTTATCCGTGTAACGAGGAAAATTTCATGCCTGCGCGGATCGTGAGTGAGAAGTGACGTGACGTTGTTGAGGACTGAGGGCTGTAGCAGTGGGTAATTTGATAGTACAGTTTGGGTTGTTTTTTGAGGAGGTTCTTGCTGGAGATCCTTTGATATGATTCTTCGTAGGGGGAAGATGTAATACTGCCTGAACGTGATATAGTGTTGAGTAACCGCATCGATTTTAATTTGATTGGTTTTATTGGTCCAAAATGTTCTTGTAAAAGTGAATAAAGTTAATTAAATATTCCATTTTAGTAAGCATCGTCAAGATTGCTAATTTAATTACGTATATATAAATAATTTTAGTAAGTTGGAAGCTTCGATGAATCACTTTTTCCACTTTCGAATTCATTGAATTTAAGGTATCAGAGTAAATGATTATATTGTAAGCTGAAAGAAAAAAAGCCAAAAATAAGGCACTTTTTATGACACCATTTACGAAACCCATGCTATGTATATATGTAGAATAGTATACGCCCAAAATATTGTATAACATAAGTTCAGAATAAGAGACCCATAAACAAGCATATATTCATTTCATTCGTCTGTTGATCAAATCAGCAATTTACATATTATACGAACTCAACCTCTCGACTCGAGGAATCTTCTAATAACTTCTTCTATTCAAGATATACTTCTCGAGTGACATCCCCGTTGTTTTCGACGGGACGCTCGATTTATGCTGACGGGGATGATTTTCACGGGAGACGGAAGCAGTTTTCTTCTACTTTTTTCGATGACTTTTATACCCCGATGCGAGAATTTTACTGGGTCGCGTTATATACCCTATGCGACCTCTGCTTGCTCTTGCGAGAATTGCAGTGTGCTTTTGCAGAGTGAAGTGTTTTGCATATTCCTTTTGTTTACCATATTCCAAACCATTCGCGAATATTTTTCGAGCTTGGACTTAAAAATTTGTAGGGTGAAAAATTGGATTAAAATTCCTTTCTCAAAAGTTATATATGTCGATTAAACTTTATCACCAGCGTTGTATATATATGTATTATCATCATAATAAGGGAGACAGTAAACCCCGCAGTGAAAAATGCACATAAAACTTTCCAGAACGATACAACAAAAGAAAAGCCCGATAAGTACAAGACATTAAAATCACATCCCCGTCGCGTATATAAACACATAAAAGCCAGATCTCATTGTCGCCCTTGTAAGATCTAGCGCCCCATAACGTAGCTTATTCACATCAATCAGCGATGCGGAAAATCCTTTCGCGAGAAATCGACGGCGCGCGGTAGCCAAGAAAACCCCATGGCATTACGACGCTGGCGTATAACATATGTACAGGCAGGGAGGCGGGAGATTTAAATCATCCGCGTGGACTTCTGTTATTACACCGCGAACGTCCCGTTGGCGCGCGCCTTCGGCGCAATATATACGTGGCGATTATGTCGGCGTTTCTGTAAGGGATTGCGACGTAGCGGCCGCACACGTATAGACTTTGGTCGTTTTTTAGATCGTAAGTCCTTTTTTCGGTGTGATATCTATTATATGTTGTGGTATGGGATTTTCGTGTTGGTTCTGCTTGGTCGATAAATGTTGATGTATACTTAAAGTAACGGTGTAGGCCTTTTTTACGAAGTGAGATATTATTTAAGATCCTATTTGATATATAAAGAGATTTTTTAGATAAATATATAAGGTTTATTATTGGGATTGCATCGCGAAACACGGTAACAGATTAAAATTTATTTTCAAAATTTTCGTCATCTCTGTTCATACATGCATTAATATGAATCTGTATACGCAAAAAATGATTCCACATAAGACACATTCGCATAAATAACAAGAAACGTGGCATTCGGCTATATACTTACGCTGTAATTACAAACTGGCAAATTTCGCTCGTGTTTACCGACATTCACGAGCTCTTTAAAGACCTTGCGCGCCTTAAAAAAAAAAAAAAACTATACCGCGTGTAAATATGATTTTCGAGCAAATATTTTTTCGAGTAAATCTTATGCAAAGACGTCAAATAAACACGCGAGGCGAAAAAAAAACTCGTCCGAGTGTATACACACGTATACATATACACGCGAAAGAAATTCCGTGAACACATTCATTGCCGAATGCTATTTGCACTACTGTTTCCGAAGTTTAAGGTTCGCCGAGCGAGAGGCGCGCACCCATAAATCAAGTGGCGGCGAGGCGAAACGTGCCGACCGCAGCGGGATGCAGGATTTTCCGGAGCTGAAACATTATAAAACAATTGACCGACGGGCATTTCCTTCGTACGTGTGCGTGGAATAAATCTTTTTACTGTGTGTCGTCGTCCTTAAAAAACGCTTGACCCCCATATACTTTTCGTTCCCGGCTCGGATAACGTATGGGTGCGCGTGGGTGCTGTTCTAATGAGTGGACGGAAAGTCATTTTCGGAAGCAGGGGATTCTCGTTAAAAAGTCTGATTTACGGTTGGACTTTTCGGAAGGAAAGTTCGGGGAGCGATAACCCTTCGCTCGAGAGTTCTTTTTTTTAATGAGTTTATTGAGCTGGAGTTTAGTGCCGATATATAGCTTCGGATGATTTTCGACGAACTTTCAACATTATGAAATCTAAAACTTTTAATCACTTTTGCGTAACGAATATTCTTTGAAATTATAATAATATTTTTACGAAAAGTTCGATAATTTCGTTAAAATATATTTGAATTAAAGTAAAACGATATTTTATGTAGAATATTTATTGGCTAAAAAAAAATATATAACATACTTTCTAAAAATGAACATGTGAAAAGTCGTTTACTTATTCGCACCGATGAACGACTTTTCACAAATTCATGTTTAGAGAGTATACTTAAAACTTACTTCGTTAATGAAGATTTAATCATTTGCGCTAAAACATATAAAACCACAGTAACTTAAAAAAAATGTTACAAAAAATTGTAATATTAACTTGAAAGAAATTTCTACAGTCTTCTATTAACTGACAATTATTAAATATTTTCATTAACGAAAGATTTACATTTACACAAAACTACAACCTTTTCCATTAAAGCGCAAGAATAACGCCACGTAACAAGAAATACTTGACCCTTTTTTCTCCCATCCGTCAATCCATCAGAAAATGTTCAAACTCCATCCGCCACAAGAGATACACACACGGGGTCGCTCATCGTATACCCAACCCAACTCTCTCCTACGTACGTACGCCGCTGCTGCTCTGCAGTATCTCAATTGCGCACCGCACGTAAACACGAGTGGAAATACCGCGCTTCCCTTCCCGTATCCTATATAACCTATACCTATATATGCGCGCGCTGCACGCGGGATTCATTGAGAGCTAGCGCGCGTGTTTAACTTCATTCACAGTCTATACGCAACCGCTCCCGCCCGCCCTGGAGGACCGCATTCTACGCGTAAACAAGAGGGGCACGAGGATTTAGATCGATGGGGTCTTCTTTTTCAATTCGGCGTGGAGTGGTGTGCACGGTCGAGTGAACAAATTGACCGGTACAACGGGCTATTATGTCGGCGGTTTGGGATAAGAGAGGGAGAGAGGAATGGCCACTTATATATTCCGCATGAGAAAGAAATCGTCGTTTCATTGTCGTGATTAAGCTCGGCGCGCTTGTGTGTATATATGTGTACGTTGGGAATGAAAATGTAGCGGTATGTAAATTAGTAACGCGCGTGTGTGTGGGTCATGTCCGTTGCGCTTGGATTAAGAAAAATCGTGGTGCTTTGATCGGAGTTATGAATTCATTGGGATTATGCAGTCTTGGTATTATTCTGGCGCAGTCGTTTAAACAATAGGCAGAAATGTTGGATTTTAAGTATCAGATTAATGAATGAAATTGAATCGAAGGAGCAGCTTTCGAAAATTCGTCCGTGACGGTGACTCAATAATTAAAAAATGCCATTCTTTCATTCGGCTCATTTTAAAATAATGGGATAGATATAGGCCTGGGGAAAGTACATACTGTCTCACTTAAGGCCTCGATCGCGGTACATGCACAATTTTTATGGTGCCAAGGGTCATAAAAGATGGCAAATTTATTCGTGAAATCGACCTATGTTTTAAGGGTACTTAAGGATGATTTACAGTAGATTAGAGCGTATTATAATGTACATACAGATACGCACGTTGAAAGAAAAAAAAAATTGTCAGATTTATGGCTTGAACTTGATTTAAGTATTGGAATTTTTGTTTTATTAAGCCCTATTAAACCTGATATTCGGTCTAACGGTCGTTTGCCTATTTTACAAATAGAAGGTGGGTTTATTGCACTTTGCATTGTACATTCGATTATAAATTATATTTATTTTTGTATAAAATTTATCGAAAGTAATAAAGCGGTACGATATTCATGACGATTTTACGATAGCGGTATGACGACCAGACCAAATTGACAGATTAAATATTCGAGCACATATAAAAATAGTATTTTATCCGTCGTTTCATGCCAAAATTATCATTTCCGCTCTCATTTTGTCGGGCTGACGTATTATTTTTGATTTTCATATATTTTTAAAATCTACGTAAATTTATTGTAGTTCTTTTGTAACGCCAACGTGAGATATATCTGCATCTTGACGTCAGCTTTTCACTGTTCTCAACTAAAAAATATGTTTTTTCAATTTTAGAACTATGCAACAATATTATAACGTCAAGAAAAGTTTCAGATGACACTGCAAACTCTTTTGTTAAATTTCGTATTTTTCTAAAGTATTAAAACCTGCATTATATGTACGTGGCACCGGAATATTAAAATTATTATTTTCTTGCAGTGATTTCAAGTTATTAAAAACGCTGTTTTATTTGAAAAATATATAATAAAGGTAGAACCAGAAGGTGTTAACCAAAAGGTAGCTATTTTTGAGTTAACTTTATGGCTAAAAAGGAACATTGCTTGTATTTCATAATTATGTACCAATCCGAAATAAATTATGGCATTTACACTTCATAAAATATGTATTTTAAGTAATATAGTAGAACTTTTAGATGAATTATACTGTTTTTGCATTATGATTTTTGTTAAAAATGCTTCCATTTAATTAACACGTTAGCTGTAAAATATGGTTAATTTTCTATGAGGGTTGTAATGATGAATTAATCTTTTATCGATAGAGGCGTGCTGATTAGAATTTAATTGAGAAAATACTGAATTGACAAAAATTTATTCCATTCTTCCAATTAAACTACAATTGTCGTGCCTTTATTGAACGATACCCGTACCGCATCTATAGGGCAACAACTTGGCCGCTGGATCTCTTACTGTATGTATACCGTTCGCCACCACTACACCACAGCGCGAGACATACAAATAAAACCTCTATTTTCAGTATCGCCGCGACGCCCCGTCTCGACGCCGTGAATCAGTGATTTTAGAGAAACTTGCCAAAAGAATCGGGCGACGATGTGGGAAAAAAGCAATATATACGAACACAGAGACACACGTGTGTGGCGGCGTGAAACCGCGGGCGCGGGCGCGAATAACATCGTTACGAGACAAGTGTCTGGCGGTGGCCCCGCGATAATGGACGCCGAGGTGATATAAGAGGATGGACGGGTGCAGAAACAAAGATAAAGGAAAAACGAGAGAGAGAGAGAGAGAGAGAGAGAGAGAGAGAGAGAGAGAGAGAGAGAGAGAGAGAGAGAGAGAGAGAGAGAGAGAGAGAGAGAGACGTGAGAAAAGGATAGAAGAAAAGAATAGATAGATAGGTAGGAGGATTCGAATGATGGAGAGAAATGTGTGTGCGTGTGGCAAAATTATGGATAAATTAAGTGGATAGATGGATGTGTAAATAGGTGTGTAAGGGAAACAGCGTTGCAGAGTGATGTTATGGGATGTTACAAACGTGACAAAATACTGTTAAAACTTCATGAAAATGTCAACTGCTTTAGTGCAGTTGTTGGAGCGACTATTTTCATGCTATTTTCTAAATCTATTCTAATAATATATACTCTATTAAAAAGTTTGCTTCTTTCTTAGAAAATTTTTATAGATTCGAAAATAACGAAGTTTAAAAATCTTTCGATACACTTGGATTATTTTAATATGGTGTAAATCATTTTTGACATTTATAGCTCTTGAAATAATACTTAATCTCTTTTGACTGATCATTTTATTAACAAGACCTAAATTGTATACCTTGACATTTACGCCGCGATATTTTGAAAAGTGTGAATTTTACGATATAAAAATTTGATAGCTGCTCCGTATATGCAACACGTTAAATTCAACATTTATACTTTAAGTATATTAAATTGCAAACATTTAAATGTAGAAACACGTTTCAATAAAAGTACAGGATAAAAATCCGAGAATAAGGTCAAGATCTTGATGCTGAAATGAATTTATGTTATAAAAATTTTTTATGGCATACTGACATTTTCATGACTTTGTTTCACGCAATGATAACAATATAAAATGTAATTTTAAACCCTATTTAATTAATTTAAAAGTACACCACTGTTATACTTAAAACATTATGGGGAATAAAAGTTTTCCAACAGAAAAACATAAATTAAACATATTATTATAATTTTTAACAAAAAAAATGTATACAGTATTCACCCTTTTATTAATACAAACCTTTATCTCGAGTATCCACATCGGTAGATGAAAAAAAAAAAAAAAAAAAAAAGAAATCGTCGGGGGTATCAAACGATACGAGAGCAATTAAAAGAAACTAGATACGAAAATAAGAGAAGTAAGGCACTACGGGCGCGCGATCGCGCGTGGCAAAAAGAGGAATCGTAAAGTAGATGGACGAAGGAGAGAGAGCGAGAGAGAGAGAGAAAGAGACCGAGTGAAAAGGGAGAAAGAAGAAAAGAGAGCGTCGCCGCGACTGAAATATATCCGAGCGGCGCGCACGCGCAACCTTATCAAAACACCGGGCAAGAATAGGTGTAGGACGATGGCGTGACTCTCCTCTCTTTTTGCGTGCAATAAAAAGCGAGATATGAGACCTTCTCTCTCGATGATTAAAAAATGCGAAGCGCGCCTGCATCTCTCGCTCTCTCTGGGTTCTTCTTCGCCACCCGCATGACGGCTCACGTGCTGTCGGGACTTCGGTCGTTTTCTGTTTTTGTTAGAGAGTAAGAGGTCTCGAGACGCGGTTTAGCAGGTAATTAAGGTCTGAAAAACTATGTTTAATAAGCTGATTTAACGTCCGATTTAATTAGGTTCCCGAAGGAGCGAGAGATAGCGCGCGTGGCCTTTTTAGATTAGTTAAAGTGCTATTGTGCCAACACGCCTCTTTCGAATTTTGTAGTTTGTTTTTCGGGGCAGTTTATTTGCATATGAAATGCATACTTAATGATAGGCGCTGTGCCACTTTATGAGATCTATTAATATTGAAAATATGTTAATTGTATATAGAGTCTGGATTTAGTGACGGGATAGTGCGATTTAATAAACTTTCTATATTAAAATTGTGTCATTGAATTACATTGAAAGAAAATAAGTCACAAAAAGTTTCTTTGTACGATATGTTTTCATCATGAAGTGGATGTAGGAGTTTATAGTATTGAATTAATTGCCTGGTATAACACCCTCGTGAATACCGTTTTATTGATAAAATTTTGGGTTTTCGCTAATTCTTTTATTGAATTTTCTTAAATATAGTTATGTGCAGTGGACTCTAAATCCACAAAAATAATTAAATAACAAGAATTGTTTATAAAAGAAAGCAGTATTCTCTCTTCCACAATACAGAACTTAGCGAAAGACAAAAGAGTGTACACTCATCTAAGCAGCCAAAAGCGAGACTAGCCAGAATAGAAGAAGATAGCCATCGGACATATCCAAGTCGGCGTGGGGGAGATACATATAACACGAGTCACGACGACTTGACCGCGACTCGAGGGAGAGAAAGAGACTTACTTACACACACTTATTCCGAGGATTTCGGGCGCACAGATAACGACGTAATTAACGAAATAAGCGCCGCGACGCCGGCGCCATGCGGGCCGTCTCCGCTTAATTAACCCGCTGACGTTTCGTGACTGCTATAGAGCAGAGCACGAAATTTTTACTCCCACTTGCTAGCTCGAGTGCTTCATGCACACATTTCGCTGCTTCTTTTCTCTCGGATGTATCATTCTGGGTGTTTTTTCCGCGAACGGATGATTTATGAGCATCGTGGAAGTGATGCATAAGTCGGAGTGGACGCTGCTTGCGGATGGGAAAGAGTGAGAGAGAGAAGAGTCGGTGCAAAATTATTCGGGAAATCAAGAGTGTTTAGTCTAACGCGTTGTTATTGATGCAGCTGTCCTGTTCTTGGCAATTGTCGCTGTGTGTTCGATTTTTCAGCTATTTTCATCCTGAGTATTACGCGCTTGCGTAATGGGTTTTAATATATTTTCAAGAGAAAAAAATCTTTTTAAAAAGTGGGTGATGATGATGAGTTAATGTAAAAATAATTTCAGATTTCCGATATATATGTCATCAATCAATATTAGGATACTCTACTGTATCATAAAAATGAAAATAATAAATAAAGCCTTAAATCACATCAAATAAAGCACTTGATATACGCCCATATACATATAATACTTTTCTTTGTCACTCAGTATAAACATTACCGATTTGGGATAAATTATCGTTACAAATTATTAAGATACAAATAACAATCTACACGAATTTCAAGTGCTATACATACACAAATCTGATATTGTTAATAACAACACATCAGCAGCTCATCTTATCACGCGCTTCAAACGTCATGTTTTTATTTCGAAAAGACAGAAATTAATTAAAATCCGTAAACCCACAAAATTATTTTACATCGTCCTCCAAAATTAAATCATTAAAACCGAGCATTACTACTCAACAAGCCGATAACTCTCGACCACATCTAAAATAATCACCGACCGCACGTACCCCAGAAAAATCATCTCTCAATCTTGTGGGCTATATCGAAAAAAGCGCCGTAGTTCCCTCGTTAAACGACGTAACTGTCCTCTCACGTGCGCAGCATCTCGAAGCTCCTCCTCCTCCTCGAGAGAGAGAGAGATAAGTGGCTCTGCTCTCTCTCTCTCTCTCTCTCTCTCTCTCTCTCCTCCCTGCATATAATAAAATCAGCTGCGCGCCAATTCACCTCCTCCTCTCCACGTAACCACTTTATATATATATATATATATATATCTATATATTCCCGCATGCGCGTGCTGCGCGATTATGCACGCGGCGGCCAGTTCCCCTCCTGATTAATTTGCAGAGCCCGATCTTGGGCCGTAAATTCGCCTTTAAGTCCCTCTCATCCACGCTTGCGCGCGCGTGTGCGTCTCTTTTTTTCGGGCGTTTCGCGAGGATTTCGCGGGCACGGGGACCACCTACGCGCCGCCGCGGTCTCTCTCCCGCCCCCGAAAATCATCCCACACGCGACGTGCGCGCGCAGCCCTCCGGGCTATATGGTGTGTGTGTCTGTGTGTTTCGCAGTTTTTGGGACCACATTGTCGGCGCGGGTTTTTGGGGTATTCGGTGAAGGATGCTAGGAATGCGGTCGTATGATCGTAGCGGAGGGAGCACGAATGGCTTCGACGAATGTTTAAAAAACTCTGCTGCTGCTTTGCTTCGGGAATGCAATATTCGTTTTTGAAAAGGACATTCTTGAGGCAGATTAAATTTTTTTTTCAAATGCTTCTAAGTGGAATGACGGTCGCGCGATACTTCGCTACACAGTTTTGAAGACTGTGGTTCTTCTACACTGAGAAAAGGATTTGTTTACTGTTAACATGATGGCATTGTAACTGTTAACATGCGTATGTTTAAATATGACCAAATATAGGCATTGTAACAGTTGTAATGCCATGTTCTCATAAACAACTTCAATATGTTACCTGAGAACATGGATATTGTAATAGTTACAATATGCTTATTATAGTAGTTTTTGAATCTAATGGCCAATTTTTTACCAGGATGATGTTGTTTTATAACAAAAATGTTTGAAATAAAAACATCATTTATTTTTTTACTCCAAAGTTTCGGGCATTTTTATTGTTTATCCTGATGAGGGACATAAACAATAAAAATGTCCGAAACGTTGGAGTAAAAACTAAATGGAGTTTTTATTTCAAACCTTTTTGTTATATAACAACATCATCCTGGTTAGAAAATTGGCTATTAGATTCAAAAACTACAATTTATAAGAACTTCTAGCATCAGCTACTTTCAAATCTGAATATGTCTATTAGTTAATATAGATATTGTAACTATTACAATATCACATTTTACCCTTAAACGTGTCAAATAGTTGTATTTCAAATAGATAAATATGTTAGCAGTAACAATATTCTTCTCTCAGTGTATATATCGATGGTTTTTATCGAATAAAATGATTCGCAGATTTAATTTTCAAAATTATTCCCCATATATACAACTCACGTACGACGACTTTCTAATCGCAAATTCACTTTATCGCCCGATATTATTTCATTCTGCTTATTGGCAAATAAAGGTTTTCGAGAGACCGATTTACGTATGTGAAAACTGCAAGGAACAACAAGATCGTCGGAATAACGAAGAAGAGAAAAAAGAAATTCCGTTCATGAAACGCGTGTGCAAAAAAGAGTCATGGATAATATAACGGCGAATCGGTGCTCGGCCGATCACCTCCAGGCGAATCGTACGACTGATCAAAGCGGCGTGATTATCAACCTGCTGTGCTTCTTTTTCTTCGTCTTCTTCTCCTTCTTCTCATGCAGAACTTCGTGGAACTATAGGAAATCGCCCGCTTTCGCGTGGTGGCGTGACACTGCGCTTATAGATGCGAATTCTTCCCATTTCGATGTCATAATGCAGTGTCGCTTTCGAAATTTGGATTTTATAATTCGACGTGTGAATAATTTATCCCAACAATTAAATATATACAAACATTAATATATATATATATATATATATATATATATATATATATATATGTGTGTGTGTGGACCAAATCGTATTTTAATATTTTAATCTTATTTTCTTTCGTCGAATATAATTTATTTGTTTATTTTAAAAAACGCGACATATACTTTTGAGTGCATGCGTCCGCAGCGTATATATAAGCGTTTATCGAATAAGCACTTGAAAATCCTATTCACACGGCACTTATGAGAACGAATACCAATCTGCGCTTGTTAATACTTATATTACCATTACGTGCTGATTATCGAATTCGATTGCTATTCCTTCGATATGTGATAATTTGCATGACGTATTGTGACACTCTTACGATAAAGAACTTTCTAAACGGCCGAGTTTCCTGGAACGGCAAAAATGACTTGCGTGCATTTTCACTCTATATATGTGGGGCATATATAACGTGAACCGATACCATCAAGAATGTTAGTCTAAATCTGCACTGGCATTATCATGCAAAAATACACGTGTACAACATTACAAGCAGAAGATAGAATCAATTCCATACAACTATCCAGCCATTTCATAATCCTCGCTTCTTGTTTAAAAAAAAAGCCACCGCGACACCAGATTATCTCGAACCGATATACATTCCGCTCTCATCGCTTCCCCGAATCAAAATGCCACCTTATTCAGTGCGCGCACACACACACACGGAGAAAAAAAGGCGCAAACGAGAGAAGAATACGCACACAGTGCAGCGCTTCCCCGTATTATATACACGCGCCGACGTAATCTCAAAAATATAGCCCCGCACGCATCTTCTCGGAAGCGACGAAAACACCCCCGCACGTATACACCCACACAAAGAAAACGTGTTTGCCAGAGGTAACCAATTTGTCGCTCGCAGCCCGCGGAGCCGTGAAAATCCCTTTCCACACGCGCGCGAGGCGGGAAAACTCTCGCCGCGGGCGGTCCCACGTGTGGCGCAGCGCTCGCCCACCTGGAAATCCGGCCAGTCGTGTAACGCCGCGGCGATCTGACACACACACACACACACACACACACACACACACACACATATATATATATATATATATATATACTTGTACGCGCGATTGGCTTTTTGCAATAGCGGGGATTTATAAGCGGTTTCGTGTCGGTCCGCGCGTTACGATGACGACGATATTGTGGTTTTTACGCGGCCTGGACGTTGTCGTTGCGGGCGCAGTGTGTCTTAATTAGCGAATCTTGCCGTATAACGATTTTTATGAATCTATAAATCATAATAACGCGATCGCGCGAGGGCACGCGCGATTCAATGCTCGCGCAGTGACAGCTGGACATGTGTTTGTACATGAGCGCGCGCACGCGCGCTTGATCTGATTTATCCGCGCGTGATGTAAGCGTCGTTGCAATTCTCCTCTTTTTTTGCGGGAAACGATGTTAAGCCTTTATATCTCATTTAGAGGATCGCGACAGTGCGGCTGCTGCGAGCGGGATTATACGATTTGGCTTTGAATGCGGAGAGATATATAGACGCGGCTTTGATTTATGCGCGCGTGTGATGGCATGAATACATGTGTGTTCTTGTGCAAACGCGGGTGTTGGAATGGCGCTAGAACCTTTGTTGAGGTAACGCGAAGGACGGTAATCATTAATCATTGGATTGATATAGTTTAATCAATGATCCAGCGAGTAGTTAAAGGGTTTGTTAACATGGTTTTAATTGCTTCGCGGTGATTAGATCGTTTTGCATTTGCTGTTGTTTTCATTTTATTCTCTGCAATTGTATGAGATAAAAAAAAACTGTTATCAAATTTGCTTTAACCCTGGTAGAAATTCATCTATATGAAATGGCCAAGAAGTTAGAAAATAGCTATAAGTAAAACTGGTTAATTAATGGCTATGCACTGAGAAAAGGATTTGTTTACTGTTAACATGGCATTGTAACTGTTAACATGCATATGTTTAAATATGACCAAATATAGGCATTGTAACAGTTATAATGTCATGTAAATAGTTAAGTTACCATGTTCTTATAAACAATTTCAACGTGTTACTTGAGAACATTGATATTTTAATAGTTACAATATGTTTATTATAGTAGTTTTTTAATTTAATGGCCAATTTTTTACCAGGATGATGTTGTTTTATAAAAAAAACGTTTGAAATAAAAACATTATTTATTTTTTTACTCCAACGTTTCGGACATTTTTATTGTTTATTCTGATGAGGGACATAATAAAAATGTCCGAAACGTCGGAGTAAAAAACTAAATGGAGTTTTTATTTCAAACCTTTTTGTTATATAACAACATGATTCTGATAGAAAATTGGCTATTAGATTAAAAAACTACAATTTACAAGAACTTCTACCACCCTGGTAGAAAATTAACCATAAGTTGGCCAGAATATGCTTAACCAGCATATGGCTTAGCCATATTCTGGCCAACTTATGATTAATTTTCTACCAGGGCATCAGCTACTTTCAAATCTGAATATGTCAATATGTCTATTAGTTAATATAGATATTGTAACTATTACAATATCACATTTTATCCTTAATCATGTCAAATAGTTGTATTTCAAATAGATAAATATGTTAACAGTAACAATATTCTTCTCTCAGTGTGGTGAAACGATTTTTCGACCATTATTTGCCTATTTCTTAGATTGACGTCACAACAAAAATAATATTCTTATTTGATTTACTTACTAATTTTATCTTTGATGAAAGAGCATTAAAGTGCATTGGATGGCTTACCAAAATATAAATAAATAACATTAACTAATAAACCATTTGTTGTACTCATTCTATGAATAATTCATCAAAACTTTTATTTCTCCGTCTGATTATGTCTCTCTCATTCCTTGTCATAACAGCAAGCCTTCTACTAGTCATTTCCAGACTAAAGAAACTGATCAGTTTTAATACCTTTAAAATACTCAAGAACAAGTTTGTGCTTGTCTTCGAAAAACTCATTCTATTTTTCAATCTATTAAAGGCCAAATAATAGGGGAAGAAGCGTTTCATCGGGAGCTAGAAACTGGACAAGAGAAATTCCTATTTTATAGCAAGTTTCTAATATAAATGGTCAGTTATTAGTTATAAAATTTTTTGGATTTCCACCAGGGAAGCTTTGAGATTTACCTTACATTTTTAATTTTCCTATATATATCTTTATGTATGTTATCATCTTTATAAATTCATTCTCATACTCTAATAAAGACGGATATATAGAATTAGAATTTTTATTTAGGAAAAGTCAATATACGAGCAAAAATTCTCACCACCAAATTCCTCGATAATGAATCATAATTTGATAGCTCAATAACTCAATCCCATAAACTCAACATTCAATCAATGATGTGGGCACAGAGTCACGACCCTGCGCGAGAGTGTGAATCGTGCAGAAAATTCCGTTAGCGTTTTATTACACGAAACTCTTTACGACGTTCAGGATTTTTGCGCTCGTCGCCTCGTCGTTACATAATTTCGAATATCTCGCTCCGCTTTCGCGCTCTCGAGAAAATCGCATAATGATCGGACAATAAAATTAGTTTTACGCCGCATATACACGGCGCGAGTGACCGTAAAACCGGTCAAAGTCCAACTAGTTCATGCGAAGTTCCTCCATAGCTCGGAAAAACGTTGTTATTCGCTCGAGACACTTTTTTTTGCGAGACGATAAAAAAAAAATGCTGATACTGGAACGGCCAGGGAGCGCTCGTTCGAAAGATAAAAGTGTAGGTATATAACTAAATTAATAAATTCTTTCGGGCTTTTTGCGAGAAATGCATTTTCATTTGGCGATTAGCGGGAAATTTAATGCCGCGGCAAAGTGCTGTTATTATTTATTGCGCTACGTTTTGCAAAGTCTTTGATATTTTCTATCAAGCTTTTTCGATGTAAACGCAAGATACTTATCTTTTATGAGCGCACATTTGAAAAAGTGATGTAATTTCGCGAAGTGATCTATGCGTGGCATAAAAGTGAATATTTACTCGTCTAATAAGTCGAAAGCCATTCCTTATGTAAGGCTTGTATATTTCGCTGAAAGAAGAAAAACAAATGTTATTCTCTCCTCGCCTATATTTTTATGTTAAGAAATAAAATTTGCACATTGAATTGTCCCTCTACCAAAATAAAAACACATTCTGCGAAATTGGATCCCAAATTTTTTTACGTCTTCAAGCGTATAGCCGACAAATTTATTTATTTTTTTGGCTAAAACATTGGCTACACGACGTTAACAGTAAAACAAATAAATTAAAACAAGGTGATGTGAAAAATGGTAGCACAGTTTCTTTCCACGAAATTTTAACAATGAAACAAACGTACTAATCAGTCATGCCCACAAATGACTTCATTTTCCTTGTATATAACATCTCCCCTTGAAAAGAAAACCTCTCATATAATGAAACCATTCCTATTCCAGGGAGAAATTTAGAGCTCACGAGCGTACACCGCGAAGGATAATACACGGCGCTTGTCGCGTCCCTCTTTGCGCATGCATGACAAGCCGAGAGATAAAGAGCGCACGGGGCGAGCGAAAGACGTTAATTGTCTCGTGCGTGGCAGCCGCCGGCGGCGCAGGGATTTAAACGGCCCGATGATTTGCGGCCGCTCAATCGCGCCTCTATGCACACACACGACGCGCGCGCGTATTTATGCGACTGCATGCGGCCGTAATAATCGAGCGGGGAATAATAACAACGCCTGCGCGATCGTCGCCGCTCGAGGTATATATAGGAAGGGATTAAACTGGCTCGCAGTGATTTTCTTTCGTCTCTATAGACGTGTGATTCACGATCGTAGCCACCGCGGCGCGGGAATAATTCATAAATATGTCGTTGCAGGCGATTTTCCGCGGATTCTTTCCTTTATAATCGTCATTGAAAATGCCAGTTTGGAGAATTGCGTATAGATTTTTCCCCCGGCGAGTGTACATCGCTCGTTAAACGGCGCGAATTATTCGCCGTAGCGGTGAGTTAATAGCGAGGCATACGCGTGAGTTATATATTGGCGTTGCATCACACAATGTTTTGATGGATTTCAGCACGACGACTGTTGTTCCCGACTGAATTATTGAACCTCTATATACATGTGTGTAGACTCGGATGAATTAGAGCCGGGCTATATATTTTCTAGGCGCCAGCGTAATAGACGGGGTTACAATTGAATCTAAAGATTCTATTTTAGCTGGCCATCAGGATGATGGTATTTAGTTGACTAAACGACCTTTTGAATTAACTAAATTATTATGCTGTTATCCCGAGGAGTGCACGCGATGTGTGTGAGTGTGTGTGACCCCGATATTCAGATTTTGGCACGTTGTGCGCGGCGGCTGTTGTCGCTATAAAGCTCTGGGACAGCTATAAAGAGGTAATGCGCGGATCACTTAGCAAAAATAAAGTCATAACTGTACGGACTGTTTTGAAAAGGTTTCGTTAAAATGTTTGCCGTGTGTGTCTCATTAACGTGATTTATGAGACGCGCTATTTATCATTGCGTGAATAACAGTGTTGCAATTGTGCTGTTAAAGTGTCTAATAATTTAAGGACATTCGGAACATTAATGTCATTGATTTTTATGATTAATTTTAAAGCTATGCCAAGTGAATGGGAATAGTTATATTGTATACGATTTACATGGTAAATAACCGTTTTTCAGATACATTAATATGAAATTTTTAAATTTCAGTTAAAGCATAGTATAGAATTGTGAAAAACTGTGCTTTAAGTGTGCCAGCTGAATGCCACTCACTTGAAACAAAAAAATTATTCTTTTATAACAAAAAATTTATATAGATTTCAACTAATCCTTTTCATTGCTATGCAAATCTTTAAAAAGTCCTAAAAATTTTTTTACAAAACGACTTCTAAAACTGAATTATCTATAAAAAAAATGGTTCTCAAAAACATCTTATTAATTGCTTCATATATAGGAATCCAGAGAATTCCTCTCCCATTCAACCGACCAAGAGCATCAGCCCACGAAAACGGAGCAGAATTTACAACTGAATAATACGTGATTTACGACATTACGGAGCTCCCCCATTCAGCAGCGACCAAATAAAAGGGGTACACTCGCACGCGCGCGCTTATTATAGCGGTATTGCACGTTTTATTGGAAACGCACGTCTCGATACACACCGCCGGACGTACATATAATACACACACGCTTCTATATATATAAACCGGCGCGGGTGAGATTGAGAGGTCAGAATATGTACAGTATAATGATATGAATTATTGGCGTCCACGCGTACTTTCGTCGATGGATTAAGATTCTCGATGAGAAGACGGTTTACCGGGAGCCGCGCCTCCGTATTTAGAGGCGTAAAGAGCGCATTGTCCGTTTTTTAAAGGACGCTTTCTATTCTATCAACGATTTATATATATGCGCAATCTATTGTTCGCGCGTTGGCGCGTCTGTGTTGGGTGACGCTATTGATGGGTGTAATTAAACGGAAAGAGGTGACGCCGATGGTAATAACGATCTTTTTTTTTTTCTAAAAACGCGATTGAACAGAAAGTATATAGTGACGCACTACTGTATGGTAGGTTTAATTGCCAATCTATTAAAAACGCATTGACTGCATAATTAATGTGGGGTTATTATATTGCTGAATGGCTACCGAATGAAAGATTGGGATTTGAATATAATAGATATAACAATATAGTCGTTACGAAAGTACGTGCGGTTAAAAATAAACGAGTATATTAGCATATGGTACGTGAATAGCATTGAAGTAAAATATGAAATATCATGGATCTTTAAATTGATCGCCTGCGCGGTCAATACCCTGTAACAATATTGACTCAGATTCAGAGTAAAGTTACGGATACGAGTCACGAACCCCGCAGTTTCAATTCGGAACTCAAAAACATGGCAGGCAAATGCGAATTTCGATCTTTGAAACACGCCGCATTATAACTTTCGTTCTAAAATAAGATTCAAAGAAAATGCTCCTTCCTTTGGATGAAAAAGCTATATCAATTCTAAATTTCGAAAATTTGTTTGCCCATAACACACAACACCACGCGCATTACAGCGAAACATCACGCACGCTAATCCCCTAGTCAAAACTTTTCACTCCCAGCAGCGAAAATCCGGGCAACTTCTCAATATACCGACGGCTCATCGTTAATCCCGCGGAAAATTAGCGAAGGCCACGCGCGCGAAGATCCCCCGTCGTTTGTATTCCTCTCCGGACTCGACGGCGGCGGCTCTTTTCATCCGCATGCGACGTCGTGCCAAGTCGTCGTCGCGTCTTTATACGCACGCGACTATACGCCGCTTATATATACGCGCACGTGCGCGCCCGCCGCTGCACTTTCTTCGCGATCTTTTTCCCTCCCGACACTTTTGTTTTCTCAACGGCGACGGCTCGAAAATAAGCTCGGCGAGAGCTTTTCTCTCTTACTTCGCGAGCGCTAAGAGAGAGGGGGGAAGGAGAGGATTTATCGTGTATATCGGTCGGTCCATTAAGCCACGGTTTTGCGAAATCGCGACGTGTGCGTTTGTGTGATGGCTGAGAGATGGATGTGTGCGAGGTCCGCGTGAGATATGGGGAACGAAGTGTGGGATATGGAGCTGAAGGGATTATTATTGTAATTAAGATTTACTTGATGCAAGTGTTTGATATAAAAGTTGCGAGATTTGATGTACGATGACAGGTTTCAGGCTCTAATAGAGTGTGCGAGAGTAAATTACTACGTAATTCATGAAAAAGCTTCGCAATGCGAGCCCCGCGATTATTTATTCATTCAGAGTAAACAACAGTGCGGCGGATTGTGGAGCCCTCGTATCTGTCGCAATAATTTATCTTCATATAAAAAGATTCGAGATAATATGGTAGATATTATGCTATAATTGTTCGCGAATGCCGCAATTAGGACAAATGAAAGGATAAATATTCTCGCGCAGAGAGAAAATTATGGTTATTGAAGTAATATTCATCGCGTATTTTTGATATCAAGGATACATCGTAATATCCATTTAGCTCTGTTCTTTATTCTCCTGTCTTATACGGTTATTACTGTATTAACTGTACGTGACTCACTTGAGGCGTTCGGATTTCACGTAAATTGAATCACGCGGGAGACAAAAAAAACTATAATTATTCTGCCAAGGGAACAAAAAATTCACCTACTTCTTTGTCAATTCAGCCTATATATCGTCCAGCCCTCTGATAGAGAAAAAAAATCAATTCATACGAAATCACCCAGATACAGACGACAATTCAGCACAGTTCTATTACGGGACTCGTGCATATTTTTCTTTAGAAATCAAAACGGCGAGCCGCACACACACACACACACACATACACATTGTCTCGCTCTCGCCGGCTCGTTTCATAAATCGGCGCTGTGTATTATACCGGCCGGCGGAACAAGTTGTTTCTCGCGATTAGCAATAAAGAAAGGGAAAAGTGACACATTTATGGAGACCGCCAGACGACCCCGTGGAAATTGAATTGCCCCCCACACACAGAAGGGCGGTGGTAGCTATAGGAAAGAAAAAGTTTTCTGAGGAGTCGAGTTAGACGCGTGCTGACGAACTTTTTCCTCATCCTCCTCCACCGCCGTATATAACAAGCTTGTGCGAATATATACGTCTGTATACGAATTCGCTGATGAGGCAAGAATCTTTGTGGCGAGCTGTGATTGGGGTGTGTCGGGGGACGGATCAGACGGCCGTTCGATTGACGGCACCGGTTATGTGTTATGTCTCGGTGAAGTGAGTCACGCGCGTGCGTTTAATGAATTTTCGAAGTATCGAGAAATTGCAGCTAATGGCGACCAGTTTCCGAGTCCCTACTTACCTACTTGGCATTCTTTTTCGCGCTGTCTGCGGCTGCTGAGCGTCGCGCGCGAACAGTTCTGGACTGTGTTCTAAATATGATGGTTCCCTGATGCTGGAAATCGTCCATTTTTATCCTACTTGTGAAACGATTTTTCGAATATTTTCTATAGCCATTTTATAGCGAGTTGACCAAAATCGTTCGAAAAATCGCTTCATAACTGGGAGAAAAATGGAAGATCTCCAGCACGGTTTTGTTAACGTTGTTGTATATAGGGAAACTGGAATTAATATAACACGTTGATAAAGAAATCAAATTTCAAGTTACGTTCATTAAAACTAATCCTTTCCAAAGCATCCAAAAATAACGCTCACTCTAATTCTTTTTTATCTTCCATCTGCCCAATAAATAGCGCACCTTGCTCACATAAAAATAGTCAAAACCCAAAACGCCATTGTTAAGACTTTCCCCATCTATCTTGTAAAACACATGTAAGCCCCGAAAAATCCCCGCCTGCCGTCGTGTTGACGTAATTATTGTTCTATACACGCCCGTCTGTCTCCATAAACAACGCGGACGGAAAAAAAATAGAAACCTAAAAAGAAGCCATGAGCCGAGGGAGCGGAGGAGGAAGCGACTGCGCACGCGCGCTTCCGTTATACACTCTCTTGCTTCTACATACATTTACGTTTCCGAATATTTCTAACGGAGAGACGTGTGTGTGTGTGTGTGTGTGTGTGTGTGTGTGTGTGTGTTGGTTCTATTTGTTAAACCGGTTTATCTTGGCGCCGCCGCTAAATCGCCTCGGAGAGCGAGAGACTCGTCGAATACATAAATCGAGCATCGCGTCGTCCGATTCGCCCGCGCGCGCGCGCGTGCGTATAACTTTTTTTTCTTATACGAGGAGTGGAAGAGGAATCTCGGGTGAGGAATATGTAGGAACGCATGTATTACCGTAATCTGTCGCGCGCGCTCTCTCTTGTTCGCTTTTTGCCGTCTGCGAGGGTCTGCGGCTCGGAAGCGGAGATAGCAGCGCGCTTCTGGATAGGTGAAGCGTTGCTGGGTATATATCGTTTGAGAGATGTCTGGAATACAAGAATGAAGGAAAAACGTCGGAGACACTTTAGTAAGTAATAGCGTGGAAAAATGCTGGAGATAAAATGAGACAGATATTTAAATTCGTTTGAAGAGTATAATATATATAGTATTCACTTACAGCGAAGCATTTTTGTCTTTGAATTTATCTGGCACTTATTCATATACATTGGGAAAAATAGTCAGTTACCCTATAACAGAAAAAAACATTCTATTCTATTAAATCCTTCTTCTTTACCAACTCTGACAAGCTTACAAATAAGATTGTGTAACACGTCTGCAAAAAATCAGGTGATTCAGAAGCGATCGACATGCCTCCCCTCGCCGAAGAAAAAACCACCAATTACAGATAAGAACTTTCCCTGTATTATAGCAGTAGCTAAAATCCAATTCCAAAGCAAATAAGTTTCTCTCTTACGTACCCGCGATATAAGGCGATAACCGCCGGCGGGAAGATACAAAGTAATAATTTTTTTCCTCCCTGAAACCGCGCACGTCAGAACGATTTTCTGCCTATCTTCGCGGGCGAATGTCAAGGCCTGCGGCCTTGGAACCTCGAGAGGGAGGAATTGGTAAAAGTTGCGCTCGCTCGATCCCTTTTCTCTCTGCTCAGCAGAAAAAAAGGGATGAGACACAGGAGGCGAAGCTCGGAGTTTGATTGCTTTTTTTCGCGTACGCGCGGCGAAAAGTTTGGCTGATTAGGTGGCTTGTTTATGAACATACTGTGTGTCTTGCATGTATCTTTGAGGTTTCTTTCTTCGGCATAGCCGACTAATATATAACAGTTATTCGAAGATTCTATCTTAAGAAGGGCTTAAGTCACTTGAAAAAGTTTACGAGAAATCGTACGGTTTAAATGTTAGAACACAATAGAATCAAGAGGACAGGCCGTTTTTTATACTATATTTTAATTTGAAATAATTAATCTGTATAGGTGTTGATATCTACCCAGATGATACAATGGATCTCATACAATGCAAAAAATAAAATTTTACTATTACAAAGCTTCCTCTAGAAGGAAGCATATTATAACTCTATTTTTGAAAAAAAATTGGACTTAAACCCTTTTCCAATATCAACACAGATTTATCAGCGAATAATAGAACCTTAACTGTCTTACTACGTATTTTACAAAAATATTATGTGATCTATATAAATTTTTTAAAAACCTATTATTTTTTCTTAATGGTGTATCATGACAGCTCCCATATTTCAAATTCAATTACTTTTGTAATTCCTATATAATTTTTGATCGATCACACACACTGAATCATCATCGTTCATTACGAATTTTAATTTCAAATTACTACCACCAAGTGCACAATCATCATCAAATTCACACTCGACTTAATTCCTCATTGTCACATCCCATAATTGTACGTTTCGATACTCCACGACCACCTGCTCGCCATCCATATTAATTAGCTCCCCGTGCGCAGAAGAACCTCTCCCGATCGGCTCGAAAATTACGCGCTCTTGAAAAAAGAAAAAAAAAAGAAACAGCAGTAGAGCCACGCAAAAAGCAAACAATCAGTAGTCACAGTCAACGTACACACGTACACACTCGCTCGCTCGAGCGATCGATTGCACACGCGTCGTTGGCTGCTCGCCCGTCTCTCTCTCTCTCTCTCTCTCTTTGTTCAGCGCAACAACTTCCTTCGCGTATTTTTTTTTTCGCGAGGTCCTTATTATAATTCCGTTTCACGCATGATCGATGCGCGCACGTGCGAGCGGCCGGCGCATCGCGCCGATATTATTTCCGATTGCCGTTTGTGTAGGTGGATGCGCGCGTGTGTGTGTGTGCACTGCAGCAGAGCAGGAGGTATCGTTTTGATCGGATCTGCTCTGGTTTTCAGCTTACGTAAGCTCGGCGTACGATGTATACGGGGTAAATGTAGCGGCGAATTAATTGCTATGCTCGGGCAGATGTTTTCGGCCCCGTACATGGAAGTTATTAGCTCTAAAACTTGAAAACTGTGTATTTTTTATACATTTAATTTTGAAATTGGTACGAAATAGCATTTCGTAATTTCCTTATAAAGAATGACAACAGGTCACAAAATAAGAAAGATTAATTACTTTTTGTAACCTTAACATTGGCTTGTTTTTATAAGAAACGATTTAATGATTTATTTACATAGTTATCAATCTTAATCAATTAAAGCGCAGGGTGCAATGCCAAGTAATATTTAATGAATGAGTTGTCTAGTAACCGTACAAAATAAACAAGAAACATCGTGTCGTGCCAAAAACTTTATACATTCAAGTTGGCAAACTAGTGCGTCTTTCTCATATTTGCAGTTTCCACGTACTATGCATTTGTAAAAATATATGAGCTATCCTTAGAAATGCTTACAAACAGACCGAGTAAACATGAGGAATAGTGCAATAATCTGTCGAAGACTTTTACTTACATTTTCATTTGAAGTGAACGCGTTAAGAGCGCTAACGAAAGGTCGATACTTTGTTGCAAAACTAATTTATATGAAAATTATCGACATGTGGGGAAAAAAATGATCTGACGAGTATGTTTGTGTCGTTTGCACAAAAGAACTGAGAAACGCTTCAGTTAAAGTTATGACTAATTAGCATTCTTAAATTAAACCCGGAGGCAAGCGCTGAAAGCTGATCACTTTGTCGCAAATCGTCGGTTTTTAAAAATAAACGTTACGAAAACAAAAGTAACACTTTTCTTAAACATATATATTTTATGCGTATTTTATATAAAAAGATTTTGAAATCTTGCACAATAACCAAATAGATTTTTTTGCTGCTCGTAGATAAATTATCAGTCAATTTTAACAACATTTTGTAAAAAAAAAAATTTATAACATTTCCTGTAAAATACCGACGAATTAATTAATCAAACGTGCAATAGTCCTTCCATTCGAACAGAACCAAATAATTAATTTATTCTGAAAAAATGTTCGGTGCGTTTGCGCGCGCACACACACACACACACACACACACACACACACACACACACACACACACAGGTGCGCGCGCGCGCGCACAATGAAACTATTCTTCGTAAAAAAGCCGCAGAAAGGCAAATAGCCCGTTCAGCCCCTCTCGGCCGGCGCGTCAAGAGTCGAGTGTTTTGTCATGGGAGCCGCGCTCGCGGCAGTCCGTCTCGTATATTATATACACTCGCGAAACGACGCGCGTCCCTCTCTCTCTCTCTCTCTCCTGCGAGCATCGAGCAAACAGTGCGACGCATTAGTGCAATTAGTACATACGAGAATGTACGGGCGCACCGTGAACTTGAAGTGCTGAAGGACTCGCGAAATGAGAAAAAAAAGCCGCGGGTCTTGTGGGAACGAGCCTCGAGTCGCGCGTGCGTGCATCCCGATTTGTACTATTTGGACGGAGACACGTGGAGGGACGAGTGTGTAGGTACTGGTTTACTTGGGATGGGAAAATCGCTTGAGCGCCACTGTGTTTTTTTTTTCTTATTCTATGAAGTTGCATTGTCGGGTGATTGAAATATTATCTTGTTATATTTAGTTTATTGTATCTATCCTGGTAGAAAATTAACCATATTTTATAGCTAACGTGTTAATTAAATGGAAGCATTTTTAGCAAATATCATAATGCATAAATAATATAATTCATTAAAAAGTTCTATTATTACTTAAAATACATATTTTATGAAGTGTAAATGCCATTATTTATTTCGAATTGGTATATAATTGTGAAATACAAGCAATGTTCCTTTTTAGCCAGAAAGTTAACTGGAAAATAGCTAGCTTCTACCAGGATAGGATATTAATTTATACCTGAATTACAGACAGACAATCAGGTTTTTGTTTAGTTGAAATTTAATATGCTTTTTAGTTCCTACGACTTTAAAACTATTTCTATACATGTACAGTAATACAACAAAAAGGAAAAATATATATATTTAATTTATATACATGATAAATTACATGTACAGTAAATACCATAAATATTTTATTCTGGACTTTATTTGATAACCATCGCTTCACTAACGTACGAGAATGATATTTCATACAAGGTTTATTAAAAAAGCATATGGGGTCACTCCTTTAAAACGTCTAAATATTTAGATAAGAGTTCAACGCTTAGACGTCCAATGAACTCGTAGCAATTCAATACGGCGACGACAACGACGACGACGACGTCTGTCAGTTATTGACAGATCAAGAATCGACGGGTATTTATTTACCCGTCGCTCGCGCGCGATGAAAAATCGTCTGCGAAAAGATCGATAGGTCTAATCAAAAGGCGCGACGTGCGCGTTGTGTCTGTCGACGGGTTTGAGAGGAACGTAATCCGACGCCCGATGTCTTGTCGTCGGCCGATGATTCGATTGATCGTCGCGCTGTTTGTTTAAAAAGACGATACTTCATCGGCAATTAGTCACTTTTCCGCCCGCCCCGTGATAAGAGCGCACAAAGAACGCGTTTGATGATGATTTTATTAGGACTTGCTATATGTGTCATTAGGAAATAACATTTCCTTTCCCAGCTCTAAACACACGATGAGTTAATAGAAATGTTTACTGTCACATTTGCTTTGATTTGCAATTTTTCAATTCATAATAGCGCCTCTGTCCTATTGACGGCAATAGAGGACAGCGCTTTAGGAAAACGAATATTGTATATATTTGACCTGGTAACACGAATAAACTGGTTACATACAGTCGATTTGCTGATTGAAAACTAGTTTTTATCATTCTATATATATAACGTCCCAATAACAATTCAATGGAAATTCCTTCATCCTATTGATTAATTTGTCTACTCATATGACGTTTCCTCTGCAATAATACAATTCGTATAAACTCACATCAAAGGTCACTGCTCAAACGCGCAGCCCAACAATAACCGCGCGAAAACCCCGCTCGAGAGGTAATTTTTAATTTATAGCTCGGGCGTTTTAAAGCGTGCGCCGATTCCAAAACCGACATATATACAACCCCGATACGCGAGGCACGCAATTACCGCGAAGGAAAATACGACCTGCAAAAGAAGTTCGCAAATCGAATTCCATTCGAAATCCGAGGCAGACCGTGACGACGACGTCGGCGCCCCGCGTAACTCGAGTCCCCTATATGCACGCGTCCGTCAACCGAAACGTCGAATATAATTTGGGGGGCGGCGCGTAGGTAGTTCGCAAAATCAAGCGACAAAAGCGCGCTCGCAGAAATAGCTTTGGCAAATAGACGCCTATTAATAATTCGCGACTCATCTCGAATTTCCGCTCGCTCGCCGGCTCGCTGCATGCCGCGTTCTTATCGTCGCGGCGTTAATACAATGCGTTCCGAGTATCATCCGGCTGCGCCCGAAGCATTGCTGATATTTTGTCTACGGCGCGGTGGAGCTCGTAAATTCCTCATTGAGCGTTGCGATGCGGGTGTATATTATGCGCTTGTGATGTGTGTGTATGTGTGGGCTGTATACTGCGGAGAGTTTGATTGGTGCAGTGACGTGCGAAGGAAAGAATTTCGCGGAGGTGCGTTGTGGGCGGTAGATGAGGGGAGGAGGTAGGAATGTTATATAAATGATGCGAGGGAAGAGGGTGACAGTGTTCTACACTTTTTTATTTGTATTCTTCAGGGCGATTTAAGCTCCTGATTGTTGCGTTTTTTTCAGTGACAAATGTACTCTTATACGAAATCTTTGCGAATGTTTTATGGCGGTGTATTTTTTAATGGTTTGCTGTTGTTCTTTATCGTAATTTTTTAAATGATATAATGTTCTTTGATTATGATAAATGCAGGCGTATGTTTTAGTTGTTTCTGAGACTGCGATATATTTCGATGATAAATGAACTTTATTTCAGTAGCATTTTAGTAAAGTTATTATGGTTTTGTATAACTTTTATTTATAAATATTTCTTAAATTGAAAAATATATTTTTTTTATGATTTATTAATTCATATAATATTTTTACTTTAAGCTTGATGACGTTTATGTTACTCACTATAAGGAAGTTACTTATAAACAACTAATTTAAATAACACATTATTAGAATAAATTTTTACGCGGAGTGTTACAGTATATAGCAATAACGATTATTAAAATGAGTAAATTGTAAAATTTTCATCACTCCTAAAAACATTAATTAAGCGGAATGAGGAAATCAATTTGGTTCGACGGCGCATAGTAATATTCAATTAAATAAAAAAAATGCGTTAATATTCATACACCGCGCGAATTAAAGGTAAACCAAAAAGGTAAAGCCCCCGAAAAAATGTCTATTCTAATAAATAACGGACTTTGGCATTCCAGCTTCCAGCGCGTGCGCGCACGTGTCTGCACGACACAAACGACGCGCGATTTCTATATGGCGTAACGATAATCCGACAAGTAAATTATCCACTCTGAGGTGCGCGCGCGTGCGGCTTACGAAATACAAACCTCGAATTGTGAATTTTGGATGTGTTTGCGCATGCGCGAGCGCACCTTTGGAAATTCGGACTTGTTCGACTCGTTGCGCCCGGAGCGAAGTGCGTTAAGTAATGGTTATATGGAGCCGGCAGTCGGCTAAATTCAAACGCTGTAATTGTTTATTGAAAGCGATATCGAAAGTAGCAATCGCTAAATGCATCGTATTTATGTGGTTGAAAAGGTAGTTTATGGGCAGTCGGCCGGACGATCGGCTTGTATCGTAGATTTTCAGTTTGTCGAGTAGTTAGCCGTTCCTAGTTCGCCGTGTGTCTCAATAATTAGTTCAGATTTCCAAATAATTTGTAAATATTGATGAATAGGTTGACTGAATCCGTTGCAGTGGAGTTACAACATTGTGATATAAAAAGAATTAGGATTTGCTTTCAATGAATGATCAGAATTGTCTAAATGGCGATATTTTATGATGATACAGTGTGCTTAGAATTTTTGGAGATTTCATAAGGTACATTTGATTATCAGTTTTTTTTTCTAAATTATAAAATTTTGAGCTCTTTAGATAGCAGAAAAGAAAAATATAAATTTGAAAAAATATCCTAGTAATGAAAATTGCTATTACTTATTGTAATACGAGGACGCATTCGAATTCTTTAAAAAGTTATCACATAAATTTGGCAATAAATCCTATGAGAATTGTATAAAATTTTCCGCAAAAAGCAATTTTCATTATAAATTAAAATAATTATTTTGAAAATGTAATTGCTTTCTAAAGTTAATAGAAAATATAATAATTTTTACTAACCAGGAAAGTGTCAGGGATTCGGATCACGGATTTAGATCAAACTTTATTATATGTTTTTGGACGTAGAAACATGAATAAAGCTGTAATATTAGATCCTAACGCTCCAAAAAACTCAAGATATGGACGTTTTTTACTTTATTTTGAAAAAATCTTTTAAAAAAGCCTCTTCTTAATACAGTAACCATTTACTCTAGCTAAGTCTTAAAAACTATTTCAAGATGAGAAAATAAAAATAGAGAAAACGATCTTTCATTTGCTTTTTTCGGGATCGAAAAATATTGATTCGTTCCAATGTTATGAAAGATTTAATTTAAGCAATAAAAATGCAAAATGTCTACAATTCGTTGTTTGAATTCATGCATATCTATCTAGGTCTATTGCAGCTTTCTTCATGTTTCTATGTTCAAAAATATCTCCTAAAGTTTGAGCCGAATCCGTGATCCGGATCCCTGACACTCTCCTAGTAAGAAATTTTCTACTAGTGAAAATGTATCCGAAAAAGTGCAAATACCCATATAAAACCTGTAGAGTAGATGAATTTTAATAACTTTTAAAAGTTGTCCTAAATTTCGATGGAAAAAATAAAAATGAACATTTTTTATAGGTCGTATTATACGAAAATGAACACGGAAGGTGTGTTATAAATCGCATAATCCTTATTTTAATTATATCTGCATTAATTTTGATAATTTATTAAAGATTCTATTCGTTATACGATTACCTTGATAAAATCACTATCGATATATCGACGACACGTGGCGAAAATGCTTTCGGAATTTTTACAGAAAGATTTCCACTGCATAAAAGTATCCCACATAAGAAATGTTCTTTCTTTTTAAACCTAAAGAATTATAAACATTTGTATTACTTTCTAGTTAAATTGGACTACCAGCTCAAAATATTTAATTCAAAGAATTATGAACATTTTTATTACTTTTTAGTTAAATTAGGCCACCAGCTCAAACAATATATAAGTAAACAAAATAAATTTCAATTTTACAATTTTAATAATAAATTTTTTACAATTATAATTAACTCGACACCATCGACATCCAACCATTCATTTCAAAAATGACTAGAACCGTCAGTAGTAACATACCTCCAAAACGACAAAAAAAAAAAAGACAAACCCCCTAACGAGACGATCCTCCCTTTAACGACCACTCCTCTTTTTTCCCTCAACATATGAGGAGGAGTTCACGAGGGCGTAGCCATTTCGAATCGCACTCCAGCGGTGAAAGGCTGCCGCTCGCGCATACACACACTCGCACACATTTGCAAAACGCACTTCGCGCGTCCCCTTAATCTTGATGGATTCCCTCGCGCGAATTTCACGCTCGTCCCCGAGCGCGCGTGCAAACGAGGTGACCATACGAGAGAGCGTCGGACGCGCGCGATAATGCCGAGGAATTACACCTGTATATTATATATCGCGCGCGAGCGCGACCCTTTTCACAGTGACACGCTTTGGCCCTTATGCAAATCGCTCGTTCTCCCTTCTCTTTACTCTCTCGAGAGAAGGCCGCTCTTTTTTTTCTCATTCTCGCCGCTCGCTCTTGAGATACGCGTCTAGCGGTAAACGTCGGAGGGGACTTTTGACGTGTAATAAAAGTTGCAAGAGGCCGCCGCCGACGCCCGGAGATTTTCTTGTCTTCCCTCGCGAGAGAGAGAGGGAGAGAGAGGTGAAAGTGAGAAATGTGCCCTCTCTCGTAAGTTTTAAGTTTCGGCGCGAGTGTATGTATAATATGAGTGTAAGGTAATTCGGTGACTCGGGCGCAGGCTTATCAGGGAAGCTTTTTAGCGCGCGCGCGTTATACCGCCGACGATGACAAAAAGTCTCTCTTGTACGCCACTTTCTATATCCTTTTACGCTGCGACGGCCCGCGTGAAAGCCATTAAAACGTCGCGCTTTTGCAATGTTTACATTAATCTTATATGCTACTTCCTATATATGCTGTATTTTTTAAATTCTCGTTGAAAGCGCGACAACTACTAGGGCCTCACATGCAGCTCTTATTATGGATTTAAAATTCAGTTATACAAAAAAGAATATTTTAATAAGACTCGCTTAATTAATATACACTGCTGCGCAAAACCTCGCGCCTCTTAATTCAATACCCAATAACCCATCAATCTTTAATCATCACACACGCGTTACCCCACATGTATACAGTTGCGTCATCCAAAAACCAAACAAAAATAAACTACGCCGCGCGGCTAGGAGTAAATAAAGTCCCCTTCCAATAAATAAAAATCCAGCGCAAAAAAGAAGAAGCAGAAGAATCACTCGAGGCATCCAATCGACCTTTACCTCTTCACGATTCAGCGTAATTATGCCCCACGGATGACACGCGGCGCGCGTGATTGGCGCGAAAAGAAATTCGAGTGTTTGTACACGCGGCGCGTGTGTATACATCGCACACGTAGCGTATACAACGCTGCTGTCATGCAGGAGCGAAAGACGCGCGCGCGCGCGCGCGCAGAGAAATGACTGCGGAGAGACTCGCGTGTAGAGTGGATTAAACGGCATGACCGAGCGGATTTTTATTACGCGCTCTCTGCGCGATCTATGGAATTTCGTGGGCACACACACATATGGTCTTGGCACGCGAGAGACTTTTGAATTATAATGTTGAGTGCGCGCGCTAAAAGGTTCGGAATGTGACGCAAAATGTGACGCTTCCTATATATGTACGTCTTATTATCTCTCGGATTTCGGTGTGGCTAAGCATATATTGCGACACGCGTTTTATTTCGGTGTATATATCGCTTTTCTTCATTCGTTCACTCGGAGGCGCAATAATCTGTAGCGAACCGCCCCCGCGGTTTCGGCAACGCGAGGACGAGCGTCGCCACGCGGGATTATATACTTATCGGCGCGGCGAATAAATTGAGATTATCGGTTGCCGCGAAAAGCCGCGTGGGCTAGCTCGTCGTCGCCACGCGGTTGAATAACGCGCGGGATTGATTTGAGAGGCTGTATGGTTTCGAACGGTGAGAGGTGGGAATTCGCGGAGATCTTGTAAGCCTTATTTATTGTTATTTGTTTTAGTTGAATGGTCTAATTAAGCATATTAGCCGGGAGGCGATTTGGAATATATAAGGAAAAACGGCGAGGCGGCCGCAGGATTTGCTGTTTTTAATATCGCTGACCTGAAAGAAAGGAATTTACGACGTGTAGTTTCCGTAGTTTCGAATTTTTGCTTTAATTTATGCTAATTGTATGCGAAAATTATTAATGAAATTAAATTCAGCCGTGTTCGATATCTTTTTTTTTTTTTTTTTGTTTAGAAAATTACGCGTTATCGCGTATATGGATATCTCGATGGTGCATATAGATTACTTATTAATTATATAAAATAGAACAGTCTGTATTACATGAGCATTTGGATCGCCGTTGAAAACTACTTGGAAATCACAATTTGTAATATTAAACAAATTTTAATAGTAGCAATTTTATAATTAACAATAAATTTATATACTTATTCTTGAAGAAAAGCGCCATTCAGACGCCAATAAATTGCCTCTCCCCCAGACAAAAAAACTCCAAACCTAACATTTGTTTCCCAAACTCCTTCTAAAAAGAATGGAAAGGGCCCCCGCGCGCACGCGAAATATGTACCCGGGCGCAGCGGAGCAAAAGACAAGAGCGCATGTGGCGGGCCAGAACCGCGTGTATACGAGGCGCAATAAATAAATTGGCGCCACGGGCTCTTTCATCGCGCACCGCTGCGTACGCAGAAGGTTAAGGATGAGCTTAATTGTTGCGGCCGCGCGTATTTTGACAGTCCAATTTCCGCGAATCCGAGCCGATTCTTCTTCTTCTGCGCGCCCGTCGCCTTACATATATATATACACCACCTCGTCGTCGTTTTGGACAGGCCGGGGCTTGATTGCATTATTTCGGGATTCCTTTACGAGCTGTTAGTCAAATTACTCGGTACATCTGCAAGGCGATTCCGTTTATTTTCGCTCGCGAGCTCGGTGATTCCAATTGGTATGTGTGTGCGAGCTCTGTTAAGGCGGGAGACGACTTAATTAAGGGCTCGGCTTGTGTTGTGTTTATATGTTGTGCTGTGTGAGTCTGTGTCCGCTGGTATAGTAGCGTGTGTTCTTAAATCGAATAATTGAGGCATTAGCGGTTGTGGGGGGATGGGCATGAGATTTTTTCGGCTTGTTTCTCTGAATTCGCACTTTGTCGAGTGATTAATCTTGTAAATAATGTTTTTGTCGTCTCGAAATGATATTTTTTCTTCTTTTACAGCGCAACCGTTCTATATAGTAAGAACAATAATAGTTATATTATTGCACTGTTACAATTATTTTTCGTGAAATTATATTAAACAATTAGTTTAAGTTAAATAAAGGCTAATGAAATTTTAATTTACTACAGACTGAAAATGTGGAATGTAATTCATACGCCTTATTTCTCGTGCATCCAATCCAAAATTCAATTCCTTCAAATCATTAGCCATCGATTTTTAGTTTAAGACAGAATTTTATTTCGAAATATCCGGTACGTTAAGCAAAATAAAACGAGCGCATATAAAAATTTATTCGAAATCAAATAGTTATTCCGAATCCAATCCTATATCGAAGAGTTCTTTTCCTTGCATTTATAGGAATCGCGCTGATAACGCATAAAATTTCCCGCTCTCCCCGGCGGTATAACCTATTGCGTCAATAAAATCGCCTGGCGCCAAACCGCACACCGCTTTTCGTTAACCTAATTAGAATTCACCCAACCCCGCCAATCCTCACTCCACTGCACACACAACCGCGACACTGACACACACGTACGCACACACATCGATTATCCTCCTCGTTTTTTGCCCATTCCTCGCTATCGAACACGAGCCATTAAAACATCGGGAATCGGTCGTAATTCCCGCACGCGTACGTTCGCTTATCGAGTCGCTCGTACGTTGCACGCGTGCGTATACGCATATAAAGCCACGCTTTATCACCGCAACAGGAAAGCACATACAAGTGGCCATAAAATCGATCGAAGCGAGAGAGAGAGAGAGAGGGGGAGACAAAAAAGGTAAGCGTAAAACGCGTGTTTTCTCCCGCAGCAGCAGCAGCAGCAGCAGCAAGTCCCGGGGATTAGGATGTACTGGCGCTAAATCGGCGAAACGAGCGCGTAAATCAGCCGCGCGGACACACGCGCGTTCCAATTTCGCGCGCGCAAGTATAACGGAGTAACGGGATGCGCGTAGTAGGTACACGAGACAAATCACTTTTGGCAAGTACAAAGTGGGCGCTAATTGCTTGGGCTTAATTCGATGATGGATATAATTTGTACGACGATAGGATTATTTTAAGTATAATAGAGAGTTCGCGCGAATCTTTATATATAGTTGTATGCGAGAATGGTCAGGATATTTTCGATTTCTTCATCGGGAAAGACAATCGTGGTTGTGAAATCGCTATGATGGTAAAAATATTTTATAGCGATCGTTCGGAATCTTATAATAAAAAGCTGTAAACAGCTAGTTGGTCATATGAGTTTTATTGAAAATTGAAAAAATGCTAAGCCGCGTTTATGTACTTGCGAATAACGAACATAATTATTTTTCGCGAATCAGGTTAAGCCGAGATTAGAAGTTCGCGGGTTCTTTTCCGACCGATTTCAGTGATTGCGCGGGTATCGATTTTTCCACCGGCGTTTACTGTTGCACTAACGAGGCTACAAACGAACGTTCACATGAATAAAATAAAACTCTGAAATATGTGCAACAATCACTGGGGGAAAAAAAAAACAAATTTTCCAGAAAATGACGAAACTCCACCAAACCTAGTCTAGTCACAGCGGCCGTTCCCTCTATCATCATCAATTACGCTCTTCCAATCTACCCTATACACTTAATTACCTCCGTCACAACCTTACCGCATCCGAATAAAGCAGCAACGCGTCCGCTCGCTCCTCGCTTATCCGGCCGCGCAGAACAACACAGGCGCGACTGCCGTCGTCGTACGAGCGCAAAGTTTTTCCTTGAAACACGCCAACGGGGAAGTCGCGCGCAAGAGAGAGAGAGATCGTATCTTCGCCGGCAGGGCGATAAAGCCAAACGAGTTTGTTCTGCAAGCCGCGACTAACTACAAACGGGGAGATATATACGCGAGATGCGCCGTTGTGTGTAGCGCTTCCGTACTTATCTCTCTCTCTCTCTCTGTGCTCGTACGCTTTAATTTGTCGGGAGGGAGATGAGTATGGGGATGATGATTAGTGGAATGTGCCAAAGGTTTTCGAAGAATTAGATTTGAGAGAGCATGGGGTTTTAGAAGTTTTTGTTAAAAAAAGAATGAATGAATGACAATTATTATAGTTACTATATAACTGAGTCATTTGCATTTACAACGACAAACTAATCAAAGTCCGATTTCAATTATAACGCGCGATTATTTACAAGTTCGAGATCCTAGTCAGTAGTAGTGCGCGTATACTATGATCATTAACCAAAGTTATTTGAATCACGCCTCCTGCTACATGGGTTACACCTACCGATAGGCAAACAATATTGATTTAGAAGAACTCGATTCATTAAAAACCAACGCGTATACCCTCGACTCTGACATTACGCTAAATTGCTCCATCAATCCTCATAAAAGCGCCTTCCCCCCGATCGCTTAGAACAAAACAAAGCGCGCGGCTCTATAGCACAACCGCGGCATTAATCATACACGCATTTATACTACGTACGGCAAATAAAATTCATTTCCAATCGACGTTAAATAAACCGGCAATTACGCACACGGCGCACCGCTAATTGTCCTTCTCAATGAGAGAGAGAGAGAGAGAACCGCATCGCCGACAAACCCGTTTACACATCATAACACACTGCAGCGCTCTTTTGTGCGCTTACGTATATCGAGATATATCGATCGATTAGATCGCGCGGGTGAAATACTATACAGTTGCGTTAACAGGAGGCAAAAAAGGGACAGTGCGGCGCCGCGGTCGCGAAACCGAGGCAATCCGGTAAATAGGTGAGACAGTCGCATGCATCTGGGAGATATTTGCATGCATGCGGCCAATTAGCGGCATTCCAGGGCGAGGTGGGAGGAGATTCAATGGTTCTTTATGGTGGATGTTTGATGGCTATTTGTGGGCATATAATATAATTTTGGCTAATTAAGTAATACATATATGGCGAGGGTAATTTTGTAGTGCAAGAAATGAAATAACGAGCGAACGTATATGGATTTTAATATTTTATTTTATTGCACGTGTTTTAAATACCGCAAAGTGAAATAATAAACTATATTTAGATTTTACATCTATAACTTTATGTCCTTTTTATATGTTTCAGGTGAGTTTTCACGCGCTTGGCTATTTATCCAACCATCTCGACGGCGCGTGAGTCTATGAATTTTCCAATAATTTGCAAATCACTTTGATCATCAATATCAATAAAACTTCGGCAACTTAAATGTCACCAATGAAATAGCCATTTCGTAATAAATCCTCACGCATATCCATATCGGTAACTAGGGCACACATACAATAACCCAATAGCCGTGGATAATTCGTCGGAGCACTTAGTCGCCGCGAAATTTCGAATACTCGATAATAATACGGCCGAAAATCCGAAATACACTTTGGCACCCGTTACCGGCGCATCTCCATATCCGCTCCGCGTATAGGTGCACCGACCCAGTCGCGCGGCGCCACGTGAATCCGCGCCCGCGACGATCATCGCGTGACCCAGAAACTCGCAGCGCCAAAAACGATCTCTCGAACTTACGGGGGGAGGAAAATAATAATCAATCGAATACCGTGTAATTCGATCGTTGCTCATGCAGTTCATAAATAAAAGGCGCGCGAACCGCGAGAGGCGAAAAAAAGGGGCGCGAGTAATCGGAAGCGCGGAGGGGGAGAAGGAGAAACTTTATAAATCGGGGAGGTCGATAATGCGATCCGATAGCGGTAATCGATCGGACGGGAGATCGAGTCTTTATGAAAACGGCGCGATAATGTAATTGCGGTCGTTAAGGGTTCTTGATGCATTGGTTCTTTTATATTTGTGGTATTGGGGGACTTGTGCATGATGAGAGTGCGAAGGAGATTGAGAGTGCGATAAGAGAGAAGTTGACCCTTTCGCGGGTGCCAGTCGAAATATTAATAATTAATAGCGAATTTTGGATATTTTTATGTCTGCGAAATGCTGAATCCTGATTGTGATCGTCGTGTACGGAGAGAACAGTTATTTATCGTGATCGAAATCAGCGTTATATATATATATATAGTTATTTCGCTGCGTACTTTTCCTTGCGGTGACCTGCGCGAAAGAAATTCGTTTTATACGGCAATGATTTAATGCCGATTGAGGCACTGATTTCTTATTTTTCGAATTGATCCTGATAAAATCGTATTCGTAAGATCCGGCTTCAATTTTGACCTTTCCACCTGTTAAACTGATATAAATTGCAATCCTTTTTTTAAGGATTGACTTTCAAACTTTAGATTAGAAAATATCTTATTTTAAAAATTACTTGAATTCTTCTTTTAGAAATAAATTGAATTACTGCTTTTAACTATACCTTTTTTCTTTGAAAAAAAAAAAACGCCCACTATTTTACCTTTACTCCTGTACGTTCTAATAATAACGTATACGGTTTAAAATTTTTTTAAATAGCCCAATCCCACCCCCACCTGCACTTATCCGAATATTAAGTTATTAATCTCCGATACGCGCAGCCGCACAAAGTAAGCATAAAGCCTACATAATATTAAAACACCCGCCCGCGGAGTTATCCTTCGAGCCGGCCAGACATATTAACTCCGCATTTTTACCCATTAGCGCATATTATCTCTTATTAATTATCGCTCATTAATCAGCCGCGACTCAGTCTCGATAAATCGCACACACACATATATATATACCCGCATCATAACCGAAGGAGCCGACTTCGGTATATATCGCTCCTTGTAATCTGCGCGTGCGCGCGTATATATACATCCTTAAAATAGCCGCGCGGTGTTGCTGCATGCGAGCCTTGAGAAATTAAATTACGAGCCCCGAGGAGCGCATGGTGCACTACACGCGCGCGACTACCGAAAACAATTTACCGCGACGCGCACTGCAGGAAAAACAACGACGACGAGCGTTGTAATCGGTAACGAAGACGCACTTTAATATGTATATTAAGGGCCCCGGTGTGTATAGCTGCAGGTTGATATATACGCGCAGCGCCGTTTTCGATTGTAAGAGCCCACGAGCGGACTATATACAGGTAGAGGTATATATAAAAAACAAAAGGGCGCTGCGCGTTGTGGGTGGCTGAATGAAGGTCAGCTCTCTCTCTATCTTGCGTGCGGTGTATAATCGCGTGTGCTACTATACGGAGCACTTTTGAATGACGTTTTTTCGACGTTTGTGAAATATAGTTCGACTCGCGCGAATCGAGCAACAAAAATTTAATAAATACGGCGGCTGCGTTTGTGGCGCGAACGAGTTTTGCAAAAGGGTGAGGCGAGGCGCGTGGGTGATGTTTGCGCGCGATGGGAAATAAAGCATTGTGAAATTAAATTGTAACGATTTTTAGAACGCGAGGGTCGTTAAAGTCAGGCCGTGACAACTTGATGGGAGAGATGTCAAAGTGTAGTTTTTCAAGGTTTGGTTGCGGAGTTATATAGGATGATACATGACGCGAAGTGTGCGCCTTTATATATGTATCTTTGGATCTTGCGGATATGCTAATGCGGTGCATGTGTTTTTGGACAGCTGACTTATTCAGAATCTTTTAGTACTCTTTATGAAAATGAATAAAAGAGCAGTCGCTCACTGGGGCAGAGCCGGAGTGAACAAAATCGACTATTTTTTTTTTTAATAATTTAGTAATATTCATTTATTACAGTGTGATAATTTTATTTCATTGCTTCGGTAGGGGAAGTTTTAGTATATTTTTTACTTATTTGTTCAAATGAGAGACTTATTACTTACTCCTTTTTACAGAGTATACATGCATCATTTTTTGTAAGAATACTAGTGTTGGTACACCGAAAGAAATACTTTCATTTTTGGCATAAAAACATTAAAAAGTAAAAGTTACCTTCATTTCATATATAATCAGTCGCTCAAACATATGCAAAAAAATACGTTTTCCATAATTTTTAATATAAATCACATTTAACGGGTTGAGCTCCGCTTAAACGACCGTGTTTACCGGATCATCAACGCGCGCGTAATATAATTCGCCCGAAATATTCCACACCTCTTTCGGCGCAGTAATGAATTGTGAGGTATATACATATACACGCACGCGTGCTGCACGCACGAGGAAGCGGTCGATCATGCGTTGCCTCTCCTTTTTTTCTTCATCTCAGTTATGTTTTTTTTGCTCTCGTGCACGACACCCTCATTTGCACTTTACACGCCGTTGTTTTCGCGCCTCCTCTTTGTTTTTTCGCGCCGCGTTATATGGAGAAAATATAATGCATGCGGCTCGACTTATCTCTCGCAGTGCGCTGCGACTTCCCGGTAAAATTGTCAATTATATGCGCGCGTGCATGAATAATACCGATATGAAGTTTCGGCGAGTGAATTATGAGCGAGAAAGAAAGAACTTCGTTTTTGTAGTAATCAGATGCCACTTTCGCATTATTTATCGGGAGGTGTGTGTATATATTAACGCGTGGGTGCTGTTAACAACTCAATTATTTCGTGACGGTAATAATTATATGATGGGATGACCGTTTTTAGCGCTTGATGAGAGCCATTCGTTTCGGTAATATAGGTAAAAATCACGTAAAAAGCTTTCAAGCGTTGAAAAAGTCTGGCAGTACTCGCTTCCTGTGAAAATGAATAATGGAAATTAAGGGATTGAGAATAAATGTTGAGCTGAAATATCCATTTCGTGTCCCACTTCTCATGTGATGGTTATGAGATACATTAGTAAACTTCATAACGTATTTTTATTATCGTAACTGTTTATTTTATTGCATAACGCGCTATACTTCAAACATATACGAAGAAAAAAACATAAACAAAAATATTTCATTCTGCCAATTGCACAAACAAAATTCTCCAACAATTCCCATAACTCAAGCGCCAAACTGGGTCGAGAAAAAACTCGCTCGTTCGCGCGCCGCATTAACCGAGACCGTTTAACCTACAAAAAAATCGGCTGCTGCCGCATAAATCCTGCGCCGAGATATCCATCCCGAAATTAATGACACCTCTTAGACACTATCGCTCGTCGAATAAATAAAACATCACCTTAAGAGTTTCGGCGCCCGCGCGTCATAATAGGACGAGTAAAGTCGGCTGCTTTCTTATATACTTGCTCTTTACGCGCGAGCGTGTACATAAAAAGGCCAAAAAGCCAATTAAAGAAGGCGGAGAGGCGTTTAAAAACCCGCGGCGCGGTGCGAGATATACGAGCCAAGGAAATTTCGTCCACCTCCCGAGGCGCTCATCGCTCGGTTCATTCATTAGCGCGGTCGCAATTTGTTTATCTCCCTCTCTCTTGCCGTGAGTGTAATGACTTCATTTGCCGTGCGCGTACGCTGCGAGATTTTATAAACGCGGCGAGGGACGTCGTGCGGCGGCTAGTGTCTGGATGTGGGAATCTCGGGGAGTTTGTAAAATATGTGACGATAGCGTGTAATGGGCGGGATTTTCCTTATACTTATGACAATATTATTGTGTCTGATATTTTTGGTCTTTTTAGTAATAGGGGATTGATCAAGCGCATACTTTATGCTACTTACTTGGATGTAAATTTGAAATTTTTGTTGTAGGAGAAGGAAGGATAGTTTGGGGGGTAATCTTTCGCGTGGAAGTTATATATGAAAGATATATTGTGAGAATCTAAGTTGCTTGTATACGTTCTCTATATATGGAATAAAATAAATATCTCTAGATTTTGTAATTTTTCAATAATATTATATTTTTAAGTTTTTTCGCTGATGCATATATTCGTAATCGATAAAATGTAAATTTTGACTTTGTTTACGACACTAAAGTCATCTATATAGAAAAAAAGAAAAAAACATTCAGAAAAACACATTTAATGATTCACTTAAATTGTAAAAGATTGATGTGATATTTACACGAAATGCGGGTAAACTAAAACGGTGAAATCATTTATATAGATGTTTTATTGATCTTTAAAAAGGCTACTAATAATAAAATCTTACTTATTAAGTAACTATATCTGTATAATCTTGTTAGTACGGAAGTAAAATGCGTTTTAAGAACGGTATTCCATTATCGAGCCAAACCCATAACATACCGACAATTTAATTTCCCTTTTTTCTTCAATTTCCGTATATATCCATTACACAGCAACCATTCAATCTGACTCATCGAGGCTAACGGAAAACTAAAACTTTCGAGCTATTAATATAGAAAGGAGTAAAAAATTGATCCGACTATTGGCTTACAAGTGTACTTATAACAGATAGTTTCACCATACACACATATAAATTCATAAAATTATTTCGTTCCGCGGAATTATTGGTACATCTGCTCCTCGATACCGCGTCAGTGCGCGCTCGGTAAAAGCTTTCGAATGTTTTCCGGGTTTTTACGCCGCGGATCCCTTACGCGTATATTCACCGCGCGCTTAGAGCGCCGCGGAAAGTTTCGCCGTCGTTTACAAGCACTGATCTTCCACGGTACTACCGTGGACGCGTTCGCGTGAAGTTTTTTGTGCTTCGATTTAATTCGTATAGATAAGTGCGGGAAATTGAAATTTTATTACGCGCACTGCTGTATAGCGCTGATAGGGATGAATTATTTTCTTTTTATTATCGTGGATCCGGGAAAGTACAATGCGTTTAAAACACGTGCATATTATAAACCATAAACATATATATAGTTGATCTTTGTTTCTCTAAGATAACGATACAGAAATTCTCTTTATAAAATTAAAACGCTTCAATACGAGTGGAATCTACAATTTTATTCAAGTTCGGAGAAAGTTTTCGAAAATAACGAATCGGTAACCGGCTATTATAGTAAACTGCACGTGTATATACACTCATGCAATTTTCCTACGCCGCATGCAGATCTAACCATTTACGCACAACACACTACCACAAAACCTCTCCGTATAAACTAATTAAATAAAAACGCCGCCGTCGCCACTGTCAACCGTCGGGCGTCGCGACTTTTCTAGCTACGGCCGCGCGTCGTCTCGCCTACATGGGATAAAAACCTATACTTGCACGTGCAGCAGTCCGCCCAATGAAATGGCGCCTCCGATCGCGGCTGCCGCTCTATCTCTCACCCATATCACTGCCACGGCGCGCGTGAAAAAACGCTCCCGAAAAAAAGGCCGGCATGCATATACATACTTCTATCCTACTACTTCTATCTTTCTATCCTACTACTACCTGTCACGTATATATGTTTTCGGATCCGCGTTTGACATGGGCGTCGCCCGCATATACATATGCACGCGGCGGCTCCCGCGCATAGAATTTATATATCGCGACTGCGCGAGCATTATATACGCGCGAGATAAGGACTTATAGGCGCCACTGGAACGGCGCTACCGGACAGCAGCAGCGCGCCTTTTATGTTTTATGGCTAGATTGCGCGTGCGCCTGTGTGTGTGTACAATGTCGATGCGGCATTTGCCGAGTTGTATGCTGTATCAGATGCAGCATTTGCCGGGGCGACTCGTGTGATCTTTTTGCGATTGGAGCGGAGATCGCGCGGATTTTTATGTGTAATACAACTCGTGTAAAGTGTCGTGCGACGAGTTGGGTTGAAAAAATGAACGTGTTTTTGAAGGATCGCGACGAGTTGGGATTATTGTGCAATTTGAATTTCTGTGATGGACATTTTCATAGTGTCGGGTGACTTTTTACTGAGCGCGCTCATGAAAGTGACTAGACGTGCATTTTGTGCAGTATTCATCTTTCAGGTTTAAATGTAATAAATGTGGATCTAAGTATAGTAAAGTCAACGCTTATTATATCATTATATTATTCAATTATAATTTATTAGAAATTATAATGATAATTAATAACTGTTGTTTTCACCCTGAAACCATTTTCTGTAAAACTTATTATATGGTTTTAGGTTTTAAGTTAAGTGTTTAAATCATAATTGCGCATTATTTGATAAAAAAACACCGGCAAAAACAATCGGAAAAAATCGTTCTAATAACGTGCTAACTAGTGTACACACTCATTTTCAAATCAACAAAACGTTTTGTCGACAATAATTAGTTATGAGATTCACCGACACCTTTTTGCCGCCGCCGTCGCCGCGCTCTCACAGCCCATGAATTTTGCATGAAATCACTGGCATTTTTCAATTAAATCGACGTGCGCGCGCGATGTTTTCCATTTTCGCGAGCGTTTCTTTCTCACAGGTAAATAGTGCGTGACAATTATTAATTGATTGCGAAGTTCATTAATCACGCACGGGGTTTCGTTTTATCGGCTGATAATGAACGCCGAGTTTTTGCGTATACATATATATACTACGCCGGCGAGTCGATAGCGATTGTTGCCGGCTCCCCGGCGGCGCACATTTTTGCCGACCTGAAAAAACAAGAATATGACACGAGAATGCGATACCTGCCGCGCGAAAAAAATCCCCGCAGCTACCAGTTGTGAACAGTTTCCAAGGTATCAAGTGTAATTAAACTTCGCATAATTCCGTAATAATTCATCCGTACCAACAATGCGCCGGTTCTCGTATGGTTTTGTTTCAAACCCCGCTGCTGCTATTGTGAAAGTATTATTGTAGTTTCTGAAAAATCGATTAAAAAGTCTATGAATATGATTAAGGTGATGTACATACAATTAGCACGTAATCTGATATTCCAATTATTCTGTTACCACTATAAAACACATCTATATTGAAATTAGCAATAATATGAAATCAATATACGGTAATCCGTATTTAAAATGTTTCTTATATATAAAACATCATACGATTTTGCGTAATAACAAAGGTAAGTTAAAAGAAATCAAAACAACCGTGACGATCCAAATCGACCCTCGTAAATCCAAACCCCCATACATAACCTCGCCCCGTGGCGCAGAACAAAGTCGACGGTCGTCGCGGCGCGTGCGCTAAAGCGGGCGCTAATTGCCGCTGTTCTCTATATACACGCGGCCACGTACATACATGCGACAGTGCGCGCGGCTTTGATTTACTCGCGACTGCGAGTCGCGATGCAGCCGGCCGTGACGTACACCCGAGACCGATAGTTCACTTGTAATAGGTATACCTATCGCGCTGTTGCTCGTCGTTCATAGAGACGGGCGGGGTGCAGGCTGCCTTTGAACGTGCCGCGATGCTTGAGAATGTTTGACTGAAGTTTCGATGTAAATGTAGCGGAATGTTTTGTTATTATGGAGAGATTGGGGTGTTTATTAAATAACAGTACATTTTCCCTGGTAGAAAATAGAGCAACTTCGTTGGTTAACATGCTAATCAAATGGAAAAATTTTTACTTAAGATTAACATCGAAATTTAATTAAAACTATTTAAAACTATTACTATGTTTTAAAGCATCTACAATATAATATTTCCACATGTATAAATAGTTATTCTTCGTCGACAGTAGCAATATAATCGTGGTGTGACGTTTTTAATTCAAAAATTGACCAGGGTTTATGTAGATGAGTTACGAATGTTTAGTAATTATATGGTAGTTCTTCTCACAGCTTACTAAAATAAATATAAAGAATCGTTAAATATTTCTGTCGCTATTATAATTCGTAACGTGCTGATATTATTATTCGTTATTATATTTCTCGTTAAAGGTATTTTAAATAAAACATAAAATTTTTAACAACGTCTTATCGAATATAACATCACCGGTTTTTTTTTCTCTCTCGCGATTTCAAAATAAAATTTATTTTCATCACTCTCCTAAAGTTTTCATTCGGCATCTTAAAATTTCACTTGCACGGCAATAGACTGCGGAATTCGCTGCAGCGGCTGCGTATAACGAGCGAAATCTCGCACTTGGAGAAAAACGTTTAAGCGCCCGTAAAAATCTTTATCTCTAAACATCAGCGCCGTTTACGTAAACTTATAAAATATTAACTAACTGTACACCTTCTCTCTCCCTCTCACTCACACCTCTAAAAAAAACCCATACACGGGCGACTTACACCTTCGCGCCGTACTTAAGCCTCATTACTCCTGCGCTCGCTCGCGCTGTGAAAAATCAATCGTACGCTCTCTCTCTCTCACATATGTATGTATAAAGCCGGCTTTACGCGCTAAAAAGGAGTTAAAAAAACGGATGTCTGCGATTTGCATCAGTGGCGCCGTGTGTCTGCACATTCTCGCGGCTTATTATCGCGCGCATAGGAGAGGCTGTGCCGCCGCCGCCGCCGCCGCTGCATTTGAGCAATCGCTCTCGCGCGGCGTGTACGTATATACCTACGTTTACGGCGCGAGCGCGATACTGAAACGATTATGAGGGATTGAGCGATTGCCGCACACGTCGACCGACAGCTGAGATCCCGAGAGCTACCGCGAGCGCGCGATCAAAAGCGATCCTCGCACGCGTGTGTTTATATGGGTATGATGTGGTTTTTTATGTGCAAGTCGAATCGGTCGGGTTAGACTTTTTTTTTCTTTTTTTTTGCGAAAGTGGATCGAGGAATTGATTTTGCTTTGCGTTGGCGTTTCTTTGGTTTGGCTCGCGCGTGCGCGATTGGTTTGTTTTATTTTGGCTGGGGAAAAGATTGATATGTACAGTAGAAGGAAGAGAGTTTTGTTTACGTTTTGCATAGTTTGGTTGCAGCTTTGTGCTATCTCTGAGGAATAGAATAACAACCGAGTGATTAATCTTTCGAGTGGGAAATTTTTTTTTGTAGATTGCGCACTGAATTTCTAGGTTTTTATTTGTCTTTAACAGAAGAATGCCATTTTAAATAGTTTCTAGATGGAACGATACTTTTGTTTTTTTAAATGTCATAGTATATATGAATGATGAAATAACCAATATAATTACAAAACAGTAGGATTACCAAGCCTCACTCAATTATACGATACGCCAATATATAAAATTGTTAATCTATAACAATGGTAAAATTTTAAAATCGCTCGAATATCAGGGTATAAGCTCGCTGTTGATTACTTTTATGTAAATACAAGTGAATTATGTAACGTGAAACGGTCGATAATTCATCTTCCTTGTCAATTGCTCCCATTACACCGTCGCATAAATAACAGCTATTTTAAAACAATTTAATTCACTAACTCATCGTGCATGCTAGTACGCATATTATTTACCATTCAATCTCGTATACAAAGTACGTGTAATATGCACTAGCAGCGACCGTGATTAATTGTTCGATGCATTTACCATTGAAATATTTCGTGGCGCCACGCGCGATTTCAATTGCGGCTTTGCATATAAGAATCAAAAGGATGAAATATTTTCTCATTTTGTAACGTATTTTAATAATCGCCATTCTATTTAAATTTATGCCACGCATTACATGAATATATTCGTAAGAGTACAAAAGTGAATTGATCGCTGTAAAAAAAAATACAATATATTTATTTACTTATTGCAATTTTCTCACGTATTTGAAGAAACTTTTTGTATCGACTACAGAATTCAATTCAAAACATATTTCAAATAATTATGCACACATTCTCCATATAATAGTTTCATGGATATCAATATAAAAACTTAGGAAAATGGAAAAGGCAACAATTTTTCATTACGTCATGTGAAAGAGCTATAAATGAAGTAGGAAACAAAGTATAATAATGTCAATAAGCTTATAGTAATATTTACCAATTTGTTTAATCAATAGCGTTTTAATTGCCGAAAGCTATACCAAAAGAGCTCGAATATGCTTTTTTCCAAAACTTTGCAAAGTACACGACATAAATTTTAAATATGCCAATTCACAAATGCGCTACAACCAGTCTTTAACAATCACCGCTCACAACATCCGTACCTCCACACACTAACATATTCCAAAACACATTCCTTTCCGTTCGACTACACTCCAAAGCTTCGCTCGTCACCGAGTCGCCGCGTCGCACGTGCCACGGCCATACGTTACATTGTCGAGCGTGACGGCAAAGCTCCCGCCGCGCGCGGCTTTCACGCGCCATTATCGCACCCGCGACTCTTTAAGGTGATTGCATTATTGCTCGGCGTCGCGCGACTTTCGCTTTTAATTATACGGAGTCGTCGTTTGCGCAGACACGCGCGTGAATTTTGAAAAGAGACGCGCGCGCGCGATGGTTCATGTGGGTTCGGTAAATAGACGATTAGCGAGGGATTTATTGTCAGTGCCGGGTGATGGTAATTTTGAAGGATTTTTCGTTGTAGTGGTATTGAAGATTGATTTGTAAAGAGGCATGTTATGCTTGCAGTATTGAATTAAATGGCGTGGATAATTATATACTCGTAAGCTGGTGTACAGTGTTCGGGAGCGATGTAAATGGTGTGAAAATAATTTTTACGTTTCGCTGATTTCACCTTATTACACGGATTTAAATATGATTCTGATGGATGTTTGCGACGGCTTTTGTAACAAAGTACAAGGCGAGACACTGAAAATATATATAAGATCAATTGCTGATTGACTTGTTTACCGCTAATTTGTAAGTGTCGGACGAAAAATTCTTATCTTTATTTTCAATCGCCTTAAAACCTTGTATAGCAGCGCATTTAATTGCGCGCACGCGAACTTTCTACTTTCATTCGCTATTTTTTATCCTTCAAGTACGTACCGTTGGAATATTTTTGCCTGCTGATTCATATTGACATGTTGGTATATATAATGTTTCTATTGTCAGACAATCTTAAATCTCATAAAACGTTTTTTCCAATGGCGTCTTTCAGCCGGGACACCTTTACGGCCTTGCCAGAAGAGCTGTATTATAAGCTTGCAAGAAAAAAAGTTAATACCTTTAAAAAATATTTTGCAGTCATTGAATATGGCTATATTTGGCTTAATCCGTCAACGATGCAGGGAATGAAGAATGTAATTGAAAGAAAAAATTGCTGTTGTAATCATTAATACGACGCGTAAAATTTTACTGCATAAAATTCATTGTAAACGGTATAATTACTAATAATCGTTTTATGATCACAATTAAAAGTTGTTCACCCAATGGAAACACGAAAGTCCTTAATCGGTCGTAACCGGTGATTCGTTCCATTTCAAGGCATCTAATTAACAACTCTCCTTAAATTCCTTTACAAGCCCTTCGGATTTACGAAAGATTGCTATGTCAGCGGGAACGCTCCACTACCGATTTCACTTGGCAGCCGTTTGAATCGTAATCATCTGGAGCGACACCCGGGAAATTAAAAAATTAGCGTAAAAGGGTGCCGAGCAAATGAGGACGGGTGAGCGGCAAAGCAGATCTGTCGACTGCAGAATGGAATTTACTAATTACAGAAGATGAAAGGTAGAATGAGCGAAATTGCGAACGAGGTAGTAATATTTTCACGACAATATAACGGAACCCGCGTGCGCGTGTAGATTTATAGAGAAGAATTATACCATGTTAATAAAAGTTTATTATCTAACTTTTAGAAATGAAAAATCCTTCCAAAAGCATATATATTATACTAAAACGGTTTTATTACCGGAAGACCATCAAGATAGATTAAAACTTTCTTCAAAATGTAAACAGAAAATTTTAAACGAGGTTATGCGTCATGATTTACGTATGATTTTACGAAAAATATAAGTTGCCTTTATAAATTTTTCCCGGCTTCTAACGTCTTGCATCCATAATTCCCGAAGATGGATTAAAGTATTAACATAAGCTAGCGTTGTACGGCGCCGGTAAAAAAGAAGTCGTAAAATTGTTTTCGAACCCCGAAAATATATAAACGAGGCGTACGCGGCGCTAGTCATCTGCGTGCGAAAAAAGCCGACACGAGGCCGTCAAACTAAAAATCACATAGCTGACATAATATTTTTACGCGCGTGTATACGAAGGGTGCGTCACGCGTCCTTAATTAGATTAAGGTTATTACACCGTGCCGAAAAGATCCTTCATTCATACGTGGCACGTACAAACTCACAAAAAACCTGCCGCGTTAAACCGTGAAATTGTTATTTAATTGCCTCGCGTTTTCGGCTACGCGCGGGCGCGCGAATTTTTTCCGGCCGGCGTCAACGTTGTCAAATAAATCACGGGGGATTATAACGAGCGCCCGCTTGCGCGATAAAACCCGCGGTAGTGTCTTTTTTCCCAGCCGCGCGCGCGCGGCTTCTTGTCATCTCTCTGTAACGCGCGAGAGGTAAATAGGACGTGGATTTCGAAAGACTTTACGAGAGTTTTGGTTCTGCCGTGCGCTTTTGAAATATCGCTGATTTTTTCCACCCTCGCGGTAAACAACTTTTTCTAATGGTGTATATAGGAGCGAATGCAGAGTGGTGGAAAATTTTAGATTTCGTTGGCGTGGCAGTAGCGAATTTATTATTCGAGGAAAATATAAATATGTCGCGTAGAAATTAATGCGGCGTGGAAAATCTGCGTTTTAAGGCTTTATTATGCTTCTCTAGAAGTTTTTAGTAGTGGTGATAGAGAGGAAATATTTTCTTTGATTTACGGCTTGGCTTCCACATCAGAATGCGACAACCATGAAAATCATTTATTAGCGGCCATTACATGTGCACCTTTACATGTAATAATTATTCAGTTCGGCTTATATATATACCGAGCTTTTTTATATCATTATACGATAATGTTGAGAACAAATTTATGATATTTTTTTATCAACAGTATAAAATTGAAACGTTTGGAAATTCTTATTGTTGATGTCTTACTCATGCTTTCGACAAGAAGTCGTAAAAGGTAATGAAATTCAAACTGTAATTTATTCCTCCTTTTTCTACTTCATAACTGCGAATCAATAGAGTGCGTGTTTGCGAAAACACGATTCTTATATAGATTGTGTGCGCGCATTACTCGCTTGCCGACACAACATTCTGCGCGTAAACAAACTATTACAATGCCAAACGGCACAAAAGAAGAATTCGAAAAAGTAGCAACAATAAAGCATGTATCTCTTAAAAAGGCGTCGTGAATGCATCCGATAGTTGTCTTTCGAGAACCGAACACAATTCATCGTTATGCCATTCGATTTACGACTTTCGCGCCTTTTCGCATTCCGAGGTGATATTTAAGTCTCGCGAGCGCTTGTTCGCGCGCAAGAGGGATCATAACAACTCTTTGGAGGCGCCAGGCAATTTCTCGCGGGCGACGACGGCGACGAGTGCTTTTATAATGTCGCGTTTACACACATTGGCGGGAGGAGAGAGGCAACAGATCACCGCGCGTGCGCGCGCACACATTGTTCCAACTTTTGGTTTTATGCCAAACAATGCGTAATAAAGTGGCTATAAAACGTCGGGGGGGTTCAACGTAACTTTTATACGGCCGTTAAACTTTTTTTTGCTTTTGCTCTCGCCGCGCAAGTGCGCGAGACAGCTTTCGTCGAGTGCGCGCATGCGCGTGAGCCTTGACGGGGGTGCGAGAACACTGCACCTTTATAGCCGTTGCTGCGTGTTTTATGAACTGAGAGTGCCCACGCGGCGCGCGATTTTAAATCGAAGAAATAGTTTAGTTTATGGAAAAGGAATAATTGTTATTCGACGGCGTTCTATATAACAATGTACATTGTCATGCCAGAGATTTATTAGAATTGGTTCTGTCGATGGCGCGAAGTTGAATTCTTCTGATTGGAATATAGTGATATTTGTAATGGCATTTATGCATTTTTTACGTTGAAATATTTCACGTGGATTTTATTAATAGATTTTTATTGCTGGATGATATACTGCCAAGGTTTTAAAATCACGAAAATCTTTTAATTCCTCTGTTATGAAAACAAGGATTAAGGCTTGCTGTTATTCGAATCGACGATGCTATACACCTATAAATTTATGTTTTATTTTGAATATTCTGTAAAAAATATGATACAAACATAGTTATACATAATTTATAATGCATAATGTATAGGTAGTATTGTTTATATAACCATACCTTTTTATGTTGCAGGTGAGTCACATGATCTGTCCTTTTTCTTATCACGTAAGTTTTGAAAGATTAATCAAGTTTCTCTTTAATCCTCTGAGCTATATGCAAAATAACATTACAGGTATACAAAGTAGTACAGGCTCTGTTATTACTGCAATATTTACATTAAAATTTTAAAATCATAGCAAGCAGTGGTGAACAGAAAATTAAAACACGTGGAACGCATTTAAAATGACTAGTTATGCAAAATTTTAATAACGTAAACGTCGATAATTTATTGCCAAATATTCGAAAAAAATTGCTGAAATAATTAAAAACCAACGTCCTTTACGCTCAATCTCAGTTTTCGCAATGTACACTAGTGCAATAAGAAAGTGCGATCAGACCAGATATGATATATCCATAAGTAATTAAATAACGGCGTGCCAAATTTGATTACCCGCTCATGTGAATTCACTTATACTTCAAGACATGTACATACTTTATAACGTGAAAACATACATAAATATATGTGAGTATGTATGAATATGTATGTATTTTATATAATCATAAACAGGGACGTGCGAGTATGATCCGAAAATTAAATGATATATATCGGATTGCAGGCAATTAGATGCGATCACATGTGTACATTAACGTACATTAACGTTTACTTTGGAGTATTTAGTCGAAACAATTTATAGTTGATGATTACACCTTTTAATGTACATCTTTTACTGCCATATCTAATTAGTATTTTATAATGTACCAGATGGTTTCTTAAAAAACACTGTAATCCGTAATTATGTTTATAATTTTTTTAAAAAATCACAATTTCTTATCTAATCCTAAAATTGATTCAGAATCATTTATATTTTTCTCCTAATAAAATGAATTATGTATGCTTGAAAATATCTTTATAAAATATTTGACATAGAAAATTCTAGAATCAGGGCTATGACTATAAAAAGTTCATAAAATTATCCCTTCCCGTTTTATGTTCTTACCTTCATCAACTATTTACTAAATTCTATTTACAAATATCATTCAACAATAATCATCAAAACCCAAAAGTCCCCTTTCAATAGAAAAAAAATGCTATAATCGTACAAAACTTTGTCCTGAAAACTCGATAAAACCTCCTACATCCAACCACAGCGAAACCGCGCGCTTGCTATGCAATATCTCTCGCATTAATCCCCCTCATCGCTCTCAACTACACGGCCAACCTATACCTACCTATATCTGGCTATGCGCGCGCACCGCTCACCGCAGAAGCGAGAGAGGCAGGCGCGTCAAGATCGATCGATTGGTCGGCCTGCCGATCGAACGATCTCGCGCGGAGACATAGGCGGGGGCGCACTCGCGGAATATAGATATCACTAGACTCACGCCTCCTCCTCTCTCTCTCTCCTAGAAATCAAGCATTCCCCGCCATTCGCTTGCGTGCGCATATCTTCATCTCGTCCTCTCTCTCTTTCTAGCGCCGACCGCGTATACTTGTTATTCAAATTTGCGCGTGCAGCGTCAAGTCGTATAACTCGCGCGCGTATTATATGTAGGGTCCTTATTGCGCCCTCTCGCTTTTGTGGCTGTACGCTTTTAGAATTATTGACTCTCGAGAGGCGCATCGATTCGGAACTGTACAATGAGGGCTGCGAGTCGTAAAAATACGCGAGGTGGAGGTTTATTGACGGTGTAAGGTGACGGTTGAGCGATCGGTATTGGCGCAGTAGGAGGTTTTTGTTGTGGAATTGGTGATTTTTGCATAGTTTGGAAGGGTTCGCTGGAGGTCTTTGAAAAGGAAGAATCATTTGCCGTGAATGTCATTTGTTTCGAGCACTGACGTCATTTGGAAATAAACGACAAGTCGTATAATGATCATTATATATTTTACGAAGCTTATTTGATGGAGTTGTGGCCTTTTTCATTTAAGGTAAATGGGTTGTAATTTGATAAAATTATAGAATCTTATATATTGTTTAAGTGTAATGCTCCGTATTTCCTTATAACTAATTGAAATGTTATACAAGATTATTAATAGAATTCTGATCAATTCAGATATAGGAATAATAAAGCTTTTTATTTACAACCTTGATCAATTCTGACGTTTGACTGCAACTTTTCAAAAATTTTGCATTCGAAATGAAATTGAAGGAAAAACTATACTGAAAATATAAATGCCATTCGATATACCCATGCGGCACGATAATATTAATGAGTATCCCGACCGAAATGGACGTAATCTACAGCTCGAACTCTTTCCCCCTTTCGAGACCTGTAAAATTAACGATACGTTAACGACAATAACCGTAAATATTTATTAATTTTCATTAGCGCACGGACAGCCCGCAGATCCATCGCGAGAGATTATCTCGATACGTATATCCCGTCTCACCGGGACATTACATATATAGGTATATAGCCGTGGCGACTATCTGGCGTACACTACACCACAAACGCGTTTATGCAGGGACCGCATTAATACCGATCAACGCGCGCGGGCGGGCGTCTTAAGCGTGACTTAGCCCGTTTATTCCATTTCGCGATGCTCGGGCTTTGATATGTAAACTCTGTATATGTAAACTGCGAGCTGCAACTGCTCACTTTCATCAATAATTCGAGATAAAGAAGGCGCGACGTATACGGCGGTCGGCCTGTATAATAATTTCTCGGACGTTTGTCTTTGCGTCTGCGCACTGTGTTTCTCAGTACACGGGGGTGAAGTTAATCAGGATGTGGGGATCGCGCGACGATAAATGCAAATGTAATGGTATTTGCAACTGTCTGGCTGTGATGACTCTGTCACGAGTTTAACTGGATATTCGAGTAATAAAAGGGCCGCGTATAAAATTATAATGTGCGAGTTGGGAGTTCTGTGATATAGTTAAAGGTTTTATTGGGGAAAACTGTAATTTTAATTGAAGCACGTTTTATTCGCATTGTTTAAATGTTCATTTCCAGGAAGAACTTAGTCAATGTTGAAAAACAAGGAGTGTAACGGAAAGGAACGCCGCAAGACGTCCGATTGGATCATGTAAGAGGCGTGAGTTATCAAATGATAATTTATTATACTATATGCATATTCATGATTATTAAAAGTAATTAATGTAAGCTGGAAGAGTTTAGAAGTAGTTTTTAAACATAATAAACACGCGCGGCAATTAACTTTATACTGGTTACCTAATTAATCAGTGACCAATGATAAATAACTTGTTTACAGATTCAATTATCTCTTTAAATTTTTTTGTACGGGCCGAGGAGGGGATAAAAATTCCATGCAATTTTCTGGTAGAAAATTAATCATTAGAGTCGAATTCGAATAAATCAAATTTAAGACTTTATTTAAGATATAGGAACGCCCATAAATCTTATTACCTATTTCATTTCATAATGAAACGGAGCACGTAATAACTTCCAAAATAATATTTCTCAACCGTAATAACGCTTTTAACAAATCCATTCTCATCGTACGTAATCCGCTCATCCGATTTTTTATATACATTCACACGCATATGTACACTTATAATTGGTATAATACCAAACCATCATCAGCGCACAACTAACGGTCCGATTTCCGATCTATCGTAAGACGAATTTCGCATCAGCATCTCTCTCTCGTCTGTATAACGGCGACCGCTCACCGGTATCGCTAAATCACGCTCGCGCTCTCTAACGAACACCGCACGAGCTCGTATAAGCGCAGGTGTGTGTAGAGTAGTATATCGTCTGCGTGAATGGCCGTCGGCACGTGGCCCCGGCGAGGAAGAGACGAGTCTACCGACACATCGCGCGCGATTCGGCTTTCTCTTTTTTTCCCGCGCGTCGCTCTCGCGTTTATATACGCATCTTCTTATCTTATCCGACGACTTGGGGGGCCGAGTGGAAACCTGCCCAATTCGCGGATTCCTTCATGAATATTCCCCCGTGCATTGTGTACACATGCGGACTCCGTTTTTTCTCTCTCTCTCTCTCTCGGGAGTGAGCGAGCGAGAAAAGTTAAGAGAGCATAAGGTTACAGGAATTATTCAAATTCGTGTTTTGAAAAAAGAGCTGCGAAGAGACGAGTCTGCTCGTGCGTGCGTATGGGTAAGGTAAGGTCTTAATTGAGTTTCACTTTTATGCAATATTTTTGAAAAGCGTCGATATAATCGAGGCTAATAAATTAGACTGACTTTATCGGAGTTAATGATACTATAAATTGTAACGTGCGCGAGCGCGAGCGTGCGAGTTTATATATTGGGAAAAAATTAAAATTCACTTTCGTGCCGCCGTAGCTGCATAATGCGATGTCTGTCGCTGAGATTAAACAGAAAAAAACACTTAATATAAATTTGATTATAATTATTGCCGCTAAATGTTGTAATAAAATAGGAGGACGAGACGTAAATTAGTTTCCTGTAAGCATTAGCGCGGCGCGCCTATCGTGTTCTTTTGGCTAACGACTTTTCGATCGGGTTTTGTTTTAAATATATAGAATATATAGCCGCGCGCGCGTGTTTCCAATGACCAGCACTTAAATTAGTTGACACCTTGGTTCGATTCCGATGTTACGAAAATTTCGTATAATTTACGAAATGCTTCTGTTATTCAATGTAATTTTATTACAGTATTCAAATGAAATGTGTAATAGGTGTAGTGGTATATATAGGTACTTTTCCGTTCTTTGTAGCTTTGGAAATGTTGCTAAAATATTATAATTTTTTGCTTTTGCTTATACAGTAAAAATTATGACGAAATAGCGCAACGTTTTATAATCAGTGAAAAGAATCCTTATATCCCAAAAAACCTTTGTTGTAAAAACTACGAAAAACGTAGTTGCATATTAATTAACCTTTTGCATTTTTAAAATAGTTTCTCAGCCATCCCATCCTATTAATATTAATTAAATTACACCAAACCTTAACTCTGCAAACCGATCTACAATTTAACCCATCTCATTCCTCCCATCGGCAAATCAACCATATAAATGCAAATATTCCACGCGACAGTTTATAAATACACATCCCACCGCTACATACAAATAACCATTACCCCTAATAAGCCGGCCGCCAATCAATTACCAAGCCACCGAGTCATCGAACCACCGTAGCCCCCGACATCATCATCATCATCATCGTGATCCCACTCACCCTCGTCTCGAAAAAAGCCCTTCAACCAGTTAATCTTAAAACTCGGCGCATCCTTCGCGAAGGGCTCGTGTCCCGTCTCCATTCGTTATGCGCGGAACCCTGTAATTGCGCGCACGCTCGAAGTCATACCCACTTGCGCAGGGTGCCGTTAAATCACGCGACGAGGCGTAACGAGGAGGTCCGGCGCGCTGTAAAAGTCAAATAGCGCCGCGGTAATAGGCTGTTAACTCGCGCACGAGAGCAGAGCAGAGCAGCGAGCACAATCGATTAACGCGAGCTGCCCTTTTCGTGGGCGTTGAGAGAGTGTCTCTTGCGCGAGAGAGTGCTGACAGGAAATTAGCGCGTGTGCGTGTGTTGGTTTTGGTGGTTTATGGGGAGGGAGCTTTAAGAGTGGGTTTGCGATCTTGTTGTTGTAGTTGTATGGGTTGAGTGTTTCCTATGATGGAAGTAGAAGTGTAAACGTTGGATGTACAGAAATGAATTTCAGAGAGTTTTATTTATTTATTTATTTATTTATCCAGAGTAAAATACATTACATTACAAAGTAATTCTGTAGAGGAAAATAAATTTCCTGTTCACAGGTCTGGTGAAAACCTTAAAACTAACTTAAAACTAAAATAATAAATTTCCATTCTTTTTAACATCTTATAGTGGTTTTGACAACAGTAATGTGTTATTGCAACTCAAATGTACCTAAAAGAAAAATTATAATTATGTTTGTATAGAGTTTTTAAAAAATATGAAAAAAATTTAGTAGTTTTAAATTGAAAAATGCAACTGGGAACGAAATATAATGCAGTTAAATCGTATAGAGAATATAGTTAAATCGCTTACGCGAGTCACATGGTTATCTCACGCGATGTGTAGTGGCGTTGACTTGAAAACTGCTTACCTCGGCGATCATCAATTGCTTTACCTACAAAAATGTGTTTCCTGGAATCAAATTCTACGTAGGTTTAGAGAATTCTTGAAATTTTTTCACACTACACAGAGAGAGACTTCTATTTTACGTAAAAGCTATATTCACTTAGGCGGCATGTCGTTGTTTCAACATAAATTTCAAAAACTGCCTTCCCTATCAGAGAAAACGATCACAAATGGTCTACCGAAAAAATACATTTATCCTTGTTTACGGCACTTTAATTGATGTCTGAAAGTCTTTTTTTATCTATATAATAACGGCAAGTCTGAACTTCTAGATTCCACGGTCTGTAAGAAAACGAAAAAGGTAATCTGAAATTACCTCAATAAAAAACGTGTTTTACTGATATGAACAAGTTTCGTATTCTATTTGATTTCTCAATCTTATAACTGGCTTCTATAGTGAAATTTCAGTTACTCTCCTGCCTCTATCTTTATTCAATATTTACATATACGCAACGAAGAAAAAAAAAGAAAAATTAAAAAACTAACTAAACCCTTAAAATACACGGTAAGAAAATAATCCGGAGCCTATTTTAATACCACAGATGCTATTATTTAAAGCGCACTTTAATAATTTGCACACAACACGCGTCATTCAGCTCTACCCGTATAATATATTTAAATATCATGTAACCGTATTTGTTCTTTTCTCACGTGCGCATGACAAATCTGATTAACCGTAATACACACTCGGCTCCTCGCTCATGCATCCCTTCATGCAATACGATCGAGATACGCCAATATTCCCATTAATTTCCATCCTCTCCGCCTCCCGACTTTTCTCCCGATATCTCGTCCGTATACTCACAGAGCGAATAAATATATTTACGGCTCATCTCTACGGTCAATTAACGCATTGGCCTAATTGGATAATAGTCGCGGAGGGAGAGAGACTCTCGCTTTGCATAATTTTACGCGTCTCCGTCTCCTCGTCGCGCGATATTATACGGCGATATCCTAGTGCCTTCTTGCGCCGTCGGGGCAGGTGCGCGCGCGCTCATTAGAGGCTAATTTTATGCGCAAGACCGACGAGAGACACAGGGGGAGACTCGTAATTAGAGACGCGGCGCGCGGTTCATTATCCCGCGGGACGATCGCGACGTTTTACGGGATTCTGCGAAAGTTGAGAGATCTTTCTTTTTTCGTTTCGAAGAGGGGTTGTATGCTCCGGTTGGATAACGATGAGCTAATAATCAGCAGCGGCGTGCCTCGCTGCGCTCGCGATGAAGTAACCCAACGTAACGATGATTTCTTTATTGGATAGTGCGCGTGGCTGCGGAAATAAATGCTGTTTACGCATTCGCGAATTGGAGAAATTAATTTATATAGTTTATAGAGATGCGAGGATAATACTGCAACTTAATTCAGTTCGTAATTTCCTTCTTAGAGGTATATTGAATGAGATAATTTTCAAAATAATTAGTAGTTGTTATTTATTTTGTTTTTACATCACAATTTTTGTTAAGAATCAAAATTAAAGTATTTAGATATTGAAATTTGCAGTAAATAGTAAATGAAAATAACGTTCTAAGCATCGACGATAAGAAACGTTTATGTCAACCAACAAAAATTTATGGTGTTTACGAATTTCATTTCTATCTGAATATTTTCTATAACCTCCGTCACCGCACATCCGGACTCCAATGCCAAAGGAAGCCGTAAACCTTTCGAAGTGCTAATAACCGCAGCGCGTCAGTCCTAGAGACATCCCCATCCCTCCTTGACGTAAGGAATCTATAAATACGGAATGCAATTGCGAGCTCTTATACGCGCGAATGCAAAATTAAGTAAATATACCCGCGGTGTGTCTCTCTCTACACTATGGCGAACTAGGTCGGGCCGAAAATAAATTCGCCCAGCGCGTAATCGAAGCCTCCTCCTCTCTCCCCCCTTTCCAACTTAATGTAATACTGATGACAGCGACGAAAAAAAGGACCGAGGGAGAATTAGGCGCACAAACTCGGGACGCGCGCGTTAGTATATGGTCTGACCCCCGATGCGCCAATGCGAAAAACTTGCCGGCTCACCTGAGTGCGTCACTGCGTGCGAAATGAGCCGCGCGCCGTGCAAACGCGAGGAGAGAGAGAGAGAGAAAGACAGTCGAGAACGAACGAGCTGCTATACATATCGGCAGTAAAGCACGGTCGATAAAGTCGCGCAGGGAGCAGCAGCTCGATTTTTGTTTGATTCGCGCAAGCGAACGCTGTGTGCTGCTGGTTTATAGATCGCCGGCCGGCCGGCGCGTAAGGAAGTCGAAGGAGAAAAAAGAGAGGAGGAGGAGAGAAAGAGACACTCCCACGCGCTGGATGATGCTGGAGGTGGTTGCGGTTCGATGCGCGTGAAGCGTATTTACGACTGCCGGCTGCCGAGGTTAGTGGTGAGACAGAGAGTGAGAGAGAGATTTTTTGTGGGAAGGAGTTTATATGTGTGGTTATATGGTTCCCTTGAACTTGCGGCTCGATAGCGTAGCGGCGCGACGAGGAGACTGCAGGAATCATGGGTATCGTAAATCTAGATGCTAAAGTAAATTTTGTACAGGTATTATCGTTACAGTATGTATTTTATTATATGAGTGAATTCATTTCAAATTGAACGGCCCGACTAAGTTCGTATCACCGATCATTTTATTTAATTTAAGTATGTTATTCTTCTCTTAAAATGATTTGGCACATATTTTTTTATTTTTCGATTGCACTAAAATTTCACCTGGTTTGCAATGTTTGAGATTTTTTATAATATCCTGACTTTGCCCCTGGTAGAAATTAGTCCATTAAAAATGGACAGGAAAACAGAAACTGGCCATTGGCAATGGCTAGTTATTAGACACAAATGTAACGCTTTTTTCCATCAACTTCTCCCATTTAATGGAATGCCCATAACCTCAAAATTTTCACATTAAAATTTCATAACAATTTAATCACATATTGTAAAACTTATACTCTTAAGAGATTGTTTACCTGAATATAAAAAAATTTAGTAGTCTTTGTACTATTTACAGCTTTAATCTATAAGATATAAACCAAAATCGTTATTTTACTACGTGACTCTATCTCTCTCTCGCTCATCGCCATAATAAATTGCTTGTTACTAGATTTTTAATAGCTTCGTCGGCTAGCTATTTTAACTAGTATTAACGGGGTGGTATAGTCATACCATTACCGACCGAACATTTGACACAGTTTCAAGCTTATAAAAAAAAATACGTAAAATCACAAAAAATCAAGAGAACACTTCGCTGCGATTTTGAACGTTCTATCACCCAGTAAAAGTTTGGAGTCGGAATATCAAGTTGTTTTTGCAAAAACTTTGAACGAAACCGAATTTTGTTTTGTTCAAAGTTTTTGCAAAAACCACTTAATATTTCGACTTCAAACTTTTACTAGGTGATAGAACGTTCAAAACCACAGCGAAGTGTTCTCTTGATTTTTTGTGATTTTACGTATTTTATTTTTAATAAGCTTGAAACTATGCCAATTGCTCAGTCGGTAATGATACGGCTATGGCACCCCCTTCAAATGCCAAATTAATAAATAATACAACAATTTGACCATTTTTGCAACCAATAAATGTGAAAAATAGGTTGAAAAAATCGTTACACTTATGGTGGAAAACTGGAATCCATTTTTTTACCATCTTGGTTCAGACTAGCCATTTACTACCTAAAACATGATTTCTATTTCTACGAGGGTGCAATTTTATTTTTCAAAGTTATTTTCAAACTAGTGTGATTTTACGAGTTTTTTAAGCATTCGAGTAAACTATACGTGATTATACTCAGTTTGATGGCCTCTTTCACCCCTGCATGATATTTTGATAAAAATTAAAAAATTCGTAAGATGATATGTAGTTTTCACTAAAAAATGCACTTTTAAAAAAAATGTATTTTTCTCATAATGGACAGTTTCTTTTTCACTCAATTTTTTTGTGGGTAGCTAGCCTCAATACCTATTTTTTAGTATATATAGCATTTTCTATTTATTTGTTGTTCAAGTGATATAAAAGAAACAAAGTAGTACATTTCGATACTAGTACTGCGTGACAGTAATTTTAACCTCGTGCGACCTTTTCACCCTCGCTTCGCTCGGGCGGAAACCGCCCCTCTAGCGTACAATCACTTTCACGCACTAGTATCGAAATGTAGCATTTTTTAAAAGAGTGCGCGAAACTTGCTTTTTCGTGCTTGTTTTGCATGCGCGAAATAGTGGTTTTACACACGGCGTGCCTAAAGTACGCACAGGCGCAGATCAATTTACTTCGCGCACTCGTGGTGAAAATCGCGGGAAACCTGTTGAGTCGACCATGTGGTGGAAGAGCACGAAATCCGGAGAATATACTCTATACAATGCCGCATTCCGCGCCCTGCTTCCCACCTCCTTAGGATCTTGCCCTCGATCCGTGTCTTCACACTCGCCCAGTTCATAATCATGGTTTTCCGAGTTTCGCTCAGTCCATCAAAAAAAAAAAAATAATAAAGTTCGATACATATGGGCGATGCGGGTGATTCTTGCACTTCACCCGTGCAAGAATTACCCGCTTTGCACACTTGTACCGAAATATACTATTTCCAAACTAAGTGCGCAAAACTCGACGATTTTCTATGCCTATTTAGCGTACGTACAGTGTAGGATTTTCGCATTCTTAAATCGCAGTGTGCAAAGCGCTCACTTTGCACAGTGTGAGTTACAAATGCGAGAATTCCACACTCTGTGTACGCTATGCATAACCATTGAAAATCAATTTGTGCACACGTTTAAAAAAATAGCATATGCAATGTACTGTGTGCGAAATTGTACTTCTCATGTCTGTTTATAGTATGTGAGATATGATTACTTCGCACACTGGGCCGCAAAACGCGCAAATTTGGCACTACACACACTATATATAAACCGGCATAAAAGTAGAAAATTACGCAAACTGGGTTAAAAAAAATAGTGTACGATACGCGTGGGCGTATAACTTCGCGCCCTTGTATTGTAATGTATACTATTATGTTTCTTTTATATCTCTTATACAACAAATAAATCGAAAATGTCATATATACTAAAACATATACACTGAGAAAAGGATTTGTTTACTGTTAACATGGCATTGTAACTGTTAACATGCGTATGTTTAAATATGACCAAATATAAGCATTGTAACAGTTATAATGCCATGTTAACAGTTAAGTTACCATGTTCTCATAAACAATTTCAATATGTTACTTGAGAACATTGATATTGTAATAGTTACAATATGTTTATTATAGTAATTTTTTAGTCTAATGGCCAATTTTTTACCAGGATGATGTTGTTTTATAACAAAAACGTTTGAAATAAAAATATCATTTATTTTTTTACTCCAACGTTTCGGACATTTTTATTGTTTATCCTCATGAGGGACATAAACAATAAAAATGTCCGAAACGTTGGAGTAAAAAACTAAATGGAGTTTTTATTTCAAACCTTTTTGTTATATAACATCATCCTAGTAGAAAATTGGATATTAAATTCAAAAACTACAATTTACAAGAACTTCTACCATCAACTACTTTCAAATCTGAATATATCTTATTAGTTAATATAGATATTGTAACTATTACAATATCACATTTTATCCTTAAATATGTCAAATAGTTGTATTTCAAATAGATAAATATGTTAACAGTAACAATATTATTCTCTCAGTGTAGGTATTGAGGCTAGCTACCAACACAAAAAAAAATTTGAGCGAAAAAAACTGGCCTTTTAGAGAAAAATGCATTATTTAAAAAAGTGCGTGTTTCAAAACTGCATATCTCATGCATTTTTTAATTTTTATCAAAATATCATGCAAAAGTGAAAGGGAACATCAAACTGAGTATAACTACATATAGTTTACTTGGAAGCTTAAAAAACTCGTAAAATGACAATCGTTTGAAAATAACCTTGAAAAATAAAATTTCAAAGTCAGGATATTACAAAAAATTTCGAACATTGCAAACTGGGTGAAATTTTAGTGCAATTGAAAAATAAAAAAATATGTGTCAAATGAATGATTTTAAGAGAATAATATAGCATACTTAAATTTAAAATATGATCGGTGATATGAACTTAGTCGGGCCGTTCGATTTGAAATGGATTCAGTCATATATATACTTCTTTTACGATTCTTCAATTTTACATATTTTTCAATTCGGAATTGAATAAGTAATTCATCGAAAATTATTTGAATGAATGTGTTCATTCATGAATTCACAGTCATTCATCTACTATATCTCACGAAACTATAAGGAAAGTTGCATGCTAATCAAAATTCGCTGTTTGTAATATGATACCTTCAGAAAGGAATCCTACTATGCGAATAGCGCGCGCGTGTTAAGTTCATTATAATTTTAGAAGTATATATGTTCTTTTTAATTCAATGTAATACATCAATTATTTTAAATTAAACAAATAAAAAATTTTCTTAGTTTAACGTAATTATCGATAACAATTTCTATGATACAAAATAATTATTCGTTTACATTGTGTATTAGAACATTTTTTAATTATTACTAATTGCCTTTGGAACGTCTCCACATTCCTCGATTCTTATACAGTTTTATTACACTAAACGCACGAATGTATCTCTAATAATTTCTTCTTTTCAAACTACAAAACATTCTCCTCCAATCCAATATCGATTTCACTCCCAGTGTTAATAACTCGAAGTATCACACACCAAAATCCACGTGTACAGTGTAACCTAAAAAACTTTCGCAAATGTTAGCCGTAGAGACGACATATCGAACGTCATGCTCTCGCCGCAATAACATCCGCGCTCGCGTTCACGCATAACTCAGCCGCGAAATCATCGCAAATCGACTTGGCTCGCTCGCTCGCACATCCTGCGCGCATACACACACACATGCGCACGCACAGGAGACAGGCATTACAGATGTAACCCGCTGCTCGCGAGCGCGACATCTCGCTCGTATTTCCTTTTATCGAGGAAAAACGCGCGGGAGGCGGTGGTGGCGGGCGCAGATATTGGCTTGTCGCGCTGGCTTCCGGCACTTTATGCAAATTGGAGAAGAGAGAGAGAGAGGGAGGGAGAGGGAGAGAGAGAACATTCAATAATTCACGCGTGTGGAGAGAGAGAGAGAGAGACCGCCTAGGAATCGTGAGAATCACATCTTTCGATGATATAAATATATATTGCGTGTGCGAATGGGTGTGCGAATCACGTGACTGGGAGTGTGTGTGTGTATGGGTGGTGCAGGATAACTAAGAGAGAGATCGCGTGTAATTGGCTTGAGATTAGCGGGACGAGCTTTGTCGTGTGGTCGGAGTTCTTTTTGCTCGTTGGGACGAGATTGACGATTATGTACGAGTGTTTTTTCGCTCGTTTTTGCGGTCGGCGTTTTAACGCGATCTGTGTGGCCCGGCGGATGAATGAAGCCGTTTTACGCGAAGACGAAGTTTTGAAAGAGCGTGAAATACGACGACTGAAAAAACTGCTTTTACAGCTTCTTCGATTCGAAAATTTTTGTTTTTTTTTCTTTCCTTCTCCTTTTTGTGATTTTTGAATTTCATTTGCATATTGCAAAATCTTTTTATATGCATGCATTTTTTCCATTTTTGAAACTACAATTTTTAATGTAAACATCGGTTCAAGGTTCCATTAATATGGTCCTTTTAAATGTATGTTTGTAAAAATAATGATTGCCATTCCGTTTTAGCAGAATATTGATGAAGTTTGTAAATATGCTTACTTTAGAAATGATGTGGTTTCATCCATAACTGATCTTATAATTACAAATGCATAATGAATGTTTTTAATATGACAGCACTATAAAGAATAAAATTAACAAAAAAGCAACATGAAAACACGTATTAAAGGAAAACTTTAATTTAAAAAGTAGTCTTTTTCATTACAAACGACAAAACTGACATACGTCAATTTTTCAACTTCCTCAAAAAAAAAAAATCTTCATGAACAAACCTTTATATCTCTATTTGTCAACTCTTTAATTCCAATTGTCAATCACAACCGCAAAAACGACACCCACAAAACAATCCAGCGGTGAAAGCTACCCAAGAATTCCAAAGATGAAAAAAAATTCCCCGCAGAGGTCTAGACGGCGGGCCCACATATACCCCGGCGAATTTTCCCGGACCTCCGGCGCGCGGACCCGGTCGATCGATCACGACCGCCGGCGATTACGCGCGTCACTACCGATCACGCGCGCTCGTATAGGTACTTACCTTACTCGCGTATATCGATACGGTGATCGATGCACCGTCTCGGCTTTCGCTGGGCACTACTACACCCATATATACTTACGGCGCCGTGAATTATGGGCGAAAAGTTTCCGGGACTTGTTGTTTCGCGCGTATAACGCGGCCGCGTTTCAAGGGGATTGGATCGGAAGTTTGAGAGCGGAAGAACGAGTATCTGTGGGAAGTCGCGGAATGTCGCGTGGTTGGGGGGGTGGGGGGGAATTTTCTCGTGTTTGATAAGCAGTTATATCAGGATTCTCGGTTTGTCAACTACAAGTGTTGGTATATCTGTTTAATCATTATCGGGAAGTTGTATACTTCATTCGCCGTTTATCAGATAACCATCGGTATTTATTAAGTAATAAAACGCCATTGAATACCGGATTCTCAATGACGGATTCTCGGAATCGAAATTGATTAATAAATTTAAATAAATTTCTGCGCTGTTATTCAATAATCCTCGGTTATATATAGCTACGTTTCTCATTCAAAATCTACTCGACATACGGAATGTCAAACTACAATCATCGTGAATCGTATATAATTCCTAACATTCACGACTTTTTTTTCTCTTACAAATTAATCGCTTAGGTACAGAATTCTCTAAACCAATCACATAATCGCTACGATTACGAAATAGAAAACCGCACGACGAGAGCTCATCGTAATCGTCGATAACCGATTGCCGATAAACCCAGCGCCTTATTAACCGCTCGTCCTCCTCCTCGTCTCCACGGCCGAATTATCTCACTCCTTTCCCCCTGCAGCTCATGCGCAGGATCAGGTTTCGGTGCGTGCGGTCGCCACAGCGCCGCGGACAAATTCATGAATGACTCTCTCTCCCTCCCCCGGCAAGAGAGAATGGAGATTTCATTCTTCACGAGTTAATTTCGCCGGCACCGCGCGAGGATATCTTAATCCCGCGCGCTCGTCGCTGTCCTCGCCGTCTTTTTGCGCCACTCGCGAGTATATAGTCGACTCGAGACTGCCGGCAGTATATATTCCGCGGGATTCCGGTTTTTCGGTGGATTTCGCGTCGCGCACGTGTGTCTTTTATATGAAAATATATCCGGGGGAACCTGTAAAAGTTGTAACTCGCGCCGGGGAATGGATTGGTCCTGGTTCGCGGCAGCTCTTTAAATTACGGGATTATGCAATTTTTTGCGGCTATCTCCTGATTCTCTCCTCTTTTTCTTCTCCGTTTCTCGTTTTTCGCCTCTCGTGTATCGCATCGGTTACGAAACCCATCGCGAGGACCACAAGCGTCGCGAAATTGCCCGGCCAGTCGGGTTTGCCGACTCGTGTATTTTAGAAATTAGCTGAAACTGTGTATACACGCGCGGCTATATCCTCGTGCAGCAGCAGTGGATCGTGTGCCTCGTGTTTGCCCTGTTTTACTCGCGCGCGCGCAATTTCTCGTCGTAAAAACGAGTTCCTTACTGCTCGTTTTCGGCCCCGGCGGAACATAGTACTCGCTCGCCGCATATATTCTTTGCGCTTTTTTCTCGCACTCGAGGGGTCCGCGTGCAGTGCATACAACCAGTTTGTCTTCGCCGACTAGTATAATCGAGCGGGCGAGGATGTTTCATTTGAATTTTAAACGGCCAATCAATTAATTAACTTCAATTAGTAGGCAAATAGTGACAGATTTAGTGGCGCGATAAAGGCCGCGTCTGTATACTTCACGGATCCTGCGTGTGTATATGCGTGTGCAACTTCAAATGTTATTCTCTCTCGGGCTTTTAAGTGTTATCTTCGGAATATACAATTTATAACTGCTTATCGGGGCTTGGATCTTTTTGTGTGGTTCGCTGAAATAAACATCTGTAGAGTATAATTTTAGCTTTATCCTAGGAGATTTTTTTGCAGATGCGCTTATTATTAGTTTGTCGAAGAAGTTTACAGATCGCCGTATCTCCATTATGCCTGTAGATAATAGTATTAAGATGCTCATCAGATTGTTTATGGTTATCTTCTCTTCTTCGAATGCTAATTCTGTTTTACATATTACTTATTATATTGTCTGAAAATTCAAATGAAGTTTTTCAGACGATAAAATGTGCATTTATGAAGTTAATGCATATAAATGGCTTTATCTTCAAGATAAAGTTTGTAAATAAGTTTTGAATTCATTTCGCAAGGAAATAAGGAAAACTTATTTAATAATGATAAAAATTTTACAACTTACTTTGATATTACTAAAGTCCATAGTAACTATTTTGCTCTAATAAATACTAGGCTATTTAGACGCTTTTATCGATTAGTACGTAATTACTTACTCCCTGAATTTGAATCAGTGCCTATGCACTGATACCAAATCAGAGATCTACTTATAACTGACAATCAGTGAATATTCACTAATTATCGGTGGATTTTTACAGATTATTCGTGATAAGTATACCACTGATTTGGTATCAGTGTATATGCACTTATTTAAATTTAGAGAGTACCCTGTTGAAAATAATCACATGATTTAATTACGTGATTAAAGCACGTACCGAAATGATGTAATGAAATCACACATTAATCACGTGACGTTTTTGACCGGTTCATCACGTGATTTAATCACGTAATTTTCAAAAACTATGAAATTAAATCACGTGATTATTTTTAATAGGGAAATTCTTATAAACGGATATTACGTGATTTTTTTTAAATCACGTGATAAAATTACGTAATCTACCTTTTACACTCAGAAAACGATCCTCCTGCGCAAAAAATCATCATCCCGCTACAGGAAGCTTAACTTCCTGTTGTAAGATAATTCCTCCTTCCATAGAAAGATATCCTCTTAGTCCTATTTTTAGCGAAAATCCTCTTGCGACAGGCAGATTCTCGTTGATACAGGAAGATCGTTTTCTGAGTATATATTAACAATTCGTATAAACGAAAATTACGCGATTTTTTGAAAATTACGTGATTAAATCATGTGACGAACCGGCCAATAACGTCACGTGATTAATTACGTGATTTCGTTACATAACTTCGGTACGTGATTTAATCACATACTTAAATCATGTGATTATTTTCAACAGGGTAAAAAACAATTAATGAAAACCATTTACTATAATTACATTGGAACAAAAACTTTGTAAGCTACATGCTTTATATCTTTCTATTACTACCGAAAGTCATCATCTTACTTAGAATCTACAATTATCTCAACCTCTTCACACTCGCAAACCCATCCGCACTTCACGGATTTCCACATACACCATCAACCGCTAAGTCCACCCATTAAACCTTAATGAAATAATGAAAGCGTATAGTCGAACGCAATATAGACTACGCAGCTATATATCTCCTCGAAGCATCTCTCGAAGTCGTCGTCCTCCGCCCTGCTTGCTACATATCGATCGCGCCGTCAGTCTGCGTGTGATATGACTTCCGCTATTCGCTCGTGGAATCGAGATTTTTGCGCGCGACGCCTCGATTATATTCGGAGAAGAAGAAAGCCGATCGTTATCGTCGCGAAAGGTTGTTTTCGCGCACGCGGCCGTGAGATTATTTTGGCAACGGTGTATTAATTAAAGGTTCTTTATTGCCCGGATCGTTTTTCGCTTTGACAAATAACGCGATTGATGGATCGTAGGAGGAAAAATGCGCGGTGTGCGGCTGATGTAATGCCTAGTCGCTTGTTGCTTCTATTTCGGCTGATTTACGAGGATGAGGGTGTTAATTGAGGGTTTTCTATTATTGAGGATTGTGACTCGTTGGGAGTCAGAAAAAGAGTCAGTTGGTGAGAAACATAAAAGTATATGTGTGGATTGATCTAACGCAAAGATGGTATTAAGTTGACTTTAGTAATTCGGTTTACTCGTTGGTTACATAGATTTTAGAATTTTGAGTCGTTCAGCATAAATTGATGTTCACATATTGTACAAAACATTATTTAAATATGAAAATAAATAAATTGTGCAAAATTTTTTATGCTTTCGTTTATTTGACTGTCATTAAAAACACAAAGCATTATATAATCCTACATTGTTGAAGTAAAAAATTCATCATTTCCAGAATGAAAAACCAATAATGACTCATCATAACGACAGTTATGATCCATCACCTTGATCATCATAATAAACTCATACGATCGGGAATCCGCCAAAGGTCGTAAATTATTTTTAGTTTATTTATGACAATCTATAAGCTGACCTCGTAATGTTTCTGAGAATTCTACTTGATAGTCCAAGTCCATATCCTCTGCTCGAATAAACAACTCAACGCGGCGCTGCATTTGCGTGCGCGAGCGCCTCGATTTTTCGCGACTTCACGTTCCGCAAGAAACGCCGATTTAAATTGCAATTGAGCGTTATTGACAGCTGCAGATATCGGTTAGATTAAATAAACGAGATTTAAAAGTGCAGTGAATATTGAAATGTATGAAAACGAGGAAATGATCAAAGATTTTTTTATAAAATTTTGAATGCCAATATTTTATGCCGTTAATTTATAATCGTGTATGTATAATTGCAGGTTGTGGTTAGTGGTATTCTCGAATGCACGTAATCAATAATACGTAATGTTACGGTAACTCTTTTTATCTTGATGGCACATAATAAAATGTGTATGACATACTTAATTAAAAATTGATTTGATCTGAGTGCCATATTCATAATTCAATCACGTCAACGCAGTATTCGTAATTCTTAAATTCAATTCGCATCATTTCTTTTATAATTTATGATAAAAAGTATATGATTTTAAAATTTTATTTTCTTATACTGCATCTACAACATCAATAAGTTTTGGCATAAATTGCCGTTATTTCTTAACTATTTTCTTAAGCATTAAATTGGTGTATACATTTATTTGCAAAAGTAATCACCATCCTCATAGATTTTTAAATAAACGAAGTTATAGAAATTCACATGAATGAAATTACGCTTGTACCTGAGGATTCGTCAAGCTTTCCTTATACCAAAAAGAAATCCTGTTTCACGCGTATGCGCGTGAAAGCCAATTCCCGGCTGCCATGTCACCTTCGCGCCTGATTCTTGCAGATCGCGCAATCGGAGGCGACGCTCTCAGGGTTGCGAGCGCGTGTGGCGTGGCGATGGCGAATTTTATATATAGAAACTATACGGGAAGTGCGAATAATTTATGGTCTTTGTGAATGGAGTATTTCTGCGGGCGGCGGCTGCGGCATCTGCGCTCTTGGAAATCGGGGCTTCCCTTTTTATTTCTCGAATTAAGCATAATGAAGATTTACGAGTGAATTCGTTAGTAATTGAGTTATTAACATTACAAAGCGTCTGGACGTTTTATATACGTGGATCGTGGAACTTTTTGGTCATCAATATTGAACGTTTTGGTTGTATGGGTGGTTCTCGCAATGTCTAGTATTTTAATATCATGCTTACGGTATTTGATGGATAAAAATTGATTTGTAAATATGATTTTGTTCGGCGTATGGGTGTAGCTGCACGTGGAAATAATGATTCTATTTGGTTTTTTGAAAGCGGTTTAATATTGTGGAAAATGATTTTTTAGCCTCAGGAAATAATTAATAGTTCAATAAAACTACGAAGTCACTTTTATGTGAATCAAAAGTTGAATAAAAAAACCGAAATATTCAGAGAAAACAAGTGGAAAAGTTTTAAAGAGAACATAAATTATTGTTAAATCTACATTTCAATGTTGTTTACCCTCACATTGTGCGACTACCCGTTGAAGATTTATGAATGCAATTGAAATGCAATAATCCTTGTTTATTATAGTATATGTAAATCTCATTGTTTGTCCTATTCAGTCGTTGTCATTCAATAAGGTACATGAACAACACAACGAACAATTTCTAATGCTAATCGATTTCACAATATTTTTCCGTTTACTATAACACATACCTATACTTGAATTAACTTTACCAGCTATATCAAATAAATATACTCATTTGCTACACTTTAGCTCGTCGAATAAATACGCGTCATAAATCCGACCTGCATTTCAAATTTTCATCTAACACTAAAGGCCAACTTCAAAAGAGAAAGCCTTTATCTACGCCAATAAATTTTCCGGCACACGTAGACACTGTACAAGTGTCCATTTCCTGCATGATTTACATCTACTTGTATTATTCCTGGCGGCTAATAATAGCCAGCAAACTTCACACGCACAACTCAAAGACAACATACACTGGAAACTTCAAAATCGCATCACCCAAACGTCGCGATATACAGAGACGCACAAACGACCATTTCCGTCTCCTTGCGCGAAAGGATTTGTCTGGCGCGCGCGCGTCGGAAATTATTACAGATCGCTCTCACTCGCTCGGCAGTGAACACGCCTACCGGCACTCCCAGAGAAAAAGAGAGAGACGCGCGAGCGAGTCTCCCCCTCCGATAACGGCAGGTGTGGGCGCGAGCGCGCGAATCGTGAATGGAGAGTGAGGAGACGTATCGGACGGGCTTCCAAGATTTATGGGAATTCTATCGGCTCGTTTATCGCGCGCATGGGTTATTGCCGAGAGGACCGAGACTTGTGGTTTGACGTAATGATGTTCATTATAAGGTAGGCTGCGAGCGGGTTTTGCAAAGTGTTTTGGGAGATTTTTAAATTTTGTTTGCTTGCGAAATGTGAATTTTTATTTTTAGGATCTCGTCTGGTTTTGAATATTGCAATGTTTCGAATTTGTAATGTAAGCTCTCGTGTTGTAAGAAAGGATGCCGTAATAAGATCAATATTTTTTTCCACTTTCGAAATAAAGTGGAACACAGTTTTTTTTTTTGAGAATTTAATAATGGCTGTCGTACATGTTCGACGTTTTTTAGTATTTTTAGTGTTTTATACAGGTTATAATACTGCGTTTAGTTCAAAATACTAAAACACTTTCCTATTCTTTGATTACAAATAGCAATTCTCAATTTTACAATAATACATTTTAATACATACTTAATCGCAAAATGTCTGAACAATAAATGAGCTGCGTCACTGAAAGATCATTTAATTTAAAGACAAGCTTTGACCTTGAATTTCTGCAGTAAAATTTTGCAAAAGTTAATGTGCTTTTCACAGTATCAGCAAACAATGATAGTCAAAGCTTTCACCTTGAACGGTTGCAGTAAAAACTTAATTTCTTTTTAATGACATGTGCGATTTTCGGTTGATTGATTAAAATTTTATACCGCTATCAAAATTGCACAGTAACGAGCTATTAGCCTGGATGAATCCTTGTACGCAAGCGGACTTTTTCTCACGTTCCGCATTTTTGGAACATCCATCAATTTCTCGGTGACCTTCATTTTCTCCTCTTCCGTTTTCGAATCTTCTGCGATTAAGACATACCTCGAGAAAATTGTTCAAATTTATGTGGTAAAAGTGCGCATGACTTTCAGAATTGGTTGGTAATCTCGTAACTTCCGATAAAGAAAAATGTAATTCATTATAACGACTGGCTGAAAAGTTCCATCAATTTGCATGGAATGCTTTTAATGCAACGTCCAATATCGATTCGTTTCATAAACAACGATATTCGACCAGAAAATGGTAGAGATTCTTACCTTCATTAACGTCAATTCGTAACAGCCGACATTTCGATGAAATATTTATGGGGTTAATGTACTCTCTCGATAGGCAGTGATATTAATTTCCATCAAAAGGACCGATATTGGAAATAAAGTTATTTTACATATTTTTTATCACTGAACATGCAATAAATTACCGTATTAAGACTGAGGTTATCACCTAGAGTTCATAAACAACAGTAGATTAGAAAAATTTGACGTTTGCTGGCGAAAGTCAGGTAAAATACTGTAAAATTATGCAACAAGTTCATGAAAGCGTACTTGTCAGGATACCGACGTAGATAATGCCGAGATTAGGTGAGCTATACCGTAAAACCACTTAACGTACATTAATTACACTACAACCCGTAATAATTTGTAGTTTTTTGAGAATATTAGGTTGCTCATTTTTATATGAAATAAAAAATGTTCGAAACTGTTTGAGGAGGATCGTATACATTTCTTTTTTAAATGCTTGATTGCGACATGATTAAATTTATAATTTTAATAATCTTGAAATACATATTTGATATAAGTTATTATTATTACAAACTGACTCCCGGTGTACATTATCTCACTCTTCCCTACTTCTACAATATTATGAAAGATTCTACTGCCTGTTGATGATACAGTAAACAATATGTATTACTTATTGAGCTTTCACAATTATTTCTTAATTATAACTAATATAATTTTTATATTCATATATACATAATAAACATAACTCAATCAACCAATATACTTTGCATTTTCTCAAACGATACCCTGACCCTTTCCTCAAATGTGTTCTAGATCAAGGCGGTAGTCATGTCACGGGCCTGGGACGCCGCGCTAATCGAGTTCAACGTCGGCCCAGGTGGATCGCCACGCCCGTACAACAACAACTCGTCGCCCCTTTGGCAGCTCAACGGCACCACCGGCAGCGTCGGTCAAAGGCCCGCGGCGCACTGAGCCACCTCCGACTCACTCCTGCGCGAACCTACTGTGCGGAAGAGACAGAGAGAGAGACACGCGCGAACGCTAAGTGGGAGGTGAGAAAGTGTGTGAGAGTGTAAGCGGCTAGACGATAGAGGCAGATAGAGAAGAAAGAGAGGAGAGGAAGACGACGACGAAGAAGAGAGAGAAATCATCGTCAACGCCCGGATCGGTATTTCAGATCGATCCGCGCGCCTAGGAAGCGACGGCCTTCCCGCTGGCCTGGCCAGCTACTATGCGAATTGAAGCTTTTGGCGCACTCGTTGCGGTAAGCATTGTTTGGGTTAAGGTTTATTCGGAAGATATCAATGAATTGAATGAGTTTAATCGATTTTGTTAAAATTAAAGTAATTAAAAAGAAAAAGTTTTTTGTTTCGCGTGCTTTTGATGACCAAATATTGAGCGTAGGTGTTTATAATAATATAATAAGTAAAAAAAAACAATAAATTAACTTGTTTTGAGAAAAGACTCCTTACATAATTAGTTATAAAACTCATTCATTTTAGTCGTATTTTCTAATGTTTTGATTCTAAATATTCTAAAATTTCCATACGTCAAGCAGCTCGTTTCTCACCTGTCAAAATCAAAGACTAAGAATTTCGCATTCCGTATTTTATATCTATTCTTAAAATAGACGTAATTAAGGAAATGTATTTTTTTTAGGAAAATGCACATAACTCTGAGATAGATAAGACTAGCCGACGCAACAATTCAGACTGAAGCTTTATTTGAAAAATCAAGCGCGGTTTATTTTGATCTAGGCGCTCCTACTCTGATTTACACGATTAGCGCAAATGCTCGTACAAATTTACTTTCACCGCAGACAATAAACGTTGGAATGCGGAATGTAACATCCTAACAAAAGTCAACGAATATAAGCTCCCGTGAGATAATAAACCTCCGCAGAGAGCTATCTAGACAATACAATTCTTAAGTCTTCTGGATTATCAAAATATAACTTTTAAAAAAACAATCTTTTTATATATATTACCGTAAATCTGTGTGCGTAGATAAAGATACGATCTAGAAATTACCCATAACGTATAATGTAACAGTTCGATAAACATGAAACTCTTAAACCATGCGTTAAACCAATAACCAGACTACTTTACAGGCGCATTATAGGCTTACACAACTTGCAGAGAAAACATTATGACTACCGCACAAAAGTATAAATTTGATTCATGCTTCAATCTACGTCGCATTCAAACTGCTTCTCACATACCCAATACACTAGATCGCCTCAGTCCCAACAGCATATATATTAAACCAACACCACAATCCCATTTGTACTAATTTCACTTAGTAAACAACGTACAATATGTATACACCAAACCCCGCATGCACCGGCACCATCCATTACTCCATATACGCAGACACATCCGTTTGCGCAATATCAGTCGCCGATCTGCGCGGCTCTCACTTACACACACACTTATCAACGCGGCGTGGAAAATTAATTCGCCGCTTAAAATAATCCGGCAATAAAACTATCCCCTCACTCCACGTGCACATATAATATATCTATCTCGATCTCGGATCTCGCGGAATATAATAACCGCCTTCGCGCTCGCGCCGTTCGAAAAACGAAACCCAGAAAAGCGGCGGCAGGGCGGCGCCGCGTATTATACACGCGTATATGAGTGAAAGGTTAAACTACCGGCGTGGCGAGGCGCACTTGTAAACAAATGCCGCATTATCGCGCCGATTGGATTAGGTGCAGCGGCGAGAGAGAGAGAGACGGACGCGCAAGTAGCAAGGGGGAGGCGGCGCGGCTGATAAGAATAGTCGGCGGCGCGGCGTACAGTAATAGCCGGCGAAATGCCGCGCGCCCTGCTATTTATAGCGGCGGGGCATTGCTGCGGTCGATTTTCATCGGCGCCTATACTGTACACGCGCGCGTGTGTGTGTGCATGTGTGAAGGGGTGTGTAGTGGAACAATGGGGAAATCCGAGGTGCGACGACGACGATAAGCAAGAGTGCAGTGCATGCCGACGGCGGCGGCGGACGGCTTCCGAATGCCGATGTGGCGCGAGCGCGGAGAGCATGTGCTATACTTGCGGACTGTGATGGGATGAGTCAGGTTTAGGCTACTGAGAAGAGATTGGGAGGATGTTTGAATTAAAATTTTGAGGAGGTAGCTTGGTGGGTTTTTTGGAGGCATTTGTGGTTGTTTTTATTGAGTGAGCTGTTTAATAAGCTGTTTAGCTAATAAGAATTACTATAATACATATAGTAACGTCGGAATATATTTGAAATATCAAAATAATGTCTGTTTTATAGTAAGAATTCGTATATGTTTAGTAATTTTTACTACTCTCTAAAGTTGAATTAGTGAAAATTGCTCCACCATTTCAATTAGTAGAAAAAACTTCTAATTTATTAGTGAATATTCACTATTTCATTTAGTAGTTTATTAAAACTACTATTTTGATTAGTAGTTTTTAAAAAACCACTAATGAAATAGTGAATATTCACTAATAAATTAGTAGTTTTTTCTACTAATTGAAATGGTGGAGCAATTTTCACCAATTCAACTTTAGAGAGTATGTATATTGCAATATTTACTATGTACATAGGAATTTTTACTATAAAACATAGTAATTAGTTTGATACTGCAAGTACGTCCTTTTTTCTCAATGTATTAAATTATGATTTGACGTTTTAAAAGTGAGCCTTCAAATTATACAGGTATATAGGAGTATGATAAAGGCAATTGATCTATATAATACTACGTGACAGACTAATTTTAGTACACTCATCAAACATGAAATGTGCTCGAAACAAAATTTAAATTGAACGATGCATATGTAGGTTCACCGAGATTGATATACGTCCCGCCCCGGATTTTGATACGTGCGATTTTTCACGTGAAAATCGTTTAAAATTAACGTATCTGATTATACACTTATCAGATTCAATTATCGATTTTGCCGATCGATGGAAACGGCTTTTTTGAAATTTGCTCTTCATACAGTTATATTGAATTTCTCTATAAGATACTCTTGATACAAAATTAAGCACGAGTAAATCACCCACGATTTCACAAAAATATAGAACAAAAACAATTTAATAAGCCCTTTCTAGAATATTTTAAAACACTTAAAAATATTATATGAAGTGTGTCATTCAGTATATAATCGGGAAGTGGAATAAAGCGATATTACCATACAAATACAGCGATAATTTTTCAACCTACTCGCCTTCTGTCAATAAAAATGTATAAATCTCACGCGATGTCAGACCACTTTCGAATTCACTAACTTTATCCCTTACAAGGTGTCCGTTTTAACACTCCCGCATGCGTCGTTAACCGCGCCATTAAACGCCATTAATAAGCGCAGCAGGAAATACAGCTGACAAATTGAAAATCCGCGCCCCCGTCATTCTCAAAAAGGATTCGCGCGTAAATCCCGCTGTAATTGGCCGCTTTCGTTCAAAAGCGACTAATCCGACGTTTTATAAAGAGTCGATCTTCTGCAAATTTTTGCACTCCATCCAAGCGCCGCGTGATAATCCTATTACGCATGCGCGAGCGAGCGCACAGATCGCGTTGCTGAGATTAAACGTCGACTTCCTCGACTGGCTGCTTCTCTCGGTACATATATATACACCTCCCATATACGTATGTGTACATGTACGATCACTCGGGCGTACAATATAATCCGACTCGGGCGCCGATGATCCTCCCGCTTGCTTGGAATAATTATATATAAGTAGGATGGCTAGGAGATTTTTAAGGTTGTATGGGCTATATGCAAAAAATAATGTCAGATCAATAAAGTTTCGTCAGCAGGTCAATAATATCATTATAAACGTCTCTGCCAAATTTGAATATGATTTGCGAGCTATAGTTTTCGAGATACTGTAGTTTAAAATTAACGTGGGTTCTTATAGAGATTCTCTGAATATGGCTAGACTCGTCGTAGTTATTGAAAAAATTAAGTTGAAAAAATAGTGTTTAGTTCTTGTAAATTTGTGTATACGTAAAAGAAAACCTTTGTAGTCGATTGCAATTGAAATGAATTGCTTTTGCGAGCTAGTATTAAAGTTATAGCATAAAAACTGTGTAATAAGGCGTACAGTCATACCAAAAAGAGAAAAAAATGAGCATTACAATGTTCTAAAACCGATGTAAAGTTTTCTTCATAGTTCTAAAAAACATTTTACATGTTTGTTTACTCTTAGTATTGTAGAATATTACTGTTTTCGACCAATTATTATATGACCAAAATATTTGTCTTAAATTTTTGAATGAGACCTTACGGCCAATACGACCTTAAGGTTGCGCGGATGTTTATGCGCCGGTGTCGTCGACGCGACGCGTTGGTTTTATAGTAGAGTGGCGTTTCTTACTGCAAGATGATTTGAAGAGGTCTCGCGGCGTTTATGGAGTGGAAGGTTTACGCCGGGTGCCAAAGGTCAAGCGCTTTGTGCCTGCGCGCAACGTATTTAGCGGCAAGGACGCGCGAGAGCGAGAAGATACACGCGGCTCTGATGACCTAGTGAGCGAAAAGTGAGCTCGTCCTTTCACGATCACGATGACTTCGCAAATATCACATCGAAATAAATATATAATTGATATCGAGTGTTGTATATTATTTGGATTTAATTGGACGACACTTTAATTTGAAGATGATGATTGAATTCAGTTTAATAATTCTAATTTCGAAACGATTTGATTTGGAAAAATATGAGCAATTAAAAATTATAAGTTTGCATTTATATTAAATCAAAATTTAAAATCGCGTGATACGAACTCGGTTAAAAATAACACATCGTACGAGGTGCAAAAATAAAAAAAAGAACAACTAAAAAAAGCATCATATCCACTTTCCCAGCTAATATTACACTTACGTCACTGCATCGCGTTGACACACAAAAATTCTCACTATATACAAAGCCGCCTGGTCATAGCGAACCTGCACTGGTCGCGCGAAAGATGAGTCCACTGGTGATGCGTCAAAAAGATAACCGCGCGTGCCAGTACGGCGAAAAATAAAAATCGTCAGGGGGCTAAGACCGCGCGCAACGTCAATGGACGCGAGATGGTATAATTATTGCGCGAAGAGAAAGGAGAGAGGGCGCCTTATAATTTAATCGCGGTCGGGAGCTGCGGTCAGCGCAAGGGATTCCCGTAATCCGAGATGCAGTGCAAGTGGAGAGGTAATGAAGGAGAACAATGGTGTGAGTCGGGTGGCAGATATATGAGTTCGCGGTTGAGTGAAATGCGGTGATGAAATGATTTTTAAGAGAGAAAGGTTTTATTGAATTATATTTGGAAGAGGTAGATGATTTTTGTTTGTTAGCATAGATGCAAATGGGGACGTGTTTTGCTTGTACGAATTTCAAAGCACAGGCGGCTAGCATTAATCATACGTTATATATGTGTTAATTGGATTCTTGTTACGTGTGGTAGGTAATCTCAATCGAAAAGTTTATTGCCGAGATTAATAAGTGTTTATCGAATGCTTGCCAGCTGAGTATTGCAAGTAAAGATCAATATATTGATGGATCGGCGCGTGCTTGATTTACAGTCGGTACCGCGATAGTTGCTTACAAGTATATAGGTATATCGTAAGGGTAAATAGGATGCAGCCAAATTGGTCACTTGCAAACTCAAAGCCTTTATCGAGCTCTATTGTCTCAAACAAGACCGATTTTAATTTGTTTAATATGTTCGCCGATGATTTCAATTATGTCTTACCGATACATCGTAATCGTCCGTGATCCGATTCTTGGAATATGTTTTTGACGTACTTAGCTTCTTACTTAAATTACTGCAATAAGTGCAAATGAAGCCTCTTACGTGAAAAAAGAACCACGTTAATTTTCAGATGACTGATCAACAGATTATCGACCTTATTGAAAGAGGATTTGGTCCTATTTGATATATGAGATGGCTCAAATATTACACAAAGACGAGACCCAACTCATTATATAAATAAAATTTTAATATTGTATTTAAATTAAAAATTAATTTCAATTTTTACGTTACGCAATTTCAATACTTTAAACTTAAAATCGTTACAAGTTTTTAAAGCAAGATTAAGTACGCTCAAGTGTAAAAATTACGTGCGTATGAAGAATCTTCAGCCCATATATGACACATATATACTCAAACTACTTTTCCTTAATCTTTTTCTCACCCTGTCTGTGACGACGTGTTGGAGAGTCATTAATCAAAGACTAAAAGCACTTTACGTACTTGAAGTAGTCAACAAGTAGCTCCTTTGTTTTTGAGAAACTATAAATAGCCACTAGGGAAAATTTCAGTTGCGATTACAGTAAAATAAAAGAAAAAATACATTATTTTATGCTCTATCTGATGCATTTCGCAACCCTTTCATTGAAAAAAAAATGCGAGAAAGTGGATTACCAAACGTGAAAAATCAACATAAAACAAAAACGCATAAGCTTTGTTTCATTAATATCGGTTCAGTAGAAGCTGAGATCTCTCGAAGTATATACACATATACATACACAAGCACTTCCATACAAACATTTTTCGAAAAATAAGTATTTTGACTCCAAATGACTGAAAACATATTTCTAACATGTCTTTAAGAAAAATGAAATTTTTACTATTACAAGGCTTTCTTTAGAAGGAAGCAAAATTAGAGCTTCTTATCTAGGTTAATCCCTAAATATTTATATATGTATTTATTAAATGTCACTTCGTATCTATTTTTTCAACAATTATTCAAACCATAAACGCCACTTGAACGTAATTTTTCAGCTATTACAACAACATAAATCTCTAAATAAAAACTCGGAACATCAAATTAAATCCCGTGATCGCCAGCGGCTCTCGGCGCCGCGATAGCAAATAAAGATACAATAGGCGCATCTCCGCCGTGCGATCTTTACGACACTGTTTGCCTAACAGTCCCAATAATCATACCCTTCGTCCCGCTCAATCAGCCATCTCTATACCTCGTCCCCAAAATTCTCCTCCTCCCTTCCAATTTACATACACGTCATGCTATATACACGCACACACACACACACCGGCTCAATAAATCCCACCCAACTGATCGGCTCGCATCGTACTCACTCTCGTCTCGAAATTTATTCCCCTTGCATAACAATCGCGAATTAAAAAGGGCCCCGGCGTTCTAAATCAAGCGCGCTATCGCGCCGGCGCATCTCCGCGCGCATAACGGAGCCTGTAATTTAAAACAATTTGAAAATGGCATGCGTTGATGATTTACACGCGGGTCGTGGGTGCGCGCGTGCACCCGGGGGCTACTCGTTGCACGCTCGGCCCGACGATCATCTTCCCATGATCAGAGTGCGCGGCCGCGGCAGGAGAGAGAGTTGCAAAATTGGACGGAGTTGAAGGATTAGACCCCGTTTGAATAGGGCAGGGGTAATTTGTTTAATAGATTTATTGGAAAGTAAAGGCTGTGCGGCGCTGCGAAGTAGCGCAATTTGGTAATTTATGGGTATTTGATGTGTAGTGAATTAGGGTTCCGATTTAGCAGCGACTAAGTGGGGGATAAATATAACGATGCGTGGGTTATGGTCGCCAAAGATATAATGATTAAGTTAATATTGTGAACTGAACTGCTGTATTAAAAGGCTTATTACGACTTTTTGTATATACATTATGATTGATACGTGTCGGGATAGATTAAGAAAATACTTATGATAAATAAGCCTACTTTTTGAAAATTAATGTATTTCTTTATAGATTTGTGTTTATAATATAAAATGATACGTACGAAATTTCATAACAAAAATCGAAAATTCTGAAAAATATAGAATCAACTCGCGCAAAAACGGGTTACAACTCATTTGTCGACTCCCCACTATCGCGCCTGCTACCACAGTACCATATACTTACACCCACCGCACACGCGTTACCCAACATCAGACGTGACTTTTTTACTATAACGGCACTGCGCTGCGCCGCGCGACATGACCGACCGTCGCTACTGCTCGGTGTTATATCGAAATCAATTAGTAGAGCTAGTCGCTACTGCGCGCGCGCGTGCGCAAACTCTTACTTGCGGACTCAATTAATTTCGCGTGATCGATCGGCGATCAGGTTCGACGTTTCATTGGTGAGAAAAATTTCGGTTTTCCGAAATCACGCTCGATTTCCACACTTTTCAGCGCGGATTTTATCGCCGCGCGGTTAATTGATTATTTATGGCTGCGATTAATTAGCATAATATGTTGGGTTGGGTGGGTCAGAGTTATTCTCCATATACTTTGTAAGCTGGGGAAGTGAATTGGAGGTATGTGTCGATGTGAATATTGCTGAATATCCGTTAACTTTTATTCTCTTGTTAGAGTTTGAGTTGATTTTGAATCGAAATATTAATTATTATATAGATCTTCAAGATAGACATTTGCCTGGCAAGATTGGCGGTACCAAAAATTGGAAATGTAACGCACGGATCGATTGAATTATTAGCAGCAGCGTGGTTTTTATGATTTTATGGTCTAACGCGTATGCATGATTGAAAACTTGGTAGGTTTGTCGTGATTGATTATCTGTCAACTTTAGGTACCCTCTCAAAAATATTCTAATTATCATTACAAAAATTTAATCAATATTTCTATATATTTTGCACTGATTATATCTTCATTGATTAATCACGAGTGAATTTAATTTTCTTAATACCGATCATATATCAAACTAATATACTTTTTCTATAGACTTATAAGTATTTTTTAAGTACATTTTAAATTTCAGTTTTTGAATTCTTTTCATTTTCGAAAAAAATTTTAATTTAAACATCCTACAAGATAGCACTTAAGAAAAATTATGATGACTTTTTCGAACATTAATCTGCCTTAAGTGGGTACGAAAACAACGCGTCTTTACACGAGACGTAAAATGCTCACCAGCTATAAAAATATCACCGGTGAACGTTGGTGGTCGCGCGCGCGCGCGATTTATTTTTACGACAATGTCGCATGTACTTCTAGATGCTCGCGCATGAAGTAGCACTTGACGAATTCGTCGAAATTTGAAGAGAGACTAAATACACATCACGGCTCGATTGAGGCGATGGCCATTCAACTTCTATTACGATTTTCGGAGCAACTTTCTTCAGCCTCGCAGCGGGAGATGAGACTTTCTCTCGATTTTAAGTATCTCGCCGCGTACTTGTATACGAGCACTTAGGATCCTTGCTAAAAGTGTTATTCTTGCTTGTCGTCGCGCTGGAATTTTGGCCCTCGACACAACAGTCCTTTGGATTCGGCTCGAAAAATAAGCACTAGAACGCGCGCCCGCTCAGTTATAAAAACGTCGATACTCTTTGGTCAAGGAAAACACACGATGTACCGTACGGAATTTTAAAAATTTCGAAGATTAATGTCAGTTTATACATAGAAAATGATTATTTTTAGTATAAAGCCATGATTAAACAGTAAACGAAAATTTCTCATAATTGTAACTGAATTTTCCATTAATTAAACATTAATTTAAGAAAATATTGCTTATTATCTTTTGAAGAGCAACATCGATTTATTTGAAAAAGTACCGGTTCTCGGTAGGCTAAAATTGTACTTTAACAGATTAATTTTCTTAATTTTTTAAAAGTATACTATAGTATTCTAAGAATTCCATATGCCTAATTGAGACATCATTTCTTAAAAAGATTCATCTGCTAGATCTAAAAAAAAGGTCAATAAAAACACAATCCTTTAGAGCAATTTGTACACAGACTCCACAGATTGACCCGCTGTAAGTACGCGCTCCTCGCTCATTTGTTGCGCGAGTGAAAAAAGCGCGACGACGCGCGCGCGTCTTTACTTTATATGGGAACCTCGAGGGGGCGACGAGTGCGTGAGACGAATGATGAGCCCCGAAAAGGTGGCCGCGAGCTGCCAACGTCTTTTAATGCCCTCGCGCGCACAAACAGATGCTTTAACATAATTAGTACGGTAAATCGTGTCGCGTACATACGATGTGTATAACTTCAAATGTTTTTCTCGTCCCTCTTTTTCCTCGTCTTTGTTGTCGCGCGCGCGGTGCAAAAAATAAGTATGTGCGGGCACAGCAGTCCTTAAACCGAATTACCGTATTACTCGCCTTGATTGATAATGAGAGAGTTTGAGTGTAGTCGCTTCTTTGTCGCGTTCCTTTTTTTTTTTTGGCTTCCGCACGCGGGCAGATTAATTTTGACTTCTTTATACGGCGCGGAGGTATGATTTTAGATTTATGACAGGGAGACGAATTATTTATCGACGCGCGGTAAGAGACGAATGACCGAGGCCAATCAAATTTTTCGTTGCGTAAGCGTAGAAAGCACATTTTTTCCCTCTCCCTCTCTCTCATTCTCGAAAGATAATTCATCAAGCGTTTTATATGCGTATGCAAATATTGAATAATAGTCGAGTCGCGTCGTCTGTATGCGTTTGCGTGCGTGCGTGTGCCGAAGCGTGTCATTAAAGGTAATTGAAAAATTCTGGATTTTAATAACAAAAATATTTATTTACAAACTTGGGTGTTTATACCGTAAAGAGGAAAAGTTATTATGTAAACAACATTGCTTTATGGTTATGTGAAAGTTTGAAAACTGCAGACGCCTTCTTTTTCATTAAAAATTTACTGGCATTATCGATATTATTCGCAAAAAACTCTTTTAATAAATATTGCGCGATAAATATTACGTATGGTAAACGTATATATTGCGATATTGGATGTAACGATAAAAATAACCGATATTTTATTGAAATACCCCAATTACTTATTGTTCTTTGCAAAAATTAATCAAACATCATAACAATATAACAAAACTAAAAGATAATCGATAAATAACTCGGCAAAAATTTTTTTGCATAAACAGCTGCTCGACGCTCGATTGAACACATCCGACATCACAGACATAAGCATCATGGCTTTTCATCGCGAGTTTCCCGGCCTACGAGGCGGTTCTCACCGGCCAATCGCAGCCGCGACGAGTGCACCGAGCCAATCGTCGCTTGCCGTTTTTCATTCGCGATCGAGCCTCGCTGTATCGCTATGGCAATCACGCATGAATGACTGCGCGCGTTTCGTAATTCATTTTTACATATAGAAGCGGTGAGCGCGCGCCGCGCGCTGCCCGTTTAGCCGCTGCTGGCGTTCCTCGCTGAGCGTGTGCATATATAGTTAAAACGTATTTATTTCATTAAGGAAAAATCGTTTATTTAACGGGATGTGTGATACCGACATAATTTTTCATTGAGTATATCTTATGACTGTTCTAATAGAATCGCTCGAAAAAAATTTTTGAGTATAGTATATACTCATATTATATATATGGAGGGCGTGAAAATTGTGTTTTTTTTTCAAATCAATGTTTGAAAAGTTAATTTATTAAATAATGAAATTGGGTTGATTTTGAACTCGTGTGAGAAAATTGATACGTTAAATGCTGAATGTTATAAACTATAAAAATAATTCATTTAACTTTTTTCCTTTTAAATATTGGACTAAATGCGCTTAAAAATAATCTTTCAGATATACATATCGCTATTATATATACAATCCGTAAAGATAGGCGCGCTTTATTAATTATTAATACAATTTACCTCAAAAAAAAGAAAACTTTCGAAGAACCGCATTCACCCCAATTTGTCTGTGCTAATGCGCGCGTCATCAACAGACGCTTCTAAATTGGACGCACAAGAATTCCCCAAGCACTTTCCTATACGGCCGAATCCATCTCAAATCAGACAGCCCGCGTATGCCTATTTCACCTATCATGTTGAAATAAAAATATTTATGTTCTACTCGAAAAAATATTTTACACGTGTTTTTTTATTTTTTTGTTTCATCAAAATTTCATGCGTTCAGCGATGCCGAAAAATTCCGAGAAAATTCTTTCATTGAGAAAAAAAATTTTCAATGTGATTTTCAAACTGCTATTGTTTCAGCAGTTTTTCGAGCTTTTAAACGTGTAACACACAATTTCACTCAGTTTTGAGCCCTCTTTATGGGCCTTAATGTCATTTTCAAAAAAATAAAAAATCCACGAGCTATGCACTTTTTACTGAAAATTCATTTTTAGGGAAGTGCCTTTTTCTCGAAAACCCCATGTTTTTTTTGCACAATTTTTGTTGTCGTGATAGAGGACGGTAATGCCTAGCTAGACGTATTTGTGAGATTCGGTACTTTTTCCCTGGGATAGCGATCACTAATGAGATAACACACAAACAAATTTTTCACGCCTAATGCTTATATATAGTCAATGATATTAGAGTCAATGTAAAGGTATTTGTCTTTGTGTGTATGTAATATACAGGTACACATAACTATGTATTTATTTGTTATTTGCGTCTTTTTGATTTTTTATTTTTATACCTTTTTTTCATTTGTATACCTATTTTACTACCTTTGTTTTTCTGCTTCATTGTTCTTAATTCAGTAAGCGGACGATCAGCGGTCTTTGCTGTCAAACAATGTATTTTATCGTCACATGTTTTTTTAACCCATATGTGAGTTTTTTGAATTCCAGGATACTTTGGAGTTGTAAGCCAATCAATATTTTTTTCTTTTCTGAATTGTTCTATTTCAGCATCTTGTAAATGTATTATTTTAATAGCATCAGTATATTTTTGAACATGTATTGCAAAATCATTTGCGTTTTGAATAGCTTCTTCAAGGGGCTCTCGAAGATTATGCGAAGTAGCATAATGCTTTATAAGTCCACCCACACCATCTACAGCTCCTTTGCCGTGCCCAGTAGCAGAGAACAACCATTTTATATCACACGGTGCTCGTTTTAGTTCATCTAATTGAAAGCGATTTTTAAAGTGACTCGCAGCGCCGTCTGATACGATGGTAATTTTTTAATTGAATCACAACAATTTTCTTTCAAGAATTTTATAATTTTTTGTACTGCTAGCAAAGCATACGCTGAATCATGTTTTCGGTCATCACTTATAACTGCGAAACTTTGTGTCGAATCCCCTTGATAAGAGACTGCTGTGAAAATAGAAATTTGATCATTAACCCAATGATTTCCTTGAACAGCTTTATTATGAATCACAGCCCAGTTTTCAGCGAAGTCTATTTGAAGAACTAAATGATGTGAGTCTTTTTTAGCACTTTCTCTTTCTGTTTTTATAGCTTTGCGTTGTATATTTTTTACATACATGTGAGTACTAACCCTCATGGTCCAAACCGAAAGTTCATCTTTAAAAGCAGAAATTGATAGTGTCTTTTTAATCAGGTTTCCATTATCCCACAAAGCATATGTAATTTCTTCTGTGCCTTCTACATCTTGCAGTTTTAAAACATGAAACGTAATTCCCTTAATCCCTGGACATAGTTTACATTCTTGTAAATAACATAAATCAGATGGCTCAGAACACATTGTTGCATTTATTATTTGTGACCGACTTTCATCCAACTCTGTGACGTTACTCCCTCTAAAATTAATTAAGCTCGTAAGAAATAAATCATAATTTGCGCAATAGATACAGAGACAAACTTCTTTGATGGGGCTAAGTAAGACATACTTTGGTCGCAAACTATAAAATTTCGATTTTCCAATTCTCAATTCTGGATAATCATTTTTAAATACTTTATACGTCTCTTTTAAACTTCGAGTAAGAAAACGCTTAACTTTTTTCTCTTTTTTATTGTTAACTTTAATTGTAACAACGTCACATTTATTAGGACTTTGTCTTGAACAATTAAAATCATCATTTAAATAATATTCCATAACAATTTTTTCCATGTTTTCATCAATCGGATGGCCTGAATATGCATCTGGTTCTGAATAAATTCCTTTTTCTTTAACAAGATTTCTCGATTTGTTGATCATATACATTGTTATTTCTGGAAATAAAGATAAAATTTCATGTTTTGTAAAGGATGAAGGTAGCAAAGTCAGAATTTTTATTTTTTCTGATACCGTAGAACACTTTTGCAAGGCTAGACCAAGATTTTGTATCCATTCTGTACAATGGCATACAGTTGATTCATTTGCTGTTATAGAAACGTCATAAACATTGTTCAACTTCACATCAAGGGTATTAGACAATGTTGAAAGTATATTTTTTTTTTTTTCTTCTTTGTTACGTAATTTTCAATTGATTTTTCATGTATAAGATTTTTTCTTTTAAGAGGCGATACAGAACCTAAGAAAGATGTACTTATTTCATTATTAAATTCTTCAATGGGTTCTGGAGTACTTGGTAAAAAATCTTCATCTCTATCAACTACGTTATCGGTAACTTCATTATCCGTTATAAATTCATTGTCAGTACTACTCACCAATTCTAAAGCACGATTGTAACAATGTTGACACAGATATGTAGAAGGTGTCAAAGGTAAATGAGGATAGAGGTGCTTCAATGGATGAGCAAGATTCTCAAGTTGTTTTAAACGTACGGAACTAGATTTGTAAATAATTTGTTTGTGTTTGTCTAAAAAGTCTGCACATTTGATTCTCTCTGTTGAGTAATATTGAGACATCGTAGTTGAGTTGATAAGGTGTAAATATGTAATAATTTTCCAAAAGATGATGGTTTTAAATAAGACGAGATGTGTGATATATAGCAGAAACCGAACTTTTCTTTGTAAATGTTAAGTCAAACCATATCCATCTAGCGGACAAATGTATTAGTACATATACTCCTATAAGTAGGCGCACGTACATGTATATTACATACGCACAAAGATAAATACCTTTACATTGACTCTAATATCATTGACTATATATAAGCGTTAAGCGTGAAAAATTTGTTTGTGTGTTATCTCATTAGTGATCGCTATCCCAGGAAAAAAGTACCGAATCTCACAAATACGTCTAGCTAGGCATTACCGTCCTCTATCACGACAACAAAAATTGTGCAAAAAAAACATGGGGTTTTCGAGAAAAAGGCACTTCTCTAAAAAATGAATTTTTCAGTAAAAAGTGCATAGCTCGTGGATTTTTTATTTTTTTTGAAAATGACATTAAGGCCGTTAAAGAGGGCTCAAAACTGAGTGAAATTATGTGTTACACGTTTAAAAGCTTGAAAAACTGCTGAAACAATAGCAGTCTGAAAATCACATTGAAAATTTTTTTTCTCAATGAAAGAATTTTCTCGGAATTTTTCGGTATCGCTGAACGCATGAAATTTTGATGAAACAAAAAAATAAAAAAACACGTGTAAAATATTTTTTCGAGTAGAACATAAATATTTTTATTTCAACATGATAGGTGAAATAGGCATACGCGGGCTGTCTGATTTGAGATGGATTCGGCCATACCTAAAACCTATATATTGCCCACTTCATACACTCTCGAAAGTTGAATTACAGAACACGCTCTGTACCTGAGCGTCGACAAAGCTGCAGGATTTATGAGTGGCTGCAGCAGCTGCATCCCCCTATCCCCACCGTAACTCTACATAGACTCGCCGGTGCGCAGCGCCCAGACGCGCTTTCCCGAGACGCCATATTATGTGTACACGGAAAGAAAGATTCACAAGAAAATCACGTTCCCAAAATGCGTTCCCGTCGTTTCTCAATGCCTGGAATTTAGAGCATATACTCCTAGAGTCAGCATGTCGTGTTAAAAAATCGTGGTCGATTTATACGGTGCGAGAGAAAGTGTTCCTCGTCTGTCTCTCTCACACTGTGCTGTGATTGGTTGTTCTATCCTCTTAATTCGCCCCACTCAAAGTAAATGAAAACACGCATTTGAACGTTATTAAATCTTTTTATTCGTTTATGTTTTAATGAAACGTAAAAAATCTTACTTAATACAAAATGAAAAGTTAATACAGAATGGTTAGAAAGTGTGTTGTCGTCTTCTGGTATGCGTACGTTGAAAATTTCAGTTATGCCTTGGTTTGAAGGGGAGTGCGAGTAGCCAATCACAGCATAGTGTGAGAGAGACAAATGAAAACCGATCACGATTTTCTCATTTAACTTACTGCCTCCAGGAGTATATGCTCTAAGGCCTGGAACGGGCCAGCGAAGAACACACCGGCGCGCTAGCAGCCAATCCTTCGTGCGTACAGTGCGATTCGACTTGCCATATAGGCACTGCAAACCGGAGGGAACTCTTCTTGGGAACGTGGGTTTCTTGCGGATCTTTGTTGACGTGTATAGGGCGAGCGAAGTAGACACTTCGGCGGCGCTTGTTGCTAGTGACGCACGTGCGCGTTGCTGAGATTGTTTCAAGATGATTACCAAGATGATCCTGGGAGTGCTCTATCTCGCCGTTCGGACTGCGTGCACGTCCTTCCGATTGTGGTAAGTGTTGAGTTTGATTTGTTTTTTTTTTCTTTGGTTGGGAGAGCGTGTCGAGGAGAAATTGGGAGCATTCATGATGCAACCGCAATGTTATAATGGCCGAACAGTATTTTTCAAACGTAAAGTCAATTAAGAAGTACTAAAATATTTTAATTATATTTCTTTGAATTTAAAACATGCAAAACTTGTAAAACTATAGTTGGCAATAAATGATATTACCTATAAAGATTTCTCAAAAAGCATAAAAAAATAATTTTTTTTTTTGCAATTGTGCGCGTAAAGTTGATGCGGGAAGTGAAATTTTCCATGCGTGAAATAGAAAATAGTGTAGGCAGTAAAAAGCCGTGTATCAACTTTACGCCCACAATTGCAAAAAATATTGTATTCTTTCCGGCACTCGTGCGTGAAGATATAGTTCACGTCCTTGTTAAACTACCATTATTTTATTCATACCATTTTGAACACATTGAATCATAATCACCATTCATAATTAAATATAATTAAAACAGTATAACGTTAATTTGTCGTCTATTTATCGTTTAATCATTTTCAGTCAAATTAAGTTATACATTTATAAATTGTTTCTCGTTTATAGTTCTAATACCCATTAATTATTTAAATACCAACAAATTTAACAAAAATTACAGCTCAATTCTCCCCGAGAACATCTTGACACAGAAGATCTGCTGGTTGGCGCCGCGCTTGTTCTTGAAGTACTTCATTCTTCCGGGTTCCATTTTTCTGGACAACTGGGAGATGATCCGCGTCGTTGTGATGGCATTGAAGGTCAGCAACATGGACGTGGGGAAAATTTTGGCAGACGCCGGCGTGCCGCTGCGCTTCGTCGTCGGCTGGGCAAAGTTGAAGACCGTGGTCATGATGCTGACCAAGGGCGTCAAGCCGAATGACCCCGACCACAACTGGGGAACGACGGCGCTACATCTGGTTGTGGAGAAGGGCGATCGCGGACTGGAAATGGCGAGGATGCTGCTCAATCACGGCGCGAATGTCAATGCCGTGGACCAGCGCGGTTACACACCGCTGCACCGGACGCTTCGGCTGCGCCATCCGATTCTGAAGATGGTGGAGCTCCTCTTGAGCAGAGGTGCCAAGGCGGACAGCTTGTCAAACGACGAGGACATAACGCCGCTGCTAATGGCAGTGAGCTTCAATCAGCCGTTGAGCGTTGTTAAACTCCTGGTGGAGTACGGGGCGAAGCCCCTCGAGGAGAGGACCCTAGAGGGTGGCGAGACGGTACTGCACAAGGCGAGCGAACACCAGCGCAGCGACCTGATCGATTACTTTCTGCACCTCGGCATGGACGTGAATGTGGGGAGCAGGTCGTCCGGACGGAACCTGCTCTACGAAGTGTCGAAGGTCTGCAAGCCCAAGTTCTTCAAGTTCCTGTTGAGCCGCCATGCTAAGATGGATTACCGCATCCTCAGGTGGATGCTGCACTACCCGCAAAAAATCAAGCACGCTGAGTCGAAGCTTCGGCTGTTCTTTTTCTACGTTCGGTTGGGGACGACCTTAGTTTCCTACCTTCTGCCACTGATTCGGGGTTTCTACTCCGACACGGCGCTACCGATGCTCGAGGCGATCGCGCTGCATGAGTTTCTGATGAGCAACGAGGAGTTGGTGAATCAGCGCATCTTGGAACGACCACACGAGAGCAAGCAGTATCTCCTCGAGTGCAAAGAGGAACTACAGCGCATGAAGGATGAGAAACTGCGTGGGGAGGTGACGCTGATCAACCTGCTCACGGACGACTTCAAGAAAGTCAGCCAGTACATGCGAAACGTGAAAATGATTCAGGCGCTCAGGAAGACGGATTTCAAGAAGAGGTATTCGACTTACAGCCCCTACCTGATGTACCTTCTTGAATACCTGAAGAAGCAGTACATATTGGAGAAGAAATCTGAAGCTCGACTGGTTCAGGTGCAGGGATTAAATGCTCAGCATTTATGTGCCAGGAAGATCGTGAATTTTCTAAAACCGCAGGATATGCGCAAGTTTCTGAGCTGCTTCTAGAATCGATCGAGAATCGGATGAGCAAAAAAGGAAGTAGGGTTTTTTAGGTTTTTTTTTAACGATTGTTTGTCCAGTCGGCGTTATTCTTCAAGTGATTTGTATATAGGGGAGAGAAGGGCAAAACGGACGTGTTAAGGAAAAAGTAAATAAAAATATATAATAAGTAGTAATAAAAATTTAAGTAACTTTAAATATATTTTACTCTTGTTTATAATAACAAAGACAACAATCGTGTATAAATGTATAAATTTTAATATATAGAAATAATATTAAAGAGAAAAAAATTACACTTTATTTCGACTTGTCTAAGAAATCGCCGGGCGCAACGAACATATTACCAAAAAGGAATTTAATCGCCACTTTTATACATTGGTTTTAATTACTGTATAAATTTCCTACTTTGATTCCAATTCATATCCGAAGTGAGTACGATCATGTGTTAATTAGATCGATTCAAGATAAAAAGAGAACTCATAGTATGTAGAAGGCAACGTGTGATCCCTTTTATCGAGTTTAAAAGTCTTAGGGCCATCTGCATTCGAATGTCTAGGGTAAAGTATCTTACGTCAAATCTATCGAGTTTAGTTTGCGAATAAATATTAAATCAGTCTCGTCATTTGTAACAAATTTAAAAATTGATTTTAATATTCCGTCAGAAATGTTTTTAAATGATAGAACTGCTAGCAATGATTTGGAAACTGTCAATCTTTTTTCATCGTACTTTAGCTCCGTTCTTACGAATGCTGGCAGAAATTCTCCAGATTTAAACACCACTACTTACTAATACTCTCACGGAGAGACTGTTTTGTAAAATTTACGAGCAACAGCAGTCAGCACTGTTTCAGCCATGGTCGATTTACTTTAACTAATTTATTAATTTTTAACAATTACCTGTCGGAAAATCTAATGGGTAATACACAGATCGATGCTATTTATTCTGACTTTTCGAAAGCGTTTGATAAAGTTAGTCATCGTCGGTTGTTGTCTAAATTATGGAATATTGGAGTGCATGGAAATATCTCTGCGGTTATATATCGTCTTACTTAACTGATAGATACCAATCTTTTAGAATCAATAACAGTATTTCTTAATAATAATAGGCTCTCATCTTGGTCCAGTTTTATTTACCATTTTTATTAATAATTTAGTTTCAAGAATTAAATTTTCGAATATACTTTTGTACGCAGACGATTTTAAAATGTTTCATTCAATTAATTCTGTCGATGACGTGAGAAAATTGCAAGTTGATTTAAAAGCTTTAACAGATTGGTATACGAAGAATGAGCTTCCTTTGAATATTAAAAAATGCAAGTAATCTCATTCTATAAGGGAAGTAAACACGTACTACATGATTACCTTATCGATAATAGCGTGTTATGTCGAGTCGATATAGTAAAAGATTTGGGAATTTTATTTGATTCAAATATCACTTTTATCCCGGATATTGAAAGTATTGTATATATCTAAATCGATCTGTAAAAATCTACTGTCTTGTCAAACTTGCTCTACTGTTGTCAAATCTAGTCTCCTTTTATTTTAGATAAAATTAACTCGCTTGAAGCAATTCAACATAAATTCTTGAGATTTATAGCATATAAATTAAATCGACCGATGAGCAGGTTTGATCATAACTATATAACGCCCTTAGCGTCCGAGTGTTCTTTTCCTACTATTGTTTCTCTCCACCGAATGTAAGATCATATGTTTGTGTACAAAACGTTACATGATTTTATTTGTTTTAACTTTGTAATAGAATTATTTGGTCAAAGACAATTAATTTATAACTTAAGGTGTCACCATATTCTCCTCGAGGATACTAACCACTCGAACTTCGGATATTACTCATGCGTGAATAGAATGAGAAGAATATATAATCTGCTTCCGATGAAAATTAGAAATGTAAATTCCATTAGTTTATTTAAGTTTTGAGTGAAATCTCTAGTCTCAATTTATTAACTAATTTTACACACACACACACACACACACACACACACACACACACTCATGCAACGCAGTTATAAACATGAAACATTCCATGTCATCCATGCTGTCTTAACCCACTCACCTAGTTTTTTATCTCTTATTATTTTGTATTATACCTACATCGTTTTGTAATTCTTTTCTATGTTTTGTAAAGGGCTTATAGCCCGTTTCATAAATAAATAAATAAATAATTAAATAAATAAATATTGTTTATCTGTCAACACTGGAAGGTTGTGCAAAGTATATTATAATGTTTCAAAACTAAGTTGATCGATTTTTTATTATTATAATATCAGATGATACTTTCCTTAAGAATTCTTCTAACCGGCTTGTTTAACCTATTTTAGGGGTGTATTTATATACTATTATAAATAATAACATGAATCTATAAATAAAAAATAAAAAAATTTGAATCACATTATGTTTCGAAGCAATATCCATTATCCAGATAAGCCAACAAGAGTGTTGGTATTGCCCTCCCCTTTTTACCCGGTACGTGGAACAAAAGACTTAATATAAATATGTAAAATATATATTAATTATTTAACACATTCATTCTTAGCTCCGTAAAATCGTAGCGTAACCCCGAAAAATGTTGTTTTAGAGCAAACAAGGAATTTAATTTAATCATAACAATATAACAAAACTGAAAATTATCGAAAAATGACACTGCAAAAAATTTCTACATAAACACCAGTTCGACGCTCGTTCGAACACATCCGACATCACAGACATGCATGGCTTCTCACCGCGAGTTTCCCGGCCTATATGAGGCGGTTCTCCCCAGCCAATCGCTGCCGCGACGAGTGCACCAAGCCAATCGTCGCTTGCCGATTTTCATTCGAAATCGAGCCTCGCTGTAGGGGAGGGCGGGGCATAACGTGTCAGGTAGGTAAGATTGGCACCCTCATATTTTTAATATTAATGAATGTAAAAAATGTAATTTTTACGTAAACCTAATTAGATATGCTTTTAGAATTTCCCTCTATACTTTTGAGATTATAGATAATGTTTAACATTTAATTTAATAAGATTGAAAATTGGTGCTTAGAAACAAGGTTGACTTCATTTTTAAGTCGCTTGGAGCAAAGAGAAAATGATTTTTGTTCTAAATGAGACCAAACCTATTTGATAGTTTCAACTTTTATTTTTCAAGCCCTGTTTTTGTTATTTTCAGAAAATCTTTATAAATAATATAATTAAAAAATGAAAATGGTATTAAAATGGGGCATGACGTGACACCCTGGCGGGGCACGCGTGGCACACTCGGGCGTATCAGTGCGCCGCGGCGGCCGCCGAGCGAAGTGATGTAACCTACAAACCAAAAACGGAGCAAGATGGGTTAACAACTACGCAGTGCAATGATTTAGTTTTAACTAGTTTTTAGTTCCAATTATTACATTAATAAGTAAATAACGATTATTTCGACTGCGTATTAAGTTATATTTAGAGTAGAAAAAAGCCACTTGAAGACTTAAACACAAATCAGCTTGATTTATCTATTGTTAATAATAATTCAGCTTCCGTAAATAATGAAAATTACTTTAGAGAAGTAATACCTGAAGAATCAATTGTAGATACTCAAACTGCCTTTTTCAATGGTCAGGTAGTTCAAATATGCTATATAGATGAAAATGACGCGAAATCTTTAAATTTAAACTTATTGTAATAATAATGATAATTTGTTAATCAAACAAAAGTATTATGTTCTGATCATATTTTATAAGAAGGAATTTATAATATATAATCATTTATTAAAATGTAATAATCTATTTTAAAATAAAAATTGTTATGTTCCTTAATAAAAATAAAATTTTTAATTTTGAATAGACTGACTAATTATTTGATTTTTGAAAATTTTATTATGGCATAATTATTAAAGAATTAATTATTGGAAAAAAGAATTGAAAAATACCTATAGTAAAATATTAAATTTGATTGTGCCATGCGTGCCCCGTCGGGTGCCACAATCCACCCGCCGGTGGGGCACGTAGAGCATTTTTTTCAGAATTTCTTTTCTGTATTTTATCAATAATTAAAAGAAAATGGAAAAAAAGTTAATAGTTTATTTTATTTTATTTTTTTCTGATCTAATTATTCCGTTTTTGTACATTTTGAAATAATAAACGGTTTAGTTGTTATTTTTAATCAAAGTTAGAGTATCACACGTGCCCCGCCCTCCCCTATCGCTATGGCAATCACGCATGAATGACTGCGCGCGTTTCGCAATTCATTTTGCTTCCTCAAAGAGGAAGCTTTGTAACAGTGAAAAAAATTTTTCGGACAAACAAGTATTAAAAACATGTTTTAAGAATAGTGGCATAAAAATTTTTTGATTTTGAGAAAAATTTTTTCTTGTGTGTGTGTGGTGCGTGTGTGTGTTTCCCGACTAGCGCCGCCTGCGTGTTGCTTGAGAAAAAAAGTAGACACACGAGCATAAGCGTCGCAGTTTCTAGGAGTGAGGTTATGTGATGTTTTCAACTCTGAAATCAGGGATTAAGCACCGGACATGCGAAAAAATTGTATTTTGTCCTCGGGAGCAATGAGGACTATGAACGCGAGTTCCTGCCCTCGCTTCGCTCGCCCATCAAGTCCCTCATGGGCGTGCACAGCCTACTTTACGCCCTAGGTGCATAATCTACTATTTGTATGAAGCACGATTACGGGAGTAAAATTGACTTAATCGCTTTGAAATTCCTTAGAGATAGATTTTAGATAGCTTTCGGCTGAGTTCTTTGGGCTAAATAATTGGTCAATAAATTTCAGAGATATTTAAGGTTAAAATTTTTTTAACCTCTTTTCAAATCGTAATTTCTCGAGAACGGCTCGATGAGTCAGCTCCAAATTTATAGACAATTTTGTGTGCGATATAGATAATATTTGTGCGAATTTTCACCAAGATCGTTCGATTACTTTTTGAGATATTTGGTATTTAAAATTTTCGTATTTTACAAAGTCATTTTCTTTGTCGCATGATACTAGAGAAAAAAAATTGGTTTAATCATGTTGAAATTTTGTGGAGATGTAAAATTTATATATTTATCGTATAGTCCTTTAGGTAAAAGAATTGTCTCATAATTTTTAGAGATATTTAAGGTTACAATTTTTTTACGTTTTTTTCAAAATCGTAATTTCTCAATGATGACTTCATGTATCAGTTTAAAATTTATAGATTATTTTGTATGCGATATAGACAATACCTATGTAAAATTTCATCCAGATTATATGGTTAGTTTACAGATATTTGATATTTAAAATTTTGGTATTTCTGGAAATGACTTCCTATGTCGCACAATAACTAGAGTAAAATTAAATTACTTTGAAATTTGATAGCGATGTACATTTGATGGAGATGTGGAGTTTGTATATTATTTATTACACGAGTTCTTAGGGTAAAAGAATTAGTTTATAAATTTCAGAGACATTTGAGGTTAAAACTGTTTTAGCCCTCTTTTCAAATCGTTTTATAAATTTCAGAGACATTTGAGGTTAAAACTGTTTTAGCCCTCTTTTCAAATCGTAATTTTTCGGGAACGGTTTTATATATATGGGTAACTTCATGTCAACTGTTCAGCTTAAAATTGCTCAAAATTTTTTTACTAGTTCCAAATTAGCCCCAAAATACAACCCTAGAGTTTTAGAGCAAAATATTCAATCGTTCAAAAGTTAGAATTAATTGAGAATTTGAAAATTTTTAATTTTTTTATAAATCTTCAATTTTTATGATTTTTTAACTCAAAAACTTGAAACTTTTTGTATAGCACATTAAATGGAAAAAAAAATTCCAAATTGTAAGTAGAATTGCTCAGAATTTTTCCAGATCGATGCCAATTATTTTGCTAATTTATACTTGAAAGAACACCACTCAAAATATGCTTAAGGCGAATGCGATCGTATCATCAATATTTTTCACTAAAGGTTAAAAAATTTGTAAAAAATGTTAACTTTAAAAGGCGACCTGGATAAAGATGGAAATAGATGACAGAAAAAACCGCTGCTAACTGTTTTAGCAGAATGCTTTTTCAAAGAACTTTGTAATGTCATTCCATTCTATGTTATTACTAAAAAGTGACGGACCCTGTGATCGAACCAGAGCCACCGACTCGCGAGTTAGAAACGCTACCATCAAGCCATGGCCGTCACCGCTCGGCTTTTCTGCTAATCGTCGTCATATTGTAATCGGATGCCTTGCTTATTTCGTTCTTTCATATTCTCGTACGTGTATCCACACGTAACATTATGATTAAAAACGAAACATTTTATTACTTTTTTTTCTTCAGATATATATTATTTTTAATAAAATGTGTTTCCATATAGTCAAAATATTTTAAATTAATTTGAGTATTACTAACTGCAATCCTATTAACTGTAAATAATTATGTTCACTATATTGGAGTATTACTAACTTGGATACCTATGACTGCGATACGTCTCCATATATATGTGCGTACCAACATTCACACACACACACACACACACACACACACACACACACACACACACACACACACACACACACACACACACACACACACACACACACACACACATTTTCTAGAAAACGCATATTCGGTCTCAGGGAGCTCAGAAATATCGAAAATCATCGAAATCTCGAGGTCGAAAATTTTTACCTTTACCAAGCTTTCTCTTTGAGAAATCAAAGGTTGCTGGCAATTAAAACTGTCAAAAGAGTAAAAAAACCCTGTTTTTGGTTAAAAAAACACACGACCATCGTGATTGACCTTTCATATTAATTCCACAAAATTTTGTTTTTGTATTGCTCCTTCAATATAATATACACCACAGCTGTAAAATATAATTATAAAAAATATTTATTGCATTAATAGTGTCAAACTATTACATGTAGCATACGTAACATGTTGCAAGAACTTGTCTGTCGACAAATTTATTCTCTACTACTTATAAGCGTCTTTTTTCAACACTACTTAAAGTATAAATTTAACTACTAAAAAGTATTTTTATTGTATAATAATTATAAATAAGTAGAATACATATCATGATGCAATAATAATAATAAAGAATGAACATATTCTCGTGTCACCTCTCGCTTTGCTCAATATATTTACACTAAAAATTAGATAATTAAATTAAATAAATCAATAGCTAATTACACAAAGCTTCAGAAACTCTAATACTTTTAGATATTAGTTTTAGTAATACAAGCACCGTCAACACAAATGACTATAAATTTATAATTTAGATTATATAGTACAATAATTTACTATGACAATAGCTATAGCATTTAAAAAAGTAAATGAACATTTTTTAGCCTTTTGCATAAATTAACAATTCAACATACAATATTAACACGTTCAATACAAATAATGTATAAGAAAAAATACGTTTAGTTTACAAATAATAAAATGAAATCAAAAATATTTTGAGTTTTAGTTATTCCTAATGATGTCTATTATTAGATGTTTTAGATGTTTTTCGTTTTACAGCAAACTAAAGTATCGCAAAGTTCATAAGCCATATTCGCAGTCAATCCAATTTTAATCTCAGCAGTGGCAAGTCAATATCATTTTATACCACTGTAACCTCAAAATCACAACTTTGATATGATTTTTCTGCGCTCATGGTATAAAATACCGTTCGAAACTAGTGCGTAAGTCGATTATTTAGGTGGTGTGACTTTTTCGCACTCGCTTCGCTCGTGCAAAAAGTAACACCAGCTAAATAATCGACTTCCCCATCCGTGTCGAAATGTACTATTATAATACGTACCTTAAAAATTGTTTAACTATAATGTTTTCAGACTAAATAACTTCAATAAAAACTGTTATTTCATGTGATGCTTTTTCTTACATTTCAATTCTTGTATCATTATTTTACTTGTCATTATCTTAATCTGAAAAAAAAAACATAATCCCAAAGTATCACTCAAAATTATTAGAAAAATTTTTTTAACAGTGTTAATTTTTTTTTCAAAAGATTCTACTTATCTGAGTTTCTTGCAGTTAATTCCATTATTCCATTATCAGGCACATTTTATTTAAGTATTTTAGTATTTTTGTAAAAGTAATCACCAACAAATCAGTAAACACTAAACAGACAGTACAACTGCTGGATGAGTTTTTTTCCTACATAAAGGAGATTTCACATATGTTGCCAAGGCTCAGGAACTCTGACTCAACTCTGAGCCAATCGAAGCATTCAGAGCCAAGCCTCCAGCTTGGAAGCTTGGCTCCGATTGGTTCAAAGATGAGTCATCAGAGTTCGTGAGCCTTGGCGCAGGCACACTTATGGAGACAGTCCCTAAAATCGAATGACACGAAGGCCTTAGGACTATACGCCACAACATATGTGACATGTCCTTTATGTAGGAAAAAATTCATTCAGCAGTTGTGCTGCCTGCTTAGTATTTACTGATTTGTTGATGATTACCTTTATAAAAATACTAAAATACTTAAATAAAATTTGTTTGATAATGGAATAATGGAATTAACTGCAAGAAACTCAGATAAGTAGAATCTTTTGAAAAAAGGATTAACACGGTTAAAAAAAAATTTCCGCGTTATGCGACTTCAATTTGTGCAAAAGGCTAAAAAATGTTCTTTTACTTTTTTAAATGCTATAGCTATTGTCACAGTAAATTATTGTTCTATATAATCTAAATTATAAATTTATAGTCATTTGTGTTGACGATGCTTGTATTACTAAAGCTAATATCTAAAAGTATTAGAGTTTCTGTAGATTTGTGTAATTAGCTATTGATTTATTTAATTTAATTATCTAATTTTTAGTGTAAATATATTGTGCAAAGCGAGAGGTGACACGAGAATATGTTCATTCTTTATTATTATTATTATTGCATCATATGTATTCTACTTATTTATAATTATTATACAATAAAAATACTTTTTAATAGTTAAATTTATACTTTAGGTAGTGTTGAAAAAAGACGCTTATAAGTAGTAGAGAATAAACTTGTCTGTCGACAGACAAGTTCTTGCAACATGTTACGTATGCTACATGTAATAGTTTGACACTATTAATGCAATAAATATTTTTTATAATTATATTTTACAACTGTGGTGTATATTATACTGAAGGAGCAACACAAAAACCAAATTTTGTGGAATCAACATGAAAGGATGAATGACTAAAGTTGTGTCCGATGGTCATCTGTTTTTTTAACCAAAAACAGGGTTTTTTCACTCTTTTGACAGTTTTAATTGCCCTAACTTTTTTGTCTGATCTATTTCCATCTTTATCCAGGTCTCGTTCTAAAGGTAACATTTTTTATAAATATTTTAGTCTTTGGTGAAAAATATTGATACGATCGCATTCGCCTTAAGGGGGTCTCACCAACGAGGCCCGAACCCACAGAGCACGGCGCCCCGTACGACGCGTACAGGCTCTCGCATGCGCTCCCCCTCTCTTTCTGTTGAAAGTTGCTTGCTACGGGACTGAGCACAGACACCGAGAGACGCCTGTCTGTGTGTGCCCAGCAAGCGTGCGCGCCAGCGGCGCTCCCGCTCTCTCTCCCCTTGCCATACATGCGTCTCACGCGCGCGTGAAATCTAACCTGATATTCCGCACTTTCAATTATAACGTATCTCACGAACGAGACCGCTGGGCTTTCTCAGATTTGAATGTCTTGTTCTAATAGATGTCATTAATAACATTTCGGTTTTTAGAAAAATTGCTAAGAAAACTTTTCGAGTTACAGACGAAAACGTTCATTTCACGCGGGCCGTCCCATAAGGCGCTGTGTTAAAATGCGCGACTTTGATGTTTAATATCTCGAGAACTAAACCGCTGGGAGTTTTTAGATGGAAATATCTTATAGACAATAGTATTATCAACACCTGGTCAAAATTGAGAGAAATTTCTAAGAAAAGGCGTTTTGGGTGAAACCCCCTTAAGCATATTTTGAATGGTGTTCTGTCAAGTTAAATTAGCAAAATAATTGGCATCGATCTGGAAAAATTCTGAGCAATTCTACTTACAATTTGAAAACTTTTTTCCATTTAATATGCTAATGCGCGTGTTGTTTACTTGCTTTTGGTTTTTATTGAGGTTAATTTACAGCGAGCTCTGCAGAAACATGAAATTAATCAGATACGCTGGCCAATTATTTTGAGTTTGAACTAATTTTTCGAATAATCGCGATTTAAGAAGTGAATATAGTAAGAATTACCCTCTCTTAATTTTGAGACAAAAATTTTAAAGTTGAAACGTTTATGTTTCATGGGCATATAATTTCATACACACTCATTTTGCCTTTAGAACTTTATGTAAATGTTTTTATGCGACTGATATTTGTGTTTACATAATATTTTAATTGCTTTTGTTTTTTATGAAGATGGTGTAATACTCATACTTTATCATTTTGTCGGCTGTTTTATCGGCTGAATATGTAAAAAAAATTAATATTAAAAATAATTATTTGTGTCTTAAACAAATAAAATAAAATAAGTGTGAAATAACACATAATTTTAATAATAAGAAAAAAATATGCAATTTTCTAAATATTAGTGAATTATTAAATTATTGAAAAAAACGTATAATGAATAAACATATTTTATATTTAAAATATATACTATACATATAGGAACCACACATTAATTTGGAGGAAGCTACGTGCCAATGAATTGGCAGCGGTTTTCTTCTTTGTGCTCGTATTCCTAAACTTTTTCATCGATCTTTCTCAGTAGCGGACCACCGGGTAGGTATAATTAAAGGAGCATTTGCTCGCAATTCCGATGGAATCGATCGGAAATTCATTGAGATAATCAGATAACTTGATAACACACGGACGTATAGACATACATACATCTCAGAAAACGCTTAAAACGCCCTCACTCTGAGTGGAGAATGTTTTTTACACATTAAATTTTCAGTATTTGAATTCCGACAATTTTCGCTCTGGTGAAATTATAAGGCTCTCCCGAGTATTGGTCGTGCTTAAAAATGCGCTTGAATATAATCTTTCAGATACATATCGCTATTACACTGAGAAAAATGATGTATTAAAAATTACTATAATATATAGGAACGTGGGGACAAATCTCAAATACTAAAATTATTACTATATTTTATAGTAAAAATTACTATGTATATAGCAATTTTTATTATGTATATATCAATTTTTACTATAAAATATAGTAAAAATTTTGGTATTTGAGATTTCTCACCACGTTGCTATATATTATAGTAATTTTTAATATACCATTTTTCTCAGTATATATATACAATCCGTAAAGATCGGCACGCTGCATTAATTATTAATACAATTTCCCCCAAAAAGAAAACTTTCGAAGAATCGCATTCATCACAATCTGTCTATGCTGATGCGCGCGCCATTTACAGACGCCACGAAAATGGACGCACAAAAATGCTCCGAGCACTTTCCTATACTCAAAACCTATATATTGCAATTGCCCACTTCTACATGCTCTGTATACCTGCGCGTCAGGCAAGGCCGTAGGGTTTATGCGTGCCTGGGGCTGACCCCTAATATTGTCCCTTCTATCTCCACCACCCTAGATTCGCCGCCCCTGTATACAATAGAGCGACAGGATATACAGCGTCTAGAGTCGCTTTCCCGGGACGTCTTATTGTGTATATTTCGTGTATACCGGAAAATCCAACGGCACTTTCCCTTTCGAGGATCGAGGGTGAGCACTGCGCTCTCTCTCTCACAGTGTTGTAGCATCCTGCGGAATAGACGCTTCGGCAGTGCTTGTGGCTAGTGAAGCGTATCCACGTTGCTGAGATGTTTGTCAAAATGTTTATCGACTTGTTGCTGTTTGCGTTCTGTATCTTCTTTGTGACTATATGGACGTACGTACGATTGTGGTAAGTGCTGAGTTTGATTTGTTTTTTCTTTCTTTAGTTGAGAAAGGGTTTATTGGGTTATTCATGATGCAACCGCAACGTCTGAGCTCTGCACGTGCGCGGAGGTCTGACGGATGGCCGAACAGTATTTTCAAACGTAGAGTCAATTAAGAAATACTAAAATATTTTAATTATATTTCTTTGAATTTAAAACATGCAAAACTTGTAAAACTATAATTGACCATAAATGATATTAGCTTATAAAGATTTCTGAGAACATTATGAAGTTACGCTAAAAAAATATCTTTTCGATATAGTGTGCGTAAAATGCCCTGTATCGAAAAATATTGTTCGATACACGTGCGAAAGATGATTCTACACTCGTGTGATTGTCACTCAGCCTCGCTTCGCTCGGGCGTCAAACCTCACACTCGTGCACTGAGAGAAGAATATGTTTATATTTAACATGGTATTTTAACTATTAACATATATATTTTACTAGTTACAATGCCATGTTAAATATAAACATTTTGAGAACAAATTTCTCTCAGTGTGGTAGAATCAACATTTCCGCACTTGTATCGAAATATACTAGTTTTTGCAATCGCGCGTAAATTGGGAGCGTGAAGTGAAATTTTCGGTGTGTGAAGTAAATTTCACGCATCGTTGTAAATTTTCCGTGCGTGAAATAGAAAATAGTGTATGACGTAAAAAGCTGTGGGTGAAGTGGGTAAATGCCACTTCGCACATCAACTTTACACACACAGTTGCAAAATTAGTACATTACGCACCTAAGGAGAAAAAGAGTTGGCCAGTCCATAGCACGTGCAAATTGACACCCAAGCCGAAGACGAGGGTGGCAAACATGTGCTCTGGGGTGGCCCTCTTTATCCCCGTGTTGCGTATACGATTCTTTTTGTCTGGCGAGGCCGAAAATACAACCTTCGCGATCGGGAGCCGGGAGTAAAAATGGTACTTTCGGCCCACTAGACAACAAAATCGTATACGCAACACGGGGATAAAGATCAGGGCCACCCCAGAGCACATGTTTGCCACCCCCGCCTTCGGCTCAGGTGGCAATTTACTCGTGCTCTGGACTGGCCAACTCTTTACCTCACTAGTGTTGCGTAACATACTATTTCGCAACAATGGGACGGAAATACCACATTCCCGTTTTTGCGCCGGAAGGGAATGTGGCACTTTCGGCACGGCGTTGCGAAAAATATATTGTATGCAACTTGGGCGTGTACGTTACACACGAGCAATTATCGCAAGGCGACACTCGTGCGTGAAGATACAGTTCACGCACTTGTTAAACTAATATTATTTTATTCATGCCATTTTGAATACATTAAATCATAATTACCATTCATAATTAAATATAATTGAAACAGTATAACATTAATTTGTTGTTTATTTATATTTTAAACATTTCAGTCAAATTAAGTTATACATTATAAACTGTTTCTCGTTCAGTTCCAACCTCCATCAATTATCTAAATGACAACAAGTTTAACAAAACTAACGATCGTTTCAGCTTAATTTTCACGGAGGCGATGACGACAAGGATATTCTACGATTATGCGCACCAGGGGATAGCGAATGTGTTCCTGCGAAGTTTAATCCAGATGATGCCTAATGAAATCACGCGGTTCTTCTTGAGAGCCATTCTCCCGTATTGCATTTTTCTGGACGACTGGACGATAATCCGGGACGTTGTGATGACGTCGAAACACGTGGGCAACAGGGACGCGGCGGAAATTTTGGTGAGCGTCGGCGTACCGCTGCGCTTCGTCGTCGACTGGGCAAAGCCCGAGATGGTGGCCATGATGCTGGCCAAGGGCGCCAAGCTGAATGACCCCGACCACGACTCTGTAAAGACAGCGCTGCACCAGGTCGTGGAGAAGGGCGATCGCAGACTGGAGATGGCGAGGATCCTGCTCAAATACGGCGCGAATGTCGATGCCGTGGACCAGCACGGTTACACGCCGCTGCAGCGGACGCTTCGGCTGCGCCGTCCAATTCTGAAGATCGTAGAGCTCCTCTTGAGCAGAGGTGCCAAGGTGGACAGAGTGGCGGATGACAGGTACAGAACGCCGCTGCTAACGGCGGTGAGCTTCAACCAGCCGTTGAGCGTTGTTAAGGTCCTGGTTGAGTACGGGGCGAAGCCCCTCGAGGAGAGGGACATGGACGACGAGACGGTAATGCACAGGGCGTGCGAACACGAGCGCAGAGACCTGATCGACTACTTTATAAACCTCGGCATGAACGTGAACGTGAAGAGCAAGTCAGGATGGAATCTGATCAGCCGCGAAGTGTTCCAGGACTGCGGGTTCCAGTTCTTCAATTTCCTCATGAGCCGCAATGCTGTGCTGCAGCCCATCGTATTCCAATGGTTGGTGATCAACAAGGCCAATATCAGGGACGCTCAGGAGAAGCTTCGGGTGATCTGGTTCTACTCTGTCATGGATGTGGACGGATCCTTCTACTCGGTTGATGTGACGATGACCCTGTTCTACGATGTCCATGGCCACGAATACTCTGTCTGGATGCCGCCGATGGTCGAGATTATCGTGCTGCATGAGTTTCTGTCGGACATCGTGGACATAACGAATGAGGCCTTCTTGATGCAGCAGAACACGAGGTACCCCCTCGAGTGTAAAGAGGAACTGCAGCGCATGAATAGTGAGAAACTGCACGGGGGGGTGACGCTGATCCACTTGCTCGCGGACAAGATGACGAAAGTCTGCCAGTACATGCGCAACGTGAAAATGGTTCGGGCGCTCGTGAAGACGAATTTCAAGAAGAATTATCCGATTTACAGCCCCTACCTGGAGTACATTATTCAACACGTGAGGGAACAGTACAGATTGAAGAATGAGACTTCAGTTCGACTGGCTCAGCTGCTGGGGTTCAATCCTGACCATGTAGTTGTGAGGAAGATCGTGAATTATCTGGAACCGCGGGATATGCGCGTGTTTCTGAGCTGCTTCGCCAATCGGCGTCAATGGATTGAGCAGAGAAGGAAGTAGGGGTTTTTTAAAGATTTTTTCAACGATTGTTTGTTTAGTCTGCGTTATTCTTCGAGTGTAGGGGGAAGCCGGGCAAAACAGACATAGAAAACGTAAATAAAAATATATAATAAGTAGTAAGAAAAGTTTAGGTATAACTTTAAATATATTTTACTTTTGTTTATAATAACAAAGATAACAATCGTATATAAATGTATAAATCTGAATACATCAGCAAAATCTAAACGCGCTGCGCGCATACTATTTTATATTTGCGGTTATGGATACATAATTTTTCATTATGATTTCTTTTTAATGAATTTAAATGATAGGATAATCCATTTTCTAAAGAATGAAAAAATTAGTATTGTTATTCTAATTTGATTTATTTTACAAATGTAGTGGAATTAGCAAATGTTCGCGCCTATCAAGGAAGAGTAAGGACAAACCAATCAAAATCAATCTTTAAATGATTTACAACATCTGGTCATCGTTTTTCTAAGAGTAGATACAAATAATATTTAAGAGAAAACAAAAGAAAAAAGAGTCTGAAAAATCGCCGAGCAAAACGGACATGTTACCAAAAAGGAATTTAATCGCTACAATTTTTGTAGTAATAGCTAATATTATAATGTTTCAAAACTAAGGTGATCGATTCTTTATCATTTATAATGACAAATAATACTTTCCTTAAGAATTCTTCCAACCGGCTTTTTCAACCTATTTTACGGATACATTTATACACTATTATAAATAATAACATGAATCTATAAATAAGAAATAAATAAATTTGAATCACATTATGTTTCGAAGCATTATCCAGATAAGCCAGAAAGAGTTTCCGTATTCTTGCCCGTTTTTGCCCGGAAAATCATAGCGTAACCCCGAAAAATTTAGTTTTAGAGCAAACAAGGAATTAGTTACTATTGACATTTAATTTTTATCCTCGTGATTTCAATATTGAGATATAGCTGTAGTCCGTTTTGCCCGGCATGTCTGTTTTTCCCAAGTCTTCCATAAGTGCAACGATCTAATGCAACGATCTACTATAATATTGTCTTTATAATATTAGATTATTAGAAAACTTAATTAGACAAATGAATGGATGAGATTTGTGAAAATTAAAAAAAAATTTCTAGAATTTATAGGTGCTAATTGAGACAAAGACTTAGTAAATATTTAAAAGTGATTTCTGAGTTATTTAGACAAACTTTTTATGCGTGGACGTTTTCTCGTCAACTAAATTTAAATTCATTTTTATATGAATAAACCAATACAAGTCAATCATAAATATAATATTTATGATGAAAATCATATTTTTCATGGATATCGTACATAATATATAGAATTAATGTATAGAATATATAAAATGTAACGAAACATAACTTTTATACAAAAAATAATATAAATACATTTTTATTCAAACAAAATTATTATAAAAGGGTGTGTCTTTTGTGCAAGAAAGACGCGCATATTTGTTTTGTAAATAGTATTTGTATTACGTTTGACTTGTCAGAACAATCAGGGCAAGAACTTAGACCCTTTTTCATCTCATCCATTCAAATATAATAGATAGATTAATTAAGTTTGTAGTATTTTATATTATTAATATCACTGTTAAAAATTCCGAACCAGAATTTCACGCATGTATGTGAAGTAATCTTACAAATACGCATATTAAACTTCAATATATCACGGAGAGAAAGAAATCAGTAAAAATTACCAAACTGTCAAGTAACCCTGAGGCAGACTTGTAAATCCAAAATTTTTACCAAACTTTTTGGCAATTTTTACTAAACTTTTTGTAAATTTTACAATACTTTTTGTAAAAAATTGCGAAAAAATTTGGTAAAAATTTTGGATTTATACAAGTCTGCCTCAGGGTTACTTGACAGTTTGGTAATTTTTACTGATTTCTTTCTCTCCGTGTATCTAAATTAATAAATTTTCAAACACTGTTTTGAATTTAATACATGTACATTAACACTGTTTTAAAACACGTATTTTAAAATTAAAATACGTATATTAATCATTCCTCGATCCACATGTGAGTAAAAATTCAAAATGTATATTAAAGTTTCCTTAAATTTAAAAACATTTTCAATCACATTTATTAAAAGTTTCTTAAAATTAATAAAATTTTTAACAGTGTAGTTAACGGTAAGTTTATGAATAGAAATTTAAGTGAGTTTGTAAATGAAATTACATCAAATAAATATATTACTATTGTGAGCAACTAATTTTTTGTTACTACCCCGTTACTACCAAAATAAATTTATTACATGATGCTTCATTAAGGTCATGAGATATCCACACTATTACTCAATTCTGGGTTCCCGTTTTTCTACTTCAATTTTAAACTTTTTGAAAAAAACTCTTTGACACGTTTTAAGTTTCATAAAGAACTACAACGTATCAAAGAGTTTTTTCATTAAAATTAAACATTGAATGAGAAAAAGGGGAACCCAATTTTGAGTAATAGCGTGGGTATCGCATCACCTTAATTCTTTTATAATTTTAAAGAGAACATAAGTACACTTTTAACACAGTTACAATAAACCAAAAATAACTCACCAAGTCTCTTCATAGGAAGAGATTTTTGTTTTGTTTTGGTATAGAGAATAGAGCTGCCGTAACTATTGCAGGAGTTACATGGAAAGCACCATCCCAGATTAAGATGCGAAAAAATTCCTTAGCGAATAATTAAGGTGTAATAAACCTGTTGGACTGCATGGCCGTGATGGTCGATTGTTATCGAGAGCCCCGTGATTTATGTAGTACCATATCGGATTCGTACATGAAACGTAGTTGGATAGAAACGATTTACTCAGTGCTTTTACGCCAAGATACAGATTAGATTGTACGTATGCATTGTTAGAAGATGAAGACGCAGTTTTAAATGTTTCAAAATTTGTAATTTTCTCTTAATGCATATTTAACGAAAAATCAAAGCCTGTCTAATATTTTTCAAAATCTCCATTTTAGAATTACTTTGTTATAATGAATTTTATTTTCTTTGAATGTCTAAAATTGGACGTAAAAATATGCGTATGCACGTTCGCGTATCCAAGTAAAATAGAGAAATATTGAGAAAAAGAAGAAAATAAAATTCGTGAAGAATTTTAAAACTAAAAACTTCGTTACGGTCATACTTACATGTCTAAGCCCTAATCAGATACTTTTCAGAACTGGGGAAGCAGAGAAAGGACGAGTGAGATCGCCAGAGAATGGACCAGATAACAGCGCACGCAGCCTACATCCTTATCGGGAACTTGTTTGTGCGCGCGTCCACAATAGGGACTCCTAGGAACTCTCTCAAAAGAAAAGCGAAAATGCAATTGTTACTTTATACAACAGCATAAATGTTAATAAAATGACGACATACGCCATTAATATATGCAAAATGCGTCAAAACTAACTTAAAAGCCCTCAAATTGATACTATTCCAGGAAAATCAGACGTCGCTTTCACTTTGGTGAATTTCTACCAGCGAGCTTAGACCACCGCACCGTAGACATCGGAACGTAGGTAGAATTATAGCACCGGCGCGCGAACGCGCGAGAAAAATTTCCTTTTCGAATAATTAAGGTGTAATAAACCTGCTGAACCGCACGCGCTGTCTCCGATTCTTATCGGGGACCCCCTAGATTTATGCGGCAGTTAGCACCAGCGGTGTACACATACACGTATATATGCGCGCCGTGATTCACGAGATGGAAGGGTTTTTAATTGCCGCCGTTTCAGAACGAATTATCAAATTAAGTCCCCTGCTGTGCACACGCGCGCACGCGCGAGTCGAGAAGGTTTCACCTATAGTGATGGGCGATGGAGGCTGGTTTTACAAATGGTTACGAGTTGTTGAGTAGTTTTAGGAAATTTTAAAGCGTAAGTTATTGGTGGATTACGAGTTTCGTTATTTTCCAGTTTTCGGTGAGATTATGTGTCAATATTTCAATAGAAGTGCTTTTATTTTTTATATAATATATAGCTTTGTTGTATTTTGAAAAATTTGCACTTATAAGATAGTAGTCGTGTTAATTCAAAGAGTTTTGTTTTTACATTTTTACCACAACATAATATAATCTAATAACCAGAGAAATAATATATGTGATAGAGAGGTACATTGTCTTAAGGAAAAAAATTTGTTATAAATAATTATTTATCAAATACATGTAGATATTGTTGCTCGAAGAACAAGTCACTTTCGCTTCTTACTAATTTTTTATTTTTTATTCGATTTTAATATTTGACGTCTCGTTTTGCTGTTTAAACATTTGACTATATGACCCATCTAGGCTCATATTTTAAAATGACTATTGTATACGAAGTAAAGTGAAATTGTTTACAGTTCAAGAATAAAAAAAACTCGAAAAAATTTATATTTTTATATTTCGTATACATTAACTATTTTATATGAGCCTGGATGGGTCGTAGTCAAATGTTTAAACAGCAACAGAGGCGTCAAATATTAAAATCGAATAAAAAATAAAAAATTGGTAAGAAGCGAAAGTGACTTGTTCTTCGAGCAACAATATCTACATGTATTTGATAAATAATTATATTTATAACAAATTTTTTTCCTTAAGACAATGTACCTCTCTATCACATGTATTATTTCTCTGGTTATTAGATTATATTATGTTGTGGTAAAAATGTAAAAATAAAACTCTTTGAATTAACACGACTACTACCTTAATTGTCTTGAGGTTTTTGAGAAATTTTAGGTACCGAAGTTATATAGGCAATTGATTATACTTTTTAAAATCTGTTGTTACTATGGTAAGTAATTGCTAATTTCAGTCTATTTCAATGTTCTCATTATTCTGGAATCCTTCACATTGCATTAGACTTAACTTTCGGTCACATGAAAATGTCGAAAAAAATTTATGTTTTACCCACCGAAAAATTAGCATAATTAAACAATAAATTTTATAAAAGCCATTACTTAACCATGAAAAATTTGACTTTCACGGCCCGTTAATGTTTACGTCACTTTGTCGAAATGTATAATTCTCGCGCGTGAATGTGAAATAAATGTTATTTATAAGCCCGATGAGTAGGAAAAATGTGAACGCGCGTTATTACGAATTCCAAAAGTCAAAAATTGTCTTATAGATTTATTCAGTGTTACATACCGCTCTATCGTTTAGTTGTTCGACACTCATTCGAATATTATCGCGCCATTAGGATTCCGGTTTATCGACATCATTATCCCAGCTCGCGAGAATGCACCCATAACATTCTGACGAATATGCGTAATTGGCTGTGAATGTGCGTATAATCGAGCGCCTTTCGTCTTAAAAAGCGAACCATTAGGGTAAATGTGGCCGAAAGTTGGGCTCACTCGACATATCTAAACTGGGTTAATAGCAGACGTTATGTGTACTGATAGTTGTTAATTATGCACTTATTTATAAACTTTGAAAAATTAATAAAATGGGTTTCAGAGCCGTAAACATGTTGCAAAACTCACATTTTATCCAAAATACTATAATATTGCTTTTAAACAAATAACTGTTGCTATATATGGTATGTTATGTGGCTCCACTTTAACGAAATAAATCGATAATATTTATATATAAATAAATGCAACACGTTTTTTTTTGAATTACCAAAATTCCAAACAATAAAATATTTCACGAATTTGTTTACGTTTTATCCTAATAAATATTATTTATGAATAGGATAATACACCTCTTAGTAAACAGGTAGGGTGATCCAAGTAGTTTGGTTATCTTAACACTTCATATTTTTAGTTATTACTCATTCATATGAAAATTATGATTTTCCATTCAATTATACATGCACTCGATATTGAATCTTATTAAGTAATCAAGTAAAATTAGATTCAATTTGACGTGAAAAAGGAGTCTCGCGTTTCAACATTCTTACTGCCTAAGAAATAGCTATTTTAATTTAATATTAATAATATTAAGATTATGAATGAATCGATAATGAGTTCAATTTTCAATCATTAAACGATATAATTTAGAGTCGCTTTGCGAACTCTATGCTTATCGTGCTCGCATAAACTTTGAATAAATCTTTCCAATGCATAGGCCACTATCCTTTATCGAACTGAAGCTTTTCCGGCGCCAACAAATTGAGTGCGTAAATCATGAAAAAACCTGGCGTGGTCGATTACGCTGGCGCCGGTGCAAATTGCCCACTGCGCGTGGAAAATTGAATAAAAATCATTTAACAAACGATCAAACGGGGGCTCTACATACCTTTCGCTAGCTATTTGTATTCGGTATGGGTAGGCATTACGTTTTTGCACACCGATTTCGCTAATCGGTATTTCTCGTATATCATAACTTCGTATAACCAAACCGCTGAATATATTGATTCCATTAGATTCTGAAAATTGATTTTAGGACAAATAAATAATATTTATTTTTCCATAGTATTAAATAAATCAAATACAAGGAATTTTAAGTGTACTAAAAATGATTTTCTAACTAAAAAGTTTATGGGTCCTCCTCTTAGACGTCTTTCGGAATGCGACGTTCAAACTTTCGATTTATTTCCACACACACAAATGTTTATATCGATCGGGAAAACCGTCTGCACGAAGCAGATAACATTATGCAGCCTACCCTCGTTGAGAACGTGTTTGTATGCATATATTTCTTATTTTCCGAATCGAGAAATTTCAGGAGGAGTCTCGATCTTCTTGATTTTTCTGGAATCTCCGCCCATTAGAAACAATATTGATAAGATAAAGATATCTCTCGCGAAAGGCAAAATCAGTTAATATACGAGAAAATTAGGTACCAGCGTGATTCAAGAATTTACGTATAAAACAAACTAGTTTCCATAGCAAATAGACCTCCACTTTTATTACTTATAACTTTGCTTTTTTGGTATTTGCAAAATTATCTTTAACGGATAAAGCCACCCTGCTGTGATATGCATTCGAAGAAAAAGAGATCTGTAGATATATCAGCGATACCGTATAGAGAAATTACGTAAAAGATCGATCGAACCTTTTCCGAATATAACCACCAACTACATTAGAAAATAATCTAAAACCACTCTCTCTTTCTCTTCCACAACCGCGTATAGCCATACTCAAATTCGTTTTCCATTAGCTCCCCGCCGCGCTCGCAATCCCACACCGTCCATTGTGTCTTACACCCACCCATTCCCTCCTCAATGCACTGCCGATCGCGTAATTATCGCGCGCAGCTCGAAAACCGAGCGCGATAAGCCGCAATGACTTATTACAGCGGCTGTAAATCGCGCGAAAACGAGTCCGCGCGTATTATAGAGAGAGAAAAGCACTCGTCCTTCGGAGCCTTTGAACTCGCGCATATAATGCACTTGTGATCCGAGCGCGCGTAATCAGGTTAAACGGTTGCACGATCTATAATGAGAGTCGCGCACGCACCAAGGACTACGCGTGTAGTATAATTTACGTAAAAGGAGAGCCGAGTACGCTTTGGATTTTCCATCGGTGCGTGCCATTTGCGCACGTGGGATTATTGCGAGGAGCTGGTGAGCGAGAAAGAGATGCTATGCGTTCGGGACGAGAATGACGGTTTGAATGAGAATTGCCGTGTTTATAGTGCCTTAATATCCGCGCGGCTCGACGCAATATCTTAACAGATAAAGAGGGTTACCTGTTGAACGCTGATTAATAGATAACGCGGACAATAGCGGAAAATGGAATTTAATGAGTGCTGAATTGTTGACCTTACGGGGATATCTTTGAATGTACCTGTATAACGATGTAACTGACAGCTGAAATTTACAGTTTTTATATAATAAGCATCGCACTTGTGTCACGCGTGCTTTAAATAAAATTAGTTTTCATCAAAATGATTCAGTAGTTTTCTGTCCCACTTCGTGCACAAAGAGGTAATCTAGATTTATCGCGCTGATTTATCATCACAATATTTTATATACTTTATTTAAAAGTTTTTTAATTATGTGTGCATTCAGGTAATACAGCCGCTTGGCCATAGCTTGAATTCACATTGTGCGGATAAAGCTATTAGCAACACATATCTCCTATCTATTTATTAACTTACACTCCGCTACACTTAATACATTCTCATTGGTCTCAAATTAATAGCATTTATATTACCGTATAAAAAACGCCCCCTCGTACACAAACTGATCTCGCAATCTACTACTTTAATCTCCCGGCGTAAAATAATCCGTCTTAAAATCAAACGGACACGCCACTCGTCGGTTCTCGGAACCACCGCGCCGCCGCCAATACTGGTCTCCCCGGTTTTTAAGGACTTAAAATCTTTATATACGTACTGTATATATAAAATACAGTCGCTCTGCCAGCGATAAAAGCACAAATCACGACGATGATCGTCGGCTCCGCGCGCGAGAAAGTAAAAGTCACACAGGGCTGCGGGTATATTTGCCGATCGATCCATCCCCTTTCGTGTATATAAGTATATATACATATACTCGCTCGTTCTCAAGAGCGCGCGGCCTTGACGGGGGATAGTCCGCCCGCTCGTCTCGTCGGCATAAATCTTGCGCGCGCGGGGATAGATTAACAGTCCTCGCGACTGCGTGTTGATTGAATTGAAGATTTTTGAGGTCTTGCTCGTGAGAGGCTCGTTGACGGTTTAGTGGGAGGACGTGAAATAGGGTTTGGAAAAGTTCAGGGTGTATAGGTGGATTTCGATATTGCTGAATATAACATAGATGGTAATAATTGTGGAAATAACCTAAATAGAAACTTTATTAATAAATATAATCAAGTATGTCTTGTGGTTTGCAAATATATTTTATTTATTCGAACCTCTTTAAGGAAACGAATAATTTCAGGCAAAATGTACGAGGTATAAATGAATGAAGAATATATAGCTACTCTAAAATAGCGAAAATCACTTACATCTTGCCTAGAGCTTCATAGGTAAGCATTAGATGCTTTCTCTGCATACAGTTAGACACATTTATTGCGCATATCACGTAAAATACGCAGTAAAGGTTTCCTTAAAGCCGCGGGAATTACGCTCCTTATAAATCTAAAAATCGAATAATTCAAACTATTCGCACGAAGTTATGCCGAGAAAATGGAATTATTCTGTATATATGCAAAATCTTTGAGCCTACTTCGCGCTTGCGGCGCCAGTTGAAATTTATACGTCGTTAAAAACATTGTTGAAAACGGTCCCCTCGCGCATTACCGCTGATTTATTTTCGCATTACAATGCGTCGTATATAACCGCCAACGCTATAACATCACGTATATGGAAAAATGATCGGTTATCTAATCCCGAACGTCGAATTAAAATTGCCAGCATTCTTGGAAGCTGACGACAAAAAGGCAATTTAGATACACGAGTGTGTATGTGTATATTTTCAGCGTCTAAGTGATGATTAATCATCGTCGAGCCCGAAATCGCTGAAAAGTTTAATGTCCCCTTGCGTGGACCAACGACGAGAAAAAAGCGAGAGTTGAGAAACGAGCTTTGCCGACGACACGTGCTTTTAAAGCCGAATTTACGCCCATTGTGTAATAATAATAACAATGCAATTCATTGTGTGATTATTTGTGTTCGCAGGTGGTTTGGCTGACCGCAGTCCTTTGCACGCGGCTCGTTGCCGCCAGTAACCAGACATTGAACTTTTCCTCGCGCAAGCCCAGAGATCACCATTTAGGAGAACAGTTTCGCTGGTAAGAATATTCATATATGTGTGTTTATGCGTGCAGTACGTGTGCGAGCTATTTTCGGAGGACTGCGAGGGCGTGTACTTAAATTTTGTGAAATATCGAATTTTTATGCTCCGCGGAAATATATTGCCCGGGGCGGGTTCGCAGTTTGAGTTATGCGTAAAATATATAGTTTGAGCGTAAATCAAGCGTTATTTGGATGACGTATGCGCGTGTAGCTTATAAACTGTGACGTTTAAGTGTTCATTTTTCAAGCGACTTATATTTATCTGAGCGTTTATATTTGATTTTAAATTAATTTTATTAAAAGTATACGTATATGGGTGATTCTCTGGAAAAGTGCTCATTTTTACATGTAATCTCCGTGGTAGTAAATAATCCCGTTTTATTGAATAATAATGAACATCTCGCAATTTTGAATTTCACTGATATTCTAAAATTATTTACGTTCCAGTTTTATAAAACAATATATTTATCAAAAAGATTAAAAATTTTACATTATAAAATATCCACGGAGATTACACGTAAAAATGAGCACTTTTGCAGAGAATCACCCATATATATGTGTATATAAGTTATATTATTATTAAATTATAACAAGATTTAAGTTCTAAAGTGAATTATTAATAATTAAAGTATGGTATAGTGTGTTTGTAAAATATATTCATATGTTTTATAAAATAATGTTTGATTGTATATAAAGCGCTGTATTTATTACTAAGAGAAACGTCCCAATACCCGAACATATAAGAAATTGACTTTCAACATTCAACGAAAATAATTACTCTAGAAGGTTTAAACAATAATATTTTCTTTTATATGATCAATTATGACGTCCTTAGTCAAATGGTATCAAAATGAGATTGCTTTATAAAGGTAATTGTTTATTATAAAGATAAAAGCACGATAATGCCTTTGTCCCCTTACCCGAACGCAGAAAATACGTATGTCCTCATTGTTCCATTTTTATGTCCTAATACTCGAACAATCGTTTGTAAATAAACGACTTATTAAATTATTTTTAATTATTACAATGTTCTTTTGTTGTTATAATTACTGGAATAGATGTATAAACACTATATATGTAAAATGTAAGTCATATGGAAAACATAACATAATCTAAAATACATGTAAACTTTGCAATATTGAGGTTACGACATACACCATGTACCGGGTACCGGGACATGTTATTTAATGTCATGACCCAATACCCGAATACTATCTAATTGAAATTTTTTTTTATAAACTGTTTATCGTATCCTTAATAACTTTAAAAGAATACTAACTAAACTAAAACTTTAAAGAAAACTAAGAAAAAATTTTTTGAGATGTTTTAACGTTTATTAACCGAGAAAGAGACGAATAAGTAATATTGTTCGGGTATTGGGCACTGTTCGGGTATTGGGACGTTCCCCTTATTTTATAAAACGTTTTAAAGTGTTATAATTCATCTCTTTTAAACGTTTTTAAAACGTACGTGTTCTATTAGGCTATGCTCAATGATGTTTGTAATGTGCTAATATTAAATGGGAAATTATAAATTCCAAATTTAGAATTAAGCTATTTTAAACAATGTAGACAGAAGCTACAAAAATGTAGCGCCCATCAATTCCATCCCATTACTATAGGAAAACAAGTAGAAACTTAATAATTTTGTGTTAGGTCGATGCCGGATCTGGAGTCGACGACGAGGCGCATGACCTATCCGGAGATGCAGCTGCTGATCAGGCAGGAGGGCGGCGAGGAGGGCCTGCCGGTCGACTGTTGCCCGACGATAGAGGAGATGGTCGAGCCGCAGGGCGGCCGTAACCGGCAGGACATGTACGTCGAGCTCTACCGGGACGGCGAGAACGCGCAGCGCTTCTTCGAGTACTCCTGCAGGCCGGACGTCCTCGACAAGCCATGCCGCTTCATCGACCGCAAGCTGCAGGCTCAGTCGCGCTGCGTCCAGAAGTTCTCCTACACCTACGCCATCGTCCAGAATCCTGGCTCCAAGGTATGTGTTCAGGGAATTCAGGTTAATATATATATACGCTTCGCGCCAGAGATTCAAGAGGGAGATTAATTATAAGATTAAGAGTGAGAATTATAATTAGTTTGCTGCCTGCGCGCTTTAATTAAACGATAAAGTGTATTATAGGTGAATCAATTTAATATAAGTGATTAAATTGATAATCGCTTAATCGAGATCCATTATCGAGTTATTCTTGTTGTCATTTCACTTATTAATAGGGTAGACCGCAAAGAGTTAAACACTGTTTTGAGCCGATTGATTAATTATTACGACCCAGAATGCTTTTTGTTAGTTTGTTATAGAAATCCACTTGTTTTTATGTCTCAATTTTCTAAAAAAAACCGATAGAAAAAATTAATTAATATTCTATGCATATTTTTAAAACCATTTTCGTAGAACCAAGCTGCAAATATATACTTGTTATTCTTGAACATAAATTATTATATAAATGTAACGCAAAAAATTCTTTCCTCTGCAGCCGGAGGGCGAGCAGCACCGGAGGCATCACCACAGGCCGGAGCAGCGTCAGCACACGGAGGCGCAGCCCACGCAGCAAGCCCAGCCCCAAGCGCAGCAGCAGCAGCAGTTTCCGGCGTTCCCGGGCTCGTCGACCTGGACCCTCGACTACATCAAGGTGCGCAGCGGCTGCAGCTGCGAGGTCTCGCCCAAGCCGAGGAAGAGAAAGCTGGCGGCGATGAAGTCAAAGCGGACGCGGAGCCGGCCGCCCTACAATCATCACTCCTCGGCGTCGGTCGGCTCCTTCGCCTCCGTATCCTCGCTCTACTCCAATTCCAGCGCGGAGGTGTGACGAGCGCCGCTGCCGCTGATACTACTACTACTTATTCTACTTGTGCTACTGCTCCGCTGCTGCGCGCGTTTTTAAATTATGTGTTGTATTATTATACATTAAATATCGCGCGTGTGTGTGTAGCCATCGTACACCCGTATTATAATAGCATATACGCGGCGCCGGCAGGATGTGTGAAGCGCGCGGACTCGCTATGCAGAAGCTGTATTATCCCACATGGTGATTCTTTTCATTCATCTTAAAATACGTTTTTTTTTTCTCTGAGATACGAGCGAGGAGGGACGAGCGGTCGGTCTCCTTTTTCTTTCACCGCGCGAGTGCATTTTCTAGTGAAGTTGTTTTATTATTAATATATTATTATTATTATTATTATTATTATTATTATTATTATGTAATATTATTTTTTATTATTAATGTAGGATCGCGTATTATATTATACATATATATGTTGTCTGTAATAGGGCACAATTCTCTCTCACTCTCTCTCTATGATTTTGTATGCGGCCAGTGTTTGCTACCATTTGTACGTAAATAATGACGAAAACAAGTGCGTTTATTTATATGATGATGACTCCTTATTAGCGACGACTTCCCCCCTTTTTTATATTGTACGATTGTATTTGTTAAGATACACGAAAGAGAGCTTATAATTGAGTTTTTACACACACACACACACACACGCACACACACATACACATGCATGTATTGCACACGAATTACCCACACATACACACTTACAAACACACAAACGTGTTTAGGAGTAGATGTAAAGGTTCGCTTGTCTTCGTGAGCGCGCGCTTTCCTTTTTGGTGCGTGGAGGAATACCGTCGTTGCATTTACGATTGTATGTCTTTATGTTGTATGATAAAAAAAGTGTATGGGTACACCGAGAAAAAGATTCGTTTGATTCGAACGGGTCTCCAATGCCCCCCCCCCCCCAGTACTGTGGGTTTTATCAACTCTTAATCATTGAACAGCCAGCTCTTTTTTTAATTAGGTAATATATTTTTAAATTACAATTACGTTCGCAAAAAATTAATTTTTCGAATGAATTGTTTTAGTTGATTACACATTATGCGAATATGGTTACAATATTAATTTTAAATTGTAACTGATTTTTAATTAACAAGATATCGTATATATATACTAATTTCGTTAAATGAATATTTTTCTCAGTGCATGCTTTGTTTATAGATTATATAAATTTCTTACAATATTTTTAATGCACGCGCAATTGCTTAAGAGGATGTGACAAATATGATGTGCACTCAAAGTTTTTAAAATTATTCACGCTTCAGTAAAAGCTTTCTGCTTTTAATGTTTTTCTGATTGCGTATTTTTACTATTATTTCCATCATTCAAGAAAGTACTAATGACCATGCAGATTCGATCGCACATAAATATTTGGCTACCTCATCCTTTTAGCAATTTCTGTAATAATATAGATTTCTTTTTTTATGTATAAAGACAACTTACTGTATAGTTTTATAATATACTAATTTTGTAAATCTCAGATACTAGTCTTATCTTATATTTTAAAATACAGAAAGTATATACTAAGAAGTTAGCAGCTCTTGCAATAGAGGAGAATAGCCTTTCTCCATGCACCAAAATAAATTAACTTTAGCTTCAAACGAAACAATGTATAAGTATTCATAAGACGCGAAACTTTTTTATTTTTGCTAAATCTACGGATTAAGTGAAGAAAAAAAATATATAGAATGCATGTACCGCAATACGTATTTAATGTAGCGAGTATAAATATTAGAAACTTTATTGTAATGAATCATGAAACAAAATAATATGAAATCAATTTGACGTATAATCCTCTGAACACTATCTCTTGTACTCTACTCTTTATCCTGTATTTCTTATATTTATATTGCTTGAGACTCGCGCGTAGTGCGCGAGCACTGTATTTTCCATTCTTGCTTTGCTATATCGACAAGTAAAGGTATATATATTCTATTTAACCATTATATTGTAAACCCATTTATTACCTACTTCCGCTATTTGTTATTTTTAGGAAATTTTGTAACCGAAAAATAAACACAGGAAAAATTATGTATAAATTATAATTTTGGTTATATATTTTAACTTTCACAAAACGCTTATTATTTTATATATATAATTCTGAATTTATGTTTTAATCTAATATTAAATATTTTAGTCGTTAGGCAAAGCAAAACATTCTTTTTTCCATAAAAATTCAAGTATTACGTAATTAATAAATTTTATGTTCATACAAGTATTTTATATTTTTATTTTATACCAATTCATTATAAATCAAAAGTAAATTAAAATTTTTAAAGCATTGTATACAAAAATCATAAGATAATAATTTAAAATATATTTACAATGCTACCCATAATTACATAACTAATGTAAAAGGTTCAAACAGAAACGTTAAATACGAGAAAGAACAATATAATTCAGTATTAGATTTTTAAATTCTTGTTAGTTTGGTTTATTGTTTTTTTTACTAAGATTATATCAATAATATTTGGAATATCACATGATGGTATACATTTTGACAATGAAGCTTATAATTTACAATTTGTGGTAGATCAACTATTCGATTGCTTGAATAAGCCACAAAAATACTCGAAAGGAATGAACCTTAAACTTACAGTCGTATTTTTATGTATAGAAAATTAGTTCAGGAATTTGTCCAGCTTCAATTGACGTTCCATTATTATCACCAGCTTCATAATTGAATGAAAACTTCACTTTACCATGATTTACGCAATCTACAGTAACTCTTCTCATTCCTTTAGATCCATAATGTGAATCTGGCCCCTAAAATTCGTTCATACAAATATAAAATAATACTAATTCAAAAAATAAAGAATAAATTATAAAAAAGATAATAAACCTCAAATGTCGCAGAAGCCGTGTAACAAGTATTTGGCAAAATTTCTACTGGTTCTTTAAATATTAAACGGTAAGTATAATTCGATCCGTCACTACTGAAACTTGTCGCATTTTTAGCAATCACTTTGCCAGATGCTGTGTGAATTAACTCAATTACAACATCATATTCTGCTGGTCCAAATACGCTCCCATACACTCCATATCCTACTAAAAATATTCTTTTATCGACGTTGAACCTAAAATTTGTAAATATTGCTATTAATTAATCAAAAGATATGGCAAAAATTGTCTAAACTAATGTTCAGACAATAAATTTAACGGGCAATTAAGTATGTTACCTTATCCGATCGCTAGTACCATTATAACCCCAACGATTTTCCGTTTGTTGAAAACGGCAGACTGTTTGTTCTTTGCCCATCATTAAGCAGCGAGGCATGGCTTCAAATCCAACTCTTGGTTTTGGATTTAATGTGAAATACAAGAATATTGATACAATCTGTAAATGCAGATATAAAAATATAAAAGACTAATAAAAAAATAGAATATTAAAGATTATATTATCATAAAGAAATACTAGAAAAATACATAATAAAAGTACAAATATCTTACCATAATAGTATTATAAAAATTTTAGTATTGGATTGAACAAAAAAGAATTTTGAATAATCAAAAGTAAATAATTAAATTTATTACTTCTCTATCAGTCAATAATCCAGACTGAGCTGGACCACTAGCAAATTCCTCCATGGACATTAATGGGAAACGAACTAAAGAAATAGCTCTGCCCAAAACAGATCTCTGATTATCTGGTGTTACTGGTAATTGCTGCCTGACGCATTCTGCTTCTGACCATCTAAAATTCATATTTTGAAAATTTAATTTTGAATATAATTGGACAATGAAAATATGACAATATTTTTAAGCATGATAAATTTCATTTTACCTAACTACTGCTTGAAAAATCTTTGACTCTCTAACCCGTAGAGTGTCTCGTTCCAAAACTGTGATTAATGTATCTATATCAATATCAGTAAATCCATCAGCACTTAAAGCATCAGTCGTAAATTTATCTATTGTATCAAGACAGACAGCGGCAAGTTGAGGCTCATCAAACAATCGAGCCTGTGCAAGTAGTAAAAAGGCATTATCCGTAGTCAAATTGCTCCTTAAGTAATCAACACAGTGTTTTTCCAGTGAAGACACTGCATACTTCTTTGCAGTATATAATGTAGTCATTACAGTATCAGGATTAATTAATATTTCATCAGTATAAAGAAACAGAAGCACAGCCAAAAATGTTTCTGGTTCTACATCAGGTACTTCAATTTCGTTGGACGATGTGGCCAATGTTCCATTAAACATGGCATCAAATACAGCACTTCCAGAAGATAGGACTAGTTTATGTGCTGGAATAACACGTTGTTGAGTGCCTCTTCCAACTCTGAATGTAACATCCGAAAGTATTTCATTATTGAAGAGGAATGTAAATCTTTCTCGCATAGTTGCTTTACTCCCTTGCCAATTGTACGTTGATGATGCAGGAAAGTTAAATTGTCCACTTTGTAATGGAATGCTAGTACGTGCCCTTGTTTCTGGTCTTGCAACATTTGCTGAATTACTTGGTGGTCTACTACAAATTTCAATAAAATTTTTTATTAGTATAATATCTTAATAGAATATAAAATGTATTCTGATTGTAATCAACTAAATTCTTTTTAGTTGAAGTGAATAATAACAATTTTTCATTTTTCATCTTAGAATCCAGTAGTTAGAATAAGTATTTTAAGTTACTAGATGACTCTAAACTTGAAACAGTGAAAATTTAGTTGAATTAAAATTTATTTTTAACTGTAGTGTTAAAAAAATTGTCTTTGCTATATTTATGACTACCATTTGAAGTCCAATGAAAGATAATATATGCTGATCTAAATATGCTGTCACATGTTTTTAAATATAGAATACGAATTCAACTTGATAAAATTCTTTTACCATTCATAAGATTGTTGAAGCATAAACAATTGCTTCAATAAGAAGATTGGAGTAATACAATAAACACTTACTTATCACAATTAGAGGTAGATGGTTCTCCATTTCGGGCACTTATAGATGCTTGCTCTTCGTCACAAGCAAAAGTAAGAGCTCGCCTAGCTCGATTCAGCATGAAATTTCCTGCTGGCTGCATATTCTGTGGTGAATCGTTAAAGGCCTCTGCATTGTCAGCCTCGGCTACTGCGGGAGCAATAGCAGGAACCGGGGCAACAGCAGCACCACCAGCAGCTTCTTCGTTGTCCTCGTGACTTACCTCATGATTCAATCTGAGATTGTGCAACCTTCTTGAAACATTTGAAATGCTCTCTGATGGACCTTCGGATGACATCTTCAAGCAGAGAATTTGAAGAACTAACTGCCACGGATTCCTCACATTAAATCCAGCCAGGAATCGTAGATCAAAAATGCTTTTTGCCTTGCATCTAACGTAGCCTCAAGATGACATCTTGCGTATCCTCCTCTTCCTTCTCGCTATTTATTCAGGTCGACAGAATAACGATGATAGTTTTTCGTACCTGCGGTGCGATCATCGTTCAGGAATTCCAAAGAAAACACTGCATTGCGCCGCCGCCTGCGATTTTGTTATGCTTGAAATCTCTACTGAAACAACCCAGAGGCGATTGTTTACGTTGTGTGTACAGTTACTCGCGTGTATAGAGGAATCTCGCGAATTCGTTTTCTCGTATATAGGTTTTGCTATTCGGAGCAGCAGCGGTAGCCGCGCACTATAAGTTGTTATATCCTAAAATTGCGCTACTACAACGGCGGGGGGAAAACGGAGCGTTGCAGGCAGCAGGAGTATCAAACAGCTGCGCGACTGTTTATTATGTACCATCCGATGAGGCGTGTCTCGATCGATAAGGAAGAGGCAAGTCGGAGTAGTCGTATGCGTTTCCTAATATAATGGCGATTTGTTTTTATCCGAATCACCGGCTTATTTGTACAAAAAAACTGCACAATGATGAAAGTTGGTATTGAAAAATGGTAATGCATTATATTAAATGCATAATCAAAGAAGAATTACCTACGTAGTGGGTATAGTGGCACACAATGAGCCTATAATTGCGTATGTTTGTTTTGGTTATTTATACCAGACGACGTATGAGAACGTTGATTGATCAAACAAAGCAGGTGAATTATTGTTTTATTATTAATATTCAGATATTTAGTGCTTCACTTTCATATTTAATACAATATTTTTTAGTAAGAGATAGACGAAAAGATTTTTATATTACTATATTTATAAAATAATTAAAATTTAAATCGGGACATTCTTTTTTCAATTTCAATTGTTTAGTAGAAGATGCACATATATGTACACTTATATATTGACATTAATTTTTATCAGTGATACATACTAGAAATAATTTTCATTTGTAACTAAACTACAAAATGTATTTACTTGGTAAATATTTGAAACTGAAACCATTTTTACAATGCTTGAACAAGTGCAAAGGATCTTACAGATCAGCAAAAACAATGACAGTGCGAGATGCTTTGCATTCTGCATTAGATGAAGAATTAGCTAGAGATGAAAAAGTGTTTATTATAGGTGAAGAAGTTGCTCAATTTGATGGTGTCTACAAAGTTACAAAAGGCTTGTGGAAGAAATATGGCGATAAAAGGCTTATAGATACACCAATTACAGAAGCAGGATTTTGTGGGATAGCGGTTGGAGCAGCACTAGCAGGTTTAAGACCTATTTGTGAATTCATGACTTATAATTTTTCAATGCAGGCCATTGATAGAGTAGTAAATGGTGCTGCCAAAAATCTATACATGTCCGCAGGACGTTATCCAGTTCCCATTGTTTTCCGAGGACCTAACGGTAATGCTAAGGGTTTAGGAGCTCAGCATTCACAGTGCTTTGCAGCTTGGTATATGCAAGTCCCAGGTTTAAAGGTCATGTCCCCTTCTACATCTGAAGACTTCAGAGGATGTCTCAAAGCTGCTGTAAGAGATCCAGATCCAGTTATAATTTTGGAGAGTGAATTATTATACAATATGGAGTTTCCTGTATCAGATGAAGTACTAGATAAAGATTTTACAATACCTATTGGAAAAGCAAAAATAGAGAAATCTGGCAAACATATAACTCTGATAAGCCATGGACAAGCTACACCCTATACCTTAAAAGCAGCAACGATTCTTGCTGGTGAAGGCATTGAAGCTGAGGTCATTAATTTGAGATCTTTAAGACCTCTGGATTGGGATACTATTTTTAAATCTATAGAAAAAACTCATAGATTAATGACAGTTGAATTTGGATGGCCAAGATGTGGTGTAGGATCTGAAATTGTTGCAACAGTGATGGAAAATCCTGTATTTTTTCAACTAGATGCACCTGCTATAAGATGCACTGGAGTTGATGTTCCTATGCCTTATTCAGAAAAAATTGAATATGAATGCACCCCTAAAGACCATCATATTGCAGAATATGCCAAGAAAGTCTGTGGATCTAAAATTTAACTCGTATGAATTAAATTTGATTTAAAAATAGTTAGGTTTTACAAATTAAGAGACCATGGTTAACATTTTAGTTAAAATATAAGTGTATGAACTATGTGTATTTAAAGAAATGAAAAAGTCATTATTAGATCTTATTAATTGATATTAGTATTTTAACTTAAATTATTTTACTACTTTATATTTTAATAAAATAATAAAAAATGAATAATTTTATTACAGATTTAAAAATAAAAAATATGCTTCAATAGACAATATTAGAATTAGATAGAGATAAAGACTTTACATAGAGGCTATGGGTAATTTCATTTTTACAACATTTTCATAAAAAAATATTTTATTTACATGATCTATTTATGTGAAATATTCTGATCCAATTTCAGACACATACATCTGATGCAGAAATAAAAAATGTACCAAGCAAGAGAAAAAGTCTTTTGGTTCGCCATATTTTCTCGTATTTCGATTCTTTTACTGCAAATGATTTTTAATGCATTATGTCCAGATCACAATGCAGATGTATTTCGAACACCTAGAGATCCAACAGAAAAATATTCATTTTGGGATCACACTGCAACATTTGTTTTTGGAGGACTGACAAGATGGGATGCACAATATTTTATTCATATTGCAAAATATGGATACACATACGAAAACACACTTGCCTTTTTCCCACTATTCCCAATGTCAATGAAATACCTCGCCATGGTACTACAAATAGAACCACCAATACTTAATCATAGTAACACGATTGTGATATCTGGCTTTATAATTAACTTTGTGTGCTTTGTCAAAGCTGCACTTGTTCTTTATGATCTCAGTGAATTAGTTTTTAAGGATACAAGAATAGCTTACAGAGCAGCTATACTATTTTGTATAAATCCAGCTAGTATATTTTTCACTGCTCTTTACACAGAGTCAATGTTTGCATACCTCACGTTTTATAGTATGTATGAAAGTATCAATAATAACCCTTGTGTCTTTTTACCGATAAGTCTCTCGGCTCTCGTACGATCGAATGGATTAGTTAATATTGGTTTTCCGATTTATAGTTGGTTTAGAAGTATGCTAGTAACTACCATACCCAATTTCGTCTTAGAGTGCAAACATTATCATTCCAACAGATTGTCCGTATTATTTAATCTTAGACATATTTTTATTAGCTTGTCTCAAATATTATTTTTGGTATGTTTATCAATTTTTCCATTCTGTTCTTACCAAGTATACAATTATGCAAATTTTTGTGAAGTCGAAACAAATACAACGGCGCTTCCATACCACGTACAACAATATGCATTAGACAATAATTTATTACTGCCAGGACATGAATTTTCATGGTGCAATTCGGCAATACCAATAGCATATTCACATATACAAAATAAATATTGGAACGTCGGTTTTCTTAATTATTATCAATTCAAACAAATACCAAATTTCGTTCTTGCATTTCCCGTTTTATATTTGATAGTAAAATGCACTATTGCATACTTTGATGAGCATAAATCAAAATTTTGTACTTTACAATTTTTTACTGGTATAGTAAAGAAAGAAAAATTTAATTATAGAAAGTATCCACTAGAAATGTTTGTGTTTATAGTTCATGGGTTATTCTTAACTCTTTTTTGCATTTTTTTTGTGCATATTCAAGTAAGTACTCGTCTATTGTGTTCTGCTAGTCCTTTATTATATTGGTATTGTGCCTTAGTAACTTTACCAAAAATAAAATTGTCCAAAAAAATAAAACGCATAGAATATGAGAGCTCAGAAAATGTATTTTCCAGATGGAAAGTATTTTTTCTTTCACAGCAACAGTATTCTCTTATAGAAAAATGTATTTTTGGATATTTTTTTGGGTATGTTGTTGTAGGCTGCTTTATGTATTCTAATTTTTTACCATGGACTTGAATGTTGAAAATAAACTGTTTTTGTTAAAAAATGTGTCTTTTTTACTCTGTTTATATAAAATGTATTTGTATATTGAATTTAATAATTTAATTTTAATAAAATTAATAATAATCCTTATGACTGTATGTACATATTTTTGTTAAATTTTTAGTTTGAATTCTAAGAGTATTAAACGCTGTTTTATACAAATATTGAACTCACATTTACAAAAATTGAAATCATATAGATAGTCAAATCAATTAAACCCACTTTGACTTATGTTTCATGTTGTTTTCTATGCTTTAAAACTTCAGTTGGTGCAAGGTATAGAGTTTTCTGGCAATCTGGACATTCGTAAGCCACCGCATTTTTCTTCTTTGATGATGAAGGCATGGATTTTTGTGAATCATCTTCAGCTGCATTTTCTTTTCTACATGTATTCATATGTTGTAGTTTTTCAATACTTGACATTGTACTTTGATAATTGCAAGTTTGGCAGGTCCATTCAATTTGTAGCATTTCACAAGATATTTTATCACTCCATTCACTTTCTTCAATACTATAAATAAAATTTTATATCACTCATTGTATGCGCAATAATAACTAAAGTAATTACATAGTAAGATTTTACCAATTAAATGTTATTTGTTTCGTGACGCGCACACCTCCCTTTCTTTCATTCGGTATACATTCAAAATCACTTGAAAATGGGTTTGGTTGTAAGATGGTAGTGTTTTCCCCTTCTCCAACGTATATATTTTTCAAATCTGCGGCAAGTAACCGTTTTATTGTATATGGTACTGATGTGTGCATAAACCTTACCAATCCTTTGCTTACTTCATACTCCATTTTTTCAATATTTTCTTTTTTTGTTTCCGACGATAAAGAGTCTACAAATAATCGCAATTATCAATATTACGAGTTCTCCAAAATGAAAAAAAAATCTTGTAATAATAATAACGTACCTTGTAATTGTAAATTTAATAAATGGTCCCACTTTTGTCGTAATTGAGAGGCTTGATGTAGTAATAGTGCACCACTATCAGGATTAGGAAAATCGAATGACAACCATGAATCGCATACAATACTAAAATAAAAAATAAACAGAGTAATACTTAGTAAATTTACAAAGTACCTACTATTGTCATTTATGCCACTGAATTTTATAGTTTTTAGAAATACGTACGTTGTAAATGTCGAATTCGTGTCGACTTCTTGAGCAAAAAGGAGTAGTGTTTGTGCAGCTGGCATTCTTAGTGTATTGACTAAATATGGTTTTGTAGTTTCTAGTAATGATCTGCATAATATTTAATAAAATTATAGTTTTAATAATTATATTATATTAAAATTATAAGTTTAAGTTAACTTACAAGAATGTTAATATTTGATGTTTAGGACTGACTGGAGTTTTTGACTTATATCCAGGAATAGTGACAATATCTGGTTCTTCAAGTTGTAATACTTGTGAGTTATTTCCAAAAAAACTCATAGGATGTAATGCAACAAATGGTTTAACTTTTGTATGAAATAGTTGTTCATTTACAGTCTAGAAGTTAAAATTAGTGTTTAACATAACTTTTTAAATTTAGGTACACTATTAATGAGCTAATTGATATATTTAAAAAGTTACCTTGCAATAATTGAATTCATCTGCCATTGCAAATTGGGGATATAAACCACTGCATAAAATTAATTTCAGCATCATTAAGTCTTTATAACTGCATGCAGTGGATGCTGATACCAAATTGCTAACTTGAGAAAAATCATTTTTCATTCGAAATTCAATATCTTTGATGTCAATTTCTTCATCTTCTTTGTCATCTTCAATCCTTATATTATCGTCGTCAAGTTTTAATCGCTTTGGTTTTTTAGAATCATTTTGTTTGTAAGATCTTTTTAGTGATCTAAGAAGTTTTAGTTCACCGTATCTCATTGTTCGCTCCGAACTTGTCATTTCTGAATTAATATCGGATGTATGCAACAATTTACAATCCTTAAAAAAAAATTAGAGTACTTTACATCGTTTATAGTTTTATTCGTTGTTTAAAAAAATTCTTATAAATTATAATAACGTGAAAACTTACTTCGAGTAAATCTTTAAACTGAGTACGTAATTTCGTCATTTCATAAAATCTTTGTTCTTCTAAACCTCTTCTTTTACACCATTTTTTGCTAGTACTACTGCCCGAGCGTACTTCTCCACTATTTGTATGTTTTAGTTCCAACCATTCTTTGTACGCATTTAATAATGTTATTGGATCCCCATGATCTGACTCCAAGCTTTTTCTAGACGTCTAAAATAAAAAGATAATTTTTGCGTAAGAATATTTAAAATACAATTAATATATTAAAAACGTTGTAATTGAAGTATATGTATATATTTGTATGTTTTTTATCAACACATACTTCACAGTCAATATCTCTATAAGCCCTATTTGTAAACGGACTTTGCACACTTAATGCAGCAGCTAGGGATAAAACAGGTTCAATTTGATGGAATAATGACCCCATAATCAACATTTTTCCAATTGTTATATCTACTGGCAGTTTTGCAAGAGTTTTACCAATACTAGTCAACTTTTCGTTTTCCGTCAAGGCCGCCTAAAATTGATCGAAACAAACTTATGATACTATATATTGCGATTATTAAAATTGAAATAAAAAGCATTTTTTAAATTTTACATACGTGTTCTTTTAAAGATAAAATAGAATTTTCTATACTTTCTACTGGAGGTGGTTCTATAAATGGGAATTTGCGTGGATCTGGCAAACCCATGGCGATCATTTGAAGCAAAGAAGAATCGAGTGGTACTCTTTGCAATTCTGGTGTTGAATATTTTTCAAATCCTGAATAATCATCACCTGAGTATAGTCTAATAAATAGGAAGAAAATAAATTTTGTTTTATGTTCTCAAAATAAATTATTTTTTTTTTTATTAAATCTATCGTGTACTATAAAATACCTATAGCAAACTCCAGGTCCTGTTCTTCCAGCTCTCCCCTTTCTTTGCTCTGCACTGGCCTTGCTTATCCAAAATTCTTTTAGTTTTTGCATTTTACAAGTTGGATCATAACTCATCTCCTTAACTTTTCCGCTATCAGCTACAAATCTTATTCCATCTATAGTGATTGATGTTTCAGCTATATTTGTTGACACAATACACTTTCGCACTCCTTCTGGAGTATAACCAAATACCTAGAAAATTTTAATTATTAAATAAAAAATAACTCATAACATACTATCATTATATTTTTATTTTTACCTTATCTTGATCAGCTATTGATAAAGTACTGTGCAATGGCAAAACAATCCAATTATTGTCTTTCCTACTGTATTCTTTTGCAGCATCAACTACCGCTGTAATTTCACTCATACCACTTAAAAAGATGAGTAGATCACCTCTTTCAGTATCTAAATATATTAAATTATTAGAATTTGTAGAGTGAATCATTAAAATAAATTACTTTTTTAATATAAAACCATCTTACTTGAATATTTTCTATCAATTATTTGCATTATTTGAATATAAGGGCTTGGATTAAATCTTTCAGATTTAGCATATTTATCTTCAATAAGTACAGGTCTATAAATTAATTGAATTGAATACAGTCTTCCAGGAACCTACATGATAAATAATAAACAAAATTAATAGTATTTAATTTTTGACAATATTTCAATTTTTTTTCTTTAGTTTACTTACTTGAATAACTTTTACATCTTCGTTAGCAAAGTAATTGCTAAACAATTCAATATTTATTGTAGCAGACATTAAAACTAGTTTTAAATCCATCCTTTGATGAACAAGGCACTTCATAATACCAAGTAAAAAGTCACCATGAAGATGTCTTTCATGAACTTCATCTAAAACAATGACATCATATTGTGAAAGTTCCGCTTCTCCAGAAACCTATCCATAAAGAGATGATATTAATATGCATAAATAGTTGAAGAATATACAATACTAAAACTACATACAAAATCCCATTTATTATTTTTATTATTTTCTTTATAAACAAATTGAAAAGGCCTTACTTGTCTCAATAACAATCCTTCCGTGATAAAAGTAATTTTTGTATGTTGATTTTTTTGTTTCTCAAATCTTATCTGATATCCTACTTCATTTTTATTCTCAGTTAAAGTTTCATATGCAACTCGTTTTGCTAATGATATACATGCAATTCTTCGAGGTTGAGTGCAGGCTAAAATATAAAAGTTTATTTATTTAAGAAATGTGTATCTTATATGTAATAATTATCTTTTCAAACTATGAAATGTCAGTTCTTACCTATTCTACCTAATCCAGCTTCATAAAGATATTGTGGGACTTGTGTTGATTTTCCACAACCAGTATCTCCAGCAATAATTACAACTCTCTCATTTTTAACAGAACTTATTATCTCATCTCTATATTGGGCAACAGGTAGATTCGCTTGCTCCTTTCTCAATTTTTTTAATTTTTGGAATTTTTCTTTTTGTTTAAAGTCAATGTAATTTGTCATGATTTCTTTAAACTTACATAGTTTTGCATCTGTTAATTCTCTAATTTCTTGAACTCTCATAAATAGTTCTCGACTAGGATAATTAATCATAAAATTCATACAATGTGATTTGTCATAATGTTCTGGAACTCCAATTGAATTCAAACTGGTTGGAGTACATTTTTTTGGTTTTTTTACTTTTTTTTCTAGAGATTCATACTTTTTAACAAAAGCCCAAAATTCTTCAGTATTTTGAATTAGGTTGAAATTTAATAATATCCTATTTAAATCATGTTTATATTTTAGATAAGTAAAATCTGAATCTTCTTCAGAACTTTCTGAATCTTTCCTTTTCCCATGTTTTCTAGAATAATATTTTGTACTATGGTTTGAAGCTTCCGCTTCAAAATTTGTATCAATTTCTCTTTTATCGCATTGGTTAATCAAATCCTTGTCTTTGTATCTGTTTATTTCTTCCCCGGAATAGTCACAAAAATTGTCTGTTGAATTATTCTTTTGTGCTTTTTTTCTATCAGAAGGTCTTCTACCTGAACTTTCTCCTTCTTTCCACGTTATTCTTGTTTCAGTATCATCTTTATGATTTCCAATTGCATTGCATTTATATTTTGTATCACTACCTGACGATGAATGATCTGAAGTATATTTGTGACTTTTCTTTTTATGTTTGTTATAAGAGTAATCTTCTATTTCATGTTTCTCTCTAGACTTGCTCCTATTCTTTTTCTCATCCTTTTTGGAATTATATTCCTCATCAGAAGAATAATGAGATGTCTTATGATGATCCTTACTCTTATGTTTTTTCATGTTTCAAATATGATTTATAACAATATTATGCACAGCATCTATCATGTTTATTACTGAAATCATAAATCATATTTTCATGAAAAGAATATGTTTTTTATAATTTTTTTTTGTTATGAGTATAAATTTATAAATAACTAAAGTTTTGAATTTGCTAACCTCCAAAATCAACGCATCTTTTGTCTGATTTTTCTTGTTTATATGCTAAATAAAGAAATTTGAATTTTAGTTTATTTGCACACGACTTAGTAAACAAAAAACTTTATGTACAAAAAGATTTCGCGAACACCACACAATCAAGAAGGTTTTTGCTTACGAGTATATTTAACTTAGTTGACAAGTTTCACATATATATATCAATAAAGAAATTTGTACTTAAGTAATACTTATTTATTACTTATTCATTTTACGACTTACGACGTTACGACTCATAACGTACGTAACCTCAAAATACTCCAAATAATACAATTTACTACGTTACTTGTAACAGTTGTAACTTGTTCCTTCCCAGGCGGAAATGATCTTCTATAATAAAAGTTAAAAAAAGTTTATAACTGATATTAGCAGATTATAAAGTCAGGATTTGAGACTTTTATAAAAGTCTAAAACTATTATAAATAGTTATAAATAGTTATTTACTTTTTTAAGTTTTTTGGATTGCCGAAAAATGTGAATATTTGATCAGTAAAAAAAAGTAAATAACCATTAATAACTATTATCAATTTTTAATAATTGAAAATAATTATTTTAAACTTATAATTAATAATGATTTCATATAATAAGAATTTTAGAATGATTTTAAAGTCTAAATTCATTCAAAACTATTTAAAACTATTAATAACTATTATTATCAAATAAAAAAAGTTTATAACTGATAATAATTTTTTACAGATTGATTTTATGGTTATCCACTGCAACCCAAAAAAGTAAATACAAGTTTATAACTGTTATAAACTTTTTTAGCTGTTCATAACAGAAAAAAACTTGATAACTTTTATAAACTGTTACTATAGTCTCAAATCCTATCTTTATAAACAGTTATGAACCAGTTATAAACTTTTTTTTAAATTATAAAATATTTTATGCGACAAGCTGCACGAATAGTTACTTTTCCGTCCGGAATAACCCGCTATTCGTGAGAACTGGAGGAGAGGACTATAGCAAGTTTTCCATTAAAATTAAAGGGCGTTTGCAATTTCACAGTAAATATTAAAATTACTACTTTGGTATGACATTTCTGTAAGGCGGTGTGAAGTTCAAAAGCAACCCGCTCAGAAATTTTTTTGAGTGCTTTTGTTAGCATTTCCATCAGATATGCTCGTTTAAAAACTAGATCAAAATTATACAAATGCAGATTCCTACTTACTGGCATTGCGATTTTTATTTAATTAAATAATTTCTAAGTATTTTCGTTTTGGAAAAACAGGATGGTCAGGTGCTCCGTATATGTAAACACTCTAAAATTTTTTTGAGTAATTCGATCTATTAGTATTTGCATAAGATGTACACGTTCAAAAATTATGTCGGTATTTCACGATCACTAACTCGGTAGTATTTGTATTATTTTGTTGCTAATCTAATGACGTATATTATACACTGGTTGGTTAGTAAAATAACTGTGCTGAGCATAGGTCGGATTATTACCCAGTTTCAATCAAGCAATTTTGTTTTTTAGCTAGTAAATTGATGCGCAGAGAAACTGCTCCATTCGTTCAGTAATACTAATATACTCAAACTAGTAAATCATTAAAGTAATTTTACCATCTATATTAATTTTGAATTCGGACTTTTTACAGTGTAGATATAGCATACATATATGCTGCATACTCCACTTTGGCGCCAAGTCCATACGCACGGTCTCTATAGTGTAGGATTGCGATATATACCTACTTGCATTTGCGTGGTGCATATTTAGTTTTTGCATGCGGGATCCGGAACGTTGGCTATACTCTTTAACCTACGAGAATAAGAAGCGAAATACACACGTCACTCACTATTTCAAATACTTATTATTGATTTTGATCTTATATATATCCTAATAGAAAATTAACCATATTTTACTTATAGCTAACGTGTTAATTAAATGGAAGCAGTTTTATCAAAAATCATAATGCAAAAATAATCTAAAAGTTCTGCTATTACTTAAAATACATATTTTATGAAGTGTAAATGCCATAATTTATTTCGGATTGGTACATAATTATGAAATACAAGCAATATTCGTTTTCAGCCATAAAGTTAACTGAAAAGTAGCTAGTTTCTGGTTAACATTTCTACCAGGGTAGTAGATTACCTAATAGTTCTAATACTTACACACGGGACTAAAAAATCGATCACACTGATCATTTTGGAATTTCTAGTACATTTATGCAACAAGGGAGTAGAGTCGTAGATAACCGCCTCGCTCGGGCAGTAAATCCACCCGCGGAAATAATCAACTTTATTACTCCCGTCTTGCATATAGAATTTTAGTCCTGACTCAACCGTGTTCACTTTTTTGACTTGGAAAAATGGGACTAAGTACATGAGACAATGTTTTTAAATATGTCAGAAAGAAATAATTATATGCAGTCAAAGGCAGTGTAAGAAAATGGTTGAAAAATACGACTCATTAATTCGTATAAAAAGAAGACAAATTATTAGCTATGAAACAAATTATTAGTTATGAAATTTTAAAATATTTTCTTATGTTATATTTGATTGCGCTTATAATTTCCTAAAAAATTCATATTTTTCAACAAAACAGACCTTAAATTTTAGTAAACTTAATATTTTTTTATCGTTTTCGTATCATAAATACTTGCTGATAGTCAATAGGAGAGACATAATTTTTGTTATAAAATAACACACTTTTAAGATTAGATATAACGCATTATATCTCGAGAAAAAGAGGCTATGAGAACTAATTATTAGTAGTGGTTCATTTTTAGGCACGAAAAATCGATTCTCATCAACACCCAGTTAAGATCTGCTTCTCAAACGTTATGTACTCTCCTAATTGTTAATATTTTATTCTCTTTCTAGGGGAAAAAGTGGAAAAAAAATCATAAAATAATGGGGTTTCGAGAAAGATGCATTTTACTGAAAAGTGCATTTTTTTTAATAGAAACTGCATATCTCATGCATTTTTTAATTTTTATCAAAATATCATGCAGGGGGTGAAAGAGGACGTTACACTGAGTAAGTTAGTATATAGTTTACCCAAAAACTTAGAAAACTCGTGAAATGGTAGCAGTTTGAAAATAACCATGAAAAAAAAATTTTTAGGTCAGGATTCTGTAACAAATTTTGAACATTGCTAACTGAATGCAATTTGAGAACAATACAAAAATAAAAAGGATGTCTTAAATCATTTGAAGATTTGACATGGATTCGGTAATAATATATAATGGAAATTGATGTTTGAAGAAAAAAGAATTGACCGTGGATGACCAGTGGGATCTGTAAAAACAAAGATTTGCGGAGTACCTTTAATGCTAAAAGTTTTGCCACACGAGCAAAAAAAAATAGAGTGACGAAACTTTATTGCGCTGAAGTTTGAATCAGTACCGAATATTCTATAAGGTGCATACAACATAGATGGTGATTATTTTAATGATTTAAATTCAAAGAATTTAAGCGAAGTTTTTATCGATAGTAATGTAGATATTGAAATTTTAAAATATTTTATGATGACTAAAAGTTTAACGCATTTCAAACCAAACTCCGCATACCAAAGTACGACGTATGTACCTGTTCACGGAGCTCGCAATCTTGTGTGTGTGTGTATATACACAAAGGACCGATATCGTATGATTCGCCAGCAGCAGTTTTTGCATACTCAGCGCTTGTTCCTGCGAGTAACGTTAGGGCTCGCTCGCCCCGGCCGTTCCTAGACGCACATTATACTTATGCGGCTCGTCGGTGTCGCGTTACTCTTCTTCCTCCCTTTGATGGTAGTGGTGAGGGTAGCAGTCACCGACATTCTCTGTGCTTGTGTGCACGCTCACCCATGCTGCCGCACCGTGCTTATCGCCTTTGCGTTACGAATTGATAGGCTGGCTGTACGCATTGTAATCCTCGTCTCTAAGTACAGTGCGCTCGCGATTCTTCTCGAGTCCACCTCGCACCATCTCTCCAATTTATGTATTTTGTTATTTTTTTATTATTATTTATTGAATTAGCGTGTGACGATGTCTAACGTAAAGGATTATTTCCTCGGCGGAGAGCACCAGGATTTTGTAGGTTGGCACAAAGACCAACCCTTGGATCGTGCCTTAGCTTACATACGATCTCCTTCAGGAGTCCAGGGTCGACATTATGTGCATGTGGTAAGGATTTATCATTTCTTTTTTTTTATGTTTTTTTTTTCATAGTTGTTGAAAAACCTATTTTTGATTGTGTTGGTTTGTTTTTGTTTTATGTTGATTCTTCATTTTTTATGGTAATTCAGTGTTTTACGTTTTTTTTTTTTTTCAATGAAAGGTTAATAAAATTATTTTAGTTAAAATGTATCGGAAAGAATACTTATAAAATTAGCTATTTAAAATTTCGAATTAGCTATCTTTGTTATTTTATTATATAATTAAACATGTTCATAAGACGCATAGTCTTTGAGAAAAAAATTATGGAAGTTAAGCGCAAAAATTACTTTGGACATTTTCAGTGCTTTATTATTACAACAATTTTTAATTTTTTCGTAACTTGAGCAACGTTAATATGTTATCTTCATGGGTGACGTTTCCAAACCCTAAAATCAGGGATTAAGCATAAATAACTTTCCGCCGGGCATGCGAAAAAATTGTATATTGTCCTCGGGAGCAATGAGGCCCTATGAACGTCTGCGAGTTGCTGCCCTCGCTTCGCTCGGACATCAAATCCCTCACGGACGTACGTAGCTTACTTTACTCCCAGGTGCATAATCTACTATTTCGATTCTTTGGCATTAATGCTGTTATTATTGTACAACAATTTTTAATTTTTTCGTAACGTGAGCAACGTTGCCTTCATGTGTAATTTGAATCGACAATCATCGGATTTTGATTGAATAGAGATTTTCGGACTATAAAAATCGAGAAACGTTCTGTGTAATTAATGTTGCTGTGTGCTATTTCAACGACTTGCGTTATAGATTTCGATATTGTATAGTACATTTCGATACTAGTGCGAGAAAGTGATTTTAACCACATGTGGGCATTTGTGCCCGAGTCAAGCAAGGGTGAAAAGATCGCACGAGGTTACAATGAACTTCTCGCTCGGGTATCGCACAGTATTTTTGGACACGTCGTGTACAAAGCTTCATTTAGCGTAAGTTTTTTTATTCAAGCGTGTGGGAAATCGAGCTTTGCGCACGCAGTGTCAAAAATTGTTATACTTGAATATGATATAGTTTTTCATACGTTGAAGAAGTTTAAATAAAATTCAGGTTTTTTTCATAAATAGTATTCGTTACGGAATGATTATCATAAATTATTAAAACTGTATATTGTATAAATGAGTTTAATAAGATGTATAAAAAAGAATAGAAAAAAGACAAATGAAATGCGTTTAGAGTCAGATTTTTATGTTCATTGAAGTTTAGTTGGTGATTCGCGATAACAAGAAAAACACGTCACAGAATAGAAAAAGAAATTGTTTGTCTAAAGTACGTTAGTAGTTTCGTTATTTCTCCTGCCGTATTTCCGTTTTGTGCAGAACAGTATTTTAATATAACTAATATTTATAAATAATAAGAATCTGACAACAGAACAACAGTGTATAAATTGCAGCAAACGCATTTTTTGCACCCCTGACGTTTCACTCTCACACGCTGACTTATCAGCGTTGTACTTATTTTTACAGGTATTTTCTTTTTTATCATGACAAAATGAACAACAGGGAATTTTTTCACGCAAAAAATTGCCTCTGTTGCAAACTCTGCAATTACATGCAGATACTTACTAATTCGCCAGAACGAAAAAGAAACCTTCTTACGCTCTCAGCTGAGCTAGAACCTTTTCACGCGCTCAGCAGAGATTGAACCTTTTTACGCGCTTAGCCGAAATATAACCTTTTTACACACTTCGCCGAGATGGAACCTTTTTACGCGCTCAGCTAAAATAAGTAGAACCTTTTAGAAACTAGAAAGAAAGGGCTTTCGTTTCCTTTTTTGAAAATTAAAAAATGTAGATCCCTTCAAAAGTTATAATAGTTTGAAGTTGAACGTCGAAAAGGCATAAAAATGCACAAATCGCAGGAATCGGGAGCCCCGACTTTCAAAGCATTTTTATGCCTTTCGACGTTCAACTTCAAACTCTTATAACTTTTGAAAGAATCAACATTTTTAATTTTCAAAAAAGGAAATAAAAGCTCTTTCTTTCTAGTTTCAATTTTGTTTGGAACTTTAACGAGAACGTTTATTCTGAGCTAAATGGCTGAGGTTTAATAAAAAAAGCTTTTTTGCCATTTTCTTCAAAAATTTCAACCTTTAAAAAAAAGTGAGACAAAGACATTTTTAATTGTAGACAAAAAATTTTGACCAGCTTTGAGGCCGCCTAAAGTTGAAATTTTTCCTGAATTTCCTCATGTATACATTATGTAACGGAATATAATTTCTGTAGTCTATTTTTGTAAAATTTAGAACTTTCTTTTTTTCTCTTCTTTTTTTCTTTCTCAGGGAAAAATGGATGATCCAATACAGTTGGTTTAATAGGTATTTACACCATCTACCTCCATAAAAATTTTCATCGAAAAAATGGGGTTTTTGAGAAAAATGTAATTTCCTAAAAAGTGCATTTTTTTTAGTAAAAACTGCATATCCTGTGCATTTTTTAATTTTTATCAAAATATCATGTAGGGGGTGAAACAGAACATTAAACTGAGTAAAACCACGTATAGTTTACTCGAAAATTTAAAAATATGGTGAAATGATAGCAGTTTGAAAATAACCTTGAAAAATAAAAATTCAAAGTCGGGCTATTGTAAAAAATTTGTTGAACATTGCAAACCGGATGCAATTTGAGTGGAATCGAAAAATAAAAAAAACGTTTAAATTTCAAAATAATCGGTAATATAGGCATACTCTGGCCGTTCGATTTGAGGTGGATTCGGCCAATTATTGGGATTTAAAGTTTCATGGCGGACCGAAAAGTGGAGACCGTTGTTTTTTATGGTGAAATGGAGGAGTGGAGGAAGTGCACTTTACTGCCTTGCTTCGTCCATAATAGAATATCTATCCTTTTCGCACATTAGGTTTTACGTGAAAAATGCTTCGGCGATGACACTTTAAATCCCAATATCTTTATCTCTGCTACTTGACCATCAGAATTATATGTACAAAATATACTAACTGTAAGGGGATCTGTAAGGAAATTTTTCTAGTATAATATCAAAGCAAATCAAACAAGGTGGTTTATTTAGGAACTGATATTTTGAATCAATGTACTTTATTACATCTGACTGTCAAATAGCAAGAGTTATATCTTTTATATTTATCATGAAAAATAATTTTAATTTTTTTCGTATTACTCCCTCATTACCTTGACGTATAAAATGTCACGATGTGTTTTTTATAATAATATTGATAGTATTTTGTTTCCTCTTAGAGGAAGCTTTATGATAGTTAAAAAATTGACTGTTAGAAATAATGATTTTCCCCGCAGTTTCCTGACGTACTCACTAGTGTTGAGCCCCGGTCGGTCGGTCGCCAATTCGAAAGCCTTCTTCGCAATACAGGAGTTGATTTTGTGACTCAGAGTCTGAGGCACACCAGCGTCGATGGACTTCTTATAAATGATAAAGACAGCGGCGACATTAAGAGCACGAAGACCAGGGAGATCGCGCACCACCTTAAGGTAAGATCGTTATACTCGGAGTCTTCTACCTTTCTGACATTTAGCAACATAGATTTTTTCTTGCAGGGTTGACGATTCACGGAGGGCCCATTACTCAGTCTTAAAGATGCGGAGGCCTTCATGACAAATAGTTTGTCAGACATTGCAGCTCATAGAGCCATGCCTGCTTACGGGCTGAATATCTCCGCCGAGAATGCACGTCTTTCCACGTTCCTAGCTACCGTTCCCATGAACATTAATTCTGCCAGAAATCCTCATATCGGTCGTTTAGACGGTATCAACGTTCCAACATATCATCTGTCTGGGCGACTGGCCTTCTCGGAAATACATATTGAGCATGGTTATTTAGATTCCTGCGACCTTATGCATTGGGGAGAGCAGGGTGCAGAGAAGTTATGGCTGTTCATACAGCCTAGCTTCAACTGGACACTCTGCTGTCTCGTGATGCAAAGGTTGAAGGAACTTCGCGCTAGAGGTGAAGATGTGACGTTTTGCAACGTTGAGTGTCCCACACCAATGCATCATAAGACCATAGCTCTCACCCCTGCGTTTCTAAAGGCTAATGGAATTCCTTATCAGGTCGTTGTCCAGCGACCTGGTACTCTTGTGTATATTCGGGAAGGTGTTTACCATCAGATAGTGAACACTGCTCTGAACTTATCTGAGGCTGTAAATGTCGGCGGTGGCGGATGGAACCACCAGGCCCACTCCTTCGTATCTTGTCGATGCCCGGGGCGTGCAGTTTTCAGCATTCCAAGGAATCCCTATTCATACGAAATCGTGCGATCGCACTCTACCCGAAGTCATAGGTGTTCAGAACCAGGCTGTCAGAATGTAGCGGCAACTGCTTTCATCGCCTACCAACACGCTCGGGTTCATAGCAGAGGGGCTGTAAAGAGTTTCCAATTCTCTTGCCGGTTGTGCCCGTCTGTCTATGTTAGTGAGATCTTTCTTGAGCGGCACATTATCAAACAGCATCCCGCTTCCAAAAAGAATGCCCAGCTGTGTTTGAAGTGCAGCAGAATTATCTCAAGTTCGAATTTTACCCGCCATCGGCGAATTTGTACGGGTACGGATGGAGCTTCGGTTGCTTGAGGTAATGTATAACTTTTCTATATTGTTTCTGACTTACTTCTTGATATTTTATCATCGCATTACTTCTTCCAAACAGATTATCCTTGCATCCCTCGAATATGTCACCATTTTCTGCTTGAGCATGGTGCACTCGGTACCTCCACCTGCGCTCTTTTTTTCCACTCTGCATCTGCAATTAGATCCCTCTGTGCCCGCAGAGCGCTGGGCCGCTGCCATTCTCATAGTTCAGTTATTCGTCAGTTTGAACATTTCTACAGACTCTGATCATCATTAACCCTGGATAATAGCTTCTATCAGGCAGATGCACTTCAACTTTTGGGGACCACGCCAATTCTACTGGGGCTCCGCACCGGATTTTTTCGTTTTCTTTCCTTCTGGAGAGGATGGACCACGAGGCCTTATCATCTTGCCATTTCTGACCTCTTAGCTCACATCCCTTGGTTGCGACCGTACCTCAGGTAAGAAAATTCGGTATTTACCAACGCGGAATTTCTCATTTTCTTCTTGTTCCTGTATTTCACCATCTTCTTCTCTTTTTGTTTCCAGCATGAACCACTACGTGGGTTGCTTCGTGGTCACGGTTTTTCCATGGCTGGGTGAATCACCGTCGGTCGTCGCAGAGATCCAAAACACTTGTCATCCTGGAATGTCTACGCATAGGTGTGTGGTTGCCCTGTGGCCCTCGTCAGCTACTAGTTATCCATCCTAGGGCTCCTCAGGCGGGATCAGAAGAATCTCTCGGGCACTGCTTCCGTCCTGCGCTACCTTGGATGTTCTTGACAGACTGGTGCGATGGGTAAGGAAACCCTCTGACGTACTGCAGTTAGGTCTGGGCGTCATGCGCCTGGCGAGGTCGTGGATCCCGATCTGCCTTCCAGTTATAGACGTGCACAGTCGTTGCCCCCCTTTGGCTTGGCTGAGCAACAATGGAGCCTCCAGCAGATCAGTGTGGCGACAAATCTGATCAACGGGAGGCGCGGCACCCGTCTATGCACTTTTGATGGGCGCCGATGGATGCAGGCAGGTCCCCGAGAGAATAGCGTTTAACTGCTACGCCTCACCTGATATAAAGTGTCAACGAATGGCTATTGCCACAGTCAAGCCTCGTGTCCTATCCAGTCGAGTCCTATCATATCCCTCCCAGCCAACGTGGAGGTGAAACCGTTCGTGGTCGCTTCCTAGACGAGGTCCCCCTTCGCCGGCCGTCTACCGAGGCGGACCAACCACTGCTTCCGATGATGATGAACGAACTACTAGATGTTCCAGAACACCGATCCTTCTCAGAGCCTGAGCCCCTATCGCCGAAAAAATTGTCTCTTCTCTCTTATTTTTGTCAGTTTGTGGAGAACAAATACAAATGGCATGTATATAATTTTAAATTTAATTTTATATCATGTACAAATACGATGCATTTTTTATCATGTATGTACATTTGTACACGGAGAGAAATTTTGTAGTGAAAATTACAAATATTCGAGACAAAATTACCAGTTTCTATGGTAATGGATGGACAGACTGACAATTTCAAACTTTTTACCAAAGTGCCTTGGTAAAATTTTTTTAGTTAAGGGGGTTAGTGCGATATTGGCTTTTCTTAAGAATTTCTTGAAACTTGCAGGGTAGACTCATATTACTATTATACGCAGTATCTGTAAATTTCAGAAAGCCTAGCTTCCCCGTTTGTGAGATATAAGCTCCCTCCCAAAGTTACGAAATTTAACACGGTGTCTTATGGGACCGTCGTCATGAAATGTAAAAAAATGAACGTTTTCGTCAATAACTTGGAAAGTTTTCTTAAGACTTGAAAGAAAAAGAGATATGTTACTAAGAACAATACTTTGAATGTCCTCTGCAAATTTCAGGAAGCCTAGCTTCACCGTTTTCGAGATACAGTTGTTTAAAGTACGTAGCCTCAGGGTAGACGACGCCGCGCGTGTCCTTGTGTGCGTGTAAACAAACGAAGGCTCGCTGCCGGCTGCGTGTGTGTCTACACAGGTGACAGGCGTAGCGCTTCTATGTGTATGTACACACAGATGAAGCGGCGCTATGTGTGCGTGGACAGTCTCTCGTGAAATTTTGAGAGTGGGGAGACTCGAGAGAGCGTGAGGCGTACGGCGTTCGACCAGCTGTACTTTTGGCCTGTATGTTACCGCACTAACCCCCTTAATTTAAATTAAAAAAATTAACTTTTTTTATCCATATTGATGGATATATAGCATTTTAATATAGAAATAGAAACAGAAACAAGAATGAAAAAACATTAAACTGAAAAAAATTTTTACGGAAGCGGGATTCGATCCGACGATCTTTGGGTTGAGAGTCCGATGTTCTACCGACTGCGCCATGGAAGCTGTTACCAACAGTCATTTGAATCGCCGTTATTACTTACTGAAAATATGTGTATTGTTTTCATTTTAACGTCGCGCACGCCTCTAGTATCAATCTTCTGAAACACAATAATGCGCAGTGCGCATGCGCGAGTACACAAATACCAGGTTATTTGGTAAAATTTATCAGTTTTCTTAGTAAAAATTCTTAGGTTACCTTGTAAAAATGACTAGACCTCAATTTTTACTAGTGTGTCTGGTAATTTTTATTCAGATAATTTGGTATTTTTTTTAAGTGGTTATGGTAGTTTTTCCTGGGAAACTTATAAATTGTATTAGAAACCTGGGAATATCACGGCTTTTGACAGTCTATCCATGCGCTGCCAAGGCACCTTGGTAATTTTTACTCTAAAATTTCTCTCCGTGTATCATATACTATTATTGACTTTATTCTTATTTCTGATTCCTTCCCTACGCTCGCTTAGTTACTTACACTTAATAAATAGAAGTTACTCTATTGTCTGGAATCTTCATAAAATATTCCATGAGAACTGACTATAAAATCTCGATTATAACTGTTGTTTGCTATTATTATTCCTTGAGGACATAGAATATAAGACTTACCAGTAATTTTTATAGTTCTCTAACAACTTTTGAGTTTAATTAGTCAAATCATGTATAAAAATTATTTATGAATTAATGATAGATATACAGAGTTAAAAATTAATAATTTCTATTTGCATTAACTTACCATTAACGTAGTAAAACGCTGTCGGTTAAGAAAACAGTGATTTTTTACTTTTAATATAATCAATCTCTTACTTAGACTACAAGTTCAATTAAAATTATCAATTGAATATCAAATTAATGAACAATTAATATTTCAATTATTATTCACAAAATGTTTAATTGAAAAATTTTGGAATCCTGTATTTCTGTGTGTAAGTAAATCTATCAATATTCGAAACGATCAGTGGACTTTGTGTTCTTCCCGCGTTTCTCTATAGGTACCTTGAATAATCCATACTCGTAGATTAAAGAGTAAGTATAGTCAACCTCCAGCACACGGAAACTATGCCCCATGCAAATGCAAGAACAATCGCAAACAAACAAAATAGCAATGTGCAATTTTTGTTATTGATATATGAAACTTATCAACAAAATATAGTGTCGCGTGCGCTACGTCTTTTTGGCATGCGTTTTTTTCCTTTTGGAGCGAACGGAAAGTTTCTTGTTTACTTACAATTAGTCGCATATTTTACACGCGGAAAGCTTGTAAAAATTATTAGAAAGTTCTTTCGCACATACGAATACGCTTGCAAGTTTATGTTTGGTAATATGCGAGAGAGTTTTACAGCTTTTTTCATACGTGATAGATAAGATGCAGACTCATTTAATTAGATTATGAACAGAATGAATAATATAATTTTGCTGTCTGATATTCGGTTTCTGGCATAGTCACTCGCCAGTTATTTATTTACGTAGACCATATGATAACGTACACATGTATTTGTGTATAATACATATATCAGTAGATCAGTACATTATTCGCATGGTAAAGTAGATTATTATTGGTATAATATTATTGATTATAGCATGAATCTTTCAAAAACTAAAATACTTGAAAAATGTATTTTAAAATATGAAGTGCAATATAACAATAAAAACAATATAAGAAAATGACATTATAAAATGCATGTATTATTAACTATGTTATTATTTGTTATGAAATACTTTGTTATCTAAGTAGAATTTTGCAGTAGAAAAAAGCTTTTTGAATTTATTCAAAGTTGACAGTTTGACTAATATTACGAAACCATAACAGACATTCTTAACATATGTATACAAAGATAGTTTTTGAGTTCTCACATTTTTTACTGTCGTTTTCATCACACGTCTCTTTAGAGAAGAGATTTTGAAAACTGCTTTTTCATCTTGTCACGTTCACCATCGCGCGCCCACGCGAGTATCGACACTTTCGAAAAGCTCGTTATTACACGTACTGTTGAATAATCGAACACGTGCTGATTCGAGCCTTAAATCACGTCCTCAGAGCGTGTGTAACATTAAATAGCTGAAATATGGTGAACACGTTTATAGCAAAAATGTGTTCTGCGGATGTGATTGATGTACGTATATAGAGAAGCTCTTAAAATGCTTTCCAGGAAAGGATATATTGCAGTCGCACGAGGGGCATTCTAGAAATGAATTAGCCGAAGAGTGAGCTTGTTGTATTGATGACCTTCGTTGGTTAATCAGAGTTTTAAAAAACTCATGGCAACTGTTAAGTATTATCAACCAATGAATAATGAGTATATTGAGTATAGATATATATATATATATATATATATATATATATATATATATATATATATATATATATATATATATCATTATTAATAATAATCATTAAATTTATTTGGTTTAATAATTTCATGGATACCAAATATGTATAATGTTTTGTTAAAGCCGACTAATGACGGTGCGACTTTACTTTTTTTATTGGGTATATTGCAATATTATTCTATTATTCGTCTATGACAAAATTTAAAGCTACTGCTGTACAGCAGAAGTATCAAAAACGTCTTTTCAACTGAAATAAGTGATTCTTTGCTTTGTTAAATAGGTCAGAATTGATGTGCCATTATAATATCGAAATTATTCTCAAATTTATTAAATGTGAAGGGGTTGATGAATTTAGTTAACGAAACGTTACATATCAATTGTGGTTTTACGAATTATTTTTCAATCCGCTCTTCAAGAGGATGTAAAAAAATCTTACCATAAAAATGAAGAAAAATATTACTCAACAGAAATTTTTTAATTGATTTTATTTTTTAAAAATAGCCCACGAGTATCAACGAATAAAAGTACACCTATATAAATGTTATTTTTATCACTGATTTTATACAAAAAAATCGTAGTATACTTTCAGTTTTTAATTTTACTAAATTTTCTACTTCAGTCATAATATTAAAAAACCTAATTTTAAGCCTTCGACATTTATTATACTTCAACTTAATTTCGCATTAAAGTTTGAGTTATACTCCAGGAAACATTTAGTTCCTAGGCAAATAATACCCTTCTACAAGTGATTTAATTAAATTTTTACAAATACCTCGTACATATATTTAGAAAATTTATTCAAGCATTACTAAAAATTTTTCCAAATTATTGTATAATGAATCGTCTTTTATTATGATGGAAGAATTAAAAAAACCTTAAAAATATTTCAAAACCAAGCTATTTTACACCAAGTATAATAAACCATTACTATTCTTGCATTACATATGTAAATTAAAAGATTTCTTCGAGAACACGCGCTTTCGTAGAAAATCAGCTTTTAACCAACTAATTCAAAATGCTCTCCGTATCCAATTACCAAATTGCATAATCGAAAGCACCATCACGCGCATCTAAAAGCATCTCACCGTCTTACCCCATTCCCGAGCACGTAATCAACGCCTGCGTCTGCAGTCTACTTCCATTTAATAATCCCCATGACGTACGTATACGTACTTATGCACAAACCAACCCCGCTCTACTCTACTCTCTCTCCCTCTCTCACTTTCTCTTTTGCTTCTCATTGCAAACCAATCAATTGGCTCCGTTTGAAACTGCGCACACTGCTCGTGTCTAAAACGTAACAGCTCAGCCCCTCTCTCTCTCATTTAATGTCACTCCACGCGCGGTCCCTCTGAATTCAGGCAAAACGATGCCCGCGCGCCACGCAGCTAATTACCCCCGTCGTTTTCGACCGCACGAAGAGAGGCACGCACAATGAAAATTAATTAGGCGCACTCGGCAAAGTGCAGCGCGGTTGATTAGTTTCCTCAAGGATCGGCCGCGTGCATGTGAACCCGCGCGCAATCGATGAGCCGTTGTCACGCGAACTCTTTTCTCGCGCACGGCCAGGAGGAGGAGGGTTTATATTATGTATACGGGGGAATGTTTGTGCGTCTTGAGTGGAGGTAGAGTGTGCGCGCGTGGATTTCACGTTTGCATAGGAATTCCGTTTTGTTGAGGCGCGTTTGCGTAGTTGGGTTACTTGTAAGCGCGCGCTGGCTGGTATATAGTGAGGAGTGCGTTTGTTGTGCGCCCCCGCGCGCACGTGTGTGTTTTACCACGGGGGGGGGGGGGTATATACACGTGTTTGCTTAGCGATTGTGGAGAGTGCATTCTTTGTTGGGATGGTATAGAAAATATTTGCTTTTCGGTAGATAGAGATTGTTTTGTTGAGATTGTTTGTCATAGTTTTGAGCTTTGGACAATATTTTCCGCAGGGTAGAGTGAAAAACCAACGGTCGAACATGTCGACGTAATTTTGTTTATTTGGAACTCGATAAATTAAACAATGATTTTGTTTCTCGTCGAGTTAAATGATTTTAAGTAAATAAATTATGTATTTAAAATAACTTTTAATCATATGTTTGTTTTATCGAAATAATTGTTTTCTTTGGTAATGTTTGCGTAACAATAAATAAAATAATAAATAATAAACTCGATGTAGTTTACAAAGAAATTTCATGACGTCAATTCAATGTACATTCTTTTATTGAAGTTACCTTTTACGAATTCCTTTTGTCATATTTGCGGAACGAGTTCTTTGTTGTATTGTCATTTATCATATTATTTATGTAAGCTTTTGTGTAACTGTAAAAATTTTACTTAAACTTTCATACGATCAATAAAGAACTTTTGCACATGTTGCATAAGTTATTGTATCGCACTCGTAGTATGGTTTCTGAATGTATGCATGAAAATGATGTGATTTATTTATTGAAGGTTTTCCATATACACACTCTGGTCATAATCAAAAAGGTATTTACCTTCAGAAAGGTAATGTTATGACGGAAACCAACATATTACGTAAATGTACAACTTCATTGTTAGTATAATACAAATGAGTTGAAATTGAAATATTGCTTGAAGGTTTGCTATCATATACATTCTACATATGAATAATTTTCATTAATAAGCACTGAAACTCGAAGGAAAAATGAAATAAAAATTTTGATTTCTATAATAATTCATCATATTTTCCAACAAATAATTTAAAAACCTGTTTACAATTAAAATGATCGATAAAGCATATCTTTAAATATTGCCTGTCTCAAAATAATTTATAATTGATTTTAACAACCTTTATAAAAATGCAGTTTCATAAAACTGGTTAACAGCTATACATATTTATTATAAAAATTTTTCCCACCTTTTAAAAAGGAATTTAAAACATCATCCACCAAAACCCTCCTAATCCCAAAAACAAAAACCAAACCCAAAACACACACGCACACATCGGCCTCTACCAACTGGGTTACACAGGACTCTCTCTCCCCCTCTCTCACCACTGCCTCCAGGATAGGTAGGCAATCCTCGCTTCCTCCTCCGCCTCCTCTTCTCCCCTACGTTTTCACGACGGCTAGTATAGTATATAGCGTGGTGTGTGCGCATTATACGCGCGACTTACCTACACACACGCGTTACATGCGGAGTCGCCGTCGGCGGCGGGCCATCGTGTGCTGCTGCTGCTGCTGATGAGGTCATCGAATCGTTTTTTCACCGGCCCCTGTGTGTATACATACATATACATATATATACACGCACGCGGCAGCAGCAGCAGCCTGTTTTCTCTGCCGACTACGCGAGTGTGCCGGTGTATAGAGGTATATAGGTGGGCATGTATATATGCGGACGATCGCGCGCCACGTGCGCGCACTGCTGCGGGTGAGGTGGGGCGAGCACGCGATCGTGACCGTCAGCTGACAGTGCGCGAATTTTGAGGACTTTCGAGAACCCGGAGGTTATTGGATTTGCTGAGCGTTATGATGGCTGAATTTTTGTGGTAAAATTGAAGATGTAAGATATTGAATTTTTTTAATTGTGCGATTTTAATGAGTATTTTTTGTGTAATTGCTGTTTTATAAATCTTGAATAAAATATTTTGCAAATCTATTGTAAAGCTGAATGAAGAATTTGTCTCTGCTTTCAACGTAAGGTTTCAAACAACATTTGTTAACTGTATTTTAACGGTTTAATAATGTTATAGTATCAGTATCAGTAGTAACAGAAGTGTTATAATCATCGTTAAGTAGAAAAAGCCAATTTACCATCCTACGTCATATGATCACAGTGTTTCTTTTTTATTAAAAGCTATAAGTGCAATTTCATGATATTATATTTTTACTAACAAAACTTCTAAAACTACGAAAGATTTGAAAAAGTATTACAAACATTCGAGAGCTATTTAAACCGGACGAAGCTAATTCCGATTCACCTCGTTGACAGCGCACGTGACTAAGGAGTTTTCCAACTCCCGTTCGATCCATTAAATCTGCCCGCACCTCATATATATTATACTTACGCTTACCATTAATAAAACATCCTTTCACGTTATTATCATCATTCACAGCACAATTCCCCATCAACGGGAAATCTCGCATATGAAAACCCGGCGACATCCTACACCCGAAACTCAGCCCCACCTACATTCCCCCCATCAAAAAACTACCTGTCGCTCTCCCCAGGACTCTCCCGTCCGACCTGACCGCAACTCTGACGGTCAACCAACCGGCCCTCTCTCCTCTGCACACACGCGCTCCTGGCGCTGCCGTGCGCGGCGCGCGCTCGCTCCGTCTGTCTTTCCTCCTTTTTTTCGCCGCTGCTGCTGCTGCTGCTGCTGCTGCCGTCGTCGTCGTCGCTCGCAGCAGCGGCTGCATTAACAGTTCGCCGCTGGAAAAGTCAGCGCGCGCGCGCTGGCGAGAGAGAGAGAGAGAGAAGTAATATACGCACGTAGCGCGCGCACTCCGCGCCGTCTCTCTATTCGCCGGCAGCTCCTCGCCTTTTTTGGGATACGCGCGCGCTGCGTTTTTTTGTCGCCGCCGCGGTTGCACACACGTACATGCATACACGCGCGCCGAGTGCGTGCGTATATATACTGTCGACGGGATCGTTTTGTGTTTCGTATAACAATATATATCTATACACACGAGTGCGGAGTGCGCGTACAAGGCGAGTGGAATAACTGTGGATGGATGGATATATACTTGTACGCAAACGCCCGCGCGCGCTTACGCACAGTGCAGGTTTGTTGTGGTTTTTGCTGCCAGTGTATGTGTGTGTGTGCTGTGCAGTGCGTGCGATGACTGTGATTCAGCGCGAGCGCTGAGTAGCCCGGCTCTCTCTTTTTTTCGAGGGAGAGAGAGAGAAAGGAGAGAGAAGAGGAGAGCAGAGAGGCAGTGTGTTTTCGGATCGGCCGGATCGGTTCGTCGTGGGCCGCGGCGCTGTGGAGCAGTTTTTTTACGAGAGGCCGCGTTGACGTAAGGCCCTACTACTCTATACACTGCGGAGTTTTTGGCTTTGGGATATGCGGCATGTTCGGTTCTGTGATTTTAAGAGGGGAGCCGACAGATTTAATGGCTACGATTTAAAAGTCTTTGGGAAAAGGAGTCGATGGTTGTGCTGTGTGGTATATCTATGCAGTTTTAATTTTAATTGACGAATGATATTGAAAGTGAAAGATTTTTTTCTTTTAAAATTAATGAACTGTGGTTCTTGGAAATCACGCTCTATCAAGAACAATTTAAATTAGTTTAGTTAGCAAAACGAGTATTATGAAGAAAAGGCACCACCTCAGCATCATCAGGTCTATAAAAACTCGCAACACACCATGGAAATCCAAACCTCCAGCTCCGAAAGCGTAATGCTACACTTATCTCTCTACTAGGGCTCGCCCGGCAAACTCACTCAATCTCAGTCGGAAAGAAAGTGCTTATGCACGCGAGCCGCGGGAATCCGGTTTTCGGTGGCGATCCGCGCGCGCGAAAATTAATATCACGTGTGTGTCTCGCGCGCGCGAGAGTCTCGTCTCTCCGCGCGCTCGTAAATCGCCCCACATAAGTAGAATCCGAATTCCTTGTCGGCAAGCGGGTCGTATAGTATAGCTCTCGTAAACCCCACATAAAACGAAATATTTCTGAAAGGTTTCGGAAATGTTTCGTAGAAAGGATGAAAACATTTTAAAAATATTTCCCAGAAAGGTTTCTGAAATAAGTTATGTCCGCGATAGAAGCCATCAAAAAGGTTTCATGATATATTTCAGAAAGGTTTTATAAAATTATTTTAAGAAATGTTTTTGAAACATTTCTGCAACATTTTGAAACTATTTGAACTATCTCTTAAAATGTTTCAAAAACATTTTAGAAACCTTTCTAAAAATATTTTTCTAAATATTTCTGAAATATTTCCAGAAAGGTTTCTGAAATAATTTATGTCCGCGATAGAAGCCATCAAAAAGGTTTTATGATAGATTTCAGAAAGGTTTTTTTAAATTATTTTAAGAAATATTTTTGAAACATTTCTGCAACTTTTTGAAAGTTATTTGAACTATCTCTTAGAATGTTTCTAGAAACCTTTCTAAAAATATTTTGTGAAAGATTTTGGAAAGGTTTCCTGAAAAGTTCTGTGAAATATTTTTGAAAGGATACAACAATGTTTTACGGAAGTTTCTAAGAGGCCTCAAAACCATCAAGTAAGATTTTTGAAACATTTTAAAAGATTTCAAAAAATATTTTTCAAAAGTTATCGGAATTAGAAATTTTTTAATAATATTTTATAACAATTTTTTTTTAACAATTTTGAAAACCAGTTTTTTCCTTGTAGTTGATGATCCTTCCTGAACTCCTGCAACTTAATATATCTGAATAGTTATTATATCAGTTATGTTTTTTAATATTAAATTATTGTATATTTGCATTAATTTATAATATTATCGTTCGCAATTTCGCATTTACAAATTATCTTACAGAAAAAACGCAGAAAAAAATTTGACCTAAGGTGGGATCGAACTCGAGTCCCTCGGATTACAAGGCTGATGCCCTAACCACTACGCTACGCAACGCTTCTACCGTACAAAATTTTAATTTTAGCTAAGTATGGAGTAGACTTGAATAAAAATGGCAAACATTTGATTAAAAGACAACATATTGAGTACTTTCGACTATGATATTTAATAAACTCAACTAATTCTTTTGTTAAGGCCATGTGAAGTACCGACACAATCCCTACCTTACCGGCACCTAAACTTTAATTCTTTTATCGTATTTAAACAAGAATTAAAAAAAAAAGAGTTCTTCATGCTCTCCAACATAACATTAAGTGAAATGCCCTATTCAATTTTTAAATCATTGTATTAATTAGATTTTTCTAAAATGGATTTGGAAATGTTTAATGCTTCGTTCTAGTTAATTACTAATTTGAAAAACGTTTTTGGGAAAATCTAATGGATGGAATCATTTAGAAATTTAATAGGGTATGCTTAATCCCATTTCGGTGGGTGTGAAAAACGCTTTTTCCTAAAATTTTTGTTTAGATGTGATAAAAAACATAATATTTATGTACCGATAAGTTAGGGATCTGCGGTTGAGTTAAACATGGCTTTAAGACCGGAGGGCGTGAAAGAATGCTTTTTTCTAAAATTTTTGTTTAAATACGATACAAAAATTCAAGTTTAGGTGTCGGTAAGGTATGAATCGTGTCGGTACTTCGTATGACCTTAAATTCGTACTCTTGTCAATTAAACATTCACTTGATTTGCCAAAATATTTGCAAGATCAAATAAATAAGTATTGGATTTGATTAAATAATTAGTAGAACTAATAAGATAACCAATAAAACACAACTAAATATTTAGTTAAATCAAATTAATATTTATTGGAATCTAAGAAATATCCCTATATAAAAAAGTCATGACCGGATGTTGTGAAGCCAAAATAAACGTTATGTGATTGGCTCACGTAGTGCGCATGCGTCTAAATCAGGAAGTCGAACCGTTTTCTAGCGGTTAGGGCGCGCAACGCGCGCTGTTGAAATCTCTAGTTTAGTAAAATCGAGGAAACCTTTGATTGACGAGAGAAGGGCGTGTGAGAAAAGAAAACCTGATACAAAATCTTTTCAAAACCTTCACATAATATTTCATAAAATGTTATATATTTCTTTGTGGAAAGGTTGTAATAAACTATTCTTGAAAGCTTTGTAAAACCTGGCCCTGATATGACTTGAAATTTTTTATGGCGTCAATACCATATGATAAATGTTGCTAAGACATTTCGTTAACTATTAACGCAATGATACATTCAATTTTTTTTTAGTCTCCTCATAACATGACGTAAAATGTTCTTGCAAGCTTTTGGGGAATATTTTATTATAGTTTCTTTACCTAAAGAAACTTTCCAAGAAATCTTTACAAAACGATCCCATAATATTTCATGAAATGTTATGTCTCTTTGGAGAAATGGCGACAATACCGAATTAAATTGATGCGAAAATATTTCAAAAACATTTTACGCAATGATACTAGAAATTTTTTTTAAAGGTTACCTTAATAATCTTTCATAAAATATTTTTACAAGGTTTTAGGAATATTTTTTGTTGTTTTTGTTTATGTGAAAAAAATATTGCAGAAAATCTTTTCAAAACGTTCCCCTAATATTGTAAGAAAAATTTCGGGAATGCTTTGTAAAACCTCGAACTAATATCTCTTGTAATATATTTTTCATGGTGTCAATAACGAATCAAAAAGGATGCGATAACTTTGCTAAAACGTTTCAGGAAATGATACAGGAAAGGTTTTTGAAAGCTTCCTTATAACTTTTCGTGAAATATTTTTGAAAGGTTTCGGAAATATTTTTTCACATTTTAATTATCACAAAATAATCCTTCCTAGAAATCTTTTTGAAACCTTCTCGTAATATTTCATGAAGTGTTTCTCTAGAGAAAGTACACGAGAAGAATTACGGGAAAGCTTTGTAAAACCTTGCAGTAATATTTCTTGAAATGCGTTTTCACGATGTCAATATCGTATCCAAAAAGTAGCGAAAACTTTGCTCAAACGGTTCAGAAAATGATACAGGAAATGTTATTTGAAAGCTTCCTTATAACTTTTAGTGAAATATTTGTGCAATGTATCAAAAATATTTTTTACATTTTCAGTTTTATAAAAAAATCCGTCCAAGAAATCTTTTTGAAACCTTTTCGTAATATTTTATGAAATGTTTTTTAGGGAAAGTTTGCGAGTATAACTTCGGGAAAGCTTTGCAAAACCTTGCGGTAACATTCCTTGTAACTGGGTTTTCACGTTATCAATATCGTATCGAAAACGTTGCGAAAAGTTTTCTAAAACGTTTCAGAAAATGATACAGAAAATGTTCTTGAAAGCTTCCTCATAACTTTTCGCGAAATATTATTGCAAGGTTTCGGAAATATTTTTTTACATTTTCAGTTTCATAAAAAATCCTTTCAAGAAATCTTTTTAAAACCTTTTCGTAACATCTCATGAAAGGTTTCTTTATGGAAAGTTTGCGAGAAAAATTTCAGGAAAGCTTTGTAAAACCTTACAGTAACATTTCTTGAAATGTGTTTTCACGATGTCAATATCGTATCCAATACGTTGCGAAAACTTGGTCAAACGTTTCAGAAAATGTTACCGGAAATGTTTTTGAAAGATTTCGTTATAACATTTCACGAAATATTTTTGCAAGGTTTCGGAAATATTTTTTATATTCAGTTTCATAAAATAATCCTGCCAAGAAATCTTTTTGAATCCTTTTCGTAACATTTCATGAAATGTTTCTTTATAGAAAGTTTGCTAGAAAAATTTTGGGAGAGCTTTGTTAAACCTTGCAGTAACATTTCTTGAAATATGTTTTCACGCTGGCAATATAGTATCCAAAACGTTCCGAAAACTTTGCTACAACGTTTCAGAAAATGATACAGGAAATGTTTTTGAAAGCTTCCTTATAACTTTTCGTGAAATATTTTTGAAAGGTTTCGTAAATATTTTTCACATTTTCAGTTTTATAAAATAATCCTTCCAAGAAATCTTTTTGAAACCTTTTCGTTACATTTATGAAATGTTTCTTTATAGAAAGTTTGCGCGAAAAATTTTGGGAAAGCTTTGTAGAACCTTGCAGTAACATTTCTTGAAATGTGTTTTTACGATATTAATACCGTTTCCAAAACGTTGTTCAAACTTTGCTAAAACGTTTCAGGCAATGATACCGGAAATGTTTTTGAAAGGTTTCCTTATAAACTTTCGTAAAATATTTTTGCAAGGTTTTAAGAATGTTTCTTGAATGGTTCTGTAGGAATAAAAACATCTTTTTGAGAAATTTTTTCAACACCTTGCCATAATATTTCATGAAATATTACACGTTTCTTTTCAGAGACGTTGTAAGAAAGATTTCATAAAAGCTTTAAAAAAGCTTGCAGTATTATTTTATGAAATGTACTTTCATTGTCTACTTTCAACATTAATTGAAATGCTTCTAAAATGTTTCTGTAAGGTTTCCTGAAATCTCACTGAAAATATTTTTGAGAGGTTTCTGTAATATTACAGCAAGGTTGTGGCAAGCTTTTCATGAAATATTTCTTAAAAGGTTTCACCAAAACTTTTCATGCCATGTGGGAAAGGATTGTCCACAAATAACACCATATGCCATGCTTTCTATGCCTTCAATGCATAGAGGTAATAAGTATAGAGGAGGGGAGACATAGGCACATGTGTAAGCGGTATCGTCCGCTCGATAGAAAGAGAGAAAAATCAGAGGGCCCTCTTTGTCTCTATTAATGCATGCGCGTCTGACAGAGAAAGAGAGGACCTCTTCGTTCTCATTCTCTTTCTACAACGGCGGACATATTTTCAGCGGACTCCTCTACTCTATATTACAATATTTAAATATAGTTAGGGCGCCTCTACATGGAGTCTGGCGATCTCGAGAATGACAGTCTAACTCCATGAGATTGAGAAGGATAGAGCACATTTGAAAATTGTCTGTCTTTGTTGCTCTCACAAAGTTAGGTATGCCAGTCTGCCATTCTCGAGAACGCCATACTCCATGTAGAGGCGCCCTTACTTATTACCTCTATACTTCGATGGCGTTGATTCCGTTGGACCGCTCCACTCATTCGTTTGTCTTGTACTCGTATACATACATCCACACACGCACTTACAAATCTTCCAAAAATATATCACGTTATATTTATACGTATCTCCTAATGGTAAATTTATAAGAAATTATTGAGATAAGTTTTTAAAAGCTTTCTTAATCTAAAAAAGACATATTTTTAAAAGACTATACGAATATTCAAAAATTTTAGGTAATTTTCGAGAAATAATATTGGAAATATTTACAAAAACTTTCTCGTAACATTTCTTGAAATGTTACTGCAAGGTTTCGAAAACATTACTTGACTAGTTTTGAATCGGAATAATGCACATCTCAATTAACCTTTCAAAAACGTTTCCAAAAAATTTCATGAAATATATCATGCTTTTTCGCTGCATATATTACTAGAAAGGTTTGGGAGAATGTTTTCGGAAGGTTTTTGTAATATTGTTAGAAATACATTTAATACCAAGAGAGAGATGTTTTTGAAACCTTTTAAAAACCTTTCGAAAAATAATATTGAAATATTTATGAAACCTTTCTCGTAACATTACGCGAAAATGTTACTGCAAGGTTTTAAAAACATTACATGACAAGTCCATGAGTCGGAATAATAAACTTTTCAAGTAACCTTTCAAAAACGTTTCCAAAATATTTCATGAAATATATCATGTTTTTTCGCTGTATCATTACTAGAAAGGTTTCGGGAAAGGTTTTAAAAATCTTTTTAAAAGATTTTTTGAAATGTTTTATTTGTGGTAAGTTAAAACTTTTACGAAATGTTTTTAAAAGTTTTTGGTAATGTTTTCTTGAAATATTTTTGAAAATCGTTTTACACCTTTTAAGATATATTTTAGCAAGGTTTTTGCAATGTTTCATCAAATATTTCACTGAAATATTTCATTTTATGTGGGATGTGTAAGCGGTATCGTCCGCATACCTCCATACTTCTATACCTCTATACTTCGTTGGCGTTGATTCCGTTGGACCGTTCCACTTATTCGTTTGCCTTGTACTCGTGTACATACATACAGACAGGCATACAAACACACACACTCACACGCACTTACAAATCTTCCAAAAATATATCACGTTATATTTATACGTGTATCCTAATGGTAAATTTATAAGAAATTATTGGGATAGGTTTTCAAAAGCTTTCTTAATCTAAAAAAGAAATATTTTTAAAAGGCTATACAAATATTCAAAAATTTTAGGAAATTTTCGAGAAATAATATCGGAAATATTCACAAAACCTTTCTCGTAACATTTCTTGAAATGTTACTGCAAGATTTCGAAAACATTACTTGACTTGTTTTGAATCGGAATAATGCACTTCTCAATTAACCGTTCAAAAACGTTTCCAAAAATTTCATGAAATATATCATGTTTTTTAGCTGCACATATTACTAGAAAGGTTTCGGAGAATATTTTCGGAAGGTTTTTGTAATATTGTTAGAAATACATTTAATACCAAGAGAGAAATGTTGTTGAAACCTTTTAAAACCTTTTCGAAAAATAGTATTGGAAATATTTACAAAACCTTTCTTGCAACATTTCTTGAAATGTTACTGCAAGGTTTCGAAAACATTACTTGACTAGTTTTGAATCGGAATAATGCACATCTCAATTAACCTTTCAAAAACGTTTCCAAAAAATTTCATGAAATATATCATGCTTTTTCGCTGCATATATTACTAGAAAGGTTTGGGAGAATGTTTTCGGAAGGTTTTTGTAATATTGTTAGAAATACATTTAATACCAAGAGAGAGATGTTTTTGAAACCTTTTAAAAACCTTTCGAAAAATAATATTGGAAATATTTATGAAACCTTTCTCGTAACATTACGCGAAAATGTTACTGCAAGGTTTTAAAAACATTACATGACAAGTCCATGAGTCGGAATAATAAACTTTTCAAGTAACCTTTCAAAAACGTTTCCAAAATATTTCATGAAATATATCATGTTTTTTCGCTGTATCATTACTAGAAAGGTTTCGGGAAAGGTTTTAAAAATCTTTTTAAAAGATTTTTTGAAATGTTTTATTTGTGGTAAGTTAAAACTTTTACGAAATGTTTTTAAAAGTTTTTGGTAATGTTTTCTTGAAATATTTTTGAAAATGTTTTTACACCTTTTAAGATATATTTTAGCAAGGTTTTTGCAATGTTTCATCAAATATTTCACTGAAATATTTCATTTTATGTGGGATGTGTAAGCGGTATCGTCCGCATACCTCCATACTTCTATACCTCTATACTTCGTTGGCGTTGATTCCGTTGGACCGTTCCACTTATTCGTTTGCCTTGTACTCGTGTACATACATACAGACAGGCATACAAACACACACACTCACACGCACTTACAAATCTTCCAAAAATATATCACGTTATATTTATACGTGTATCCTAATGGTAAATTTATAAGAAATTATTGGGATAGGTTTTCAAAAGCTTTCTTAATCTAAAAAAGAAATATTTTTAAAAGGCTATACAAATATTCAAAAATTTTAGGAAATTTTCGAGAAATAATATCGGAAATATTCACAAAACCTTTCTCGTAACATTTCTTGAAATGTTACTGCAAGATTTCGAAAACATTACTTGACTTGTTTTGAATCGGAATAATGCACTTCTCAATTAACCGTTCAAAAACGTTTCCAAAAATTTCATGAAATATATCATGTTTTTTAGCTGCACATATTACTAGAAAGGTTTCGGAGAATATTTTCGGAAGGTTTTTGTAATATTGTTAGAAATACATTTAATACCAAGAGAGAAATGTTGTTGAAACCTTTTAAAACCTTTTCGAAAAATAGTATTGGAAATATTTACAAAACCTTTCTTGCAACATTTCTTGAAATGTTACTGCGAGGTTTTAAAAACATTACTTGACACGTCAATGAGTCGGAATAATAAACTTTTCAAGTAACCTTTCAAAAACGTTTCCAAAATATTTCATGAAATATATCATGTTTTTTCGCTGTATCATTAGTAGAAAGATTTCGGAGAATGTTTTAGGAAGGTTTCTGCAATATTGTTAGAAACAGATTTAATACCGAGAGACTAATGATGTTGAAACCTTTTAAAAACTTTTCGAAAAATAATATTGGAAACATATACAAAACCTTTCTCGTAACATTTCGCGAAATGTTACTGCATGCTTTTAAAAATATTACATGACACGTCCATGAGTTGGAATAATAAACTTTTCAAGTAACCTTTCAAAAATGATTCCAAAATATTTCATGAAATATGTCGTGTTTTTTAGCTGTATCATTACTAGAAAGGTTTCGGAGAATGTTTTAGGAAGGTTTCTGCAATATTGTTAGAAACAGATTTAATACCAAGAGAGAAATGTGGTTAAAACCTTTTAAAAACTTTTCGAGAAATAATATTGGAAATATTTACAAAATCTTTCTCGTAACATTACGCGAAAATGTTACTGCAAGGTTTTAAAAACATTACATAACACATCCATGAGTCGGAATAATAAACTTTTCAAGTAACCTTTCAAAAACGTTTCCAAAATATTTCATGAAATATATCATGTTTTTTCGCTGTATCATTAGTAGAAAGGTTTTGGAGAACGTTTTAGGAAGGTTTCTGCAATATTGTTGGAAACAGATTTAATACCAAGACAGAAATGTTGTTGAAACCTTTTAAAAACTTTTCGAAAAATAATGTTGGAAATATTTACAAAACCTTTCTCGTAACATTTCGCGAAATGTTACTGCAAGGTTTTAAAAACATTACTTGACACGTCAATGAGTCGGAATAATAAACTTTTCAAGTAACCTTTCAAAAACGTTTCCAAAATGTTTCATGAAATATATCATCATGTTTTTTAGCTGTATCATTACTAGAAAGATTTCGGAGAATGTTTTAGGAAGGTTTCTGCAATATTGTTAGAAACAGATTTAATACCACACTGAGAGAAATGTCATAGGAAAATTTGTTAAATATATAACAAAAATTGCTATTTTATATAGGAACGGAAGGATATACTCGACTTGTGACGTATTTTATTATATATAAAGAAATAATTATTATATTTATAAAAATAATTATTATATTATAAAATAAATTTTCCAATACACTTGAGTGGAAATTATTGTATTATATTGTAAAAATTTAGATATAGTAAAATTTTTAATCTTTTTTAATAATATTTATTATATACATCCCAAGTTTTACTAACTTATATAGTAAAAAGTGCTATCAGACGCCAGCGCCACCTGATCGCGGTGAGGTTATAGGGAAGATGACTAATGTATAAGTTCCAAAATTTTACAGTCAAGAGTCTCCGTGGGTAAGTGGTCAGCGCGCTCGACTGGCGTGCCGAGGGTCGAGGGTTCGAATACAACCAAGATTTTTTTTTTTAATTGAGCTTATTACCATAAATTGCTATATATATAGTAAACATTATTAGATGTCGAGTATATCCTTCCGTTCCTATATAATATAGCAATTTTTGTTATATATTTAATAAATTTTCATATGACATTTCTCTCAGTGCAAGAGAGAAATATTGTTGAAACCTTTTAAAAACTTTTCGAAAAATAATGTTGGAAATATTTACAAAACCTTTCTCGTAACATTTCGCGAAATGTTACTGCAAGGTTTTAAAAACATTACATGACTCGTCCATGAGTCGGAATAATAAACTTTTCGAGTAACCTTCCAAAAACGTTTCCAAAATATTTCATGAAATATATCATGTTTTTTCGCTGTATCATTAGTAGAAAGGTTTTGGAGAATGTTTTAGGAAGGTTTCTGCAATATTGTTACAAACAGATTTAATACCAAGAGAGTAATGTTGTTGAAACCTTTTAGAAACTTTTCGAAAAATAATATTGGAAATATTTACAAAACCTTTCTCGTAACATTTCGCGAAATGTTACTGCAAGGTTTTAAAAACATTACTTGACACGTCAATGAGTCGGAATAATAAACTTTTCAAGTAACCTTTCAAAAACGTTTCCAAAATGTTTCATGAAATATATCATGTTTTTTAGCTGTATCATTACTAGAAAGATTTCGGAGAATGTTTTAGGAAGGTTTCTGCAATATTGTTAGAAACAGATTTAATACCAAGAGAGAAATGTTGTTGAAACCTTTTAAAAACTTTTCGAAAAATAATGTTGGAAATATTTACAAAACCTTTCTCGTAACATTTCGCGAAATGTTACTGCAAGGTTTTAAAAACATTACTTGACACGTCAATGAGTCGGAATAATAAACTTTTCAAGTAACCTTTCAAAAACGTTTCCAAAATGTTTCATGAAATATATCATGTTTTTTAGTTGTATCATTACTAGAAAGGTTTCAGGAATGGTTTTAAAAATCTTTTTAAAAGATTTTTTGAAATGTTTTATTTGTGGTAAGTTAAAACTTTTACGAAATGTTTTTAAAAGTTTTTGGTAATGTTTTCTTGAAATATTTGTGAAAAGGTTTTTACACCTTTTAAGTTATATTTTAGCAAGGTTTTTGCAATGTTTCATGAAATATTTCATGAAATATTTCATGAAATATTTCACTGAAATATTTCGTTTTATGTGGGACGTGCAGCCGCAGCTCGTAGCGTTTTTTCTCACAGTCGCTATAGAGCAGTAGCTCGGTGTCGATGAAATGCTGATCGCGCGGAAATTGAATGTTTTGCCGTTTTTCTCGCGAAAAGCGCAGCTGGCAGAGTGATGCGGTTTTATTGAGTTTTTTTAGATAGATGAAAGAATAGGTTGAATAAGCTGCGGAGAGGTTTGCGGAATTAACTTTCGTGGGAGACGATGGTTTAACGTTGTTTGAATATGTGGAGATGCGGCAAACTTGGGAAAGAAAATAGAATATTTTATTAGTCGATTAAATTCTTTTTTTTTTATAAATTATGGCGCGTATTTAGAAAAAGCAGTGGAAAAGTTTGTTGCATTTCTTCATTCATGTTATTTAACCAAGAAATGTTTATCATTCTTTGTTTGATAAATAATATATACTTATAAAATGCGAAATCGCAGCGATAAATAATGTAAGGAGTTGAGCAATAAAATAAAACGTATAAAAACAATGTATTATAATGTAATTCAATCTCATGGCTATGTAATGGATTCCCATTTTTATGAGTTTTCCATATTTCTATAGAATCAATTATAAAGTTCCGCGAGAGTTTTACGATAAAAATCAGTGCTGCTACTCCTAGCGAAACTAAAAGCGTCGAAAAGCAATTAGCAATGCTAAATCTCCAGTGTTTATCTTTTTTTATAAAGTCAAAATTACAATGCACATAGAATGAAGAGAAAAGAAATAACAGATGAGGTCATGGACATTTTAGGAAGTCGCGCGTCTCTGCGTTTTCAGGCGAATCGCGATCGTCGCTACTATGCGGACGGTGATGTTAATGGCGAAATAACGATTCCCCGGTTGATGAAATTTTACCGGCAATATATATATATATATATATATATATATATATATATATATATATATATATATATATATAAAGACCTATAAACGTTATTTCTGGTAATCTACAGGGTCCTATAGTTTATCTCTTCAGAGTTCCCTATATAAGCGCGTGACTAAAGAAATAATATCCCTGGGGTGTGGGACTAATACCACGTCCCGGAAATAACAGTTGCAGACACAGATTTTCCGGGACGTCCCGGAAAAAACAGCGCGTCCCGGAAATAACAGCGATGTACAGTGTAAACGTCCCGGAACGAACCGTTGCAGATAAATAAATATATATATATATATATATATATATATATATATATATATATATATATATATATATATATATATATATATATATATATATATATATATATATATATATATATATATATATATATATATATATATATATATATATATATATATATATATATATATATATATATATATATATATATATATATATATATATATATATATATATATATATATATATATATATATATATATATATATATATATATATATATATATATAAAGACCTATAAACGTTATTTCTGGTAATCTACAGGGTCCTATAGTTTATCTCTTCAGAGTTCCCTATATAAGCGCGTGACTAAAGAAATAATATCCCTGGGGTGTGGGACTAATACCACGTCCCGGAAATAACAGTTGCAGACACAGATTTTCCGGGACGTCCCGGAAAAAACAGCGCGTCCCGGAAATAACAGCGATGTACAGTGTAAACGTCCCGGAACGAACCGTTGCAGATATATATATATATATATATATATATATATATATAAAGACCTATAAACGTTATTTCTGGTAATCTACAGGGTCCTATAGTTTATCTCTTCAGAGTTCCCTATATAAGCGCGTGACTAAAGAAATAATATCCCTGGGGTGTGGGACTAATACCACGTCCCGGAAATAACAGTTGCAGACACAGATTTTCCGGGACGTCCCGGAAAAAACAGCGCGTCCCGGAAATAACAGCGATGTACAGTGTAAACGTCCCGGAACGAACCGTTGCAGATAAATATATATATATATATATATGAATCCAGGTATAGGAGAAACTTTTATGTTTTTTTTTCTTGGCTATATTTATATTAGCCTTTTTTTCTAAATATCTTCGAATGCATCTGTTGAATTCACCTTCGCAATACGCGCGAGAACACACGTGTAGGAAAATTATTGATTTAATCTTGATAATTCGCGTTATAAATACACAGTCGAGGTATTTCAATGTATCGATATAGGCTTAAAAATAACTTGCATTGTGCGTCGGAGTCTTAATCGTGAACATAATAATTGAGAAATAAATTGTGGTTAATTATATTTAAAAATAAACGCGGTATAAAACGTCAACGCGAGATACTTAGTATAATTTTAGTTTACGGAGGCGGCTTATGAAAATATTGCATAAAGTATATAAACCAAGTTTACGCATGAAATAAAAATAAAAGTACGAAAATAGATAAAAAGAGCAGGAAACATTATACTAAGTGAAAGTAGATAGAGGACAAGCATGCTAAAAGATCTGAATTCAAATACTTAATTAAAGTTTCTTAATGCAAATTTTTCAAAACATTATTCTTTTTGATTAATTTTATTTCTTTTTAAAACCTACTTTCAAAGTTGTCAAAAACAAACATTTTAAAAATTAAGCTGCTTATACCTACTTTACAAGTATAAAATCCGCCTCAACCTCGGTACATTATTTCACGTAAATCCTCTTACACAAACTGCCCTAAATCAAAGTTTACCTGATTAAGTACCTCCACCGTATTTCCTCTCCTACTAAAAACCCCTCAAACCTTCATGCAACACATCACGCGCAAAGAAAAAAATCAACCGCGTATAACTACTTACGCTACATATTCTTCTCTTGCTTGTTCGCTCGCTCGTCCTTCCATACGAGCGCGCGCACCACGTGCGTTTTTCGGCGCTGCGCGCAGACGCGAGCGACCGAGAGAGAGAGAGAGCGACGCTGCGCGCATAGCACGTTGTCGGCGCGCCGGCCTCGCAGTGTGTGTACAGTGCCGCGCCGCTCCGAATCGCGCGCTGTGTCGCTCGTCGCGCGCGTAAGTACATACACACACATGTGTGTACGTATGCTTTTGAGATTCCGCGCGCGAGAAGCAAGTGAGACGCGAGGTGGGTGTGATTGAAAGTTTCGGCATTCTGAAGGCTCGGAGGTGAGGTGGTTTGGTGATGCTATGTAGAGGTGGTGTTTGCCGTTGGTCTCGTGATGCGTTTGATTATTTGCAGTTGATTATTGTATACGTGGGAAGGATTATATTTCTATGGAAAAGTCAATTAATTGTCTTATCGGGCAGGTAATTGGTACTATTATGTCAATGATAAATTAAACAGCAAATCATTTGCAACGAATTAGGGTACTATTAGAATAAATCAAATCTGCATAAGTGACTAACACAATTATAAATTGCAATAAATTTCTTCTGCGCTGTAGCATTGCGAGTTGAAAAACTGGAATGCAGATTTTTCATATAGAAAAAAGAAAAATATCGTTGACTTTTTAGTACGAAAAAGGTAATCGAGACGCGTTGGCTTTCGTGCTTTTGAAATTTGTGATTCTAAACAAACAGCGAAATATATATGCTAATTCGAAAATTCAAAATTATGTAACATTCCTTAGTCAGCGTATTATAATGACTTTTACATTCCGCTAAAATCCATAAAAAAACACTTGCCATGCGCAGTCGCTTCTTTCATATTGTCGTTAATTCACAGCAGTATTCAAATGATGTATACGAAATAAGGTGAAAACAGCGTTTAGCGAAGTGTCGGCTGTCATCACTAAAAATATACCAAAAGTAATTTCTAAATAAAGGGGCAAATTAGAAATGTGGAATAAGAATGGATACCAATATTAATATGTATAATAAGATTAGAAATATTTTAGAATGTTCTATATCTAAAACAAACATTCCAGTTCGCACGTGACACATAAAAAAACGCATCGCGGAAACCAACACACTCACCCGATTAAAACCAAAGTTCCTCCTGTATAAACCAGCAGGTGCAGAGACCACTAATGACCGCCACAACGTCGACCGCGCGTATCACCAGACACTTCGACCATCAAAATACGTGTCTCTCATCACCAAATCACCATGAGACCTAACCGTCAGCTCAACTGACCGACGACATCTCGTAAGAACCCATCATCATCATCGCCACAGCGGTGTATCTTCACCTCCTTGCATGCGAGCGGTACCAGGAAGCCGGGACGACGGGCCAGGATGAACGGGATCAGCCGCGCGGCCAAAGCCGCCGACGCCGAGGTGAGTGCACATGTATATAGTCACTTTCGAACGCGCATTATACGTGTATTTATGCGCTCGAGCGCAGAAGGACACACGCGGCACAGGCGCCCACGCGCGACGGAGCGAGCATGTGGGCATAATAGGTGTACATAATTTGTCTCTCGCGCTTTCTTAATATGGCGCGGGTGCCAGTGGCCGCGCGCGTAAGTATAAGTGGGTATATGTGTACACGCGCTGCATTCGCGCCGATGTGTTATGTATATATGTATGATGCGAGAGCGCCAGCGTTGGAAAATTTAGGAATGGGAGTTGTGTAGCATGATTAGGTTTAGGTTATTTCGCGCTTGATGATGATGAAAGTTTGAATGTTTACAGGTGGTATATGATGAAAGTTTATTGTACCCCGGAACTTTCTGCACGGTTCTGTGCGACGTGACGACTTTGTCGTCGTTGTCGACTATAAACACGATTATAAGCTGCGCAGGGAAAGAGACGCGATAAAAGTGCGCAGGAATTGTTTGAGTTGCGGAAACAAAGCGAATTAATAATATAAATGCAGCTCTCGTTTGTTGAAAAGAGTGTATATGGGGCGTCCAGCAGAAACGGGCCACCGAGCGCGCGCGATGCCTTTTTTCGCGTAAAAGGCGCTCTGTTTAACTCGTTCATAATCGTATGCTGCGTCTTTGAAAAAAAAAACCAAGGACCTATATCGATAGATTTTTTCCTGCTCTTTTCAATGGTGCCATTGTTTTTATTGCGAAACGCTTTCTTCCGGACGAAAACTCGAGTTGAATATTGAAAGCCATTTTTCTCAAAGTATATCATGTTTTTTTTCAAAATAAACTACACCATTGGAAAGTACAACTCTTAAGCTTCAAAACCCTATCTTGGAGAAGTTGGAGAAATAAAGGGTTTAAAAGTAACAACGTGAAAAAGACAGCGCCGAGGGTCCGCGCGAGCCCCTCGCGTCCGTGCGTACGGCACGTTTAAGTGCACGCTCTATTCAATTCGCTAATAATCGTGTACCAAGTCTCTGAAAAAAGAACTAAGGACATATATCGATAGATTTTTTCCTGCTCTTTCCAATGGTGCTATTATTTTTATTCCGAAATGCTTCTGTTCGGGATTAGTACCCGAAGTGCCCGCTAGATGGCAAGCACCAAGCGCGCTACCTTCAATGAAAAACATCACCCCGCGGGCTTAAATAGAGGCCTGCGTCGCCCACTAGTCAGGTGCTTTATGCACATGCCTTATTACTTTACCCCTTTGTCTTATTGCCTTAATAAAAAAAAGCTTAATAAAATGTCTAACATTTTAAATCGTTGCTGTAATCCATTTGATGAAATAAAGCATTCATCGAAACTTAGGTTTGTTTCCGATAAACTTAGAGCTTGTTATCCGCATTTAACTGATAGAGACAAAATATGCGATTCTTGTCGAATAAAATCTAATGCTCAGATTGAAGAAGAGAGTGAGATTTCAATAGAAGATTCTAAAGAAATTATTTTTAATTTGAAAAAATTGTTGAATGACCAAAATTTGACAAAAATGGAAAAGATATTACTTTTGAAATTACTTCCTAAAAACTGGAGCACTCGCAAAGTAGCTAGATTTTCGAACTTGTCTCGTCGACTTTCATCGAAATGTAAATTATTTGATAACCCAGCCCAATTAAATGACAACAGAGGAAATAAAAAAATATCAAGTGATACTTTAGATCAAACAAAGCTCTTCTATGAAAGTGATGAGAATAGTAGAATTATGCCAGACTATAAAGATAACAAATGTATAAAAAATGATGATGGCACAAAAAGTTACATCCAGAAATGGCTTGTTTTATACAATCTTCGAGAACTATATTTAAAATATAAGCAACAGTATCCTGGATCGAAAATAGGATTCAGTAAATTGGCGAATGTCGTCCTAAATATTGTGTTTTAGCATTGGCATTGTAAGTTACAAAACATTTTATATTTACAAAAAAGAAAGGGCGAAATAGCACATCGCGTGTATTAATTAATCCGCCCTTGAGCATAGCGTAAAAAGTTCGGGCAGCCGCTGTCTTTTTGATCTTACTATTTTTGAACTTTTCACGTTTCAACTTAAAAATATAATATTTTATAGTTTAAGACTTGTACTTTTGAAAAATATAATTCATTTTGAAGAAAAGACTGATATTTTATTGAAAAAATAGAGTTTAAACATTCAAATGGAATTTTCAACTAGAAGGAAGCATTTCGGAATAAAAATAATAGCACCATTGGAAAGAGCAGGAAAAAATCTATCGATATATGTCCTTAGTTCTTTTTTCAGAGACTTGGTACACGATTATTAGCGAATTGAATACCCTCGGCGCTGTCTTTTTCATGTTGTTACTTTTAAACCCTTTATTTCTCCAACTTCTCCAAGATAGGGTTTTGAAGCTTAAGAGTTGTACTTTCCAATGGTGTAGTTTATTTTGAAAAAAAACATGATATACTTTGAGAAAAATGGCTTTCAATATTCAACTCGAGTTTTCGTCCGAAAGAACGCGTTTCGCAATAAAAACAATGACGCAATTGGAAAGAGCAGAAAAAAATCTATCGATATAGGTCCTTGGTTTTTTTTTCAAAGACGCAGCATACGATTATGAGTGAGTTAAACAGAGCGCCTTTTACGCGAAAAAAGGCACCGCGCGCGCTCGGTGGCCCGTTTCTGCTGGACGCTCCCATATGTATAATGGATCCGCATGTCAGTTTAATTGAAAATAATTTTTACACCGCCACGGTGTCTTGCCTTACATGGACATTATCTACTTAACCGAATTCCCAGTGCGGTCCTATGTACACACATGCTTGCTGTTAATTAAGGAATTTTTAATCCTGGTTAATTATTATATGCCACTGTGCAATTTCATTAAAACATTCTGAATTGATTGTTATTTGCAGGGAGACAAATTTATTATCGCAATTACCGCGAAAATTAAAGCGAATGGTCCTGCCATTATGGCGTTTCGACATTTCACGCGCTCGCCGATAATGTCAATTGCTCTGCTTCACATGGACCTTTTTTTTGCTTGACTTCAAAATTAACGACACGCTTGAATTTTTACTCGCGTCAATTAACGAAGAATGTAATTAAACACACAACAGAAAACATTTTACTTAAATCAAACGTATATAAAAAAAAATTCTAAAATAGGCATCGAACGGATTTGCTCCGATCTTTCTAAAAACTATAATAAGATAAATTAGCTGATTGACTTTTGTTCCCAGCGCGATCATCATCTCCGCCAAAATTTACAGTGTGAACTCATTTCCGCTATACTTTTTTTTGCTCGGCCAACCTACCTACAACAATCTACATGCGCGTAAACATGCTCACTTTTTTCAGCTCACACGCGTTCGTGACACCTTCGCAATTAACGCGCTTGTAAAAATAAATTAGAAAACGCGCGCGCGCGTTTTTACCTGCCTGGGCGCGCGAACAAAACCAGGAAACCGGCCGCACGATCACGTAGACGATTTCGCGCGTACGTATGTACGTGTAACTATGAAAAAGCGCCGTATATAAGTATATTTGGGGAAAAGCTTTATATATGAAGACCTTGACTGCCGCTCTCGCTAGTTCGTTTGAAAGACGATCGACTCCTCGTCGCGGTTCTTGAAACGTAAGGATGTGTGTGTGCTCGACTTTTGTTTTCTCCGCGCGAGCGCGCTGCGACTTGTACGCCTGATTTGGGAAGCGCTCCCGTTACGCGGTTTCGGATGATCGTCGAGCTGTTTAGATGGTCTCTTTTGATGGCTGTAGATACCGGTTCTGTGCTGACTATATATATTAATAATTGAAAATAAAAAAAATTGAAATACCTAAGAGAATACAAAAAAATAATGCAGGAGTATCTTATCTTATAAAATCGTACGGAATGTAATGCAAACGATGCGATGTTGATTCAAACAAGCAGTTTGACTTTCTCCGGTAATTCTATAATATATTTAACACTTGAAGTGCTGTAGGGGTCATATTGGGTCGATAAAATTTTCAAGAAACTGTTTCCCTGTAGTAAAGTATGACCCATAGGTGGATGTACTTTTTTCATCAAATTATATAACTTTAGTTCCAAGGAATAAATTATTTCATATATTTAAAGAAATATGATTTTAATGTTTCAAATAGCTAAACAAATTGGCGTATGAGTAAGAAAAAGCTTATATGTTATCAGCACTTAGAGTGTTAAAAAGGTTCAAATTAGCCCGCATTAATTTCTAATAATAAATACGTAATCATACAGCTGCTGATGATGCATTTTTAAGTAACATTACGTGTATTACACCTAATACAGCTAATTTATAATGTTAATTATTTTAACATTTAATTACTTTAGAAATTTGACTATCCCACTTAAAGACTCTCCATTTTTCATTGTAACTGAAGAGAAAAAATAAAATACATATAACTAATTAGATCTACAAATGATTTTCAAAAGAAATCTAAAACGTATATAATAATATAGTCATATCGACGTTGCCTCATTGTCCCTCGGCATTAAATAATAACATGATAATTTAGCCGCGTACTTATATATGACTCAGAAAACAATTTTAATCACTCGACGAAAAAAAGTTAATTGTTTGCTTTGCATAACGACTCCCCGACGAATTCTCCCATGTATCTCTCGAGACCCCCGAAAAACTCTCGCCCAATATATATATACATTGACAAATTTACGCGAATAAACGAAATTCCGCGACACGCGCTCGCCCGGGTCCAGTATACAACATATATACATCCTTCATACCGGCGCAAAAAACGTTTCCACTCGCGCATATAATCAATCCACTCGCGCGCGGCACCTGCGGGACAAAAAAAGGACGAGACGAAGCTCGAATTCGGCATAAATTCCACAACCGCGCGATGCAGCAGCGCGCGACGCCAGGGAATTTGTAATTCAGCGGACCAATGCCACGCACGCGCGTGTACACGTATACATACATATACATAATCGCTACAGCAGTGCGTATATGAAGTGACTTTTTGCCTATCTTAATCGCCGTGCTTGACCTGAATTTTAAAATTACGTTTGTCGCGTTATCGAAAGTTACGCGGGAGCGAGACAGAGAGCGCGGCGAAAATATCTCAATAAATCACGAGTCGGATCGAGAAAAACTGTGTCGAAGATTTTATTAATACCGTAAACTGCAATTTTTTTGTCGTCGTCGTCGCCGCGCGCGCATGCCTGTGTGCACGTGAGAATGCGCGCGCAGAGTATAACGCGGCGAAACGTTTTATTCGCGAATTTAAAATCCTGGCAAAGTGTGAAAATTAACAGTCGCGGCCGCGATATTTATTTTCAGAAATTATATACGGAGGCGCAGAAGACGTTGTTTCGATTAAATCGGCGGGTATAATTTACGGCGGTATAAATTATGATAATGCTATCATAAATAGTTAATATTAATACTTAATTTTTAAGTATAGTCGTTCGCATCCCATGCATTTTAATGTATTCATTTGCCCCAGACTCTGCGCACTCAATTCCAGGAGTTTAATTAACAATTTCATTATGTTAATGATTTTCCGAACTGCAGTTTCAGACAAATTTGGATATTATTTCGAGAGAAAGTTTTTCTTTTTATGAAGTAGTGTATCCACTTGAGAACGAAAATAAGAACATTATTTCAGAAGTTTGTTAATATTATCAGACATTGTATCTATATTTGTACTGCAAGTGCTCTTTAATCTTTATCACTTATCTTATTTATACTGTCGTTAAAATTAATATACAAAAACAACCATCAATAATTTTGAATTAAATTGTCAGTTTATTTCGAATTCTCATACCATATTAATTGGGTAACGTATTAGTTATCAGTGCACTGCCAATCCATCGAGACATAATTATACTTTTTCAAGCTTTACTTATCAATGTTTTGACCGCTCAGCGACACTTTCTTTATCACTGCAAAGCCACCGATCAGCATAATCCAAAACATTCGTCAACACAGCTATTGACAAATCCTGCATCGACTTTTTTCTCGAAAATCGTAACTCCACCAACGACAATTCTCATAAAGATACCAACGCCAGTCACCATTCGACAAACACACACTTCTGAAATAACACACGCACACTTACAGACCACGCACTTCCGCTATACAACCCCCTTTCGGCAAGATAAATCAAACCTCGCACACATAGCCCCCCCGGCCTGCGATATCTAGGTCATTTACCCGCATATGTCAACACCACAGGTACACCCTTCCCAAAAATATCACTCGTCCCCTAACACACATATATATACAGTCTTACGTAACATGGCCAACCCTTCTGCTCGGCCGGCCAGACTTCCGGCGAGTAGCACGACGTCGGGGTCATCGATCTCCGGCGGAATCGATGGGCTCGCGTGCCTGGCGGCGTATAAACCGCGCGCTATACTCGCGAAACCGTATCGGCGGAAGGTTCGGTTTCGAAGGAGCCTATGTGGAAGGTTTGAATGCGTAGGTGATACGAGCGCTGTCTTCTCTTTGCTGGGGCTCTATTTTTAGAAGGATTTTTGTGTATTTTCGGGGTTACGTGGATTGCAAGTTTTGTATAATTGTTTTGGTAGGTTGGCGGGCTAGTTTTTAGTTTATCTGTATGTTGTTGTAGGCGAGGCGTTTGTGGTTTTATTATTATAGCGTTTTCTGCTGCTCCAAATTGGCGCCCGACATTCTTTTACCTTGTTATTCCATTTGCAGTTGCTCATAGGTAGTTTCTGGAAAGCCTTAACACTGCCGGTGCAGTTTGCATTTAGCTGCGCTTTTCCACCGTGTGCCGTAAAAAATCTGCGCAGTTTTTTTTCCGTGGCCAAATAACTAGTCCCGGCTCGTGAATAAACGATGAGAAAAATAGGGCAGAATTTTTCTGAAAAGCAAAATAAACAGTTTATTGGTACCGCGAAATCGAAGCGAAATTCAAACTATACGAGAGCTAGGGTATAACTTATATTAATATTATGTAATTCTGTGAAGTAGTATTTGAAAGAAATACTTTTCTGAAGATACCGTTTCATAGAAATTGATACATGTTGATATAAAAATTATGTGAGGTTGTTTTATCGGAAAAATTGACATAATTTCAAAAGAATTTTCGTTTTTCATATTTTCGACGTGTTCTTGTTTATGCACATACTGATTGTGCACATATTAATTGTGCACACTTTAACATTGGTATATATCTATATATATAGATTTGTACCAATGCTATCTGTGCACAATAAATATGTGCACAATCCTTATGTGCACAAACAAGAACATGCCATATTTTCATGCCCTGAATCTCTGTTTGCACACCCTATATTGTTGACTCAATACGTAATATCTTTCATCTCCAGATACTAAAATAAAACTAGTACTTTCAATACAGCCCACATATCATTCTACACACTCCAAATCTGTCATTCTTCCGCATCTCGTCGCACATATAATATGCATGACTACGAAATAGGCAAACCCAACCGATACACCTCTTAATCGAATTACATTTATCGCGCAAACTGACACACACATAAGTGTGTGTGTGTGTGTGTGTATATCGAATGAACCACTTAGTACACAACGGCCCAGATGTCAATGCCAACATATATCCTCGCCTGCGTAAACGCCGATTCACTCGCATCACTCTCATATCATCCGCTGCAAAGTCAACCGGCAAAAATCGTTTTATCGTTCTTTCTCGGCTTACAGCGCAGACATATCATCCGCTGGTGCGCGCATCAACTTGCATATTGCAGTCGTCGAGGTTTTCTCTCTCGCTGGCTCTCTCTCCACCTCCTCCTGGATTCACAATGAGCAGTCCTTGGCGATCGCCCGCCGCGTTATTGGTACACGGAAGGTATATAGAAAGAGAGAGAGAGGGAGAGGGAGAGATTCATTTGGGGTATAGAGTCGTGAGATGGACGTCGGCTTCGTAATTTCGCGGAGCGAGTCGCGTCTTTAGGATAGGGGAGTGAGAGGGGACTAGAGAGGCAAATAAAAGTTGGCAGCGAGGAAAATGAGCCGCGCGGAATTTTCGGCATGTCTTGATTTATCCCGGCGCGCCGTACGAGGCGAAACGGTTTTTTTTTGCGATAATTTGTGTTTATCCAGGAATATTGGCATTGATACTGCTTTTGGGATGCTTTATATTCGTGGAAACAATTTTCTGTATTATAAGTAACGTGTCCTACTTCGCGAAAAGTCAAGTATATAGCATGCAAATGGTTTTTTTTTAGTATAGGTATATTATAAAACGCAAATATAGCCGAAAATAAACTCTGACAGCTTGGCTGCTTTTAATTAACGATAAATTCAATTGATCATGAAGCGAGAGCCGCGCGCAGCGAAAGATAATTAATGAAGTAATTTTGTATGTATAATATGAAGTAAAGCCATTTATGAGGTTATTTAATTAAATGTTATGTACAATATAATTTGATCGCGTTGATGGATTGAATTTATTACAAAGTAATTGCAGATGAAAGTCATATTAATGAAGTGCTCTTGCAAAATTATTATTGGAAACACAAACATTATGAGATATAATAACCGTACAAAGTGCGCGAAAACTTTGCCGTAGATCGAAACCTTTCTGTATACTTATATAGATATGTGTACATCCATCGGAACGAAAGCGAACCGCTAGATGAAAAAATAAATAAAGTTGAAGACGGAAACGGAAATTAGCTGTATATATACGGGGATGTACTGCGATGGGGGAGACGCAGGAGAGAGCTTTAAACCCGAGCTTTTGATTAATTTAAAAGTGCGATTCCCCATTTCCTTTTTAATGGCCCACTGGCATCGCTATATAGCTACCTATGCGCGCGCGTTTACGCTTATCGATTTTGCCGTTTCGCTCGAATACTGGATTTCCTTGCGACTCTCGGCGTTCGTTCGTTCGCTCGTTGCCAGCACAGAGGCTTCGCTCGCTAATACGCTGCGGCTTTCGCGGGTTTTTCAGGAGTAAGTAACGAAATTTGCCTGGCAGAAGAAGAAGTGTATTATAGAATGCAGGATGATGTATATTTAATTGTGTGTTCGCATAATTTTTTTTTGGTGCGAGGTATTAAAAAGCTTCAAAATATTCTAATGTACGTATTGCGTTTTTTTTGGAGACAAAAAATTTATTCCATACGTTTTTTATTGTGTCTGTAGGTCATGGTTATTATAATATGAACTGAAACTAAAGATAAGTTTTATCATCCGAGTAAAAAGAAACTAATAAATTCTATTATCTTGGTAATTAAGCAGATATTATAAGTTTATTCCTTCGCGCGATGAAGCTTTCGTCATAAGTAAAAAAAAAACTGCCCTTGGTTACAATATCAAGGATCTTTTATAGTGTATCTGCAAAAAATCAATAATCGTAAATGTTTGATTATTACAAGCCTGCGCATAATTAAAATCCATCCGCTCAATCAAAATATTTTCGGTTACTTTTTAACACGGAAATCAAAGTCAGCTCTGACTCATTATACTTTAAAAAAACCTTACTTATTCTGTTACCTTTTCAGAGGACCATTCGCTTTGAATTTTTAATTGAAACACTCGAAATGGTGTTAAAATTTCAGGATCATTTTTAATTCACATCTTATCCGGGCGCATTAAGGTTTTTTCCTTTCCTTTCTCCGGCATTAATATTCCATAAAAATAATCAATGCCTATGGGTACCTCAGAGCGGACGCGTAGACACGCTTCCTGTAAATGAAGACTGATAAGCAATGCAAGACGTGCACAGTAGCCGCGGCGTGTCGTAAAAATAATGAGATGCACCCCTGCAGCGCTCGCTCTCGTGGGAAATGCGTTTCCTGAAACTCGCCAACACCTTTTTCCCGAATCTCTATGTATATTTATTGCGCGCATAAATTGTTTTAGCGAGTCTGGAAAGTAACTGTAGATAATCTCACTCGTTTTTTTTTCTCCACAATTTTACAAGCAGGTATTTATTAGGCCGAGGTGTTATAAATTGCAGAGTGTAGAGGGGTAGGCTCTCGTGTCGCGACTAATTTGAAAAAATTCAATGTTTCACCGAGAGATCGATATATCTAATTTAGCTCTATTCTCTAAGAGATTCTCTTTTTAATTTGGGTCAATGAAAATAAAGCTTTTCGGTGCCCGTCACGCGACGGCGAAAGTGCGTTCTCAACGCGTGAATCGAACATTTTTCCTTTCATCAAAATTAAAAGTTGATAAAGAAATTAATTTCTGGAGTATTTATAGCCTTGTTAAACGCTACGCAAACCGATGTAATATATTTAATATATTTGAAAACAACCGTAGGTCTTCTTAATACAGTGCACTTCATTCACATGTGTCTTTTTGCAATATGTATATAATTTAAACTTTTCACTTTGTGTAGCACGTCATTTACTTATTTTTATCAATGAAAATTTGTTTCGCAAAGGTATATGGTTTCATTACTTGATAAAGTTGAGCGAAATAGAACTTTATTATCACTATAAACGTATCTGAAAATTCTATTTTTATACCGTCTAAAAATACAAACAAAAAATATACTTTGAATTGAATTCATAGTTATTCTATCGCGCGTATGAAACAAAAAACTGTTCACAATATTGCATATCCTATTCTATTTGTTTTATTGATTTGCTTAAATATAAAGTTAAAAAATTGTGTTTTATAAAATTTTAAAGCTCTAAATATTTCATTCGGAAGACACTATACCAAGTCAATACAATCAATTTGTTCGCGTGCAGCCTTTGATCTCTCACATTAGTTTGGCCGATTTCCATTTCAGAATGCGGGAACTCGCATATACAATTCACGACCCACTGCGGATGCCAATAAAAATGTACCTTACAACTTTCCAGCCACACAGTACCGCAAACTCACCCATTTAATTACTTCCCCCCACCAGAATTACAGATTTATCTCCATATACCATGCTAATCAAATTCTCGCACGCCATATTTTTTTTCTGCCGCAAACCACCTGTAAACCTTTCTTACCTCGTCCACTTAACACTCCACCTTCTATACATCTATCGAAATTCATTAGCGCCAACTAAACATTAGCCGCAGTACGCGCGTGTACACGCGCCTAAACACCCGCGAGCGATCGTCGCACGCATATACAAGTATATAATAGAACACGCGGTGAAAGCTAATGCGCACGCAGGCAGGCGCGCTTTTTAAAGAAGCGACATTGTATGTATCCCGTACAGCTATCGCGAAATGTTGAGGAATTTCGCGCGTATTTGGCAATCGAGGCGCGCCAGGTGTCTCGTCCGCGATGCCGGTATATATGCGACTGTAGGCAGCGGGACGCGCGGTTTGATAAATGCACGGCGTGCGTGAATTTTGTTAACGAAGGAGATGCGCGCGGATAGGAGAGACACTTTTGCGGGAATAAGTTTTATAGCTGCCGACTGAAGTTCTCCCATAATTTATTGGCTTTAATTCTTGCGGTATAAGTTGGTAGTTCGGCTTGAAATTGTAATTTATTCGCTGCGATTTTCAAGCGAGTGTTATTATTGATAGAAATTATAAAGTGCAAGCAATATTATTTTTGCAAAGTTTATATATTAATGTATCCTTTTGAATGCATACGTAGCGAAAGTTATTGGTCATCGTTAGCAATTAGTTGATTAAACACATGTTTGCACTGTACAACATCGTAAGGCAAATATATAAAAATGTATTCATTATATAAATGTTTATTTCTTGCTACAATATTATAAAAAACATATGCGCTAACGAAGGTTGCGGACATTTTTGCAGAATTAATTGGTGACCGTAACTAATTGATTTTTTTTCTTGTACAAAATTTAAATAAAAATTTTATAAGAGTGAAAATAATTTCTCTTTATTAACAATTTTATTAATTTTAATTTTCTTTAATTAATTAATGAAATATAATCAAATTATTTTTTTCATTTTCATTTTCTCAATATTCACTTTCCTTTGTAAGGTATTTTCATTACTTGCTTTTTTATTCTAAAGGAAACAATTTTCACAAAGAACAGAGTTATTATTGTTCACATTACTTTGTATATTTTGTAAAGTCATATAGGTGTAAATTAATAAGAAACTAACGCTCCAATTAGTGTAAAAATTTATGACATAACAGATTATACCCAAGATGAATTAAAATAAAATTAAAATTTTTTTTTCCCAGCTCCACATTACAAACATCCTACTTTAATATTGATCACCCGAGAACTGCAGCAACATATATATGTATACCGCCATTCCCGACACGACGGAGATAAAACATTCTTTCGATTCTCGGCTCGGCGCGTTCCGTTTTACAGCGCACATCCCACGCTTCTCGCATTGATTTCATACACGTACGTGTGTGTATGTATACATAAGCGTAGCCGCCGCGCACGTATATACGCGGCGACCGTAATATCGCGCAGTTTGATCGATACGCTCCGATACCGGCGCAACCGATCTATAATCCAATACAAATTGATACACTTATGGGGGCATATACACACCGGCGCAACACTTATCCTCATTGCCGTTCTATTTATCAATTTTCGTATTTCTCGTGTGTGTGTTTTGAATTTGCCCTGAGATTATTATCCAGCATCGATCGATCGATATTACATATGCGGATTTTACTTCGGCTTGACTTTGGGATAAAAAGATCGTTGCGCATTAGCGAAAGAGTCGCGACGGGAATTAATGTTTCCGCCGCCGGCCCATCTATCGAGGTAATTCGAACCTTATAATTTAGGGCGATTTATCATAATTTTGTGATTAATGCCTTTTATAGTTAGTAATAGGTGGGTATTATTTCGCAGAGAGGAGTTTGCCATTCGTAAAATTTATATTTGACGCTAATTCAATGAATCGGGGGAGAATTTCATTTAATTTTCTCTCGATCTATAAAAATGAAACATATCTCCTTTCGATAAATGATACAAATATCAAACGTATAAACAACGCAATGGTTTCTCTTTAAAAGGCAAAATCATAGATCGAACAATATCCTGAAAACTCATAAAATTAACACTCGTACATTACGCCAACTATAAAATTTCAACTATCAAATGCATAACACTTGTGACACAAATCAAATTCTTTCCCGCTCACGAGGTAAAAACAACGCGCCGTTTTCACAGCCCCGCGCGCGCTAACTGCGCATAAATGGAACCGTTTAACGGAACGCGCAAAAATAAAGCGCGAGACCGTAATCCTTCTCTCTCTCTCTCTCGCTCTCGCGGCGCGTACAATATGACATCCATTAGCCATTAGACTCTGCGAGCGAGCGAGCGAGCTATACGATCGACGCCTTCTTACCTCCTTTACATCCGTCGTCTGGGAATTCCATTAACCGCGCGCGCGATCAGACGCTTTCATTGTTTTCTTCCCCCGCGCGCGCGCGACTTATGCAACGTTATATACGCGCGAGAGTCGGTTTTTCAAACGTCGCCTCCGTTTTCCTCCGGCGCGCGGATTTATACGGGACAGTCCTGATTGATTTGACGCCTCGATTGTCCCGAGCCGACGCGCGAGGAGTTTGCGCCGCGCGCGAAATGAGTTTTGGCGTCGAGGATTTTTCTTTTTTCTTGAGGATTTTTTGTTTGAATGAGGAAATATTGTTTGTATCTCGTGTTATCTAATGGCGCGGTTGCGGGAGAACGCTAACGCAGATTTAAACTGACATTGGGTTTACGGGACTTGAGAATTGTATAGCGGAGAGTTTTTATAGTGCGTTAGGTAAATAGTTTGGGAATGGGAGGTAAGAGTAGATTGCATTCTAACGTTTTTAGAAAGTACGATAAATAAAACGTTTTCAAATGGTACCTGCATATTTGTTGTGGAAAAAAAAAATACCAATTAGCGAGACTATATCAGTTTGTTTATATAACGTGGAAACGGCATTTAAAAGTTATTCGGGAGAAAAAATGAATTGTTAAATTGTCAGCTAGTGAAATATTTTACGCATTTAATTTTATTTATCGAAGCCGAAAAAATGTGCTCGAATCGCATAACATTTATGGAATGTATATAATTCTTTAAACAGTTTTGCAAATCATTATTCACAGGAATATATCGATGATGTAATATTCATAACATAATAGAGTACAAAGTTTTAGTGACGTAACTTTTGTTCATTAAAAATTCTGTTAAGGTTTCTTTCGTAAAAAAAAAAAAATTCGACTATAACTCCCAAGTAGTCATTAGCTCGTTTTTCCGCTGCTTCCTGCTTATTCTAGTTTTTGCAGATTGTAACGCGAGGATGAACAGAGTGACATTACAAACCAAGTACCTTAAAGAGGATTCGCGAGGGTATCTGATGCGAGAATGAAATAAGATGAGGACGGTGATGTACATTTTTACTTCGCTGAGAGCACAAAATATAATTGCCAAGTTATAGATTAATTTCTGCATAAATTTCGTTAAGTGTTTGAATATTGAGTTGAAGTTGGTAAATTGACTGATTTTATCTTTTTGCGTCATAATAATAATTTTACTATTCACCCTTTCACAAGTTACATGATTACATTGGGAAATCAATTTAGCCGCTGTTCTAGCTAATATTCTAACTTTTGACAGCGTAGCTTTACTCTGAACAAGTTTTAGTTTGTATGATAACAGTATAGTTGGTTCTATATTCGGGTTCATATTAATATACGATTCAAATTCAACTGTTTATCAGAAAATACACTTATTACATTCTACTATATTTATATATGTAAAATAGTTTATAACCTATTACTAACAAGGGAAGGAGCTACAAAGATAATATCAACAACCTTAAAACTGATATTTCCTGCATTCGTGAATTCACTTAGACATAAATTATATTTGCAGATGATGTGAAATTTTATATTCTCTATATATATATACATAGAATCTCGAAATCCTACCTAGAAGCTTTTCGCTCGCACTGATCTGCTACGTAGCCTTTTTCAAAAAAGCCAAATTCGGAGAAACTTGGTCTCGAGGCTACAAGGACTCATTTCACGTGCGCATTTATAAGCGCCACTACACTCGCCTCGCTGCGCTCTATCGCGATGACACAAGCTGCTCGCGGATCTTTCGAAACGTCGGCAGTGTGAGGTATTTGGCAATTTACGCATTACCGTGACGGTACGTCGCTGGATCGTCAAGTTGCGGCTTTATGAGCGCGCAAAGAAGTCATTAGGTGAAATGCATATACGCGTGCACTTTGATGTTACAGGTGACATGATCTCTTGCAAATTAGAGACGTTCCACTAATTGAAGTCGAGGAAACGGTCCCGTACAAATCGTAATTCCTTAGTGGCTGTAGGCAACCGCGTGTTTAGTCATTTTTATTAAATGAATCTGTGACAAGGGCATGTTAGCCAAAATATTGTGACTTCAGGCAAAAAAAGAAAACCAATAAGAAATGCAAATAAATCGTCTCCAGGCCTACAATCTAACCACCTCCGACATGAAAATCAATGACTTAATCTTTCGCCCTCAGCTTCTCCAATGTTGACGTCCATTAGTGTCCGCAGGCTGCAGCTACTGCAGCTATACGCGACGACAATCGAGGCCTTTTCTCCTCCCTCCACTTTTCTATCCGACGTCTGGGAATTCCATTAAGAGCAGCCGGCCAGAGATCAGAGACGTTTTCCTTGTTTTCCTCGCCTCGCGCGCGCCTTGTGCAACATTACGCGTCTCCCCGTCTGGCGGTTTTTCAAACGTCGCGCTTGCGCACCGATCCTGATTGATTCGATGCTTTGATTGGCCCGCGACCCGTAGTTGAACGGTGTAATGAGTTTTTTTAGAGTTGGGCATTTTTGGTTTTTTCTATTAGGGATTTTAATAAGGACAGAGAAGTAGGGGTATAGGGTGAATATGTCGTTTAACTGCCGCTTTTGGTTTAATTACATTGCTCGACAATATTGTGAATTTTCGAGCTTTATAACGAGAAATTTTTCGAAGGACCTTTATTATCAATATACGATTTTTTTAATAAAAGTTTCTTTATTAAATTTCGAAATTGCTATATTAAATTTCCTTTTCACGGATATTAGATACCAGGCGTTCCTGGAACGCTTTTTAATTTATCAATAATTATGAAAATAATTCATGAAAAAGGTGACGGGAAATTCAATAGAGCGACGCTTACGCTTAAAAAGCGCGACGAAAAATGAACACACAGAAAACTTAATTTTTACATATAAAAATGGCAGCAGCAGGTATTGTACGAAATTACATTTAAATTTTATAAATAGCAACGTTGTTTAAAATCCAGCTCGAAAATGACAGTGCAAATTCGAGCTTACTACTCTCTAAAGTTGAATTAGTGAAAATTGCTCCACCATTTCAATTAGTAGAAAAAACTACTAATTAAATTAGTAAAAACTACTAATCAAAATAGTAGTTTTAATAAGCTACTAAATGAAATAGTGAATATTCACTAATAAATTAGAAGTTTTTTCTACTAATTGAAATGGTGGAGCAATTTTCACTAATTCAACTTTAGAGAGTAGGTAAATAACTTTAGTCCTACACGCGGTTGTCATTGAGCGCGGCATCGTCAAACTATGCCACGCTTTTGAACCGCGCAGCGCAGTCACCACGAGAACCACGCAAATTGCTCACATCCCTCGCAACGACGGACCCACACGCCGCGCGCATCGGAATAAAACTGTGACACCGAATACGACGATAGTCGAGTGAATGGCCAGCGACACAGATCCGCAGCCAACTTCCTGCTGCGCTCTCATACCATTAAACTCGCCACCGCCGGAATTCTACGAAACGCGCAGAAAAAAAAAATACGCGAACTTGACACGCTACCCGCCTCTAATCGTTGTTTTGCATGTAGACACGCGAGTCGTGCCCTTAAACGATCGCGCGACATTGGAAGTAAGTACGGCATTCCCTTCTGCGTGTGTGCGTTTTCTCGAGGCGAGCAGTGACGAGTGGTTCGTCTTGAAACGATTAGAACCGTGCCAATGCTGCTCGCGCGCAATGTTGTATTATACATGGATTTGCGGAGGTTGTACTTATAGAGGTCCGCCGCGCGCGCGCGTAAAAGGTAAATAACGCTGTACCGCAGTCGTTAATGGATGTTGCGCGCGGCTTATAATTTTGTTCGGGTAAGCGAAAAAAAGTGGTTAATTCGGTTGGTGAGCGTATTAGAGATCTGGCATTTTTTGCGCTTGGTGTAAAGCACTATAATGTTTTTTCCCGTTAATTCAATTTCTAATTAAATGATGCTAAATATCTTTACCTATTGTATATAAAACATTTTATTCGCTTATATACTCCACAGGTTTTCTCCTTGGTCTTGGATGAGATTCTTTATTTACGATCTTTGGATAGACACTTAGATTTCGGAATTAATTTCCTCGCTTTTTGTATAGATATTCTCTACGGTGTAGGTTTTGTACGCGTGTATTGAAAGCACGCACCGCACCCGCTTCTAAATCCAGTTAAATCAATTTAAAAAATAATAATGCACGAGATATTCTAAGAAGATACTGGTAGCCTTGTAAATAGAAATTATCATTTTGAAGGAATTTTCGAATTCTCGTTAAGGTAGTTCACCCGGTCGAAACAGCAGTTTTAGTTTTTGTATTTTTTAAATAATGTTTTATTAAGTTGATAATCCAAGAGAAAGTACATGTAACAAATATATACTAGAAGGAACGTAAAACAATTTTTTTCAGACAAATTCTGGTTTTCGTACTGGTAACTCGTATCATAAATTTTCTCACCGATACTCCCCCTGAAATTTCTTAACGAACAAAATAAGCTTTATTTCGTTAAGATCGGATAAGAAATAAAAAAATTAGAGAAACTTATTGAAGTTTTTGTCTTTAATTGTAACAATATCATAGTGGTTATTGCCTGAATTTGTCTGAAAAAAATTGTCTTACGTTCCTTCTAGTATATATTTGTTACATGTACTTTCTCTTGGATTATTAACTTAATAAAACATTATTTAAAAAATACAAATACTAAAACTGCTGTTTCGACCGGGTGAACTACCTTAATACATTTGTTCGTATCAGCTGAGCGGTCAAGGCAGATTCCATCCCTACTAATACACTTACACGTGCATCACAGTGTATATTTAACCATACAACCTCGTTAAGCGACAAGGAGACAATTCGTGAGACGACGAAGTGTTTCTCGCATTTGCCGTTTCGGAGCAGCCGCGTGAGCGATGACTTGGATAATTGTAGTGACAAAAGGCGACTAGAGAATCCACCAGCCAACCGCGATCTTTATCCGAGAAATTGACAGGTATTTTCTGAGCTTACGCTGTGTATTGCGGCGAGAGGTAATTGCTCGATTAGAAAGAAAATGAAAGGTCGGGGAGGGTTGATTGTTGGGATGGTCATGTTGATGGAAAATTTGATTTTGTTCTGAGAAAGGGTGTTAGTAAGGTGTATGTATATAGGTTTTCTTTAATTTAGTACTGGAGATAATTTTCTATGCGCCGAGCGTTTTCTTTAGACTTCGTGCACTTATTCGGTTCTTTTGAAAAGACCCAGTACACTTTTAGAAAGTTGGAATTTTCATTAGAATATGATGGCCGACGGTAAATCATGAAAATGAAACCTTTTATCTTCTTGGAATTTTCTTACAAAATACATACCTTGCACAATGTTAAATTGGAAAATTACTTAAATAATAATGAAAAAAGTTACATACACATTTTAACCAGAACTGGTTGACGCCTATATATAATCCAAATAATTTCGAGTAATTTTCCCGTTAAAAACAACAAGCTTCACAGTTTACTATTCGCCGAACAATCAATTTCACAAAAATCGCGTTGAAAATTTACAATGCATTTCCTCACACCAGCTGCACACACACATTTCGCTGTAAATCAAAGTCTTGATCAATCCCCGACAGCGACTTCTAAATCACATTAGAATAAACAAGCCTTCGCTTCCAGCAACCTGCAATTACCCCGCCGATCGCCTAAAAAACCGCACGAGCCTCTCCGAATTCATCATAAACAATCCGTGTAATAACGGCGTTTCAAAAGACTTCCCTCGCGTGCTCGTCATCACTACCAGGATGACGGCCGATCGATCGCTGGCGAAGAAGGATTAGACTGCGAATCGCCCGGAAGAAATAAGACGTTCGGAGACGCGCGCGTGCAAAGAAGGGATTGCATAAGTCGCGCGCGAGTGCATAAGAGCGTGGTGACTCGGTGATGTACGATCGGCGTAATTCAAACTGCCGGCGCGGGTGTATGCATATAAGTATACGATAATCGCTGCTGGCTCGGCCGATGTGTAAATAAAGGCCGGGATGGGGGTTGAGCCGGTCGAATGCTAATCCGCGGGTCTATGGTTGCGGTTGTTCGTGGTTGAGTTGTCAATGGGTAATGGATACGTCAATGTATGGACTATACATTTTTTGAGCCGTTCTTTCGAAAATATAAGGGAAAGTGATATTGATGTGAAAATTGATTGTTTATTTAGTACCTAAATATATTTCATGAATCTTTGTAAAAACTTTATTATTGATTATTGAATTTTCCTAAATAATTTTTTAATTTTTGGGTCAGTTCAAGTCTGTTAAATCTAAGATGTACACAACATTTTTATGTATATATGTGATATATTAGTGTATAATACGAATTAACTCAAAAAAACATTTTGAAATCTTATTATTATAGTCCAATTTAACATACTATCATGTCTTTCGTGTTTGAAATATTGATTTTGTACATTTACACAACTAACATCATTGCTGAATAATCAAATGTATTATTATACCAAATGACAGATAGCTTTTTGCGTCAAGCGCAGGTGAATATACGTCATGTTACATTTTTGGTTTTACTCTGACCTTTTAATTTAATAAAAATATAAAACCTGCACTTTTACCCTTCAACATTCATAAATATTTTATATTTTCTATATAAATCGCGCATAAAAAATACCATAAACATTTTTTAAAATCCATCGCCATTAATAAACAACCCACCACCTCGTATTCCCTCACCTACCGCGCGAACAATGCGCGCACCACGAATCCGCCTCGCATCACAATCGGCACCGCTGGCAACGCCTTCGAGGCTAAACCGTTTACACCTCGGGTAATTGAACGGATAGCCCCGAAGCATCTCCGGAATTTCGCGCTCGCAGCGGAGTGCTTTCCGCAAACTTTGTATCGCGCCGTCACGCATGAAACGAGGTGTGCAAGTATATAGCTAGCTACCTGAGACAGGCCGTCGCCGCAATTACCGGCCGCGGCCAATGGTCGAAACCGCGAATGCGCGCGCGTCTCGCCTTAATCGCTCGTTTCATTATGTACGGCTGCGCGAGCCTTTCCTTAATGGGCCTGCTGCTGCTACTGGTACCGGCTGGCTGCGGTAAGCTGCTTGCTCGTGAGCGATATGATTTCATCGGTGTACGTATTATAGGCTTTGTTGAAGTGATTGCTTTTTTTTTCAAAATTGTTTTAAACATTTTTTTTGTTAGATAGGTTATGCAATTATGTGTTGCTAAACGATAAATAACTTATAAGAAACAGAATGATTATTATAGTAAAGTAAAAGTTCATGTAGATTATAACACGCTATAGGTAAAGTAAGGCAATATCATTTGTTAAAGAAAAAGTATCGTTTCACTCATTATTTAAAATTTTATGCTATTCGAATGAATTTAGATGAATTCATGCATAACGAGACTTTTGGCCAATCGCTCAAATGATTTCATTTGTTACGTTACGTCTATAAAGGTATATAGCAATTCACAAATGCTTTCTAATAGCTGTGGTAGCACGCGTTTTCTCGCGGTTCGGTAAGTAGCGTGCAGTGATTTATTTATTCCACTGTGACGTGTAGTTTGGGCCAATTAGCTCTCAAACTATGGTTAGAGTGCAAATTTTACTTAAAAGGTGCAATTTGTACGTTACTATATATGAGAAGTTGCAATAATGGTTTCTATATATAAAATAGATGATTACTGCATACATTGAAAGTTTCTCCTATTCTATCGATCAAACTTCTGACTGTACTTCTAAAACAAATTAAGAAATAGATCGATTTTTTAAATCACTTTAATTGATAAGCTTTATTAAAATGACTAGTGAAGGTACGTCATGTTTTTATTCGGTAGTATAGTAGTCATCACAATGAATATCATTTTTGTAAGTTCAGTTGTCATTTATATGGTCATTCACCTACATTGTTTAAAATTGTGATCTCATTCGAAATGACTTTGCTTATATTTTAGATTTCACACATATATGTGCAAATTCATAATACTTTTTATTTTCTCGGTACTATAATATTATTTTTTAACGCTAACTTTTATTTATGCGCAATTACAAAGTATTTTCTAAGAATTGTTTGAAATTTCCATTTATTTGTCATAATGATTAAAATATCAATTCTATACGCACTGAATCTGAAAAATGTCAGTTTCTGTAAGCATAATAGTCTAATACGACGTATCTAATCAGCTGAAATAAGTTACTGTCTAGTCACACCGATCAGGTTATATTACCAGTCATTTGACAAGTTTTACTAAGATATACCTTTATCCTAAGTAATTTGATTCTAATCTTAATTTTTTCTCTCAACTCAACAAATATTCTTTATCTCCTTGTGTTAAAAATTACTGTAAAAATGAAAAATACCCTCCGATAAATTATTTCAACATATATACTATTCATTTTAAATCGTTTTAACGCACAATAAAGTAATGCGATAGCATCCACAACCAGCTTTTAAAGTCCACAACCAACAGCGGCAATGAATTCACATCAGCATTCAGCCTATGAGAACGCATCAACGAGACCATCGTTATCCCATTGTCACGGTCACGCCTGCTGAATATATACACCCTCCCAGCCCATTATATTTTCGGGTCTATTTTCGCACGCTCGCGTACACAGCCGAACAATCGAGCTGCCCTCGTCTTCTTCGCCGCTCCCGAAAAACAACGGCAGCCAAGCGTCGCGAAACTCGAAATCGCGTTCTCTCCGCAACAAAAAACTGCGCGTATTTTTTTCCGTTCGGCTCGATCGGCGCGACGAGTTAATCGCGATCCGATATCGCTAACGATCGTTTCACGCTCGGTAGGCCGGGGCGGCCCCTCGTAAAAGTGTACGCGTTAGCTGCGCACGCGAACGCGGAAGCGCCCGAAATTGATATTATCGCGTGCGTAGGTACGCGCAGGAGCGAGAAAACTGGTGCGCGAGAGAGTGGAGAGGTATATATGTATATACAGCGAGCTGAGTAGTTTTTTACAATGATATTACGGCCGGGATAAGTCGAAATAAAAATTTTTACTAGCGGAGAGAGAGAGAGAGAGAGAGAGAGAGAGAGAGAGAGAGAGAGAGAGAGAGAGAGAGAGAGAGAGAGAGAGAGAGAGAGAGAAGGACAGAGACACGCGTAAATCGTAAATTTGCGCGCAGTTTAGTTTGAGAGAGATAGGCAGAGGGGAGATATGCTGTATGCAGTGGAGCGCACACAACGCGCTTGCGTCATGTTTTTATGGCTGTAAGTGTTTATTTTTGTCATTAACGGCCCCCCATTTGATTTTGTTTTAAGCGCTGATCGTTGAAGTTTCGCAGTAGGATTGTTAGATTGACGAAAAACTGGACAGCTTGGGCTTTTTGCTGGCGTACACGATTAGCGGTAATTAAACGTATCGATTTTGCTTCGTCGCAGAGGAAGCGTTGTTTTTTGCCATGAAATCACAATACATGGTACTTTTATTATTATTTGAAAATTCGTTTTTTTTTTCATAAATAAGTAGTGCAAAATATAATATTATGCTCAAATTTTATCGTTATACAATATGAAAAACAAGCTTTCCTCTTCAAACTTCCTTTTTAGTTGTATAATAGACATGTTACATAAAATGCAGATGCCAAAGATATTATAAAATTTTAAGTAATTTTGACAAAGAGTGTATATCTCTTATGAGTCATTATAAATTATTTTTCAATGTTCTCAAAACTTTCACACGTTACAAATTAAAATGTATGAGTGATTCCGCCGAACTTTTCAAATTTGAGCTAGAGATAAATTGAAAAAAAAATTAAGAGCACACTTTCATATGACCTTTTTTCTTCCTTTCTAGACCTTAAATAGTGAAAAAGTATTAGCATTACTCATTTTCTTTTTCAAAGCCGTTTTTTTACCGGATAACTCATATGAAAGGTATGGGAACATCTAGTAGTTCGCGATAATCTTTTCTGTATAAAAGTCGTCGATTTTTATGTAATAAATGAAAAACTACTTACTTACAAACTTTGTCATGGGTATGGTTTTTTAAAAGGGATCTAATGTAATGATCTCGCCACAAAAAAGTCACTTTTCATTGACCTTGTAAGTGTGCCAGCGATTAATTGTGTTTTTTAAAACCAGTTTCGTTTTTAAAATGACATTTAAAGTAATGTAAAATAAATTCTATAAGCAGCACATTAATGAGTAACAGAGCATTTCATTCGTTATGCTAAAACAAAAGGTTCAGCACTATAGAAAATGAAAGAAATGCAAAGTCATTTTTTATTGTAAAAAGCCGTATAAATAAAGAAATTCAATTTTTGTAAAAATCTGGTAACCCTTAAATAACTCATTATGTAAATTGTTTATTAATAGGCACGCATATCTGGAGTTGATTTCTTGCAAGTACATATTAAAACAGTTGTAAAAAAACTTGTGTCAAATCATTAAAAGAATTAGTATATTATATACCTAGGCCAGTAAAATAAGAAATGTCTCAGATCACATGTAATTGTCGGCCGAGGCGAAGCCGAGGAAAGCGGTAACTTCGTTTCGCGCAGCGGCCGGGAAGTTGGCGCTTTCCGGCCGAAGGGCAGAAAAAGTAATTTTTTTAATCGCGTAAAGAAGATAATATAATTTGTATACTATTCAATCCAAGACATTTATAATATAAGATTTAAGTATTAATATTATATTTAATTTTAAACTTAAGTATGCCTTTAATTTTAGTCTTTCTTCTTACCATACGTAATTTCTACGATTCTAAATCGGGTTTTGGTACCAAAATGATGTTCTTCTAACCCTATTTAAGAACTGTAACCTTTACAGAATTCCGTATATTGAGTATATCTAAAGATGTCAAAGAGTAACTCGAATCTGTAAAGTACCGCGGAAATACTCATATATAAAACCCCAAACAATGAAACAAATTTTTCGCAACATCATCATTTGCAACCTCAATCTCACTTTATCATCGTCAATCTTTTCCCCCTCTCTCTACGTTGCGTCCTTGCCCTTTGGAATCCCTGTCCTCGAACTTCCTCCTTCCAAAACGCTCAAGAAAATTCGCTCACTCACACATTTCGCTACTCTACCTATACAAATCCACACAGAGGGTATAGAACCGACGGGATGGGTGGCCGAGGGGGGGGGGGGGGGGGGTCATGCATTACCTGACGGGGTAATCAACCACGCCCTGAGCGCGGACGTCGGCTTTATCTCGGCTGCACCCTTCAATCTCGCCTTTGCCCTTCAAACCGCCGCCACCGCCACCCGCGTATATGTGAGTGCGGGTGAGCGAGAGTGTTTTATTCTGGGAAGGTGTGTGGCTATAGGTGGGATGAGACGATCGTTTTTTTTTTTTGCTATTTTCGCGGAAAAAGGGGATGTCGCTATTTCCTAGCGAGGCAATGGCGGTTGGGCTTCTTTTTGTTGCGGGGAGTTGTTTTCCTGGCGGAGATGATGGGGTTTAGAAGTTCGATGCTCCGTATATTAGTTCCGTATTAGATTGGGGGATATTGAGAAATGTGGGAGGATCGAGGGGCTACTCGCAGTCGAAATCATTTGGGTAGGGTAGGATCGAGGGTGGGATTAAATCAATTTTATACATATGTGAAATCATTGAACTCGCTACGAATCGCTAATCATGTTATGTGCAGAAAACAACGCTTTCTTTACTAACACCTGTAACCTTTGGATCGTAAATTCATTCCCACAAAATTTCTAGATGTTCTATATAGAGATTGCTTGTAAAAGGGCAAAATATCAGTTTGCACGTGTTGGTCTCTTTTTTTGTATACGTAAAAGTAAAAGAAAAACTAACTTTTTAAATTTGAAAATAGACTTATTGAACATCAAATTTTAAGCTATTATAAAGAATAAATAAAATGCACACTAATTAAAATTTTTTTTTATCATTTACATTATACATATTGTTTTAAATTTAAGTAACCAGCCCCTGGTAGAAATCGTCCATTTTTCTCCCATTTGTGAAAATATTTTTCTCCTATTTTCTAGCCATTCGGTCGACTCGCCATTAAATGGCTAGAAAATGGGAGAAAAATCGTTTCACAAATGGGCGAAAAATGGACGATTTCCAGGAGGGGTTATACGAAATATATTTGGTATAGCTGATAAAAGGAAATGATTGGATTTATTTATATTTCCAACAATTTTATACAATAAAATTTATACCATCAACACAATATATAGCTACATCTCTTGAGTTTTTCCTTATTTTTGTAAAATTACGAGAAAATTTGGTATTCTTCCAATTTCCGCTTTAAAGATACGTAAAGCTAAGTACTTTAGCATTTTACTTTTCTCCTATAATCTTACATAAACTATAATTTTCTTCTTGACACATTTTTTCCCATCCCATATTCATCGTGAAATTCATACTTTCGTCTTTTTATATATTATAGTGTAATAAATTGAGGCTTAAGTCATTTTCGTTACTTCAAAGTGAGATAAAAAACGCGAAAGTATTAATTTTGCAAAAGTATTAAACACTTTAGTGTTTCAAAGTCTCAATAGGAGACAGTTATTTGTCTCAAATCGTAAGAAAAATACAAATATTAAGTACGATAAATACCTATAATATATACTAGTAGAGCGTACTATCTGCGGGTCACAGATTTATTCAAGCTTTGAAGTATATGTTTTAGGATCTCAAAATATAAGTCATTCAGTCTAGATAGATCCTCTATAACATACACAGAATAAAAGTAGAAAAAACAGTCTCCCATTTGCTTTTCTTAGAATTAAATAATATTAATTTCCAATTTTCAATTGAGTTTTAATTAAATTCTGAAAATTCATAATAACTTTTTATTAGAAATTGATATTATTTAAATCTGAGAAAAGCGAAGAAAAGCTCGGTTTTTTTACTTTTATGTTCTGCGCTCGATATTTGTATGTCTTTGTTGATAGTTAATCACTGAGAGAAAAAGGTTTGTAAAAACTACTATGCTGTCTGATAAAGCTGTCACAGACTGAAAACCCAAAAAATTACCATACTTTATAAGAAATTTTGCTAGCAATATAGGAACATTTATTATAAGTGTAGTAAAATTTACTGTAAAGTATAGTAATTTTTTGGGTTTTTATAGTCTGTGACAGCTTTATCAGACAGTATAGTAATTTTTACAAACCTTTTTCTCTCAGTGATTAACTATCAACAAAGACATACAAATATCGAGCGCAGAACATAAAAGTAAAAAAACTGAGCTTTTCTTCGCTTTTCTTATATAATTATAGTAATTTTTACAAACCTTTTTCTCTCAGTGTATTATTGAATTCTGGGAAAAGTAAATGAAAGTTCGATTTTCTACTTTTATCTTGTGTACTTGACATCTGATTAACTTTGTTGGTAATTGATATTGCCGGATTCCTGAACAAACAAAGGGAAGCTCTAATTTTCTACTTTTTTTCTGTGTACTGGACGTCTGATTAACTTTGTTGGTAATTGATACTGACGAATTCCCGGAGAAGCAAAGGAAAGCTCAAATTTTTTACTTTTATCCAGTGTACTCCGTTTTACATATATGTATGACACTCTTATTGATTGTATTGATAATTGATAGATATTACTTAATCTTGAGAAAAGCGAATTAAAGATCGATTTTTCTACTTTTATCGTGTATATTCTATAACAGTATTTAATATTCGTATTGCTACCTAAAGTAAATAATAAAAACATTTTTACTCAAAATAATGTCTTACAAACGTATTTTAAAAATGTCTGCCAAAAACCTATTATAATTCTAAAACTGCATTTTATTTATTTACTATAAAGCTTTTGAATGCGATGTTATATAAATTTAATCTCTAATTTAAAAATGTAACAATTTTAATTGATTTCATTGTAATTCTTGAAATTACTTGAAATCGTCATGACATCAATTCATTTTTGCTATTACTTGCACACTCAAGTGAGTAGCCCCTCGAGAAGAATATGGGATATCTATATGGGCTTTTTTTATTTGTCAAATAATATTAAGAGGATGTAGGATTTAATTGATGTTTTCATAAACATATAATATTTTGCGTTTTTTAATTTACATTGAAAATGTCACTTGTCTGATATTTACAATAGTCATAATTGTATTAGTTAAACACTTGAAATAATTAGAAATAATTCTATAGTTCAACTGTATCAAAATTTGTAAATATTCGACTGCATATAAACATAGATCATATTGGCATATGTTTTTAAAGTGACAAATTAGAAATGTGAGAAATGTAAATTAAAAATAATTAAAATATTCCATCAATTTTTCAAATGAATTTCGCATCGAATGAAGAAAGTTACGTTATTAAATAAACAAACAATCATCGTTGTGCAAACTTCACAGGCTAGGAATAAAAGGCGCGCACGCACGCCCACGCAACATCATTTTAAAAACATTCTCGAACACTCCCTTCATCAGCCCTCCCAGCTCAATCGAAAAACCTCATTCCCCCACGCTTACCCACACACACCCACACATACGTGCCCCTTCGTTTTTATCACCTCAGTGCACTCATATGCAACGCTCCCTTTCATATTTTTTTCTTCCCCATTACCCTCTTCTCCCGATCTCTCTCTCTCTCTCTCTCGCTCTTTTATAACTCCCTTTCTCTCTTATTTAGCGAGGGAGATAGAGCCGCGGGGAGAGACTTCCCGGGGGAGTGATCGCGCGACGACACGGGCCGGGCGAACAATTATTATATGCCGCGGCGACGGCCTTCGGTCCGATGACGCGTTGGTGTCTATAGGGGGTGAGAGAGTAGTTCTCGTGCCGCGCGCGAGGAGGGCGTTTATTACCCACGGGGTATCTGTGGATTTCGCTTCGCTCTTTCGATTCGCTCCAATAACGGTGCGGGTTAGTAGGTGCCGCTGTTGTCCAAAGCGCCTTGTTTTCTTATTGCGTATTCGTGGGATGATGGTACGAGTCTTATGTGGGATTTTTCATTTTTATTTATGTTTATTCAACGTAGCCCTGGTGGAAATCCAAAACATTTTATAACTAATAACTGACCATTTATATTAGAAAGTTGCTATAAAATAGGAATTTCTTGTTGTACAGTTTCTATACCTCCCGATGAAACGCCTTTTCCCATATTATTTGACCATTTAATAATTTGAAAAATAGAATGAGTTTTTCGAAGATTATAAAGTTATTAAAACTTATCAGTTTCTTTACTCTGGAAATAACTAGTAGAAGGCTTGCTGTTATGACAAGGAGCGAAAGAGAGACCGAATCAGACGGAGAAATAAAAGTTTCGTATAATTATTCACAGAATGGGTTCAACAAATGATTTATTAGTTAATATTATTTATTTATATTGTGGTAAGCCATCGAATGCACGTTAATGCTCTTTCACCAAAGATAAAATTAGTAAGTAAATCAAATACGAATATTTTGTTGTTACGTCAATCTAAGAAATAGGCAAATAATGGTCGAAAACTCGTTTCATCATATAGCGATTAATTAGCCAGTTTTTCTAGCTATTTCTTAACTTCTTGGCCATTTCATATAGATGAATTATTACCAGGGAGCTTTCATAAAAACAAACGAAATTTATTACAAATTATTCCATGCATCGTTTTTGCTTAACGGAAAATGGGAAACAGGCGCAGAAACTCGAGATCTACGAATGTTTATTTGTCAATGTTTATTTTTCTGTAAACATTATAGCATTGAAATTTAAATTCCACGAAATGAGTGATAAATTATAGAAACGGCGTTGCTTGATAGTACGCTTTCCTACATCGGTACAATTAACAAACCAACGGTAAATAAAACAACGTGGTTAGTCGAATTTAAACTCGGCAGTTCGATTTTCTTTCTCGACAATTTCAATGAAACGTGTAGTAATTACTATTTCAAGATTCGAATTAAAAGTAAGCATTTTATTTCCCGGTACACTTGAATGTTCACTTCAGCCGCGCTTTCTCCTCGCTACAGGTGCTCTCAATACCCGCGCATTAATTACCTTCTGTCTGTTAACTAACGCAGACTATTTAACCTCTGGACGCGCGCTTTTTATTCGGCTCCGATAAAAAATAAAACATCTCGTTTAATTAGCGATTAGTTATTTAATAAAGTCCTTTGCCTATACTGTCCCTCCGCTGGTTCACAATGCACGCACGCGCACCGGCGCAGTTAACTTAATTAAGCTATTTTATTCAATTTCATTTTAGCGCGTGCTCGCGCGCCATCTGTTAAAATAAGTCACACTGCGCGCGGCCCAGAGTTTTTTCATTAAGCCCCGGCGTCGGCGGCGTCGTTTCGCTCCTCACCCCCGCTTCTTCGCCGCAAAGATAATAAAAACACGTCGTTGGTACACAAAATTTGTGGTGCGCGCTCGCGATTGTTGTGAATTCGCCTCGGCGGCTCTTGGACCTTGAACTTTACTTTATAGAGAGTTTTTTGAAATTAAAAATTTGCTTTTCTAAATTCTCTATTTTGCGCGTCGCTCGTATGCGAAAAAAAAAAAACATGTTAAAACATGACGAGCATATTTTATATTTAGAGGAGATTCGGATAGCAATTTTATGAAAGTTATTTATTTATTTATTTATTTTTGAGCTAAAAGTTTGAATTCAGCGGGAGAAAATAGCGAATATGTTGGCCTATAAATTCTATATCGGTGATTGCACTGCGCACATATTCGAAATCTGCAGCGGTATCAATGTTTCATATCAATGTTCCTCTATCTGTATACGTATTTTTATCAAGCCCACTCGTGTATATGAAGGGTACAATTAAAATCTAAACTTTTACGCACTGATAAAATTGCTCGCGTTTATAATCTAGAATATTTTTCGTAAATAAACAGAAAAATTCTTTAGCGCCCGTGAATAGTCGGTGATTCAATTATTTACATAACGATAACATATTTGTTTAACATAACGATTACATTTTGACAGCCGACGCGTTAGTCACTGAAATCCGATATTCCGCGTGTTTTTTTAAATACGATATCCTCTCACACGCAACCATCACCACCTTACACGCAGCCGCAATCCATTGAGAACGCGAAACGCGCGCTCACGCACCTAATCTCCGACTCGCATTCCTCTCGGAAACCTACGCTCTCCAATCGACAGTCGAACGCTGAATTCGACGTTTCTCTCTTATACACTGGCAGCAGCAGCATCATCATCATCTTCGTCATCATCCAGCACGAAATTGAGGTCATCGTTCGCGGAAAACACACATAGGCACATCAGCGCTGGCGAAATCGTTTTATTCGACACGGCGATGACGAAAGACTACGCGGAGCGATAAATGCTGGAGTGCCGCGCGCGTGTTGCACGCATTCTTCGGCGAGATGAAATTCGTCGATCAACTGCGGTTTATGGCTACGTTCTGATAAAAAAAAGTGTGGGTGGGTGATGACGATGAAGTGAGATGCACACTTGACTTTTTGCGAGGCGATGTGAATGGGAAAATTGTTGGTGTTATAGGTATATGTAGGGGAGTGCTTATATATAAGTCGAGTATCAAAATGTATAGATAGGGAATCAGCAAAATGGTTTTCTATTAATTTAAACTTTTAAAAATAATATTTATATAGACATTTTTTTAATCTGCAATGTTTGACTGATACATTCAATAGATACTATTTTATCAAGACCACACTGAGAGAAGAATATTGTTACTGTTAACATATTTATCTATTTGAAATACAACTAATTAACATGTTTAAGGATAAAATGTGATATTGTAATAGTTACAATATCTATATTAACTAATAGACATATTCAGATTTGAAAGTAGCTGATGGTAGAAGTTCTTGTAAATTGTAGTTTTTTAATCTAATAGCCAATTTTCTACCAGGATGATGTTGTTATATAATAAAAAGGTTTGAAATAAAAACTTTTTATTTCAAACGTTTTTGTTATAAAACAACATCATCCTGGTAAAAAATTGGCAAAAAACTTACTATAATAAGCATATTGTAACTATTATAATATCAATGTTCTCAGATAACATATTGAAATTGTTTATGAGAACATGGTAACTTAACTGTTAACATGGCATTATAACTGTTACAATGCCTATATTTGGTCATATTTAAACATACGCATGTCAACAGTTACAATGCCATGTTAATGGTAAACAAATCCTTTTCTCAGTGCAGTTGTTCTATTTTTTATTTTCCCGCCTATTTTCTGCTTTTTCATAACTGAAAATGAAAGTTAACACACACACACACACACACACACACACACACACACACACACACACACACACACACACACACACACACACACTCACACACCCCCACACATCCCCACACACCCCCGCACACCCCCACACCCACACCCACACACACACACATATGTAACGGTTGTGTTGGACGAGAGGCAAATATTGGATATTGAAAAATATCAGTGTATACGAAGTTGCTTTATTGTTTGACTTCAAAGTGGTTAGCCTCGTTTGATCAAAACATTCATTTTAGATATAGTGATATTTCAATTAAACAAAATGCTGCTCGCTTTCTCATGCAAATAAATCCTCCATCTCGTAATAAATAAAGCCCAGAAACATAAAAATCATCAACCGCATTAATTCCACAAAGCCGCGATCGCTGCGCTTGAAACATTCTTTTACCGCAGAAAATCCGTAATTTCATTCGATCTCTGCTGCACCTGCAACTCAAAGACACTGCATTTAGCCGTCGCTGCGGCGTCGCGTGTGCGCCGCATCAAAAACCACGACATTCATCCTCGCCGGTCAGCGATAAATCACAAAACGCTCAGCCAGCACACGTCGCTGCGTATATACCTTATATATATACGCGAGACTTCTCCTGCATTCGGGGCATTAAACACTCGCGCACGCGAAATCGCGTTTAATCCGTACTGCACTCGAGCCGAGGGGGACCCGGCGGAAACGAAGTGCATCGCCGTGGGCCATTTCCGGGCGAACGGTAGAGAGAGACAGACAGAGAATATGTATAATAGGGTCGAGGCTCCCGTCGCACGCGCGCGTAGGTGCCCAATATATATATATATTTATATATATATGTGTGTGCGTGTGCGTGTGCGTGTGCGTGTGTGTGTGTGTGTGTGTGTGTGCGTGTAAAACAAAGTATCGGGTGCAAGTGTGTTATGTGATGGTGATGGATGTGGAGAGCTGTTGGATCAATAAAGCGCCAATGAGAAAGTAACGTTCGGACTGTTGATGCGATGTAAAAAGTCGGGCGAGAGGTTTGGATATGTTTGGAGGTATTTAGTAGTCCCCTTACTTTGAATTGGCTAGCTATCTGTACTTTCTTTATGGAAGTGAGTTTATGAAAACTGAAGTTCGTGTTAAAATAATTTTCTAATATTTTCTCTTGACTTCAGTTCGTGCTTTAGTTATATTATGGACCAATTCATATAATTTAATATAGAAATTCGTATGCTAAAACGAAATTGAAATAGTTTTTGTTGCATAAATTCCTTGAATTATGTAAGATAAAACATGTTTTTCTTGAAAAGTTTGAAATAGAGTTGGTACTTTCGAAAATTTAAATACCGCAAGTAGAAAGAACAGTTACGTATATTAGGAATGTAATGAAGTCGTTAAAATTTGCTTGACGTTAACAATTAAAATAAAGCAACATTTATATCTATAATCAAATTTATTTTTAAAAACTATATACTTATACTAATATTTACACTTTTGTGATTGTTATTCGTTTCATTCGAACATTTGAAGAGAAAATTTTCCAATGCAACTTGAAGATACGCAAAATCTTTAGTCACGTTTTAAAATGCTTCACAAGTGAATCAGATAAGTATTATTCGTTTATATAGTTAGGCCAAAGTAATTAATTCAATAAAGGTCAGTCCGATGTCAAAAGTCTCAAGACAATCGGCCATTACGTAAGGTATATGAATTACAGTCCTTGACGATATTTTTCACTCCAGTTTTAATAAGTACTCTGTATTCAATATTTATGACGCATCCGCGCGACGAATATATACCCTATTCATCCATATATACAACCAACAATCTCGTCCCTATAAATATCCACGCAGCCTAATTTGAATTCTCTTCCTTGACATTGACGAATCTCTCGTGCTGACGCATATATACCTAGCACCATGCAGACCCTCTCGGACACTCGATCTCTCCGAAAATCTCGAATGCAAACGCGCGCGAGCGACGCGGCGTTATCAGGCGCGCGCGCGCTTACTTAAGAGAAGCTTGCGCACGTCTAAATATAGAAGAGCAAGCGGCGCAGCATTCCAGTACCGGTTGACAAGCGCACGAGCGCGCGCGAGCCCAGCTGAGCGTTGCCATACGCGCGATCGTGACACTTACCGATCGATACTCGTGTACTTACACGAGAGAAAAAAAAATTGATTACCACTGGTTTTGAGAATTCCAAGGAGGAGTGGTGGTTTTAATCGTTCTTGACGCGATGTTTTATTGGGTTGGGAATGAAGCAATAGTAATTAGAATTTCTTAATACTGAAATTATGTATATTTAATAGTTTAAATGGATCATTTAATGAAATGAAGAAGTTTTTCATTCGTTTTTTGAATAAAAACGCACTTTGAGAAATGCATATATTTTTCATTTTTAAAAGATTTTAACAATACTCTATTTTGTATTATTATAATGATTTTCGTTTAAAATGGTTCATTGTTTAAAAAGATTATGACATGATGGATGATTCTGTTGAGCATTTAAGTTGGTAAACCATTCATTCGGTGTATTTGAAAGGTAAACGTTATCGTAATAAATCATCAGTGAAATTTAAGTAATATGACACTGGAGCTCACATTCATAAAACATGTAATTGCAGCTATTATAAATAATTCCCTCATAATTTTGTAGTAATTTCATTGATGGCCAATCATTTGCATATTTATTTAATGTTTTATCAATATGATTATAAAAGAGATTTTTATTGAATTAATGCCAAGCAACGCGCATCACTCTTGTCTTTTATAGCTACTGGTGCTGATAGACATTGTAATATTTTACGTCTTGCAATGTTTACAAAGTATTATCAGAAACATTCATTCTTCAATGAATATGAAAATCATTTTTTTCAATAAATTTCATAATAATTATGGATCGTATTCAAATTTATATTTTTATTGCGCTTTATAATAATTTTATATTGAGAAATGCATATTTTGTTTTGCGTAATTGGCAAATTCAATGAATATTGATTTAATAAAACTTATTAAAATACACGAAAATTCATATGACTAAAAAGTAAAAGTCAGGTAGAAAATCGCGCATTCCGAGCGTGATTTGGAAAAGAATGAAAAAAATTAATTTTTTCACTGTTTAGCGGGGAAAAACCTTTCTTCCTCTGTTTGAGCGAAAAAATTCATTTTTTCAAAAAAAAATTTTCCTTGCTAGAACGAATCTGTGTGAACTTGTTCTCTTAGTCTCAAATTAATACATTTTATCGTTTTTTGGCCTGTTAACGTGGATATAGATAACTTTTAAAGTTTTAAAGGTGCACATATTTGAAATAAACTATTCAAATGAAAACTAAAAATGCAATGATTTGTAACTGTGTTGTGCACGACTATAAATGCACGATCCCCTACCCAACTTTCATGCATATAAAAAGGCCCTCTCATGCACTCGTTAAAAAAAATACGGCGTGTAACACGGGGAGAAGAACTATTGAGACTCGTATATATGTGTGTAAAGCAACTCTAATACATTTAGTCCGATATCGCTAAGTTGAGAGTAGTTCAACTCAACTTCGATTCGCAGTGAGTTGCGAATTTGAAATATACGAAGAAAGACTTGGTTAAACAGCAGTTCAAACCACAGCAAAGCAGCGATTAAGGGAATGGTTAACCGACATTCGCACCGCTCCTTCGTTCAAAAACTTAAGTGACGCGTGCACAGCGTCAATAAATTGTTCTCTCACCATGACGAATACTCGAGTAAATACTCCCATACTCTACAGTACAAAATTAACTTGTAGTAAAAACTAATTAAAAGACATCACTTTCATGTTGAACATTTTTGGCTACAAGCAATATTTTTCAACACAATAAGTGAAAAACAGCTGAAACATGAAAAACAGTCGATTTTATAGTAATTGTATAATGGTATTCACTTGCAGTATATTAAATTTGCATTCATTGACTCAGTGCAATTTTACTTTACAGGTAAAATAATGTTAACTTATTAAGTAAGTGAAATAATTTTTACTTGTAGAATAAGTGAAATAGTTTGCACTTATCAAATAAATTCTGCACTCATTGAATAAATTAAATTTTACTTGTTGAATAAGTGAATATTCACAGTGGACGATTTTTTTATTTTCCAAATAAGTGATTTTTCACTTATTTTAATTTAGTGAGTACACTGAAATAACTTATTATCTTTGTAGGTTAGTTGGGGACCATAGATTCCAATGTGATCATGACACAATTAAAAGAGGTGTAAATTGTTTAATTTTTTTTTTGTTGACATCTCAGAGTGTTACAGATTTCTTAATATTCATTTTCTCTTACAGAAATCGATGCTTATACATCGATACTCAAAGAGCAATTATATTATGATTAAATTGTTGAATCTATCTATGTTTAATTATAATGAAGTATTTTAGTACTATTCACAAGCTCTTCGTTAGTGAAACTTCAAATCTATAAGTACATACGTAAGAAGCATAATATTGTTCATCCTTTCAGCGCTAAAAGTGTTTCCTGCAATAAAACGTGGAAACTAACGCTTTTAAAATTATTAACGTCTTACTCATGAACTAAGAAAGAATTTTACAATTCTCAAAAAGCTAATTACTTGACAATTCTTTTCTATCTCACAACTGTACACATATTTTACATCTACCAAAACTACATAAATTTCTGTAGCCCCATATTAACTCTTTCAGAACTACCGCTACAATGCTTATATATACTCATCACTCCAGAACTCCCGCATAAACTCACATAGTTGCGAAATCGACGCCCAATTCAAGCCTGTGCGCACTTACTACCTAAACCGACCAAATATTTACCGATCTCTTATTCGAAGCCACCTTAAATCATGCCTCGCGCGCGCGGCGAATCGTAAATCAGCCGCAACGAGCCTTTATTTGAAGACCGCGTCTCAGGCGCGTGCAAACAATGCAGCAAAAGTTAAATGGCTGGCTACTATGTGTGTCCATAGCCTCTCTCTCTCTCCCAGCGGTAAATAATCTGTCATCCGGAGGACGCGCTCTTTAAACGAGGCGAAAAGACGCGATGATGGGGTCGCATATGTGGCCAAGGTCGCGGCGGGCGCTCGGCTGATGTCACTTCCGCGCCGAACGCGACTGACATCATTCATCATCTCTTGCAGTCAGTCTGCGCTGCGGTTCAAGGAGTTTAGCGAAAAGAAACCGACGGGTGGAGCCTCATACGTGCGGATTTAGTTGCGATCCTCGCGGATTTTCAAAATTCTGGGGTAGATGTAGAGGATTTAATAATAAGACGATAAATGACTGTGAAGCTATAGGGGTAATAACTAAAAGTAAAACAGTAAATCAATAATTTGAAAAATAAATATTTTAATAAATTTGAAAATTGAAACCAAAAATAAATAGACAATTTTTTTTTATAAATTCATTAAAGATTTATAATTATACGAAATTCGATAATTTGATCAACGAACACTCTGCTATGGATGTACTCCTGCGTCCGATAGTTATAGAAAAATAAATTAGTTAAATCCAATCGCAGATAAATTGAGTTTATCGGCGTATGCTTCGTGTTGCTTCTTGATCAATAGGTATACTTCGAGGTTTTTCTGGTTACATACAGAGGTTGAACTTCACTTTCTCATTGTATATTTGATGCTAGATGTATTGAAAATCAGCTTTAAATTTATATTGGATTATTAAAGTATTAATTATTTAAAAACGTTTTTCAATATGTTGCATTTCGTAACTCACTAATTAATAACATTTATTTAATGGGAATTAAAATCAGATCGTTATATTTCAAATAAAAGCATTGATCAATGTTATCATTTAATTAAGCCAAAATATTAAAATTTTCACTTTGTGAAAAAATGTTCAAAGGGGAAAAAACAACCCTTGAATATTTTTTATTTTTTATTTTTTTTCAATAAATTCAATCCCTCCAAAATTCTATAAAATTTCCAAAATCAAAATGAAGAACTCTTGAATACCATGTTTAAGACATTATAGTACTTTACTTTAATTCATTTGCAAAACATTATTTTGATATAAATAATAACGTATTTTCTATAAAATGTTTTTTCATAAATAAAGGATCACTTTGATTTTTGTATACCACCAATGAATAATTTTGAGTAGCGTTCTACGTGACCGACACAAGATACAGTGTCGAAGAGCGAAAGTAGATTCTCGATATGGCCACTTGATGTCGCAAAGACTATATCCATCCTAAAAAAGAAATAGAAATAAAATTCATTAAATTTTAGAAATACTAAACAGGATTGATATAATATTTTTCGAGAAATTATGCAATAGGTTTAACGATAAATCTTGTATAGAAAAGTAGGATAAGTGTTACAGTTACTGTGCTCCCTAGACGACAAGTTTCAGTTACTAGACATTTGAAAGCGTGCAAATACACAATACTTACGCTAATACACAATATTAAATTAAATAAACTCTACTTAAAAGATAACATTCATGCTTGATATAATACAAGAAAATTTCAAATGTTGGGTAATATTTTCAAAAACTAATTTACGTTACGATTATATTCGAATTTATTATGTTTTTCTAATTTTTACTTGGCGTTTTGTAATGAATTAGGATACTATTGATTTTTTTCTCTTATATATGAAATAAACAATGTTGTATTAATAAATTACTTTACTTAACGATCGGAAGTGTATGTTACATGCTATTTCCTGATATACATTTTAGCCATTATGAAATAAATAATGATTATTCTACGTGAGAACTTCTAGGTAAAAGATTTATTTTCTTGCTTTACATGTGTACTTTGAGTTCACTAGCGTTTTAAACCGCAGTGAATTCTCAAAATCGGTTTTTCAAGTTTTTATACACTTTGTGGAAACAGTTTATCGATTAAGCTTTACATTCAGTACACCATATAAATCCTCACAGCCATAATTCAATATCTAGGTACACGTATTTTAGTGAATTTACTCCGTTCTACTTCACGTTCGAATTATGATCCATTTATCACTGATCATGAAACTTTTTCAGAAATTTATAAGAAAATTTCGTTTTAAGACTACTACGCTCTTTTTATTGCGCTTTTTATTATTTTAAGTGTCCAAGTTTTTTAATTCGACTAATATTTATAATTGATGTATGAAATATCACTATTTTCAATTCTTGAATACAAGAACTTCATAACCAAGACCTCTTTCATTTAAAAATTGAAAACCAAAGGAAAATACATTATAAATCGTTCTAATACATCATCGTTAATCATTTTCCGGTTTATTTTCTAAAACACGCATGGGCCACCCACATCCATGATATTTTAACCAAACATCCACACCATAATCCAACACGTCAAACAAACTCGAGAAGTCATTCGTAACGACAGCCATACGGCACACGTACATCACGCCCAACTATATACGCAGTGTCCGCGCTAGATTTCCCATCACCAACTCGTTCGTTTATTTGCGACAATCGTAAAACTCGGCGTATCTACATTTTTGGATTCTCTCGGCTTCACCGCGATCATACGGCCTTTCAACTATTTTCGCCCGCACCTACATCCCGCGACGAATTTCTTTGCGCGCATTTATAAAAGAGAGGGGGAGGAGAGAGAGAGAGAGAGAGAGAAAATGTGGGTTAACTCGCGCTCGACTCGTCTATTTTTGACGTTTTAGTGTTGCCTGCCCGCGAAGGAGAAAACGGGCCGAAGGGCATCAGCGCGGCTCATTTCCGAGCGAAAGAGCAAGAGAGAGAGAGAGAGAGAGAGAGAGAGAGATAGATAGAGAGAGAGAGAGAGAGAGAGAGAGAGAGAGAGAGAGAGAGAGAGAGAGAGAGAGAGAGAGAGAGAGAGAGAGAGAGAGAGAGAGAGAGAGAGAGAGAGAGAGAGAGAGAGAGAGAGAGAGAGAGAGAGAGAACTACACGATGACTGTCATTTAGCGGCGAGTGACTCTCCGTCGTTCCCGTTATGCAATCTCCGAATGATAGATTGCATGCGCGTGCACGGCGAAAAAAGTTTACGGAAAATTACGTTTTGTGAGCTCATTATCGGGATAATAAAGCGAATGGGAAGAGAGCTACTGGATGGTAGGTATGTATACGGCGCGTATGCCACATGCGCGCGCAGGCATAAAACAAACGTTGAACCTTTTCTTCTGGAGAATGTGCGTGGTATGAACGCGGAATGAAGCGATTACTTTTTATAATCAATTTTCTCTGTACGGTACATTAAACTCGCTCAGATCTACGGGTAGAGTCGTGAGAAACTGGATACAGTCTATTTTATTATCATTGTTTTAGTATCTAGAAATCTAATCGTGTGGAATAATGACTAAAACTCACAAGTAAAGGGTAATTTGAAAATAGTTGATTTGTTTCTTTGACGGAAAATGGTATTGATGGAATGCATGAAAAATTGAAAAAAAATATTGAATAATTTAATATTTTTGCTACTACAGAAAAAATTGCAAATGCACGAGTAATTTCTTTTAAATTGAAATTAGGTTGATAAAGTAAAAATTGACTTCATAATTTATTTTAGTATTATAATTTATAACTTATAGACACGTTTAAGTATATTATTGCTATATAAATAAAAGTATAATACCTTATTCACGGCTATACCTTTATAAGATTATCCGCGCATTATTTATACTCGTAACTATTTTCGAAAAAAAAATACATAAATTATAAAACATCCCATCATAAGCGCACGTGCGCTTGAAACGGTGGCGCGACCGAGAGAATAAACCATCGCACGCTCGCGGATGATTATAAAAGTCGCCCCCGCTGCCGAGCGATGCTCGCGCGCGTGGGTAATTGATTGAAAGGCGTGAACCGCCTCGAGCCGCGCGCTACTAGGCGTGTATATATAGAGGCGATGGGCAGTAGGAGCGAGCGAGATGCACGCGCCGTTGTTGTGTACAGCCATGAGGGAGTACTGGCATAAAGCAGTAACGAATTGTGAATTGAAGAGGTGATGGTATGAGATAGAATAATTAATTCGTTTTTGCATGCTTTTTTACAGTACGATGGTTGGTTCGTTCAGGGGGTTTAGTGGAATAAAGAATTTAAGTATAGAGTGCATTAATAACATTGATTTTTCAAGGTGGAATCTACAATTTTTTAAATACGAAACTATTTCAACGATAAAAATGTATAATCTGTATATATTCGATTTCTCTTCTATAGCCTGAAACTGGAAATAACTGCAGTCTGTCCGATATTGTGACATAGACCGCTAAATGCTTAATGGTCTCGTCGTAAATTCAGTTAGAACGGACTTCTGTTCCGTCCACCCGCTTACCGGCTACCGTTTCTTGTTGCTGCTCTTGAAGACGTTAAATCGTCGTCACGATTTTTAAATTATCGCAATATCTATTGTCAGTATAATTTCTAACAAGGAAACTACCCGAGGTGCCCGCCTCCGATTTTCCTGAATTTTTAATATGTTGTAGAGGATCGAAAAATAAGAGACACGTATTTTTCTTTATCGGTCCAATCCTTTATTAAAGGGGTGAAACCCCCCCTTAAAGTTTACCCCCGAAAACGGGTTTTTTTAATATCTTTAGTTCTACTTAATGTTTTGAAATGAAACAAAATGGTTAATTGATCCTCAACGAGCAAATTCTCTTACAGTTAGTTGTAATACCTTTCCCAAATCGAAATAGTGTGCTACATTATAGCCCGCACTATTTGATAGAAAATCTTAGCAAACGGCTAACTGTAAGAGAATTTGCTCGTTGAGGATCAATTAACCATTTTATAAAACTATATTATTACGAGCATATAAAATTTTATTAAAAAACTTAACGGCATTTGATCACAAACATGCCTAAATCTTATTTATATCTGTATCTTTGACACTTTATCCACCAGGTGGCTGTCACTTCTTGGCTTCCACAAATAAAATCTCTTTCCACTTTCCTTAAATAAATCCAAGTAACATCGACTTTCGGCGTCGGAGATAAGTCTACCGGGATCTTCCTGATGGGTCCACCCGGTATGACTAAGGACGAAACGCATTTCAGTTCCCTTTACATTGTAAATTTGTAATTTTTATTAAAGTCTTTTCTATACATATCTTACGAGTGCCGCCGTTTGCTAAGATTTTCTATCAAATAGTGCGGGCTATAATGTAGCACACTATTTCGATTTGGGAAAGGTATTACAACTAACTGTAAGAGAATTTGCTCGTTGAGGATCAATTAACCATTTTATAAAACTATATTATTACGAGCATATAAAATTTTATTAAAAAAATGAAACAAAATGGAAAATTCTTCTCTTTGAATGATGAAACTAGCAAGTATAGTTTGGTCCCCGGGGGTGGCAACCCTTACTTCTTAATTCAGAAAAACCTTATTTTTTAAACTATTTTTGTATATAATATTTGCAATAAAATTAATTGATTATTATAAAAATCATTTTTGAGCTTAAAATAAAAAATTAAAATTGAAGTGTTTCAGGGTTTTTGCAAATAAAAGCGTTATCGGGGGTAAACAACCCCCTACGCGCAAAATACTTTCGAACGGTTAAAATAAATATTTTATGTTATGTAATACATAATTTATTTTTATTTGGGCTAATTTTTTTCTATGGGCCCAATTTCCTATTAAAGAGGTGAAATGCACCCCTAAAATTCACCCCCAAAAACGGTTTTCTCTAGATATCCCGAGTTCAGATTAAAATTTGAATATTTCTCTTTGAAATGCGAAATTAGCAATGGTTGTTTCATCCCGTGGGGTAGTAACCCTTATATTTTATTTCGGAAAAACTTAATTTTTTTAAATTATTTTTGTATATAATATTTGCAATAAAATTAATTAATTATTGTTAAATTTTTTTTAAATTACAATAAAATTTTAAATTAAAGTTGTCGTGTTTCAGGGTTTATGCAAATAAAAGTGTTATTTGGTAAAGAACCCCTTTAGTGCGCAATACTTCGTATCATTTAAATAAATATTTTAAGGTGTGTGATGAGTATATTCAGAATAATTAATCATGAATATTTTATTTATTTTAGATTAATTTGTTTATAGGCCCAATTTTCTATTTAGGGAATAAAATCACTGATAGTGAATTTGACATTTTGTTATTGTAGCGTTCTATATATAACAACATTAGATAAATAGGGGATTAAAATTATTTTTATGGTATATTTAATCTTTTTAGAAATCATTGCTTGATAATTATAATTTGCGTATAATTTTAAGATATTCATATTTGCATATTTAGGCATGTCATATTATATTTCATTTTTGCTTCTTCATTAATACTTATTCTTAAGTAAATATTTTACTCATTTCTATTTATATATTTATGAATAAGCGATTATTTGTAAGCCCATCTTGGAATCATGGATAAAATAGCGAATTTCGTGGAGAAAAACATCCGTGCAAAAGTAACGCGGGTGAGTCTGGAGTCCGCGACTGCATAAAAACAGATCAGTTAGTCAGTATATTTTTGTCAATTCTGCTGCGAGGTACATGTTATCGAGAGCCCGCGATTTGTTAAGAAAATTAGTTTATCCTACAATAAAATTTATTATTTTATAAAAATTAAATAATTGAAAAAATGAAGGTGAATCCTATCAACGTCATAAATTTATTATTGGAAACATTCTCGGGGCTTCAGATACCAGAAAGCCCTGTTAATAAGGTTGAAATGGATCTAGCTGAAAAATTTGAAAAAATTTTATACGATAGTATGAATGATGTTAATGCGATTGAAGCAATAGAAAAAGAAACATTAGATTTTCAAGAGCATTTTAAAAATTATGAAGTACAAGCAATTGAAGATGACACAGTTTTCAAAGAAGAAAAAGATTATGATATTTGTTCACACGATGATGAAGAGTTGAGCTTCGATTACAAAAAATAGCATTTGAATATTGGAGATCGAGTAAAACTAATAAAAATCGTAGAATAGAAAGTGTTAAGCATCGATTTAAATTAGTTAATTCAGAACGACAACTGCGTCGATGGGCGAGCCAAATCAACAAAGGTGGAACTTACAAAGAAAAATTATATCAGATTTCTGAATTTGTTTTAAGAAATCTCAAAGAATCTATCGAAGCTGGTCATATGATTCACGATATTGATATACGTAGGTGGGCTTTGGAAGCTAAAAAAAATTTGGAATTTAATAATGTTGGATTTAGAGCATCTAACAACTGGCTGCAAAAATTTAAGAAAGCTCACAGAATTGTTAGTAGAAAAATTAACAAATTTATAACAAAAAAAAAACTGTTGAAGACAAAGAAACTATAAATCAAGAAGCTAGTAAATTTTTAGCAGACATCAAACCACTGAATTCAGAATTTGGAACTGAAAATACCTACAACGCTGATCAAAGTGGATTTCAATTAGAATTAAACAAAGACTGTCGAATGTGTTGTGCAATCTGTTTCATCGACAACACATAGTTATACAATATTACCTACAATTAATGCTACTGGAAAATTGCTCTCTCCATTATTTATAGTATTAAAAGAGACTAAAGATGAATTTGGACCAATAATTCAACAACATTTATTTTGACCAGATAACGTGTATTTGATGGCTTCTAAATCTGGCAAAATGACATCAGGTGAATGAAGTTAAATAAAGTGTACTTGTATTCGTAAAATTGTAGCTTGAATCTATTTTAAACATTTTACTTGTAAACTTGTAATTTCAATAGAGTTATATTAAAAAAGATTTACAATTATTAGTAAATTATTTTTCAAATAAGGTATTTTAACGTAAACTCCGAAAGTTATAAAAAAGTTTTGGTAAATTTTTAATAAATTTTATTATTATTTATCCTTGTTAATTTGATTTCACGTAATAAATCGTTATCAAAATTAGTGATGTAACCCAAATAGCAATAGTTTACTGTAATGATCTGCGAAATTTATTTGCTTATAATATTTTCAGATCATTTTCGAAAATGGTTAAGGGATATGTTTTTTTCCAAATGTTAGAAAAAACAGTTTGTTATTGTTAGATTCTTGGAGCGAACATTGCACAGAAGCAGTAGAAAGAGAAAAACCTGATGATAAAAACATTAAACTTTTCAAAATTCTTAAAGGTACAACTGGAAAAATATAACCACTGGATGTGTTTGGCTTTCGTATATGGAAAAATTTTGTAAGACACTTTTCCGATAGTGTAATTTTGTTGGATAAAGATATAAGTTTGCACGTACGAAATAATGTAATTAAATTACAATCTCTGGTATACAATCAGTTATCTTCTCCTCGATACGTAAATCTGTTTAAATACTCTTGGTATAAAAGCGGCTATATCGATAATAAACCAAATGAATTTGTAAATCCGGTGGACTTTAGCTTTGGTGAATCCCAAGCTTATTGTGAGGTACCAGGATGTAAAAATACTGCTATTATAAAATGTTCATGGTGTCAGAAATCACTGTGCTTAAAATATTTTTTTGAAGATTTTTATTACTGTTCAACCTATAATCCTTAAACAAAATTAATTGTGATAAGGAACAAAGTGTAAGCTCGTTTGTATATTTCGTCGAATATTTTTTGACAATTTGTAAAAATATACTTATATTTTACTTTTAATAAAAAGTAATTATATAATTATATAATTATTATTATTTATACTCGAATTTAAATTGCACAATAAGTATAAGAGTTTATAAACGACTTTATTAATTACGTTATTTCGATAAAAGAAACTGACACGAACATAAACTAAATATTTATTATAAACCTCAAAATATTTATTTCAATGGTACTAATTGTGAGTATTCCGCGTCCAGGGGGCTGCTAACCCCCGATAACGCTGTTATTAGAAAAAATCCTAAAACAAGTCAACTTTGATTTTTAATTTCAACAATAATTATTTAATTTTATTGCAAATATTATATACAAAAATAATTTAAAAAAAAATAAAGTTTTTCCGAAATAAAATATAAGGGTTGCTACCCCACGGGATGAAACAACCATTGCTAATTTCGCATTTCAAAGAGAAATATTTTCCATTTTGTTTCATTTCAAATTTTAATTTGAACTCTGGATATCTAGAGAAAACCGTTTTTGGGGGAGAATTTTAGGAGTGCATTTCACCCCTTTAATAGGAAATTGCGCCCATAGAAAAAAATTAGCCCAAATAAAAATAAATTATGCATTACATAACATAAAATATTTATTTTAACGGTTTGAAAGTATTTTGCGTCTAAGAGGTTATTTACCCCCGATAACGTTTGTATTTGCAAAAACCCTGAAACACTTCAATTTTAATTTTTTATTTTAAGCCCAAAAATGATTTTTATAATAATCAATTAATTTTATTGCAAATATTATATACAAAAATAGTTTAAAAAATAAGGTTTTTCTGAAATAAAAAGTAAGGGTTTCCACCGCCGGGGACCAAACTATACTTGCTAGTTTCGTCATTCAAAGCGAAGAATTTTCCATTTTTTTTCATTTCAAAACATTAATTAGAACTTAAGATATTAAGAAAAACCCGTTTGGGGGTAAACTTTATGGGCGGTTTTCACCCATTTAATAAGGAATTGGGCCGATAAAAAAAAATACGTGTCTCTTATTTTTCAACCCTCTACAACATATTAAAAATTCAAGAAAGTCGGAGGCGGACATCTCGGGTAGTTTCCTTGTAAGTTACAACAAAAGTGGTGTACAGTTATTATTATAGAGATATATCGTCGGAGAACAGTGATAAAATTTCAAAAGTGTATGTGAAAGTTATAGGTTAAATCACTAAACGTTAAAAAAATGGCTACCAATTCATTGGCACGTAGTCTTCTCAAACTAATATACATAGATTCCTTTTTTTAATTTTTAGCGCCAATAACTTGATATACGCATAATTAAGGAAAAACAATAATTATTAATATTAAATAATTTGTAAAGATTCTTCGTGCTGGTTTACAGAATTCAAATTTGATTAGTTGGACAAATTCGAATTTGAATTTTCCGCCTCGCGCGCGAAGCCGCCGAGAGTCTAGTTTGCGCACCGCCGCTAGACGGCGCGACTACTCTTCGCGCGACTCCCACAGTCCGCCCGGCCGGGCGCCGAGATATAAGCGCGCTGATAAGTTCGAATTATGGGTCTTCCCTTCCAGTGTGCTAAATCGGCGTGTTACCATCGCTTCTCGGCCTTTTGGCTAATTGTAAGTAGCGTGATTGTGCTACCGCTACTTCTATCTTCGTTAAATCCTCATCTCTTATTCCTTCTTTTATTGCATACAAAATACTAAATCTTGTCGTAACTTCATTTCTTGAAATCTTCGTGTTAAATAATGACACACTACTTAGATAGAATAAAAGAGTTTATTAAGAGACTTAAGCTAAGTTACAATAGAACCTTACTCGGCGCGGGTCATTCTCGGTCTGACAACAAGTTAGCAGGAGCATCGCGCTCGCCCGTCAACTCTCACACGTTATAGGGTGGGGAACGCACATGTTTACAAACGTGGGTCGCTCGCGCTATATTGCCTACATTGGCATCGCACAATATAATATGTATATTCTCAACACGCCTCCTTACATTTATATTGTACACTTTTACATATCTCATTTTACATTTAACAAATTTCTATATTTAATAAACTTATCTTTGCATAGCGCCTTTGTAAAAATATCCGCAATATTTTCATTTGAATCGACTTTTACAATTTCAATTTCTTTTTCTTTCACACTCTCATGCACAAAATGATAATGTATTTCAACATGCTTTGAATTCTTTGTAAAATTACCACATTTTGCTATATTAATCGCGCCTGTATTATCCTCATAAATTTTAATTGGATTATTTATTTTTACATCAAAAATATTTATCAACTCTCTTATAAACTTAAGTTCACTCACAGCTTCTGATAAAGCTACATACTCTGCATAAGTCGACGCTTTTGTCACACATTTTTGTTTTCGCGATTTCCATTCAATCATATTACCAAAAACTCTAATCACATAACCAGATGTGGCCTTTCTATCAATATTATCGCCAGCCCAATCCGCGTCTACATAACAATCAATTAAGTCGCAATTTTCATTTCTTTTATATTTTAAACTTAATTTTTTTCGTTCCATACAAATACTTTAATATTCGCAACGCATATTTCCAGTGTGTTTCTGTATAGCAGTTTTGAAACCTGCTTAAATAATTAACGCTATAACTAATATCTGGTCGAGTACCAGAACTTATGTATAATAAAGCACCAATTATATTTCTATATTTTATATTTAGTTCACATTCATCAGATCTTTCAATTTTTAAATTAGTTTCCATTGGAATATTATGTAATTTACTGTCTTTTATTTGAAATTTAGTTGCTAAAGTTTCTATATATTTTTCTTGATTTAAATCCATTTTACCATTTTTATAATCATAATTAATGTTAATCCCAAGATATTCTTTTATTTCTCCTAAATCTTTCATCTTGAATCTCTTAGATAATAATCTTTTTACATTGCGTATTAATTCCTTGTTTTTACTACATATTAATAAATCATCAACATATATAAGAATATAAATAATGTCCTCTCCTTCTTTATTAACATACAAGCATAAATCTATATTGCTTCTCTCAAAGCCTAAATCAGTTAAGTATTCATCCAAACACTCATACCAGTCTCTTGGACTTTCTCTCAATCCATAAAGCGCTTTTAACAATTTATAAACTTTATTTGTGCCATTTTCATATCCTTTGGGTTGACTCACATATACTTCTGTAGTTACTTTCCCATTTAAGAATGCAGTTTCTACATCCATTTGTTCTATTCTGAGCCCATATTGACAACAAAATGAAAATAAGATTTTTAGTGTTTGATTTTTTCGCTACAGGAGAATATATGTCATCAATTACATCAGTTTGCTGAAAACCTCTTACAACTAATCTAGCCTTATATCTATTATCTGACTTTTTCGTATAAACCCATTTGACATCTAGAACTTTTTTATTTTCTACTCTATCAACTAATTTCCACGTTTTATTTTTATTTATGCATTCGATTTCTTTATTCATGGCTTCTTGCCAATTTTTACTCTCTTTACTATTTATCGCCTCCTCAAATGTACAAGGCGTATCTACTCTACAGTATCTTACATATATATTATAACTTTCCTTTTCTGGGTATCTTACGGGACTTTTCCTATCACGCGTAGATTTTCGCGGAACTTTCAATGTTGTGTTTTCTGCATCGTTACATTTCCCCGAAGGTTGATGTAACAATAAATTATTCTTTTCTTTTACTTTACCTTGTTGCTCTTCGAATTCATTCGCGTTTTCAAAGACATTATCCGATAAATCATCGTTTGTACTTGCATCACTTTCTGTACTATCATCGTTATCAATATTATCTTTATAATCAATACCAATGCATTTAACATCTCTTTCTATGATATCCACATGCCTTGCAACAATTATTTTATTATTTATAAGTACTCTATAGCCTACATCACTATAACCTAATAGAATCCCCATTTCTGCTTTCGTATCCCACTTAGAGAATCGTTTTTGTTCTGGTTTTCTCACAAAAACTTTACTACCATATAATCTTAAATTTTCTACATTTGGTTTTCTCTTAAAAAATATTTCGTAAGGAGTCTTTCTTTCTATCGTATTTGCTAGCGTACGATTTTTCAAATACGTCGCGGCACATATTATTTCTGGCCAGTAACATTTGTGTACTTTTGCCTCTGCTAATAAACATCGCGCCACGTTCATTATCGATCTATTAAATCTTTCAGCAGTGCCGTTTAATTCGTGTACATACGCTGGACAATTATTCATAATAATACCCTTTTCTTTGGCCAATTTATAAAACCGATTGTTTAAATACTCTTTCCCGTTATCACACCTCAATATTTTGACTCTCTTTCCAGTTAAATTTTCAGTTTCATTTATAAATTGAACTAAGCAATCAAAAACTTCATCTTTAGCCTTTATGCAATAAACTTTAGCTATTTTACTATAATCGTCAATAAAGGAAGCAAAATATTTTTCTCCGTTAAACCCTGTTGTCTTAAAGGAACCGCATACATCCGTATGTATAATTTCTAATATATCTTTCGCCTTTGTTCTATTATTACTAAATGGCAAGTTATGCATCTTATTTTCAATACAAGTTTTACATTTCATAAATTCAGATTCCAGTTCGTTTGGAATACCCGTTAATAACTGTTGTTTACATATCGTATTCAAATATCTAAAATTTACGTGACCTAACACTCTGTGCCATCTTTCCTTTTGACTCATGTTATTATTTCGTTCGGAACTATTTACACATTCGACCTTGTATTTCAATTTACTTTTCATTTTGTAAAGTCCGTTTTCTCTTATAGCTATTGCTGTAAGTTTATTATTCCGATCAATAATTTTTGTAAAATTTCTTTTTGAAATAATAGTATTGTTATTCTCAGTTAATTTTCCATAACTAATCAAATTTGCTTTCATTTCTTTCGCGTAGAATACATTACTCATTTTTACTTCGTTATTTTTGCCAGATACGTTAAAGTAACTTACTACCGTACCAATACTCGTTGCCTTTATCGGCCTATTATCTCCTACATAAATATTTACCGGTTCTTTAAGTTCAATACAATTCTCAAAATAATTTTCGTTATTTATTATATGATCGGAACACCCGCTGTCGAGTATCCAATCAATTTCGCTAATACTTGACCTGTTTGTTTCGTTAGTGTACGCAGCGTGTGTCGTCGCTATCCATGCGCTCGTACCTTCGCCGCTCTGTTCGCTCGTACTTGCTCTTTGTTGTCCATGGAATTTTCCGCGTCCTCTGCCGTAATGGCCCCTTCCGGCTGTGCCTCGGCTGCGACCACGTGACGATCCTCTCCATGAGCTGCCGTTGCTACCTGCTTGTCCTCCATCTTGGCAATCTCGTGCGAAATGACCAGGTTTTCCGCACTTATAGCAGTTTCCCTTTCTTGCAGTAAATGCATTCGTACTTCTCTCGTTATGCTCTTTTCGATTCTTCATTTCAGCTAGCTTAATTTTGTTCCTTATGTAATCAGCCGTTTGTTCTTCTTCTTTCAATGTATCAACCAAATCACCTATATAACTGTATGATTCTGGTAACGTGTTAAGCATATAATTCAATTTTTCTTTTTCGCTTATTTTAGCACCCGCGCCTCTTAACTCGTTTACTGCTTTTTCAAAATCACTGAAAAATGTCTCTGAATCACTATAATTTCTTAATCTTAATTTCTCCAGTCTATTCCTGCAGACTATTTGTAACGCCGTTGATTCTTTTAAATACATACTGTCTAGCTTCTTCATAATTTTGTATGCTGTTTCTTCTTCACAAACAAATTCTAATTGTTTATCTGATATCGCACTATAAATTATATTTATTGCTTTCAAATCATTCTGATTCCATTCTTCTACTTTGTCTGTTTCACTCTTTTCTCTTTCTATCACAATTTCACATTTTTTGAGCTTCATGTACATTTGGATCCTCCTTTTCCACATACTGTAGTTTCCTCCATCAAATACTGGTATTGAAACATCCTTTTTATCCATTTCGTCTTCTTGATTATTCTCGGACGATCCTTCGTGTTCGGAGTCTTCTTCTTCTTGCTTGACCTTCGGTGTTGTGGCTTCTTCCTTCGACTTGAGCGTTCCTTCGTGCTCGGAGTCTTTTTCTTCCCTTTTGTCAGGCGTCTTGATATAAGCACTCTATCTTTTCCCGAAGGTTAAGATAGAGAGCTGAGAAGTAACCACCGACCTGCTACCATGTTAAATAATGACACACTACTTAGATAGAATAAAAGAGTTTATTAAGAGACTTAAGCTAAGTTACAATAGAACCTTACTCGGCGCGGGTCATTCTCGGTCTAACAACAAGTTAGCAGGAGCATCGCGCTCGCCCGTCGACTCTCACACGTTATAGGGTGGGGAACGCACATGTTTACAAACGTGGGTCGCTCGCGCTATATTGCCTACATTGGCATCGCACAATATAATATGTATATTTTCAACACTTCGTAACACCATCTAAATATAGGTAGTATTCACATCCTTGGTCACATTCCTTTCCTTTTAAACTAAATACCTCACCACATTTTCTACTGATTTTTAAAATTTCAGTTTGTATCAAATCTAAACTTATACTGCGATCGAACGTGTTTTCCTCCACTTCTGAATCTTTTAACAGTACCATTAAAATTTTACAATTCCTCGACTGTCCCAAAATTGACGATCTCTTTTTTATTACTCTGTTTCGAAGTTGCCATTGTGATTGTAAGTTAATGTAATTGTTAGCGAATACTTCAAGGGATTGATAAGTTCGAATTATGGATCTTTTTTTTTATAATATGAACAATAATCCTTTATTTTTGCAATTTACTTAAAATTGCTTTACATAGCTGTTCTGGCGTTGATTCCGATGCCAAACGGAGGACCTTTAATCTTAATTCTTTGATTAAATGCATTCGTATTGTATCTTCTTTGTATTCGCATTCGATAATTAACTCATGCAGATCAAAACTGTGAGAGGCTAATGTTTTTATTAATTCTGAACGATTATCACTATGGTCCCTGGTCCAAAAAAGAGACTTCTTAGAATCGCGCCTAATTACGATTTCTGGTTGCCCATCTATTTCTATGTATACTATTTTGACAAAATTCATTGTTTTTTCATCTGGCAATAGTGGTCTGAGACCCTCCAGTTCACCAATTGTTACTACTGTAACGGATGATATTAATGATGAAGGACATTTTTGTTTGAAAGAAGCGAGTGACGTTTCAATGATTAATCGGTAAATTTCCTTATTCATTATTGGCTCTGTTTTAGTCTTCATTTTGTATAGTATTTGGATGGGCCCATCCGTGTCTAGAATTTCATCTGGTAGTACAGTTCCCTCCTTTATTTGTCCTATCATCTTGTACTTTTCTTTATTTATATCCATCATTCGTGTAACTGAATTAGCGCTACTGTAATTTATCGCTACAAATTCTGGGAAAGTGAATTGACTTTCCGTCAATACACTTTCCAGACTGATCATCGTACCGACTTCAGTACTTGCTGCTCTCTCCGCCGGTTCGCCGGCCTTTTCAGTTACTGGTTCAGCAATCTGGCAGGATTTCTTGAGTTCATCCTCCACTTGTGCTTGTTTATAATTCTTTTTTATTGGTGAGCTGGTCACTATTTTCTGCATGGAATTGAATTTTGGTATTCGAGATTTTGGTCGCTGTGCGGAGATAGTACTTGCTGCTCTCTCCGCCGGTTCGCCGGCCTTTTCAGTTACTGCTTCATCGAGTGAGGACTCTTCGTCATCTTCTTGAATAAACGGCAATCTACTGTAGACTAACGAAGGTAGGCCGATCCCTCCTCTGATTGACCCTGGTGGAATTTCACTTTCGGAGTCACTATTTGATGGAAAGCTAGTGGTTGTGTTGATTTACGGGGCCTCCCCACTGGTTTCTTGGTTGAAAACGGCAAATTTCTTCATATTGAGGCGAGTGTGTATATTCATATTGGCTATTTCCAATGAGAGAGTGAACACAGCGGAGTTCGCACGTGCTCTTATACTCCAAAAGTTTTTCTTGGGATTCCTCGCATGTTTTAGATATTTTTCGAATCATAAAACTTTTAAGTTGCCGGAGAATATGATGCTGTGATAATTTGTGGGCTTATAGGCCGGGCTTCTTTCTATCGCTGCCTCTTTCTCCTCATTGGTAGTTCTTGTAATCGGATTTCTAGATCATGCAAGCAATCCGTGACGTCTATTGTTTATTTTTTTAGTGGTGATCCAGTGATGGTGATTTGTATTGTTGAATAAGGTTATTTTACCATTCGTAAAGATATTGCAAGAGTTGCTCCGTGACTTGCATACTTAATTGATAGTCGTAGTAGATGGAACTCTGACGTGCATCGACTCTACAGCCATCTACATCTAGCGTAATCTTCTTTTAATATAAAAAAAATTTCTAGTCATTCCTGTTCATTTTTCTGTCATAGTTCTGCGACAGATATCAGTTGTCGTTGGTATAGTAATGTTTGTCTTAGTCATGTATTGTAAATGTTACTTTTAAATTTTCTAAAAATAGGTTTAGCAAAATGTATACTTTTTCTTTTTTTTTTTTTTTTTTTTTTACAGTACACAAGTCAGTGAAATCAAATTTAATAATTCATAAAGTAACTGAATCTGTATTTTTTTCTATACATATTAATACAAATGTCATTAGTAGGAATTATTTTAACATGATGTAAATCATTCACTCGGTCTCCGTAGCAATCCTACTGCGAACAGAAAGGTATTAGTAATATCGAATATATTTCTTATTGACTACAAGTTGTAAATATAATAGCTATTCGTAGATCACTAGATGATCTATTTTTGCACAATCTCGATAATTTATGCCAAGAAATGAATGAAATCCAATGATTCAATATATTTTGTTTAAATGCTCTGTGAATATTATCGTATTGTTTATAATTACAAACTATACGTTTCAAGTTATACCAAAAGTTTTCTTTATATATGTGTTTTATTTGTTTTGGTTTTTCTTTATTATCTGTAAGATTCATTGATTTATTTGTAACCGTTATAGAAGTTGAATTCAATATTAAGGAACTTTTATTTGATTTCGGTAATGTATACAAGCCACTACTTATCTTTTCATTATTGACGTCTTGACTACCGTTATTTGTTTTAAGAGTAATCAATTTTGACAAAATAATCTTATTGTTGTTCTGCATTTTTAATAATTTCAATTTCTAATGCTGCTCTTATTTGCTGTTTCCTCTTACCTCCTCTCTTTTTGCTATTTCCGCGATTTTTCATTAAATGTTTATAAAGTGAATATATTTTTTGTTTTTACTTTTTGTAACGAAGGAATCACCTATAATAAAGGGGATGCTGGTTAGGTATCTCCGGTGACAGAAACAGCGGTCTAATGACGAAGGAACACTGAGTGTTTGAGCAGACCACGGCCCGGGTTTTAAAAGAATTTTAGAAAGCGCGAAAGATGATCATCTTTCGCGGTTCCTCTTTTGATCGAGCCACCCTTATCGATTTTATTGCTTTGTTTTTCTCTCGCCTAGCTCGCGGTTCATGGTGTCGAAATCTATTTGCGTACCATAGACTCGGCACGGCCGATAACAGTACGAGAAAAAAAACGTTGATAATTCGTTTCCTATGAGATCATGTTTCTGCGGTTACTCATCGGATGTTTTGTATATTATTGCTATGCGCATATTATATAAACCACTGATGGTTCCTAACGAATTCAATCTCTTATTTTTATTCTATTGATTATGGAAAATTTAGTCTGTTGTATGCTTGGAAGAGAAAAAAAGTTGAATTCGTCACAATCCCAGAAGTGCGTTGCCATAATTTAGTAGTATCTCAGAAACTTGCATTACATACAGATTGACGCATCAATTTTCCGGGACGTCCCGGAAACTAGCGAAAATTCCAGAAACTTGCGTTAGGTATATGAATAAGTACCACACACACACACACGCACGCACGCACGCACGCACACACACACAATTAGATAAGCCACTTGGGAAAAATAAACTAAAAATCTGTCAAAAATTATTAATTATCAATGATTTTTTGTAATATTAATTATTTTGGGATTTTTAAAACTTTTTAAAATTTTTTTGTAATTTTTTAAATTTTTTGCGTGCGCGCGTGATCATGTAAAGCTCTCCGAGGGAGACAATAACGTTCCGTAAGTGAGCGCGGAAAACAACCGCAGCGGCCAAACAATCCTTATTGCGGAGTTGAGCCTCGTATCCTTTGAACTTTCACACCGAATCACCGTTGCTGCAGCGGACCACGTGAGAGCAGCACTTCTCGTTTGAAAAACTCTCTCCCGCGTGTCTTTGCTCAAGCGTATTAGAAGATATTCTCAAAAGACCGCAGTTTTTATGTACCTGTGTACTAGGAGATTTTTAACGCGTAAAATTTACTCTACTTTAGTGTACTGGTTTCAGTTTTTTCCAGCAACGTCGATTGGATTTTTTCCAAACACAAGCTTTAACAGCCCGCTCAGATTTGAGCGTTTGATACGAAAAGAGCCAGCCGGATTTCGGGTAGAATCTGCAAGTGCAATCACTATAGAGGAGACTGCGCACGGGAAGAGCCGGCGAAGCCAGCAGGAGGCAATCGGCTCGCCCGACAGAATGTATCCGCGCTACAGCCAGCGTCGCCGCAGTGAGATAAGGCGAACAATGGCGGTGTACTCCCTGCGCGCCATTACATTTTTCTGTAATTTTTTCATAATTTAATAATTTTTTTTTCAATTTTTTAGTAATTTTATAATTTTTTTTTTAATTTCTTAAATTTTTCAATTTTTTATATACATGATTTTTTTAAATACTACGACTTCGTACAATTCGGCGACTTGTTTTTCGTCGCTTCTTAAGTGGATGCCTTATACCAGCAGAGTTCTCTGCCGTACCGACCACAATGTTTTTAATTAAAGATTAATTGTTATAAGCTTTTCCTTGAATTCTGAGAGTTGACGCACATAGACAAACTTATTATCTACTTCCCAGTCAAATTTTAGATAAATCTATTGGAAAATAAAGACGAAATTTGAGAACTCGCAAGATGTCGTATTTTGGGGTTAATATGATATTATGCGACGTTGCGAGTTCTCAAATTTCGTCTTTATTTTCCAATAGATTTATCTGAAATTTGACTGGGAAGTAGATAATAAGTTTGTCTATGTGCGTGAACTCTCAGAATTCAAGGAAAAGCTTATAACGATTAATCTTTAATTAAACTTTTTCTTTCTACAAACTTAAGACTCACCGACTGCATATCCTTGATTAGGTCTTCAAATGAAAATAAGGTTTCTTTACAATGATCTATCCGATCTCCTAATTTGTAGACATACTCTGGCGAATCATCCCTTTTGAATTTAATCTCGTAAAGATAATTTCTTAATTTGTTACGTCTTCGCCGACGCTCTATCTCCTCGCAGCGGGGAATGATGATCACGAAAAACCATTGATCTTCAAATGGTGCGAAACGTTCATTGCTGTCTTGGTTCTATCAGAGTTGTCGGTGAAGCCGTAGTGATACGCAAATTGGCACGATACTACATCGAAGTCTTGATTAAGATTCATTTCGTCTTTGAAGACGTCAAAAACTAAGAACTGAGCCTCAAAGTTTGAAGGCATGGTTTGATACCTCCGTTTAGCCTCCAAAATACTATTGGGCGCAAAATCTACACCCGTATAATTCTTAATTTTGATGGAATAAAATTTTTTCAAATCTCCACCTATGCCACAACCTAAATCTAAAACATTATCGTTCGCGCGTACGTAATTATTAAGTAAAAGAGATTTAACATAATTGTTAAAATTACGCAAATTTGCGAGAGGATCATGCGATCGCTCTCGTAAGTTTGGGTTGACAATTTTATTGTAGTGCTCGCGCACGTTCATAATGGAAATGGCAAAATGTTTTATTCTAATGAATTTAATGATAAGAATTTTAAATTATAAAAATATTCTGGATTGGAGCCAATATTTATCTTAACGAAACTATACGATAAATAATAAAGTTATAGGGTGGCTTCCAAGATGGCGTCTAAATCTTTAAATATGCTTGAAACGGGCCGGAACGAACATATAGGGGGGTATTTCTATGTAACTGCTGAAAGAATGAGCTCCGCAGGAAAATGCAAATATATATATTTGTGTGCTGTTTATCGTTACCATCGATACGTTTTGTTTATAAACATTACCAGATGACATTTCACACACACACACACACACACACACACACACACACACACACACACACACACACACACACACACACACACACACACACACACACACACACGCACGCACGCACGCACACACGTACGCACGCACGCACGCACGCACGCACGCACGCACACACACACACACACGCACGCACGCATACACGTACGCACGCACACACATTCATACAGATGTTTTCTAAAATCATGTGATTCAAACTTCCAACATCTCTAATCATGTTTCTAGAGAGATTAAACGAAACTTATAATTTTACTATTACAAAGCTTCCTCTAGGAGGAAGCGAAACAAATAAAAAAGAAATGGATTTTTTGGCAATTTTTATGTCTATGACCCGTAAAGGTTTCTCTCTATTAAATAGGCGAGTAACAGAAAAAGAGAGCTAGTTAAATAATTTCTGTATGTACATATTTTTAGACTTTCTGTCTATTTTTACATAAATGTATTCAGAGGAAACAACTATAAAGGAAAAAATATGAGGGGTACAAAGCTTTCTTTTTGGGAAAGGACTATCAACGTAATTTTATTTTTTAACCCCCATAAATGAATGAAATTAAAATTATGTCATAAATAGGTGTAATAATTTTAAATATTGGCATTAAAAATTAATTAAAAGCATCAGTAAATTAAGTTTGAGAAGCCACGTGACAATGAATTGGTACCGGTTTTTTAATTCTCGTTAAAAAACTTACACGTTGATTATAAGTTTCTTGACAGTGCGATCAGTAATCTCCAGAAACTTATTACACGTGAGATATTTTGAGATTTCTTCTAAAATTCCTTTACATAATTTAATAATATTAAGTAAAACTTAACAATGCTGTGCATTGCATTTATATAGCATTTTTGATATTTTTTGTTAACTGTTCAAAAGGGTCATTTTTTAAATGGAATATAATAAAGCTGTACAGCTTTGAAATGAAGTATTACGGGTGTAACGAATAAAGGATCGCGTAGGTGGTTTCGGAGAAACTCCGTTGTCATCCTTGTAGTGCTCGTCGTGGACTTATGCTGAACTCAACCATCATCCTTTTTTTTTCATTTCGTCATAAATTAGCCTTAAAAAAAAGATGGAATACAATATTTTACTCTGTGAATAGAGGAGCAATAATGCTAAAATCTGTTTGAACTTGCAAAGTAAACTTATGGGTGCTGAAATAACGCTTAAAATTTTGCAAAAACTCATAACGAATTTGACAGGTTTTTACTTACTATTATCCCGTAGTTGTTCACTAATTACATCAGCCTCTACGAAAAAAGCATTTAAACGTTCGTTCACGAATGCAACTGTCATAACAACCTCTCCCTCATTAATCTCTATCCGCTCTCCTATTCCAATTCATTAAACTTTTATATACGTGCCGCAATCTCACGACGTATATATGGGCATATCTCTAGAACTTTTGACTATAAAAAAGATCATTTTTTCAAGTAATTTATTGCCTCTATTAAAATACCTTGCTAAGCACATAAATGAGACATGGTGGCGACTCATCATTTTCAACCTAGAAAACCAGTCCGGTAAACCAAATTGGTGTGCAAGGCACGGTATCGTTTGGGGATGAACAACAATTTCCAAAAAAGTCCACTTTTTGACTCTCTCCAAAATTGGACCTTTTTTAGACAGTTTTTTTCATCCCCAGACGATACCGTGTCTCGCACACCAATTTGGTTTACCGGACTGGTTTTCTGGGTTGAAAATGAAGATTAGCCACCATGTCTCGTCTATGTGCGTAGCATGGTATTTTAATAGCAGCAATAAATTAATTGAAAAAATGATCTTTTTTATAGTCAAAAGTTCTAGAGATATGCCCATATGCCGCTCATTGTTCCACAAAACAGAACCGTATCCTTCTAGAACTTTGTTAATTAGCTGATACTACATCGAAGACAGTGAATAGGGACACGCACGAAAGTGATAGGTCCGGAGCGAAAAGTAAGTGCGAGGTCGTAGTTCAGTCGTATATAAGTGCAAGTCATCTGGGCGCAATTATCGAGCGCGTTCGGGTTTGTCGTCGAGTCATGCGTGTACCGTCTTTTTGGAGGGAACAGAGGGTGAGAGACCCGAGCAAGAAGTACACTTTTTCAATTTTTGCCAGACAAAGGAGAAATGCGCGTTACTTGCTATAGGTAAACAGTATAGGTTATTGCATTTCATGGAGTCAAAGTGAATTTGGCTTCGTAGTATTATTCATTTGTTTTTTAAATTAAAGTTGATGTAACGTATTTTATCGTATTTTAATAGAGTAAAATAACAGAAACGTTTGCCTTTATAATTAAATATAACAAAATAAATAATGTACGACAGCATACAATACAAAGTAAAAGAGTATTGCTATAAAAGCGTACTTAACTCGCAGCACGATATCTTATTGTTAGTCTCGTCAGGAACTATTATCATATTCAAAAACCATCATACCAAACCATCACTTCATCCCCCCACTCTTCAATATCCTACCAACCTATATCCTCCACTCAAATCCTCCTTACACCCACCTCACCCTTACGACATCGCCTCGCCTAAACCCGCGATTAACCTCATTCCTCCGTTCTCCCTCCTACCCTCCCTCCATAACTACCGTCCGAGAATGGGGTGCGTTCACCTCTTGCACGCGTGTAAAAATCGACGACGTCCCCCTAATGGATTGAATGCACGTGTATCTCGCGTATAATAATTTTTGGCCTGAGAGCCTTAGCGGAAGCCCGAAGGCGTCGTCGCTGGGTCAGCGCGTTATCGGGCAAGGTTTGCTTGCTTGCCGTGGGTGGGGTCGTCCCCGCGGATTAATTGGAATTTCGCTATGCGCTGCGCGTGTTCGGTTTATGGGCAGCGGAGGGAGAATTGTGTACATACTATTACGTATGTGTATGCATATGCGGCGGGTGTCGCGTGAGACGTCGCGTGCGATATCGATGTCTGCTACTGCAGTCTCTTCGGTTTTGGCCTTGGGGGAAGGAATTCGTTCGCTGTGGTCGTGTTTTACGTAGGATATAATGGATTTGTGGAAATGTGAGAGGCTTTTTGCGGTATAATTTGGATATTAAAGATGTAAATGGCTGGATAAGTGTCTTGCGTCGGCAGGGCTTGCTATGTCCGACTGTTTCTACTTAACATAATACAGGATGCTATTGGTTTTTATAAAAGAAGTATAGATAGAACGTGGTTTGGGTGAACGATCGTACTAGAGTAAATCGTTTATATGGAAGATTATATTTCGTACTTTTTAAACTCGCTCTGTAATGGAACCCATATACATTCTAATTATTGTACAAGCATGATATTTCGGTATTTATAGATAATTTACCTCTTGACGAATCACCAGAGTTAAATTTTGATAAATTATCATTTATTTTACTGCTTCATCCATTGTTATTATCCACAAGGACGCACAATTTCTCGCCCCCAATGAAAGTCATAATACCTTTCATTTACACAAAACCCCAATTCGAACAAAAAATCAATTCCGAATAGATGGCAAAATTACCATTCACTATCCCTGCATCCATTTCAGCCACCTTTCATTGTCGTGATTCAATGACTCTCCCCGTATACTCGCGAGTATGTCTTACGCTCGAAATCAATGAGAAGCGCGACTCAATGAATCCACCGCACGCGTGAGCGCACGCATACCTATATACAGAACGAAAAGCGGCAGCTGCTCGCAGAACAAGTGCAGCGCGCGCGCGTAACAAACTGCGTCGGCCTTGATACCTCGTTTATGCATACTATGTGTGTGTATGTATACGCACTGCACCGCACGTGAAATCGATCGCGGCTCTTAGCCTACATGAGCACTCGGCTGCTGCTGCTCGTTTTCTTTTGTCTCGCTCGCTTCTGCTCCCGCACGTTTTACACGCTCTCGCCATTGTACATCACGCATCGCGAGGAGAGAAAGAGAAGAAGAAGTTTGCGAGGAGGAGGCGGCGTGACTGGGCGGAAAAAGGTTTTCGATTTCACGGGCGCTTCGCTTTCCGCCGACAGTTATTTATACGCGTAGGGGGCGAGAGAAGAGAGAGAGAGAGAGAGAGAGAGAGAGAGAGAGAGAGAGAGAGAGACGCTTGTTTGAGGTAGCGAGGAGACTATACAGCTGTTGTTACGGTTTTTTACGTATGGAGATTGCGCGGATGAGCGGGCGGTTTATTCAATTTGCGGCTGATGGCTATTTTCAGCGCTTGTAGGAGTTTAATGGGAATGATGATTTTTTGCGCGACTTAGTCAGGAGTGAAATGAAATTTCTCGCGTCTGGCGGGTTTTTTTTGTTGTTGTTGCATGGTAGGCGATGATTACTGTTGTCATATGTTAATTTCGCGTTGGGATGCGTGCAGAAATCACGTTTTGATGAATGAATCCACTGAACTCCTTAATTTTCGTGCAAATTTCACCCACGCGAGAGTGCCAATTATTCATCTGTCATTCCGAAACAGGTTTGAAGGATCAACTTTGTGTGCAAAAAATAGGCGTGTAATTTCAATTCGGCATCGTTATTCCGCTTTTATTACAACTCATTTTTATTAATTTCTCCTGAATTCATTCAGATGCCGTCTTTCACGAACTCAACGCTATAACATCAAACTGTTTTTTAACGCTACTGAACGTGGGCAGAGGCCAATTATCGTATTTAACGTTTAAATAACGCTGCCTTACAGTTACAAAACTGTCACCTACCACATATCCCCCAACACTCCAAACTTACTGAACTCATCCTCACTCATCCGATCAATCGAAATCGCGCAGCCACAGCCGGAGGAAACAAATTAATTTTCCCCTGGTACAGCCCACCGCACGTTGACCCGTATTACGACGGCGGAGGCGCCTGCCGGCGATATCGGCTGCTATACTCTACTCTCTCTCTCTCTCTCACTCTTCTGTTCATGACAGACACACCGCAAAACGGAACTGTAATTGTGCGAATCTGCGGTGCGCGGCGGTCCGTTAAGCGCGCGCGCGTTATACCGCTAAGGGAAACCGGCCCTTCTGCACTCGTTCCCAACGTTTTCCGGGGATCGCGTGATCGATCGCGTGGTCGGTTACTCGATGATGATGAAGATGTTGGCAAGTGCGGTTGAGAAGTCGGATGTTACCGGGTCGGTGGACTGAGATAAGTGTACCGCGATGATTTTTCGGGTATACAGTAATCTATGGGAGATTTTTTGTACATGGATTCTAATATATTTGACATGTATCCGGTGTGTGAAAAATTATGAAAGGTAATAAAAATTTCTAATAGATTTATATACTGGGATACTTCAATGCAACTGTTCCTTTTCGTTTCTAAGAACCTTAATGACAAAAACTTAATTATATTCGCGAAAATTCATCGTCACTGCAATTGCACATTTTTATTCCTCATCAACCTTCCCGTCAATATATATTAATATACAATAGCTCATGAAACAGCGGCACACTTCGCATCGCCCATCGCTCTATACACACTCTCACAAAAACAATTAAGAATCCACTGCGGACGAACCCTCGATACTTTCGTTTTTGCATGACCCAGAACGTAGCAACGCGGCGCGGCAACTAGAAACCGCACGCAGCACAATATAAACCAGTTTTCCTCTCTGCGTCGGGCATTTTTCCGAGCGGCGGCCGCCGCCTCTCTGGGGACGAGGCAAAAAGCCTGAAAATATCGGCCGCGACGAGCGGTCGTCTAAAGAGCCCAACGGGAACTGCTTTTTGCGCCCGCGTCCGCGCGCGCGCGCGCACTGTATCTATAATACTTGCCGCCTGTGTGCGAGGCTGCGAATGTCGCGCGAGAGGAGCGCGCGTGTGATGATGCTTTTCTCGCGGCTGATGGTTGGCTTCTTTAGGTTTTGCCGTGATGTGAACGCGCAGGTATTTCGTGTCGGGAGAGTCGCGCTCGTTTGGGATTTTATTTATAACTTTGGTATGGTAGTTTTTACGTCGATGCTGATTTATTTTTGTGGAAAAGGTTTCGGGGAGCAAGATGGTACGTTTTGTGGAAATACGTGTATGGGCGGTTGTCGAATATATTTGAAAGATAAAGCCGCATTTTATATACAATCAATTTTGTAATAAATTTTCTGTGAAATGAAAAAAAAATGCTAGTTTTGTAATGAATTTCAATATACCCAACGCTCGTTTGGAAATGATTTATTATACGCAATACTCATCAATCCCATAACACTGAAGACTTGCGTTTTTATGACAGTACTCAATATTTTCTTATGGCATACACGCGAATTATGACTATTCCATCTAAAACAATGCGTTATTTACATTTAAATTGAATTTATTGTTTACAAATTCACGAGCGTACAGTGACACCCCCCTTTGCAAACATAAATTCCTCATTGTATACTCTTCCATCAATATTTATCGATCGTCGGATAAAAAATTGCTTTTCCCAACCTTACACCACACAAAACTACACACTCGCTGTGCACATCGTCCTCTTAAAACCGACTATCGGCTGAACCTTAATCGCAAGTTAAACCGCGTATATTAAACGCGAGCACATCGCCGGAGATAAAATCGGCATCGAATTACTCACTTTCTAGAGCATCAATTTCCCTTAAAAAAGATGAAAGAGGAAAAAAGGCTTTCGAAAAACCCGCTCTGGAGGAGAATCTCGTTTCTTCCTCGCGCTAGTCGAGTGCGTTTCTCCTCGTGACGAAAATTGCCGAATAACAGCGTGCGCGGCTTTTCGCAACGGCGAGCGCTCACGATCTCAATTTCCGAGGTACTTAGCTCAAGCGCGCGTCTCTCTCTCTCCAGTCGGGGCGATCTTCTCGCTGGCCTTGGCGGAGGAGGAGCAGCGCCGCGAGGAAAATTGCCGGCGCTCACGGCTGCAGCGGAGGACACGAGTAGCGCTGCAGAGTATCGGCCGGTGTCCGCGAGCGCGGATCGTCAAGTGTGCCGCGACTGTGCGCGTGGGGCGGATCGCATGGAAAGCGCGGGTGGAAAGTGGGAAGTGAAGTGAAGGTAGAGTTGGGGGTTGGTGAGACGGTGGTTGGAGGTAGTGGAGAGTCGTGTTTTTGGTCGAATTATGATTATTGTTGATAAAATTTGTTAGAGGGCTAAGGAAAGTTTTAATATTATTTATTACATGAACCCTGCTGGAGATCGTACATTTTTCGCCCATTTGTGAAAAGACTTTTTTCCCATTTTCTAGTCATTTAGTGGCGAGTTGACCGAAATCGCTAGAAAATGGCTAGAAAATGGGAGAAAAATCGTTTCACAAATGAGAGAAAAATGGACGATTTCTACCAGGCTTATTATGATATGCACTGTTATGTCATTTGATATTATTTTGAACGTGAAATTTCGAAAATCGTTAATTTTACTGCAAATACATTATTTTAAAAACTTTAACATCGCCAAATTTTATTTCTTTCTCACATTATCACCAACTTCGACCCACATATAAAATCTTGTTCATAATCCGATTCATTCAGGATCGGCAACAAAGTCACCATTAAGCTGTACATCTACATTTGCTCTCAAAAACACGACCACCACAACCTTCATCTTCTCCTCAAAACCTCTCATACTTTAAATCCTCGAGCTACCCTGACGCAAAAGACCGCAAAAACTTCATTAAACCAGTGCGTAGAACACACACACACACACACATACGCGCTGCACCCACTTACGCATACTCCCGCGTGGCGCCGTGAAAGTGCGGTAGCGGCAGCTGAGGCTTTCAGGGTTGTCTCCTCTCCTTCTCCTCCTCCTCCTTCTCGAAGATAGTCCGTCCATTTCTCCTCTCCTTTTTGTTCGGCCTCTTTGCGCTGCGCGCGGTCTCTTTCTCTTTTTCCCCCTCGCTGCGGCGGCGGCAGCTCTCGTTTTCCTCGTCCTTTTTTTTGGCATACCTCCCACTTGAAAGATCGTATCCGCCGATCTGGTTACCTTTTGTATCTTTATCTGCTCTCGCGAAGAGGCTGCACACACGCTCGCGCTCATTTGCATCTCCGCGCGCGTCGCTTTGTGCGCGCTGTATTTATTGGCTGCTCTCGAAGAGTGGAATGTTAAAAATATTTATATAAATTAGCGCGCGTCAGGTGTGGCTGTAAAGCTTGTTTCTGATATGATGAATAAATACAATGTAAAAGCTCGGAAGATTAAGCGATACATTCTCGTGTTTCAAAGTAATCGAATTAAAGCCGTGTCGAGGCTATGAAAAATAAACAAGACGATTCGTATTGACATTAAAAGTAATGGCCACAGTGTGCCCCTAAAAGGCCGTCAAATTTATAGAATCGATCTCGAATCATTAGCAGGATAAAAATCAGCCGGCACTTTTAAATTCGTAACACACACCTAATTTAGCCGAATTAGCATTGCACCTAAACCAGATCGAAAACCAACACGCAAACTCCATTAAAAACCTCCTCCTTAGAGAAAAAAACAAAATATAACACTCACCTTCCACATCCCACAAACCACGAGCAGCAGGCATCACCTATTAATCTCCCCACCTCCCTCGCTCACTCTGCTTTCATTTCCCACTGCCTCCTCCCACACGATCATCCATCGATCTCTCTTTCTTTTTCTCCTTCCTACCTCCGGTCACCTCTCTCTCTTCCGCCGTGATTTGGCGACGACGAGAGCGGCCCACGCGGTGCGCGCAGGATTGAGTTTCGGGCCCGATCCGGTTGGTGAAACGCGAGATCGTCGCTGTCTCCCTCTTTCTCTCGGCGGGGCGTTTCTCTCTCTTTCTCCGCCGACGCGCCGCGGCGTATACACCGGCGCGTGCACGTGGAACAGGGAGAGCGAGAGAGCGCGGGCGCGAGGCCGCGCGACGGAGACGGCGGCGATCTCTCAGTGGCGGCGCGTCCGCGAAATTCGAAGGATCGCCGCGCGCGCGCACACGCACGCACATCGGTCGCGTGTGCTGAAGAGAGAAGGATTATGCAGTGACCGCGACGACTGTGGTGTTGAAGTCTGAAAGAAAGAGAGCTGTGATAGGAAGAGGAAGCGAGGGAGATTAAGCTGACCCGTAAGAGTTGTTATTATATTGGAAGGTGGAGCGAAACTTGTTTGAGGAATTTTAGTATTTCAACAGCTGTGATGTGAATGGAAATTAACGAGAAGTGAAAAAAAATATTCGTTTGGAGAGACAGTCATGGGGATAAAACTTTTGAAATTATTTAATTTTAAACGCTGTGAGTTTAAGTACCAGTAAATTGTGATAGTAAACGTGATAGTCGAGGATTTACAGTCGCGCTGGGGAATGAATTAACCAACTTTAATGAAACGAGCTCGCGAGATCATCGAAGCAGCAAACCGGACGTCGAGCGCGTCAAATGCCTTTCCTTGCCAAAATGTCGGCTCACTTCCGCGGTGGTTACTCCGCCAAGGAGCCTCAATCGAAATCCATTTATAGCCACGATGACGAGTACTACCCATCGAAGCTTGAGCATCGCTTGTACAGGAACAAGGACAAAATTGTCGATTACGATAACACGGATTACCGCAATCACGATGACAGTGACGAATTCGTACGAAAGCCGTCCAACAACGGGCACTGGCACCGTAAAAAAGACAACGAGGACGAAGAATTAATAAGGAAGCATTCCAACAACAAACATTGGCAGCCACGTCAGAAGGAAGAGGCAGACAACGATGTTGACTTACTCTACCGCAGGAGCAAGGAGAAATTCGCGTCCTGGGATATAAGAGACCTCGACGAGGAGCGCCGATCGCCGGAAAAGCGGACGAAAAACGGCAGTCGAAAAATCTCGCGAGAAGCCGTGGACGAAGAAGTAGAAGAGATTTTCGTAAACGGCAGGGGCGGCAGTGAGTCACCGCGGCGAAGAAACGGTACCTCGTCGGAAGAGGATCGGCAGCAGCGGTTGCGTTCCGGCTCAGCGAGTCGTCGCGAACGGGCGTCCGAGTCGCTCGATCGGCAAAACGGCAGACAGGCTGGCAGGGGAAGAAGAACCATCGAGCCGTGGAGCGAGGAAGAGGCGGATGACGTCAATGGCGATGGATTCACGTCGAGAGCCAAGTCCGAGGAACGGGACAAAAGTGCGAAGTACGCTAATAACAAGGACCACAACGAGGATCGTGGATCGCTGAAGAAGAGGAATGAGAAGAACGCTGGGATGAATTTGGGCTTCCGCGCGATCGTGGATAAGTTCAGGTCGAAGGCCGATGATAAGGATAAGAAGGAGGTCGTGCAGAAGAACCGAAAGCAGGACTTTGTCGACGGAGATTGGAGGTACGATAATGGGGACAGGAATGGTCATAAGGAGAGGAAGAGTCCGGAGAAGTTTGAAGTGTACCCGCCGAAGGAGTCGAAGACTGAGAAGAATCATAGGATCAGGGACCATGAGTCTAGACCCGGAAGAAGATCGCCAAATAATGACGAGGATTATCATCATCACGATAGGCGTCACGAGAGTGATAGATCGAAACGACGAAGTTACGCATTTGAAGCGTCACCGGAAGAATTCGACGTGAGGATACAGAAGTACGAGCGCGCTCGCCGTGACGATCCCGAGCTTCACCGGCGAAACTCGTTCCACGACCGAGGCTACAAGGATAACGGCGATATTTATAGCAACAGGATATCGTCTAGAGATCGCAACGGGACCGAAGTCACCAGGAAAAGTAGTTTGAAGGACAAGGACAGAGATCAGCTGAAACGCCGCGAATCGGTAAAGAATAGCGTAAAGGTGCCGAAACCACGGATCTCCGAAAGGCATTCCCGACCGTTGACACCACCGATGGACCAGCAGGTGGAGGCCCTTCGCGAAGAGTCTCCTAAGGATCGGTACAAAGACTCGTCCCGCAAGAGTTTCTCCATGAAAGAATGGTACGAGAGCAACCGTCAGTTCGCCGCCAAGTACCTAAAGGAGCACAGCAAGGTGAAGGAACTGTCCACCTCGGATATCTCGGCTAAGGACGAGTTCGTCTTCGGCTCGCCTAAGGATGGCTCCGGGCGTGCCCTCGAGATCGACAGCCAGCAGCGGCACGTGCGCCGTGAATCCTTCGACGACGAGAATGGCTACCGGGGCTACGAGGCCGCCAGCGTCACGAAGGTCCGTCACGAAGAAGAGGACACCAGTGCGCGTCGTGTCGACAGCAGGAACAACGGGGGCAAGACCAGCAGGAGGCCAAGACGCGAGTCCGAGGATAGCGAGGAGGCTAACGAGGCGATGGTATCGTCGCGGAGTTACGGGAGAAGTTTTGTGATGCCAACGAGAAAAATCTGGAATTACCGAGACGGGGTATGACACTAGATATTACCGTAAATACACCGAGATTCCTTATCGCGAGAGAGAGAGAGAGGGAGCGGGGGGAATTTTCTCTCGGCCCGCGCCGGGATGGATGTAATCGGAAAGTAACGGGGAATCTTGCGGGGATGCGGAGAATTTATTGGGATTTCGCAAATGGGGGAGAAATTACACTGACAGAGAGAGAGAAAGAGAAAGTAATTTTATGTACGCCTCGCTGAGGAAAATTGTTTGTTAGTATGGTAATGCTGTGGTTTGAGGTTTGCTGTGTGGATTGAAAGTCGTAAGGCTGGGTTGAGATGAATCTAAACCTTGGTTTGAAATAATCAAGATGGAAAGTAATTTGAATAACGTTACTAAAAATCTAGGATGTAAAATATATATTATTGAAGATTAAATCTTTTTAACTTAATACTGTCATATATGATTATTATTTTATTTGAGTTTTCATAACATGTTTTATAGATTAATATATTTGTGAAATAAGAGTGTATAACTTTTTGTAACAAAAACGTCACTAACAAATTAATTTATTGTAAAGTTTTTGCTAAATAAAATTTGAGTATATCTATAACGACGAATATGCCACTGTCAACTATATGTTTTACCGGTAATATTAAGCTCAAATAACCGAAATTTCTGTCGCAATAAAGCCGCTGTTGCAATAACGTAAAAATTATTATCAGTTCGTTACGCCGTCGATACAATACACACTCGTAAACCGAGCCATTAATAATTAACGCTGTCTGCTCGCGCACACGCGCGCCCCCCAAATAAATGTAATACTCGCTCGAAATCTGTTCGAAAGCGCCGTCATATGGCCTCTGTCCCTCTCGAAATTTACGTCGGCGTAATGACAGAGAAGTGCTCGATTCTTTATTTTCGTCTCGCTTTTCCAAGGTGCCCACTTACTTACCTGCGTCCACGCACTTGGCTCGTTGCGCAAACCGCCTTTCCCCGCACGCAAGCGTGTGCGCGCGCCTACGAAATACTTACTCTCGGTTTTCCGTTTGAAGCCATAAATAAGAGATCTGTCGCTCGCTGGATTTTTTTTATGGACGCCGAGTAAATAAAGAAGCGCCGCGGATATGATTTGTGACGCGAAGCCGCGCGAGCTATTGAGAGGCGCGAAGTAATACTCGCGGACAATGCGCGAGGAGAGAGAGATTATTAATAACAGTACGAGCAATGAGTTATTTATTGCGAGCAAGAGCATTGTGCGCGTGCGCGCGACTGGGCGTATATGTGTGTATAGTAATTTATTAACCGTAATTTAACGAAGCGCTTTTGGAGCTTGTTAGCAATTAATTTATCGATATGTTTACTGTGGATGGTGAATTATAATTGGTTTCAATAAAGATATTGTCAATGTTGGCTGTAATGAAATGAGAGTTAATTTTTGTTTTTCATTTTTCCCATCAAAAATCGTTTATTTTTATCAATAAAATGTGATACGATTAATATAACTACTGATCAGTTTTAAAGTAAATATTATTTCGTGTTTAATTCGTTCGATTGTTTTATTTTAACTGTACAAATTTCTTTTAAAATTGAAAGTTTAATAAAAACAAAGATATTATATTTTTATTTTCAACTCATTTTTTAAACCTTCTTTTTTCATAATATCGTAATAAATTTCCATTGCTGAAAGTAATAACTGTATCAAAAACTATCATTCCTCCAAGTCACAGTAGTCACAGTTTCATAGTTTTGAAATAGGCAATCGTGTAAAACACTTTCCACCTGCATACTCAAATTTTCCGCTCATCAGCCAACCCTCTCCGCACCCACCATCTCATCAGCTCCCGCGCCAGCCTCCTACTAAACCCTCGACCAAACCTCCACCTCAATATATACACACCCGCCGCCTGCTGCTGCTATCAAACGGGTCCTCGACTCAGCCGTGTGACTCAAGAGCGCCGAAACGACATCATCATCGTCCTCTCGCGAGTCGAGATCATTACTCAAGATTACTATATATAGCCGGCTAGAGACAACGGTAACACAACGCGCGTCTCTATATACACTCGATATTTGGCGATGCCGCGCCGCGGGCGAGAGCGCGTGGGCGGACTGGCCCCGCAGCGCGTATTTCTGCGAAGCGAGCCCATTCTTTCCTCGGGCCGCGTTTATACGAGGATGCGCAGCAGTGCTGGTGGTGGGTTGTCGCGCGCGGATTATTAATGAGAGGAGCGGATTGTGATTTGTAGGAGGTAAATTTGATGGTTTGTAATGGCTGGTTGCGGCGGGTTTAAGTGCGGTTAATAACTTGAGAGATACTTGGTTGGGATTCAGAAGTGTGGCGTCGATCTTATCATATATAGGATGCCCGTAATGTGTTTTAATGTTTAGTGTAATAATATACGTTGATTCGCCCACAATAGAATAAAAATGAACAATCTCTTGTAGTTATAGTAATGTGCAAAATTAGAAACGAAATATCATTTACAACTTGCTAAGCAAACTTCGACAAATTAAAGATTCGACGGTTTCGCTGAAAGGATTTTCCTTATTCTTAACAATATATATCACGAGCATCCAACGGCCACTCGTCCCTCCACGTCATACACAGCCTCTCATTGGAAAGTCCAAACGGAACCTCTCAGACTCCGCCAGCGACAAACCCGTTTTCCTCCCTCCCCTCTCTTGCGCACGCATCGCTCGCTCCGGCAATCGCGATCGGAAATGAATTATTGGCCGATGCGCGCCGATTAAAGCTCTCTTTCTCCCGCCGGTTAACCGCGGTAGTCTCGCTATCGCATAATTTACTCTCTCTCACTCTCTCTCTTGTCTGGGTCAGGTTATACGCGGAGCCGCGGCTGATTAATGCCGGCCGAGGCCGCTAGACAAAAGCGACGTATTTATTGGGTGTGATAGAGCTGCCGGGGCGCGCGAGCGCCGTAATGGATGCGCGACTGGTTTGTAACTCTATATAGCGCCACACGGTCCGTAGGTGCGAGTAGTGGATAAGAGAGCGTGTCCGACGCGACGCTGGTTCCGTTGTGTAGTAGAAAGGTGCTGGGTACGGTGGGCATTGTTGTAGGGCGTTTTTTTGTAACTTTGATTCGAACTGGATTCGTCGATTTATTATATGTATACTTTGATTGATAATAAATGTGGCACGATCTACAGTTATGTTGAGCGTTTGATCTGAAAATTTAAGAAAATTTAATTAAAGATGCGATAGATTTTTAGTAGATAGAAAAGCATGAAATCATCGTTTTTAATATGAATCACGGTAGCTGCGACATGAAAATTTATCGATACGATATTGGTCTGGTCAAACGGTAGATTAAATTTTGAAAAAGTTTAGTATATCAAATGTGCTTGAAATAAAGTAGAATATTTGTTGTACCTTGATGACAGTATATATGGCAAAGAACGTTGCTTCTGATTATTTTTTCAATGTAAATCGTGATGTAAGAATTAAATAATAATTTACGTTATGTATACTTGAAAAGTTATAATAACTTTTATACGTTTTCGAATATGACAATTTACGACCAGTAATTGGTTTCAACTAATTACTTTTCAAAAAGATCTAGCTAATAATATAATAAACGCTTTTTCTTTAAATACATCCTAAATAACTTTTTATGAAACCTTCATCACCGACGACGAAAAATCACCTATCAACACAGCGCACAATGTTCCTTAAAAACAAACAACTGCGCACGTGCACGATCTCATACAAAAACCAGTCATTACAACAGAAAAAAAAATTATCTACCATAATACCTACAATCCAGTATCTAACAAGCGTAGCCATCAGGAGCCTCGTAAAATGAAAAAAAAGGCAAACACGATCGGACCACGTGTGTTATACACGCGCAGATATACACAGCCGCGCGTCAGGCTCTGCCGATCATGCGCGACTCGCGCGCATACGCGTGGCTCAACTGTCGAAACCCCGCGCGCACGCGCGTGCCACTGCAATTAAAAACTTTTCCCCAATTATGCGCACGCGCTGTACACCGCGAGGCTCATTATTTTCCCGCGGCCTTGTCCCGTTTTGCGCTCTTGACTCGCGCGGGGTTAAATTGCGTCCGTCTTTATGCGGACTCCGTATGGCTTCTTTATGGTAAATCGCGTTTGGACACGTTTCGTGTTGCATTGTTGTTGTTTATCGGCTATTGATGTGCAGAGATTCGCGTAGCTATTATCGGTGAATGCGGCGTTTTTTCTGATTGGAAGTTATGCTTGTATTTTGAGATTGTTAATGGGCATGGCTAACGGAAAGCGATTTGTACTGGTGGAATTAAATGGGAAGTATTAATTTAAACGTTAAACAAGTAAAGTTTTGATTGAAATAAATCTCGAATACAGAAAAAGGTGCATCACATAACTTTTTGGGATGTTATTATAGTACACTTCAAAATATAATAATTTGTAGGAAACATATATTTGATATGATTTTTATTCAATATTATATTTAAATATAGAATATAGTATATCAGAGAAAAATAAAGGTAAAGAGTAAATGAAATTCATGAAATGTAACGTATGATCTATTGCTTGTTCCAGGGTGTTCACATCACGGACGTTGAGGAAGGCCAGCCTTGTTTACAATGTGGCGAAACGTGTTCCGGATTCTTGCCACACATTTGGAGGTAAGTCATATGTCATTTGTACGACCATCAACTCTGTCCGCCTTCCTTATCGATCAAAAATTTCATAAAGCGCCAAGGTATTTGTCCTGTGCCTGATACCTCTACAATGTTACGAGTACAGGTGCATTTGCGAGTTATCAGATTTGAAGAATTGAGAAAGTTCGAATGCAATAATGTTCGATTATTCATGAGTACTTTAATAACATGTCATATAGATATAATTGGTGATACCCTGGAATCAATCATCACGTTGACATGATTAAATTAATTTTAAAATGATGAAATTACAATGAAGACTAACGAATGAATTAAATTAATGTTGCAAAAGGTTATTCCGCATGTCTGTTTAAGTATCACTTGTTCAAGTGTAATTTATTTCCGGCACATGTAGTTTGTGCAATGGATTTCTCCACGTTAAAAATTTATTGCCCATGACATACCAATATGAGATTACAGAGAATCTCAGTAAAAGTGTAGTATAGTATAGTCGTTTAATAAATGTATACTCGTGAAAAAAGAAAAGAAAGTTTCTTAACATCCTCATAAAGGTTCTTAAGAGAAATAAATAAACATTTTTCGAATACCTTCCCGGTACATATACTTCTTATGAAATTCAAACACTCATACACATCGCATTTCCTTATAAAAAGAAAAAAATTGAAAGCCTTCCTTGAATCCCTTTTATTTTGCTTACTGAATTTATCATTTTAAAACCATCTATAACACATCAAAACACCGCTTAGAAAGTTCCCAAATCTCAAGTCAAAATACGCGCATGGCCGAAACAATCACATCAACGCTGCCACCCATCCAAAAAAACTCCAAAGCTCTCTTTCTTTCTGATCCTGTCTTATGGCGCGCGGGACCTCCTATCACGCGGCAGCGTCCAAAAATAAGTCTGACGCCGCGCAGGAGAGACGACGGAACGAATAGGCGACGAAAAAGAGCCGCGAGGGTGGCGAGCTGAATGCCTTCCGCGAACGTGTAACGGTGTCGCGCAACGGCTCTCCTTCTTCGATGACTTCGACGCGCTGCAAGCCTTTCGGTGGATTTTTTTTTCTTTATCCTCGGATTTCGTGGACGGCGAGCTCTTTGTTCCCCGGCATTTAGCGTGGCCAGGGCCAATCGATTCGAGATACGCTGTCGATCACTGCGAGGTCCTTTAGATTCGCGCTCTTGCGTTTGGTGGCTTTTGTACTGCAGGTGTATGGGGAAATTTTGCGTTGCGGTGTGGTGCAGTGCCAGTGGGATGTTGTAAAGTGGTTATAGAGAATTTATACGTTGTGCGATGAAAAGTTTTACAGTAGAATTAATTTTGTGATGAAATTGATATGAAAAACTTAGTTTGATGGTAGTCAATTGTTGGAAAAAGTTGGAAATAAATTCTTGTTAGTGAGTCGTGGATACAAATAAGCCATATGTTGTAGAATTTGACTGTGACAAACAAAGAAATCTGGTGCTAATTCACGTGCGACTGTTCTGCTCTTGTCTCTAAGCAATATTGAACTGCCCTTCTTGCCTTCTTTGCGGATTGGTTTATTAATTATTACGTATAGGATTTCAATTTATGTCCACATTCTTATCACGTATATATACGTAGCTAACTAAAACAGTACCGAGGCAAAATCTCTTCATATTTGCCAAAAAATTTCATAGGTAATTACAATTTTTGCAATACCTTAATATATGAGGGTTTTTGCTTTGGAAACTTTAATGTAACTTTATAGAATTATTTATCATAAAAGATTTTCTATTTAATTTATTTTCCAGCAGATCGTATCAACCAACAATTTTATTTAGCATTAATATTAATAAGAAGTTTTCTGCATTTATGAAATAATATTGGTGAAGCTGAAAGTGTTCTTGTATGACGTATGGCAATTCGACGTGCTTACGAAATCTGAATTCATTTATTTCCGTATTTACTCATGCGTTCACTTCACGGTTTTCATTGCGAGTGTGAAAGTGAAAAAGCCGCATGTCTATGGAGCGTTTAATACTTGGCTTATTTGAAGTGTTTTTTCAATTCACCTTGAAAGTGTACACGGAATTGGCTAATAATACATTGAACTCGTTGCAGTGTTTTGTAAAGTTAAATGTTTGAAGTTTCATTTTCTTAAAATAGCTATCTAATAATGTTATTAGAGGGAAGAATTATTTAAATATTTGAATTCTTGATCTTTACAATGACAAAAATATTGTCATATATTTAAACGTTGCTATAACAATATTTTATTATAAAATAATGTATGCTTCGTGTGAATTATAAAATACAACTTTAAATTATAGATCACGTAATACTTAAACTGAAATTATACAGACGTTAAGGTGATTTCGTAACAATGACGGCTTTTCATCATTTAGTTATAAATGATGATACTCAATTACACTACTGTTTGTTCATAATGAAAGATTAGATTTTTTTAATTTTAAAACATTTCTACACAGTGTTTATTGCCTACCCACGTACTTATTCTTGCATTACGAAGTTTAATCATTCGGAGATGTTAATACAGACAACGCTTGCGCAAAATACATCAGTAAAACTGTCGACTTGTTTACTGCAAATGTAGACGAATATCTACGTTTGCAAGTGTTTGTGACATCATTTATTAGCATTATTGTATTATTGTGCGTAGGTACCTATAATCAAGTTGCATGAACTTTTATCTTTAAATTAAACAAGATTTTAAGATACAAATGAAGGGCTCAGGTGCAATACCTTCCAAATCCCAAAAAAATAAATTTTTAGTTAAGACCAAAAACATAATTTACTAAAAATTTAAGATCTAATTATGCAAAAATGGACATTAAACAAAATCTGTTTTATACAAATATACGAATTTTAAAAAATGGTTACAAATCAAAAAGTTGTTAAGTTCAAGTCATTTTTTAGTTATATTTTTTTACTTAAAAACAAAGTTTTGATTTTCCACCACTGATGAACACAAGTTGTATTTAGATGATCAATTAAACCAAATAGTAAAATTTAATAAAAACATACGGTTTATGCAAGAACTCATTTGCTTTTTTCTCAAAACTTCATAAGATGCACTTGGCAGCTATTGCATCTGAGCCCTTCAAATATTCGTTATATTTTCAAACAATTTAAAGTATCACATTCCAATAATATTCTCGAGTGTATAATTATTGATATCTATTCATATATACTTCTCGAAATTGTCCAAAAACAACCAACGATATTTCAAAAATAAGTTTTTCATGGCCAATAAACCAAGAGAGGCCCTTTCTTCACCCAGTCGGCAATCAACCGCGAATGCAGCTAAAGAAGAAACGTCGACGACGACCGACTCTATACTCGCGGATAATTGCGCGCCGTGACTTAATAAGTCGAGCCGGCGCGGCTGCAGTAATGACGAATCAATTGTCGCTGGCCGTCGTCGTCGTAGCTCTCGTTCAAGACTGCCAACCACGGTCAATATATATCTGTATATGCTCTTTTTGCGATTTCCTGCAGTCGTGCGCGCGCCGATATAATTGCCGGCGGTCAGTCGCTCCGCGCTGATGTCTGGAGCGAGACGCGATAGTTTTTTCTTTCTGCGCAGGATGCTCGTCGTTTTTTTTTTCTTTGCGTTTTGAGTTCGAATGAAATCGAGTTTCGAGTGATTGATATATTTATACTGGCAATTAGGGTTGAAATGGAAGACGAAAATGTTGACAGCGGAGAGATGAAAGTATTTCTTTGATGGTCCACAGTGTAGAAAGTCGCGGCGGACGTGATATCATCATTAAGTGAAAAATGTAATTACAGTTTTCTCCAGCTCTTACTTTAGATACCGTTTTTCTCTTATTGTTTGGACGACAGTTTAGTAATTATTGTTATTATTGCATGCTGCTGATTTACAGCTAACACTTGAGGTATTTACGCTTTCGCAAAGAATTTTCCGTCTCATTCGGGAATAACAAACACAAATATATTTTAGTGTACAAATACAAATAAATGAAGTTTGCTATTGAAAACGCAGAATTTAAGATCAATGATCATGCATTTTCTCACGTAACAAATTCAATTTCACCAGTTAAATGTAAAATGTACAATTAATTCTAAATAAAAATTTCTTTAACTATTATCAATCCACCACAAATCCCACCGCTTCCTCAATACGCGAAACCTTCCATCATTCCTCTTTCCAGCAACCTTCCCACCACCCAATTACGGCAACATCTACCTCGCCTCTCTCTCTCTCTCTCGCTCTATCGGAACAATCCCGTTAATTCATCCTTTATTCTTTCCCTCTCACAATACTCCCGAAACAATCCTCGAATACCATCGATTGTATTCCGCGGCGGTGCACGGAGTAAAGAAAAAAAAAATAGCGACACTTCCTCCTCAGTTTGGCGCTGGCGCGAGCGAGATGGAGACACACACATCAAAGGCGTGCGTGCGCCGAATGGGAACGGGAACAAAGACATCAAAGCCTAGATCTCGCGCGCGGCCAGCTGAGTTCGACAGACGAGGTCGTAAAGTAGCCCCACGAGACCGCCTCTCGTTAAATCGGAGGTGGAGAAAATCGCGAACTTACGATGTGTGTGCGTGTGTATTTTACGCGGTGGGAGCGCATTCCGCGATGCGGGGGTTGCCTTCGTCACGCGCTAATTGTCCGTGGCGGTGTGGTTTTGGATGGTGGCAAAGGGGGTTTGATGGATTTGGAAACGATGGAGTTATTGAGATTTTGAAGTGTAAGTCGCGGTGTTGATGAATAGTTTTCGATTATAAATAGAGGTATTAAGATGCTGAAATATTCAGATCAATGAATTATGGTCTGCCGAAAGTACTAGTAAAATAAACAAGGTTTTCCACTTATTTTTATGTGCTACCCGTCTAGGGGAGATTTATTACTCGCCGTATCGGTTATAGATTTATAGTATACCGCAAACGACATCTAATTAATATTATTTATTACCCCCTAAAATACACCTATACTAAAATTTATCCACTATACAAGCATAGTAAAAGAATCAACGAACTGCCTTCTCAACCGTATATACATCGAGCGCTAATTAAATATAACGCTCTTCCGAGAACCGAAAAATTGTTCGCCTCACTCTCCCGTTATCTAGCCCATATATACGCCATTCGCGCTTTTAGGTGCTCTTCTCTCTATATTTATCCCTTTTCCTTCTTATCCATTTCCCGTTCGTCGTTTTATATCGGCCGCCGCGCGTCTCCTTATCCGCGCCGGACGCCTCGATTTCGCGCTCCCTTTTCTTCCGTCTCGAAATCTCTTCCGCCTTCGCGCTCGCTCTGTCTCTCGCCACTCGTTCTGTCGACACGTGCTCGCACGCGTCCGTGTATTTATAGTTTTCGATCTGCGAGAGAGAGAGAGAGAGAGAGAGAGAGGCTCGTCTAAACTCATCGACCTCCGGCTGGGGATAGATCAAACGGGGCGTGTATAGAGCGGATCGTCAGCTGGCGCGCGCGCTATCAGATTAAAGAGCCTCGATATCAAGGGAAAATAAATCGGGAAACAAGTTCGTACAGACGATGCGCGAGTTGATGGTGTGGTGAGGACGCGGATGTCTGTGTGTGCGTGTGTGTATCCGGGGGATAATCGAAAAGTTTGAAGATGTTAATGGGTTGGTTGTTAATGTTTCACTTTGGAGAGTGAACATTTTTTTCATCCGCTTTCGATTTTCCATTCATTCTTTTGAGGTTTCAAATAACTTCTTTAAATTTTCTGATTTTAGCCCTTTAGTGCCTATTAGGACGTATTCGTTCAACCACTTTTCGGTTACCAAAAATTGATTACAATCAACTGAATAAAATAATAATATAATAATACTACTAATAATAGTAATCGTTTTTATTCCCGCAGATTTTTCTTTAATTTAACGATTCCCTTACAGAAACATTAATCAGAAGCTAGTTATTTTTTAGTTAACTTTATGGCTAAAAACAAACATTGCTTGTAATTCATAATTGTGTACCAATCCGAAATAAATCATGTCATATACACTTCATAAAATATGTATTTTAAGTAATAGTAGGACTTTTAGATGAATTATATTATTTTTGCATTACGATTTTTGCTAAAAATACTTCCATTTAATTAATATCTTAGCTATAAAATATGTTTAATTTTCTACCAGGGTTGGCGTTCATATTTAACTCATTTTTTAATGAGATAACATGAAAAAACAAAAGTTTTCTTTCGGGTGACATACTCTGAGCACTAAAGGTTTAAAGAAATGCAGAATACGAAATATAAAGAAAGTACGGTTAGACTTTTAAGTATTTTTTATTATATTTTTAGGAAAATAATAGTTTCATAAATCTTGTTTCTTATCTTTCTAAATTGAAGCCGATATAAATTCAATATTAATAAATTACAAAAACTTGAAAATAGAACCACTTTATATTTTAGCTATAAGAGTATTGCATTTATATAATTGTGAAATGTAGCCTAAAAGTCCTTTTTATAACGTAACTTGTTAGATTTATCAGACATAAACAAAATTATCATGCTGGTGCAGTAGGAAACTACATGGGCACACTGATAGAAAGGAATATTTGAGCCAAAGCCCTGTGACTTAACAGTTAAGGCATGAAACTAAAATTATTAAAAATAGGATGATATTGTTAATAAGTAAGTCAAATTTCATTAAGTATTAACAGTTAGAGTATATCTACAACTTCTTATGTCATCGCTTGTCAACATTTTGTTTAACGTCTAATTCACATATCTGACCAATAGTTATTATGTTCTGTTAAACAATTTGAAACGTATAAAAAGTGTTGCAAACACTATAAATTTTTGTAGAAATACTCTAACTTTTAATACTTAATGAAATTTGACTTATTTTTAATAATTTTAGTTTCATGCCTTAACTGTTAAGTCACAGGGCTTTGGCTCAAATAATCCTTTCTATCAGTGTATTTTTTAATATTGAAAATTAGTTTTTTTTTAAAGTGCAAGATATACTAATAAATTATTATATTTACATATCAGAGCTAAAATTAAATAGTTGTATGTATTTAATAAAATATATACAACGAAAAAAAACAAACAAAAAAAAAAAAAAATTACGTATCCGACATATCCACTAAAACGGCGTAAAAGAAACGAAGAGAGGCGAAAAGTGGAGACTGAGCGAGGCGCGTCTTCTGTGTTCGTTCGCCCGTATAGAAAAGCGGTGGAGATTTATTGTGCGAGCCGCTCGAGCGAAATAGACGCCGGCCGGCGTTATAATAATTTTCTCTCGGCTAGCACGTGTGCGACATAGATGTCGACTAACGCTGGTTTCGGTCGACTGCCTCTTTATTGCACCGAGGTGCCGAAAAATCGATATCGATGGATGGTTTCCGGTTGCATTGCAGAAATTTCGGTTTTCTGGGGTTTGGCAAACAGATAAAAGTGGTAGGGAGAATAACAGTATGTAATAAACAAAATTAATTGTAGTTCATTTTTAATACTTTGAACTTGATTGATATAGGTTTTGTGCGCTAATTAGTAGAATAAAGCCAAACGCCAATTTCTTTAGGTTAAAATGTTTATAATTTGTCAATACTTTTTATTTAAGTTGATAAAATCAGGATCAACCTTACCGAGTAAAAATTTGTATCCGCAATTTGTAAAATGACCGTTGTATTAGGACTAATTGTAATTAGTTTTGAAAACCGCACTGTTTAGAGAAGTTTGCGTCATTGCGCAAAAAAAAAAAACAATCCGCATAAAGAGTCAATTGAGTTGGAACTTTAGCCAACCGTAATGTCCGTTGAATTGCCTGTGCAGCGCACTTGCGAAAGCCACTCACATCGCTTTATTATTGTCGCGTGGTTTCTCACATAAATTACTTCCTACTTACCACCGATTGTTCAGTGGTGGCACCTTTTTTGTGCAAGTGTGATTGTACCACCGATTATTTCCTCTCTGTTTCTCAGTGACCCTTTAATACTTCACATAGAACCCTGGTGGAAATCCAAAACATTTTATAACTAATAACTGACCATTTATATTAGAAACTTGCTGTAAAATAGGAATTTCTCTTGTCCAGTTTCTAGCTCCCGATGAAACGCTTTTTCCCCTATTATATGGCCATTTAATAGATTGATAAATAGAATGAGTTTTTCGAAGACAAGCGCAAGCTTGTTCTTGAGTATTTTAAAGGTACTAAAACTCATCAGTTTCTTTAGTCTGGAAATGGCTAGTAGAAGGCTTGCTGTTTGACAAGGAGTGAGAGAGACAGAATCAGACGGAGAAATAAAAGTTTTGCTGAATTATTCATAGAATGAGTACAACAAATGATTTATTAGTTAATATTATTTATTTATATTTTAGTAACCCATCTAATGCACTTTAATGCTCTTCCATCAAAGACAAAATTAGTAAGTAAATCAAATACGAACATTTTGTTATTACTTCAATCTAAGAAATAGGCAAATAATGCTCGAAAAATCGTTTCATCATAGCGATTAATTAGCCAGTTTTACTAGCTATTTTCTAACTTCTTTACCATTTCATATAGATTAATTTCTACCAGGGAACATTTAATGTTATACGCACGGTTAAATTTTTTTATTCACGAACCAACAGTGAACGAAAACTGTAATATTTTAATTAAATATCAGCGAATCTGTAAAAATGATGACGTAATATACAGTGTTCTGTTGCATTGTTATACGTATTATATAGATTGTAGTATCGAACGTAGTAATTAGCGATGAATTAATCATCAAAACTAAAAAGTAGTATAATTAATTAGTTCTTGTTATCCGTACAGCGATAAACCATACATTAGTCACGACCAATACTCACGTTCATTAATTCCGATGCACTCGATCAAAACTGAACTGCAGAATCCACAAGCATTCCATTCAAGCACCTTACATCTACATTTACCTATACCGCGCATCGAAAGAGAGAAACAGAGAGAAAGAGAGAGAGAGAGAGACCAAACAAAGCGCAAATACTCGATAGCGGCTCTCCCGGCAACAGGTCAATCACCAGCGCGACTCTTACTTTCTCGCACGTGCGTTATATTGCCCGGCAACAGTAGCAGCAGCGCGTGCGCCGTAAAAGATCGGCGACCGATGCAGCGCGCGCGCGCGAGGAAGTGGCGATTAATATCAGCCTTTACGAGTCTGCTCTCTCTCTCTCTCTCTCTCTCTCTTTTCCGCACAGCGAATCGAATCTCAAGGCGGCACGGAGTTATATTGCTTTTTTGCACGCTTCGACGGGGTTTCGCGCTGATTCTCCGCGTCGTTAAGTGGATTCGACGAGGATGAGGAGGAGGGCGCCGCTTTGTGAGAAGATTATTGAATGGGATGCGCGCAAACAAAGCCATTTCGTTATGGTTATAAAACGATCGGTATTTGTTTTGAGTGGAGGGTTTATTGCGCTGGCGGACGATGCGTTAAGTGCGCTTTGTCGGATTGAAGATTCGTGAAGATGTTAAGTGGAGAGGAGAGACGTGAATTTGCTATATTTATTTGTTTAACGGTTTCAATGTTTCGAGGTTTTCGCGTGAGGGCTATTTTCGAGTAGTACTTAACTGCAATGTATAGCGTATTCAAAGTCATCTCAAGAAGGTCTTGATTTTATACTGCGACTTTGTGGCTGTACAATTTACATGCGAGAGTAAATTAAACTTTAAAAATGATGATAAAAGGAATTTTATTGTTTTATGAGTTGCTGAAAATACTTCAAGGACAATGATAGTGAAGCTGCAATTACTTTGATCTTCAAGGATTTAAAGTGTCATGTGTAATGTAATTGCTACTGGATATGTAACCCTGAACCTGCAATGCTTTAAACCCTTTCAGTCATACGAATGCCGTTAAATAAATGTTCTTTTCGAAGATTATTATTTTTGATTAACTTTATTCAGACGCATTTTTATATTATAGTGAATTCACTTTAAAAATTTTTGTTGGTTTACTTTTTAACCCTCCTTTTCGTGAATATTTTTTATTAAAAATTGGATTTCCATCTCATTTATAACTTCGATCAACACACGAAGTCAAACAAACTCTTCATCGCATCAAAAAGAGTGAAAACACTGAAACGATGCCTTTCAAATTCCGAAAACATCATGAGAAACATAACAGTTCCTCTCATAATCCAGTTTATTACCGTTGGATCTCATTAAACACAGCTCCGAAAATAAACACCCCTCCCTCCGTTCTTCTTCTTCTTCTTTTTCTTCCAAAAAATTCATCGTCAATAATTAACACAACCTTCGCCAAATCTTTGATCACTCTCGCGATCCCATAACGCGCCACTGCTCCCCCTTTTCCCAACTGCAAGCGCACCCACGTGGCCGGACCAAATCCCTCGGCCCTTACCACCACACGCTCTCTATTTCTGTTTTCCGAAGCGCACACGCGCACTCGCGAAACGAAGACGTGCGCACGGGCGCGAGCATCGCCTCAGTCACTCCCCGGGAGCTATTTCGAACACGCGCGCCGCGACGCTGGTCTCCTCGCGAACGCGGTGGATGAATGACGCGACGAGGCGTCGTTGCTGCAGCTATAACGGTGTGCGCGCGTGTTGTTTACGTCGGGGGGAATTGGTGCGTGAGGCCTGGATAGTGCGATAAGGGTGACGAGGAAGTGCTAAAGTGTTGAGAGTGGGTAATAACGAGGGTTGAGAGGAGTGGACGGGACTGTTGGTGGTGTGTTTTAATTAGTGAGATGTGTGTTTGTAAGTGTGTCTGTGATTGGTTTAGGTGTTGCGATGGTATGTACACGATGACAAAGGTTTCATTCTCGATAGGAAAATTCATTGTGCGAATCTTGAGAATCTGATTTCGACGTCAATCAAAAAGCCACAATGGTTCTATGAACTTTCTAATTCATATATATACAAGATTCATGTATAATACTCGAATAAAGCTAGAGTCATTGAATCAAACGATGTGATCTACTTAAAATGACAGAAAATGGGATTTATTTTTACATTCTCTTTATTTTTTGAGTAAAACAATAAATCAAAGTTTCCATTCCCACGATTTTAAACCCAATTTATTTATCGTAAAAAAAGTAATCCAATACGATCTATATCGAAATAAAAAATTTTAACTTCGTAAAGCACATGTTGTAATTCTATAAAATAATTTTACATAATACACAGAACTTTCATTTCATCTACGCCAAATTTCAAAGCAGAAATTAATTTCCAAAAACTCACTCACACAACTCCCATAATTATTTCTCTAAACGCTATGTAAATCCATCCTCTCGTCGCCTACTTAACCATATTACAACTCACTCGCACGCGCGCCATCCCCCCCGAGAGCTTAGCAATAATTGATCCCTCCCCCTCCCCCTCGGGAAAAAAGAGCCTGTGATGCGCAATTAGTCAGCCGTGTTCCTGACGTCTGACGGAAAACGCTTTTGATGGATGGCGCCCGACGATTATACGTCGGTCTAATCCTCCTCCGCGAAAAGCAGCGTCGTCTTAACTCGTTACCTCGACGCTGACAGTAACTACGAAGGGCTTATATAGCGGCGCGTTCGTTAGGGGATATTGTTGGCCGCGTAAAGCTTTAATTTAAATGGGCGTAATTTTGATTTGGAGCCGTTGGGAATGGGCCGATTTGTCATTTAGCGCAAGTCGTTGCCGGTCTTATAATGGTTCGGTGGAGGTTTGCGTATGAGGGTATACGTGTTAATTATAGTTTAACTGTGCTTGTCCTGCCGGAAGATGTTAAAGGTAATGCATTGCCGGGGGACGGAGTTTAGTAGGGGGAATGCCGTTTACGATACTAATTTACTTTTAATTAAGAATTTTAATGTTTTCAAGTTTACTTTTGAGCAAACGCATTTTTCGAAAATACGTTTTTATTTAGCTTTTTTCCACTTAAATTTATCGTATTGTTTGGAACGCAATCACAAAATTTTATTAACGAAGTAAGGCTGGATTATTATATTCATTGTTACAAAGACCAAAGTCAAGCGTATTTTTCATACAATCACCTTCATTCTCAAATTGGACGGTTCACTGAAAATTCTTCATTAAAGAGTAATTTCGGGGCAATTAATTTCTTACTTAAAATTCGAAAAAAATTTACAACCTGACACTGATTAATAAGACATTGATTTCGGTGTGGAACTCTACCTTGAAAAAGCAATTTCGCACGATCAGCGAAGCGCGTCGTTGAATTTATGGGATCGCGCCGTATACGACGCTGTGTGTGTGCGCGTGTGTGTGCTCTCAAGTGTGTGTGAATGTGAAAAAAGTGAGCAGGCGATATGCAGATTTTGAATGATTTATCGGGTCATTGAAATTGTTTCAGCTGATATTACAAGCTCGGCTTATACCTGGAATTTCTAATTACGTCGAAAATAAATTTATATACGTTTCTTGAATTTATTGCTGGTACATATATGCAAGTCGAACGCGCTGACGATTTAACGATGACTTCATTGTGCCTAATGCATATTCGAAATTTATCTTGTTTGGCAGGATGCGTAATGACGATACTATGCCAGAAACAAAAGCGTTATTCATATAATGGTTCGACTTTTTGATCGGGCAATTATATGAATCGATACTGAATACTGTTTTTTTTTTCGGTTGAAATATCTTAATGACATACAACTATTCTTTAATGTTATTTTTTAATGTTTTTTCGAACTATTGTACTTCAAGTTTACGGTAATGAATACGTCGATTTTAAAAGTAAAGTGAAATATTGTTTGGCTCATTAAATCGAAATTTCGTGTCGTTAAAAGTTCAATTAAAAAATAAATATTGAACGTGCAGTTTTGAAATTTTTGAGATAAAAGGGGAACCAAACATCCAAGAATACCAACGAAACAACTTCAATAAGAATCTTTACTCTTTATAAAACAGCCTCGCGAGAAAGCGAAATCAGCGCGTCGTCGCGCAGTCGCGGTACATACCCTCGTAAAAACCGACGAAGACGAAACACGACGGAGAAAATAATTACGCCTCTCCCGAACCTCCTCCTCCCCATCCAAATTAAAAAAAAAAAAAAACAGTAAATTAACCGAACGTCGTTCCACTACGGCGTCGAGGTATAAGCTTCGCGCGGGGTTTTATTGCGCCGCCGCCACGTTGACACACTTTCGCGGCTCGGATAAATTATTATTTGTTCCCATCTCCACTGCGCCGTGGAAATCCTGAAATTCCGAAGTCGCGCGCGCGCGGGGGAGAAAAATTGCCGGCCCGATGTATAAAAACGTTCGTTTCTCATTTTAACGGGCAGCACGCGCTCGCAATCGCAATGTGGGCTCTCGCTGCTGGCAGCGGCCCGCGATCCGTGGAATGTAAATATCACGCTGCGAGTGGATTTTGCTAGCGGGGACTTTTCGCGCTAAGAGTTATGGCGTTTTAGAGGTCCCTTTGGATTGAACGGTTGTCGGATGATTTTTTAAGATTTTCGCGTTGAGATTTGGCTTTAAATAATGTTAGCAATACCAATTGATATTTTATAAGAAATTTTTTAATAAATCTTTCTTTGTGGAGTTATGGTGTTTATTTTTTAGTCGTCAGAATAAATGAGACGTTGGGTTTCACAACCTGCCAAGTCCTAAAATGAGATTTTGAGAAAAACGCGAAAAACTGACTGTGACTGAAATTTGTAATGACTCGTAATGCACATGTAATAAGAGTTGAAAGGATCTTAACGGTATTTTTTTATTTTATAGTGAAGGCATCAAAGTATTCTTCATTCAAAAACATCAAGCTTTGAAAATAGACTTAACAGGGCTGATTTTTTATTTATGAAGAAAAATTAATTTATGACTTTTTCATGGGTAAAAAATTTGGTTTCTAAATGGAGACTTACTAAACAAGCAGAGGATGATATGTTGTGGTTTATGTTTATAGGATTGACTAATACTGAATTTTCCGATTCAATCAGTAGACTAAATTATCCATCATATAAAAAAGTCTTTTCTTCGATTAGCTGTTAATGATTCAGGCAAAACAGAACGAACGTTTTAACGCTCGAAATATATTAAAGTATATGGAGATGTCAGAAGTCACTTGAGGCTTTCAAATGCTGTCGTTGCCTTTTCGGGCAACATGAAAGCACATCTGCTATCTCAATAACACCGATACCGCGAGCCATGTGCATCTCAGTACTAAAAGTGCATCGCCAGTCTGTTACTACTGTAAGATGCACTGTTCGACGTATATCCACTTAGCTCGGACGTCTCGCAAGATAGACCGAAAATAAATAAAATTCGATCTGTATTATAAATTTAAGCATGACAGTTCTGATATTGAAATTTGCTTACGTGCTGGTACGAGTTTTCAATAATTTTAATAACATTTATTTTTCATCGTTTTTAAAAGTTGACAAATTCATGTTCTTATGGTTTTAAAATTTGTTTCTAACTGTTTTGAATGAAAATCTATTATTAGAACTATCAAGTTTTGTCAAAATAACATTCAAGTACTTTGATTATACAAAACATTTGAATTCATTTAAATATAACTTTCTTATACTAAGCTTATCATCAGCATTATATTGGTTCATTATATTACTCATTGATGCTACGAATAAATAATACATTTTTTTATATGAAAAAAAGTAATAAACAAAAATTCGAATATCAACCATTGGCCGTAAATCCAAATGAAATCATCTAATTCAAATCAAATATCAATTTTTGAGATTGAAATTAATTTTCAAAACAAAGAGAATATAAGCTCTGTTTAATCAAAATCGGCTAGAGCAATCTTAAGTTATTCTCTTCATACATACACATACGTGCGCACGGCTCACGCACGCACGCACACACACACACACACACACACACACACGAACATTTTTTAAAAATATTTCGACTCTAGATGACTCAAAACATGTTTCTATAACATGTTCTCTAGAAAAACTTTTTCTTCACCGCCACAAAGCTCCCACTATAAGGAAGCAAAAAAACAATTAAACAACATTCAGCACTACCCAAAAAGAACAAACTACCACGATCATGACCCCACTTCTCATCCTCAAAACCATTAGCCGACACACCACCTCTCAGCGCAAAAAAAAGCAGCCACCTCACTTCATAAATATCCCACCTTAATCCAGGCTAAATCTCCACGTTTTTCACGCCGCGGCGCGAGAAAGCCGTTAAAGCGCGAACGTCGCGCAGCAGCAGCTGCACACGTGCTTCGCATAATACAAGCCGCCGCGCGCGGCTACTGCACCACCGACCGGTAAACATGCCGTTGAGCACGCGCACACGCGCGGACAGCTTGCCGCGCGCGAGATAAGCGCGAGCTTTGCCGCGATGTTGTACTTGGCGGCCAGAGCGAAAGCGCGAGGAATTTGCCGCGGCAGTTACGCAATCGTCTGTTTTGTTTTGGGAGGGAAATTTTCGTCGTGGGCTTTCGCGTTGTATATATAGGTGTAGGCTTATTGAGCTTTTGGGGTATTTTGTTTTCGTGGTTGGAGTTGATATTTTGCTTTATTGTAGTTCTAGTAATGAAGAATTCGAAACATACCTTATTTTATGTTTTAAGAAAATTATCTCACGTACAGTACGATTAAATTAAGAAATTTTTTTTTTAAATAAAATATTTTTCATCTCATTTTATATTTCATTCCCATTCCTCTCATTCACGCGCATTTTTCTTGAAATTACTTAATACAGAAATATTTCATATTTCATCTCGACTTATGAAATTCTTCATATATAAGTACATGAAAATATAAAACAAATTCATAAATAATTATCCCATCCAACATACTATAAGTTCCTCCAAATACACCAATGTATCTCGATACATGTAACCGCAAACATTAAGCAATGTTTCTTCATAACCCGCGAGCGATCCACATATAGGCGCACGTCGGTTTTCCCAGAACGTTTGCGTTCACACAATGCAAACGGTAGGTACCCCTCCTCGTGTCGTCGACGGGGCCGAACCTCCACGTGTCACGGGCGCGTTCTCTCAGCTCACTTTCATTGTCAACAATTCCGCCCTCCGGCCCGTTTTCCCCTTATCGCGCGCGCGTGTGCTGTCTCTGCCCTGCATTTTGCGCGCTCTCTCTCCCTCGACCGCGTTATTCTTGTTCCTCTTCGTTGTATTGCGACTTCATATCCAGAGAGTGCAATTAGCCTTATGAGAGACAAGGTGCACCTATCGATCCTGGAAATTAATTGGGGTAGCGGCTCGGTTGTTTTGTTTGCGTCCGCGTGCATCAGAATCAGCTGATAATTTTATTAATGACGATACGGTCTTTGGGGGATTAGAGTGGGTAGTCGATATTGGTTAATTATTCTTGGTAATATTATTGGAGGAAAAATGAGAAAATAAACTAAAACAAATAAAAGTTTAGAATAACAATAATATTCTTATTAAAATGTTTTTTATGGGGAAAAAAATTGTTGGTACCACCGATTCTTTTTAATAAAAAACTTTATTTAAAAGTAAAATCATTTCGTATATGTGTAAAATAAATAATGCTTCGAAACATTTAAAAAAATCACGTTACAATTAAAAAAACTACGCGATCGTTTAAAGACATGGACGATTTAGAATACAAAAACTTTCAATTGTTAAAGACCCCCATTAAACTCAAAAATACCGATGATGTAACCTAATAGAACTTAATTCGAAAATACGGTAGCCTATAAATCTACTAAATTACCAAATTGGTAGTGGACGATAGGGATCTCCTTCTTTTCACTCAACTACAATTCTGTGTACGAAACAGCCAACCGTCACCTAAATATCCACAAACCTCAACTCTTCACATCCAACCATACCACCTTAAACAGATACCAAGCATCCAAACCCGCACTCGGCGAATTTCCATGTCAACGCAAATTCCCCTCTCTCTCACCTTCTCATTCCACTCTGCACGACGCAACAACTCGCGCGTCTCTCTCTCTCCTATTGCACTCTCCGCGCTCTCTATACCTAACTAAGGCGAACGTCGCCGCCGTTGCGGAAAAAATCGGCGCGCGCGCGCGGGTCCCCCGCTAAACGCGACGCGCTCTCGTCGCACACGTGAGTCACTCTTTCGCTAGTAGCACTGTGCTCACGTATATACTTACTTACAGTAGAGCTGCTCGCGCTGCTGCATCTCGTCGTCGTGCCCGAGCGGAGAGAGAAAAGAGAGCACACACACGGCGCGCGCGCACGGACGTAAGTACGTGCACGTGCGCGCGCTATACGCTAGCTTCAGTATTGGCAGCGTCGTCGCGGCGTGACTTCCTCAAACGAGCCCCGTGAACCCGAGCGACCGGACGCGCGCGCGCGCCTCGAGTGTGCAGCGCGCGCCCCCGCCGTTCGTTGACAAGTGCGTTTTTTTTTCTTCTTCTTTCGTGAAAAGTATATGCGCGCCAATTTCACGTGTGCCTGATGTAAGAGTGAGCGCGGTATAGGATGTAGAAAAGTGCGCGGAGAAAAGTTTCTTGAAGTTACAATGTGATAAAGCGCGGCGCGCAAGCGGAAAAGTAGTGATATCTGTGCGAGTAATAATTGAATTGGCGGTCGCTTGGTTATTAGTTGTTTGTTCTTTTTCTTTCTCCTAACGAATTTTTCGTCCTACAGATTACGCTGTTCTGGAGTGCAAGCAGTGGTGAATTGGAGTTATAATTGTGCATTAAATTACAGTGACAAGTGAATCAACAGTGCACTCGAGGATTCGCTAAAATATTTGATTTTACAAGTCTTCTTGATGCGTGAGTTTACGGCGGGGCAGTAAAAGCTTCGGCCTCGAGAGATACGAGTGATAATGCACGCAAGATTCGCGAAGATCGTAATTGGCGATGTTTTATCCCTGGCTCAACGAAACACGGTAATCAACAACTGTTTCTCTGTTTACTGATGTATTGTTTGCGAAGTATGCTTCAATTATTATTCTTAGCGCATCGCAATCATGTTGACAGTTTGGTAATGTGCTCTAAATATCATGGCTTTCTTATCGATATTAACTTCTCGTAAAATATGTAGAAGCTTGTTTAGTAGAACGGTATTGATAGTGCAGAAGCGTCAAGAATTATTATGAAAACCAGCACGTTCAAATATGCGTAATATTATTAGTTATACTGCAATGTTTTGGTTGAAATTCTAAACTCTCTTTTCAATAAATGAAACAGAAAAGGATACACGTAACTTTTTAACGAAAGATTGTACTGAGGAAGAAAACATTGGAATGAGTCAAAACAAGAATTAATGTTGTATTAAACGTGCGCAAAGTTCTCAAATCGTACACGAGATCAACTCAGAGTGATTCATCATTGCGTGAAACTGTCGTCGGATTCCGTGACACGCTCGCGCACTTGTTCCAACAAGCCTATGGCAAATTGCAGGAAAATTAACCTCCTTTCTGGGCACGTATGTGCATTTGTCAGATGTGCTCTCCACGAGCAGTAGCCATTTCTCAGGTACATCGAGCAGATAAAACGCATTAGCACTAAAGCCACTGTTATTTACAAAAAAGTTAATAGAAAAGAAATAAAAGTATGAATGCTCGTATGGTTAACTACAAAATTAAAGGTTACTGTTATTATAACTTATATTTTTAAATATTTAACTTTGCGGAATAAAATTTGGAGCAATATAAGTAATCTGTATAGTGTGAGAATTCTTTTTCACAAATATTTTACGAGCGTTATAAAATAACGTTTTTTTTTATTTTTACTATTTGTGTAATAATATGAGCGGATGATCATAGTCAGCTAGTCATATGAAGTCTTAATAATAAGATAGGTACTTTATACTACGTCGCCTAAAATCTTTATACAAAATATTAAGGATTATTATAAAGCGTTTTGTAGAAATATAGTTATAAGAACTAATGATATACGTCCGATCGAGTATTCAGTCAGTTTATTTCATATTAAATACCTTGACTTTACTTCAGTGAATTATATTTTTTAAAGAACTGGCCAGATTTGCGGGCACTTCGCGCACTTTACTTCTTCTTGCCTAAGGTTTTAAATTAAAATTTAAAATTATGTACAACCATTTGTCTACCTATTGAGAAGCATCATCTTCGTATATTTTGATTTGCATTATATTACTTTTGGCAATAATATTTAAGGATATTAAATTTTGACGTGAGAAATAGTCCGGGCGCCGGGGGGGGGGGTCCCGTGTACTTTTTTAGGTCCCTCGGTAACTTTATGTTTTTTGGTATGCTGAATACATTTTTCAAGGTTACCAGGCTGAGAAGTGGTCAGGTTAATTATTAATTAACATTTTGTTATAAACAATATAAAAAATTGTTATATTTTCGATTTAAAACAATTCCAAGCTATTCTCTGTCATTTTCTGAACAAAAATGGTCCTTATAAACTTTTCCCTCCGACTCATAGTTTTCGAGAAAAAAATTCCCAAAGTTTCAGAAAATCACATTTTTTAATCACATTTTTTGAAACTTTGGGAATTTTTTAAGGACCATTTTTGTTCAGAAGATGACAGAGAATAGATTGGAATTGTTTTAAATCGAAAATATAACAATTTTTATATTGTTTATAACAAAATATTAATTAACATTTAACCTGACTACTTCTTGGCCTGGTAACCTTGAAAAATGGATTCAGCATACGAAAAAATATAAAGTAACATTAAGTTATCGAGGGGACCTAAAAAGTACACGGGACCCATCCCTGGCGCCTGGACTAAAACTGGAAATGTGAACAATTGAAATATTTTCAGCTAAAAATGTCTAAATGTGTTCATAATACTTTCTTATTTTCTAGATTTGAAGTTTAAACATTTAAAAATCCGACAGACTTTTAATCAATCACGCATCTTCTTAAGTTATGGAACGTTATCCAAACATATCTTACAGATTATACGAATCAGTTAATCACAATCGTTTTATTTTGGCTCCACTTTCTAGTAATCACTTTTTTAATAGAGCGCCGTTATGGCTATATGTATCACGCGATAAGTACATTATTGATTTCCTTAGCAAGGTAATGACTTGTTCTTTTTTGCATTTATAAAAATCTTACCCAGTGCTTATAGGCTCTGTAGAAAGAACCTCAATAAAAACTGATGAAAAGTTATTCGTATACTAGATGAAGAAAATCGATAATTGAACAACAAGAAATTTCGAATCCGTGAAAATTACAAATCGATAATAAAACCAAAAGTATACATAACAATATCAAAGTGAGTTTAGGTTAAAGTACAGAGGTAGCTAGTGATAAAAGTTAAGGCGAAAATGAGCGGTAACCTGATAGCAAATGAGAATTCAATTCCAGCACCAAAGTAGGGAGATTATTTAAACCAATTCGAGTTCTACCTTGAAACCAACGATATCGAACCTCTTGAGTGATAGGAAGTTTTAGCTATCGAAAAGTTCAATAGGCACTTCATCGAGAATAATAATGTGAGGAAACTTACAAAAGCTCTCAAAAAGAGAACGAAATGTATGACGACTGCGTAACAAAATTAAGAATGGTCAGTCAACGACTGTAAATTCAAAAATGTCAACAGGAATTTCGGTAGCTTGGCATTGTGAAATAAAATATTGACAGATTGAACTAAAACACTTACTTTTACAATTATTCCAATGTACTGATACTAATATGCAAAAACATTGCCAGAACTTTGGTTTCTGGTCTGTCTCAATACCACTTTGACTTGATCACTCTGCAAAACGTATTTATTCGCCAGTCCATTAGTTCTGTTCCGAAACGTTCCTTGGAGCCCGTACCGTATGCACGCGGGTGTGCTCGATTTATGATTTTCATCGATGATGATCTTGCGAAAGCCGCACGCGCAAATCGGAAGGAGAATAGTATGTACGTGTATGCTTTATGGGTGTGGGTCATGAGTGTCATGGTATGTCTCCCTTCTCCTGCCTTTTGTTTCCTGAAAGAGGGAGTTTTGTCATGGTAAGAAAGATTTTCGTGAAAGAAATAAAAAAATATAGTTTGAACAATATACAATATACATACTATAAATATACACTATTTCTGATAAAATGGTCCAAGACTTAATCTGTAGACCAATTTTACTCAGAGATATAGTGTTTTCAATATTTTGCCAGTAGCGTTTTTTGAGGAAACCATGGATTTTCATGGGACGGGGCCTAACTTACTTAAAATTCATGCAGTTATGGCAGGAAGAGTGGAAAATATCAGATTTTCTGAAGCAATTATTTTTAAAATGCTAAAATCCACAAAAAAAAACATAAAAATTCATAAAATTCATGAATTAAAAGTAGTTTTCGATATTCGTGCGCAAAGCTCGATTTTGCACATGCGTGGCAAAAAACGTGTACTCAAAATCTAGCTTTCCACACGTCGTATCAAAAAATACTGTACGCTACATGTTCGGGAATGAGATTCTCGTCTCGTGTGCCTTTCCACGCTCGCTTCGCTCGGGTGTAAACGTCACACGAGACGAAAATCTGCTTTCCCGCACTGGTAGCGTAATGTACTATTTTTCCATAAAAAAAATATTTGCTTGAGGAAATCTTATATTTCCAATTCTTCCTGCCATAATTTAGGCCCCGTTCCATGAAAATCCATGGAATGGTTTTCTAAAAAAACTACGCCACTCGCAAAATATTGAAAATGCTATATCTCTGAGTAAAATTGGTCTACAGATTAAGTCTTGGGCCATTTTATCAGAAATAGTGTATATTTATAGTATGTATATTGTATATGGCCTAAACACCATTTTTTTTTATTTTTCTCAACTAATTTTGGCCGCAAAAGCCACTATGTGTAAGACCCCCTTAAGACATTTGGCATGTAAATCCCCCATTTTTAAAAACCTTTTCCGCATTTCACAATTATCTATCACTCCGTAAAAGTTTTAGGTTAAAATTTGAGTTTATTTTTGTGTAAGTTTTTTCTTTTTGGCATTAACAATTAATTTAATAGAATAATCAATTAATAAGTTTGACGAAGCTTAGTATCTATAAATTAGCAGCGGGTTTTTTTGGTTTCGTTTCGCGTGTGCGAGCTTCGAGTAACTGGGATTAATCGCGGTGGCTCACGCAAAAGTTGGCGGGTAATGACGCGATTGTGACGAAAAGTTAGTTGAAAACGTTGGTTCTGGGGGGGGGGGGGGAGTTTGATTGGAAGAGAGTTGACTTTCACATTTTTGTTTCAAAGAGAATGAACATTTTGTGCTTGTTTGGGTGGAAGATAATACTGAATTTTTTATTTCGAAGTTTGAATGGCATTCCAGATTCCTAGAGATAAAAGCATCTTATTTAAAAATTTGTACCATGGATATTAGAAAAATTATGGATAAATTTTTTTTTTTTTTTAAATGAAAAAAGACATTCTAACACTGTTAATTCCGTGAAATACTTAAATTTAACAGAGGTGGTAAAATTATAAATAGCTTAATTGCCTCACAATTGCGAAGACATGTTGTACAACTAACAACGTTTGATGAAAATCACTATGATCGCTATCGCTACACATTTATTATTTTAGGTCACCATACACTCAGAAAAACGATCCTCCTGTCTTAAAATAAAATTCCTCCCCAGAAAATCTTCGTGCGACAAAAAAGGATTCCTCCTGCGCGAAAAATCATCATCTTTTGGCCCTATTTTTAGCGAAAATTCTCTTCCGACAGGCAGATTCTCGTTGATACAAGAAGATCGTTTTCTGAGTGTAGATAGCGGCGATATAACTTCATAATAGTTGGAAGTAATAATATTTTCATCTTTAAAATAATAAGTAATTCGCTTTATCATGTTAATTTATAAAAAATAACAAAGATAAAATTCAACTTAATTATACTTTTACAAAGGAATAAATACAAAATGTTTCTAATGAAAAATGGACGATTAGTATCTCATATATAAATATCCATCTTTTAATTAACTCTTGCAAATTTTGAAAATCTCCCTTATACACTTTATCGCTTCAAGTTTATCCTGATCGCTCTCCTCTCCCTACACACACCAAAGAGAATCTCTGTTGAACCTCCGGCCGACCAACAACGACGACTGGCTCAACTCACAAAGCAGTATAGCTTATCGAAAGCGCTTTTCGTCAACCAAGCAGACACCGTTAAGTCTCCTTCACTTCCCTTTGCGTTACGTACCCCCACGCACCGCATGCACGCACCGTTCGTTTTCGCGCAATTAGTTTACACATCGAGAGTTTTGCGCGCACCGCACGAGAGTCTTGAAAATTCCCAGAGTCGCTCGAGCGAGGGTATACGTGTGGGGGGCTTTCTCTTTGCGAAGGCGGTGGATATTTTTTCGGGGCTCTGATCCTTTGTCGTGTGTCGCTGGGTACATGAGGTTGCGAACTATTGTTGCGTTTGGATAAGAGCGGTGTGTGTGTAGGGGTAGAGTTGTCTTTGAATGCAATGGCTTTGTTTTGATGTTTACCTGGTGAAGTGAAGTGTGAAAAAGTAAGGCTGGTTTTTAATGATATTTTAGTTTTTATGTAATGTCTAAGTTAAACGTAAACGTTTGAACAATTGTCAGTACGAATAGAGTCATCTTTGAAATCATTTTAATTTAGATCTAATCATTCCGTAAAAAGAACAAGAGAATTTTGAGTATTAGCATTAATATTAACGTCCAGTTTATCGATTGTACAGATGTTAGTTAACATCAACATTTCATAGAAAACTGGCCAAAAATCCAAAACATCTACCCAACAAACACCTTCAAAGATAAACCAATCATTGACAAACTTCTCTATTGACTCTTTCCCTCCGATAAATCAAACGCGCCCCACGAGAAAAATGAACACCGACGTCGACGGCAGATGGGGTCGAACTTCCTAAATCACAGGCGAAAAATGCTCGTCGCCCGTGTAGGCATGTTCGCGAATAATTTTAATGGTCACGTATACGCGCATGCCACGTGCCGCTCGTGCGTCACGAGTTGGCGGCCGGCCGAGAAAACGCGCGAGTCCGTTGGTTCTGAGGTATTCTCCACCTGGTGGAGGATTAAATAGATATGGAGGTATATATGGAAGTGGTAAGGTAGATGCTGAGTTTGGATGAAATTTTATTGGTAACTCGTATCGATGAGTTATGTGATAATTTAAAAGGAATTTTTGTAATTGTAGTTTTTCTCTTGGAAGACGTTGATGTTAGTATAAAAGTAAATGATGGAAGGTACTTTTAAAGAAATTAGAATATTTTTAATTAGGTGACAGTTGAAGACCTTTATTTAACAACAGCATTTCTAGAAGTATCCATGTACGTAACATCGTATCGTGTGTTGGTTGATAAAATACTTTTTATTGCAGCGTCAAATGATTGCTGATTGCATCGGATGAAGTAAAAAGCCAATTCATTGGCACGTAGCTTCCCCAAACTTAATTTACTGATTCCTTTAATTAATTTTTAATTCCAACATTTGAAATTTAATACTTTCTTTTGTACGGTGAGACCATGTTAAGTTATTTGTCACTTTTGTGAAAGCTACATCTGTTCTAAATTTCAAGACGATGGGTAATCTTTAATCTTGTTATCGTCCGACAACGAAAACGCAAAGATTTTCTAAAATAATTTTTTTTCTTTTAAACAAATGAAGATAATCTCTTGCAATTTTAACCAAATATAGTCTTCAATGAGTGTAATGAGTGGTTAAAATTTTAACTCGATAAATCAAGTATTCTCTGAGTAAACGAAAATTGTTTTAAAAAATGTTTAACCTCAAATATCTTTGGTCGTGATAGATTGATCTTTTTGAGCAACGAACTCGATCTGAAGATATATAAAAGCTACATATGTGCGAAATTTCAAGACGATTGCATAATTTTTACTCTTGTTATCGTGCGACAACGAAATATGAGTAATCTGTATAAGTATGAGAATTCTTTTTTACACATATTTTAGAGCATTATAAAATAACTTTTTGTAGTTTAAGGTGACCTGAAATTTTCTTATTAACAGTGGTGTTCTATGTTGAATAAATACCTACGAGTTTTAACCATTTTTTTTTATTTTTACTATTTGTGTAATCATATGAGCGAATGATCAAAGTCAGCCAATCATATGAAGTCTTAATAATAAGATAGATACTTTTTACTACTTCGCCTAAAATCTTTATACAAAATATTAAGGATTAGTATAAAGCGTTTTGTAGTAATATAGTTATAAGAACTAATGATATACGTCCGATCGAGTATTCAGAGTCAGTCTATCTTATATTAAATACCTTGACTTTACTTCAGTGAATCATATTTTTTAAAGAACTAGCCAGATTTACGGGCACTTCGCGCGCTTTACTTCTTCTTGCCTAAGGTTTTAAAGTAAAATTTAAAATTACAACCATGTGTCTATCTATTGAGAAGTATTATCTTCGTATATTTTGATTTGCATTATATTACTTTTGGCAATAATATTTAAGGATATTAAATTTTGATGTGAGAAATAGTCCGGGCGCCAGGGCGGGTCCCGTGTGCTTTTTTAGGTCCCTCGGTAACTTGATGTTACTTTATGTTTTTGGTATGCTGAATACATTTTTTAAGGTTACCAGGCCGATCTGAAGATATATAAAAGCTACATATGTGCGAAATTTCAGGATGATTGGATAATTTTTACTCTTGTTATCGTGCTACCACGAACACGCAAATTTTTCCTAAATTAATTTTTTTTTAAAAAACAAATGAAGTTAATCTCTTGCAATTTTAACCAAATATAGTCTTCAATGAGTGCAATGAGTTGTTAGAATTTTAAGTCGATAAATCAAGTATTCTCTGAGAAAACGATTCGAAAATTTAAAAAAAAAATTTTTAACCTCAAATATCTTTGGTCATAATGGACTGATTTTTTTGGGCAACGAACTCGATCTGAAGATATATAAAAGCTACATATGTGCGACATTTCAGGACGATTGGATAATTTTTACACTTGTTATCGTGCGACAACGAAAACGCAAATTTTTCCTAAAATAATTTTTTTTCTAAAAAAGAAATGAAGATAATCTCTTGAAATTTTAACCAAATATAGTCTTGAATGAGTGTAATAAGTGGTTAAAATTTCAAGTCGATAAATCAAGTATTCGCGGCGCGCAGTCCTCGGGCCTTGGGGCAGTTGGGGCTCGGGTTCTGCTACTTTTGCTACTTGGTTAGCTGGGTGCATATATATAAATGCTGTGCACGGGTGGTTGATGCCCGCCCGACTTTTGCAAAACCGAGATGAAGCCGAGGTTTCTCCTGGTCAGGTCGGGCATCAACAACACATGCAGAAGATAATAAATCCAAGAAAATATAGCTGTTTGTGAATTTAAGTATGTTTTTCCTTTTTTTGAGTCATGAGTTATAAGTTATAAAATAAAATTATAATTTTGTATACTAACATATAGACATCAAATAAGAAATATAAATAAAAAAATTTCTATTGTAATTATCGCAATATATTTATTTTTTAACATTAAACTCCTTAAATGTAAATATGTCATAAAATTTACTTTTTGATATATACTATGCGTAAAGTACTTACTTTATGCATAGTATATATCAATGTAATATAATAAATAATAGTCGGAAGGTGGGGCGGTAAAGCGCTGGGGAGGGTGGGGGGTTCGGGGGGCACAGCCCCCCGGCCTTTAACAAAGTTAATAAAAATCAGATAAATAAGAACATTTCCTTATATAGAATATTGTTATTATTTAATCAAGAATATTTAATACAAGTACAAAAATTATAAAATACGATTCTTTGCAATTTTTTTTTTAATTTCTCACAAGAAATTAAAATTTATGAAAGTGAAATGTCAAATAAGGTGCATAACTTTCCGCACCCGTGTCAAAAAGTACTAGTTAATTTTATGAAAAATATTTTAATTAATAAACAAATAAATTGAACACAAAATATAACAAAATAAAATTAATAGAGTTTAAAATTGAATATTTAAAAAGCGCGTGGTTTGCTATCCGATAGCAGATGAAACTAACCTATAATATAGAGAAGTGTTATTATCATAATTTTTATTTATTTTCGGTCGTTTGTTAATTGTTTACAAAGTTTTACTTCTTTTTTTGTTTATTCTCATATGTAAAACAACATTTCAGAATAGTTTTGGTAGATAATTAGCGTTAATTACGTGCCTGTAACTTAAGTAAATTCATTATTTCACGGTGTCACACAGTGCTATAAAAATTTTTTTTAAAAATTTCGAATCGCGTTTTCTCAGAGAATACTTGATTTATCGACTTGAAATTTTAACCACTTATTACACTCATTGAAGACTATATTTGGTTAAAATTTCAAGAGATTATCTTCATTTCTTTTTTAGAAAAAAATTATTTTAGAAAAAATTTGCGTTTTCGTTGTCGCACGATAACAAGACTAAAAATTATCCAATCGTCCTGAAATTTGACACAGATGTAGCTTTTATATATCATCAGATCGAGTTTATTGCCAAAATACGGTCGATTACGAAAAAAAATATTTGAGGTTAAAAATTTCTTTAAAAATTTTCGAATCGCGTTTTCTCACAGAATACTTGATTTAGCGACTTAAAATTTTAAACATTTATTACTCTTTGTAAAATATAAAATTGTATAATAATAATTGCTTTTTAATGATAAAAAATAGAAAGAGTAAAAATAAAGTATTAAATTTTAAATATTGGAATTAAAAATTAATTAAAGGAATCAGTAAATTAAGTTTGAGGAAGCTACGTGCCAATGAATTGGAAGCGGTTTTCTTTTATTCATTAAAAAAAAACTCCTGACATGGCTGACGAGGAGCGTTACAGAGATAATTGTTGTAAATCTACGTTTTATATTCTAAAAAAAAACAAGGTATTCCTGGGCCCGCTACCGCTCCTTCCCTCAACTTGTCGGGTATTCGTTGGCCGCTCTGGAGTGGCAACAAATACCCGGAACGCCGGATCACCAGCTTAGGCGAGTCTGTTTTAGAAACTACATTAAAGAAAGGCGAGTACGATCGAGTCAAAGTACCAGATTAACCGGATATCATTTATCGTCGTCAACTGCGTGGCAGGTTCGTTCAGTTTATTGCCCTTGCCAATATCCACCGTTATAAGATTTCAGCATTAAAAATTACTCTTTGTAAAATATAAAATTGTATGATAATAATTGCTTTTTCATGATAAAAAGTAGAGAGAGTAAAAATAAAGTATTAAACTTTAAATATTGGAATTAAAAATTAATTAAAGGAATCAGTAAATTAAGTTTGAGGAGGCTACGTGCCAATGAATTGCCAATGAATTGAGTCCATTTTTTATAGTGCTGACATTTTTTATTGATTAAATTTTAACATAACAGTTATTTATTAAAATGCTTTCTTCTATCATCACTACAAATAATTTTTAGTAATTAAAATGATAATAGTAATTTAACATTCAACTGAGGAGAAAATGTAAAATGTTTTTATAAAAAGCTACACTTCTTGATTCGATACTTTATAAAATGAAGTAGCATGCGAAATAAATAGCAATCAATCTAAGTGTCTGCTTCTGTAATTTACTTAAGTTATACATGCATATAATTTTTTAAGAAAGGTATATTGATCGGGCAATCCTTTGTTTTACTCTCCATCTGTATATGGCTAAACGACCATACGTTAGTATATCTATATGCATAAGTTCAGTCTATTGAATCAGAAATACATGATTACCATTTTATCAATTTTACTCTATCATATCTGTGCTAATTAATAAACAGTATCATGGCTTATTGCTTATGTGATTAATAACATAGAAGTTTGAAATGCATACTTAAGTATGCATATGTTTTTAAAACTTATTCAAGTGAAAAACATTTTTCTCGTCGCTTGAAAATCTTTTATTTTTCGAAAAAGCAATTTTCCTTTGGCAACATAATATAACAAACATAATGTTAAGTTATAGGTGGTCACAAAAAATAATTATGTGAATGAGAAATTGAGAATGCATATATAATCTAAACAGAAAATATAGAATAACTACTTGATTCATATAATTTTTTGTAATATCTTTTATTATGGAATTATTCTCTAATAAGATCTATAATATATTTATGAGTATACTTATTTTTATCTTTAAAAATAAAGTTTCTAACAGAAAATAAATACTTGATGCACTTCGTACAGTTGAGCCACATACAGATTTACACTATTACAATTCATTTTGGTTACCAATCACTTAAGAACCTTGAATTAATTTAAATAAAATTATTTTTAGAATTTAAACAAAAATTCTCGCACGTCCCGTGTCTACATAGATTCCCACATTCTTATACATAACATTCTAAACGCTTTATTACATCCAAATTCCCAACCAAACGCCAACTCTCCCCCCCGAAACTCATCCCATAACCGCTCGACTTTTCATCGACTCGAAACTTGGCCAGCACCGCATAACAGCTCTTCGATTCTCACCTGTGCGCGCATCGCTACTCGCGCTCTCGGGCGATAACGCGCGGGCGCGCGCGGGGGCGGGGGAGACAGGTCCTCGCCTTATGCTCGCCTCGCGCACATACGTATACGCGCGGCGAGCGTTTCCGGCTGGCGCACGCGCGCGCGTTGCCGATCGGCGCGCCGCCCGCAAAACTCGTTCGGCCTTCCACGCGGCTGCGGCGCTGGAATTCGCGCGTTTGATACGAGAGAGAGAGAGAGAGGTAGATCGGTTTCGGAAAAGTGAGTGTTTTAAAGGATAGTGCGAGTGTTGGACAAGTGTAGAGATGGAGGGAGAGAGGGAGGATGTTTGATTTTATCGGCGGAGTTGTCGTGTGCTCAGTGTTTTGATCAAGTGACAGGCTGAGAGGTCGAGATTTTTTGTGATATTATTGGGAATTGTTCAGGAATCGTGTGTGGTGTATGTGAAAGAGGATTGACGGCGGATGGAATAATAGTATTAGCGAGTATATCGGTATCGCTTGTTACGTTGACGTGACGTGACCATAATGCCGTTCAATTAGCACATTTTTAGGATCACCTGTTATCTGGCCGAAGATAACCACTTGTTGATTCAACGCTAGAGCGCTTTTGTCTTTCTTAATAATACCATTTTGCGCATTTGCTCGATCCAAAGAAGAAAAAAAAATGGTTAACGTTGCTGCCAGGAACGAGATCGGTTTACTAGATTACTCATATACCGCTGTATTCTTTATTATAATAATTGGTACTGATGCCTGGCTTTTTTTGTACACTAAATAAACACGTATATTGTAGATGACGAAGCTTAATGGTAATATTTGAATTGAGTCAGTTGTGTTTCTTATTTTAATTTTTTTACGGTTTGACAGTGCTTGGTAATCCAATAATATGAATATATTAAAATTTAGAATAATAACTCGAATAAACAACATTTACGGAAGAAATTTATTCATTTGCATAAGTGGAGAAAAACGTTGATAAAATATTTTTACTAAAAGTATTTATGTAAGTCGTAAAAATTATTTGACTCTCTCTAATATACATTGGATCGAATGCGCAAAAATGACGATGACGCAAGTGTATCGTTCGCATGGTGATTACAAAACTTTAGCGATGCAAAATTCACTCGTTTGCACAACTGTCCAAGCTGTAGCTCCGAACTGACATTTCTAAGCAATTTGCCGCAACATCAATTTTCAACTTTTCTAAAATTGATCGTAAAAATAGATTGTTTTCCTCAGAATTCACTTGTCATATAACAACCGACCGCTACAGTAACATTCAATGCAATTATTTATCAAAACATTTTAAATTGAAAATAAATTGACAATCATGAAACGTAACGGAACTCTCCTCGAGTTCGATTTCGCGAACCACTCGAAAAAAATTCCAACCGACGTGTATACGAAAACCACCGAGAGGCAGCACACTTTCATTTTCATAATCTAGACCTCTCAAGCCAGTCAGGATAAAAGTCCTGTGTCCAGACACAGCACACACGTATACATATACCTTATACACATGCGCGCGCGCGCGGATGACATCACTCTTCGTCGCCTCGCGAAATCGACGCACGAGCCGAGATTCCGCGCGCGGCGACGTCGCGCGAGGCGCTTCTGAAACTCTGTCTCGCTTGCTCGCGTGAGTGAGCGCGCGAGAGGCTAAATTTAGCGTATGATCAACCGGTCGTTCGCGCGCTATCGGGGGACGCATAACGGCCCGATAAAAGTTGCGCGCTCGGCGACACGGGCGCGTACGAGAGAGGGAGGGAGGGACTCTTCGTTCCTCCTGATTCCCCCAAGGCTTTTTGCTACTTTCTTTCCACCTCCTCTCTCGCTCCTCTCTTTATTGTTACGGCGGTCTTCGTTACTTTTCGTCGCTCCGCTAATGAAAGCCGACGCTTGGTTTCTCTGCTTTTATTCAATCTTTCAATTTGCCAATTTACTTAATTTAGCGATTTTTAAATTCTTTTTTTTATTTATTTTTGGATATGGAGAGGAAATGTTTTAATAACTAAAGAAGGAAAATTTTTCAATTCTAGTGTTAAAATGTCGCGTTAGAATAAATGAATTTGTATGGAAATATATTCGTAAAAATATATAATACTAATTGTATCGGTAATTTATTTGTTATCGTACGCGTTTACAGGTTTACGTCATATTTTTTAATAACAGAATATTAGTTACCTATATCTATATGCTATTTGTTATCATTACAAGGCCGCAATCAATTTTTATTACGATAAATTTCATACACTCGTTCCAATTAATATTTACAATTCAAAGTCGTTTCGAAACATTTAAAAATGTTGTAAACTATACACTATACCATTACAACCTAATTTATAAAAATTAACATTTTTCAACCTACATACTTACACATCATCAGTTCTGTCCAAATGTCACATAATATAAAATCTGTTAAAAAACCGATTAACAGAAGCCGTACCGAATTACCATAAAAACGTGAGTCGACTTTACCGTTTCTCTCTCACTTTCTTCTTCGAAAATCCTTATCCCCCGTCTCTGTCCTTTCTGCTGCAACGTCTCTCTCCTCCTTTTCCTCGCACTCCCCTTCTCTCTCTCTCTCTTTCACGGGCTAATCCTCTCTCGCTCTCCGCGTGTCTCTCTCTCTCTCTCTCTCTCTCTCATTTATATGTGCAAAGTCGACGAGGGCGAAGAAGACGCCGGCGGCTCGCGCTCGGCGACGAGGTTGGAGAGGAAGTGCGTTAGTCGCGCACCTCGACTCGAGGCTTGAGGAAGAGGAGAGATGGCCGAAGACGTCCAGTGGGAGACCGTCGAAGTCGGCAGCGTCGTTTGCTACGAGCGCGAGGGCGAGCACAGGGCCAAGTGTCGCGCTTGTTACTACTCTGGGTGAGTGTGCGTATGTGTATGAGAGAGTGACTTTTTGCGAGAGGAGGAGGAGGAGAAGGAGGCAATTTACGACGGCTCGTTTACTTTTATTGGCGCGCTGTTGGGTGTGAGTGTATTATATTGGCAGAGGAGAGCTGAGAGTCGATATGGCGAGCTCGACTGTATTAAGAGGTTTTCCAGATAAGGGAGCTGGAGGGTCCTGATTTGTCGCTCGTTTGTATAGCGTGCGGCTTGAGTTCACCTGAGATAAAGTCTTTGATGTGTCTTAGAGATTTTAGAAATATTTATTGTAAGAAGAGGAGAACATTTTTTTAGTATATTTTATGTCGGGTGTGAGTTTTTTTTTTTATTTAATTTTGATATTTTCAAAGAAGCTAGAAAATTATAGTGTATTTTATATATACGAATAAAACAGCAGTCCATCACTTGTAGCGTGAAAGAATGAACATCGATGACACAGAACTCAATCACATCTTAATATTTTTTTTGGGGTCAAGCTTTCTTTAAGACTATTAGCGCCTATCTAAGGATTCTCCTCCATTCTACAGACCTTATTACAATTGAACCAATAAGTCGAGAATCGATAAAAAAAAAACAAAATGGTATTGTACCCTGATTTTTTCGTTTGTTTATTCGAATAAATAATAGTAAAAGAAACATAAGAAAATTTCTTTTACATACTTGTAAAAATGAAAGCACCATCAAAATTAAAAAAGCTTTTTTATAACTGAGTGCGTAAAACTCTACTTTAGATACCTGTTTAGCGTGCGTAAAATACCCCCTTTTTCACTAGTGCGTAAAGTGTTTCATTGCGCACTCGGTGCGTAAAGTAGTGCATAAAGTTAGTACTTTACGCACTTTTGAAAATCAGGGTATGTACATACATGCTGAAGAGGCATCTAACATAGAGTTTCACGCGCTCAGTTATAAAAAATAGTAAACGCAACACGTGCCGAAAGCAGGCGTGTTGTGCACAAACTATACCCGTGCAAAGAACGCCTACTTCACGCACTAGTTACGAAATGTACTATTTACGACCTTGCCGATAATCATAAAACTTAATGTGAATCATCTTAGTTTTCAACAATGATGCAATTATACTTACTATCCGGCCCAATGTCAAAAATGTTACAGTTTTTTGCACCGGAAAAATGCAAATTCTTTTGTTCGCAACACGCATGATCATCGTCCGCGAAGTGCTGCACAAAAACAGGAATTCCCGAACAAGAGCAACAAAAAAAAAAAAGAAGAAATCAGCTCGAAAATAAAGCATAAAATTACCATATACACCGTAGCTGAAACTGACTCAGTAGTCGACCAGTTTCTGCTAATAGCCTGACATCATCTCGCCTCCTCCCCTTGGCCGTGTACAGCTCACTCCGCCAATCTAGCTTACCACTCATCCGCGAGCGCGAGGCTTCGTCGAAAAAAACATTTGCTCAGCTGCATAAACCCCGTGTGTCTTAGACAGACTCGTGTTTTCGCCCGTCTAAAGTTCGAATTATTTTTGGCGGATACAACGGGTGTCAGTGTTCTCTCTCTCTCTCTCCCTCTTACTCTCTCGTCTGTGCCCTCAGTCCCTCGTAATTGGTGCGAGACGTTTCCGTCCAATTACGAGGCGACACGAGTGCGTATAAGAGAGCGAGAGAGATGCTAATCGACAGCTGCAGCAGCAGCGCCAAATTTCACGCAAGAGAGAAACGAAAACACACTGCGCTTCGCTCTATCCTTGCACGAGGTGGACGACAAGGTCGTGGGGTTTGCGAGATGTATTTTTTACTTGTGGTTCAAGGCTACGGCCAGGGGAGATTCTTTCGCGAGTGTCTGGGTGAAGGATTGTGTAAGGAAGTGAACGTTTTCGGGGAGTTTCGCGAGATTTATATGCGTCTGAGCGAAGAGTTGGGCTTGTATTTTCTTGGCTAATATTGTTACTATGCAGTGACCGTGTTATTGTAATACTTGAAAATTGGGCCTCCAAAGATTCACAATAATACAAATGATCATTATATTTTTAGAAAAAAAAGTAACAGAGCTTATCTGATACACATATAGTTAAGTGATATTCTTTTTTTTACAATTAGTAACCCCGACAATCTAAACCCAACATCGACGAAACATGCATTAAATTTATCTCGAATCGCTCTCTCCATCATTTCGTCATCTCTCGTATATACACCGCTCCAACCCCAATCAGACACGACGGTAAAAGGCAAATCGCATAAATTCAGCCCATACCTAGGTCGTCCGGAAAAAAAAATTTCAAAACACAAAAGCGGCACTCTAACGTCGTGATTCATACTATCGCAATTCCCGTCCGAGAACGAGACTAAACGGCGCGCGCGTGCGATCTGATACACAGTACCTCTCATGCCGCGTGTGTGCATAACTCTCTCTCTCTCTCTCTCTCTCTCTCTGTACCGTGTGTAACCTCGTGCGCACATGTGGCATTAGAGGAGCCAATCGAAGCTGTATCCTTTCCCCGTTTCCCCTTCGATGCATGTGTATAATAACGCGAGGGAGCGCGTCGTGCGCCAAGTATCGCAGTCACGTGCCCGGGACACAAACGGCCGCCAAAGTTGTTGTAGTATCTGAAGCTGGCGCGGTTACGTGCATGTGAGAGCAAATCTTTATATTTTTTTTTTGTTTTTGAGCCCCGAGGGCCGCACGCGCGGGTACGATTAGATTACGAATTATCGCGCGGACTCAGTGGGATGGGTGTAATGAGGGGGGGGGAGGGGGTATAGGGTTAATTGGTGTGCATTGTATCGAATGTGGTGATATTTAGTATGAGAGGCGATGCGTTGATTTTTTAGGCTCCAAAATTTTCGTCATTCATTCGTCCATGATTCTGCATTTCTGCAAAGCTCGCCCGGTGATGGTTTGACCCGTTCACTTCGAGCGTCATATGATTCAAGGGAATCCCAATCGTAAAATCTTTACAACGCTATGTAGGCGATTCTATTGAAATATATTTTTTATGTTTGCTGGACGGAAATGTCTTAATCAAAAGTCACCTGTAAAATATTTCAGTGTCATCACGAGTCATAGCTCTGGACGTCACTTTCTTCGAATACTTTATCTACTTTGGGCACGTGTAACATGAAAAAAAAAAACAGGTTTAACTGATTTTTTTAAACCATCGTCACCTTTGTCTTTTATCTAAAAAATTACTCTATACAAGCTGTCGGAAACATTCAAACATATCGATTCAACTAACTTCTTAGCCATCAATCGAAGGCATTACCAGAACCCAAGAAACCTCATATAAATCTCCTCCTATCCTTCCACTCCACTAACCATCAAACGGTCATTCGACTCGGATGCACTCGTCTATATACGCTCGCTTTTCCGAACGCATCTCCCGCGCTTGCGTCGGAGACGCACAGATAGCGCGGCGGTTATTCACTCTGCGCGCGACCGCGATTAATCGGCTCGCGCCTTATCGCCGTTTGTCGCCGGGTTCACGCTCAGCTGTTCGGTTATCTCGCGCGCGTTCCCTCTCTTTTCTAGCCAGCGTGGTTCTGCGCTGCTCGACAGTAACACCGTTAAAATTTTAACGCGTGGTGGCCGCGTCGAGTCGCGTGTGTGTTATTTTTCGGATGGTGTCTGGTGGATTAGATCGGAAGCTTGGGATTTGGGAAGTGGATGGCGTATTAAGGTGGTTTGTTGGATGAAGTTGCTGTTTGCGATCGTGGAGATTTGGTTTAATCCAGATAGATATGAGTGTAGGTAGGTTTGCGAGATAAGATAGAGGACGGAAATATGGGATAGGCTATCTTCGTATTCTGTCTAAATGTTTTTTTTTATGTCTTAATAGGTGGTTTTATCTATTGAATAAAATCTCGTATTTATTTAGATTTTTGTATTAAACATTGCGAAGTAAAAGTCAGTGTGGGTGCAGTATACATGTAAGAAATCACATTGGGATGTGTATAATGCTCAATCATTTTTATGTGCAGCGCGGTGAAAGTTGCCAATCGGAACGCGATCGGCGCAAAGTATGTTTCGTCGAAGCTTACCAATGAGCGAATTTCGAACGGTCAATTGTCTTTTTTCTCGCGGATTATTGTGGCTCGAATATAATCACGAATGTTTTCCTTTTTTTGCCTTTTTTTCGTAACACGAGTCACGAGTGTTTTGGTTCTTTTTTCGTCCGGTTTAAATTGCATTAATTCGTTCAATAGAATTGTTGATTGCACTTTGCGAAGGCCTTGCAGACAACAACTTTAGTCGAAAGTCATTATTGGTTTTAATTAGTTAACTCTGTAAGGTGGGTGCTTTCGGTAGTTCAATATTGTACAAAAGATCATAACCAATGGCTGTAATTGTAATGTAACAATATTAAATCAGTATTGAAAAATTATACATATAATTGATTTTTCAAATGATATTGAATTACTTTTGAGAAGACAATGAAGTATTTCTTGTTTTAGTTAATCTCGAATGTATGCCATTAATTTAAAAAGAAAATTAGGTTAAATCAGTACACAGCTGCACTAAAACCAGGCAGTGTAATTAATTCCAACTAATTATTCACTTTCTTCCGATAAGATTAAGTAAGAATTTCCATTTCAGCCTGATACATATTACAAAAACTTAATTTTCACAAAATTTCGTTCTCGCGCGTACTGCAACAATAATAAGTTAAAACTTCAACACTGCCATTCTTTAAGTAGCAATTAAATAAACATTAGTCAGCAATTTAAGCACAATATAATATATTCATAATACAGTGAGTCATAAAGACAATCTCGACATTTGCATTCGAAACAGCACACATCACCCTCCGACCACATTTCACCAAACAAACCTTCATCATCATCATACCTTCACCTGGCCACTTTGACGAACCACATACATTACTCGCAACGAAAATCCCCGACCCTTTATATTTCCTTAAAAACACAAAATACGCAACGACCTCTCCACTTCGCTTCCTCAAACTCACACAAAAAACCCGAATACCTTCGTATACACACCGGCATGCCGCTCTCGCCAGAAAAATCCCGACGATTTTCGCATACACGCGCGCAGGAAATTCTCCCTTCCTCTCCTTCGCTGTCGCGACGACGACGCTGTATAGATATCGCACGCGGGACAATGCCTCGTAAATGTAAGGCAGAGCCGAAGGTCGGGCCTTCGTTCTTTATCTCTCTCTCTCTCTCTTGCTTTTTATGCCTTTTTTTCGTCTTGACTTTGACTCGAGCTCGCTCGCTTGCTTTTTGCTCGCCTCGTCCCCTTGGACGAGATGCGCAGTCCGAGTGAAGTTTGCGCGGCGGTGAATATTGAATCGCTCATGAAGTTTCCGCGAGAGTGGTAGCCTTGTCCCGCGTGATCGGTGTGCTGGGAAGTCAGTTTTTAAGCGAAATGTATGTATATTTTTATCATTCTTATGTATGCTTTTGTAAGAAAATGATGTTGAATATTTTACAATAATTAGCGTGGTATTGATACTTTGCTAAATTCATTATATACGAGATAAAAAGCTGTTTAGCACAGACTTTTGTTTATTCACAAAAAAAAAAGAAAATTACATTTCATTTCACATGAAAAATTTTTTCACACTCGATGCACAAGTATATCTAACGATCTAATTAGCATTAATTAAAGAATCAGTTTCGCCGAATGCAACCGCACAAATAGGGTCACTATATTTGCGCAACGAAATGCTCGATAATTGAAAGGCGATAAAGCGCAGTAGAAAGAGGCTAGACACTGGTCAGACACGGCATATCAAATATCGCGCTTGCGCACCGTTCGACCATCAAACTATCCTCGTTATATACCCACCACATTACCACTACATCATACACGCGTTACATAAGCCTCATCCGGCCGATAAAAAGTTCTCTCCTACTTATATACCCATACAGACTCTTCGCAGACTCACTTATTCCAACTCCGACCTCGTGACTCTTTCTCTGTCGAGCCAACGTACTCGGCAACAATTCGCTCGTTAAAGAGCCGGTTGTCCTCTCTCTCTCACACTGTCCGTTCCAGCATCTACACGGCCACTCTCTCATTTCCATAGAGTGCGCGCGTATATACATGTGTGTGTGTGTGTGCGCTGCTGCTGAGCGGCGAGTGCGCGCGCGTGTAGCCGCTCGGCGCAGCCGGTCACGCAGTCGAAACTCGGACGCGCCTCGACGTGGAAGGCAGAGTAGGCGTTTGCGCAATCGTCTGCGAGCGCCAACGGCACTGTGTGCGTGTGTCGTGTGTGAGTTATTCGGCCACGTGCGCGCATGCGCTCCGGCGTGCAACAGCTGCGAGTTATATAGCGAGCGAGCGGCTTTGTTGCTTGGCGTGCGCGGTATTTCGGGTTCTTATTAGATTTTTCTTTCTTAATACTTTAAATATATATACGAGGTGATGATAATTTTGTGATATAGATTGTATATCGAGGTAGTGATTTTATTCGGTGTAGGTTTGGTTAGTGTATCGATGTGTATGTGTGGGGGTATGTAGTTGGTTGGTAGTAGTTGGAAGCAGTTGGAGTTTGTTATTTTTGGTGCTCGGCGGCGTATGTGTGCACGCGTATGTAAGATACGTGCAACAAAGAGGACATGAGGGAGAGAGAGGGAGATTATTTTTGCGGAACTCGTGCGATTGCTGAATAAAGATAGAGAAGTGCAGTATAATATAACCGATGTAGAGCACAAAGCGGAGCGTTGTAAACAGAATTATCATTGGTCTGATGAGTTTCATTGTTTTTCAAATTGCATGTCTGGTAGAGTGCAATGAGTCGCGTATCTGCTTTTAAAATTATATGTATAGCTAATTGATATGATAAACATTTACACATTATTTTGAAAACGATTTTCGTATATAGTTTAATAATTATAAGAATCGTAGGTTCAATTTGGTTCGAAATTAATGGGTTTTGTATAAAAACAAGTATTGCAAGTGATTATGGAAATGTATTTTTGATTTGCAAATTGGGAATGATTACATGTGCTGCTCAAGTGGTTATCAGTGTTCGAAAGTAGGTCCTGACCAAGGTTTGCACTTTTTTTTTTTACTGGAGGTCATTTCTGAATACAAATAAAATGCTATTTTTGAAAAGAAAAAAATATTCTTTATTTTTTAAAATTAATGTCAGAAATATTTTCCTTTAACCGTATTTTATAACTGTGTATTTAATAACATGAAATTCATTAGCTGAGACTTTGTGCGTCACTAAAGCGTTGAATACAAAAGATATGTCTATTATGTACGAAATTTTAATTATTTGATTGAAAGAGTTATGAATCAATTTGTCTAACGTACGCGAAAACCAATGTCATTTGACGAGGCCATCATACCTTAAATACTCTTAAACTAATTAACAATTAATTCCTTACATTCAACATGAAATTAAAACAAAAAGCGTATTAAACGAATGTATAATCCATTAAAGTAATCTCTCTCTGTCTCCTACCACATTCACCACCTACAGAAATATCAATACAACCAGCTGACTAAACATTAATATCTCCTCGCTCTATACCCAACTGCCACATTAACTTTTTTGCACTCGCAAAAAGCCGTTTTCGAAAGGCAACGCGCGTGCCGTCTCTTAATCTCATCGGCGCATGCGCGCGTCAGTGGTCGGTTATATAGGTACATCTCACCGTGACGAGTGCGAGATATAATAATATTAGCGCGATACTATTACGCCCGCGAAAATAAATCGAAGCCGGTAATTTGTCAAATTGCGCGTTTAAAAGGATGCGCGAGACGACGCTCCATTTTTTCGCGCCGAGGACGCATGGGGAGATAAGTGAGCGCGCGCGCGCGCGGGCTCGTTAAAGGGGACTCGAGACGGTCGTTAGCATAATTTCTCTCGAATAAGCTCTCGATATGTAGCATATAAAGGTTTCGGGGAGGGAGGAGGTGCAATTTGGATTAATGAGAGTTGTCGTATTGTGCACTTTGGGGCCTTTGATGTGTTTATGCGAATCGCGGAGTTATTAATGTAATTTGACGGTTCTTTTGCATTGGTTAAAAGGTATGGGGTGTATGGTTGATTATACTTTTTAACTCGGTAAATATACAGTATAAATTTCAATAACTTCTTACCTGTCACGGTAATAACAGTCTTTCTTCTTTTTTGGCTATTTGTACACGGTAATGAATATGGTACGAATTCGTGAATTTTTCCTCGACCACAGTTCCTTTATTTTCGTTTCATGTACAGTAATCGAATCGTCTCAGACCTACCAGATTACCCGCGATATATAATACCTTTCGAAAACTACGCAGAATTCAATATACCATATCGCCTGCTCAGGAGCCGAAAGAAGCCACACTTCTCACACACACACACCACTCACCTTATAGACACACTTTCTCTCTCTCTGTCTCTCGGGACAAATCGCCCGTGCGACGATTCGATTGACAAATCAACGAGGCGGGCGCGCATATACACGTGCGTGGGAATCCTCACAACACAGTACACAACCGCACCGCACGTTCACCCCGCGGCGAATAACACGTGTCGGGGCGACCCTGAGCACCGTGCTAATTGAGTTACACTAATTCTCTTTGTGGCTCATAGCCGCCCGCTTACAGTCCAGTGGCAGTTGGTCTTCGGTGTACGCGCGAGAAAAAGCTCGGTGAATGCGCGAACGATAGTGGACACGAGGTGTTCAGAGAGTTGGCTGGTGGTGATATTTCGGGGTCGGGGGAACAAGTGAAGCTCGAGGGATAAGGAAGAGGTGAGGGTTCAGGTGTGTGTAGGAAGGAAACGGGTATTGTTGTACTTTGAGGGGTGACAAGTTTTGTATGTGGCGCGTGTTCGGCGAATCGGTGTGAATTTGAGTTTTGATTAGCGTTCAATTATGCTGGACGAAATGTACGGAAATAAATTAGCGTTGTTGTGAATATGATTGTTGGTTCGTTCGAAGTGCAGAAAAAGTTTTCAGTTTTATGCGCAAGTTGTATATATACTGCTCGGAACCAGTTTCGGATCTCATTTTTATCCTTCAGTTGAATGATGCGTGTGTCTCGTTATTAAATCTGTTTTGCGTGTCTGGAAATTTTGAGGAAACATTTCATTTTTTCTCAATTTTTTCGCGTTTATGAAAAATGAAACAAATTTTTTATTCGAACGAACTTTGGATATAGAAATACTGTTGTCTAAAATAGATTTATTAAAAATTGAAGTACTAGTCGAAATGCTTTTGAACACAATAATTTGAAGAGAATGAAAAATCGATTGACTTTGTTTTGAAAAATATCGTTTGATAATTGAAGTATCGAGTTAACATTGATAAGATTATTCGACATAAGTCTCAAGTGTTTCAAAACATCTTTCTATCGTCTCGCGTAAAAGAAAATTCACGTTAATAATTCGCTTGTAGATATATCCTACAATCTTTTTCTCAACATAAAGCATTACCATTCCTTTAATTCATTTAGTACAGTTTTACATGAACCGAAAATCCAAATCCACCGTTCGCTGCCACGTTATAAACAAACGCATTCCGACTATAGCATCACCCCAACCTCCCGCGTATAATGCGCACGCCATCCAGCAAACCTCACCGTGCGCTCTTTATTACACTCGATAGCCATAGCTCATTCAGCATCGCACTTAAAATTTCCTCCCGCCTGTATAACAACCACGAATAAAGACAGTAACCGGCAAAATGGTGTGGGACGACCGGCTCTCGGTGAAGGAGGTGACGGAGATCAAGCGCAAGACGCCGCGCTTCCCGTCGCGCGAGCGCAACTTCGCGATGCGCCGCCGCGGCCCGAGACGCTCGGCGTCCCTCCTAAGCGCTAGCCTCATCGGGGGCGGCAGCCTCGACCTGCCCGAGCCGAATGCCAGTATTGCCGAAGAGGAGGACCCTGTGGAAGTCAGGAGGGCGGCCGAGAGACAGGAGCTGGGACAGCCGACAGAAGAGTAAGATGATTTTTTTTTGGAATCAGCGGGGGTACTGTGAGTCAGGTGGAGCTGGATTTCTTTTATATGTGTGATTGTAGATATTGGGGAGAAATATGGATGTCATGGGACGTGATAGCGATTGGAAATATGTTGGTTAGCTGGATAGCTATTACGCTTTGAGTGTAGATTTATTGCGTATTTTGCTATCGAGGTCTTAACGATACGAGAATTTATCTACTTACATACGCTTATAGTTGTAAGTACTCGAAGTATACATTAGTATTAGTAGTGTACTAAAAATACAAAGCTTCCTTTGTGAGAAAGCAACAATCGTACTCTTTAAAGTTGAATTAGTGTAAAAACCGCTAAACATTAGTGAAAATTACTCCACCGTAGAATTAGTGAATATTCACTAATGAAATAGGGATTATTCACTAAGAATTAGTGCATATTTACTAAGAATTAGTGAATATTTACTAAGAATTAGTGAATATTCACTATTTTAATTTTTTTTCACTAATTCAACTTTAGAGGGTATAGCAAAATAAAATATATCTACTGTAAATTATATGAAAATCTTTATTCATATTTTAATATTGTTTATACGAGATTCTGGGTTATAATATTTTATTGATTTTTTGAAATTGGATGTTTTACCATTACTTTATATTATTTTTTACAAACTATTTTTCTCCCACATTTTTTAGTCATTAATAAAACACTTAAATAATTAAAAAGATCAAAATAAAAAACAATAATTATTTTGATTCATAATTTATGAATGTAAAAAGGCTCAAAAAGAATTACCACTTTTTGCCATTATAAAAAAAACATAAACAAGAAATTGACTCTTTAGAGAAAACCGTGTCAATTGGCACTTAAGGTACCAACAAAAGTAAAAGAAATCGCTAAGTTGCTCGATATTGAGTGACAAATAAAAGCCATGGCTAAAGCCTAGAGAAAAAAAGAGGCCAGAAAGAGAGTAAGTACGTGGAGGTTAAGCGTGGCAGTAGGATGCATCCAGACGGATTATTTAATGGGGACCTTGAGGTTTCATCGTTACGTGCGCCCGCGCGCCGGAGATTTTATCGGGCTCCTCAATTGGTCATTTCAATTCATTATACGCGCTGAGAAAATTGCGGTAGCGAAACACAGCATTCGCGCTAATGTTATATATCCAGCCCCCCTCGCGCTATCCTCTCTGAGCTGCTGGAAAAATAAGCTAAAGCTCACACGGTGTTATTAACCGCGGATTAAGAGATCTTTTAACGATTGTTTTCATAGCGTCGTATTCTTAATTTCATTTGGAAGCCGCTGTTTGCGCGTTAAGTCGGGGCGGGGACGAGGCTGTGATGGATTTATAGGAGTGGAGAAAATGGTAGGAATATTACACTTTTTGCCTGGCTCTGATAAAAAGCAGAGGCAGATTTTTTTGCAGTTAGGGAGGAGGATCTTGGAAGGATAAACGGAAGATGAGAGCCGACTTTTGTGCTGTGGGTTGGGTTCGATGAAATTACAGACTAGCTTGTTCGTAAAAGTGCCTTCGAGCATCAATTTCGTTGGTTTTTGTTATCCGAATCCCGATCTTGCGGATATTGCTGATAACAGATGTGTATTCGGGACTTCGTTATATTAAACTTATATATCGCCATTTACCTCTGCAGTATTAGTGATTTTATTTTATTATACTAATTGAATTTAATACTATTTGCAATAAAAATATTTCTGTGGCTTCCAGGAATAACGACTTAACTGAATTTTACGTGTTCTTGAGAAATCGCCGTTTTAAAATTTCTCTCATGACACTTCACATGTAAGATCGAAATATGCGAGATGAGTCATAACAATTTAGACATTTACAAAGGTATCGAATACCTTTCGAACTCCACTATCAGCTGCTAGAATACATTTTTGTTCTTTGTATAAACAAACAAAACAATGCTGTTAAGACGTTATTCCGGTAACTGTGCAGTTAAGTGGTTTAGGAAAATTGTTCAAATAAGATAAATAACATAGTTATTTCTATACTTAAAACATAGAATACGAATTCTTTTTTTTTTCGGTAAACCGAATACCGAACGTTACTCGATTACTGTTCATGCACACTCGCCCTATCGCCCGGCAATCAAAGATGTTGTGTTACCTTCTATTATCTATTGCCTTTGATCTTTGTTGCTATAAAAATAAGTATGTTATAATCTGTTTATTGTACAGTGTTAACTTCAAATCGGTGCTTTTAATTAAATATAAATATTCAGTTAAGTGGTTTTTCCGGGCACAGATGCAGTTAAGTGGTTATGCATTAAACTGATATTCGCTCTTTAAACGCGTTTCAGATTTCCGGACCAAGTCTACATGAAAAAGGGTAGTTAGAAGGTATAAATTCCGGTGCTAACTCAATTTTGACAAAAAGTCAGTTAAGTCGTTATTCCTGGAAGCCACAGATTTGTAATACTGTCGAAAAATAATTCAGCAAAGTTTATTATAAAACATGCATATATTAAATTTCAGTTACTACTCTAACGATCATCAAAAATTAAAATAATATTGAAAAAATTGAACAAATCCCTCCTCATTCTTAATATAACTTCTAAATATTATATTTTATACGCGAAATCACACTCAGCGGACGCCTCGTATATTATATAAAACAAATGATGTATTCGTGCCTCTTTCTTCGCGAACCGGCCAGCACGTTTTCTCATCTATTAGAAAATGAGCTGTGTCAGGAGTGCCAGAAAAAAGACTCCGGCTGTCTCTATAGCGATGGACACGCGTTTCCTCGCGTCATCGGCGACGACCACGCGAGGACGGCACTCACGTTTATACACACGTAGGTAATCGCACCGATGAATCATCGGCCGAGAAAAATGTGTGAGCGAGGTAAATGGGCGCACCGAGGGGTTCGTGAGCGCCCAAATGTTGACTCAAATCATTTTCTCCTTTTGTTTTCGGGGGAAGGTGCGAGTCTGAGCTTTTAATCCTCCTGAAAGTAGACGCGGGAGTCGGTTTGCAATTTGGTGGCTTTTATTTTTCTTTTTGTCGATGACTAATGCATTGACGCATTTGTTGAATTAGCATTCTGAATCATAAGCAAAAATATACTTTTCACTTCATTATTATAAATAATTGTGCTTTTATTCTTGTTCTATCATCTAAAAATCTGTCAAATCCAGAAACCTTCTCATCGCGTGACCCCTAATTACATTCCTCGAAGAATTACTTCTTCACTTCTACGAAATTAACGCTGAGAATTTTTCAAACCGCGCATTTATAATACACAAAATACACAATAGGAACACCACAAACACTTCCCGAAATTACTTCGCGCGCGCGCGCCTGCAGGTCATTCACTCCCGCAATCGTTCTCCCACGAGCGATTCAAACCCATTACATCATTACCCCTGCGCTTCCGCTCGACAATGGCTCAATGAACCAATAATCTCGCTCCTCAAACAAAAATAATCCTCCTCCCTCCCTCGCGAGCCATTAAACCAACACGGCTCTTGCCGTATATAAAAAACGTCTCTTACTTCTCCCACCAAAAAAAAGAATGAAAAGAAAAACATGCCTCGCAGTCTCGATAATGGACGAAAATGTTTGCGCGCGACGCCGAAAACCAAACGGACGAGAGACGCACGACCTCCTCCGGAATTCCGTCGGGCTCGTGAGTGACAAGGCCGAGGTGCTTGGAAGTTATTAGCTCGCGCGGGAGGAACGAAACGCGAGAGAGTTTTGAAAATATGCGACCGAGAGGCCGCGGCGAGTCATTGCCAAGGCGAGAGGAGGAATGCGCCTGGTGCGGGGTTCGGGGTTTTAGATGATCGAGGCGTTTGACAGTGTGCGGTTTATCTGTGTCCGTTTGGATCTATCGATGGGTTGTGGATATAAGTTTTATTAGGTTATTGGGATTGAAATAGAATGCGATTTGTTCTTTGTTTTTGTAAGAGCTCTTAGGTGTGAAGCAACGTTGTAGGATTGTCAGGTAATATATTAAATAGTTGATGATGCAGATTCTAATAACTATAACTTTTATTTTGAATGTATTTTCATTACGAAAAGATTTCTTAAGTGGAAACTTTGGTATATACAACGTAAAGCATAAGCGTAAATAAAAGAATGAAAGTTTATGTTAAGAAACTGCATGTTCTATTTGTAGAATTTTTATTTAAAAATGTGTTTTGACAATCAAAAACAGCGCAAGTAAATACAGATCTGCTACTGCTTTTGACGTGAAAGAGTCTTTTTAATTTTCGATACTTTTTTATATCTACTTTAGTTTGGAAACTTCTGCTGTAAACATTGAGGTTTCAAGCAGAGCTTCAAAGCTGTCGAAATGTCCGCATTCATAAACACCGAAAAGTAGCCATAAACGTTTAGTGCAATTTTGCAACGTTTTCACGCATATATATATATTTCTTTTACCTTTATATCTGTTTTCAAAAGCCCCGCAAATATCCGCGAAAGTAGTTTATTCGAGTACTCGCAATTATTATGCTCGTAATTCTTCTATTAAAAGATGCTATTACAAAACGCGACAGTATAAGAGCTAAAAATCGAAAGAACGTTTTCAGGACCGACATAATATGAAAACACCGGCAAAAAAAACTCGGAAAGTCACTCTGAATGAGAATACCGCGGACGCAAAGGAAACGGCATAATAAAGAAGAGAGGCCGAGATTCGAGCGGAGATAGAGAAACGAGATAACCTGTTGAGGCGAACGAGCGAGCGCGCGTGAGTTTTACGTCCGTACACGTGACGTTGGTACACACTCGAATAGACCGACGGCGAACGATCGTCTCGGTCGTTCGGGCATAACGCGGCTGCCAAAATTCTGTCAACTTTGTCTCTCTTTCTCTCTCGTGCCACCCGTGCAGCCAATCTTTTCGACTCCCGACACGCGCAGTTCTTCTCGTTTGCCGCTCCGACGCACCAGTCGGAGCCATTCCAGTGTAGGCGATTAATTATGAATCTCATTCCAGCGGGTAATTGATCGCGAATGCTGATCGCGACGAGGAAGGCGGCGTCGTCGTTTAGCTGTCGGGCCGTGATTCAGGATTCGCATTGTTTGCTGAAGTGATATAGGAGGATTGTGTTTTTTAAATTGCTTTGTCTCGTTGTATTATTTGTTATAGAGAATAAAAGTGATGAATGAAAGTGAAAAAAAAACATGAGGTAGTGGAATTAGAAAGATTCGTCGTATATCGAGGGTTTCGAGTACCTAAATTGCTTTCACAGGTATGTAATCGCGAAGTCGTGAATTTATCTCTGATAACATTTTTGTTGATAACGTTATCGCAGCGATGCAGGGTAATACTTTTCGAGGTTGACGGGACATATGGTTCTATTTTACGTTGATTACAACACTAGTTGCAATTTTTATACCTTGTGGTAAACACTTATTGTTCCTCTGCATTCTGCGTCGTTCACGTTTTAGCGTTACCTGGAATCATTAGCATCATGCATAGTTGATTTTTTATTTATATATATTGCGTTTCCATTGTACACGTAAGAAATATAATCTGACGAATAGGAAAACATTTTTCAAAATCATGGTATATTAATTTTTTCCAAAAATAAAACATAGGCCCTAAAAATAAAAACGACTTTTAATATTTCTCATTTTAATCTCTTTATTTTTACTACACAGTTCGAGATACTCAGCCTTGACTTAAAGAAAAGCGCATTTTACAAATCCAGTATAATATTTATCGTGTAATTAAAAACAGTTCCAAAAATATCCGTTACATAACAAATTTTATAACTTCTTTAATCTCCCATTGTTTACACCAGTTTATCAAACATTTGACTTTCAGCTTGTATAAACACACAGCCGTATACCACAGAGTCACTGCAGAAACTTTCGCAACACGCCCGAGATCAAAAAGCACAACAATACAACGTATACATCCTCCAAAACAAATTCACAACTTCATTTTCGCTCAGCTCCCAGACACTCGAAAAAACTCCTATCCATCAAGATCAAGTCACCTCCGCGACTTTCCTCATCTCTCTCTCTCTCAGCCGCAAACGAACAACAAAGAAGAAAGCTCCCGCGCGCTCTGTTCTCGCGTCTCCCGCAGAGCGTATTATAAACGCGAGAGAGCTTCGCGCGCGCGCGCGCGCGCGTCTTGTTCGCGCCTGCGCGCGTGCACCTCGTCTCCGCGCGCGGTCGCACCTACGGAGCGGCGAACCCTCGCGTATGGCGCCAGTTTGAAGTGCGCTTCTTTTGCGGATGCAAGTCCCCCGCGCGTCTCTACTCGCCCGGGCGAGCGCGTGTGCTTGCAAGCTCCCGGCGTGCGGCCTTGACAGTGCGCGAGTGCGAAGGTGACGATTGAGTGGTTTGGACGTCCGCGGGGTTCTCTTCTGTTAGTGGAAGGAGTTTGGATGTGTGGAAACGTTTGAGTTGGGAATGTGAGTGTGCAGTTGGGAAGAAATCGAACGTATAAAGTTTATGGCATGGTGCTTGTTAGATTTATACATTGTTCGCAGGTTAATATACAGGAAATGTTTTTTTTTTTTTTTTTTTATGGCGGAAAAGTGAACGGAGTTAGTTACAAAAGATTAATAAACAATCCAATTACACGGTTTTTTGTCGCGGTTGGAATGGTTAATGGTGTAATGATCTCAGTTTACTCATACGTAACGCGTAGCATAATTGCTGGTTCATTGCGTATTTTTCAAAGCCTGTACTTTGAAAACCGTACTGCATGGCGCGACGTACGTAGAAAACTTATCTCTGCGCAGCTTGCAGTTTGTATTCAGATACATAACCTCCATTCGATGTTTAAGAAAGAATTATGCATTATCTAGATGCTACAGTTTTTTTTTTTTTTTTATTTAATTTCGCAGCGTCAATATTCTGGATATCACATTATTATAGCAAACAATAAAGACAAGTTTTTGAAAAAAAAAAAAATTATTTATGCAGCTGGTATTGTTATGACTGTTATTTTTAAAATGCCATAAAAGCGGTTGGTTCATTTAGAATGTAGTATTTTTAAAATAATCTTAATCTTTTATATAGAAGAAATAATGATACAGGAAGTATTAGGATAATGATATGCTTCTTTATTTTGAAAACAGTGGCTTTGTTTTGTTTTTAAACATTTGAGATACATTTTTCACATTTATTCACTTTGTTTTTCTTTTTATTTTAAATGAGTTATTGATTTAATTTTGAATCAAGTATCTTGTAATAGTTTTTTAGAAATTCCAAACAATGAAACTATAGACCATGATAATCAGTAAAAGGATTTATCTTCTGTTGAAATCTTTTTAAATGGCTCTATTGCATCCTAAGTTTGAGGATGAAGATTTAAATACGTTATGTGTAAACCGTTTAATTCAAAGTTTCACTGCGTTAATAACACGAACTCCTGTGATTATAAATATGTACGTGTGAATCAGCCAAAAGATCTGTGACCGGATAACAGAATTTTTGATTACATTCGAACATCAAAGGTGCGTTTACAAAACGTGTTTACATGAAATTTTTAGCTTGATTTCCGGTATTAAGAAGATTAATTTCTGGGAAAAATATATCATTGAAAATGTTAAGATTTTTCGTAATATTTTTTAACTTTATTCTAGAAGTTCTTGAATAATAAACCGCTTCTTTTTGAAATTAATTCGTTTGTATTCGCAGTTATAAGTTTTTTTTGAGAGCTTATTATGAATTTGCAACAAGTGAAATATCATTTCTCGGAACTTCTTAGTAATCTTAATTCGTATAAGAATTTAATCTTCACTTGAGTAACCATCCAACACGCACTTGCACATATGTGCATCGACCTACACTAACGCAGCTCTTTGATGCATATACTTTTTCTTTTTAATTTCTTAGAGAGTATATTTTTAGAAATGTTCGAGGTTAGAGTTCATGGTTTTGAACTGAGCCTATATGAAACATAAAAGTGATAAAATTAAGTTTTGATCAGAGAAGAAAAATTTAAGAAAAATTTTTAAAATTCTAATGAAGTTTCTAAATCGTTCAATACTCAGTACTTACACTTTTTATATTGAAATGATACCCCAACTAATAAGTTGAATTAAGCAATGTTATTGAGCATTACATCGATCAATTTGCACATCGATCTCTACAACGAAAATGAATTACAGTTACAAACATTCACCTTATGTGCGAACATTCCCATCTCCTTCAAAACTCTCATCTCATTCTCTCCCTCTCCCCACAAACCCCAAAAACGGAAATGCCCCGTGAACCCCATCTCTCTCCTCTCTTTCTTTCACTTCCCTAACGCAAGAATAGGATAACTCGAAATTGCGCTCCAAACTGCACGTGCCGGCTATTTCGAACGGTGAGCGTTTGTAGCCGTTGCGCACTATACGCGCTGCGCGAGCGCTTCTTCACCGAGCGGCATTTATCTAATTAATAGCCGCGTGTGCGCCTGGTGGCACTTGTCAATAACGCAGAGCGAGTCGAATCGCCGCAAATGTCAATACATCAGCTTTTACCTAGTATGCAAGCTGCTGCGGGATAAGATAGGAGAGCGCGATGCTATAGGCGGCGCCAGCGGTGCACACGTGCGAGATATAGCTCGAGAATGAGGGAGGGTGACTTTGATGGGAGTAATGTGGGGGAGAGAAATAGGTGTGGGCGCGGGTAAATGGGTTGAAGGTTTTGGGCGGTGAGCGGTGAGGGTGCGGAATTTTCTTGCGTGGAGAGAATGATTTTCAGGGGATTAAAAACAGGGATCTGCGTATAACACTTTTCTCGTTTGCTAATGATGCTTTGTTGGAAAATGTGTTATTTTCTTTATAATTCATATTTTTAAGGGTTATGTCGGATTGGTAAGGTAAGGGATTTCTAGATATAATAGGTTTTGAGAAATACGTATAATGCCGAAAGTTATTTTCAGCTATCAATGTCAGTTTTAAATCCACTTTATGAAGTTTATCTCAGTACTTTAAAAAGTTTTATCCTGGATGTATTTTAGTGAAATACCACGATTCACGCAAATACCGTTACTTGCGAAGATCAGGAACGCTGTAATAGTAGTATTTTATATAAATTACTTTCTAAAGCTGTCTTAGATAATAAACTAGCGATATCTGTTTATGAACATAGGAAAAGATTTTACTCTTGGTGATTTGATGTAAAAGAAATGTATGAACTAACTATATTACTGATGTGTATCTGATTCAAATTGCAAGCGCTATATTTGGAAAATGCCTCAAAAATTCAAAAATTATTTTCAGTAATAATTTATTTTTATATGCGTTCAATTTCTTCAAAGTGCATACTCACTTACAAACGAAGACAATTATTTAGAAATAAAGAACGAGTTGAAATAAATCAGAAGGAATCTTAAAAGAATTGGCACCACTCTAAAGGGATTATTGCCTAATGAAACTTTACTGCGTATGTGATATGCATATACTAAAAATAAATGATTTTTCTCGTTATCATACTTACGTCAGGTTTATCTAGATCATCTCACGCCAACATTGCAAAACACTCGAATTTTATTAATGGGCGATTTAGTTTCTAAACTTTCTATCGCACAGTAGCCACGTTTTTTGTATGTATGTATTTTGATTTTGTGTCTTTTTAACTCAAAAGAAAGCCATGGTATTTAGTTGATACTTTATAAATGTCATAATTATAATTCAGTGATTTGAAAATAAACTAATTTCGAATCGATTGATATTTTCATGAAATTATTACTTATTCAACAGCGAACCAGAAAAAGTGCTGATTTGCAGTATTTCAAGAAATGTGAAAGATAAAATACCTATACAGAACAGTGAACTATGTGATATTAAATGCTAAAAATTATTTATATAAATTGCGTAGTGAAATAAATAAATAAATATAGTGAATTCCGAAGGACAAACATTAATAAACAATCCAAAAATATATACATAATGGTCAGAACGCTGTGGAACATCGCAAATTTAAAAAGGAGATCAGACATTAAAAATGTTATAGTGAAATAAATGAACAATGAAACACGAACTGATAAAACGACGAACAATCATAAAACGATCACCGACAACGATATGAAAGAAGAACCTACAATCTATTACTCATTTTAAGGTGGAGTGACATAAAAAATCTTATTTTATTCTGCTTCGTAAAAGTCTTTATAATATTAATACTACTTTTTATGGCCTTATTTATCAACTTTTAAATTTATTGGTAAATATATTATAAAGATTGCTTACGAATTGAGAGAACGATTTTATTAATTTCCTTTACGTAGAGATAGCATCTATGTATCTCCAAATATTAGTAATATTATCAAAATAATAAGCGACACCTCCGAAAGGATCTCTCTTCCTTATTTAAACAACACTAAAAACTATCATCCTAAATATTATTTAGAACGTTTAATCTCGATACTACCTCTACCATAAAAACCGTTCTCTCAACGACTCTTACCTCTAAAAAGCCATCTGACGGGCCGTCTCCCTCCCAGCAGCTACAGTCAGAGCAGGGCTGCTCTGCCTCGCCAGCCACCAGCCTGAACGGGAAGCTGCACAGGCGTCACACGACGCACAGCCTCCTCGGCGGCGTCGGCTCGAAGATGAGTCCCAAAGGTCCGGGTGCCGGTGGCCAGGACGGCCCACCGCCAAAGATGGAGGTTCGGGTGTCCTGCGTGCCGGTACCTGGCGCCGAACCCCAGGGTATACGCGTGCGGATACCCGAGCCCAAAACTGCCACGAGTCCACCCTCGCGGGACACGAGTAGCATGAAGATCCGCTGTCCCTCCATGTCGGAGAAGGACTTCTACAGGAAGACGGCGTCACTGGACAGGAGGGAAAGGTATCCCACGCTGTCCGGGGCGGAGATCAAGCGGGGCCTGGTGTCGACGGGCGCGGATGCGCAGAGGCGGAGGAATCCTATGCTGGATAGGAAAAACAGGTCAGCGAGGAGGAGATTTAGCGGTTGGATATAGTGGATAGAGAGGACGAGGGTGGTGATGAAAATGGACGGGAGGAATTGATTTTGTGGAATTGTGGGTTATGGGGCGTGGGTGGGTTGGTTGGGTCGAGTGGACGACAACTGGCAAATTGAGAATAATGAAGATGGAGAATTAGTAATGCTGAGAGATTGATGGGCTGGAAGTATATATTTGTGTAGAAAGGGCTCTATGTATTATAAGGGAAAATTAAGGGAGTACCCTCGGTAATAGAATTTAAGATAGTTCACCCGGTCGAAGCAGCAGTTTTATTTTTTGTATTTTTTAAATAATGTTTTATTAAGTTGATAATCCAAGAGTAAGTACATGTAACAAATATGTACTAGAGGGAACATAAGACAATTTTTTTCAGACAAATTCAGGCAATAGTCACTATGCTATTGTTACAATTAAAGACAAAAACTTCAATAAGTTTTCTAATTTTTTTATTTTTTATCCGATCTTAACGAAATAAAGCTTATTTTGTTCGTTAAGAAATTTCAGGGGAGTATCGGTGGGTAAATTTATGATACGAGTTACCAGTACGGCGCAACATCAATTTGTTCATCTTAAACACTCTAAAACTTGACTTGCTTTTCTTAAAAAAATTGATATTGCGCCGTACTGGTAACTTGTATCATAAATTTACCCACCGATACTCCCCTGAAACTTCTTAACGAACAAAATAAGCTTTATGTAGTTAAGATCGGATAAAAAATAAAAAAATTAGAGAAACTTATTGAAGTTTTTGTCTTTAATTATAACAATAGCATAGTGATTATTGTCTGAATTTGTCTGAAAAAAATTGTCTTATGTTCCTTCTGGTATATATTTGTTACATGTACTTTTTCTTGGATTATGAACTTAATAAAACATTTTTGTAGTAATGATGTGGAGATTAATGGCCATACTACCAGGTAAGAAAAAATATAGACAAGATTTTTTCCGACGTTTCGAGAGTTTATTTTTCCTCTCCTCTTCAGGGATAGAAACGTAAAAGTCAACAATTTCGTAGATGGAACGATATTGTTGACTTTTACGTTTCTATCCCTGAAGAGGAGAGGAAAAATAAACTCTCGAAACGTCGGAAAAAATCTTGTCTATATTTTTTCTCACCTGGTAGTATGGCCATTAATCTCCACATCATTACTACATTAATAAAAAAACTAACATCAGCTTCTACTATCTAATTTTAATAAAACATTATTTAAAAAATACAAAAACTAAAACTGCTGTTTCGACCGGGTGAACTACCTTAAAATGAAAATCGTTTGATATTTGGGTGACAGCTGTATTAAAGTGCACTGAAGCTCTGGTTCAAATTTTGTGAAGATTCAGAGCTTCAGAAACAAGAAATCAGTGATTGAAAATAACATAGGATCTTATGAATAAATGCACCTTTTGTAGTATATAAAAACATTGCAAAATGAAAAAATTCTGAGAAAATTCTGAGATAGGTATGCAGAAATTTAGCCCAGATTCATATCTGCTTTCAAAATTATCATTCAGAGCCTCTTTTTCGAATAATACACGTGCTCTTGAACTATTAATTAGGTTAGAATCACATGAGGCATATAATATGGTACTACATTGCCAAACTTACGACTGTTATTGTGTGAGTCAATGACATCTCGAAGCGTTCTCTTAACTGACTAGCCACATACCGAGGGTACTCCCTTAAGCATAATACAATTGGACAAAAGTTATATAATACGTTTATTTTTGATAATTAGTTATTTCATCTTATACTGTGAAAATTGTGTAAATATTTGTACATTAATGAAAGGCAGCTTTTATTACGATCAGAGGAATAGCCGAATTGATATGAGTCTGTGTATGTAAAGAGTTGGCGTTGAATCATTTTTAAATTATTCGAGAGACGTCTTTGATTAGCCAATATTTAACGAGTGCCTTAGTTTCCTCAATTCCACAAAGTCGATGTACTCCGCCGTTTCAACCAGCCACATTACGTTCGCGAGAAAGTATACGAAACCCAGCACTAAAGTTTTCTAATGTGCAATCACGTGACGCCTGGGGGCAACAGATTCCCGACGATATCGGGCGCGGAGCTGAGGCGGGGCTTCACGATCGGCAAGTGTCCGCTGGAGGACGGCCTGGACCTCAGCCTGGCGCCCTGGCCCGGCATGAAGTGGGCCTGCGTCAGGGTGCTGCACCTCTACTGCAAGGTCTTCGAACAGTTGGAGCTCTTCGAGCTTATCGTTAGGTAAATAAATGCGGTGTGCGCATACACAGTCTTGAAGAATTCGGAGAGTGACGAATATAACATACGAGCCTTCGCTCACGAGACGAGGTCTGAAGGACTCGGTTTTGTCGTTTGGTTTATCGACAGAGTTTCGTTGTTTTTTGAATAAACAATTTGACGTTTGTACTTGTTGATGTGTTTGTTTTGGAATGTGTGTGATCTTGCATGTGCGAAGATTATGTAAGTGTTGTTGTTGAACTAATTTTATATTTTTTTTCAATCTGAATTTGTACTAATAGTAATGCGTGTTTTATAATTTAACAATGTTTTGGGAGGGAATTATCTTGTGGTAGCCTTCCTAGCAATCTGTGTTACATAAAAAGATATTGAGTTTTATTCAAAAGAAAATAACAAGCTGAAAGATTTATAAGCTTAATATAAGGTTAATTAATCGACGTAATTGCCATTCTTACCGAAAAGAAGTAGTTTGTAGCATTTGGATAGGACGTCATCAGCAGATGATCGATGGAGGAATCTATATCATCTAGTAGTCCCTATGTTTTTCTCCCGCATTACGTCGTAGTATCGCAGACGTGAATCTGCTTATCTTCACTTAGCACACAGCTGTGTCTATTCGCTTCCATGTTCGTACTCGTTATAGTGATGTAAGACACATACACACACACACACATAAGTCCAGATCAAGGATAGAATTATATTTTTAGTATTATACTGTATTTGTAGATATATTGTCGTTTGTATCTACTAAAATAGTACCTAAATTAAGAACAATACCCTGGTAGAAAATCAATCATAAGTTGGCCAGAATATGGCTAAGCCATATGCTGGTTAAGCATATTCTGGCCAACTTATGGTTAATTTTCTACCAGGGTATTATCGAGGGTATTTGTTTATACAAATAATGCAGAAATTATTTGTTCTAAACGTTAACATATTCATAAAATTTAATATATTCTGTAATCTATGTTAAAAATGGCAAATAATAAACTACTCTGAATTGATAATAATAAATAGCGCAGCACATTTAAATTTCCATAAAATTGCTTGTATGTCCTTATAAACCTGTCGACAGCTTTTTATTTTATGATCGCAAGTGTGAGAGAAATTTCGCACATACCTACAGAATGTTGATTTTGTTGAGCTTCTTTTGTCCTCGCATTTTTGGTCGATGAACGCATGACAAACATTCCGCATATATCTCAGCAATCATATATTTCTCGTGTCCGTCTTCTTCGTCTTTTTTGAAATTATTTCGGAAATAATCAATGTGAAAATTTTACTCTAGAATATTAGAAGGTTAAAAAATAATAACCCATGTAAAAAGTCTTATGAAATTCTGTAGTAATATGATTGATGGGGCGGATTTGGATCCCAGATTATATTCTAAACTCTCCATTGTTTACATATCACAATACTTCTTATTCTTATCCAGAAAAAATGTCGACTTTATTCAAAATAATTCTTATCAATAATTTTCCTTATTTAACTATATATATACGGAAACTAGTAATTAGTATAGTTTTAACAACTAAGCTAATGCTTCATTGTTATCGTTTCAAAGTAATATTATAATAAATTTCTATCGACCAAAAAGAAAACAACATTCACACTATTTTAAAAAATGAACAATTAATTACAATTATATTATCGGCTACTATTAATTTTCGCTTGTAATTAATTTCTGGAATCAGACGAATACGTCGTCCATAAAGGCAAAGTTACAAGCCAATAAACACTTTTTGATCGGCAATGCAGTTAACCGGACACAAAACAATTTTTCCGGTACACGAACGCGCGCGCCTCTATCTCATTAGCGTTCAAACATCTCTCTCTCTCCCTCTCCTTCTCATTCGCATGCATTTTCCTCCTCTCTCGCAGCGTGTACTTTCAACTCCACCGGCGGGGATAATTAATTGTGCCGATTGACAAAAGAAAGCGAAACTCCCTCGCCACTTTTTTCCTACGACTAACGAGCTGTTTACATCATCGTTATTCTCTCCGTCGCGCGGGCGCGGGTGTCGCGCGCATACAAGTGTCTCATTAAAAATTTATATCGCCGCGTCGGCGGCCGATACCCTTTTACGATTTCAGAAAGCGCGAGGGGGATACCGTTTTGGCTCTGGCCGCGTCGTGCGTGCTCTTTCTTTCTTTCTCGCTCTCTTCCGTTGCCTTACGGGCGGTTGAAAGTAGCGCTGCGCGCGAAAGTACGCGTTTTATTGTTGTGAAATGTTTGCCTTTATGGCTTGTAAAAAATTATTTATTTGTTAAAAATTAAATGTTACGCGCGCATATGCCTCGTCAAATTTAATATATTACAGCGCAGTAAACGTGAATGTAGTTTCGCGTGGGTTTGTGCAAAATTAATAATAAGTTGTCAAAATTTTATATTTCGATTATATTTATATACAATGATAAAAAAATATTAATAAATGACTTTAGCGATAATTTCGAGGGATAAAACGAGGTTACATTTTTACGTCACCCACTGCTATTATGGAATATATATTTTATCGTCCCCTATATAAAATAGAAACTTTTCACAACTGAAGCACCACGATAAGACATACGCTAGCTAAGCACCCACACATGCTGAGAGATCAGCGCGGACTAATAAAACACCTAATAGCATCGTCACTTTACCGAGCGTGCCCGAATTTATAGTCGCGCAGGCCCATTATCCCGGCGTGCAATAATCAGATAATAACGTTCGCTCCCTCCTCGTTCCACCCCCACGTTCGCTCGCTCGCGCCTCCCATTAACGTCGCGCCAAGTCAGCGCCGGGCGCTTTATTAAGAGCGCGTCGATGTAAAATATAATGGCGTTTCCGACAGACGGGATATCGAGGATATACACACACACAAGTGAGCTTTCTCGCTCGGTGTCCCGCGGGACGTTAACTCTCTCGCCACTCCGCCTGGCGTTAACGAGCCTTTTACAAAAGCGACAAATACGGTCTTCCGAAACGTATATATATGTGTATGATCGTTTCGGGCCGCGGAGTCTTTTTTTATTGGTGGGAAGAAAGGAGAGACAGAAATACGAAGCGTCGCGGTGACGTCAGGTCCTTGACTTTTGAAACGAAACGTGTGTCTGTGATTCTTGTGGATGGATATTGGCTTTTTCGCACTCACGCTTTTGTGCATTGATTGCTTGGCGTTTTGCAGAATTTCAAGAAGCATTTTGTTTATTTGTTCAATTAGTTCGACACATTTGGCAGTTATTTATATTTGTTGTGTGCTCTGTTCACAGAAATATATAGTAAAATTTAAGTTATTATTAACAATATTAATTAGAATATATTTAACGTAGTAGTTACATGCCATTATCTTGTTTGATTAATTTGGATATCAGTTAAAAATAACTGTCTTTTAATAATTTTTATTGCCTCTCGTCCACGCGGAAAACATTAACGTTGCTCTTGATCATTCTATCGTGTTTAGGTTGTGAGAGTCATTCACTACAGGAAGCCATTCTTTTTATTGTCAAATAAAATTTGTTTATTTCGTGTATTCTATTTCTTTTGACATTTCACTCTCACCGAAAAGGCACAGCTATATATTTCAGTACAGCCAGCTAAACTCTCAAACGTGTGATTTTTTTGGGGATTCGATATTTTTGCAAATTTCGCTAAAATTGTTGACATTGTGTATTCAAAAGGCATTGCAAAATATACACAACACGTTGGATTTGACAACAATAAACAAAAATTGTCATATAGTTGTATATTTACAAAAAAAGAAATATTTATTCAATATATGTAATTGTTATTTGTAAATAAGTTTCATTGATTCTTGAATTGATAACGAAATTTCACTGAAAATCATGCTTTACGATACACATTATACTTAAAACTACTACAACAATTTATCATCCAATCATCCAACCCTCCCGTCATTCATCCCCCACAAACCGGACTAATTATAAAAAAAAAACAATTACTTACCCATCCCACAACCCTTCCCTCACCACGACTGCCATAATCAATTAAACTCCCTTCCCCGCTACCAATAAACCACAAAAGCCTCTCTTTCGTAAAAAGAAAGAAAGGAATAAGGACACAGAGCGGCGTCACGCATCAAACGCATAAAGCACCTCCTCTCTCTCTATACACCCGAAACGGCCTCGCCTCTGAAAAACGTCTTCATTAGCACGCCGCAGGGGGGCGCGCGCAACTCTTCTCTCCCCTTCGTTCTCTTTTTCTTCTTTTTATCAACGATCGATTGTTTGCTCGATTTGATTTACGCTCCATTGGCAGCTCGCACGAATCTCCGATAAGAATCGGCAGGACAAATAAAAGACGGCGAGGCGTCACGCAGCCTTGGGAAGGGCGCGGTTGCGGGAGTATAGCTCGCGCGCAAATGCATCTCGCTGATTATACGATTTGTGCCGCTCGATATAGCAAGAGAAGTATAGCCGGTGTGGTGGGTGTATACACATATATAAGGCTTTACTCTCGGTGTCTTCTTCTCTCGCGTAACGAGCTGACCGCACGTGCGAGGTGTTTCTTCTTTTCTTGTTCTTTCTCTGATCGCGTGGGGGCTTTCTTTCGGCGATGGAATATGTGGCAGTCGGCAGGGTTATTTTTCTTTCGCTTTATTGGTATCTGTTCTGGAGGGGTAGGCATATTTCAAGCGCCGAGAAAAATGGGCGCGGAAGGTGTGTGCGACGAGAGTGATGGGTGATCGATTTGATATGATGTGCTGCTGTTTTCCATGGCGAGTTTTAGTTGATGTTCGTTTTTGTAATGCTGCTTGCATAAATTTTGTAGTTTTAACAATATTTTGTTAATATTAATTTAGCAGGACTTCGTAGTTTTTTAAGACTTGAATAATTTGCTTTAAATGTTTTAATTGTTGCAAGTCTTTCATTTTTTTTTTATATTTTTTTTATATATCAAATTTATTTGAGTGTGCTATTGATTCCCATACTAAATTGTTGAATGATACCATAAAGACTCTTCCCTTTTACGTTCTATATTTCAAACTTTTTCAACGTCTTGACTTTTTATCATTCGGTGTTATGGTGAAGTGTAGGTTACAATCTTGCAGGATCTCAGATTCAATTTCTGTGTGTACTTATAAAACATATTTTTTTTTATTTAATTTTATTTGCTTAACCATTAAAAATACCTTGTTCAATCAAAGAAAAGCATTAACAAAATCATAAAGAAAAAATGAAGGCTTAAGAGATTATTGTTATTCATGTACCTATGATTCACGACTCGAATAACGCGCATAACCCACAACTTGTAATAGCCAGCTTTTTAATGAAAAGCATCGTTTAGTTAATTTATTTTAATAAACTCGAAATTTACGAGCCGCAGTTAAAGTTTCACGTACTCGCGCCACTCGGCGCCGGCAGTACCTAGATCGTACCATTCAAATATTGCCGGAGCCTCTCGGCTATACGCTGCGAGTAAAATATATAAAAAAAAGGCCCGCGAAAAGCTCCGAAGGTAAAGTCTGGCGGTAACAGGATAATAAAATCTTATGAGAAACATGACAGCGTTTGCTCTTGGGACTTAATGAAAGGAACGGAGTAAATATTTATGGTTTCGGCGTAGGTAGGAAACGAGCCGGTCACTTTGTCCCTGCGCTAAATCACTTCAACTCAATTAAGCATTTTTTTTATATGGCTTTCAGCTCGCTGGGCAATATTAATTTTCCGATTTTTCGCTGGCACTTCGCCAGTCGGCATTCTTCCCCGTATTCAATTAGATTTTATCACTGGGCCTTTGAGATACTCGACGAAACATTATGTTTCATGATTATTACCTAATTCGCGAAAGAAAAATGTAATGTATGTATAAGACTTTTAACCTAATAGTTAAAGGTAAAAGTAAGTATTGCTGAAGGCTTTGTTAACCCATAATTTTCGCAGTCGTTTTTCGTAGAAAAAATTTTTAGCTTTTGCATAAAAAAAGTAAAAAACAAAAAAGATATGTATAACGTATAACAGTTGGAACTTTCTCAATCTTCACATAATAACACCGAAATATCTTATACCTACCTTGACAAAATTTGTCACCATCCATAACTCTCATATACGCAACCCTCATCCATCTCAACCCCACCTAATTTTCCACTTTACTCAACGTGCAACCCCCGTATTAATCAGTCACCCTCGACTGTCTTCGTTTTTCCAGGAAGAACTGCACGAGCTGCAAATGCCCGCGGGAGGCGCACGACGTCTGCCACGACGAGTGGGTGTCGGTGCGCGCGCGACTCGGCCTCAAGGCCGACGAGACGAGGGACCCGGTGGGCTTCGATCCCCGGGACGCTGGGCTCGCGTGGGCGCCGCCCGGATTGCCCCTTCATAAAGTGAGTATATATATACGTGTATGTGTAGCGCATTCTTCGAGGTTTAGAAGATAGAAGCTTTTTTTGTATTGCGCGCCGGATGGTTTCGTTAATGCGAGGAGGGAGGGGGAGAGAGAGAGAGAGAGAGGATTAGGGAGACAGTATATAGGCGGCTTTTGGGAATGGGTGAGGGGGTTAAGGGAGATTTTCTATCGTTTAATTTGCCGGGGATCAAGGTGTAGTGGGTGGTTGAGCCTCTATAAAATGGCTTTTGAATTGGAAGCATCTTTTCGCGAGATTAGGGGATGAAGGTATTTGAGGAAGGGTCGTGAAAATTGAATATTTAATTTAAGAAAGTCAGTGATATTTAATGTATCGAATAACGCGTGTATCGCATTAGGTGATTTTCGTAGATTTTATTTTATTTACTAAAATAATACTACTCTCTGTCCCATTAATCTTGAACTTGAATATCAGAAAAAAGAAAATCTTTCTGACAGATAACATTAGTCAAAACCTTTATTTAGCATTTTCAAAAGCTTAAAAATAACTTCTACAATCAGAAAAATTGCGCACCGGAGTTTAAATAATACGTGAATCACCTGTTGCGCATTTCTCCGACTCTCGAAATCGAAAATTCGCTTGGACCCCGTGCACTTCCAAGGAAATTAATAACAATCTAATTATAAACTCACAAATTAGTCTCTGACAAATCATACTTAAAGAATCGCGCGTGTACGAGCTCTCGTGACGCTCGCGAATGAAGGAATCGCGGAAGAGCCACGTGCGCGCGAGCAACCACGAGCATAAAGGCGCAGCAGCAGCAGCCGAAGTCCAAGTTAATCCTCGAAATAAGTGAAGCGTATTTCAGGCGTGCAATTAGCTAGATGCCCATTTTGGCCGGCGTAGGGTACAGCACAGCGTATCCGGCGTGAGATTATATAAATACGTATCTGAATTTCACCGATGGAAGTTGGCGCGCCAAATCGTAAAACGATGAGCACCAGCGCGCGGGTGAAAGATTTGCCGAAATATCGCCTGGTATAGGTATACGGCGATTGAGATTTCGCTCAGGTCTCTATTACCTATTTTACGCTGACTTTTATATTGTTACTTCGGTATTTGCGTATCTTCGTTTATGGGGGCATCGATTTTCGCTGAGGTCGTAAAAGTCACTATAAATCTCGGGATAGTTTTTTTAAACTTATTATTGGAAAAATATACGATTCAGATATAGGTTTGGTTTACGATGTATCGATTTAGCGTTATGGGTTATACCATTTTACCGCATATCATTATTTGAAGATAGCTTGTGACGATTGATACGATAATAAGATTGATCATTTATCAAGGACTTAATCTTTTATATAGCTTATCCTTTGCAGGATATAAGAAATCTAATTATCTCTTTTCTTTATAATAGCGAAATTTAATTTCTGAAACCTCTAAACCAGCTGTTTTCTTGGACTCAATATATACCTGTACTGTATTTGATGTTACCTCTTTATTTTGGTCTATTATTCTTGGATTTCTATTTAAGACATCCTCAAGAATCAAGTCGAATTCGATGATAAATTTCACAGCACTTAATACTGTGCCACACCATTTTCTTCAAAATCATAATTCACTAAAAATCAAATGATTTGTTATAACAGTTTATAAGCTATGCAACACGATTTCAAACAATTGTGAATATTGTGCTAACAAGTAAAGCTCTCGGAACTTTTCTATATAAATCATTGTCGGCAACGCATGTATTCATATGAAAAATTTGGTTTTAATCATATTAACAATCTATTATTGCTACGTATCCTTATCAATCAAACATATACTATTTTTGTATTCCCGAATAACATTCAGCCGTCATTAATCTCGCCTTCACCATTGTGAAAAGCCAATCAAGGAGTAATTCAAGCCATTAATCCACATTAGTCAGACTCGCGTGTGCGCGCTTTAGCCGAGCAACTTTCACGGTGACGCAAAAGCTCTCTCTCTCTCTCTCTCTCTCTCTCTCTCTCTCTCTCTCTCTCTCTCTCTCTCTCTCTCTCTCTCTCTCTCTCTCTCTCTCTCTCTCTCTCTCTCTCTCTCTCTCTCTCTCTCTCTCTCTCTCTCTCTCTCTCTCTCTCTCTCTCTCTCTGTCCCCCGCTCCGTGTAAGTTTGGCCAAACGCCCGCCTCGTCAATATTTTCGGAAAACTTGTCATAACTAATGCGCAGCCTCGTCACACTCGTTTTTTCGACAATTTGCAATGAGCTTTTCTTACGTCGGCCCAAAGCTGAACTTGAACGAGAGATACATTAGTTCATCGTTTATTTGGCGGGTGCCGTAATGTTTGTTTATTCAGCGAGGTGAGCAGCGTTTGCGCTAACGTGTTGTTACATTTGATGAAAGAGAGACATGACAAAACTTGTTTTTGATGTTTAATGTAATGGAGGGAGAAACTGTTTTTCATCAATAACAAAATTTGTCGGTGACATGGTCGTAGTTCTTAATGTGTGTTTTTATTGTACAAATTAAACGTGATATGTTCGTGTTATCGTGGTCATCAACGATTATACTTTTGAGCAAAAAGAATTTAAAATAGCTGTAGTGTATGAAGAGTATCAAATGTTATACACGTGTTTTGCTGACGAAATATTTCGAATTTAAGGCGTACAGATTGTTGTAAACAAATGCACCCAATCAATTTTTTCATTGAAATATTTGTTTTCACAAATAACACTAACACAATATAGTTGGCTGACTTTTAAAATTATTGCCATTCTCATCTGAAGAATTGCGAAACCAAAAGTCAATTATAGCGAAAAAATTATGGATCAAATTAAAGGTCCTCAAAATCAATAAAACCAACATTCTTAACAAAAGTCTGAAAAATTTATTGTCATTTGTAGGTGGAGGAGTACTTCTCGATGCTGCCAGAGATGTCGGTGCCGCGGTTGGGCATGGCCGGCGAGCGGCACCGGGACCGTCAGCTGGCGACGCAGCTGCCGAAGCAGGACCTCGCGCGGGCCTACTGTCGTCACCTCGACCCCCAACATTCCGTCAGCGCCGACGACTTCATGGCGGCGCGAAACGAGATCGCCCTGGATATCGGCAGCGTTCAGGAGGTCTTCGACAAGGCTGTGGTAATAGTCGTTTGATTCTTTATTTTTTCGTCTTTGGAGATGGAAAGTGGTTGTGAAGTTATGAGGTTAATGGACTGTGAATAAATAGATTGGGATCAGGTGTAATGTTTTAAACAGTAGAAAAAGTCGATATAGTAAGACGATATTCATGTCCGAACTGTGTTCGAAATTATTTTGTCACATGTTTTGGTAATTTTGACGTAACATCTGAGAAATAATATGAAAATAGAAGAAAAATGACGTTTTACATTTAAGGTAAAGTTTAAGGGAGTTATCACCCTGTATTAAGGTGGTTCACTATTTAATTTTTGTAAGTACACACCTGTATGAAAGACGAATACTCTGAACAGTAAAAAAGTATTGTGATAAATAAAAGTTAATCGAACACGTAGATATTGTTCAATAAGTAAAAAGTTACTTTCGCTATTTGCCAATTTTACATTTTTCATTAGATTTTAATGTTTAACGGTTCATTTTGCTCCTTAAACATTTGTCTATGATCCATCCGGGCTTATATTATGGAATAATTAATATAGACGGAGCAATATGTAATTGTTTACAGTAAACTTGTGCTGAAACTGTAAACAATTACAAGATACATCGCGCATATACATTAATTATTCCATAATATAAGCCTGGAAATGAGACGTTAAACATTAAAATAGAATGAAAAATGAAAAGTTGGTAAATAGCGAAAGTAACATTTTACTTATTGAATAGTATTTACGTGTTCGATTAACAATTTTTTATCACAATATTGTTTTTTTCGGTTCAGAAAGTATTCGTCTCTCATACCCGTGTGTACTTACATTATTATATTTTAAATATTTATGAAATACAAATTAAATAGTGAACCGCCTTAATATAGGGTTACAACCTCCTAAAGAAACAAACGTTATTGGCCGCATTCTTTCATCTATTCTCATAAACAATAGCTCTTATAATTCTGAAATCAAGCTATCTAATACAAATAATATTTTCATTAAACAATATAAATCGCCACGACTAGATGTTTGAAAATCGCGACGTCGAGCAATAATATGCCCGACAGCGTGTACGAGTAATCTTGGAACTTCTAAATCTCGTCGATCTAATTTCGTCTGCATATACCGCGAACGTCATGTCTTCGAGACAAGATTAACATACTGCGAAAACAAATATCGCCCGCAGCTTTCGAGATTGCGCATATATACTGCTGAACGCTTTAATACGACTCGCGAACTTAATCTGCGTGCCCCGGTCTTTTAGCGAAATTAGTTTATTTGAAAACAGTTTTATTGGACTACTTTGCGATATTGATTATCTTAACATCAACATCGTTATTTTCTCTGCGAAACTAGATACTTGCGGCTATTACGCGCACTCTTTAAGTGCCGAATTCTATATACCGCCTGACAGAACAAGAGTTTCAATTTGTTTTTATATCAATTAAAGATTTGATTGTAATTTTCAAGACGAGAGTTTATATACTCATATGAGTTTTATATCGAGTAATGCATTTACAAAATGAACATGGAATTCTATGTATGTTTTAACAATGAAAAAATTTCAAAACACCGCAACCTCAACTAACAACTTTCTGAACTACTTTCAATCTCTTTTGTGTCCGCCTCCTCGGTCCCAGTTCCACCGCTGACATCTGACGTCTAATCACGCGGAGCGCAACAAGATTTACGTCCCATAATGCCGCTGTTATTTTCGCAAAATTGCAGGAGTGCGGCGCGTGCAATAAGCCAATTAAGTATGGCAGCCTGGCGGTTTCGGCGAGCAAATTGGGCTTGCTCTACCACCCGACGTGCTTCAGGTGCCTGCAGTGCAACGAATTGCTGGTCGATCTTGCCTACTGCGTGCACGACGACGCGCTATACTGCGAGAGGCACTACGCCGAGCAGCTGAAGCCGAGATGCGCGGCCTGTGATGAGGTGAGTTTTGTCACGTTTTTTTTTTGTACATTTCTTGTGAAAGTTTCATGTAGATGATTAAGTATGGGGTTGGTTCTGGAATAAAGTAGTCAAAAAGTTTACGGAAACGGTCGAAAAGTAGATTGCCGTACTTAATTGACCTATGAAGAATTGTGCTTGATAAGAAAAAAACATTGGCAAATTTTAATAGATAATAAGGGAATGGTTGAATGATTGGATTGTAAGCACGCTTTTTTGATGCTACTGAATTCAGTAGTAACAGACGAATAATTTCTGGCTTACCAACAAGTGGTAATGGTATAGTAGATAGATAGATAACAGGTCTGAGTACCGGATATCTGTTGAAAACTTCTTTATCGACTGTAAGCACGGAGTGCAGCAACCCTTTAATACCCGTTGAGATTGTTGAGATTTGAATGCTCATCGTGCTAGTTCTGATTTTGCTCACTACATTTTTCTTTCAATTTTACAAAACGAGTGAATATCTATTTTTTCTTTATTTCTAATTATATATTATAGAAATTATAATTAATGTAAACGTTAGTTGTGGCTCCATTATATTGAATTTTACATTGCCATGTTTCTTTATTCGTCACATTATTTGTTGCCACAAGTATAAATAAACGGCTGATTCAGATGACATATTCTACTCAAAAGGAATTTGTCAAGTTGTATTTCGGAAGGAGGCTAAACAGCCTCGTTTTTGAAGCAACGTTTTGCAACTTTTAATGTTACCATTAAAAACTAATTTTGGAAACTTGATTTTCGAAAACGTCGCTTAAAGCTACGCAATTTTAAAAGCAAATGTGTGAATTTTAAAATACACGTAACATTGTATTCACATGTATTTAAGTTTAGGAGGGGCTAGTTGGAGGTAACACGTTAACTATGGTATTTTTATGATATTTAGAATACAAGAATTGTATTCTACCTATTATATTAAATTATTACTTAATATCTAAATTATTATACTTTATAAAAAAAATCTCTGAATAAAGACAACATTTTATAGACATTTTAAAAATGAATATGAAGCTAAACATTTTTATTATTAAAATATCGTTGTTTGATTCATTAAATAAAGTATTTTGAATTGCTTAAGTTTCATTTTCGCAGATATTAAAACAAAAGTATAATTTCAATATATTGTTTCATTAAGAAATTAGGAGACAATACGTATTCACCAATTTCACTCATAACTAACATTAATTTATAGAGATCTTTTGTTTGTGTATTATTTATGAATGAGTTTCCGGTCTTTATGCTGCGTTGACTGCAATATTGTATGTACATAATTGTATGTACATAATTTACTGAAAAATGATAATATAAAGATTTATGCATCATGACAATTTTTTTCGGCTTTATAACAGTTCTTAAACTTTCTATGTGATCTACATATGGCACATGAAGCATTCAATTCTTTGAAATAAAATTAAATAACAAAGTCTAGTTTAAATAACAAGAAACTGTATGGGTAATTCTCAGCAAAAGTGCATATTTTTACATGTAATCTCTGTGGTAGTAAATAATTCTCTTTCATTGAATAATAACAAACATCTCGCTATTTTAACTTCACTGATATTCTAAAGTAATTTACGTTTCATTCTTGAAAAATGTATTTTTTGCAAAAATTGAAGATTTTACATTATAAAATTTAATAAAATATCAACGGAGGTTACAGGACAGGATGTGCGTATTTTTACTGAGAATCACTCATATATAAAATAAACAAGTATTGTTATAAAAATAACAATATATTCCATGTAACATTCAAACAGACGCTTGCTTATTCAATACACCGCCCCTTATCGAATTCGCAAACAACGCTTCGTATTTTCTCTCCAAAAACTCGAAACGATCGCTACGAACGAAACAATTTCGCAAAATGGCTCACATTGCGCAACACGAAAACCAAAAAAATTGCTTCCCACAGAGTATATATAATACACGTATACGCGTATACTCGCGCCAGCTATATTCGGGGCATAATAGCGCGCAATATGAATGCCGGCAGTCACTTGCTGCAGCGGCCAGTCTCTCTCCCTCTGCGCGCAAACTGGGCCGCATTCGACTTTATTTAGATCGACGAAAATAGAGGGAAGAGAGAGAGAGAGATGGAGAGATTGTTCCGCGAGCAGACGCGCACACATTCGCGTGCGCAAAGGAAAAACGCGGAAAATCGACGTGGTGTGTGCGCGCGCGCCTGCGTATATTCTTTCGTCATCGGAATATGTGCGACAAATTGACCACCTGTAGGAACGCGCTGTGGCCGAATAAACGCGTGTTTTTACGAAGTGAGCGGCCGATGCATGGGGGGGGGGGGTGATATGGGATGCGGGCTGGATTGTCGCGGTCGCGTGGAAGCGTTTTGGTTAGTTTTGGGATTTCTTAATTGCTGTTGGGCTTTGTTTATGTGCGGTAAGGGCAGTCGTTCGTGGATTCGGCAAATCTGATAGTAAGAATAATTAGGATGACGTAGATATTTTGTTAGGATTCAGATGTGTATATATTTTATATATCCTTGGTAGAAAATAGACCAACTTCGTTGGTTAAGATGTACGTTAATCAAAAGGAAGTATTTCTACTTAAAGTTAACATCGAAATTTAATTAAAACTATTTTATACCACTGTGTGACCTAAGCCCGCACTTAGGTCATGCCTATCCGTGACCTAAGTAGTACTTTTTTGCACCGTGTTTATCGCACTCGCTACGCTCGTGCGCTAACCTCACGGTGCAAAAAAGGACTACTTAGGGCACGGATAGGCGTGACAGCGGGCTTAGGTAGGCAGTGCTATAAAATATTATATGATACTTGTGACCTAAGGAGCACTCTGCACGGTGTAATTAGGTCCCTCGCTGCGCTCGGGCCCTAACTTCACGCCGTGCAAAAAAGTGCTACTTAGGTCACATGTATCGTAATGTACTATAAAACTATCACTATATTTTAAAGCATCTACAATATAATATTTCCACATGTATAAATAGTTATTCTTCGTCGAAAATAGCAACATAATCATGGTGTGACGTTTTTAATTTAAAAATTGACGAACGGTTCGCCAACCGTGGGTAGCATTTCTACCAGATAGTGACTCTTTAATGCTTGCTTTTGTAGCGTATATATTAAAATAAATAATATCAGAAGAATGATTTTTTTTTGTAAATCATGGAAAATTTGGCAAATTCAAATTATCGAAAACTCTAAGATCAAAAAAAGGAACGTTGAATTAAAAGTTTATCCATCGTAAGTAGAAACAGACGAAACCAATCAGCCACTTGAGCATCTTCCCATTGCGATCCATTTCGTCCCTATCTGATAACTGCCCGCACCTGCAAGCGCGTAAATTAAAAATGTCGATCGATCCACAAACCATTTTTAATTGAATCGTGTACACACCGAACAAGCGTTCATCTCTTATTGAGAAATCCGCATTGAGCCGAACCGTTTTCACCGTCCTCAACCGCGCGCACCGCAACACCCCTCGCACGGCCCGTTTTAGCGCGCAGCAGACACAACTTGATCAATTATTGATCCCCTATCGCGCAACCTTAATAAAACCACCCGCGCCGGCGCGTTTTCGAACCGGCGAATTTATATTAGCACCCGCGCACGCACACACACCCGAGAGGTCTATATGCGTAAATTTCGAGTTGCGCGGTGCGGGCAAATCAAATCGAGCCCCACCACCAGCAGCACTTGCGTACGCGCGTACATCCGCGTGCGGCATTCCAGCCGGCCGGCGTCTGGCTCGATCCGGTCTTTTATTAGTCAGTCATCGAGTGGAAAGGAAGCCGTCCAGCGCGCACTGCCATATGAGGCGGCTCTCCCGTTCGTCTCCATCGCATTATATACGCGCGCCGCGCGAAACGAGTTTCCTTCGAACGCCTTTCTTCTTCTCTCTTTTTTGAATTTCCCGCCAATTCTAACCGCGCACGCGCGCGCTGGGGTGATAGCGTCGAGTTATCGCGCGTCGTTCTATATTGCTGCTGGTAAGTTATTCGCGTAGGTGTTGTGATTGTGTATATATATATGTATGTGGTGTTGAGGAAGTTCATTTACTGCCGATGGCGGAGCCCTGTTTTATCGACGCGTTTTATGTTGGTGCGCGCGCGTGCGCGAAAGCTGCAGTCTATTCGAATAGCGGTTGTTGTTTTAACGATTCGCCTTGGAGTTACAGTTGCGCTGTTATCTGTGATAGCCGATTGAAATTACCTTTAAAAAGCCTGCTTTATTCGCGTTTGATTGAAAAGAAGAAGTGGGAGGCTGCTGGGTTCACGGTTTATAGTTTTGTCGATTTATCAGGGTTACCGGTATTATATTAACAACTTTATTATAGCGAAGTGTTACTAGGAGCGGCCCTTTTTATGGGACTTTTGTTTTAGTATGGAAAAGTCAATTTTTCTGAAGAGTTTGATGCAAATCATTTATTTATTAATTTTAAGTATTACTTATCTTTAGTACCCACTTGTGCGTTAAAAAATCTAATGCAAAGCTTCACTTATATGTGAAAATTCAAGAATACGAGACGATAAACCGAATTCCTCTCATAATTTAGTTATTTATAAACTTGAACCGGCCTCTCAAGTGGGCAAGGAAAATATCTTCGGCTCGGCTTGCGGAAACACTAATATTTACTCAATAATCAGAAATAAAAGGACGAGTGGTGCGTATTCTCGCACAGATTGAAATCTTCAAAAGGTCGGCCACCGATTCTAGTCGATTTCATTTCAGCGAATCCACTATCGAAACTAAATTGTCCTTGAATTAAAAATATATTCAAGGGTCGGATGAGATACTTCTCAGTCTTCGTAATTTATTACGGAACATTATTTTATTTTAAAAACGAAAATATAGAAATTTCAGAATCGCACGAAGATATAAATTTTCTGCTCGAAGATGTGATAAAGTTTCTAATTCTGATACGCTTTTAGGGAGAAAGTAAAGTTTATAGCTTCGGTAAACGTTGTGCAGTTCTGAGCCCAGAGTCCAACGACGCGAGTCTTTATACAGAGGACGTCGCCGCTCTGACGTAACCCATCGGTCACGGTACTCTCGGTGTTGCTCGCCCTCTCTTTCTACCTCGCCTTCTCTCGCTCGCGCGAGGCCCGCGACATTGTCTATTTCGGGAACGACCCGCGAGTTTTGCGCATCGGCGGGGATATAACCCGTCTCCCTCTCTCTCTCTTGTTTCTTACTTTTCGCATTTTTGTATTATAATGTTCGCGTTGGAATTCTGGTTGCAGGAGTGATAATCGTTTTCAAAAATATCTCTAAATCATATAGAGGATATTTTATAGTGACAGAAATATGAGTTTTGAGTAGAGTCACACATTTAGAAAATATTTATGATATGAGCAAGTAGTAGATGTATAAGAAAGTTTAGAATAAACTGGAAAAATAGGGAAAGTGGGATATATTGCGTGTTTAAGTAGATACATGCAAAGTATATTAAGACTTCGAGTGAGCATCTTACATTTCACCTAAATAAATCGGTTAAAACGTTCGTTACATTTTTCATTATTACCGTCAATTTATAAATTATTTTTACATTGATTTAAAGTTTCTTCTCCTCTCTTTTTCTTCAATTTTTAGAATATAATAATTGTCCACGACAAAATATTCCGTCGAGAAGAAAAAATGTTTTCGGTGTATTTCTGAAAAATGTGATGATTTTTTTTGAGTATTAACTCAAAATTTTATAAATTTATTTTGGTAAAAAATGTTCGGTTTTGAAGTCCCATTTTAACTTAATATCAGTTGCAGAAAAGTTCTTTTTAATCTAATATTAAACTTTATTTATACATCTTTACTTTGCGACAAATATTTTCCAACTTCAATCGCGGCTTTATAAAAAAAGCTCCGTGATTTTCGAGGATGACTGTCCGTTCTATTTCTCTCTGTTTGCTATTAAAACCGTGTCTATTCAAACAACACATTTCCTGTCGCTCCAACCCCGCTATCTCCTACGTTGTTTTTTTTTTCGCAACCTCCATCATCCATCCTCAACCGTGAAATTCTCCAAACAAAAAGATCCACCCGGCACGAAAAAAGCTTTCGCAATTCTTCTTTGCTTTCGCCTGCTCCCCCCCTCGGCACGAAGAAAGCTCTCCTCGGAATCAAGAGAGACAAGGACAAAAACCGAGAGCGAAGTGGTGGATTGTTTTCGAGAGTCGGATTTTTAATTTTGACGCTATGGTATCGCGTTACGAACGCGCGCATCTGTCTCGTTTTGAAAGAGTTCGCTCGAGCGTGAAACGAACGGCGACAGGTGAATCAGACGAACGAACTTTAATAGCGAAAAGCCGCTTGTGTGCAGTATTTTCCCGCGCGACGAGCTTTTTCGCTCACGGACTCTCTGCGCGGATCACGCCTGGCCGACTTCCATTTTCCGCCGCGTACACGTAGGAGGTACGGGAAATTTTCGGGCGCCGATTCCGACGCGTTCGTCGCTCGCTGCCTTTATCCGGTCGGGCTTTCGCGATGCGTCGTATCGGAATTTGTTTCCACCGTGGTTGCAAAAAAAAAGAGTAGTTGTTGATTTATTTTAGATACATGTTAGGTTGTGGTAAACGCTTATAGGAGATTTTTAAGGGATATTGTAGTGACGTTTATATGATATATGAATGGCTGGTAATGGCAATAATACACTTAATGTGACATTAATGTAAACTATTTTCGACGTAAATAGGACTTATCCCGCTTAAATCATGCAAGCAGTGTTATTTATATGTCAGCGTCCCGTTAGTGCGTGCAAATTTCACACCAACGCATTAATATGTGAATATCGAAGAAATAAACTGTCCATCTGCTAAGAAAGATGGTCTTATAAACTTGTTTCAAAAATGATATACACAGCCCCTCCCAAACATAACGGGATCTTTACTGTAAATTAATGTAAATTACTTGTATCTCCACTCTCTCTCATACAAAATTACATAGGAAGCATAATTCAAAAATGTCTTTTAACTTCATTCCAAAAAATTTTACCAGACTCATTATAACCTGCAGCATTTTCAGATGATCCGTACACTTTCAAAAACTTGAGCCTTGGCCTACCCTTAATATCGAGGTTACACCTTAATAAACCAACAGTTATATCGACGAAAATCCGTACCCCGCTAAAATTATAAAATCTTCGATGACCTTATAAAAAACGGCGACGCAACAGCCAGATCGATGCGCCTTTTCCTTCAAACTTCTCCGCCGTTCTCCTCAATACATCCAACTCTTCTCTCACTCCCTCTCTCTCTCTCATTCTCCGCGAATAATTCAATATATCTGTACGTCCCGGCTAGACGCTCGGAGATTTCGCGCGGGCGCTACTGCATCGAAGTCAATGAACGACGAGCCAGTTTCGAAAGTGCGCGCGGCCCGCCAAGATGAATGAAGCGATTCGGGTCGCCGCCGTCGCGCTGTTCAGCTGCACCCAGCGGGCGGAATTAATCGGCCGACGGGGCTACTCGCGCGGAACCCGACAACGCCCGCGTGGGTACAGGGTGCTAGGTAATATCACGGTTTGCAAAGTCGGTTTTTTTTTTAGGTGTTAGAGGATGAGGTTTTTGGCAGAGGGATGAACTAGATTTTTTTTTTGGAAATGGAGATTTGTACGTTAATTGCGTTTAGTAGATGGATTTGTAATTATAGGTGATTTTTTTTCTTCGGTAATATAAAAGATACCCTGTTTAAATCTAATCAATTGTCTTGTTGTTATAGATTTCTGTATGTTAAGAAGTGATTCATCTGTTCGTATATTATGTTAAATGTCTAACTTACTATATTAATGATTGGTTTACTGAATTAACATTGTTAATATTTTATTGTAATGCGATACTAACCAAAAAATGTACTTTTTCTTGTATAATAATTAATGGAGACAGTCAAACATTTTTTCGTTACTGCGAATTAATTCTACGTTGTCACATGTATACTTAATAAAAAAGAAAAGAATTGTTTTCAATTGACAATATAATTTGATTCACTAATTATTAATATTACACGAAATTTCATTGTTTTTATCCTCAGCTACCGCATGTCCTACATTTTCCTAGTCACAACACGGAACGAACCAAATTCCTTGCCCTGAAGAATGCACGGAAGTATGCGCCATCGAAGGGTTGCGTCCTGCTTCTCGGTCGCTCGCGCGCCTCGCATTCTGCTAGGGTCTTTGCTCTTGACCATGGTCACCTGTTGCCAGAAAAACAATTTATTTCAGTGAACAATAAAAGGGTTGCACTATTCTCTGCCGATCTGTTTGTCTGCGCTCGATATTTTAAGACGGTGTCGCGTTTTGGGTGTTCTGTACATCACTCGGAAATAACAGCGGTGAACTCATCGTCGATCTTATTTATACTTATTCTCAGCCGTGTTATTTGTTGTAGTTACCTCATTAATAAGTCCTACGAGTGTGAATCATAAAAAGGTTATTGTGTGCGACGTTTTGGGATCTAGGAAGCGCAAAAACAGCCCATCATCAATTGTATTAAAAGTTTTTTCCTTTATATACATTTTTTTAGAAAATTAAAATAACAAACAGCAAAATATATATGAATATTTATTATCTTATTTACCAATATCTCCGTATAATTGGCCATAAAAAAGTCAGCGAAGTAAATAAATCTCTGGGCAAACGGCTTCATATTATGCCACCTCCGAAGCACCTCGTCCTCCTTACCACGATAATATACCCCAGCGAACTACTTGTCACCCCCCTTCCCTCGCTCGCGGTCACACTGCTCTTTCAAAAACCGCTATTACAATAAGATAGAAGAGCGATCCCGAGAATTTGGCCCCATCGAACCGAAAATACAACGGCGCGCTCATATAATGAGCCAAGATCGTGTCGCACTTTTTCAAAAACGTCGCAGGATTTGTATATTTCTGCGGTTCCGATATTACGCGACGTTACGCGCGTGATTGTAATAATGAAAGATGCGTTCCTCGCGTCGCGTCACGCGTAGTGCTATTCTCGTCGGCACCCGCGTCGGATTCGCGTATTAAGAGATGTAATTTTAACTTTAATGCGCGCCGATGGCAAGTGCATTCCAATCTTATACGATGACGGGCAAAAGCGACAATGATGATGAGGAGTGTGTGATGTACTGTAAAAACAGTATGGAGGGGAGGCTGAGGAATCTCGCGAAATTCGAGATTTTTATAAATAAATCCGTAAATCAGGCGCTGACGAGTGAGCGAAAGAGCGAGGGAGCGAGCGAGTAAGCTTTTGGTTTCGCAAACTTACGCGCCGCCGATGACGTGTGTAATTGTGCTCGCGTGCCGCGCTGAGACTAAAGACGCGAGTTTATTGAGTCTTGCGATTTATCTACTTGTTTGGGAGGGCGGGTGTATGCGTGAGGGTGCGATGAACGCGCGTGCGTATGTAATAGTTGGCAGTAATTAATTTTATCGTGATGTAATAGTTGAGTTACGTGTTGCTATTGAGCAGATTACGTTGGATGATATGAATATGTGCTTACACTGACGAGTAGTTGATGTATTTATATGTGATGATTTTTTTTTTTTTGGGTGATTTATAATAAGTGTAAATGGACGAGCTAATGGGAAGTCTATTATAATACAGATTTATGGGCTGAGTTTTTTTTTGGCAAAGATTAATGTATATATATTTTGATAATACTGAGTTGATAACAGACATTTTTTTTTTAGAAAGGAAGTCATGAATGTAAAAGACGGAAAATACTTATGTGCCTGGTATTCAGAGCCAAATATTTTCCAATATGAATCACTTCGTAGCAATGTAAAATACGATTCAGTCATCTCTTTGAAGTAAATTCTAGAAATTGTTGAAGTGACATTTTTAATACCAGCTATTAGTTAGACATCAAACATCTTTTAGGTCAAGTTTTGTACATCATAAAATATTGAAACGTGATGAAATTTTCTATTTATTAAAGATAACAAATTTTAGTTAAAAATTAAAAAATTTTTCAGTACAAATATTTAGAAGTTGATGAAAAAATTGTAGACATTTTTAATATACCTATGAAAAAACAAATTTTTTACATGGATCCATTACGTACAATTCAATTATTTAAAATCATTTCGTATTATAAAAACAGTAATTAATCTTATTTCTCACTGCGCCTTGAAATAGAAAACGAGGCTTATTCTGAAATCGAGAATTATTAATGACTTGTAGAAGTGACACTTTTCGCATTTAAAAAAAATACATCTTCGCTCTGATATTTAGAACACGATCAAAAGTAGATTCATTTCCTAACGTTCCACTGAATAATTTTCCATTTCCCACCGCATAAATCAAGTCACAAACCATCCAAACCCTTTTTTCCCCAAATACCAGCATTCACCATTCACCCCATTCAGCCTTTGACCATTCAGCAGAGAAGGTCAGCCGCATCCCATAGACTTTCTAGGGCACGGCGCGGCGACCGTTGACGGCAGCAGCTCGGCGGCCCGATCTAAATCGGTCGGCCGAAAAGGGGTTTTGAGATCCGGTATAGAGCTCTCGAGCGCGCGTACGCCGACCGTGGCCGCACGTTCGATCACCGACCGAAATAAACGCGCGGCTGGCATTGTTCCGTTTTCCGCCAAAAGCCACCGCCGCCGCGTTCATGCGCGAACCCTTCGTGCGATGTGCTTTCTTTTGGGTTGAGATCTGGCCAATTACACCAAAGGCGAGGCGATGGTAGCTTCTATATAGTTCGTTTGCTCAGGTTTCTAGGAATGTCAGGTGTTACACGCGATTTGGCTGACGCGAGCTGTCATTCATCGCGGAAATTGTAGACAAATTTAAGAATTGTTGTCTTGTGCGATTCTTTATGTTTAAAAAAGAATTATTGATTTTTAAATTATTTTATTCTTTAGTATGCGTAATCATTTTTTTTTGGCCAATAATAAATTTTATGGTTACTTTGCAGAACTCGAGTAAAATTATTTTTTAAACAATAAATTTTTATTTCTCGAAAGTATCGTTAACGGACAGACAAACGTTATCGATACTATACTTTTTTTGAAATATTTATCTGTATTTTTTAATCAACTCGATTGAAAATATAAAATAAAATCATATCTATCCATTATATTGTCGAACCGAAATAAAAAATTTAATTTTCAGGCTGACATTCCTTTAAAAATTTATTACATTCCTTTCGCAAAACATCGAAATGCATGCATTGATTAATGAAAAAAAAACAAACATCTTAAAAAATATTTCATTCTTGTCTCCAATGCCTCGATTCGGGCCTCGTGGTCACGCGAGCGGCGATCGGATTCGCTTTCCCTCGGGGGCCTCCGCCGTGGCGCGACCAGCTCGCGAGGCTTTAAATATAATTCATCGAAAGTTCGATATACGCTGACGCTGCGGGGATCGTTTCAATAACTTGAATTGGAGCGCGGCCAGAGCGATGTACCGCGCGCAAATTTTGTATCGAAAATCACGATGATGCCGGCTGCTGCGGCCCGTCACTCGAGCGCGCGCGCGCCACGTTAACGAAAATATTAGGTTTCTATTTGCGGCGCGCGCGCGCGCGTGTTATCCATCTTCCCATTTTTTTAGCAACTAATAGAGATGTCGACCTAGAGGGATTGAATTTGAAAGTAGCGAGGAGTAATCGTAGGGTGATTCGCATTCAATTAGACGGCGACTAAACAATGCGGCGATGTGATTTATGCAGTAATATGATATAATCGCGATATTACGTAGCATCTGTTTGAGGTAACATCTTAATGGATGCTGTTGAGTTGTTCAATGGTAACATCTGGGTAATACTAATCCCTAATAGTTGTCGCTGCCTGATGAATTTAAGGGTACTAGAATAATGTATAAGATAACATTTATTTGTAATAGAGAGATTTCGTTGAGCAAAATAATTTCATCTTTATATTGGTTCTAAAAGACACAATTCAATCAAAAGACGTAAATCAATAAGCATTTTTCAGTAGGTATAACAAAATTTGATTTCTAGTAGAAGAATCAACATTTTATTCGAAAGGAAGGCATTGTTTATCGCAATATATATATTTAGTGAAAACGAACGTTCGTGAAGAACTAATAATTGTCTCTATTAAAAATAGACAGGAACTTAATAAATATCTAGTAAAAATAGCTAATTTCTAGATAGCGATGAAACGATTTTTCTGGTCATATTGTCTATTTAATGGAGATAAGGTAACCTTGAAATGTTTCAACTAAATTTTCTCTGTAATTTGATCATGTATATTTAAAACCAAATTTTAAAAAAAGATAGCTAACTGAAATGTAAACACAAATTATTGGTGCTTAAATTTGCTTATAGTACTGTTTCAGGATATGCAAACGAAGACAATGATTTTTCCGTTTGATTATGTCTCTCTCACTCCTCGCCTCTTGTTAGCCATTTCCTAACTAAAAAAACTGGCCAACTATAATATCTTTTAAATACTCATAAATAAGCTAATGTAAATTTATGAAAAAACTTATTCTATTATTCTGTCTATTAAGTGGTGAATATGATCAAAAAATCGTGTCATCGATGGATAGAGATGGCTAAGAAAAAATGTATAGTTTTAGACGATTATTGGTGAAACTATAGCTATTTATTAGCCAAATAATGTAATCGATTTCCACCAGGGTTATACAAGTCGTAAAACATTAAAATAGGTTACCGTAGGTTAACAGTTTTACGCCTGCGTTACCTTGCTTCCCCCATCCAACAAAACTTTCGACTTAATGAGTGGCCATTAAGATGGCTTTAAAATAAAACCCGCAGGCATATATTCATCCGAGCATAAAAATAATAAATCTCGGAAAAGTCAGAAAAACGGCCGGCTATACGCGTGTCCGAATTGAACACATGAAGCAAAATCGGCCGTCTGCAAAAAAGCGCTGATTTACAGCTCTCGAAATTGCCCGTCGCATTGTCAAGGCGCGTGGTAGCAGCATTATACTCTTGTCACGGGCGCTCTTACCTCGCCGGCGCGCCACGCCGGCCCATTATATTCTCACCGTCGGCGATCGGGTCATTGGTGCGTCCATCGTTGGGCCGCTACAACCTACTACTGCCAAGTGCGAGTCGCGTTAATTATCCCCCCGAGAGAGCTCATCGATCGCTAGCGCATTAAGCCTGGCGCTCGCTCGCTTGTACATAGAGCCTCTGTCTCACTCGCTCTTTCATCCTCGCTTCGGCCGCGCGTTTGATCCAGGGTTGCTCTATCGGGCTACTTTTAGCCCCTCTCTCACTACCTTTGCCCGTCAAACCTTTGCTACGTGCAAGCGTGCCACACGTTCTCTCTCTCTGTCTCTCTTTCTATCTCTGTTTCTGTGCGGCCGCGCGCCCGCGCGCTCTGCTCATTACGCACACATTTGGCCAAGCACAGTGCGCGCTGCATAAACTCGTCCCGCTGCCGCCGCCGTCGTCGCCGCGCGAACGAGGTATAACAGAAAATAAAGTCAGTAGCGGTGCGATATCGGACGGATGGAATAACTCAATCAAAAGGACGATGGTACGTGCTGGTGTTGCTACTGCGACGACGACGACGACGACTGCGACGGGCGTACGAGGTGGAGGAGAAGGAGGAGGCAGCGCACGTGCGTGTGGTGTGGCGCGTGCGCGCGTGTAAAATTCGCGAGTGGGTGCAACTACTTACTGCGCGTGCCTGACGGAGCCGAGCGACAACGTAGATGACAACGACAACGGGGTTACGTAAGATCCCGCGAGAGATTCAACGTAGCGCATGCATCAGTGCTGCCCGTGGCTGGCCTTGAGTAGATAATTAACGACCGAAAAGCATATATATGTATATATCGAGCGACTGACGCAAGATCGTGGGTGGGAGAAGAGGTGAGAGCTTCTGGAGTTGTGTGCTCTTTTGACATGGTGAATCGAGTTTAGAATGGGACTGCTGAAAAAAGATCTGACGGGAGGATACCGGCGTGTGCTTTGATGGGGAAAACGTGGCGATGAGTCACGCGGCAGACGACGTGTAAACGTGGACAGTGAAAATCTTTGATTGTTTTGAGAGAAGAGACGAGAATTATAGTCACTTAGGAGGTTCTATTTTTTAGGTGAATTAAACGATAGGTGATTATTTTATCGGTATTGAAGAAATAATCATCGGGAGATACCAAGAAAGAATAAAAGAATAATTGCCAATAATAGGAAAAGCATATAGGAGGATAAGAAAGTAAGACAGCAATAAGGAAGACATTTCACCGAGCGAATGTCGATCAGGATAGTTTATGATGATAACTAAATTTAGCTTTACGAGGTGAGTTCGCCAGCAAACTGTAACCATGGGATTGCAACTATCTGTACTTGTCGGCTGCGCGGGCGCTTTGGAGCTTCTGGCCTGTTTAAGACACATGTTCGTCTGCGTGCTGAAACTTACAGACCATCCATCGAACTGTTCTATCGCCTATTTTCATCGATCGAAGATAACCGACGATTTTGTCATCATTGAAAAGCCCAATTCAGAGGATGATGACAGTAAGCAAAACTGCAGCGAAATCGAGGCTATTCTCAGGGAAAATAGGTCAGATCCGGATATCCTGTGTATCGGCCCACTAGCTGTTGTCGATGATTACGTGAGAATCCCAACGCCTATACCATTTGGAGTCGATGATGAAGTGCCTGGCCGAAAGTCAAGTTCCAATGCATCGTCTTTGGTGGATTCCGGAAATGAGAATCCGGTAACTAGAAAGTCAACGGATAATCTGTTAGTGAGTGTTAAGCAATATCATGGATCTTCCTCGGATGTGTCATCGTTGGAGGATACATCTGAAAATCCGAACAAAAAAATATCGAAAAAGGTATTAAGACGCTCTAGAACACCGGAACTTCGTGGTGGTTATCACGATGATTACGATGATGGAGAAGAAGAGGAGGATGCGAGCCACCAAAAGAAACACAAATCCACTAAGTCCACGTCAACTTTGGCCAGCAGGAGGTCCACGAGATCGAAACAGAAGAATCCAGAATTAGGCAGATCAGTCGAGAACTTGTCATCCACCCGAAGGTCCAAACGTCATCGCGAGCCAGAAAGATGCAAATCCGACATCCAGATACAGGTGGCGAGAAATCTGCTGCGCGACGAGTGGACGAACACGTCGCCGGTGGACAGCGACGTAAATCTTTCCCGAGCATCGAGCAAGAGGAGCATCTCAGTGCTCATTCAGACGAGCTTCGAGGATAAGCTGCACTTCCCTTCCGAAAATAACAGTATTCAAAATTTGGACGTCGGTTCCAAGTTGAACGTCTGCCCGAATTGTCGATGCCGCGACAGATGTGAGCCCCGTGTACGACAAGTCACCGAGACCGAATCGTCAGTCGATGGAAGACCGCAGCTAATCAAGATATCCAGCTTCGAGGAGGCGTCAGGCGAGGACTACGAGAAAGTACGCAAGGTCCTGAGTGGCACGAGTGCGAAGACAGATCGGTCGAACGATAGGTCGATCGAGAGCGAATCCCACGACGAGTACGTTGACGCTGAGGAGGTGGGTTTGACGACATACAGCAATCCCATCCAGTACATGATCCCGGATCCCGGCGACAATCAAGCATTTTGGGTAATTCGGAGACCCCGCACGGAGATACGTGTGTGCCCCGTTATTACTCTTTCTCGCATCATTGTAGATGCGCTGCATTTTGGAGATACAAAGAAAGTTCAGTGTATGACGGAACTAGCTAATTCCCATAGATGTAGATCAATGTTAAATGTTGTTAACACCTAGTACGCAGATACTAAAGGTGACTACATGTCCTTCCGCATCATCCGCATTTGTAGATGTCGATGTACCATCCCATTAATGCATTCTCTTAACTTACACAATGTTTACCTTATACCTACATACGATTTTGTAAATGATCATATGGTATTTATATACAATAAATAAATACTTTTACACATACATACTCAACAATGAAATGTAATACATCTATTTAAATTCTTTAGTCTTTTTATTTATTTAAAACTGTTATAATATTTTGCGTTAATGAATTCTATTGTTAATAAGAATTAAAAGTCGGATCAGTTCACACTCAAACGAAGTACATTATTTCCAAGCCGAATACGAAACAGGTTATTATTTCAATACGAACAAAGCAAACTAAACTTACTTTTATAGATTGATTGATATTATATACTTAGATTAAATTCATCAGATTAAATTTACATATTACAATACCTAGTGAGTGACCGACTTCTGCGCATGTCCCATATGACCAAACCACTAGAGAAGTGTTAATTAGTTCCTGGTTTTGGGACTGCACTATGTGAAAGTGATGAAATGGCATAGGTACAATACAAGGCTTACACGGTGACATTTCTATTTGTACTTGTACTTCCAATTAGATTTTCTAGCTAAACGTATCCTTTAGTTTGAGTCAAACGTGCACTTTAAATTAGAGAAATACTCATGCTTAGAAAATAAACCGTTTTTGTAAAGTAGACAGTCAACAGCATTTTTACGCTGCTCCGCGGATACATATTTAAAGAGTAAAAACTGTTGAGTGCTTATTAGTGATATTAATTATAAAATATAGTGATGAACTAGTTAAACAGTAAATTACACTACACTGGACGTATATACATAAATAGGTAGGATTATCCCATCCTATACAATACATTTTTCTACATTACATTTAAATCTTGTTTTGAAAAGCTTATAATTACTTTTCAATGAACTTTGAAAAAGATATACCCAGATATTGGTCCAATAATGTTAGGTTGGTGGGTGCATCAGGTGATCAATGCCAAGCTAATAACATTACATATTTGTACATTTTTTAATAATTTACTTTATGCATTAAATCATTATTACAATGCATATTATAATTATAATTATACGTAAATTTTACATAACACACACACACATTGAAAGGTTTTCTGTCTTATAATTTAAAAAAATTATTTGATGGACATGTTTATTGCTGGAGAATGAGGCAAAGATGCCTCGGGGGCCTGCTAATACATACCTACATAATATTGTGAGTCAAAATTTTTTGTATAAATCAAATTATTATTATTATTTTTTTTATATAGGTCTTAGCTTTTTTATAAAAAAAATTAATTATTCACTAAACAATTTTAATTCAAAATGTTAGTTTTTTAAATCTGTAAAAAGATTTATGCTCACTAATTAGGTTATCTACCCTACTTTGATTTCAAAAGGGGGCAACGAAACTTGTCACCGAAACGTCAACATACTTTATGAGTCTGAGCATCTTTCCTCCTAATTTTCTAAATTTACCTCTTGAAGGTCGGCGGTGATGTTCTTCAATTTTTCGCGGAACGCGTCCGGTTGCATAATTTACATAACAATATTATTTCAACTCTAATTAAAATAAATTCTGTACGAAACCGAGACATCAGCAAAGTCGCATCTATTTATGCGCAACAAACTGAGTAAATAACAGCATATAATATACACATCGCTTCGATTCGTTACAAAACTCGCTCTAGATCTCGTTAATCCGTCGAGTTTCGAAAACTCCATCGCAACCAATGCTGATCTCATCTCGAAATAAAGCCCTTAAAAAATACCGATCGACCGGCCGGCCTGCCACATAAATCCTCATTCGCCTCCCAGCGAAATGTAAGAGAGATAGAGAAATACGAGGCGTCTCTCGGCACTGCTCCTCCCCAGCAAAGTCTCTCTCTCTCTTTCGCTGCCGCGGACGCACGTAGGCTCGGCAGAAAGTGTGTTTTATATATTCGCGGCGGTTGGTGCCGTGTGCCACGCGCGTGGGGTCTCCCAAAATATCAATCTCGCGAACGCGAGCTTTTGCCGTCTTGCTGTTAACCGCGGCTTCTCGTACACGCGCGCGTGGATATTATATATTGCGTAGGCTGAGAGACAGTTACGTGTATAAGCGGCGGAGATGAGCCCAGAGAGGATGCCGACGTCAATGTTTTTTGGCGCCGCCGTCCTGATTTTTTCTTCCGGCCGCCGCCGTGCGCGTGCGAAAGAGGAGGGAAGAGTGATGCGATGACTGCTGCGGTTGATCATCTTGCGGAGGCGTGAGCACGCGCGTGAAAATCATCATCGCTGCTTTTAAGTTTTGGAGAATGAGAGGGAGGGGCGAGGGGAAGGGGGATGTGATAATATGGGGGATAAGGCCGTCGAGTGTTCGGAGAAATGAATAAGGATTTTTTTTTTAAATGTGAACTTGGACAAAATGCGCTGACAATAATTGTCTGACATTATGAAAAATACGATATTATGTGGGATTTTAAAGTATCTTATTTCCGAAGAAAGCCTCTTTAGTTCTTTATGAGTGTATAAAATTATGTATGATAGATATGATAGGCAAATGCCTAATACGTGATTTTATCGCAATGTGATACATAATTTGATTAACTGCAACCAACGGATGATACATTGATTTTATTAAGTTAATGGTTGAAAAATTACACTAGAGAAGTTATTGCGTTGGTAGAAGGAACTTTTCTCATTTATTTTGTCGAATAATACGTATAGATAACTTTTATTAAATTCCTGGCTATAAATGTTTCGTAGATTCGAGCTGGAATCCAGCAAAATTTATAACAACTTAATAACTTTTTACGCTTTATTAAAAAATTATTCAAATTATTATTATTATTTTGAAAAAATGTTCAACTACATATGCAAGCTAGATGTAGAAAATATAAATAAATTTTCAGAATGATGTCAAGTGAAACGTAGAATAACGTTATTAATAAAGTGCAACAAAACAAATGATAGAATAAACAACATTAGGATTACACTCTAATAAATAATTTTAATGCATATTTATTTGTTTCACTTATATGTGTGATAATTAAATGATAAATGAGATTTTATAAATAGACTTGTTTTTGAGAATCTGAAATATATTTGTTTAAAACAAAACACTTAACATTACCAATGACAGTTTGAAAAGCCATTGTATCCTTGGCACATGATCTCTTGTGCCTAAGCCAAGGTCAAACGATTTTCAAAGAATTCACCTCCGTAGATTTTAATTTGTCAAATTAAATTTTAATTTTCGGAAAATTCCCATTAGTCATGCCATTATTGTCACCTTAGCTGGGCCACGGATGATTGAAATTTTTAACAAATTGTAATTAACTAGCCAAAAATACAGCAACTATAATTAAAAATTTGCAAAAGCAAGAAATTCTAATCTCAGGTATTTCGCATATAACGGAAACACAACTTTGCAGACCGCAAGGTGATTCATTCTACTTTGCATCTCGAAAAATGAGGCGGAAATCGATAAACACGCACAGCGGCTCTCGAAAATAACTTATACGAGACGCGTTACACAATTCCTCGGCACCGTCTTTTGAAATAATATATAAAATGATTTTAACGACATTGTCTTAAATGTCGCTGTCCACTGATCTCGAGATGAAAACATCTACTCGCACTTTTATTTTTCTTCTTTCCCTGTCCCCCTCTCTCTTTTTCGCGCGCGGATTATTGGTGACGTGTGGAACATTCCGACCCAATTACCTATACCCTCACGCGCACACGCAGGCGTCTCTGTCTCCCTCTATTTTCGCGCCGGGGCTCTCCGATTCTATTTTTCTTCGGCGGCGCGATGGCCCCCGCGGAGAGAACCACCTGCTTGGCACAATGTCAAATATCAAACGCCGCTGTTTCTCTCTCGCTCACTGGACTCCCGTATATGTTTGTTGCCATCGGGCAGAGCGGAAAAAAAATCGCCGACGATTACTTATCGGCTCCCGGCAGTTAGTTCCTCCTTTTTTTTCGTCGATTTCGTCGCTTTTTCGTTTTCGTCTGGGGGTTGTGGGTGTGGTGGTGGGAGGAGAAGAGTGTAACTTGATGCGTTTTCGGGAACAGAGTCACGTATTCGCGATGAAATGCGGGATGACTAGCTCGTGAGGAAGAAAAGAAATGATACTCATGTTATGGAGTCAGGGTTGAGGAAATGTCAGATCATTAGGAATTTGTGGGAAAAGACTTTTTATTATGCTGCTCAAGCCGAAAAAATTGGAACGTGCTGATACTTGCTTAATTTTTAGTTTCAGTTTTATTGATTTGTATAAAAGGTATCGATTTGGTTTATGTATCAATCGAAAGCTTAAAAAAAAGCTTCATCGGAGAGAATTTTACCCATACATGGAATTATGTTAAGATTCTGTGTGCGGAAGATTGTAATTACCAAGATTCTACTGTTATGGAGGATTTACATTTTTGTTTGCGTACTGAACGTTTTTAATAAACCCTATTTTTATAAATAATGTGACACATAAATTTTAAATTTAAGAAGATTCTGAAATAAATGCCATATAATATAGACATGTAATTATAAATATTGTCATTATAATTATACACTGAAAAAAAAACAAATTATATTTTCAAATAAATATTTATTTGAATACTACTATATAAATATTTATTTAAATTAAAACAATATTTATTTAAATTTAAAAAATATTCGTTTAAATTAAAAAATTAATTTTGATTTGAGTAAATATTTATTAAATTTAAATGAATATTGTTTTAATTTAAATAAATATTTATATAGTAGTATTCAAATAAATATTTATTTGAAAATAGAATTTTTTTTTCAGTGTATGTTACTTTTCAAGTGTATAACCTTTGTTATACAAGATATCATTTTACAAAAATTAATTAAAATAGCCCGATTTTGATCTTCCCCAAAATATCGATGTTTTGTACGTCATTTAGAAAAATAAGCATACTATTTTGATTATTATGTAATGTGAGACTATGCAAATCAATAGGAGTATCTAAAAAAATCCCGCGACAGATTTTCCATGTTTATTAATCGGTCGGCATTGCACACGGCACTACTCGATCAATGGAAATCACTTAACGTCTAGCTTTGTTCTTTTTCATCTTGAAGATATTAAGATAGAATCTCAAAGTTACAACTTATAGTTATGAGTATTGTGTATTTTGATGAAAAATTTGTTTACGTCCTACAACAGTTTATTAAAAATACATTAATAATCATATAATTAAAAAATTAATTATACTCTATTTTCATTGTAGTAATAAATTTTCATATAGTATAATAATTTATGTAATCATTTGAAAAAAAAAACAGTTATAATATTTTTTTATTATTTATTTAATGACATTTTTCTACAAATAATATAACGAAAATATCTATCAACGGAATCTGGCTGTTTATAAAATTGGCTGATCAAAGTACGGTATCTGTATGTGTTCTCACTCGTTTCAACCGATCGTAAAATACAAATTCAATAATGTTCTATTCAGCTACAAAAGATAATATATAATTCCCATATAAAAAAAATTCATGGATTATGTTGTTAAATTCTTACGTACACTGTTGAAAATCTTGTTTTTCGCGTAGTTGAACAAACAATCACGTAAATTGCGTGTAGAACAAAACCACAAAATAAGTCTTACAAACCCATTTACTATTACATCAGTACTACACAAATTTCGCGTACTTTATTCCCGCTAAATTTGAATTACACAGAATGGTGGGGGTTACTAATTCCCTTTTCGATACAAAATTTGTGTCAAAAATGGATCTCATTTTCAGCTGCGTAAATAATCCTAGATTTGAACAACCCCAACCAACAATTTGCCATAACCGCAAAACGCAACTTCGCGACTTCCTGCATGCGCGGGGCGCGCGTAAGCTCTGCCACGGGCGTCTCTGTCGATGGACCGCATCTTGGTATGTCCGGCGGGACTATTTCCGAAAATAACGTCCGACGATCAGCAGCAGTAGCGGCAGCAGCGGGCGTCGGACGCGCACACACACGCGCTCGCAGAAAACTTGTAGAAAAGTTGCACCCGACACGCCGGTGGCCCCGGACGGCCGTCGGTATGCGCGGGTGGCGCGAGGAGAGGTCCAATGTCATTATTAACGATTTTTTCGCGGAATGGGAGAACCGCGGACACGTGGAAATGGGGTCGGTGTATTGATTCTTACATTAGGTTCGGTATTTTTAGGATGGATTGTGAGGGGTGGATTTATTTGGGCTTGTTTTATCGATTGGGAAGGGTGTAAAAATTATGGCTAAAGAGTAGGAAGTAATATCGCTTTCTTTACAGTTTTAGTTAATTGTAACATTGCGCTTTATTTTTGTAAAATTAAATAAAATTTGTTGGATATTTTATTTTTGGAAATTTGTATGCCTTCTATTAAATTGTATGCCTTCTATTTGTACCTTCTATTAGAAGGTACATGGTATAAAGCTGCTATTATAGGCCCTGAAAGATCATTGTATCTAGTATTATATAAAATTATGGATCTACTGATATAGATATGAATCTAATGGTCTTTACTGCCCATTGCCTGCTCCGAAAGTTTTGGTTGAGAAGTTCAATTATTATTTGAACTTATGAACTGCTGAAAAAAATTTTTTTTTTATATATGGACATTGTAACACAAAAAATTGTTGTAAATAATTTTTTTTGCGCTATTCTGATTGAAAAAAAATCCAATTGTTCACTGTATGATGTCTCTAGACGATAAATTTCTTTTCCAGGATTATTTTAAATATAATTAGTGTTTATAAGGATCGAATTTATAAATATCCTTGCGTTAAGTACTTGAAAAGATTGGTAAATATAATTCATAAGGCTGTTAATTTAGAACTTTTTTGAAGCTTCATATTTTTTGAAATAATGAATAAATTTTAATTATGATGCTTGGAAAATATAGCATTAGTCAAACAAATTGTTTTGTCGCTTTTGGTTTTGAGTCAAAGTTATTTTGAATATTTGAAAATAATAATGTATGACGATAAGCAAAGTTTGTTTTCTGTACTTCGAGCGTGACCATCATTGCCATAATCCTAGCTATAAAATGTTGTTCAACTTGCCAGAAAATTATACGGTTAACGTAGTCCTATCAAAATACGATATTGTTTAATCTACATCATTTACTATCTCAGAACATTTTGTTGGTATTGTTTCAAATCATAAATAATAATTTCTTTTTAGATTTTGATTTGGTTATTGCGTATTAAATTAACTTAAATTTTATTTTGTCTACGTTTTTAATATTTTGTACTATTTTTAAATATTTATGTATATAAATTTGAATTATGAATGTTTCTGCAATTCATTGCGATTCCATTTAATCATACTGCAGTATCTTGTATAATCAAATTATAACGATCGTAATATACATCTGATTAAATACTATAATATAATTAGTTTCAAACTTAATTATTTAATTAAGTTTAATCGACCAACGCAACTTACTACAGATTATTATCAACATAATGAATTATTAACAGAAATTGCATACAAAATTATTTTTAAATCTTTGAATTTTGTTAAAATATGAAAAGCATTTCCTTCTACACCCGGCACATAAAAAACGTCACACGACACCTTACCCTGCGAAATTACTCACTTTAACGTAAAAAGTTTCCGCACTAAGCCACAAACAAGTTTTCCACGGACTACCTAGTCCTCGAATAATAACAATAAAATAAAAGAAAGGAAAAACAGGAAAACACGAAAGCGCGGCAAATCTCTGCCGAAGACGCGAGCGGAGTGTAGAAGGCGGCTCTTAAAAAAAAGAGAGTCGCGGGGAGACGGAATCTCGACAATTCGCGCGCGCGCGCGAGAGCGTGAAAGACGGAGAGGAGAAAAACATAAGCGTGAGTAGAAAAGAGAGGAGAAGAAACACGTTGGATTTCGAGAAAGAGAGAGAGAGAGCGAGCGTAGAAAAGTTGCACCCGGCACTCTTGTGCATCTTTCGGTGGTGGAAAGCACGAGGAAAGAGAGAGGGAGAGCCGACGCTCGCGCGCACGCGAGAAAGAGAGAGAAGGCGCGAGAGGAGAAAGAGACGGCGTAGCCCGAGACCGCCGAGGAGAGAGGGAGAAAGAAGAGAGTGAGAAAGAGAGAGAGAGAGAGAGAGCTTCTGGAGTCGCGCGTCGGGACGCCGAAAATAGCGTCGCGATATGATGACGCCCTGGCCGGACGGATCCTAGATTTCAGTCACTTCGCAAACTCGAAAGGGACACGAGCTCTCTTACACCCCGAGACGAGAAGAGTCTCTCGCCTGATATACATACACACACATATATAATACGCACAGGTTCGGCTCGCTCCGTGAGCAGCAAAGCCAGTTTGCGTTTGATAGAAAGAAGAGAGCGAGACACAACAGTGTGCACGGCAAGAGTATAACTCGAGAGAGAGCGCCGGGGTTTTTTCACCGTACGTGCAACAAGAGGAGATAAACACGCTGAAGTTATGGCGGACGTAGACAGCAGTGTAGTGTACACGACCACGGAGCGCAAGACGCGCAAAGTGAAGAAGACGACGAAGCGCAGGGAGAGCCACGATCAGAATGCCGAGGTCACGATCACGGAGGTCGACAGCACGCAGAACCACACCAGCGGCGCCATCGAAGAGTATGTGCTGGCTGGGGCTTGATCCTTCTTCCCTCTATCTCTTTCTCTCTCTCTCTCTCTTACACACTATATCTATCTCTCTGTCTCTCTCGCTTCCTCTCGATCTTGATTCCTCGATGTATGTACGTGCAACGTATAGACCCTCGGGACGCCGATGCGCGTATAAATTGACCGACGCGAGAATTTTGAGATTGAATTTTCGGCCGCGCGGAGAGGTGATTTGGTCGAAGCGCTTTTGAATCTCCCGCGCGCGCGGGAACCGAAGATCTGCGAGGTTTCGAAGTTCGACTGGGATTTCGGTTTAGGTTGTTGGAGTTTGGGATGTAAGTTTTTGAAGGACTGGTTTGCTTCGTGATTTTGAGGATTGAAAATGTTTGCATTAGTGAATTGTGTGCTTGAAAATTTAACGTATAATAACTTGGAAAGGACGTTCTATTGTTAGTGTACGATTTTGATAAATTTACTGTATATTTCACTATAAAGTTTGAGTGAATTCATTTGGAAGAATGAAGCTTACATTTGGAAGAAATTCGTTAGAATCAAAATCATTTCAAGTGATAAAAAGTCACACTTTTGTTATTATAATTAGCCACTTAAGTGCATAATAATACGTAGCTATCATATAGAATTCATAATTTTTTTTTACTTTTGTTCGTACCTTTCAAAGTCATTTATCAAAAATTTTCAATTGCATTTTCACGATCTAAAGATGTGAGATACCGCTCAATAGGACAAATAACGGTTCATAAATCATCGTAATTCTAAAGATATGCGTTAATTTATGAAAAAGCTCCGTTGCAATCGTTTAATTCGCAAATTGGCACAGTCACTTAAAAATACTCATCGATCAATCGGTGAAATTAACGCGGCCGTTATTTTCTACACTTCCACCAGGCACGCGAGAGAAATTTTCGCAATGCAGTGCTTCGTGACCGGCAAGGATTTGGATTTTTGTTTTCCGTGAAAACTTGAAAACGGAAATTTCAATGGCACCGGTTCCCGAGGATCGCGTTACATCAGGAAACAAGACTTCTTTCATTTACCCTAACTTTGCAATTGTTATCACCCGAGGCATAATGAAATCGTTTAGAGTTAGTAGAATCAATAGAAGGGTAGGCGTAAGTTTTATGAGTCGCTCATGAGAGTCACGAATATATACTTCCGCTAAAATACTCTTTTCACATGCAAAAACTTATGCTCAGCCAGCACATACAACAACACTCAACCAAGGTACATATCTCTCTCTCAAGACAACAACCAACCGCCAGTGCAGTCTCTGACTGTGCCCATCGATCAATTATATTTATATACCACTACTTATACAGAATTACAGTGTTCAAAACATATCCACAATCATTGCTAGTGAAAACGACTTTTATTCGAGTGGAAGCGTTAAGTCGAACAATGTGAACTTTTACACCTGTGAACATTTTAATTTTAATGTTGTATATTTTACTGTTGTGCTAAAATAAAAATAATTGATAATTTTACAATGTTTTTCGGTTTTATCCATTTTGAAGTTTTTTAAAATTACGACGTGATGTTTAATTACGACAGAAATATTAAAAATAATAATGGTATTTTTTAACTTACATTAATAAAAATTACAACATGAAAAAGCATGTAGAAGGTAAACTTTATTCACGTTGCTTGTTTATATGTTTAGACATTTCAGAATTTTATGAATAATTTCATCATAGATCGCCCCGAGTTACTAAATTTAATAAAGGTTTCATAATTTTTGGCAAAGCTAAAAGATGACTGTCAGAAATATAATTTAGAATTTTTCCATCGCGCAATGCAACATTTTTCCACGTTATAAAAGTTTTATTATTCAGTATATATGTTATTTGTTATTCAACAAGGATAATTTTAGCAAATGTATGATTCTTTCCATGTTTTTGGATTCTAAATTTAACCAATGTTAAACTCAGTTTCACACTGTTAATCAATTACTGTTCGTCTAAAAAAAGCGTGTTTACTTCATCCTCAGCCAATTTTTAAGATGAAAAGAATGATTATATAGTTTGATGATGCAGTTTCTATTTTTAATTGTAAAAGCTATCCAATTAAATAATTCAAAACGAAAAACAATTTTCTACTTACATCACATGTACATCTACATATTATGTTCACGTACATGACTTTTTAAACAAACAATTTATACAATATTATAGTACACAAACTCAAAATATGTAATATTACTGCTCATTTATTCTACCTTTTACAGTCATTCTTATCAATCCTACGCAACTGAAACATTACATGTTATCCGAAAGTTTCGACAAACTTTGAACGACGTAATTCGAATCGTGAACAACTATAGTTCACACTTTATACTATTCAAGAATTTAATCGAATTTGAAAAATTATTACAAAAGCACCGATAAAACGAGCCCCTTACTAACGTGAAATTTCCATTTTTAGTTAATTTTCAGTGGAGAATACACGAAGGCGATGAACAAGGATTGGCACAGTGGCCACTTCTGCTGCTGGCAGTGCGATGAGTCGCTGACGGGTCAGCGATATGTCCTGAGAGACGAGCATCCCTACTGCATCAAGTGCTACGAGAGCGTTTTCGCCAATGGCTGCGAGGAGTGCAACAAGATCATCGGCATTGACTCCAAGGTACATATAGTTTAATGCGATCGCTCGTAACTATCGGCCATGCATTGGGATCGCCGAATCGGGGCTAAACTGAAAAAATAACAGACGCTGTGAATAAAATAACCGGAGTACGATGCGGAACGACTAAAATTAGAGCACTGTATTGATATAGTACAGTGAAGTTTTTAATTATTACTGGTAAAATAAAGTATTAATTGCTAGCGTGAATATGACTCTCGATATAAACTTCGATGAAAGCAGTTGTGAAAAAAAGATGAAAAAAAAAAATTATAAAAATCGCAGACGGTTATTGCGCGTCTTGATTAAAATTAGAAACCCCGAGTGGAAAATTCAGAAAATATTTAATGTAAACAAGTTTAACGTTCTTCTAAAATCTAAAAATAAATCGGTGGTCACACATGCAATCGAATTTCGCATTCCAGAGTTATGAATGCACTTGGCCAAGGAACCTCGCGGCATGTTAATCAGTTTTCAAAATAGCATTGAAATTTCTCTTTCAATCATATGTCGCAATATAAAACTATATAAAATTAAATTCAATATACGAAATACCGATTAATTTATAAACCTCCAATATACCAAACGAGCATTTCCCAATTCAACTATATACTCGTACGTCAAACCGCGGCAAACAAGCTCTTGAACCAGCCCTTCCGCACCGACATATAAGCACCACTACAGCCCACAATTGTTTATTGTCGCTCGCGTTTCACGTAATACGCAAGCGCGCGCATATTGGTTGCACTCTCCCGGCATCGAACTTTCGAGTGGTCCTCTCTCGCACTCTTTCCCCGTCCTCTCGCTCACGAATTCTCTCGACTGGTAAAGCAGCTCAAATTACAAAACCAAGAATAGCGGTATGCGCGTATATACGCCGCCTGCACCGACGACTATTCTCGACCGTATGATCCAGCGGGCCGAGCGCTCGGTTAGAGGAGGGGACTGCTACCGCCGTGCATTATTTTCACAGTTGACAGGAGATAATAAATGCGTGAGAATTTTTTCGGTGACGAGCTTTGTTGGGTGGGGGTATCTCGAGAGACGATGATTTAACGGGCGTGTGTAATTTTTGTTTGTTTCTCGTGAGATTTACTTATTGGCGGGGATTATGGGGGGGATTTTTCTTTCTATGAGTTGACAAAAAACGGGTATTTGACGGAGATGAGGTTCGGTGCTTGTTGATCGCGCTGAGTAACTGAGTTCTATTAATAAGGCTTGTTTACTAAAATTATTCAGCGGTTGTTTTTATAGCTGGCTGGTCTTAAAATTAGAACAAAGGGAACCGACGCGGTCGAAATATTTCCGTGTTACCGCATTTTTTTTATTGGCCTTTACTATTCTATTAAATAATCGTAGAAATATGATACAGTTTATTCAAACTAGCTTAGCGACTCAAACGTTGTAGACATGTGTACCAAATAGATTTTCACAAAAATCGAAGAATGTTCGTCGTTTACATACCGCAGTGATGCTCTAGTGATAGATGGAAATGAAAATTATGTCAGTTTTGCTATAGGATGAAAGTGTTTCTTGACAGTTCAGGGATCCGCGTTTTAATTTAGAGCGTTGAAAATTTTCGGAAGATCACGAAAAGTGGTGCCAGCATTGCGTTACTTGGGCGTTGACTTACTCATTCCTAGAAATAGAAGCGATGCACTCGTTGCCGCGCGTTCACCAGCTTCTGCCGCCTCGAACTATTATTATTATTATTACTTATGAACCTATTACTCTGAACGTCAAAGTAATTTATTGTTTACATGCCTCGCTTCATTTTTTACGTAACTTTGGCGTGACAAAAATAGCCCACTTGATTTTTCACGATATCGATGTATGATAACTGCCAAAAATGATTGCTAAAAGTAAATATCAAAACTAACAGAGTTTAAGAAAAGTTACCGATAAACAATAAACGTGCGTATAATTAACACACAAAAGCGAAAGAAACAATCGAAAAATTACATAAAACCTTTTAATTACAGATCACAAAAGAGATAAATTAACACCAATCATGAAATTTAAAGCGCTGCAAATAATATATTTTCGTCGAAGCGAACACCCAAATCACTCCTGGCCACTCTTTAACGAGCCCCGATCCCGGCCGTACATGGCGATAACGAGCATTAGCATTGCGCGGGCGCGCGCTGTCACGAGCAATCTGAAACATCGTCGTTATTTTATTTTTTTTTTCATCCTCCGCTTCCGTGTTCCGTAGGATCTGTCGTACAAGGACAAGCACTGGCACGAGGCCTGCTTCCTCTGCAGCAAGTGCAGGGTGTCCTTGGTGGACAAACAGTTCGGCAGCAAGCTGGACAAGATTTACTGCGGCAACTGCTACGACTCCCAGTTCGCTAGCCGCTGCGATGGCTGCGGCGAAATCTTCCGTGCTGGTACGTAAATCGATGTATTTCTGTTTGTTGATTATATCGATCCTCTATGTATTTATACCGTTAGAGATGTATTTGGTTTAGTTAGTTGTTTGCATTGTGGTTTGACAGAATTCAATGTAGTTAACTTAAAAAGTTTATACATTTCTAACGCTAAAAGGTTTATTTTCGGTTCGAAAGCTATTTCATGAATAAAAACATACGAATAGACCTTGTTTAAAAGCTATTTTAAGAGGATCAATTTAATAATGTTGTTGATTACACTTTTTTGTTTGTACAAAATTATGTCATCGCAGGTACGAAAATTCAATTACAAATCACCAGAACGAAACAATCGAATAATAAATTTTTTCGAATCATTCTCGACTCAAAACAGACTTAATCAATTAGCTCACCCACCGAATTGAATTACCGCAAAAAAAAAACACAAACAATCGTCATTAAACCTCCACGACGCGTTACCCCCGCAAAGCCAATCCAATTCCGACCAATTACCGCGCGCGTGCGCGCTCATCTATTATTCATTCGAGCGCGCGAGCGCGTGCGCAATTACATCGTAAACAATCCCGAAAAAAAAAGAAATACCAAGGAAAATGGCTTCGATTTTTCGGGTGATTCAGAGGCGAAAATCGGCGTGTAGTAGGTATAAATCGAGAACGCGCGCGCATGCGCGAGTCTCGGGGGAATGCGCAGCCGATGCATTGAGAGCGCGCGTGCACTTGCAGCACGCTCGTCGTCTCTGTTCTTATTAAGGTAAGCGAGTCAAGGACCCGGACTTGGGCTGGAGGCGATCGGAGGCGAATGCGCGCGCGTCTGAGCAAGCTCCGGGCGATCGGCGCCGATCGCCTAAAGTATCGGAGCTCAGGTGCAATTTTGCAGAGCGTTGGCATGTAGAAAGAGCCGAGTAATGGTGGTACAATGATATGTTGATGCTATTTACAATGATTACGTTGTACCAGTTATAATGATTTATAAAAGGACTTTACTTAAAGGACAGAAAACGTTATAAGATTTTTTTGTATTTATAGCAATTCGGTTTTGAAGCTTTATTTTATGAAATATGATTTCATTGAAAATGTCGCAAAACGATTCGCTATTAATTATAAAATCTTTTGATTTATTTTAAAAATATGTAACAATCTAGTTTGATATATTTTTGCCAGTAAAAAAAAAAGCAATCTTCGGCTGATTATATAAAAGTGCGTGGGCGTTAAGGAAGCGATTATACTTTGCCGCATGAATTTTTCATTTTTAAACGTTGATTTATCATATTCTCTAATGCCTCTATTACTGAAACAATTTTCGATGCTTGAATAAGCTTAATTCGATGCGGAAATGCGTTTTTAATTCAAATTATCGGTAATTAAAATAACGTTTTTGGTCTGTTTTACGAAAACATTAATGCACAATAAGCTTGTTTAGTTCATTATTGTGTTACGTAAAACTGTTGATTCTTGGAATTAAGATTTTTTACGTAAACGTTTCAATTATCGAAATATTTTTCCGAGTTTTAGCAAAATATCGACAAAATTAAATAACCGAGATAAGTTGATTATTTTTGGAATGAAAAAGAAAAACACAACAATGTTTCGTATTCACTTCTCTTTTACAACCATAACAATAAACCACAAGCAAGATCTTTACACGTCACAACAGCGCTCTCTTTTTTGAAACATGCATTCACTTAACTGTGTTTACAACCGGAATTCCCTCTTCGACATCCATTACCGAGAACAACATAAATTTGTCTTGGCAATATACAATCGACTGGCCGATTTCTCGATGGGAAAAATAAAGGCTCGAACGGCGCGGTTTTTCGGCCTCTCTCCCTTTCCTTCCCATCGCGTGTAATACCGAACGCCAGAAGCGCAGACTGCGCGTCTTTCGAGCGAGAGGATCCATATATCACCGTGAATAACGCACGCGGCTGTCTCTTGCGTATAATAAGCGCGAACGTTTTTTGCCTCTCCTCCGCGGCGATGTAACTTTTGGACGAGAGCATCGAACAAAAATTTGCCCGGTTTGGTCGGTTGTTTTCAAAGTTATCTCGAGGACGATGCTCGTCTTGCCTTTTGCTTGTTTATATAGCATCGGGAATTCACGGGTTCGCGAGGAGAGAGGTGGGAACATATTTTATTATATGCCGAAGTGCGGTATAATAGTGATTTATTGCTGTGATGTATGGGCGCAATTAAAATTAATTTAAAAATGTCAGCGCAGAAAAGTTGGGCGTAATTCGCACTCTTTAATTGTATCGTATTGGACCGTTAAATCCGAAATCAGAAATTCGGGTGTCGTATAATTGAGCTCGAAATTGATTCGAATCCACTTATATAATTCCGATTTCCCCACTTCATAAATCATTAAAACACTCGTTAGGGGCACATAAATATACTAATAAAAGAATAAAAACTGGTAATATGCTAAATTCATAAAAATAAATTTAAATATTATAGTACTTCTACAACGCTCGCGTCAAGTTTAAACGACGTCCAATTACGCAAACTTCGAATCTCACGGCTCCATATATATTTACGAACCATCGCCGCGACATTACGTCTCTTCCATCCTCGCGAGGCAGTGACCAGCGCTCTCGGAACGTCAATTTTCACTTCATTACGCGCGAGGATGACTAATATATCTCGCCAGCGCCGATGTCCGGCGAGGCGGTGCGCAATTTTCATTAAACGTGCCAGGCGACACTTAAATCACAGCCGGCGATACTCGCGATATTAAACGCACACGCGTTCATTGAATGGCGCACGATGCGCTCACTGGGTACTTGAGGACGAGCGCGGGAACCGCTAATTAAGTGCGAACGCGATGCGCTGAGAGGATGCGAATTTGATGACACGCCGCTCTGCGATGAAAGAGAGATGAGCGAGTCTCTGCGAAGAAAATCTAAATTTCGTGGCATGATGTCAGTGTGCTCTGATACTAACGGTCTTTGCGGTTTTTGTAGGTGAACATTTCATTTCACAATCTACATTCATTTATTTGTTATAGTTTACAAAACAATTACAAAATGCTGTATCGTGCGGTAAATTAATCGTACGCGCAAAATAATTTACGATAAAAATTTTCTCGACAATCTCGGGGTACCGCACCGCGAGACGGAAAAGTCGGACCCGCTCGGATAACAACTCGGCGACGTGCGCGCGGGCACAGCTAAGCGCCCACGCGTGCGTGAACCACTTCCGCGTGCGCGACGTGTATACGTGCGTGTAAACAGCGAGAGATCGTGCGTGTGACACGGGCACACGGCTCTCTTCTCGCATTCTAATCGCGCGAGCCGATCTTGGATTTTTCCGAGCGATGAGCCGAAGATTGACTGCACGCGTTTCAGGATAGGGGGGAAAAGTATCGTTCGATTTGGGGTGAGTGAGAAGTTGGGAAAATTGCGAGGAGCGTGATATGTTGGATGAATGGTTAGAGTTTTGAATAAATGATGAGGTGTTAAGATTTGTAATTAATGTTTGCGCAGTAGTAAATCATAGAGAAGGGGTGTGACATTTTAATTAAAAATGCGAATGAAAATAAGCAGTCGTTAAACGAAATCAGCTGTAAATATACTTAGTCTATCTTCAATAAAGTTAAGACGAAGTGAGTCATCGGTAGGTCGTAAAATTTTTACTTTCAAATGTATTTTTAAAGCTGATACTTTTTACTATTCTTGCGTATATGTATATATATTTAACTGTAAAAATATAATTGTTTCCAGCGACGTTATTGTTTATAGAGTATATATTTGTCAAATGAATATTGACCGGCGGGAGTGTTTATGCTCCGGCGATTTTGATCGGAAAATTTGTACTGTGCGCCGATGACGTCGCTCCTGCGGTAAATCGATGCCGCGGGGATAGGAAAAATTGACCGCCATATAAAGTTACGCCTGTTGAATGCCATTAAAGGATCGATCGAGCGAATTTTCGCCAGTATCCCGTTGTGTGCGGAAGCTATATGTATGATGTAAATATTATTCGTAAAAATAGGTGCCCGATAACGGTTTTAAATAACGGCGCGGTTATTTTTACAGAATCTATATTATTGGTAATGGAATTTTATTTATGCAGTTTTATTCACGATCTATATTTAAAATTATAAGAATAATATTCGTCAAGTAAAATACTGATAAAAGTAGAAAGCATACATCTGTGGAAGCTATATTTAAACGAGTATACAACTATACTTCTTTCAACGTCCGGAACCAAGACTTCAAGAAATTAATAATTTTAATTTTACCACCACACATTCCCAACATAATTATCTCACACGGCAAAATTCGTTCAGTATTCGCCAATTCCAGCGAAATATCAAGGTCAGAAAACCAGCGCATACACCTACTCCTCTCTCGGCTAATCTCCGTATCCGGAGCGACAGCGGCGCAGCCTCGCACCTCCTAAGCCTGCGTGCGCGCTCGGCTAAATCCCCGGCGGTCCGACCGGACCCCGTCCGTTTCTACTTGCCCCCTTATTGCGCTCTCGCGCGAAGGATCTCGACCAAAGAAGGGGAATCGGGAAAAACGACGACAACGACGACACACACGTATGGACAATGGCGTTTCTCCTCTCTCTCTCTCTTGGGCTCGGACACGTGACTGCTATACCCAGCCCCGCGAGACTTTATCGCGCGCGCGTTCGCTGCCGCGGTAGTGGCGGTGGTTCTTGCTCGCTCTCTCTCTTCTCCAGAAACGGAGCGGGTGAGAGAGAGAGGAAAGGAGGGAAGGAAGGAGAGGCGAGCACAGGCGAAGCGGCGAGAGAAGCCGGTCCGCCTTGCTCAGTGACTCGCAAGCCTCCAGGCTAATCGCACACGCACACGTTACATATACCGGACCCGGGCCCGACGCCGCCGCCGCCGCAACGCCGATCGAGCGCAACACATACTTTTCTTCTTTATTCCGGTGCGCATATGGGATATGCATATATCTTTGCGTATTTTCGCAGTAATGCAATAATCGTGGCTCGCTGTACTCTCGAGTGTTGACAAACGATTTTCATTTATTTTATACTTTTTTTTAATCATTATTGATTATGCGTATTTTTGTCAATCGTTATTATTATTATTTTCATAAAACAAAGAAACTGTTTTCGTATCAATATTTTATAATATTTTTTTATTTTCGTGGTAACATTAAATAAATATCACAAAACGATGTATTTTAATTATATATTTACATAAAATAATCTTAACTTGAAAAATCAGTTAACAAAATCACGTAAGCATAATTTGTCGCTACTCATGACTAAATTTCCGACGCGGTAAACGCTATACGTAAACACGGCAAAAATAAACAAACCCTGATTTCACAGCTAAAAGAAAAAATACCATTCGCGTGTATCTTATCGGCGCCAAGATAGATAATAATACACATACATCGTCAACACTCGAGAGTCGGAGGCCCGCGTGCTTGCGAAAAGCGAAAAAGAAGCCTCGCGAGCTGTTAATTCTCAAAGTGCAACGTTTCAGTGCACGCAAAGCCGTCAACCTGACGCACCGAGGCAGCAGGGTGGAGCACCTCGTCCGGAGGTGGTCTCGACCGCTCTACACCTATGACTGGATCGACTACAGAAGGGTACGATAGCGAACCGAAAGAGAGAGAGAGAGAGAGAGAGTAGTTTCCCTCCAATCAAGAGAGCGAGAGATACCCTTGATTAATTTTGGCACTCTGGGAAATGGAGCCCCACTAAATAGGAAATCGAGCTAATCCGATCTTTTTGTTTTTAATCAAAGCGCGCTTCCGGCGACCTGCGCAGCGTCATGCACAGCCTGCAAATCGTTTAACCAGCCGAGCGCGTAGTTGCTCTCAGTGTATTTATTATTTTGTAAGTAGTAGCAGCAGCAGCAGCAGCAGCGACTAATAGCCAGTTCACACATGCACATATAAATCACTAAACTCGTGTGTATATATATACATAAATCGAACTAATTCATACACATACATCTGTACGCATAACACGAGGATTTCCTATACAAAAAAACACACAACCCCGCGCGCGAGTGAAGCGAAATTTCCCACTGTGCCAAACGGGTCGCGCTGTGTCAGGACCCGCTGCCGTCCCTGCGGGAGCTGCGGTCTCCCCTGCAAGTCGGCAAGCTGGCCTGGGTATCGAAGAAGCCGACACCGACGACCTCGTCGACCAGGATGTCGACCGACGCGCTGAGCGACCGGCTGGCCAGCCGCTTACATCTCCAGCAGCGCACCGTTGGCGAGGATAGGATCCGAAGAGCCAGAGATCGCGACGAGGATGTCGCCGTGTTCAGCATGGTACCGCTGGAGGGCGATCCGAAGTTCCGATGCTGTTTGGGGATTTATTGCCTGATGGGCGATCCCAGACGCGCCGAGCCAGGTGACGGTTTATGTGGTTGCGGTGGTTTATAATTGGGGATTATGGTCACGTGTGAGTTTGGACGGATGTGCGTGAGGATATTATGTGGGTCGGTGGTTTGGGTGTTGTCAGCTGAGCGCTCGTTTGTTTTGACTGTGGAGTGTGCAAGAGGCGGGTAGTATTTTTAAATCAGGGATAGAGGGTGGATGGAATCTAAAAGATAGCAGGGAAATGAATTTTTCGTTTGATCTTGTGAGATTATCCACGTTATCTTTAGGGATTGATTTTATATAATCTTATATGTATACCGCGAGACAGTAAGTGGAAAACTTTTGGTTTCGTATCGTTTTCCTTGTAAGTATTCCAATTAGATTTTTCTAAGTTGTTTACGATAAAACGTGTGCAAAGTATCGTGTACTTGTAAGCCTTATCAATAACAATCGACATTAAAGTGTTGATGCATGAGAATGTCTATACTTATATAGGTACTTTAATAACACTCGATCATAAGTTAATCTTTTAAATAGCATCGTCGCAGAATAAGATTATCGCTGATTTCTCTGGAATCAATTGTTTGATCGATTCCCTAAAGTTTAACTCACCATATCAGATAAATCGGACGTTTCTTCAATCACGCAGAACACAAGGTTTTTTAAAAATAACATTACAAGTAAACTAATTATTCTCATTATTCATTAAAATTACAAGAAACGCAATCGAATTCTACGAAAGCAATTACAAGCATACCGCGCACCAATTAGAGCATTATATCCCTATTTTTATACGATTCATCACTCTAATTCAGCACGACTAATTGATCGCGAATTTCTCTCGTAATACTCGATCGCGCTATAACCGAACCGACGCTGACACAATGCCATTCGCCAAATCGCGAGCGTTCGCCGTCCTCGGTCGGTGACTCCATCACGATCACACGGCGATCGGTAAGCGACATGGCGCGAAGAAAACGCACGCGCGGGAGATATATAGTGAAATACAAAACGAGAAAAGCCCGAGCTGCAGCGCCGATTAAGACGTATAGCGTCGGTGCGATGTCGGTTTGTGTTATTTTGTCGTGAGTCTCCGGTTACTTATGTCATCAAGTTCTCGGTCGGGCTTTTTGCACTCGCGCATCGAGAGTGAAATGTTGACGACTATATAGCCGGCCGTTTTTTTTATTGGACGTGATAAATGCGTACTGCTATCGGTTGATGTGTTCAGAAAAGAAAATAATTGAGAAGTGTGAAAGATATAGCTTTACACAAATAATGCTTAAATATATGTATAATACTGATTGTACGCATTTGAAAAGTATTCTCAGTTCGTTCGTGAAATTTGTTTTAAAATTTTTCGCCCCGTTTAGCTGTTTGTCAGTACCCATAATAATGAGCATTAGTAGGCAGGTTCGTGAATGCACGTGTCAACGATCGTTTAGCATTCAAGAGCCAATATTTTCTCTTCAATTTGCGGTATGTTTGACTTCCATGACCGAACTCATATCCTCAAGACCAATCGCGCGTTTCTGACCGTTTGCCGTAATGACTTTTTGGCGCGATAAAAAAAACACACACACACGCGACCATTTTTCTACTGTAGCATAGCTCGTACTTCCTCTGTAATGACTAAAAAATTTCTTACCCAAAATTCATCTCAGCAAATCTCTAATCGCTGCAAAAAAAAAGAAAACTACGCGACACTTCACTCCCAACTTCACAGAACCATCCAAAGCGTCAGCGCACCGCGTCCTCCGAATAAGGGCGCGCAAACATCTCGCTCTGAGGTCGCGCTCTTTTCTTTTTTTTCCCCCGCGGCGATCTGGGCCGAGGTAGCGTTATCCATAAATTCGTATCGAACGCGCGCGCTTTACATATACAGGCCACGACGGCTGACCTCATCGGGGGAATAGGAGCGAGCGCGAGCGCGCTGTCCCTTGTGTATCTTCCACTCAGCTAATGAACTCGCGCTAATAACTTTGCGCTCGCGGCTGCAGGGAGTGAGTTTCGGTTTACACTTTCCGCCGCGTATCGCTCTGTGTATACGCGCGCGAGATGGAAATTGATCAGATGCGGTGGTGGTCTTGGATGGAGGGAGAGAGAGAGTCCGTTGGGACGGTTGTCTTTATCGGTTGTTGTTGCGCTGGGGTATTGTCTAGATATTCCGAAAACTTGAGGCGGTTGTTTTTTTTATATTAAAGAGGAAATGTAATTTATCGGTGTGGAGTAGAATGTAAATATAACTCGTGTTCAGGTATTTTTCATTTGAAAATTTAAAAACATATCGTGTGAAGTGGCATTAAAAAGTTGCTATCTGCGAATTGCCTTGGTAACGTTAATTAACTTTGCTGACAATTTCATACTGCGCGATAAGTGGGAGGGGGGAAAAATATTCGAATATTGCAGTGGTTTTGTTTCCTTTGAAATTTAGCAAACGTCAAAATTTTTCATTTTTTCCTACATTACTCAAAGTATACTTTGAATGCGTTTGTGGTTGGATTTATTAAAAAAACATCGATAATAGTCAACCGACGTGCGATTTGATCAATATCCTGAGATTTTTCCGATGATTTAAAGTTACCGCACCTCCTCGCTGCACCAATTAAATCTTTAGCAAGCACGACACATCAGAAAGGCCCGAGCGCTGTACTCGATCGGATTAAAGAGAATTTAAGTACACCGGTGCGGCAGACACAAACATTAATGGCGGTATCCCAAACAAGGTAAACAAGTGTATATGTCGTTGTTTGCCCGGCTAAGTAGCACACTAAATTTATTGGCCGTCGCTGCCTACAGCCCCGACGTCTTTAATTGTCGTCGTGACCAAGCCTTCGTGGACAAGCATGACAATTGCTTCGGTACATAAAAAAAAAAAGGATGAAACGAGTCTCAGGGTGAATTGAAAAAGAGAACTTCGTTTCCGTTCTACATAAAACGTTTTGTCTGCAATGATATAAATACAAAAGGATATTCGATTTGCATTTTTACAGCTTGTATACGTCGTTAATAACGGTTCAGCCGAAATGAAACAATATATTGAAATGCAAATTGTTACATCATAGATTACTTAATATATGAGATGATAGAAGCATGTAACAGCCGATTGACTCAATCGCTAAAACGCAAAAGGATTTATCTAATTCGAGTTTATTGCGCCGTGTCTTGAGCCATTTGCGCTCTACTCGCGAGCTCGATAATAAAAGGCGTCAGATTGTTCCACATATAAGATGCATTGTTGCGCCGGCAATATCTCGCGTATGTGCGACTTGTTATCTTTATCGCCACGCGGCGGCTCAATATACAGCTTCTAGCGATATTAATACGAGTGATGTCACGGCTCGCTAAAAGGAAGCCACTCGGAGAAAAACCTATATCTTAGCAAAAGTATTTAAATTAGAGGTGAAGGCTGCGACTTTGTATCACCACTTTTCTGCCGTAATGATAAAAAAAAATACAATTTCAATTCTTTTTAACGGTTCCAGGGGCAGGGTAGAGTGTTTTAACGAAGTCTAGACCAGAAACGATCGACGATAGCGTGCACCTGTTTAATTTTCATGATACTGCAGCCTACGGCAGCAACATTGTTATTATTATACTTGAGCGCGCGCGCGTGTTTTGAAAATAAACGTCTGGCGAGATAAATTTTTCATCCGGCACTCACGCGCACTTTTACCGTCGATAAAAGACGATTGATTTATCGGCCGGTCTTCCTTAACGAATCCCAAATGCGTCTTCTTTAAAAAAAAAAATAGTGTGCTGCGGTTCTCTCTTCCTTAGGGTCATAAAGCGAGCTTGCGGATTCGGCGCAACTGTTACGCGCGCGGCGCACGCGCGTACATTTTGTGTGTATGTATTTATAGACCTGACGCGCGCGGAGAGTTGTATCAGCGTATAGTCGGCAGACTTGTGTCTGCGCTTTCCCAGGAAAGACTGGAATAGTACACCTTTGCCCTCGTTGCGCCGGAGGCTTCGTGGCGCAGTTGGTGGGGACTGGGCTCGTTATTTTTGAAATTCGCGTATTTTGGCGAATTAGGTTGGATGGGAAGGTTTTTTTGGTAGTTGGGTTCAAATTAATGGTTGATGCTTTTGATAGATTTTTTGTTCTCGTAAAGTTTTGTGTCATTTATAGTCGTAGACTGCGTATGTCATCGGGATGCTTTATATAGCTATGGCAAAATTTGAAATTCAAATGAATAGGAAATTGTTGTAATTTAAAAACGCTGTAAATCACTTTGATTGTCATTATAAATTTGGATTGGGCGGGAGTCGTAATTTTGTGTATTTTAAAATTACACACCTTTTTTTATAGTTCGCGTCAATTCAGAAATGTATATATATATTCTTACCTACTTTATGGATTTATGTGTTAACAGAAACATGTGAAGAGTTATTAAATTACAAAGTATTTTTTTACATAAAGAATGTCCTTTTAACATTATGTTTTTGATCTTTAGATTCAACTCCCGATTTCTGTAGCTCAGCTACGAGTCCACTCACACTCAAAATCTATTCGGGATTTTAAAATATTTATTTAACAGTACTTGTCGAATTTTCGAACGTTGACAAAAGGCACATACCACCGTGGTACTTGTGTCTCGTGAAAGTACACCTACATCGTGAAACGTGTCAAAATAAATTTTTTGCGCCAAATCAAACAAGTATCGCTTGGAAATTTTTTTTCGATTATCAGCTGTGAAATCGAACTTTCTTTACACGGCCTACAATTTTTTTCCCACCCACAATATCGCTAAATTAATCATGCAATCGCGAAATCTACAACACCATTCAAACAACACGCCAAGCAATCAACAAGTCACGATTGAATGAATGTACGATCCAAACAAACGCGCTACATCATCGCCGTCTAAACACAATTAGCACAATAAGCCATCGGCCTTTTCGCACTTGGGCGCATTCTTCCGTAAAAGACCGCGACGAGCGCTCTCTCGATTCGGAAGAAAGGCCGGGGCACGCGCATATATACATCCGATCGCGCGCGTGCGCCGTTGAGAGTTGCCACATCGCGGCGAGGTAAAAGGCCTTGGACCATCGCGCGAGCGAGCGCCTCGCCGAGCTTTATACATACATATACGGAGTCGCGGGCCCGCGCGCTGCTGACGTCACGACGACGGCTTTGAGTCACACGCCGGGCCCGCAGATATCTCGCGCGGTGAAGTACATGTTATTGAAATTCGCGAGCGATGCAGCGGTGAAGAGAGTCGCGGGGTGCGAGCTGGTTTGGGGGTTTGGAATGTTCTTGTGTGATGAGGTCCGTGAAGTTCGTGGGATGGTTGAAGTTTGATCTATCATTGCTGTCGAGATTGAAGTTCTGAAACTATATAAGTTGCTTATAGATGAGCAACTGATAAGCAATCTTAAATTAATGTAGTTGACTTCCTGAAATGCGAATGTGATACATAAGCTTTGCAAAAGTTTTATGGGACGAAGATCTGATAGAATGAAAAAATATGTTGATCTATGGCTTCTTATCATTTCTTTTTTTTTTTTTTTTTGTATCGATAAACATGGAGAAAGATTAGCATAAATATCATTTCTTAATTTACTTTATTTTCATCAAAGTATTACGGTAATACGATATATAACATAAATCTCTTAATCCTTGATTTATGTTTTTATAAAATTCCAAAATCAAATTGATAAATATACATTCATCTTAAAAATTCCATGCAATTAAATTCGCCTCATTAGAAAATTCGTAATGCAAACTCGGACTATTACGCAATAATTTGCCAAAGCTTCGTAAAAGAATATTCTTAAACGCTATTAGCGAAGCGCACTCTCGGCTAACCGTGGAATGAGGAAAAGTAAAGATCCTCGCAGCCTTTTTCCCACAAAACTTCGTTTATTAGTACTACAATATTCCGTATCTGTGTGTGTGTATGTGTATGCGCTCGGAGCTGTCAGTTGCGTGCGCGCGTTGCACAACGGCCGCGTTCATTCAGAGCCTCTCTCTCTCGAGAAAGAGCGCGGCGCAAAAATATTGATTTTGCTAATCTGTGCCGGTCTTTCTTATTTCTCGCCGCACTGTTTATCGGGCATTCGAGCGCGCGATCCTTGCTTAATTGCTGCAGCTGAAGTGCAAGATTGAAAAAGAGGCGCAGTTTTGCGTTACGCGTTGGGATCTGGGACCGCCCGCGATTCTTGAGTGGCTGAATGCAGTTTTATTCTGTTTTATGAATTTATTCGCTACTAAATAATTCATATGATTTTGACTGGATTTTTTTGTAATAGTTTCGAATATAATGGAAGATGATCACGGAATATACGGATGTTCTCATCGAACAAAAAGTATTCAGTGATTATGTCATCATAGATAATATGATAATATAATATAAAAGGTTTCTTTTATACTATAGTAAATATAAAATCGCCCTTGGATTATCAATTCCTTTATTCAAGATTCTTTCCTAACATTGTATTGAAAAGTATTCGTAACTAAAATTATTCAAAGCAACTAAAGTATAAATCACCGGCAAAAATAATTAATCTTCTAAAAAAAAACTTCGCCAGCACAAGAAGCACTCACTTATCACAAAACACGTGTAAAAAACTCCATTGTCATCTAAGCCCTAGCAAACCCGATCGCCAGAGAATTTGAATGCAAAGCACGGGAATTCACGAAATCGACGTTTATACGCGCGCCCGAGGAGACCTTAGATCATCGTCTCTTATAGCCTCTCGTTCGTCGATTCGTCTTGCGTCTCTCGCGATATAGGATAATGACTCCGTGAAGGAGTAGGAAGACGATCCACGCGGGAGGATAAAAAAGGTCTCGCGGACGCCCACGACTGACGCCTCGTAGCCTTGTGAATCATTTGCGATTTTTGCGCTCGCTCTCGCGCGCGATATATATGTACGAATGTTGCGAGGGGAGGGGAAATTTTCAAGTTTTACGACGATTTATGGCCGATTTATTGAGGTCAGGCATTGTTGAGACGAGAGCAAAAGAAGTCATTTTAGTATGCGCGTAAATGAAAGTTTATGGAAATTATTTTATTTAAGAAGAGAATGCTGATTTTGAAACGTATTTGTCGGGTTATATAGTCATTTTCTACACATTAGGTGTCTGAATGATGTCACTAATGAGATTATGCGAAGCAGAAAAAGCCACGTTTAGTGTATGTGTAAGTTCAGAGAGAAATTGTGGATCAGCTTATCGCTCACCGGACAAGGCTTAAAAAAAATATAAAATCTTTTTAAACCATGACTCTTCCGTGAATCACGTAATTTAAAAGTACTTACTTTCCTGCCGAAGATAGCATTTTACTTTGTTGCGCGGTTGTTTCTGTCTGTAAAAGCCTGTGTCCGTCGACGTTATATTTGCCGTAAAAATTTAAAGGCCTCTCAGCGAGATGATTAATTTAACGTTTGATTATAAAATTACGTTAACGGCGAGACGCGCGCGTGTAAACGTCAACGTTTTTTTCTTCGTCGCGTGCTCGAGAGCCCAACAATCGCGAAATGTACGCAAAGCAAAATTTGTAAACGCATCGCGACCAATTACCGGCCGCGTGGCAATTGGAAATGACGCTATATATATATATATATATGATGTGTATCTCTTCGTCGAAGGTATGAGAGGTCGAGTTTTGGTTGAAATTCGCGGCTCAAGGTTAACTTGGAAATCAAAGATTGTCTTTGATTGTTGTTTGTCATCGTCTCGAGATTTAAGATATTGAGATTTAGTGGTACCGTAACTGTTGCGTTATCGCGAGAACGTACGTTTCAAATGTAGTTTTAGAAAGAGTATTTGTGTGGCCATTAAATAACGCATGATCAATGTTTGAACTTATTAAATAAAATAATAAAAATGTTTAAAATTTAGTAAATGTACGTTTCTATATAAGTAACTCTATTGAAAAATAATTCAAAAATAAATGTAAGCAAATTTATTTTTTGTTCAAATAAGTATACATATGGATCTTAATGGTCATCATACGACCGTTATAAAAATATAAAAATAACAAATTGTAAACAATTAAATTTAAACATTACACGTATATAGTTAGAAAAAAATAAAAATAAACGAGGAATAGCGTATGAAATCATCGATTGTGCGCGGTCTTTTGAGGAAGTCCACGAATACGTGACAGCTTTACAAATGATTCGGAATAATAATCATTGATCACAGTCACATAAATACTTTATTATCAAATAACGATACGCGCCGGGAATGAATAGTCAATTGCATCGATCGATGCGACTTTGGAGCCTAAAAGGCAACGGCGATCCCGCCGATATGGCGCATCACGCAGTATCGAGCGGATTTCAAAACATGCGACATATTTTACATAACTTATCACGTGGTAGCTAAATTCTGCATAAAAAATTGACTATTCGCATCTTGTCTAATATGCATTTTCATTGATTAATGTGCAACGTCCTAACTACTTCTGATAATATACGTCTCATTTCTGCCATTCATTTAGTCTTTGGCATTGTGAATTGATACAAATATCATTAAAAAAAATCTATATTAAATTTATAAATTCTACAAAGAAAAAAAAAACGTTATTGGGATGGCGTTGAAAGAAAAAGCAAGAAAAAAAGTAAAAGGCCATTTTTTCTGACCTAGAAATCTGGTATTTCTAATCGATCGTTCTCATATTCATACACCAAAAAAATGTTTACAATCCGAGGGTCGACCTCGCTGTGTACATATGTGCATAATGCGTATACTATGCACTTCGTTGTTGGCAAAGTGAAAAAAGTTTATGTTTACCAAACATGCCATGCACAGCCTTGTGCGATTTTTGTTTAACAATCAAACAGCGACTGTCAATGAAGTTGTATAAAAAGTATAATGCATCAATGACACACATTTCATTCACTATTATCAACCGATACTTTATTAAAATTCCATTTAATCTTATGCTTATTACGATTTTAACAACCAATCTTCTTTATGACACCTATTAGTCTTCAATACACGAAAGTAACATTTCGACATTGAAACTCAAATATTTATCAAGTCAAAATAAAAAATTCCCGCCGCACAAATCGCAAGTGCGACATTGCACCTCGTAATTTAGCGTGCTCACACATATATCTACCTCATCAATATAGTCGGGCGGCAGCGGTGGCGCGAATATGAAAGGCGTGTTCAAAGCGACGACGGAATTGTAAATCAGGCAGCGCGCCCCAGCTCGTTAGGCGCCTGTCACATGCACGCAATCGTCGTCGGTGCGGCTCCGTTACACTTGCGCAGTGCATCGCACGTGCGCGCGATTTTCACGCTCGAATCGAAATTTCGCGCCTTACCGAATTAATCCAAAACAATAATATATGGCAAGACTCGGCCGTGTAATTGAGGTACGAACTCTCGCGCCGGGAAGTTAATTAATTTTAAAGGTAAAGCACGAAGGGACTATTGCCAGGCCGGGTTCCGGGTTGGCGAAGGTTAAATGAGAATTCGCTGAAGTTCGCGTAAACTTGCTGGGATGTGAAGCGAAGAGAGGAGAAGTTGACTAAGTATATCTTGTAAATAGTTCAGATTATTTAAAAGCTCACGGTTCGTGTTACGTTTATTCGTTACAAAGTGTCAATTAGAACCGTAAGGTAGTCTGAATCTTGTCATTATAAACTGTTTGTAATGTAATATAAATGAAAGAATCATAATTGTACAAAACAAAAAAGTGTAATTCAAAAATAACAAAAGGTAGAACTTCTATACTGAAGGCTCGAGTAATAAATAATTTATTGGCTTTCCTACAGGCACCAAGAAGATGGAATACAAGACGCGACAGTGGCACGAGAAGTGCTTCTGCTGCTGCGTCTGCAAGAACGCGATCGGCACCAAGAGCTTCATCCCGCGCGAGCAGGAAATCTACTGCGCCGGCTGCTATGAGGACAAATTCGCCACCCGATGCGTCAAGTGCAACAAGGTAAACCCAATCAGTCACAACCAACAAAATACGTACATTTAGAGAAAAAAAAGAAACGAGGTTATTATAATTATGAATTTCTCTTTGCAGATCATCACCAGCGGCGGCGTAACGTACAAGAACGAGCCCTGGCACAGGGACTGCTTCACCTGCAGCCACTGCAGCCAGTCGCTCGCCGGCCAGCGATTCACGTCCCGCGACGACAAGCCATACTGCGCCGACTGCTTCGGCGAGCTCTTCGCTAAGAGGTGCACCGCATGCACAAAACCGATTACCGGTGAGTACACACCCCGCGAAATTATGTGACAATCGGCTTATATCTAACCGACAGCTGAGTTGTACGTTACCGATGTAATTTTGAATTTAGTTTGTGTATTTCGAAATCGTTTACATGGCAGAAGGGTACAAGTATGTGAATTATTTACATTGCTCGCGAATAGCCGTTGAAGTGCTTAATAATTATACAATAGGTTGTTTAAAAAATATAATCATTCGTAAAGGTTGCTGCAATTTGAAAAGTTTGAATACGATATCTTTGAGCTATTTTAAAGTAATCATTTTTCGCAATTATATACTTTCTTATACTATTTATTTATTTACCAGAATACTGCAATAGTAATACATGTTATTGTTAACTTCAAGACACACGTTATGCGTCTGAAACTATATTGTAAAGCATTAAATCCTCAAATTTCATAAGAAATTTTATAATTTATTATTCCTTTCAGGCATCGGTGGCACGCGCTTCATCTCGTTCGAGGACAGGCATTGGCACAACGACTGCTTCATCTGCGCGGGCTGCCAGACTTCGCTGGTCGGCCGCGGCTTCATTACCGACGGCGACGACATCATCTGCCCGGAGTGCGCCAAGCAGAAGCTCTCGTAAGCTTCTTGGCTTTCCACACGACCACCAACACCACCACCACCACCATTGACACCTTGCCGCGCCCCCACCTCCCCGCCCCGTACTACCGCGCATCTATAAATGTATAACAAACAAGATAAGGGAGAATTATATACCTTCAACGAGTAGACGAGTAAAAGAGAAGAGGAGAGAGAGAGAGAGCGTTACAATGGAAAGAGAAGCAAAAATTCAGAAGGCAGAAGAAAGGGATAAAAATATATGTGTGTCATCGACGTATGCATACGTATATATGTATAATGTGGAATGTCAATTGTGCGAACCCTCGCTACCAAAGTTTATATATTATCGACTCGGCCGTCTTCACCGTTGGTTTTAAGGGTGACTGACGGCTTTGGAATCTACGGTGGATTAGAGGCTCGTGGGGCCGAGTGCCGCCTCGAATTGGATTCTAATGGTTATTGGGTTTTTCTCGTAGTTTCTGGCTTTGTCGTGGGACCTTCTTTCTTTTCTGTGGCAAAAGATTCTTGTACGAGCTCCGATGTCACATTGCAGTAGTATACTTGGCGCTGTGTGACGTCGGAACGATATATTTTAATTCAATAAGGAAAGGAAGAAAGTCTGTACTGGAGAGACGCTAGAAAAACTCGCACTGATTAAAGTCCAATTTGAGGGACAGCGCGTCGTCAACATATCGATTAGGGACCTCGGATGTCCCGATGGCTTTCGTAGTCGTAGCAGCACGCAATTGTAACGAAGTTATATATTTACGGGCCTTGGGTCTCGTCGGTGCTGCCGCAAGCGAACGCAGTACATTCGTGAAGCACGAAGCCTCTGTATAGGTATATATAAAGCATATATATATTTTACGGTATATACACTGCAATAAGGTGATTTTCTTACGACGATGCTACGGGTCGCGGCATCGGCGAGACGCGACCGGCACAGAAGCGAGGGTTTTCCAACTATGGTAGCGCGCGATCTGAGATTTATGCCTTGACATCGATGGATTGAACAAAATCAAATCGTCTTTTACTGTAATAATGCATATACTAATTGTGCAGTTCTACTTAATGATTATATTAAAAAAGTAAGAAGCAAAGCTCCGAACGAACGAAGATGCACGATGAGAGGAGAGAGAGAGAGAGAGAGTGAGAGGATGAATTAAAATGGAAAGGAGAACAAAAAGAAGAACAGGTGCCGTCGCGATGTTACTCATTATTAATGTTATTGTTTTTTTTTCGCTTTGTATACATGAATATATAGGGAAGCGAGACGGTTGAGCTGTTATTTGCCAGCGTTGGATAAAAAGATTTTAAAGTTAAATAATAACAAAGAAAGAAGAATATTAAATAAAGCACGCGGAGCGATCCTACAACTGCACGCATGTACGGTTAAATTTCACGTATATAGAGTCATTTTATTTTTATTTAAAACTGCGAGACATATACACGCACACGCACGTATTACACGAGAACACACTTTACGTCGAGCGCGACGGGGACACTGCGCGCGTGGCGGCGTAAAAACACTTACACGCGCGAACATGAAACACATGACAGATTCACACACACACACACGACACAAAATAGAGAAGATATTTTCGTTTTTCGGCGGATTTTCCGCCCCTATTTTATCCGACACTCTGTACATTAAATGAATTAGTGAATCGGTGACCCGCGTGTGATCGAATGATTTTTTTTTTGTTTGAAGAGATAAAAATATATTAAAAAAAGTAAATATATATATATAAAATTTGTATCTTATTGTGGTTTTTTTTTTAAATATCGCTTGCTTTTATTATTAAGTGAAGCATTTCTATAATATGAATTTCTATATTGTGGAAAAATATGAGATTTACGAGGATAAAGCAAAACTAGCACGCGGGAGAAGCGCGAAATAATTGTGGCCTTATATTCGCATGAGTGAATACCATCAGCAAAACTAATGCCTTGCGTATAATATATAAATGTAACACACTATTATGAGAAAAGATGTATGACACTTATTGCGAAATTCGAGAGTTTGCGACAAAACCGAGACAACATGACAGCAGCGCACGAATTGAAGAGAAAATCCAATTATATATTTTGATGTACTGAGCGTTTATCGTTAAAAAGAAGAAAACAAAAGAAATAAGCGTCATGACCAACAAATTGTACCCGCTATATATTCTTATGAACCACTTACCTACTAATCGCCTTTATTAGAAATGATAAAAGTAAAAAAAAGAAAATTATTCTGTACTCAGCGTATCATACTGTTACACTGTAAAATTGACAAAATAAATGTAATTATTTACGATTATATTGTTGTATGAATTTATTTTACCATTACTAATGCTTTCCATTACTAAATACTTTTTAAATCCAAATTTAGATATACAAAAATATGTTACTAAGGAATATGACTCTTAAATAAGAAGTACTTTATTGAATTTTAAACTTCATAAATTAAGTATTATGTTGTTTCATTTAGTAGTAATATAAAGATTCGTTTATTTTAAGATTTTCATGTTCGCCACCAACATCATTAAAGCCTCTTACGTCAGGAGATAACAAAAAAATTAGTACAGGAATCTACGTTTTCGGTTGACGTTGCTCTGAAAGCGGAGTAAGATTCACTTCTTTCACAAAAGATGGCAGCACTTTTGTGATTTTCGATTTAAAATACACACCAGTTAACTTAAAAAAAATATTAGTTTTAAATTTTTTCATAATTTTGTACGTATACGTACGCATAGAATAAATTATTTGAAATAAAATATTGACAAAAACTTTAATATTTTTGGTCGATACGACTCTTGTATTATTCTATACATGTATTTTATACCCTAGTTTTGTGAGGTCAATATGTCTCAAGTATATTCGAACAGGTATGATGTGAACAATTACGGGAAAAAAAATTTCAAACGGAACTTCTTTCGATATCAATTAACCGAAATAACTTGATTAGCGTATGCCAACTTATAATGTCCAGTAGCAGATAACCCATTTGACGTTCATTATAAAATATTAAATTCTAAAATATTCCATAACAAATTCTCCTTTTTTAATGCATTCAATAACAATATGCATCGTTACAATTCCGCAACACCAAATAGTACACCTCCAGACTTGAAACTTAAAAAGGCCGAGAAAAAGTAAATTACCACAACTAATCTCGAAATCCAAATTGCGCGAGTTCTGTTAACAAGGTGCTCTCGTGCGCGCGCGCGCGGCCAGTTCTTTTTCTCGCTCTCCTTCTTCAGAGCCGCACGAACTTTTTCCCCTGTTCCAAATAATATCGCGCGCGCACTCGCGCTCGCCTCGTTTCTCACTTCGTCGCGTGAAATATATATACATCTTTCTCTCTCTCTCTCCACCGCGACATTATAAAGTCCTTCGTCAGGCGCAATTTAAAAGTTTACGTTGTTCTGGCATTAAGGCCAAGGTATTAAGCCGCGTCTACAACTAGACGGCAAGCTCGCAGTCTCGCACCCCGGCGAGTGCGAACGACTTTTTTCCTTGAAATAATCCAGGGACTCTCGGCGAACTCGCGCTCGCACACCGTTGCTATCTTTTGCGGAGTATAATCGTAAAAAGAATACAACTTTGCGGGGACTTTCTTTTTCTTCGGCTCCAAGTTTTTAATAAAATTACGTGACGGAAATAAAATTTTTTTACGGCTCCGCGGCCAAAACTAATGTAATTGTTTTATTTGACAAATATTTTTAAGGAATTGGATTGCTTAGTTTTCGCAGTAACTTTTACTCTAAATATTTATTATTATATACATCGTAAAAGAAATAACTTTGTTTAAATTTTTTTTTTATGTGTAATTTATGGAAAATCTTATTTTGTTTTTCATTATTTCTATTCTCTACTTCTATTTCTTGAGTTATTCAAATGAAATTTGAATAAAATTATAATTATTCAATTACTTGATGTAATAATTAAAAATATTGTGGGGAATAAATGTATGTAGTGCATGTGAGCTGGGGGAGGTTGGAGGAGAACCCTTGGATTACCTGTTTTATAGACAAGATATTTCACTCTCCTCCAAAAATACAAGTCTAAAATAAAGAAGCCACCTTCTTTAGGGGGGTCTTAGTCCGATCCATCTATTCGGAAATGTATCGTTCAGATAATTCGCTATCTGTTGACCATTATATCTGGTGACGCACCGTCCTGCTGCCACCACATATCCTGTAAGGCTACTGGACTATTGATTCATTTTTCAATAGTTATAAATACCTTTCTGAATTTAGATTTCCCTCTAAAAATATCGGTCGAACTAATTGATCACCGACAATCCCCATCCACACTAGGTCTCTCCATCTACGTTGGTTATTGATGGAGATTGTCCAGTGCGGATTTTCTCGTGCCCAAGTGCGATCTCACTGGGGCTTGACAGTCGAAAATATGGACTCGTCTGTAAACATCACTTTGCAAAAAAATCAGGATCCTCATCCAATTTTCCCCTTGCCCATTCAGAATAACTGAGGCGGTGTAGTTTATCCGCCTCAGTAATCTTTTGTACTTTGACAGGCTTATAAGGGTTAACATTCTCTTCCTTCAACATCACCCTAACCGCTTCTCTATTCAAGTCTAAAAACCAAGACAATATTCCTGTCAATATCTCTTTTTAATTTCGAAGTATAACCTATTTACAAAAAATTACGTTTTCATCAATAACTTATGATTAAATATAGCTATCATCGTGATAGCCCTATTCATGCCAAACTTTTTGCCTCTCCAATATAAAAATGTTCGCACTTCATTCAGACTACACCATCTAAAAACATTTCGACCCTTTTTAATCCTATTCTGGTTTCAAATAAGATTTTCTTGCACCTTTTTCCAATGCCTTCCCGTTACACCATACACGCTACACGCGTTTCGTAACCAGTCATTCGATCCCATCGACCGCTTGCGTAACACACCACATACACATACACGTGCGCAGGGCTTCTATTTTCGCGGAATTTCGAAAACGCTTCACGTTCACCGATCACCCCTTCAATTTCTCTTTTATTTCCACTTCTAATGAATACCTATATATACATACCCGCGCTCACGCAACTGCACACGCACGCGGGCGTGCGCTCGCTCTACATCTCAAATCGATTGGAAGCTACTGCGCGGCACTGCAGCGCTCGATTTCGCTGGAAGGGGATTTCAGTTTTTCGATTGCGGAATAGACGAATGAACAGGGACAATACGTATTCCGCGGGCCTGTCGCGCGCGGTAACGACGGTATTATTATTCCAGCGCGCGGACGTCCGCATGTGACGAATATTTGACACAGCCCTGCGGCGGGCCGCATTGTACGTATATATAGATATATAGGATGCGATTCGATTGCATTTAAAGTACTTGATTCGCGCGAGTTGCTGCTGCGGGACACGGGGCGAGATTTAGAGGGAAAGAGAGGTGTTAAAGGGGGGAAAACAGCGCAGGCTGACGCATCTGCGGGGATTTGCGAGCGAAAGAATATCGCCCGCGATCTCGGTCCGCGTAATCCCGTCGCGAGTGATACTATGGGGCAGGTAGTAAATTTGGGGAGAGATCTATAGGGTTGTGCGGCGAAGGGCTTTTTGTTTTTGGGTTGAGTGGTGGGAAAATGGTTATTTGGTCAAACAGGCTTAGCTGTTCATAATAATTGATTATTTGTGAGTGTTAAGGATGGGATTTTCAATTTAAATACCAACCAAGTTGGTTCAATCATTAATATAGTAGGGAAATAATCCCCTTACGAACGATAATTAAACCACCCGGTAAGTAATTACTATTCATACATCTATAATTAATACCCTAATAGCCAATACGAACAAATACTAGGGGTGGTGTAATTATTGCTTTGTTCTATAATGTAGTTCCCTGAATTTGGTCGTGATAAATTTAATGTGGTTATTAAATCATGTACGAAAAGTATATTTAGCCTATACATTATACGCGTTTAATAAACCCATCTAAAGTAAAATGGAATTATATCTATATTAAGGTTCCATAAGTATATTATAAACTTAAGGTGGCACCGGCGCGATATGCATGTATATAAATATACCAATTTTTTACGATGCTTACTTCTCATTTTATAATTTGAGAAACAATATAGTATGAAACAAGGGTTCTTGAAGTAACAAAAAAAATTTTTTTCAAAGAAATTTGAATATTGTTAAAGAAGATATCGCCAAATAAAAAAAAATCAACAAAACCAATAAATCTTTTTCATTTTTCATTCGATTTTAATTTGCTGCAAGGTTTTATTTTATTCTTTGTTCAATTTCAGGGGCAGGTAGCGATATAAAAATTGGAAAATTTTCAAAACCTGTAAAGTTATAAGCAATTGTTTGTAAATTTGTGACTGAATTTTATAAACAATTGCTTATAACTTTGCAGGTTTTGAAAATTTTCCAATTTTTATATCGCTACCTCGCCTGAAATTAAACAAAGAATAAAATGAGACCTTGCAAATTAGAATTGGATGAAAAATGCAAAAGATTTATTGGTTTTGTTGATTTTTTTCAATTGGCGATATCTTCTTTAACAATATTCAAATTTCTTTGAAATTTTTTTTTTACTTCAAGAACCCTTGTTTCATATTACATTGTTTCTCAAATTATAAAATGTGAAGTAAGCATCGTAAAAAATTTGTATATCTATCGCGTCGGAGCCACCTTAATTTGGTTTTGTACACTATATCAGTATAACGAATAATTCTGATCTATTTAATGAAAAGTCAAAACGATTCGGTCAATGCAGTTTCCAAAACTTCTGAAAGCTTTATGTTGTTCGAGTTTTCTTAATATCAAATGAGTTTTGAATGAAACGAGCTCTCTTGTGTAGGTATTATGTAGCTGATTGAGCTTTCAGTTTAATCAAAAAGCTAAAGCGAAACTTTTTAGTTCGCTTCACTGAACTGATCGATAATTTCGGTTTTAATCGAAAAAGTAATTTATTATGATGCATTATAATTCGAAATTGATTTAAAGGAGAAATGTCCTTTGTACTTATTTTTGTTTCTATAACGGAGTTATTAAACTTCCATAATAAACGCGTCTTTATTAAAACATTTCACTGTAGTCATACATCCGTGTTTCAATTATTTATTGCAATTCCCTTTTCAAAGGTTGCCTTTAATTTCAAATATTTTGATGAGATGAACCTTTATTAAGTAAATTGAATAATAATTAAAATTTTTACCCTCAATTATGAAAAAATCAATATTTTTAGTTTTTATTCATACTACCATCAACAACAATGTTTCACCAACTTTTTAATGACACAATCTCATCTTTATTCTCCGCAAGTAATATTTTTTAATTACGTTAAATACTCACGCACATAACTTATAAAATATTTCCTCCAACCCCCATTCTAAAATCTCCGACCCGTTCACCAAAAACAACCACATTTCACTCCTTCATTCCACGCACAGGCATTCCCGGCGATAAATATACGCCCACCGGCAACCAACGAAAGTTCGCTCCTCTCTCTCGATTGTACTATCGGGGCGCTCGGACATCCGAGTCGCGCAATCGGACGAGGATAAATCGCCGGATTGAAACGGGTGAAGTTTGTTCGCTCTCGCCCCGACCCGCTGCCGCTCGGCCATTACCCGTAATTACCGCTGCAATTAACCGAGCGACAATGAATTCGCGGGAGCGCGCGCTTAAATTTCAATCTGCATGCATGAAAAGCGCGCGAGCGGTAGGGAAACTTACGCATGCGTGCGTTCGCCTGCTCGTTAGTTCCATGGGTATGCGAGAGAGAGTGAGTGAGAGAGAGAGAGAGGGAGAGGAGAGAGAGTTGGAGCGAGAGTAGACTTGGCACCTCTCGGGAAATGCGATTAACGCGCGACGGTCGCGCGAAGTGCGAGAGAAGCCGTAGGAATGTAAGAGTGTGACGGTGGAGGTGACGGTGGCGTCTATACGCATTGTAAGAGCGTGGCCTCTCGAGCGAAATTTTGATATTTGGGGAAGCTGGGCCTGCGCGTGAGTAGAAAGAGAGAATGTGTTTGTAGAGGGGTTGTTGTAATGATATTGAGGAGAGGACGTCTTGTGTTATTGCGAGTGTTTTTAGCGAAGCTTTTGTGATTTTGTGATTTTTTCGTAAATTTTTGTATTTTGCGCTAGCTGAGAGAATTTTCGGGGAACAATTGCCGCAATAATCCGCTAAATGTAGAGTGATCGAACCGATTAGACAAATGTTTCGAACTTATCGGATGTATGCCCAGGAGAAAACAAATAGTCTGGCTATAGTCCGGTTTAAAGCTGGCTAAAATCTGACTCATGAAGTCTGGCGGTAGCCTCGCCACAGCCGCTATCCCAAACTTTTTCCCAGACAAATATTTTTTTAAATCTGAAAAGTTTTTACAATATTGCTCGACTTAATCCAGCACTTATATCCAGTCTTGTATTTTTTCGAAAAGAAGTCTGGCACAAGTTAGATAGATAAATAGATAAAGTTTATTTGCCTACACGGCAAAAAATGTGATCATACAGAGTGTACATATTTTCAGAAATACAATAAAATAAAATACAATGAAAAAAGTTAATAAAATAAAAACATAGATTAACTATAAAATAGAATATAAAAAAACAACATAATATTGTCGTTAAGGCGATGTGAACCTCAAAATCAACCCAATTTCATTATTTAATTAATAAACATTCGAACGTTTATTTGGAAAAACAATTCTTTCAAGCCCTCCGTGTATGTAAATACTATGCTCAGATTTTTTTTGTGCGATTCTATCAGTATTTCCATGAGAAAAACACTTTTTGAAACTGGCAAAATTCGAAGTATACAGATCCCTACTTATCGGCATTGCGGCTTTTATTTAATTAAATAAATTCTTAGTAGATTTTTGGAAAAACAGCTCTTTCAGGCGCTCCGTATATGTAAATACTATACTCAATTTTTTTTGTTAGTAATTCTATTATTATTTGCAAAAGATAAATGCATTCTAAAATTTGTCGGTAAGTACACATTACGTTAAGCACCCTTATTATTTAATAACGGTGATATCACAGAATAGGATAGACTAAAAAAAACTTAAAAATATAATAGTACGGGAATATCACAGAGAAAAAAGAATCCTGAAGATTCACTTACATGCTAAACTATTATCACAGTAACAAGTAAAACATATATAAGCTAAGTAACCTAACACTAACCCTATCTTTGGTTGCTAAGGGTGCATGTGCTGACAGCTCCCTAAATCCACAGAGGTTTGGAGGTCCAGTAGATGTTGGCGCACCGCCCTGCTGAATGAGAAGTATGAAGGTATTTGACGCAGGTAGGAGGGGAGAGAGTTTCAGAGATGAACATCTTAGATGCGAAACGCCTTATCCCCGGTCTTAGGGATTATAGGGCGAGGCTTAAGTTCGAGCTGAGTGTTCCTACTGGAGCACTCAAAATAAAGCCTGCGAAAGTCCGAACGAAGCTGTAGGGGGAAATGTGTTCATCTCTACTAACACAGAAAATATACCTCACACATGAATTGCTCAATCGTTGTAATCGTGTCCCTAGTTTGAATGACACGTCTAGAGATACCACCGTACAATAGTCTAGATGCGGTTGAACTAGGGCTTCGACTAACCTTTTGCGTAGCGTCTCGACGGTACATGCCCGAATAACCCGCAAACTGTATAGAGTTTTGTTAACATTTTTCGCAACTTGATCAATGTACGATTTCCACGTTAGTTTACTATCTAGTATAACACTAGGACTCGCAACCTCACTGCTGAATGGGATGAGTTCTCCAGTTCGTATCCTTATTCCCGGCAAACCTAATGCATTGATAGCATTAACATTGTATCTCGATCCAAATATAATTGCTTTGGTTTTCCCAGCATTCAGATGCAGGCCAGGGCTCTCCGCTCACCCAGACATCATTTCGTATACTGACCGTGTACTGTCAGTAAGAGCACCGAGATACGTTCTTCTTCCGCTCAGCCGTCGATTTGCGCCATGACGGCTAGTCGAGCCGCACCTTCTAAGATTGTGTCCTTAGTAGTGTAAACGTAGATCTATAGGTCGTCTGCATAGAAGATATGTACGGAAACCAACCTGGAGGGGATCGAGTAATTTATTGTCTCTAAGGTACTCCATAATTTGGTCATGGGCAATTTTCTCAAGAATCTCGGAGAGGAAGCAGGAGCAGCGCTATAGGACAAAAGTCCGAGACAGTAGCTCCTACTACTTCCTTTTCGGAAAAATTCCATGAGCGAAAGAGGAGTTAAAAATTTTAACGAGATGATTACCAATGACAGCAGAGCTTTTGATAACTACCCTTTGTGGAACGCCGTGTGCTTCCTTTGCCTGTGAGAAAAAGTGAGAAATAGCAAGGACTATGGTCTTAAAATTCACAGGTTTAAAATGGAAACCTTCCTCATTTGCAGGCAGAATAATGTCCATTGCTTCTTCAATATTTTTAAAGGGGGAGATGTAAATTTCAGCAAAGTGGGCGTTCAACTCTCCTGGTGTGAAGCCATGAAGGTCCTCCTCTTTACGCTTTGGCAGGAGGCCGAGATTGTGCATTTCCTTCCAAATGTCCTTGTTGGCATCAAGAGCGTCTGTGAGATGGTCATGCAGAAAGGAGTTCCGCTCTTGAGTAATACACAAGTCGACCTCGTTGCCGAGTCGAAGAAACTCACCCAGTAGCTTCGTATGTCCAGTACGTTTGTAGCGTCTGTGCGTGGCATTACGCTTGTCGTTTATCCATGAGATGCCTCAGCTCAGGACCAAGCCATGAAGCATATTTTTTATTAGTAGGTTTAACTATTTGTAATGGTGCTAATTGATTTATCGCGTGATTCAAGTTTGCATTAAGGTTATTGAAATCTCCCTCCAAGTTGGTTTCGATAGAGTCCATGCTCACCCAATCAGAGCTAGCCAGCAATTCATTCAAGGCGGTCGGTCAGATGTTATTACATTCTCTGTATGAGAAAGATTCCATTACAGGCGCTGGCAATAAACAAAATTAAATCAATAATGGAATAATGGCAGTACCTCGTCATTGTCGTCGATAAGCATCAAGTCCAGTTGGGCCGTGAGGAACTATTTGTAAAAATAACTCTTTCGCTAAATTTTTTACAGTAATCTCATCGGCTTCGGTGTTGGCCGCTTACAGGTCCGCATTCATATCCCCCTTTATAAATTTATGGCTGTAATTACTACTTAGGTCTTTTAGAACCGGATTACAATTACAATTTCCGTCTGTAGTTAGCTGATAATATACACCTGACTCTTGCATACATTTTATTAAATTTGGAACTTACTAATAGCCAGAAATATGATGGTTCATCAAAGTTCTGAATTGATTATAATCATTCATTATACTTCAACAAGGTTCGGAACGAACCAACCAATCCTGAATAAATATACCAAATTATTTCGTAACAAATCTTAATAGATCGGAAAGGTTCTAAAGAGATCATCAAAATTCATTACAGTTTACCTCCACATCATACAAGTATCGAAATTATAACTCTGATGCCAACACCCGTTTTAGAGTAATGGCTAAGGCGCTGGACTAGTAAGCTGAGGACCCGGACCAGGTTCGAATCCCGATGACATCGACCATTTTTTACTTCCTTTATTTACAATTTCAGGCTTTCTATAATTTAATATTTTTATAAATTATGTTATAAATTAAAAATAATTAATTTCAATCACAATATAACAATTATTAATAAACATTTAAATAAACATTAAATTTGGGCATGACATTAATATTTCCATAATTAAGAGCGAAAATCAGGATAATTTTCTTTTCTGTATCCCTAATATTATTTATTAACAACTATTATTTATTAATAAATAATTACTTATGATTTATTATTTATTATTTATTAATAAATAATCGTTATTAATATCAATATAAATTTAATTTAAACAAATAACGATTTTTTTTCGTGAGAAATTAATTAACAACACTAAATAAATGTTCATGTAGGTTTCTCTACACGGGGTTTATTTCATGACAGTTCCGAACGGTACCACGGTTAATAATAGCCAGAAACATGATGGTTCATTAAAGTCCTGAATTGATCGTAATAATTCATTATACTTCAACCAGGTTCGGAACGAACCAACCAATCCTGAATAAATATACCAAATTATTTCGTAACAAATCTTAATAGATCGGAAAGGTTTTAAGGTAATGTGTACTTACCGACAAATTTTAGAATGTATATTTCTTTTGCAAATAATAATAGAATTACTAACAAAAAAATTGAGTATAGTATTTACATGTACGGAGCGCCTGAAAGAGCTGTTTTTCCAAAAATTTACTCAGAATTTATTTAATTAAATAAAAGCCGCAATGCCGATAAGTAGGGATCTGTATACTTCGAATTTTGCCAGTTTCAAAAAGTGTTTATCTCATGGAAATGCTGATAGAATCGCACAAAAACATCTGAGCATAGTATTTACATACACGGAGCGCCTGAAAGAATTGCTTTTCCAAATAAACGTTCGAATGTTTATTAATTAAATAATGAAATTGGGTTGATTTTGAGGTTCACATCGCCTTAAAGAGATCATTAACATTCTTAACAGTTTACCTCCATGCCAGTCCGGAAGAGTTCGGAAGAAATTGGTTCCAAAAACCGGAAAGGATCGGAAAGGTTCCTAAGATCTGGACATTTCCGAACCTTGACGATTATTTTTACCAGGGATTCGAAAATATTTCAAAATAATTAGTTCTTTAAGAAATAACAAACATCTGTATTATTTTAATTGCAATATTATATTCGAAACCTTTTAAAATTACTAAATAACCTTTATTTCAAATTATATTTTCTTTATGACATTTCACACATATATTGCCTATACAACACACCAAATTGTATTACATACGGAAATAATTTTACTTAAATTAATACCGTCTTTAGTTATTCATAAAAAAATACACGTTTTTTTAATGATCGACAATTTCATTAACCTACCTTCATTATACTTCGTTGCAATATTTTTAAATAATGGACCTAATAACTTATTAAATTATAAAAAGCAAGTGTAAACAACGCGCGTGCATGTCGCGCGTCATTTCCATTTTCTAGTAACATATACATAAATCCGTTCCCGAAAAATTACGATTTGAAAAGAGGACTAAAACCGTTTTAACCTAAAATATCTTTGAAATTCATAAAGAAATTCTTTTATTACCATAAGAACTCATATAATAACTAATATACAAACTCTGCATCTTTACAAAATGTTAAAGAAATTAAAACAATTTTACCGTAGTTATTGTGCAACAAAAGCAAATAAAATATTATGCCAATACAAATATTTGTAGCAGTTAATTAAAATATTTACATAAATTTTTAAATGCAAAATGAGTGTATATATAAAATTATATGCGCATGAACCGTAAACGTTTCAATTTTAAAATTGTATCTCAAAATTGATTGGGGATTACTCTTACTATATTCACTTTTTAAATTGCGATTATTCAAAAAATCAGTTCACACAAATATAATTTAAATTTAGTTATGCCTTGCGTTGCCAGAAACTACAGCCGAACCTATTATTCGGAATGAATAATAGGAATCTACACTATGAATCGCAGAAAGTGTTCCAGAAACATCGCCATTGACACATCTACAAACGAATGTGACGAACGATAAACGGTGCCCGAATAGACCGCAGCAGGGCAAAGGGCAGTGGTAGCCATTGATGTAGCAGTACATATAGCGGAAAAGATATTAGATAAATGTGCCTCTCAAATGTACTTGCAAGCGCCAATTACTGGCTTTGTTTAGATAAAAGGAGAGTCAGCATTTGTGTAGTTACGGTTTTTCTTCTGCGTTAGAGAATCCATTTATCCTTCCACAGGTTTCGCCAACGCGTTCGCGTTCGAAATAAAGTATTGCAGAGTTGAAAAAAAAAAATAATCCGCGTTTAGTCAGTGGGTATCACGCGTCCCCCTGTTAAATTTTAAGCAGCCTTCTGCCTTCGGAACGCAAAATTCGCGGAAGGTTTCACGCCTACCAGCGCTCCGATTGTGTTGCCTTTCCTCTACGTCGCATTTCCGCAACTTCTTTCTCTCTCTCTCTCTCTATTGATTTTCTCAAAAACGAGTAACAGAATAAAAAACCGCTGCCAATTCATTGGCACGTAGCTTCCTCAAACTTGATTTACTGATTCCTTTAATTAATTTTTACTTCCAATATTTAAAATTTCATACTTTATTTTGTACGATGTAAACGGCTTAAAATCGTTTTTATAAGTCTAACAACTCGTCAGGAGTTGATTTTACACGAGAATATTAAATAGTAAAATTTTTTGTTTTAATATTATCCACAACTTTTGTATTTAACATTTTCGTGTAAAATCAAATCCAATCAAGTTATAGCCAAAAATCGCCCATTTTATTTATAACTCCTCAAATATTTTAAATATAAAAGTTGTCGATAATATTGACATAAAACTTTTTCCCATTTAACATATTTCTGTTAAGTTAAATCCTATCAAGTTATATAAAAAAAATAAGAAGGTTCTACTTTATTTTTACTCTTTCATACATAGAGCCATCCTCAATACATTTTAAAAAAAAGGATGCCAATTGCTTGATGCCAGATCTCTATACTCATTTTTTTTGTATATGTAGGTTTGAATGTTATGCATTTTTAAGCATGAAAATGGGTATTTAGAGGGTACATTGTTTTCCAAGGGTTACCACATTTTAAACAGCTTTCCGCACCACCACAGGCCAAAAGTGTCGCCGCAATTGAGTCTCTGAGTCAATGCTATAAGTATTAGAAAATATTAATATTTTAATTCTCTTTCAAATGCTACCCATCACATTCAGATACATAGAGCCATCCTCAATACATTTAAAAAAAATTGGGAAAATTTTATGGAAAATATTAACTTGAAATTTTTTTAAATATCTTTGAAATTTAAGGACCAATCATTTTGCCCGAATAACTCGACCGAAAACTATCCAAAATCCACCTCTACGAGGAATTTTGAAGCGCTTAAGTCAATTTTTACTCCCGCAATAGTTGGACATACCAAACTCATTTTTTTCATTTTTCAATGTTTACGTTTTTATTAATAACAAAAGAACCGTAATAGCTAGACAAATAATTTTTTTAGAAAATATAGGTCTTGAAATTCTCTTTCGAATGCCGCCCACCCGATTCAAATACATAAAGCCGTTCTCGAGAAATTACGATTTAAAAAAAAAAGTGAAAAAAATTTTAACCTCAAATATCTCCGAAATTTATGGATCAATCCTTTTGCCCAAAGAACTCAATCGATTGTGATACAAAATGTACCACTAAAAAAAATTTCAAACTGATTAAGCCAATTTTACTCTAGTTATTGAACGACAAAAAAAAACACTTTTTTTTATAAATTATTTTTTTTCTCCAAAAATAATGAATAAAAAAACCTAAAAATTTAGTAAGTTATAGTACTCAGTATTCTTTATAACCAAAAAAATATTCATGTTAATATCTTTTTTAATTTTGAAATATAACCTATTTACTAAAAATGACGTTTTCATGAATAACTTATGACGAAATATAGCTAACGGCTTTTTTTTTTTTTAAATTGTAGAAAATTTTATTCTGCATACAGAGAATTTATCGTATATAAATAATATTTGTTCTAAATATAAAAAAAATTGAAAATAAAAATTTTGAAAATTTAAAAATGGCGATAAAAAACAAAAAAATCGATTTTGACAAAAATAAAATATTGACTCCAATTGTTGAAGCAAAATTTGAAAAAATGATCACTCTCTCGTTAAAATCGGTTGAGTAGATCATGAGATATCAGAGTATACGGACATACATACACACACACACACACACACACACACACACACACATCCATACGGACATTTTCTAAAAATGGTGTATTTCGATTCCAAATTTTCTATACAACATTCCTAAGACATTATCTCACAAATTTTTTTTTTTACTATCACAAAGCTTCCTCTAGGAGGAAGCAAAAACAACTAGTTACATCAGATAATGTCAACTTCGAAGATTTCTCAGAAGTAATATAATTTGATATGGAGACATAACCAAATTTCGTTCAAAGAACAAAAAATAAAAATTTTTTTTATAGAAACTTTGTAGAACGATTTATTAGAGAATTGCACAACGCAAATGAATTTGTGTTTGAAAAAAATAATTTTAATTAATTCTTACTATATTCATTTCTTAAATCGCGATTATTCGAAAAATTAGATCAAACTCAAAATAATTGGCCAGCGAATCTGACTATTTTCATCTTTCTGTAGAGCTCGCTGTAAATTAACCTCCGAAAAATTACGATTTGAAAAGAGGGCTAAAACAGTTTTAAAAGTCTTAACCTCAAAGATCCCTGAAATTTATAAACTAATTCTTTTACTCTAAAACCTCACGTAATAAATAATAAACAAACTCTACATCTCCATCAAATTTCAAAGTAATTAAATTTTACTCTAATTATTGTGCGACATAGAAAGTCATTTCCAGAAATACTAAAATTTTAAATATCAAATACCTCAAAAAATTACCAAATAATCTTGATGAAATTTTACATAGGTATATTGCCTATATCGCAAACAAAATAGTCTATAAATTTCAAACTGATACATGAAGTCATTCATTGAGAAATTAAGATTTTGAAAAAAACGTAAAAAAATGTTCATCTTAAATATCTCTAAAAATTATGAGACAATTATTTTACCTAAAGGACTTATAACGATAAATATATAAACTCTACATCTTCACAAAATTTCAACATGATTAAGGATGTACTGGCTATAAGGTCCCTGCCAAAAGTTTGTGAATTCGATAAACTGCAATAATTAATTGTATGTGATAATTGACCAAACTTAAGTTCTTGTGGGTGATTCAGGAGTATAATACGAATATAATAAGCTTCGAAAATTAAAAATCGAATAAAAATTGACAAAGTTCTGCTATTTTTTATAGTTACAAAATCCGAATCATTAAGTAAATTTTTAATACTGAAAACTTCAAAGTGCCAAACTTTTAATTTTCATTCGATTTTTAATTTCTAAAGCTTATAACATTCCTGTCACGATTTGTAATCGATCGCGAGCATTGAAAATTGTCTATTTTAAGCACTAACACTCGAAGATCACTTAGAGCTACAGAAGCAGCAGAATAGGGCTGGACGGTGTAGGCCAGCGTTAGAAATTTTTCTATAGTCTCTCTGGCTGCTAGAAAAAGTATTTCTTTTTTTGGAAATGTGACTGTTCGGGATTGTAGTACCCTAATTGCCCGCTAGATGGTGAGCGCCAGCGCGCTACCTTCAATGAAAAACATCACCTTGCGTATACAAGTAGGGGTCTGCGGCATGCACTCAATCGACCCATTATTGCTTTATTTCTTTTCCCCGACCTATTACTGCATATACTTTTGCCTATACATAAATAAATACATTGCCTACAATTGCTTAGTCTTATTTGCGAATAAGCTACCTTATATACCGATCCGTTATTGCGATATTATTCGCATACTCCCACTACTCGCCAATCATTACTTGGCTTTGCCTACACTTATACATTGCTTACTTAGATTTACACTTTGCTTTACTTATTGCTCAATGGCTATCACACTTGCTTTGCCCATAATACGAGAAGTTCTCGTTGGACAGTGTACATTGCTTTACACTTACGCTTTGCTTATTGCTCTACTGCTATCACATTTGCTTTTGCCCATAATGCGAGAAGTCGCATCTACGAGCCGTACCTCGTTTTTGATAACTTCTCATAAAATTTGGAAATAATTTTAAACATATTGCCAATGGTACGGAAATTGTTCCATTTCCAATATATTTCCAATATATTTTCAATAAAATGTGACGTTCGGGATTGTAGTGCCCTAATTGCCCGCTAGATGGTGTGCGCCAGTGCGCTACTGTAGGGACTGCGATCTTCCCTCTCACTCTAACTGCGAGAGTGGGGGAAGCCGCCATGTCGCGCTCTGCGTTGAGCCGCCTGCGAGCGGCAGTCAGTACTCGAATCCTCGAGCGTGCGGACGTGCGTCTGCTGTACACCTCTGTACCCTCTCAATAAACCTCGTCTTGTTACTGTTAACTCCTTGACTTCTTTCTCTCTCCCCTTCCTTTCCTGGAATCCGGAGAGCTGTGGGCCAAGGATTCCCACATTGGTGACCCCGACTATCAGCCGAGGAGAAGGCAAGTCGGCGCCTGCCGCGGCGTGTTCTCGCCGCCACTGCTTTCGCCCGTGGCACGTGCATCCAGTGCCGCACCACAAGCCTCGGCGAGTCTTGCGGCACTTCGCCGCACAGGAGAATTTTTCTCTCGCCCCTATGCGTGCTGGCACGCCGGCGCATACGGGAAACCTCGACGTGTGCGTGCTGGCACGCCGGCGCACACGTGAAAAATCAACGGCCTAGAGCCTTTAGCGCAACTGCGCAATCATCGTCTCGTCGAGTTCTCTCCGAGGCATCTCAGCTTTCAACGGCAGATCTCCAGGTGCGTACTTGCGTGAAGCCACCGTCACCGGCGCCTTCAAACGCACCTGTTGAGCAACGTAAAGCAGATCTCCGGGTGCGGCTTTGCGTGAAGCCACCGTCACCGGCGCCTTTTTACCGCACCTGTCGAGCACCGGGAAGTCAACTATTGCAGCATCTCGTCGAGTCTTCTCCGAGGCGGCCAACCTTCAGACTTCAATAATTGCGTCGAGGTATGCGTGCGGTGAATCAGGGTGCGTGACCTACGAAATTAAGAAACTCGCGCGTGCGTGTGTTTTCGTATTCCGCGAACTGTTGTCGCGCGCCGCGCGCTTGCTCGCGAGCTTTGAATTCGCGGAATTCGTGCGCAACGGTCGCGCGTTCTGAGAACTGAGCAGCCGTCTTGATATTTTTTTTTTGTGTGCTATTGCATTCTCAAGCTCGCGCTTTTGCAAGGTGACACGAAAAACCTTTTAGTATCTTTGAGTCACGCAAATTACATTTTTTCAATTTTATTGAATTCATGCGTTTCTTAGTCACATGCTTTAATAAAATTCCTTAAATTTAAAAAAAAAAAAAAAACGGGAAAGTGATCTTTTAGCTTTTTACGCGGTTTCTGATAATTTTAATATCTAGCTTTAAGTATAATAGCATAGGTCTAAATTTTTGAAATTTTTGTCGGTGCCTGCGAGCACCAACTAGGGAGCTTGTGATACGCATTGCGGCGTAAGTCGAACATCACGGTTGATTCGACAAAAGTAGATTATCTTTGCCCTTCACTCGGTGGTGAAGCCTTGTCGGCCATTAGGGATATAATTAAGAAAGACCCCGCTCCTGCGGACATATACAAACAGGTAAAAGAACGCCTCGTTTCGACTTTTGCTAGTTCGGCCGAACATAACCTGCGCAAACTTTTAAAGGGGGAAGTGATGACCGATGGCAAGCCCACGAGAATTCTTCAACAGCTTCGTGGCCTTAATCCTGGCTCTTGCGACGACAAAATTATTCGGTCCGTCTTCCTCGACCAGCTCACTCCACATCATCGTTCGATCCTTGTCGCGACGGATATTGATGATCTTGATAAACTCGCGGAAGTGGCTGACAAACTTGCGGAGGCTTCCGGCAGTTCTGACCATCAGATCAGTGCCATTTCTCCAAATCAAGCTAGTTCCGCTAATTTTGAGGCCGTTGTGAAACGCTTAGAAAAGAAATTTGACTTGTTAGCCAAAAGGCTAGATAACATTGAGGGATCTTTAAAAGAGTCATCTCGCCCTCAATCTAGAGGCAGGTCTAGGCGCGACCGTTCTTCCAGTCGCGACTCTTCTGGCTTATGTCTTGCTCATCGGAAATACTCTGACAGCCCGCGTTCATGTAGGGAATGGTGTTCCAAATTTTCTGAGTGGCAAAAACAAAATCCACCAAAAAACTAACTCAACCTTCTGTTGAGGAGACGTCTTCAGAAGGTCTTCGTTTATCCAAACGTCTTCATGTGCGTGATCGTATTTCGGACAAGTCGTTCCTTATCGACACTGGCGCGGATATTTCGCTCGTCCCAGCTAATCCTAAGGCATGCGGCAAGCCCAGCTCCTTCAAGCTTATCGCAGCGAATAATTCGTTAATTAGTACTTATGGCGAATCGATGCTCACGCTTAATCTGGGCATTCGACGCCCCGTTCGCTGGAGCTTTTGCATCGCGGATGTTCCTCATCCCATCATCGGTGCCGATCTATTATCTCACTATGGCCTCCTCGTCGACCTAAAGAGAAATCGTCTTGTCGATCCGGCCACGAATGTGTACTCTCTCGCGGTTGTAAAAGACGTTTCATATGACTCTGTATTTGCAGTTGTTCCGGGCTCAGAGTGCGCAAAGATTCTCGCTGATTTTCCGGAGATCACGGGCGTCTCAAAACCCACAGTCCCCAGAAACAGCGACGTTTTTCATCATATCTTGACCTCTGGCCCCCCTGTTTCGGAACGTCCACGTAGGCTGGCCCCGGACAAACTTAAAGCGGCAAAAGCCGAATTTGATGCTTGGATTGAGGCTGGCATCTGCCGCCCCTCCAGCAGCCCTTGGGCAAGTCCCCTCCATATGGAGTTGAAAAAGGACAACAGTTGGAGACCCTGTGGTGACTATAGGCGCTTAAACGCTGCCACAGTCCCAGATAAGTACCTAACTGCTCATATTCACGATTGTAACAGTAACCTTCATGGTAAGAAGATATTCTCGGCGCTTGATCTTCACCAAGCGTTCAATCAGATTCCTGTTGCCCCTGAAGACATACCGAAAACGGCCATTATAACCCCGTTCGGTCTTTTTGAATTTATGTATATGACCTTTGGTCTCCGCAATGCCAGTCAGACCTTTCAGCGTTACATCAATAGCGCGCTAGGCGACTTGGACTTTGTATATCTTTATATTGATGATATTCTCATTGCGTCGTCTTCCCTTGAAGAACACTACGCTCATCTTTGCACGGTCTTTGATCGACTCAAGAAGTTTCATCTTCGTCTCAATGTCGAAGCACACCCACACGCACACTCACACTCACAAGCACACTCACACTCACACTCACAAACACACGCGCACACACAGAGTAGCACATGGCAGTGGTAGAAGGGACCCTTCGCCGTTAGGCCCTATACCATCAAAAATCAATAAGTATTGGCATGCAAATCGCAAAAGATTGGGTTCAAAGGGAAGGGATAATTTTACAAATGAAGATGTTGTAAATGTGGATGAAGCTGTAGTTAATGGAAATGTTACTTCAACTGATTCTAACCATGTTCAGAATCTACCTGAAGAGCAGCAGCAGCAGCCTGCTGTTGTTGATGATAAATGTAAGGAACCTCAGGCTATTGCCAGTGAGGGGGAATCTGAATCTGAGGTTGTTATTATGTATGACAAACTGAGGAAAGATCGTTTAAAAAGATAAAGGTAAAAAGCTGTTCACAATTAACTGCGATGTTAATTAGATACTTCACGAAGTGCTGATTATCCAAGCATTTCAACCTAATCCGTATCGTTATCATCACCTTCATCACTTGATACTAAATTGATGATTTCTGGTTTGAAAGCACTCTCATGCATGTTTAGTACCTGAGCTCGTAGAGAATCGCGAAAAACTATAAAATTGTTATAATGAATTGAAGTATTATCGACAACGGCTAACATAGATTTATTTTTTGTCACCAATTGCCAAAGGTAGTTTTCACGACAAGGTCTTGCCAATTTTTGGATACGAGACTTCAGCTCCTTCCGTGTAAATCTTTTTTGAAAAACAGTCTCTGATAGCTTGGTCCAAAATGTCTCTCGCAAGATTTTGCCGATCGAACGGACATCCATAGCAATGTCCAGAAGCATCTCATCATCAACTCTCGAAAATAAAGTTTCAGTACGTGGCCCTCTTGCCACGCGTTTTGGAAGATTGTTCTTCCTATTGAGCTTTAGAAAGGCAGCGTACTCTGCCACTTTATCGACGAAATGAGAATCACCATAATTCGCTATTTTTGTAACGATAGCTGTGTTAGTGTTGCTCCTAGAAGCGCTAATGGAGAAATGAGGCACTGCTCCTCTGCGCACGCACTTAAATATGGTGTAATGGATGGAGAGGGAAGCTCGAATTCTAACTACACATCTAAGTACAAGTATAAGTACAACTGAAATTGATAGACTGGCTCGAAGCACGTACGTTCCAGTTGTACTTGCCGTGATCCAACGATTTTTCAAGAGGGTTTCCCAATAGGCCTTTCCCGCTTTTCTCCAGCGCCTTCATAATCGCTTTCCTGACATCGGAATATAACTGAAATCGATAGATTAGGACGAAAAACTTACGTTCCCGTTGTACTCGCCGTGATCCAACAATTTTTCAAGAGGGTTGGGTATTCCCAATAGCTCTTTTCCTGTTTACTCCGGCCCCTCCATAATCACTTTGCTGACACCATCGAAGTACAACTGAAATAGATAGACTGGGTCGAAAAACGTACGTGCCACTTGTACTCGCCGTGAGCCAACGATTTTTCAAGAGGTTCTTCACCAATTGAAATGTTTTGGGGACAGATTTGAACACATTACGGCCCCTAAATTCTGTTGGAAAATTCTGGGTGAACACTAAAATGACATACTTTTCCGCTATATCGAATGAACCTCATATCGAATCAATCCATCGAAAAAAGAACGCCAAATTGGCAATTCTAATGTGCAGCAGGACATATTTGGCCACATGTGGACCCCTAAATTTTGTTGGAAAATTATCAGACCGTACTAAGATGACGTATTTTTTTCCTCTCTATCGAGTGAGCCACATATTGAATTGATCCATCGAAAAAAGTAACCCTGATTGGCCGTTTTAATAGTCAGCCGGACATATTTCATCATATTTTGATCCCTAAATACCCTTGGAAAAATCTCGGAGCGCACTAAAATGACGTGTTTTTTCCGCTCTATCGAATGAGATGCATATCGAATCGATCCATTGAAAAATGTACCCCTGATTGGCAGTTTTAATGGTCAGCGGGACGTATTTCGTCACATTTGGACCCCTAAATACTCTTGGAAAAATCTGGGAGCGCACTAAAATGACGTATTTTTTTCCGCTCTATCGAATGAGACACATATCGAACATCTACCGAAATAAAATCCCCTAACCCAATAAATAACGCAATAAATGCATAAATAAATGAATAAATAAACAAATAATGTAATAACAAAGTTAATAAACGTATAAGTAATTAAATAAACTAATAAATGACACAATAAATGCATAAGTAAACGAATAAACTAATAAATAAAGTGATAAATAATAAAATAAGTGCATAAATAAATGAATAAACTAATAAATAACGCGTTTGTTTGTTTGATGTATTTCATTGCCGAAATTAACCTTTCACTGGAATAATTGTAAAACGTTTCTGAAAGGTTTCCGTGAAATATTTTATGAAACATTTCAGAAACCTTTCATGAAATATTTCATGAAAGATTGTATAAAAGTTTTATAAAATATTTCAAAGAATCTTTAAGCCGAATGTTTTTAAAAAGGTTTCTGCAATCTTTCAAGTAAGATTTCTTTAAATGTTTCGCAAACTATTCACGAAACTTTTCACTTTTTCACTTAAAATTTCTGTTCGTGCAGTTATTACATGTAAAATTAATGTTATACGTAATTGTACCAGTATTATGCGTACATTACAAGCGTATTAAACCTCGGCAGGGGCGATTTCCATCCCTGCGTCTGACCCCAGTTACTACACCCTAATTATATACCTAACCCAAGATACGTAAATGACACGTACTTTGAACAAAGTCATTAGTTACTTACAGTAGTACGAACATTATTACTTAGAAACTACAATTAATTACGTACCGTTACTTAATGACGTAACTCAATAGAATATAAATTACTTCATTAACGGTAACTACTTCATTAACGTTAATTAATTCGTGGCCGTTCACAAGTTAATTAACGTTCATTAATCAGTAACGTCCGTTACCTCCTACCTACATCCATTGAATACCACCAACTGTGCATCCACCAATAACAAGGCACTGGCCATCTGCTTACGAAAAGTTGCGTCCATAGTGGGGATAGTTCTCCCTTGAACTTTAAAAGCGAATACGCACGCAAGAAGTATTCACTTCCGTACAGTGTCGGATACAAACAGGACTAGTACTGTTCCAACCTTGTCTGAATTACTACACATTCATCATGGCATCGTCCAAGTCCGTCGCCGATAATTACAACGTCGTAGCATCTCGTGACATCCGTAGAGAAAGCAGTGCCGCACTTAATGCGAGAAACTGGAATAATTATATCAAAAGTTTAATTTTGAACAAATTCGTTTCCGTAAACGACGACGTCTTGGACGTTGCTTGCGGTCGGGGTGGTGACTTACTTAAATACAACAACATCCGTATAAAGTACTACCTAGGTGTTGACATTGCAAACGAAGCGCTGCAAGAGGCTAAACGACGTATCAAAAGTATGAAAAATATCACATTTCAAAACGCTTTCAATACAGTTGATTTTTTCAACGACGACGTGAATTTATTTCACATGTTTGACGTCTGTTCGTACAAGTTCGCATTTCACTATTGTTCCAATGCAGAAAATAAAATAAGAACAGCTGCTCACAATTTTGCGAAGCATATGAACAAGGACGGTCATTTAATTATGTCCATTCCAAATTGTGAAAAAATAAGGAACGACTGGACAAACAAAACGTTCTATTTCAAATAACATCAATTCCGAATAACAACAGAAAGTACCGATTCAATTTACAAGACTCCGTAGAAAATGTTGAAGAATACTTCATCGACACAGAAGTCATAGAAAGAATCTTTAACGATTACTCTCTACAGAAAGTGTATCACGAGAACTTTGACAATGTTGTTCACAGTATTGGTGACGATGTGAATCTAAGACGTAAAATGAGATTAACAACATTGTCGGAGGATGAAAAAAAACTGCACACATTATATGACATGATTGTATTTAAAAAAATGAAATATTAATAACTAATAATTAATAATCAGTAATGCCATGAAATGAAAAATTGTCTTCCTTAATTTAGTTACTTCATTTACTTACTTACCTAATTACTTACTGACTGACTGAGAGACTGACTGACTGACTGACTGACTGACTGAGTGACTTACTTACTTACTTACTTACTTACTTACTTACTTACTTACTTACTTACTTACTTACGTACTTAGTTACTTACTTCATTTCCTTACTTAACCCTGTTGAAAGGAACCAGTAAAACGTAGTAAAACGTCGGACCGTGAAACGAAAAAAAACATACGTGCACATACACACATACACACACACACACACACACACACACACACACACACACACACACACACACACACACACACATGGGGTGCAAGTCGGGGCCTCCCAGTGGTCACCCCGGGTAATGCTGAAGACCGACCAATCAGATTCATTTCATTTATTATAGTCCGGGAGCCAGTGACAGTTTTAGATGACCAAAAACTTCCCAGCCGATATTTTGAGAAATGCTTCATTCAGTTATGTACTGAAGTCGTTTTCTTTAGAAACGATAATAATTTAGAAAGGTTATTTAGTAATTGTAAAGACAAGGATGATAAATGTTTAAAATCGGGAGTAGTTTATAAAATTAATTGTAAGGATTGTAATGGTTGTTATATTGGTCAAACCGGTAGATATTTGAAAAAGAGAATATATGAACATCAATATAGTTTACGCAGCTCAAGTGGTACATCGGGTTTGAAAGAACATTGCTTAAATAGTTTGCATTCTTTCGATTTTGGGAGTGTGGATATTTTGGAACAGGGGATTAAGAATAAATATAAGAGGGAAAGCCTTGAAAGTATTCACATTCTAAGAAATCGGAATAATGTAAATTTAATGATAGAGTCAAGTAAATTAGATAACATTTATCATTCTTTATTAATGTAAGTGAGAATGGAATGGTGGAGAGGGGAATGTGGATGGTGGTGGGGGGTAAGAGATAAGGGGGTATGAGAGTATATAAGGAGGTGTATCGCGGGTTTCATTTCAGTCCCTGAGGAGGAGCCGAAGTAGGCTCGAAACGTCGGACAATGTGATGGTGGTGGGCAGTCAGATCGTCCTTTGCTAACAAAGGTTTTTCCAGGTTTTAATTAAGGTTTTATTTCAGATTCTGCGGGGGTGATTATAAACAAGGGCAATCTGACTGCCATAAATATTACATATTAATTATTTTAATTTAATTTGTAAGACTGTAAGATCGATGGAAAAATTCTTATCAGTTGTTATGTACTGAAGCATTGTGAACGGTAGCTGCCACACCAGGGGTGGGTTGAGCAATGGCAGCCTCCCACGCACGTAAAAAAGAAAGATATAAAATTTAAGTTAACATTATAGTGACGTAAAAAAAAGAAAAAAGCTGACTGTAACGTGGTGGATTATCCGGCAGTTTATTATACGAACATGAAAAAAATAAAAATATTTTCAGTGATTTCTTCCCGGTTGAAAATTTGTGAGATAATAGTTGACATAATTATTGAAGTAATAAAAAAAGCAGCTGGCTATATGTTGGGGAGAAAGTCGGCAGCTGATGCAGTTAAAGGTATGGTGTCTAGTAACCCTGGCCGAAAAATTACGAATTTAGAGACTCTTTCGTACCTGCGAAAAAATTATGCAAATCGCTTCGGAATATTGACCTATAAATGGGAAAAATACTTTTGTCCAAAAGTAGGTGGAGCTTTTTTGTTATTAACAATTTATTACAAAATTACTGAGGATTTTATTGGTATTTCATCTGTCACGCTTTTTCTATAAGAGATAGAGAAAAAAGTCTAGAGACATTTTTGGTCGGGAATAAATTTCGTACAAAACAATGTAATTGAAAACTGCAAAGTTAAAAAATTTATTGTTAAAAAAAGTGAAAAACCGTAAAAAAAAATTTTTTTGTCAAAATGTTCAAAGTACTCCCATTTTTTCATTTATTGATGAACTTTAATAATATTGGGTCAGATTAAAATTGGCTAAAAACTGAAGAAAATGAGACCTGCTGCGTTTCAAAATAACAATTAGTCTTGTTGCAATGATTTTTTAAAAATGAGACTTCGATGTCTTACAGGTATGGAACCAATAATTTTACAGAAATTTGCCTTGGGTGAAATGATTTTTACAAATGTGAAATGATTTTTATAAAAAAAAATAATTTTTTTTTTTAATCATTATTTATGGAAAAAACAATTTATTGTTATAAATAATTAGAGAAGTTAAGGTGGCTTCTGCACGCTGGGCCATATCTAATGGGGGGCACGCTACTACGGAGCTCCGAACTTGTTTCAACTCGCTAGTGCTAAAAGAGTATTTGGTAAAAAATTTAGAATTTCATTGGTATACACAGGGTGACTTCGGTGACTTCGGCTCCGACCAAAGTAAATCGTTGTATTTTGGTTGAATCTTTTATTTGCAGCCCTAATGGATCCATTTTCGGACATTTTCAGAGGGTTTTTTTCCAAAAACAAAAAACTTCGTGTGTGTGTGTGTGTGTGTATATATATATATATTATTACAGCGCTCCTATTCAGCTGACACCGACAGCTGTTTTCTACATTGTACTGCTGAATAATTATAATTAACAATTGATAAGTGACTAAAGAAATAATATCTCTCAGGTTATTGACTTTAGCAGCGACGCCTGCAGGGTCAATTGGGGTAACAAGAATTAACGAGTGACTAAAGAAATAATCCCCCTCGGATGTGAAATTTATAAGTATCCACACGCATAGAGAGATTATTTCTTTAGTTACTTAATTCAAAGACACTGTTCTGCATCAAAAATTATGCAACCAACCGACAAAATTATTTATAACACCCCCCTACGGCGACATACACTGTTCCGTTCGAACATACGCAATCCAGAAAATGAATCGGAACTGTGTATGCGCCGTGAAAAGAGCTATCCAACGTTTTCTTTATAAACAACGGAGATAAAAGCCATTGGGTGATACAACTTTGCCCCCCCCCCCCCCAATGCCAAGTATATACGACATATAGGTTACGAGATATGACGTCTAACCTAATCGCAATTGATGATGGGGGTAGAGGGGGGGGTCATGGTTGAACAGGAAGTTGAACGTAGTATACATACCATATACGACATCATCTTAACCATAAAGTACGTCTAACCTAATCTTTTTTAACGGAAAAGGGGTGGGTATGTATGGTTCATCGGATGCGCCTTGAAAAGAAGTTGAAGGAAAGAATAAGTTTGATTCTATTTCAATAGCTTTTTGTACTGCGTTATCCATGTCTTGGTGTTCTCCGAGTTCGATTCTAATTTCTTGTTTTAATCCTTTTTTAAAACTACTGAGTATGTCGGTTTTTAATCTAGTTTTATATTCTGTTAGAATTTCTTCTGTTACATTAGGTTCTAATTTTTTTAATTCTATTATTTGTGTACCCAACACTCGTAATTTGTTTGCAAAACATAGTACATCTTCATCTGATTTTTGAATTTGTTGTGTTAGTTTTCCGTATAATGAATGTATATTATCCGTTGATGGATATATTTTACGTATTGTTTTAATAAAAGTTTCAATACTTTCAATTTCTACATTTGCTAATGCTTTATAAATTTCTCCTTTCAGCTTTATTTTGAGGATCTGTATTAGGTTCGATTCATCATTATTCGATATTATTCTTTTTGCTTATTTTAATTTTTCTATATATTCCTCTAGTTGAATATTTTCTCGTCAAAATCCGGTACTAATTTTGCAACTTCTTTAAGTGGTAATTTTAATGCTTGATTTGCCATTTCTGGTTCGAGATTTATTAAATTTTCAATTATTGGAATTTCAGCCTGGTCGTTATTATTCAAATTGTTATCTCTGGCTAAAATCAAACTTTGTTCGTGCAGTATTCCTTCTATTTGCGTGTAGTCGTTTTGTCTGTCGTTTCCTAAAAGTGGTGAGTCGTCAAAAAACGTAAAATTCTGACTTGGTGTGAAAAGCAATTGGTGATAATATATCTTGTTTTATTCCCGGAACTAAAAGATCATTTGTATTTTCTGTAGAGTTGTTGTCATCTATTAAGTTTTGTTTAGAGTCTGTAATGTTATCGTTTTGTTTTAAGTTAAATATAATTGGTGAGTCTGATTTTTCTGATACGTTAAGATCTGCTTTTGAAGTCGTTGGACTTGAAGCTTTTTCCGTATTTTCTTCTGTTTTTGAGTGAATTGGTACATTAACGTAAGTTTGTGATGAATTTTTAGGCAAGCTTATGCTAGGAGGTGACCTTTCTACTCTTGGTTTCCTTCCAAAAATATTAGCTTCTTTATTTATCTCGTTTACTTGTTTTTTAAGTTCTGGATTTCTTTGGGTAGTCCGTCTGGTTATAATCCCTTCGTTTTCCTTATTCCCTATACCTTTCTGATTTGACATGACATATTACTTCTTTGTTTATACTATACTTAATATCTCTTTTAAAATATGTTTTTATTATTAGTTCCACTATTTTTCTGTATATATTTTGTAATTGTTTATTTCACGATATAATTTACTTATTTATTTGTCACTTTCATAAATTTTTTCCGTTTGCTTAGTTTTTAGTGTTTTATATATTTTTTTTTTATTGTTTAAAATGTAATGTTTATTTATGCAATTATTATTTAATTGATTAATTCGTTTTCTTGAGCTGCGTTGATCATTATTCTATGTTTATTTTTCGCGTGATGTATTTTCGATTTATGTGATCACTGTTCTTAATTTATAATTTGTCTTTACGATATTTTGTTTTATCTATTGTAGTATTTTCTTTTGGTTTTACTTTTATATCTTTTTATTATTGATTTTTTTTTCAATTTCTTACTTGTATTAGACTGCTATTATTTTTCGCGTAATATATCCTGATTTCACTCTGTAAATTTATCTTTTTCACTTGCTATTTCAGCTATAATTTGTTATATTATAATTTGTTGTTAATAACTCGACGAGCCGTACTTGCTTATCTTCCGAAATTTGGACGATTCATGCTACAATGATGCCCCCAACTTCTTACTGCAAAGCAAGAAGCTCGGACTTATTCTATGTTAGTTGTATTTATATAAGAATATTTTCCTCGTCTTTCAAGAGCTTATTTTAAAACGTTTATAGTTTGATTTAGCTGATCTAGCGAACTTTCGTTCGATCGGTAAAGGAACCACTGTTACGTTCCGAAAAGTAGTTATTTTATTTCTTTTCTTTTAAATAGTCTAGTGAACTAATGTTCGATCGGTAAAGGAACCACTGTTAAGTTCCGGAGAAAAGTTATTTTTATTCTTTAATTTGAAATAGTGTAGTGAACGATTGTTCGATCGGTACCAGAACCACTGTTAAGTCTTGAGTGTCGAGGAATCTACTCTTATATGTGTATTGAAATTTGTATGGTTTATCTTCAATTTATATTTGAATGCTATATATATATATATATATATATATATATATATATATATATATATATATATATATATATATATATATATATATATATATATTAACTTTGTTAAACAATATATAATACCGATAGATTATTGATTTTATAGATATAAGAAATTCTCTTCATAATTTAATGTAGGGTATTTGACCCGTATAAAATATTCGCTACTCCTTTTGTCGACTGGAGTTGTACGGAGTTCGCGATTTTTGCACGATTACTGACTTGTGTGTTGAGAGTCGCCGTATTTATTAAGCAGTTAATTTGGGTTAAAGATGATTTTGACGCTGAGTCAAAATCATCTTTTTAAACAAATTTAGTAAACATTTAAATATCATCATTTCGATTTCACATTTAAAAGTGCTGATTCTAAACAAAGTTGCGATGAGCGGTTGGTTTCACAAGGTCAGTGGCTCGCTACGTCACGCTGGCTGTTGCGTAGCCGAAATTGCTGTACTGTTAAAATTCGCACTCGCATCGTTTTGTGGGTCAAAGAAATGAATATTGAGATTTAATAACGTCATTAAACATATACGAAATATACGACAGTTGTATGTCAGAAAATTATTGGTGATAAATATGCATTGTTAAATTGAATTTAGAGATACGTCACAGACGTAACACCATAAGATGTATGAATAATATTCAGTTTCATTAATCATGTTATCAAAAATTGAAATTATGGATTTTTCTTGATATTTCAAAAAATTGTAACTTTTTTCCCTTTGCTCGGCCAGTATTGATCAAAAAAGCATTTTGAAGGGTTTTCGAAGAAGAATACAACAAAATTTTGTCAAATAAAAAATATTTGGCCGCAGCCTCAATATCCTTCGATGAAGGTATACTAAGAAGCAGCCAATCAGAGACTTTCAAAAAGGGTCATAAAATAAATGCTGGCATATTCTACAGAAAAAATGCAAACTTTTTACCAATAAATGTTCTATACAAAAAGTTTCAAGATTTTGAGTTAAAAAATGAATAAACTTGGATTTTAACCAAAAATTGCAAAAAAATTGAATTTTCAATCTTGCATAGCTTTTTTATTTTTGCAAATATCGACCTAAAATTTGAGGAACATTTTTTTTCATAAAAAACTAAAAGAAAACGAGTTTTGAGCGATTTTAAAATTTTGAGCTACTGACTTCACCTGAAATATCATATATGTATATATTGTAACGGACGGCGTGTATTCGTGCGCGCGCGTGTGTGTGTATCGGTGTGCACTGATGAGACTCGAGGCGAGTCTCCGACACCGCGACGGCACGCGCGAACACATAAGAGGTAAACATCTCTCAACCTTGCGCGAAGGGCAAGGCCGAGAGATGCTCGCGCGTGCCGACGAAGGAACAGGCAGGCAGTATCGTTTTGGCCATCGCCAGGAGTGTGCGAGTTTTCCCCGGCCGTCGAACGCGCTTCGATTCCGTCTTTTGCGAGGAGATCGAGGGAGAGAGAGAGAGAGAAGCGAGAGAAGTAGTGCGCGAGAGTGTATCGGCGCAGGAGAGAGATATTGCGAGAGTGCAACTGTGCCGGAGGGAGAGATCGCGCGGGAGAGACGGCTGCGACAGCGTGCACGGCTGAGAGAGTGAGCGAGAGAAACGGAGGACGCAGCCGGCAGCCAGGGCAGCGGCGAGAGAGAGAGAGAGAGAGAGAGAGAGAGAGAGAGACGCCGCCGACAGCCAGCGCAGCGGAGAGAGACGCCGCCGGCCGCGAGAGAATCCGAGCTCAGCAACTGGCTCCGCACGATCGCGCTACAGCGCGCTTAGCCGCGAGGTGTCCTGGCCAGGCGCGCGCGCGCTTTCCCCGCGGACGACGAGCGTCCGGAGAACGAGAAGCGAGCGAGGCTCACCGACGCGCGCGTGAGTGTCGGTCGCGCGCGGCGATCGACCAACTTCGGGGCGAGCCGCCTTTGCGAGTACGTGTGTGCGGCCACGCGCACACGTACATAGAGCGCGGGCGCACCACCCGAGTTGGCGCGTACACTGCGTACGCGCCGTGTGTACAGGATTCATTACGCCCGAGGGGCAATAAACTTACACACTTTCTTTTTAGATTCGAGTTCGCGTTTGATTGACGTGTCCTTCCCTTCCCTTTTCCACATCGATGGCGCGGCGGTAGAGAATACCACCGGCCTCCGCGGGCGCGGGTACGCAGTACTCGTGCGTTTCTGAGCAGCCGAGACAGCACGCACGAGAGAGAGAGAGAGAGAGAGAGAGCGCGACAGCGAAGTCGCGCGTTGTAACGCCGGCAGGTACGGCTGCCGACGAAGGCAGCCGACGGCGAGCGACGGCGCGCAGCTGTGTAAGAGGATACACGACGCCGAGGGTCTGCACGAGCCAGTGCTCGCGCATGTAACTTGTGCTGCGCCGTTCATCGGCAAATCCGCTTCGGGGATTTACCGCGCTGAGGGGAAAACCTACCCCGTTACAATATATATATATATATATATATATATATATATATATATATATATATATATATAAAGTTTAATAATGTGTATGCAACTCGGTCAACTCGGTGAACGTGAAAAGATCACGTACATTTTTATGCTCTACGAGCATGGTTTGTTGGTTTTATACATACGTATTTTTCCGATAACTCTATACGTCAAATTCATCGGAGTGAAAATAATAGTCACTTGAATATTACAAGTTAAAGTAATAGCTTGTTTAGAAAGTAATTAAAATTTAAAATTTCATGCTTGTTTCTTTGTTATTTATAACGTGCCGGTCACCAGCGAACTGAGTTTGTAATTTCAGTCACGGCTTACATAAAATGAATGTACCTAACATAAATTTTCATTTATGAATTATTAAAGTACTAAATTAAGAGTAATTAAAAATAATTAAAAATAGTTAGGTACTTATTTTAATTTCGTAGTTTAAATAAATAAAAACAAAATACTGTTAATAAAAAAACTGAAAAGTTTTATTTAACAACTTTTTGTATCGGCTTCTTTTACATTTTAAAATTAAGCATCTCTAGCAAACATAAGAAATTTAGTACACCGTTCACTTTAACATGCATGTCTTTTAGCGTGCACACATTATGGTATAATTATTCAACGACATAAATGCAGAGATTCCTATTTATTTATAATTCAAGACGAAAATACGATTTCGCTAGAATTATATGAAAATTGCCAATTCGATAATAAACTTGCTGATTACCTAAATCACAATCTTTTCCACAATAATGAGAATATGAAGCTTAAAAACCTTATCAAACGAGCAAAATCGCCGCGAAACTCATTTTCCCCGTCGTAACGCCATGAAACCGCGACGTCGTAAGCCCCTCCCGCGCTTTTTTCCACCGCGGCCTCCTCGCATATAATTTCGTGTATAAAATCACGCGTGACATCTTTCATGCATACGCACGCCATCAAACGCGTTAGTGGCAATTTTTTTACGGTCAACTCGTTTCGCGCTCGTTTTTAGTGCCCGCTCGCTCAATCGCGCGCGTCCCTTCGAATTTCATGCCGCGCGCGTCGTTACGCGCGAGTAAGAAGCCACACGACCGTAATATTTATTAGCGCCGATAACCGGCACGTTTCTCGTATTCATTATTGTACATGTACGTACGGCGGGAGCTGGACATCCATATCGCTGTTCATATTTGCGCTTTTAGGACTTTTTGATGGAATAGATTGCGATTTCCATGCCACCCGCGCCGGCATCGTGGTGATGGTGGTATAGCGGCGGCGGTGCCCTTGGTTTATAGGTTGCTCCGTTATACTTTTATTGCCGCTAATAAATTTCGCTCATGCGCAGGAACGACCTTTTTGATGGGACTGTGTGTAATTGTGTCGCGCAACGTACAGCCTCGTGTATGTTACAGATAAGTAACTGTGTATGAGGTTTATTTCGTTCGGTTACACGATAGCTATCGGTTTGATTTTGAAAATAATAGTAAGAAAATGTAAAGTACAGTTTTACAACATTTTTCAACGCTTTTGTTATAACTACAGTAAATTAACCCACGAATAGAAGATACAAAATCTTAAAATATTGCAAATGTATTATGTAAAGTAAATGTATTGTTATAAACGAAATAAGAAGAGAAAATAATATTGGGCTTTGATAGTAAAAATTGTCGTATTATGAAAATAAAGACAATTTAACGATCTATTGGTAAATAAAGATTCGTAATATTTTGAAAAATTAGTTTTTATGTTACTGAACATTTATGTGCAATATCGATAAAAAATAACATTAATAGCAACAAAACCAAATGCTATTCATCAATATTTGTGAATATGTAGTTTAATATATTACACGAAATATCATCATGCATGACATTTTTTATAGTCGAAATTTAAACTTTATTTTTATGTATTTCCGATAAAGCATTAATATTAGAAATTTATAGCTGGAGAAAAAACTTTGCATGTTTTATTTATCGTAATTGTTATTTTATACCATTTTTATAAATGATATTTAAAACTTTTACATATTATTTTACCAAAAATAATGTATTTGTTTTTTTTTTATAAATCACTTACACTAATATAGCAAAAGTATTTAATAAGAAAGTAAAAATATTTAATAAACGAATGAAAAAGCACAATGGATGCAACTGTACGTATTTCCAGCTTCCATAACTCGTATCTAAATTTCAGCTACTACGTAATCACACAATTTAACAGTCGAAATCCACGTCAAACATTATCAAGCAAAACCACAAAATACATGCCCAGCGCAGTTCACACACCATTCATTAGCCCGCAAGTCACTCCACCTGCACGACTGATCTCGGATCCGCTGCGCACACATATATACATACCTACATCCACTGCGCACTCGAAATATTCAAGAAACGCTCGTCATCGTCCTGTCAATTATCCCGTTCCCCGGAAAGCCATCTACACCATATCCCACTATGATTTAACGTTCAATTAGCAAAATGCACGCGCACCCCCGGCGGCGGCCCGGCGTAAATCCGCGCGCAGCTGTCAGGCATATACCCAGCAGCATACACACACATACGGCACCACGGCGCAATAATAATCGAATCATTAGCCGGGTGATTACCGCGCGAGGCCCGAAAACCTGCCTTTGAAGCTTCATAACTCATCGGGAGATACGGCGCAAAAATGGCCCGCGGCCAAGGCTCGCGGTAAATTCAAATCGCCAGTCGCTTCTATTATTTGCCTGCGTGCGCGCGTCATAAATCGATTTCCCTTTAATAAGCCCCGCGCCACGTGCGCGTATGGAACGCTCGAGCTTGCACGGATACCGCGACTGGCAAAACGCCTCAAAGCAGGCGAATGGAGAAACTGCTACTGCGGCTTGTGTATATATAGCTCTTTCATGCGTAGCTTTTGAGCTGAGTCGATGGCAAAGGAGCAGGCGCATAGTGTCTTTGTTTCTGATGCCTGGATGCGTCTGTTGGAGCTCTCGCTTTGTCTGTATGTAGCTCTTTTCATTTGCGTAAATGTGGCGTGTAATAGCTGGAAAAAGGGTCTCCCGTAAAAGTGCTGCGGAAACTATAGAGTAGTACCTTGAGTTTGATGATTATATAAATTTTCTCGAGAACGATAACGTGTTATTTAAATTGTACTGCAGAAAACCGATAGATCACTATATACGTATATTCGACAAAAATGCCTCTCGATTACGATTGAACGCACTCAAACGATTTCGAATTATTATCGCGAAAACATTTTTCACGGCGAAGCGTCGAAAAAAAAACGAGCATTGCTTTAAAAACAACAGAATTTTACCGACTTCCACTCCACTAAACTGTCATCCCCCCGGCAATAATGCGCGCTCAACTCGAATCCCGCCGAATTAAAATCCTCCCGCGACCGCATAAATCAATCAGCGCGCTCGAAGCTTTCGCTGCGCCATCATTATTCGAGTATAGCCATTTTCCGAAGAATCAACTGAGCGGGGCAATAAAAATCCTCTCTCCCTCATCCGCGTGCATATATACCAACACACGAGCCAAAAATGCACTGCGCCTATATATGCATGATGATAAACAGCTCTCCAGCGAAATACAGCGGTGGCTCTCGACGCCGCGGGCTGTGTGCAACAACAACTGCCCCGAAAATTGCAACGCAGTTGCACGGGGAAAAAAGCGCGACGCGCGGCTCTTCTGGAGCTCGGCCCTTGACAAAACAAAACATTAATCCGACGTGCTGCAAGCGCGAAGTGCCCGAGCGATTTATCGTTAGTGGATGATTGTTTGGGCGGAGAGGGGGCAACAATAAATCGTTTGTTAGTAGCTCTCGCGAGCAAACATCAAGTATTGACAAGAGCGCGCGCGTGCGCGGACAAGTTGCGAATGAAAATGGACAAGAGCGAGAGCTGGACGGCAAAATGGCAGGGACGCGCGTGGACAAAGTCGTCGACGGGAATTGAATGAAAGGAAGGGGGAGAGAAGTGCTTTTCGTTTTTATTTGGCCAATCTTGGAAAGTAATGTTTCAATCGTTTTAGAGGAATTTTTTCAAAAGCTTACGTGGTCGAATTTTTCATACGCTTTAATATCTGAAAATGAAATGAGAAGAGCTTTTTTATTAGTACGTATATTCATTAATATAATTGGAACCCCATTCTCATCCTGTTCTCTTTCTACTTTGGATATTTAACTAATTCCGGTAAAGAGGATTATTATAATACATTGGAAAATTAACGCGTTTGCAGAATATTGAAGTAGAAAATGAAACTTTTCATTAACAGTAAAAAAATTCGTAAAATCCATAGATCAAAACCTTTTAAGTTGGAAATCGTAAAATAGTGTTTCACTTTAGTAATTGAATTTGGATACAGTAATTCCATTTCCATCTGAAACCAGATGAAATGTTAAATTTCACATTTTAAGATTTTTATGAACCTATCTTTATTCGATATTCTTTCTACCTTTAACGAATAAGTAATGGTAGCTTTCCCGCGTAAAAATTGAAGCTATTGCAACAACATTGCTACTGTATTGGAAATTAATATCGCTGACGTATTGGCAATATAGATGTACAACAATTGCAAGGCTATTAGCGCTATTTGCCTTGGGTGCTATTTCCAATGTATCGCCAATATCTTAAGATTTAACTTTCTAAAAAAAAAAGTTCTTGGGTGGATTCGAACTAGGAATCTTCGGATTACCCGAGTAGAAATGAAATACGGCGTGCCGTAGGTATCACACGGGCCGGATGGCGTATGCCGTGCAAGGCCCTCGCGTGGCATGTAACGCTTTTATTGTAAGGTACTTGCGTTTCTGCCGTACGATAAACTCATTTACAGCAAGCCTTATCCGGGCCGGTACAACGCCGTGAAATTTTCCGGATAAGGTACATATCATTTTTCCGTTATATTAGCATTAGTATTTGAGCATTTGTTTCCGCGCGCGTCATAGCCTCAAATCTGGATAGTGCTCCGTTTCTGTCGTACGAAGAACAACCTAATAAGTATAATGGATAAACAATGAAGGAAAAAGTTAAGTACTAAATTTCGAAAAAAGAAGATATTTAATAAAAATAAGTAGTGTTTAATTAAATAAAGTACAAATAGATGTAGAATTATAATTGTTCGAAAAAGTGCAAATATTAGTTTTATATTTGTTATAAAAAAACAAGATTATAATATATAGTGTCCAAATATATAAAATACATTAAATATGATTTAATAAATACATCAAAAATATATTAAATGTTCTAATTTTTATTAAGTATAGAACATATTTGTTTTCAAATTATTTAGACAATAAGCCACGTGTTGCCCGAATCAGGGCCGGATCAGGGCCAGATGTTTCACCGGACGTAAGGATATAGATAGGTACAATCATCCGGCCCTCATACAGTTCAGCGTTACATGCCTCGTACGGCACTCATCCGTCAACAACATCAGGTACGGATCAGGAATCACGGCAGACGGATCCGTCCCGCGTCATTGCCGTTTGAAAATTTCTACTCGGGTATATAGTAATCCGAAGATTTCTTGTTCGAATCCAGCCAAGAATTTTTTTTTTTAGAAAGTTAAATCTTAAGATATTGGCGATACATTGGAAATAGCACCCAAGGCAAATAGCGCCAATAGCCTTGCAATTGTTGTACATCTATATTGCCAATACATTAGCGATATTAATTTCCAATACAATAGCAATGTTGTTACAATAGTTTCAATTTTTCCTCGGGTTATTAAAACGCTTCTTAATGAAAATGGATTAAGAAACTATGCATTAAATAAATGAAAAATTCATTCGAAAAAATTCATTTTATTTATATAAGTTGGGTAAAAAACGAGTCGCTCCGTTGAGTGCCATTTATAAATGAACGACTGGTATCAGAGAACGAAATCTTGACAGCCTGTAAATTTCATCCTCTAACTGCACAATCCATCCTAAACGAAATTAAACGATTAATTACGCTATCGCTTCCCTCCACTCGTCACGTCATCCCTCCTGCGCGCGATATATCGATTGCGCACGAGGCAAAAAAGTGACTGCGCGAAGCTCCATTATACATTTAAAACAATTTATTTTCCCCTCTCCTCTATTTTCCTCACCCTCGTACTCTCTCTCTCTCTCCCTCTCTCTCGATCCGACGAACGTAAATCAGGTCGGAGATTAATCAACTCTCTATCCCCGGGAGTTCAGCGCTGTAGCCTGTCGCGCGATAAGAAATTCTGGAGCTCCATACTTATAGTCTGTTCCGGGAATAAGTCGAGATGGGGGCGGGCGGATGGGTGTAGCTTGGGGGGGAGAGAAGCTTTGTAAAATTTGCAGCGGACGGTTCACGTGCACCGGAATTTCCGGCGCAGTTGGGGAAACGGTTGATCGTGCAGTGCGCGCGACTGCCTGCCGGACGGATCGGGGCGCAGCGAAAGTCATGAGAAACGTATCTCTTTCCTTATTTTCCTCTCCTTCTCTTTCTGCTTCTCTCGACTTTTTCCTCGGTCTCTGACCGAGATGTGATTTTTCTCAAGATTCGGTGGGAAAGGGAATGGAGAGAGTTGGAGAGAAACGCGCGGCATTGTGTTTGAGGATTTTTCGAGCGAGGGAGAGAAGGAGAGAGAGAAGGGGAGATAGAAAGTCAAAAGTTTCTTTGTACGCGAGCAAAATCGATTTTCAGCATATGTTTATATCGCGGGGTGCGATATTAATGGTGTCTTTGAGAATTTAGCGCGAGAGCGGAAACGTGCTTTACGTTTCTATAAAAGAGGTCAGTGATATTACAAAGTTACAGAAATTTTGTATTCGCGGCTATAGTTCAACTTCGATGTTTGACTAACGGTATTACTGTATGTAGATTACAACCAAAGTTACCAAGTACGTTTATGAGTTCCGAGTGTTTGTTATAAATTTTATTTCGATTTGGAATACTAAATATGGCATACGTAGAACGCTATTGTTTCTAAATAGTGCTACTTTAACATCATTTGTTTTCATTCGAATTCCTCGATATACTATCTGTTTTAATGATACAGCATAGTATATGAATCAAATATACAATTTGAAATATAAAATCTAAACTAAACGTTTAATCATTTTAAATCGAAATATCTGACTAAATATCGTATTTTATAAATCAAATCAAAGTATATTCTTTGCCAACTTAATTTTTTTAATGAAGAATAAAGTAAATGAAAGTAAATAAAAAAGTTGAAAATCTTATAATTATGATAAATCAATTAAATTACCGAAAAAGAAGCTGCATCCTTAATCTTACTATTTCAAAGAAACACATAATTCTATCAATCTTTGACAATTATACAATCGCACAAAACATTTGCTTTGTTTGTTTTTCTTTTTCCTTCCCGAAGGTATCAGCACCAGGCCACGTCCTTGGATAATATATTCATAAACTATCTCAATTCGCTTTGTTAACACGAATTACTCACCAACATTCAAATGTTAAACTACACACTCTAAGATCCGACTTAAGTGGTAATTCTTGATTAACACATAGTAAAAAAACCGTACAACCTTTAATAAAGAGAAAGGGCTAACCCACCACACGTATATAGTCTGTCGTCCGCAGTCCGCTGGCGGACCGTCAAAATCTCATTTGCCACACGAGCCACGTACGGTCGCGACCGATGCGTGCGTGAGCGCAACTACGCGGCTAACGCGATATAGCCTTTTCACGGCGTTCGCACGGGCGGGCGTAATGTGGTTAAAGGCGACCGCGGGCGCGTGGAGTTTAATAGTAGCATAGTAGTGTGCGTGTTGGCAAAGTTCGGTAGCGACGCCACCTCCGCCAGGATGCCAAACTACCGCGAAACACTAAAAGATTATGGGTTTAATTTGGCCGCTGTAAGTATAAACGCGGGAGAATTAAAATTTTAATCAAATTGAGTCCTGAGCCTCGATTTTGTTGTGTTCGTTGTCTGCCTTTGGTGGGTAAAAGGAAGGATGGTCAGGTAAAATTGAGTGACCAGAGTAAACTAAGCTAATGGTTAGAGTATAGAATGAATGACTGTTATGAATAATGTATTTTATTTAGGTATATTTAAGATGGAAATTCGTGAACGAGGAACGTAATTTATTAAAATTGAGTAAAATAAAAAAACAATGAGTATCTCTAAATAAACGTTAATAGATCGTAAATATGTTCGTTTCCAATTTCAAACCCCACTCTTCCCTATGTACAAAAGCAATAGAACCAATTCGTAATAAACCAGTATGCTAACAACAGCGACAAAGCCCGAGAGCGCGTAAACAAACGCGATATATCGGTACATTGCGTTAGAGTTATACCGCGACGTAACTAGTTGCAATCTGCGGCCCTATGATCTTCCCGCACTCGACAGCTCAACACGAAAATAACTCGCCGGCGAGTTTGCGGGCTACTGTGGCGCGCCCGCTCGGTTGATTGGAAAATTCTCTATTTAACTTTCGGCCGAATTATTGCATGCGACCCGTTGACAACACCTGCGCGTGTATGTTTAACGAAGATGTCGACGCGCGCGGGCCACGCCGCACCGATATGATATGCCGAAGTTCGCGGATAATTGAATTTCGCGTAGTATGCAAAGTGTCGAAATTGTCGAAGCGGCGGCGGCGGCGACCCCCGGCGATATTATAAACTTTGTGGAAGTGTTAAAACGATGACTCTCCTCTATGTGCGCATGCGTGTGTGTATAGAGGCCGTCGCGACGTTATAATTATACACGCCGTTGTACGCGGTGATTATATGCAGGGCAGGCAGAGGAGATATTATTTTTGGAGATTTTCGGCTTTGTCGTGGAGTTTGAATTTTGTTAAATTTGATATTAATGAGATAACTTTGGCGGTATGTATAATTTTGTATCAAATTTATTAATTATTGCTGTTGGGGCCGCTTTCCTTTGAATTTCAAAGAATTTACTTTATTATTATGCAGATTTTTGTAGATGCTTACAGACAATTAAACAAAATTTAATACTTTCTCGTTGATTTTTAGATCAACAAAAGCATTTTTTAGAAATTCAACTTCAGAGCCATCTCGCGTACCTTTCCCCTGAAAATAAAAACTTTCATCCGATCACATTTACGTTTGAACCCTTCTCCTATCAACTAACAAACGGCAAAGTGCTGGCAAAAAGAGCCAGGAAGAAACCGACACCGGCGGAAAAACAATAGCTCCGGGGCATCCTCGCGGATGGCTGTTCTCTCTTTGAAGTCCCCGAAATCGAATCGACAAACGATAAAGCGAGAGCCCCGGGAACAACAAGTGCGCGCCTACTCTAAACGCGTGGATCGATACTTTTCGCCCGCGACCCGTGTGCCGAAAAACAAAGGCAAAAGACGCGTATTCGCTACGCGCGTGCGATCAAAGCTGCTGTGACGCATGCACACGTACGTACTGCGAAGCTTCGCGCGCATTGTCCTGTCCCTCGTGTCGCTCGCGGGTATATATGACCCGACCGCAACGACGCGTGCAGCCGTGCGACGTGTACGAGCGCGACGCGAATAAGCGCTGACGCGAGCGAGAGGAAGAGGTAGAGAGACGTCGCACTGCTGCTGCTACGGGATGGAAGTTGTTTTCGAACGATTGTTTGAGAATTCCGTTCGTGAATTGCGGCGAATTCGGTGGTTAAGAGGGGAAAGTAATGGCATGAGACGTGGATTTTCGCGGTTTAAAGGTTTACTCTGTAGATTGCGGCAAAAAGCGGTGAGTGGCCGGTCTAAGTGAACTTTGAAGAAAATGGCAAACCTGTGGAGGAAGAGATTTATCTTGTTACTATCGGGGCAAGGTTATTTGAATTATATAGGTGGGAGTTTTGATTGAAGAGGATATTTCTTCTTAAATTAGATATAAAAATTCTCTCTGTATTTGATTCTCGAGAGGAATCCTTTGTACTTTAAATTCGTTTAGAGAGGAGGCATCTTTTACTTTCAAAGTAATTATATTAGAACTGATACCATTATTAATTATTTGTACTAATTACTGTTTTCCTCTTGTGATAAATCTGTTTGAAGGAAAAGCTTAATAAACACGGCCTTAATATTACGATCCGTTCTACATAGGAAAATCCTTTTGCTGCCAGATTAAATTATCATGTTTTACAATCATTTTCAATTAGTTACAAGTATTCATTGAATATATAAATTGAAAAAGGCTATGTATCTCTACTAGAGGTTATCTTTAATGAAAAAGAAAATTATTCTTAAATCTAGAAGAAATCACTTTGAATCAGAAAATGAGATTTATGTTTGTAATAAAATAATTTTGAAACAAAAGGATTTTCACAAAAGGAATATCGCTTTTTCAATTAATTTGAGATTAATTTTCCTGAATGTATAGTTGCATAATTTTGTTTTGTCAGAGACAAACTTTATATTTAGATTTTTAAATAACTTGAATCAAAATGAAAAAAAAGTTTAATTTCGTAAATACAATTTAAATATTTTTTATTTCATCATTTAATTTTCAGCAAATTTGAAAATATTCATTTGGTTTCAAAGTTATTCCACGAAAAAATAAAATATGTTTCTGGTTATTTTATTGTAAATTAAAATTGTGAATGTAAAAATTTTTACATTTCAATTATTATTGACATTGATTGACTTTATGCTCACTAATTGAACTTTCTATCAAAATAATAATACGAACATTAAAATAATTCGCAGGCTCTTTCTCGTCGATTATTCCGTTGCTTTTAATACGCAAAAAAACAATTTGCAGATTAACCCCGTTCGCGTAATACATGTTGCAGCTCAGTGCTCTCTAATTTGTTCCAAAAATACGAGACAATTTAATCAAATGGGTTTCAGCTGCATAACAAGCCGTGCGTTCCGGATAGAGAGAGAGAGAGAGCGAGAGAGAGAGAGAGAGAGAGAGAGAGAGAGACCGAAGCACCTACAACATTTCCCGAGTCAAAACAAACATTGCAGAGCTAGCCATACATCGCTCGCTGTCCATCGCCGAAAGCCATCGAATAATCCGCACTGACAGCTCTAAAATCAGCTTGACCCACATATAGCCGGGCGCGCACTTAATCGGTTTGATGTAGTATTTTCGGGGAAAAAGAAAATATGCACGGTTCGTTTTTCAGCCTGCTTTTTTCTGCCTCGACGCTCTGTTTTCAAGCATGATTACGTTCAAATCATATCGACCATCGACGCTAAAAGATTCGCCGTTATGGAAATTTTCATCAAGTATTGCAGCATTTTTTCCTTCTACTTTTAATCACTCATTTTTATAAATGAAAAAGTAATCCATTTAAAAGTTTAACAGCAGTTTTCATTTTAGCCGAGAATAAAGCTTCGTTTATCCAATTTATACTTCGTTATATTACATTTTATATAATTTTTTAAGATAAATTTTGTAAATGTTACTACAACAAAATAACAAGTAACTTGCACTATAAGTACGAATAATCCCTCACAATCAAACTATAAACAATTAATCCACCGTTGTTGAAAGCATTAACGACGAAGGCTGTAATATTACTCATCCTCCTCACATCCAGCTGCCACTTCGCTGCAAATCCCCGGCCATAATCACCGCGAAGAGTCCAGCTAACACCTCTCGCCGGCCCTACATGCAGCTTATCTTATTACCCTGCCAACGCACTCTCCCACTCTCTTTCCCTCTCTCCCTAAAAACGCGCAATTAAAGCCTACGCGCTAATGCATCTCTCATCCCCCGCGCTCGGTCGAAAATCTACCCGCACCCATCCGGCGTTAAATCCGCACGACGATTTGTCATTCTAATGCGGCGCGCGCGTCTTGCTGCTGTCGCTCTCTCTCTCTCTCTCTCTCTCTCTCTCTCTCTCTCTCTCTCTCTCTCTCTCTCTCTCTCTCTCTCTCTCTCTCTTGTCGCTGGGAAGTGTTGCGTACTACTGTCGAGTATTATTGTGTGCGACGACGACGAGGCGGAGGGTTGCTGCTGCTACTGCAATTGCTGTCAAATTAAGAGAAACATCGGTCGCCTCCCCGCGCCCGGCGTGTCGTCTCGAGGTCGTTTCGGTGAGAGGTCGCGAGCGCGCGCTGACATCACGCTGATTGTCACGCGGCGCAAATTGTTTGCGCGAGTGGATGGTCAAAAGTAATGGCTGACTGCGTTTGTTGTGATGCTCTCTTTAAGGTGATTAAATTTGAGGAAAGATGGAGTATGTCGTGTAGCTCCAATGCATTTGATGATTTAAATGATTGGCGTATAGATTTGGTGGGTAGAGGAAGGTGAAGAATTATTATTTTGAAAATGATAAGTATGAGATATACAAAGATATATATGTAGTAGACGGAGTTGTGAATGAAATGATTAAAAGAACAGGAAGAGGGAATTCATTGTCTGACTATACTTGGTTTACACTACTTTCGTGTACTTTCCGTTTACTCAGTATAGCCATTTATTATTATATACTTTAAATTCTAGATTTCATTGCCTACATTTTTTTAAATATAAAACATAGTATAACAAGTATATCAAGCAGTTTTCTGTAAAACATAGTTTTAGCACTTCATTTAGATTAATTTCTATCATTATTCAACAATTATCTTCTATCACAGTTAGTATTAAAAAAATTAAAAATTATAATATTCTTTTATTCAAATGTGATACTTTCGTATTAAAAGTACCTATACAATAATACGCATGAATGAATAAACTTTTTTTAAATGTCCCTCTCGAGTTCCTCAACGTAATACTCAACTCAACCACACTTTTCCATTAAAATATTCTCGCAACTCATATAAAACAGACACGAATATTTCAATACTTTCATTTAATAATCCGGGGAGTAATCGCGCTGAAATCCCCATTTCCCTACCCGCGCGCAACTCCACTCCATTCACGCGGGCAGAATTTTTAATCTACATTATCCCGCGGCGATATCTCATCGGTGCCGGTGCCCCGGAAAAACTTTTCCCATAGAGATATCACGCGCTCTGTCGCGCGACGCATTAACATCTGCGCTTTTTTCTCCTTCGTCGCCTCTCTTTCTCTCTCTCTCCCCGTTGGCCGAGAATCAACGCGCATTATTTTGCCGATTCGCCCGAGCTCGTCCATTACTCGCGCGGGCGCGCGTTATCATGAAAATTAGGCTCTCTCGCGCCGAGGGGACACCCGCGGCGTGCATTAATTTTTAATAATTCAGCGGACTTAATCGCCGTTAAATAATTCTTTCCATCCCATGCGCACTAGCTCGCGGCGCCGCTGTGGCTGTAGACGAATTGAAATTTTTCCATCGGCGAACCCTAGGAGAAAAGTCTCTTTTTTCGGAGTTATGAATATGAAACGGGGAGGAGACGGGCGATGGTAATTATGTGTGGAGAAGGGGCCGGAGCGCGATTGTTATTGCAACGTTAATGTCGGGATTAGCATATCTGAGCAGCAGCCACCGGGGGATGTGTATAAGGATTCGGTTAATTATTTTAAGTGCCAGTGTGTATACCCTGAGCAAGAAGCGGTATCTTGTCCCGAATAATCCCGGATAATGGCGTTGAATTTGATGTTCTCTCGTGAGAAATTACGCGGAATAGCTTGATCGCGCGCGGCGCCTTATCTTAATGTTTACGGGATTCACTCTTATTGCTCTTGTATATTCTGCGAAATGACTGTTTGCCAAAGTACAAATTGTCGCGAAAATGCTTTTCGTTAGTTCAAACCAAATTCCCAAGAGCCACTCGCTTCTGTATTTTTATTTCAAGTTTGATTGGCGAAAACAGCTTTGCGATTTTTGGAGCAATTGTAATTTTTTCCTTCTATTTTGTGTACAAATATTGCAGACAATCAAAAACGACAGCCTCGTATTTTTACCCAACGTCGTACCAGTCTGATGGAATTCAGAATAAATCGTTGCTCAAAACAGCTCGGCGGCATGTACACGCACACATACACACACCTGTACACACGCGATCGGCCATAATGCTATTTTTTTTTCAATCCCGGCCAAACAAAAGCAGCCGAAGAAAAACACGGGGAAAATGGAGCGTGCGCGAAACGTATTTTTTTCCACATCAAAAAAGCACCTCCTCGTTCGCGGCAGCTTTAACGGCCCGGGGGCCGTATGTTTTTCCAATTTCCATGTGGATGCGGAGCGCACACGTCGCGAGGTATGAAATTCCTTGTCCGGTTCGATGGACGCGAGAACGCGGGCGTACGTATACGAGGCCGTTCCGATGGAAATTGAAATATGCACGGGCGGAAAAACGCGACGACCCGGTAACCTACTGTGAAATTCAGTTCGCGTTTGCCTGTAGCGAGGTATTTCTTTCTTTTCTTTTTTTTCCGGTATATCGATAATTACGAAAATAAATGATATGAATGTATTAAATTCGAGGAATGCCGGGTTTGCGGTTATATGATATTGAAAATTATGAAATGTATTCAATTTTTAATCAAATTTAAAAAATCGTTTAGTTATAAAAAAATTAAAATGCTCAAAGTAGAATGATACATGAACGAAATTCAGATCCGTGGATATGTAGTTTCATAAATACAGCAGCTCTGCAATTTGGATAAACAGACTTATCGATGTATCTTACGGCATTTTTTCGTGCCTCTGCCAAATCCCCATGCGATACGCATTATTGTCGAAAGAAACGAGCCCGCAATTTAGCCCGCGCGAGGTCGTACCTCCCCCTTGCTTTTTGCCCGCGAGTTGTTCGGCTTACTTTATTTCCTTCCGCGTCGTCGCGCGCTCCTACGGGACACAGCGCGGGAATCGCGTAACGTAAATCGAACGATATATAAGTGATATTATACGCGGGTGCAGATTCGCCGAGGATTTTTCGGGCGGAGGCCAATATCCGCGAGTGAGGAAATTTTCCCCCGGCGTCGAAATTTAAATAATTCGTACGTCCGGCGAGCCAGACGCGAGTGCTAAATAAAATACTCCTGTGGAATGTGGAAGTAAAAGAGATGAAGCCCGGGAGCAATGGGGGAAAAAAGTGAATGCGAGCATATTTTTATATTCAGAGTGTGGTTGCCGCGGCAGACGGAATGAATTAAACTTTAATGCCTTTTGTTGCGCGTTCTGAACTAAAAATGCATTTTTACTTGGCGCACGTGGGCATTGAGACTGTAAATGGACGATTGCTGCAGAGATTGAATTGAAATAAATATTTTATGGGATGGATTTCTTTTTTCTTTTTTTCTTTTTTACAAAATGGTTTATGCAGAAGCATGGTAAAATTGATAGTGAGTTTTGCTGCCCGAGTTACTAGGGATTATCGAATCATATACTATAAGTGTTCCATGCTGAATCAAAGAATTAATTAACCAAGTATTTTAAATCGTTAGTGTATGTAATACATAATGTAACGGATGTTAAACGAACCAAGATTTGAAGTCCTTAGCAATTTATTCTCGCCGACGTTTCGAGAGTTTTTATACTCCTCTTTTCAAGACATTATTCCCGGTTCCCGAAACGTCGGCGACAATAAATATCTAAATACTTCAAGTCTTCTAACGTCCGTTACATTTTCCCTAATACATCAAGTATTTAATGTTCAAGTTTGACCTATTTGATGCAGCTGCAAAAAGCATTAATTTCTAACATTGTTACATATGCGCTATTTATTTTAAATACTTCCATGTCTGAGTTGATTTACAATCAGTTATCAACCACTCAAAAGATTTTACAACGAAGAAACAAAAAAACAAAAAAAATTAAAAAACCCAACCGTTCAAACGCCATCAATTAAACATCTCATCACTGTCCGCCATAAACCAACCTCACTCGCAGCCCCGTAATACCCTACCCTCCCTCCCTCGTAGACAAAAAACTAGCCATTAACCAAAGAATAATCCTAACGACCCTCTCGACCGATCCCCTCAGCTTTACCCAAAATACCCGAAATAAGTCCCGCCCGGGCGTCTTCGACGTGCGATTGGTATAGAGAAGGTCGTTAGCGATGCCCCGCGCGCTCGCGTGCGGATGTATCCCCCGGGCTATCGTCCAGTTCGAGATAATACGACGATAGCCCAGCTCGCAATCTCCCCGCGCGTACGCTGCTGCCTTATCGCAAATATCGCCGGCTGGTACGCGCGCGCGGGCCCGTAATCCCCAGGAGCCGCGCGTGTTCTCTCTGTGCACCGAAGCGTCGCGGCTCTGGCAGTTCGTTTTCGGAAGCTCGAAGCAGCCCGATGCGATGATGCTTCTAATGATGGTAGAGCGGGACTGAGGGGATCGATGGTTTTAGGTTGGGAGTTGCTTTTTTTTTTTTTAGAGGATTGATGGTCGATGAGTTTGGTAGGGTAAATGGGTGGAAGGCTATTGAGAAGGGAGAGTGGTTAGACATTTTTAAGGTTTGGTTCGTTTGTTGTTTCGGAATGGAAATTAATTTGTATTTTATTCAATGATAGAGAAGGTAAAATACTTAAGGAATAAGTATGATATTGTAGGATCATTTCACTTTCTCTTTAAAAATCAAGTGGTAAAATAAAAAATATCAGCAGTAGTTTTAAAACAATTGATTTGTAAAGAAATAGTATTTTCATGATAGAGGAAATTAGTAAAAAGTTTACTGAAGTCCTATCGATCTAATGGGTCTGACTATACACTGTATTTTCTACTTATATCGCGATCGAATTGAATTTCCGCCACGGGTTATAAGTACATAATTGCAATCATCTTTTCTATGTGCACACTTACCTTCTTCTATAAATAATTATCTACATGTAATTTACTGATTGAAATGTGAGATTCGATTGCAATACAATCCCATCATCTTCCGGACGGCAGATGAGGTCACGTATTTTCATCCATCAGCATACCTCTCTCGACTCCTCTATAACACAGCATGATAGTTGATATATACATACGCGTATTTTGCCTTTATAACGGAAGCGATCGTTAAATTTAATGTCTTCCATCGCTGGCTGGCGAATGCGCGTTGAGAGCGACGAAATGAAAACATCGCTCGCCATCTCTCTGGCTCTCCTACTCGTTTTCATCGCTGAAAGTAAATTGAATAATAATCCCGCGTGCACTCTCTCTTCCCCCTTCTCCCGTATATATACTCTTTACGAAACGACGCTAACAGCCGGCTGTTTCATCTGTATGTTCGGAAAACATTATAACTGCGTGGCTGGTCGGTGTTCGAACTTTTTTAGAAAAATAGAAAATCTCTTTTAAATATGTATTTTCTAAATAATACGTGCGATTTTTTTTAATGAAATATCAAAATTTGCTGGAATAATAAATGAGAAGTAAAAGGGGCATGTTTATGAAATTTTTGCGAAATGCATTCGTTACGATGGAATTTTGGAAATAATTAAAATGTCTGAAGTTTTATTCATTATGAGAGTGACAGAAAACTGAAGAAATTGTATTTAAAATTCGCTTATTCTCTGTGTATTGTACATTTGTACGTGAGCGCACATAACGAGCAGTATCTCTGCACGTATGCACAATAATTTTCGGATAGGTTATCTTAAAGCTGTAAAGTATTGTGCTTTATGTTTGCAGTAACTAGTTCCAGTTTGGAGTAATAGCTTTTAGTTTTACATTTCTCATAACTATTTAACCGTCGCCATAATAATTTCAAAACTTTATCATATAATTTTTAATGAGTATATTTCGAATGAAACTATAATGCATCTATGATATTTAATTTTCTTCAATATTAATTATGATCTTTATTTATCTAGAAATTGCTTCCAATGAAAGATTATTTATGAATGAAATAATTTAGTTATAATTATTTATATTTCTATAATTACTGATGAAAAATCATAACAGGTACATAAAAGTGTTAATATATTATCGAACATATAATCTGAAAATATAATTTATCTGCATTATTAATCTTATAAATAAGAATGCTCATTCATTTATATCTAAATAAACGCCATATCATATCAACACAAAATCAACGCTGGGATCAAAGTGAAACAGCCAAATTCATAATAAAAAGTTAAATCCTCCTGTCTAAAGGAGAACTGTACACAGGATTTACATCAAATTTAAACTCTTACGAAACTCATTCCAACTCACTTTTGTTTATTTAGCCTTGTGTTTTCCCTTCCTATCCCCCTTTTCTCCGCGTTCTCGCTCTCATTACGCCGCCAGCGGCCACTCCTTCAAAGCGAATCCGCGCACATTAAATTTCGCGCCCTCTCTCCTCTCTCAGAGAGAAAGACGGTGGTATTACAGTCATAACTAGGCGGCGCGCATACATCGCCCGCGCTCTCTGCGTTCTGGCAAGAAGCAACAATGCGGCCGGGCTTGCGGAAAGCTCTAGCGCTCGCGCGCCCCACGCCGCAGCGGATAAAACGTGCAAATTCTCAAACCGCGTTAATAATTATGGTCGCGTAATTAGAATAACTCGCGCGCCCCTGCTAATTGCCCTATTTATATACAAAATGCTCGAAGGGGGATGCGCGCGAGGGGATGAAGGTATTGCGGTATAAGTCGGCCGATGCACTGTCGGAAGGAGGGAGAGAGAGAGAGAGAGAGAGAGAGAGAGAGTGGAATTAAGAGGTGCCACTATCATCTAAAGTGAGGGTATTGTGCACACCGCTGCAGCAGCACAGGGTTTCCGGGTTAGGTGTGCGCCGGCTGCTGGTTAAATGAAATGCGCGCGTGGCGGTGGAGCTTTGTATGTGGTAGGAGAACGCGATGAGTGCATAGCTGGGTGCGATGAAAAAGTGTGGCGCGTGTCTGGGGGATGCTGTGCTGTTTTGTTGTCTAGGTAGAGCGACGGGGTTTGTGGGGCTGTGTGTTTTTTCTTTTCTTTTGTGCTGATTTCTTGCGTTAAGTAACTGTGTGGGTAACTTTGTGGTGCGACATGAAAAGAGGCTTGAAATGTTCTTTAAAATGTTTAGAGGGGCTTTAGAAAAATTATGATAACAATTGTGTTCTCAAATCGAACATGTAATTTTATTCTTTTTAATGTTTTTATATTCAATTTTAGGTATGTAGTCATTCCTTTGTTAGCACAACATTTGGCCGTGATTTTACAATTCATAGAAATGACAATCCGTCCTTTTTAGTCCTTAAAAATGCATATTCGGAATCTCATGCCCGTTACACGCTCTATCATAAAAAACCCCATTATCCAATGTCACAAAAGAATGCATCTGTAATGACCACGCAGGCAGCCGGGCAATGGTTTTTGCCCTTTCTACCATCCCCTTGCAGCCTTCCTTCATCCACGTTACAGCTCTCTCTCACCTCTCTCTCTCTCTCTCTCTCTCTCTCTCTCTCTCTCTCTCTCTCTCTCTCTCTCTCTCTCTCTCTCTCTCTCACGGTATTATCTCTTCCATTATAGGCCTGTCGGGTCGTATACGACAGTGATATAGACGCAGCAACTTGGCCGGCGTGCAACAACGCGGAGAGTCGGAGAAAGAGAAGAGCGGGACAGGGGGAGGGAGGATGGTTAATGGTCAGCGGGCCGGCGCGTACAGTTACGGCATTCGTACCTCTCAACCCTAACAGGTGGCAGTACAATTAAACCGCGTTATGGTTATACCCGCGAACGCGTTATGCTCGCTGAGCTTCGTGCGTTTGTCTCGAGCGTTACGAGCTGCGGTGGTGCTGCCCTCCCCTCCACCCCGTACACGCGTGTGTAGCGCTCGCCTTCTTTTCATGTGCGCAGCATGGTCGCGCTGTTATGCATGCGCATGGTTTCCGTTGTTTGCTTGGGCAAGAGTATTTGTAAAGTTGGTTTTTGAATTTCCGAAAATAATGGCGGGCTAGAAATGTTCCACCTATGATTTATTTTGTGCGTTGTTAAAAACTATGATACAGATAAATGTGTACAGATAAATTAATTGTCAACTCGATTTGCTCATTATACACATTAAAGAGTTTATTTTGTAAAACTTGAAATATTTATAGATGTAACGCTTAAGAGTAGTTTTGAATTCTTAATTTCTGAAATAAAAGAGTAAATTATTAAGAAAATTACATTAATTATATATTAAGATATATTTTATTCTATTTTTTCCACATCACCTTGGAGGTAAATAGAAAGATGCGTTTTATTTTTAAGTGGTATCCCCAGTAGGCCTAATCCACTGTCTTTGTCACTATAAAATTTCAGAAAACATTAAAATTGTTACAATAAAAGTATATTTTTTTATAATATAATATATATTTTGTAAAATTAAATTTAATAATTAAATGATTTGAATTACCTGATAATAAGTTAAATTCTTCGAAATGTTTTATTCAATTTTTGAATTGTTTTTTTTTTTTTTTTATATTTAATATTTTCTGATATGCTATTTAAAATTTTCCAACGTTATTTGTATATTCCATTGTCCTAAATGAAAGAAAAAATATTGTTGTTTTAATTAACTAAAAATTAATTCAAAAAATTAATTAATTAATAATTATATAAAAATTTACCTAAAAAACAAAATTCAATTATTGTAAAGAAAGATTTTTAAATTTTTCTAAAATTTTGTCAACTTTAAGTTTTCCAATTTTGAATTTCGTATTTTTATTGTTCTGTTGTTTTTTTTTGACTGATGATTTAGTTTTTTTAATTTATCTTTTTCAATAATTTTATCTGATTCTAAATTAATCATGTATTCCATATAATTTTGTTCATATTCTAAATAGTCTAAAACTAATAATTTATTATGTATTTATTATTATTATTGAATAACGAATACATATATTGTTGTTTTTTATAATTTACTTTCGTTCTGTGTAGTCGACATATTCTAAAAAGAAAAATATTTGAAAATTAATTATCTAAAATTTCTTTCCAAACGATATTTATAATTTCTTCTTTATTTTCTGAATTATTTTCAATAAAAATTTTATCTGGGTTTTTACATCTTGATAATACTACATATAATTGACCATCAGAAAATAATGGTCTTCTAATATATATTCCAACACTATCAAAACTTTGACCTTGTGATTTATTAATAGTCATAGTAAACGCTAATATTAAAGGAAATTATTTTCTATATAAAATAAATGGTAATGATGAAGAATTGCCAGTGTTTAATGTAATTCGAGGAATAAAAACTATGTTTCCAGAGTTTTCACCTGTTATTATTTCTGCTTCTATGTTGTATTTAAATAATTTAGTAATTTTTAATCGTGTTCCATTACATAATCCATCGTTAATACTTAAATTTCTTATTAACATTACAATAGTATTTATTTTAAGTTTTAATTTATGTGGTGGTAGTCCTTCACGTATATTGTTTAAAGTTTCAATCGGGTAATTAATATGGATGTTATCATCAGATAAATCTACATTTTTATGAGTAGCATAATCTAAACTATAATACGTATTTTCTTCAGTATTTAATAGTTTTAAAATTTTATTATTTAAAATATTTGCATCTTCATTATGTGATGTTAATATAACTCTATTTATTGATATACTACAATTTATATTTTCATATATTTTAAAACAAACATCGTTTGTTTTAAAACTATCAGGTATAACAAATGAATTAAATTTACCTTCTCCAATATCTAATAAAAATGAAGCAAACATGATATCTTTTGAACGGATATTTGTTTTCAAATACATTATATCAAATAATGACCAAAGATTTGAATATTTTATTGTTTCTTGAATTATTGTGCTTCTACAACCATTTTTAACAACAGGGAGAATTTGTCCAAAATCACCTCCTAAAATTAATAATTTTCCTCCGAATGGTAGATTATTATTACAAACATCTTGTAAAGTTTTATAAACAATTTCTAAAGCTTTACGTGGAATCATTGACGCTTCATCCCAAATAATCGCAAAAACGTCACGAAAATTTTTTTTATCTGATTCAAATTTAAAAAATGCACTTTCAATATTGTTTAAATCTAAAGGTAATCTAAAAGTTTTATGACTGGTCATACCTTTTGGCAATAGTATAGATGCTATACTAGTCGAAGCCATTGATATAATTTTTTGTTCTATTGACAAAAAATAATAAATTAAAGTTTTATATAAAAACGTTTTACCTGAACCTCCAGGACCATCAATAAAGTTAATTTTATGTTCATTTAATATTTGTGTAAAAATTGTTTTTTGATCTGTGTTTAATTGACTATAGTAATTATTAAACATTTGTTTACAGAATGAAATATTTTCTTTATTATTTTCATTATTTGTATCGAAAATTTCATCAGGTTCAGGTAATCCAAAATCTTTACAAGACATTTCTTCAACTTTTAAAATTTCGTTTATATGATGAAGAGCTCGGTTATTTTTATTATTGTCAAAATCTTCTGTAAAATATTTATTAAATTTTGTCCAAATAGTATTACCATTAATTACTACATTAAGTATAAAAATTGCTAATTATTATCACAGTTTAACGCCTATTAGGCGTGCGTTCGTAGAGTAGAAGTTAATAGTCGACGCCACCTCCCCACACACGAGATGACTAGCGATCGAGGTCGAGAAAATGTTGGCGCACCGCCCTTTTGAAGGAGGCTAATGACGGAGAGTGGCGCAGGGTACACTGAAAAAAAAAAAAGTTTAAAATAGCCGTAGACCCCACTGTGAATTTTGCTTTACACCTCCAAAGCAATTTTTGCTTGGCATAAAAACAATTTAAGCCTGTGTCTCCAGTGCGATCTACTTAACTCTCAAAGCGTTACCGACCGGGCGGTACTAAAGCATATATTACCTGACAGCACCGCAGTTTCTCGCGTCTACGTGTCGGAATGTATCCAATGCATGATCTACGTGTTCGGGGTGGCCGATGATGGAGTCTAGGTAGTGGGCTGCGTAGGTTTTTGTGTCTAGGTGTCGTAACGTATCCAAAGCGTGGTCTCGGTGTTTGAGGTCGCCGATGATGGAGTCGAGGAAGTGCACTCCGTAGGTTTCTGTGTCTAGGTGTCGAAATGTACCCAATGCGTTGTCTAGGTGTTCCGGGTCGCCGATGATGGAGTCTAGGTGTACGCTCCGTAGGTTTTTGTGTCCAGATGGTGGAACATGTCCAAGGCATGGTCTAGGAGTTGGAGGTCGCGATAATGGAGTCTAGATTGTGCGCTCCGTAGTTTTTTGCGTCTACATGTCGAAACGCATACGATGCGTGGTCCAGATGTTCGTGGTCGCCGATGATAGAGTCTAGGAAGTGCGCTCCTTAGGTTTTTGTGTCCAGGTGATGGAACATGTCCAAGGCGTGGTCTAGGTGTTCGAGGTCGCCGATAATGGAGTCTAGATCGTGCGCTCCGTAGTTTTTCGCGTCTACGTATCGGAACGCATACAATGCGTGGTCCAGGAGTTCGTGGTCGCTGATGATGGAGTCTAGGATGTGCGCTCCGTAGATTTTTGAGTCTAGGTGTCGGGACGTGTTCGTTTTGACACTTAGACGCAAAAACCTACGGAGCGCACTTCCTAGACTCCATCGTCGGCGACCCCGAGTACCTAGTCCACGCATTGGGTAAATTTCGACACGTAGACGCAAAAACCTACGGAGCGCACTTCCTAGACTCCATCATCGGCAACGCCGAATACCTAGACAACGCATTGAGTACGTTGCGACACCTAGACTCAAAAACCTACGGAGCGCACACCTAGACTCCATCATCAGCGACCCCGAGCACCTAGACAACGCATTGGGTACATTTCGACAGCTAGACACAGAAACCTACGAAGCGCACTTCCTAGACTCCATCATCGGCGACCACGAACACCTGGACCACGCATTGTATACATTTTGACACGTAGACGCGAAAAACTACGGAGCGCACCATCTTGACTCCATTATAGGCGACCTTGAACACCTAGACCACGCCTTGGACATGTTCCACCACCTGGACACAAAAACCTACGGAGCGCGCCACCTAGACTCCATTATTGGCCACCTTGAACACCTGGACCACGCATTGTGTACGTTCCGACATCTAGACGCAAAAACCTATGGAACGCACTTCCTTGACTCCATCATCGGCGACCTCGTACACCTAGACCACGCTATGGATACGTTTCACGCCTAGACGTGAGCTATATACATCCATTATTTTCGACTGTTTCTTAGGTTAATTTCTACCTGCCCTCTGCCAAGCAAATATCTCATTTTACTGCCAAGTAAAAACTGCTTGGGTCGATGAGCAGAAGTTGCTTTACGCCGCTTGCTTGGGTTAGCAAAGCAGATTTCGCTTGGGTCCTGAGCAGAAATAGACTTTTTTTTCAGTGTAGAGGGTAGAGAGTTCCAGAAACGAGCGCCATGTGTCTGAAAGGCTCTGGCACCAGTCTCCGTGCTTACCACGGGGATGTTGAGTTCGGCGGGAGTGCCCCTAGCGGAGGGGCGTGCCTTATGCTCGCTAAACAGTGAGGCTAGGTACTCTGGTTCGCGCAACCTGGTGATCTTGTATAACATAATGGCTTGAAAATAGAGCCTGCGCGAGTCCATGCAAAGCCAGCCCAGCCGCTTCCGGTAGGGGGATATATGTTCATTCCGCCTCACTCCATAGATATATCTCACACCTGAGTTGCTCAATATCTGTAAACGTAAGCGTTGTTCGTCCGATGCGTCTAAGTACACCACAGTACAGTAGTCAAGATGTGGTTGGACTAGTGACTCGACTAGTCTTCTGCGGAGAGTTTCGGTGGTAAAATCCCGTATAAACCGCAAGTCATACAGGGATTTATTGACTTTTTTCGTTACAGAGTCTACTTGCGGTTTCCATGTAAGTTTACTGTCAAGAGTAAGACCGAGGCTCACGACCGATTCGCCAAAAGGGACGATCACCCCCTCCTGTATCTCAACACCCGACAAGCCCCAGGCATTAATATCATTTACATTTCTTCTTGAGCCGAAAAATATGGCTTTGGTCTTGCCGGGGTTGAGACGCAGACCGGAGCTCCCCGCCCACTCAGCGACCAATCGTGCCGCATCTGCTAGCCGAGCCACACCTTCCAAAAACTTGTCCTTTGTTGTGTGAAGGTAAATTTGAAGGTCGTCTGCGTAAAACAGGTGCTTAACCATCTGTCCGTCGAGTACGTCTTGTAGGTCATTGACGTATAAGCTAAACAGCAGGGGATCCAGGACGGAACTCTGCGAAAAACCCAGATTGGTGTTCAACCAGTCAGAGACTCCATTTTTGTTTGAGATCACCATCTGAGTGCGACCTTGTAAAAATGAGAGAGAGAGAGAGAGAGAGAGAGAGAGACTGGCTACTTTCATCACAATCACAAGGACGGCGCAATGTGCCGTCCCACCAAGCGCACGGAGCGCTCACACTGTTGCCACTGCACACTGCTCCGACGGTCGACTTCTTTACCGCAAAGTTGCAAGAGAGCATATTTGCTTCGCCGCACATGATAAACCAAAGAGGTGCAGAGGCGGCTAACCAGCACAACACTGCTCTGTGGGATCTTTTCTGCGTATTATTTTCCACGTCGAGCGCGTGACAGTTTTTCGGAACAGACGGGAGTGAGAAAGAAAGAGAGGGGCAAGAGAGAGAAAAGCACAGGGTGAAATCTGTCGAATTGACATCGCGCCCTTGCCGCTTACTTTACCGGTGCTCGCCATTGATACCTACGTTCTACAACAGGGATACTACAACTTACAGGCTTACAGCTACCAACGACGGTTTAAGTCCAAAAAGTCAGGTAAGTATTCAGAAAATTTAATTTCCTTCACTTGTTTTTATGATTTTCGCGATTTAAGGATAGCTTACAGGGGCCGGATCGTGGAAGCCTTTGTCGTTCATATTTTTGGACGCTGTCGAACGGCACGACGCGCGCTGTAAACGACAAAGGCTTCCACTATCCCGCCCCAGAGAGTAGCTCTTTGTTCTTTGTCACGTTATGTCGTTGATTGATAATTTCTTTATTGGGATTTTCTCCACCCATGTTCAATCCCAATACCACTCTAATCTAAAAATCGTTACTATGAAATCATTTTTGAGTTCTCGTGATATAAAAGACTATATGAAACTCATGTCATAATGTACTCGTTATTTCACGATATTCTTATTCTTAATAGTTAAATAAATAAAACAAATCTAACAATATTCTCCTGTACAGCAAACAGTCGGCGGCGCAGTGTGGGATCAGCGTTGCTAAACGCGGGCTTACCATCTTTTAATGCCGTGGGTCCTAGAACGAGAAGCCGTTCACAAGGCGGTGCGGCTGTTGCTAATGTAGCTAATGCTCGTAACAACAATGTGAGTCGTAATAATTTTAGAACTGCAGGCTATTTCTTAAACTAAAATTCTAACTATTCAAACTACTTTTCTCTTAATTATCTTGGACATGCCTTATGTTTATTCTCCTCTTGTATTTGGCTTGTACGATTAGAACCTTAACTACTTCAATAATTTTTACAGGTTTGGTATAACAATCAAAATCATCAAGACCAGCGTCGAATGGCACCTTTGCTTATCGCTGAATATCCAGAATTTGAAGAGGTTTTACCGTACAACAATAATGCAAGTTTAACTTAAATTTATTTATCTTATTATTATTATTATTATTAAATTATTAGAAATATATATATTAAAGTAATATTTTGAAATCGACGGCTGAGCAGAGGATCATGCCATCTTGGCACGACGGCGAAAAGATTTAATTAAGAGGTTTAATTTGATATCTTCTATACATCTTCTTCACCGCCGCGCCGAGATGGCATGATCTTCTGCTCAGCCATCGAAATATATTCAATTTGTGATCAAATAAGATCTGAAACATTTTTTTTTATGAATTTTATCCAAAAATATTACCATTTCAAAATTTTGACTTTGGCGTAACCTACAGTTTCAGGATCTTTATAGATTTCGATGATCAGCCTTTTAAAACGTAAGTATTTTCCGTTTTCATTGACTGAACAGTTGTATCAATTAAATTTATTTTAGCAAATAATTTTTATCGGTTAACAACTGCTAAAAAAGTTTTAAAAAACTTAAATTTAAGAGTTTTGAGCAGTTTTTGACCGATAGAAATTATTTGCCCCAAGAAATTTAATTCATACAGCTTCAGTCAATAAAAAGGGAAAATACTCACATTTTGAGTAAATTAAGACCAGATAAATCAAGAAAAAATTACTAGAAATCAATATGAACAAAAAAAAAAAAAAACAAATGAAAGGCGTTATCAATGTTTTGCGTATATTCTTAAAACAAAAATAGACAATGCCTTGAAACAAATTGGAAAATGTTCTACTAGTGTTTTTCTAGTGAAATATGTTCTAGTGAAAAATGTTTCGTTCAAAAAACTTTACTTTATATAATTTCGCGTGTCTGGTGTTTACTCTCCTTCTATACTCCGTTTAGCTTTCCAACTAATCTTAAATCATTTAATATATGAATAGTTTTTACAGAATCCGGATGTATAAAACCATCAAGGTTATTATAACCGCAAAGGCCAGAACTACGAACATTATCTTCACGACCAACGGCAAATGGGACCTCAGCCTGAAATAGTTTGGCCCCCTCATAATAATGTAAGTTTCAATATTGTAACGATTAGCAACTGAAATAACTATAACTCGTAATGCTTTTTCTTAAGAATTTGTTACGAAAAACATACTCATTTAAAATTATTAAATTTTATGAAATTTTCAAATTCATCAAATTTTTTTCGTTTTGTTTTTAAAGTTCTTAAGGGGATGCCTTATACCGGCAGAGTTCTACCGTACCGACCATAATGTTTTTAATTAAATATTAATTGTTATAAGCTTTCCCTTGAATTCTGAGAATTGACGCACATAGACAAACTTATTATCTACTTTCCGGCTAAATTTCAGATAAATCTGTTGGAAAATAAAGATGAAATTTGAGATCTCGCAAGATGTCGTATTTTTGAGTTAATATGATATTATGCAATGTTGCGAGTTCTCAAATTTCGTCTTTATTTTCCAACAGATTTATCTGAAATTTGGCCGGGAAATAGATAATAAGTTTGTCTGTGTGCGCAATTCTCAGAATTCAAGGGAAAGCTTATAACAATTAATATTTAATTAAAAACATTGTGGTCGGTATGGCAGAGAGCTCTGTCGGCATAAGGCATCCCCTTAAATGAACGCCGAAGTTATGTCGATTCGTTTTTCAAAGTTCTCTTCGAATAATTAACCGATTTAACTTTCGATTTAAATTTCGGGAGAATACTTATAATTTATATAAAAAGTGCGCCTAAGTCTTAAAACTTGAAAAAATCTTCTAATTTTTATAATCTATAGGTTATACAGCGCCCCCTCAATTTAAAATACATTGACTTCGGCGTCCATTATTAAGTATAAGTTATAAAGGAAATGATTCTCAAAAAATTTTTATAGAAATAAATACTTCTCAATAATGAGGTTTAATTTTTATTTACAATTTAGACTTGTTTTGTTGACTTTTTCGTAACTGGCTCTGTAACTTTGTTTTTGAATATATCGCGTATCTTCATTGTAGTTTCTGCTTCTGTACTACTTTTTTTCGCTTTGTTGCCTATGCTGATCTTAAAGCCTTATTATTATATATAATAATACTTTTAACAGTACTTACATGATGGATATCAAAGTCAACAAGCATGGAATACTGAACGTGAAGACCAGTATTACGCTCAAGGCGACAAGTATGGACAAGGGCAATATAACGTTCGTGACAAATACTACGGGGATGGCACGGTTTCTGGAAAAGGGCAAAGTTGGAAAAATCACAGCAAAAGCGGGTTTAACGGCCGTACAGATCAAAGCCGTGGCAAAAAGCATCAAGATCTTATCCGCGAAAACGCGGAAATGAAACTAAAAATAAAGGAGTTAGAGAAGGTATGCCATCTCTTTCCAAACGAACAAGACTTTTTAAAAAAATTACAAATTACAATACAATAATTTTTTAACCATTGTACATTTTCCCCTAAACGATACCATGACCCATTGTTTATAAAATGGTTGTCCTCCTCGCTGATTTATATTTAATCTTACAATCTGTTTCCAGCAACTCGAGGTTTTTAAGAAAAAAAGGAAGAGGATGACCATAATCATTCTATGCGTCAGGCCGTATACGAAGCGTTTAGATTAGCTTCAGGCTCAGATGCCAAATGGTTCTTATCTGCCACCTACATCAACACTGCCTTTTTGAATAATCAAGACAAATTTTAATATTTTGTACCTCCAATAAATAAAATTTAATAAATAAGTACAGTTCTTATTAAAAAATAAGTGCGACTGAATATTACATTAACAATAATTTGTATATTTCTAAGAAATGAAAAACATTGCATGACTATACTGTAGCAATGTACTATACATTCAAACATAGGTATACTATGCTGTGAATCCTCTGATTTCCACGATTCCAATTAGCATCTTGTCTCTTCGAGTGTTCCTAGCATGAACGTATTTTTTCGCTTAGTAGACAATTTTTAATGGGTTGTTATTGACTTCGCAAAGATTAATAAATTTATATATCTCTTGTATTCAATATGAATGTGAAATTTATCTTTTATTAGATTATAACATGGTAAATAAATCAAGCAACATTGATCACACTTTGCGGGTACCATATCCTATGCACATATAAATGATAAAGGCCACGAATTAATGTTAATTTTTTTTATTTTTGTGCCTAATTACATAGTCTTTGTGTTAAATATATCCGTACGTATGATTATCATATTTTGAAAATCTCCGAAAAATTGAGCAACATTAAAAATTTTATTTTATATCTTTATTTTAATTTAATATTTAAAATATTGTGAACATTGCCTTATGTATTAACAGCTCTAAGAGTATTAATAATATCCCAGAATAGGTGAGAATTATCTCTATATTTTATAGTGACTAAGATATATATTAATATAAATATAAAGTAATATTATAGAAGATGCGATTCTACTAACAAAATTTTGGCGAGTAGCTGTCCTCCGAAGTGTGTCAGCTATTCGACGTAGTCAGTACGCCGAAAAGCGTAGTCCTGGTTTTCGGCACAGTAACCATGCAAATAGATGCTACTGTCGTATTTAAAGGGTATATAGGTGGTACGCCGAAATTTTTAGAGTTCCGTGGAAATATAAATGAATAAATAAATAGAGGGAAACATTTATTGATATTTATTTTTAGATGGGGACTAAAAAAAAGTATAAATTAAAAATTAAATAAATTAAAATATTTATATTTTATTTCACACTCGACCAAAATGGCCACCTTTCGCCTCCCGAAAATCGGGTTGTAACGCGGGACGAAGTAGATTTTTTTCTGCGGTGCGAGAAAAATCTGCTATACTTTCGCCCTTTGTTACATGATGTACTATTCAATAGTTTATTGCATTTTATGTGTAAATCTGAAACAGGAAATTAAAATTATATCGTTTATATATATTTATCAATTAGTGTAATTTGAATGATTATATAGTGAAATTACCTTTGTAATCACTTTAATCTGGGATCATACAAGGGTGTAAAGTATTACGCTCCTGATGCGAACATTATTTTTCGATGGTGAAGGCATAAAATTGCATTTATCAAAAATGATACAAGGCATAAAATGCGATTTTACGCCTACAACATCGAAAAATAATATATACTTTATTGTAAAATTTGAGTTTACATCTGTATTTCCAACGAAACGTAATTTCACGTATCCAAATACGTGTAACCGTATTTACGTCCGGAAATACAATCGCCGAATGCTATTTTATAGTACATGTACAATTTATAATATCTCCGAAGCTTAGTAAACAAGAAAAACTTAGTAAAGAAGATGTAGCACTCACTAATAAAATCACTGTTGCTTGTGTTCATGCTGAGTGAACAATTTAACGATTCAAGACTTATGATATTGTAAAAAGCAAGTTATCATGGCTATTAATTCCATACATCGATGCCATATGTACAACTGTAGGTGGTCGTGTAAATTTACAAAATCCTATTATGGCAGATAATAAATATTGATAAGAATGTTCTTTTGGAGCTATGGAAATGGTTGTACTGTGAATATATTTTATAATACATAATTATAAGTTGTTTGAAATATTGTACATCAAAGTATGTGTAAAGTAATAATTGTCTTTCATTAATTATTAGATATTCAAGTGAAATGGATTTGAATTATGATTGTCCTCAACGATGAGCATTAAAGGATGGATATGATGCAGACTAATTTTGTTTGTACCACAAAGATTTGTATATTATAAATAAGGTATAAAGGTGTCATCCGCTCCTCGCGCGCGAGCTTAACCCTCAGCTGCCCGTCGCACGCAAGCACAACCCTCGGTCGTTCGCGCGCGCTCGGTGGCCGTTCGCAACCCTAATTTGTGTCCAGCGTGCGAGTGTATCCTTTGATAACCTCTAGCGTGTAAGTGCGACGTTCACTGTTGGTTCTTGCGTAAGGATAATTCTTGGCTAATTTTTCGGCGTGAGCTCAATGCTCGATTTGGCCTTCGGGCAAACCTATACTTTTAATAATTCAGAGTTGGTACATATATGCAGCGTTGCTCAAGATTAATAGTTCACCTAGTGCTCGCAGATGCTACGGTTATATTTCTTCATATACTCAAGTATATGAGAGGAGACGGGTTATATGTTGATCTCCAAACGTACTTGTATAGAATCGTAACTGCAGATTGATAGAGAAAAAGAGAGGGAGAGAGAGTCACACACACAGCATGCATTTGTAAAAGTACATAAAGACAACCGCATACCACTGTCATTGTACCTTAACATCAAAATCGGTCTTCTTATGAGTCTTCGTTTCCACGTATTAACCCTCAAATCATCATCACGCACTCGCTACTGTGAAAGTATTATAATAGTGGATAAGTTAGATAAAAGTGGTGTTGTTTATTATATTAATTGTGCTGATTGTAAAATGTCATACATTGGACAGACGGGCAGACAACTACGAGTACGCATCAATGAACATAAGCGTAGCGTCAAGAATTGTGACACCCCGTCACATGCAAATTTATATAAACACAAAATTAATTTTCATAACGTTAAAATTATGGATTGCGAAAATTATAAGAATAAAAGATTTTTTTTCGAGATGTTACACATTTATAGTACTCACGATAATATGAATAGACAGTTGGATACCATTAAACTGAAAAATTGTTATAAAACTACAGTCGATATTGTAAGTAGATTAACCAACACTTGTAATAAACCGAATACTGCCACGAATTCGCGTTGATTGCGGAGTAGAGAATAGTTTCTCATTGGTTGGCGCGGCTCTGATACGTTTCTCCTCCTATATGAATTTCCAATCTCCACTACCTTTTTCTTCCGTATAAATAACCCCTGAGGTGCCCAACACTCCTATTGTCCATCCTGATAGTGAGTACGCAACATCCAGGGGAAAACTGGCTTTGATATCTTGCATATAAGATGATCATAGTACCTTTTTATAACATGTGAGTTTGTTTTTTTTATTATCCGTACACAGGTATCTCTGTTTTTTTTTTTTTTTTTTTTTTCTTAAAACTTTAATTATTCGTCCAGGTACTATATTACAAGTGGTAGTGATCTTAAAAAAATATCGCCCCGTTTAGAGAAAATGTTTTTGACATGTAACGCCCGCGCAAGGGCTATACTGTAAAAATTTTTATACTTTAGAATGGTAAGAACTATTTCGTTTTGTTATATTTGAAAATGTCTAAATTGTAATTTCTGTTATGTTTTAATACTTTAAAATTTTTTTGTATGTTCTTGCTTCTTAAGCTTGAGAAGGGGAGTAAATTACACTTCCGAAACATCGGTATTTTATTAATAAAATTATTCAAAAGGATCTACGATGTTTAAGGAAAATTGCTTCCTCATAGAGGAACCTTTGTAACGGTGAAAAAATTTTTCGAAAAAAAAAAATGTTCAAAAAGATGTTTTAAGGCGATATATGTGTATATTAGTTAATTTTGATCATTTTTGTTTTCGTGTGTGTGTGTATGTGTGTGTGTGTGTGTGTGTGTGTGTGTGTGTGTGTGTGTGGTGTGTGTGTGGTGTGTGTGTGTGTGTGTGTGTGTGTGTGTGTGTGTGTGTGTGTGTGTGTGTGTATTTGAACTCTTCATATCTCCGAAACGAATCGACCGATTTTCGTCAGGTAAAGCTTATTCTCTTCGTCCCGCGGGAAAAGAAAGGTACCTTGATGGATTTGAGTTTTTATTGATTTTCTTTTGTTTTATAACCAAAAAACGATTCTGAATTTTTAGTTTTTTTGATTTTTTCATATCTTACAGTCATTATTACATAATATAATAAACTTCTCTTGAAAGGTATTTAAATTACCTATATTTTCCTTTTTTAAAATTTAAAATATCTTCACTCTGTCAATTGTTATTAAGGAAAACTTTTTTATATTTCATAAATTAATTTCTCAAAAAATAATTTATTTATCGACTTGAAATAAATAACCAGTTATTACACTAATTGAAGACTATATGTGGTTAAAATTTCAAGAGATTATCTTCATTTGTTTTTTAGAAAAAAAATTATTTTCCAAAAACGAATTTTGAATTTTTAGGTTTATTGATTTTTTCATATCTTATAGCCATTATTACATAATATAATAAACTTTTCTTGAAAGGTATTTAAATTACCTATATTTTCCTTTTTTAAAATTTAAAATATCTTCACTCTGTCATTTGTTATTAAGGAAAACTTTTTTATATTTCATAAATTAATTTCTCAAAAAATACTTTATTTATCGACTTGAAATTTTAACCAGTTATTACACTAATTTAAGACTATATGTGGTTAAAATTTCAAGAGATTATCTTCATTTGTTTTTTAGAAAAAAATTATTTTATAAAAAATTTGCGTTTTCGTTGTCGCACGTTAACTAGAGCAAAAATTATCCAATCGTCCTGAAATTTGGCACAGATGTAGCTTTTATATATCTTCAGATCAAGTTCGTTGCCCAAAAAAATCGGTTCATTACGAAAAAAGATATAACGCAGATTTTAATCTGAATCTGGACCCATGACCTTCTCCTACTTAGTCTAACCGTACAAGATAAAGTATTAAATTTTAAATATTAGAAGTAAAAATTAATTAAAGGGATCAATAAATTAAGTTTGAGGAAGCTACGTGCCAATGAATTGGCAGCGGTTTTTTTTTTCAACTGCACCTTCTAAGCAAACATAACGACGTTAATCTATTAATTATAGTTGCTGTAGAAAAATATCCGGTTTTATATAACAAAAAAATACAGTTTATTATGTTAGTCACGAAAGAAATAAAGCGTTTGAAATCACAAGATTCTATTAAGAAAAATTTACCAAACAAACTGTCATGTAAGGGCTTTACATGTTTGCAATAAATATTATAATAACTATACCTTTTTAATACTCAATAAATCACGCCATATAATTTTTTGTAAAAATACTAATTCCTTTTATTGTATTACAGATCTTGATATCAAAAAACGATGGGAAACTTAAAGGAGCTCGTACACATAATCATGGAATAATTCAACCAGTAATTATTACTTATCCAAGTACATGAAATTTTTAGATTGTTGTATATTATCTACAAATAGAACAAGAAAAATAGATGATCAACCTACTGAAGACTCTCCAGAATTTGTTGATTCAAACTTGACCTATGAAGATGTTTTGAAATTTACGTATGAAATTACAAAACAAAAATCAACAAACTAGTATACCCACAGTACAAAATAGTTCAGAAAACCCAAAAATAGTTCAAAAAAGAAGTATTCATGAAAAGTAGAGATTAGAAATTTAGAAAAAGAAACTTGGCAATTATTTGATGAAACTGTTAAGCAAATAGCAGATATTACTACATAATAACAACTAATTCTCAATGTTATGACGGATACTTAAAAGCAATTCAACAAGAATTGATGGAATTACCAGAAGATCAAGTATTCGAGGGAGTATGTGGCATAGTGGATATTATTGATATTTTCATACAATAAAGTAATTTTTGTCACAAAGTTTGTTAGATAATATTTTGTAAGAAAAACATAACATGTAAATATAAAACTAATTAAATAAAATATTTCTAACTGTAAGATTTTATAAATAAATAATTTTTTTTTTAATTTCATACAATTTTTTAAATTTCATATGTGTAAGGGTTGATATGGTATTGATCTTTCTGATGAAGAAAAATAATCTCCAAACCCGTCTGTGAATAGATTCTGGTGACAGTCTCTGTCCTGCTACATTCTCTTGTGGTAAATATAAATGTCTTTCGTACACGAAATTTCTGTTTTCAATAACATATAATTCTCCTCTATTTCTCGTAACGAGAAAATTGTGTAAAACAATGCAAGCTATTATATATGATTAATCATCTGCAAATCAAATGCTAATGCCTTTCTTATAATTCGCCACTTAGCTGGAAGTATTCCAAAGGCCCTTCCAATTGTGAAACGAGCCCGACCCAGCCTATAGTTGACAATTTTTTTTCTTACATTTAAATGTAGCCTTCTTTTGAATGGTTTCATTAAATAAGTATTTAATTGAACAATCTAATCACTAATAATCATATGTGGCATCATTATATCGGTTCTTGGCAACGGTCTTGACTGTGGTATATTTAATTCATCATTCCGTAATTTTTGTGAAAATGATGATGCAGAAAACACACTAGGGTCGTCACTGTAAGATCCTATAAATAAATTATACAAAAATTAAGAATGAAAATAGGTATATGTTACAATTAAAAAACCGCTGCCAATGCATTGGCACTTAGCTACCTTAAACTAATGTATTTATTCCTTTTACTTCCTTCTAGAGAAAGTTTTGTGATAGTGAAAAAAAATTTTTTGAGATAATGTGTTAGGAATGTTGTTTAGCGCATTTGGAATCGAAATACACTATTTTTAGAAAATGTCCGTATGGATGTGTGTGTGTGTGTGTGTGTGTGTGTGTGTGTGTGTGTGTGTGTGTGTAAGTGTGCAATAAATTTGTCGGCACCATAACTTGAGACTGGAAGAAGATATCAGGTTCATCTTTGGCAGGTACATGAAGTTCATTTTGAAGTTGTGCAAGTTCAATTTTATAGTTCATATTATCCGATTATTATTATTATGTCGTTGAAAAATAAAAAAGAAAAATATGAAAAAATCGAAAATAATTTTTTTACCATACCCTGACCGAAAGTACCACTTTCGCACCCGGCTCAGAAACGCGAATGTAGTATTTTCGGTCCGGGTATGGTGAAAAATCATATACGCAACACGGGGGTAAAGACGGCCACCCCAGAGCACATATTTGCCACCCTCGCCTTCGGCTAGGGTCGCAATTTTCACGTGCTCTGGACTGGCCAAGTCTTTACCTCCCTAGTTGCGTAATATACTATTTTCGACACGGAGTTTAGAAATAGGTTGAAAGTAGAAGCATTTTTTGAAAGTACTTTTGATTTCCTATTCATTCATATTTATTTCGTTCGAATCGGATAACATTAGGTCGGTTTAAAAAAATAAAGAAAGATATGACAAAATCGAAAATAATTTTTTTCAAGACGGGATTCAAAAATAAGTTGGAAGTAGGAGGATTTTCACACTATTTTCGTCCGAATCGAAGAACATTAAGTCGGTTTAAAAAAATAAATAAAAATATGAAAAAATCGAAAATAATTCTTTTCGACGCGAGGTTTAAAAATAGATTGGAAGCGGGGGCATTTTCTAAAAGTACTTTTGATTCTCTATCCATTCATATTTTTTTCATCCAAATAATTAAGATTTTTACTCCGTAAATGTTTTTAAATATATTTTTATATAAACTTTTGAATAACATATTTATGAAAAATGAAATATGCAGAACAAAATTCAATTTTACATTAAAATATAAATTTAAAAAAATTATGATGTAATTTCTCTCTCATCTCTTTGAAAAAACATTCTGCTAAAGCAGTTAGCATCGGTTTTCATTTTTAATGACAATAATTGTATCATACCCAATTTTCTCTATGAATATTCGTAATAAAACTAATATATATTTGTCGAAAATACGCTTTTGAAATGTAAATACACTAATTATTCCATGCCCATATACGTGTGCACATGTGTATTTGGGTTGGGGGATGAGAGGATGTATTTACCAATAAACATAAATGTTAATTCATTATGTATATTTATTCAAAATCAAACATTTTAAAATCTATCAAATAATTACATTAAGTTCATAACTTTATTATTTTACTTAATATTTTTTTATACAGATAATTTTCACATTATAAGTTATTATATATATTATATAATAATATTATGTTTCCAATACATTTTAATAATGTAATTTATATGTACAATATAATTAACTATATCTGACAGGCGGCTATCACATTACAGGATCAACATGTATTTTCTGTTGGAGATCTTACAAGTGTGTATTAAATCTTATTTGCCAAATTCTTTTTTATTAATTAGAAATTGTTAACGGAAATTACCTTCTTAATTAACTTCTTATACATAGGTCAAAATAGTTTAATAGATAAACAACAAATTTAAATTAGTACGTTAGAAATGAACTTTCACATCGTCTAGTGACTTCTATATCTAATTCTTCTATAATCTATAAGATTTTGCTTTCTCAAAGAGAATTCGCTTAGGGAAAGCAAAATGAGTTATAATATGTAATAGAATTTATCATTTACTGAATTCGGATATCTTAGAGTCTAATTTACCGTCTTTTTATAAAAAAAGGTTTCGCTAGTGGGGTTTAGCCCTTGAAGGCAGTTTTTTTTTCTATTATTTATCAACATCAAACGATTCTAAGCAAATCTTTAAATGGAACATGGCCATTAACCGCACAGCTATGAAGTATCCCACATTCAGCTATGTAGCCACTATCACAGGACCGCCGATCTCTGCATGCGTTCACCGCAGTCGTACCACTGACGAGGAAGCGCACGACTGGCTCTTTCGAACCGCCGCTAACGCGATAAAAGCTCTCGCGAATTAATGGAGAAAGAAGACTGCCCGCGCACTCACGCGTGCCACATATGCCACTTCGCTTTTCGGCATCGTAACACGAGGCTTTACGATCCGCGGCTGCAATCGTGTGGATTTTGTTTCCGACGCGTTCGCCGCCGCGACTACGCGCTCGCGCGCGTTTACTGTATTGCAATGCACGCCGTTGGTCTGTCGTTTTGTTACTTAGCCGTTAGTTTCCGCGTACGAGAGGTGGAGAGGAGAGCATGTTTTACGATGAACGACGCGGCATGGATTTGATATTTCGATGCTTGCTGACGGCTACGCCGCGGGTGTTCTTTTGCGTTGTGCATGCACGCCGCGATTCCGGGACGACGATAATGGCGCAGTGCATGGCTCGGAAATAGTTTGCATTTGCATGTCATTTAGTGATGTTGACGTGATTGTTGAACAATGGAAGATACGTTATAGCATTAGATGTAAAAAAACAGTATCAGTCTTGTCAGGTAAATATTTACGAAAAAAAATTTATGTATTATTATGTAAAGAGGTAGAAGTATTTTGTAAGTTTGCAAAAATTTATGAATTAATTTATCAATGGCCGATTTTGCGTTCTTCCGTAGACACCGATCTATTTACAGCGGCTAGCTACATAAATGGGGAATTCTCAGGTAGTTTTGATTTTTATGTCACTATGCGATTTTTATGCTTAAGCGTTATTCTCACTAATTATCCAGGTATTAGTAGATTATCTACGTTGCTCAGAATATGTAGAAAGAATAGTAATGTTATTGCAAGCATTTAAAAGTTGAATATGTATACAATATGCAAAGAAAACGGCCAAATTTGCAGAAAACACGATGTCACTTTCCAAATTTTTTTTAGTTTTCATGCCATTCAAATTAGTGCGTTCACAGGAACATTTAAACTTGCCAGTGAATTTCAAGATTTTGCTGTGCGGAATCGAATGCAATGTGTTAGAATTACGTGCTCTCAATAGAAAAAAAGCTATATAGGCTCAAAGTAATGTCACTTTTTTTTAAATTTTTTATTTTTTTATTTCTATAGAATCTGACCGTTGGTGCACATTTTCAATGCTTATAAGTAATTATAGACTATATTCTAGGGCTAAAAGTGAACAATTCTAGACGTAAACGAAGTATGTGCTGCTACAATAAGTTGGAAAAATCAAATTTATATTTAAGGCCGAATCCATCTCAAATCGAACAGCCAGAGTATGCCTACCACACAGATCATTTTGGAATCAAAGTATTGCTATTCTTCTCGAAAAATGATTCGACGCGTATTTTTTCATTTTTCGATTGCACTAAAATGACATCCGGTTGGCAATGTCAAACATTTTTTACAAAATCCTAACTTTCAAATTTTATTTTTCAAGGTCATTTTCAAACAGCTGCCAATTTACGAGTTTTTTAAGTTTTTGAGTAAACTATACGCGATCTTACTCAGATTAGCGCCTTCTTTCATGTCCAACATGACATTTTCATAAAAATAAAAAATGCATAAGTTATGCAGTTTTTACTAAAAAATGCACTTTTTGGAAAAATGTATTTTTTCAAAAACCCCATGTTTTTTTTTATGAAAATTTAGATGAAGATAGGGGGTGTTAATACCTACCAAATCGTGTGTGTCGGATATTGTATTTTTGCCCATAGAATGAGAAAAAATAAAATAAAATACAAAAAAATTTTCATTTATTACGATGGTAGTCAATAATAATCAATACAAACGAATGTTTGTACATATCTAAGTAATATACATATACACATTCGTACTTACACGCTATAGCTGTTTTTCATTTTTTCATTTTCAATTTTCTGTATTTTTTATTTTTATGACTACCTTTGTTTTTATTTTGTTTTGTTTTAACTTTTGTTAGTAAATGATCGGCAGTTTTTGCTGTACAACAATGTGTTTTATTATTACATGTTTCTTTAACCCATAAATTAGTTTTTTGAATTCCAGGATACTTTGGAGTTGTAAGCCAACCAACATTTTTTGCTTTTCTGAATTGTTCTATTTCAACATCTTGTAAATGTATTATTTTAATTGCATCAGTATACTTTTGAACGTGCTCTACAAAATCATTAGAACGTGCTCTCGAAGATTATGTGAAGTAGCATAATGCTTTATAAGTCCACCCACATCATCTACAGCTCCTTTACCGTGCCCAGTAGCAGAGAACAACCATTTTATATCATATGGTGTTCGTTTTATTTCATATAATTGAAAGTGATTTTTAAAATGGCTAGCGGCGCTGTCTGATATAATGGTAATTTTGTCTATTGAATCACAACAATTTTCTTTTAAGTAAGTTATAATTTTTTCTACTGCTAGCAAAGCATACGCTGAATCATGTTTTCGGTCATCACTTATGACTGCGAAACTTTGTGTCGAATCCCCTTGATAAGACACTGCTGTGAAAATAGAAAGTTGATCATTAACCCAATGATTTCCTTGAACAGCTTTATTATGAATCACAGCCCAGTTTTCAGCGAAGTCTATTTGAAGAACTAAATGATGTGAGTCTTTTTTAGCACTTTCTCTTTCTGCTTTTATAGCTTTGCGTTGTATATTTTTTACATGCATGTGAGTACTAACCTTCATCGTTCAAACCAAAGTTCATCTTTAAAAGCAAAAATTGATAGTGTCTTTTTAATCAAGTTTCCATTATCCCACAAAAAATATGTAATTTCTTTTGTGCCTTCTACAGCTTGCAGTTTTAATTTCGATTTTGTATAAATACATTATTCAAAAGTATATGAAATTGTATTAAACCACTATACAAAAAAGGTCAACTACTATAGCGACCTCTTGCTGAAAAATAAATATGGTCAGCTTCTTTAACAACCCGTCGCTACAAATTATTAACAAATATTTTGTAAAAAAGCATTATTGATAAAAAATCCCAAAAAAAATTTTGCTAAAAATTATAGTAAGAAACGCCAAACCAAAAATATAAAAAATGGTTAGCTCTTTTAGAGATCACTTTCGCTACAAATTAGTAAAAATTATATACTTTAGTGGCCATTTGTAATAAAATAAATACGGTCATCTGCTTTAGCGTATTTTTGTTATAAATTATCATTAAAAATTTTCTCAGAAAGAATAATAGTGAATGCAAACCACTATAAAAAAACGGTCAACTATTTTAGCGACCTCTTTCTAGAAAATAAAAATATGGTCGACGTCTTCATCGAACCGACGCTATATACAAACTACCAATAAAATTTTTATAGAAAAGCATTATTGCTAAAAAATACCCTACTATGGACATCTATCCATTCCCAGCGACGAATAAAATATTTTCGATGTTTTCATATCATTCTTTATTTTTTTTTAACCGAGTTAATATTATCCAATAGGACCGACAAAAATACGGATGGATAGGAAATTTCAAGCCCTTTTAGAAAATGTGTCTACCCCGGAATATATCCAAACCCAGCGACGAAAAAAATTAGTTTTGATTTTTTCATATTTTTCTTTCTCATTTTTTAAATACCTAATATGATCCGATCAACTATATAATTGAACTTGCACAACTCCAACATGAACTTCATATACCCGCCAAAGATGAATTTGATATCTCTTGCCAGTTTCGAGTTATGCTGTCGACAAATTTATTACAGACATACACACACGCGCGCACACACACATACATACACACAAACATAGACAAACAAACCTTTTCTAGAAAATGCATATTTGACTCAAAGAGCTTGGAAATATCGAAAATCATCGAAATCTCAGATTAGAAAAATTTCACCGTTACAAAGCTTTCTCTTTGAGAAAGCAATAACTAACTTATGGTTAACATTTCTACCAGGGAAGAAGTCATAAATAATTATAAATTAATTATAAACAAGATATTATAAATAAAAGCAATACAAAACGTCGTATCCCTTCTGTAAAAAGTGATGAGCGGCCATGTTGAAGCACCTAAAGGCTTGATTTTGATTGGTCGATAAGAAGAAGGCGCGAGAAATTTACTGTTTGGAATTTAATGTTTGAATTTTTTAATGGAATTTTTACATTTAGAGTAGTATAAAAATGATTAAGTTCTGACTTTGAAAAAATACTTAAATAAGTTAAAAGTAAAACGTAATGAAGATAGCATACATAACTTCAAAAACAAAAAAGTACGCGCGAAGCGCGTTTGAATATCACTTGTGTACTAAAAAATATTAGAAATAAAGTTATTTTTTGATTCTTGAAACAATTTAATTATTATATTTTCAATTTCATTGTTATATATTTACAAAATTATTTTATTTGAGCAGTACTTGAATCGTACCGAAGTTGAGGGGAGTTCTAGAGTTGAAATATATACAAATCTTAATACAAAATAAGTTGAGGGGAGTTCTAGAGTTGAAATATATACAAATCTTAATACAAAATATGTTTGTTTTTGCGTTTTAACTACATTTATTTACTTATTTTCAAGATAAAATATGAAATTTACATAAAATTAAAAAAAAAGTGTAAAAAACGTTAATAACGTTGTTTCAAAACGTTGCACCACTTCAAATTCTCTATTAGTATGATTGTTAAAACATGCATGCCAAAGTTCAGTATAATGTGCTTCGAGATTTAAAAAAAGAAAATTTTTTCGTTAAAAATTAAAAGTACCTGAGAATTCCCCAAATCTCCGCCACTATTCCAGGTAATAATAAAGACATAATGACATAAAGATTTTTTGAGCTTCATTTTTAAAGTTTTTCATTCTGAATTTTTTGGTTCTGGTGAATATGAAACATCGGGTCAACCCACGTATTTTTATCATTGTACTTACCCCGAGTACTAACTATTTATGCTAGGTAATTGTACACTCTTAAAAATTATGTGCCTATTTAACACAAAGTTTGTGTAAAATATGAATGTTCCTATTTAACACAAAAATTTGTGTAAATGATGTACACAAACATTGTGTAAGAATTCAACACAAGAATTTGTGTAAAATCGATGTTTTACACAAAAATTTGTGTAAAATCGCTGCTTTACAAACAAACTTGTGTAAACTGCCGCGTTTGACACAAAAATTTATGGGAGAGAATAGGGAGATCGATTAATGCCCGTGCACGCCAATTTTGGCCCTTTTCTGGCGATTCTGAGAGACGGTGCTAATCGGGCCGTCCGGTGTGCTAAAGACGCTTCGATATAAGTTATTACTCTAGTAGAAATTCATCTATACGAAATGGCCAAGAAGTTAGAAAATAGCATGTAAAACTGGTTAATAAATGACTATGATGAAACGCTTTTTCTCACATTTTTTGCCTATTTCTTAGATTGAGGTAAAAACAAAATATTCGTATTTGATTTACTTACTAATTTTATCTTTGATAAAAGAGCATTATACTGCATTGGATGGCTTTTCAAAATATAAATAAATAACATGAACTAATAAATCGTTTATTGTACTCATTCTATGAATAATTCAGCAAAATTTTGATTTCTCCATCTGATTCTGTCTCTCTCACTCCTTGTCATAGCAGCAAGCCTTCTAGTAGCCATTTTCAGTATATAAAAACTGATCAGTTTTAATACCTTTAAAATACTCAAGAACAAGATTGTGATTGTCTTCGAAAAACTCATTCTATTTTTCAATCTATTAAATAGCCAAATAATGGGAGAAAAAGCGTTTCATCGAGAGAAACTGGACAACAGAAATTCCTATTTTATAATAGTCAGCTTCTAATATAAATGGTCAGTCATTGGTTATAAAATGTTTTGGATTTCCACCAGGGTAGTGTAGTCATTAATTTTAGATAATTTATTCGCGGCGCCGCGTAATCGCGTATTTTTTCTTATCTTAGTCGATATGAATGTTGACGTGATTTATTTGTGCTGGGGTAAGATCCGTTTCATACTGTTAATAATCACTGTCGATCATACACACTTACGCGATGATAATTATTTTACCTGCTTGTGTACTAATTACAAGAATGCCTGAACACAACAAGTCGCACGATTCGTCCACGACTCGAATACCCCTTTCCAAGCTCGAGATTATTTCAACGAACTTCGCGTTGGTCCGCCAGAAAAGTTGAAGGTACACATGCGATTTTGTTTTTTGTACTCTGTATTACGTTTTAACGACGTGTTCTTGTTTATGCACATACTGATTGTGCACATATTAATTTTGCACACTTTAACATTGGTATATATCTATATATATAGATCTGTACCAATGCTATCTGTGCACAATAAATATGTACACAATCCTTATGTGCACAAACAAGAACATGCCGTTTTAACGCCAATCTTTTGTAATTAATACAGCTTGCCTGCGATTCATTTTTTTAAATAAAAATTCGATCTACTCTCTTGACTTTGGATTTATTTTAAACTTAAGGGGATTCTATGGGCAGTCTACAATAAATTGTTCTCATAGTGCAAAGTGAGAACACATATAGTATCATAGACCGGTACTTTAAGTTACGGAAAAAAAATTTTTTAATGGAATTTCAGTACTAACAAAGTATATATCGTCAGTGTAAAAACATTATACAACAAATCGCTTTAATCTTGTTCAGTTTTGCTTAAATTTCGATTTTTAAAGGCTCATTTTCACCTTTGTTACATTTCAGTACGAGGTATTGTGGATCAAATTAAAAAATTTTTAAAACCTTAAAAGTTAGAGGCAATTGTTTATCAAGTTTTGTACGAATCGGGTATGAATTCGAGCCAAACTTGCCATAAGCAATTGCCTGTAACTTTTAAGGTTTAAAAAATTTTTTAATTTGATCCACAATACCTCGTAATGAAATCCAACAAAGATGAAAATGAGCCTTTAAAAATTGAAATTGAAGCAAAACTGAAAAAGATTAAAGCGATTTGTTACATCATTTTTTTTACACTGACGATATCTACTCTGTTAGTACTGAAATTTCGTTAAAAAAATTTTTTTCCGTAACTTAAAGTATCGGTCTATGATACTATATGGGTTCTCACTTTGCAGTATGAGAACAATTTATTGTAGAATATTTTATATTTGAGTACTATATCTGTTCATAGAACCACCTTATATATATCAGGGAAAACATGTACTGTACGATTTAGTCGTATTTAAAAACTTTTATTAACATTTTCTGAACTTACGAAAATATCACAGTAGCAAGAAATGTTTTGTAACTATATATGTATTATAATTATTATTTGTATGTAAGTCAAGTGACTTCGTGTATATACAATCTTTTACTTTAATTATAATAATATCGCCTTCTGTGCAAACATTGTATGCTGCAGTTTTTTTTTTTAATTTCAATTCTAGGCCATTTTTCCACCACAGCATACGCGTAATCTTACCACGAAAAAAACTCCAATATATTTCCAAATACTGGTAAATTTTTTTCAAATATTATACAAATAAATTTATTTAATTTTAACGAAGCATTGCGGAATAATACATTGTTTCCTACATATATAATTTCATTATTAGACAAATTGAATTGCTCTGTAATGACTCCTGAATACAAATTTTGACTTCATGTGCATTTCTTTCAAATTCCGCAATTTGAAATTTTACACAAAGGTTGTATAAATTGAACATATTATACAAAGTTTGTGTAAATTGAATATATTACACAAAATTTGCATAAATTGAAAATTTTACACACGCTTGTTTATATTTTACACAAATATTGTGTAAAAGTTTAAACAAGAAATTTTACACAAAATTTAAATTACACGGGATTCATATTTTACACAAAATTTTTAACCGTGTATATGACCTAATCCATCTCAAATCAGGTGGTCCGCATATGCCTATGTCACCGGTCATTTTGGAATTAAAGTATTTATGTTCTTATCAAAAAATTATTTGACAAGTATTTTTTTATTTTTTTTCTTACATCTAAATTTCATGTGTTCAGCGATGCCGAAAAATTCCAAGAAAATCCTTACTTAGAAAAAAAAATTTTCAATGTCATTTTCAAACTGCTACTGTTTCACAAGTTTTCATCATTTCACTCAGTTTTGAGTCCTCTTTTACGTCCTTTATGTTATTTAAAAAAAAAAAATGCATGATTGTTATGCACTTTTGACTGAAAAATGCACTTTTTAGAAAAATGCTTTTATCTCGAAAACGTCATGTTTTTTGCTCAATTATTTTGTCGTGATAGAGGACGTAAATACTTATCTAGACATATATGTGAGATTCATGAGTTTTGCGCTGGGAAAGCGATCACTAATGAGATAAAACACGAATACATTTTTTACGTTTATAAGCGTTTAATGCTTATATATAGTCAATGATATAACAGTCAATATAAAGATTTTTATCTTTGTACGTACGTAAGTAATACCCATGTACACGAGCCTACTTGTATGAGTTTATGTACTTATACATTTGTCTGCTAGATGGCTATCGTTTGACTTAACATGTACCAAGAAAAGTATGAGAGTTTCGTTATTGAATTATGGCAATATATTGGCAATATCTTGGAGATATATTAGTAAGATATTGGGCAATCTTCAAGATATTGTCAATATATCGCCAATATATTGCCACAGTTCTGCAACGAAACTCTCATGCCGTCGTTAAAATATAAAAAATCGTTGCCAATATATTGGCACGTAGCTTCCTCCAAATGAATTTATCACTCCCATGTGTATAGTATATAGTTCAAATATAAAATATGTATATTCATTCTACATGTTTTTTCAATAATTTACAACTTCATTAGTATTTACAAAAATTACACATTATTTCTTATTCTTGAAATCCTTTATAAGCTGCTGTTGATAATATGTCAACACAAAAGTACTATGTTAAGATATTAATAATACAAAATAACCTACCTACCTCGAGTGCAACTAACACACATGCACTGCACCATCTATAAGAACTCCTTTTCTACATTTCTATTACCTCCAAATTATTGACTTCAATATTCTGTATAATAGATAATGTTTCTTTATGAAATTTGACAAATATATTGCCTATACCACATACAAAATTATCTATAAATTTCATGTTTCCATTTATAAAAAAGAGAACGCGATTAATATCGAAGTACAACCAAAAGTATTGTTAAACGTATTTCTCGGCCTCTAATTCGTCAGCGTATCTATCTAATTTCATGCATGTATCGATGAAGCGCACTGTAAATTAATCTCAATAAAAAACAAAAGCAAGTAAGCAACACGCACGCGTAGCACGCGTCAGTTCCATTTTCTAGTATACATAAAGCCGTTTCCGAAAAATTACGATTTGAAAAGAGGGCTAAAACAGTTTTAACCTCAAATATCTCTGAAATTCATAAACGAATTTTTTACCTTAAGAGAACACATAATAAATAACATACAAACTCTGGATCTCCATCAAATTTCAAAGAAATTATAACCATTTTTCTCTAGTTATCAACAACGAAAATAACTTTGTAAAATACGAAAATTTTGAATATCAAATATCTCAAAAAGTAATCGTACGATCTTGATAAAAATTCACATACATAATATCTATATCACACACAAAATTGTACTAATTATATTATATAAATTATTAATTATCTATTTAAAAATAAACTCATAAATATAATAATAATCAAACAACATCTACAAAATGTCAATACCAAGCTGCAGCCTCAAACCCAAAATGAAAAATATCGGTCAATAATCTTGTGAATAAATTAATGAAATTCATTTGCCTTTTTTTCCTTTGGATTTTATTCAGTGTACACCTAAACCGGCAAGGCTAATTAGAATTAGGATCTAGAATTTTAAGCGCTTCTTATTGTTTGTAAGATAACTGCAACATCGTGAAAAAATTGATGATGTACATAATTTAAATACTTATGCACGTTATCTAGATCTTTTAGCTTTATTGTGCACTCGGCACCATCGTGCGCCGTGGCCTCGTCGGCGTACCTCGCTTCTTCCTTCGCCACCATCACTATACACGCGTACAACACAGAAGTATTTCTGATCGCTACACGATCATACTATCATAGTCCTGAAATCGATGAGAGATGCCGGTAACGTTACTAGGTAAATGAAGCAAGTAACCTCTCACATGTCGAGAAGTTTGCTATTCACTTCGCATCCCATTTCATTCAAAAATTTTGTTGTCTTGTTCTGCGCTAAGGCTTTACCTACAATACGTTTCAAATAACATAACTAGTATTATGATTTTGTAAATTTATTTGCATTGAATACATTTACCATTTTATTGTGAAACCCATATATTTTAAATTATTTTTTTGTGTTCTTTCCGAAAATAAATGAATAAAAGTTGAGAAAAAATTTTTTCCGTGTAAAGGTATTTTGAACTTTTTATATATCATCTCTACCATAAAATAAATGGTACCAATCGATAGATGAGAAAAAAATACCTAAAATTCTTGTGTTTTGGAATTCATTTTTTAATCTACTATTTTGCTATAACGTTTTGAAGTGATGCGTTAAATGATTGTCACAGTGTAGTAGGCCTCGTACATCAAACCTAACCTTAAGAATTGAAATAGAGAAAACTTATCTGGGATAACCTCTGTGGATAGCAATTTTTAAATTTTCTTAAACTTTAAAAGAAAAAATATACAAATATCTCATGGTCGTATTTGATAAGATCGTAAAAAATTATTAGCAGGTTGAAGATTTGCCAATAAGTTACTTATAACTGAAATGCTATTCATTTTCACATTTACATATCGACGGCTAAGCGGAACAACGTGCTATCACAGCCGACGCTCATAGAAGATGCTGTTTCAGCGGAGTCTCAGAGAACATATTATCTTAGTCGAGGCTCACAGAAGATGCTGTCTCAGCGGAGACTCACAGAACATGTTATCTTAGATGCGTTTTTCTTTTCTCAAATTTTGTAGTGGTAGCTCTACGCGCCTCGATTAAAATACTATTTCTACAAAATCGGTGTCTCTAAAAATCGTGAAAAAAATTAGACGTGATTTTTCGACAATGATTTTGGAATAGATACAATAATATTTTTATGTACGAAAAATAATTGTTATGTAAATATTTAAACAACATTTCTCTTTTTGTTAGCTCGTACTCGATATTTCTCCAACCTTCCGTATAAATTTTACCCTGAATTGATGGGAAAGTCCGCTACGTACGACAGTGGCGCTACTGTCGCTGTTGTCGGAGAAGGTGTAATGGCATACGTAACCCCATCAATATCAATAATTAGATTCACAATAGAGATTCATTGTTATGATAGCGTTTATAACTTTTTCAATAAAATCTGAAGTAAAATATTGTTTAGGAGCTAACACTACCAATGATATTGCGAATAATGTATATTTAAAAAGTAATTAAATACACATTTTCATAAAACCTGGATTTTTTACCATGCTAGCATGGGAAAATTTGCCTATATGCCACCGCAAAAAGCAACGGAACGACGACGTGATTCACAGTTACAGTCACGAATTTCATGATAATTTTTCTGAGAAAATTCTATCCGTGTGAAATTCTCAAGTGCTGCACAGAATGTGCCGATTTTCTAGATTGACGAAGAGACGAATGATAAGCTACATCATATGGGTTATGCCTGCAAATATTGAAATTAATATGTAAACAACGCGCACCAATACAAATTCAATAACGTCACAGAACAATTCAATATTATCCTGCATATAAGAAACCCATCCTTAAATTTAGCACGAAAAATTACATACGAATTGACTTATATTATGATTTTAAAATTTTTCATTAGTAAAGTGATCAGCATTTTGGTTCAGTTCTTGAAAAGATAAACATTAGCAAGGAACCAGTATATTAACAAACGTACCGATTAAACATTTCAAATCCACTCGATTATTTATTGCTGTCTTTTTTAAATATACACCTGATACATCGTACTAATGAAACTTAAATATTTTCTACTATTACACACTTGCACGGTCAATAAAAGGAGCCAACGTAAATCGAATATGCAATCTGTGACAAGCAAAGTGTGGAAAAACGAAACGTCCAGCGCCTTCGTTGAAGCTGGAAATCGGTGTGGGAAGTTTGGTCAGTCGAGTCGTCGTTCTCGTTGCCACCAAGCCAAGGCGGCAGAGCTAAGGGGCACGAAAGCGAAACTCGATTTGGCCCGCTGCTGCGTTTGAGCGAAGTTTACAGAGCCGCGCTGACAAGATTAAGAGCAACGAGTTAGGGGCGCGGACGTGCGTCCAAGCGCCGTTTGGTTAGAAGGGAAATGAGGCGGGCTTTGCGTTTTGCGATGACTGTGTGAATTTTTTTTACTGCTATAGTTTGAAGGATGTTCATTGAGTTACGAAAAGCTTGTCGATGATTTCTGGAAATGAATTTGTTAAGACATAGTGGCATTTTTCAGCAGTTGATTTAAATTCATTTTGGTAGAACAATGAAATAGTACATTACGATACAAGGGTCTTAAGTGGCACTTTCTGGCACGGCGAGTTACGCACCCGAGCGCAGCTAGGGCGCTAACGCCGTGTCAGAAAGTGTCACTTGAGACACGTGTATCGTACGTTATTTTATAGTACTGCCTGCCTTAAGTCCGCCGACACGCCTTTTCGTGTCTTCAGTAGTCTCTTCTCGACCGCGCCGTAAGGTTATAAGCGCACGAGCATAGCGAGTGCGACAAACACGGTGCCAGAAAGGGCTACTTACCGCATGGAAAGGCGTGTCTGAAGTGCGGACTTAAGTCACGCAGTGCTATAAATTTAAATAATTAATTTCTTAGTTTAAATAATTGTTGGTAAACTTTCTTGATAACATAATTTAATATTGAAGATTATTTTATAAGTAAGTTTTAGATTGGAATTGGATGATGCTCACGGATGTATAGTAAATAGAGAGACGCAGAGGAACCTACAATATCAATATTATTATGTAGAGCTTGTCAAAATATATAATTTGAAATAAAATTTCAGCCGGAGAAATGAAGAGAAATTGAATAAATAAGGGTGAAGTTTTCTAAAATAAGTAGAAAAATCGAGATTTCATGCGACATTCAGTAGTAAAAATTAGAAAAAAGAACTTTTTAAATATTTCCCCATTTATACACAGGTAAATTCGTAAGTAAATGTTTAAATTCGCATGGATTCTGTAAGCTCTTATTAGTTTTATACATTCTTTATTGATTCCTTATTGATATTTAGCTAGGGCTGTGCGCGACGGTGGCGCTACTGGCGCTGTTGTCGGATACGGCGTGACGATATACATAACCCTATCAATATCAATTATTAGATTCACAATAGATTAATTGTTATGATAGCGTTTATAACTTTTTTAGCAAAATTTGAAGTTAAATATTGTTTACTAACTAACACTTCCAATGATATTGCGAATAACAAATACTTGAAAAGTAATTAAATACACGTGTTCGTAAAACCTAAAATTTACCTATACGACACCGCAAAAAGCACCGAAACGACCACATGACCCAGGGTTACAGTTTGAGCGGTAATTTTTACCGCGAATTTCACGATAATTTATCTGGGAAAATTTTGTGTTGGCATTAAAAAATAATGCATTGATATTAATTATTTTTTCATTAGGTCTCCTTTATGTAGTTGTAATGGATTTTATAAGAATAAAATAAAAGATAGAACAATTAAAACTGTTTTCCCTAGAAGTTGCATTATTGTTAATGTCAAATTTTTCAACCCGTCTTCATATTAATAATATATTTAAAACAAATAGAATAACATCGTACAATTCAAGAAATTTATAAATTCATAGTTATTATTCTAATAACCAGTTGGCAATATTAATCGACAAAATTATCAACCGAAAAGAGACAAGTCTCGGAAACTTTGGTAGTTTTCTCATCCGACCGCGGCAGCCGAAAAAAGACGACCACTGCCACTCGACAGCGCGCGCGCATGCGCAACTCCACGCGGTGAGATAGAAGGAAAGTCCACTTTAATTTGCAATTTAATTAGAAACTCCGTGACAAAAGAGACGACGCTACCGACGTGTCGCTCGCGAGAGTCCTGCAGGCTCCTCCATTATGCCTGATTTTTCTGCGAGCGCGTCTTTTTCACCCGTAATGACCAGCGACGCTCGTTTCCTCCTTCGTTTGTAATTCGCTTTGACGCGGCGCTTGCGGCCACGTTAACGAAAACCGACGAACGGAAGAGGCGAGAGAGTGAGAGAAAGAGAGAGAGAGAGAGAGAGAGAGAGAGAGAGAGAGAGAGAGAGAGAGAGAGAGAGAGAGAGAGAGAGAGAGAGAGAGAGAGAGAGAGGAGTTTGACCGCGCGACGAATTGCACTCGCGACGGCAAAGTTTTTGGAATATGCAAATCGTCGTGTGGCATCAATGGCAAATGAAACTGCTAGACGGCTTTAATTAAACCGACTGACTTTTTATCATTAGATTTATGTATCATTCTTTTGAATCTAAAACATAAATAAGATTATAATTAATGCTCTTTTTATTATATTATTTCTGATAATTTTGAATCGTCAGAAATAGTTACAGAAAACTTGTCTTTTTATACTCAAAAAGTATTCATAAAATTGTTATATTATTTGTATTAGTTTCTAAGCTAGTTGAACGTAATACTACAGTATAAATGAAAAAATATATTATGTATAAGATGTACAAATTATGTAATTTTGTAATAAATTGTGCAGTATAAATAGAAGTCGATAATCATGGAGATAGCGAAAGTCAGTTGTTCATACTTCATTTTGTTGTTTCAAAATGACAAAAGTAAACAAACTTATAATTCTGCTTTCATATTTTATATTCATCCAACTTCGTAAACTTTCTCTTTCGTACTTTCTTTGGTCTCCGGATTTCGACTTTTTATCTCGTCCCTCGTAAAATCTTCCAGTAAACTTCGTGAAAGAGACCTATCCCCAAGCTTATTCATTATTTTGACGAAAGAGGCATTCAAACTGAAGGATAGTTCGGTAACAGGGTCACAACGAAAATATTCCTTTACTAGAAATAGAAATCTGTGATATTTCTGTAAAATTAAAGTGTGGGTTGCATCCATAATAAAAAATTGAATAGAGAGTTTCTCGTAAATTCACAAAAATATCAAATCACCTTAACATTTACAGAAATCTTAATGTAGATTTTATGAACAATTTGATTTTATGAATAATTTGACTCTACACAAATATATTAGTATACAGTGAGTGATTTGGCAATAAGGCTTTTTCGTTTTCATTACTTCTCGTCCAGAGAACATTTTTAACCCCAAAATATATACGTCGGCAAAAGAGCACGCGGCCGTTTTTCGACGAATATATTCTCCAGTGTACCGCTTACCCAGGAACTCGCTTATTAAAGAAAACTCTTGGGCCCAGCGACGCGCGTACGCGGCCGAAAAAATTCCGTTGCCTCATACACGAATTGCTAAAACTTTAGGAGAGCAGACGCGCGCGCGTGGGACTCGGCGAACTAAGAACAAAGAATACAAAGCCGGAGCAAACTTTAGCGTTCGCGTCGCGCTTCGTAGAATCGGAAATTATTCCGGATTCCGCGGCGCTCGCGTAGCAGGAGAGACAGAGATAGAGAAAGTTTGAACAATAAGTGCACGGACGGGAGTAAAAAAATATTGGCTGCAGCCCGTGAGGAAAAAGGTAAACAAATGCAGTTTCTCGAGTGTTTGCTTTTTTCGTCTATCGAGAAGTTGAGTGCATGAAAGGCAATGAAATATAAAAGTATTTTAATAAAAGGAGTGGCTTTTTTTCTAAATATGAACGGACTTTTCAATCCAACGTTTTATATTTTTGAAAAGAATTTATTGGTTTTCATTCATATGTAATATTCCATGAACGAATACTTCTATGGAATTTTTCGAGATTGTCGATGCGACTATAGAATAACCAAATCAATTTTCGTATTATTTTTTTATTATTTAAAGATGTATGCAGCATTATAACTTTATGTATATACCGATAACTATATTATTTTTTATCTCCAGTTAGAATATACATCATTAAAAGACTCAAAGTTACTTTGACGTTAACAAAATTTATAAAATTTCTGGATATGGTAATTATTACAGATATACACGCACACACACTCACGCATGCTCACATATACACCTGCTAAAAGAATTCATTAAGAATTTAGTAAGAGGCCTAATACTGCAAAAATTAATTTTAATATCGTTATTTGTAAGCATGTAGTCATTTGAAAAAGAAATCAGTGAATTATTCACCAATCACTTGTTGACAAAATTATATCTTCATACATCGTGACATGTTAATAAAGAAACCAGCGAGACGAACTATTTCATACATTCGTATTATTCAGCAAAAGATAGATGACACTGAGCTTACGTCTCGCTATCTTTGTGCGCGATATTAACTAGGATTGTCGAGCTGAATATAGTATAGCCCTGTCGCCGGCGTGCAGCGCCTCTCCGGAATGAAGTTTATAGTAGGTTTGAAAGGGACGCCCGAGGACACTCGACGAGAAAATAACTTGTACCCGGGTGGTCAACTCCTCTCTCTCCCTCTCTTTCGGTCTTGGATAAATAAGCTTCGAGTTCGCGTCCGAACTCGCTAAACTTGCTGGCCAGAGGAGTCGCACACTTCGAGGTTGTACAAGTGGTTGTGGACGCTGCTATCACAATTTTTGTAAGCAGAATAATTTTGCTGTTAATACTTGTCAGTGTTATTGTTAATGTACTTAGAAGCATAGATATAAGAATAAACTTATAGCAGGAGACTGTAAAAATGTCAAGATTGATCAATGCATGATGTTTTAGAGAATTTTTTCTGCATTGTTTGGGCTATTGTACAGCAAAGGCAGGGTTTACGGGGGATTACAATTTAAAAACATTTTACGGGAGTTGATACTACTAAAGCTCCTTGTGCCGTGAAAGGTCGCTAGCCTTTTTCCCTTGATCCGATACATCTTACGCGTATTTATACATGTATACATGTCTAGCAACTCGTCTTTTGAAATCGTTGAATCTTATCGGCTTGAGCTTGACAGATTTCTGTACTACTATTTTGTAATAATATACTCAATTCTCAACATTAGAGCTAGTGAACCGTTCACTTGAAGCAAAAAATTCATTGCATTCTTATTTATTGTTATATCCTTTGTGAACAGAAGGACAATTGTAAATTGGTCATACAAAAGAAAATAATTTAAAGTTACCTATATTCCGCTTCATCAGATTTGGTAACAGCATTTTTGACAGATTTTTTCTTGTAGTTTTATATTAAAAATATGTTCTTACGAAGTAGCCTAGGTATGGCATTTTTCATATTAAACTGGATAATGAACTAACTACAAATCGCGTCTCGATAAAAAAAGGCTCAACACCCACGTCGTGTCTTTAAAAAATGAAAACACGAGCGAAACATCGCACGTGTAGAACGCCACGGTAGCTGTTATATCTGAGAAAGGTCCCTCGGCCATAAATTCGGTTATCGGTTCATCCGAAGCATCCCATTCCCTCTCTCTCTTGCTCCCTTCTTCTCCGTACCCATCATACATACTCGACCTCTGACCGGTCGATGTGTCATAGTTCCGGGAGAAGCGAGGACGAATCCTCGCGCGCTTATACCCAAGAGGCCGACTTTCGTCCCCAAAGCCTCGAGACGCTTCGCGACAATGACGGCTGGTACCACGTACACGTAAGGAGCGCGAATCTTCGATATTCCGAGTCTGTATGCCGCAGCTGTTGCGAATGGGCAGGGGAGAACGATTGGAGCGCACGGACGAACGGATGGTGGACGGGTGGACCGGAAAATTTCCAATATCTTCATTGTGTCATTCCGGTGCGGAGGTCGATCCTTTGTGTGATTGATACTTTTTGGGTTGACTTGTGCTGGAAACGGTTTTATACAGACGGATGGCGCCGCCGGTGCGTATTGTAAGGTGCGAAGTCATATTCGCGACACGTGAAATTTGATCTCACGAAAATCCGTTTGAGAAATGATCCTTTTCATGCAAAAATGAAAGATTTTTTCGAGTTTAAATTTTTTAATTAATTTCTTGTCTATATTGTTATAAATATATGCATGCAAACATACATTATTTACTTTATCAGTAATTTATCATCCAATTATCAAATATTTTCTCAAAATGATAATAAAAATATCGATGACTACAAATATATTTAAAGATTATAATTCAATGTAAGACCCAACAGTAAAAAGAAAGCAACTAGCTTTTTTCAATATATAAAAATGTAGTGATTTTTAATTACTAACTCTGGAAAATAATCAGCTTACGCTGTTTAGTGGTAAAGTCAATATGACAAAGCAGAAAAAATAAAAATAATCCGCAATTGAAAGATAGCCAATACTTTTCAATATTAAAAATAATCTGCCGAGTTATTCCAGATCAATTTATGTGCTAAACTTTACTTTTATTAATCAAATTATTCTATCGAAAATTTATCCATAAACTATGACTTACTCTATTACGTCACGCTTCTATAAATTAATATTTATCACACCTGAAGCCGTAAAAAGACTATCAAATAACTGCTTTATACATATATAAAATTATATCAACGACAATACCTATTATATCAAACCCCGAAATTCAGTTCCACATGTCTAATTATCCCCTCTCTGCACACACACACACACACACACACACACACACACACACACACACACACACACACACACACACACACACACACACACACACACACACACACACACACACACACACACAACACGCGCGCGCGCGAACCTCCCCCAGTGAGTTATTCCTTGGAGAAGAATAGACGCGCTGGCTGGCTACAGTACCGTGTTTTTATCGCCTCCAAGACTTTTTTACGGTTCCAGCACAACAACACGTCGTTCCCCGCCCACACCTCGACGTGCCGCCGCTGTCTTGTCGCGTTCGACTGCGAGAACGCTTTGTAAATCGAGAAACGCGGTAAGTCGAGAAGCCTGCGAAGAAGAAGGGAAGTTAAGTAGTTGGAGTGGCTGGTGTTACAAACGGCTCGCGCCGGGAAACTCGAGTGATCGGGTAATGGATGTATTGAGCGGCGGGTGCGTCTGTAGCTCTCGACGGGTGGGGTAAACAAGCGTGTATAGCAGTCGGGTGAGAAAATTGTTAAGTATGTTTCTTCGGTGTATAATATGCGGAGAAAGTCGTGAGTTATTTAGTTACTATTTTAATTTTGGGTCTAGTATTTCCATGTTAGCTTTCATTTTCTGAAATATATACAAACAATTTTTTATCTTATATAGTACTGGCATTTTGCATTTCTGGTATCTGTAGAAAATACGTAAACAAAATACATAAACATAAAATGATTACATTATCTCTTATCACTCTTGAATTCTGTAAGTCTTGAATTAAAGTATCCATCATTTATTTAAAATCGTACCTAGTTTTAAGTGAAACACTTCACTCACTAGATTGCATGTTAAAACAACAAATATCCACTCGTATAAATCCTCCATACCATATACTTCCCTATAAAAACCATTGAAATAAACACGAAGCACACAAACACCCTATCTTCACATGCCCCACGCGCATATACTCGCTCGTATGTATATGCGCACCTCGTCTCCACTTCTTGCCTACCGATCTTCCTTTTTCTTACTCTCCGAAGATTTATACCGCCCTCTCCTCCCTTTCCCTCTCACGACGTCGTCAACTGCCGATAAGCCGGCCTCACGCGCATCTAGGGGAAAATAATATCAGCTCACAATAAAGTTATCTGCTGCTTTTTACTACTGCGTGCGTCTCTCCTCCCTCCTTTTTGCTCCGGCGCATACATCTATATATATACCTCTCCGTCTCCTCCGTCGATTTTTCTATCCAGCGAAGAACGCGATTTATGGTCCGACGCCGGCTCCGACATGTCTGCCGCACGAAAATTACCCGCGAGCACACGATGCACTCGCTCTCTCATCTTTATTCGCGTGTTATTTAACGACGAGAGCTAGAGTTGCGGCGGCGGCTAAGTGGCCGGCGCTATCGCCTCGTAAAAGTCCGAGCTTCTTTGTGCCGCTATGACGGATGCGGCGGACTTGAGAATAGGAAGCAACGAGTGCGCGAAGTCGTTCTCTTCGCGCTGGTTTTATACGGGGGGAGTATGTTTTTTCGACGCGGGCCAATGCGGAAATGCACCGCTGGAGGAAATCTCTCGAGGTGATGTATCGTGGTCCAGGCGCCGCGTACGAGGTCGCGCTGTAGCTATAATTGATTCTTACGCGTCTGGTGCTTTTATGCTTTCCTTAGAAAGTAAGGGAGCACAATATTTTTCAACTTCAATCGTATAATGTGAAAATTGAAATAAACATTTGTAGGGGAGAGTGGGGCATACTTGCACACGTTCACTTTAATTATTTTTCATTTGAGCCCAGTGCAACAGACATTTGTTTTCTCATTGTAGTCTTCGAATTCATCCTTTAATTGAAGTAATTCAATTTTGTTAATTCCAGATTTTTCAATTCTAAAATTTTTTACCTGAAAAAAGTAATTTTGTGCAGTTTTGCCCTGGCCATGGGGTAAATTCCTACACACGTGGATTTTAAATGGGATATTAATGAACAGGCGGATTTTTAGATTTACAGAAAAGTAAGAATGAAAAAGTTGAGTTTTTTAACGTAGAAGTATGTTCTCTAGGTTAAAATATATGTAAAAATAATATTGATAAAATGAGGATTATGTGTACAGTTATGCCCCAAATCAATTATTTCTTTAAATTTATTGTAACTACATACATTTTTAATTGTTTGAGGTCTACTTACTTTCAAAATGTTCGTAATTGAACCTACTTTTCACGTATAATATGCGAGAATAAATAATTATTCAATTACTATAGTAAATTAATCAAGTTATAAACTCAAAAAGTTCTAAAATGGACCTTGAAAATCACACCATTTGTCTAAAAAATTATGTGGGCAACCTAGCAGCCATCATATAATCTTGATTATACATTCCTTTCATATAGAAAACGAACATATTTTTTTTTGCAAAATTTTTACTAGGGTCTTATTACAAGATATTCAAAGTGTACAGTTGTACCCCTGACCAATTATACCTCACCCTTCCCTAATAGTGAAATATTTTTTTAGAGCAAATGATTTATTGTATTGCAGGAATTTCGATCCAAGAAATTACTTATGATATAACGTAAGGATTTAAATTTAGTGGGTAAGTAAATCACTGCAATATCCTAATAACTGTAGTTGTGAAACACCGTATTAATATCGTCCTGAGTAATGTATAGAATATGTCATCCTCCTAATTACTCAAATTTATCAGCCAATTAAAATGATATTGGCTATTTAGAGTCTAATTCCTGGTATAATTCATATTAATCAATAAGAAATGCAGTGATATATAGGTAACTACTTGATGAATATAATTAAAAACAGTTCCAGATTTATTACTTCAAGTACATCACTGAACTTAAAATTTGAACTAGCCGAATCAATTCGAGTATTTTCATACGAAAAATATTAATTTAAATATAATATCATATCAGTATACATGGGAATTCCCTGATAGAAATTTCAAAATTAATAAATAGATAAGAAAAATAACTAATTAGTCGGTATAGATGGAACGATTATTTCGGTCATATATTCAATTTAATGAAAAGAAAAGTTCGTTTAAATATTTCTGAATAATTAAATCGAATGATTAGAAACATCTAGCAAAACAAAATAGTTTATCTAACAAGGAGAGTACGTAACCTTCGGGTCACGGATTTGTACCAAATTGAAATATCTTGTTTTAGAGAAAAAAATATTGTACTCCTGTTCTTGGATTTATTCTCATAGGCATTTTTTCTTGAGTTATGTGCCATGTTATCTTAAAAATGAGTTATTTTGCTAAAAAATGATGTCTCTTCTATTATATGTATCTCTGCAAGTATTCCCGTTACGAAAATGAGCGAAAAAAATGATAAAAGTATGCAAAACAAGCTTTATTTTAAGTACTGTTTCGACTAAAAATGTCGATTTTTCAGAAAGTTATGAGAAATCAAAGATAGTGTAAAAAATGATTAAAAATTTCCCCTTTTTTAAAAGATTTTAAGGGTGCTATTTTCAATCATTTTTTACACTATCTTTGATTTCTCATAACTTTCTGAAAAATCGATATTTTTAGTCGAAACAGTGCTTAAAATAAAGCTTATTTTGTCTACTTTTATTATTTTTTTTGCTCATTTTCGTAACGGGAATACTTGCAGAGTTACATACAATAGAAGAGACATCATTTTTTAGCAAAATAACGCATTTTAAAGATAATATGGCACATATCTCAAAAAAAAGGCCTATGAGAATAAATCCTGCGATAGGGATTCAATATTTTTTTACTCTAAAACAAGATATTTCAATTTTGTACGAATCCGTGACCCAAAGGTTACGCACTCTCCTTGTAAGTATACATAAGAAATACGGGAAAATTCATTTGCAGTGCACCTTAAGAAGATATAAACGAAAACAGTAATTTTTTTCACTTGCTTCTGTCTCTCTCACTCTTGTCATAATAAATAGCTTATTATTAAGTTGTTTTAAAAATTAAAATTGAATCTAGTTTTTCGGCTAATACATGGGAGATTATAACCGAAATGACCGTTTCATCGATAGTGAAAAATAGACTTTTTACTCTTTTTCTAATTAAGCAAGTAAATTCTTTGCTACAAAATTGGTTTAGTTTCTACCAAGGATTCGTTATCTTTTAATATGTTAATGTGTTACATTTCATACATGTTAAAAGTACACTTTAATCCATTAACAAACGTTGAACACCCCAAAAAAAGGTAAAACGATCAAACGTACTAAAAAAGCTCTCTCACCGACTTCATTCGCCAAAATAGTCCTGGAGAATTCGGGGCATCCAACTAGCGCAGGAGCGCACCACGCGCGCATCACCGCCCCGCGGCAAGACGACTCCAGCCGCTAAGGCTTCCTCTCCTTCCGCAGGTGCGCGCGATCTCAGAAATTCGAGCGCATACAAAAGCCAGGGCGCAGCTACCGCGCCGTTGCTTATAGACCGCGTATATATATACACATGCGCCCTGTCTGCGAATACCGCGTGACGGACGAGGCGAAAATTGAGAGGCAGAATGCGAGGAAGCTCGAATACCGGCCGACGAGTATGCGATCGATACATGGACATGAGTGTGGACACGTGTGCGAGCCGCGCGATAATAAGAGAGCCGAGCGAAATGCTATTTTTCACCTATATTATCGCCGTAAATTCACCGGGACGGCTGCTCCTTAACCCAGATTTTGCTCTCTCTCTCTCTCTCTCTCTCTCTCTCTCTCTCTCTCTCTCTCTCTCTCTCTCTCTCTCTCTCTCTCTCTCTCTCTCTCTCTCTCTCTCTCTCTCTCTCTCTCTCTCTCTCTCTCTCGTGCACGCCCGCGGGTATAAAGTTGCCAGCCCCGCGCGGAATATGAGAACGCGACGCGTCTAAATCGGAGCGAAGGCAGGCGAGAGGGTGGAATCGATGGTTGAAGATTTTCTTCTGTGTGTACTCGACGGTAGGCGCGGAGTGCATATAGGAGTCCTTGTGAAGCGACTGAGTGGAGATCTTTGTGTGTGTGTGTGTATGTGGGGGGGGGGGGGATGCACTACTTCGCTTGAATGAAGAGAGTAATGGAGTGGTAAGGGTTACTATAGGAGGATCGACGAAGGCTTGGAATAGGGGCCGTTTTCTATGGATCTTCTATGGATCAAAACAATTTATTCGATGAAAATCTAAAAACTTATTGTACGAAAATCAATGAGTAAATCATGTTTTGAACTTAGACAAAATATCATTAAAAAACTTGATCTTCGGTGAACGGGATTTGATCTCGCGGAGTCAATGTATTTTACCACCGAACTAATGATGCGGGAGAAACTCCGTGACAGCTGCGTACATATTGACAATATTTCCTAGTTATACGTTAAATAGGTAGCAAATATTCTGTACAAATTATTAAGTATTATTGTTTTAATTACATAACATAATTACTTAAAAACAATATACAACAATATTTCAAGTACAGTATTTATCTAAGTAAAATAACTTCAAAACACTCCTTCCTCCCAAGCATCCGCAAATCGCCCTCCACTTCCAATGCATCCGCGTACCATCGGACCCTCCGAAAACTATCCCTCAAATTGGCACTATTGTGTGCCGAATCTGGACAAAGCCGTGTACGCTGAAGAGGCGAACCGCGTCGCCGCCGCCGCACGTAGAGTCGCTTAACCGAACTTACCGTTCCACCCGCTAAACTATCAAAGTCTCGACAGCGGCCACGGCGTTGCAATTGTCACGTAATCACTTTCCCCTGCGCGTCTATATATGTACGCATGAGTATCATCACTCTTTCTGCCTCCTTGAGAGATTTGCGTTGAGAAAACTAATCTGATGTTTTAGTTTACGATGGGAGAAAAGCCGGCATCGGGGTATTAACGTCGTGCTACCACTAGGTTTGCGTCCCTGCTTACTTTCCCCTCCGAATTCATTCCGGCTGCTCGACAATGGCCTATTAAACGCGAGCTTGTGGGGAAGAGAAAGAGGGCGAAGCACCTGAGACTTAATATTAAATGCTCATTGTGACCTGCTCTTGCCTGCGATGACTGCTGCAGCTTTTTGTTGGGGTGGCTTTCAAGAATTCGTCGAGACACGAGCTCATTTATATTTTTCAAGCGGACAAATTTTTTAAATGTAGAGAACGATAATGTCTGAAAATTAAGATATAGATATTGAGAGTATTCAGAACTTCATTTTATAATCTATATTTGATTGAATTTAAATTTATAAATTTTATCATCAAAAACTATAAGAATTCGATTCAACCACCTATCTTTCGAAAATAAAAAATCTCACGAGACAGAGGAAACAGTCAAGTAGAGTCTAGAGCGCATTCCAAGCCTAGATTAAAACCATCCGCGCCTACCCGCGCGGCTGACTTACACCGCTATACATCTGTCGTACACGAAGAAAAAGAGTAGTCGGCAAAGTGCGCACAGCAAAAAAGGTGTGCCGACCTTGTGACAAAAAGCGAACGCGAGGGGGCGACAATGACGGTAAAATTCCAGGCTGTCGCCCCGGGAAGCTCGCCAAAATAAATTTATTGACAAAAGGTCTGCGAGAGATCGCGCGAGCACTTCGTTTCGTCGCAGTAGCGACTAATGAGGAGCTCCTTTTTTCGGATATGCTCGAAATGTTTTTTGCCATTCTCCCTTCGGTCTTTTCTATTTGCATGAACGCGTGCTTGGTTTTTATTGAGGAAGAAGTTGCAGGGGACGGAGATGAGGACAGTGGGGCCTTTCTGGTGGTGACGATGCGGCGTTTTTTCAGTCTTCTTCGTACGCTGTTTGTATGGGATAAAAGTGCCATGGAGAATGGTAAAGTCTCGGAAGAACAAGTTGTCATTAAAGAAAAATGAAAATACGAAGAGAAGAAAATGAAAAACAATAATTGATTTGCCTTTATGGTGATAATTTACTTGAAATATAATTAATAATTTATATGAAAAGAATAAATAATGTTTCATATTTAGAGATACTGTGTTGATTTTAAATATTAAGAAGAAAACTGTCAATTAACTCCGCTATAAATATATAAATATGTTCATGATTACCGATATAAATTCCGATCATGAGCATAAGAAATAAAAATAATTACTTCGTTATAAGGAGTTTTATAAATAAGCATCATGTTGCCAGATGTTTATAAATAAATTTCGTATTCTATTGACAATCATTTTATAGTGAAAAATTAAATTTAGAATACATTAAATTTATATCAATTTGTTATTCTTGAAATCGCAGTATCATATTGATCATTTAATATTGATAACTATATCCTTTAATAACACTAGCTAATAAGTAGTAGAGTAATGTAAGTCATGTAGTAATGTAGTATGTTGAGTAATGTGTAGTATAATAATAAGTAGAGTAATTGAGGAAGCTTGGTAGTACCTTAAGTCATATTTAATACTCCCTTCTCATATCAAAGCATTAGTACATTTCTTTAATTTGTCTTTTTACTGAAATATATTTGATGTTACGCAGACATTTACGAGCTGTATAGTTTGTACTGTAAAAATGATGGATTGATTATTTGAAATCGGAGAAATAAACATCTATTCTATAGCTTCTTACACGAGCCCATAAAAGCCCAGGTACCTTAATTCGCTGCAAACAGCGCCAGCAAGCAACATCCACAATACAACAATAAATCGCAATAAGTCCTGACAGTGCAACAACAGTATAAAACTCTCTCAATCGCTGCACGTACTGCACATACGACATGTCCCGCGCTGACCCTTTCCCTTTTCTCAGAGGCTCGCGCGCGACACACTCGTAAAAACGACTCCTCGGAATCATCGGCGCTGCGCGCGCAAACTTGCCCGGCCACCTGTCGTCGTTCGCGATAAAATCCCGGCGACAAAGACGTGAGCGGCATGGAACGATCATTTACATTCATTTCGGGACGTTTACGAGCTGCGTGCCCGTATCGCCTGAAAAAATCCTCTTTTGTCGGACTACATCGCGTGTATCGTTATTAGCGAGTAGAGGAAAAAGTTCAGTAATGGAGGATTGAGAGCAGAGGTGATTGACGTTACACGAAAATAGCATGCTAAGCTTGTTAATTGAAATGAGTTATGAAAGTTCGCTGTAGTGCTACCGCGACATTATTGAGTTAGCGTTTCTTCGGAAGATTCGTGATTTATTTGGAACGTTATGCTTATTTCGTTATATTAAGTGACTGGGTCTTACGACAGGATAATTGGATGGGTAATTTGAAATTTTATCTAATAAAGTATTTTTATTTTAAATGTTATCACAAGATTTTATGGTTTGACACTAAATAAATATTTGTTTTATCGTAAAATTATATTTTTATTTCTCAAAGAGCACATTATGTATAAAAATAAATGAGCTTTTCATTCAACTTCATAAATAAATAAGTACTTATGCAAAATGTGCTGTATACTGGGCGGTAGTTTGTACATGCATAAATAGCTGACAAAGAGCGTGTACATACAAAGCAGTCAAAATCTCGTTTGCGACATAATTTCCAGGAATTCCTTTCATTCTCCTCTATTTACACATTATGGACCATAAATATTTGTTATGCTAACTATGATGCCATTGTTTATGATGATGATAAAGGACGAATAATAAAATAATACTAATTAGTGTTACGTATGAGAGGACGATAGAATGAATGAAATGAATAAGTCGCGTAAAAGATATGCGACGAGCGAGATTCGAACACACGGACCCGAGGTTTGTAGTTCCGCGCTCTACCACAACGCCGCGATGCTTGCTCGAGAGCATCGCGAGTGTCTTGTTCTTATCTTGAAGCGAACGCGTCAAGGCTCGGATGACGGTCGAGCTGAGCCCGTGACATTAGTATATTAACTACAGAAAGATACGACCTTATTTCCTTACTTGAAGTATTTATTTTAGTATTGTAGAAGTATCTACACTCTATTTATATTGGTCTTATACCCGATTTCTTAAATATCTTTTAAAAATTCATTTTCTGACACGATGTTCAATTACTTTGGCGCTCTACTTCCAAAACATAGACGTTCGAACTTCCAAAATAAAAAGTAGTCACCTAGAATAAAGTTAACTGAGAGAAGGATTTGTTTACTGTAAACATGGCATTGTAACTGTTAACATGCGTATGTTTAAATATGATCAAATATAGGCATTGTAACAGTTAATATACCATATGTTACTGGTAAACATTGATATTTTAACAGTTACTATATTGGGTTTGACCGTCAAAATCTTCCCTATTCAAATATACGATATTGTAACAGTTACAATATTGCAATTCTAATCAAATAGATAAATATGTTAACTATAACAATATTCTTCTCTCAGTGTACAGAATCTTATAAAATTATAAGTCACCGCTATTTTGGTTCCTTATAAAAGAAGTTTTATTACTAAAAATGATGGTTATCTGATTTGAGGATGTATCCTCGGTCAAAAAAACACACTATTACAAATTAGTCAAAACCAACATTACCTATGGATAAAGAGTCATACCGCGATCTAGAGGAGCACTAAAGATTCTTGAATCTTGCAACTGAAAAATCATAAGGTTCTATTCCAGAACAATTTTATTTATTTATAGCAAAACATAAATTTGACTGACTACGAGAAATGTCTTTTTTCCTTAGCTTAAAAGGAGTTTTTTACCTTCCCCTAACGTGAAAGCTTTGTTCGAACTTATGTACCTTGACACCCACGAACTTTTATGCTTGAGCGAATACGTGAAAAGTTTCGAAAAGCTTGCACACCTCTCTCTTTCTCTTTTTCTCTATACCTCTATCTTTCTCTTTAGGAGAATTGAACGCGTTCGTCGGGAGTTTAAAACGGCTGGTCAACGAGCCGAATCGGCCGTCTGAATTATAAGACATGACGGAAATTACTACTTTTTCAATGATGGCAGGATTTACGTTGTTCTTCATTAGGTAAATGAAACTTTGCCCATCACGATTAATGAATATTTAACAGTAAGCGCTTAATTCGTGGAAGTTTTTTGTCAATGTAAATGGTAGAACTATGAAAGTGTACAACTGCCGAAATAAATAAAAGTTTGATTGTGATCAATTTAATAATAATATGTGACTATAACAGTCATAAAAGTATAACACTTTATTTTTATTTTCAATCGCGTTTAAAACCTCGTAATAATTCAATGATTTATAATACCTAAAGAGCTTTTCAGTATTGTTTAATTGCATTTGCGTCACGACGGTATATTATGGATGATTGGCATGCTTTATAAGTACGTCAAAACAAATCGATTGTTTCATAATAGAAGCAAACGTCATATTCACACGTAGGATAAAAAATTGAAATGAATATATAGTACAATTCGATACTAGTGCGAAAAAGTGATTTTATCCTTGTGTGGATGTTTCCAAGGTCACACAAGGTCACACAAGGATAAAATCACTTTCTCGATCATATATCGAACCGTATTTTTGACATGACGTGTGCAAAGCTTGATTTAGCGCATGCTTTTTTTCAAGCATGGGAAAAATCGAGCTTTACATACAGAGTGTCAAAATAGTACATTTCAATACTAGTGCGTGAAAGTGATTTCACTTTTCGTGAAAATCACCTTCTTGCTCGTGTATCGAACAGTATTTTTTGACACAACGTGTACAAAGTTTGATTTAGCGCATACTTTTTTATTCGAGCGTGTGCGAAATCGAGCTTTGCGTACGGAGTATAAAAAAAAATATCAGTGATGATGTGGTGAATACTGAATGTAAGTTGGGAAGTGTTATCAATGCATAAATAACTAATTATTGGCGAAAGTAATAGTTAACTGGATAAAACTTTTCGCATATAACTACCGAAAGTAGGATTTTGGTTAGCCAGATAATCTATAGATTTCTTCGTCTTTTCCTTCTTAGAAAGGATAAAGTTTGTAAATCTAAAAGCATTGCTAAAAAGTGATACTTTCAGTCAATTTATATCGAAAAGTTGGGTGAGCTTTTTATTATTTTTAGGATGTTAGTACAGCGTTTAAAAAGATTCCTTTTTTAATTTGTACTAACATCCTAAATAGTACATTACGGTACAAGTGACAAAAGTTGAAGTTCCGCCACTGCGTGAAGTTGGCGCCCGAGGCGAAGCCGAGGGCACCATATCACGCAGTGGCGGGCCTTGAAGTTTCGTCTCGTGTACCGTATACTATTTTTCTTGATGTCCGGTGGAAAGTACGTTTGCCACTGACAATGATAACGCACCCGACGGGCTCGAGAGCATTGAGTTCGATGCCCACCCCCGGCATTTGCGGCACGAGCGCAGCGAGTGCTGCTGGTCGGGAAGGGGGGGGGGGCATCGAAAATATCACGTGCATAATTTTAATAAGTGAATTTTACTGAAGATCATGTAAAATATTTTTATTTTACGTGCAATTGTTACAATTGTTACACGTACAATTATTAAACATGCGGTACTTTTGCTCCATTTGCAGCAACATAGTCAACTACTTTATTTGTATCTGAAAAAATAAATGATCACTCAAGAAGAAATTCTCACAAAAAGTGCGACATTATTAACGAACAATCTTTTATCCATTTCATAAATTAAAGCAATATAAATCACTTGTATACCCGATGGGTCGCAGGGCCGCATTGATTCTGACAATGCATACCCCGTTAGTGACTGTCACACATAATATTTAAATCGTTAACATACCTCGAAAATGATATGAACATTCAAAAGGTTATGTGTGAGTGCCACTAACGGGACATGCATTGATAGAATCAATGTCCATCGGGCGTACCTTGATGATCAGAAGTGATAGTTTTTGTTGTAAATATAGGTTAATGACTTTGAATATGTTGACAAAACCTCTAAAACAATCTATTAATAAAGTCTACAGTTGCCTAGTTACCAACTCAGAATCAATGGTTAAATGTCCTTCTTTCGTCATCGAAAACAATGGCGAAACCACGTACTTTCCACCAGGGCATCAAGAAAAATAATAAAAACTTTACCCAATTTTTCTACATAAATTGACTGAAAGTATTACGTTTTAGTAATGCGTTTTAACAACAATATGAGGACTAGCTTCTAAGAAAAGCTTTGTAATATAGTGCAAATAAAAAAGGATTATAATATCAAATTGAAATATTTTTTTGAAAATATATAAAAAAAAATAGAAAGAAAATAGAAAAAAAATATAGGGAATTCGTTGTTTTGCATTTTGATGACTGCGACGGAGTGCAGCTCGGCAGAATCGAGCAGATGAACAAAGCAGACTAATGCGCCAGCGATCAGAATTGGACCGGCATGGACTTTTTTATGACCGTATGCGGATTAGTGGCATATCCGGTGTTGTGGTGAAACACAGGGACTTTTCGAGTGTTTTTGTGCGTTTATGAATGCTCAAGTTATTGTATGCACAAATAATAATAAATATTATTATTTAACAATTATTATTAATAATTAATAATTTAGAAATTATTGTAAAGACATAAATGCCAAATTTTAAATTTGAATTTTTCCGCCAAATATGAGCCGCTGGCCAAAGCCTAGTTCGTGTGCCACCGCACCGCCAGGCGGCGCACCTCCTCCCTGTAGCCTCCCGTACCTAAGTAAGCTGGCCCGAGGGGATATAGAGTGATGATATATCGTTAAATGTATACATTTCTTATGGGCCTCTCCCATTCGTTGGCTACAATAGATAGTTCTAGTTTCGTTATAAATCGAGTAGACGGGAAACGTGCGTGTTCCCCCGCAACAAATTTAAGCGAATTAACAATGCGATGCATTGTCAAAGGTACGTAGCGAAACGAACTAGCACTAAATTGCGCCGGCATTGTTCTAGTTGAATTGATACCGATCCGCGAAGGCGAAGATTCACAAAGCGACTGGCGGAGCGAAGCGACATATCACGTAAACAAACATGAAAACAAAAGAATAACAGTCGATTTATCGAACACGGCTATTAGACACGGTAGCGCCATCTATGGGATGTAAAAGCATAGTAAATAATATTAAATATATTAACTTATTAATAACTTATTTTTACTCATCTACTCTTAAAAAAACAATGGCCGGATGTTGTGAAGCATTTAAAGGTTGATTCTATAAATTATATATTCTATATATTCCTTATAGATAGATATATATTCTATATATATCTATCTATAAGGAATAGGCGCGAAAATTCGCTACTTCCGCTACATTTAAATTTTTGAAATTGAATTTTTATTCTATACTATTTAAAACTAAATAATCAAATCAAATTACAATAAAAAGATTAATCGTTTCATGCTTCAAAAAATTATCTGATTATCCTATCATTTAAACTAATTAAAATAAAATCATAACGAAAAATTACATAACCCCAAAAACAAAATGGTACGCGCGCAGCGCGTTTGGATTTTGCTAGTAATAACTTATTTTTACTCTAGCCAGCCATTTTTGCTACAACTGCGGTGTGCGCCAAGTTTCCCGGCGCAATTACTCCTGCAGTGTGTGTGGGTGCATGCTTATGTGTGTGTGTGTGTGTACGGAAGCCCGTATGGGTCACCACTCACACAGTCGGCGCGCGCACTTTCGTTGCGTGCTCTCAGTGAGTGCGAGCACTTTTTCGAAAGAAAACATAACCTAAAGTGTCTGGATACATCATCAAATTTTGATATTAAGGACTTAGGGAGTGTTCGATAAAATCAGAGGAACCCTAGCCATTTTAGCCGAACAAGGAGTAGTAATATCTGCGGAGCAGTCATTCAGGAAGATTCGCGAACAAGTTCGGCAGTTACCGCTGATCTGTTTAGCGAATGTAATAATAGTGAAATTAACCGACATGCTCGAAATCATTGATCATACCCGAACCTTGTTTTAGTAAAAGTATTTTAATTTTAGAAACGTTTATTTAATATTATTTTGATATAAAAATATTTAAGAAATTGAGGCTATTTATTATTGTAATATTAATAAACAGAGTTGAAATCATTTTAAATTAACATAGCCAATTTCTAAAAATGGGGTTTTATATAATTTTTAAATGTTTGTCTTCATAGTTAAATATTAAAGGTATTGAAAATAATACAATTTAAAAAATGAAGTTGAATTTTTTTTCTCTTAATTTTAAAAGATGTTAATAACACTCAGACTTTAAGGTACTAATAACATCAGCCTTCGAGGATGTTTCCTTAAAATTGTTGGGTGTTGGAATTAATTCGTAGCGTTTTGCAAGAGATGGCACAAGTAATACACTATTTCGTTGTTACCTACAGTAATGTATACATCGTAAACAGCTAACATAGGACGCCATTTGCTGTACATAACCTTTTTTCAAATCATAAATAACAACACTTTATAATTTATTGAATATGTCAAAATTTGTGCCGAATAAAGTGTTTTTCCGGGGAGTTTTGCTTCATTACTTAATATGAACAAAAGTGTAGCTGCAGCTCATCGTATTTTAGTGGAAGTGTACGGTGAACATGCTCTAACTGAGCAAACGTTTCGGAAGTGGTTTGCACATTTTAAAGCTGGTGATTTCGACTTGGATGACGAGGAGCGACCTGGTCAGCCAAAAAAATTTGAAGATAATGATTTGGAGGCATTGCTCAATGAAGACTCATGTCAAACACTTAAAGAATTATCTACGTCATTGGGAGTTGACTTATCAACAGTGGAAAAACATCTTAAAAGTTTGGGCATGATTCAGAAGGAAGGATATTGGGTCCCACGTGAATTGAAACCAAGGGATATTGAGAGACGTTTTTTCACGTGAGAACTGCTGCTCCAACTACAGAAAAGAAAATGTTTTTTGCATCGAATTGTTACCGGTGATAAAAAGTGGATCCATTATGACAATCCGAAGCGCAGAAAGTCATGGGTTAAGCCCGGCGAACCATCAACATCAGTGGCAAAGTCAAATATCAATGGGTCAAAGCTCCTGCTCTGTATTTGGTGTGATGAGAGGGGTGTCATTTACTACGAACTCCTAAACCCGCATGAAACCGTAACTGGGGATCTCTAAAAACTGCAACTGATGCGCTTGAGCCGTTTATTGAAAGAAAAACGGTCGGAATACTCCGAAAGACACGAAAAAGTTATTTTGCTGCACGACAATGCTCGCCCACACGTTGCAAAACCGGTAAAAACATACCTGGAAACACTTAAATGGGAGGTGCTACCGTACCCGCCGTATTCTCCAGATATTGCTCCTAGCGACTACCACTTGTTTCGATCAATGGCTCATAGCTTGTATGAGCAGAAGTTCGCATCTTATGAAGATTGTAAAAAATGGATCGATTCGTGGATTTTATCTAAAGACGAAGAGTTCTTCCGACGCGATATTCGTTCACTGCCCGAAAGATGGTCAAAAGTAGTAGAAAGAGACGGGCAATACTTTAATTAATGTATTTTTTGATTTTCATATGAAATAAATAATATTTTTTCATTAAAGAAAACGCTACGAATTAATTCCAACACCCAATAGATTTCACTAAAATGTCCTTCGATTACTTGCAATAACCATCTCATGTATTCAGAATGAGTTATATAGAGAGAACAATCATTAAAAGTAGGTTTTAGCTTCATCATAGAACTGAATTTTATAACTCATATTATCAAGGAGCGCGGGAGCGCTTCGAAGGCAAGTATAGAAGAAGCCTGAAGGAGCGACCCGTGCTACTTATACATTGAAATGGGTTTGCGAGAAATTCAATGCGCCTATATACGTATTAGATTTGTTTGAACTATATTAACATGTACTGTTAATCGAAAGCCATTTCATTGCTCTACTCAAATCGAAAGGTTTCATTTAAAAAGATTGTCCCGTCCCCCAAAAGATTTAGAGATCTGAACATTTTTTATGTACTATTTCCGATTCTCCATATTCTTCAGTCAGCACAAACTATACATTTTTGTCTGACCGACTGGTAAAAGAGAGAAGAGAGAGAGAGAGAAGAGAGGGAGAGAGAGAGAGAGAGGGAAAGAAAGAAGAGCGGCGGAGATAGAGAGAAAGAGAGATCCGTATATATGATATATATATATATATATATATATATATATATATATATATATATATATATATATATATATATATATATATATATATATATATACCTGGCCAATCAACCTAACCTTGTTATTTTATGTATACATAAAATAACTTTCAATATTACGCATTAGTCCGTATACAATCATCATTTATACAAGTTATGTTCAAGACTTTTTACATCATTGAAATCGGATTTAAATTGACTTGGTGTATATTATATGTATATTCAGATATATTTTCAGATAAGTAGGAAACTTTTATTATAAAATAAAAAAAATAATGTTATTAATATAAGTTATTGTTACTTTGTGAAATCTTTTTTTTTGTTACAGATTATTATATCAGAACAAGGATAATTGACAAGTAGATTATGATGCATGCTTCGTGTGTTATCTATATATGGATTGGGAGTATATGCTTGTGTCCCTAACATCATATGAATCAAAACTCGAGCACTTATGCTCCTCTTGTTGAAAACTAGTTAACTTGAGAAAACTAGTTATTCCAATTTATCAATATTTTTCAGCTTGGCTCCTATCCTACTACTATCACAAGCAGAAACGGGATATTCGTTTTTCTCTCGTCGAGCTACCCCAGATAAAGTACAAAACGATTTTTGTACGTAGACGGTAGGATGTTATGCGGCTTGCCGACGCTTCGGTTACATTACGAATTAATTACTTATCCAGATTACAATTGGTTGTGCTTTATAACCGATACTACATAAAATATCCAATATTCATACTTTTAGGGACCTGCTAATGATGTTTATATGCAACAGTCTGATTCCCTTTATATTCATAAACAACAGAAACCTATTTTGCAAATTTCAAAATGGAGCTCAATTCCTTTATGTAAATCAATAAATATTAAAAAAGAAAGCAGAACTCTTGTTCTTTAGTATTTACATATCATACATGTTGTTATTATCACATCTGTTTTAATTTATTCTGGAAAATGCAAAAACTGTATTTTTTATATTGAACTAAATATTTGATAATAAATTTATAAATACATTCTGAGATAGGAATGCCAAATATTTCTCGTGTTACTTTTCAAAGTGTATTTGTATATGAATAGTAGGAATCGAAAGCATCTTCATTGTAAAGTTAGAAGTTTGTGTTGAAATTTATAAATGACTGTTTTCACCTTATTCGGCAAATCAGGATGAATATCTGCTCTCTCAAATCAACAGATATGGTACTGATGGGATGTATGGATTCTAGGCGCTATTACGAACAAAAAAGGTCTCTTGAAATTTTGTCTTAAAGACCATATTTTCAGAGAAAACTAGTTATTCCAATTTATCAATATTTTTCAGCTTGGCTCCTATCCTACTACTATCACAAGCAGAAACGGGATATTCGTTTTTCCCTCGTCGAGCTACCCCAGATAAAGTACAAAACGATTTTTGTACGTAGCCTAAAAGCCGAGATATCAAAGATTTCGCAAGTACGGTTGATTTTAATCTATAATAACAGTATTGAGATCGACCGCTCGACGGTAGGATGTTATGCGGCTTGCCGACGCTTCGGTTACATTATGAATTAATTACTTATCCAGATTACAATTGGTTGTGCTTTATAACCGATACTACATAAAATATCCAATATTCATACTTTTAGGGACCTGCTAATGATGTTTATATGCAAAAGTCTGATTCCCTTTATATTCATAAACAACAGAAACCTATTTTGCAAATTTCAAAATGGAGCTCAATTCCTTTATGTAAATCAATAAATATTAAAAAAGAAAGCAGAACTCTTGTTCTTTAGTATTTACATATCACACATGTTGTTCCCACACAGCATGAAAGAAAACTGAAATAATTACATGAAATAATTCATGAATTAATACATTGAAATGATTTAGGGCCGAATCCATCTCAAATCAGACAGCCCGCGTATGCCTATTTCACCTATCATGTTGAAATAAAAATATTTATGTTCTACTCGAAAAAATATTTTACACGTGTTTTTTTATTTTTTTGTTTCATCAAAATTTCATGCGTTCAGCGATACCGAAAAATTCCGAGAAAATTCTTTCATTGAGAAAAAAAATTTTCAATGTGATTTTCAGACTGCTATTGTTTCAGCAGTTTTTCAAGCTTTTAAACGTGTAACACATAATTTCACTCAGTTTTGAGCCCTCTTTAACGGCCTTAATGTCATTTTCAAAAAAAATAAAAAATCCACGAGCTATGCACTTTTTACTGAAAAATTCATTTTTAGAGAAGTGCCTTTTTCTCGAAAACCCCATGTTTTTTTTGCACAATTTTTGTTGTCGTGATAGAGGACGGTAATGCCTAGCTAGACGTATTTGTGAGATTCGGTACTTTTTCCCTGGGATAGCGATCACTAATGAGATAACACACAAACAAATTTTTCACGCTTAACGCTTATATATAGTCAATGATATTAGAGTCAATGTAAAGGTATTTATCTTTGTGCGTATGTAATATACATGTACGTGCGCCTACTTATAGGAGTATATGTACTAGTACATTTGTCCGCTAGATGGATATGGTTTGACTTAACATTTACAAAGAAAAGTTCGGTTTCTGCTATATATCACACATCTCGTCTTATTTAAAACCATCATCTTTTGGAAAATTATTACATATTTACACCTTATCAACTCAACTACGATGTCTCAATATTACTCAACAGAGAGAATCAAATGTGCAGACTTTTTAGACAAACACAAACAAATTATTTACAAATCTAGTTCCGTACGTTTAAAACAACTTGAGAATATTGCTCATCCATTGAAGCACCTCTATCCTCATTTACCTTTGACACCTTCTACATATCTGTGTCAACATTGTTACAATCGTGCTTTAGAATTGGTGAGTAGTACTGACAATGAATTTATAACGGATAATGAAGTTACCGATAACGTAGTTGATAGAGATGAAAATTTTTTACCAAGTACTCCAGAACGCATTGAAGAATTTAATAATGAAATAAGTACATCTTTCTTAGGTTCTGTATCGCCTCTTAAAAGAAAAAATCTTATACATGAAAAATCAATTGAAAATTACGTAACAAAGAAGAAAAAAAAAATACTTTCAACATTGTCTAATACCCTTGATGTGAAGTTGAACAATGTTTATGACGTTTCTATAACAGCAAATGAATCAACTGTATGCCATTGTACAGAATGGATACAAAATCTTGGTCTAGCCTTGCAAAAGTGTTCTACGGTATCAGAAAAAATAAAAATTCTGACTTTGCTACCTTCATCCTTTACAAAACATGAAATTTTATCTTTATTTCCAGAAATAACAATGTATATGATCAACAAATCGAGAAATCTTGTTAAAGAAAAAGGAATTTATTCAGAACCAGATGCATATTCAGGCCATCCGATTGATGAAAACATGGAAAAAATTGTTATGGAATATTATTTAAATGATGATTTTAATTGTTCAAGACAAAGTCCTAATAAATGTGACGTTGTTACAATTAAAGTTAACAATAAAAAAGAGAAAAAGTTAAGCGTTTTCTTACTCGAAGTTTAAAAGAGACGTATAAAGTATTTAAAAATGATTATCCAGAATTGAGAATTGGAAAATCGAAATTTTATAGTTTGCGACCAAAGTATGTCTTACTTAGCCCCATCAAAGAAGTTTGTCTCTGTATCTGTTGCGCAAATTATGATTTATTTCTTACGAGCTTAATTAATTTTAGAGGGAGTAACGTCACAGAGTTGGATGAAAGTCGGTCACAAATAATAAATGCAACAATGTGTTCTGAGCCATCTGATTTATGTTATTTACAAGAATGTAAACTATGTCCAGGGATTAAGGGAATTACGTTTCATGTTTTAAAACTGCAAGATGTAGAAGGCACAGAAGAAATTACATATGCTTTGTGGGATAATGGAAACCTGATTAAAAGACACTATCAATTTCTGCTTTTAAAGATGAACTTTCGGTTTGGACCATGAGGGTTAGTACTCACATGTATGTAAAAATATACAACGCAAAGCTATAAAAACAGAAAGAGAAAGTGCTAAAAAGACTCACATCATTTAGTTCTTCAAATAGACTTCGCTGAAAACTGGGCTGTGATTCATAATAAAGCTGTTCAAGGAAATCATTGGGTTAATGATCAAATTTCTATTTTCACAGCAGTCTCTTATCAAGGGGATTCGACACAAAGTTTCGCAGTTATAAGTGATGACCGAGAACATGATTCAGCGTATGCTTTGCTAGCAGTACAAAAAATTATAAAATTCTTGAAAGAAAATTGTTGTGATTCAATTAAAAAAATTACCATCGTATCAGACGGCGCTGCGAGTCACTTTAAAAATCGCTTTCAATTAGATGAACTAAAACGAGCACCGTGTGATATAAAATGGTTGTTCTCTGCTACTGGGCACAGCAAAGGAGCTGTAGATGGTGTGGGTGGACTTATAAAGCATTATGCTACTTCGCATAATCTTCGAGAGCCCCTTGAAGAAGCTATTCAAAACGCAAATGATTTTGCAATACATGTTCAAAAATATACTGATGCTATTAAAATAATACATTTACAAGATGCTGAAATAGAACAATTCAGAAAAGAAAAAAATATTGATTGGCTTACAACTCCAAAGTATCCTGGAATTCAAAAAACTCATATATGGGTTAAAAAACATGTGACGATAAAATACATTGTTTGACAGCAAAGACCGCTGATCGTCCGCTTACTGAATTAAGAACAATGAAGCAGAAAAACAAAGGTAGTAAAATAGGTATACAAATGAAAAAAAGGTATAAAAATAAAAAATCAAAAAGACGCAAATAACAAATAAATACATAGTTATGTGTACCTGTATATTACATACACACAAAGACAAATACCTTTACATTGACTCTAATATCATTGACTATATATAAGCATTAGGCGTGAAAAATTTGTTTGTGTGTTATCTCATTAGTGATCGCTATCCCAGGGAAAAAGTACCGAATCTCACAAATACGTCTAGCTAGGCATTACCGTCCTCTATCACGACAACAAAAATTGTGCAAAAAAAAACATGGGGTTTTCGAGAAAAAGGCACTTCCCTAAAAAATGAATTTTTCAGTAAAAAGTGCATAGCTCGTGGATTTTTTATTTTTTTTGAAAATGACATTAAGGCCGTTAAAAAGGGCTCAAAACTGAGTGAAATTGTGTGTTACACGTTTAAAAGCTCGAAAAACTGCTGAAACAATAGCAGTCTGAAAATCACATTGAAAATTTTTTTTTTCAATGAAAGAATTTTCTCGGAATTTTTCGGCATCGCTGAACGCATGAAATTTTGATGAAACAAAAAAATAAAAAAACACGTGTAAAATATTTTTTCGAGTAGAACATAAATATTTTTATTTCAACATGATAGGTGAAATAGGCATACGCGGGCTGTCTGATTTGAGATGGATTCGGCCATATGAGAAAATTTTCAAACTTCTGACTGAAAAATAAAACGAATATTCCTCGTTCCAATGTACATGACTAACATCGACAGTTTGACAGGTTTTGACCTCTGTTACTCCAATCACGTGATATTAGCATTGGGCCAACCTACTCGTATGCCAACTTGCCTCGATTTCCCCTATGCATTAATAAAAAATAGAGCAATTAATAGTTATTTAGATAAAATCGAAAGCAGTTACTTCAATTGAGTTTACATGATTTTTTCAATAAAAACTATAGTGGTGCAATTATGTGGAATATAGAAACAGTGATAATTTGACAATTTGTTAAAGAAGTTTATCAAAGTTATTCAACAAAATTTTGTAATAGACGAGAAAGGTGAATAAAAGCTTTTTATTATATTTATTACATATCTCATTTCGTTATTTATTTACTTTTATTGCTAAATAAATATATGAATGATTTAAGGGAACTAAAAATTGCATAGTTTTAATAAATATAATTTTTGCATAGTAAAATCATAAAACAAAGAAAATTTAGAATTATTAGCATTCAATTTTAAGTTTAAGGTGAAAGTCATTCTATTAAATACTTCGAGAAAAAATTATAATAACGTAAATTTTTATAAATAAGAAAAATATAGATATTCTATATCGATATTGTATCGATATTGTACCAATATTGTATCAATATTTTCCGAATATTTAAAAATAACTATGTTTAATAATTAAAGTTTCATCAAATTTTATCTAAAGGTAAATATCTTAATTTAAAAAAAATATTCTTCACGAACAAATTTATTTACTTAAAAAGGATCATCATTAATAAGATCAAAACGTTGCGCAAATAAAATGAATTTACTGTTATAAATCATTAACGTCTTATACATTTTTACATTTAATAACATCACGACCGTCATAAGCTTCATTTTCAAAATTATTTCATTAATAAAGTTTAACGTATTATACATTTGTAAAATAACAAATATTTTTTTTCAGAGTTGTAATAAATAATTTTACCCTGTTAAATAATTACAAATTTTCATATTTAATATTATTTAAAGTTTACAACTTTAATTTTTGCTCTTCATTATTTAATTAGCAATACTACATAAGTACTTAACGATTTTTTTACATTAATTTGTAATATGCTTGCATTTAAAGAAATAGTTATTTTCAATACTAGTGCGAGGATTTGATTTTCCCCTCGTGTGACTGTTTGCACCCGAGCGAAGCGAGGGTTAAAAGGTCACACGAGGAGAAAATCAACTTCTCACACAAGTGTCGAACCGTATTTTTTGACACGACATGCGAGAAGTGAGATTTTTGCACGCATCGTTTAACGCAGCGTGCGAGAAATCGAACTTCTCGCACGGAGTGTCAAAAAAGTGATTTTATCCTCGTGGTGGACGTTTGCGCCCGAGCGAAACAAGGGTGAAAAGGCCACACGAAGATACAACCACTTTCTCACTCGTGTATCAAACATTATTTTTTGACACGACGTGTGACAAGCTTAATCTAGGGCATCTTTTTTTATTAGAGCGTGTGCAAAATCGAACTTTGCGCACGGAGTGTAAAAAAAAATTATTTATTTCAGATACAAGTGTATATTTTGCACAATAATGATCAATCCTAAGAATGTTTTAACGCTATTAGGAAAAGCTTTCAATGATTCTCGATTTGACATTCAATCAATTATTACTAAAGAAGAAAAACAGTTTTCGTTAGAGCTTGAAACTTTAATTAAAGATGCAATAAATGATAATTTATTTATAGAAACATATGATACGTTAAATTTTGATGAAGAAAGTGTCATTTCTGATGCTTGTGCTATAGAAGAAGAATTTGAAGATGATTATAATGTAATAAATAATTTAGAAAGTAGCAAAAAAGTTTTGGTACCAATAGATCTAGATTATAAAACCAATGCTGTTAATTTTTGGCGTTCTGGAAGTAAAGGACGTCTTAAACTAACTACAGTTAAACATAGGTTTAGAAAAGTCAATAATGTTAAGACATTATATAGATGGGAGAAACAAATTTCTCAAGGGGGAACTAGACTTGACAAATTATTGAAAATTTCTGAATATGTGCTAGAACAATTTCAAAATGCGCGAGAAAAATCTCTACCAGTTCATGATTTAGATATAAAGAGATGGGCTATTAAATCTAGAGATGATGTTGGTCTATCAAATGAATTATTTACAGCATCTTCAAAGTGGAGTTATAAATTTAAACAGCAGCATCGAATTGTATCAAGGAAAATTAATAAATTCGTCACTACATCTAGTTTGAAAAATAAAGTAGCATTATCTGAAGAGACTTCGCGATTCACGGATAAAGTTAAATTTGAAATTTCACAAATAGGAAGAGATAATGTATATAATACTGATCAGTCGGGTTTTAATCTGGAAATGCGTGCAGGGCGTACATTGTCTTTCAAGGGAACTTCGAAAATTGAATCATTGGCGCAATCTTTAAATTCGCTTACTCATAGTTACACGATTCAACCTTTTGTATCTGCAAGTGGAGTTTTAAAATCCGCTTTAGTTATAGTAAGACAAGAAAAAAACGGTTATTTCGGACCATTGGTAGAAAAAAATTTATACAAAGCAGAAAATATTATTGTGTTTGCTTCAATATCTGGAAAGTTAACTTCAAACTTAATAATTAAATGGCATGAAGAAGCTTTTCTACCTAATGTTGGAGAAACTTCTGTTTTGTGTTTAGATTCTTGGTCAGGACAAACTGAAAAAAAATTTCAAGATGTAATTGTTTGTAATAAGCAAGTGAAAATATTGACAATTCCGGCTGGTACAACAGGAATGATACAACCATTCGATGTATACACCTTTAGACCATGGAAAAATTTTTTGAGGTGTTTTTCAGATTTAATTATTTTAAATAGTTATGACATTAATTTACATTTGCGAAATAACATACTGAAACTTCAATCTCTCATTCATAATCAATTTTCTTCACCTAGATTCGTTAATATGTTTCAGTATGCTTGGAATAAAAGTGGATATGTAGAAAAACCGCCACATTTTGAAACTCCAGTAGATTACTGTTTTAAAAATTGCGATGAATCTTGTCAACTATGCAGTAGTATTGCTATTATTAGGTGCGCTTGGTGTACTAAAGCTCTATGTATCGATCATTTCTTTGACCCAAGCAATAGAAGTAATCCGCATTATTGTAAATAATAAAAATACATATTAATTATAAATAAATTATACTATAAATTAGATAACTCATAGTTTTTATATTTTTATTCTCATAACTTTTTTCATTCTCTGATATTCATTTCAGGAAAAATACTAATAAGTTTTTAGTTACCATAGATACATTAATATTACTGTAGAGAAAATAAAAAGTTATTATTTTTTTTATTTAATGTAAAGAAAATTAAAAAATTATTATTATTTTATTTATCAAAATGCGCCTAAAACTATTTTTTTTTATTTCTTGTTTTCACTTTACGGTACCACCATCTCTCTTTTTTACTCTCTAACATGTGCACTACTATTTTTGACCTAGGAATTGTAAAAAATGGGAAATTTTACATACATATAGAATTTTTTTTTGTATTAGGTCGAAGTAACCTTATAAGATCATGTAATGGTCAATAAAATCCTTTTTATTGGAAATCTAGTGAAAATCGACCTCTAGAGAAGATGCATCATTTAAAGAAGGCGAAAATCGTCTTCAACGTTAAGTTGAAAGTCATTTTTACTTTTCATTCTTCAAATCATAAAACCTTTGTAGAGGTCGAGTTCCAGTAGACTACAATAGAAAGAATGATAGTGACCATTCAATGATCTTATAAGGTCATTATGATAAAAAAGGGGATCCTATTTAAAATGTCAGATTTTGATCTTCAAATATCCTTGAAAATTGTTTTTCGGTCAAATTGCAGATCATTTTCAGATTGTCCTTCTTGAACCGTTCAACTTTGGTGAAAGGCAGATTTCGCCTTTGAACCATGCCTTTGAAGCAATTTGCGTGAATAGATTTAATAGGCCTGCCTTGTATATAAAAATTCACAATTGGCTATCCACAACCTTAAAACTCTTTATGGGCACCTAAAAACATAAAGGTGTCTCATATTTTTCGGTATAAAAACCGTGTGCAAAGCTTCCTCAAATTTTCTCGGTCAGTAATAATTTAAAACTCTTTTTTAATGATTTGTGATTGTATGAGTGCCGAAGGATTCCCTGCATTCAGGCGTTTCAATAGCACTTTTCATACACTTCGATCTCTTAGCCAAAAGGCCGAAAAGCGATGCTGCTGTCTCGCTTGTAGGCTCTTATATGCCCTGGAAAACGTTTTTTCACGTGTGGGATTGTTTACGCCGCCTAGTGGTTACGAGCGGTAGACGCGAGGTGGTCCGGTGCGCCTGCGCAGTGGCACTGAGCTGACCTGTGGCGCGGACGTTTAAACGGTTAGAGAGCTCTCCTTAATATTTTCTACAGTATTCCATCAAATAAATTTAATATAATATAATAAATTAAATATCTATTAAACTAATTAAGCATATTCATCATTTTTAATGCTTCGGTAAAAAAATTCAATATAGACAGAATTTTCTGGTGGATGAGAAAAATATGTCATTATTACCTTATATTAATTATAATATTCAATTGTTTATTACAAAATTATCAATAATATTATTTGCTTAGGAAAGTCACATTTATTAATTTGGTATGAATGTTTGAGAATTACACGGTCTATGGCGTAGTACCGAGTGAAAGACGCAAATTGGGTCTAGCATTCACTTAAGGAGGTTCAGGGGTTTTGATTGACGTCGGCATAAAGAAGTTTTTACAATGATTTTTACACATTCCATGATACAAGCAGCGACATACATTGAAGGTAGAGGTGTTAAGATGATGAAAAAATTTTTTTTAAAGACATTTAATTATTATTAAAACTTGGTAGCGACACCTAGAAGAAAAGTGGATAAAACACACACACACACACACACACACACACACACACACGCACGGACGTACCCACGCACGCACACACACACACCCACCCACGTTTTCGAGTCTGCAATCAGGGATGAACCACTAATAACTTTCCACCAGGCATGCGAAAAAATTGTTTTCCTCCGGCAGGGCCGAAAGTACCACATTCCCTCCCGACGCATAAACGGGAATGTGGCATTTTCGGTCTCGGCGGGAGGAAAAATAGTATACGCTTCACGGGAGTAAAATTGGCCAGCCCACATCTCGTGTTTGCCAATTTACACGAGATATGGACTGTCCAAGTTTTTTTCTCCCTAGGTGCGTAATATACTATTATTGCCCTCGGGAGCAATGAGGGTTATGAACGTCCGCGTACTGCTGCCTTCGCTTCGCTCGGGCATCAAATCCCTCGCGGGCGTGCATAGCCTACTTTACTCCCTAGGTGCATAATCTACTATTTATGCATTCAAAATTTCGTTTGAATTCATTCAAGTTCGTCGTGCCCCACTCTCCCCTAGTACCTTATAGCTTATACAAAATCCTAAAACTTTCTCATGTAGTGTTTTCAGCGAAAACCTTCTCCTGACGAGTTATTCAAACAATTCAATGTTAGTTACTAGTTGGATGCCTTTAACTAAGAACTAAAAGTTATTAATTGGACCATCTAAGAACTAGAAGTTATTAGTTCTATGTTGTTCAACTAAGAACTAAAAGTTATTAGTTAAACACCGAGTACCTAATAACTAAATTTTTGTTATTAATTAGATGCTCGTTCAGTTAAGAATTAAACTTTAGTTGTTAGTTGAACGGGGATATAATTAATAACTAAAATTTAGTTTAATTTTCGCAACCGTGGTCAAGAGGCCGGAGCAACTGCCTAGAGCAGGAAGGGTGTCAGGCGGACACATACTCGTCGCTCTGCCGCTCATCGTGCGCTCTTCAGCTCGATCCTGAGTTTCCGCCTACATCAAAGTGTGCCAGGCCTGTGCTCATGTACTTCATGATCTAGCGAAGTACATGGATCAATCGCGACAGAGTAAGTAAAAGACAACGACATCCGATGATCGGCGGCAAGCAGCCATGTCGATCGGTTTGAGGACGGCCGCAATGGCAGTTTCAATCTACGCACAAAGCTGAGCAGTTCGTGGTCTATATAGGTATTCTTTTTTGAATCTCTACAGTAAGAGCAACGATGGCAAGAAATATATTCCTATCTTTAAAAAGTGATGGATCTGTTATGATATCAATTTATTCGTGATTTGGTTGGTGGGAGTAATGGGCTGCTAGGTTACAAAAACAAAAGTGGTGCGAAGTTAAGCTAAAATTACGGTGCGCGAAGCGCGCTTAGAGGTGGCTAGTGTTAGTAAAGAAAAGAATTATTCATTTTAATTATTCAATTATTTAATCTAATTTATTTATAATAAAATTACAAGATTTATGAAATATATAAGAGTCTCGATATTTTCTCTTATAGTCAATATCAAAGCTAGACATTTTTTCAATAAGACTATAAAATTCGAATTAAAAACCGCGTTCAAAAATAATTCCCATTGAATTCAAATCTTGCTAATTGCACACAGTAAACCTTTATGACTTGCTTATTAGAGAGCTTAAAAGTACTTTTGAAACGACGAGCAGCGAGAAATTCTCCTTCCTTGCTCTATTTAACGATCGATACTTGAAAAAAGAACTCGTGCAGTAAACCCGCGCACCCACGCAAACGAAAATTCATCACCGGCAAATCCTGTCAAGTGTGTAAAAGCGCTTATCCCTGCCGTCCTTGCAGCTAAATTTTTAATTCGTTACAACGCGTCGCGAATTTTCTCGACGAGTTAGTCGACCGCTAGTCTTTGAGCGAATGTTTCCCCATCCCCGCCCGTCGTTTCGTCTTTGCGAAGGCTAGCTTATTTTTCTCTCTCGCTCGCTCTCTCTCCCCCTAATGCACACGCGCATTAGCGAGTTGCCACCACCGACGCGTTTTACGAGGGAAGGATGTGGGGGGGGGGGGGGGGGGGGGAAAATTATAATTTCTTCCTTGAAGCAGTCGGCGTCGGAATTTATTGTCACGCGGTGTGTTGCCTGCTTTATGGAAATTATTCTCCTCGTACGAGTGAAACAAGCTTCGAGTCGTCGGCATCATTTTTTTACCACCCGAGCGATTATTTTTTTCTCCTTTTACGCGCGCTAGCGTTCTTTACACTCGATTCCTTTATGGCAGGCTGTTTTTGTGCCGTCGTTGGGAAAAAACGATGTCTTTATTTTTATGATACGCGGTGTAAGAGCTTGGCTCGAAACGGCCTGCGAGTAAAATGTGTAAAATAGATTTTGAAAAAGTTTTAACTAATAATTATGCAAATGATCTAATATTATATTAAATTGTACAAATTGTGAAGCCATTCGGAAATATATTAGTCTTTTTTTGTCATTGTTTTCTTTAAAATGATATATTTTTTGGATGACTTGCGATGAAAAAACGTTCATTCTATGCAATTTGTATTAAATATATAATCGGTTTTCGATAGTGTATTAAATACATGCTTTATTTTAAATGTACTTTAACGGTTCTATATTTTGAATTTGAGTATTAACTGAATTGTATTTTCAATGAAATATTTTCGTTTACCTATATATTTTTTTATCCCCTTTGAAAGATCAATTAAACTCTGCGAATTTCAAATATGCGCAAATTGAGTTTAATTTTCTAAAACGTTGATTATATTGATTCTATTTAATCTCCAAATATTTGATTTTGCTTTTCAAGTTAGCGCAAAAGTACCTCGCATTCTAGCTGAATAAACGAATATATGTATAGAATATATAGGATCAAGTAAAAACTTTTAAATTAATTAAAAGTGTAAACGATATCGAAATCTAGTTTGTGTAAGCTTTGTTTCTATAAACAATTATAATGTACAGAAAAACTTATTAATGAAAAAATGGGTCAAATATGAAAAATATTCTAATTTCCACTCACATCTGGAATTCAGTCATCTACCCGTTTCGAAATTTTCATTCTCATGACTGCAAAAAGTCCTTGCAAAAAGGTGCCTTATGAAAATTCCGCGCCGAAGCTAATAACCGGGCGCGTGCACGCGCCTTCAAAAATACATTATTCAAACACATCAGGCGGGCGGCGCGCGGAATCCTCGATAATTCAAGTCCAGTTTATTAAGCGATTTGTCATGTCACACGCGCCTCTCTCTCCCCTCGCTCTCTCTTCCTTGATATTATGAAAATAATTTCGGCCGTCTCTCCCCACCTTTGCAGACCAATAATACCCGTGGACTTCCACTCCCACCGATCGGATCTCATAAGGCGCGCAACTTTGACAATCCGTAATGGGAGCGAACGGAAATTGATGATCGAAATAGCGCTGCAACTCCGATAAAAAGCGCCATTAAGCGCCTCTGGCATCTGGCGAAATCAATCTCGGCGTCTCGTGTGTATATACATATACATATATGTATATACCTATGGACTAAATTGCGCGAGCAGAGCGCGCTCGGCGAAAAGCCTAGATCTCGCGGATCGATGCGCCTTATCCAATTAAACTTCGTTGCGGAAGTTTGACATAACTCAAAGTAACGAACTTACCGGCGCCGGCGCGGAAGAGGATTTAGGGAGAGGAAGAAGAAGATTCGATGGAGAGAGGGAGAGAGAAGAGGAGGGAGGGCGAAGGAGGGAACGAGACGCGGTGGCGGCGACGCGAGTATACCAGCGAGTGTGTCGCGCGAGCTCGAATCTTACAAATCTGTTTCCGCATTCACGGCAACGCGCGCTACGGCGAGTTTCGTGGAGAAAGATAAGTGAGCCATAAATATGAGGAGAGGAGTGATTTATAAGATAGCGATACTGCACTAATAGGCGAAATTCATAATTAAATGATTGAAGTATTTAATTTGCGGAAGATTAATGGCAGTTATCATTGAATTAAAGAATAATTAATTCATTTATATTTATAATTTTCTGTGTGCCACAATTTACGAATTTGTTTCCTCCTAGAAGAATTTTTGTAAATAGGTTATATTCTAAAAATAAAGAGATATCTTGATAAAAAAATGTTATAGCTTATATAGAGATCTATGATTCGTTAATTTTTAAGTATATTAATTGCTCTTGATTCTTTCTGGAGACAATAAATAATTAGTAAAAAAATCGAATTTCCTTGGTTTTCGATAACTGGAGTAAAAATTGATTAAATCGCTTTGAAATTTTACGGAGAGGTAAGTAGAGTTTACATATCAATTGGATGAGTACAATCTAGAAAAAGATTTATTCATAAATATTAGAGATGTTTGAGGTATACTTTTTATCATAGTTTTTTTCAAACTGTCATTTCTCAAAAAAGGCTCTATGTATTGACTTGATAGGGAATCTAATATATGCAGTAGAGGCAATACACGTGTGAAATCTTATTAAAATCCTAGAACGTTTTTTTTTAAAAGGTCGTTGCCAATTCATTAGTATGTGGTTTCCTCAAACTTGGACTCGAATCAATGGTATCGTTTCTGACTGATAAGTGCTCAGTGTTCAATGTTCTGTTCGAGTTTACCCAACTGGTTACTGCGCATCTAGGTTGTTTCATAAACCACAACTAACAAACAGTAATAAAATGGTTTACATATTATCTAGTCATTTGTTGTTTAATTTAATTAATCAAAGTTATTAAAGTGAATAAATTTCTAACTGCTATAAAAGCTATACTAGCTTTGAATTTTAATTAATCGTTTCAATAAGTTTAACTTTCTTTGAATTGTTCATTTTACAAAAGTTTCAAATTGTAATTAAATTTATTTTTGGATAACATTTATAAAGTTATATTTACAGGGACAAAAAAGTATTTCTTATGACTTTAATATAACAAATATAATGTTAATGAGAATAGCAGAAATTATGCACAAAGTAAGTTACCAAAAACAATCCTGTAATTACAGAGAAATATCAAGATAATGATTCTTGGCATGGAATAATTATTGCAAGAACAAAGCGACAATAAAAAAGGGTTGGTGGGATTTAAAAAAGGTATTTATTTATAATTCTTATATTCGCAACTCTCGAGCCCATTATTAAATAAAATATATGAAATTTCAGCCATGTCCCATAAAAATTCATCTAATGGTTCAAAAGGAAAGTTATCACAAAGACAAAATACTAACAATGTTATATCTCTGCAAAAAATTGGTCTAAGAACGTCTACCCCTACATTATCAGAAATCATATCTATTTATGATGTATCGTTTCTGCGCAATTTTTCTTTTTTTTTTTAGGTAATTTGGTCTATAAAAGCTCAAAGGCGTAAGACTTTAAGCTTGAACAAGCCATACGCTAATGAATTGGCAGTGGTCTTTTTATTTGTTATTTTTATTAAAATTCCTTGATTGATTTTTTTTTATTTAAAATCCTAGTAAAAATATTGTTTAAATTTATCAAGTTAAACTTTAAAAAATATTTCGAGAATTCAAAGATAATCAATTTTACAAACTGCTAATACTTTTTTAAACTCCCTAACATGTTCATTGATTTCAATCCCATTCCAACTGCTACACCCCTGGTAGAAATTGTCTCTATCGGAAATGGCCATGAAAATAATAAATAAAAACAACCTTAAAATATTTGTAGTAGATTTTCTCTATAATTTTATCATGTATTTAAAAACAAATATTAAAAAACAAATATTAAAAAAAATAGAAAATGTAAACACGAATTATTGGTATTTAAGTTCTTTGCAGTACTGTTTCAGGGAATACAAACGAAAACAATGATTTTTCCGTTTGATTCTGTCTCTCTCACTCCTTGCCATTATAGAAAGCATCTTATTAGCCATTTCCTGACTAAAAAAACTGGCCAACTTTAATATCCTTTAAATACTCATAAATCGGCTAATGTAAATTTGTGAAAAAACTTATACTATTATTCTGTTTATTAAATGGCGAATATGATCGGAAAAATCATTTCATCGATGGATAGAAATAGCCAAGAAAAGTGTCTAGTTTTCAACGATTATTGGGGAAACTAGCTATTTATTAGGTAAATAATGGAATCGATTTGCACCAGGGACCCACTATTTTTAACGCAAACATATTGCCAGTTCTCTCACAAGGTGCATTAACCGTATCAGACACGCTTAGCGCTCATCAATCGCAATCGAAAACGTGCCAGCGCACGTAATCGACCCTCCGCGGGCTACACTCCTAAATCCACTATTCCACTTCTGACTTTCAAGCTGCCCTCTGCTACCGCTCTACGCATACCCGCCCGCTCTTCGCTCGGTCACACTCGCGCAGATATATGTAGTGTCCAGTGCTCGCGCTATTTGTCTGTTTTACAAGCCCTCGATTCTGCACCTCTACGCATATACGCACGGCCATAACCCTCCCTGCTAATGCAGATCATCTGGTCTAACTGCGCGCATGCGTCTCTGCGTGTAAATCATAGCGCCGCGTCGTTAAACCGCGTACACGCCGGCCGACACGCGTATAACGCGGAAGGACGCGCCGCAGGATAGCGATGTGCGGGGGGGGGGGGGGGGGTAGCAGAAGGGGATCGATTCGGCCTAATTAATTATGGCGCGACCGCGACAAGTTTTAAGGCCGTGTTAGCCCTTAAGCGCTCCAACTGCGTGCGCCGTTTCGTGGATTGCGAAGCGCGGCTAGTGTGCGGTGGAATTGTGCACTAGGCTGCTTTTTGGCGCGTGTATATATCGAGTGCGCGGTGGGAATTAACTTCGGACGGCGAACAGTCGTTGTTCTAGATTTAATGCTTATAATTGTATTAAGAGACAGTCAAAGTATTTTTATTTCTTTTTATGGCCGTGTATTCAATATCTAAGCAAGGACCTTATATGAATATATAGAAATTCATTAATTATCGTAAAATCAACTCCTATTTATGTATAAAACGTGTTTTATACTTTCAAATTGAAGGCAAATGATATTGAGAACATAAGAAAATATATACTTGTCTACTATAATTTTCGAAACTAGTTAAAGTGAGACGAAGTTAAAGTGAGACGAAGTTAAAGTTTAGGCATAGAATAGGCAACAAAAATTTAGTTTTTGAACAATTGTTTTTTATTTAATTTGGCATAATTTTATTTCGCACTGTTTGTCAATAGATATTTAAATTAAGAATATTTTGAAATTTATAGAAAATAAAAATAAAAATGAAATTTAATGCATACAGTATTTTTAATTATAAATTTCACACTACTATCAGTATCTATATACAGTTAATCAATCAGTATTTAAACAATTTATTATACAATGTTTAATTTATTCGGAAATTCTGTGTTTTGTTTACAAACAACGAAGAATGGATTGATCAAAATATTTCATGAATTCTCCTATATTCAATTTATATCTTGATGTACTTTTTCAACAAAAAAGAAAAAATTTTTAAATTCTTTTAAAACGTTGAATATAATCAGTATGGTATGCGTACGTTTGGTGTAACAAAAGAAATTGTTTTTTTATAGAGATATATCTAACTAATACTAAAATGTACTTTTACAATATGGATCCTCTATTTCTATATCCATTACATTATATTAGCTCATGCATTATATATATAGTTGATTAAAAATGAAAATTTATTTCAAATGCAAATCATATATACGTATTACAACTATTACTCAATTTTCAGTAGTACACTCTACCTTCGGTCAGCCGCGATTGTGGCCTCTCCTCCTCTTTACTCACAGCTCGCCGGCGCCACGGCAAACACCTACACAATAACAACTTACACTGTCGACGACGACGACGAGGCACATCTTCGAAAGCGTCTTTGCTATCTAAACGGCACTCGAGCTACATACGCGCCTACGCATATACCAACGTGTACACGCGCGAGTGCACTTAACGCGTACTAAATAACAGGCGCGCTCTCACCGGCTAATGGGCTCGCGTAGCGCGCGCAAGAGAGGGAGAGAGAAAGAAAAAACGCAATTACGTTATCGCAAAATGCAATTTATTGCAGCTTTGATGTTGCCGCGGGAGCGATAAAGAGAGACGTTTTTTTCGCACGGCGGCGGCGATCGTGATATTTCGATATTAATTTTAACAATGAAAAAAGCCGCGTGAGAGGGCATGTTTTTTTTTTTTGCCTGCGGTGGCCGCTCTTTATGAATCGCGGTAAATTACACGAGTGGTGGGGTGCGGTGCGAGTGCGCAGGATGGAAATTAATAACGGCAAGTGCACGCGCGTGGACGGAGGTTGGAATCATGCGCGATGCAGTGGGTTTATTAAGACTTTTGCAAATGAATGGTTTTCTTTGCTGTTTGTTTAATGTTTGCACTCCTGCTTTGTGGTCAAGTGCGAATGAATGTGTTGACAAAATTAATTTTTATGCTTTCACTGATATGATAACTTGATTGCAAGAATAAATATACGGAAAAAAATCGTTTTAATCTTTTTCAGTAAATAAAGAGTGTGCAAAGCACGCAAAATGTTGACTTAGCAAAATGGGTTTTCGTTAATTTCACTCGATATTATAATTTTATTTTAATTACAATTTACACACACTTTTTTATATTGCATATTTAAAATTAATAAATACTTAAAAACACGATTGTAGACATGTCATGTAGTCTACGGGCTACTCGCAGTGTAAATCCATTTGAGCAGGGGCAGGGGAGGTGAAATCGATTCCATTTTGTGTTGAAATCGATTTGATATATATATATATATATATATATATATATATATATATATATATATATATATATATATATATATATATAAAATCATTGAAATCGCTACAAATTACTAATAACGCTATTACAGAAGACAAAACTGTCTTTACAGACACCGGCGACCTTTGAATCGTAACTCCTTCAAAAAATAGTCTGGATATTCTACAGACTGCTTGCAAAAGGACAAAATACCAGCATACACGTGTTAGTTTCTTTTTTTATATACGCAAAAGTAAAAGAAGAAGAAACGTTTTAAATTTGAAAATATATTTATTAGAAATCAATTTTCAAGCTGTTATATAGGATAAATAAAATGTATATTACATATTGTTTTAAATTTAAATAACCATGTATATAAATATATTTGGTATATAGGTAATAAGAGGTAATGATTGGATTTATTTATATTACCATTAATTTTATACAACCATAATATCATCAACATGTCATGACATCGCGACGTTAGCTCCGTGGTTGAGCGTGAGACTATATCAAACCGCGAGTCTGTGGGTTCGCGTCTTCACATTTTATGATTTATTTTCGTTTGTACGTAACAGTACTTATAATAATACATAACATTTTTACTTTCTTTCTATTATCTTGCATAAACTATAATTTCATTCTCGTTACATTTGTTCTCATTACATTTTTAACGCAAAATTAATACTTTTGTTTTTTTATATTGGTGTAATAAATTGGGGTTTAAGTCATTTTCGTTACTTCAAAGTGACATCAAAAACATGAAAGCATTCATTTTGCCAAAAAGTATTGCAAAGTCTCAATAGAAGACTGCTATTTGTTTAAAATAGTAGAAAAAATTGCAAATGTTAAGTGCGATAAATATTTACTATAGTATAGAGCGTACTACCTGCGGGTTACGTATTTGTTCAAACTTTGGGATATGTTATAGGAACCCAAAATACCATAAATTATTCAGTTTAGATAGATCCTCTATAGCATATCAAATATACAACTTTATTGGAAATTGATATTTTGTAACTCCGAGAAAAGAAAATGAAAGCTCGATTTTTCAACTTTTATCTTGTGTACTCGATATTTGAATAATTTTGTTGGTAATTGATATTATTGAATTCCGAGAAAAGCCAATGAAAGCTCGATTTTGTTATTTTTATCTTGTTGACTTGATATTTCATAACTTTTTTGGTAATTAATATTACTGAATTCTGAAAAAAGCAATCAAAAGCTCTACTTTTATCATGTACATTCTATAATAGTATGTAATATTTATATCGCCACCTAAAGTAAATAATAAAAACATTTTTACTAGAATAAAGCCTTACAAAAGAATTCTAAAAATTTCTGCAAAAAATTATTAAAATAAAATAAACTTAAAATCGTAACAATTTTATATATATAATCAATTTAAATTGAATCCATTGTGATTCTTGAAATCACTTGAAATCGTCATGAAATCGAGTTACTTTTGCCATCACTCACACACAATGTTCTCAAGTGAGTAGCCCCTCCTACAAAGACCTTTTCTAATATACCTATAACTCAATGGAAGCTTTCTTCAGAATCTAGATATTACCAAAGTAACATTAACGAATGCAGACGATGCTAAATAATTTGAATACATCTTAATTTAATTTCAAAAGAAAACATTTATTAGATTTAATTTATTGTAGTACCATTTTGTGGAGTTTAATAGATGCAACGTAATTGATCCTGATAACTATTTTATTTTCTATGTATATCCAAACGAAGTATAGTTTGATTTACAACTTTCAAATCTATAAAAAATTACAAGGAAAATGGTATCGAAACTTTTTATCACCTAAATATCCAACTTCACAGCATAATTTTCCAAATATTCGGTCAAACTTCCATAAAACCTCGCGTGAGCCGTTGTCAAAAAAAGTTTTTACAACTTTTCTCCTCTCTCGTTTTAGCGCTAAAAAATTTCATTTAACAATCACTCATAAAATCAATATTCCGGACGAGAAAAAAAATTTGTCGAACAAACTCAAAAACAGCGCGTTACCATTCCCGCTCATCAATCACGCACATCGCGTTCGACGAAACAAACCCAACCGGCCAAAAACATTCTCGCTCGTTCCATCCACAACAGCCACACACACACACACACACTCTCTCTCACTTTCCGAACGACGCACCCTTGCCGATTTTAAATGATCGACCGGCATATACGCGCGACATCCGATAGGCCGCGCGTAGCATACGCTTTACGAGCGGTCGCGCACGCACGCGACATACATACCCTTGTAGTTTACGTCACATGTAACCGTGCGCGCATGCGGCCCTTAATACGGCCGCGCGAGACAGAGCGTCGCGTTAACGGGATTTTCGGGGACGTGCGACATGTTCGTCCTGCGTTGCCGATGAATAAAATAATGAACGCGTCGCGGACGCGCGTATAGGTAGTCCGTTAATGGGAAGTCGTTGTCGTGCGTTACGTGAACGAATGTCGATCGATGTTTCGCGCTGAACTTCGCTTTTTACGTGTATTTAGCGGGATGGGGATGGGGGTTGGGTGGAATTGGGGGTGGGAGAGATGTTGAATTTATGTCTTTCTTGCTAGAGGAATTAATTGTTATTGAAGACCAAGCGCTTATGCAAGGGGCTGCAGTTGTTGTGTGCCGCAACGATGGTTAATTAGGATAATTGGTATCTATTACCGGTGACCATCTGCTCGTTAATATTCAAATGTTCCGGGGATGGCTAAGATGATTACTGCTATTAGTAGCGGATAAATCAGCAATGCATGTAAATCCGTGCATTACATCATTAAATATTTGATTATCCCGATACGATGGAACGATTGAAGCTTGTATACGAAATAACCAAAGGGAAATTACAATATTTCATCAGATTAAATGTACTTTTATTTGAACCGCGTTTATTTTTTAATGAAGTTTTACTTATTTATATAAGGTTCAGATTTAATATGTTAATTCAGTGAATAATATATCACGGACGATGAATATTTAAATTACCTTCACTCTTTCATAAAGTTATTACGTATTCAGCGACAAAAGGAAAATTTAAATTAACATTAAAAGGAAGGATATTACCATAGATTCTCCAAATCCACTGAATTGTTTGCTTCGCAAATATAATAAAATTCCAAGACCATTTAATAATACTTCTTTTTACAAGCGGATTGCCCAACGATATGGCGCTCCTCGCAATGTTGTGTGTCACATTTAATCATCGTCCACCGCGGACGAATGAAACACCACATCAGACAAACAAAAAAGCTCACACTTCGCCTATATATACACATACACACAATTATAACGACATAAATCCCACTATTTCTGGACAACGGCGACACGAAAGCCCCCGCCTACGCGATGCTTATTTATCGAAGTTTATTAGGTCGACGATCCATTTACGCGTTCACATTCACGTCACACCTCGCGGCTATCGTAAAAACGCCGTTCGCACTGCTGTCCCCGCACATGCACGCACTCATATGCCTATACATACGCGAAGCACGTGTATAAATCGAGACAAAGCCGCATCCGATTTCCTCTGCAGAAACTTTCGCAATATTAATCATCCCCCGCGCCGCCAATGTACATACATATCCTCGTTTCCTGGCTGCGCGCGCGAAGAAAGCGTCGCTGCTCCCGCCGCCGTGATCGTCGAAGTTCGATATTGCGCGCGGGGAAGAAGAACTACGCGCAACCTACCCGCACTTTGAGCGTAATTCAAGCGGAATGCGGCGTGCACACGCGCACCGGTGTAGATTCCGCGCGAGCGAAAAGTTCGCGTGCGCGACTCTCGGAATGCCATTTAATCGATTCAGCGACCCGTTCCTTAACTCGGAGGAGAGGGAGAAAGAGAGAGTTTTGCAGAGGGGGGAGAAGGATTTCGCTCTCGCGATGGGAAGTTTGACGCAGAAATTACGTTATCGTCGCCCGCGCGCGAGTACAAGAGAGAGCAGCTGCCGTACGCGCTGTCGTTGTTGGAGTTCCTTCTTTTTTCTCGCAAGACTTCGTTTAAATTCATATTAACGCCAGTAGGAGATAATCGAGCACGCGAGCGAGTGGCCGCGTGGAGCTGTATATACCATGGCGAAGTTCCACGACTTCGCGGAGATATTAGAGAGCGCTTGAGAGATGGCTTTTTAAAGAGATGTGACGGAGGGGTGCGCAGTTTTTTTTAACTTTGTCGATGACAACGCTGGGGAGGAAGTTCACTTCGGTCTAGTAAATATTTACACGTTACACCGTGTAAGTGTTGTTTTGTGCTGTTAATTTGCAGCTTTTGATTGATTGGCTTCTGAAGGGGTAAGGGACATTTTTTAATTATAAATTTAATTGATCGGCTCATTAATATAGATGTATTGGGAGATGAATTATTTATTTACGGAATTATTATGTGGGATTTAATTATACGATGCAGGAGCTAGAATGGAGATTGATCTAATGGTAAAATTATGTGTATACATTGAACTGGAGTAATAGAGTCAATGAAATTACTTTATGTATGTTTGCTAGCTGCTATAATTAATTTTAATATTTATATTATAATATATGAACTTATATTTTTATATATTTTTGAAATAGTAATAAAAATGCGTTTAAATTTATCTATATATACTGTTATATTCTCTAAAGTTGAATTAGTGAAAATTGCTCCACCATTTCAATTAGTAGAAATAACTACTAATTTATTAGTGAATATTCACTATTTCATTAGTGGCTTTTTAAAAACTACTAATTAAATTAGTAAAAACTACTAATCAAAATAGTAGTTTTAATAAACTACTAAATGAAATAGTGAATATTCACTAATAAATTAGAAGTTTTTTCTACTAATTGAAATGGTGGAGCAATTTTCACTAATTCAACTTTAGAGAGTAAGTAGAAGTAAAAAAACTCATACTTAAAAGAAAAAGAAAAAATGGTATGATTACTCATATAAGTATCCCTTTTATAAGACATTCTTGATTCATTTTCTTTACACCTTTTGAGATGAGTTTTGGAACAATTTTATTATCTCTGTGCGTCAGTTTTAAAAATAATGAATAACAATACATAAGTGTGGCGATGAAGAAAGTTAACTGTAAGACTGTACTTGGCGAGACAGGGGAGATCATGATTGCCAAGGTTATTACTCTGGTGGAAATTTGTCTATCTGAAATGGCCAACAATCTCAATAAATAGGTAGAAAAAATGGCTAGTTAATAGGCCCCGGTGAAACGCTTTTTCTCCCATTATTCGCACATTTAATAGATTGGACATAACCTCCAAATTTTCGTTTTAAGTTTACTTAAAGAATTGAGGTTAAATTGGACAGTATTCAGCTGTAACTAATAGCTTACTAAAATATAAACAATATGAGCAGACAGAAAAACCATTTACCATTTTAGTAGTCCTTTTGAAGATATTACATAGAATGTATTTATTGCCATTAGATTCTGTCTCTCTCACTCCTTGTCATAACAACAGGCCTTCTACTAGCCATTTCCGGACTAAAAAACTGATCAGTTTTAATACCTTTAAAATACTCAAGAACAAGTTTGTGTTTGTCTTCGCAAAACTCGTTCTATTTTTCAATCTATTAAATGTTTGAATAATAGGGAAAAACCCGTTTCACCGGGAGCTAGAAACTGGAAAAGGGAAATTCCCATTTTATAGCAAGTTTCTAATATAAATGGCCAGTTAATAGTTAGAAAATGTTTTGGATTTCCACCAGGGTATTATAAGCGATGGCAATGAGATCGATCATTGATTTATATAAAAAGTTATTTGAAAGTGTGATTTAATATAGTAAAATTTTTGAAAAATGATATCTGTGACTTCCAGGAATAACGACTTCACTGCATTTTACGTTTTCGAGAAATCGACGTTTTAAAATTTCTGTCATGACACTTCATATGTCAGATCGAAATGCACGAGATGAGTCATAACAATGTAGACATTTACAAAGGTATCGAATATCTTTCGAACCCCGCTATCAGCTGCTAGAATACATTTTTGTTCTTTGTATGAACAAACAAAACAATGCAGTTAAGTCGTTATTCTGGTAACTATGCAGTTAAGTAGTTTTATGGAAATTGTTCAAATGAGATAAATAGCATAGTTATTTCTATACTTAAAACATAGAATACGAATTCTTTTTTAAATATTCATTCCCGCGTATGCGCCTCCTAAGGGAATGTGCGTAAAGTCAACGGAATTCGGTACCGAATACCGAACGTTACTTACTGTTTATACAGACTCGCCCCATCGCCCGGCAATAAAAGCTGTTGTGTTACCTTCTATTATCTATTGTACTATTGTGCCTTGATCTTTGTTGCTGTAAAAATAGGTCATAATCGTCATTTCTGTTTATTATGTAGATAGAAATCTCAACTCCTTCTTGAAAAATATTGATTTGTAAATAAAGCACATTTAGTTAAGTGGTTTTTCCGGACACAGGTGCAGTTAAGTGGTTATGCACTTAGCTGATATTTACTCATTGAATGCGTTTCAGATTTCTGGTCCAAGTCTAGATGAAAAAGGGTTGTTAGAAGGTATAAATTATAACAAAATGCAGTTAAGTCGTTATTCCTGGAAGTCACAAATATACATTTTGTACATAATAATGATTTTCGAATACAAATTGTACATATAAATATTATGCACTAAGCATTAATGTTTTCACTGAATCTAATTTTGCGTACTTCGGTTAGATTATGTATCGATTATTGATTCTCAATTCATATCATGATGTATACATACTGGATTTCGTATAGTCTTTGTATAAAATATTATACTCTTTTGCGTTCATGTTCATGATAATAAAATAGTAAATTTGCTTGTACAAATAACAAAACCGCTGCCAATTCATTGGCCCGTTGCTTCCTCAAACTTAATTTTGTGATTCCTTTAATTAATTTTTAATAACAAAATTTATAATTTTTGCAACAAATTATGCCATAATTATAATTAAATTTATTTTGAAGATTAAAAAGTAAATATAGATATTTTAATTCTCTTTCGAATGCTACCCATCCGATCCAGATACATTTAGAGCTTATAGCTATTCATATTCTGCATTATCGTGATTTTTCTCAAAAAAATTGACCGTTTAGTTTCGGAGTTATAAGCTTTAAAAAAAAACACGTTTTTGTCAATACCAAGAAAACCGGGATAGCTAGAGAAATTTTTTTTTTTGTAAATTATAGGTTTTTTTACGCTCTTTCGAATGCTAACCATCAGATTTAAATATCTCGATTCTATCATTGAAAAAATGCCAAAAACAATTTTGAGAAAATCGAAAATTCGAAATAAAACAAAAACGAATCGGCCCAATCAAAAAACGAATTTTTGACCCGCCATCATACAAAAAAGAACAAAAAGAATGAGATCTGTCCGGTTAAAATCGATCGAGTAGAAGCTTAGATCCAGGCGTATACACACACACACACACACACACACACACACACACACACACACACACACACACACACACACACACACAGACACACACACACACACACATCCATACAGACATTTTTCAAAAATCATGTATTTTGGTTCCTAACATCTCGAATATCAATTATAACATGTTTTTACAACAACTCAAAAAATTACTATCACAAAGCTTCCTCTAGGAGGAAGCAAAATTCCTCTGAAATAATAACCACAAAAACAAAATATTATGGAACGCAAGGCATGCTTTTTCCCCAGACTTCCGGTCGTAAACCGTATTCTCTTTGTCATCGAAAGTCCTCGATGCGTGTCTTCGGAATTAAACAAAGAAAATTTTGCAATCAAATTCAAAATCGGCCTGCAGATAAACGCGGAGAAAAGGCAAGAGCGATATCGAAGACAGAAGAAGAAAGTAGATATGAGACGATGCCAGCAGCAGTCGCGCAACCTTTGAAGGAACCGAAGAAGACCGCGCGCTGGCCGCCGATAGTTTCCCATTGGGCTGGCGGAGTACCGAAGTAAAATATGAGGTCGGAAGAGGAGGAGTATTCGGAACGGGTAGTTAGAGCCCAAGTCAAACACGAGAGCAAGCGAGAGAGCAAAGATTGCGAATTCTCTCTCTCTCTCTCTCTCTCTCTCTCTCTCTCTCTCTCTCTCTCTCTCTCTCTCTCTCTCTCTCTCTCTCTCTCTCTCTCTCTCTCTCTCTCTCCTACTCGTCCCATGCGACAACGCAGTCGGAGATAGAAAGAAAATAACCCCAGCGAATGGAAAACAAAGAGGGAGGAAAACTACCGGAGAAGAAAGACAGCAGTGGCTGTCGTGGCGGGGGGGGGGGGGGGGGGGGGGGACGGAATCGGAGCGAGCCGAGCTTAGTCCACTCAAATAGATTTCATTTCCTTCGGAGAGCGCGCGTGCGAGAAGCTACCACTGTCTTTCTCTCTTCTCTGTCTTTAAGTTTAAGTTTCGAAGCCTTCGGTAGAAACTTGGTCCTTCGTCGCCTCCGTTACAGCGTCTCCTTTTTTCCCCCGTAATTACGAAATTTCGAATAAATATTCCAAAAGGGACGCGCGCGCGTCGTAAAGTTCTGCCTCAAGTTTTCGTGCTATATGAGGGAGAGGGGGGGGGGCGGAGAAATACGGTACAGTAGAATTTTACTTGTAAAGTGGGAACGTCTATTTTCGTTTGATAAATGAGCTGTCGGCTCGAGTTACGCTCGAATCGTTTACAGGTATGCTCTTTCAACCGGTGGCGAGAGGATAGGTACCTTTTTGTAATTAAATATTTGAGAAATGTTGCGAGAGGTGATTTTAATTATTCGCCCGGTTCGTATTCCCGGAATGCTAGAATATTGCAACGCTATAATTGGACTTCAGGAGCATAATATCCGTGTACGTACGCCTCTATTTATCCACGCTCTTTTTAACAGTGGAGATTGTAATGAGCTTTCATAGTACGATGAAATATTTCATAAGCGTATAAAATGATTTTAATTACTTTTGCAAAGGAAATTTCCGAAATACCTGCTGCACTCGAAATTTTAATTTTATGCATATTTTATTAAAATTTGCCGATTTTTTTAACCATTTTTAAAATACAAAATTTAATAAAAGATTGTATTTGAGATTCTGATTATAAAGTACAATATTTTCAATTTCTTTTAATATATTAAAAAAATGATATGGTAAAATCCCAAAAACATGATATATAATTATAATAACAGTATGAGAAACTGAGTTTATAGATTAGCCTATCATAAAATATTTCTGCAATACAAATAAAAATTGACGTAGACACTTCAATATCTTACTACTTTATAAAACATTCCATGAAAACCAACAATTGCTATATCGATCAATCTTCCTTCCCGCACCAGCTCAAAAATTCAAAGCCCCCGCGTTCAAAATTGAATGGCCGATTGTTGCGTCAAAGCCGCGTCACTCTATATACCTCCGCCCTCCGCACGGCCGCGAGAAGCCCAGCAGCGTCGCTTCAATTTTCCGCGTTGTTATTGCACGGCTATTAACTACTTCCGGCGGCGTCGGCGGCTGCGGCATGGAGCGAGTTCGGGCGCTTCCGCCTCTTTACCCCCACTTTCCATCACCATCTAAGTAATTAACTGCCCTCTCCGGCGGCACTGCTACCGCCGTGCCCAGGGTTTCGCGAGAGAGAGAACGCGGGCGGTTAGTTTGGTTTCGGTTTAATATTGTGGCTGCGTAGCCCCCAAGCGAACTGAGAGAGAGAGAGAGAGAGGGCTGCAGCAACTTAATACACCTACGGGCTCCGCGGGTACGCGCACGGGCACGAGTGTCTGAGAAACACAGACGTTACGTGCCGAATGGGATGCGGGGTAGCTCCCAGCAGTCGAACAAAGAGATCATTGTTGACCCGGGGAATGAAAGTTCGGTTCGGTTTGCAAGCTAGTTTTTGTGGGGGATTGGTTCGGTAATTAACGTACTTATCCCTTTGTTTCGTAATTTAATCAGTTTAGATATCATTTTAATATCTATTCTAAAGTTTTGCGATGATTTATTGAAAAAAAAAAAAAAAAAAAAAACAAATATTTGATGTATATAAATCATCGCCAGGAATGAAAAGGTTCAGTTATAGAAATCTTATTTACTTCTAAAAAAGTTTCAGGAATAGTGAACTTTATTTATTTAAAACAATAAGAATAATTTATAAAAAATAAAAAAAATAAGAAACTTTAATAAAGTTTATCACTTCCCTAGTAGAAAATGAACTATATTTTATAGCTACCGTGTTAATTAAATAAAAGCATTTTTAGCCAAAATCATGATACAAAATTAATATAATTCAATCTAAAAGTTTTGCTGTTACTTAAAATTTATGAAGTGTAAATACCATAATTTATTTCTGATTGGTATATAATTATGAAATAACAAGCAATGTGCGTTTTTAGCCAGAAAATTAACTCAAAAGTAGCTAATTTACAGTTAATATTTCTACCAGGGTTGTCGAAAACAAATTTGTAACGAGTGCTCTATACATATTTATGTTTATAAATAAATAAAAGTATTTTATTTAAGTATTTTTCGGATCGATAGAAATTATTTAATATACTCTCTAAATTTTAATACGTGAAATTTCACTTATTTTATGAGTCAAAACTGTTTCACTTATTCTATAAGTAAAAATTATTTCAGTTGTACTAAATAAGTATAAACTTTTCACTTATTTAATTAGTTAACATTATTATCTGTAAAGTAAAATTACATTCACTCAAGAAGTGGAGATTTAATATACTGCAAGTGAATACCATTATTATATAATTAGTATTAATATTTAAGCAAATTTCTGAAATGATATTACATTATTTTGAAAAATAATAATTTTTTGAGGGAGAGTTATTATATGTATATAATATTTGAATTGAATAAATATACTTATTTCAGTAAGTTGTTTATTAAATTTTCACTATCGCTCAATTTGTTTAGATTAATGTTCGACAAATTAATATTTATAGACGTTACGATATCAGTCGGCGATCTATTATTAACACCATAGGTGTTAATATATCTTTCAACAAACCAAAAAAGTTTTTCAATAATATAGAGTATTCGACGTTAAAAACAAAAGATATTTAAAATAATAAATGAAACGCTGAAATAATATCCATTTTCTTGTAATAATTTCATCGTCGGCTATTACAAAAATGTGTATTCGTGCCGCTTGTATACTTACGAAAAAAAATTTATACAAAAAATGTTGTTCAATAACGAGGTATTCAACGTTAAAAACAAAATATATTTTGAATAACAAGTCAAATAGTATAACAATATCGGACATATTTTTCTCGTAATAATTTCATCGTCGGCTACTACAAAAATATGTTTTCGTACCGCTTATATACTTAGGAAGGAACGTTTCCTTGCTAAAAAATTTATAACGACTGTGTATTATGAACACCATAAATGTATCTTTCCACAAAAAAAAAGTTGTTCAATAACGAGATATTCAACGTTAAAAACAAAATTTATTTTGAATAACAAGTAAAATAGTGTAACAATATCCGACGTATTTTTCTTGTAATAATTCCATTGTCGGCTACTACAAATAGTACATTGTACAACAAGGGGAGAAATGAGGTATTTCTAGCGAGGGCGAGGTGTTCCGCAGGAGTTGGAGTCGAGGGCGCCCGAGACAAATACGGGTGCTGAAAACACCTCACCCGAGTCTGAAATAGCTTCTCTTTCCGTGTTACACACCGTATTTTTTTAACGAAGGCATGATGGGACCTTTTTTACGTGTGTGAGTCGGAGAGAGGATTGGGCATTTCGGGTCGTACACAACGCAGTTAGAAATCAAAATAATTTGAAATGTATGCGCAATTAACTATATAAGGGAGGCAGAAATTTTCATTTCCCACCTGTTCTGGGGTAGAAATGGACATTTCTTACCTGTTTTAGGGTAGAAATATTCATTTCTCACCTGTTTTAGGGTAGAAATGGCCATTTCTCACCTCTTTTAGGGCACAAATGAATAATATTTCTCACCAGTTTTTTATTTCTTACCTGTGTTAGGGTAGAAATGGATATTTCTTACCATTTTCATAGAATACACTCGAAATGCGAAATTTTCTTTCCTACTTTCACACGTGAAACAGGCCCTATTTCATGCCTGAGTTGAGAACAATATGTTTTTGTATCCCTTGTATGTTCAGAAAGGGTCGGTTATGCACTCGTGGAAACATAACCCGTTTCATTTTTTTCATACATCTCTACATCAGTACCTTCCTAAAACATTTATAGTAATAAATTAGTTACTATGAACTTATTTTGTAAATAATTTTACGTTTATAAAATCAGGGCATACAGAGACTACATACCTCAGGGAGCATTTCCACACAATTGCGTAGAATGTTAGGTATGCATAGAAGTAAGGGCGGTCATTTGCTTGGTTTATTTTTGTTACAATCACTGGTGAAATTAGTAAAAACTTCACTTATACATAAGTGAGATTCTTGTTAACTTATGGATGTAGTGAAAATTTCACTAATTTGGAGGTAAAAGATTTACTTGTAGAACAATTGAAAATAAAACTTATTAATAGGTGACAAAAGCGTTCACTTGTAAAATAAGTGAAATTTTCACTCGATAGGATTTAGAGAGTAGAGAAAGTTTAACCTAAAAAAAAGGCTTCTGAAAATGTAAATATTCTTTTATTTGAATTTTCCAAAAATCATTATAAACTTTTTCGATTTATCATAAAAAAGAATTTAATAAATTAATTTGCATTAATATTTATATCCCATAATTATTTCCGTATAAAGTAACATTTGCGTAGTATCCTGACGGCCGACAAATTTTTCCAAACCACACCCATCCCCATCAATAAACACGCCAAACAAATTCAATATAACATCCCTCTTACCAACCATCCAATCTAATTTTCTGTCTATCGAAGACGGCTCTTCTTTTCTTTTTCTTCTCTAGATTCGGCTTGTCTGTATTTAAGCCGACGAAATGACGCGCAACCGGCGTCGTACAAAAAAGCTAAATGAAACTACGGCGACGGCGGCGGCGACAAACTAATGAGGCAATCTTTGCGGCAGCGCGCTATCGTTTTTACATCGGCCACTCCGCCCTCCCACGCAGAATAAGAGAGAGAAGGATATTACCGTAACCTCGTTTCGCATGGTCGGGCAGAGAAGGAAGAAATCAAATTTTCGTGCACGATCGAGAAAAACGAGCAATTTCTATTCGTCGACCTCGCCGACGAGCTTGCTCTCTCTCTCTCTCTCTCTCTCTCTGTCTCTCTCTCTCTCTCTCTCTCTCTCTCTCTCTCTCTCTCTCTCTCGCTCTCGCTCTCGCTCGCTCTGGTGTAATCGATTGCGTGTTTTCATTTTGCGTTTTGTTGAATGGTCGGGTCGTATGGTTTCCTATATAATTTTACATGTATCAGATTTGTAATGTAAAAACATATTTTCTAAAAATTATAGGTATTAAAATATTGGTAATATCAATCATACAAATATACCCGGAAAAAAGTTTTGTAACATTACTATAAAAGTACCAGACTTTATGGTACAATAATAGCACAATCATAAAATATAGTGGCCATTGTAAATTAAAATATAACTAACCTGACTATGAAAAATAGTGAGTGATGACATCTTTTTAACTACATTTATAAATTAGAATGAATTTTTTGTAAAATTTACTAGATAATCTTGTTATTTTAGGTATTAGATACTTACCATAATATATCGCATTTATAACCAAAATCTTATAGCTATCTTTTAAATATTATAGTGTAGATTTTCTAAAAACACCGTTAATTTAACATTTAATTTCTATGTATTAAATACCTTTCAATGTATGCTTAAATATATATATTAAATATATAATGTTTCAATGTTTTAACTATAATTATAATATATACTTAAAAGTCTGTACGTACTCATGATAAACGCAACAACTTACAAATTCTTTTGTACGTGAAAGTTTTTAACAACTACTGCGAACAAAATTTTTACAAAGTTTTTTAATTTCAAAGGACACTCTACATCGAAGGTTAATGTGCAATAAGGCTAGTGCAAAAACTGCTGATGCAGAAAAGAATTTGCTTCGGCGATCGGACGTCACGATCGATGCAAACGACATCTAACCGTGAGAATACTCGAGCTTCATCTGAAATGGCTTTCGTAATTTGTGTCAAAGATCCGCCCAAGTGAATTATGAAAAAGTGATAATTCCGATAAAATAGTTTATGTTAGTTTTACTTAATACTTCATCACTTTTCCTTAACGCTATTTAAGATAGTTATAATAAATTTACAATAATAAAATAACAAAGTCCAATTTCCCTCTAATAAAAACAATAACACAAGTATTGGCGAAACAGTAATAAAACGAAGTTACGGCAATGCGTATTTTCAATAAAAGTCAACTTATCGCTTAGAAATACCTCGAACCGCGCGATTATTTCTTCCGCTGTTATTTCCGCGGTCTAATTGAACCCACGCAGGCGGAACACAATTTTCATCGCGATGGCAACGGTTTCGAGCACTTGTGCTCGCGTACGCGCGAATTACGAGATCGCGCGACTATAGCAGTCCGACCAAAAAGCTCGAGTTAGCTAGCGCTCTCTCTCTCTCCCTCTCTCTGCGAGTTCGCGAGCTCAACTTTCCGAAAGCGGTGCGCATAAATCAAAGCTGCACTGAAACGCGAGAGGGCTCGCTGGGAAAATGAAAATGAGAGAAATGGAAGGGGAGTAAAAAATTTGAAAATATTTATCGAACGCTCAATGAGAGAACTGGCGTTTACGTTATGGATATGTTTTATTTGTATTTTGAAATTAATAGGACGTTCAAATTGGCCGCAAATTTATTTTTATGGTTCCATTGCACTGCGAGTGAAAAATAAATCCTTTAATTTTTTAATGAAATAAGTAAATAGTTTAATTTAATCAAAATACAGTGATTAATAACTGTCTAAACATGATAAGTGTTTTTTTTTTAATTTTAATGTAAATGTCCAATGACATAACTCTTGTTACATGAGGAAATTCATAAAATCACAAATTTACGTTGTTCAAGTGTCACAGATTGATAAGAAGGCCCGATTGTTACTAAATGGCGCTTGCCCAAAAACTCATTACTCTCAAAAGATGCAGTTCGGCAGTAACTGAGAGTACCCGAATGAAACAGGCGAACTCCCGGCTGCTCCAGAAAGCGGATAGATCTTACTGTTTTTTCGAGGATGAGAATCTTACCGTGCAGCTGACTTTCCCATGAGACGACCAGAGCCCAAGAGCAATAAAATGCCAACCAGAAAATATCCGTGGTTCTTAATTTTTTCCAATCTTTTCAAAAGTCTGAAAGCTCCGTGTCGTGACTAGAGCAGTGGTCATCCTTTCAAAACTAAAATTCGAAGGTTCACTTGGGAAATTTTTATGCAATATTTTATTTATGTTGTATGAAAACTTTCAGTCTTGGATAAAGCTTCTTGGAAAATGTTAAATTAGGAAAAAACCACTTATCTCTTTGCTGTAAATTTCATAGCGGAGTCGTTTCACGACAATGTACGTTTCGCTTAAGTGTAGTCATATTCAAGGCTCGCTATTTCTGAAGAACCGTGATCATGTTTGAAAGCCTATCATTTTTTCAAAGAAGCCACACTTCTTCGTTCTTATAAGCAAAGATTCATTGCCCAATATATTTTAAGATAAAATAGTATAAAGTTTAATACACTGTTCAATGTTGATATAGAAATATATTATAAAATATTAACTATGATAATAGTCATTTATTAGACATGTATAAATTTGCCAAAATACCGTAACACATCGCTAATTCCAATCAACGAATAAACGTATCGTCAACCAATGAAACCGCCCATAACCAATCGCGACAAATAAAACCGCGCAAAACCAATATTTCCAGCGACAAGTCGAGGCGTACGGAATGCGAACGGCTCGCGGCTCTGCTGAGTTACTCCCGCGGATTAATATCCCTATCTTCCGCGCTCTCGGTCTTTCCCGCGCTCGCGCAAACACACGCGCGCGATATTTCTCCCTCACACGGACAGAGAGAAAACGACGACGACGACGACGACGAGCGCGCGCGCGAGAGAGCGCGAGATAAAGAGATGAATGGCCGAAAGTGCAGGCGTGCGCGCCAGGGAAAAAAGGGGGGAAACGAACGGAAAGAATGAATGAAGGCTGCGCGGAGAAGCGGATATGAAGAGAAAGGGGGAGAGAGAGAAAGAGCGAATACACGTATACGTACACTGGTTTTTCGGCTGGTGTGGGCGAGACTCGCTGCTGCTGCTGCTGCTGCTGCGTCGGCAAGCCGGCGATCGCAATTTATGGTCCTGTATACGTTACTTCGCCGCGCGGCGCTCGCGCGCTCTTCCGCCATTTTCCACCTGTCGTTCTCATTGTCAGCGCCCGTTTTTTCTTATCGCGCTCGCTCGCGCTCTGCGGGACCTTTGATGGGTAGTTCCTTTCGTCCGACGACGCGCGCGAGGCTGCAATGCTGCCTACGGGCGGAATTAGTCAAGCTGAGAGCTCGATATTTCAAAATCTTGGATGGCTTCGATTGATTTACTGCGCGTTCTGATTGATCGGAGATTTAAGGATGAATAATTATTTCTTAATAGTTACTTATTATATTCTAAATTCGTTTTGTGCTTTGTTCGATGATGGTACGTAATTATTCAAATGAACAAGTAAGATTTTCTATTTTAACAAACCGTGATTTATATCCTTTTTAAAGTAAAGTGTATTTGAAATTACAAGTAAATTGTATTCGAAGAAAGTCTTGGTAAAGTCCAATTTGAGAAATAAATTTACTCCTACTTTGGCAATATCAAGCTGCTTCCAGCCGTAAAAAGTTTTCAGTTTACTCGTTCTTTTACTAAAGAAATAATCTACACGTAACAATAAACTAGCTCTTGTTGTATTTTTATTAGCTCTTTCTAATGTTACTTTTCACTAATAAATGCATCTAAAAAATTAATAATAAATAACTGGGATGTGTAATTATCATTTTTTCACTTTATCGGGAACATTTCCAAACAATCAAAAGAACTGAAGGTAGAACCGAATAAAGCCAATAAAAATACAACAAGAGCTAATTTATTATTACGTGGGGATCATTTCTTTAGTAAAGAAAACGAGAAAAACTGAAAAATTCTTACGGCTGGAAGCGGCTCGGTCTTCGCACTCAGTATTGTGATCGAAACTTTGTTGTTGCATTGTTTATTATTATTCCATGCATACAGCAAGACGATTATCTCGATGTAATAAAGAGGATCGATGAAGTTTTAATGGTTAAGCTACTGCGCACCAGTAGCTTTAAGGTAATATCTCGACCTAGTTAATGGCCTTGTTAAATTGAGTCAGCCCGCCCTCGTAAGTGAAGAGTTCGGGTCACCATGATGACATGATAAGGTCTTCCAGGTACTAAGGTGACCGTAATTAGGAGCGCGTGGATTTAGCTTATAATTTCTACATGATTAATGAACCGTTACGATAGTTTAAACCTTTTCAAACTAGCTCTTTCATAAGTAAAAGCACTATATTATTAAGAAGCATCTTCTTATTAATTTTGTTTTGAAAAACCATTGAATCACAATAATAACCAATTAAATTTATAACTAACTGGAAATCTATACTCAAATTCACGTTTTGAATCGTTATTAAAATAACGAGCGTCGAAAACGCAACGAGAAAATTGGTTATTCAAAATTTACATTTCATTCGATAAAAATGTTGCACGTATTTTCAAAGTATATAATAAGACAAAATTTCAACTGACATTTCTTTAGTTGCAATTAAACTCACTAACAGGCATTTCATATGTCGTAACATTCAACGACCAGCACCGTAAAATCGTGCTAATTAAAGAATGCAACTAAAATAACTCTCACTCCTTCCCGATCCCCAGCTTAATTCGCCTTATACTTCCTACCAAAAAGAGCCGAACCAAAACGAAACTAGGAAAAAAAAATCACGGATTACGTAGTCTCGAGCCTTGATCCGTAAGCTGACTGCCTGTAAACCGATAATTAAAGGCGCCGCGACGTCCTCTTGCGCGCAAAGGAATGAGCGAGCGAGAGTCGCCAGCGGCCCGGAGACGGTCGCCGGGGCTCGTTAATATTAAATTTCTCGTCGCTGCGCGCTGAAAAGGGTCAGGGCTGATGACGGGAGAGCGCACCGGGAGCTGCATCCCTCTCTCCTCTCGGCTAATTTCCTCCGCGAAGTCCAAAGATTCCGGAACGTTCGCTGCCCCGGCCAAGTTCGCCTCGACGACGCAAAAGTCCAACGAGAAGTTTCTCCTGCTCTCTCTCTCTCTCGCTCTCTGCGTCTGAGATACCGTCCTCAATTTCGAGGTCCAGGACTTGGGATAATGACGGCGAGAAATTCAAAAGCCAAGGATTCTCCCTCTCTACTCTCACCCTCTTTCTCCTTCTCCGCTCGTCGCGTAACGATCGGATGCTTTCTGCCGGACAGGCGCGCGTTCTTGCTCTATTTGTGTGTGTCCCTCTACTCTGCGCGCTATTTTAATGTAGAACCTTTGCCCAGGAATTTTCTCATTTGGAGATCCCCCTTTTTTGTATGCCTCCTTCAAGCGCTCGATGCGGGTTTGTAATAAGAACTTCCCCCCTCTCCAGTGCACTTTGGCAGTCTTCGTGCTTGTTTTGGGGCCACGTCCGAGGTAAAAGCTCAATAGAGATCCGTGTTCTAATTATGCCGTAAGATGGTGGGATGCGCCTTTTACGTTAATTATTTTTGCGTTAATATACAGTTTTAGCAGTTTTTTGTGGGAACAGCGATTATAGGAGCATTTATCGCATTACGACTATGCTTTTTATTTTTTTATTGTAGCTTATAATTGAATATACGTTTCTGAGCATTTTAATTGACTAATTATTATTGATTAAAGAAGAAATCTAATAATATTTAACAATAACATATAACACAATCAGATTAATACTAATTAGAACAATAAGCGATATAAATATCACAGTCGATATTACTTAAATTAAATTAAATATTCCCATAGGAGTAAGTCAGATAAATTTTTACTTTTTTTTTTCTTACAGGATTCTTATATTCCCAATGTGTGCGCTTTAGAGTTAATTGAATTCTTTTAGATTTCGAAATGAAAATAGTAATTATTAAAATAATATAAATAAAATGTGAAACGAAGTCGAAATATCACTACATTTACAAGAGCTAAATATTATTCCAAATATTTTATAAACGAAGAATTAGTTAACCCGTTCAAAATATTATTCATACACCATCCCCATAGTAGCGCTATCTCGCAAAGTCCATTAACGGATTTGCAAAGGCTCGTTCAGCGCTATCTGTGCATTATGCACCAGTGAGTGACGATCAAGAAATTCACCCAACCATGTAGGCTCTGAAGCTTCAGCCCCACCAAAGACTCTCTCTCCCTCTCTCTACACTTATATACGCCTCGCCACGCGTTAATGGTACGCGATTCACCGTCCGACACAATGGCTCTCGAGATTCTCGCGAGCGCACGCGCAAGAAAGCCAGAGCCCCCGCACTGAAGAAAACAATGTCAGGAACAAGTCGCGAGAACTTTCATCGCTCTCGTCAGCTGTCCGACCGCGAGGTGGAAGAAGAGCCGCGCGCCGCTTTTAACCGCGGGAGATATCGCGTTTCGCGAGCAATTAACGGCGGCCAGAGAGGTTTATTAGAGAATGGTAGAGGCAAAGAGAGAGAGAGAGGCGGAAGCCAAGCTCGTGATCCGACGCGCATGCGAAGTGCTTGCTTGCTTGCACATGAACTCTTCTTCTATGGCGTGTGCAAGTTTCTCGCCGGAATCGCTCTGTTAAAAGCAGCGGTGGCGGCGCATGCGGGTCCTGCGTCCTTTATCTCGGTTAGAGAATCTTGAGAGATGGGAGATAAGATGGGATCTTTTATATGAGGGACGGGAGAGGGCGAGATAGAATCACAATTTACGTTTCAGTTAGGTCCGGCAGAGAGCGGGAGGGTGAGTGAGAGAAGGAGAAAGAGAGAGCGCGACGTCGTTCAACGGCGCTGCGAAGCAATTTCGTAATCTTGATGGCCGGTTTATTTCGTTTTTAGGGGGATGGAAGGGTCGGAGAATGGTTTAGAGAAAATAGCCCCGGTGATTAATAAGATGGATCTTTATGGTATTTCTTTTTCATTTGTGGAATCGATATAAGGCAGAAAATATGTAGAATTGTGTATAAACTATATACGATTTGTAAGAATTGAGATTGAAAATGGTTTGGAACGTATAGGTATAGTTAAAATTTTAGTACAACGCTATCAGAAAAAAAAAAACAGAAAAATAAACTGAATTGGACGTTTTTGTAGAAGGAAGCCGTACTGCAGTAGATTCGCTTAACTATTGTCAGACATCTGTAGTTCAATCTATATTTTTCTTTATTTTTTTTCCTTTTTGTTTAAAACTTTAGCGAAGAGACTGCTTATTTTAAATTATTCAAAAGTTTACGAACTGTTTCAGCTCACTTTAAATCTCCACAGAACTTCGACATCTTATATCCTCAAAGAAACCATCTGATTCGAACCTTATATAGTTACACCAACCACCTAAATTTATCAATGCAAAAGCTCATCCACCCAGAAGGCGATGAGCGTCAGTCTCTACACACACTCACACATACGGCAACTTTGCGAAGGCGAGAAAGCGGAAGAGAAAGAGGAGTAGAGGAAGAGAGAGAGAGAGACAGAGAGAGAGAGAGAGAGAGAGAGAGAGAGAGGGATCACCCTGAAGCCAAGATGGAAAAGGCCTCCTTTCCTCGGCGCAGGTACAGAAACCCCCTAGTGTCTAGCAACTCGCCTAACCCGGGCTATTGATCACCGCAAGGCCACCACCAACAACACGCCCTCTTAATTAAACCCCGGCCCGGAAATCCGACCCTCGCACTTTCTCGCTCTCTCTCTGTCTCTCTCTCTCTCTCTCTCTCTCTCTCTCTCTCTCTCGCGCGCGCGCGCGCACCTCATCCGATTCGCGTCGAAGGAGTTCCGCGCCGAGTTCCTCGCGGCTTTTCACCGCCCGGCGCACTTAATACCCGCGATGGATTTACGAGCGGTTCACCGAGAAGCTACACGCGCTCGCTCCGCGTCTCTCTCTCTCTCTCTCTCTCTCTTTCTCTTGTTTGTTGGTTTATGAAAGAAAGGAGGCGAATCATCCGTCTGTGACTTTGCGCCAACCGCTCTCCTTTTCTTTTTTTTTATTACCGAAGTGAATTATGCGCTGGTGTATTTTTCGCGAGCGAGCGAGATTTCATTGCCCCTCTCTCTCTCTCTGTGTTGAGTGATTTACTCCCTAGACCAGAGTGCGGACGGAGTAGCAGTGGCTTACTTTCGAGTGTTAAAGTTGAAAGGGAAGTCTCTCGGCCCCAGCGGCCTATTGCGGTCGTCAAGTGTAATAGAGGGTTGCTCGGAGCAATTTTTGTGATGTATAGGTATTTTTTTTTTTTTTTGTAATAAATTTCGGATGAGAGCCTCGAAGCTTTGAAAAACACAATTTTGTAGAGAAGTAAGAACCGTGTTGGTACTGTTTTATAATATTATTGCAAAAACAAGGATGGGATTTTTATTATTGTGCCTTCATAGAAATAAGTGAAAAACGAATTAACTACTCCGGAAAATTTTCTAAATTTTCATTTACTACAGTGAAAAAGAGACGAAAGGTATATGCCGATAGGATTTAATTTACTTAAACCTAATTAGATTTCATAAGACAAAATCTCACCGAGATTCAGAGAACTGGCAAAACGGTCGTGCTCACTAATTGAATTTACAGTTTGTTATTTTACATTGATATAAAAATTAAAATTAATTTTACCGGAAAATGAGATGAAGACTTTACTCTACTCAAAGAAAGCAAAGAACGATGGCTGGAAACTGCTTAAAAAGAGCTGCTGCTACGGGCCTCGACGAGAGAAAAGCAAATGCCGTTTGATTAATAAAGTGAAATATTTAGATCCGTCTTCTTTTGAATACGAAACGAAAAATCTATAGAATAATATTTATAGAAGAGGGAATATTTCATTTTTTTGGTTGCTCTCCATTACTCTGGTTCGAAGAAATTAAATTTCACGATGAAATGGCCGAGTTCGGAGAGTTTATCCGTGTACAAAATTGAATTCGTATTCTTGGAATTGATGCTACAAAATAAAATCTCCACGCACAGGGTATTTCGATATGATCATCGACTTTAATGTGATTCCGTTGAAAGGTGAAATATTATGAAAAATTATAAAATCCGATATTTAATCTCTCTGAAATCTCTCAATCTTTTATCCTCAAACCTTTTCAAACATTCCGAATAAAATTCATCTAAATTCAAACATTTCTCGGCTAATCGAACGCCTTTTCAGCGCAGCACTATACCATTTCCATCCGCGCCTATAAAACGCACGCGAAAAGAAGGTCACGAAGGAACCCGATCGAAAGACGCTCTCGCTCGCTCGCTCGCTTGGGCGGTTGGCCTCGATCCCTATGAGCCATTACCGACATTACGTTATCTCGGCGTAGCCGTGAATGTTATCGTCTTCCAACTCCCTGCTCACCACCACCACCGTTGTCGTCGTCGTTGCGGAGCTGCCAGATAATCTCGGTCGACTCCTCGGCTCTCGTCATAAACGCGCCGATACGCGGAGGCAGCTGTCAGGGCGGACGACGGCCTGTCGTCCCCCGTAACGACGGAGACGATGGTACTACGTAAACCGGGGAAGATGGAAAGAGAGAGGGGGAGAGAGGGAAAGAGAGAGAGGGATGTGAAAAAATTGATGTATGACTCGGTGGTTTTGATGCGACGCGACGATATACTACGATGGATGCCTGATTGACTTTCGCAGATGGTCTGAGGGGAAAAGTCGAAGAGTGTCGAGTGGATTATCTGTGCTGTTTGGTATAGATGGTGTACTTATATAATTATTGTTTGAAATGAATTTAGAATTATTATTTTGTACACAAAACAACTCAGAATCGATATATTCCATTAGAAAAATATGATTCAAATGTTAATTTGAAATAAAAGTAAATGTTACAATAAATAATTGATACATGTAGATGTCGTTAATGCAACATTAGAAATTTCAATAACAATGTATGCATTGTGTACTTTCGCAGCGTACATTATGTTCATAGAAAGTAATATAACGCTATCATTATTCTGACGTCTGACGAAACAGTTACCTGAACTACGTGACCTTTTGTATATTCTCGTTGCGTGACTTGAGGAAAGCAACGAAGAAAACTCGTTACGGACATGGTAATTGCTTATGCAAATATAGGTATTGTGTCGTCAACGTACGCCATCACGCAACGTCTCAAACTCAAATCAATTACCGAAATTTTTGCATTTTGCCAACCTACTCGTGCATAGCAGTTTAATATTCATTCATCCTCATTAACATGTTTTGAATTTTAAATCTGTAGTTATTTCACGTTACCTTTTATGCACTCACAGCTATTTGAAATGATGTACTCTTGAAAATAATGGATTTTTAATGGTTGCTTGTGTAAATGACACAGGTATCATTAAGTGAATTATGGAAGTGATACTAATATAGACGTAGCCGACATTATGTACCCTTTCAGTCAGAAGAAATTTTTTTGTTTTTTTTATTGAATTTTCTAAATAACACCGTTTATTAAATAACAACAATTGACTATTATTATACTTTGAAATAATATCACATTATTTCTACTACTTTGGCTAAGCAAAGTAGCAATTTTTTCTAACAATTCATTTTAATTAATATTTATTTTTAAAATCTCTTCATCATATTTAAATACCAAAAACTTTCTCATTAGCCTTCAATCCTTTACTACTACTTCACCAACCGTACCACAGCTCAACTCTCTTTCACTCTCTCTCTCTCTCTCTCTCTCTCTCTCTCTCTCTCTCTCTCTCTCTCTCTCTCTCTTTCCTTCTCCCCTTCCTCTCCTTATCCGAAATCTCAAAATTACACTCGACAATAGAGAACCACGAGGCGCTCGGAAAACTCCTCACGGGCAGCCGATGGAGTGGCGGACGCATCCTCAGCTCTCTCACGCGCGCACGAGAAAGAAATAACAGTTCCCCCTCGCAGCCCCTCTGCGATTGCAAATTAGATGTTAAAGCACGATAAGCTCTGCGCTCGCTCGCTCGCCCGGGAAAAGGGTTTTCGCACATAATTGAGGAAGTAACTCGATCGATCTCTCCATTATCTTGGTAGTCGCCAGGGGAGCGCGAAGTCAGTCGAAACTATTGCCCGGCGCGAGAGGGGCGAGGAGCAAAACTCACCGCGCGCGGTGGTTGAGAAACCATGTCGACGGGGATATCTTTATCTGGCCTGTTAACCGCGGAATTCCATTCTCCTTGGCTCTTCTTATTGAAACGTCAGGCTCAGCTGAAATAAGATTGAGATACGAATCTCGCCAGCTCGCGCACGCGGCATGGAGTTAAATAAATTGCATTGCTAATGTAGCGCGAGCGCTCTATTTCGCACCGTCGCCGCTGCTACGAGGTAGTGAGGGAAAGAAGAGCTACGGTAAGTTCGCTGGGAGAAGCGGCGGGTTTTGTAACTTTTGCCGTCGATACTTATACTTGTACGCTCGCCCGCCGTTGTGTAATTATGGGATTGCTCTAATGGATGAGAAGCGCGCTCGCGCACGCGGTTATTATATGACGAAGCCGGGCGGTACGGTAGCTCGCTAAAGTCGTAATTGGTTTTTTATTGACTTCGCTTTATAAATAGAGTGGGCCGGAGTAGCCCCGGTTCGGCTGCCGAACAATGAAAGTTTTATTATTTCTCGATCTGAGATTGATAGGAGGGTGGAGAATTCTCGAAGTAAATTTACTTCAATGCGATTAAAATTTCAGACTCTGTTGTTATTCAGTTATAATGTGGCGTAGATGAGAATGTATTTCCATTGCTTTTTATTGTCTGTTCTGACTGTCATGTAGGGCAGTTATTTTCATTGTTTAAATGTTTTTGCTGCGGATCATAGCAAGCTTTGCATATGACGTTCGTTGAAAATAATTCGTTTTTATTTCGTATATTGTATGTAATAATAAAATTTCCATGTGGGTCAGTAATGGATGAGAAATATGTTGACGTGAATAAAGAATTTCCATTTGTGCAAACGTCAGTTCTACCGTCAGTTTTTACTATAAAAAGTAAAAAGGGTGTTTATTAGCTTATACTTGTATAAATGTATAATGTACCACATATTATTCCCATCAATAAATTCAATCTACCATTCATCCGGAAATATGGTACAAAACTTGATAACTAAACAATTACCCTATCAACATTTGTCACCACCCGGAATAACAATCGCGAAGGTTATCAACCTTCATCTCTCAAGAAATCGGATCTCCTCCACCGTCCAATAAAAGTCGATCAAACGTTCTCCTGGACAGCAGCAGCCACTTTCGCCGATATTACCTAGGCGACCCTCTCCTCTATTTCTCTCACACTCTCTCTATCTCTCTCTTACTCTCTCTTGCTATCTTCCCTCCCCCACCCTCTCTCTCTTTCTTTTTGAAGTAGTAGTCGTGTCGTCGAACTTCATCGATAGCCGCGAGCCAGGGAGATAAATTAGTGCCAAGGGCGCACGAAGAGAGGAGAGAGAGAGAAACGTATATATATATATATATATATAAGGGAGCAAGAGAGCCATTTGGCTCACGGCGGTTAATGGACCGAGGCCATAAACCCGCGGGCCGGTGCGTCGTGTGCGCGCATGAAAACTTCTCGGTTCGCTGCGGTGGTGCGGTGAATTCGGATGTCGTTTGTTTGCGCTTGTATGCATGTGTGTCGGGGGTGGGGGTGGAAGAGTGGGAAAGGTAATGTTGAGCTTCCATGGATCATCGAGCACAAGAGTCCTCCGTTCGATGCTTTTCCACGTGAGATTTAGGGTAAGAAGTAAGGAGTGGAATTTCCGTGAAATTAGAGGTGGCTGCCCTTTACGCAAATTCATAAATTACTTTTTTAAAAGGATCAAACTCGACCGAGTGGTGTACGAGCCGAAATAACAATTTCAGAGAAGAATAATTTTAGTAAGACTGGTTACTGTTATTTTTAGTACCTATATTCAAAAAATTTTTAATATAATATTATTTAAAAAAATAGTATTATTATTCATAAATAGTATTAATATTGATTTTAGTTTTGAATTTGTGGTTAAAATTAATTTTGTTTGTATTCAAGTAAGCTCTTTTTCTCTTAAACGTTTGACTTCCATATATTTTGACATCACATAACAAATTGAAAAATGAATTTTGCACAAGCTATACTACTAATTGTGATGATAAAATTTAAAATTTTCAGCTCAAAAGAGAATAAATGAATTTTTCGTGTACTAAAAAGGACAACTTCGAAACTAAATTTCCTCTGAGATCGAGTAGCTACTATTAGACAATTAGAACTCTCTTATATTTAATTCATAATTAAAATAAAATTTTTACCCAAAATTATACATGCGATGCCCTTTTTAGTCAGATCGTCGTAATTGTTTATTCTTACATAATATGCCATCTATCAATAAAAAACATTCTAAGAAATTTTTAAATTGGGCAGTGATAAAAAAACAAATAAAAAATCAATTTCAATAAATTACAATTAATTATTTTAATTAAATAATTTTTTACAAATTTCTTTTTTTCAATTCTTTTGAAAAAATTCTCATAAAATTCATTCGGAAAACTTAGCCTAGCGATATATCCCTTTTAACTAAAAATGCGTTCTCCACCACTTTTGTCTTCTCGTTTTTTCCCTTTCTATCACTCGCCTCCACTCACGCTCTCACCTTTCTCTTTCGGCGCTTTCTCAGTGTCCGTATTTCACTCTTCGCACCGTGCTTCCCCACCCAGTCCTCCCTCTCTCTTTCTCTTTCGCTCGCTGTACCGAAAAGCATCTATTTTTACGCTCTCTAGCACGTCGAGCGCATATCCACTTTTGCGTTGCACTAAAACTGAGCGAAATTATTTGCGAGGCAACTTTAAAAATGTTCGTTACCTCGACTCTATTGCGCCGTGTGCGAGCGAACGCAATTTTGAAAGCTGCTGCGCGTGGATGCTGAATCGCACTTCGCAGCCGAGTTTCGAGCGGCTCACTAAAACTATCGACAATCGAAATTAACGTTAAATTTCAGTTTCCTGGAACGACAACTTTGTTGTGTTGCGAGGTATATGTATGCTAAATAGCGCGACGATTTGTATCACGAGACTCGGCACAGCAATGCAATTGTGACGATTATTAATAGGAACTTTGAACGTTCAGCGTTGAAAATTCGCGAAGCTTATTGAAATTTTTAGGAAAATAATTAATTGTTTTGATTATCTGGAGAAATGAGTGAGGAATGAATAAAAGTTAATGATTAGTCTTAACTTAGAGCAGCACATTGTTTAAAGTTCTTTTTCTTTAGTTAATGGTACTTACGACATAATAGAAAATTATGTACTGTTTTAATTGAATTTCTTTGTCGTTTTAGTCATTATTTCAATTTTCTTTGATATAAAGCCCAAATCAGATACTAACAAGAAACCCAGTTGAGAATCTTTTATTTTTCACAGAATGAAGGTGCCCAAAACTTCTGAACTTTTTTATATGAGTTAATTATTGACGCGTTAAAGGGTTTTGTAAAGATTTTAATACTTATAGTCTTTAGATATTCCTACTCGTGAAATCCCATTATAAAAATCATTAGCTCAAGTAAGAATTTCTAGAGTTATTATATTACTCGTTATTGCCATGTACCATGGCATGCATAAGATGGATTTGCTACCTGGTAACTTGAACCCTCCCACATTGTAAAACTAGATGATGAAAAGGTATGCTTGAGCATTCAGATAACGAGACAGAGTAATAATAATAACTGAAATACAATAGTTGACGATATATCCTATTATTAATTTTGAACATTTCTCACACTTTTAAGGGTAGAGACCACTTGAGAAAATTTTTTTTTCCCTGGTACCTAAATTAATATTTTCATCTAGCATGTTGTATAGTACATAAAAGTAGAAATTTTCACCAATTTTGAAGACTTTTTATTAACAATTATTTAAGTTATTGTTAAAAGAGTGGTTAAATATATATAAAACTGAAAAGGTTCCGAGCGTTAAAATTTTTGTCAAAGCCTTTTGCGGTTGAACATACATCATTCTTATAGCAAAAACTCAAAATTTACACGGTGATATAAGAGTTAAAGTGAATACTTCTTTTATTTGGCATATTGAAATGAATTTTTTAAAATAAAGATTAAAATTTGTTAAATTTTAAACTTATTTTTAATTGTAAAAAAGACAAAAAAAATAAAATTATAAAAAGCTTTGTATAGAATTGTTTCAAATACATTCAAGAATATGCACCCCTAACTTCAAGAAGATGCATAAAAATTTAAGACGGTGGGAACATTTTGAATATTGAAAATGTCAATACTGAGAAAGATACATTTAAAGTTTAATGTAATTTAAAAACAAGACTTACCCCTGAAATGATCGATTTTGTTATGTTTACTATCAGATTTAAACAAAAATTTTACTTTATAAGATAAATCTTTATTTTCTTTGTAATGAAGCTCATACTTGCATTTCTGGTGTACTTCCATTCTTTAAAATGTTGCTGCTTCTTAATATTTCAGCTTCCTTACATAGCATCGCACATTTCAGTAAATGTGTAAGTGCTTGGATAATCTTCATCAGCTCTCATCTTGGCTAGCTACATATGTGCGAATTCGCGGACTACAGCGAACAACTGGGGTCCAAAACAGAAAAAAAATTTTTGAGAACACAACTACCAGACAAGGTTTTTCTGGTCCCCCAACATGAAAATACTCGTGAATATGGTTTATCGTTTATCAAACGTTTTAGCCGACCAAATTGATGTCAAAATTTTAATGCGCTTTTTCGCTTTTTTAAAGAATATATCGTATTATTGATATAGTCAAAATTCCTTCAATTTCGATGCTTTCTTAGGCCCTTGTACTCAAATTGTTACTAAAAAAGGACAGTTTTACAATAAAATAATGAAGTTTAGGAAAAAAGTTTGCTAATTTTAATGGCGTTGAAGCATAAAAAATGTAAATTTGATAAAAAATTAAAAATCACGATGCTTAAATTCCTTTTTGCTTTTATAATCAGAAATGGGTTTGTATCTGCATTTTTTTTATCTGTTAAGAGCTTTGTATATGCATATTATTGTAGTCTTTTTAAGGTAAAGCACTCGAATATTCAACAAAAGTGACATTTTTTTCATTGGAGATAAGTAAAGAATGAAGCATCGTACGAACTGGTACCAGGCTTAGTCCGGGTTTGCTACAGGGGTGGTCGTGGCCAATTGCGGTCCATTGATGAACCCAGGATTTTCTAACGTACTTTAACTCCCTGAACACGAATATCTTGGGTACTTTTGCGAAAAACATATCCATAAATTTTTGTTAACAATTTTTAAAAACAAAAATAAATTTGATGTTTGAAAAATCGTGATTTTTCGACTATTTCGTCCTTTCTAACTCAATAACGATATAGTCTTTTTGAGTTTTATAAGGCCTACAATATTCTTTAGGACATGTACTTTAAAATGGAAAAAAGATTAAGCAATAATGCCTTAAGATTATTGCTAAATCTTTTTTTCATCTTACGTACATAGCCTAATAGTATATTTTAGGCCTTATACAATTGAAAAAGACCGTTTTGCAACACTGTGCATGAAAATAAAATTTTACATCCGTTTTAAGGGTTTGTAATGCTAGTTTATGTAAACTTGAAAAAAAATCATGTTTCAAGTTTATTAAAAAAAAAAAGAAAAAACTAAACAGTCTACAGATCGTGTAAATTGCCACCCGAGTCGAAGGCGAGTGTGGCAAACATGAAATGTGGGCTGGCCAGTTTTTCTCCCGTGGTACGTATACTATTTTGCACCATACCCGGGCTGAAAATACCACATTCGCGTTTTTGAGCCGGGAGCAAAAGTGGCATCTTTGGCCAGATTAGGGTGAAAAAATTTTATCCTGCACAGTGTGTCAAAAAAGTCTTTTTCAATTGCATAAGTTCTAAAATATTCTTTAGGCTATGTACTTTAAGATGAAAAAAAAAAATTAGCAATAATATCAAGGTACTATTGCTTACTGTTTTTCCATTTTAAAGTACATGGCCTAAAGAATATTGTAGGCCTTATAAAATTCAAAAAGACTATATCGTTATTGAGTTAGAAAGGACCAAAAAGTCAAAAAATCACGATTTTTCAAACTTCAAATTTAATTTTGTTTTTAAAAATTGTTAATAAAAATTTATGGTTATGTTTTTTGCAAAAGCAGGGGGTCAAAATACGTTAGAAAACCCTGGGTTCATCCATGGACCTCAACTGGCCACGGCCACCCGTGTAGCAAACCCAGACTAAGCCTGGTGCCAGTTCGTGCGATGCTTCATTCTTTACTTATCTCCAGTGAAAAAATTTCACTTTTGCTGAATATTCGAGTGCTTTACATTAAAAAGACTACAATAACATACACATACAAAGCTCTTAACAGATAAAAAATGCACACACAAACCCATTTCTGATTATAAAAGCAAAAAAGAATTTAAGTATCGTGATTTTTAATTTTTTATCAAATTTACTTTTTTTATGCTTCAACGCCATTAAAATTAGCAAACTTTTTTCCTAAACTTCATTATTTTATTGTAAAACTGTCCTTTATTTAGTAACAATTTGAGTACAGGGGCCTAAGAAAGCGTCGAAATTGAAGGAATTTCAACTATATCAATAATACGATATATTCTTTAAGGTGGTCTTACACCTACAAATTTTGAAAAAATCAACTTTTTTTTTTATTGAATTTTTTAATTATATATGTTATTCTGAACCTAAAAAAACTAGGTTGGATCAAAAATTAAAAAATTTAAAAATGATATGGTTAAAAGAGCTTACTATCTTCAAAATGACGAAAAAATTGATTTTCCTTTCTTTTACCTTTTCTATAGGTTTCTGATATATATAGGAACACGTTTACTTGTATGTGTTTTAAAATATCAAAAAACATTATTTAAGACTTATTAGTATAAGAATTATAAAAAAAAAAATAATTAAATTTAAATACGGGATTTATTATAAAAATAATATAAATCATATTCTGGATTTTGAAATCCAGTGGAATCGTCTTTTGAGTTGTGACAATTTTGCACTTCTGTTCTAGTAAAGTGACCATTCCGTCAACGAAATTTGACAGCAAATTACTATATTAATACTCCCTTTTGTATACGTATGTACTTATAAAGCTATAATACCATAGTGTCAACACAGCAGACAGCTCAAAATCTCAAATAAGCCAAGATACATAACCATGTTATTTCAACAGTTTGTTTTGCAGAGTTTTTGCCTTCAGATAGAGAAAGATTTTTTCTTAGTGCTTGATTATTTTTATTCATAAGTGAATTTAGGACTAAAAATTTACTGTATTGTGTATGTGAAGGTATATGTCTGAAAAGTGTAATTGTAATTATAATACAAGCATGCAGTGACAGTTTTGTTTAAATTTGGAAAGTAGTTTCAGTTCAAGATGGGAATGCTGTATGAAAATTAATACTGAAAAACATGTGCATTGGCAAGATTGAATTAAGTATTTTAAAGAAGAGGCAGTAAAAATTTTTATCGCATAAAAATCAATACATCTTTTTTCTAAGAAAGATGAAAGTGACATATTAAGTCTAACACTATAGGATATATAATTCAATTCAGAAGATTTGTGAATTGCAATAAGTGTCAAGATGTATCTATACACATAAAAGCGACAAGCCTTCTCACAAGAATACAGGCTTAAATTCAAGATATATTTAATATGTGTAATCAAGTAAACATTAAAAAAATGGGCTTATCGGATTTTATGTACTTATGTACTTTTGTCTATGACAGTGATGGCTTCTTAAGTTTCGATTTGGATCATTGGGATTTCATATTTCATAAGACCTGGCGCATATTATACATTTATTTTAGTATTATAAATAATAATCTAACTCAGTACAGTGTGTTAAAAAGTGATTCAACAATGGATGAATCAAAAGTACAAAAGGACAGATTGAACAGTAACTTTTAATGGAACGAATGCTGCTAGCTTAGCAATAACTTTTAATGGAACGGATGCATGCACGGTGCCAGAGCTTCTGTTTTAACCATTTTATATGGGAGAACAGATAACAGATATAAAGAAAAATGAGTTTCAAGAAGGAAAAGAATGGGGATTAAATGACTGATTATTTTTTGAGTCTTATGGTATTTTTCTTTTCAGGCTTGTTTCTCAAAATGTCATTTTTTAAAGTTTGTCGTAATTTTTCTCTGAGACCAGTCGATGAATTTTCATGAGACAAAGTGCAAATTGTTCCTAATTTATGTAGCTATGGGCGTAAGAGTTGCAATTTTAAGGTTTTCATGTATAAGTATTTTTTTCATGGCAAAAACCCAAAAAATTAAAAAAAATGCTAAAAATTATTGCAAAAAAATCAGTTTTTGCCATGAAAAAAATACTTATACATAAAAACCTTAAAATTGCAACTCTTACGCCCATAACTACATAAATTAGGAACAATTTGCACTTTGTCCCATGAAAATCCATCATGCGGTCTCAGAGAAAAGTTACGACAAACTTTTTTTCTTGAAAATGCTATAACTGAGGGTAAAATGAGTTTAAGGACCTCTGCCTTGGCTCATTTTATTCAAAATAAGTTATATTTACAATATATTTTGTTTATTTTATTATAATAATAATTTTTATCATTTTTTTAGGTAATTTTGGCCAGAAAGGCCTATAGGTGTAAGACCGCCTTAAAAAAGTGAAAAATCTCATTAAAATTTTGACATCGATTTGGTCGGCAAAAACGTTTGGTAAACGATAAATCATGTTCACGAGTATTTTCATATTAGGGGACACCTAAGGAACCAGAAAAACCTTGTCTGGTAGGTGTGCTCTCAAAAAATTTATTTTCTGTTTTTGTACCCCAGTTGTTGGCTGTAGTCCGCGGATTTCCACATATATAGCTAACCAAGATGGCGCAGGTTAGCCCTATGTATTTAAATGGGGCTGCTGGCTAACTCGCGCAATCTATATTTTAGTATGTATTTTAGTTAGCTGTATATACGAATGCCAAATCCCAATACTATCCTTGTGGGCATGGCTTTTTTACTTATACAAATACTGCATATTCATTTTATACAAACATTCTATAAGGCACCAAAACTTAAACCAATAAAACTTATGCTATCTAGCATTCTTTGGTTTATTAAATAAGGAGAGCGATACTTGAATTTTGTACAAGGACTTGAATGATTCTCTCCAGCTACCCAGCCACAAGCCCTACACTTTAAAGAAATTTTGGAGCAGAGTCGCATTGATTTAGAAATAACTGCACTAAGTTCTCACTACGCTGAATGTTACACAAATATTTTGCTCACACTCCTGAATACACTAGAAATAATTCTCTTATATTGTTATCAACAGGTATGTGGCTGTTCTTGATTTATCAAGTTGGAGTCTTCTTTTCTTTCTGTCTTTTCATGAATCATAGAAAAATTAGCTTGCTTCTTATTTGGCCGTGCTTTTTCTGGACATCAATGTATACTGTTTACATGCATTTTTACTTTAATCTCATGTCTAACAATGCTTTAAAAGACAATCAATGAAAAGCCGGTATTTCAGCTGATCTTTTTGTCTACGGTACACTAAAGGTTGCATTAGGGGACCAGAGATGGGCAAACCAATGAATAGATAGGGCTAGTAGTAGGTAGTGCTACTCTCTAATGGCCAAAATATAAAATACTTCAAAAAATGGGCCGCAAAATGTCTACACAAAAACTATGCAAAAAAATCGAGTAATGTAGGCTAAAAATTAGTAAATACAAATTTGTAAAAATACGAAATAAAATAATATATCATTAAATTTACATATGGAACATGTTTTTTTCTTAAAGTTAAATAGTTCTAGATTACATTTCTACAATAAAAAAATCTCGATTTATTGGTCATTTTCAAGTGGTCTCTACCCTCAAACGTACATTACTCTTAAAAGTATACTAATAGTCTTAAAACCGATGAAGAAAATATCCTCGATAAATTATATTTTTTTTTTTTTTTTAATTATAAGTGTAAGATCTATTCCAAGATTTTGATTGGAATGATTAAATTCTTCTAAAAATATACTGTACTGCATTGTATAAAGAGTTACTTCGCACACAGAATCATTCTTTACGTAACATCTGTACGCACGTGATAGCAAAAACGTTATATATTTAAGACCTCACTTTCTTCTCTACAGCTGAGTCAATATTCCCTCCACGATTTCAGCATGTTCTTTAAATTTCGAAAAAATCTGTGTCATCTAAATTAGCATAGTCTAATTTATTAACAATAAAAGTACTATTCACTCCGATTTGAGACTTAACAAAATTTTCATTTGTTTCTAATTATCGTTTTCAACTATTAAAAACTATAAATAAAGCAATTTTATTTCATTTTAGTTCATCGTGCTTATAATTTTAGAAAACATTCTAATAATTTTCAACGAATAGTTTAACATACATTGTGAATATATTTTCGCTCATTTTCTAATTTATCAAAGTCAAATACTTAATTGTTGTTCATTTAATTAAAAAAAAAATTCAGCTCTTCATAGAAGGTAGTTCAGTATCAAATGTGAATGTTCTAAAAGCTATGGAGCCGGTACCAGGCAATTCTCCCCTACACGAATCTGTTCAATAATCCCGCCACCTCTCGCGTCTCACGCCTTTCCGGAGTCATGCATACAGGGTTAAATTCACTTAAGCTGCGCGCACTCGCGCTTTCCAACGCCGGAATTTCAAGACAGACAATGACGCGCGCGAGCCGCGAGACAGCACCTGCTCTTCTCGCGCCCGAGTGCGCTCACCGGTGTGTGACTTAATCCAACGCTTGCGCTCCGACCCAGATGTGTATACACGAACGCGCGCGCGCGTACGCTTTTAAACAAACACGTGCTATCACTCGCGCTAGACTAAGCGAGCCCTGTCTGTTTTATCCGCGAGTGTAGACGTAAAAGCGCGTACGTTACCCGGCATTTATGAATACGGGATGGATGTAATCTTCGAAAATTACACCCCGGGATTTCGGCTGAAGACTGAGGGGTGATTTTTAATAGAGAGGGAGGCAGAAATGGTGGAGTGTTTGCTTTTTATTTAGGTGATTAGGTTTGCATGTTAGCGCGAATAATCATGAATTTACATTGTTTTTCAATCTCGTAAGCGTGATTCTGTTATAGTGAATAATTTTTGCTTCCCCCTAGAGGAAGCTTTGTCGTAAAATTTTAAGTTTCATTAAATCGCTCTAGAAACACGAATAGAGGTGATAGAAGTTCGAATCACATGATCTTAGAAAATATCTGGTGTGTGTGTGTGTGTGTGTGTGTGTGTGTGTGCCGTTTTATCTCAGAATCTATTGATTGTTTTTAACCGGACAGGTCTCATTTTATTGTTTTTTTTTTTTTTTTTTTTTTGTGAGAATAGGGGAAGGAAATCCTCTTTTTGATTCGCCGATGCGTTTTTCTTTTATTTCGAATTTTCGATTTTCGCAAAATTTATTTTTGCGTTTTCTAGACACGACCGCTACTCGAGAGAGTATTATAATTTCACCAGAGCGAAAATTGTCGGAATTCAAATATTGAAAATTTCATCGTGTAAAAACCATTTTCCACAATTTATATCGAACAAAATGCCAATTTGGATGTAACAAAGAATTAAAATTAATTATATAAGTACTTATTAAGGTAATATTATATTTATAAAAAGATACTCTTGTGTAATGTACATGGTATTTAATATACATATTGTAACATGGCAAATTGTTGTATACAAAGAATGTAATGTATATTCTAGCTGACTCTGTCAGTCCCCCTGAGACGAGTTCTTATATCCTAGGCAAATTTATAAATTAATTTCAGTAATCTACCCAGTAATAACTACCTACCTATAACGCATCTAAACGCACACACACTGAACTTTTAATTTTGCCCAGTTTCTTATTACCTATCTCCTCACATTCTAAAGCACTGATACTCTTAAATCACTGCTGGAGCTGCAGAGGCAACAAAGTAGGGCTGGCCGGTCCACGTTGGCGCTTCTTCAAGGTCACCGGTCTGTTGGCCAGGATGATATAACTGGTGGCCACATTATCTGGTAGAGGGGAAGAACCGCTGAAGACCATCACTTGTTTCATTGCTAGAGATATCCTCGATCAGAGTGTTGACCAAGGCAAAAGCAACAGATAACACAGTCACTACTCTGGGAGCCAAGCAGCGAGCGTTGGACATCTAAAAACTACATATGGCTAATAAATAGATGATCCAGACAACATTACCATAGCCAAGAGACAGTATGCTGCAGTGCTCGTTGTTTACTCCTCTTGATGCCCAGATACCTGAAACAAGAGAAAAGTGCCATCAGCCCACCCATCAGAGAGGTTAGGAACGAGAAAGGGCTTACCAAGAAATCTACTTCCACCGCCGACTCTGCTGCCCGACGAACACGACGGGAAGGACGACATCCACCAGAAGACCGTACTCCAGCAGCCGCTGTTATCGCTGGGAACGCCGGGAGCCTGCAGGCACTGCGATTGTTTGTATCACACAGAAACGCGCGCGCAATGGCGGATTAAGGTATACGCCAAGTCCGGCATGGCGTATAGGCAGCACTTGAAGAAGTGATCAAGGGGCGGCAAGATTCCAAAAAAATTAAGTATTTTATTGTTTTTGCTAATCTTAAAAAGAAATTGAAAGCGATGAATAAAACGCTATAGTGAAACTTTAAGCTATTTACCGACACGGGTATGCATGACCAAGGGCGGAGTTTAACATTTTTCTTGGCAATAATGATCAGCCAGCCCTGCCACTAGGGGGGGGGGGGGGGGGGTAACTGGAACAAACTGCCCCAGGCCCCACGGTAGGTAAGGGCTCCTAAGGAGCCCGAAGCATATTATTTTAAAAATAATTTTTTAAACTCAAGTAGGCGGGGGATATGAGGTCCACGAATATTAGGGAATTATGTAGACGTGCAACAATAAGCAAGACAATTATTTTAACAATTTTTAAACCCAAGTAGGCGGGGGATATGAGGTCCACGCATGTAAGGGAGTCAAACAAGACAATTATTTAAATAATTTTATTCCCATCTCTACTATAATGGCCATTTTATAGCCTGAAAAGCGGGGCAACAGTGGCGTCTGATTCCCTCTATAAAGTACTTTATTCCTGCATATGCGAGAATAAAATAACATAGTCTAATTTTTTACATTTATGGTGAATTGGGTTAAAACTAACAAAATTATATAACACATAAATATACAAAATAACTTTTCAAATCTATGAAATGGCCACAGTGGAGATGGGAATAAAGTACTATATGTAACACGGGACTAAAGTCGACCATTCCCTTAGGTGATTACTCGCTTCGCTACGCTCGCTCCGGCAGTGAACTCACCCGCGGGAACAATCTGCGACTTTAGCCCTTTATTACATAATGTACCATTTAAACCCAAGAAGCCGGAGAACGCGAGAGATGGGAATAAAATTATTTAAATAATTGTCTTGTTTATTGTTGCACGTCTACGTAATTCCCTAATATGCGTGGACCTCATATCCCCCAACTACTGGGGTTTAAAAATTATTTAAATAATCGTTTTATTTTTTCATGTCTACATGACTCCCTTACATGCGTGGACCTCATATCCCCCGCCTACTTGGGTGTAAAAATTGTTTAAATAATAGTATTGCTTATTATTATACGTCTTCGTAATTCCCTAATATGCGTGGACCTCCTATCCCCCGGCTACAGTTGATTATTACGGTTTCTCACAAATTTTTAGTGGTGAATTTTTTAGTTTATAAGATTCGACGACAGAAAACTCGACCACAGACTAACAAAGGGGGGCCCAGAGTTGAGACGATTCACTTTAAAATGGAAGTCAACTGTAGACGTTTTTCAGTTCGACATAACAATGTTGAACATACGTAATATATCTCCGCTCATTCCTTTGAAATATTTTATTCATAATGACCAAATAATTGAAAAACTAATAAAAGAAAATGGAAAAGTAGATTAATTAATAAGTCACTCTAAAAAATGACATTGTTAAAAGAATATACTGTTAATTATCACGAAAATAAAACAAAAATTTTGATATAATGCTAGTATAAGATTATTTTTGAAATATAAAAAATAGAAAAATAGTATTAAGGGGGTGTCAAACTCAATTTTTACCGACCGAGCAAAAAATATATTGTTTTTAATAGAAAAAAAAAATATAACGATATATGAAAAATAATGAGTGCATTGCCCTCCGTAATTACATTATTAATCATTCTGAAAAATGCCAAGTCAATATTCAAAAGCGTCTAAGAATGGCATTTGAACGAAAATTTCGTTCAAATGCCATTCTCAGATGCCTTAAAATATCGACGTGAAACTTTGCAGAATGATTCATAATGTCATTACGGAGGGCAATGCACTCATGATTATGCATAATATTAAAAAAAAAAAATAGATTATTGTACCATATGGGTAATATGTAGCATCGCGAGATTCGCGAGTCGGCGACGGCAGCGAAGGCAGCGGCCAGCGGCGCGGCCTTGCCCGTGTGTGTGTACGCGCATGCGCTGCTGGCTGCAGCACAGCTGAGCCATCAGTCCATCGCCGATGCCTGGGCCTAGGCCCTCCGGGAGGCGGTCCCGTGTTGCCGCCACCACCTCCGCCGCCACCTTCGCCACCTGTGCCCTCCTCTATCCATTGCTAATCGACGTGTCATCGGTGTGCCTGCCGCCTGGACCGCTCGCAGACGGCGCAGCCTGGAGCGCCGCATCAGCCGCCCACCTCGCAGACCGTAGCGTCCGTACCGCACCGTGTGCGTGCACACCCAACGGACCGTGCCGCTTGGACTTGGCCCCGCCGTAAGACAGAAAAGTAAGTCATTCAAGAATTTATTTATTTTACGGCGTTGTTATTTGTACGACAGATCTGTCGTACAAATAACCTATAACCCACTTAGAAACGTGTAAAAATCACTGTTTTGAAAGTCTGAGATGGAAGGGACTATTATTTCTTTAGTCAAGCGTCAATCCTTGCCTATTTTTTTCTTTAATCAAGCGTCAATTCTTCGGCTAAAGAAAATTGAAGGTTAGGTTTTACGTATATATAGGTACACCTATCTAGCAATCTGGCGTATAAATAACAACGGCTTTTCATTCCAAAGATTACAGATCTAAATAATCAGCAAGTGTGGAGATACTGCATTTTCTGTGTATTTTTCAAAATATTTTCAAGAAAAGTCATTTCCTCCAAACTGGCTGATTGAGTAGATCTGAAATCTAATATACAATGCCTCAACATGTACTGGATTGTATGTAAACATTCTCATAAACTTTAAGCGAGGATGAGGAGGTCTACCTTGGAAATGCACACGCGCTTTTTCGACTTTTCATTTCAAAGATCCCTTTCCATTCTCTACAAATATTTCAAACTTTACACACACTATGTAATACATGCTGAGGGACTGTTTATCAAGTTTAAGATCTAAATAATTAGCAAGTGAGGAGATATTGCAATTTGTATGCTCTTTTTAAGAAATGTTCAAGTAAAAAAGTTATTTCCCCTACACTGGCTGATTGAAAAGATCTAAATTTAATATACAGTGCCTCAGCATGCATTGCATTGTGTGAGAACATTCTGGTAAACTATGAGAAAGAGTGAGGAGGTTTTTGTCGCAAATCCACATGCGGCTTTTCGACATTTCGTTCCAAAGATCCCTTTCCATTCCCTACAAGTATCTTAAACTTTCGATACATAATGGAATACATGCTGAGGGACAGTTTATCAAGTTTCAGATCTACATAATTAGTAAGTCTGGAGATATTGCAATTTTTGTGCTTTTTCAGGAAATTTTTAAGAAAGAAAAGTAATTTCCTCCAAACTGGCTGATTGAATAGATCTGAAACCTAATATACAATGCCTCAGTATGTACTGGATTGTGTGTAAACATTCTCACACACTTTAAGCGAGGGTGAGGAGGTCTACATTGGAAATGCACACGCGCTTTTTCGACTTTTCATTTCAAAGATCCCTTTCCATTCTCTACAAATATTTCAAACTTTACACACACTATGTAACACATGCTGAGGTATTGTTTATCAACTTTCAGATCTAAATAATTAGCAAGTGTGGAGATATTGCAATTTGTATGCTCTTTTTAAGAAATGTTCAAGAAAAAAAGTTATTTCCCGTACACTGGCTGATTGAAAAGATCTAAAATTTAATATACAATGCCTTAACATGTATTGGATTGCGTGTTAACATTCTGGTAAGCTTTGAGCAATGGTCAGGAGGTCTTAGTTGGAAATGCACTTGCGCTTTTTCGACTTTTCAGTCCAAAGATCCCTTTCCATTCTCTCAACATATCTTAAACTTTACACACACCGTGCAATATATGCTGAGGGACAGTTTATCAAGTTTCAGATCTACATAAATAGCAAATCTGGAGATATTGCAATTTTTGTGCTTTTTCAGGAAATTTTTAAGAAAGAAAAGTAATTTCCTCCAAACTGGCTGATTGAGTAGATCTGAAACCTAATGTACAATGCCTCAGCATGTACTGGATTGTGTGTAAACATTCTCATAAACTTTAAGCGAGGGTGAGGAGGTCTACATTGGAAATGCACACGCGCTTTTTCGACTTTTCATTTCAAAGATCCCTTTCCATTCTCTACAAATATTTCAAACTTTACACACACTATGTAATACATGCTGAGGGATATTGTTTATCAAGTTTCAAATCTAAATAATTAGCAAGTGTGGAGATATTGCAATTTGTATGCTCTTTTTAAGAAATGTTCAAGAAAAAAAGTTATTCCGCCTAAACTGGCTGATTGAAAAGATCTAAAATTTAATATACAATGCCTCAACATGTATTGGATTGTGTGTTAACATTCTGGTAAACTTTAAGCGAGGGTGATGAGGTCTTAGTTGGAAATGCACATGCACTTTTTCGACTTTTCATTCCAAAGACCCTTTCCATTTTCTACAGATATCTTAACTTTCCATCTATCTACTCCCTCTGTTTCTGGCAGGTCGATACTGCTATCCTCATTCCTATACTGCTTAACACTTTATTAATATATTCTGTTTTGCCCTAGGCGAAGAGCTCCTGCAGAAGACAACACGTCTTCATATAATTCTACTCTCCTCCAGGGCAGCCAACACAACTACCACGTCCTGAAGACATCAGCTAGACAAACATATCGTAGAAGTGAGAGCGAAGGTGTATATAAATATAGTTTGATCTCCTGTGTCAGACTCGAGTAAGTATTTCACTTCGGATTTGGACTTTATCTTGTAGTACAGCCGAACCTAGTCTCCAACTTTCCATCGGTCTACTCCTCTGTTCCTGGCAGTTCGATACTGCTATCCTCATCCCTACTCCTTAATACATTATTAATATATTTTGTATTGTCCTAGGTGAAGAGCTCCTGTAGAAGACAACAAGTCTTCATATAATTCTACTCTTCTCGAGGACAGCCAACGCAACTACCACTTCCCGAGGACATCACCTAGGCGAACACAACGGAGAAGGGAGGGCGAAGGTGTAGTTGAATGTAGTTCGCGCTTCCGTGACACTCGAGTAAGTACTTCACTTCGGATTTGGACTTTATCCTGTAGTATAGCCGAACCTAGCCTCCAACTTTCCATCTGTCTACTCCTCTGTTCCTGGCAGTTTGATACTGCTCTCCTGATCCCTACTGCCTAAAACATTATTAATATATTTTGTTTTGCTCTAGGCGAAGAGCTCCTGCAGAAGACAACAGGTCTTCATATCATTCTACTCTCCTCGAGGGCAGCCAACGCAACTACCACTTCCCGAGGACATCACCTAGGCGGACACGACGGAGAAGGGACGACGAAGGTATACTTGAATGTCTGCGCTCCCGCGACAGACTCGAGATGTAGTCTAGGCGCCAGGGGGGTTTCCGTGGCCGATGGATGTCCACACTTCCACCAAAGCTTTTCTTACGTATTTTTGACTGCTGATTCTGAATTTCGAAGGTGGAACGTCGCCAGACTGTTAGTTTTTGTTATTAACAATTTAATTGTTTAAATTGCTGCCAAATCAATATGATTAATTATAACTGAATCCTAACTGCCTAAAACTGTAGTAAATTGATCTAGAATATGCTCGTTTTTTCAGAATTGAAAAATTTTGATTAGAACCCGAATTATTGCAAATTTAGTGCAATAAGTCGCGAATTCGAGCGCAAACGTGCATAATTCTAGATCAATTTACTACAGTTTTAGACAGTTAGGATTCAGTTATAATTAATCATATTGATTTGGCCGCAGTTTAAACAATTAAATTGTTAATAACAAAAAACTAACATTCTGGCGACTGTCCACCTTCGAAATTCAGAATCAGCAGACAAAAATACGTAAGAAAAGCTTTGGTGGAGGCGTGGACATCCATCGGCCACGGAAACCCCCTGGTGCCTAGACTAATGTCAGTATTTAGGGCACACCTGATTTTTAGGTACGAATTATATCTCCCCAAAAAGTAACAGTTTTCTGCGTGCACACGGAAAGAAAACTCTTACTGCTACAGTTAAAACGGCTTACTCGTGGAGTATAGGAGTTCCTTTACTATATAAGTAAGGTGGTTTTAGCAATCTTAGTAAGGGACCCATACTTTTACGGTATGTTGCTTTTCATACTACAACAATTACACAATTATACGATCGTTGGATCAGCGGCATATACCGACGTAACAGCGTTACACGATTTTAGTATACATTGCTTCCACCTTCAATTGTAAGGGAGAAATACTATAGCGGTAACGGTTGCTACCTGCTAATACGGAAATGACAACTATTATAAGGAAGTGTTACTTATCGATAATTGAAAGCATCGAATGCGTCGTCTAGGTCTTTGAGGTGGTCAATGATGGAGTCGAGGTGATGCGCTCCGAAGTTTTTTGCGTTTAGATCCCAGGACGCATCTAATACGTAGTCAAAGTGTTTGGGGTAGCCGATGATGATGTCTAGGTCGTGCGCTCCGTAGTTTTTTGTCTCTAGATGTTGGAACGTATCAAATGCGTGGTTTAGGTCTTTGTGGTAGCCGATGATGGAGTCTAGGTTTTTTGCATTAAAATATCAGGGCGCATCTAATACGCATGTGTTGAGGGTAGCCGATGACGAGGTCTAGGTGGTGCGCTTTGTAGTCTTTTGCGTTTGGATATCAGGGCGTATCTAATACGTGGTCCAGGTCTTCGGGGAAGCCGGTGACGATATTTAGGTGGTGCGCTCCGTAGTTTTTGGCTAATAGGTGTTGGACATGTCAAAACTTAAAGTATTACTAATCACGTAATTTTATACTATAAGTAAAAATCGTGATTATAAATAAATACTTATTCGAACGTAATTACGTTCAAATTGACATGTGTTTGTAATAAAAAAATAGTAAATATTAAAATGCGTATAGGCGAAATACGCACAATTATTCATAATAAATAATGCGTATATGCGAAATGCGCACAATTATTTATCATACAAAAATGCGTATAGGCGAAATACGCACAATTATTTATAATAAAAAATTCGTACAAGCGAAATACGCACAATTATTTATAATATCAAAAATATGTATAAACGAAATACGCACAGTTGTTTATAATGCAAAAATGCGTATAGACGAAATACGCACAATTATTAGTTATAAGGAAAGGTGTATGGGCGAACATATTTAATTATAACAGAAAAGAATTACAATTACATGAGTTTATTTAGTTATCTATTTATAAGAAACTAGATGTCTTGACATAAAATTAATTCTTTTCCGTTTTTTTTCAACAAAACTCATAAAATTTGAAAAGAAGCTAAAGAAACTTATGAGCCTAGCTCAATGAAATTATAGTAGCTCTACTTTTGCCAATCATTCAGTAGCATGACAAGTATAATGCAAAGTAATTATTAATGACAATACTTCTAATAATACAAATTTTGTTAAAATGTTCAATTTGCAGTTATGCGTTTATATGATGGAAGGTGTATATTTTAAAATGCGGATCAACTTATATACCATACTCAGGTTCATTTGAAGTTCAACCCTTGGTCTCAAATTTTGTTACACCCTCCTGTTGTTTCACGTATATGGGATATTTCACGTGAAGTCAGCAGCTCAAAATTTTAAAATCCCTCAAAACTCGTTTTCTTTTAGTTTTTATGAACAAAAAATGTTCCTCAAATTTTAGGTCGATATTTGCAAAAATAAAAAAGCTATGCAATATTGAAAATTCAATTTTTTTGCAATTTTTTGTTAAAATCAAGTTTATTCATTTTTTAACTGAAAATCTTGAAACTTTTTGTATAGTACATTGATTGGCAAAAGGTTTGAATTTTTCTGTAGAATGTGCCAGTATTTATTTTATGACCCTTTTTGAAAGTCTCTGATTGGCTGCTTCTTAGTATACCTTCATCAAAGGATATTGAGGCTGCGGCCAAATATTCTTTATTCGACAAATTTTTTTTGTATTCTTCTTCGAAAACCCTTCAAAATGCTTTTTATCAATACTGGCCGAGCATAGGGAAAAAAAGTTACAATTTTTTGAAATATCAAGAAAAATCCATAATTTCAATTTTTGATAACATGATTAATGAAACTGAATATTATTCATACATCTTATGGCATGGACCGTACCACTGAATTTTGTTAGAGCATCAAATAGAACATTAGAAATATCTATTTTCAATAATATTAGGCTTACACAATAAGCGATACCTAATTATGAATGAAATTATCAGTCTGTTGCCTGATTTCATTTTGACAGCTTTATAGTAATTAACCTCTATAGCTTAATTTATTATTAATTCATAATTAGGTATTGGTTATTGTGTAAGCCTAATATTATTGAAAATAGATATTTATAATGTTCTACTTGATGTTCTAACAAAATTCAGTGGTACGGTCCATGCCATAAGATGTATGAATAATGTTCAGTTTCATTAATCATGTTATCAATAATTGAAATTATGGATTTTTCTTGATATTTCAAAAAATCCACGTTTTTCGCTTTGGTCGGCCAGTATTGATCAAAAAAAGCATTTTGAAGGGTTTTCGAAGAAGAATACAAAAAAAATTTGTCGAATAAAGAATATTTGGCCGCAGCCTCAATATCCTTTGATGAAGGTATACTAAGAAGCAGCCAATTAGAGACTTTCAAAAAGAGTCATAAAATAAATACTGGCACATTCTACAGAAAAAATGCAAACCTTTTGCCAATCAATGTACTATACAAAAAGTTTCAAGATTTTGAGTTAAAAAATGAATAAACTTGATTTTAACCAAAAATTGCAAAAAAATTGAATTTTCAATGTTGCATAGTTTTTTTATTTTTGCAAATATCGATTTAAAATTTGAGAAACATTTTTTGTTCATAAAAAACTAAAAGAAAACGAGTTTTGAGCGATTTTAAAATTGAGCTGCTGACTTCACCTGAAATATCCAATATATTTTTAGCAGCAAATACTTAAAATCTACCAAAAGATAACTTGATTTCATATTGACATTTTTTTATGGTTAGATTGAATAAAAAATAAAAACATTGAAATTTGTTTAAATTTCAATGAACAATTAAACCCTCAACCAAAAAAATAAAAACCAAATCTAAACTATCTCTTGGTAGAAATTCTGTACACTACCTCCAGAATATCTACAAAGAAGTGCAGTACAGTGCCACAAAATTTCAGATACAGGTAATATTTTGAAAATCATAATATTAAATTGGACTCCATCATCGGCCATCTAAACACCTAGACCTCGCATCCGACCTGTCCCTTCACCTGGACACAAAAACCTACGGAGCGCACTACCCGGACTCATCGACCATCTGGAACACCTAGACCTCGCATTCGATTTGTCCTGGCCTCTGGACACAAAAACCTACGGAGCGCGTCACGTAAACTCCATCATCGGCTACCTGGAACGCCTAAACCTCGCATCCGATCTGTCCCGACACCTGGACACAAAAATCTTCAGAGCGCATCACCCGGATTACATCATCGGCCATCTGCAACACCTAGACCTCGCATCCGACCTGTCCCTTCACCTGGACACAAAAACCTACGGAGCGTACTACCCGAACTCCATCATCGGCCGCCTGGAACACCTAGACCTCGCATCCGATCTGTCAAAACACCTGGACACCGAAGTCTACGAAGCGTATCATCAGCCGCCTGGAACAGCTAGACCTCGTATTCGAGCTGTCCCGACACCAAGACTCAAAAACCTACGAAGCGCACTACTCGGACTCCATCATCGGCCATCTGTAACACCTAGACCTCGCATTCGATTTGTCTTGGTCTCTGGACACAAAAACCTACGGAGCGTATCACGTAAACTCCATCATCGTCCACCTGGAACGCTCAGACCTCGCATACGATCTGTCCCGACATCTGGACACAAAAATCTTCGGAGCGCATCACTTACACTCTATCACCGGCCACCTGGAACAGCTAGACCTCGTAATCGAGCTGTCTCGACACCTGAGTACAAAAACCTATGGAGCGCATAACCCGGACTCCATCATCGGCCATCTAAACACCTAGACCTCGCATCCGATCTGTCCCTTCACCGGGACACAAAAACCTACGAAACGCACTACCATTTTTAAGAAAACAGTTGCAATCATGCGAGGCGACGTCCTGAATTTTGAAATGTCAATAATAACTGAGACTATATAATAAAGTGACGAATCTGCATCTCATTATTATAAGAAATTTGTATAGGCGAAATGCGCACATTTATTTATAATAGAACATGTGTATAGTCGAAATACACAAAATTATTTATTATAAAATGCGTGTAGGCAAAATGCACACGATTAATAATACTGAGAAGTGCGTATAAGCGAAATACGCATAATTATTTATAATAAAACATGTGTATAGGCGAAATACACAAAATTATTTATTATAAAATGCGTATAGGCAAAATGCGCACAATTAATAACACTGAAAAGTGCGTATAAGCGAAATACGCATAATTATTTATAATAAAACATGTGTATAGGCGAAATACACCAAATTATTTATTATAAAATGCGTATAGGCGAAATGCTCACAATTGATAACACTGAAAAGTGCGTATAAGCGAAATACGCATAATTATTTAGAATAAAATATGTGTATAGGCGAAATACACCAAATTATTTATTATAAAATGCGTATAAGCGAAATGCGCAGAATTATTTGTAATAAATATGCGTATATATGTGAAATACGCACTATTATTAACAATAAAAATGCGTATACGCAAAATACGCATAATTAATTATAAAAAGAAATACGTATACGCGAAATATGTACAATTGTTTGTAATAAAAAAACGCGTATCTTTAATATTTTTGAAATATGTAGCGCCATCTATATTAAAATCTATTACGATTTTCCAGAGATGGCGCTTGTGTCATATTTCATCAATAGTATGTACTTCCTACCTTACCGACCTATGGGTCGGTCAAATCGCAGAATTGAGTTTGACACCCCCTTAACTATCTTCATATATTCGACAGTAAACTGTTTAGATAAAGGACATAACTGTTACCTAAGATTTTGAAAATTATTTTCAGAATGATCAAACATTCGAATATATATTCAACTCGGCTAGCCGATTAATTCAATCGCCGTAGAGAGATGGTGTTAGTAGTCCGGAGGTTTGACCGATTTTTAGTCCGATTCATGTTTTCGACTGCACTGAAACTTTTCTTAGCTATTTTAATCCTGGTGAATACGTGAAAATTTATGTTTTTTGTCGGTATTTGCAATATTGCAAACCGCCAATAACATTTTTTAAATCGCAAGATATTCTTAATATAAAATGAATGACAAAAATGAATTTTTCAGCTTTTTTCCCTTTCTTTGTTTATTATTTTTGTTTACTCCTAAATCTTGCACAATTATTTTGTTCCCTTTAAAAGTTTTATTATATATTATCGTGCACAAGAAGGAATTTGTTTTGCACAAATTGAGTTTTGCACAAAATCATTTTCACAAATTCATAATAATATTTTGATAAAATAATATTGTACGAGACAGGTAATTTATTTTGCACAAATCTATTTATGAAAACTATTGCTGGCTGATTCTGCACAAAGTAATTTATACGAAGTCTTACAGATGGCGTTAAAACTGTGCTTAAGAGTACTCTCCATCTGAGTCCCAACTCGGCAATAGATCGCAGCGCGCCCACGACGTGATCAAAGTATTTTTATTAATTTAGATTCACTTGAAACTCTTAAATAATTCCTAACATAGTTTATCCACGTGTAGCACGTGAATTTAGATAAATAAACCTGTAGTTTGTAGATAAAATTTAAAAGTTTAGTGGCCGTCCCTGTTAACGATCCCAAACTTTTCTCTACCAAATTTTTATTTATATAAGAATGTGTTGCACATAAATTTCATTTCAGTTTTTATTTCATGCACAGTTCCAAGAAAACAAAAGGTAAGTTTTTCATTTTTAATCGTTATAAATAATACTATATGTTTCGGTATACGAGTGTGTATACGCACACACACACGTAATATATATCTGCTATTATGCTTTGTTGCAATATAATGATTCATATATTCTGATCAGATTATGTATAATAATCTAAATCCCGACCAATACCGCAAGCCAATTACTGAAAATATTGTTCAGTCAGATCGTATGGACAAAGTTTGTTTATACAGTATGGGAGGCCAAAAGAATAATACAAAAAAAGGGTTTAATTAAAGCTATCGTTTGTTAAAAAATATTGCTTTCTTGGAAAGTAATAAACAAAAGAATTTTGGAAAAATGTTTAATGATATTTTCGGAGATATAAGTAGATAAGCTAGGCCGGTTCTGGATCTCCCCACCACTCGCCCACTGACCCAGAGAAGCGCTCTGATTGGTCGAGACGGACAGGTGCGAATTAATTACAGGTGAGACAGTGACGTCATCAAACCTTCTCGAAGATTGCATGCTCTTACGTAATAGCATCCAAAACGTGTTGAAACGTCTGCGTATGATGTCAAATATGCGATGATGGGTGTCAAATTACAGAATCCAAGAAATAGCAGTTCAAGGTTAGGATATCAAATTTCCTCTAATTATTTGTAATTTGACACCTTATGTGCGGCGCCCCCATCCCTGCATCGATGATGCAATTGCGTGAACGCGGATAACCCATTGGAAACGTCTAGAACCCCCGATTTGCGATGACGTCATTAAATATTACGCCACCCTATTAAATATTGCAAAATATTATGCCATATACATCTATGCATGTGTGTGTGGATGTGTATGTGTGTGTGTACACATTAACTTCTAATGAACATATATTGATGCCTACGTATATGCAATACCCGATCCCCCACCCCCCATCCCCGATTTGCGATGACGTCATTAAATATTACGCCACCGTATTAAATATTGCAAAATATTACACCTATGTGTGTGTGTGTGTGTACACATTAACTTCTAATGAACATATATTGATGCCCACGTATATGCAATGCCCCATCCCCCATCCCCCATCCCCGATTTGCGATGACGTCATTAAATATTACGCCACCGTATTAAATATTGCAAAATATTACACCTATGTGTGTGTGTGTGTGTACACATTAACTTCTAATGAACATATATTGATGCCCACGTATATGCAATGCCCTATCCCCCATCCCCCATCCCCAATTTGCAATGACATCATTAAATATTACGCTTAAATATTGCAAAATATTACACCATATGTATGTGTGTGTAAAAGAATGTATCATCATCTTGATACACAATAACTTCTAGCGAACGTGTATTGATGCCCACGTACATGCGTTATCTATCGCACCTCCTCTTTGTTCCGATATTCGCACCGCGTGGTTCTTGGAATTCGAGAGTATTTCAATTGCGCTCTCCTTATCCACTTTCTTTCGTTTTGTCTTATAAAATTTAGGATTATTAATTTGTTAATAAAAATTGTATTTGACAATGTCAATGGGTAGATGGCCCGATAATCATGTCTCATGAGAAACCAAAAATTTCATTATTTTTTCGATATCTTGAGCTGTTTACGAGATATAGAATGAAATTGATTTTAGCATGAGTTTATTGCTGAGATTTAAAATAATTTACTATACATTGAGACGTATAAATGAAATTTTATAACGGTAACAATGCGACATATCGAAAGGGTATCAAATTACAGCCTTTTCTTGTCAACAAGTCTTTGGAAAGAATTTTTGCGGTATATCAAAGGTAAGCTAGGCCGGTTCTCTCACTCTTATACATGGGCAGTATATCTATATATAGCATTTCCCCCTAGACACCACTGCGCATGCGCGTACTTTCTCGCGTTGGATTCAAATATCTGCGCACACTGATCTCTGTAATTTGAGACGGTCTTGTTGGGAAAGTATATCTATATATAGTTTTCCCCCAGATACTACTGCACGTACCCCCTACCCGCGACACCCTTGTGTGATTCACATTATCTCGTTCTCTCGTGTAAGATATACATGAGCTGTGTGTGTGTGTGTGTGTGTGTGTGTGTGTGTGTGTGTGTGTGTGTGTGTGTGTGTGTGTGTCTGTGTGTGTGTGTGTGTCTGTGTGTGTGTGTGTGTGTTTGTGTGTCCTAGACCAACCGCCGACCAGAATTCCACAGCCGTACAATCATTGATGAAAACCTTGTTCTCATAGAATTAGAGAAAACAGAAGTATACATGAATAAGCCAATTTATGTAGGTCTTTGTGTATTGGATTTATCAAAGACTTTAGTATATGATTTTCACTACAACTACATGAAGAAGCAAGTAGAAAATGCTCAGCTTTCGATCTAGAGGGCAAAAAAAAATATTAAAAATACACTTTTTGAGATATAACATGTTTTGTATTTTTTGTAGGTGAAAATTGAAAATTTCGGAAAACTGCTTACGCCATTGGAAAACTGAGGAAAAAATACGTCGAAAATGCTTATCAAACAATTTTTTAAGTATATTTTAGTATCATAAACGTGAGTTAGAAATAGCACGATGTGGGGCTCCCGCGCCGCGCGCTGGGACAGTTGACGTGAAACGCCTCATATGTTCATTAGAAGTTAATGTGTACACACACACACATAGGTGTAATATTTTGCAATATTTAATACGGTGGCGTAATATTTAATGACTTCATCGCAAATCGGGGGTTCTAGACGTGCCCAATGGGTTATCCGCGTTCACGCAATTGCATCATCGATGCAGGGATGGGGGCGCCGCACATAAGGTGTCAAATTATAAATAATTAGAGGAAATTTGATATCCTAACCTCGAACTGCTATTTCTTGGATTCTGTAATTTGACACCCATCATCGCATATTTGGCATCATACGCAAACGTTTCAAAACGTTTTGGATGCTATTACGTAAGAGCATGCAATCTTCGAGAAGGTTCGATGACGTCACTGTCTCACCTGTAATTAATTCGCACCTGTCCGTCTCGACCAATCAGAGCGCTTCTCTGGGTCAGTGGGCGAGTGGTGGGGAGATCCAGAACCGGCCTAGCTTATCTACTGTTTTCCATAATTCTTATACTGTTTCGGATTAAATAATCAATCACATCACCTCAAAGTAGATATTAAACACATTAGCATGTAAATATGTCTGCTAATTTAAAAGTCAAATTTCTTTCACTATATTATTATAGCACACACTTTTGTTTACTTCCCTTTTTGTTCTCTAGTAGATTGAATTTAAATTTTAGTTGTAATCGAGATATTTTTCTCTCCAGAATACATTGTAAGTAAAATTTTCGTTTTTCAAAATTATTTTATTGATTGTATTAATTTTATGATAGTTAGGATAACATTTGTTGAGTTCATCAAGAGTAAATTAATTAAAAATATTAAAATCCCTTTTCAATGTATATATGTAAAATGTAATCAATCACAGTACAGATGAAGTCTTTTAAGTATGAGGAAGGATAAATACACTGAGAGAAATGTTGTAGTAAAATTTATTATAAACATAAGAAAAATTACTATATTTTGTAGGAACGGAGGGACAAATCGAAATTATAACAATTTTTGCTATGCAACATAGTAATTTTTATGAATGACCTTAAATTTCAAAAAATTAAATTTTTTCTCGTTCTTCCTGTTTTCAGAACTATTTTCAGACTCTAATCATACAATATTTAATGTGAAAATAAATTAAAATGAGAAATAAAAATATTTTTTTTACGAGCGTTGGGATCGAACCTGCAACCTTCACCGCGGCAATCGGACGCGCTAACCACTTACCCAAATAGGATTCTTGAGTGTAAAATTTTGGAACTTGTATATGTCAAACCATCGATTTCAAGAAAATTTCAGATAATATTAAATAATGACAATAAATAACTTTGATAACACAAAGAAACTTATCATTAATGTGCATAATATCAAAATAAAATAATTGAAGTAAGGTTTTGAATGTTTTGTAAACTTAAAAGCAAGGCAAAGTGAAATTCCCGTAGAAACATAACCTCAATCAGACACGTGGGCGCCTTGATCTGCGCAGAAAGTACTAATGTTGTAGCAATTTTTACTATGTTGGATAGCAAACTTTCTTATGGCCTGTAGCAATTTTTGAATGTGGCACTTTTTACTATGTTTATAGTAATTTTTAATACGCTACAGAATAAAATTTATACGCTACAAAATAAAATTTAAACACTACAAAATAAAATTTATATTCTATTCTAATAAAAATTAAAAGCATATATTTTAAATTTTATTATATCACAGTTTTTGCTATGTGTATAGCAATTTTTCTTTTATTTCATAATACTTTCTAATCAACAACTGTCATAAAAATTACAAGAAATTTTGTAATTATTCATACAATTATAATAAAAATGCAGCATAAAGTGTATTTGTCTCACCCTTCCTATACTTTATAGTAATTTTTATTACAGTTATAATAAAATTTACTACAACATTTTTCTCAGTGTAATAATCAACAAATATCTCAACAGTAAGAGCAGAATTTAGATATTAATCAAGAAATTAAAACGAAAATCACAAGTCAAAACGATGAGCCTAAACGACTTAACAGTTTCTACTTATATTTATCATTTTAGCATACACCATATTTTCTTGTCAAAAATTCCTGCCACGGGAATGTCATTCCAATCAATTCCAGCCATTGGAATGTCATTCCAATGTAAATCTAAAAAAAAGTAATTATTTTAATTTAAATAAAATAAACGTAATATTGAAAAAATCTAATTTAATTAAAGTCATACCTAACGTCTGCGTTGCCCAACGACTTCTACGTCATGCTCAGCCCTCGTAGGTATTATATTTAATGGTGATCCTGGCATGCCTATGACGTAGATGTTGTCGTTGTCGTCGTCGTCGTCGTCGTCGATGTTTATGACCTCCGGCGTACGATTACTTCCTACGTTTTCTGCATTTGCTTCCTGACGACGGCGCTTTAAGGCGCGCTCCTCCTTCCACTCACGCCGATCTAAATTAGCTCTGTCCATATCATGCGCGTACACTCTGTGGTGCTCGCTGATGTCTTCATATTCATAAATGTCATCGTATCCTTCATTTAAACATTTGTACTGGAATCCTTTTACCAGCGCAATGACGTCTTCATCGGCAGGCCTTAATGGGAATTTACAATGCGGACACAATTTGTTAATGTTTGTACATCATTTAAAACAAACATAGTGCTTATTGACACAACAGTACGGTTGCGGGATTGTGTACTGTGTGCACAAAAAGCATTCATAAAAGTTTGTAAGTTCCTCTTTCACGTCATTAATAAGGGGCTTCTCTTGCAGCTTCCTTTCTAAAGCATATTTTGCTTTGAGCTGAAACATAAAAATCAAAATGAAGATTGACGAGATGTGCGTAATACCGACATAATTTTTCAAAGAGTATATCCCTTCACAGTACTAATAGAATCGCCCGAAATTTTTTTTTTTTCGTAAAGTATTTATATAAATTTACAAATTACAAATAACTATCTAAGTTTCTAACTATTTAAAATATTTTTGTAACCTACTTATTTCTTTGAAACAATTGAATAAAAAAAAATCTTTTTTTTTCTGACAATTATTTATTATTTTACCTCTTCTATGGCCCATTCTAAATGGATTCAACGAGCAAAAAAAATTAAAGTCTTTGATTTTTTTGAAACTCTGTGGTCATATTCTACATTAAATTTCATTAGACCCGTGTTTTTTCTTTTTGTCGAAAAATAATTTTGGAGCCCTGTAGCGCGATATCAAAAATTACATTGTGAAAGCGTTATTTTGAAAATGAAAATTCGCATTTTTTTCAAATGGCCGTAGTTTTGGCCCAAGTTATCGTATCGGGACGTTTTTTTTGAAATTGTGCGGAATTTTACCAGCTTTCATGTGATTTTTTCAGATTTTAAATAACTTTAATAGTTTTTCAGATAAATTGAAAAAACTGAAAAAAATGCTTTTTTTCAAAATTGAATTTCTCAAAAACACCACCTTTTTTTCGTGAAATTTGGATATGTTTTTCATGGCCAAATAAGCTATCTTTCTACCAAACGGCAGCGTGCCATCTTTCTTCGTTCGGAAGATACACCCTCACAAAGATAATTGCGATTTCTACACGTTTAAGCCTTATATGCGTTATGTGCAGCGATACATTTTACACAGGGGCTGGCTGCAAGTTCTAAAGTTAAATCTGGCATCTGTGTTGAGAGATTAAGGGTACAGAATACACGGATGATTGTAGTATATACACGATTGTAGTACCCTAAGTGCTCGCTAGATGGCGAGCACAAACGCGGCACATTCAATGAAAAACATCACCCCGAGTGTATAAGTAGGGGCCTGCGGCACTCACTCGATCTACCCATTATTACCACATTATTTTGCCTAATATTATTTTGCCTATTTGCCTAATCGCCAATCGTTATTTTTGCACTACTTACTTATTGCCTATACCTTGGTTATTGCTTTATTTATTTGCTCGAACGTACTTTACGTTTACAACATATTTTGCATCAACTTTACTTGCGAGTGGGTTGGTGCACAGACTCTATAATTAAGAGTTACTCCAATTTATTTTTTCTCGCTGACAAACTCTGACCATATAACTTTTCGTATACGTTCAATCATATACGGATACATATCAACAAACATGCAAAAGGCTAAGTTTAGTTCCAAGAGAACTCAGAAGTGTCCGGATATCGACAGTATTCATAAAAAGTATGTTTATGAAGATAGTAAGCGGTCATTTCAATTACTTGGCGATGTAGCAAATGGATTATTGATGTCTAACGAGTATAAAAACAAGGATATAACAGAATATACCGAAGTGTGTGGAATTTGCTATGAAAAACTCAAGAAAATATCTGAAGAAATTTTTAAAGAAGCAGGAGAGTCAACGCCAACAGAATCTACATCATCTAATCAAACGCCTGAATCTCAAATTACGATGCCGGCAGATTCTCAAACCTCAATTTACAGTGTTGAGTTGTACGAAGAAGTGAATGAAATACTCACTAAGAATAAATTGTTTCTATTGCCATTCAAGATTCCGTCAAATGTTGACGCGACAGCATTGCCAAATTACGTTAATCGCAAGCGCAAGCAATTATTAGATACTTTTTATGAAGAAACTGATTGCAAAATTAGGAAACGTCTCGAGGCAGAAATTAGAATTTAATGAATGCAAGATATGCGACGAATGGAATGAAAACTTAAGTTTGGTGTTAGAAAATGAAAATCTAACTTTCATAGAAAAAGTACGATTGATGACTGTAGTACCTTCAAGTCTCAAGTAATTATATTTTATTGCACATAAGAGGAACCACAGATTATATGATCAGAGCTTCACAAAAGCTCGTAAAAAGTAAAGGTTTATACGAAAAGGTTTATACGAAAATCTTGGATCTTGAAATAGTAACTTCTGGATTTTGTTTCATAATTACGAAAAGCCCGATCCATATTCTGGAAATCCTGTGAAGACTGAAGTTATTGAGTTAGTTGAAAGATATTATCTAGACGACGATTTGGACTGTTCCCGACAAAGTCCTAACAAAAATGATGCGATGAATGTTAAAATCAATGGAGTTATAGAAAAAAAATCAAACGTTTTCAAACTCGGAGCATCAAGGGAATTTGCGATCTAATTATGAAACAAAATCCAGAAGTTACTATTTCAAGATCCAAGATTTTCGTATAAACCTTTTCGTATAAACCTTTACTTTTTACGAGCTTTTGTGAAGCTCTGATCATATAATCTGTGGTTCCTCTTATGTGCAATAAAATATAATTACTTGAGACTTGAAGGTACTACAGTCATCAATCGTACTTTTTCTATGAAAGTTAGATTTTCATTTTCTAACACCAAACTTAAGTTTTCATTCCATTCGTCGCATATCTTGCATTCATTAAATTCTAATTTCTGCCTCGAGACGTTTCCTAATTTTGCAATCAGTTTCTTCATAAAAAGTATCTAATAATTGCTTGCGCTTGCGATTAACGTAATTTGGCAATGCTGTCGCGTCAACATTTGACGGAATCTTGAATGGCGATAGAAACAATTTATTCTTAGTGAGTATTTCATTCACTTCTTCGTACAACTCAACACTGTAAATTGAGGTTTGAGAATCTGCCGGCATCGTAATTTGAGATTCAGGCGTTTGATTAGATGATGTAGATTCTGTTGGCGTTGACTCTCCTGCTTCTTTAAAAATTTCTTCAGATATTTTCTTGAGTTTTTCATAGCAAATTCCACACACTTCGGTATATTCTGTTATATCCTTGTTTTTATACTCGTTAGACATCAATAATCCATTTGCTACATCGCCAAGTAATTGAAATGACCGCTTACTATCTTCATAAACATACTTTTTATGAATACTGTCGATATCCGGACACTTCTGAGTTCTCTTGGAACTAAACTTAGCCTTTTGCATGTTTGTTGATATGTATCCGTATATGATTGAACGTATACGAAAAGTTATATGGTCAGAGTTTGTCAGCGAGAAAAAATAAATTGGAGTAACTCTTAATTATAGAGTCTCTGCACCAACCCACTCGCAAGTAAAGTTGATGCAAAATATGTTGTAAACGTAAAGTACGTTCGAGCAAATAAATAAAGCAATAACCAAGGTATAGGCAATAAGTAAGTAGTGCAAAAATAACGATTGGCGATTAGACAAATAGGCAAAATAATATTAGGCAAAATAATGTGGTAATAATGGGTAGATCGAGTGAGTGCCGCAGGCCCCTACTTATACACTCGGGGTGATGTTTTTCATTGAATGTGCCGCGTTTGTGCTCGCCATCTAGCGAGCACTTAGGGTACTACAATCGTGTATATACTACAATCATCCGTGTATTCTGTACCCTTAATCTCTCACACACAGATGCCAGATTTAACTTTAGAACTTGCAGCCAGCCCCTGTGTAAAATGTATCGCTGCACATAACGCATATAAGGCTTAAACGTGTAGAAATCGCAATTATCTTTGTGAGGGTGTATCTTCCGAACGAAGAAAGATGGCACGCTGCCGTTTGGTAGAAAGATAGCTTATTTGGCCATGAAAAACATATCCAAATTTCACGAAAAAAAGGTGGTGTTTTTGAGAAATTCAATTTTGAAAAAAAGCACTTTTTTCAGTTTTTTCAATTTATCTGAAAAACTATTAAAGTTATTTAAAATCTGAAAAAATCACATGAAAGCTGGTAAAATTCCGCACAATTTCAAAAAAAACGTCCCGATACGATAACTTGGGCCAAAACTACGGCCATTTGAAAAAAATGCGAATTTTCATTTTCAAAATAACGCTTTCACAATGTAATTTTTGATATCGCGCTACAGGGCTCCAAAATTATTTTTCGACAAAAAGAAAAACACGGGTCTAATGAAATTTAATGTAGAATATGACCACAGAGTTTCAAAAAAATCAAAGACTTTAATTTTTTTTGCTCGTTGAATCCATTTAGAATGGGCCCTATACAATAAATTAATTTGTGTATAAAAACAGGCATAAGCGTTAAACACAAGAAAGTAGTCAAATCAGTAGTCATGTAGTCAAGTCTATGTACGTGCATAACTTTTTATATTTATCAACTCCAAAGAAAAGCATTAACACCTTTTTCACGAAAATATTAGATTTCTATGTAAACTCTAAACTAATTTAGAGTAAAAATAAAATAAAACTTTCTACGAAAGTATATAATAAGGCAAGTATAAGATGTTTCTGTATAATATATAAAAATAGTGGAATCAGTTGAAATATCTAGTCAAGTATATGTACATACACAACTTCTTTTTCTAGATATCGGGGATATGTCAAGTGAAGTCAGCAGCAAAAAATTTTGAAAATCGCTGAAAATTAGTTTACTTCTAGTTTTTAATGAAAAAATAATGTTCCTAGAGTATGAGACCGAAATTTTCTAAAATAAAAAAGTTATGGAACATCCAAAATTCAATTTTTTTGCAATTTTGGGTTGAAATTCAAGTTTATTCATTTTTTAACTTAAAATCTTGAAACTTTTTGTATAGAACATTGATTGGCAAAAAGTTTGCATTTTTTATATAAAATGTGCCAGTATTTATTTTATGACCCTTCTTGAAAGTCTCTGATTGGCTGCTTTATATTATACCTTCATCGAAGGATATTGAGACTGCAGCCAAATATTTTTCATTCGACAAATTTTTTTTTGTATTCTTCGAAAACCCTTCAAAATGCTTTTTTGGTTAATACTGGCCGAGCAAAGGGAAAAGAGTTACAATTTTTTTAAATATCAAGAAAAATCCATAATTATAATTTTGCATAGCATGATTGATGAAACTGAATATTATTCATACATTCTATGTCGTGGACCGTACCACTGAATTTTTTAGAGCATCAAATAGAACATATTTGAACATAATATAAATATCTATTTTCAAGAATATTAGGCTTATACAATAAGCGATACCTAATTATGAATTAATAATAAATTAAGCTATAGAGGTTAATTATTATAAAGCTGTCAAAATGAAATAAGGCAACAGACAGTTTTGCGGTGTATAATCCAATAACAACAAGACAAATACTGCTCTATTATTTATAAATAAAATAGGATTTTTTTGTTAGGACTACGTTTTATAAAATTTGTATTATTTATTTACTAAGCTATTTCATTTATAACTTAAGCTATAAATTTTTACAGTCTATAATATATCCCCTCAAGTTCAAGCCTATAATCATTTTTTATTTCTTTGACTTGTTTTCTCTTTTCCCTGTTTATGTTTATGCTGTCAAAAATATACCTAATGTTTTACATTTTTTAAATAAACATAAATTATACAAAATATACAATAATCAAAAGTCAAATAATTTATTGCAAAAAATTGTATTACCTGAATAACATTATTTTGTTATTGGTAATAAATATTACATATATTTGCTGCTATATTATCTTCTAAAACAAAGTAAATTATAAAGGTATAACTCTATATTTTTAAGTTTAAAGATATTATTTTTAATAAATTATATCAAAATATTTTCTCAATTAACTGTTAATCTTAAATCAACTTATAATGTTGTGGTATTTCATACATTTATAGCACGGTGTGACCTAAGTCCGAACTTAGTTCACGCCTATCCGTGACTTAAGTAGTCGATTATTGCACCGTGTCTTAGCGTAAGACTTGCAGGAGGGGAAATCGAACTTCCCGCACCTTTGCCCCTGAGTACCTCATCTACTTCTCGCACTAGTTGCGTAATGTACTATTTTTTGAAATATATACCTTTTGCGCTTCGACGCGATACATGGTGTTGTTTTCGGCTGCGGATCTTTGAGCTTCGAAATGAATTCTCTTTCGAATTCTTTGTGCTTGAGGCAACCTTTTGTTCTTCTTCCTCTTCCGGTTCGTTCTCGCACTCGTCGCATGGTTCTCGGTAGTAGGCGCAATCGGAAGCAACTCCGATTTTCCGCCATTTTTTTCATCCACTACCGCCGCCAATCTATTCCCGATATCCGCTCTGTTTGGATCTCCTTTCAATGTTTTTCTTACGAGGGATCTCTTTTCAATATCCCAGACACTAACGATCCTCGGGCGAGGAACGTATCCGCTATTGGACATAATTGATGATACTCTCTCGTAGAAACGGAGAGCCGCGCTGAACTGGGCTGGCGAATCTAGTAAGGAAGGGCCAGAAACGCAGGGCCGCGCTGAACCGGGCTGGCGAATCTACTGCGAGAGCCAGAAATGCGGGGCCGCGCTGAACCGGGCTTGCGAATCTATTTCGATGATGAAACGCAGAGCCACGGTAAAGCGTGCCGGAAAATCTGATTCCTTGCACGAAACGCAGAGCCACAGTAAAGCGTGCCGGCAAATTTACTAGGTACTCCCTCCACAGAGCCACGGCATAGCGTGCCGGCAAATCCGTTTACCTTTTGCAATAAAGTGAATGGCGAACGACTCTCTACTTGTTTATTAATTAACTACTCTGCCTCTGTCTCTGAAAAAAAGCAAATATATTTTAAAATTTTACTCTAAAATATATGTCAAAATATTATTTAAATTAATTTATAATTCACTAAATTTACCTGCAGTATAAATAATTGCAGCATCCCATATAATGTCGTCGACAACTACTACTTATTTTTTTAATTGTTACACTTGACGTATGCGTACATAGTTCAAACCTGTAAAAACATTAGTTAGAATAAAATTCAAAAATTGTGACAGAAATATTTATAGATTGCAGGTGATAATTATATGTGTAAATAATGGTGTTCAATAAGACAATTCTAATAAAAATTGTATTGTAATTATATTGGAATTTACACATATAATTATCACCTGCAATCTATAAAATATTTCTGTAAATCTATAAAATCTTATTAAAATTTTATTGTACAATATAATACAACAATTTTAATTACAATACAATTTTTTTATTAGAATTGTCTTATTGAACATGATAGAAATTTGAATAAGGTTTTATAAGATCCAATTTTTTTTATGGTATTTATTATTAAATACTAAAAATAATTTGGATCTTATAAAACCTAATTAAAATTTCTATGGTGTTCAATAAGATAATTCTAATAAAAATTGTATTGTAATTATATTGGAATTAAAAAAAAATAATAATTTTGGAATAAACTAGGCTCTTGCTATTCTTACGTCAGATGTACAGTACATTGATTCAGAGAATAAGTTTCAAAAAACCTCGCTGTGATGTTTGTTTTGCTTTGACATCTGACTAGAGAAATTATATTCCGGTATATGAGGCGTTTCGCGTCAACTCTCCCAGCGCGGCGCGCGAGCGTCAAATCATGCTATTTTCAAGTCGTGTTTACGATATCAATATGAATTTCAAAAAATTATGTGATAAGCGTTACCGACGTATTTTTTCCTCAGCTTTCCAATGGTGTAAGTGGTTTTTCCGAAATTTTCCATTTTCACCCTCAAAAAGTATAAAACATACTATATCTCGGAAAGTATATTTTTAATATTTTTTTTTATCATCTAGATCGAAAGCTGAGCATTTTTTACGTCGGAAAGGATTTTTTGCAAAATTTGCTCGAATGTTTTCCTTAGAGAAACAGAACGCGAAAGAGCAGACGCAGCGTCTCCTTCGTGCGCGGTATGCGGCGCGCTGTACAGCGCGTGGGCTAGATGTATTTCGCTCTCTAGTAACCTTATTATTTTTATTTATCATTTTTAATTCTTTATGGAATATCTTTCTGCACTTCGAATTTCACTTATATGCACGATTGACATTTTCATAGGTAATTTCGCAAAAAAAAAAACCGCTGCCAATTCTTTGGCACTTAGCTTCCTCAAACTAATTCATCGTTTCCTAATTAAAAATTGAAATTCTGAAAATACATTTTTCATAAAAAGGAATGCTAAAGAATTTCAATAATACTTTGAACCGATGCGTCTTATACCAGTTTCTTGCAAAATAGTATATTACGTACCTATTTTAAAAAAAGCTTTGACAGACCACCAAGTTTAAAAAAAATTGAGATTAAAAAGAGATAAAAGAAGGGGCTAAAAATGGCACTATTAATACGTTTTGATATTTTAATTTACTACATTATATAAAAATATTAAAATGATAGTTCTCGAAAATAAATGTATAATATATATTCATATAGATAATCACTTAAAATTGCAACACAATATTGCCACCAACAAGTGTAATAAGTAACAGTTAAAATTTCAAGTCGATAAATAAATTATTTTTTGAGATATTAATTTTTTAAATATAAAAAAGTTTTCATTAATAACAAATGACAGAGTGAAGATATTTTAAATTTTAAATTTAAAAAAAAAGAAAATGTAGGTAATTTGAATACCTTTTAAGAGAAGTATATTATTTTATGTAATAATTACTATAAGATACGAAAAAATCAAAAAAACTAAAAATTCAAAATCGTTTTTTGGTTATAAAACAAAAGAAAATCAATAAAATCCCAAATCCATCAGGGTACTTTCCTTTTACCGCAAGACGAAGCGAATAAGCTTTACCCGACGAAAATCGGTTGATTAGTTTCGGAGATATTAAGAGTTGAAATATACACACACACACACACGCACACACACACATACATACATCCACGAAATCAAAAATCATCAAAATCAAATAATATACACATATACCACCATAAAACATCTTTTTGAAGACTTTTTTTCGAAAATTTTTTCACCGTTACAAAGCTTCCTCTTTGAGGAAGCAAAAACATTACAATCAATTTGAAATAGCAGACGCAACGCTTCTCACTTACTTTTTACCCGATAGGTGGCTTGCGTATAGAAAATTTTTGCCCGAGAGTAATTTGTTGTATCCAATTATATAAGTCTGATGAATTTTCGATCTTTGTTATCCTTGAAATTGTTTAAGAATTTTAACGCTGTTTCCGTTATATTTGTGTTCTTCGTGTGTTTGCTGATTAAATCATAATTTATTTTTGGTTTATTTATTGCATTTATTTTCTCGCTACTGAAATGGATCCAGCTTTGAAGCTGAAATGCATAAATCCTTCTAATAAAATTAATCACTCTGTGCGTAAAAATTTGTCGAATTTTCCTTCAATATTTAGGAGTGCGTATCCCCTCGTACCAGAAAACGCGAAAATTTGTTCCAACTGTCAACGTCAACTTTATAAACATAAGTTAGATTTACCTTCATGCGATGCCAAAAAAGCTAAAATTGAATGTACTGATGAATATCATAAAGCAGGCGTGGCAGTTCTCAACCAATTAAAAAAAAATTTTTAGAATCACCGGGTAAGGAAGATAAAATTCAGCTACTCACGCTTGCTCCTGATTTTTGGTCTCGCAGAGACTTAATCAGAGAGTTCGGTTGTACTGAGTGGGAAGCTCGAGAAGCGAAAAAGTTAGTAACTGAAAGTGGAATTTTTTCAAAACCTGAAAAGAAAAGGGGCAAAATATTTCCAGTTGAAAGTGTAGATTCAGTTAAACGTTTTTATGAGAGGGACGATATTAGTCGTGTAATGCCCGGATTAAAAGATTGTATATCTGTTAAGCAGGATAATGGTAAAAGAGAACATGTACAGAAAAGGTTACTATTTGGTAATTTACGTGAAATTTATTGTTTATTTAAAAAAGAGCATGAATCTGTTAATATTGGCTTCACTAAATTTACTCAATTGAGGCCGCCGCATTGTGTTCTAGCGGGAAGCAGTGGTACGCATAATGTATGCGTATGTGTACACCACGAAAATATCAAGGTGATGTTAAATGCTATTAATTTACAGAGTTTAACTGAAGGTACTCGACTATTTCTTAAAAACTACCACGATTGCATCCAAGCAATCGTATGTAGTAATGCTAGTTCGAAATGTTACTTGGGAGACTGTTTAGATTGCCCCAATATGCCTGTATTACGGAAACATTTGCTTGAATGTTTTGAGAGAAATGATATTTTTCAAATACAGTATGAGTCATGGCTTCAGACAGATCGTTGCACAATAGTATCTACAACTGTAAATGTTTATGAATTCATGAACATACTGGGAGAAAAATTAATAAAATTTAAAATTCATGACTTCTTTGCGAGAGAACAATATCTTTTCTTAAGCGATTTGAAAAAAAACCTTCAAAAAGGAGAATTCCTTGTTTGTTGTGATTTTGCAGAAAACTATGCGTTTATAGTGCAAAATTCAACACAATCGTTCCACTGGAACAATAATCAAGCAACAGTTTTTACAACAGTGGTATATTATAACGAAAATCAAGATCTTAAACATATAAGCATTGCTATAATTTCTGATAATCTAAATCACGATACTGTTGCTGTTTATGAATATCAAAAAATTATAATATCGTATTTAAAAAGTAATTTCATAGTCAAGAAAATTTATTACTTAACTGATGGAGCAGGTCAGCATTTTAAGAACAAGTCTACCTTCCAAAATCTTCTGTTTCATCAAAAAGATTTTGGAGTTCCTGCTGAATGGCATTTTCATGCAACAGCGCACGGTAAAGGTGCCTGCGATGGTATAGGCGCAAATTTGAAAAGAGGGGCGAAAAGAGCAAGTCTTCAACTCTCTTCGAGTAATCATATTTTAACACCAGAAGACCTTTACAACTGGGCTTTACGTAATTGCAAAGAAACTAAAGTTTTTTACAGCACTAAAGAGACCTATGAAAAAGCCGTTTTGAAACTAAAATCAAGGTTAAGTAAAATTAAATCTATACCGGGAACTTTACAGTACCATGCTGTTATTCCAATGAATAAAACAACATTAATACTAAAAAAAACGTCAATGAGTTCAGAATGTCAAATCTTCCCTAAAAACCCGTAAAACAAAACAAAATAAAATTATCTACTTTAAAAAAAAAGAATTATTAATATAAATACTAGTTTATTGTTGCTATTATTAAGGAAATCAAAATTTTAAGTGGTTGTTAGAGAGCGAAATGCATCTAGTCCACGCGGTGTACAGCGCGCCGAAAACCGCGCGCGAAGGAGACGCTGCGTCTGCTCTTTCGCGTTCTGTTTCTCTAAGAAAACATTCGAGCAAATTCTGAAAAAAATCCTTTCCGACGTAAAAAATGCTTAGCTTTCGATCTAGGGGGTAAAAAAAAATATTAAAAATATACTTTTCGAGATATAGTATGTTTTATACTTGTTGGGGGGGAAAATGGAAAATTTCGGAAAAACCACCTACGCCATTGGAAAGCTGAGGAAAAAATACGTCGGAAACGCTTATCACATAATTTTTTGAAATGCATATTGATATCGTAAACACGACTTGAAAATAGCATGATTTGACGCTAGCGCGCCGCGCTGGGAGAGTTGAGGCGAAACGCCTCATATGTTAAATAATTACAAAAAAGTAATTTTAAAACTATTTATTATAATAAATATTCATATTACATAATTACAGACATTCGTGTTACATAATAATTGTACAGATAATTACAGATTTACGCATATGATACAAAATACAGACTTTCATTTATAAACTATAAATACAGGAGACCAGGGCTAATTGGCATATGGAACAGGTTGGCCAAATACTAATATGTATCATCTAGCCCCGGTCTCCCTTACATAGCTTTTTCATACAAAACCTAGTATATATTTTACAAAATAATATACGAGGGTCATTTGACAAGTACCTAGCCTCACCGCCAGATGGTGCCACTATCGCACCAGAAATACACTACAGTGCAGTATCTTCCTGTAAACGGTTACAGACGAAATTTCAGCCGGATCGGAGTTGTAGTTTATTTTTGAGAGCGTGTGAAAGCAAATGTGTCCGTTGATTTTTGAAAAAATGGAGAAAGAACAATATCGGTCGGTGATTCGATTCTTGTTTTTGGTTATAACGAGTTTCAACGTGGTCGTACGTCGGTTTTTGATGATCCACGCCCAGGTGCTCCGAAAACAGCCACTACGGAGGAGAACGTGACAAAAATACACGATATCGTTTTGTCAGACCGCCGATTAAAGGTGCACGAGATAGCTGCGATAGTAGGCATCTCAGAAGACCGCGTGTGGCATATCCTACATGAGATTTTAGGCATGAGGAAGCTGTCAGCAAGGTGGGTGCCGCGTTTGCTGACTGCAGACAACAAGCGCATCCGTGTGACCAGTTCAGAGCAGTGTTTGGAGCTGTTTAATCGCAATCCAAAAGAGTTTTTGCGTCGTTACGTGACCGTTGACGAAACATGGATTCACTACTACACTCCAGAGACTAAGGAGCAGTCAAAACAGTGGACCTTACCCGGTGAACCTGCTCCGAAGAAGGCGAAGACGGTCCCGTCGGCCGGAAAGGTGATGGCCACTGTTTTCTGGGATTCTCAAGGTGTGATTTTTATTGACTATCTGGAGAAGGGCAAAACGGTCACAGGACAGTACTACGCCGAACTATTGAGCCGATTTGACGCCGTGTTAGAAGAAAAACGGCCCCATTTGTCTAAAAAGAAAGTGCTTTTCCACCACGATAATGCACCGGCTCACACTTCTGCACTCGCCACGGCTAAATTGGTCGAATTACGCTACGAACTGCTGCCCCATCCACCGTATTCTCCAGATTTGGCTCCGTGCGACTTTTTTGTTTCCGAACCTAAAAAATTCGCTCGCCGAGAAGAGATTCCACTCCAATAACGAAATAATCGCCGCCACGGAGGCCTATTTTGCAAACCAAGAGAAAACATTTTTTTCAACGGGGTTAAAAAATTGGAACACCGCTGGACCAAGTGTATTCAACTAAAAGGAGACTACATTGAAAAATAAATTTTATTTTTTGTAAAATTTTGGTGTTTTCATTTGTAGGCTAGGTACTTATCAAATGACCCTCGTATATTACAATTTCATTTATAGTTAGTTTAAGTTAAAATACGTAACGCTGCCCTTTTGAAATTTCTTTTTAATACTTTTACTCTTAATGATGCTTGTCCATTATTACTTTTTTTCTCGTATTTAGAAAGAAGAGCTATTAATTCTGTATTTTTATGTTTTTTTGCCAATTTGAAGATAGAGGGTAATTCTTTGCTCGATGATTCTTTTACTGATGCTCCATATCGCAGTAACATCCTTGTAATAATGTAGTTGTTCTTCTTTACGGCTAAGTACAGTGGTGTCTCCAATTTATGCTTTTTGTTGACGTCAGCTCCGAATTTGAGTAATTTTTCAACAATTTCCGTTGCGCCATTACGGACAGCAGCGTGCAACGGAGCCTCTCCATCATCGCAGCACCTATTCACATCCGCTTTACACTTTAATAAAATGAAGGCGAGCTCGCGCTCGTTGTCCCGCACCACGAGATGCAAAAACGATCGGCCTCCTGGGAATTGCCGATCAACGTTGCGCTTAATTTTCTCTACCATTTGTTCAAAACTGAGAGAAGCGTTAGGTGCCATTTTATTAATAAAAATGATACGAAATTACGCTTCCCAATTTAAGATAGAAAAAAATGATGAGAGAGAATGTGAAAAGTAACGCAATCTTACACTTGTAAATTCAAGGTTACACAGTAAACACTGAGAAGAACAGTATACGATCTGAACACGTTCGACTACTAGTTGCAACTGAAATGAAGACGTTCAAGGCGCTTTATATAGTAGTTTGGAACATAGGAAAGGAATTATTCTCACTACACTATCGGCTGAAACGTTGCAGCAGGAAGTTAAGGTTTGAGTAATTAGGATAGTCTGGCCAATAGACTAGAATCTCTTAACGACAGTTACAAGTACCTATAATTACCCTGATGTGCATAAGAGAAAGTGGGGCGGTAATGGCACCCTAACTTTAAACCAAGATTTCACGATTAAAGTTGAAGGTTTAACGCCATCCATTGTTATTCAAAAATTTTTTCATCACCATTTATCAGAAACCTTGAGTTTGGCTAATGTTTGCTGAATACAGCCATGAAGGAAAGGAGACGGAAAATTTTTTATGATATGTGTCGAAGAGAAAAACATCGTACCCTTATTCGAAATGTCTGCAATGGAAAGTTTCAAACGAACGAAAATCTTTGACCTGGATTTATGATCGAAAACGAAGATAATTTTGGAATGTACAGATTCTAAATTATTTTTGCCTTGCATCTTTAAACGTTGTTAAATGGTAAAGATTTTTACAATGTTTTTACAATCGAAAACGAAGATAATTTTGGAATGTACAGATTCTAAATTATTTTTGCCTTGCATCTTTAAACGTTGTTAAATGGTAAAGATTTTTACAATGTTTTTACAATCGAAAACGAAGATAATTTTGGAATGTACAGATTCTAAATTATTTTTGCCTTGCATCTTTAAACGTTGTTAAATGGTAAAGATTTTTACAATGTTTAAAGATGCAAGGCAAAAATAATTTAGAATCTGTACATTCCAAAATTATCTTCGTTTTCGATCATAAATCCAGGTCAAAGATTTTCGTTCGTTTGAAACTTTCCATTGCAGACATTTCGAATAAGGGTACGATGTTTTTCTCTTCGACACATATCATAAAAAATTTTCCGTCTCCTTTCCTTCATGGCTGTATTCAGCAAACATTAGCCAAACTCAAGGTTTCTGATAAATGGTGATGAAAAAATTTTTGAATAACAATGGATGGCGTTAAACCTTCAACTTTAATCGTGAAATCTTGGTTTAAAGTTAGGGTGCCATTACCGCCCCACTTTCTCTTATGCACATCAGGGTAATTATAGGTACTTGTAACTGTCGTTAAGAGATTCTAGTCTATTGGCCAGACTATCCTAATTACTCAAACCTTAACTTCCTGCTGCAACGTTTCAGCCGATAGTGTAGTGAGAATAATTCCTTTCCTATGTTCCAAACTACTATATAAAGCGCCTTGAACGTCTTCATTTCAGTTGCAACTAGTAGTCGAACGTGTTCAGATCGTATACTGTTCTTCTCAGTGTTTACTGTGTAACCTTGAATTTACAAGTGTAAGATTGCGTTACTTTTCACATTCTCTCTCATCATTTTTTTCTATCTTAAATTGGGAAGCGTAATTTCGTATCATTTTTATTAATAAAATGGCACCTAACGCTTCTCTCAGTTTTGAACAAATGGTAGAGAAAATTAAGCGCAACGTTGATCGGCAATTCCCAGGAGGCCGATCGTTTTTGCATCTCGTGGTGCGGGACAACGAGCGCGAGCTCGCCTTCATTTTATTAAAGTGTAAAGCGGATGTGAATAGGTGCTGCGATGATGGAGAGGCTCCGTTGCACGCTGCTGTCCGTAATGGCGCAACGGAAATTGTTGAAAAATTACTCAAATTCGGAGCTGACGTCAACAAAAAGCATAAATTGGAGACACCACTGTACTTAGCCGTAAAGAAGAACAACTACATTATTACAAGGATGTTACTGCGATATGGAGCATCAGTAAAAGAATCATCGAGCAAAGAATTACCCTCTATCTTCAAATTGGCAAAAAAACATAAAAATACAGAATTAATAGCTCTTCTTTCTAAATACGAGAAAAAAAGTAATAATGGACAAGCATCATTAAGAGTAAAAGTATTAAAAAGAAATTTCAAAAGGGCAGCGTTACGTATTTTAACTTAAACTAACTATAAATGAAATTGTAATATACGAGGGTCATTTGATAAGTACCTAGCCTACAAATGAAAACACCAAAATTTTACAAAAAATAAAATTTATTTTTCAATGTAGTCTCCTTTTAGTTGAATACACTTGGTCCAGCGGTGTTCCAATTTTTTTAACCCCGTTGAAAAAAATGTTTTCTCTTGGTTTGCAAAATAGGCCTCCGTGGCGGCGATTATTTCGTTATTGGAGTGGAATCTCTTCTCGGCGAGCGAATTTTTTAGGTTCGGAAACAAAAAAAAGTCGCACGGAGCCAAATCTGGAGAATACGGTGGATGGGGCAGCAGTTCGTAGCGTAATTCGACCAATTTAGCCGTGGCGAGTGCAGAAGTGTGAGCCGGTGCATTATCGTGGTGGAAAAGCACTTTCTTTTTAGACAAATGGGGCCGTTTTTCTTCTAACACGGCGTCAAATCGGCTCAATAGTTCGGCGTAGTACTGTCCTGTGACCGTTTTGCCCTTCTCCAGATAGTCAATAAAAATCACACCTTGAGAATCCCAGAAAACAGTGGCCATCACCTTTCCGGCCGACGGGACCGTCTTCGCCTTCTTCGGAGCAGGTTCACCGGGTAAGGTCCACTGTTTTGACTGCTCCTTAGTCTCTGGAGTGTAGTAGTGAATCCATGTTTCGTCAACGGTCACGTAACGACGCAAAAACTCTTTTGGATTGCGATTAAACAGCTCCAAACACTGCTCTGAACTGGTCACACGGATGCGCTTGTTGTCTGCAGTCAGCAAACGCGGCACCCACCTTGCTGACAGCTTCCTCATGCCTAAAATCTCATGTAGGATATGCCACACGCGGTCTTCTGAGATGCCTACTATCGCAGCTATCTCGTGCACCTTTAATCGGCGGTCTGACAAAACGATATCGTGTATTTTTGTCACGTTCTCCTCCGTAGTGGCTGTTTTCGGAGCACCTGGGCGTGGATCATCAAAAACCGACGTACGACTACGTTGAAACTCGTTATAACCAAAAACAAGAATCGAATCACCGACCGATATTGTTCTTTCTCCATTTTTTCAAAAATCAACGGACACATTTGCTTTCACACGCTCTCAAAAATAAACTACAACTCCGATCCGGCTGAAATTTCGTCTGTAACCGTTTACAGGAAGATACTGCACTGTAGTGTATTTCTGGTGCGATAGTGGCACCATCTGGCGGTGAGGCTAGGTACTTGTCAAATGACCCTCGTATATTATTTTGTAAAATATATACTAGGTTTTGTATGAAAAAGCTATGTAAGGGAGACCGGGGCTAGATGATACATATTAGTATTTGGCCAACCTGTTCCATATGCCAATTAGCCCTGGTCTCCTGTATTTATAGTTTATAAATGAAAGTCTGTATTTTGTATCATATGCGTAAATCTGTAATTATCTGTACAATTATTATGTAACACGAATGTCTGTAATTATGTAATATGAATATTTATTATAATAAATAGTTTTAAAATTACTTTTTTGTAATTATTTAACATTATATATGTATATACTTTGTATATACATAAATCTGACGTACAAATAGCAAGAGCGAATAAAGTAACGAAAATTTGTATTCAGTTATACTGTGTTAAATTGTAGTGTGTTTACCTTCTACTTAATCCACCTCAAATTCCTAGAAATGACACGCGATGTTGCGTACTTGAGCAGAGCGCTTGTCCTTTGTCTTCGCGGCTGCGGTCGCGACTCCTCGTGCGCGAATGTACGCTCCTACCGTCTAGAATGTGCAGACACATTTTTAAACATTTTTCTCCCACGAGTGTGATTGTGTCACCCTCATTTTGCTCGATACACATATGAATGTAGTTTAATAATAATTTAAGTGTGTTAAATTGCAGTGTGCTTGCCTTATACTGAAGGCAAGCACACTAATCCATCTCAACGCAGGGCAGCGCTGAACCGGGCTGGCGAATATACTGAGGGAGGGCCAGAAACGCAGGGCCGCGCTGAACCGGGCTGGCGAATCTGTTGAGGGCAAGAAACGCGGGGCTGCGCTGAACCGGGCTGGTGAATCTATTTCGTTCAAGAAACGCAAAGCCACGGTAAAAACGTGCCGGCAAATCTAATATTCCCTGCATGAAACGCAGAGCCACAATAAAGTGTGCCGGCAAATCTGTTTACCTTTTTGGTCTGATACCCTCTGCAACTAATTATCTCTCATCTATAAGTTTAGTGTGTAAAATGGTAGTGTGCTTACCTTATACTTAATCCACCTGAAAGTCCTCGAAACGACACGCGTTGCTGCGTACTTGAGCAGAGCGCTTCCTTGAGGACCTTCCGTCTGTGGAGCTCGGCCTGCAATGACGCGCTTTTTGATTTACAGTTGACTGTAATGACTGCCTGCTTCTCATTGGTCAGAGCATATCGCCATCGTCTAGTGATGTGAGCTGGTCAATTGACTGGTCAATTGACCAGTCAATTGACCGTCATGACCCTGACCTGACAAAAAAAATTTTGACTGATAATTGACCCTGACCGGTCACACTTCTGCGTGATAGTAAAATCTGCATCTATATAGAGTATAGAACATGGTGTAAGGAAATAGAGTGTGCTATTGCGCAACCTTCTTTAGGGACCAATAGAATTCTCATCCCAAATCGGTCATATTGAACTTTAAACCAATAAAATCAGCGCGCGAGTGGTATGTTACATTTATCATATCGTGAGTTAGTTTAAAATTAGTTAATTAATATATATTTCAAAGATCTCAAGTAATCAACTGGTTACTGATTAAAGTATTAAAACAAAAAACTATTAATACTGTTCTGATTACAGTTAAATTTCTAACCTCCAAATTTTTGTATTGTAGGAATAAATTAAAATAAATACAATTCAAGATTCAATAAAAAATATTGGGTATTACCAGATGTTAAAAGGTAAATAAAATTTTAAATTCTTAATATTAATTGTATATAGGTATAACTAAGGTAAATAAAGAGCGCGCGCAGCGCGCTTGAACTTGCCGCGGTTATCCTTAAGGGTCTATCCAGATGCTAAGTACCACCACCACCGTATGAATACCAGCGACGTATACCTATATATGTAATATATATATACACATCCCTAGCATTCATATGGTGGCGGTGGTGGCATGACAATGATAGAGTATTGCGAGCTCATAGTGTTGTATCCGAGTCCTCGTTGCTATAGAAGAAGACGTTGCTCCAGCCTTCCCAGTGCAGTTTCAAATCCTGTAACGCATCTCTATAGCATCTTATGTATTTTTAAGCTGACTTTATCTTTCTGTGAGTAGGTTAGCTTAATATAAAAATAAAATTTTACCATTTCTCAGTTTTAGCTGAGACATAGCTTGTGTACTCTCTAGTACTGTAAAACAGAGAAATTGCATAATTTCATTTTTTTATTAATTTATACTTACTTGCAGATAGATAAGCACAGAAAACTGAGAAATGACATAATTTCATTTTTATATTATTTTATAATCGCCTATCAGATTTAGCAGACATATTGACGACGTCACAGTGTTTAATATTTACTTAGAGACGATTAGAGACGATGTGATTTAGTATTTAATTAGGAGTATAAGAATTATCGTAATCCACTCCTGTAACACATCTCTTGTAACTAATGTATCTTGGAACTGTTTTTATGTTCCTGTAAGTAGGTATAATTTTATAAAAAAAAATTTAATTCCGCAATTTCTCTGTTTTTCAATACTACCCTTAAGGCTGAAAAACGGGGGTGCGAGACCGAAAAAAAATTCTAGCTCGTAAAATCGAACTTACAATCGAGCGGCTCTAGCTGCATGATTATAGCGCGCGCGTTCAAGCGGCGAGCGCACGAGATAGGCGGATGTGACGCAATGTCCACGCATACAACGGAGTTACGTAGCCATGCGAAACTAAGCGAGACAATTATTAAAATTATTTGCAAACCCAAGTAGGCGTGGGACATTCTAAAATATGATTTTTCAAATTATTAAAATTTCAACTCCACTAGAGTAATAAATGTGTATAATATAATAACATTTTTTTATATTATAGACTATAATTAATTATATTTCAAAGGAATATTGTGTTTTGATGACATCACATAAATGCAAACTGTAAAATCGTTTAGGCACATATGGATTTTGACTTGGGATTTTCGTTTTATTTTCCTTGCGTCTAAATAAACCAATTAAAGGCTTTTTTACGCATCGCCGAATTGTATTTTCGTGTTGTAAATCGTACTTTCGGGTATAGAGTTAAGCGATATTCTAATTATTCTTTGAATAAAAATGTTTTTTAAATTCCATCGCACCGTAAGATAATTGGAAATTGTACTCTTACTGTTGAGGTATTTGATTGTTGATTAAGATTTAATCAATAATATATTAGGCCTTACAGAATGGGAATATGTATTATGAGAGAGTTATATATATAGTTTTCAAAAGCGCTTATAATCGGAACGTATACTAGCTCGCGACAATTACAAAGTCGAAGAAAGTCGGAGCGCGGCGAAACATATATAAATAAATACTCGGCCGCTCGAGCGAGCCGCAAGCTATAGGTATAGTTGGAATCTGTAGCGGCCGAGCCCAGCAGCGCAGAAGCCATGGAGAGAGAGATAGCTGCCGCATAGGCGTAGAGAGCGCAGACGACGGGCGACAGTAGGGCCTGACTGTTGTTAAATGTAATAGTATGACGTATTCAAAAATTAGTCTGCTGCCCTTGAATAACATTACTTCAATACAAATATACATACAGATCAAGAAAATTAAAATCTGTGAACAAGGATAGTGCTCAATCGTCAGGTCATAGAGTAGCTTTAGTTTGTACTATGTTATTTCTTAGAGAAAAATATGAAACACAATTCCTGAGGTTTACTGAACACACAGGGATACAAGCCCTTTTTGCATAAAATAATGATCTTATTTAACATTCATTTTACAAAGATACACTTTTATCACGCTTGTTTTAATTCCATTATTAAGACTACCCTCTGAATAAATTTATTCAAAACATATTGATCTGCCCTTCACTCGCAAAGCCCATGAATGGTGATTGTGAAGATTGAATGGCATATTGCAGTAATGTTATTCAAGGGCAGCATTTATGAATACGTCATACTATTACATTTAAGAACAGGTACGTTTTTTCATTTATAATTGAATTGATAATAAAACGATCCAAAGATCATAAATGACAATGTTATTTCTCTTTTGATTAATTATTCATCTGTAACTCTAATAGTGTATGCATTTAAAGTTGTCAATTCATAGTATATGCATGCTGACATAAATAAAAAAAGCAACTAAAATAGTATATTATGCACCAAGGGAATAAAGTGGGCTGTGGGCTCCCTGCGCGAGAGTTGTCCTGAGCGAAGCGAGGGCGACAAACGCGCAGGTTCGCACAACCCACTGTATTCACGAGTGCAATATACGACTTTTTAACACAACTATCATAAAGTTCGTACTCGTTTCCCGCTGAAAAGGGAAAAAATGCTGCATATTGATTCCCTAACCTCACTCTCATTTCCAGCGCAACGCACTGTTTGTGCCCGAGCCGAAGGCGAGGGCACATGTACATGGCGCTGGGGACTAGAGTGGGGGTAGGGAATGAACGTAGCTTTTTTTTACCACTTCGGCGAGAATAAAGTATGAACTTTATGATGGGGTGTGTTAAAAAGTTGATTATTAGTCAATCATGTTAAAATTAATTTTAATATTTATGGAGCTGCGGCGTAGACCTTTGCTAAATAAAGTAAATTAACTTAACAAATTCCCCATTCTTTTCCATATATCCCTATAGCTAGATCACCTGAAACATGTTAAAAAATACACAAAGCATCAATTTTCTTATAGAATATTATTAGAAATAAAAGAGAAATATAAACAAAGTTTAGTAATCTGATAATTATAAAATTGACTTCAGAAGGTTATGTTTCACTACGTAATCGTTACCGCAAGTATTCAAACAAACAACCACGTGGTCAGCTGTGGCCCGCGCGAGCATACGACGGTGCGCGTTCCGAAAACGATCTAAAAACGGTGAAACAAAAGCGGGGGGGGGGGGGGGCCACTTCGGCCATGTTGAAATGATTTGGCCGGAAGCACTGTGTGCCGGGAGCCCAAACGGTGTTTGTCGAGTCGAGACGCACTCATGATATGGCCTCAGGAACCTCTGAACAGCAGTACAGCACACATCATTTTCGCTCCCTCCCGCGCTCTCTCTCTCTCTCTCTCTCTCTCTCTCTCTGCCTTGAGATAAGTATTTGTAATAAAAATTGATTTTCTTCGTGGCAAGCGCTCGACTCGTGCGGACATCCTGCCTTTTGCCTCATAAACTTGATTCACCGGCCGTGTTCACCACGGCCCAGTGTTTCGTATTTTTGAGGTTAGATTGGCAATGTCGAATGGCAGAACTTACGTTCCGCGTCCGCGGATGGTCCGGGTGTGGGACGTCGAGGATCGCGCTATAGTAATAAAAAATTTAGAAAGAGATGGATCTCAAGACAGTGCAATACCGGGCTTGGTAGCAGTCGTTGCCGAGGATAGAGATACTGTCGTGCTTCCAGTTGTTGCACCTGCTGAGGACTCGACGTCAACGATGAGAACGAGGAAAAGAGCCAAAAAAAAAAATAAGAGGATACCGAGAGCGCAGAGAATTAGAAAAAGGATCCACTATGAGGCCGAACAACGGGCTACGGAAAATAATAGTAGTTATTATGCTGAAGCACAAAAGGTATATTTATGACTCCCTGACGATGGTCCGGTTTTGTAAATATATTTTTATTATAAAAATTAAATGCAATACTTATTTATATTTCGATCTTTACTTTTTAGCTCAAGGAGAAATATAAAGAAGAGGCCAAATTGAAAGTGGAAAAACCCCTTCTAAATCATGTAGATAAGATATTAGAAGTTTATGTGTGTTTTTTTATGCACGCAATACACGGTGCCACATACGTACGATTGTAAAAACAAACATCGCATATGCTTCCAATGCTGGGAGAAAATCGGTCGGAGGGAAAGACCATATCCGCAATTCAAGACCGAAATTAAAATAGCACCTACTGAAAAAACCCTTGTGTGAACCCAAATGTGTACCCACATGGTTCCCATAAGCGTTTCCCTATGAGTTCCCACGTGGTTTCCCACATGGGAAACCATTCGGCTAATTGACTGGGGATCCCATGTGGGGACCTGTATGGGATCCCTGGAGAGTTGATGAAAATTAGTTTACACACAATTTATTTAAATTATGTATTGTTTAGTAATGCATTAAATATTGTATAATAAATTTTCGGATACCATTTTATGCTTTATTAGATAACAAATTTTTAGTTCCCATTGTAAAGGGGATATCAAAAACAAGGCAAGCCTTGTAATTCGGACTCTTCGTAAAGACTCATTTGCACGTTTAAATTACACGGCTTATATACTCTCGGCCATCCCGTGTATCCACAGAAAGCACTACCAGAGCGCAGCATAGCGGCAACAAAGGAGAACTTGTGATGGGCGGCTCTCGGCAAAGAAGCTTCGGCTATTTATCCGCTATGTGGCGCTTCAGTAGTGCTTTCTGTGGATGCACGGGATGGCCGAGAGTATATAAACCGTGTAAGTAAAACGTGCAAATGACTCTTTACGAAGAGTTCGAATTACAAGGCTTGCCTTGTTTTTGATATCCCCTTTACAATGGGAACTAACAATTTGTTATCTAATAAAGCATAAAATGGTATCCGAAAATTTATTATTATACAATATTTAATGCATGGCTAAATAATACTTAATTTAAATAAATTGTGTGCAAACTAATTTTCATCAACTCTCCGGGGATCCCATACAGGTCCCCACATGGGATCCCCAGTCAATTAGTCAGATGGTTTCCCATATGGGAAATCACGTGGGAACTCATTGGGAAACGCTTATGGGTACTCTTGTAAGAACCCATATGGGTACACATTTGGGTTCACACAAGGGTTTTTTCAGTAGGAGATGATACGGTCCAAGTCCTGGCCAATCATGATTTGCTCAAGTATGCAAAGCTGTTAGAAATTCCAAATTTTCGTGGCGTGTTTATGCGAAACGTACTACCATCTACTGGCCCACATTATCGCGAGTCAGCCATAATCAATCTTGATGATGTAAGCGGCCCCGGAACTCATTGGGTAGCTTATCGAAAACGAGGTAAAGACGTTGTATACTTTGATAGCTTTGGCGATCTTCAACCTCCTCTCGATTTGATTGTATCTCGGACTTGACAGAGTCAAGTACAATCACGAGAGGTATCAGGATTTTGACACTTACAATTGTGGACATTTGTGTTTGCAGTTTCTGTGCAACAGTCTCAAACGTATATAAGGGGGGTGAGGGAAAAACTGCGCATTCTTTATATCATGGCTGATTCACTGACTTTGAGTCTTTCGGACACTTCGGCACTACTCGAAGCACAATACTTTCCTCCAATTGAACTCTCACGAAATAAGAGCTGTTCTCGGTCTGGTAGAACTTTTATCTTTCAACTCTATACCCAACATCGATGAGGATAATAATATGTTTTACGAGGATAAAGAGGTAGTTATTTTGCCTACTGGTAGTTATGAAATCGAGGATATAGAGAGTTATTTACACGAATTTCTCTCACCCAAGGGCATACTAATCAGTATAAAGCCAAATAATAACACATTACGCAGTGAAATCAAGTGTACTCATCAAATTGATTTTCGACTGCAGGATTCCATAGGTAAGTTGTTGGGTTTCACTCAACGCATTCTCGAACTAAACATCACTCACAGTTCCGATCTACCCGTGAGCATTCTCAAAATTAATGCTTTGAGAGTGGAGTGCAACGTGACAGCTGGCGCCTATATAAACGAACGAAGAGTGCACACGATACACGAATTCTTTCCAGCAGTACCACCAGGGTATAAAATAATCGAGGTTCCATCGCAAGTCATCTATCTGCCAATCACAGACAAGACTATTGTGACATTGTGTTTGCCCACACTACGAGGGTGCCTACAAAACAAACTGCGCACTTCACAACGGCAAACTTCTGAAAAAATTCTATAAAAATTGCAAGACATCTATAGATTGGGAGTAGATGCTTCATTCGTGTCCCAGACATCGTACAAGATAGGTCAAAGCTCAAGTTTAAACGCTCCTCTTACTGAACAGGAGAAAAAAGAGGATTCAAAGTGGAAAAAATATTCTCAAAAGTATTCCACGAATACCAATTCTATGCTTCAACATGACAATTATAAAAGATTAAAATAAAAAATTTAGACTGCTCTGCCGGTGACGTTGGGTTATCGATTGCAGGTAAGGTAGAGTTGGGGTTATCGACTGTTGGTAATGGAGCGCGCGGAACATAGGTTATCAACGGCGGATCACCCTGCAATTACCACCTACCGGCAAGGTAGTGCTCTATCTTACCGACTGAGTTAGGGTTCTGCCGGTAAGGTAGAGTTGGATTATTGACCTCCCTGCATTTACCATCCACCGACAAGGTAGTGCTCTACCTTACTGATCGAGTTAGGGTTCTGCTGATAAGGTAGAGTTGGGTTATTGACATCATACAATTACCATCCACCGGCAAGGTAGTGATCTGACTTACCGACTGAGTTAGGGTTCTGCCGGTAAGCCAGGGTTGGGTTATTGGCCTCCCTGCAATCACCATACACCGGCAAGGTAGTGCTCTACCTTACCGACCGAGCGCCAGCTTAGCTGGTAACTGCGCCCGGAGTTATATAGCTCCTCTACTTTTATGGTTTTCATTGTATTTAATTTTGGTTAATCTTGTGTGGATATGTCTGTTAATAAATTTGTTTAGATAATTATTATTTTTAAGCAATTTGGCCAAAATATTTAAATTTTTTGTGTGAAATTCTCGGTTTGATAATGTAATTTCCCTATCAACGAGATTATACACAATATTTATTTTTGTTGTGGTGGATGATAAAGAGTTATAATTGATTAATCTGCCCGATGAAATTGGTTTATTATACCAATCTGTCATGATCATGTTACCTTTCCGTATTAGTAAAATGTCTACAAAATTAATTTTGTTATCTAGTTCTCGTTCACAGGTGAATTGTAATTTTTCATTATAAGAATTGAAACATAAAATAACGTTTGAAAATCGTAATTCTCTTTTAAAATTTTTAAACAGTTGGTCTCTAAGTCATCCATCACAATGTCTGCAAGCAGTGGGGAAATAGGAGAACCCATAGATGTACTGTATATTTGTTTATAGAATTTTTTGTCAAAAGAGAAAAAGGTATTAGAAAATAAAAATTTTGTGTACGTGACAATTTCATGGAATGGAATTTTGCATCGATTATGTATAGAATTAAATTTTCTATCTGAACTATCTAATACTAACTATAGTGATATGTTTATAAATAAAGAAATGTCATCTGAAGAAAGTAAGATATAATCGTCAGGGATAGTAACTGTTTTTAATTTTTGTTTTAACTCCAAGCTGTTATTGATACGAGACGTTGGAATATTGACAGAAAATTTAATTTCATTATAAATAGTTTTTGCTAAAAAGTGATTCGGACTGTTAACCAAAGAGATTATTGGACGCAATGGTACATTTTTTTTGTCAATTTTCGGTAAACCGTAACATTTTGCTAAAATAGTACTAGAACATGAAAGTGCGTTGTTATGAAATTTAGTTCGAAAATGATCATTATCATTAAGATGTTTAAGAATCGCAGAAGTATCGGCTTGTAAACTTTTTAATGGGTTCTTATTTATACTTTGGTAAGTAGTTGTATCTGATAATAAATTATGCATTTTTTCTTTGTATTAAGTTTTTCGTAGACAGACCGTCACATTGCCTTTGTCAGAAGTTGTAAAAATTAAGTCTGAATTATTTTTGAGAAATCGTTTTTACATGCCTATTTACATGCCTTTGTTTGTCAAAGCTTACTTTTAGATTAAGGGAAATTTTTTTTCTTATTTCAGACTATTTAGACGAAGGGAATTCAGAATTTTGTAAACAGAGCTCGACATTTTTTAATAGGTCCATAATGTCTTTTTTACCAATGCGTTCACTGATGCAAAATTTTGGACCTAAAGACACGACGTTCATTATTTATTTATACATAACTAACAACGTCCATTATTTTATTATTACTAATAACGACGTCCATTATTTTATTTATACATTTGTCTAAACTAATTCAAAGTAGAAATAATAAAACATTCTACGAAAGTATAAAATAAGACAAGTATCAGTTTTTCCTGGAATCTATAAAAATAAAAAGAATTATTTTCATATGACTTTACAATTAATACTGAAAAAAGTTTGGCACTCCAGCTGACCCGATGAGTACATACGCTATGCCGATAGTAGGGTCGAATGTTGTACCGCGGTTCGGCACATCTCCTGCCCCGTACTGGCACAGTTCCTGTCCCGTAAACGTGTCGCGCATGACCCCCTATGGTACAAGCGCGAGCGGTCCCGAAATTCGGGACAAACGCTGTGCCAAAAGTGGATGGTCTGACACACGCAGCGAAAGGGCGCTGACGAACTGTGATGGAAACAGATGATGTGCCAAATTTTGTTCAGTGTTAGTATATTGTTAATTTATCATCATACCTAAAAAAATACACATTTGATTATATTATTTCTGTTAAGTCTTGGCAGTTGAGGGAAATACTTTTATATGGTATTTTTATTTTAGGTTGTAATTGAATACTTACTCTTTTGATGATGCAGGTTCTCCGAAATGAATTTGAACAGAGAATTTGAGTAATTAGGTAATAATTATTTATTGATATGAGATTTGGCTTATAACTTGATATGGGCTCGTACTGACCCTTACAAAATAACTGCTGCTTATTGTCGTTCGGAGTGGTACAGAGTTCGCGGTCTGGCGCGAGATACTAAATTGTGCGAGTGATTTCCGCTTATTTTATTACATGATGATCTTGACGATGAGTCGAGATCATCTTTTTAACAACTTAAGTACACGCTTAAACGTAAGCCGTTCGATTTCCAATTAAAAAGTGCTGAATATAAAGAAAATTACGACGCGCGTATGCTTTCGCAAAGTTTGTGACTCGCTACGTCATGCGGTTGCATTGTCGAAATGCTGCGTCGTTTAAATTCGCAATCACGTAATTTTGTGGGTCAGGAAATTACTGATGGGAATATGAATATTTAATTTTAAAAATACGTTACGAACGTAACATTTCAAAAAATGTTACTAATCTAATCATTTTATCGAGCTCCTTAAAAAAACATTCAAATTTAAAACTTTTGTGAATAACTATACTACCATTTCATAATTGTATTAATAATATACTATAACAACCTCTCATAACGTTTTCACACTATGTAATTATTATTGCTTCCTCACAGAGGAAGCTTTGTAACGGTGAGAAAAATTTTAGAGACAAAAAATGTTCAAAAAGATGTTTTAAGGCGATATATGTCGATATTTGTCGATTTTGAGAAAATGTTTTTTCGTAGATGTATGTGTGAGTGTGTATGTAAACTATACCTCGAAAACGAATCGACCGATTTTCATCGGACAAAGACTATTCTCTTCGTCCCGCGAAAAAACTCGGTACCCTGATAGATTTGAATTTTTATTGATTTTCTTTTGTTTTATAACCAAAAAACAATTTTGAATTTTTAGTTTTTTTCGATTTTTTTATATCTTACAGCCATTATTACATAATATAATGAACTTTTCTTGAAAGGTGTTTAAATTACCTATATTTTCTTTTTTTAATATTTAAATTATCTTCACTCTGTCATTTATTATTAAGGAAAACGTTTTTATATTTCATAAATTAATTTTTTTTTAAATATTTCGTTTATCGACTTGATTTTTAATCACTTATTATACTCATTGAAGACTATGTTTGGTTAAAATTTCAAGAGATTATCTTCATTTGTTTTTCAGAAAAAAAATTATCCAATCGTCTTGAGATTTGGAACAGATGTAGCTTTTATATATTGTCAGATCGAGTTCGAACAGAAATAAAGATAATCTCTTGAAAATTTAACTAAATATTTTAATAAATAATTGGTTAAAATTGCAAATTGATTAAATATTCTCTAAGATATCAGTATTAAAAACATTAAAAAAAGCTTTTAATCTCGAATATCTGGCCGTGATGATATTTTTTTGTGTTTTTTGTGGGCAATGAATTTTTTTTTTTTGTAAAATATAAAGTTGTATAATAATAACTGCTTTTTAATGATAAAAAATAGAAAGAGTTAAAATAACAAGTCACAAACCATTTAACATAGTCTCACCGTACAAAATAAAGTATTAAATTTTAAATATTGGAATTAAAAATTAATTAAAGGAATCAGTAAATTAAGTTCGAAGAAACTACGTTCCAATGAATTGGCAGCGTTTTTTTATTATAAAAAGAGAAGCAAACATTTCTGAGATGCATATACCACGGTGCTTGTTAAGTAACAGTCATTGCTGTAAGTGCATTATACTCATTTTTACTATATTCTTTCTTAAAGTCCGATTTCAAATCTCTAGTACTTGGCTTTCTCAAAGTGAATGTGAAACTTTGATCACATTTAGCGAACTCTGAGCCCAACTCAGTTGAGTTTTGAAAGTTTTCTCCGCGTATAATGAACTAATTTTGTTTTGAGTAAAAACTTAAAGTTTATGATACTCAAATAACTTAATAATTCCAAAAACCTTATATTTTCACCATAATGAAAAATTATGCACCTCAAATACCAATATATTATTGTATAACAAGACTTATATTTTAATAAACTCTACATGGAGAAATATTTTTGTGTAAAATTTAATATTTTAATAAGAACATTTATTATTTTCAACAGGAGCGCTGGGACACACTCGATTTGTGGAATTTTTACTATTTTAAATAGTACTTTTTACGATTTTCAAAGCAAATTTTACTTTTTAACCCTTAGAGGGCCGGGATGACGCCTTGAGGCGTCATGGTCTGACTCGCCAACATCCGACCTTAGTTTGGTTCTAACTTGGGGACCTCAGATCACTTTTCAGTACAAATTATGAGCTTTTAAAATTTTTGAAATCCCGGCCCTCGAAGGGTTAAAATAATAATTTATATAATTGCTGAAACCAATATAACAAAATTTTAAATTACCGCTTTTGAGCAGTTTCTTTGTTCATCTATGTATATGAGAGCGTCCAGCAGAAACGGGCCACCGAGCGCGCGCGGTGCCTTTTTTCGCGTAAAAGGCGCTCTGTTTAACTCGCTCATAATCGTATGCTGCGTCTTTGAAAAAAAACCAAGGACCCATATCAATAGATTTTTTTCTGCTCTTTCCAATTGCGCCATTGTTTTTATTGCGAAACGCGTTCTTCTGGACGAAAACTCGAGTTGAATATTGAAAGCCATTTTTCTCAAAGTATATCATGTTTTTTTTCAAAATAAACTACACCATTGGAAAGTACAACTCTTAAGCTTCAAAACCCTATCTTGGAGAAGTTGGAGAAATAAAGGGTTTAAAAGTAACAACATGAAAAAGACAGCGCTGAGGGTACGCGCGAGCCCCTCGCGCCCGTGCGTACGGCACGTTTAAGTGCACGCTCTATTCAATTCGCTAATAATCGTGTACCAAGTCTCTGAAAAAAGAACTAAGGACATATATCGATAGATTTTTTCCTGCTCTTTCCAATGGTGCTATTATTTTTATTCCGAAATGCTTCCTTCTAGTTGAAAATTCCATTTGAATGTTTAAACTCTATTTTTTCAATAAAATATCAGTCTTTTCTTCAAAATGAATTATATTCTTCAAAAGTACAAGTCTTAAACTATAAAATATTATATTTTTAAGTTGAAACATGAAAAGTTCAAAAATAGTAAGATCAAAAAGACAGCGGCTGCCCGAACTTTTTACGCTATGCTCAAGGGCGGATTAATACACGCGATGTGCTATTTCGCCCTTTCTTTTTTGTAAATATAAAATGTTTTGTAACTTACAATGCCAATGCGTGGACATAATTTTGTGGATCTAGTTGTAACAGTTAGTATAATATTACAATGAACTTTGTTCATTTATATAACAAAATTTGAAAAACATAATATATTAAACATAAAAATATCCATGAACGCACTGAAAGCAGTGAAACAGAAATTTAAAATAACCTTATAGATTGTTTAATCTGGCATAACAATATTACCTTTCGGAAGTATTTCGGAATAAAAATTATAGCACCATTGGAAAGAGCAGGAAAAAATCTATCGATATATGTCCTTAGTTCTTTTTTCAGAGACTTGGTACACGATTATTAGCGAATTGAATAGAGCGTGCACTTAAACGTGCCGTACGCACGGGCGCGAGGGGCTCGTGCGGACCCTCGGCGCTGTCTTTTTCATGTTGTTACTTTTAAACCCTTTATTTCTCCAACTTCTCCAAGATAGGGTTTTGAAGCTTAAGAGTTGTACTTTCCAATGGTGTAGTTTATTTTGAAAAAAAAACATGATATACTTTGAGAAAAATGGCTTTCAATATTCAACTCGAGTTTTCGTCCGGAAGAAAGCGTTTCGCAATAAAAACAATGGCACCATTGGAAAGAGCAGGAAAAAATCTATCGATATAGGTCCTTGGTTTTTTTTCAAAGACGCAGCATACGATTATGAACGAGTTAAACAGAGCGCCTTTTACGCGAAAAAAGGCACCGCACGCGCTCGGTGGCCCGTTTCTGCTGGACGCTCCCATATATGGATATTATTATTTAAATGTTACTAATGTATAATAATAATGTTACTGCAACAAGTTTCCCCTATCAGGCACCTGATTTGAGACTAGCAAATCGACACAGGGGTGCGTGTGTGTCTGCGGGTGTGTATGTGTGTGAGCGTGTATACATCAGTGCGTATGTTTGTGTATGTGAGTGTGTGAATGTGTGTGTGTGTGATTGTGTGTGAGTGTGTTTGTGTGTGTATGTGCAACTGAGTGTGTGTGTGTGTACATATGTGTGTGGGCGTGTATGTGTGGGGGTGTGTGTGTGTGTGCGCACGTGTGTGAGGTATAAATATCTATAGTGCGAATACGCGCAACAATCAAGCTCGTGCTATCTTATGGGGTAATCAGCGATAACTGCAACTTTGAGTGTCTTTATCTCGAAAAATCGATTTTCCAACGGAGGGGGTGTCCATGAAGAGTTTTGATCCATATATCAAGGACTATCAAATCCAATACTTTTGATCCAATTCGACCGAGACCGAATTTTCACTTACTTTCTGCGGGGTCCTTTGTTGCAGTCGCAAAATGTACAACTTTTAATAATGTTAAATATAGTTTAAAAACTTGTTCATTAGTATGGATCAGATCAACTATTATGAGGCATAGATTCCTAACTAGAAAGTCCATTACAGCAGATGTTATAACGATTTCACCAGTTTTTTAAGAATCTTCAGTGATTGTCAGTATGTGTTTATTGTGACTAGTATCGGAGAACTAAATTCTTTCATTCAAAATTTCAATTGTGATATAATTTTTCTGAATAAAGTGGCTTAAAATTTTTACCATGTCATATCTGCAGATTCCCTTCATTAAATCGTGCATAGAATCTACAGACAAGTTATTGACAATGTAAAAGCTCGGTAATTCATTAAATATACATAATTCTCGAACACCATAAGACTTTTGTTTTACATCTTCTTCGTAATTTTTATATCAGTTTAGTATTTCTACCGTCAAACTTTTTAATTACGTTTTTTTTATAAAACAAATTCCACAGCAATGCGTAGCATTAAACTTTTACTAAATCCTGTCACTGTATTCACGCCTAAGTTATCACCCATCAGATAAGCGAGAATGAAGAATAATAGTTGGTCTATAACATAACTAAATATTTTGTTGTTCCCTAGTGTTTTGTCGTCTCTATAACGATTCAATTATACTAAGATTATATCTTCCAACGTACTAACAATCTCGACAAGCAAAATATTCAAATATGTTGCTCCAATTTTGGTTTTCCCTTTACAGAATCCAAGTGGATTATTGATCTCTATGTCGTCAAAATATATTGAAATTGGAATTACTATTTAAACAGACCAAAAACGAGTAGAATCTGCGAGAAACCAGGGTGAATTTTGCAATTAAGATGTCATAAATACACATTCCCTTATAAAAAAATCCTATAGAAAATCCTATAATATTTCCTGCAGGATTTTCTATAGGATTATTTTATAAGGGTTGAGACCTGTGCATTTGATGTGCTTCAAATTACGACTCCAACGAAAATCAAAACTTCCAAAAAATAATGATTTCCACTCGGAATCGATTCTACAGCGATAGAAATGATGTCAACAACATGTAAAAGTGTAAGAAAATAGAAAACCACAAAAAGTCACCCCCTAACACCCCATTTTTCCGTGGTGAAAAAAGAAAAAATTCTAATTTAGCCATTTTTGAGATCGCCAATAATTTTATTGCTGGAATACAATTTAGAGTATGCAGGGTAGCTACAAAAAAAAATTGCAACGTTGCAAGCACCACCGAACACCCCCAAACTATGCCTTTCACCCTAAAAAATGTTCGAAAAAATTCTGATTCCGTCGTTTTTGAGATGGCCAATTATTTTACTTTTTGAATACAATTTCTAGCACACAGACTAACTACACAAAAATTGGCGACGCTCCAAGCACCGCGGAACACACCCAAAGTACCGCTATTAGCTCCGGAAAAACAAAAAGAAAATTCCAATTTCGCCGTTTTTTATATCGCTAATAATTTAATTCTTGAAATACAATTTTTAGTACACATACCAGCTACAAAAAAATTGGCAACGCTCCAAGCACCGCGAATCACCCCCTTATTTGCTCCGGAAAACTAGCTACGAAAAAATTGGCAACGAATCAAGTACCGCAGAAACCGTCCAACCACCCCCTTCCGCCACCAAAAATCGTTAAAAAAATCTAGCTCGTCCATTTTTTAGATCGACAATAATGTCATTGATGGAATACAATTTTTAGCATACAAAATAGTTAAAAAAAAATTAGCAACAATGACAGAACCGCGGAACACATCCAACCCCCCCCCCCCCCCGAAAATGGAAAAAATCTTTCTCGTCCATTTTTGAGATCGTCAATAATTTTATTGCTGGAATAAAATTTCTACCACACAGACTAGCTACAATAAAATTGGCAACGCTCCAAAGCAGCGCGCCACACCACAAAACTACCCCTATTTGCTCCGCAAGAACGAAAAACAATTCCAATTTCCCCGTTTTTGAAATCGCCAATAATTTTATTATTGGAATACAATTTTTAGTACACAAACTAGCTACTAAATAATTGGCAACGCTTGAAACACCGCGGAACAACTCGAAACTACCTCTATTTATTCCGTAAAAACTAAAGAAAATCTAGCTCATCTGTTTTCAAGATCACCAATAATTTGATTGGTGAAATATCATTTCTAGCACACACACACACACACACTAGCTAGACAAAAATTTGCAACGATGCAACTAGAGCAGAATACGTCCAACCACCCCCTTTCGCTCCTGAAGAATCGCAAAAAAAAATCTACCTTGTTCGTTTTTTAGATCGCCAATTCTGGCGTTTTTCATGAATAGAATAATAGGGGTACTTTGGTGGTATCCCGCGGTGCTTACAGCACTGCCAATTTTGTGTAACTAGTCTGTGTACTAGAAATGGTATTCCAGCCATAAAATTATTCGCGATCGCAAAAACGGACGAGCTAGATTTTTTTGGCGATTTTTGGGGGATAAATTTTTCTATAGCTAGTCTGTGTACCATAAAATGTTTTCTAACCATAAAATTATTGGGGATTTCAAAAACGGCGAAATTGGAATTTTCTTTTTGTTTTTCCGGAGCCAATTGCGGTACTTTGGGGGTCTTCCGCACTACTTGGAGCGTTGCAAATATTTTTTTTAACTAGTCTATGTACTACAAATCGTCGCCTGAGAGGAAGAATCTTCCAACTCAGCTCGGCGCGTAAGAACGTGCCAACTCGGCCGAGAACGTAAGAACATGCCAACTCGCCGCACGCCGTTTAAAAATTTTGGAGTTGACTGTACTAAACTACTAATATATGTATTTAGTAGACGAGTTTTAATTAGCTAAACTCGATTCTGAGATCTATATTATTGTATGACTGTACATGTTGTGTTTACGTGTCACAATTAGTATGGAATAATGTTTATTTTAGATTCAATAGGATCTACACACGGCGAAAAAATTTTATATAGACATGCATATATTTTCATAGAAAATTACCTTAACAGTTGTTCAATCGAGAGAAAAACTTCTACTTCATTCTAGTATAGCTTCACAAGTGTTTTTATCTACATATTTCACAATTATATTTTTGCTACCGTTATTATAATTAAATTATAAAAACAATTTTTTCCAAAAATTTCTACCTATGTACAATATGTACATAAATCGTTCCGTTTAATTAATTTTATGGAAATGTTAATCTAGTAAATTATAATAGAATTTGAAACTAGCTGTAAAAAAAAGATTTATTTATTATTATTTATATTTATTTATATACATTATAAAAATGTTTGTTTGAAAATTATTGTAATGTTCATCATTAGTATTCGGATACAAACTCGTATTATAGAGATTGTTTAGTATATTTTCATCAATTATATTGGTATAATTATATCAGAAGTAGATAAAAGTAACAATTTTTGATAGTATAAAAAATCACGTGATCACCAGCTGATCAAGATGCAGCGTATGTAGACGAGACAAAGTATCTCTCAATATAAAGTGTGGCGTGGTGTTGTATAAAACTGCGGTTCATGAATTAGTGGGCCCGGGTTCGATTCCAGATCTCGGCGTTTTTCATATTCATTATTCATATAAAAAATTATTCCTAATGCAGTTTCATACTGGAACTATGTGTCGGTAATGTAGGTGTAACAAAAATATTATTCATCGTGAATTTCTCTTACTATTCAGTAAAGTAAAAACTTGTGAAGTTATACTAAATGAAGTAGGAGTTTTTCTCTCGATTGAATAACAGTTAAGGTAATTTTCTATGAAAATATATGCATGTCTATATAAAATTTTTTCGCCGTGTGTAGATGCTATTGAATCTAAAATAAACATTATTCCATACTAATTGTGACAGTCATACAATAAAATATATCTCAAAATCGAGTTTAGCTAATCAAAACTCGTCTACTAGTAGTTTATTACAGTCAACTCCAAAATTTTTAAACGGCGTGCGGCGAGTTGGCATGTTCTTACGTTCTCGGCCGAGTTGGCACGTTCTTACGCGCCGAGCCGAGTTGGCACGTTGTTACGCGCCGAGCCGAGTTGGCACGTTCTTACGCGCCGAGCTGAGTTGGAAGGTTCTTCCTCTCAGGCGACGAAATTGTATTCCCACAATAAAATTATTGGCCACATCAATAACGACGGAATGAGAATTTTTTTGGAGATATTTTAGGGTGAAAGGGGTACGGGTATTACGTGGTGCTTGCAACGTTGCAATTTTTTTTTGTAGCTATCTGCATGCTCTAAATTGTATTACAACAATAAAATTATTGGCGATATGAAAAAGGGCGGAATTAGATTTTTTTCTCTTTTCTCATCGACAAAATGGGGCGTTAGTGGCTGATTTTTTGTTGTTTTTTATTTTCTTGCTCTTTTACCTGTTGTTAATATCATTTTTATCGCTGCAGAATCAACTCCCAACGGAAATAATTTTTTTTGGAAGTTTTGATTTTCGTTGGAGTCGCATCGTTGCAAACTTAAGGAGGTCATAGATCTATAGGCCTTTGAGGCCAAAACCACTTGAAAAAATAAAATGAAATATAATTAGTTACATAGTAGGCACCATTTCTGCTAAAATAGCCCAAGATATAATCCGTAGACCAATTTTACTCAGAGATATTGCATTGCCAAGATTTTTTCTTTGGCATAGTTTTTAAAAACAAGTACTCCACAAATTTTCATGGAACAAGGTCTAAAATACTTTAAATTCATCCAATTTTTGACCTAAGAGTTGGAAATATCAAATTTCTTGAAACAAATATTTTTTTAATGGAAAAAACTACTTTTAATTCATGAATTTTATGAATTTTTATGTTTTTTGTGGATTTTAGCATTTCAAAAATATTAGTTTCCAAAAATGTTATATTTCCAACTCTTACGTAGAAAACTGGATGAATTTAGAGTATTTTAGGCCTTGTCCTATGTAAATTTGTCGAGTACTTGTTTTTAAAAGCTACGCCAAAGTCTTAAAAACAATATTTTATAAAAAAAACCTGTGAAATGGAAATTTAGTAAAACTTGAAAAATATTGAGCCATTTAGTTCCCAATTTCGTTCTCCTTCCTGAAACATAAAAAATAAGTTTTTATAGTTAAATATAATGTAATTTTACAATAAATATTTTGCTTACCCGTTCTAAACACATACATAATAACCTGTAACAATTAATTAATGAAACTCTGACAAATACAGTAGCGGCAGAATTATCTTATACTCACTATTTATAAGATATCTTTTGAACCCCAGTTAAAGTAAGATTTTATTTTTTTTTACCAATAGAATATTAACTGATTTCTTGTAACTGAAATCAAGGAGAACAATTAAGCAAAAATTGACTCCAGATTTTTAATTGATAATATTGCAATATAAATCATAAAAATATTTACTTTAGCTTGAGATCTGTTGCCCTATAAAAGGTGATTAACAATACTGGCACCTTGGCTTGCATTCCTTTAAACTTGATATATCGGCAATGCGAACTCTTGGGCTTCTGATCCAACCTTACTTACAAAATCTCAATCAAAGCTTATAATAGTACAATATATTTATAAATTAGCAGTAGGTCCATTTTCTGAAACCATTACTTCACTATTATGTTTGATGTATTATATGAAATCTGTAGGTATCTGGTGGATATAACAATAATGCATTACTGGTTCAGGAAATATAAACTTAATTTTATCATAGCGAGTTAGAATTCGTGATCGGTTCTAAAATTTTTTGATCAAAGTGAATGTTTTTATTTTCTTTTGCTCGCATGTATTTCTCTTTTTTTTTAATTAAAATGAATCTTGATATAAATAAATTTTTATTCATAGAGACTGTTGACAGTACGGTCTCATTTTGAAGTTACTTTAAAACTTTAACAAGACACTCACTATCCACTTGTATTAAACACTTTCACAAACTAATTATTAGATGTACTTTTAAATATAATATAGTGAATCTTTACTTTCGAATCAACTCAAGAGTGCAAAAAAATCAAAATTAATTGAGAAATGTCGTATAAAGAAGTTTAAAATTACAGTGCTTATGTGATGTCAGCTGTGTTTACATTGATGCTAGCAGTCTGTTATGTGTAGGTATTACTTATAATTTATGGTTATGGAACAAAAATGAGAGTACACTACAATCAAAAATTGACTGGTCAGTTTCGAGTAAAGTGGTCAAAATTTAAGGTAAAAACCAATCCATTAGTTTTCAAATTAAAACGTAGGTTACTTTAATGTTAAAAAAATCAAATATAAAAATTAATTAATTTTTTGACATATTTTAGGTCTATGACCCCCTTAAAGAACATTGCATTTTTTATAAAATTTTTATCAACTTTATGGGGATTCGGTGAGTTCATCACACATATATAGCAATATACCTATATATAAACTATTCGTAATGAATTTTTTTTTGTCTTTTATATTTGATACAACCAGATCAAGTTTAATTGATAAGAATTTTTTCATCGGTCTTACAGTCTTACAAATTAAATTAAAATAATTAATATTTATGGCAGTCAGATTGCCCTTGTTTATAATCACCCCCGCAGAATCTGAAATAAAAACTTAATTAAAACCTGGAAAAAATTTTGTTAGGAAAGGACGATCTGACTGCCCCCCACCACCAAATTGTCCAACGTTTCGTTGCATCCAACGCAACAACTGGTCCACATGTTCTAAAACGGCCGTATAAGCGTCCTCTGTCTTACTTGTTAAAATCCCGTAAGCAAATACTAGAGCCTGTAAAAATGAAAGGTCAAATCAGAAATATTATTGCTTTCTGAAAGAGAAAACTTTGGAATGATGTTTCTTAATTAAAAAAAAATTACAGAATAAAATAATTGTATTTAAAAAGAATGTTGGTATGTATGTATACATTGTATGTATGGAAGTGTAGGGTAGAGTTCAGTTCGGTAATATCCACAGCATTTTCGGCCATACCCTTATAAAAGAAAAGATGGCTATACTCATATAAGTACTACACAATCTAGTATTATTTGCCAACAACCTTATTTTATAGTAATGTATGCAAACAAGATTATGGTAAAGATAATCACAAAATATGCTATTAATTTCTATATTTAAAAAATGTTACATATAGCATATACAAAATAACAATATATAATGCTAAAGTTACCATAAAATATGGCTTGCTTAACAATATTGCGTTAACTCAGAGTCGCTTTTGATGTTATGGGAAAAAGTTTAAAAACAAAAGAAGAAAATTAACCTGGGAACGTTCTGTACACAGGTGGTTTTTTTTCAATTATTATTTATCTGCACAAAGTATACCCTACCTCCGTTCTGGTCACCTTAATTTTTAACAGAAGTTTGATTTGTACACCGATAAAAAAATGTGTTTAACATTCAGAACGTCCATAATGAACCAAAAAAATTAATTTGTCAATTTCAATTAAAATCGATCTTCCTACCTAACTTTATGCTACTTTAAGAATTTTTTTTCGTATTTTTGACGTGCACCATCGGCCTAAAAGCCTTATTCGAAAGCGACCTCTAATACACGTACCAACTGCAAACTTTTTCCTAACGTAATTTCTGCGACTGTGAGAATTTTTTCATGTTGCCGACGTACGCCCTTAGCCTGAAGGAGTAGTTCTGTAATTTCGGTCGTGAATCTTTATCTAGGCTATGGGCGACCTCTAATACACGCACCAACTGCCAACTTTTTTCTAACGTAATTTCTGCGACTGAGAGAATTTTTTTTCGTGTTGTCCACGTGCAGCCTTAGCCTGAAGGAGTAGTTCCAGAAGAGCGATTTCGTTCGTGAATTTTTTCTAGGTTATTGGCGACCTCTAAAACACGTACCAACTGCAAACTTTCTCCTTGACGTAGATTTTGTGAAAGTGAGAATCTCTTTCGTATTTTTGAAGTGCGCGATTGGCCTAAAGGGGTACTTCCGGAAGAGCAAGTCCATAAGTAAATTTTTTTTATATACTTTTGACGACCTCTTATACACGTACCAACTGCAAACTTTTTCGTAAGGTAATTTTGGAGGCTGTGAAAATTCTTTTCGTATTTGTGACGTGTGCCCTTGGCCTGTAGGGGTAGTTTCGGAGGAACGATTTCGTTCGTGAATTTTTTGTAGGCTATGGGCGACTTCTAATACACGTACAAAGAACTGTTTCCTAACGTGATTTTGGGTATTGAAAAAAAAAATTTTTTTAGGCGGTGGTTTTAGGGGTAGATATCGGTGATAATCAACTACAAAATATGTTTTTACTATATAATTGTTTATTCCCACCCTATTTTAACATAAAAAAGATATTTTAATGGAAATTGACAATTTTAGTTTTTTCGTTCATTACGAACGTTTTGAATTTCATCACATATAGAAAAACGTACGGTAGAAATAATTATTTTACATATTAAATAGGAATCTTGTTAAATTTACAATGTTTTTGAGAAACATACACACTATAATATTTAAAATATAACTATAACATTTTGGTTATAAACGCAATAGGTTATGGTACATCTAGAACTAAAATTATAGTATTACGAAAAACAAACTTACATGTCCATATAATACACCCATTATAGTGAAAAGCTGAACGTACATTTCATCCCGCAGACTTGGGGCTGTCTTAAACGTACAGTCAATCAACAGCGTTGACACATTACTGACCTCATTTTTGATTATTTTACCGCTGTAGAATAATAAGTGCTTCATTGATTCACTGTCTGTTACGCATTGCCAATTCAGTGTTGTATTGAGTCCGGTCAATATTCTTGTATTTGCTGGGTCCATGAGCTGTGTGATAAATACATCGATGCTATGCGTATTCTTAGGAAATAGTGCTTGCCGCCAAATTTTCATCGACGGCAAATATATGCGTATGTCACTCTACCTGCTGCATTTGTATATCTGCAACACGATAGTTGTTAGTAACAAAATTTTGTTGATAATTTTTGTATTATTTTTTTTACAGTTATCTGAAATCCTTTTTGTGAGTCTTATATAGCTCGATATGCATTGCTGCGCTAGTGAGCACTTTGAATGCAATGTCTCCACCCTTAGTAACTCGCGCAGCAATGGGGACTTATAGTTTTAGATAGTTTTCGAAGCATCAGCGCTAAAGTGAGATAAGCACGTGAAAATTCAGAATTTCGTTAAACTCTTCACAGAGGTGCTAGTGTATTGCCGAGCCCGGTATTAGAACACGGCACTGTTTGGGGGTAAACAAATATTCCGAGTCGGAAGACCGACTGTTTAGACGATTGAGCTACCGTAGATCTGTTGTTAATAATTAAAATATAATTGATATACTTACGCCTCGCACGTGCGGTCATATAATTCTCTCAGTTTGTGGAAGCTGCTGTTAAGCGCAAGCTCAATAGCAACGCAAAATTGCGCTATTTCCAGCTCGTGCTTTTGCGGAAAGCAGAAAGAGGAATGGTTGCCACCATCCACAAACTCCCATGTCTGGTTGTCTTCTGCTAATGACATTTTACCAGTTCCGTGGCATAATGCCTTACTACACTTTAAGTAGCTGTGAAATGATGAACATACATATTTCAATTAATAGTATTTATTAAATAATATTATAAAATAAGGTAACTCTAGGTAATTCAGCCACTTTTATAGTTCTTTATCTCCACTTATCCGAAAGCTTCAAGCAATGTCGGCAGCCCCCAAATATGAAAAATATACTTTATAAATCATTTTTAATTGTTTGAGAATGATCACTACATTTTTATGTAAGTTTCTATTATAAATTTTCAGCAAGTCGTGCGTTTTATAAAGCCAAAAAATCAAGTATTTAGTTTATAGTCGAAATATAATCTAAAAATGTAATTGAAAGTGTAACGTGCAGAGATTTTAGGTTTTTTCATTTAAATTCGTATGGAAGTAGTATAAAAAATAATTTTTGTTGTAATTTATAGAAGTAAAATACTCTTGCGTCTATAATTCGCCTAATTCGGCCAATCTGTATAGAAGATCCAATTAATATTAGAAGGTGCGAAATTCGTATTACTTTCACAAAGTCATTTAAGCTTATGTGAGGAGACGCTTTAAATATATTATTAGTAATAATCAATTTCCTTGATCAAAATGAATTTTTTTATTAGTTTATGACTAAATCCCACACGGAAAGAAAAATCTTACTGCTACAATTAAAATGGCTTACTGGTGGAGTATAGGAGTTCCCTTACTATATAAGGAAGGCGGTTTTACCAATCGTAGTAAGGGATCTATACTTTTATGGTTTGGTTCACTTTTAAAGTATGTTGCTTTTCATACTACAACAGTTACACACTTATACGATCGTTGGATGAGCGGCATACCATGGTAATAAGAGCGTCACACGATTTCAGTACACATTGCTCCCACCTTCAATTGTAAGGGAGTAATACTACAGCGGTAACGGTTGCTACCTGCTAATACGGAAATCACAACTATTATAAGTAAGTATTACTTATCGATAATTAAAAGCATCGAATACGTAGTCTAGGTCTTTAAGGTGGTCAATGCTGGAGACTAGGTGATGCGCTCCGTAGTCTTTTGCGTTTAGATCTCTGGGCGAATCCTAATATGTGGTGCAGGTGTTCAGGGTAGCCGATGACGAGATCTAGGTGGTGCGCTTCGTAGTTTTTTGCGTTTAGACATTATGGCGCATGTAATACGTGGTCCAGGTTTTGGGGGTAGCCGATGACGATGTTTATGTGGTGTGTTCCGTAGTTTTTGGCTTTTAGGTGTTGGAACGCATCGAAAACGTGGTGAACGATGAAAAGTATGGAGGACATCACCTACACACCGTCATCGGCTACCCTGTCCACCTAGACCACGCATGGAATGCATTACGACACCTACGCACAAAAAAATATGGAGCACACTACCTAGACTCCGTCATCGGCCATCCCGAACACCTAGACGACGGATTCGATAATTTCCATCACCTACAGCCAAAAACCTGCGGTGCGCAACACCTACACTTCATCATCGGCTACGCCAAACACCTAGACCTCACATTGAATGCATGCCGATACCTACACGCAAAAAACTACAGAACGCACTACCTACACCTCGTTATCTGCTATACCGAATACCTTCACTGTGTATTAGATACACCCAAAGTTGCAACGCGTGGCATAGATACATGCTCTGTTTGTAAGCGATCCATACCGTAAAGGTATGGGAGCCTTACAACTGTAGGAAGCAAGAGTGACATACTATGATTGTATAGAGCGCTACTTCAAGACTATCGCGTGTATACAATATTTGTAGTAGCGCCATACTCTAGTACTATAGAACACTACGAGGGGGTATCGAAAAATAGAAAACTTTTTTAAAGAAAGGTAATTTATCAGAACTTGTTTTAATGGAAAACTTGTAATTTCAATAAAAAGAAATTCGAAATTCATAAAGTTGAAAATTTATAAGTTCGAATTCGATTTTACGAATTATAATTTTAAGGAATAGTAAATTTATAGAAAAAATATTTATTTATAATTTTAGAATACTATAATTTCGAAAACCCAAATTTTAGAAATTAAATTACAGAAACGAAATCTACAGAAAATATCTGTACATAAATTAGAAAATCATAATATCAAAAGATCAAAATATAGAATTTAATAGCATCTTTAGATAGTTCAAAAGATCGAAAATTGAAAATCTAGAATGCTGAAAATCTCGTAAATATCAAATATCAAATGTTCAAATATCGAATGTTCAGAATATTGAAAAGTCTAAATATCGAAAGGTCCAAATATCGAAAGATCAAAATATCGAAAGATAAATGTCGAAAGTTCATAATATCGAAAGTTAAAAATGTCGTAAGTTAAAAATATCGAATGTTCAAAATGTCGAAAGCTCAAAATGTCGAAAGTTTACAATCTAGCGTTAATTACTTTTTCTTTACCCTAGCTGAATAGTACATATGTTTTCGAAAGTCTGAACATTCTGAATTTGTTTTTCGAAAGTTTGAACCTTCTAAATGTTTAACTTCAATTATTTTTTTCGAAAGTTCAAACCTTTTCAATTAATTTTTCGAAAGTTTGAACCTTCGACATTTGTTTTTCGAAACATTGAACTTTTGACGTATTGCCTTTCTACATTCATATCTTTCGAATCATTATATTCGAATAGCTAGAAATTCCAAAAGTATCATTCTATATTTTGGTTTTCTAAAATTCATATTATTATATTTCATTCTATAGAGTAGAATTCGAATAATTGATCCTTTGAATTTCCACTAAATTCAGCATTTTCGGAACTGTGAACTTTCTATAATAGGGGAATTCTTCATTTTTAGCGTACGAAATTATATCATTTTTTTCGATAGTAATATCTTCTATAAATTTAATTCGATATTCAATTTTTTCCATGAAATGAATTTTCTAAAATAAATCTACTTCTAATATGTGCCTTTTCTACATTCTAAACTTTTGTAAAATTATGAGTCTGTATACAAATTTTTGGCATCTAAAGCTTTCTAATGAAAATTTTTCTATTTTTAGATACCCCCTCCAATTTACTTCATGTAACTAAAAAAACTTCTGCTTTTCCGATTTATTTATTTAAAGTTTAATGTACATAAAAAATACAGTCTTCGAATAATAAGAAATAATAATAATTAATAATTATTATTATTTATTATTATTAATAATAATTATTATTTATAATTATATATAGCCTTCTATAATAATAAGTATGATTAGAATTTAATGAAAACATCCACCATCACGGCTCAAGTCCACGCCCTTAAAATATGGAGCGAAAAATTTTCAGGAGATATGAATATATAGGATTCCAATAAAAACACCGATTACAATAAAAGTTATTGCTAACAATCTGTATTTTCAAAACTGAGAAGTGACTTGTGCTTGACAACACCGGGTGGTCTTGTTTCATCATGTGTTGCTGCCTAGTGTATTCGGAGCGCTGAACAATTTATTTTTGCGAAAGATCGCGGTTCTTAATTAGAGCATATCCTTACTCCTATTATCTTGTGCTTTTTAAATAGTTCACAGCGTAGTAAATTATGATTAATTTAAAATAACTTCTTAATAACATTCATCGTATTTCGGGTTTCGTTCAAGAAATTTAAAGGCATTTCTGAAAAACTTAAAAGAATTTTTAAAATAACATAAATTTTTTTTTTAAATATCTCAAACATTCTGCACTGTGTATAATTCTTCACAAGTAATGAAAAATTGTAATACTTCATGAAAAGAATTTGTACAAAGGAATTTTTAAAGCTTCATTATATAAAAAATCTCCCAAGTTAACATTACAGACTAAAGTAATCAAAATAGTAAAGATTTAACTGTAAACTATCTTTTTAAACGTAACTTCAATGAAACATCATCAATTCCTAAAGTTTCTTCAGGTCAAAGTACAGAACGCACAGCTTCATAAAAACACCTGCTTCAAACCACTTTGTGACAAAGCAGAATACTGAATATAGTTAATAACTCGAATCTAAAATCGTATACAATTAAAATAATTAATACAAATATAAGAATCACTGATCTTTTAATTATTAATCAAATAACACCAAATTTATTTTTGTGAGCTTATCTGTTATTTACCTTGTTAGCTGATTTCTGGCATTGTTCCCGTTTAATGGCACTGAGTCCCTGTTCAGCCAAGGCAGTTAGTGTTTCTCGATCATCTCGCAAGTAAATTTTCGTCCCCACAAGTATCATTGGTGCATCAGGACGGTGATGCTTTATTTCTGAATACCACTTACTGGTAACATTTTCAAGTGAAGATGGGCTTATCATAGCGAAACAGATCTGAAACACATCTGTCTGCGGATAAGATAGTAGTAGTAAGACTATCATAATGTTCTTGTCCTGCTGTATCTCATAAGTATAACCTTATTGCGATGCAACTAAAAACGATTGGTACAGAGTAGTTATAAAATCTAAAAACAGAATTATCATTAGATATATTATACATATTATTCTTACAATACTAGTCTTTTAAAACATAAATATACTGGTGTACTATACATAAAGAAAGAATAACAGTTACAGTAAAAGAAAACAAAAAGAAAACAAAATTTACAGCAGCAAAATCAAATTTAAAGTAAGTTTAAGTACAACTTTTGAAACGCTATTTTTAACTATTTATCATCGGTAAAGTTATTTCTACAAGGCATCCGTTAAGAGGGCAAACCTGGATTAAAGCATGAAAAAATAGATTTTAGTATAATTAGTCAGGTAATTATTTTTTCAAATCTATATAAAAAACAACTTTATACCTCAAAAATACACAAAAAACAACATTTTAGCCTTATATTTTGATTTATAAGTCTGTAATATAACCACTCGATTGAAGAATCAATTTTTCTATATCATCTCATGTCTGAAAGCGCTGCTCTGGACGCTTTGACCAAATGAATGAGAGTGTGGGGAAAATCTTGTTTATATATATTTACACAAAATAAGCGGAGCAGATTTTTGAAAAATTTGAATTCTTCCATTGATATACATCTTTGAATAATTTTTTAATGATTTTTTAATGATTTTTCCAATTTCTTCACATATTTCTATATGTAAAAATTAATTTGGTGTCTATTTTCAAAATCTGCTCTGCTTATTTGTGTAAATATATACAAAGAAGATTTTCTCCATAATCTCATTCATTTTGGTCGAAGCGTTCCAGAACAGCGCTGTGAGACATGAGATGATATACAAAAATTGATCCTTCAATCCAGTGGTTATATTACAGACTTATAAATGAAAATATAGAAGCCAGGGAGGTGCTAAAATGTTGTTTTTTTTATGTATTTTATGATGTATAAAGTTGTTTTATTATATAGATTTGAAAAAATAATTACCTGACTAATTATTCTAAATTGATGTGGGAATCTGTCGATCTTCCCGAGGCAGCAGGTGTAAGAAATGAAAACCCTTATAACGTGTGTATGCTTTTTTTGACGTTTCGGTGAGCAATGTCACCCTCATCAGAAACAAAGTTAGTTTTCTCACAATATAATTTTTGTAGATTTTCTCCCCCACCGCTTGACTGCGGGAAGGAGAATTTCAACAGTTCCTCTTACATTGGTTTCGGAACTCGTTCTCAATAACGGACGTCTCCATGTACAGATAGCCAGCAGCCGACGCAACACGGGCTCGCGACTGCAGCATCCGTAAGAACATTAATGCGCTGGCTGAAGGTGGGCCGGCCGGTGAGTACTCACGTGAGAATTTCGACCATTTTCTTACGTGACAATCACGTGAGATATGAAAAAATGATCTTGAAAAACTAAACATATTTGTTATGACTTCTTTGGTATATATTAGATTTAATTGAAAAATACTAAATAAAAAAAAAGCAAAACTTCCAAATTTGATGAGAAGTTATCAAAAACTAGATAGGCCTCGTAGATGCGACTTTGAAAAATCGCACGAATGTACAAACTCTCACTTCCTTATGTACTTTAGGCGGCGGTAATTCTTTTGAGGGAGCTCCGACACCAAGCCACCAGCGGTTAACGGCAGTACTCAGCAATGCTCAACTGCAGTACTGCACGTTGATCGCTTCCGTCGGAGATGGAAAGACGGGCACAGGGTCACTCTATTAACCGACGGAGATGCAGCTAGATGTTCTGAAAAAGGGGTAGTACATCGCAGGTTGTTTGCTCGTGGTATAATTTTCTCTCGCATGAATAAAAAATAAATAAAAAAATAAGCAAAAATAGTAACTTACGAGGGACCGCTTGGGTGAAGGACAAATTGAGGGGATTTAATAGTATAAATTCGCTCTCCTACACGCAATAGTAAAACGTGAAAATCCACTGCGTTACTAAGTATCTATTGCATTTCGAACACCTCAACGCAAATATATATCGTTATTTCAGATTCAGCATTTTTAACTTTCGACATTTTTATCTTCGGTATTATTATTATTTATAATTATTAACTCTGATATTTTTCATTTCGGCATTAACAATTTTTTCTTGCATCAATTCGGCATTTTTATCTTCTGTTTTTTAGGTAGAAAGTAATATTTTATTATAAAAACATACTTATCGTCATTATTAATTTTCGAGTTCAGTTTCTGCAGGCATTCGTAGCCATCGGCATTTATTCTTTTCGGCATTTGACATTTCTTTGTTTTTAACCTTTCGGCATTTTTGCCGAAAGCTAAAAATGCCGAATATATAGTACCGACAGTTAAATTTGCCGAACAGCTAAAATTGCAGAACGTGATTTAGCAGAAATATGAAAATACCTATAGCTAAAGTTGCTGAAAAGAATTTTGACAGAACGAATGTAAACCTCGAGTTAAAAATGCCGAAAATTATATTCTATTAATATTTTGACTATTGTATGCGTTTTCCGTTTAATAAGCGTGTTTTCGGCATTCTTATCTTTAGCTTTTTAATTTTCGGCATAAATATCTTCTGCATTTTAGAGTTCGATCTTTTGTTTCTTCGGTATTCTTACCGTCGGCATTTGTTCTTTTCGGTGTTCGACATTTCGTTATTTCGACATTTTTAGCTTTCGGCAAAAATATTTTCGAAAAACCTATCCCCACCCCTAATTTTTACATTAAAAGTTTTAAAATATGTTTTTTAAGCATCTTTTGTTTTAAAATTTTACTTCGCCGCTTCAAAGCTTGCTCTTCGAGGAATAAAAGAGCTCATCACAGAAATATACTTTTCTACGCCATTATAAATCGCCATTACCGCTGCTACCCCGTTATCACTTTTGCATTCACCCCTTCTTTTCTCTCGCGCCCACGCGCTTTTTCGCCCCTTCAGAGCAATAATTCTCTCTTCCCGGCTGCCGCTGCCGCCGGACACTTCCGTTTCCAATCGACATCACGCTGTTTACGGAACTCTCGAGGAGCCGCCATTCCTTGCCATCCTCCACCTCGAACCCTTGAAATTTATGATACTAAAACACTCGCGAGTGCTGAAATAGGGGACGAAAAAGAGACTCGTTAGCCATTATTTTATTTTGGAATAAAGTAGCGGACTTTATTCCACTAGCGGTCTTTGGAATGAAGAATTTAATAACGTTTAAATGATAAAATTGTCCATTGAATTCTGTATACATAATTATGCGAAATTATAATTTTCTCTTATTACATAAAATTCACTGCTAAGGAACATTTTTAAATAGCTTAAAAAATTTGTTAAAATACTTTGTAATTCGGGTTATTATTACGTAATTAATTTGCCTTTACATTTTAAATATGAATTAAAAAAAGTATTTATTTCACTCTCCAGCTCTAATTTAAAGATGAGAAACACACAAGAGGCACGTACAGAAAATTAAAAAAACATTTACACCATAAAAAACGTAACAAGAATTTTAACTTAATTGTATTTATTAAACAGAGACTTCAAGTAGAAAACCCGCGCAAAGGCATATTCTTGTTCTCCATTCGCAAAAATCTCTCAATTAACTGGAAAGCCCTGTACTATCCGCGAGCACGCCCCACACTCTCCTCATAAAAGTAAAAGATGTCCACGACAATATCCACACCTCGAGAATCCCACTCACTCCCTCGCCTCGGCCAATTAATTCAAGAGCAGACAGAGCACACACACACACACACACACACGCGCACACAAACACGCGTACAGATGTAAATTTGAACTGTTGCAGAACGCTCGCTTGAGGAACTACAAAGCACGCGCCGGCACTTCGAGACGCCGCCGAATTCGCATGCGGCACTTGGCACGCGTGTAGCACTTAGCATCGCAGATCAGTCCACTTAGCGCGCGCAAGCGCACGGGCAAGGGGTCATGCCTGGGGTGCTGAGGGAAGGGCGAGGTTGGCCCGCCTGCCGAGGCTCTGTATATTGGCACTGGCAAATGGAGCCCGGCCGAGTGTGGCAGAGTGGCATTATGCGGAGGAGGAGGACGAGGCGGTGGCGGCGACGACTGTGTCAACGTTATATAAGGCGTGTTTGATAATTGCGTGGAAAGCGGTCGCCTAGGGGTCGTCGGGGTAGTGTATTGTAGATGGAATGGGAGATTTATGGCTTGACAGGAGATATGTTAAATGTGGCGGTGTTCATTATTTTAATGATATATTTGATCATGCAGTTATGAGCGTGTGGACTCGTGAAATGCTTTGTAGAAATGTACAGAAGATTATAATTAAAAGAGATTTATTTTCGAAATACTCGATAAAAACTGTCAGTAAGTTTTTACACCCTTACTCATATATGTATCGTTTCACAATAAATGTGAGTGATAATCTCTTTGCGCGAGTCAGCAATGCAACTTGCAGCTTTTGAAAATGAGGGCAATTTACTTTTTCATATCTGCACATGTGTATCTATATATAACATAACTGAAGTCTGTTAACTGAACGAGTGCAATATTTTAATTTTTAAATTAATGTTTCACAAACACTATATAATTATATACCTATATATTGTCAAAGTAATCATTAAATATGCAGTAAAATAAGATTATAGATAAAAAAGTATAATTACTGCCCTTCACAGCAACTTTTATCAACCATCTTCATCTAATTAACTTAAGTATCAAATTTGGTTAGAAAGTTCTTTCCTGTACATTCATACCTCTGCATTACATTCCCTACCCATTAAAACCAGCGACATTTTTTCCCCATTTCGCAAAAGGGATACCTCCTCTCTTCCCTCCTACAAAAAGAATCTTCAATCTTTGCGAGGCAACCTTCCAGAATTCTCCTTCAATATCCACGCCGCGAGAGAGAAAGACACGAGAGCAGCAATCAAAAGAGATCCAGCCGTCCGAGCCGTTGTCGTCGTCGTCGTCGGAACTTTGGCCCTTTATCTGCGCTCTCTCACCCGGCTACAATTCCGAATGAATGGATTGAAGTTGCGCGAGCTATATCCTCCGGGCCGAGTAGTCGCGCAACAACGTGCATATTTAAAGCCTCCGAGGGCGTTTTATGGCGTGCGCGCACTTCATTCTACTCTTCCATGTGCCCTCGTGCGCATTGCGCGTTCCCCTGGCTCTCAGGCTATCGTTTTCTCCCGTCTTCTTTTTGTCTCCCCGGGTCTACTCACTTCGCTGCTTTTGCCAACGGCCAATACTGGATTTTTTATAGTTTATTGTAACGTTAGTACTTTGTATTGCTACGTGTGGGGTATATTATGTCGTTCTTTATTGTTTTCTCCAAGACTGTTTGTTAAACTGCATGCTATATTAATTAATCAATTTTCATATTTCATATAATCTAATTATGTTATATTTTGTAAATACTAATTTTTCACCGTTTTAGATATTTCATTATATTTTCGCATATAGTTCATGCTTACGGTTAGATCTGACCGTGAAATAAAATGTTTCAAATTAAAAACATCGAACTAATAGAATACATTCTGCAAAATTTAAGTTTTCCATTATTTTATTGATCTTTTTTATTGATTCCACTATGATAAACAGAGAAACGTCTTAGGACAAGGTTTTAATTCATTACTATTTGCATTTTTAATGCTATTGCCAACTTTATTGATTGACACGTTTCGCATGTTCCATTAACGAAACATTTGTCTTTTGAATTATTAATTTATTCTGTTAATTTAAACGAACAGTATCATTTATTAAAGTTATGATCAAACTGATAAAATTTCTGTGAAATAGCTTTTCATTGCCGTACAATTCTATTCTATATAGAAACCTTTTTTCATTGTTTTAGTGTATACATTATACGAAACTTATTTAATGTCTTTTAAAAAATATATTCTAGACGATGTACTTCTCAGAAAATGTATTTTTTATTTTTTCAAAGTTTTTGGTGTTGCGACAATGACTTTAAATGGAAAATATTTACAAAGGAATAATTTCATTCAATACTCATTATTTTGTTCTTCGAAACAAGGTGTTGTATATAACATACTTTTAATGTGTTGCACTATAACACTAAATATTTATAGTATGTTATTTTTGTATAATACTCAATTTTTTGTGGAAGAATTCGAATTGACTATAAATATCATTCACTCAGTATTTGCTAGTTTTACTGCCGTATTCATTTTAGTAACATTTTGTTTTCAACAATCAACCACTATCAGTGTAGCAAATAAAATTAAAACAATATATATTAAATATTCTGAAATTTCTACTAATAAAATATCTAAGCAAAGAAAATTGTTATGGAAACGGATTGGAAGAGTATTTATGTTAAATTTACTTACATTACTTTTAGTAATGTTGACAACACCTATATCCGTCAGAGCTGCAATGTACAACACGGTGGCTGTGCAAACGTGTAATTCTATAATTAATGCTATGTTAATGCAATATATTGTTATGCTACTGATAATACAACAAGTATACGCGATAATAAGTGATTGCTTACTTTCTATTTCAAAAAAATTTCAACACACAAGTGCAATACAAATAATTAGAAATAATGAAGAAGAAAAAGAGTTGGAGAAATTATCAAGTTTGCGTCGGTTGTGCTCGCTATTATACGAAATAAGCCAGGATATATCTACATTTTACTCTCTACCCATGCTTATATGTACTTTCCATATTTTTATAATACTGATAGTTGGTGGTTTTTACATCGCAAGACCGATTGTCCTTGGCAAAAGCTATCTACCTGCGCTCATGCATTTGCACACAATTTTCTACCTTCTTCACTTCTGCGTTTCCTTAATAACACTAACAATATCTGTAACAAATACTATAAATGAGGTAACTTGGAACTCGCTTATATTTATGATCAAAATATAAAATGTAAAAATAAAAATAATTTTTTTTTAATAAATAGAGCAAAAGAACTGAAGATATTGTAAATGACTTATTAGGAGACTGTGAAAATCCATTTATCATAAAGAAGGTAAGAATGAATATACTTACATAAACGATATTTCAAAAGAAATTTTTTATAAGGTTGTAATACTGTGTAATATTTGTTTAATATAATATATTTTCGTATTTATTATTTGTAGTTGAAAAAATTTTCATATTATCTTTCGCGGAAGAAAATACAATTTACAGTATTTGGTTTCTTTTCGTTAGATGAATCCTTAGTAATGTCGGTATGTATGCAACTGCAATCATTTTTACATTTAAAAATAAGCAATATTTTAGATTGCAGGTTCGCTTACGACATACTTAGTTATTCTTTTACAATTTCAAGAAGACGATGTTAAATAGTTCTAAATATATTATACAGATACTATTATAATATAAAAAAGAAATTTAAACTTTTATACTATTTTGCTTCCTCACAGAGGAAGCTTTGTAATAGTAAAATTTTAATTTTCTTTAAATTGTTCTAGAAACATGAATAAAGGTGTTAGAAGTTTGTGTCACATGATTTTACAAAATGTCTGTATGTGTGTGTGTGTGTGTGTGTGTGTGTGTGTGTGTGTGTGTGTGTGTGTGTGTGTGTGTGTGTGTGTGTGTGTATACCGCTTTATTTTCGGATCTACGCGGTCGATTTTAACCGGACGGGTCTCATTTTTTTTGTTTTTTGATTCCGAATTCGGGAAAAAAATAATTTTGTACGACTAAGTGATTCGTTTTTGTTTTATGTCAAATTTTTCATTTTCGAAAAATTTATTTTTGATTTTTTTTAATGATTGGATTTAAATTTTATAATCCGATGGGTAGCGTTCGAAAGAGAATAAAAAAACCTATATTTAAAAAAAAAAAAATTTCTCTAGCTATCACGGTTATTTTGTTATTAACAAAAACGTGTTTTTTTTTAAATGCTTATAACTCCCAAACTAAATGGTCAATTTTTTTGAGAAAAATCATGATAATGGAGATTATGAATAGCTATAATATGTATAAAATTGAATCCATTCTATTGGCTAGTTTTTAAGAAAAAAATTAAAAAATGAAAAAAACGTATTTTAGATGGCGACAATTTACGGGAGTAAAATTGTGTTAATCGCTTCAAAATTCCTTGTAGAGGTAGATTTTTGGTTGCCACCTGCACCTTTCTTTGGGATAGATGATTGGTTCATAAATTTCAGAGATTTTTGAGGTTAAAATTTTTGTAACCTCTTTTTCGAATCGTAATTTCTCGAGAACGGCTGTATGTATCAGAATGGGATAGGTAGCATTTAAAAGAGAATTAAAATACCTATATTTTCTAAAAAAAAAAGTTTCTAGCTATCACGGTTCTTTGGTTATTAACAAAAACGTAAAACATGAAAAATGAAAAAAATGAGTTTTGTATGTCCAACGATTCCGGAGGCAAAATAGTCGTAATTTCTTCAAAATTCCTTGTGGAGGTAGATTTTGGATAGCTCTTGGTCGAGTTCTTTGGGCAAAATAATTGGTCCATAAATTTCAGAGGTATTTTAGGTTAAAATTTTTTAAACTTTTTTTTAAATCGTAATTTCTCGAGAACGGTTCTATGAATCAGCTACAGATTTCTAGATAATTTTGTATGTGATATAGATATTATGCATGTGAATTTTCATCAAGATCGTACGATTACTTTTTGATATTCAAAATTTTCCTATTTTACAAAGTTATTTTATTTGTCGCCTGATAACTAGAGAAAACTTGTTTTAATTTTTTTTTTTAATTTGGCGAAGATGTAGAATGTATATTATTTATTATATGCGTTTTTAGAGTAAAAGAATTCGTTTATGAATTTCAGAGATATTCGAGGTTAAAACTGATTTAGCCTTCTTTTCAATTCGTAATTTTTTGGATATATCTATACTAGAAAATGGAAATAACACGTGCTATGCGTGCGTGTTGTTCACTTGCTTTTGTTTTTTATTGAGGGTAATTTACAGCGCGATCAAGTTTTAACCTTATTAGACTCATTGAAGAATATATTTGGTTGAAATTTCAAAAGATTATCTTTATTTTTTACTCAAAATATCGAATTTTTTTGTATAGAACATTGATTGGGAAAAAGTTTGCATTTTACTTGCAGAATATGCCAGTATTTTTGTTGTAACCTTTTTGGAAAGTCTCTTGACTGATTGACTTGATTGGTGACTTTATAATAAACATTCATATGTGTAATAAACGAATATATGTAATACAGAGTTTGGTAATTTGTTCGAATTTATTTTTAAGTTTTCAAAATATTATGGATTTAAAATATTACCCAAAGTTGAAGGTGCACGCGATAACAATATTAAGAAAATCAACCAATAGTCCTAAAATTTGGGAGAGATATATTTTTTTTATATCTTCAAACTGAATTCGTTGCCCAATAAAATCTAACTATTACGATGAAAGATATTTGAGGTTTAAAATAAAACTAATTGAACATATGATAATATTTTGAAAAAATTGATTTATAAAAATATCGGGTTGTTGCACGAGAAAAAGTGTAACAAGAATGAATTTTCGAAAAATATATATTAATTTATTACGAATATTCATAAAGAAAATTGGGTATAATACAATTAATTATTGTGATAAAAAATTAAAAAAAAAATTAATAAATACATTATTTTGAGGAAGCTAAGTGCCAATGTATTGGCAGCGGTTTATTAAAACGTATTTACATTTTTTCCCTTACTTACACTTTCATTTCGCATATCATAAAATACTAATGATGCAAAACGTAACTCAGCCTGTCCTATATTCACACATATGAATACCCATAAAAAATCAATATCTTTACTTCTTCCTCTTCCGCCTTCTTTCTTACATCCTGTATTACCAGTCGGATCTTTTTTCCTTAATGTCGCCCTCTCCCCCGCTCCCTTTTTCTTATCATACCGCGTCTCGGACGGACTCACGCACGATTGCTCTCTCCTCTCTCTCTCTCCTCTCTCTCTCTCTCTCTCTCTCTCTCTTTCTCTTTCTCTCTCGCTTTTAATCTTCTCCCGTCGCGAGGGTGCACTCGCGCGCGCCTTCGTGATTTCCGCGAACGGCGCTTTTTGTTCGCCCTCGCGTCCCGCTGCGACTGCCCCACGTGCCCGAAGCCCTACACAGGTTTTAGAACTCTCATTTCGCTCCAGCGCGTGCCCTCCGAGGGCACCGCTGAATGATTAAAAAAGAATGGAGACACGGGAGAAAAAGAGAAAGAGTCCTGCTTGCGTTTCAGAGCGATCGATATCGTGGGCTGCTCCTGCAGCAAATCGCTCGACACGGGTGTGTGCAGTGGGCAAGAGAGAGAGAGAGAGAGAGAGAGAGAGAGAGAGAGAGAGAGAGAGAGAGAGAGAGAGAGAGAGAGAGAGTGATATGCAATGAATGGCCTGAATTTTTCAGTGGGTTATGGAGCAATGGGAGAGGCACGTCTGAAAATATTTGAGAGGAATAATATTAGAATGGGGCAGGAATTATTTAAGAGACGTTGAATTATTGGGTTCGAATTACAGAGACAGTGAAAGGAGTAGTGGATAATTGACTTACAATGAGCTTGCAACGTTACTAAAAAAGTTTTAAATATTACTACGATTATAGACGTTATTAATTATAAATGTATTAATATTATCATTAATATTATGAAAATGGACATACAATAAATGTAATATAAATGATGATCAAGTTTAAAAAGCTATAAATTAATTTTTTTATACTAAATTTATAAAACAAATGAAGAATTATTCGCAATTATTATTTTTATAAAGGTAACAATTTATAAATAACTTCTATAACACCAATGGTGCTTACGTGATTATAATAAATCATACAAAAGTTCCATTGAAATAAATTTCATAATATTTTAGATAATCACTTCAACCTACAATTTTCAATAATAGAAATACTACATGCATTTTTAATAATAAAATGATTTAGAGAGAAGAAAATAAATATAACTTAAAAATCATTTTTGGTTATCATTATTTTATGCATATAATAATCAAGGTATTGAAAATTGCATTGGAACATGTTGTCTGAAAAATATTAATTTATGAATAGACCATTCAATCCACAAATTGAGTTTTTATGAAAGAAATTACATCCGCTCTTTCAGAAGGTTTTATAGATATTTTTTAATCAAATGAGGGGTAGGAAAAAATTGTTTTAGAAACTAATTGTTTTTAAAATAACTAATTATCAAGTGTGAAACCAATCGGAATTGAATAGTTGGTTGTTCAAAATAGAAGAAAAGCAGCTATAAAATAAGATACTTAAACTTTATTTTGTATTTATGTAAGAATTGTTTGAAGGCAAAGGTTCAGTTCTACAATGCGTCGGAGATCGTACAAGTTACGGGGGTGTGTACACCGCGACTCCTCAAATGAATCAACTGTTTTTAAAAATTCGCTATACAATACATCGCTCGCTCACGCTCACACGTTTGAAATATATTTTTTAAAAGATACATTTTTGAATGTTTAAAATATATATGATTATATACTCTTAAATTATTTCATAAAGAGAGTACATTTTTATGTTGAGAATAAAATATTGGAACAATCTCTTACTTTAATATAATAGGGACTGTTTTGGCTGCAGAAAGCGCGTAAACTAGAGCTTTACAATACTTATACTTTAAATACTATGGGTGCAAAAGCATATAAAAATGAACGACTATTGGTTGAAAGGATATAGAGAGAGAGAGAGAGAGAGAGAGAGAGAGAGAGAGAGTCAGGTATATGCCAAAAAGGTCACACATTCAGATAACAACGCGATCCTGAAGCACGGGTGGATAGCAGTACGGTCCTTAGTAATAAAGTGACCCTAGAAAGTAATATATAAATGGCAGCTAATACAGTTTATAAAACATAAAAATTAATCTGGGTTTTTCCCAAAAGTTTATGATTTTAAATTGTGTGCCGAAGCGCTAAGACTTAATTTAATCCCCTTGTACTTTGCGAGGCCAGCTGGAGTAATAACAGATTTAGAATGGTGTTCGTGATGTTTCTTGAACAACTTTCTTTCAGGGCTTCTATTTTGTGTGCATACATGCACGTACTTCAAAACAAAAAACTTTTTTGTTATGCCATGACATTGTCAAATGTCTAGAAAATGTTTAAAAAATATTTTTATATTTTTTAGAAAGGTACTTATTATCATTTTAATTTTCGTTTATAAGTTATCTAATAGAAACGATAAATATTACTTATTTTGAGCCCATTTTACTAAATAGTAGTGCCCGCTGAAAATGTGGACACATCTCATTTTGACTTCTTCATTTACGTACTCTCTCTTCCTTTCTCACTCTTCACCTCTCTCTCTATAGTTATTTTGTTAAAAAATTATGTATCTTTATTGATTATAACTCTGTAAGTATTTATGGTACCAATACGAGCAAAAACGATTTGAAAAAGTCCGAAAAAGTTTTAATTGAAGCTTTATTTAGTTGAAAAGTAAGCAGTCAACGATAGAGAACGAAAATTGTTAAAAATTTCTTGTTTTTAGCGATTTTAATGGGGTATCATGAATTATGTTAGATTGCAAAATCTAGCAATTGATCAATTGATCTTTCAATTGATTTCTATCAATTGAAAACTCTTTCATTTTCTTTTTACTTCAGCATCCATGTTAAATTCACCGTTTTTCGAATAAATTTTCTCCAATTTTTTCTGGTAAAATAAACTGAGTAACGTGTACTATTATGATGTGTGCTGATGACTGATGACTGATATATGAGCAATTCCTGGGAAATTTCCCTCTTACGTCGCCAAAAAAAATGAAAAATTTTTTTGAATGCACACTTATCACACAAGATTTTTCTTGTTTCTTGAACCTTAGAGAACGTGAAAAACGTGTGTTCCAAGCCGATTGAGTGGTATCATTTTTTAACAGCACTTTTAATTTTTCTTATGGAAATTTAACATGGGAAAAATGGGTGAAAAGTTGTCATTGATGATGAACCAATAACAAGCTATTAAAGAAGCTAAACGAAATTCCACAAAAAAGCAATTAAAGTTGATGAATAGAGCTTTAATTTGAGAGGGCAATCGTTAAAATCGGTCGATTCGGTGCAAAGCTACGTGAATTTGAAAATGAATGAAAAGTGCGAAAAATGACGAAAATTTTAAGAATTACGATGATTTAGGAAAAATCGCTCATTTTTTGTCATTTTTCGCACTTTTCATTCATTTTCAAATTCACGTAGCTTTGCACCGAATCGACCGATTTTAACGATTGCCCTCTCAAATTAAAGCTCTATTTTTCAACTTTAATTGTTTTTTTGTGGAATTTGGTTTGGCCTCTTCAATAGCTTGTTATTGGTTCATCATCAATGACAACTTCTCACCCATTTTTCCCATGTTAAATTTTCATAAGAAAAATTATAAGTGCTGTAAAAAAATGATACCACTCAATCGGCTTGGAACACACGTTTTTTCACGTTCTGTAAGGTTCAAGAAACGAGAAAAACCTTGTGTGGTAAGTGTGCATTCAAAAAAATTTTTCATTTTTTTGGCGACGTAAGAGGGAAATTTCCCAGGAATTGCTCATATATTAATATTATCTCGAAAAACTATATAAAATCTCCTTAAATAACTCCACGACAATCCCCCCCCCCCTCCACTCCATAATAATGAAATACTCCGCATTAGGTGACCGGCAAAACTACCCCGCGATGAACTTATGCACTTGGGTTCTTTTAATGCGACGCAATTACTTTAATTCTGAGGGTGGCGCGCCTGAGCTTCACAGGAAAAAGAACACGCACCCTTGCCAGCCGATGATTAAAAAGGCGGAATTATACGGCTCTTTCTCCCCCTCCTTGCGAAAGGTAAACGAGACTGCAGGGAGGATAAGACTCGCAAGCTCGCGCGCGCGCGTCAAGACAGCGGAGGTTAAGTGGTCTCCATTGTACTTTTAAACGCCTGTGGAAGAGAGCAAGAGAAGAACTTGTGAGGACTCTCCACAATTACTCAGCAATGACAAATGATTGTCTCTCCGAGGTAAACTGCTTTGCATTTCCACCCCCATCCGTGCGAGCGATTTCTGCCCCGCTGCAACGATGACTATCTTTCTTTCTGCGAGTGTTGGTTCTTTTTTGCCTCCATAATCGTTTGTTCCGCTTCTCGTTATGTGCACACGGCGCGCAGTGCTGAGATGCTCGGCTTTTTTGTTACGTCTTGGAGGGGAAGAAGGATCCGCGGGTGAGACGGGGAAGTTAATCGCGTGTACGTTTTTTTTCGCGGCTTGAGATGGAATGGAGAATGAGATAAATAAGGACAGGCGGCAGGGTTAGCGGAAGAAATTGTGACAATTAAGGGGTTATATCTGGTTGGAGCTAAAAAAAAAAAGGCCTTTTTTCATATTTTTTTTGAGCTCGTTTTTAAATTAGCATAAATAAATAATATATGAATCGGTTAAGCAACTCTTTTTTGGGAATATAAAAAAATTTTTTTATTGGTGAAAATTTACAAAATGGCGGCTATTTGTCAATAAATGTAAAGCAGTATTTGAAAAAGTATCTCTCCGGCACGCAGTAGAAGTCCTCTGGATCACCATCTGGAACAATAAAAAATTTTTTTCATATATACATGAGTTTTGCGGTTGAAGTACACACGATTATATTTTTAGGAATTTTTTTCGCAAAATGGCGGTTGTTCAAACAAAAAGTTGCGTTTTCGACGAAAAAAATCGACTTAAATTGTTTATAACTTTTTTAATTGTTTATCGATCGTTGAAATCGTGTGTACTTAAACAGATAATCTAATGAAGAAGCTACAGTTAAAATTTCAAATCAATCGGATGAAAACTCATCGAGTTTTACTGCGTGCCGATTTTGAAAACTTGGTTTTGAGATAAACGCACTTGAAATTTGAAAACTTTATAATTTTGTGAAATCGTAATGAGGGCCGTAATAATTTTTTTACCTTTACTCTGCTATCCCAGCATGTGTGTAGTACAAAGCGACATCTATAGCATAGTTTTGAAGTATATTCTCGGCGGTCGATAAATTATAAGCATATATATGACCGCGAGATTCAAAAATGCACCGTCAACGAAATAGACGAAATTTCTTCATTTTTCACCTCAGAATTGCTTTGGAAAAATTGATTTTTAAAATTTGTCTGAGTTTCTTTCATGTTTGGACATTATTGATCATAAATCTAGGGATGTTTTACCATACTTTAAGCCAATAAAAAAAAAATGGAAAAAAAAAAATTCCAACCAGATATAACCCCTTAAGGCGTGGTAGTGTAATGAGATTTTTCAAGATTTACGTTTAGAGTACGATTGAAAACAACCGAAGACTCGATTTTCACGATGCCCTGCGGCATGAAGAAATTAGCGATATTTTGTATATATGTATAAATATAGTTTTCCTCTGTTAATTTTTCAATACAGACGTTAACGGATGCAATCTGCAAGAAAATATATATAGTATATATAAACTGAATTTAATTTGACTAAATTTGGTTTGAAAAAAAATCATTTCTAATTTTTTAACATATTTTATTATATTTAGGCATACGTGTAATATGAAGATGAAAAGGATAAGCTTCCTCAATATATTATTAAAAAAATTTGTATCGAATGTTTTGAGGCTAAAATGAAAAGGCATCTATTTTTGTATCTCCAACGGTATTTACCTGAAGTTTTTCCCATAATGGTAATAATAATAAAACTAGAAATGAAAAGCATGATGATTAAACTGTAAGAAGTATTGTGGGCAAATAGTTAGGGACTGACCAGTTTTGACCTGCCCACATACCTGCGTTAAGTATTCCAGGGATCGGGGAATCCCAGCTTTTAGTAATTACTCTTCGCAGTCCCACATTTACTACCCCATTATAAAAAACGTGATTTTGTAAACTGCGTTGTCTATTGTAAGCGTACCGAGTAATAGACAAAACTTTAAACAAAATAGAGTTTTGCAAAGTAATTTGGAATGCATAAAGTACTATTATATTAAAAAACTGATAGATTAATCAAAATCGCTGCTCAAGGAAACTCAAAAAGAAATACTTATAATAGTATTTTTATTTGCACATCCGTTTATTACTTTTTGTTTAAACAGTTTCCAAAATTATTAAAAGAAAATGCTGTTACATATATTATTAAATAACTTATAGTTCCAAAACAGTTTTTTAATTATATACGGTGATCTTTTGTCATTTAATTTTATAAGCATTTCTTCTTTTAGTAGGTTGAATCCAACAATATTACATTATTTTAAATTGTTTCCAATTATTTAAAGTAAGGTTTCTCAATTACATACAATTTTAAAAAAAGGCTTGCTCAAAAGTATAATAAATAAAAATCGTTCTAGCCAGCTATGTTTTATATATTCACTGACCATTTTCTACAATTAAATATACTCCTTTTACATTCATGAAAATTTTTTACTACTAGGTAAATTTTATACCGGTCTTTTATATTACTAATAAACTTAACTCAACAGATTACAAATATTTACCATCTTTATTGTACATAAAGATGATTACTTATCGCGCAAACAATTTTTACACGCACATTAAACGTACCTAGTTGCTTGTACAATGCCAACATTGATTTAGATCTTGCTGTTTTGTGGCGACTTGGTCTCACGTTGGTGACACAGCGCACGCACGTTTGGATACGCGTGCGTTTACATTGGGAACTCAATGGGAGCTTTCATCATACGCCGCTCGTAAATCATTTGTTTGCACTTCGGAGGTCGGGAGAACGGAATGAAAACGGCGAACACGTGCGCTGTAATCGAAGCGCGTAATGCGGCTTTATCATTCGACCGACAAACATTTAAATTAACAATTGTACGATGACATAATGTTTTTAATAAAGGCTTGTAGTGTGTTGAAATTACGGCTGGATTCATTTTAAGAAAAATGACAAAAGAATGTGATTTCATTGCGAACTATTTTATGTATTACTTATTTTTATAAAAAAGAAAGAGAAAAGAAAAATAGTTATCCAATTCACAACTCATATGATGCTGTAAAGCTAAATTTACAAACTTTTATAACATTAGTTTTCAAAATAAATCATACTACAAAATAAATCGTACATTTAGGCCTCTTAGGGAAAACACCTGCTCGCATCCACATTTGGTTTTCACTCTACATTAAATCGCCTTAAGAGATCTTGGAACCTATTACCACACCGCATCATTCACTTAAATGTTTTACGATATCATTTAAATCTCCATTGCGTTCGCTCGTTCATAAGTATTGACTTATTTGAATGTGTTTTATCTTTTTTGCGAACTTTTGATTATTTCGCCATTCTAGGTAGACCATTATGTATATTTTCAATATTTTAATATAAAGTGCTTCTTAGCCCGTCTAAATGTGAAGTAAATAAATAAATAAATAAATATTCACGTAACTTTGACTACTTGGATAAGTATTACATCAACTTTTTAGATTACTATAATAATAAAATATCGCTCGCTTTTGGTTGCATATTTTCACTCTATTTAAAAAATTACAGATTAAAAAAAAAAAGCAGCGAAATCTCCTTTGTACTGCATACATATTTCTTTAGCAACCTACAGCTCAGGTCCCACGAAGCGACGAAGACGCGCCAGCATCTCCCCTCCCCGGCATCACATGGGGGTAAAATAAACGCATCCGCGAGTTGCACTTTCAAACGAGTTTCGCGAGCAAGAGCAAGAGAGAGGTGGAGAAGAGAAAGCGGGTAAAACTCGTGCTCGCCCGCGCGTTAGCGAGGCTGTGCGCCAGGCCGATTCGGCGCGTAGCACGTGCAAAAGTTGGCGCGTCTGATCTGCGCGGCATTATTTGCGGAACAACTGTCACTCATTGCCAAAGTTTAACGCTGATTACGAAATTAGCGTGCTCGCTCGTGCGCTAGCGCGCGAAGTAGGACTTTGTCGCCATTAAAAATCCTTAATTACATGCGGGCGAGCGTGAGATATGCACTTTTAGGATTATACTTTATGCTGTGGGCGGGAAGTGGAACAATTGAAGTTTCAAAGTATTTTAATTTGGAGAAGGTAGGAAAAATATTTCAATTAGCATGATGAAGAGCATAAGAGTAAAACATTTATTTATTTTTACCTTTAAGAATTATCTGTTTAGTTGAAAAATTATTATTCAATGTTAAAATTTTATGAAAAGATTTTTGGTCAACATTTACCTAATTTTACAAATAAAAATAAGTTTATTGAATACCAACCGACATATTCAACATGTTCTATCCCTTGTATGTAAGTCTTTGAATAATTTTTCTGAAAAATTTAGATAACTTTTATCATCACTGATGAACTGTAGTCACTGATTTTTGGATGATAAAAGTCGTTAATATCTTACATATACATATTTATCAAGTTTCTAGTAAATTCGATACAATAAAATATCTTTAGCAACGCATTTAGACTTTTACTTGAAAAATCACTTACTTTGTGGAGTATTGTACAATAACTTTCAATTCAAGTTAAAGTTTATTAAATATTTTTATTATGTTTTATTATTTAATATTATAGATAATGCCTCTCACTAATATTATTTTAACAATCCTCACTATAAAATATTAATATGTTTATATATATAAATTTTTAAATGTAATCTTCAACCTTTATAAAATTTAATAAATAAAAAAAGTACATACATATAATAATATTTTTTAGAGAGACTTTTTATATTTCAAGTATTCTGGAATAATAGGTACATAGAGAAATTAATATTTTGTAAAGCTTTTAACATTATGAATATTCAATTAACTTATTTGATTAAATTACATTAAACTTGTTTCTTCTTTTTATTTTTTAAGAAAATTAATTATGAAAATGTATATTTCAGACAATACATTATTTTAAAATATTATACAATCTCCAAAAATTATGAACTTGTTATCTGGCCTTTCTCCTTTCAGAATGCCCATGCCTCTTTCAGCCCCTTCTTCTTACCCATCGGCAATCAGTGCCCTCTACGTTGATGCCCCTCTCCTGACCGCCTACAAATACTGCGAAGCGCAGGCCGGAGAGCGAAGGATCAGTTGTCACCAAGCCCTATACTTGGAAACCTCGAGTGCTACAGTCGCTCTCCAAATCTATTCTCGGAAGCGCTTCACTAACTTTGTTTTCTCGTTTGCAAAGTGATTATTTAGCTTCTGTCGAGAATATCTGGTATTCATAACCGTCATTAAAATGGATTTTTTGTACGGAGATACTCGATGCTTTCCTCTTTTGCATCACGAGTAAGTTTTAATGGTGAAATACGCATTTATATTCAGTTATAGTTCAAATCTTTATTTTGTGTTTATATCGTTTCTTTACAGGATCTAACTGGAACGTATGTGAATAGTTCTCGTCCTTTGGAAAGTGCACAGAGTAAACTTAACGTACTGTTATTGGCCATTAGGACGTAAAATGATCTACAAAAGAAATACAGCAGTAGAGATGTTGAAGTCGTCAAGAGGATTGCAAAACATGATTTTCATTCCACAAATATACTCAAAAACAAAATGTAATCATAAAAAGAAAAATTTAATAGAGTGCAAGTGTTTTGGAAAGCAGTGAAATATTAAGTCACACTTCTACAAGAACAAGCTACCGACAACACAAGCAGTAACTTCAATACGCCGCTTTTAGCGGCTTTCAAGTAACCAACGCTTCACAGATCTTCACTGTATCGTCAACGTTATCATCCGTCAATAATGCCGTTCGCTGGAACACCGCGTCAAGAGTGGTTATTTTGGCTTCTTATTAGGCTCGAAGATGTTTCTACGGTACTTATTGATTGTTCATAATTAAAGAACAAGCATTAAGTAGTGTGTAAGTTATACAACTTAATATTATATTAACAAAGGAATAGATTAAATAAGCAATGGTTCATATTATAAGAAAAACCGTAACTATAAGGACTCGGATCCTATTTAGCAAATTTTCGTTACTGACCTGCGAGAAAAGGATAGATTTCAATGACTTGTCAATATTCAATGATATTGGATATTTTAAAAGTCCAACTTAATTGAATGCCATCAAGCGTAATCATTTCTTCTTGAAACTTATAATTTTATCTTACTATTATAACTCCATGTAATTTTAAAAGTAGAATAGTTTAGGAATGGCTGTAAAATCAAACGCATAATTAAATACTATAATTGTAATTGTAATTGTACTAGCGACCTAAATAGGACAAGGGTAAATCTCTTTAATAACAATTTATTAGCTATATTATCTAATTTTTAATGAGTTTGCTAATTAGATATTTATATACATATTAGATGTTTGATAATACTTCTAAAAAGTACTATAAAATAAAATAAGATCCCGGAGTTATCTTTTACAGTCTGTCCATTAATCTCTCGAGCGATGTCATAAAGAAGAGAAGGTTTTTCAAAAGGAACATAATATAATCCTTTAGTTTTTCTATATCTTTTTCACTGTAGATGCCACTCACGCCTAAATTGTCGGGACTAATATAGCGCCAAATCGAACTAGTTCTTGGACTAATTTCCGCTGGAGCTTTCGTTTCTGTAGATCGTGGTAATATCTTATACCATTCTATACCTAACGAATAATACGAAGGTAAAAGAGCGTTACAGCTCACTCTGGTTCCATGTTCTTTGAGTATGTGCATTCTTGGCGTTAAAAAATAGGTTTTATTTTGGCGAGTTACTTGTAATAGTTCCGCGAAACATTCTTCACCGTGTTCTATTTTTACGTCTACTGGTACACATTTTATAATACCTCAAGATGTGAGGTAACCCTTACTACCTAGTATTAACGGGTATAGTATATATTGTAGGGATACGGTGCGTTACTACATTAGTACAGGGTAATTCCTCATCGTCTAAATAAAACCTATCAGCATTGTTCTCAATTAAAATGTAAGCTTGCTCTAACTCTGTTTTGTTTAAATACGAGATACAAATTTTTTCTTTAACGAGGTTTATTCTTGAGTTATTAATAGAAAAATTAATATTCTTAATTTGAGTATTAAGGAGATTATTTGTTAATTGAATACTATATATTTGTAGAAAATGAGTATTTCTATTATGACCTTCAATATTAAGATCATTAAAGGTTTGTTCCTTTTCTGTATGAAAACTATGAGTTTGGCTGAAATTCGGGTTTCCTTCAATAAAATATGATTCTAGATCATAATCGTCTAACAAATAATCTTCTTCTTCGAAATTAATATCCTTATTATCTGGTAGGTTAGAAGTATAATTAGCGCATACAGAAACCTTGTCACCTAAATTTGAAAATAGTTGAAAACCGCTATCGTACCTTAACATTTTTAAAGAGAAATCAATTATTACCTCAAATTTTTCTAGGTACTCAGCTCCTATTATCCCGTCGCAAGGTATTAAAACATTATTAGGTATTTTGTGATTAGGGGAATGGACTTCAACGAACGAGTTATTGTTTAAAATATATCAATTTTTAAACAATAACTCGTTCGTTGAAGTCCATTCCCCTAATCACAAAATATTACTACGAACGTCTCATTTTCAAAATTATTAGGTATTATTTGTAAATTAATTTCTTTTCCAAATATTAAAATTTTAGTACTCCCGATTGTTGGATATAAATTTTATTATCAGTACAAATATTGCAATTTTTTTCCAATAAATATTCTTTTATTAAGCAAGCTTCAGAACCGGTATCAATCAAAAATTGTCCTTTTTTATTATCAGAATTAATTATAGCAACAAACGGAAGATAATTTTTATTATTAAAATTTACATTAACTATTCGAGCTATTCTTACTGCGTAAGCAGAACTATTGTTTTGCTTAAAATTCATAAGTGCATTTTTACTTTCTATAGTTTTATCTTTGAAATTAATAGTGCATTTATTCTCATGAAAAAAACTAGATCCTAAAATACCGGAAAAAGGAATCTGAAAATTATTATTTACGACGTGAAAAGTGGTTATTGAGCCTAAAATTTTAAATTTTACTGTACCGACTGTTGAAAGACTTTCATCCGAAATACCCTTTAAAACGGCAGTTTCTGTTTTATTAATTCTGAAACTAAACCAATTTTAATAATATTGCCTTGAGATCCGGAATCTAACATTAAACTGATCTGATAGTCTGAATATGAAAAAGAGATAAATGGTATAAGCTTAGTTGCGTTTACTAATCCAATGGTATTAACTCGCAAAATTCGGCTTCGATTTGGGTCAGATTGGTCAAGCGCGTTTGTTTCTTTATGGTCTCCAGATTCGCGCTCGTACCTGGGAGACCTTACTCGTTTCCCTGTCTAATAAATTCATTAAATTTTCTACGTATGCATTCTTTCTTTAAATGGCCTTCCCTTTTACAATAATGACAAATTAACTGTGAATTATTATTCAAAGTTTGCTCGTTTTTATTATTTGGGATTCTGGATGCGTCCACTTTTAATTTTGGGCATTCATTGGCAGAATGGCCTGGCTTATCACAAAACTGACATTCTATCTCTTTTTGAAATAATTGTTTTACTTTAAAACAATTTTTGGCTATATGTCCGGGTCTACTACAGAGTTAACAATGTTTTACGTTGTTAGATCTATCACAAACTCTCGCATCATGATTGTTGGAGTTGCACATGCTGCAAAAGAATCACCCGTTAATTTTAACCTCAATAATTTCGAGAACTTTCCCCTATCCGCAGCATCTACCATCTCGGATGCTTCATCACAAGCATCTAAAAAGCTACTTAACGAAATATTTTCGCCATCAAACTCCCGGACGATCCTAAGCGCGTTTTTAAAGCTTATATTATTACCGACCGTCATTCGCAAATTTTGACCCGCGGCGGGGTTGTTCAGTTGAGGGTTATTGGCCTGTTCGTTTGGTTCATGCACCTCTGCAGGTATGGCGTTTGGATTTGGGTTTACAAGCGCGGGATCGCCCTCGTTTACCATAGGTATTGGGATTCTTTCCAGAGAGTAATTAAGTTGTCGCCGGGGAGCAAAAGGATCAAAGGCGTTTACTTCATTGGCTAGTTCAATGTTCTGTGAAGCTTGATTCCGTGTGATTCTTTGTCCACTCATATATCCACGAAAAAAAAGGAAAAATAAAATTAAAATATTAGCGATAAATACAATCTTATTTGGGTATTTGTAAAATAAAAATCGTTCTTCTTTTTAAAACAGGTTTGTAAGGACAATTACTTTATTAAAAAAAAATATTTTTATTTATAATTGGCATCGGTCATTTTTATTTTTATTGCACAAGAGAAATGACTGGGTGTATATATATATAAATGGTACAAAATTTATCTATTATAACGAAAAGGTAGCTTGATTTTCTTTATTTGATCCTTTTCCCTTCGGAATTAAGATTTTAAACTTAGTCTTAAGGGTTCTAGTTTCCTTAATAACGGGTTTATTATGTCTATTCTCCCTTACTCTTAGATCCTCTATGTTGCCCTCGATTTCCTGGAGTATTAATGGGGGTTCGTGGTAATTCCCCCAATGCCTGTGATTATACTCTAACTGGTCAATAAAATTCTCATCATAATTTTCATTGGCGGGATATAAAGGGGCCTGTTTTTGATTAATCTGTTTAGCTTTTGAGCGGCGTTTAAAACGACGATTACGCATGCGTTCACGCCCCTTTAGCCGTCGGGAGTCTGTTTTTTCCGCGGCTTCGTTAGTGAAATAACCCCTATTTTCCACTAAAAGAATAAAAGAAACAAATTACAGGTAAATAAAATGTGCTTTGCTTTGTTTTAACTAATTAAAATACTATGATATACATGGGTTTCTGAAATTATCCCTTTTAACTTTCATATCTCTACAGGGACTTCAAATTTTAAACTACTATGTGACGTCCGAATGTCACTTAGGGTTTTTCAATAGAATTAAATAATTAATTCTATGGTTCTTTTTAGGCAGGACTTTCGTCCTATACCAGTGTTGGAGCCAGTTAATAGGAAATAAACTTTTTTGGGTATGTTCTGAGTTAATTTTTAATTATCTTGATTCTACTAGTGCTTATAGTTATTAATTTAAAATCTAAAACGGTTGAAAAATAAATAATCTAACCCGAAAGCATAACAGCTCGGTAGACACAACCCGAAAGCATAAAGCCCGGTAGAAAAACTAATCTCAGAGGCAGGACCGCACAATATTCAGAGGCGTAGTGCATGTATTAATCCTTTAGAGATTAATCTCAAAGGCAGTTGCGCATAATATTGTAGGTTTGCTACATGTATTAATTTTGAAACGTACCCGAAAGCGTAAAAGCCCGGTAAAACAATCCGGAAGCGTGAAAGCCCGGTAGAATCACTTAGATATCTATTTTCGACCGCGCGGTATTCTATTAAATCAATTAACTAACGGCACTATAAAACAACTAAATATGAGTATTGTTATGAATTTCCGATTCTCAGTTTACTTATCTCCCTGATTTTTATTCCCGTGTCACGTCCGAAAACACAACACGACTGGATGATTAACTCGATTAAGAGTTATGCTCTTTTTGGTCGTAGCTGCGCTAGCTAATAAACCATGGACGAGCTGTGGAAAGGAGTGTAGTATTTAAATTCACTATTATCGTTGAAACTAAATGTGACTAATTTTTCGGATTTAGGATTTGGGTTACTTGTAATTCGGCAAAACATTCTTCTCCATGTTCTACTTTCACTTCTACAGGTACACATTTTACAATGTGTACGACTTCTCCTGCGGCAACGGCCATGTAGCCTGGGCCTTTCATGAGATTGTAAGCGAATTGATCGGGTGCTTGGGTGGCTATCGCTAAAGCATTTTTTAAAGTCTCTCTTTCGAGATTACACCTTTGGATAACTACGTCCTGATACAAATACCCGATTTGAGTACGTACGTATTTTTCAACGTACACAAACTTTGAATTTACGTATGCAAATATATCTAAATTATTTATTGAGATTTTATTGTAATTCACGAAGATTCTTCTTTTACTGTTTCAAAAATAACGAGTTTAGGGTGTTCGGTTCGAATTATTTTATAACCGCATACAGATTCCTCAGCTTTACTCGTGTTGATAAAGAATATACAATTTGATTTTGATTACCGAAGTAATCAACAATTCTATTTGCATATCCTTCATACAAAATACTATAATGGTTAAATTTACAACTGTCTACTGGTATAGCTTTCCAAAAGGTTGGTCCGCCATCAACATCTACACAAGTGCTATCAGATAATGTGCATGTAGAACCAGAGCTTAAGTGAATTTTATTGTTATTAGTATCAACGCGAGCTCTCTGACTTTGAACTGTTACTCTAATAGTACCTTGTATTACGACTGACTCTCATGAACCGTAAGATTCCATGTAAGCGGTACCTTGACAAGAACTATTATTTTTTATTGAACCAGCAAAGGTCATATGTATTCACCGAACCCTGGTGTACAACAGATACATGTGAGTGCATACTACAATAATAGACAGTTCGGTGAATTTCTAGTTTACACTGGATAACCTTTGTCTCTAAATACTCATTAATTTGAAGCAATTGAATATATGTTCGCGTTACCTTAGGTGCAATCTGGGGAATATCACACGGCCCGACATCTAATAAGGATAAGGTTGTAATATTTAAAATTCTAGAACCACAATCATACCCTATTAACCCAACTACACTGTGTAGAATGGCGACAAAGATGAATAAATGGTTCATCTGCAACAGAATAATAGAAAAGTTTTAAGTATTATTCAGTTTCGGAGTTTCCCTTTCTTTTCTTTTTGATTTTTATTTCTTTATTTATATGCGATATTCTGAGACGATTTGCATGAACAATTTTTGGCTTTTTACCAATTAGAATTTTAATATTATTTTTATTAATAACTTCTAAAATTTTATGAGGACCTGTATAATGGTCCCCAAATTTTTTTGGTTTTGCTCCCTTCAATAAGAATACAAAATCTCCTATCTTAAAATTTTTCTGGTTAATATTTGTATCGTAATATTTTTTTTATCTTAATTTTGAATTGACTAAATTATCGTAAACTAATTTCCTAATACCTGTAAGTCTAATAACTAAATCCTTTACATAACCCTGATATGTGGGTAATAAATCGCCTTCACGAAGGGGATCACTGGACGGAAGTCTAGTTAAACATCCAAAAACAACTTCGAAAGGTGTATGTTTTGTACTTTCTTGTACGCAAGTATTGTAATTTAACATCGCTATATCTACCCACTGATCCCATACGCTATCTTTGTCTGCGTATTGTTTTAAGAATTCGCCTAACGCATGATGCGACCTTTCTAGCGAACCGTTCGATTGTGGGTGAAAAGCGGTTGTTTTGATTGGTTTTATTTTAAAACGTTTGGCAATTTTTTTTATTAAATTGCTAAGAAAATTTCTACCTTGATCGATTAAAATAATCTTAGGAGCTCCGAAAACACAAATTAATTTCTTGATAAAAGTGTCAGCAAGTGTAGTTGCTAACGCATTTGTCAAAGGTACTGCAAGGCAAAATTTTGATAATTGATCCTGCATTGTCAGTATGTATTCATTATCCGATTCAGTAGCAGGCAATGGTCCCACGATATCAAGGGCAACCTTTTCGAATGTTGTGCCCGGCGTATCAATAATCACCATTGTTTATTTGGTTTTTAACCTGACTAATTTTTTTAGTTGGCATTCTATGCATTGTTGAATGCGTCTTTGTATGTCTTGTTTCAAATTTTCCCAATAATAGTCTTGACGTATTCTGAAATATGTTTTAGAAACTCCGCGATGATCTCCAATGGGACAAGTATGAATTTCGTAAAAAATTTCATTTCTCTTATCTTCTGGAACGTACTTTAAAGTTCCTTTACAAATAATTACTTTAATTTTACTTTTATCAAAAACAATTTTGAGAATTTCTAAAATGTCATTCCACGCAATATTTTCGATACAAGGACTTTTAGCAATGCTAGTTTAGTCTAAATTTTTTTCTTGCAATAAATCTCGTAATTTAATTAAAATTTCATAAATTTTCTCTTTAATAGTTAGTTGTGATTCAGGTCAGTCTTCGCGAATACATAATAAAAATAAGTATTTATGATTACTTCGTTTTATTTCACTAATATTCCCAACTTGTAAAATTTGTTTTTCTGGGATTTTATTTGATTCAATCAACTGTTGCGCCCCGACATCGCAAGCGGTACCATTTACATCAACAAAATATATGATGTTATCTTGTCTATATTGAATTGATTCTTTAGTTTCTACAATATTCTTAATGATAATACTATCAGCTTCATTCATTGAACTACTTATTATACTATTAGTTTCATTATCATTACTACTACCTAAAACTGATTTAATGCTAAGGTTTGGCTGTACTTCCTCAGCTTCAGTGTCTGAGAATACCGAAATACTAGAATCTATATCGGGTTTTCCTTCATCTATACTATCTTTACTTTTATGTTTTTGTTTCTTTTTCAGTTTACATTTAATCTTATTATTATTAGAATGGAAGTTATTATCAATTTGACTTCCGCCATTGGTATTATTAGCGTATGAATCATGATTAACAGGTGTATTTACCCCAACCTCTGCTTCTACATTACTGTTACTTAAATCACTTTCCGCATAATCGACTCGTTTCCCTCTCGTAACTCTTTTGGATAGTGTTTTGTTCGATTTAGGAACATTAGACTTTTCCTCGGGTAATTTTTCAGGTATTTTTTTACTTTCTAATTGTTTTTGCCTACGAGTAACAACGCTAATTTGTTTTGAATCAATTGTGTCAACTGGATTACGTGATAAAGCGTCTGCGTTTAAATTTAATCTCCCAGGCTTATAGATTACGTCATATTCAAACTCAGATAGCTTAAACCTCCATTTTTGTACTCTAACATTTAACTCAACTGACTGAAACCAAATTAACGGTTGATGGTCAGTGATAATATGAATTTTCCGGCCATAAATATAGGATCGAAATATTTTTACGCAGTGTATCATCGCGAGAGCTTCTTTTTCGTAAACCTCGTATGTTAACTCGGCGCCACGTAAAACTCGCGATGTGTATGCTATTGGTAAATGTTTCCCTATTTCACCCTGAGATAATACGCCCCCTACTGCGTATCCGGATGCATCCGTAGTAATGTTGAACGGCTGATTTAAATCTGGAAATTGCAAAACGGGAGGATTGCATAATGCATCTTTAAGTGTTTCAAAGGCTTCGTTAGCTTTATCATCCCACTCAAAAGTGACATTTTTTTGTAATAACCGTGTTAGTCGTTTTGCAATATGTGTAACATTTTTAATGAACCGACGGTAATATCCTGCTAAGCCTAAAAACTGCCTAACATTTTTCATATTCTTAGGTTAAGGGAATAATTTTACCGCTTTTGCTTCCTCCTAGAGGAAGCTTTGTGATAGTAAATTTTTTTTTTTTTGGGTCAGGATTAAGCCCTTTTTCGCTTAATATGTGTCCCAAGTAACTAACTTCGTTCTTTAGAAATTCACATTTTTCGAGTTGCAATTTTAAATTTGCTTCGCGTAATCGTTTCATAACTAAGTTAAATTTCAATTTATGCTCATCTAATGTATCACTACAAATTATTAAATCATCGATATAGACAAATATTCCCTTATCGTCTTGTAATCCGCGTAAAATATTATCCATCGTTGAAATGTCGCGGGTGCATTTTTAAGACCGAAAGGCATTCTCTTAAATTCATAGTGACCATAAGATGTAATAAAAGCGGTTTTATGAGCATCCCTAGGGTCCATTTTTATTTGGTGGAACCCGCCAGCTAAATCTAAAACCGTATAATATTTACAACCTCCGACCAGGTCAAACATTTCAGAGATATTGGGGATCGGGTAAGCGTCAGCGACAGTCTTTTCATTTAGCTTCCCAAAATCGAGTACTAGTCGCCAACGTGGTTTTCCCGAGGAATCTGACTTTTTTGGTACTATCCAAACCGGTATGTTGTACGGAGAGTTGGAAGGTGCAATAATACCTGCATCAAGTATTTCTTTGACCTGCCTATCAACTTCCTCTTTTAATGAGAGAGGGTATTTATACTGTTTTGAGTTTACAGGGTAATTATCTGTTGTTTGTATGCGATGCATTACTAAATTAGTTACCCCTAATTTTTAGGTCTTTTAAATAAAAACAGTCCGAATTTTCCCTTACTAGATTTTGTATAAAAACTTTAGTATTATTATCTAAATGATCTAAATTGATTAAATCTACAATATTTAATTTTGTACTTAAACTATAAACCCTTTTTATTTTATTTATATTAGCTACACAAGTTGAATTTTCTAATTCAAAACTATCTGAATCAATATTTAATTCGTTGAAAATTTCCTTTTGATTTACCCTGTGATTATAGTACTCGCTTAAATGATCATTATTTAAAAACTCTCCATATTCAAATGAAGTAGCGATATCGTGATTATCGTAATAATTATCTAAGTTATCTAGACTTTCTAAAGTTTGATTTGATAGAGTGAATCTATCGAAATAGATTCTGAAGGTTTATGATTAATAAAATTTTTAACATTTAAATTCATGCTATTTTCAAAGTTTAATGGAGTACTTTTATTTTCTATTTTAAATATTTTATTTTGAAAATCTATAACAGACCCGGTTTCGCTAAAAAATGATGAACCTATTACTCCTTCATATGGTATAAAGAAGTTATTTGACACAACATGTAAAAATGTCGTGATTCCAAATATTTTCATTTTAATGATGCCTAACGTATTTGATTCACCAAACCCTACTCCTTTTAATAGAATAATCTCTGCTCTATTTATAACTCTATCAGACGGCACCAAATGTTGCTTAATTAAACTAACTTCAGAACCAGTATCGATAAGAAACCGTCCATATTGTTTATCCAAATAAACAATATCTATAAAAGACAAATAATAATCGTAATTAGTTTTAATATTTGTTATTCTATTGAAATCTGGTTCAAAAAGTTTATTATTATTTTGATGAAAAGGATAAGTTTGATTAGATATGGAAAGCGTATTTGATTTATAATTGATTACTGTCTTTGTAATTAAAAAGAAATCAGAACCCAGAATGCCATGGAAAGGTATTGCGAAAGTATTAGGTACAACAATAAAATCTATATTATGACCAAATAATGTTATGCGGACCTTTCCCAACGTTACAATTGGAGATTCGCAAATTCCTTTGATTGTTATTTCTTCATTCAATTCAATTTTATCATTTTCCGTTAACATTCCGATGTTTATTACACTAACCTCTGACCATGTGTCTAACATTAAATTAACTATTTTGTCAATATTAGTTTTTCTAAAACAAATAAAGGGGATTAGCTTGTCTGGAACCCTATGCTGCACGGTAGTAATTCGGAAGAGAGATTTTCTACCTGCGTCACGTTGGTCGAGCGCACCTTCGGCTGCTCCCCCTCTGCGCTCGTATTGGGTGGAGCTTGCCCGTTTTCCGATGCTCTTAGATTCTCATTGTAAATGCGTTTACGGCATTCACCAATAATATGACCCGGGATTTTACAATAATTACAATGTTTACTTGTATTACTAGTCTGCCGGCAGGTACTGGCTATGTGGCCTACTCCTTGACATAATTGACATTTTACTTGTGAATCGGGTTTATGAGTTTGTTCTGTTTTTTTTAATTGAAAGCATTTATCTTCTGAATGCCCTTACAATATTGACAAATAATTCTATTATTTTTAAACCTACATTGATCGGCATGATGCCCCTTTCTATTACAAATTGTGCATTCAATGAGCATTCTACATTGAGTCGCCTCGTGCCCAATCCTATAACAGATTTGGCAGGTTGGCTTAGTATCTATTTTATTATTATTATTATTACTATTATTGTTATTCTGACGACCTTGAAGCAGATCGCATTTATTTGCTTCATGGCCCTCTTTACGACAAAATTGGCAAATAAATAAGTTTTTATTTGGTTTTGGGCTTTTGATTTGAGTCTATTTTCTTATTATTCCTTAATTGCATTTGCCCAGCTAATTTACGCTCTACATTTATCGCGTCCTTTATTAGGTCGCGGACATCGTTTGAATCTTTTAAACACTGCTCAATATTGAATTTTAATCCCCGCTTAAAACAATCGATCAAATTTGTTTCTACGCTAGTTTTAAATTCATTAGTTATTTCGCCATCAATTTTCTTCGCGTTGATGATTCGCGCCCCTATATCACGCATTCGATTTGCAAACGCAATAACACTCTCATTTTCATGCTGATATTCGTTTCCTAGTTCACCTAATAATTGTGTTATTGTTTTTGTGGGAGCATAAACATCATTTAGGGCTTTACAAAATGTCTCGATAGTTTCAAAGGTTTGTCCCCTTATAGCCTGTCGCGCTTCCCCTTTTAATTGCGCGCGAAGTAGTTTCACTAAATTTCCTTCTGCTTCTGCGGCGATCATACCCTTCGCTTCTTCTACAGCCTCTACGAATAGGCTTATGGGTATATTATCCCCATCAAACTCAGGAACTGTCTTCACAGTATCTTTAATGGATACTAGTTGGTTACCCTGCAAGGGAGCAGCAACTCCGGTTCGCGTCATTTCAGAATCTGAATCACTACTTTTTAAAATTTCCCTAGGTGCAAACTTAATAGTTGTTTCTGACTCCGAATCAGAAACACTATCGTCCGAATTTAAGTTACCTAACGGGGTGGAGTGTATCCTATCTAACGATCTCTGCCTGCGAGTGCGTGGGCTGATCGAAGTTATTTGTTCTATTTCACGTCTTAAATCCTCGTTGAATTGTGACGCTGAACGGGTAATTCTACGATCACTCATAAAAATGAGTTATCATATATGTTGTTAGTAAAAAATTTTGATTTATTAATTTTAACAGTTTCGATCTTAAAGTTAATAATAACTATCTAATTAATTAATTATTTATTTATTAATATAATTTTTAAGTTATATACTTATTTATTTGTTAACTAATTATCATTAATTATCTGCTTACTAGGATTTTCTATTTATCTGAAAAAGTTATTTATAGCTTATTGATAATAATTCAAATTGTTTTGATAATGAGTCTACCTTCTTATTTAATGCAGCTAAACTTTCGCTTGTATTTTCTTTGAATTTAATTTGTCTACTAGTAAAAACTTCAATGTTTGATTTTAAATTCGTGATATTTTCATTGATTTTCAGAACTTCCTTAATTAAAAATTCAGTGTTCTCTGTTAATCTACTTATTTGTTGCTGGTCTCTTGCCAGATGATAGGTGTTAATAGAAACCTGATCGCGTACTTCAGAAAAATTTGAATCGAACTGACTTTCTAAATATTGAATTTGTTTGGAAATTAAAAATACTCTATTCTCAAATCTGGTTTCAAGTAAAATATTCTCCAAAGGGGGTATCATAATTAATAAATACCCATTACAAACTATTTTAGAAATGCAATTAATAATTTATTTTTAAATTTCGAACAACTCAAATAAATTTGAGTCTTTATTCTTAACTATTTGAAACTAACCAAACTAAATAATGAAAATAGAAAATAAATTTTGTTGTGAAAAACTATTCTGCTAATCCTCTCCCAAGAGAATGATGACGGTAATGTGAAGCCGAAAAAGCGTTGTGATTAACGCAAAAAGTATTGAAATATGATCTGTAGTTAACAATGATGAATTATGAATATTGTTCTGATTACAGTTAAATTAAATTCCTAATCTCCGAATTTTCCTATTGCAAAATTAAACTAAAATAAATACAATCTCCAGGTTTCAAAAATATATTCGATAAATTTATAAATATTCAGAAAAAATTAAATAAATTTTTAATTCATAATATTGCAATATTAATTGTACAATTGAAGATAAAGGAAGAGCGCGCGCAGCGCGTTTGGACGTGCTAGTGGAAAAAGGTATGATTAATTTAACAACAAGTCAGGGTTTTTTTTTTTGTTTTTAAACATATAAAATATTTTTTATTTATTTAAGATTTTAAGACACAGATAATTTATTTTAATTTACAAGTGATTATCTACAAGTCCGTCCGTTAACGGCAAATATTCTAATAACCCATCGGGTGGAGTTTGATCAGGTACGAATCCGAGTTTTAACTTGAAACAGGTTATGCAGTAATCGTTTTTATAAACTTTTTTGCATTTTATGCACAATAAATTGTCCCTCTTATTGTCGCTCGTCGGTGGGGTTATGCGATGACCCTTTTTAAATTCAATAATCTTGACCTTTTCCTTAAGCGTCTTGACTTTAATTACCCGAAGACGACCTCGAGGCACATTTCCAGGCGCGTTTACGGGCGCGTTTATGGGCACATTTTCAATCGCCCCTAAGACTGGTACAATCCTCTCGCGCTCAACGTTTGTGGACTGAGCTGCCACAGCAGTTCTCTGTCTTTTGTTGGGCTTATCGGTCCTATCCACGGACTTGTATCCGTTAATGGATTTTAGGCACTGGTTCTCCACTTTAACAAAAAAAAACTTATTTGTTGCCTTTGTTTAGAGAGTTGAGATTATCGGTTAATTTAGTGACAGCGTATTGAATTTTTCAGTAATTAAATTTAAATTTTTGTCATATGTTTGGAATTTGTTACTAACTTCCCTTTTTAATTTAAAATGACTTTTTATTATTTCAGATAGATGCGTGCAAATTTTTTCCTTTTTAATGGTTAATTTATTTATTTTATTTACCGCAACCGACAAAGTTTCAGTTAAGTTTTTAATTTGATCACCCTGAGCTTTAATAACACTTCGGAAATATTGGAAGTCTTCCAAAATAGCGGAAACTATCTTCGCGACTATCTTGTTCAAAAACTTCAAATCCGTTAATACGAGAATCTAATTCGACTACGCGGTTTGCAATATAGCTATCAAGAACAAAATCATTGACTACCGGAATCATTATAAATTATCCGAAAAACACATCTCACCACTGAGAGAAAAATTTCAAAATTTACTTACTATTTATTTTAATTCCTTAGATTCCCAACAATAACAAATTCACTTAATGTAGAAGTTATGGTTTTCTACACGTCTTATTTGCAGCAGCAAATGGCAATACACAAAGTTATTGCCGAATTCACAAAGGTAATTAGCTGTCGATTCACTTTTTTGAGCCAAATATTTTTGAGATAAGCGCTCCTACGATCGGAGCGAGTAAGAGTGGTAAAAACGACCCGCCGTTTTGTATAATGATCCGTTTCTTCGATTTCCAAGTACCGCTGCCTCTATCACCAGTACGGATCAGCTTACGCAGCGTTTGCTTATGTTTACGCAATCGGCCCTTTTCGGAATCGCTTAGTTTTACAACGCCCTGCAAAACGTTCAACACACACTCGCATATGAGGCGTTTCGCGTCAACTGCCCCAGCGCGGTTTTTGAGATATAAGATGTTTTGTAGTTTTTGAAGGTGAAAATGGAAAATTTCGAAAAAACAGCCTATATCATTGGAAAGCTGAGGAAAAAACACGTTCAAAACGCTTATCAAACAATTTTTTAAAGTACATTTTAGTATCATAAACATGAGTTGGAAATAGCACGATTTGGTACTCGCGCGCCGATCTGGGGCAGTTGACGTGAAACGCCTCATATGCATCTGACGAGAGCTTTATCAGCTGTGCGCGCTATAGTAACACGGTGTCTTTTGTCCCCATGACAAAGAGTGTTCAAGAGAGCAAGGTTTCTTTTCGAGAAATGTTTACTGCTTTACGACCTATCGGCGCCATAGTTTCTTCCCGACTGATTAACGCACGCCTCATTCACCGCGATTTAAAGTACTTAGGCACGTAGGCAACGTGCGTTCCGGCATTGGGAAATATATTTGCTCGAAATCTAAACTCGTCTAAGCAGGCTTGAGAGAGATCGATAAAAAGATAGGAGTGAGGTTCACGCGTGGCGTCTAGATAGGCCTCACGCAAAAAAGCTGAATCTTCCGGAAAAATTTGTCGCGCGAAGTGCTGTATTTGTGCTCTGTCGCGAGGATTTTTGAACAATACCAGATACTTGGTATTCAAACTAATGTCGCGCTGTGCCTTACCTTTGTGAAATACGTTTTGCGTAACGAATATTACGCTAATATTTTTGTGATGACTACCCTTTGTAAATAAATCTAAAATAACATCGCTCGACGATTCACGCATGAGGTCGTCGAGAATGAGTAACTTTTTTTTCTCATTGTCACTCGAGTAATCCGCCATCTGTGGAAGGTCCTCTCGAAACTCGATGGGTGGCCCGTTGGGTTTAAAATCTCGTCTGTAGGCGTCTTGCCATTCGGCGTAATAAAATAGGACGCGGTCGAAACGTGCGTCGCAGACCTCTGGCAGGTAGGCGAGAAAGCTTTTAACGAATAAAGTTTTACCGCAGCCTGTGGGGCCGCACACGCAGCAAGTAAAAGGATGCTTCCATCGCGTGTCCATGTTTACGACTTGAATAAAGAAAATTACACGCGTGCAGCCTTTTTTAAACCCTTAACTCGCTCACGCGCTCAGCTGACGATGAAGTACGTGAAAAACATCACCGCATATAGCAATGCTACGATATTTACGATCCCCGCGGCGGCGGGCGCGCGCGCGCGGAGATCACCATATCACCGCGGTGGTGACTTTCGCGGTGGTGACTTCCGCAGTCATTAGCATACTCCGGCCCTCGCGCGGATAAGTATATTTACCGCGTTGATCAGGTGACTTTCGCGGATATAAGCAACCATCGCTGCGTGTTTAACGCATTGTTCCGTTGATCTCCGCGACGCACGCGCGGGTTAGCTGATCACCGCTATGAATAGGTACATGGGATGAGGGGATATGGGGGGAAAATAATTAACACGTAAAAAAAAGTTTAAATATCTACAATACATTTTTTATTATTATGAAAAATATACAAAAGTTACAACATTCAACGCATTAAAATATATAATTATTCAATTGCGCTTATAGCCGAAAGAAAGCGAAACGTCGTGTTGGAAATATCTTCGCTTTCTCAAAACTATGGAACAGGATTCTTTTTCGCTGCGCGTAACGACCTCGTGCGTGCGAGTGCGTCTGATCGCATTGTATTTCAAAACGATAGACGAGCTCCCGTTGTTATCGAAATACTCTGTGATCAAGCACTCGATACTAGCGAAATTGATCTTGCTCGTATTGACGCTATTAAGAGAAATTCCCTTTACTTTACAGCACTCGTGAGTGATGCCGGTCGATGGGACGAGCGCACGAAAGGCATAAAATTTCGGACCCCCGGAGAGAAAGCTGGTAATATAAGCTCCCTCTCCGTAGCCCTTGAGCTCGTCCGTCATGCTGCCGAGAAGTGTGCCTAAAGGAGGTCTATACTCTGAAGGGTCTTTTTCGCTGCACTTGAATATGCACGAATCGGTATCCAGGTAGAGAACGCGGTTGCCCGAAAGCTTTTCTATATACGAGTAAATCTCGAGACGCGCCTGCTCGGTTGTGTAGGCTGCTAGTACCACATTTGTGTTCGGCGACGACTCTACAGCGTCCTCTTTATAGCGCCAATTAGCGTACAAAAGATCCTCGCTAACCGGGAGCACGTTGAAAACTTCCTTTTCAGGCGTCGTGAGCAGTTTCAGCAGCCCCTCGCGCGTTTTGACCACTTCCATTTGTTTTAAATTCGACCGTTGCCCAAACTTTCCCCAAAGTGAATTTAAGCAGAGTTTTGCGACCGAACGTAAACCCGAATTTTTTTCAATCTTTTCCCGGTCTAACCTTATTCCTTCTTCGCGCTCGTACTCCTCAATGTAACGCTCCTTGGTAGTATCGTTCGTACCCGGTCGCTTGTTGTTTCAACCGAAGGAAGGTATTTACGTACGCGGTAAAAAACCCACCCTCACCGCTGCACTGGTCATACTGTGTGCTCTTATATTGCCATATGATAAATATCTCAGTCACGCTGTAGCCCAATTCGATTGCTTTCTGTAATTCGTGCACTACCCATGTCCCGCTAAACTCACGCTCGGCGACTTGTTCGTGGTTGCAGTCGTCCTGATGCATTTCCTCACAGCAGGAACGACAGAGACCAAAAATAAGGCGCCCGTGCATTTTTACCGGTACAATACGGGCAATAATAAATTTCGCGGTGGCAAAATTTTGCATTTGACGAGCCCTTCGACGCGCGCGAGATTGTTATTCTGGCCATCCGTTAACACGGCGCATTCCGAGCCTATGTAAATGTGCGGGTGACCGATAGGAAAACGGCCTCGCTTACATATATACGGGTAAAGAGAGCAAATATCAGTATATTTGATCTCTTCACCCAGCTCTACAGTGCATGAGGTGACTATATTTTCAGTTCTCCCACCGAAAAACGCATCCCGCGGATTAAGCGTTATTCTACTCATTATTGGGTGAGTATCCAGATACCGTACGAACTCGGGCTGTTGCCTTTTTATCCCATCGAATTCACACTCCCACATCTCGCGCACTTCGTAGCCGAGACTCCTCATTCGCCCGACTTTTACCTGTACACTTTCGTACGCCTGTGCATACGTTTGATTAAACTTATTTTTTACCGATTCTCGGTTGTTCGTAAAACAACGCGGGCAACCATGCACGTAACAACCTTGAAATTCAAAAACGATTCCTTTAGCTGCTTCCCCCTCTCCGGGAGGGAAAGCAGGTAGGTAACCGTCCACTAAAAATCCCTCGGGCAAGCGAAACTCACGCGTCCTCCCTGCATGTATGATCTCCCGACCGATCTCGCGCTCGCAATACAGCAACCACTCTATTGATTTTTGCGAGTGTTTGTCAGCACGCCTATAACCGTTCGGTGGAATTACTCCTATAATATTCGGAACTAAAAAATTTTTACGAAAAACGTACGAACACGCCGACGCGATTGTACACGCTGATACAAATTGGTCCCTTTCGCCTACCTCGAGAAAAATTTTTCGAAATTTTATACACGCGCGCCTCAGTATTTCCACGTCCATCTGGCAATATTCGACTATCTCTTTTTGAAAATCGAATATATAGCCAGGGCTTGTATTTTCATGCCAGTCGAGAAAAACGGCACGCTCAGCTGGCGACGTAGTGCCAGGGCAATAAAACTCTAGCGCTGGTAGAGGCCCAACGTACCGCTGGTTCTCGAGAATGTTAAACAGATGTGAGAAATAGCCCTTCTTACTACTTTCGGGTAAACCGAAGGTAGCAGGTAGAGCACTCAATTTCATTTGAAAATAGTTGATGCTGTCGATAAACTTGGTTCGTCCGTACTTCAACATTGTAATATTTTGACCGTTCAAAATGACGCTGGGGGCTGTGCGCTCAAAGTTTTCGGACAATTCTTTTAAAATGAATTGAGCATCAAAAGCCTTGGCATTGTGCGTGATGCATACAATTTCGGAAAATTCAGTGCTTTCCCGAATGCACAAGCTCAAGAGCTGCTTTACCGGATCGTCTGTGAAAATGAACTCGCGCACGCCACATTTGCTACAAATGATTTTAAGGTCGTCCAAGTCTATGCAATCCGTGCAAATCTGATGCGCGACACAGAGATTCGGCACATGAATTCGGGCGTTTTCTCCATACGGCGTATCCTGACGGGTCTCAAAATCGTAAAAAATGTATAAAATTTTTTTTCCGCTTTCAAGTTCCCATCACCACCACCAATTGGTTGCATGAAACATGCATGATTGAACGGCTGCCGCTTTGAGCATTGTTTGCAATAACTAATACCACACTCGTGTTGACTGTGCTGCGTATTAACTATTTTTAAACAATTTTCGCATAGCCGCACGACGTCGCACACTTTGCGATTATTTTTTTTGTACGAACTCGCGCGCTTGTGATTAACGAAACAACCATGTCCGAAAAATTTACGTCCACACTCTGTGCACTCTATCATTTCTACACCGTCACTCCTACATGGAGGTGTAACAAAGCAAGATTCACAAGTTCGTTTACACTTGTGTTGCCCAATACGACGAAAACCCTTGTTACGATAAGAGCAAAAAAAGTTTGACCCGGCCGCAGCAAATAAATTAGTGATCACGTTAAAGTGTTGTCACGTCCTAAGACACGACATGACTGGGATGTTTAACTCGATTAAGAGTTATGCTCTTTTCTGGTCGTAGCGGCGTTAGCTAATAAACCATGGACGAGCTGTGGACAGGAGTGTAATATCAAATTCACTGTTAATCGCTGAGATTTAAGTTTGACTAATATTTGGTTTAGGATTTGGTTATCGTAAGGACCAACGGTGAGTAGCACGAACGTCTCGTAAAGATCGTTTGGCCGCACGTACCCCCGTATGGACTAGGAATAAGGTCACGAGCCCAGGAATTAATGTACAATATATAGGAACACTAAATTTTGCCCTACTCAGGTTATTCCTCAGGTTCGCCCTTCCCTATAAAGAGCATAGCTCGCAATTGAATTTACTGGCTAAAATTTGTATAATTGATATTCTTCGTTATTCTGACTTTTATTTTATTTAATTAGAATTCTGTGCTTTTGAAATAGTAAATATTGCAATATTATTCGTACTCAAGTGTACGGTGACTCGTAAGTCACACTGAACGAAGTGGGTTACGAAATAATATTTTTAACCTTTCAAAAACTCCATTAGACTCAACTCGTAAAGCTGAAGCTATGGGTATTTGAGAAATGCAATTTAGAAAAACAAATTGTTAAATTAATTTTTGAATTCTTTATTTTTCCTCAAGAGGTAATGTGTTTTTCCTTAAAACTGGAAATATACAATAATACTAATCAAACTCAAGTGTACGGTGACTCGTAAAGTCACACTGAACGAAGTGAGTAATGAATAAGTATGTTATTTCTCAAAATACCAGTAGTCTGGGCTCGTAAAGCTTTGAACTATGATAATTGAGAAATTATGTATTTTCCTTAAATTCAATAAATTTGAAATGTAGTAAAATTTGAACAATAAATTTGAATTTTTTTTGTTTGAAATTTGTTTTTAATTTTAATTGAAAAGTAGTAAACTTGCAATATTCTTCGAACTCAAGTGTACGGTGACTCGTAAAATCACACTGAACGAAGTGGGTTACGAAGTAATATTTTTAACTTCTCAAAAACTTCATTAGACTCAACTCGTAAAGCTGAAGCTATGGGTATTTGAGAAGATGCAATTTAAAAAAACAAATTGTTAAATTACCTTTGAATTTTTTATTTTTTCCTCAAGAGGTAATGTGTTTTTCCTTAAAACTGGAAATATACAATAATACTAATCAAACTTAAGTGTACGGTGACTCGTAAAGTCACACTGAACGAAGTGAGTAATGAATAAGTATGTTATTTCTCAAAATACCAGTAGTCTGGGCTCGTAAAGCTTTGAACTATGATAATTGAGAAATTATGTATTTTCCTTTGAATTTAGTGTGAAAAGAAAAAAAAAAATTTGGGAATTTGAATTTTCGTAATAATACATTTTTTAGAGAGATTGAATTTGGTAATGCTTGAATATTTATTAAAATTTGAAGTTTGAACAGAGTCTAAAGCTTGTGAGGCTTGTGTCGATCTGTTAGAGCAGTCAGCAAAGCTTGTGAGGCTTGTGTTGATCTGACTGACGAACAGTGCGTGCTCGGCGTATTTAAATGTGTTGCTCCTCCTCCTTTTTTAGCCGGAAAACTGCGGTGTCGAATCGGGTGGTTGCGTCATCTTGAGGGATCGAATCGCTGGTTGACATTTGTAACGGCGGTTGATAGTCATGTATCCTGTAGTATTAATTGTGGCTAGTGGTGTGAGAAAACGGTGTCCAATGGTGCGGGGGTGTCATCCCTTCCAAACGTCGATTTTTGTGATAGTGGGGAAAATCCTATGTTTTAACGCAGAGAGCGGCAGAGAGCGGTCCCTTATCCCTTCTCTAGGGTATTTTCCGGCGGCTCGTATCTTCCTTAAGGAGCGAGAGAGAACGATATATGTGCGACAGAGAAAGAGAGATGAGAGAGACAAAAGATATATCCTTCTCTTTCTTTCGAGTCAAAAATGATCAATTTTCTGTTATTTGCTGAAAATTATACAATGTTGGCAGTTTATAAATTATAAAATATGTTATTCTATTACATTTTGTTCTAAAATGAAAATACAAATTTGAACGGAAGTTATCGGTCTATTACAACAGGGGTTAAACGCATTACAAATTTTATAAACTTAATTATACATTAAACAATGAAATTTCTTATGTAAACTTTATAAAAACATTAGACTATTCATTCTAGCTAATATATCAATCATATTATTAAGTTATTTTATTAAATTAATACATTTTCCTTAGATTTCCTATTATTTATTTAAAATATTTGAAATTTAATTAGTTTTCGTAAGTAACAATGTGTTAAAATACTGGTATTGTCCAGTAAAATGTTTCATCTAATGTGTATATTTCATAAAACTTGCATTAACAATGAAAATTACTTATAAATAGTCATAATAGTTAATTATTATTAAGAAAACGTACGAATTACAAATGTATTATTCAAATTCTAAACAGGTTATCATCTAAACTTAAAGTCTAGTTAATTAATCTAGTAGAAATAGACAAATGGATTATTATTACTATAAAAACATATTATAATAATGGATTTTCTCATCTCTTAATTTTTACTTAACATAATGCAATTTTTATCTTAAACAAAAATTATTTTTCTAATTGTAATTAATGAGATATCTAGCGTTATTAAAAAAAAAATACTCTTATGCTATAGTACATTGAGTCCCAAAAGATGCTGGAAAATGCGTCTCCGCGCAGGAAGATTGAGAAAAATCTATTTTTAGACGAGCCATGTGTTTTGGGGCTGATGTAGCTGATAAACATCTTCTTTGTCTCGGTTTTTCCTATAATTAACAATCTAGATATTCTACCATGAATTGAATTATTTATCTTACTAAATAATTATGTAGCAAGATATTACAACTTGAATGAAAATGCTACGACTATTTTAATGATAGTTATTCGGAATACAAAATTTTACTAACTTAATAATCTAATTTACAATGAAATCATATATGATAAATTTATAATAACAGTCAATTATCTAAAATAAACTAAAACCTAAATGCTTTGTTATTAAAACTTGTTGATTTATATAATACAATAGCTATTATAGTAATTATTTATCGTTGGTTAATAAAGATTCTTTACATCGTTATAGGTTGAGTTATAAAATGCATATGGTTACTCATAGAGCTATATTTTTGGGTCTTTGTTACTAGATCTTTGTATTATTAATACAAAAACAACAAAGCTGTTGATTGCAATTTAACAAAGAATATATATAATTAATATTATTTTTTTCCTAATTCCCTTACTGTTATATTTAATATCGGTTGTTGTTAAAATGATTTTATCTTTAACGGTTTGAGAGATATTGTCTAATAATGTAAAATAGTCTTTTCAGTATATAGTATAAGTCGTGTATTCAAAACTCGGAAAAGCGCGTCCCCGCGTGGGAAAGCGTCATATCTATATTTAGTAGGGCCATGTGTTTTACAACCCCAAGATTACGCATCCGCTAGGGCTATCGTCTTCTTAAGGCTAATTCCACATTTTGAAGGAATATTTCCAACTCACATGTAATTGTTCAAAATCCAAAAATGTTTGTTAAATTTGTGATATGTAATAAAACAGTTTATTTATTTATAGCAGAAGAAAAACAGAAGGTTGAATAAGTTTCATTATTTGAGTAGGAAAAATATTCTTTCATGAATGTGTCTTAAAGTAGTTATTGTAATTTTATATTTGTTTGTGATTGTGAATGGAAAACCTTATAAACTCTTATACCTCGCGTTTGGAACGGTTTGCTAGTTAGGTCAAACGTATAAAGGAAGAATTACAATTGTGATTATTGCACAAGGGTTTGTTTAACAATTCGTACTTAAATTATTATTTAAAAATATATCCTTGTAGAAAATTAACCCTAATTTATAACTAACTCATTAATACAACTGAAGTATTTCTAAATAAAATTGTATTGCAGAAATATTGTAATTCAACTAAAGGTTTTATTATTATAATTTTTGTGACACATAGATATTATTTTCTTATTCGGATTGATACATGACTATGTTATATTAATAATCTATAATTAATATCTGGTGAACATTTTTACTAGAGTGAGTTACTTATTTTACATAAGAAAAAGTAATAATCTTTGGTAACAGATTTTCTAATATAGTTTACTACACTCGTAGTCGTGGGTATAATCAGTTAATTGCATGCACTGCGTCGTTGTTTTTTTTTGGCAGCTTGGGAAAATCCCCATAGCGCAGGTCATACCCGCAACCCTTGGTGCAGCAGTGTCGATAGGTTAGTAGTAGTTCAGGGCTATGATCATGTTTCGTCGATATGTGGAAAAAATTTTCTTTTTATGAAATGACGTAGAAGGTGCCGTCACACCCCCCTACTAAAACGGTTGCTAGTTATTGCAAATGACTACAATCGTGCGCTGAGTGTAATAGGTTGTTTAAGCAATATTATTCTAATATGGTAAATGTAATCATTTAATATCTTAGTCTCTGTTTGGTCTAATGCAACTCAATCGTCAGAAAAATTCAAAGAATATTTTGATAAATTTAGAAAGAAAATAATCCCTTTCCGGACTTATCGGATTCAATTATGATGTTTGTTGATTGGCGTTCAGTGATAACGGGTTCGGCGGAAACGGATTTACTTGTGGAAGGTTGGCTTTGTATAAGTTCTGTATTTTTACTAGGTCTTAAATCTTTTAGTTCCTGATCAGCTATACCTAGTGATTGATGAGAATTATCCTTATCTGGTGTGTCGTTTTTGTCAGTTTTACCCATTTGAATCAATAAATAGGCTAAACTACTCCACACTGCGCCACATAGATGGTACGACCAACCATAAATGCGATGAAGAGCTACTCCATTCATGATTATTTCGACAATCATTTTAATTCCTACCAGGATAAAAAGTATGGAAAATACTCCAGCACTGGCTGAACCAAAGCGTATGAATTTCTCCCATGCGTTATTCCAGGTTGACTTGACGATTTTGTCTAACGTATCCTCATTTAAAAGTTTTAGTAAGGTACTATCATTGTCAGTCACTGTGTGGCCATTCATTTCTCGGGCAACATCGTTGAGAAGTGCTGGTTTTTCTACAGGAAACCTAATATGGTCCCTTAGATTATCGAGATCTTTTTCTGTGTATATGCCGGACGTGGCTAAAGAAGCTGGACTGACATAACGCCAAGTGGTAGTGAAAAGGGGTTTCAATATTGAAGGAGCAAATGTTTCGATGGGTTTGGATAGAATTCTATACCATCCATCGTCAATAAAATATTGAGAAGAGAGTAGCCTATTGCATGAAATTCTTACACCATGAGTTTTGAGGATATGAGTCTTTGGAGTTAGAAATTGTGTCACGTTTCTTCTGGTGACTTGTAATTCCGCATAGCAGTCGTCTCCGTGTTCTAATTTAACCTCAACTGGTATACATTTGACTATGTGTACCACCTCTCCCGCTAATACAGCCATGTATCCCGGTCTTTTCATCAAATTATAAGCAAACTGATCTGGTGATTGTGTTGCGATAGCCAACGCGTTTTTCAATGTTTGTCTTTCGATGTTACATCTCTGTAGGACTACATCTTGGTACAATGTTTTTATTTGAATTTTCATGTGTTTCTCTACAAAAACGAATTTGGAGTTAATGTAAGTGAAAATGTTTAAATTTGAAATAGCAAGTTTTTCCCTACTAGCAAAAGACTTTCCCTGTACCGTCTCAAATATAAACAATTTAGGGTGTTCTGTTATCGTAATTTTGTAACCGCATAGTGATTCTTCGCCTTTAGTTGCTAATGCAAAAGTAATGTCTTGAGTAGTCAAAGAATATACGATTTGATCAGTGTCCATATCGATAATTTTGTCAGCAAATCCTTCATATAAAATTGAATATTGATTAAATTTACATGAATCTATTGGGAGTGATTTCCAAAACGTATATCCTTTCTCTGTATCAATGCAAGTACCTTCAGATAATGTGCAAACTGTACCGGAGGTTAAGTGTATTTTATTACTATTAAATTTGACTCTAGCCCTTTGTTCACTTAGAGTTATTTTAATTACCCCTTGAACAATAACAGATTCCCATGATCCGTAAGGATCAGAATATCCGGCTCCGTTACAATTACCCATATCATCAATGTACCCGGAGAAAACTACTGGAAAATTACTAGTTACATTGGGTTTAATTCCGCTAATCATTCGCATATTTGAATATTGGTACGTTCCCGTTCTATACATTAATTCACACGTGGTTTGATCGATGGGATGTAAATACTCCGCTTGGCCATGCCTTACTGCGGAAATATGCGAAAGTGAACCGCAGTAATGCACAGTACGCTGTATTTCCACCTTACAAGAAATCGCAGGAGTTTCTAAGAACTCGTTAATCTGGAGGAGTTGTATGTATTGTTTCTTAAATTTAATATTGACTTTTTGTATCTCGCAAGGTCCTACTTCTAACAAAGATATTGTCGTGATGTTCAAGGTGCGAGCTCCACAATCGTAGCCGATCAGGCATGAAGAAAGTTTAATTATTGACGCGAGAATCAAAATGAGGTACATCTAAAACAGATCAAGAAAACAAATTTATCTGTTAGTCTTCCTCTGAATCGAAATTTTTCTTTTTATTTTTCTTGGGTTTTATTTCGTGATTAATATGAGAAATTCTAAGCCTGTTAGCATGTACTATTTTCGGTTTCTTATCAATTAAAATTTTAATATTATTTTTGTTAATAATCTCTAATATTTTATGGGGACCTGTATAATGATCCCCTAATTTTTTTGGTTTTGCTCCTTTTAGTAAAAATACAAAATCTCCTACCTTAAAATTTTTCTGATTTATATTTTTATCATAATACCTTTTTGATCTCAACTTTGAATTTACTAAATTATCATATACTAATTTTCTAATGCCTGTCAGCCTAGTTACTAAATCTTTTATATAGCCTTGATATGTAGGCACTAAGTCACCTTCCCGAAGGGGATCACTGGACGGAAGTCTAGCTAAACGTCCAAAAACAACCTCAAATGGTGTATGTTTCGTACTTTCTTGTACGCAAGTATTATAATTTAACATCGCAATTTCAACCCACTGATCCCATTCGTTATCTCTGTCTGCGTATTGTTTTAAAAATTCACCTAACGCATGGTGAGACCTTTCTAGCGAACCGTTCGATTGTGGGTGAAAAGCGGTAGTTTTAATTTGTTTAATCTTAAAACGTTTGGCAATTTTCTTCATTAGGCTGCTAAGAAAATTTCTACCTTGATCGGTTAAAATAATCTTAGGAGCTCCGAAAACACAAATTAGTTTTTTGATAAATGCGTCAGCAATTGTGGTTGCTAATGCATTTGATAAAGGCACTGCAAGACAAAATTTTGATAATTGGTCTTGCATTGTCAAGATGTACTCGTTACTGGATTTTGTAGCAGGCAATGGTCCCACGATATCAAGAGCAACCTTTTCAAAAGTTGTACCGGGTGTATCAGTGATCACCATTGGTTGTTTAGTTTTTAGCCGAACCAATTTTTTTAATTGACATTCTATGCATTGTTGAATACGTCTTTGGATATCCTGCTTTAAATTCTCCCAATAATAATCCTGACGAATTCTATAAAATGTTTTAGAAACGCCACGATGACCGCCGATGGGACAAGTGTGCATTTCATAAAAGATTTCATTTCTCTTATTTTCCGGGACGTATTTTAAAGTTCCTTTGCAAATAATAACTTTAATCTTATTTTTGTCAAAAATGATTTTAAGAATTTCTAAAATATCATTCCACGCGATATTTTCTATATAAGAACTTTTGGCAATGCTAATTTCATCCAAATTTTTCTCTATTAACAAATCTTGTAATTTAATTAAAGTTTCATAAATTTTCTCTTTAACGGTTAGTTGTGACTCAGGTGAGTTTTCACGAATGCATAATGAAAATAAGTATTTATTGTTACTCCGTTTTATTTCACTAATATTACCAACTTGCAAAATTTGTTTTTCTGGAATCTTATTTGTTTCGATCAGTTGTTGTGCGCCGACGTCGCACGCGGTACCATTTATATCAACGAAATATGCGATGTTATCTTGCCTATACTGAATTAACTCTTTTGTTTCTACAATATTTTTAATAATTATATTATCAGCTTTATTTGTTGAACTACTTATAATGCTATTTGTTTCGTTATCGTTATTGCTATCTAAAACTGAATTTACGACAGAATTTGGCTGTAACTCTTCAACTTCAATGTCTGAGAATTCTGGAGTACCAGAATCTATATTTGACCTTTCGTCATCTATATTATTCCTACCCTTACGTTTTTGCGGTTTTTTAAGTTTACTTTTAATTTTATTATGAGTATAAGAAGGAAACTTATTAACAATTTGACTTTCGTCATTATTATTATTAGAGTTTAAATTAAGATTTACAGGTGTATTTAACGCAATTTCTGCTTCTACATCACTATTACTTAATTTGCTCTCTGCATAATCGACTCGTTTTCCTCTCGTAACTCGTTTAGGTAGTGATTTATTCGATTTAGCAACGTTAGGTTTTCCCTTGGGTAATTTCTCAATGTTAGATTTTTCAACCGGTAATGTTTCTGGAAATTTTTTATTTTCTAACTGCTTTTGTCTACGAGTAACAACGCTAATTTGTTTTAAATCAATCTGATCTACTGGGTTGCGAGATAAAGCATCCGCATTTAAATTCAATCTTCCGGGTTTATAAATCACGTCATAATCAAATTCAGATAATTTAAATCTCCATTTTTGAACTCTAACATTTAGTTCATCTGACTTAAACCAAATTAATGGTTGATGGTCAGTGATAATATGGACTTTTCGGCCATAGATGTAGGATCGAAAAATTTTTACACTATGTATCATCGCGAGAGCTTCTTTCTCATATACCTCGTATGCTAACTCGGCACCACGTAAAACTCGCGATGTGTAAGCGATCGGTAAATCCTTGCCAATTTCACCCTGGGATAATACACCGCCTACTGCATATCCAGATGCATCCGTGGTAATGTTAAACGGTTGTCTTAAATCCGGAAATTGTAAAACAGGTGGGTTGCATAAAGCATCTTTAAGTGCTTCAAAAGCTTCGTTAGCCTTATTATCCCATTCAAAAGTTACGTTTTTTTGCAATAATCGCGTTAATGGTTTTGCAATTTGTGCAAAATTTCTAATAATACGGCGATAATATCCTGCTAACCCTAAAAACTGCCTAACATTTTTCATATTCTTGGGTTGGGGGAATAATTTTACCGCTTCTATTTTTCTTGGGTCAGGATTAAGCCCTTTTTTGCTTAATACGTGTCCCAAATAACTAACTTCGTTGTTTAAAAATTCACATTTTTCGAGTTGCAATTTTAAATTTGCTTCGCGTAATCGTGTCATAACTAGGTTGAATTTGTGCTTATGTTCTTCTAAAGTATTACTACAAATTATTAAGTCATCGATATAAACAAATATGCCCTTATCACCCTGTAATCCGCGTAAAACATTATCCATTAATCGTTGAAATGTCGCGGGAGCATTTTTAAGACCAAAAGGCATTCTTTTGAATTCATAGTGACCATAAGGTGTACTAAAAGCGGTTTTATGAGCGTCCCTGGGGTCCATCTTTATTTGGTGGAACCCGCTAGCCAAATCTAGGACCGTATAATATTTACAACCTCCGACCAGGTCAAAAATTTCAGAGATATTGGGGATCGGGTAAGCGTCAGCCACAGTCTTTTCATTTAGCTTCCTAAAATCGAGTACTAGTCGCCAACGGGGTTTTCCCGATGAATCTGATTTTTTGGGTACTATCCATACTGGTGTATTATATGGAGAGTTTGACGGTGCAATAATGCCTGCATCAAGCATCTCTTTAACCTGCCTGTCAACTTCTTCTTTTAATGAGAGAGGGTATTTATATTGTTTTGAGTTTACGGGGTAATCGTCTGTTGTCTGTATGCGATGCATTACTAAATCAGTTGCCCCTAATTTTTCGTCTTTTAAATAAAAACAGTCAGAATTTCCCTTTACTAGATCTTGTGTAAAAACTTTAGTATTATTATCTAAATGATCTAAATTGATTAAATCTACAATATTTACTTTTACGCTTAAACTAAAAATTTTTTTAATTTTATTTATATTAACTTCACAAATTGAATTTTCTAATCCATAACTTTCCGAATCAATATTTAATTCGTTGAAAATTTCCTTTTGATTTATCTCGTGATTATAGTACTCGCTTAAATGATCATTATTTAAAAACTCTCCATATTCAAATGAAGTAGCGATATCGTGATTATCGTAATAATTATCTAAGTTATCTAGACTTTCTAAAGTTTGATTTGACAGAGTGAATCTATCGTCTGAATCGTATAAAGCCTTATTCGATAAGGAGTCATTACTACAAATAGATTCTGAAGGTTTATGATTAACAAAATTTTTAACATTTAAATTCATGCTATTTTCAAAGTTTAATGGAGTACTTTTATTTTCTATTTTAAATATTTTATTTTGAAAATCTATAACAGACCCGGTTTCACTAAAAAATGATGAACCTATTACTCCTTCACATGGTATACAGAAGCTATTTGGTACAACATGTACAAATGTAGTGGTTCCAAATACCTTCATTTTAATAGTGCCTAGCGTATTAGATTCTCCAATTCCTACTCCCCTTAATGAAATAGTTTCTGCTCTATTGATAATTCTATCGGATGGCACTAAATGTTGCTTAATTAAACTAACTTCGGAACCAGTATCAATGAGTAACCTTCCATATTGTTTATCCGAATAAACAGTACCTACGAAAGGTAAATAATAATCGAAACTAGTGTTAATATTTGTTATTCTATTAAAATTTGGTTCAAACAGTTTATTGTTATTTTGATAAAAAGGATAGGTTTGGTTAGCTATCGAAATTATATTTGATTTATAATCAATTATTGCCTTCGTAATTAAAAAGAAATCGGAACCTAAAATGCCATGGAAAGGTATAGCGAAAGAATTAGGTACGATAATGAAATCTAAATTATGTCCAAATAATGTTATTCGGACTTTTCCCAATATTATAATTGGTGATTCGCAAATTCCTTTGATTGTTATTTCGTCATACCGTTCAATTTTATCAATTTCCGTTAGCATTCCGATTTTAATTACACTAACCTCTGATCCAGTATCTAACATTAAATTAACTATCTTATCTATATTATTTTTCCTAAAACAAATAAACGGAATTAATTTGTCGGGAACCCTATGTTGCATGGTAGCAACTCGGACGAGAGATTTTCTACTTGCGTCACGTTGGTCGAGCGCACCTTCAGTTGCTCCCCCGTCGTGCTCGTGTTGGGTGGAGCTTGCCCGTTTCCCGATGCTCTTAAACTTTCATTATGAATGCGTTTTCGGCATTCTCTAATCAAATGACCCGGGGTTTTACAATAGTGACAATTTTTATTTGTATTATTAGTTTGTCGACAGGTAGTGGCTGTGTGCCCCATTCCCTGACATATCTGGCACTTCACCTGCGAGTCGAGTTTATTGAATTGATCCTGTTTGGGATTTAATAAAAAACATTTATCCGCCGAGTGCCCTATTTTCTCACAATATTGGCAAATAACTCTATTATTTTTAAACCTACATTGATCACTATTGTGATTTTTCCTATTACAAATTTTGCACTCAATGAGCGTTCTACATTGAGCAGCCGTGTGCCCAATCCTATTACAGATTTGGCAAGTCGGCTTGTTATCATTATTATTGCTATTATTATTACTATTAGTATTTTGACGACCTTGAAGCAAATCGCATTTATTCGTTTCGTGGCCTTCCTTACGACAAACTTGGCAAATAAACAAGGTTTTATTTGGTTTAGCTTTTTGATTTGAGTCAATTTTCTTATTTTTCCTTAATTGCATTTGAGCTGCTAGTTTACGCTCTGCATTAATTGCGTTCTTAATTAACTCACTAACATTATCAGCGTCTTTCAGGCGCTGTTCAATATCAAATTTTAAACCCCGTTTAAAACAATCAATTAAATTTGCTTCCACGCTTCTCTTAAATTCATTGTTTACTTCACCTTCAATTTTTTTTGTGTCCAAAATTCGCGCTCCTATATCGCGCATCCGATTTGCAAAGGCAATAACGCTCTCATTTTCCTGCTGATACTCGTTTCCTAACTCACCTAATAGTTGTGCAATTGTCTTCGCGGGAGCATAAACATCTTTCAGGGCATTGCAGAATGTCTCTATTGCTTCGAACGTTTGTCCCCTCATAGCCTGTCGCGCTTCCCCTTTCAATTGTGCACGAAGTAATTTTACTAAATTTCCTTCTGCTTCTGCAGCGACCATACCCTTCGCTTCTTCTACAGCCTCTACGAAAAGGCTTATGGGTATATTATGTCCATCAAACTCGGGAACTGTCTTTACAGCATCCTTAATCGATACCAGTTGGTTACTCTGCAAGGGAGCGGCAACTCCGGTTCCCGTCATTTCAGAATCTGAATCACTACTTCTTAAAATTTCCCTAGGTGCAAACTTAATAGTTATTTCTGACCCCGAATCAGAAGCACTATCGTCCGAATTTAAGTTACCTAACGGGGTGGAGTGTATCCTATCTAACGATCTCTGCCTGCGAGTGCGTGGAGCGATTGGCGTAATTTCCTCTATTTCACGTCTTAAATCCTCGTTGGATTGTGACGCTGAACGGGTTATGCGACGTTCACTCATAAAAATATGTTATCATAAAATGTAATCGGTTATTATTTTATTCTTTGTTTATTATTTTTAGTATTTCGTTTTAGATTAATGATAATTTAATTCGTTACTATATAATTTTCCCTAAATAATTAATTATTTATTTAATAATATATTCTTTTAGTTATATTTCTCTTAGTTTAATGATAACAATTCAAATTGTTTTGTTAACGAATCTACCTTTTTGTTTAATCGAGCTAAACTTTCATTAATACTTTCCTCAAATTTGGTTTGTCTATTAGCAAGGACTTTAATATTTGATTTTAAATTTGTGATATTTTTATTAATTTTAAAAATTTCTCTCTTAATAATTTCAGTGTTTTCTGTTAATCTGCTAATTTGTTGCTGGTCTCTTGCCAGATGATAGGTGTTAAGAGAAATCTAATTGCGTACTTCAGAAGAATTTAAATCAAACTGATTTTCTAAATATTGAAGTTGTTTCGAAAGGAAAAATATTCTATTTCCAAACCTAGATTCAAGTAAAATGTTATCTGTAAGAGGTATCATAATTAATACTCATTATAAATCGTAAAATTGTATTACTTAATTACTTTAAGCAAAACAATTTTAAGATTTTTTTTTTTTTTTTTTAAAAAAAAAATTTATGCGCTTAAAGTGCGACTCCTTCTAGAATTGATTAAACAAATTAAAAGGAAGGGAAAAGTAAAAATAGAAATCGTATTATTTATAAATTTGAAAAATTTTATTTTAACTCTAAAAAGTTTCCCTAGTCTATAAAATAGTTCGATTCGGGCCAATATTCTAATTCCTCGTCTGGAGGTACAGCAGATAAATCAGGTACAAACGCTAACTTTATTTTAACACAAGTTATACAATATTCTTTACTATAATTGACTTTACATTTGTTGCACTTCAACAAATCCCTCTTATCCTCACTGCTTACTGATGGTGGAACGCGATGTCCTTTTTTAAATTCTACTACCTTGATTTTAGTATTAAAAACTTCGTCCTTAATTATTCGAGGACGGGGCTGAGGACGGGTTGACCGATTGTTTCCTTCAGGTAAATTTTCTAACGCTCCCAATACGCCGTTGGGCCTTAGCTCTGCGGTTACTGGCCGGTTTTCAAATAAGGAGTTTCCCGCGGCACCAAACTGCCGGTGATCCTTTCTTGAGGCTGCTCTTTGCCGAAGATTCCGTTTCTTCGACCTAGCCTCGGATTTATAACCCTGATTCTCCACTTTGAAAAAGGAAAAAGAAAGATAATTTTAGAAATTTTATTCGACTGGTTACTTTTTATATCATTCACAATTTTCCTAATTGCCTTATTAAATTACAATTTCAACTTTTAATTTAACGAAAGTGAATTTAACTTGACAGTAATTAAGTTCAGATTCTGGTCGTACGATTGAAATTTTTGAGTAATTTCCCTTTTTAATTTGAAATGGCTCTTAATTACTTCCGATAAATGCGTGCAAATTTTTTCCTTTTTAATAGTTAGTTTATTTATTTTATTTACCGCAACCGACAAGGTTTCAGTTAAGCTTTTAATTTGATCACCCTGAGCTTTAATAACACTTCGGAAATATTGGAGGTCTTCCAAAATAGCGGAAACTATCTCGCGGCTATCTTGTTCAAAAACTTCAAATCCGTTTATACGAGAATCTAATTCGACTACGCGGTTTGCAATATAGCTATCAAGAACAAAATTATTGACTACCGGAATCATTATACATTATCCAAAAAAACACATCTCAACATTTACAAAAAGGCAACACTAAGAGAAATGTTTCAAAATTTACTTACTATTTGTTTTAATTCCAATAACAACAAAAATTCACTTAATGTAGAAGTTATGGTTTTCTACACGTCTTATTTACAACGGCAAATGGCAATACACAAGGTTATTACCGAATTCACAAAGATAATTAGCTGTCGGTTCACTTTTTCGAAAATAAGAAAAGAAAATAAAGTTACTTTAAACAAAATCTTTCGAAGGTACAGAAATACTGCGAGCACAAACGTGAAACACAATGTCCAGCGTAGGCGAAAGTGTGGCAACGAATGAAGACGTAGACATTCGCTCTTTTAAGAAAATTTTGGGAAGAAGAGAAAAGGGAAAAAAAAACTAAACGATGGAAAAAGGGTCTGCTGCGTTTCCCATGTGTTTTAAATTGCACTTGCAATAAAAATTCACCCGGCTTTCGCCCTTACTCTTCTACCTGGCAGGGTTTTTTTTTATAAATTTTTTAGTTTCTTTTACTCACTCAATCTTGTAGTATTTATGATTCATTAATTTCGTATTATTAAAAATTTATTTAATTTTCTTTCTTAGTTTAGTACAGAGGCCGTTGCGCGTGATCACACTCCTTTTTTTTTAAATTTATAGGCTTTGGGGATTAACTAACATAATAAATGTATAAAACTTCAAAATATAGTACAAAATTTATAATCCTTAATTTAATTTATTCATTGATTTTAATGTTATTTATTAATTCATTTATTTATTCACGTATTAATTTAAGTTTAAAAAGGTATACGAGCTTGGTTGTCTTTTACACTTTGCACAAACTTTCATTAAATTTTACACTTTATTAATTTTTTTTATTATATAATGTAAGTAATATAGTACAAAAAAAAAACACTAACATGACTCTAATTTACACATCCTTTCCAATTCAATCCCTCCGGAGCCTCCAAAATTTTTTGTTATAGTCTTATGTCACGTCCTAAAACATAACACGACTGGGATTATTAACTCAATTAAGAATTAATGCTCTTTTTGGTCGTAGCTGCGCCAGCTAATAAACCATGGACGAGCTGAGGAAAGGAGTGTAATATCAAATTCACTGTTAACGTTGAGATTCAGGTTTGACTAATTTTTCTTGAATTAAGATTGGATTTCTATAAGGACCAACAGTGGATAGCACGAACGTCTCGTAAAGATCGTTTGGCCGCACGTATCCCCATATGGACTAGGAATAAGGTCACGAGCCCAGGAATTAATGTACAATATATAGGAACACTAAATTTTGCCCTACTCAGGTTATTCCTCAGGTTCGCCCTTCCCTATAAAGAGCATAGCTCGCAATTGAATTTACTGGCTAAAATTTGTCTAATTGATATTCTTCGTTATTCTGACTTTTATTTTATATAATTAGAATTCTGTGCTTTTGAAATAGTAAATATTGCAATATTATTCGTACTCAAGTGTACGGTGACTCGTAAAGTCACACTGAACGAAGTGGGTTACGAAATAATATTTTTAACCTTTCAAAAACTCCATTAGACTCAACTCGTAAAGCTGAAGCTATGGGTATTTGAGAAATGCAATTTAGAAAAACAAATTGTTAAATTACTTTTGAATTCTTTATTTTTCCTCAAGAGGTAATGTGTTTTTCTTTAAAAGTGGAAATATACAATAATACTAATCAAACTCAAGTGTACGGTGACTCGTAAAGTCACACTGAACGAAGTGAGTAATGAATAAGTATGTTATTTCTCAAACTACCAGTAGTCTGGGCTCGTAAAGCTTTGAACTATGATAATTGAGAAATTATGTATTTTCCTTAAATTCAATAAATTTGAAATGTAGTAAAATTTGAACAATAAATTTGAATTTTTTGTTGTTTGAAATTTGTTTTTAATTTTAATTGAAAAGTAGTAAACTTGCAATATTCTTCGAACTCAAGTGTACGGTGACTCGTAAAATCACACTGAACGAAGTGGGTTACGAAGTAATATTTTTAACTTCTCAAAAACTTCATTAGACTCAACTCGTAAAGCTGAAGCTATGGGTATTTGAGAAGATGCAATTTAGAAAAACAAATTGTTAAATTACCTTTGAATTCTTTATTTTTCCTCAAGAGGTAAGGTGTTTTTCTTTAAAAGTGGAAATATACAATAATACTAATCAAACTCAAGTGTACGGTGACTCGTAAAGTCACACTGAACGAAGTGAGTAATGAATAAGTATGTTATTTCTCAAAATACCAGTAGTCTGGGCTCGTAAAGCTTTGAACTATGGTAATTGAGAAATTATGTATTTTCCTTTGAATTTAGTGTGAAAAGAAACAAAAAATTTGGGAATTTGAATTTTCGTAATAATAAATTTTTTAGAGAGATTGAATTTGGTAATGCTTGAATATTTATTAAAATTTGAAGTTTGAACAGAGTCTAAAGCTTGTGAGGCTTGTGTCGATCTGTTAGAGCAGTCAGCAAAGCTTGTGAGGCTTGTGTTGATCTGACTAACTAACAGTGCGTGCTCGGCGTATTTAAATGTGTTGCTCCTCCTCCTTTTTTAGCCGGAAAACTGCGGTGTCGAATCGGGTGGTTGCGTCATCTTGAGGCATCGAATCGCTGGTTGACATTTGTAACGGCGGTTGATAGTCATGTATCCTGTAGTGTTAATTGTGGCTAGTGGAGTGAGAAAACGGTGTCCAATGGTGCGGGGGTGTCATCCTTTCCAAACGTCGATTTTTGTGATAGTGGGGAAAATCCTATGTTTTAACGCAGAGAGCGGCAGAGAGCGGTCCCTTATCCCTTCTCTAGGGTATTTTCCGGCGGCTCGTATCTTCCTTAAGGAGCGAGAGAGAACGATATATGTGCGACAGAGAAAGAGAGATGAGAGAGACAAAAGATATATCCTTCTCTTTCTTTCGAGTCAAAAATGATCAATTTTCTGTTACTTGCTGAAAATTATACAATGTTGGCAGTTTATAAATTATAAAATATGTTATTCTATTACATTTTGTTCTAAAATGAAAATACAAATTTGAACGGAAGTTATCGGTCTATTACAACAGGAGTTAAACGCATTATAAATTTTATAAACTTAATTATACATTAAACAATGAAATTTCTTATGCAAACTTTATAAAAACATTAGACTATTCATTCTAGCTAATATATCAATCATATTATTAAGTTATTTTGTTAAATTAATACATTTTCCTTAGATTTTCTATTATTTATTTAAAATATTTGAAATTTAATTAGTTTTCGTAAGTAACAATGTGTTAGAATACAACTATTGTCCAGTAAAATGTTTTATCTAATGTGTATATTTCATAAAACTTGCATTAACAATGAAAATTACTTATAAATAGTCATAATAGTTAATTATTATTAAGAAAACGTACGAATTACAAATGTATTATTCAAATTCTAAACAGTTTATCATCTAAACTTAAAGTCTAGTTAGTTAATCTAGTAGAAATAGACAAATGGATTATTATTACTATAAAAACATATTATAATAATGGATTTTCTCATCTCTTAATTTTTACTTAACATAATGCAACTTTTATCTTAAACAAAAATTATTTTTCTAATTATAATTAATGAGATATCTAGCGTTATTCTAAAATAATATTCTTATGCTATAGTACATTGAGTCCCAAAAGATGCTGGAAAATGCGTCTCCGCGCAGGAAGACTGAGAAAAATCTATTTTTAGACGAGCCATGTGTTTTGGGGCTGATGTAGCTGACAAACATCTTCTTTGTCTCGGTTTTTCCTATAATTAACAATCTAGATAGAGGGGGTATCGAAAAATAGAAAACTTTTTTAAAGAAAGGTAATTTATCAGAACTTGTTTTAATGGAAAACTTGTAATTTCAATAAAAAGAAATTCGAAATTCATAAAGTTGAAAATTTATAAGTTCGAATTCGATTTTACGAATTATAATTTTAAGGAATAGTAAATTTGTAGAAAAAATATTTATTTATAATTTTAGAATACTATAATTTCGAAAACCCAAATTTTAGAAATTAAATTACAGAAACGAAATCTACAGAAAATATCTGTACATAAATTAGAAAATCATAATATCAAAAGATCAAAATATAGAATTTAATAGCATCTTTAGATAGTTCAAAAGATCGAAAATTGAAAATCTAGAATGCTGAAAATCTCGTAAATATCAAATATCAAATGTTCAAATATCGAATGTTCAGAATATTGAAAAGTCTAAATATCGAAAGGTCCAAATATCGAAAGATCAAAATATCGAAAGATAAATGTCGAAAGTTCATAATATCGAAAGTTAAAAATGTCGAAAGTTAAAAATATCGAATGTTCAAAATGTCGAAAGCTCAAAATGTCGAAAGTTTACAATCTAGCGTTAATTACTTTTTCTTTACCCTAGCTGAATAGTACATATGTTTTCGAAAGTCTGAACATTCTGAATTTGTTTTTCGAAAGTTTGAACCTTCTAAATGTTTAACTTCAATTATTTTTTTTCGAAAGTTCAAACCTTTTCAATTAATTTTTCGAAAGTTTGAACCTTCGACATTTGTTTTTCGAAACATTGAACTTTTGACGTATTGCCTTTCTACATTCATATCTTTCGAATCATTATATTCGAATAGCTAGAAATTCCAAAAGTATCATTCTATATTTTGGTTTTCTAAAATTCATATTATTATATTTCATTCTATAGAGTAGAATTCGAATAATTGATCCTTTGAATTTCCACTAAATTCAGCATTTTCGGAACTGTGAACTTTCTATAATAGGGGAATTCTTCATTTTTAGCGTACGAAATTATATCATTTTTTTCGATAGTAATATCTTCTATAAATTTAATTCGATATTCAATTTTTTCCATGAAATGAATTTTCTAAAATAAATCTACTTCTAATATGTGCCTTTTCTACATTCTAAACTTTTGTAAAATTATGAGTCTGTATACAAATTTTTGGCATCTAAAGCTTTCTAATGAAAATTTTTCTATTTTTAGATACCCCCTCTCTAGATATTCTACCATGAATTGAATTATTTATCTTACTAAATAATTATGTAGCAAGATATTACAACTTGAATTAAAATGCTACGACTATTTTAATGATAGTTATTCGGAATACAAATTTTTACTAACTTAATAATCTAATTTACAATGAAATCATATATGATAAATTTATAATAACAGTCAATTATCTAAAATAAACTAAAACCTAAATGCTTTGTTATCAAAACTTGTTGATTTATATAATATAATAGCTATTATAGTAATTATTTATCGTTGGTTAATAAAGATTTTTTACATGGTTATAGGTTGCGTTTATAAAATGCATATGGTTACTCATAGAGCTATATTTTTGGGTTTTTGTTACTAGATCTTTGTATTATTAATACAAAAACAACAAAGCTGTTGATTGCAATTTAACAAAGAATATATATAATTAATATTATTTTTCCTAATTTCCTTACTGTTATATTTAATATCGGTTGTTGTTAAAATAATAACGGTTTGAGAGATAATGTAAAATAATATTTCAATGTATAGTATAAGTCATGTTTTGAAAAACTCGGAAAAGCGCGTCCCTGCGTGGGAAAGCGTCGTATCTATATTTAGTATGGGCCATGTGTTTTACAGCCCCAAGATTACGCATCCGCTAGGCTATCGTCTTCTTAAGGCTAATTCCACATTTTGAAGGAATATTTCCAACTCACATGTAATTGTTCAAAATCCAAAAATGTTTGTTAAATTTGTGATATGTAATAAAACAGTTTATTTATTTATAGCAGAAGAAAAACAGAAGGTTGAATAAGTTTCATTATTTGAGTAGGAAAAATATTCTTTCATGAATGTGTCTTAAAATAGTTATTGTAATTTTATATTTGTTTGTGATTGTGAATGGAAAACCTTATAAACTCTTATACCTCGCGTTTGGAACGGTTTGCTAGTTAGGTCAAACGTATAAAGGAAGAATTACAATTGTGATTATTGCACAAGGGTTTGTTTAACAATTCGTACTTAAATTATTATTTAAAATATATCCTTGTAGAAAATTAACCCTAATTTATAACTAACTCATTAATACAACTGAAGTATTTCTAAATAAAATTGTATTGCAGAAATATTGTAATTCAACTAAAGGTTTTATTATTATAATTTTTATGACACATAGATATTATTTTCTTATTCGGATTGATACATGACTATGTTATATTAATAATCAATAATTAATATCTAGTGAACATTTTTACTAGAGTGAGTTACTTATTTTACATAAGAAAAAGTAATAATCTTTGGTAACAGATTTTCTAATATAGTTTACTACACTCGTAGTCGTGGGTATAATCGGTTAATTGCATGCACTGCGTCGTTGTTTTTTTTTTTGGCAGCTTGGGAAAATCCCCATAGCGCAGGTCACACCCGCAACCCTTGGTGCAGCAGTGTCGATAGGTTAGTAGTAGTTCAGGGCTATGATCATGTTTCGTCGATATGTGGAAAAAATTTTCTTTTTATGAAATGACGTAGAAGGTGCCGTCACACTAGTAATTGATGGATCGTTTTTAGGTGAGCGTAAATATTTTTTAAATAACTTTTTAAATCTTCAACATTAGCGAATGTTTGTCACAAGGTTCTCCTTTACTAGACATTCATATCTAGTATTTCCATAGATAATATTAATCTGAATCTACGACTAAGCAAAACAAAACTACATGATGCCACAGTCTGTATACGCAAAACGCAATGGCCGATCAATGTTCGTTGTCACATAATAAATATACGCGCATGACCGGCAACTGTGTAAGCGTTATGTGCTGCACTCAGTCCCTTGAACACTCCTCCGGATGATAATTTATACAGCAAGTGATCTCGAGATGGGGTCAGAGTGCGCAACCTCTGCAGATACACGGAGCAGTAAGGCTGTCCAATTATCTTTATCCCGGCGTCCAATAACTCGCATTCGCATATCCAATGCCACATAGACAGGCTCGCGCGAGCACGGATGCGATACACCGTGCGCGTATTTTACCACCCGCGCGCGCGCGCGCGTGTATGTGTGTGTTTATGCCCCGTAAACGGTGCGCGTATGCGCAGGCGCTGAGTTTGCCGTTCTAATGCTTCGATCAAATACTGCAATTAAGTGCGGGCTTGGGTATCTCGGCGCAACGGTTCCGCATATGCAGATACTCGTACGGGGCGCATGCACGCATAAATACATATATTCTCCTGGAGCTCGTCTTCGTCGAGGTTCCAGAGGCTAAGTATTCATAGATTCTGAACAATTTCTATGTGCCGCCTGGGTATACATATACGTGTAAGCAGAGTATCAATTTTATACCTCGGAGGCTCACCTTATCACGCATGCGGCATGTTATAACGGGGAAGATATCTGGCGCTTGGGTGCGTTACGAAACTTTAATATTTATCTAGAAAAAAAGTGGTTGGGCTTCAGTTTTGAGGGTTTATTGTCGAAAAGTGAAAAATAAAAAAATACTTCGGAATCGTTTTATATTATTAGACGATAGTTTTTTTTTTTTTTTTTGTCATTCGACTTGTGCATTTGAACATCATTTTTACAATATATAATCAACTCTTATAATAATATTAGAAATTATTCGTATTTCTATATCCACATTTCCTACCAAAGGAATATTCAGTAGCCACTCGAAAACTCACGAAAAAACTTCGCCTTTTGTCTACGTCCGTTTTGCAAGAAACTCCAGCGACGCGTAAGTCAGGACTTTAACGAGGATGAACTTCGAGAGGGATTCGTAGTTGTCGCGAGGCAGGGAAACGGGTCATTTGAAAGTCAAACAAAAACTACGACGGAAAAAAAATTAAACGAGACTCGCAAGTGCGCTCTTTTCTTCGGGATTCCACTGTTAGTACTTTTAGAATGCAGCCATGAAAAAATTGACTGCTTGGCGTTTAAAAAGTATAAGACGGCCTTTAGAATTTTAAATGGGAACTTTCGGTATACAGAAAAATGCATGAAAGAAGTTCCGAAAATAGAGTCATCGCTTAAGCGCCTTGTTGTATATTGTATTTTTGTTCGAAATTAGGATAAATTTTTCATCAAATTGTTGAATAGATTTTTTACATTTTTTTTATAGTTTTAAAAATATTATCAAAATTATATTTCTATGAAAATTTAAGAGACTTTACACTAGTATTTTAAGGCGTTGTGTGATCAAACGGAAATATGATATTCTTGAAACCAAGTAGAAGCAAAGTATATTCTTATACAGATCCACGGTTTCTAACAAAAATCTAGCAAAGCAGGTTATAAACTTCAATAATATCTGAATAAATTCGTTACGAAATGCACCGTATAGCATAACATTTCTATAATATTTTCAATTTCAAGGGTATTTCAAATCAATCAGAAAAATGAAAAAAAAAATTCCAAGACACTTTCACTTCTAGTAAATTGACCAGTCACAGCTGTTCTTGGCTGTAAATCTTGTAAGTCATATCATCTTACTTTCGCCGCCACCCGTGAGCAATCCATTAGCTCCAAGCTATGCCGGCAACCTTCCTCCACACCAACGTCCGCAACTAAATCAGCAGCCGCGCAAAATCACGGCCAGGCCACTCGGCACGCGAAGGGGCGCGCGCGTGCGAGACATTCGTCGTCAGCCGAATAGCAAGCTCGGCAGTGGCCACCGCTGACATGGGTTGTCACATTCGGCCGCATCTCAGATGCGGCAGCGCGGTGGCGACTTGAATTTGTCGATCGAGCCGGGATTGCGGGCAGGAGAGGAGAGAACCTCGGGCGCTGCTGTCAGCAGCAGCGGGAGGGTATTTTCTGGACGCAAAGCTACAGGATGCCACGAGGCTGAGGCGCGTGTGCGTATGTGTATATGTTAGTAAGGGAAAAGTGGAGCTGTTGCGAGATGGATGGGCGGTTAGGTGTGTGTGAATAATTCTTCGAGGGGATTACATTCTTGAGTGCTCTGATGTCGGTTTTCGCAGTCTTTGAATTGTAGGAATGTTGGGCTTATAAGAGAATAAGACGTATTTCCTGATAAATTGTTTTTATAATATTGTGACGTAAAGGACGCGAATAAATTTACTTGTAATACTAAAGCTATAACTGAATTCGAAACTTATTTTTATTAACTACTTCAGTATCGCTGGTACGGGCGGCGTACATCTATCCTGACCTTAGTAAAAACTGAGTGTTAATATATTTACGTGAGAATTTTAAGTTTGAATCAGTATCTTATGTAGATCCGTATTTCCTTTTTCTTTCTTTTCATCGATGGATTTTTTCTTTTAGGTGTTTATTGATAGATTTGCTTCCAGCCTCGAATGTGGTTGGACATTGTCCTTCTTACTATGATGAAGTAGGCGAGCCATGCAAATTGGTCCATTGACAGGGACCATTTTAATTCTGTCATCTCCCACATTGACAGAATTATTGATTTCTTGGTTTTTGGCTGCCAAATACACATCCTAGATGTCGTTGAATCGCTTGGCGCGTGGCATATTAGTCATGGTTGGATGGTCTTTTCTTCGTTCCGGTAAACACGGGTGTAGGGTTTAAACGTAAATCCATGGGCTGTTAACAGTTTCAAGGAGCTGTCACGCTCAAAAACATGACACGACTGGGATGTTTAACTCAATTAAGAGTTATACTCTTTTAGGCCTTAGCTGCGCTAGCTAGTAAACCTTGGACGAGCTGAGGAAAGGAGTATAAATTCAAATTCACTGTTAACGTTGAAACCTAAGTTTTGACTAATTCTTGGATTGGGATTTGGTTTTTATAAGAGCCAACAATGGATAGCACGAACGTCTCGTAAAGATCGTTTAGTCGCACATATTCCCGTATGGGCAAGGAATAAGGTCACGATTTTCTTGGTATACCTGGGGTTTGAGTTTTTGTAAATTTTCCCGGTCTCAGGTTATTCTCAGATTTTTTTCGTTGTCCACTATGATAATTTCAATTTTTTCTTTGAAGCGAAGGGAGGTTATTTCTGTTAATTCTATTGGTTCTTCGATGAAATATTCACATGCTACTAGTTCGGCATCAAAGTTAGCAAGGTGATCGATTTACTACCGAAGGTATACTGTAAGTAAGTATGCAATTTAAACGGTTTGTTGGTAAATTTTCAAGTAGTGGAGATAGGGAAGAGGGTGTAAGGTATTAAGTGTGTCACGTCCGAAAACACGACACGACTGGATGATTAACTCGATTAGGAGTTATGCTCTTTTTTGGCTGTAGCTGCGCTAGCTAATAAACCATGGACGAGCTGTGAAAAGGAGTGTAATATTGAAATTCACTATTATCGTTGAAACAAGTTTTGACTAATTTTTTTCGGGTTCAGGATTTTGGGTTTTTATAAGGACCAACGGTGGGTAACACGAACGTCTTGTAAAGATTGTTTTCTTGACCGCACGTACCCCCGTATGGACAAGGAATAAGGTCACGAACCCAGGAAAATGATGTGTGTGCGAAAGACCAATTTTACCCAATCTCAGTGGTTTCTCAGATTCGCCCTCCCCTATTAAGAGCAGAGCTCGCAATTGATTTTAAATTCTCCTTTTTTTCTAAATTTTATTATTCATTATTGAGATTAATGTTCCTCACTTTTCTTTTCTTTGGAAAAAAGTTTTCAAGCAATAATTGATTTTCATATGTAGATTTAAACTTTCTTATAAATTTAAATATTCTTCGTAAACATAACCAGTGCGCTTACCCGTAAGGTCGTACAATCAAAGTTATGTTTACTTTAATTCCTTTCTAAACCAATAGGAGTATGCTTACCCGTAAGGTCGTAACAACATATGGCTTGGAAAAGTAATTTAGAATATATTAAACTGAAGATTTTGGTAATTTAATTTAAACTTTCTTATAAATTTAAATATTCTTCGTAAACATAACCAGTGCGCTTACCCGTAAGGTCGTACAATCAAAGTTATGTTTACTTTAATTCCTTTCCAAACCAATAGGAGTATGCTTACCCGTAAGGTCGTAACAACATATGGCTTGGAAAAGTAATTTAGAATATATTAAACTGAAGATTTTATTTACTTTCTCCTTTTTGTAAAATTCCTTTTCTCTTATAATTTTTTGGATATAGGAATTTTGGAATTTTAGAAATTTGTAAAAGAAATTAAACTAGAATTTTGAATAATTTGAATATTTATTCGAGTTGAAATTTGAGTGTTCGTACAGGATCTTAAAGCTTGTGAGGCTTGTAGATCTGTTTGAGTAGTCAGCAAAGCTTGTGAGGCTTGTGTTGGTCTGACTGCTTTGGTCAGTTCAGAAAAACTTGTGAGGCTTGTGGTGAACTGCACACTCAGCAGTCCGCGTTCGGCGTATTTAAATCAGTTGCTCCTCCTCTTCTTCGGCTGGAAAAACTGCGGTGTCGAATCGGGTAGTTGCGTCATCTTGTGTTAACGAATCGCTGGTTGACATTTGTAACGGCGGTTGATGCTTTGTATATCCATAATGTTAAATGGAGCGAGTGGTGCGGGAAAGCGGTGTCCAATGGTGCGGGGGTGGCATCCCTTCCAAACGTCAATTTTCAGCCGAGTGGGGAAAATCCTATGTTTTAACACAGAGAGCGGCAGAAAGCGGTCCCTTATCCCTTCTCTAGGGTATTTTCCGGCGGCTCGTATCTTCTTTAAGGAGCGAGAGAGAACGCTATATGAGTGACAGAGAAAGAGAGATGAGAGAGACAGAAGATATTCCTATCTCCCTCACTCTTCAATTTTGTCACTCTATTTTTGACAGTTTTCTACAGATTGTTCAGATTCATTACAGATCGCAATTTTACAAATTAATTATAATTCTATTTCAATAGATATTTCTGTGACAAGATATTACAAATTTGAACGGTGGTTATAAGTTGATTAGAACTAGAGTTATGATGAAATACAAAAGTTGCAAAATATAATAGATAGTTTAACAGGAAAATAATTAATATAATATTACAATAATTATAAGTTTCGTAAAAAATGGTAAAACTAATCAGTCAAGTATAATATTATAAGGGTGCTCGCAAAATTGTGGTAAATATCGCTATTATTTATTTAGTTACAATGTTTTACTTAATGTTAACGCAGTGACATAAAGAATTTCATTCGAGGTTACATAAGTGTGGTTTTAAGTTATTTCCAATCTTAAAATTTATTATTTTCCATATTTATTCATTGTTTAATTAGTTAATCATTCCTATTAAGCTTTGAATGTGCATATTTGTAATTATCAGAAAAAAAAATAGAATTGTTTTAGAGCAAAGTTACTAAAATTTTATGAGAAAATATTAATAAATAAATGAAAGCAATTATTTTTAAAGATTGATACTAGGTATTAATGTTATATGAAAATGTAAAGAAAAATTATTGCAGTTGAACTGCGTTGTTAGAAATTAAAAATGTAAGATAGTTAAATAAATATAAGCTTTATAAGTTTTAAAATTGGAAATAATATTCTTAGGCTATAGTACATTGAGTCCCAAAAAATGCTGGAAAATGCGTCTCCGCGCAGTAAGGCTGAGGATATCTATTTTTAGATAAGCCATGTGCGTGGGGCTGTTCGTAACGGTAAAACACCCTCTTTGTCTCGGCTTTTTCTATAATTAACAATCTAGATATTCTACCATGAATTGAATTATTTATCTTACTAAATAATTATGTAGCAAGACATTACAAACTTGCATGAAAACGCTACGACTATTTTAATGATAGTTATTTGCAATACAAAATTTTACTAACTTTATAATCTAATTTACAATGAAATCATATATGATAAATTTATAATAACAGTCAATTATCTGAAATAAACTAAAACCTAAATATTTTGTTATCAAAACTTGTTGATTTATATAATATAATAGCTATTACAGTAATTAATTGTTATTTATTAATAATTAATTCTGTATATTAAAAGTTGCGTGGTTACAAAAATACATGTTGTTAATTAAAAATTATATTTTTCGTTTTTTTATTTTTGGTATGAGTTTTTATATGGTAACACAAGAATAAACAACTGTTATTTGCGATATAGAGGTTACTAATAATGAAATTGTATTTGATAGGTTTATAAAAAAAATAGCGGGTTATAAAAATTAAGCTAGTGGTTAGTATAACTTGTTACTTTACATGGTACAGTAGTTATTATAATTATTATTTATTATTGGTTGGTTATAATCCGTTTCATGCTTAAAAGTTGTAATTGAAAAGTGCAGATGGTTATTTAAACAGTTATATTACTGAGTTTGGTTATTACATTTTTCTATTATTAATGCAGACATAAACAAAGGCTGCCGATTACAATGAAACATAAAAATGAAAAAGTTATTATTTTTCTTAGTTTCCTTACTGCTATATTTAATATTTGTAATTGTTAAAATGATTTTATCTTTAACGGTTTGAGAGATATTGTCTAATAATGTAAAATAGTATTTTCAGTGTATAGTATAAGTCGTGTATTCAAAACTCGGAAAAGCGCGTCCCCGCGTGGGAAAGCGTCATATCTATATTTAGTAGGGCCATGTATTTTACAACCCCAAGATTACGCATCCGCTCGAGGCAAGCGTCCCTTAAAGCTAATTTCACATTCTGAAGGAATATTTTCGAGCTTAAATATAGTTATTTCAAACTGAAAACACATTAATTTATTTATTTATTAATTAGTTAAAATTTGATTTATTTACTACAAGAATATTTTGTATAAACCAATTATTTTGCTGGTTGGTGAGTTTCCTTTATAGAAGAAAGGAAAAGAAACAAAAGAAAAAATAATGGGATGAGTTTTATTACTCAGGTATAGAAAATAGTCCTTCAGGAGTGTGGCTTAAAGTAACTATTATAATCTTAAATCTATTTTACAAATGTTATATCATGTAAACTATTTATCCCACGCCTGAACGGTTGCTAGTTAAAGTGTATTATCAAACGAACAATATATGGTTAAACGCTAACTTAGTTTATATATAAAATACTAAAATATTCAGTCGAACATACAAAGGAATTATTACATTTGGTAATTTATACCTAAGCTATTATTTAGAATATACCCTAGTAGAAAGTTAGTCATATTTCATAACTATTGTGTTAATTCAATCTAAAATATTTTTTTAATAAAAATCGTGATGCAGAAATTTATTATTCAACTAAGAGTTTTACTATTACAATTTCTATGATATTTAAATATCAATTTCTTATTCAGATTGGTATATAACTATGAAATACGAGTAACGTTGTTTTTTAAAATTTCTACTAGAGTGGGTTACTTATTTTATAATTGAAAAGTAATAATCTTCGGTAAATTATTTCATACTATATTTTATTATGCTCGTGGTCGTAGGTATGATTAGTTACAAATTTTATTTTATTTAAAAATAGTATTTGTCCTTTATCAAGAAGAAAAGAAAGTTTACAGTCCGTTTAATATAAAGCCGGAATATAGCTTTAAGAAAAGAAAAGTTAAAAGATTTTAAAATTCGAGATTAAGGCGTGCGCCGCGTCATCGTTTTTATGGAGCTTGAGGCAAACCCCTGAGTGGTGCAGGTTACAACCCTTGATGCAGTAGTGTCAGTAGGGTAGTAGTGGTTCAGGGCTATGATCATGTTTCGTCGATATGTGAAATTTTTTTCTTTTTATGGAATGACGGAGACGGTGCCGTCACAAGTGTGCAGCGAAATTTTCTTGTTGTTGGATTTTTCACCATTGCGTGATTACATCCACCATGTTAGTGAGAGTCAAGACTGATTCCGATATGAGGAATTGTTCTATGCATTCCTTGTATTGCACGGCCGGTTTGAATATTAGTATGGTACAGGCACAAATGGCGCAGATGAATGATTGTTCTATTTCGAACATTATTTTGTGGAATTCATAAATTGGCTGTAAAATTCCTCGGGCGAGGGATCGTTCGCCGTGATGGTGTACGCACTCTCGGCAAAATATGTGTCTAGCGCAGTTTAATCTCTAAATTAAATTTAGTAAAAAATCACTATTTTAGAGTGTAAAGTCGGGCACTGTCGAAATACTTAGTGCATATACACTTTGAAATAGCGTATATACACTACTAAACAGTGGATATACTAATAATTCAGTGTATACACTCTAACATAGTGATTTTTCACTAAATTTAATTTAGAGAGTATGGCTAGAAATAGTGACGCTCCACGTATAAGAGAGATGCATAGGCCCATATCCTTCGTTGTCTTCCTTGTCGTCCCATGATGAGTCTACATAGTCTATGGGTGCCATTTTTGTGGTGTCCTGTGATTCCTTTAATCCTGTGGTTCCTTTAATGATTTTATTGTTTTAGATGTTACTGTGGCGAGGAAAGATAAGATTTGGTATAGAGTGTACGTCTGATCGTTTGAGATTCAGGTGGATAGATTTTGTTATACTTCGTCATAGATAAGTTCCTGCTTAGTAGGATTTTCCGGTTTTATTTAACTGGCCTTTTCTCCATAAGCGGGTGAATTTATGTCGGGTACGGAGGTTACCAGTTTTAAGATACTTGCGTGTTGTAGGTACTTACGGGTAGTAAAGATTAGAGCGGACGAAAATATTATTGCCATAATAATCTGTGCGCTAAATCCAAAATGTATTAGGGATTCTGTTTTTCAAGAGTCAGAAATACAGTAGAACAAGAAGTAACTAACACAATTCCGCCAGAATTATTTTATTCAGGTATTATATCAAACCCAACCTCAAAGTTTCAAATAAAATTCTCGGACGAAAGTATCTCAAAAAAACCTGGCAATATAATGCATTTTACGTCAGCCGACAGAGAATTCGTTTTTATAACAGATAATCTATATACCTAGATCCGAAAGAACCCCCATGATTAGACTCATGAATATCACTGATACTCCATACGATCCCCCGCGCAAAAAAAGATTAAGTGGCCAATATATTGCTCGGAGTATGAGCAATATGTGGGCCACATATGTCACTCCAGCGCCCGAGCCATGTATTGGCCATACTATTTTCCATATAACGTTCATAATCTGGCTCATATTTCTTATTCTTGGAGCTATATATAAATAAGAATTTACATAACAATTATATGGGGAACTATGGCCAATATTTCGCTCCGGAGCTGGAGAGACATATGACCTATATATTGACACATATTGGCCATATATCGATAATCAAATTTTATTTAGAAGGGCCCTTCTACAAAAATACCATCGATACAGTAGGACCGTTACCTATCACTCCAAACGGGATTAACACATTCTCCTTTTTCATTTGATTATTTAAGCAGTGATTGACTACCAGTCCATACGCGGCTTACGCGTATTTCAATAATTAGTAATAATTTATTTATATTTTCCTTAGTTTAAATATTGTGATAAACTACCAGTTTATGCACAATAATTCATTTCTATTTAGGCGATGTATTGAACTTCTAGTTCACACGCATTCCTGATTAATATTTTATTTATATTTATCTTGTTCCACAATATTTTATTTATTTTTCTTTAATATTTGTCTCTATTCGTTTTTCATATTTATTTCGCCTTTACGTTTTTATTTTATCTAATTTAATTTAATTCATATATTCATCTCATATTCTTGGGTTATGTCCTTCCCAGTTAAATTATTTATAAAGGGGAGGGAGGGGTTTAAAATAAAATATTTGAGGATCTGGTTACTTACTATTTAATAAGTCAAAAAGTTTATACCGGACCGAGATCTCGGGCTGATTTGATCTGTACAGTGCAGAACGGCTAGTTTTATTAACAAGTGTTACGTCAGGTTTATGAGCGAAAACCCAACTGATATGTTTCCTAGAGAAACTTTTGCTCGGTTTAGAGCCTGGAGTTTTACTTCCAATAGTACGGGATCGAGCCCTATACTACACTAAAACGAGGTGAAAATACGGGTAACAAAGGGGCGCGACGCGGTTTTAATATCATATAACTAATATTAATTCAAAATTTGTTAAACTATTTTGATTAAAGAATGTACACCAATAAAAACGCACAGATAAACTGACGACATACTGGTATAGATCCCTTAATATTTTTTTTAACACACCCCATCATAAAGTTCGTACTTTATTCCCGCCGAAGTGGGAAAAAAGAGCTACGTTCATTCCCTACCCCCACTCTAGTCCCCAGCGCCACGCACATGTGCCCTCGCCTTCGGCTCGGGCACAAACAGTGCGTTGCGCTGGAAACGAGAGTGAGGTTAGGGAATCAATATGCAGCATTTTTTCCCTTTTCGGCGGGAAACGAGTACGAACTTTATAATAGTTGTGTTAAAAAGTCGTATATTGCACTCGTGAATGCAGTGGGTTGTGCGAACCTGCGCGTTTGTCGCCCTCGCTTCGCTCAGGCGACAACTCTCGCGCAGGGAGCACACAGCCCACTTTATTCCCTTGGTGCATAATATACTAATATTAAACCAGCTTTATAGAGGGTTTAGCCTAACAAAAAAAAATCACTTTATTTTATGGGGACTCTAATTTTCGAATTCACGATTTAATTACATGAAATGGGGAAAAAATGTGGCAAATTTTCTAAACTAACGTAGGAATAGAAAGATAGCCAGGTAAAAATGTACTTACTTGATTTTCCTTAGACCTTCTTTTTCTATTTCTTTTTTTCTATTGATTGGAAAGTTGGAAATAAATAAGGAAAACACTTAACACGATTTCTTTAGATTAAATTCAGAATTTTATTAAAATAAAATAAATGTTACCCTTGCACGGAATGATTGAAAAAGTTGTTATACCGAGAGAAATCGAGAAAAGATATACAAATGTTTGGAAAAATAGAGATGTAACGTACAAAATTTTAGAAAACTTAGAACGAATCTAAGAGCAAAAATTGGAAATGTGAACCGCTCCGTTTCAGGATCTTGAGACGAATGTTAATGTTTGAAAGTTTCTAAAAAATAGAAAGATGTGCTCCCACGAGCGTTCGCTCGACTCGAGGGGGCTAGACTTGAACTGAGACTCAAAAACTGAGGGGATGCAATCGGTGGCATAAAGAGTCGGTTCGAAAAGGGACGCAGCCGCCTTCTCCTTGTCTTAAGCTTCGAGATATACTATTGGTCACTAGGTCGAACGAATTTTTATTGTTTTACATTTAATGGTACGGTGAATAAACTGATAGGATCAGTAAAAACTGCATTTATAATATAATGAAGTGTCACGTCCTAAGACACAACACGACTGGGATTGTTAACTCGATTAAGAGTTACGCTCTTTTTAGGCCGTAGCTGCGTTAGCTAATTAACCTTGGTTGAGCTTTGAGTTGGAAGTACAAGGCGCTTGTAGTAGTGATTTTAGATATTTGTTGGTAGGGAATTTTGGAAAGTTAATCAGGACCAACAGGTACGGCACACTTGTCCCTTAAGAACAATTTTGTTGCACTACGTCCCTTGTATGGATAGGATGTAGGTCACGAGCCCAGGAGTTTAAGGTTTTAGGAAAAAACTAATTTTACCCAATCTCAGGTTATTCTCAGGTTCACCCTTCCCTCTCGAGAGCTGGTGCTCATAAGCCACTGTGTATTAATTTAATTTACAAGATAGAGAGTAAACACTTGGGCTCCGAGTTAATAAACTAGGTATCATGAATAATTTTCTTTAATTTCTTATATATGAATAAATAAATATTTACTTTGTCAAGTCAAATTGCATTAGACTCCTTAAGATGTCTCACTAAATGACTTGTAATTTCGAATAAAGATGTCACTTAAAATCCTTAAGACCAAGGCCAAGCTTTTATTCAAAATCCAAAGTTAATTATAGATTTATTTTTATTAGTGAATTCGATTATAATTTTCAATAAATTTTCTCAATAATTTCTTATATATAAATAAATAAATATTTACTTTGTCAAGTCAAATTGCATTAGACTCCTTAAGATGTCTCACTAAATGACTTGTAATTTCGAATAAAGATGTCACTTAAAATTCTTAAGACCAAGGCCAAGCTTTTATTCGAAATCCAAAGTTAATTATAGATTTATTTTTATTTTTATTTTCTTTATCTTATTCACCTTTTTTTTTTCTTTTGGGTTTTTTTTTTTTAAAGATTTTTGAATAAATGTAAAATTCCGAAATTTTGATTTGAATATATTTTTTTTTATTTTTGAAAATAATTCTCTCAATAAGTGTACAGTATCAATAAAGCTTGTGAATGCTTGTGGTTGTACTGCACGTACAATCAACAAAGCTTGTGAGGCTCTTGCTGACTGCCCTGCAGCAGTGCGCGCTCGGCATATTTAAATGCATTGCTCCTCCTCTTCTTTTGCTGGAAAAGCTGCGGTGTCAAATCGGGTAGTTGCGTCATTTTGGTGAACGAATCATACGTGATAAGTTCGGCGGCGAGGGATGCTTTGCATATCTCGTAATGTTGTGGTGTGGAAAAGCGGTGTCCAATGGTGCGGGGGTGGCATCTCTTCCAAACGTCAATTTTCAGCCGAGTGGGGAAAATCCTATGTTTTAACACAGAGAGCGGTAGAGAGCGGTCCCTTATCCCTTCTCTAGGGTATTTTCCGGCGGCTCGTATCTTCTTTAAAGAGCGAGAGAGAACGCTATATGAGTGACAGAGAAAGAGAGATGAGAGAGACAGAAGATATTCCTATCTCCCTCACTCTTCAATTTTGTCACTCTATTTTTGACAGTTTTCTACAGATTGTGTAGAATCATTACAAATCGCAATTTTACAAATTAGCTATAATTTTAATTCAGTAGATATTTCCGTGACAAGGTATTACAAATTTGAACGGTGGTTATAAGTTGATTAGAAGTAGAGTTACAATGAATACAAAAATCGTAAAATATAATATGTAGTTTTTTTGCAGAAAAATAATTAATATATTTTACACAAACACGAAATTTCATTAAAAATGATAATACTAGACAGTTGAGCTTAAAGTTATAAAAGTGTTTACAAAATTGTGATAGATATCGCTATTATTTATTTAACTACGATGTTTTATTTAAAGTTAGCGCAAAAACATAAAAATTCCATTTCATGGTTATAACAAATATGGTTTCAGATTATTTCCAATCATAAAATTTATTGTTTTTATATTTTTTTTTTGTTTAATTAAATAATCATCTCTATAAGGCTTGGATGTGAATATTTGTATTTTATGGAAAATGAAATTGTTATCAGAGTAAAGCTACTAAGATTTCACAAGAAAAATATTAATAAACCAATAAAGTTATAGATAAACAATTAGTTTTAAAAATTGAGATTAGGGATTAATATTATATGAAAATGTAGAGAAAATTTATTGCAGTTAAATTGCGTTGTTAGAAATCAAAAATGTAAAATAGTTAAATAAATATAAGCTTTATAAGTTTTAAAATTGGAAATAATATTCTTAAGCTATAGTACATTGAGTCCCAAAAATGCTGGAAAATGCGTCTCCGCGCAATAAGGCTGACGATATCTATTTTTAGATAAGCCATGTGTGTGGGGCTGTTCGTAACGGTAAAACACCCTCTTTGTCTCGGCCTTTTTCTATAATAAACAATCTAGATATTCTACCAAGAATTGAATTATTCATCTTACTAAATAATTATGTAGCAAGACATTACAAATTTGAACGAAAACGCTACGACTATTTTAATGATAGTTATTCGCAATACAAAACTTTACTAACTTAATAATCTAATTTACAATGTAATCATATATGATAATTTATAATAACAGTCAATTATCTAAAATAAACTTAAACCTAAATATTTTGTTATCAAAACTTGTTGATTTATATAATATAATAGCTATTACAGTAATTAATTGTTATTTATTAATAATTAATTCTGTATATACATGTTGTTAATTAAAAATTATAGTTATCGTTTTTTATTTTTGGTATGAGTGTTTATATGGTAACATAAGGATAAACAAACTGTTATTTACGATATAAAAGTTACTAATACTTAAAAATCTAAATTATAATGAGATTGTATTCGATAAAGTTATATATAAAAATAAACACAGTCGGTAAAAATTAAGCTAGTGGTTAATAAGCTTGTTACTTTACATGATATAGTGGTTATTATAATTATTATTCATTGTTAGTTGGTTATAATCCATTTCATGCTTAAAAGTTGTAGTTGCAAAAGTACAGGTGGTTATTTATTTGTAATTGTTAAAACAATTTTATCTGTAACAGAGAGATATTGCCTAATAATGTAAAATTATGTTTCCAATGTACAGTATAGGTCGTATATATTCATGATTTGGAAAAGCGCGTCCCCGCGTGGGAAAGCGTCGTATCTATATTTAGTATGAGTCAAGTGTTTTGCAGCATCAAGATAATGTATCCGCTCGAGCTAAGCGTCCCTTAAAGCCAATTTCACATTTTGAAAGAGTATTTTCGCGCTTAAATATAGTTATCTCAAACTGAAAAACATTAATTTATTTATTTGTTAATTAGTTAAAATTTTATTTATTTATTTAAAGAATATTTTGTATAAACCAAATATTTTGTTGTTTGGTGAGTTTCCTTTATAGAAGTAAGGAAAGGAAACAAAAGAAAAATTATGGGATGAGTTTTATTACTCAGGTATAGAAAATAGTCCTTCAAGAGTGTGGCTTAAAGTAATTATTATAATCTTAAATCTATTTTACAAATGTTATATCGTGTAAACTATTCATCCCACGCCTGAACGGTTGCTAGTTAAAGTGTTTTATCGAATGAACAATATCTGGTTAAACGCTAACTTAATTTATATATAAAATACTAAAATATTCAGTCGAACATATAAAGGAAAAATTACATTTGGTAATTTATACTTAAGCTATTATTTAGAATATACCCTAGTAGAAAATTAGTCATATTTTATAACTATTGTGTTAATACAATCTAGAGTATTTTTTCAATAAAAATCGTGATGCAGGAATTTATTATTCAACTAAGAGTTTTACTATTATTCAGATTGGTACACAACTAAGAAATACGAGTAACGTTGTTTAAAATTTCTACTAGAGTAGGTTACTCATTTTATATACGAAAAGTAATGATCCTCGGTAAATTATTTCATACTATATTTTATTACGCTCGTGGTTGTAGTTATGATTAGTTACAAATTTTATTTTATTTAAAAAATAGTATTTGTCCTTTATCACGAAGAAAATAAAGTTTACAGTCCGTTTACTATAAAGCCGAAATATAGCTTAAGGAAAAGAAAGTTAAAAGATTTTAAAACTCGAGATTAAGGCGTGCACCGCGTCATCGTTTTTATGGAGCTTGAGGCAAACCCCTGAGTGGTGCAGGTCACAACCCTTGATGCAGCAGTGTCAGTAGGGTAGTAGCGGGTCAGGGTTATGATCATGATTATTCGTATAAAAATATATGCACAAAAAAAAAATTCACAACGTAGACGGTTCCGTCACACCCCCCTACTAAAACGGTTGCTAGTTATTGTAAATGACTACAATCGTGCGCTGAGTAATAATTGGTTATTTAAACGGTATTATTTCAATACTGGTAAAATATTATTATCTTGATATCTTTAACTCTTTTTATTTGGTCTAGAATAACACAATTGTCAGAAAAATTTTAAAATACTTTGACGAATTTAGAAAGAGAATAATCCCTTTCCGGACTTTTCGGATTCAACTATTATGTTTGTTGATTGGCGTTCGGCGATAATGGGTTTTGGAGGAACTGTTTTACTAGTGGATGGCTGATTTTGTATAAGTTCTGTTGTTCTATTCGGTCCTAAATCTTTTAATTCTTGTTCGACTATATCTAGTGGTTGATAAGAATTATCTCCATCTGGTTTGTTATTATCATTAGTCTTTCCCATTTGAATCAGTAAGTAAGCTAAACTACTCCATACTGCGCCACATAAATGATATGACCACCCATAAATGCGATGAAGAGCTACTCCATTCATGATTATTTCGACAATCATTTTAATTCCTACTAGAATAAAAATAACGGAAAATACGCCAGCACTGGCTGAGCCAAAGCGTATGAATTTCTCCCATGCATTATTCCAAGTTGATTTGGCGATTTTCTCTAAAGTATCTTCATTTAGAAGTTTTAATAAAGTACTGTCGGTATCAGTAACTGTGTGACCATTCATTTCTCGAGCAACATCATTAAGAAGTGCTGGTTTTTCTACAGGAAACATAATATGTTCCCTTAAATTATCGAGATCTTTTTCTGTGTATATGCCGGACGTGGCTAAAGAAGCTGGACTGACATAGCGCCAAGTGGTAGTAGAAAGGGGTTTCAATACTGAGGGAGCAAATGTTTCGATGGGTTTAGGTAAAATTCTATACCATCCATCATCTATAAAGTATTGAGAAGAGAGTAGTCTATTACATGAAATTCTTATGCCATGTGTTTTGAGAATATGAGTTTTTGGTGTTAAAAATTGCGTCACGTTTCTTCTGGTGACTTGTAATTCTGCATAGCAATCATCTCCTTGTTCCAATTTAACCTCAACTGGTATACATTTGACTATGTGAACCACCTCACCTGCTAGTACTGCCATATAACCCGGCCCTTTCATCAAATTATAAGCAAACTGATCTGGCGATTGTGTTGCGATAGCCAACGCGTTTTTCAACGTTTGTCTTTCGATATTACATCTCTGTAGGACTACATCCTGATACAATTTTTTAATTTGAATTTTAATATGTTTTTCTACAAAAACGAATTTAGAATTGACGTAAGTGAAAATGTCTAAGTTTGAAACAGCGAGTTTTTCTTTACTAGCAAAAGAATGTCCCAGAACCGTCTCGAATATGAATAATTTAGGGTGTTCTGTTATTGTAATTTTATAACCGCATAATGATTCCTCGCCCTTAGTTGCTAATGCAAAAGTAGTGTCTTGAGTAGACAAAGAATATACGATCTGATCAGTATCCATATCGACAATTTTGTCAGCTAATCCTTCATATAAAATAGAATATTGGTTAAATTTGCACGAATCTATTGGAAGCGTTCTCCAAAACGTATATCCCTTTTCTGTATCAATGCAGGTACCTTGAGATAATGAACAAACTGTACCGGAGTTTAAGTGTATTTTATTACTATTGAATTTTACTCTAGCCCTTTGCTCACTCAGAGTTATTTTAATTACCCCTTGAACAATAACAGATTCCCATGATCCATAAGGATCAGAATATCCGGCTCCGTTACAATTACCCATATCATCAATGTACCCGGAGAAAACTACTGGAAAGTTACTAGTTACATTGGGCTTAATTCCGCTAATCATTCGCATGTTTGAATATTGGTAGGTTCCCGTTCTATACATCATTTCACATGTGGTTTGATCGATGGGATGTAAATACTCCGCTTGGCCATGCCTTACTGCGGAAATATGCGAAAGTGAACCGCAGTAATGCACAGTACGCTGTATTTCCACCTTACAAGAAATCGCGGGAGTTTCTAAAAACTCGTTAATCTGGAGGAGTTGTATGTATTGTTTCTTAAATTTAATGTTAACTTTCTGTAACTCGCATTGTCCTACTTCTAACAAAGATATTGTTGTGATGTTCAAAGTGCGAGCTCCACAATCATAACCGATTAGACTCGAAGAAAGTTGGATGATTGATGCAAGAGTCAAAAGGAAAAACATCTAAAACAGATCGAAAAAAGGAATTTTCGTTAGTCTTCTTCCGAATTGAAGTTTTTCTTTTTGTGTTTCTTAGATTTTATTTCGTGATTAATATGAGAAATTCTAAGTCTATTAGCATGTACTATTTTTGGTTTCTTTGCAATTAAAATTTTAATGTTATTTTTATTAATAACCTCTAAAATTTTATGAGGACCAGTATAATGATCCCCAAATTTTTTTGGTTTTGATCCCTTTAATAGGAATACGAAATCTCCTATCTTAAAATTTTTTTGATTAATATTTTTGTCGTAGTATTTTTTCGACCTTAATTTCGAGTTTACTAAATTATCGTAAACTAGTTTCCTAATACCTGTAAGCCTAATAACTAAATCTTTTACATAACCCTGATATGTGGGTAATAAGTCGCCTTCACGAAGGGGATCACTGGACGGTAGCCTGGCTAATCGTCCAAAAACGACCTCAAAAGGTGTATGTTTTGTACTTTCTTGTACACATGTGTTATAATTTAACATCGCGATATCGACCCACTGATCCCATTCGCTATCTTTTTCCGCATATTGTTTAAGAAATTCACCTAACGCATGGTGCGATCTTTCTAGCGAACCGTTCGATTGTGGGTGAAAAGCGGTAGTTTTAATTTGTTTAATTTTAAAACGTTTTGCAATTTTCTTCATTAGATTACTAAGAAAATTTCTACCTTGATCGGTCAAAATAATCTTAGGAGCTCCGAAAACACAAATTAACTTTTTGATAAATGCGTCAGCAATTGTAGTTGCTAACGCATTTGTCAAAGGTACTGCAAGACAAAATTTTGATAATTGATCTTGCATTGTCAAGATGTACTCGTTACCGGATTTTGTAGCAGGCAATGGTCCCACGATATCAAGAGCAACCTTTTCAAAAGTTGTACCGGGTGTATCAGTGATCACCATTGGTTGTTTAGTTTTTAACCGGACCAATTTCTTTAATTGACATTCTATGCATTGTTGAATACGTCTTTGAATATCCTGTTTTAAATTCTCCCAATAATAATTCTGACGTATTCTATAAAATGTTTTAGAAACGCCACGGTGACCGCCGATGGGACAGGTGTGCATTTCATAAAAGATTTCATTTCTCTTATTTTCTGGAACGTATTTTAAAGTTCCTTTACAAATAATTACTTTAATTTTACCCTTATCAAAAACAATTTTGAGAATTTCTAAAATGTCATTCCACGCGATATTTTCTATATAAGGACTTTTAGCAATGCTAATTCCGTCCAAATTTTTCTCTATTAGCAAATCTCGTAATTTAATTAAAGTTTCATGAATTTTCTCTTTAACGGTTAGTTGTGACTCAGGTGAGTCTTCACGAATGCATAATGAAAAAAAGTATTTATGGTCACTCCGTTTTATTTCACTAATATTACCCACTTGCAAAATTTGTTTTTCTGGAATCTTATTTGTTTCGATTAATTGTCGTGCGCCGACATCGCACGCGGTACCATTTACATCAACAAAATATGCGATGCTATCTTGCCTATATTGAATTGATTCTTTAGTTTCTACCATATTTTTAATAATAATATTACCAGTTTTATTTGTTGAATTACTTATCATACTATTAGATTCATTATCGCTAATACTACCTAAAACTGATTTAATGCTAAGATTGGGCTGTACTTCCTCAGCTTCAACGTCTGAGAATACCGAAATACTAGAATCTATATCCGATTTTTCCTCATCTATATCGTCTCTTATTTTACGTTTTTGCGGTTTTTTTACCTTAACTTTGATCTTATTATTAGTATGAGAAAGAAACTTATTACAAATTTGACTTTCGTCATTATCAATATTAGCGTTTAAATCAATATTAACAGGTGTATTTAACACAACTTCCGCTTCTACATCACTATTACTTGATTCACTTTCCGCATAATTGACTCGTTTTCCTCTTGTCATTCTTTTAGGTAATGTTTTATTTGATTTAGTAACGTTAGATTTTTCCTCGGGTAATTTCTCAACGTTAGATTTTCCAACCGGTAATACTTCTGGAAATTTTTTATTTTCTAACTGCTTTTGTCTACGAGTAACGACGCTAATTTGTTTTAAATCAGTTTGGTCTACTGGGTTGCGTGATAACGCATCCGCATTTAAATTCAATCTTCCGGGTTTATAAATCACGTCATAATCAAATTCGGATAATTTAAACCTCCACTTTTGAACTCTAACATTTAGTTCAGCTGACTTAAACCAAATTAATGGTTGATGGTCAGTGATAATATGAATTTTTCGACCATAGATGTAAGATCGAAAAATTTTTACACTATGTATCATCGCGAGAGCTTCTTTTTCGTATACTTCGTATGCTAACTCGGCACCGCGTAAAACTCGCGAAGTGTATGCGATCGGCAAATCTTTTCCAATTTCGCCTTGTGATAATACACCGCCTACAGCATATCCGGATGCATCGGTAGTAATATTAAACGGTTGACTTAAATCTGGAAATTGTAAAACGGGTGGGTTGCATAATGCTTCCTTTAGTGTTTCAAAAGCTTCATTTGATTTATCGTCCCACTCAAAAGTTACATTCTTTTGCAATAATCGCGTCAAAGGTTTTGCGATTTGCGCAAAATTTTTGATAAAACAGCGATAGTAGCCGGATAATCCTAAAAATTGCCTTACATTCTTTTTATCCTTTAGCTGAGGAAATGACTTCACAGCTTCTATTTTCCTTGGATCAGGATTAAGTCCTTCCTCACTTAACACGTGTCCTAAATAACTAACTTCATTTTTTAAAAATTCGCATTTTTCTAATTGTAATTTTAAATTAGCTTCGCGTAATCGTTTCATAACTAAATTAAATTTATGTTTATGTTCCTCTAAAGTATTACTACAAATTATTAAATCGTCGATATAAACAAATATGCCTTTGTCTCCTTGTAGTCCGCGTAAAACATTGTCCATTAACCGTTGAAAAGTTGCGGGCGCGTTTCTGAGACCAAATGGCATTCTTTTAAACTCGTAGTGACCATACGGTGTGCTAAAGGCTGTTTTATGAGCATCCCTGGGGTCCATTTTTATTTGATGGAACCCGCTAGCTAAATCTAAAACCGTATAATATTTACAACCTCCGACCAGGTCAAAAATTTCCGAAATGTTTGGAATCGGGTAAGCATCGGCGACAGTTTTTTCATTCAATTTCCTAAAGTCTAACACTAATCGCCAACGGGGTTTTCCCGACGAATCCGGCTTTTTAGGTACTATCCAAACCGGTGTGTTATATGGAGAGTTTGACGGTGCAATAATGCCTGCATCAAGCATTTCCTTAACCTGCCTATCAACTTCCTCCTTTAATGAGAGAGGATATTTATACTGTTTGGAGTTTACAGGGTAATCATCTGTCGTTTGTATGCGATGCATAACTAGATCGGTTGCCCCTAATTTTTCCTCTTTTAAATAGAAACAATCAGAATTTTCTTTTACTAAATTATGAATAAAAATCTTTGTGTTATTATCTAAATGTTCTAGATCTCTTAAATCTATAATGTTTACCTTTATACTTAGATTGTAAACTCTTTTTATTTTATTTATATTAACTTCGTAAATTGAATTTTCTAACTCATAATTATCTGATTCAATATTTAATTCATTAAAAATTTCCTTTTGATTTACCCCGTGATTATAGTACTCGCTAAAATGATTATTATTTAAAAACTCTTCATATTCAAATGAAGTAGCGATATCGTGATTATCGTAATAATTATCTAAGTTATCTAAATTTTCTAAAATTTGATTGGATAGAGTGAATCTACTGTCTGAATCATATAAAACCCTATTTGATAAAGAATCATTACTACAAATAGATTCTGAAGGTTTATAATTATTAAAATTTTTAACACTTAGATTCATGCTATTTTCAAAGTTTAATGGAGTACTTCTATTTTCTATTTTGAATATTTTATTTCGAAAATCTATAATAGACCCAGTTTCGCTAAAAAATGACGAACCTATTACTCCTTCACATGGTATTGAGAAGTTATTTGGCACAACATGGACAAACGTAGTGGTTCCGAATACCTTCATTTTAATAGTGCCTAACGTACTGGATTCTCCAATTCCTACTCCCTTTAATAAAGTTTCTGCTCTATTTATAACCCTATCAGATGGCACTAAATGTTGTTTAATTAAACTAACTTCAGAACCAGTATCAATAAGAAAACGTCCATATTGTTTATCCGAATAAACTATATCTACAAAAGGTAAATAATAATCGTAATTAGTTTTAATATTTGTTATTCTACTGAAATCTGGTTCAAAAAATTTATTATTATTTTGATAAAAAGGATATGTTTGATTAGATATGGAAAGCGTATTTGATTTATAATTGATTATCGTCTTTGTAATTAAAAAGAAATCGGAACCTAGAATGCCATGGAAAGGTATTGCGAAAGTATTAGGTACAACAATAAAGTCTATATAATGATCAAATAATTTTATGCGGACCCTTCCTAATGTCACAATTGGAGATTCGCAAATCCCTTTGATTGTTATTTCTCCATACAACTCAACTTTATCATTTTCTGTTAACATTCCGATTTTTATTACACTAACCTCTGACCCTGTGTCTAACATTAAATTAACTATTTTGTCAACATTAGTTTTTCTAAAACAAATAAAGGGAATTAACTTGTCGGGAACCCTATGCTGCATGGTAGTAATTCGGACGAAAGATTTTCTACCTGCGTCACATTGGTCGAGCGCACCTTCGGATGCTCCCCCGTTGCGCTCGTATTGGGTGGAGCTTGTCCGTTTCCCGATGCTTTTAAATTCTCGTTGTGAATGCGTTTATAGCACTCACTAATTAAATGACCCGGGGTTTTGCAATAATGACAAGTTTTGTTCGGATTATTAGTCTGGCGGCAGGTGGTAGCTGTGTGGCCTACTCCCTGACATATCTGGCACTTCATTTGAGTATCGGGTTTATTAAATTGATTTTGTTTAGGATTTAATAAAAAACATTTATCCGCCGAGTGCCCTATTTTCTCACAATATTGGCAAATGACTCTGTTATTTTTAAACCTACATTGATCACTATTATGTCCTTTCCTATTGCAAATTTTGCACTCAAGGAGTGTTCTACATTGAGCAGCCGCGTGCCCAATCCTATTACAGATTTGGCAAGTCGGCTTGTTATCCGATTTGTTAGTATTATTGTGATTATTATTGTTACTATTAATATTTTGACGACCTTGAAGCAAATCACATTTATTCGCTTCATGGCCCTCCTTACGGCAAACTTGGCAAATAAATAAGGTTTTATTTGGTTTAGGTTTTTGATTTGAGTCTATCTTCCTATTTCTTAGCTGCATCTGCGCGCTTAATTTCCGTTCTACATTAATCGCGTCTTTTACTAAATCACTAACATTATTAGTATCTTTTAGGCGCTGTTCAATGTCGAACTTTAATCCGCGTTTAAAACAATCTATTAGGTTCGCTTCTATACTCGTTTTAAACTCGTTGGTTACTTCACCGTCGATTTTCTTTGCATCGAGAATCCTTGCCCCTATATCGCGCATTCGGTTTGCAAACGTGATGACGCTCTCATTTTCCTGTTGGTACTCGTTACCCAATTCCCCTAATAATTGAGTGATTGTTTTAGCGGGAGCGTAAACATCTTTTAACGCTTTACAGAATGATTCGATATTCTCGAAAGTCTGTCCCCTTACAGCTTGTCGTGCTTCCCCTTTTAACTGCGCGCGAAGTAATTTTACTAGATTCCCCTCTGCTTCTGCAGCGACCATTCCTTTCGCGTCTTCTACAGCCTCTACGAATAGGCTTACGGATATATTATGTCCATCAAATTCTGGCACCGTTTTTACTGCATCCTTAATGGATACTACTTGATTTCCCTGAAGGGGAGCAACAGCAGCTCCGGTCCCCGTCATTTCAGGCTCTGAGTCGCTATTAATTAGAATTTCCCTAGGTATAAATTTGATAGTTATATCTGACTCTGAGTTAGAAGAATTATCACCCAAATTTGATTTATCTATTGGGGTAGAGTGTACCCTATCTATAGGTCTCTGTTTACGAGTGCGTGGACCGATCGGTGTAATTTCTTCTATTTGGCGTCTTAAATCCTCGTTGGATTGTGACGCTGAACGAGTAATTCGATTATCACTCATAAAAATGAGTTGTAATCAATTTATACGTTTACTAACTTGAATATATTACTACTAAAAAAAAAAAAAAAAAAAATTGTTTAAAATTAATTAATTATTTATATCTATTAGTTTTTAACCTTATTTATTTATTTATATAATAATTATTATCAATTAATAGTTTTTAATATTTATCAGAAAAATAATTATTCTAATTTATAGTTAATAATTCCAATTGTTTTGCTAATGATTCTACTTTTTTATTTGATGCAGCTAGACTTTCATGTATTTTTTTTCCTCAAACTTAACTTGTCTACTAGAAAAAGCTTCAAAATCTGATTTTAAATTTAGAATATTTTTATTAATTTTTAAAACTTCTGTCATTGAAAATTCAACGTTTTCCGTTAACCTGCTAATTTGTTGCTGATCTCTTGCCAAATGAAAGGTGTTAATAGAAATCTGATCGTGTATTTCAGAAAAATCTGAGTCAAACCGGTTTTCTAAATATTGAAATTGCTCAGAAATTAAAATGATTCTATTTTCAAATCTAGACTCAAGTAAAAATGATGTCTAAAAGATCTATCTAATTATATCGAATCCTTTAAATAAACCACTATCTTTGATTTTATATGAGACGAAATAAAAAGGAAAGGATTAATTTGTGTATAAACTATTGTAATGTTTATTACTTGTTTTTCTTTATTAAAATTTTAAAGTTTAAATTTTACAATTACAATTACAATATATTCTCTCTTTTTTTTTTTTTTAAATTCTTTATAGTCTTCCGTAATAGGAATATATTCTAGCTCCTTATTGGAGGGTTTCGCCTTGTGATCCGGAATGATAGCCAGCTTAATTTTCACGCAAGCTATGCAAAATTCGTTTTTATATTTAATACGACATTTATTGCATAACACCTTGTCCCGCCAATTGCCATCAACTGGCGGTGGGTTTCGGTGACCTTCCTTAAAAGATATAATGTTATATTTTTTTTTTATTTTTCTGACTCCTGTTATCCGGGGTTGTCCGCGAATCGTCCGAACTTCTTCCCCAGATATATTTTCCACGCTTCTTAAAACTGGAACCGCAGCTTTCTCAATCGCGGCTCCGTTATTCTGCTTGGCAACCCGTTTTCTGTTTGCCGTCCTTTTATGTTTATTTGGGTTCTTTCGTGCTGTTGTATTGTATCCCGTATTCTCCACTTTGAAAAGAAGAGAAGAAAAAAAAAAAAAAAAAAAAAAATTCAATAATTTATTCCGCTAATTTATTTATTTAATTTAATTTCATTATGTCTTAGTTGCTTTTTCTGAATTTATACTAGCTAGTTTAAACACACTACACGCGTTGATTGTAAATAATTCGAATTGATTCTTTTATCACTTCCAAATTTCTGAGTTTTATCTAAAGACAAAGAATTACAAACAGTTTTATCGTGCCTTACCTAACAGGCCAATATTATTCTAAAAAGAAATTTTAATTTTAGTCTAACGAAAGTGAATTTAACTTGTGGGTGATTATGTTTAAATTTTTGTCATACTCTAAAAATTTGCTATTTACTTCCTCTTTTAATTTAAAGTGGCTTTTGATTACTTCCGATAACCGAATACAAATTTTTTCTTTTTTAATATATAGTGACTTAACTGATTCCGTTAATAGTTTGATCTCGTAACTTTGCTTTTCAATGACACCTCGGAAATACGCGAAATCTTCCAGAATAGCAGAAATTAATTCTCTTTGATTCTCGCTGAAAACTTCGATTTGGTCAACACGCGAATCTAACTCTACCACGCGCGTCGCAATATAGTTATCAAGAACTACATTGTTGATTACAGGAATCATGAGAGACAGTAAAAAAAAACTTTTCCCTAGAAAAAGCAACAAAAAGAGACTTCAAAAAGAAATTGAATTTTGATGTACTCACTGGTTTCTCTATTCACTTTAATCTTCAACACAAAAGAAAGGTAAATCCACTCGATATGAACACTATTATTAGGACTATTAATTGCGTGACTATAACACCAATTAACAAAAGAAAATTTAACAAAATTCACTGTGAGCACAGAATTTGAACTCGATGTCCGGTGTAGACGAAGGTACGACTAAGAATGAAAATCTCACTATTTCACGCGGTTTTGGAAAGGCACTAAACGATGGCTGTAAACGGTCCGCTACCCTAATGCGTTTACTACTTAACACTAGCAAATAAACGTGCTCACTAACTACTTTCACTCCTTACCCGAACAGAAACACTATTTCAAAATACACAAATCCTCAAGTTTAATCTGGTAATTTTCTTAATTTTATTTATAAATTTATTAATTTAATCCTTGATGTTTTATATATATATTTTTATTCGTTGATTTTATTGATTCGAAAAACAAAATATAAGAGCATAATTGTCTTTTACAATTTGCGCTAAATTTCTATTAACTTTACACTTTATTCACTTGTTTTTAATTATATAATGTAAGGAATATTATTTCTTTATTTTCATATCAATTTTTCAGACAATCATAGTCAAATAATATAGTATTAAAAAAAACGACTAACATGACTCTAATTATACTTCCTTCTCAATCCATCCCTCCGGGGCCTCCAAAAATTTTTTAAAAGTCTTATGTCACGTCCTAAGACACAACACGACTGGGATTGTTAACTCGATTAAGAGTTACGCTCTTTTTAGGCCGTAGCTGCGTTAGCTAATTAACCTTGGTTGAGCTTTGAGTTGGAAGTACAAGGCGCTTGTAGTAGTGATTTTAGATATTTGTTGGTAGGGAATTTTGGAAAGTTAATCAGGACCAACAGGTACGGCACACTTGTCCCTTAAGAACAATTTTGTTGCACTACGTCCCTTGTATGGATAGGATGTAGGTCACGAGCCCAGGAGTTTAAGGTTTTAGGAAAAAACTAATTTTACCCAATCTCAGGTTATTCTCAGGTTCACCCTTCCCTCTCGAGAGCTGGTGCTCATAAGCCACTGTGTATTAATTTAATTTACAAGATAGAGAGTAAACACTTGGGCTCCGAGTTAATAAACTAGGTATCATGAATAATTTTCTTTAATTTCTTATATATGAATAAATAAATATTTACTTTGTCAAGTCAAATTGCATTAGACTCCTTAAGATGTCTCACTAAATGACTTGTAATTTCGAATAAAGATGTCACTTAAAATCCTTAAGACCAAGGCCAAGCTTTTATTCAAAATCCAAAGTTAATTATAGATTTATTTTTATTAGTGAATTCGATTATAATTTTCAATAAATTTTCTCAATAATTTCTTATATATAAATAAATAAATATTTACTTTGTCAAGTCAAATTGCATTAGACTCCTTAAGATGTCTCACTAAATGACTTGTAATTTCGAATAAAGATGTCACTTAAAATTCTTAAGACCAAGGCCAAGCTTTTATTCGAAATCCAAAGTTAATTATAGATTTATTTTTATTTTTATTTTCTTTATCTTATTCACCTTTTTTTTCTTTTGGTTTTTTTTTTAAAGATTTTTGAATAAATGTAAAATTCCGAAATTTTGATTTGAATATATTTTTTTTTATTTTTGAAAATAATTCTCTCAATAAGTGTACAGTATCAATAAAGCTTGTGAATGCTTGTGGTTGTACTGCACGTACAATCAACAAAGCTTGTGAGGCTCTTGCTGACTGCCCTGCAGCAGTGCGCGCTCGGCATATTTAAATGCATTGCTCCTCCTCTTCTTTTGCTGGAAAAGCTGCGGTGTCAAATCGGGTAGTTGCGTCATTTTGGTGAACGAATCATACGTGATAAGTTCGGCGGCGAGGATGCTTTGCATATCTCGTAATGTTGTGGTGTGGAAAAGCGGTGTCCAATGGTGCGGGGGTGGCATCTCTTCCAAACGTCAATTTTCAGCCGAGTGGGGAAAATCCTATGTTTTAACACAGAGAGCGGTAGAGAGCGGTCCCTTATCCCTTCTCTAGGGTATTTTCCGGCGGCTCGTATCTTCTTTAAAGAGCGAGAGAGAACGCTATATGAGTGACAGAGAAAGAGAGATGAGAGAGACAGAAGATATTCCTATCTCCCTCACTCTTCAATTTTGTCACTCTATTTTTGACAGTTTTCTACAGATTGTGTAGAATCATTACAAATCGCAATTTTACAAATTAGCTATAATTTTAATTCAGTAGATATTTCCGTGACAAGGTATTACAAATTTGAACGGTGGTTATAAGTTGATTAGAAGTAGAGTTACAATGAATACAAAAATCGTAAAATATAATATGTAGTTTTTTTGCAGAAAAATAATTAATATATTTTACACAAACACGAAATTTCATTAAAAATGATAATACTAGACAGTTGAGCTTAAAGTTATAAAAGTGTTTACAAAATTGTGATAGATATCGCTATTATTTATTTAACTACGATGTTTTATTTAAAGTTAGCGCAAAAACATAAAAATTCCATTTCATGGTTATAACAAATATGGTTTCAGATTATTTCCAATCATAAAATTTATTGTTTTTATATTTTTTTTGTTTAATTAAATAATCATCTCTATAAGGCTTGGATGTGAATATTTGTATTTTATGGAAAATGAAATTGTTATCAGAGTAAAGCTACTAAGATTTCACAAGAAAAATATTAATAAACCAATAAAGTTATAGATAAACAATTAGTTTTAAAAATTGAGATTAGGGATTAATATTATATGAAAATGTAGAGAAAATTTATTGCAGTTAAATTGCGTTGTTAGAAATCAAAAATGTAAAATAGTTAAATAAATATAAGCTTTATAAGTTTTAAAATTGGAAATAATATTCTTAAGCTATAGTACATTGAGTCCCAAAAATGCTGGAAAATGCGTCTCCGCGCAATAAGGCTGACGATATCTATTTTTAGATAAGCCATGTGTGTGGGGCTGTTCGTAACGGTAAAACACCCTCTTTGTCTCGGCCTTTTTCTATAATAAACAATCTAGATATTCTACCAAGAATTGAATTATTCATCTTACTAAATAATTATGTAGCAAGACATTACAAATTTGAACGAAAACGCTACGACTATTTTAATGATAGTTATTCGCAATACAAAACTTTACTAACTTAATAATCTAATTTACAATGTAATCATATATGATAATTTATAATAACAGTCAATTATCTAAAATAAACTTAAACCTAAATATTTTGTTATCAAAACTTGTTGATTTATATAATATAATAGCTATTACAGTAATTAATTGTTATTTATTAATAATTAATTCTGTATATACATGTTGTTAATTAAAAATTATAGTTATCGTTTTTTATTTTTGGTATGAGTGTTTATATGGTAACATAAGGATAAACAAACTGTTATTTACGATATAAAAGTTACTAATACTTAAAAATCTAAATTATAATGAGATTGTATTCGATAAAGTTATATATAAAAATAAACACAGTCGGTAAAAATTAAGCTAGTGGTTAATAAGCTTGTTACTTTACATGATATAGTGGTTATTATAATTATTATTCATTATTAGTTGGTTATAATCCATTTCATGCTTAAAAGTTGTAGTTGCAAAAGTACAGGTGGTTATTTATTTGTAATTGTTAAAACAATTTTATCTGTAACAGAGAGATATTGCCTAATAATGTAAAATTATGTTTCCAATGTACAGTATAGGTCGTATATATTCATGATTTGGAAAAGCGCGTCCCCGCGTGGGAAAGCGTCGTATCTATATTTAGTATGAGTCAAGTGTTTTGCAGCATCAAGATAATGTATCCGCTCGAGCTAAGCGTCCCTTAAAGCCAATTTCACATTTTGAAAGAGTATTTTCGCGCTTAAATATAGTTATCTCAAACTGAAAAACATTAATTTATTTATTTGTTAATTAGTTAAAATTTTATTTATTTATTTAAAGAATATTTTGTATAAACCAAATATTTTGCTGTTTGGTGAGTTTCCTTTATAGAAGTAAGGAAAGGAAACAAAAGAAAAATTATGGGATGAGTTTTATTACTCAGGTATAGAAAATAGTCCTTCAAGAGTGTGGCTTAAAGTAATTATTATAATCTTAAATCTATTTTACAAATGTTATATCGTGTAAACTATTCATCCCACGCCTGAACGGTTGCTAGTTAAAGTGTTTTATCGAATGAACAATATCTGGTTAAACGCTAACTTAATTTATATATAAAATACTAAAATATTCAGTCGAACATATAAAGGAAAAATTACATTTGGTAATTTATACTTAAGCTATTATTTAGAATATACCCTAGTAGAAAATTAGTCATATTTTATAACTATTGTGTTAATACAATCTAGAGTATTTTTTCAATAAAAATCGTGATGCAGGAATTTATTATTCAACTAAGAGTTTTACTATTATTCAGATTGGTACACAACTAAGAAATACGAGTAACGTTGTTTAAAATTTCTACTAGAGTAGGTTACTCATTTTATATACGAAAAGTAATGATCCTCGGTAAATTATTTCATACTATATTTTATTACGCTCGTGGTTGTAGTTATGATTAGTTACAAATTTTATTTTATTTAAAAAATAGTATTTGTCCTTTATCACGAAGAAAATAAAGTTTACAGTCCGTTTACTATAAAGCCGAAATATAGCTTAAGGAAAAGAAAGTTAAAAGATTTTAAAACTCGAGATTAAGGCGTGCACCGCGTCATCGTTTTTATGGAGCTTGAGGCAAACCCCTGAGTGGTGCAGGTCACAACCCTTGATGCAGCAGTGTCAGTAGGGTAGTAGCGGGTCAGGGTTATGATCATGATTACTCGTATAAAAATATATGCACAAAAAAAAATTCACAACGTAGACGGTTCCGTCACAGAAGTAAAACTCTTATCTGCTTGAAAAAAGTAGGCGCTGTTATGCGAATGTATAATGTATAGGCCGTCTAACAATAACTCGTAGCGGTTAATTTGAAATGAAGAAATGATTACGTTTATATATCTGTCACAACTTTTGTATAGCGATCATGCGACTGCCACCTAGTGGCAACTATATGTACTAATGTATCAATTTTCGTAATGTGATCTCCGAAAAATTGTAAAACTTGTTTGAAATAATAGAATAAAAGACATATGAAATTTTGAAACTGAATACACGTTGTTTTAATTTAATTTTGAAAATGAATATATCTTGTTTTAATTTTGAATGTTATAACAACTAAAAAAATGATTTATCAGTTTCATATTATACCTACCCTTATCCAATATAAAATCTAGATTTATTTTTTTATAAATTATTTAACAACAAATAATATGATTTGATTGAAATTTCTACACTTCCCTTTTAGAAAATTAACGATATTTTATAGTTAATGTGTTAATTGAATTGAAGCATTTTTATCAAAAATGAATATATGTAACAATAATAAAATTTATATCTAAAAGTATTTACTAGTTTGCTAGTAGTTAAAATATCAATTTTGTCAAATATAAATGCCAAAATTTATACATTAAATTAGTACATAATTAACAGAAAAGAAAACAGAATAGTGTTCTTAGCCATAAAGGTAGCTACAAAATAGGTAGTTTATAGTTAACGTTTTTATCAGAGTTATGCAATCAAAATCTATGTCACCACAAACAAACCAAGACTTTTATCATTAAAACACAATTAACTTCAATTCAAAAGCATATTTTCAAAAATGCATTTCTTTAACACATTACAACCCGCCTCGGAACTGTCAAACTCCTTCTTCCTATGAAATTTCCTTCCCTCACATATCCACATTCTCTAGCCGCGAGCTAACGGAATAATCCTTAACCCACTCTCATAAACATCCTTTCCCAAAAGAAGAAAACGACAACGCCGACGACGTCGTCGTCGTCGAAGACTATGCGCCCCACACACGCGTGTATAGAAGCTCCGCAGCGTAGATTCCCTCGCATCCCGCACCTTTGACGCAAGGCCCGCGGCGGCGGTGGTGGCAGCTCGCGAGACAGACTCCCCGAGGGAATCGCGGCGGCGGAAAGAGAGGATCAAAGATGCGGGAGGGATGCGGTTCGCATTTCTGCCTCCTGAAATTCTCTCCATTTCTCTCTCCCTCTCTCCCCTCTTCCCAGAGTCGGTTTTTCGTCTCCCCGATATATCTCTTTATCTCGGTCTTCTCTCTGACTTCGCGTCGATGGCTGAAAGACGCGAGCGCGCGTGAGATCCTCAATGACGAACCGCATTCCCTCTTCTCTCTCGCTCCCGCGTGGTATGGAAATTGAGGCGCATGAACGATATATTCCTCGCGGGCGCAAACTATTCGAGAGGATGCGGAGGCAGCTCGCTCGCTCGCTCTTGGCTTTTCGTATTTCTCGCTTCTTTGCGCCGTGGATCGCGTGCGCTTCTTTATTTCGTTCTATACGACGAAGAGAGAGAGAGAAGGAGACTTTTTGTCGTCGTTTTCCTTTTCGTTGTTTATTATGCGGGCTCTGGAGAGGTTGAAGGAATTATTGCGCCGCCGGTATATTTTATCTCTCGTATATATATATCGGCGGTAAAACTGAAGCGAGCGGTATTTTAGGAAATAGCGGGGGTGTGTTTGAAAAAGAAGAGGATTATTTTTAAAAGCAAATTTGTGGTAGCGAATTCGTAATTAATTGCTGTTTAATATTTTATCGAATAAATTTTAAAGTAATTTAAACGACGTATACGTGAGTAAAATTTTGTGCAATATTAATGAATAATAACATAAATATAAAATATGCGATTGTGAATAAAATAAGTTACATGTTAATTAAATTTTGCAATGTAATGATTTTATTGAATAAACACGTTCCTGTTAAATTCTCATGCGACAATTAACTTTAAATAAATTATAATTTTTATTACAGCATTATACTGTTTCGATATTACAAACTTAATAAAATAAAAGGTAACATTTATTCTGTAGACCATGTTAATTTAATCCAGAGTTTTTACTGTCGCCCTATTTTCCTCCAACCTTAACCCGCCATTCTTATTCCACTTTTTCCCGCGTACATCCAGCTACTTCAATTTTTCCTTGGGACCGCTTCACCCTTACCCTTTTTCACGTGTCTACAGCTGCTGCAACGGCGATACGACCAGGACTTTTTCCTCCATATACACCCGACGCGAGCTCGCGCGAGCCAATAGTCGAATCCCGATGTCAGTGACCTGGAATTTGCATTCGCCCGGGGAAAACGAGCGAGGCGAAAAGAAGTCTTACTGATTTTCTCGGGGCGACTTCTATTATCGTTGCGCGCGTGCACGTTGAGCGTAATTACATCGGGCGTAATCGAATCTCTGACGTATATGGTTTATTGAAAATACGCCGGACGTTTCGGCTAATGGGATGGGCCGCGCTGTAATGTGAGAATGTGTTGTGAATTTTGATCGGACGGCACGATTACCGCACGTGTATGTAAGCATGGATGTGTACGCGTGCGCGCGTGGGTGACGACGTTTATTTTAAATATTTGTATTTACAAAAGGGATGTGAATCGCGCGACTGATGCCGAAAAATTGAAATGTATTACCCGAAATTGTTCAGCTGTACGTGGATGGTTTTGTTAACGAGGCATTTAATATGATCGAAATTAATTTATAACTGGATCTCGCGATTTATGCGTAAAAATGGAAGATTTAAGGGATCATTGTAAATTCATTGTTGCATTGTACACAGTATTGCGGTCCCGCTTTATTTTAATTTAAAAAGTTTTGAAAAGTATATTTAATAAAGTATATATATAAGAAATAGTAAATAATGCACGAAAATTAAAGCAAGTATCGTACATCAGAATATAAGAAACTGTATGCACGAATCTCTAAATGTAAAATAATGGAAAAATCACTATTTCATAGTGAAAATGGCTCCACTGCCAAAATAGTGTATATGAGGCGTTTCACGTCAGCTCTCCAGGCGCGGCGCGCGAGCGCGAAATCATGCTGTTTTCAGCTTGTGTTTGAAGGGCTAAGATGTATCTAAAAAAAATAATCCCCACACTGAAAAAAATTTGGCACTCCAGCTGACCCGATAAGTACATACGCTATGCCGAAAGTAGGGTCGAATGTTGTACCGCGGTTCGGCACATCTCCTGCCCCGTACTGGCACAGCTCCTGTCCCGTAAAAGCATCGCGCGCCCCGTACTGGCACATCTCCTCTCCCGTTAGGGACAAACGCTGTGCCAAAAGTGGATGGTCTGACACACGCAGCGAAGGGGGCGCTGACGAACTGTGATGGAAACAGACGCCGTGCCAAATTTTTTTCAGTGCAAGTGATTTCGATGTATTTTTTCCTCAGCTTTCCGATGGTGCTATTAGCGCGGCGGCTGGTCGAGCGCCTTGTATTTTTTGAATAATATCTCGAAAAAATCAAAAAACCCCTATGTAGAAAAAGGCTATATCCATGTAAAATTTCCTCCTCTTTCGATCTAGCAGGTCAAAAAAAATATTAAAAATATAGTTTTTGAGATATAACACGTTTTATGTTTTTTTGAGGTTAGAATTGAAAAATTTTGAGAAACTAATAGCACCATCGGAAAGCTGAGGAAAAAATACATCGAAATCACTTGGGGATTATTTTTTTTAGATACATCTTAGCCCTTCAAACACAAACTGAAAACAGCATGATTTCGCGCTCGCGCGCCGCGCCTGGAGAGCTGACGTGAAACGCCTCATATGCACTCCGGAATAGCGGATACACACTATTTTAGTAGCGTAATATTAACTTCTTAAATTAGTGAAATTTTATTATTTTAAAAAGTTAATATACACTACTAAAAAGTGTATATCTACTATTTCAGAGTGCATGTACGCACTATTTCAGCAGTGGAGCAATTTTCACTATGAAATAGTGACATTTCCACTATTTTACATTTAGAGAGTAATGCATTTTATATAATCAAAAGTAAAAAAAAAAATCTCTTCAGAAGATGATAAGAGATACGAAATCGAACATGAACGTTTATACACATAATATTAGATTGCTTATTAATATTGATGGAGCGCCATTGCATCAGTCAACGAAGAAAGGGATTTAGCCTATAGAATGCTCATCGAATCTTTCTGACAGGGTTTATTTGATAGGAATTTTTTTTGGTCCAGGTAAACCCGAAAACGTGAATGAATTCTTAAAACCATTTGTAGATGAAGTGAAAATAGTTGTAAACAATGATTTTGTATTTATAAACGATGTATTTAGTGTGGAAATTGCTGCTTTTATTTGTGATACATCAGCGATGATTTTGAATGTTAAATGACATACTGGTTATCACAGTTGTATTACTTGCAACATCAGTGGCCAATATATCGAAAACAGAGTATGTTTTCCAATCGAACTACATACTGAATTACGCACAAACCAGGATTTTAGAAATAATGTTTATTTGAGATCTCATCAAAATGGTGACACTATTTTGACTGAGATCCCAGATTTAGATATGATCAACCGTTTCCCTAGAGATTATATGCATCTTATTTGTCTGGGGATCACAAGGAAACTCTTAGTGTTATGGAAATATGGACCATTAAATCTTAGATTAAGCTCAGAGCAATTATCAATGATATCAAATTGTTTAGAAACGTTCTTCGATAAAATGTCTACAGATTTTACTAGAAGACCTAGATCTCTTAAGTTTGTCAAGTATTAAAAAGCTACTGAGTGTCGTTAGTTTTTATTATACACTGGTCCAGTAGTTTTGAAAGACATTTTAAATGATGAAATGTATATATGTTTGCATATTTTATATGTTTGCATATTGCAGTTAAATTGGATTGCAGTTAAACGTTGATTTTGCTGAAAATCTATTTAAGGTAGTTCACCCGGTCGAAACAGCAGTTTTAGTTTTTGTATTTTTTAAATAACGTTTTATTAAGTTGATAATCCAAGAGAAAGTACATGTAACAGATATATACTAGAAGGAACATAAGACAATTTTTTTCAGACAAATTCAGGCAATAATCACTATGCTATTGTTACAATTAAAAACAAAAACTTCAATAAGTTTCTCTAATTTTTTTATTTTTTATCCGATCTTAATGAAATAAAGCTTATTTTGTTCGTTAAGAAATTTCAGGGGGAGTATCGGTGGGAAAATTTATGATACGAGTTACCAGTACGGCGCAATATTAATTTGTTTAAGAAAAGCAAGTCAAGTTTTAGAGTGTTTAAGATGAACAAATTGATGTTGCGCCGTACTGGTAACTCGTATCATAAATTTTCCCACCGATACTCCCCCTGAAATTTCTTAACGAACAAAATAAGCTTTATTTCGTTAATATCGAATAAAAAATAAAAAAATTAGAGAAACTTATTGAAGTTTTTATCTTTAATTGTAACAATAGCATAGTGACTATTGTCTGAATTTGTCTGAAAAAAATTGTCTTATGTTCCTTCTAGTATATATTTGTTACATGTACTTACTCTTGGATTATCAACTTAATAAATAGTATATTACATACCTAGGCCAGTAAAATAAGAAATGTCTCAGATCACATGTAATTGTCGGCCGAGGCGAAGCCGAGGTTGACAAACATGTGATCTGAGGCTTTCTTTTTTATTGGCCAAGGTGTGTATACTATTTTTCTGCTCGACGGTGCCGGAAAGCGGCAACTTCGTTTCGCGCAGCGGCCGAGAAGTTGGCGCTTTCCGGCCGGAGGGCAGAAAACATTATTTAAAAAATACGAAAACTAAAACTACTGTTTCGACCGGGTGAACTACCTTAAAAACTTTGTAGAATCATTTACTACTATTTGCGGACCAAAATATGTATCGCACAATGTACATAACTTATTACACGTTGCTTCAGATGTAAGAAAATGGGGAAAGTTAGACAATTTTAGTTCTTTTTCGTTTGAAAGTTTTATTTTTTTTGTAAAAAAACTGCTGCCTAAAAATTATCAGTGTCTCGAACAAATCATTCGAAGATGGTCTGAATTAGACGAGGTATCGAATGATATAATAAGGAAAAAACGGTCTTTAGTAATGTATGAAGACTGTAAAACTATTCATAAAGATGGACCTAGGGTACACAATCTCATCTGAGGATCGCAGTACAAACGTTACAGTTATAAATCACTAACAATATGGATAGATGATAATAGAAATAACTGCGTTATACTGAAAAATAGGATAGCTATTCGTTGTTTAAATCATATACAAAAAGATTCAAAAATATTTGTTGTTGGAAGAAAATTCTTCTTCGAAGCCGATATCTTTACAGAGCCATATTCATCTTCGAATTTGGATTTCTATATAGCCACCGAAACTGATGAAATGGATTCTTGGGAGTGCCATAACACTGAAAGAAAATTATGTGCTTTATCTTATGATGATAAAATTGCGATAATTCCGCTTCTGCATTCAAGTTAGTTAACGTAACTCAACAGTATAAGAATATTATCTTAACATTTTTGCCAATTTTTTAATATCTGTAAAAATATTATTATTTTCAGTATTCTATTGAGTTATTAATGTGTATTTAATTATTAAAAACTTATAATTTTTAATTCAATAAATCATTTTATTTAATGATATTGAATCTTATTTATAAAGGCCCTAGGTTTTACGACTAGATTTCGTCGAGTGAGAGGTGAAAGGAAACAATTCGGGTGAGCTCTAAAAAACCAGACAACTCAGCCGAGCGCTAAGAAACCATAGATAACTCGGTCGAGAGCTAAGAAACCAGATAATTCGGCCCGGCACTAAGAAACCAGACAACTCGGCCAAGGGCTAAGAAACCATACAATTTGGACGAGAACTAAGAAACCAGACAATTCGCGGTCTCCTTTTTCCATTCGCTTTTTAGTTGATAACCAGAATAGTGAGTTAAAAAAACAAGGATTTCAACTACCTACAGTGGTTCTCAATAGTTACAAAAATCACAAAAATAATGATGATCTAGCAAATAAATGATAGTTCAGTATATATTCAATATCTTTTCTTACTCCCCCACCCGAAAGTAAGTACTTTCGGCCCGCATCTCCGAGCCGAAAGTTAACTTTCACACCCTATTTTAGACCAACCGCGCGCTCTGATTGGCTGCCGAAATTTGCCAACCCGCTGCGAGTGAGCCACTCTGTCTCATGCGCACGGGTGACGACAAAAAAGAGTTAGTTGAAATAAAAAGTGGTGTTGTTTGATCGTGGTCATTGTTTTTTTCTCTTGTTTTCTACACGTACTTACGAGTCATATAGAAACAATTAAGTAAACGTGCGGATGGTAGCGTCCAAGGAAAAGATGTTTGTGCGGTGTGAAGGTTAGACACGTATGTACGAAATAGACAGAGGAAAGTGCACGGGTGACGAGAAAAAAAAGTTAGTTGACTTATTTCATTGTACTTATTTCATCACCTTATTTCTTTCTTTTTTTAATGAATGTGTTTCTGATCCCCGCCCCGACCAGCAAAACCTCGGCTTCGCCTCGGTCTTGCAAATGTCGAGCGGGTATCAAACCATCACTGCAACAGCGAAAGTAGCAGACGCCCAAAAAACCAGCTCTCCACGTCGGGCTGAAAGAAAAAGCAGTCGGTAATATCGACCGAGCTACCCAAAGTAGAGTGAGGCACTACTATCGAACGGGCCGAAAGAAAAACTAACACTCAAACACAGCTAGCAGACGACAACGCAATTTTATTAATTATTTAACAATTACAGAACATAATTTCGGCCAGGGAGTAAGAAAAATAGTATACAATACTTGGACCGAAAATTGGATGCCCTGGGCGTGCGTGGTATGACGCCCGAGGCGAAGCCCGAAAATCCAATTTCCGGCCCACGTATCGTAATATACTATTTACATATTTAGTTATTAGTATATTACGATACGTAATATTACATATTAGCTTTATATTTACATATTAGCTTGTCTAATTAATTTATATAAGTACAAATCGCTACTGTACATTTTTCTCCTTTCAGCCTCTCATTTCTCAACTAAAACTTCCTCTAAAACCAAACCCAGAGAAGCCTGAATTCCCCAACCCCTAATTTATTCGCACCTGGGCACGAATAAAAGACTGCACAGAAGCACAGCACCGCGAAAAAAGACAGTCGAATCCTCTCTCTCTCTCTCTCTCTCTCTCTCTCTCTCTCTCTCTCTCTCTCTCTCTCTCTCTCTCTCTCTCTCTCTCTCTCTCTCTCTCTCTGTCTCTCTCTCTCTCTCTCTCTCTCTCTCTCCCTCCCTCTGATGTATATACGAAACGCGCGAGAGAGCGAAGCGCTAGGAAAAAGTGTATAAGCGCCAGCGCAGCGCAGCTGCAGCGAAGGCGGGAGAAAAAGAAGAATAAGAGAAAAGGCGCGCAAACAATTTGGTTAATGCTCTTCCGGCGGCCCATCGGGCCGATAGTGCCATCAGGTAAGTATATGTGTATATATATATATATATATATATATATATATATATATATATATATATATATACGTACACTCAAGCGGCCTGTGGGATTTGCATTTAAAACGGGGGTATTTAGGCGCCGCGCGAAGATCAAGACTATAACCGCGAAGCGCCTATATTGCCCCGCCCTGCCGCCGCCTTCTTCCCTCGGCTTTTTCGTACGAAAGCTGCGCGCGGTAATTCTTTCCTTTTAGCGACGACGAGGTCGATTCCGTTAATTGACCGAGAGATGCTGTGACAGCCGTAAATTACGCCTGTTTTTACTGCTAATCGAGATTAAGAGTGACTTAATTGGCCGTTGAGAGGATCGACCATTTGCAGAGAATGACTTGCCGGTAGTCCCTCGGGAGGGAGTATTGAAATATGTTCAGGGATTGTACTGAGACTGAATATTTTTTTGTAAATTAAAGAAACGACGAAGAAAGTAATTTATCTGGAAATAAAAATTGTTGGCTCAACAAAAATATAAATTTATTAAAGATAAATAGTTTATATTAATGAAAGTAATGGTTTAATCATTGATACCTTCGTATTTTCATTAGTTTATCAAACATTTCATATTAAATCCATTTTTTATTCTTTATTTCAATAAAAGTAAATCAAAAACATTATTTTGAAAGGGACTTTCGCTTATCCCGTTGAATATCGATAACAAATTGTTGTTTTTAAACTTATGAATTCCAATTAAAAGCCATTCCCTAAAACATAATATTTTTTGGCTTAAGTAAATATACACAATTCCACTTACATCAAATCTACTAAAACAAAAGCAAATGTTTATTTAAAATTGCCATGCCCCTCGAAATTATTTGCAACCCACAATTCTATTCATTCTCCCAACTTCATTCGCCAGCCCCTTAACGGCCTTCCTCCTTTAAAACAAAATCCTTTCGCCATAGCTGAGTAATTTCGGCGCGAGTTTAGCTCCGCCGCCGTTCCCCCTTCTCTCATATTTTTTTTCTTTAAAGCCCGACGCGCGCGCTCGCCTATTAAGACGCAGTCGGTAAATTCTCGCTCGAGCGCCAGGTGCCTCAAGTCCGACGTCTTGCTTCGCGAGAAATTTCATTTTTATAATTTTCACGCTGCTCTTATGCAACTCGCGCGCACGCGTCGCTGACCTCCGACTGCGTGAAAAGAGCGACGCCGGAGGGAAGCGAGACAGGGAGAGCGCGATACAATATGAAGCTGAGTAAGCATGAGGCTGAAAGAAGTGAAAGAATGAGGAAGTTAAACAAAAAATTAAGTTTGCTGTGCGTCGGTATCGAGCTGAAAGTGCATTCGAGTTAATGAAGATTAAACGTTTTATTTTGGGATTGTTGGCTGCATTCTTTTAAGTAATTGCAAGAATAAAACGTAAATGCAAGAGTGCTGCTTGATAAACATGACGTTGGATGATTCAAGTTAATTTCGTCCAATATTTTTTCTTGCATAATTTAACATTTAAATAAAATAATTAACGGTTAAAATAATTTGTAGAAAAGCAAAAATCATTCATAAAAGAACTTTAAATTAATTTCATTTGATCGTTAATTAATTTATTTAAAGTGTATTATAATAAAGAATTTCGATCATCGAAAACAGTCACACAATTCGTTAGTATACAATTTATTCACAAGATTACGTTCGTTTTTTTATAATTACTCGAAAAAAGCCAGCTAGAATTAAAAATGATCTCGTATATACAGCTTAAACCGTCGTGTAGCAGCAATAAAAACAATCATTTAAAAACACGAGCGAAAGGCGCGAGAAACAGAGAGAGGGAGAACGAGAACGCAGTATCGCGAGAAAGAAGAAAAGAGTGGTAGAGGAACGAGGGAAGCGGAAGAGAAATGGAGGAAAAATGAAAAGAGGTAGAAAAAAAGACTGTAGAAGCAGGAGGGAGAGAGAGAGAGGCGCGCAAGCGAAGGCAGGGCTAATAAAGCGAGGCAAAAAAATGCGCCTCGGCCCCCCGGAGGGTGAGCTCGCGCGAGAGAGAGGGAGAGAGAGAGCCCCCGGGAGTTTTATTTTTATTGCCCCGGCTAATTTACCGCTTGAAAGTTTCTCCAATTTCCGGCAACGCTTGCGCTCGCGAGACTCCGCTTCACTATTCGCGCTCGCGCGCCGCATGCAATATTTCGCGGGCGCGACTCCTTCCAGAGCTATTCCACTTTCACGTTTTAACGCACCGAGAGGAGGGACTATTCATCGAGAAAATATTTGATTCGACGCGCGAGGAGCCTATTTCACTTGAGATGCACGCGCAATGGAGACTCGAAGGAGAAAAGGGAGTGAGAGAGGGCATAACGTTTAGGCCTTTCAGCGGCTGGATAAAGGACGAACAAAGAAAGAGGTGATGGATTAGACGCTGAAAGGATAGAGGAGGATGTATTAAGAGTTTTCTATGGGGTGAAAAGACGGGGCTGATGAATTTTGTGTTTTTTTCCCGGAGCTCGCTGCTGAATGGATTTTATTATATTCAATGGCGCGCGATGGATAAAAAAAGTGTTTTGGAAAAACATTAGAGCTGAAATAAATATTGGGATTCTATAAAAAAATTTAATTAGACTATTAGGTTTGTAAATAATATAATCATGAATTTGCTTATCGTTATTTAGTTAAAAGTTCAATACTATGAAATTCAATAATTGATTATATATATTTAAGATACTCTTCATTTTCTGTGAAAGTAATAGATGTTTTTGCACAATTAATCTTTATAAAACAAAGTAACATTCTATTTGAAGTTTTTTTTAAACATTAGTTATGAATAATAGAAGAATTTTAGAAGAATTTTAGATAATGATATTATTCTGTGCATGCGTTTCAAGCGTAGCCATCATTCTGGATTAAGTGAAATATAACTAAATTTAGTCAGACTTTACCACTAAAGCAGTATTTTTTAAAATAAATAATTATAAAAGCATCATAAAAGGATGGATATAATTAATTTTTTTAATTTATCATGTTTTTAAATCGCTAATTTACGCTTGAAGATCATACTTATAAAATTTTGAAATATGATGTTTCACGGAAGCAGCGAGCTAAAGAAGACTCAACTTTGCATGAAGAAAGAAGACAAAGTTTTCGGGGTCGTCACACGAAGATTGTCTTGCGGTCCTATCGGCAATTACGCAAATAATTTGTCACTCTGGCAACGCGCCGCAAAAAGTAGATGATAAAGGATAATAAAGGTTCCGAGAAATTAGACCTCGGCGTGTGAGGTCTTTAAGTCATAATTTGACGTTAAACACTCTAAAGTGCAAAGAGAGAGATTTTCCATTGCCAAGAGTTTCTTTTTGCGCCTTTTTTCAGCTACGTTCCCCCACAGCAATACGTAGACGAGGCGAGGATTTTAATTTAACACAAGAATGAAAATTTTTTGCGTGCATCAAATTTCCTGGCTTAATTAAAATTTAAAAGTTAATTAAATTTGTTTAATCTACCCAATACCTCATTACGTTAAATTATCGTTCGAAAGCATGTACTTGGAGCAACATACTTATTTGCATGCTTAAAATTAACTTTTTAATTAATTAAAAAATACAAAATTTAAATTTAACTTTAATTCAACAATTTTTAAATTTTATTTTATGAAGATGTACCAAAGTACATAGTATTTTAACGAAATGATTTATTTACAAACAAACATTTAAATGCAGAATTAATATCTCGCGCTCAAGCAATTATGAAAAGCACATTATGTCATTCTTCTATCGCCCGCATGCATCTCCGCATCTTCCATAAGAAAAAAAGACGAAAAAAGTCCTCTACCCGTCAGCACGTAAGATACGCGCCCTTAATTAAAAAATCCAGCGCAGTCGAAGAAACGACACGAAGAATTTTCGAACTACCTCAGCGAGCGCAATTAAGCGGACCTTCGCCACTTTTTTCCATCTCCGCCACGCGCGGACAGGAACAACTCGCGCGCTGAGGAACTCACACCGAAGACAGCGGGGCGACGGCGTCGTCCTTATTAAATTCCCGGATTATCGAATTAATTCGTTCGACGGAGCGCACTGTCTCCCATTCCTTCTAACGAGCGCTCGCGCGACTCGTTCGCAATTAGGCGGGGACTCGTGCGTCTTTGCCATCGATCCGACGCGCCGAGAGGGGAGGGAGAGTCGATCGGAAAAATTCTTTTTCTTTGGTCGATGGACGACGGTATCGTCCGAGTAATCCTTGCGAATACTTCAAGACCTTCTGTCTAGTGTCTTTCTTTTTTCTTTGAATGAAAGTTTCGTGCCTCTTTGTTTTGTTCTGTGGGTGGGAAAGAAACGGCAGCTTTGGAGCTCGTTTCTCCTAGCAGTCTGATAAACTTGGACTTCATAAGCCTCGTTTCGTTGTTTCTTTGTGGGAACTGAAGGGAAGGTGGAATCGAAGAAAATGCACTTTGCCGTGAGAGAAAAAATCAGACATTGAAAAGTGCCGCAGTCGCGCGGAAGATAAAGTATTTCTTGCTTATTAATACCGAGAGTGATTTCAGGCTCTGTTATGAGATAGACAAGCCTGGGGTGATTGAGCTCCTTAATTTTACCTTGGGATGACAATGAAATGAAATATGAATTATACGAGTCACAGACGATTGTTTCATTCACTGCTAATAATGTTAAGATGCATCAAAGAAATCAGTATCGTTTTCATAATAATATGCGTTATTCTATGATTATACCAGAAAATTGAATTTGTTAATTCCATATTTTGTTAATATCTGCAAGTTTCTTACCAGTATAATATTAAGATGTTTTTGTAAATTTGTATATTGTTATAAAATTATCAGATAGCATATAATATTGTTAACATTTGCTTTGAAGCATAATTGTTCACAATGAAGAGTTTACCTTTTTAGAACGAATAGTTAATATGAATGATTAAAAATTATACACAACGTTTATAAACAAATGATACAATTGGAAAAATGAAGCAGTTTAGGTATCATAAGGTTATTACAATATAGAAAAATAAATATCGAATGATAATTTTTCACAATATTCCATCGAAACTCCATTACACAAAACTGTCTAACAACCAGTGATGGTCACCTAATGATCTATTAAAACTTCTGGATCTCTCACAACTTTGCCGTTATCTATCTGTCGTATCGACGCGATTGTGGCACGCTGCGGGAACACCCGCGCGTCGCTGTTGCGGGGTTATATCTCGCCGTGGTAATCTCCGCAACGTCAACGAACTGACCGCACAATTGACAGCCCACGCCACTGTCGCCCAGCAATATTCGCTCGACTAATAGTTTCACGGAGCTGAAAGACTGAAAGAGGAGAGACTGATGCGCGAAACTCGAGCGGTTTCTTCTACACGAGCGAGGCGTCGAGTCGCGACACTCGAGATTGTTCCTGTAAATATGAAACTAGGCGTAAGTAGGTTTCGCGTCTTTATGAGTTAGCTGGGAGAGAAAGAAAGAGAACGAGAGAAGGAGAAGGGGGCGATAAAAGTTGGGTGAAAGTTTCGGCGCTGCAGGTGCATGAAATTTTACACGTGCTTCGGGATGAATCTTGAAGGAGTGAGGCTGACGCTTGCGCGCGCAACGTGCCGACGACTTTTCCACTATTTTATTTTTGTCTCGACGGCCCTTTTTTGCATTCTTCTCTAACAAAGTTGGATGCCGACGGGGGTAGAAAAAAAGTTACGATTCCGCGCGTTATATGCTGGCGCAGTGTTTTCAGAGGTTTCTTAATGAAGAATGCTAAAGTTTTTATGGTCATAATTTTCGAGCGACAGAAATTATTTACATATTCGTGCGAAAAAGAAGAGAGAATTTTTTTTAATTTATATCACGTATTTTTTTTTTTTTTTTAAATTATTAAACTGTAAAAGAAGTTTACCAGTGCAATATGTTAAAGCCATAATTTTCCTCTTTGCATTCTTTTAAAGAAATATATTTAGTACAATTTCTTCTTATATCCTATTAATTTCGAAATTTTAATTAATTTTACAATAATCCTCTACATATCCTTAGTAAAATCTTCGAGGCAAGTTTCCCGTGTACTCTTAAGAAGCTTTTAGACCCATTAAAGCCTACATTCTGTATTAGCTAATATCCCAAAATATGAACCCCAAAGACAGTAAACTTATTAATAACCATAAAAAGTACATCCCCCAGCGATTTCTCCCCACGAGCCGACCCCAGACATCAGCGCTTCTCGAGAGCTTTAACGCAAAAACTTTCGCGGTCTTTCGCGAAACAGACAAACACCAACGCAACCTGACGGCAGTGGGAGGAAACTGGAAAGTCGGTTTTGCACGCATCTATAAGAGCCCACACACACATACACATACACTTACACACAGAGAAAGCTTTCTCTCTCTCTCGCGCGCGCGCGCATCTGCCGCTGACGATTATAGCATCGTCGGCGCTTTTACGGGAGCCGCGTTTTGCATGCGTTCTCTCCCGCCTCCCCGCGCTGTAGATAGCAGATGACGCTCTTGGGATATACTAAGATGTTAATTTAGCTATTACTTACACCCGGCCGTCGCGCGCTCCACCGCCTCGGGGCTGCTCAAGAAGTTGGATCAACGAGGGTGGAAGTTAGGGGGTTGGGGAGGCGGCGGGTAGTTTCTGAGGGTGGAGAGGAAGATTCCAACGAAGGCCTCGCTCTATATTCGCGCAGTATTGGGTCCCGTGTGTTCTGCGGGGCAAATTCGGCCGGGTATTCTTAAGATTGCGGACGGTTAGCAAGGGGTTCATTAGGGGTTTACACTGTCGTGGCAAAATTGGCTCTGTTTTCGTGATATGAAAGTGGTGGGTTGAATTAAAGTGGCCTCGAATGAAACGTTTTATTTATGTAAACGGAGAGGGAATCTGTAAGGAAGATACACGTTAAATTGCTTACAAATTTAAATAAAGATTAATTTTGTAGTAGTTTGATTACGAAATACAAAAAAAAGGTTGATGTCTTACAATAGAAAAACAAATTTTCGTGAAACATACCAACTTATAAATAACCATTACCTTTATTAATATTTCTTCTTTCATTTGAAAATTCTTTTTATTATTTCAATTTAATTATTCAACCAAGTACGTAGAAATTGCATTTGAATTAGGTGCTTTTATCGGCAATCACGAAGTCGCTCTAAAACCTCCGTAAAAAGAAGCAGGCACGAGAAACTCTTTCGCAACAAAATCACCTTTTCGCAAACTACCCTTAGACCTACAACGCACTTACGACACTTTCCAGAAAGCTCGCCTCACGTCGTACCCGGAATACACCACTTTCATGCCAATGGCATAGCTGGCGGACCGTTCGATCCTGCTACGCAACACACACCCACACACAGGAAGATTCGTGCTCACGAGCGTGATGGCAGTGCAGGTGAGAGAATCTCCCGGAAATGAATCGTCCGCCGTCGCTGCCGCGCGCGTCGCCGGCGGACGAAGGAAGTCGAAAGCCATTCGAGGTGGACCCCCGACGGCCGCTTGGGAGTAATTGGCCTGAAATTGGCGAAAAATCAATCGCCCGAGCCGGCGGCCGGCTCTTCGCGGCGACTGTTATGGGATACGTGCGCGTCGTAAAGTCGGAAATTTAAATCCGGGCCGGGTTCTTAAAGCTGATGTAATACGAAATGTAAATGAGGAAGAAATATTTATGAAGTGATTTTGCTCTTTTTTATTATAGCTAAAAGTTAGTTATTTGTCAGATCTATAATAAAAATTTTTGACATTTTTTAGAAATTCTTTGTTCGAAAACAGTAGTTCCGAAAAAAATATATTTTTGTAGCTTTTTCTCTTTTAAATCTATAAAAAATATTTTTGAAAAATCAACTTTAATAACAGTTTCTACGAATTTTCTTCGATTTTTGAAATATTACGCTGAAGCTACTGCGCTACCGCCGCGTCAAATAAATAAAAAATCTATTTTATATTTTTTATAATAATTTTCAGATAAAACTATTTCTAATTAACTATGAGAGGGCGCGGAGTCCGGATCACGGATTCGGCTGAAACTTTGGGATAGATTTTTGGATGTAGAAATATGACGAAAGCTGCAATATTAGACAACGCTAAAAAAAACTGAAATTCTGGATATTTTTAGCTTTATTTTGAAAATAGACTTGAAAAAGCCTCTTCTTAAAACGGCGCGTATGGAAAAAAAGAAATGTATGAAACCATATACAACCGTACAAAACTGTATAAAACGTATAAAACCGGATCTAAACATTGGTTTTTGGACACCTTTATACATTTTAATACGTTTTGATACGTTTAAATACGGTTTCATACAGTTTCTAACATTTTAATAGAGTTTTCTACGATTTGCAAGGATTTTATACAATTTCATACGGTTTTTTACGTTTTATAGAATTTATAAAACGTAAAAAACGTAAAAATGTAATTACATTTTTATAAACATTAAAACATAATTTATTTATTTATTTTTCTATTTTTTTTTTTTATTTTGTATGAAAATGTATTAAACTGTATAAAAATGAATAAAACCATATAAAAATGTAATAAAATTAAAAAAGCTACGGAAATATACAGAAATAAACATTTTTATACTTTCCTATGTTTTATTACATCGACCTTTTCACAAACTTGACATGGAATAATTTCTGAATTGTAAGAAAATGTCTGAAAATGTAGTAAACTGTATAAAAATATGTAAAAATTTATAAAACCGTATAAAATATGTCCAAAAACCAATAGAAAGGTTCATTTTTATACGTTTTTATACGTTTTTCTACGATTTCATACATTTATTATTTCCATACGGGGGTAATCATTTAACACTGGAAAGTCTAAGTATCATTTTAAAAATAGAAAATAAAGCTAGACAAAATGAGCTTTCATTTGCTTCATTAAGAATTAAAAAATGTTGATTTCCTTCAAAGTTATGAAAGGTTAAAATTGAGCATTGAAAGTGCACCAAAATATGTAGGCAGTCGAACAGTGAATTTTAGGGATTAAACTGTGTATTTTTTATACTCAATTTCTACTATCAGGACCTTTTTCAAAATAAAGCTAAAAATTTCCAGAACTTCAGTTTTTTTTATCGTTAGGGTCTAATATTGCAGCTTTCTTCATATTTCTACATCCAAAAATCTATCCCAAAGTTTCCTCGCCCTCTCCTAATAAGTCGAAATAACAAAGAACAATATTTCCCCAGAAATACATATACACATAAAGAATTTACACGTAATTAATTGGTTACAACCACTTTTTTAAAATGCCCAAATTAAGCATTCCAAACAATCAGAACACTCTCAATGAATAACTCCTATCATCGCGTTGTATAACACCCTCACACAATACTACAAACTCTCGCTTATACTCCTCCAACATATCGCCCGCGTACTTCATCAAGCACTGCGGCACTTCCGGCTCTCTCACTCGCGCGCGCGCGTGCCTCCTTCCGTGACTCCGCGAAATTGATTACAATCGCCGAGCAAACATCCAGCCGAGATCCTGCCCACGATAACTATACTTAGCAAAAGAAAAAAAAACACACTCTCTGGCGAGACCTAAGAACGTGGAACGCGCGCCGCGTTATAGAGAAAAAACAGCTCCCCGTGCGCGCGTAATCGGCTTGCACGCGAAAAGCGAAGCCCCGCGGGTCGCGTGCATAAGTGCGGAACTGCGCTGTCGTTCCTCCTCCTCCCGTGCTACGTTAATGACTTCGGCGAAAGGACGACACAGAGTTCGCTCGTAAAACACATCCCGGAGATTGATCCGTTTAAGCGACGCTGGAGCGCGCGGAGGCATAAACAATATGGCATATACGCGAGACACGGAGGTGTCTGACCGGTTTATTATTAATGAAGTTCCTATGGTTTCTTTGCATGGAGTTATGGGTATAACGACAAAGAGAGGGAAAGAGAGGGCGCCGTGGTGCGTATGCTGATTCACGAGTGTGTTGCGCGCGAGCGAGGTAATGAATATCACGAGGAAGCCTTTTGATTTATATTATATTTTAATGTCGTTACCCTGGTAGAAATTCGTCTATATGAAATGGCCAAGAAGTTAGAAAATAGCTAGTAAAACTGGCTAATTAATCGCTATGATGAAACGATTGTTCGCCTATTTCTTAGATTGACGTAACAACAAAATCTTCAAATTTGATTTGCTTAGTAATGTTATCTTTGATGAAAAAGCATTGAAGTGCACTGGATGGCTTACCAAAATATAAATAAATAACATTTACTAATAAATCATTTGTTGTACTCATTCTATGAATAATCCAGCAAAACTTTTATTTCTCCACCTGATTTTGTCTCTCCTTGTCATAACAGCAAGCCTTCTGCTAGCCATTTCCAGACTAAAGAAACTGATCAGTTTTAATACCTTTAAAATACTCAAGAACAAGCTTGTGCTTGTCTTCGAAAAACTCAATTTTTTTTCAATCTATCAAATTAATGGCCAAATAATAGGAGAAAAAGCGTTTCATCAGGAGCTAGAAACTGGACAAGAGAAATTCCCATTTTATAGCAAGTTTCTAATATAAATGGCCATTTATTAATTATAAAATGTTTTGGATTTCCACCAGGGTAGAGTTATATTAATGTAGGTAATGTTGAATATTTTAGATAATTTGTGGAATTATATTTAACGGTTCTTCAGCCGTAATTTTAAAAAGAACACTATTTTAGACAGTAATAATCGATTATAATACAAAAAGAGTACATTATTATAGGGGGTCTTGTCGCTCGCATTGACTAAAATTTTTTTATTTCAATTGAGGAAGCCTTGAATATGGAAAAATCTCGTTTCCAATTACGCGCGTACTTGTAAATACGTCAAAAGAGAGAACTCTGAGAGGCAATATTAAAAGAAATGCAGAGTCGAGGGAGGGTCGAGAGAAAAATCTCGTTGAACCCATCGGCATTCGCGCTTTTGTCGTAGGTCTTCGATTTGCTTGATGAAGAGAGCGGAGTCTAGACTTCTAAAAAAAAACTGGAAAAAAAGAGTCTCTAACCTTTTAGACGGTCTTCTGATTGAAAAGGAAACTTAGAAGACGGAAAAGGCCGCGGAGGCCAAAGCAGATTGATTTCCGAGAAGGCCTTTACTTCCAAATCGAGTTTGCAGCATTTGTCAAATTTATAAGGATCTTACTGCAGGGATCCTGAAATTTTATATAGAAAATCTGAAAAGAAGTGGCTTTAGTTTCCAAATAGAAACCCCTTTTTTCTAGTGAAATTGTTGAAATAATATTACCAATAAATGACTTCCACGTGAACAATAAAACCCAATTATACGATTGAACAAAAATCTCTAAATGTTATATAGATATATTTGTTCTTTTCTTTCGCACTTATAACTCAGCAAATACAATTATTCAATAAAAACACCCTGCCCACAAATGATTAATACACCTTCGAATTGCCACTCGACGTACATATACCCGTCGACATACATAGTCGCACTTCACAAAGAGTCTCGCGACAAGCCGGGCGAAAACCACAGGCGAAAAATCCGAGAAAAGGCGCGGCGCCGACACAACGAGCGTTTCAAAGCACCCCCGCGCGAAAGTTGTCCATCACGCGCGTAAGAATGCATGTACACGACTAGCGACTATACGCTTGCTTTCAGGCGTTTTCCAGCTTTTCCGCGAATACTTTTGCATTAATCTCGCCCCCTCCCCTTGCAGAGACGTACACGTCCGCTTCTTTTTGCCGAGCGAGCTTCCTTTTTTCGGCTTCTTTCGCGCCGCGGCGCCTTTTTGTCTCGCGTGAGTTACAAATGACACGGTTTTTAAAGCGAACACGCGCTCGTGCAGAGCGGACGCTTAACAAATGTTCGAGGATAGCGCGCGGGCTCAAAGAAGAAACTCGGTTTCTATCAATGCCGGCGACCCCTTTTATGGCGCTTGATTAATGACCTCCTTTTCACGTTATATCGATGCGTAATTACCCGTGGATTTTTCAGCCTCGGACGCGGCTTTTTTTATCCCTTTTTTCAGTTCGGATCTCGAGCTGTTTTTAAAGTTTCGTTTGTCAAAGTTTCGCGGAAACGAGCTGAAAGACGTAGAGCATCGTGAGGTGGTGTTTTTCAAAGTTCCCGAGGAAATTTCGAAATGATGGTTTGTCTTATAAAGTACCGAGCAATTTGGAAGTTTCGAAGTAATTTTAGTTTACGGACTATTTTCATCCTGCTTTCATATTTCAATGATGTATGCTTGTACAAACAGTCGTATATATTTAGAATTCTAATAAATAAAAACAGTCAAAGACACCAAAATAGCTTTCTCTCGCCCGACTCAACAGAACTCCTGAAGTCTTTATTCAGATAATAAAATTTTCAGACCGTCCGAATGTTCTGTTTATCAATTATTAGGCAATAAAAGGCATTAGAGTTGTTACTTACAATTAGAATCATCAATTTGAAATGCTTCATCAAACCTAGTGAAATAAATATTTGGACTTATAAATAAATAAAAACTAATTCATAAATAAATAAGTTTTATTTCCTTGTACATTAAAAATTCGCAATCTTTACTTTACCTTTTTTTGCTGTTATTTCTTTAACTCTACCTTTGAAATAAAATTCACTCCTTTTAAGTCATCAGGGACATAATTTTCCATGCCACTGACCGACCGCTAACATTATTTCCTTAAATTTCACACACACACATACACACACACACACACACACACACACAAACACACACACACACACACACACACACGCACGCACGCACGCACGCACGCACACACACACCGCGACGTTTTGACTTTGATCTTCCAATTCTCCTCATATTGAGGCTATCGCGACGGATTTAAGCGGCCGCTTCTTTGCTCGTACGCTAGCACAGGGCAAAAGGGAGGCCGTTAACGTGAGTGGTGAGCTCTGTGTGTATGGAAATGCAAAGGATAAACGTGAATGGTGATCTCGGTGAAGAGGGCGAAAGATGTTGTGGCAAAAGCGAGGCTAGTTTGGAAGGAAGGATGGAAGTTGGATTTGTCGTTGGACTTATTCTAAATGTGTATTTGAATTAGCCTGAAATTATTTAGAACAATAAGCGATTAATTACTAGCGACTTTGCAGTCTATGTATATGTGTAGTTGGTACATATCTATCGTTTCATGAACCTAATTTTAATGAAGCGTTTGTAATTTATTAGCGTGAAAATAGATGAATGTGTAATTTAACTAATGCGTATGAAAATATCTTTTAGAATATACTATAAGACTAATGGATCCTACATTTAATTGCTTCCGTGATACTTTTATAATTCATTCCTGGAAATATTTTATTATGACGATGTGTAGCTTTCGTATTTCATACAGGTAAAGCTCTATATGTCTATTTATAGGAAATGTGTCGACTAACAAATGCAGTTCTTACTTTTATATTGACAAATAAACATTTCTTGCTTGATGTTACTTTAAGTGAATATTTTCAATGATTTATTTTCTTAGAAATGAAGCGAAAGGAACTTTCCAGCCTTTATTATCTCTTGTTACAATATCAACGAGGAAACGCCAACACATTATCCAAAATATAACAATGGTAAATAAAGAAGATAAGTAACATAATTAATAGTCCATTAAAATTTCCACAGAAAGAAAGTAATTTGAGGTGCGGAAATTAAATAATCAGCTATATTCAAGAAGATGTAAGTAAAACATGTAAAAATAAATCACGAGGAAATCTATAATCCTCTTAAACATACCATTCATATTAAATAATTAATATAAACACTAACAATAATATCAACTTATTCTTGAAAAATTTAACTGCAAATAATTATAAAACTTAAACGTAATTTAAATACCATCCATTATTTATTATTACTGTTGTAGAGAAGATGTGCGACACGATGATCTGACCGAAAAAATGTATTAACTCCTATTTGATTCCGATTTGGCCTACGTTAAAAGGATATGAGCTAGGTCTGATTAAAAAATTCGATTCCCAAATTGGATCAAACATAAACTAATACATTTTTTCGGTCAGGGACGTGTACGCATAGCGAGTATATATGAGTGAGCAACGTGGCTCCGGGAGTCTGTATACGGAGCTGGCAGAGCGACTTGAGCGGACAGCGAGGCAACACATGCCGAGCATGTTATAACAAATGCTATATCCTCAACGAGTGTGCTTTTCTATCTCACCCTTGCCAACCATATCCTTCTGAATCCTCGCACCCACACACGACCCAAACACAACAACTGTATTTTCAAATCTATATTTCCGCCAGGTAAAATAAAGAACAATTGATTTTAAAGCGTTCACAACTTTCTAACTTTTCACCCCTTACCCTTTATACTCTCCCACCCACCCACCCATTAGATCACGTCTACATTCCCGTCGACTAAACCTCTTGCGGATGCCACCCCCTATGCGCGCGCGCACGCATGCAAATGAAAGCTGCAATGCGAAGAAAGCGCTGAAAGGCTTGCACCGCGGAGATTAAACGTCCTTCCGGCCCAGCGTAATGGCCCTACTTAAGTTTTCAGTGGCAAAAGAAGCCGAGGAAGGGGGTAGGAGACGACGGTTGTCGCGTCGCTCTTGAGAACAGTCGAAAAAAGCGTCGGCTGGCAGCGCCTCGTCAAAACATTGTTCGCCCCGGTCCGTTATTGTGCGCAGCTTGATTAAAAAAGCTGTGCTGCACCTGCCTCGCGGAAAACTCGCTTCCAATGTGGTGCGTTTTTAAAGTGTGGTTTCATCGGTATTGCCTTGAGGTGGGGTGAATTTTACAAATAGAGCTATACGTTTCTCTTGAAGCTACAGTTTCGTACTTTTTGAATAACTAGCAAAATCCAAACGCGCTGCGCGCGTACTATTTTGTTTTTTAGGTTATGAATATATTATTTTTCATTATGATTTAATTTTAATCGGCTTAAATGATAGGATAATCAGATCATTTTTCAAAGCATGACAAAATTAATTTTTTTATTCTAATTTGATTTAATTATTTAGTTTTAAATAGTTAAGAACAAAAATTCAATTTCAAAAATTCAAATGTAGCGGAAGTAGCGAATTTTCGCGCCTATTCCTTACAGACCAATCAAAATCATTTTTTAAATGCTTCACAACATCCGGCCATCGTTTTCTTAAGAAAGGAAAATATGAACACATTTTATAGTGATTCTTTGAGGTTTTATGGGATAGAACTAGAGTTAGACACGAAACTCTATGCTAACAAGTAAAATTACACGAAGCTTCTATGGTATTAACGAGCGAATTTTTCTAATTAAACTAATGTAAAAATAAATTTTATTATGTGGAATCATATTAGTATAAGATAATAGTGTGTTTACTATTATCTTATTATCAAAAAATTTGTCTTGTGTATTGTATTATTCGTGTGTATTGTGAACAATAAAAGCCAAAACTTAAAATTAAATTTTTGCGGATTGTGAATAACTGCAATATTTTCTCCAACAACAATTTAAAAGTCAAAATCGAAATAACACTTACATTAAATATTAAGTAACATTAATTATCGAGAATTCCCTATGAACCGTTTACACTAATGAACTAGCGTCTATCGCAGGAACGACAAGTAATCGATACTTATTACGAAAAACAAATAATTGCATCACACTAAATTCATTAAAGGAAAGGAGACCTGAGGGGCAAAGTTCGTTCGCCTGTTCAGTATGGGGGTTCCTTTGAGTCGAAATACTTTATTTATATAGGCGTATAAAGCGGTACTGTAATTAAGGTCGCTTGGCCGGAAAAAGAACAGGCGGACGCAAGACACCACCGGAAATGGAAGGGAGCTACCGGACTCTCTTCCTGTCCTGCTAATTTTTGTTGTCAGCGATATTCAAAGGCACGATAAAATGTTATATTTACAGATTTATTTTAAGCACAGAATTTATTTTTTCATTGCATTTAAAATTATTTTAAAAAGAATCTATACAAGTAAGGTTAATTTTAGAAACATATATTTTTACATGAAATAATTAAATAATTATACTAATATTATTTCTACCGCCACTTTGATGGGAGAACATAACTGCACCTCGGCCGATCACCGAAGTTAAGCAGCGCTGGGCGCGGTTAGTACTAGGACGGGTTGCCACGGAAAACCTATGCAACTTCGGCGATCGTTTAGGTGATTTTTTGCTATTAACAAAGTGTTGGCTACGTGGCTTGAATATATTTTCGGTATTTAAACATGCGAAGTGTGACATAAATGTTGAAAACATATTCGGACAACAGGTGATGATGAAGCGAATGCAGCACACTCGCAGTTTCTCGCCGTGTCTGAGGCACATTGAGATCTGACTAATGGGTCCGCTCTGAAGTTTCGCATCACCAAAATAAACGTATAAATTTCGAAAGCGAGTATGGAAAAAGGTATAGGTCACTTGCTGGGCCAAATAGACTGCAGGTGGATAAACCTAAATACATACATACTATATAATTACAACATAATTTGTTTGCCATATTATTTTATTGGAAACTAAAATGAAAGCTATTAATTTCTGTATGTTATAAATAATAATTTTAATTTTAATTATTAGTTTTGGTAACTATTTTAGTGACTATAATAATTGTTAATTAAAATGAAATTTATCCATTGTTCTATGATATGATGAATAATTAAATTTTTAACAATATTAACTACTAAAATTAATTAAAAGCTTTATAGATTATCAATAATATGGAATCCATATTCAAAACGATATATATTTTGAAAATATGGTAATCGTTTTTCGTAATTCATGGATATAAGCGTAAAATCGCTGCAAATATTGTTTTAAAATTAATAATCTTTTTACGATATTCGGTATATCCATGGATTGAACTATTATGAATCCAATCCATCCAAAATATACTACACTATTCGACTTTGTTATGAACTAAATGAAATTAAGCTACATTAAAGAAATTACTCGAAAATCAAATCCAGCATCGAACCGATAAATTGCCGTATCAAAGCTCCATCTTCTCTATTTATTAGTTAATACCAACAAAATTTCATTGCAGTTCTGATATCATTTTCATGAATAATGCCACGCTACATACGTAAACATAGGTATACATTGTAAAATTTTATTATTAGTTTACTTATTAGAACAACAAAGCTAATGTACTACAAGACATAAGAATAACAATTTTAGGGTTATAAATAATTACAATAAAATAGAATAGATTTAACATAAATACAATATTTCCTCTCTTCCGCATTCCAACATTCATTCTCTTCCTCCTTATCCACCACGTCCTCCATCTCCGATAACTTCGTCGGATCTGACACTTCCATCGAATATTTTATTTGTTCTTTATCCTGCTCCTGCTCATTATTGTTTACTTCCTCACAGACTGTCAACCTAAAGATATTCTGCTGTATTTCCTCATACCCACATCTGATTAGTTCATCATTCTGCTCATACGCCTTTGCGTAGATGCTCATTGCAGGCCTTGTATATCATACATTAAGGTGATGCGATACCCACGTTATTACTCAAAATTAGGTTCCCGTTTTTCTCATTCAATTTTTAATTTTAAGAAAAAAACTCTTTGATACGTAGTTCTTTATTAAACTTAAAACGTGTCAAAGAGTTTTTTTCAAAAAGTTTAAAATTGAAGGACAAAAACGGGAACCCAGAATTGAGTAATAGTGTGGGTATCACATCACCTTAATCATTATTAAGCCTGATGCTCTAAGTTTTTAGCTTTATCCCCTATAACAATCAATATCGGAGCAATATTGGTTCAATGTTGCTTCGACATACTCGTCATATTCACTAATGTTCCCTTAACGTTAGTATACAGATAACGTTAGTATTTAAGTTATTTATTTCACATGGATAAGGCGTAAAATTTGAAGTCCCCATTCTCCCATTGTAAACGATATATCAAAAACAAGGCAAGCCTTGTAATTCGGACTCTTCGTAAAAAGTCATTTGAACTGTTGAATTATACGGCTTATATACTCTCGGCCATCCAGTATAACCACAGAAAGCGCTACCCGTGCGCTGCTTGGCGGATAAGGGCCCGGACACTTAAAAAAGAACAGTGCGCAGACACAAGAAATACCATTGGTTGTATATCTATATATATGAGGAACTGCTCGTTGTTCCTCGATGTTCTTGATATATATAGATATACAACCAATGCTATTTCTTGTGTCTGTGCACTGTTATTTTTTAAGTGTCCTAGCCTTAAATAGCCGAAGCTTGCTTATAGAGAGCCGCCCATCACAAGTTCCCCTTTTGTCACCCCTATGCGACGCGCCGATAACGCTTTCTGTAGATACACTGAATGGCCGAGAGTACATAAGCCGTGTAATTCAACCGTTCAAATGACTTTACGAAGAGTCCGAATTGCAAAGCTTGCCTTGTTTTTGATATTCCGTTTACAATGGGGACTCAAAATTTTACGCCTTATGTATGTGAAATAAATAACTTAAATACTAACGTTACCTGTATACTATAACGTTAAGAACATTAGCGAATATGGCGAATATGTCGAAGCAATATTGAAGCAATATTACTCCAATATTGAGTGTTATAGGGGAATATATTGAATGCTCCTCTCGTGTCGATAAATCTTGTACGAATGTTGCTGCTATACTGCTTAATCGAGGAAATATTGGTGAAACTTAATTATATATTCGTCTAGTATTAATTAATCTTGTACGAATATTGCTGCAATATTTCAATAATAGGTAGCCTACCTGATCAGTTTAGAAAAGGAATGGAAAAATGGTCATCAAGGTTTGCAGGAATATTCCCTAAGAGTTTCTTTCATATTTATTAATGTTGAGGGAATATGACCGAAAATTGCGAAAATGGAAAATGAATATTGAGAGAATATTCCTCAAATATTCAGTGCTATAGGGAATAGGCTTGGACGATACTTGTATTTTTCTCAATCCTCGTCCTGGATATACATAATAAATCTTAAATGATGTTGATGAAAAGAAACAGAGCAAAAGCGTGTTGAAGGTTACGCTTTTGTACGCTCCCGTGTAAAAAAATTTGTCTGGGTGTGATCTGGCAATAGTCTGACGCAAGTCTAGCTCCAGATGTTTAGCACTAGTCTGGCAACGGCCACTTTCCCAAACAAATAATTTTTCATTTGAAAAGTCTGGGAAAATGCCATAGCGTAAGACAATGGTTAAAAATCTGTCTTCACTTTAAGCGATTAAATGGATTGTAGTTTTAACCATTTTCTTACGCTACCTTTGATAGCTTATAATTTCCTGAAAAATCAATATTTTTTATCGAATCAGAGCTCATGCTTTAGCTTTTATTGTCTACTTTTATAATTTTTCTTTCTCGTTTTTACATCTGAAATACTTACAATGGGACATTCAATAGAAGGGACATCATTTTTTAACGAAATAGAGGATATTAGAGATGAGATTGCCCATATCTCAAGAAAAAGGGCCTATAAGATGAAAGTAGGAACACTGGGCTTCATTTTTAGGTACCAGAAATCGACTTTCCAATGCCCGCGAAAATCCGTTTACCGGAGGGTGTGCACTTTCCTTGTTAGTTTATTACTACTGATAATAACATTTTACAATATTCATTCAATGTGCGTCCAAAACCTTTGAAATTCATCGGACCGACCCTGCTCGTAGCGCTAGCCAAAAGGCATCAAAGCCACAACTTTTTATCAACATTGTACCACTATACGCGGCCGGTGACGCGTTCTTTTTCCATCTATACGTGCTTTCATACTCGCGTTCTCGTCTCGACTCGCCAACCCCATATAGCGCGATTATTTAACCAGCTGAGCGTGCGCGCATAGATGTTTGTTCGCCAAAAAATGTGCACAGCCGCACATATATCGCTCTATTTTTCCCTCTCTTCGAGTATTGAAAGAGGCACCGCTAGCAAACAGAGATATCCTCGCGCAGACCAGCGGCTATTTCGACGCGAATATTTCGAGCGAAGTTTGAGCTGCGTGCGCGCGTGACTTGCGTGTGCATGCACGTTCGAAGCCTGCGACGGCATGTGTGAATAGGTGGGAGGCAGGGGTGAGGGTATTCAATTTGCCTTCCGCGAAACCCCGCGGTTGTATGTGTGTGTGTACGTGCGACGTCGAACCCGCCTTCTGGGAAACTCCGGCCGAGCATTTATTAGAGCGAATGAAAACGCTCGACGAATTTCAATTCGCGGGATGTATAATCGGTTCGGAAAGGCGAAGCGGATTTTGTTTTGGTATGGTGCAGTTTGATATTCTTGTTGATGTAACAATTTGACGGGAATATTTCGATTTGGGAGAAGTCATCTCGATATTAGTTAGTGGTAGCGGTATTAGTTTTCTCGTGAAATAGTAATACTGTTTTTAATCGTCCCACAAATGTAACCAATTCAAAATGTTGATTGCCGTTTTTGAATTGAATACACTGTTTTAAGTATTTATGCATGACATACAAACCTTCTCCATACACAATCATGCTATTCTCTAACCGATCCACTGAACGACAAATAAACACCACTGCTTTCCTTCAAATCCACGTCGAAAGCTCCGAAATAACCGAGACCCCGTCGCTGACAGCTGTCCCGAAAGTGTATTGCGCCCGTAGAAACGGTAGCGAAAACAAATATGAAAGCGACAGAGTCGCAAAGCCGAGGTGGCCGCGAAATCGGACCACTTTGGGAATCTCTGCCACCCGCGCCGTTGTCTCTATATACACACGCTCTGCGCTGCCGGTGTGCATAATCGAACGGGATTTTCCAGTGGCTCTACCTCTCGCGCCCCCTTTGCTCTCGCTCCATTATCTGTATGTATATATCTGCTACTGTCGCGGACCGATTGTGGCGCGAACAAAGGCACAATGCGCTTGAAACAGTTCGAAGCGGAGCGCAGCGCGCCCGCCTGATGGGATAAAGGAGGGAGAGAGGCGAGGATCGCACAGGTCGAAAGGAGGCCGCCCGCCCGGTAGCGGATTGGGAAAGAGAGACAGAGGGAAAGCGGGCATGAGCTACGTGCAGATCAAACAAGGTAATTAAGTAATTAATTGGTAGAATTGATTAGGAATTAAAGGGACGAATTGGCTTTGAAGATGAAAAATAAATAGTCACGTGCTTTTTATAGATAAAAAAGTTTCGTTATATTTTATTGTGTAAAATCTGTAGTCATGTTTTTCTCTTTTTGAAAGTTAATTTGGCCCTTAAAGCAGAGGAAAAGGTTTGAACGTTATATAATTCACAGTATTTCATAACTGATGTAATAAAATGGAAGTAGTCTGCGTAAACTTCTTAAAATATTTCTGCTTTTGCTTTCTCACAATGCAAACATTTTTTTTTTAACAGTGTAAAATGTTTTTTGTCCAAAAGTTGTTCTGCACATGCAGATTCTGAAAATGGAAATTTTTTTCGTGGTTGTATTTGCACGCAGTATAAATATTTTTAGAAATAATAAACTAGAAAATATTTACGTTTTCCATTTTTGACATTTTTTTCAGAATATAAAATATTGTTTGATTCATTTAACTCTGTCTTGTTTTACTGCCAGATTTTAATCTTCTATTTTCATTTTTTATACTTTTACATAATTGAACTATCTTACTCTTCCAGCAAACTAAATGTTTATGAAATAATTTTCATTTGCCCACATTTTTATAAAATAGCCATAGACCAAATTAATATATTGTTCGAAAATAATACAATATATAATCAAGATGTAGATGAAAATAATCATGGAAAATATAGTGTGTACAATAAACAGATACTATAGCAATTTTATTTATTTATTTTTTATTAGAATTACTTCATAATTTCATCTTAAATGCCATTGATATTTACTTTTGAAATAGGAAAGACAAAAGATAAAATAATTCTAAACTTTTAATGATCAAAAAAAAAATTTCTTCCATTAAAATTTCTTCCCTTACTTAATTACATGAAACTCTTTCTACATAATTAGAAACTGAATATTTCGCGTTTTTCGAAATGTAGAAACTCAAATTTCTTGTTACCAGAGCGAAAATAAACCGTAGGAATGTCGAATTATTTACATATTACCGCATCGTCATAGAGAGTGAGAGACACTTGAATCGAAGCCGAAAAGAGTGACACGCGTACGTTATCCGAGTGTGCTACAGCCATAGAATCACACGCGAGCATAGAACGTTTGCACGGGGAGGGCTGGTCCCAACAATGCTTTGCGGCAACAATGCGCAAACAAATGATTCGCCTGCTACGCTACGAATGTAATTACTGAGCCGCCACTGCGCCCCTCCTGTCCCTCTCGTCGCTACCTGGCTCCAATTGCTAAATCAACGCATTTCCGCGACGCCGATTGACCCGATTCTCTGGCCCGCGCGCCTGCACTGCTGCAGTCGCTGGCGCTTGGCTTTGTTCCTGCAGCCTGCTTGACAATCAATCGGCTGTGCGCAATGGGAGTCCTGTCGGTCCAATAGACGCCGCTGCGCCGCACAGTCGCACATCTGATCGACGCACGCCGGGCACGCGTTTCATGAAAAGCGTCTTCGACGGATGACTGAGCTTTGTTGTACGCACGCTTCAAAAAATTTAATTAGTAAGATTGGTGTCTCAATACAGAATATTTGTCAGTTGATTGGTAAAGTGATGTTGAATTTCAAAGTGATATAGGAAACGATTTATTAATTGTATATTTTAAGTTAGTGATGGTTTGCCAGGAACGAAAATTTTACCTGTAAGAAATAATAAACAAGGCAGCATAGAGAAAAAAATCACTTGGTTTAACAGCGTCGAGGTTGGCAAACTGCTAACTGTAGAAACTAAACAATTCCTTATTTCAAACGCTAAACTTTTGATACTGCAAGGCCGTAATTAATAAACTACACTCATACAAAAAATTAAAGGGACACTTAATTACTAAACGAAAAACCTCTGTTAATTCATTCATTTCGTGGCTTCTTCAAACTTAATTTGTTAATTCCTTATTTTAAATGGTAATTTCAATAATTGATTTGTTCAATTTTTTTTTTTAGTACGCGATGTTCCTTTACATATTTTATCATAACTACAATTCTTGAATATTTATTTATTTATTAATTTGTTTGGGATTGTAGTATCCGAGCGAGCCGATAGATGGCGAGCGCCAGGCAAGTGCCAATGCGCTACTTAAAACATCATTTCGAGTGTACATATAGAGGCTTGTGGCACACACTCGGCCGAATCGCCAAACACTATTTGCTTTGCCTACAGTTATATGTTACATTGCCTTTACTACATTTTACATACTTTGTTTATGGATAGGGTTGTCAACCGAGAGAAATACTTGGAAAACAATCAAATAAAAATTCTTTGAGTGTTTTCATCTATTGCCAGAGATTTATGATCTTTGGCAAGTAAGTTCGTTGGAGATTTACGACTTCCTAACGAAACCTATCGTGTAACTGATCTCTTTGCCCGTGCCACTCTGCACGGCGGGTGGGGAGACACCACATCAACTCTCATAAACACTCGAGGAACTGCTTAATATCTAAACTTTTCGCTGAAAATGTCATCACTTTCACAGCTTACAGATAGTGAAAAAACTTGTTTCATCGATGACTATGGTTCTGGACCATATAAAAGGTCCATCGGAGAAAGTTTTAAGGTAAGGTAAATATACCCACTTTTATATGTAAAAAGTAAGAAATAATTAGTTTACATTTATGTATTAAAATGTGACTTCTTATTACAGAAAACAAAGGTGTCTAGCCCGCTTAACACAACGACAAACGCAATCTCTGCCTTAGAGCAACTTAAAAGGTCAACCAACCAATGGGATGACCTTTTTGTGCATTTCTCGCAAACTTGATTTCAAAACCTTACGCGAGTGGGAAGAGCAAGTCAGTAAGAAAGCTGACCCCTTCGCTGACTAAGCTTCGCTAATTGACTAAGCTGGGTGAAAGCTGACACTTTTGCCCAGCTTAGTCAATTCATCACTGAACGCATTGATCTGTTGGAAATCATCTCAGTTCTTCATTTAAACAAATCTAAAACTTCAGAAAACTGATCGATTAATGGTCATGCTACTTCTACTGACAAATGTGTCTTATGTGCTGCTAAACACTTTATTATTCATTGCGATGCTCTCAGAGCCAAAATCGTGAGCGAACGAAAAAACTTTGTGAACGAAAACAAACTATGCATCAATTGTAAACATTGAAGCTAATGGCCAATACTACCAGGGTTTGTTAATAAATAACACGAGACTTTTCGGACATTTTTATAAGTCCCTCTTCAGGTTCTAAACACGTACAAAAATATATAAAATTATATAAACTGTTTTAACAATTCACAAACTTACAAATTATACTCGCAACAAATAATTAAACTTACAATGAAACGTGTAGTCAATTAATTCTAATACGGAAAGTGTTCCGTTCGTCAATGCTTACAATTTTGAAAATTCATCCTTTTTATACAATAAAATTGCGCATATGTGTGTGTATATAAGAAAGACGCGTACAAATGGTGGGGATGAGGTAGACAATTTGAGAAGCCACACCGCGGGCATGGTATCAGAATCGCACGTGTTGGTGGAGGGGGGAACCCCAAACCAATGCTATAATGCTATCATCGTCGAGCTTCATACACAGAGGTAGGCGTGATAACTCTACAACTACATGCTCTCCTGGTCTCATTCGCTTACTACCTACGGTGATCATACTCTTGTAGATCCATGAATTGGCAATTTTTTTATTAACGTAGTATATTCATTAGATAAACTATTGATTTCAAATTGTTTATTCATATATTTTTCTTGTGTGTATATGAATACAGCTTCAGAAAAAAGTCTTTTACCTCTATTCATTTCTGTATCAAGAATTTGCACATTAGTGAAATCTATTATATGATTATTGTTTTTTGTATGTAAATATAATGAAGAATTATCATCTTTCATGGTGTATTTTTTGGAATGTTCTTTTAGTCGCATATTTAATCGTCTACCTGTCTGGCCAACGTACAGAGCCTCACAATCTTTGCACTTAATTTTATAAACAACGTTAGCCTTTTCACCGATTTTTGTATTATCCTTACCTAATTTAATAATATTGTTAAGTTTATTCTTAGTACTATAGATAATATTTGTATTATGTTGTTTGAACAGAATGTTCATAGATCTTTCTAATTCTTTCACATATGGGAGCGTGATAAACATTTTTTTGTTCTTCTTATTACATATATTGTTGTTATTGCTTCTCAATTTTTTTAAACATTTTTTTATGTACAATTCTTTGATAAAAGTTATATTTTTGTTGTGGAAACTGTTATGTGATAATTTAAATGCTCGGTCAACTAAACTATAAATAATGGCTATTTTATTGCAGTGGGGGTGTTGTGATAAATAATTTAGATATCTTCCGGAGAAGGTTTTTTTATGGTGCCAATCTGTAATGTTGATCATTAATAATTATTTTGATATCAAGGAAACTAATACAATTGTTTTGTGGTAGTTCCACCGTAAACTGTAGGTTTTGGTCATAGGAATTAAAAATATTTACAGTGTGTTCAATCGTGTCTTTTTGTATACATAAAATAATGTCGTCGACATAACGGAAATAAAACAGAGGTTTCGTATTGAGATTATTTAACGACTGAACCTCCAAATTTTCCATGACAATGTCTGCCAAGATGGGGCTGATGGGATTATCCATAGCTGAGCCAAAGATTTGTTGATAGAATTTCCCATTAAATTGGAAAAAATTGTTATCAGTATGAATTTTATTATATGTAAAAACTCTGTGCAATTCATGTTAATTTTATTATATAACTGAGTCCATCTTTTCTCTATTGGTTTGTAAACTAAATAATCGGGAATGTTTGTGAAAAGGCTTACTACATCGAGGCTAATTAATACAAAGTCGAATGGGATTTGGAGATTTTCTATTTGTTCTCTAAGTTTAAGGCTATTATCCATATGTGAAATTGGTTGTTTCAAATTGTTGGATAAGAATTGAGTAAAGAATTTTGAGATGTTATAAGGCGGTGAGTTAATGGCTGAGATTATCGGTCTTGTGGGAAAGCCATTCTTATGAATTTTTATAAGTCCATATGCTTTTGCAATATTAGACTTTTGTAAGACGGAGTCAAATTTTTTTCCCACACAAGAGAAGTCAATCTTATTTAACCATTTGATTAATTCATTCGTTCTCCTTTCCAAACCAGATAAAGGGTTTATTTTTATTACCTTGTAGTATTTATTATCACGAAAAAGACTTTCGGTTTTTTCTATATAATCGGATTTTTTTATTATAACCGTAGCATTTCCCTTATCTACTGTCGTGATAAATAACTGTGGGTTGCGCTTTATGAACTCTTTGATTTTCTTTAAATCTGTTTTAAACTGTTTATCGAAATGGTTGTCATTTGATAGTTCTTTGTTATAATTTTTGTTAATAAGGTTCAAAAATGTACCTCTTAGTGTTTTGGCTTTTTCTTCCTCACAATTATTATTTGAAAACATCCCAAAATTCTTTATATATTGTAAAGTAAGTGCGTTATCGAAACGGTTATTAAAGTTGAATTTTTCCCCGAGTTTCAAAACATCTATTACATATCTCGGGAGTTCAATGTCCGAGATATTCACACACCACTTTTCTTGTATATTCTTACAAAGTTCAATTACCTGCGGGTTATGATTTTGATATGAGACATTGGTTTTATTCGAATTTACAGTATATCTATCTTTATCAACGTTTCTATTATATTTCTTATAATAGATATCATTTAATTTCTTAGATAATTTTTGCTTAAATGGAGCATTAATAAATTTTAGTTTGGTGTTATAATAATTAACAAAAAAGTTGACAATAGTACATTTCGATACTAGTGCGAGGATTTGATTTTCCCCTCGTGTGACTGTTTGCACCCGAGCGAAGCGAGGGTGAAAAGGTCACACGAGGAGAAAATCAACTTCTCACACAAGTGTCGAACCGTATTTTTTGACACGACGTGCGAGAAGTGAGATTTTTGCACGCATCGTTTAACGCAGCGTGCGAGAAATCGAACTTCTCGCACGGAGTTTCAAAATATCGTTATCCGTGGTGTGTTCCAAAAATTTTATCAATTTTATAATATCTTTTTTTAAACGTGATAAATGTGTGTGTGTGTGTGTGTATATATACACGTTTATCACGTTTAAAAAAAGATATTATAAAATTTATACACACACACACACACACACACACAAACACACACACACACACACACACACACACACACACACACACACGATAATTCAACCTACCATTCGCTACATCTAACCAACTATGCATCAATTTTTTAGGTTTTCACCCGATTAGTAGCTGCCGAACTGAAAGGAGGTGCATCATATGTAAGAAACAGCATGCCATACGCTTCTTCGCAAAGATACAAGTGCTCATGTGTCTGCCATTGAACCAATTCACAATCTCGTCGCTTTCACTGGTTCTTCTTTTGCTACTAACACTATGCTGCAACTAAGTTTAGTAGCTCAAAGCTCCAGCGTAGAACCTGCTCTTCTGGCTACCGTGTTCGTGAAATTCTGCGGTGCTGATGGCAGAATGCATACTGCTCGAGCTATGATAGATCCTGGATCCCAAAGTTCCTTTATATCCGAGGTGTTGTTAAAGAAGCTTCAACAACCATGCTCTGCCACGACAGTACCGTTAAGTGGTATTGGAGGCTATTCCTGTTTGGAATGGAAATATCGTAAAAAATGGAATATATTCAGGTAATAAAATTTTTTTAAACTAATTCTTTGACTTTATTCTTAATATTTAACATAATTTATGTATTTTTTACTCATATAAGTAATAGGACACACTTTTTTGCAGCACAAATAGTAGAAAATGGAAAAAAAATGTGTGAACATGGCACACATTTTTTCACTTTTTTTTTTAATTAGAATGGCTGCAGTTTTTTCTGGGAAGGCATTAGGATCTATAACTCTGCAAAGGTTCGTGATAAGGTATTACCTACACTGAGAAGCAGAAAGCGCTACTACTAACCTTACCCTATGCTAGTACCCGCTCCCCAAAAAGCGTAGTGGCTGCACCGTTTAAACGCGCTGGCTGTACGTTTTCAACTCACGTAACCTTCGCGCGGACACAAACAAAAATAAAAGTACACTGGCCACACCCAAAGGCGTACTGGCTACACTAAAAGGCGCAGCTACTACACTTTTTCCGAGTTAAACTACCATGTCAACATTCTGCGTCCTAGCTATACTCGCGGTGTAGTAGCTGTGCTTTTTGCTTCTCAGTGTACAACCTCTGTGAGTTTGAAGAAAATTGGGGTTCCAGAACCCTGAGCTTTTCCTAGTTAGACACACAAGGACCGTCGACATTGCTCTGTCAAGTTTTACGCACATTAATCTCTACTATATGGAGACACTATAATCACTTTGAATACTAGCAAGGTTGACCAACACCGGCACAGCACTCCACGATGCTTGCAATAAATCAAGATTCAATAATTTTCACTCACTTTGACACACCACTTACATACTTCACTTTGAATGCCAACAAGTTTGATTAACACCAATCAATAAATTTTCACTTTGACACACCACTGGCAATAAATTCTCACTCACCATTTGACGAGCATTTAAACACACTTATATGTTTATATAACACACTTAAACTGCAATCATATCTTTACCACCAACTTACTGAATGCAGGCCAACAAAACACTCCACTACATGTTAAGAAGAAACCTTAAATTCACTTCTCACTTACAAGGAGCGGGTTTCAGCTGCGGGAAACGGATTTTAGCGGGTATTGGAGAGTCGATTTCCGGTACCTAAAAGTTAAGCTCAGTGCTCACATTTCCGTCAAATGGGCCCTTTTTCTTGAGATATGGGCAATTTAATCTCAAATATTGTCTATTTCGTCAAAAAATGATGTCTCTTCTATTGACTGTCATATTGCAAGTATTTAAGATACGAAAACGAGGAAGAAAAATTATGAAAGTAGATAGTAAAAGCTAAAATTTAAGTAATCAAGAAAAAGGGCCCATTTGAGGGAAATGTGAGCACTAGGCTTCATTTTTAGGTACCAGAAATCGACTCTCCAATGCCCGCTAAAATCCGTTTCCCGCAGCTGAAACCCTCTCCTTGTTAGACACACAAGTACCGTCGACACTGACACTGTTAAGTTTCACGCACATTGGTCTCCACTATGTGCAGACACTATAATCACTTTGAATATTGAGAAGCTTGACCAATATCGGCACAACACTCCACGACGCTTGCAATAAATCAAGATTCAATAATTCTCACTCACTTTGACACACCACTGCCTACATACTTCACTTTAAATTCCAACAAGCTTGATCAACACCAATGAATAAATGTTCACTTTGACACACCACTGGGAATCACTTTACATAGATCACTTGAAATATGTTCATCACACTAAGAATTAACAAAAATTATTGAGGTTGAGTAAATCATTTATGGACAATGCAATCGCTTTCATAATCTAGTATATAATAGCTTAGTAATTCTTTCATTAAAAATTATGTCTAATTGGGCCTGATTCTTGGAGTACCTTTCTCGTTTATAGCAGCTAAAATTAGTTAAATTTAGTTTTGCTTTAGACAGAGTGCAATGCTCTCTGCATAAATTCACAGGGAGATGGCACTTGACTAGGCATTGAGAAGAAAACCCTATATAAAATTATGTAACAAAAGACTAAAGTCGCAGATTATTCCGGCGGCCACTTCATAGATTTGAAAAGTTACTTTGTATTTATCAGGGGCGGATTAAGGGGGGGGGGCTAGATGGGGCTATAGCCCCAGGCCCGGCCAGACCTACTTCCCGAAGGGCCCATCGTGAAAAATACATTTTTGTTTTATTTTTTTCCACACTCCACTTGGGAAAAAGCGTGTTTTTTCATTCCCGGCGGGAATAAAAAAATCCATTTGCGCCTGCTAAGTTTAATGATACATCTTAGATTTAAGTTTAGTTTTTAAGTTATACCAGGCCTACGCACAGGGAAACACTTATGTTTCCCTCTGTAGGAGTTACTCTGTATCCTACTCAATGTAGGAAGTTACGATGTAATCTTTATACTGGTTAAATAAATAAAATAAAAAAAATAAAATATATCTATTTTTACTGTTTCTATCCTGCGAATCATATTACAAAATGTACTGAATTAATTGGTGCATAATGAATTTCCATATATTTTACATAAGAAAAATAATTAATATTTTTAAATGTATAACCAATGAAGTAAAATGCAACTAGTTTCATTAAAATTTATTAAACACTGATATATCTAGATATATTTTTATTCTCTACGTTTTTATATAGTGAATATTAACAGTGCCTGCCGCCCAGAATGTCATTTAATGCCTCCAGCATTACGACTTATATTTAAAATAATATCTATTCTGTTGACTATTTAGTCATTTCTTTGTATTTGCTTTATGTAGCAAATTTATTCTAATTATTTGTTTTTTATCCACCAAATATAACGGGAGTATTTAGTCGCTGCCCACGTGGCTAAATCTCCCCGTTATAATAGGTATACTTTTATACATACGGACCGCTCTCGTGCACGCGTGTTCGCAGATGAAGCTTTTCTCTTCCTTATACGGATAAGTATTGTGTTCAAGGTTCAAAAGTATTTTATCATGTGTCCAATCTCTTCACGTAGTTAAGAAGATTAATTTTGCTTTGAAACGTGAAAAGTATCTTAGTGGAGCAGAAAAACGAAAGTTGAAAAAACAAAGAGATGAATCAGTTAAGAAACTTCCTACTGTTACTGCTTATTTTAAATCATCTATCGAACAAAATCAATTAACAGATAAAGACAATCAGCTAAATTCAGAAGAAAATATCGAGAAGGATGATTCTATCGATAAAAATGATGCCATTTATGCACCGAATAGTACAAGGACAGGTATTTTTAACAATATTGAAAATTTTATTTATAGTATTGAGTGTTTTCGCTATGATAGATAGTTTAAAAGTACATCTTTGATATTAATTTCTCAACACTCTTAGGATCGTATACCAACATTCCTACCGACCTAATCCTACATGCAATAGAAAACCGATGGAAATACTTAAATAACAAAATTAATCTCTCCAAAATTGAATTTCCTAAAAAATTCATACAAAAAAACAATAGATCTTATAAAACAATTTTGTACAGGATAACTAGATGCTTTTAATTTTCCAAATTATTTATTAATTCCACTTTCTATTTTGATGAGATTAGCTTCCACACTTTCCTCAAACTCTACCCATCTCTCCCGTTCTTAACAGGCTATCATACCTTCGATGAAGTAGCACCTCCCACCTCTCTCCTCTCTCCCCCTTCCTTTATCAAAGTCAATAGCTCCATAATTCCGTCAGACTTTTGCGATTTTCACCCAGTATTGTTCCGTACGCCAATAAACTACAACATGAGTTGCGGAGCAATAATGAGTGGAAGAGACAGAATCTGGCGTAAGTTTAAAATTTGCACATTAAATAATCTCTCCTATATTTTCATATTATTGTTAACTAAAGTCAGCATCCGTACATTTTTTTCACAGATTGTCCTTGTCCATCCTTTCACAATTTTCTGTATATACTTAAACTAAAACTTCTTGACGAACTTTAAAGTGATGTAACTGACACAAAATGGTATTCTATTATTTATATTTTTTTAAAAATTCTCATGTATAAAAACTTACTACCTGTAAAATTTCATTGTAGCCCTGAAGAGGGGAGTAATACGAAACTCCCGAAACGTCGGCAAAATTAAACGTTACAAAAACTAATTTGGTTCGTAAGCGTCCGATCATTTATTTCCAAATACAAATTCCACGAACGAATATTTTTATATAAATATATATTGCATTTATCCAATCTATAACCCCATACATCCATATAGATGTAGAATGACCGTCTTAAAAGTTTTGGTCATGTCATGAATTTTAATTTTAATCTAAGTTTTGTTATTAACAAATAGTTTAAATATAAAAAGTTTATTTTAAGAAATATACGATACGAGTTTTAAAAACTTTAGACAAATATGTGTTGCTTTTATCAAATCTATAACCCCATACATCTATACAAATGTAGAATGACCGTCTTAAAATGTTTGGTTACGTCATGAATTTTAATTTTAATCTAAGTTTTTGTTATTAAAAAATAGCTTAAATATCAAAATATAAAAGGTTTTCTGTTAAGAAAAGGTAACAATAGTTTATTTTTTAGATTGTACAATATGAGTTCTAAAAAATTTACTAAAAGTGAATAAATAAAATAAAGGCATTCTTTTTTTTTACTTCGATATCTAACCCTTCTTTATTTGCAAATTCTATACATAAAGTTATTATAATATATAAAACAAAAATTTTGTACTGCAGGCAGTCTGGAATTTTAGACGATGTATCAGGTAACAAGTAGTTGTTGATAGCATATGCATAAATTGCATACATATTGACGGAAAATAATTCTTTGTCATTTTCCCCTCTCTCCGCATTACCTCTGTACTAACCTATTCAGATTGTTATAGGTGCAGACGACGCGGAAAGACGCCTAGCCAAGAGGGAGAGAGAGAGACAGAGAGAGAGAGAGAGAGAGAGAGAGAGAGAGAGAGAGAGAGAGAGAGAGAAAGAGAGAGAGAGAGAGAGAGAGAGAGAGAGGAGCACGCGCGATCCGGTAGACTCGAGAGAGAGTCTAAGTTAGTCTCGCTGTGGATAGCGCTCGCTGAGCGATCTCTTACAATGCACTATGGGTACTTACTTTGTACTTTTAATTATGTATATCTTGTTTTGGGCATATCAAATAATCGCATTATTTTATTATTATTATCAAATACAGTAATAATTATCAGTTTGTATCTAAATATTATTCAGTTTGAAATTCAGGGTTGCAAGCGCGGGCATAATTTATGTATATATTACAAGGGCTTTAGTGATTTATGATTTTCGTTATATAATTTGGAAAAAAGCGGCCGCCTTTGCAGTAGTTTATGTTTAAACACCGGTGCATTTTTTTATCGACTCTAACGTTTCATTAGATTTTTATATTACTGCGGTAAATAAATTTTTAATTTTATAAACTAGATGTTTTAATTAAATATAAAATTCAATAATAATTATGATTAAGTATCTAAATAATATTATGTTTTAAATATACCATATCAAGCGCGAGCACATTTTATATACATTGCCGGTATCAATCTCCTTTATGATTTTAGTCTATTCAACTTTAGAAGTGGCCATCATCAGAAATGAAATAAAGAGTTTACCACCGTTTTAGAAAAACTCATATCATGGGTCTTAAAAAAACATCAGGTTTTTTTAGTTGGGCAGCGCCTTAGTTGAAAATTTTGAACTCCTCACGAACGTTAGACGCGCGCTTGTATATCGGCGCCGCGTTCATCTGTTGCCCTACCTCCAACTCCGCCGTGCTCTCAAGCTGGCCTTTTGCCGAACAACGCGCGGATTCCCGTGCAATCTGCCATGAGTAACACAGGTTTTGAAACTTATATCTTGAAACAATACACTCCGTATGCAAAGCTCGATTTTGCACACGCTTAAATAAAAAGCATGCGTTAAATCAAGCTTTGTACACGTCATGTCGAAAAATACTGTTCGATACACGAGCGAGAAGGTGAAACAATGGAAGAAGGTGAAATCACGTTCACGCCCTTGTATCAAAATATACTATTTCCGCACTCCGTGCGCAAAGTGCCACTTTTGGATTTTCTATCCGTGATTTTGAAAAATACCGTTCGATACATGTACGGAAAATAATTCTCCCGCACTAGTATCGAAATATGCTATTACGAAAAACTACAAACACTAAAGATAGAAATTGCCATGAACAACAGTAGTAATATATAAATAAACTGGCCACCTTTCAACGTATAAACATTAATTATTTTCCATTTTGAAAAATCTATTTAACGTAATTCTACGCCAAATCATTGCAATCGTCAGAGCGTAAGTTCGCTATATCGCGTGAATCGGTTACTGAATGCGGTAGTGTTTTGTTGTCTTATTGATATCTTTGGCAACGGTAGCAACAACAACGACGACGGTTCCGGTTAAACCTCTTCAGCGGTGTATGAGCCATTACGTGACGTGGTTGATTATTACCACGGTTACCAATTAAAAATGCAAGCTGCAAGAGCACGTAACGTGCCACCCGTTCCGAGAACCCTGACAGGTTTATCCCAAACTCTTAATCATTATCACCCCATAATACACTTATATAAAGGGTATGCGACTGGCACAGATGCTTCGATAGGCCTTATTTTTATACATGGTGATATGATAGAACCCCTCTCCCGATGTAATCAAGTGTTTTGTATCGGGACATTTAAAGTAAGAATTGCATAATGTGGTATAAAATATTTATATATTTATAATTATTAATGAATTGAATTATAGATAAGGCCTCAACAACCAAGATCTACTCAAGTATTCATAGTACATTTTCAGAAGATCAATTCGGTAGGTTTTCATGTTTTTAAGGCGATGTAAAGCCTAACATCAATCTAAATTAATCATTTAATAAATTAAACTATCAAACATTTGATTGCGCAAATTGAAAATATAATTGTTATGCCCTCGTGCATTATCGATAGTGCGGTTTTTATTTAATTCAATAATTTATAATATTTGTATGGAAAAACGCTAATTTCACGCCCTCCGTACATGTAAATAGTATACTCATAAATTTTGTTCGAAATTCTATTGGTATTTGCACAAAATATACTATTTGAAAAATTATGTCGGTATCATACATGTTAAGGGGGTGTCAAACTCCATTCTGCGATTTGACCGACCCATAGGTCGGTAAGGTAGGAAGTACATACTATTGATGAAATATGACACAAGCGCCATCTCTGGAAAATCGTAATAGATTTTAACATAGATGGCGCTACATATTTCTAAAATATTAAAGATACGCGTTTTTTTATTACAAACAATTGTACGTATTTCGCGTATACGTATTTCTTTTTATAATTAATTATCCGTATTTTGCGTATACGCATTTTTATTGTTAATAATAGTGCATATTTCACATATATACGCATATTTATTACAAATAATTTTGCGCATTTCGCCTATACGCATTTTATAATAAATAATTTGATGTATTTCGCCGATACACATATTTTATTCTAAATAATTATGCGTATTTCGCTTATACGCACTTTTCAGTGTTATCAATTGTGCGCATTTCGCCTATACGCATTTTATAATAAATAATTTGGTGTATTTCGCCTATACACATGTTTTATTATAAATAATTATGCGTATTTCGCTTATACGCACTTTTCAGTGTTATTAATTGTGCGCATTTCGCCTATACGCATTTTATAATAAATAATTTGGTGTATTTCGCCTATACACATGTTTTATTATAAATAATTATGCGTATTTCGCTTATACGCACTTTTCAGTGTTAGTAATCGTGTGCATTTTGCCTACACGCATTTTATAATAAATCATTTTGTGTATTTCGACTATACACATGTTCTATTATAAACAAATGTGCGCATTTCGCCTATACACATTTCTTATAATAATGAGATGCAGATTCATCACTTTATTATATAGTCTCAGTTATTATTGACATTTCAAAATTCAGGACGTCGCCTCGCATGATTGCAAATGCTTTCTTAAAAATTGTAGTGCGCTTCGTACGTTTTTGTGTCCCGGTGAAGGGACAGATCGGATGCGAGGTCTAGGTGTTTAGATGGCCGATGATGGAGTCCGGGTTATGCGCTTCATAGGTTTTTGTACCCAGGTGTTGAGACAGCTCGATTACGAGGTCTAGCTGTTCCAGGTGGCCGGTGATAGAGTGTAAGTGATGCGTTCCGAAGATTTTTGTGTCCAGATGTCGGAACAGATCGTATGCGAGGTCTGAGCGTTCCAGGTGGACGATGATGGAGTTTACGTGATGCGCTCCGTAGGTTTTTGTGTCTAGAGACCAAGACAAATCGAATGCGAGGTCTAGGTGTTTCAGATGGCCGATGATGGAGTCCAGGTAGTGCGCTTCGTAGGTTTTTGAGTCCAGGTGTCGGGACAGCTCGAATGCGAGGTCTAGCTGTTCCAGGCGGCTGATGATACGCTTCGTAGACTTTTGTGTCCAGGTGTTTTGACAGATCGGATGCGAGGTCTAGGTGTTCCAGACGGCCGATGATGGAGTTCGGGTAGTGCGCTCCATAGGTTTTTGTGTCCAGGTGAAGGGACAGGTCGGATGCGAGGTCTAGGTGTTGCAGATGGTCGATGAGTCCGGGTAGTGCGCTCCGTAGGTTTTTGTGTCCAGGTGTCGGGACAGATCGGATGCGAGGTTTAGGCGTTCCAGGTAGCCGATGATGGAGTTTACGTAAAGCGCTCCGTAGGTTTTTGTGTCCAGAGGCCAGGACAAATCGAATGCGAGGTCCAGGTGTTCCAGATGGTCGATGAGTCCGGGTAGTGCGCTCCGTAGGTTTTTGTGTACAGGTGAAGGGACAGGTCGGATGCGAGGTCTAGGTGTTTAGATGGCCGATGATGGAGTCCAATTTAATATTATGATTTTCAAAATATTACCTGCATCTGAAATTTTGTGGCACAGTACTGCACTTTTTTGTACATATTCTGGATATAGTTTACAAAATTTCTACCAAGAGATAGTTTAGATTTGGTTTTTATTTTTTTGGTTGAGGGTTTAATTGTTTATTGAAATTTAAACAAATTTCAATCTATTTAGTTTTTTATGAACAAAAAATGTTCCTCAAATTTTAGGTCGATATTTGCAAAAATAAAAAAGCTATGCAATATTGAAAATTCAATTTTTTGCAATTTTTGGTTAAAATCAAGTTTATTCATTTTTTAATGAAAATCTTGAAACTTTTTGTATAGTACATTGATTGGCAAAAGGTTTGAATTTTTCTGTAGAATGTGCCAGTATTTATTTTATGACCCTTTTTGAAAGTCTCTGATTGGCTGCTTCTTAGTATACCTTCATCAAAGGATATTGAGGCTGCGGCCAAATATTCTTTATTCGACAAATTTTTTTGTATTCTTCTTCGAAAACCCTTCAAAATGCTTTTTTTGATCAATACTGGCCGAGCAAAGGGAAAAAAGTGACAATTTTTTGAAATATCAAGAAAAATCCATAATTTCAATTTTTGATAACATGATTAATGAAACTGAATATTATTCGTACATCTTATGGCATGGACCGTACCACTGAATTTTGTTAGAGCATCAAATAGAACATTAGAAATATCTATTTTCAATAATATTAGGCTTACACAATAAGCAATACCTAATTATGAATTAATAATAAATTAAGCTATAGAGGTTAATTACTATAAAGCTGTCAAAATGAAATCAGGCAACAGACTGATAATTTCATTCATAATTAGGTATCGCTTATTGTGTAAGCCTAATATTATTGAAAATAGATATTTCTAATGTTCTATTTGATGCTCTAACAAAATTCAGTGGTACGGTCCATGCCATAAGATGTATGAATAATATTCAGTTTCATTAATCATGTTATCAAAAATTGAAATTATGGATTTTTCTTGATATTTCAAAAAATTGTAACTTTTTTCCCTATGCTCGGCCAGTATTGATAAAAAAGCATTTTGAAGGGTTTTCGAAGAAGAATACAAAAAAAAATTTGTCGAATAAAGAATATTTGGCCGCAGCCTCAATATCCTTTGATGAAGGTATACTAACAAGCAGCCAATCAGAGACTTTCAAAAAGGGTCATAAAATAAATACTGGCACATTCTACAGAAAAAATTCAAACCTTTTGCCAATCAATGTACTATACAAAAAGTTTCAAGATTTTCGGTTAAAAAATGAATAAACTTGGATTTTAACCAAAAATTGCAAAAAAATTGAATTTTCAATATTGGATAGATTTTTATTTTTGCAAATATCGACCTAAAATTTGAGGAACATTTTTTGTTCATAAAAACTAAAAGAAAACGAGTTTTGAGGGATTTTAAAATTTTGAGCTGCTGACTTCACGTGAAATATCCCATATACCTGAAACAACAGGAGGGTGTAACAAAATTTGAGACCAAGGGTTGAACTTCAAATGAACCTGAGTATGGTATATAAGTTGATCCGCATTTTAAATATACACCTTCCATCATATAAACGCATAACTGCAAATTGAACATTATAACAAAATTTGTATTATTAGAAGTATTGTCATTAATAATTACTTTGCATTATACTTGTCATGCTACTGAATGATTGGCAAAAGTAGAGCTACTATAATTTCATTGAGCTAGGCTCATAAGTTTCTTTAGCTTCTTTTCAAATTTTATGAGTTTTGTTGAAAAAAACGGAAAAGAATTAATTTTATGTCAAGACATCTAGTTTCTTATAAATAGATAACTAAATAAACTCATGGAATTGTAATTCTTTTCTGTTATAATTAAATATGTTCGCCCATACACCTTTCCTTATAACTAATAATTGTGCGTATTTCGTCTATACGCATTTTTGCATTATAAACAACTGTGCGTATTTCGCTTATACATATTTTTGATATTGTAAATAATTGTGCGTATTTCGCTTGTACGAATTTTTTATTATAAATAATTGTGCGTATTTCGCCTATACGCATTTTTGTATGATAAATAATTGTGCGCATTTCGCATATACGCATTATTTATTATGAATAATTGTGCGTATTTCGCCTATACGCATTTTAATATTTACTATTTTTTTTATTACAAACACATGTCAATTTGAACGTAATTACGTTCGAATAAGTATTTATTTATAATCACGATTTTTACTTATAGTATAAAATTACGTGATTAGTAATACTTTAAGTTTTGACATGTCCAACACCTATTAGCCAAAAACTACGGAGCGCACCACCTAAATATCGTCACCGGCTTCCCCGAAGACCTGGACCACGTATTAGATGCGCCCTGATATCCAAACGCAAAAGACTATAAAGCGCACCACCTAGACCTCGTCATCGGCTACCCTGAACACCTGCACTGCGTATTAGATGCGCCCTGATATTTTAATGCAAAAAACCTAGACTCCATCATCGGCTACCACAAAGACCTAAACCACGCATTTGATACGTTCCAACATCTAGAGACAAAAAACTACGGAGCGCACGACCTAGACATCATCATCGGCTACCCCGAACACTTTGACTACGTATTAGATGCGTCCTGGGATCTAAACGCAAAAAACTTCGGAGCGCATCACCTCGACTCCATCATTGACCACCTCAAAGACCTAGACGACGCATTCGATGCTTTCAATTATCGATAAGTAACACTTCCTTATAATAGTTGTCATTTCCGTATTAGCAGGTAGCAACCGTTACCGCTATAGTATTTCTTCCTTACAATTGAAGGTGGAAGCAATGTATACTAAAATCGTGTGACGCTGTTACGTCGGTATATGCCGCTGATCCAACGATCGTATAATTGTGTAACTGTTGTAGTATGAAAAGCAGCATACCGTAAAAGTATGGGTCCCTTACTAAGATTGCTAAAACCACCTTACTTATATAGTAAAGGAACTCCTATACTCCACTAGTAAGCCGTTTTAACTGTAGCAGTAAGAGTTTTCTCTCCGTGTGCACCCGCAGAAAACTGTTACTTTTTGGGGAGATATAATTCGTACCTAAAAATCAGGTGTGCCCTAAATACTGACATTAGTCTAGGCACCAGGGGGGTTTCCGTGGCCGATGGATGTCCACGCCTCCACCAAAGCTTTTCTTACGTATTTTTGTCTGCTGATTCTGAATTTCGAAGGTGGACAGTCGCCAGAATGTTAGTTTTTTGTTATTAACAATTTAATTGTTTAAACTGCGGCCAAATCAATATGATTAATTATAACTGAATCCTAACTGTCTAAAACTGTAGTAAATTGATCTAGAATTATGCACGTTTGCGCTCGAATTCGCGACTTATTGCACTAAATTTGCAATAATTCGGGTTCTAATCAAAATTTTTCAATTCTGAAAAAACGAGCATATTCTAGATCAATTTACTACAGTTTTAGGCAGTTAGGATTCAGTTATAATTAATCATATTGATTTGGCAGCAATTTAAACAATTAAATTGTTAATAACAAAAAACTAACAGTCTGGCGACGTTCCACCTTCGAAATTCAGAATCAGCAGTCAAAAATACGTAAGAAAAGCTTTGGTGGAAGTGTGGACATCCATCGGCCACGGAAACCCCCCTGGCGCCTAGACTACATCTCGAGTCTGTCACGGGAGCGCAGACATTCAAGTATACCTTCGTCGTCCCTTCTCCGTCGTGTCCGCCTAGGTGATGTCCTCGGGAAGTGGTAGTTGCGTTGGCTGCCCTCGAGGAGAGTAGAATGATATGAAGACCTGTTGTCTTCTGCAGGAGCTCTTCGCCTAGAGCAAAACAAAATATATTAATAATGTTTTAGGCAGTGGGGATGAGGAGAGCAGTATCAAACAGCCAGGAACAGAGGAGTAGACAGATGGAAAGTTGGAGACTAGGTTCGGCTGTACTACAAGATAAAGTCCAAATCAAACTATATTTATATACACCTTCGCTCTCACTTCTACGATATATTTGTCTAGCTGATGTCTTCAGGACGTGGTAGTTGTGTTGGCTGCCCTGGAGGAGAGTAGAATTATATGAAGACGTGTTGTCTTCTGCAGGAGCTCTTCGCCTAGGGCAAAACAGAATATATTAATAAAGTGTTAAGCAGTATAGGAATGAGGATAGCAGTATCGACCTGCCAGAAACAGAGGGAGTAGATAGATGGAAAGTTAAGATATCTGTAGAAAATGGAAAGGGTCTTTGGAATGAAAAGTCGAAAAAGTGCATGTGCATTTCCAACTAAGACCTCATCACCCTCGCTTAAAGTTTACCAGAATGTTAACACACAATCCAATACATGTTGAGGCATTGTATATTAAATTTTAGATCTTTTCAATCAGCCAGTGTAGGCGAAATAACTTTTTTTCTTGAACATTTCTTAAAAAGAGCATACAAATTGCAATATCTCCACACTTGCTAATTATTTAGATTTGAAACTTGATAAACAATATCCCTCAGCATGTATTACATAGTGTGTGTAAAGTTTGAAATATTTGTAGAGAATGGAAAGGGATCTTTGAAATGAAAAGTCGAAAAAGCGCGTGTGCATTTCCAATGTAGACCTCCTCACCCTCGCTTAAAGTTTATGAGAATGTTTACACACAATCCAGTACATGCTGAGGCATTGTATATTAGGTTTCAGATCTACTCAATCAGCCAGTTTGGAGGAAATTACTTTTCTTTCTTAAAAATTTCCTGAAAAAGCACAAAAATTGCAATATCTCCAGACTTGCTAATTATGTAGATCTGAAATTTGATAAACCGTCCCTCAGCATGTATGCCATTATGTACGGAAAGTTTAAGATACTTGTAGGGAATGGAACGGGATCTTTGGAACGAATTGTCGAAAAGCCGCATGTGCATTTGCGACAAAAACCTCCTCACACTTTCTCATAGTTTACCAGAATGTTCTCACACAATGCAATGCATGCTGAGGCATTGCATATTGAGTTTCAGATATACTCCATCAGCCAGTTTGGAGGAAATGACTTTTCTTTCTTAAAAATTTTCTGAAAAAGCACAAAAATTGCAATATCTCCAGATTTGCTATTTATGTAGATCTGAAACTTGATAAACTGTCCCTCAGCATATATTGCACGGTGTGTGTAAAGTTTAAGATATGTTGAGAGAATGGAAAGGGATCTTTGGACTGAAAAGTCGAAAAAGCGCAAGTGCATTTCCAACTAAGACCTCCTGACCATTGCTCAAAGCTTACCAGAATGTTAACACGCAATCCAATACATGTTAAGGCATTGTATGTTAAATTTTAGATCTTTTCAATCAGCCAGTGTACAAAATAACTTTTTTTCTTGAACATTTCTTAAAAAGAGTATACAAATTGCAATATCTCCACACTTGCTAATTATTTAGATCTGAAACTTAATAAACAATACCTCAGCATGTGTTACATAGTGTGTGTAAAGTTTGAAATATTTGTAGAGAATGGAAAGGGATCTTTGAAATGAAAAGTCGAAAAAGCGCGTGTGCATTTCCAATGTAGACCTCCTCACCCTCGCTTAAAGTGTGTGAGAATGTTTACACACAATCCAGTACATACTGAGGCATTGTATATTAGGTTTCAGATCTATTCAATCAGCCAGTTTGGAGGAAATTACTTTTCTTTCTTAAAAATTTCCTGAAAAAGCACAAAAATTGCAATATCTCCAGACTTACTAATTATGTAGATCTGAAACTTGATAAACTGTCCCTCAGCATGTATTCCATTATGTATGGAAAGTTTAAGATACTTGTAGGGAATGGAAAGGGATCTTTGGAACGAAATGTCAAAAAGCCGCATGTGCATTTGCGACAAAAACCTCCTCACTCTTTCTCATAGTTTACCAGAATGTTCTCACACAATGCAATGCATGCTGAGGCACTGTATATTAAATTTAGATCTTTTCAATCAGCCAGTGTAGGGGAAATAACTTTTTTACTTGAACATTTCTTAAAAAGAGCATACAAATTGGAATATCTCCTCACTTGCTAATTATTTAGATCTTAAACTTGATAAACAGTCCCTCAGCATGTATTACATAGTGTGTGTAAAGTTTGAAATATTTGTAGAGAATGGAAAGGGATCTTTGAAATGAAAAGTCGAAAAAGCGCGTGTGCATTTCCAAGGTAGACCTCCTCATCCTCGCTTAAAGTTTATGAGAATGTTTACACACAATCCAGTACATGCTGAGGCATTGTATATTAGATTTCAGATCTACTCAATCAGCCAGTTTGGAGGAAATGACTTTTCTTGAAAATATTTTGAAAAATACACAGAAAATGCAGTATCTCCACACTTGCTGATTATTTAGATCTGTAATCTTTGGAATGAAAAGTCGAAAAAGCGCATCAAATCTACTGTTGGCCGTTGTTATTTATACGCCAGATTGCTAGATAGGTATACCTATATATACGTAAAACCTAACCTTCAATTTTCTTTAGCCGAAGAATTGACGCTTGATTAAAGAAAAAAATAGGCAAGGATTGACGCTTGACTAAAGAAATAATAATCCCTTCCATGTCAGACTTTCAAAACAGTGATTTTTACACGTTTCTAAGTGGGTTATAGGTTATTTGTACGACAGATCTGTCGTACAAATAACAACGCCGTAAAATAAATAAATTCTTGAATGACTTACTTTTCTGTCTTACGGCGGGGCCAAGTCCAAGCGGCACGGTCCGTTGGGTGTGCACGCACACGGTGCGGTATGGACGCTACGGTCTGCGAGGTGGGCGGCTGATGCGGCGCTCCAGGCTGCGCCGTCTGCGAGCGGTCCAGGCGGCAGGCACACCGATGACACGTTGATAAGCATCAATGGATAGAGGAGGGCACAGGTGGCGAAGGTGGTGGCGGAGGTGGTGGCGGCAACACGGGACCGCCTCCCGGAGGGCCTAGGCCCAGGCATCGGCGATGGACAGCTCAGCTGTGCTGCAGCCAGTAGCGCATGCGCGTACACACACACGGGCAAGGCCGCGCCGCTGGCCGCTGCCGTCGCTGCCGTCGCCGACTCGCGAATCTCGCGATGCTACATATTACCCATATGGTACAATAATCTATTTTTTTTTTTATAATATTATGCATAATCATGAGTGCATTGCCCTCCGTAATGACATTATGAATCATTCTGCAAAGTTTCACGTCGATATTTTAAGGCATCTGAGAATGGCATTTGAACGAAATTTTCGTTCAAATGCCATTCTTAGACGCTTTTGAATATTGACTTGGCATTTTGCAGAATGATTAATAATGTAATTACGGAGGGCAATGCACTCATTATTTTTCATATATCGTTATATTTTTTTTTTCTATTAAAAACAATATATTTTTTGCTCGGTCGGTAAAAATTGAGTTTGACACCCCCTTAAGGGCATGTTCAACTCAAACGTAGATTCCTACCTTATCAGCACCTGAAATTTATTTTTTAATCATATCTAATAAAAATTTTAGGAAAATGCGTTCTTTCACGCCCTCCGAAATGGAATTAAGTATACCCTATTAAATTTCCAAATGATTCCATTCGGTCAATTTTTGCAAAAACGTTTTTGAAATTAGTAATTAATCAGAAGAAAGCTTCAAACATTTCAAAATCGATTTTGGAAAATCTAATAGATGTAATCGTTTGAAAATTGAATAGGATGTACTTAATGGCATTCAAGAGGGCGTGAAAAAACGCTTTTTTCTGGAAGTTTTGTTTAAATAAGATAAAAAAATAAAATTCAGGTGCGGAAACACTTTTTACACAATTATAGCTTTACGCTAAAAAAAATATGTATAATGTAACAATAACATATAAGAATAATAAAAGTAACATTTACAATATACATAGTAATTCTTTTAATGATTTATAACTAAATAATTGTTACTATCTATTTTCATTTTCATTTTTTTATTAATAAAAAATAACTTCCAGGGATTTCCTGCAATTTTCGTACTTGCGAGTTCAAAGACAACAGACCTTTATGATGCCATATGGGATAAAGTCTTTGAGCTTGTTCCAGCCTTGAAAGAAAATTTGAGAAACCTCAAAATAGCGCTAAAAAGAAATTCCCAAATGCAAGGATACCGGATTGCGTATTTCATTATAAGCAGGTAGTTACTTGTAAAAATGTAATAGAAAATGTATCGAACTTCGCTATTTTTTAACTTCCGCATGCAATTATAAAATATAAAATTATAAAATTTAATCGTACCTTATATAGGGAAGCGTGGGGCATGAGTGACACTAACTTTACGTCACTATTTAAATATTAATTTTTATTTAGATAAGGTAATATCGATGTTAATGAGTTCAAAATGATGTAGTTTTTATTTGTGCAACGTTTCGGTAGCTGATTCGCTACCCTTATCAAGCACTGAAATTTATTAATACAAAATAGATAAAAGGTCACGAATAAACGAAAAAAGTATAACATACAATATCCAAACTGCACGTCGATCTTACCTAAAGATTTCTGTTAAATAATTAACACAGTCATATACAAAATACTACATACATTCTCCGTTCTGCAAAAATAGAGTCAATAATGTGAAATATATAAAACCTTTGCACAGAGATCAGCCTCAAATAAATATAATTGTTACCTGATTTTTGAGGTAAAAACAATCTAAATGTTAACGAAAACATTTCCACCTTCGTAAATCGAATAAATTAGGACGACACAGTAATAAATTAATAAAAATAACACAACAATTTAATAAATTAACACAGAAGAGAAGCAAAGACAGTCAAAGTAAATAAAAGGAACGTAAACAAGTAGCTGTCTGATAAACTATTTAAAATTATGGCAGCAGATATACTGATGTCAATAACTAAGTAATAACAAAGCAATTTACCCAGTACATTGCAGTCATAATCTATAAAACTTATTTGACTATTAATTAAATAAATAATAGAAGAATTTTCTGTTAAAAGTCCTATTTTATTAAAACAAAGGTCAATACTATTATAAAATAATAAAATACATCAAGTCAAACCTTAAAAAAATTTTTTCCTTTTTTACACACACAGAAACTCATTTCAAATCTCACGGTCCACTGCAGGACACTACACCTTTGCACTCGCACTACTACCCAAAATCATGCGCACGCAGATACGCAGTGCCCGAGTGACAATATTACAATCATGCTTATAATATATCTAACAAATCAATAGTAACAATTATATTCATTTTCTATCTGATTTCTCTTATTTTGTATAAAAGTTGTGAATAGTGACTGCTTAAATTTTGTGTATCTTCTTTTATATTTATTGGGTTATCTTGTAATTTTATGTTTACCATTTCTGAGATTATTCTTTTTTTCTAACAGCTTTCAGTATCTAATATTTCTGTGTTATCAAAATCAATTTCGTGTTTACATTTTTTAATATGATTGTTAATTACGAATTTTTTGACATCATCTTTCTTAGTATTTGCAATATGTTCCTTAATTCTTGTGCCAAGCATACGTTTACTTTCTCCTATATAACACGCATTACAATCTTTACAGGAAATCTTGTAAACAATGTTAGTATTTTCATTTTTATCTTGCTTATCTTTTCCTCTTACTATTATTTTGCTAAGATTATTGTTGATTTGTGGTACCGTTTTTATGCCATATTTTCTTAAATTATTAGAGACCTCTTCAAAGGTGTCTGGAATATATGGTAGGTTCAATAATGCTTTCCTTGTATACTCTTTATTGTTATTATTATTATTATTGTTAAATTTGATTCTGTTCAATCTCTTATTCAAATAATATTCAATAAAATTATTTGGGTAATTATTAATGATTAAGAAATCCTTAACCAGACTGATGTTTTTTTCCCAAAACTTTTTGTGTGAAAGTAAAATCGCCCTATCTACTAGATTGTATACCATTGCTCTTTTCTGAGAAATCGGATGATGTGAATTAAAGTTTAAAAATCTGCCCGAGAAAGTTGGTTTATGATACCAATCAGTCATAATTCTATTATTTTCTTTGATCAGACTTACTTCTAAGAAACTTATAGTATTGTTTTTTTCCAACTCATGTGTAAACTTTAAACTATTGTGATACGAATTAAACCCATCCAATACTTGTTTTACTTTACCCTTAGGTAAACACATAATAATGTCGTCAACATATCTGTAATAAAACAATGGTTTAAAATCTAGTTTTTCTAAGCAAGTTTCCTCCAAATCGACCATCACTATATCAGCAAACGAGGGACTAATGGGATTACCCATTGGTGACCCATGAATTTGGCGATAATATTTATCGTCAATATATTGAGAGATACAATTTTTGCGATCCTCGTCGATTAATCTACGGATATCTCAAAGGACAAAGGGTTGGCAATAAATGTTAGATTTGTCGATCCCGATGATGAGCGTGTTCAACGCAAATTTTGGGACATCGTTCGAGTGTTCGAAGAAGGCAAGGAAGCCAAGGCTACATCGCAACGATTATTCGATTGTATTTGTGGGTCATTTCAAAAAGAAAATGTGCCTTCAGACAACATTTTTTCTTGTTGCTTCGATGGCTGTTCAACCATGGTAGGCGGAAAAAATGGCCTGAAAGCGCTCTTGGAAAAGGAAATTCCAGTCATAGTTTGCGTCACATGTCCAGCCGACAGCACACATTTGTGCACAATTCACAGTCTAGATAAAATTCCGAAGGAAATCTTAACCCTTATTTCAGATATACATGCGATGCTGAGGAGCGCTAACTGTCAGCATAACTTTAAGGAGATACAAATAACTATAAGTATAGTGACTTATCAACTTACGAAAATGTGCCCCACTCAATGGTTATCATTGCAATTTTCTCGGTACAATATTCTTGATACAATATTCTTATATCTTTTTTCGATATCTTTTTTTAATCTATGTATAATTACATTTTCTTTTTGAAAAAGTCTATTCAGCGCATTTAACTCAGATAATACATCCCTAATTAACAAAAAAAAGCATTTTGTCTCTGCTAAACTTAGCAATTCAAACACTTGTGTACCAATGACGTCATTATCTCCTGCTAACTTTTCAGCAAAAGTAACTAATGCGTCGTACTCTTCAACGATCCTGTTACATGAAAATTGCAATGATAACCATTGAGTGGGGCACATTTTCGTAAGTTGATAAGTCACTATACTTATAGTTATTTGTATCTCCTTAAAGTTATGCTGACAGTTAGCGCTCCTCAGCATCGCATGTATATCTGAAATAAGGGTTAAGATTTCCTTCGGAATTTTATCTAGACTGTGAGTTGCGCATAAATGTGTGCTGTGGGCTGGACATGTAACGCAAACTATGTCTGGAATTTCCTTTTCCAAGAGCGCTTTCAGGCCATTTTTTCCGCCTACCATGGTTGAACAGCCATCGAAGCAACAAGAAAAAATGTTGTCTGAAGGCACATTTTCTTTTTGAAATGACCCACAAATACAATCGAATAATCGTTGCGATGTAGCCTTGGCTTCCTTGCCTTCTTCGAACACTCGAACGATGTCCCAGAATTTGCGTTGAACACGCCCATCATCGGGATCGACAAATCTAACATTTATTGCCAACCCTTTGTCCTTTGAGATATCCGTAGATTAATCGACGAGGATCGCAAAAATTGTATCTCTCAATATATTGACGATAAATATTATCGCCAAATTCATGGGTCACCAATGGGTAATCCCATTAGTCCCTCGTTTGCTGATATAGTGATGGTCGATTTGGAGGAAACTTGCTTAGAAAAACTAGATTTTAAACCATTGTTTTATTACAGATATGCTGACGACATTATTATGTGTTTACCTAAGGGTAAAGTAAAACAAGTATTGGATGGGTTTAATTCGTATCACAATAGTTTAAAGTTTACACATGAGTTGGAAAAAAACAATACTATAAGTTTCTTAGAAGTAAGTCTGATCAAAGAAAATAATAGAATTATGACTGATTGGTATCATAAACCAACTTTCTCGGCCAGATTTTTAAACTTTAATTCACATCATCCGATTTCTCAGAAAAGAGCAATGGTATACAATCTAGTAGATAGGGCGATTTTACTTTCACACAAAAAGTTTTGGGAAAAAAACTACAGTCTGGTTAAGGATTTCTTAATCATTAATAATTACCCAAATAATTTTATTGAATATTATTTGAATAAGAGATTGAACAGAATCAAATTTAACAATAATAATAATAATAACAATAAAGAGTATACAAGGAAAGCATTATTGAACCTACCATATATTCCAGACACCTTTGAAGAGGTCTCTAATAATTTAAGAAAATATGGCATAAAAACGGTACCACAAATCAACAATAATCTTAGCAAAATAATAGTAAGAGGAAAAGATAAGCAAGATAAAAATGAAAATACTAACATTGTTTACAAGATTTCCTGTAAAGATTGTAATGCGTGTTATATAGGAGAAAGTAAACGTATGCTTGGCACAAGAATTAAGGAACATATTGCAAATACTAAGAAAGATGATGTCAAAAAATTCGTAATTAACAATCATATTAAAAAATGTAAACACGAAATTGATTTTGATAACACAGAAATATTAGATACTGAAAGCTGTTGGAAAAAAAGAATAATCTCAGAAATGGTAAACATAAAATTACAAGATAACCCAATAAATATAAAAGAAGATACACAAAATTTAAGCAGTCACTATTCACAACTTTTATACAAAATAAGAGAAATCAGATAGAAAATGAATATAATTGTTACTATTGATTTGTTAGATATATTATAAGCATGATTGTAATATTGTCACTCGGGCACTGCGTATCTGCGTGCGCATGATTTTGAGAGTAGTGCGAGTGCAAAGGTGTAGTGTCCTGCAGTGGACCGTGAGATTTGAAATGAGTTTCTGTCTGTGTAAAAAAGGAAAAAATTTTTTTAAGGTTTGACTTGATGCATTTTATTATTTTATAATAGTATTGACCTTTGTTTTAATAAAATAGGACTTTTAACAGAAAATTCTTCTATTATTTATTTAATTAATAGTCAAATAAGTTTTATAGATTATGACTGCAATGTACTGGGTAAATTGCTTTGTTATTACTTAGTTATTGACATCAGTATATCTGCTGCCATAATTTTAAATAGTTTATCAGACAGCTACTTGTTTACGTTCCTTTTATTTACTTTGACTGTCTTTGCTTCTCTTCTGTGTTAATTTATTAAATTGTTGTGTTATTTTTATTAATTTATTACTGTGTCGTCCTAATTTATTCGATTTACGAAGGTGGAAATGTTTTCGTTAACATTTAGATTGTTTTTACCTCAAAAATCAGGTAACAATTATATTTATTTGAGGCTGATCTCTGTGCAAAGGTTTTATATATTTCACATTATTGACTCTATTTTTGCAGAACGGAGAATGTATGTAGTATTTTGTATATGACTGTGTTAATTATTTAACAGAAATCTTTAGGTAAGATCGACGTGCAGTTTGGATATTGTATGTTATACTTTTTTCGTTTATTCGTGACCTTGTATCTATTTTGTATTAATAAATTTCAGTGCTTGATAAGGGTAGCGAATCAGCTACCGAAACGTTGCACAAATAAAAACTACATCATTTTGAACTCATTAACATCGATATTACCTTATCTAAATATTTGGAAAATGAGTGATCAACGAAACAAATTTGAATATTAATTTTTATGTTTTTGATATTAAGAAAAAAAGAAATATATAAAGAAACATCGCAAGAAACAGATGCCACTTAGTTAAAAACGTTATGTGAATATATTGATTTTAAAACATAAAAAGTTTATAAGTGTCAAAATGCCCTATTTGCCGCATAGGTGGGGCACGTCCGTCTTGTAGCTGGGGCACGAATATCACGATTAAACATGGGTTAAATTAGAGAGATTATGTTATAAAATTAATACAACTAGCTCTATTTACGCACCATTGGTTTCTTATACACTACTTAATATTTAACTTAAACAAACTAAGAGACTATGGAGTAATTTGTGGTTAAGCAATCAGCTGTTCTACTTCGTGGTAGTCACCCGCACCGTTCTGCTTGACGCTCGTGCCCTGCATCATTATCTTTTTTCAATATCAACTTTATTTATAAAATAATCTTCTTAGAGTAAGAAATAAAAGAAGGAAATTAAAGCTTACGAATCGAACTTTAAAATGCACCCAACTATAAAGATGTTGAGTACTTAATTTTTGCTGAATCCAAGGTGATAAAATTGTGAACGGTCGCCAGTTATAAACTTCAAATTTATATTAATTCTTATAAATTCAATTTTAATTTTTTTTTATAAAAAAATCAGACAGGGAAAAATATACAACAGTACAATTAAAAAAAAATCTAGTCAAAGGATAGATTTATTAAAGTTTTTATTGGGGTGACCGTTTTATTGCTAAGACCTTTGTGCCCCACTCTCCCCTAGTAGTTTATGTATTAGGTGTATGACTTAATTTTTATAGATTTTTTCTTCGAGCTTAAAATTATATTTAAAATAGAAATATTTTCGTGGTCTTTTGTGGTTTTGAAAGAATCAGATGCGAGGTTTCAGAACACCGAACGACAAGTCTACGTGAGTTACATAACCTCTCAGAATAGCAGAGTTTACGATGGCAACTGATAAACAGCACATTCGGCACTGCATTCTATACGAATTCCAACAAGGAAAAAATGCTTCTAAAGCTCGGGAATCAATTTGTAGTGTTCTCGGTACCGACTTTGTGTCTTATGAAACGTGTAATTATTGGTACAAACGTTTTAGAAGTGGTGATTTTGATCTCACTGACCAGCCGCGCTCTGGACAGCCTCGAAAGTTTGAAGATGCGAAATTGCAAGCTCTACTGGATGAAGAGTCAACGCAAACGCAACAAGAGCTTGCAACTCAGCTAGGAATCACCCAGACAGCTATTTCCAAGAGTTTGCACCAAATGGGAAAAATTCAAAAACTTAGAAAGTGGGTCCCACACGTGTTGACCGAACACAACCTAGGTCAACGTATGAACACGTGCCTTTCATTACCTGTCCGTCAACAAAAAAAGGACTTCTTGTGGAAAATTGTGATGGATGATGAAAAGTATATTTTTTACGAGAATCCCAAACGTAAAAAGTCGTGGGTAGATCCCGGGCAACCCAGTACATCGGCGCCGAAACAGAACATCCACTTAAAGAAGGTTCTCCTGTGTATCTGGTGGGATATGAATGGTGTGCTTTATTATGAACTCCTGGAAACTGGTCAGACGGTGACTGCAGAATGCTACAGCTGACGACAATTGAACAATCTGAGCGAAGAACTTGATCAGAAAAGGCCATTTACTGGGCAAGGAAGCAGGCAAGTCATACTGCTGCATGACAACGCTCGACCTTACGTTACTCACGCGACTCAGAAGACCCTCTTGAACTTGGGATTGGAAGTTCTTCCGCACGCGGCATATTCACCAGACTTGGCCCCATTCGACTACCATTTGTTCCGGTCATTGCAGCACGCCTTAGTTGATAAACAGTTCAAAACGCTGGACGATGTGCGTAAATTGGTCGATGACTTTATCGCCTCGAAGCCTGCAAGTTTCTTTCGCGCCGGCATTCGTCTGTTACCTGAGAGATGGCGAAAAAGGTCGTATATCGCCGCGCGGATGAAGAAGGTCGTATCTCGCTGTGCAGATGAAGAAGGTCGTATCTCGCCGCGCGAATAAAGGATTCATGAATGAAGAATTCCTTAATGAAGGAAGGATTCGCGCGGCGAGATTCGTCGTTTTTCATTCGCGCGGCGAAATACAACGTTCTTCATCCGCGCGGCGAGATATGACCTTCTTCATCCGCTCAACTGTCGATATAAAGTTCATTTCACACACTCACGCACGCACGCATGCACGCACATGGGTAATGGTAGTTTTCGGGACAAAATCTAGAACGCACGCACGCGCGCGCGCACGCATAAGGGTAATGGTTGTTTCCAGGACGAAATCTAGAATATAAAAGCAGTTTCCGGGATATTCGTGATTTACGGAGAGAGCCCGGATCATCTGTATATGGATCAGACTTTTCCGGGCTCGGATATTACCTTCCACTCAGAGAGGAAGTTTATTTCTTCAGTCAACTCTCCGAACTCTGGCGAAAGAAACTAACAAGGACATGATCAGGGGTGCGGATCGTGGATTTGGCTAAAACTGCAGGAGGTACTTCTTTATGACAAATAATGAAACACATGTTTCGGGATTTTTGTGAATGGGCCTTTTTTCCGAGCCTCAAGCTATTTTATGTCTAAAATAAACAATTTTCGATAAAAATGGGGTAATGGCTTTTCGAATATTTCATATAAATGGGCTAAAAAGTTTATAAAAGAAGGCAAAGAAAGCTTTAATTTACGCTGCGTTTCATTAAAAAATGTCGATTTTTAAAAAGTTATAGGCTATTAAAAGTAAAGTAAGAAGATAGCTTAAAATACCACCCGTTAAATTCTTGAAAAAAATGAAAAATTTGTAGTGATTTTCTCAGTCTATTTTTAATAGCCTATAACTTTTTTTAAAATCGATATTTTTTAATGAAATATAGCTTAAATTAAAGCTCTTTTACCTTCTTTTATACACTTTTTAGCCCATTTGTATGACCGAAATATTCGAAAAGCTATTACTCATTTTTATCGAAAAATGTTTATTTTAGACATAAAATAGCTTGAGGCTCGGAAAAAAGGCTCATTCACAAAAACCCCGAAGCACGTGTCTCATTATTTGTCAAAAATAAGTACCTCCTACAGTTTTAGCCAAATTCAGGACCCGCACCCTTGATCATCTCCTTGTAAGTGGCTGGAAACTACCTACAGACACCACGCGCGCGTGCATATATATATATATATATATATATATATATCTCAAATGATATTTTTTTCGATAAGGCTCTAGCAAAGAGGTGGGAAAGAGGAAGTATCCCCATGGAATACGAGTACATATTAGAAAATGCGTACGCGGTGGCGTACTTACCAGCTGAAAAAATTCAAGAGGGATTCAATTATATAACTGGCCTTGTTGACAATTTGACTCAACATATAGCAATATCCTTACTAGAAAATCGAATGAATCAGTGTAATACTTAATATAGAATAATTCAGATTTAATTTAATCAATTTTTTTAGTGTTTTATTTTTTTATAATATTTGAATTTATGCACAAATTTTTGTGTACTTTATACATAATTTGACGAAAGATATCGTTTGTAATGTGACAGAATAATGTTATATACATGGATAATAGCCCAATACTTGGTCCAGTTTATACCAACCCTCGGTCGTGTTTCGTTAAGATGCGAAATTGTGCGCGACGATATTTTCTTAATTTTATTTAAAATTGTCTTTTTAGATTTGCTTCTTTGTCTATACCTCTTTGTCTTTTACTCTTTGGGTCTACTTCTTCGTGTATTTGTCTTCTTTTACAGCATCTCAGATGTATGACGTATCTTTCTATATTATCTTTCTTTACGCTAATTGAAATCTATACCATGGAATAAATTTATTAGCATATATATTATAGAATTATATTTCGCCGATTGACCGCTCGAACCTGCGCACGCCCGTTCAAATGGCAACCGAACGAGAGCAGTTGTACTCATTCCAAAAGTACTAAAAACATATAATTTTATTAAACCAAACATTAAATTGTTTGGATTTTACAATGAACAGTCTACTAATTACGGAAAAACCTCAACACCAACGCCGCAAGCGAATATTGAAATCCAAACTCCGAAGAGAGGGACTGATAAAATGATCTCGCATGAGCATCCGAGTATCGAAGCGGTAGCGGCGCGGGCTAGAACTCACGCGGCTTCTGACGTGTAATCCTTTGCTTAGGGTTCAAATCCTGATCAAGTTTTTTTTTCTTATACTAAAGTGTACTTATCTTGAAAAATGTTTTATTTCATTTTTTTTCGTTTTTTTTTTGTTTTTTGTTATTTTCAAGTTAAATGAATTGTGTGAGAAGTTGAATTTATTCTCTTGCGAGGTTTGTTTTAAATTCACACAAACTATATTAGTTAATATTGTTACGAGTGGTAGCTTCCAGAGAGAAAGCGCGTGCGGCCATGAACTCATACAGACTCTCGAAGAACGAAGACACGTAGCCCAACACAAACTCCCGGTCAGCAATATGCCGAATGTTGATAGAGGACGTCGAATGTCGAAGGTGCATGACATCAACCAATGCCAGTCAGCAGAACAGCGAATCCGCGAGGCACTGAATCACCGGCACGAGATCTGGACGTCGAATTAGGGGGAAGAAACGAACAGCCGATGAGCAATGATCCTCCACTTACGATCCCCAAGACAGAGATATAAAAACCAAGGGAAGCGCATCCAGAGGAACAGAAAGAAAGAGAACGAAAGTGGGGTCAGAGAGAGGACGGAAGCGAGGTACGAGGGACGAGGACGAGCGGATAACGAATTTACGAGGACGTCGATCGGTTGCATCGCGAACGCGTGTTAGGATTATCTCTCTCGCGCCTATAAGTATTTTAATAAATAACCCAAGTATAATAACTCGAGGAAAGACGTGCACCGGCATCGGTAGCTCAGTGGTCAGAGCACTCGTCGCGAAAACGAAAGGTCCGGGGTTCGATTCCCCGCCTCCTCACGTTGTGCATACTATGCACACGTAACAATATAAAGTTAATCTATATTTTCCTAAATATATAGTATTAATATAATAATATAATTATAGTAACTTATACAGAAGGCAGATGTAATGACTGAAAAAAGATTGATTTTTTATATTTTCAGATATTTATTGAATTATCGCTAGTAACAAATTATTATGGAAAGTTATAATCGTAATATTTCTTAGAGAACTATAACTTTTAAAGTAATAATTTCAGTGTAGATAATTATTTATGCAATGATGAAAGAGGTAAATGTCAGTATTTATACTTATAAATGTGTCGTCATTTAGAAAAAAGATGAAATTTTCCTTCATTTTTAGATTTAAAAACAGCGCCAAAAAAGTATAACATTCAATCGGGCTTGTAAATAATTTTTTTCACATTCAGAAAGACTTAAAGAACAAGAAAAACTTTGTCCTGTAGATGTGCCTTAAAAATTAAATCATATTTTCAAGTTTCGTCGTTTAGAAAAAAAGGTGAAATTTCCATCAATTCTTTTCAATCCAAAATTGACTTAAAAGTTGCGCCAAAAAAGGATGCCATTCAATAGAGCGTGCACCTATTTTTTTTCACATTCAGAAAAGCTTAAAGAACAAGAAAAACCTTGTCCGATGAGGGTGCCTTCAAAAAAATTTGTTATTTTTTTCGAGACATAAGAGTGAAATAATTTTTGGAATAGCTCATATAACACGTCTACTTAATCCCGGTGCCCCGCTTGGGAAGCAGTGGAAGCGCGATACGGTGGCCCTCCCCGCGTAGCGGCCGGCACAGAACTACATTCACGCCGGTGCAGCGCTTTCAGCGCGGCGAAAGTTAAACTTGTATATATTATAGTGGAGTTGCCGATGACTAAGACGAAGCGCTACTAAATGAGTGAGATAGAGGAGAGGTTTATCGCAAATTTCTCCGAATGAAAGGCTCGGATAAAAAATTTATATCAAATCGAACCGAATTTATATCAAATCGAACCGAAAGGGTATGCCTATGCCGATGATTTTTTATTTTGAGATATGTTATTCTCTTCTTAAAATGATTTGAAACATATTTTTTTTATTTTTCTATTGCACTAAAATTACATTAATTATGCACTTTTAAAATTTCTTTGGAATTCTGACTTTGAAGTTTATTTTAAACTGCTGCTGTTCCACGAATTTTTTAAAGCTTGTCAATAATCAATGCATTATATTACTCAGTTTTAAGCCCTCTTTCACCTCTTACAAGATATTTTAAAAATAATTCAGTTTTTCCAGTTCGCATATGCACTCTTTAATAAATAATTAAAGGTACCTATATGAGGAATTTTACAAAAAAATCCACACTTGTTGGATTTAAACGGTTTAAAAAGTGAAGAAAAATGACAATACATACCTCTGCAACAACTTGTTTTTCTCGTTTTACGAGTCACAATATACTAAAACCTTTCTGAAGCAACGAAATCGGGCTTTTGACACTGGCAGTCACTATTGACTAGTCAATACTAAGCTTCGACAGGTACAAACAAGTTTTGTAAACCATGAAAATTAAACTAAAATAAAATAGCTTTAATTAAAGCTAAGGCTCGTTGAAAACGAAAGCTCATGTGCAAAGTTATGAAAATTGAAAATGTCGAAAAATCATAACAAATCACAAATTTACATAATTTTTAAGGCTTTGATCATATTTCATAAAGCATCCTTATTCTAGTAAGGGAAATTTTTTGTAGAATTCTCATATACTTAATGCACTCTTCGATAAATAATCTTTTTAAAGCAATATTATTAACCTATAGAGTCGGGCAATTCACTTGGCAAGGATTTTCCTCTCGTCCGAAGAAATCTCTCTTGACCTGTACATTTCTGAATGCAGCAGCTCCGCGGCACGTCTCTCTCTCTCTCTCTCTCTCTCTCTCTCTCTCTCTCTCTCTCTCTCTCTCTCTCTCTCTCTCTCTCTCTTTCACAAAGACCTGGTCATTCTCAATAAAAACGAGGAGAAAAAAGCGTCTTAGCCAAGAGCACAGAGCTCGCATAGCTCTTGCTCGGAAGTGGTTAACGGCTGTCTCTCCGGCAATTACACGCGACTATACACTGGCGAGCCTTTCTTTATTGGTTCATTTGCTCGTCTCTCCTCTCTCTTTCTCTCTCTCTCTCTCTTGTCCCCCCCCCCTACCCAACAGCTGACCACGGATCCGACTCCTAATTGAAGTGTCGTTATACAGTGCACCCGCGTAACTGTTATCCCTGATAACGAAGCCCAGACTACAAAGCCGAATATGCCGGTCTCCGCTTCATTAAAAAGACCGTCACGCGCGGCGCTAAATATTTTAATGCACGGCAGCGCCGAGTTTGTTGTGCACTTTTGAGTGCACGAAAACGCTCGTGATTATGGATAGCTGTGTGCCCAGCATCATCACCACCGTCGTCGACGCGATTCTCGGCTTTGCCGCGCTTGAAATATATTTTCCGAGTGCACAGTAGCTAAAGTTCTGTGGATAGTGGCGGCGGGTATTATAAATTTCTTTGATATACGACCCGGTACGTACGTACAATGAACGTACGTACGGGTTTTATAACGTATAATAATCATTAGAACATAAATATTAGCATATATCTGAGTTACAATCGATGTAAGGTTGCGAATAATGCATTAACTTATTATTATTCAACAGAATTTCGTAACATTTATGTATTTAGTTATACTATATTCATTATAGACACTTTAATTTTTACGATGTTATTATTCTAACCTGCTCGAAAAGCTACAACTTTTTCTGGGTAAGTATATGTTTTTTTTATATGGAAATATAAACTAAAAGATATTTTTAAATGCAATAAAAACGTTGTGAAAGTGTAATACGTCTAAAAGCATATATAAAAAAAAAATTTTTAAATATAGAAATAAAGGAGTAAAAGTTCTACTTTTAGTGATGAAATCAGCTGAAAGCTCTTTCAAAATTCCCTAAGTTTTCCAAGAGATGTACAATATTCGATAATAATTCAATTTATTGAAACAAATTTATTGATATTTCCAAAGCGTTTTCTTCTTAAATATAAAGAACATTTTTATAAATTCATATCCAAATAAATTTTGCACTCTGCCTATTGTTAAGAAGAAATTTTACGGATAATAAGTTTTTTTTTACCTTTTCCACAAAAGGTTATTCAACTCCGAGTCATTCTTCCGAAAAATCTCATTTTTTTCTGCAAAAAAACTTCCAGCGTACCCCGGAAACTTACACTCGAGGAGGGTACGAATGCACAATGACGTCTGACGTCGTGAAAATCCTAGTCATTTCAGAAGAGCCGCCGCAAGCGCGAGCAGCTTTTGTAACTTCAGTGCGAGCGTTTCTCTCAAAGACATTTAATACCATTTTCGTTTCGAGCCAAGCGAGCGCGACGATTCTATTTTCCAGCGTTCTATTTCTTAGAATAGAGAAGATTTTTCGTTCATCGTTTGGAATCGATTTTTCCTCTCGGCGGTTGTCTGGAATCGCGTGTGCGACGACTGAAATTGCGGCTTGTGCGGTCGATTCTTCCTATTCGACTTTCTACTGAGCTTTTTGTTATGAAATAGACAGTTGTTTAATATTTAATTAAGGTCGAAATCAGAGTAAAATGTCTGACAGTTCTTAAATTACTATTGATATAATTTTTATAAATTAACACTTTATAAAAGCTTTTACATTATTTATTTTCAATTATAGATATTGAAAAGTTAAGCGCCGAATTCAATAATCTTAGAAATATGAATTCAAAGCAGTTGGTAAAAATTGGAAAAGGACGAAACCATGTACAAAACAGGGCTTTGCCATTGCGCTGGGGTTCAAGTTTTTTTCGTTTACTCCCATATGACACAAAAGAGACTTCAAAACGAGTCCGCAACTTTAAAGCTATGCGATTCAGTTTCTGGACAGCGAGCAATGAAAGAAAGAAGAGCAAGAGAAGAGATTTTTGCTTTATCTTTCTTTTGGTGTGTTACCTCCTATTTCTAGATTTGCCTTTGTCATCTTTAAAAAGCTGTTTGATTCATGGATATCCAAAATGATAGTGAATACGCTGTTAAAATCTCATAATTATCTGAAGTGAGTAAAATATATATAAATCAAAAAGGAGCGAAGTAAAATTAGGAAATCGCAGGACCAAAGGTAATTAAATGAATAAAAACAGAAAGACTTTATATCTGAAAATATAACATTAGTAATACGTGTTACGAAATAAATATTATAAAATGTGTTAGTAAAAACAACAACAAATCAGATCATTGACATAAAATAAATGTTCTAGATTATCGCGCAGAAATAAATGAATAGACGATATTAAAAATGAACTTTTCACGTTTACTTAAAAATAAATAACTTGTAATAGTAAAAGTCGTATGACAATCTGAATAGATTGATAGATGGCGAAGAGAAGTGTGAACAAAAAAGAAAGTACAAGATATTTGTTTTTTTCACAACACGTATACAGGCAATGAAGCTTACAAACTTGAAAACTACAGGCGCCTCTAGAGATTCAAGTCCGCAAGATATCCTCGCTCTGTGCTCCCCTTCGCTTTCAGTAGCAGTTATCGACGGGGAAAGAATTACGCCTACGCGCGATCGACAGTGGCCGGCGCGATCTGATCTATAACGCTTCATAGCAGTAACTTACCGATGCTCCGAGTCGCCAACCCCATAATGCACACTCTAGCTCAAACTCTTTCTCACTCTCACATGTACACATTCATTCACAGATCAATTAGGGAAATGTACACATTACAGCATGACTTTAGAGGTACAATAATTTTTGTTTCCGATACAACAAATTTTAATTTATTAGAAACTCTCCTAAATGAAAGTATTTCTAACATTTTAAGTTTAAAGCATTTTCTCACTGTGAGTAGAACTAAAACTAAATCTACATGAACTTTTGTTGGTATGGATACTTATAGAGAATTTAGTCATATATTATAAACTCTTACCAGATATATTATATGTATATTATCTTATCCACTTTATTATGTATCAAAATAACGAATTTCTTTTCTTTCAGTCTTGCCAAAAATATGAGATCCAAAGATAAAAGCGAGTGCACGGAGAGCTCAATTTAACTATGATAGTACGGGATCTCGTGCTATAGAAGCATCAATTTTTGTTATACTTGACTAGCATAGTAGAGCAGGCTACCGTAGGAGGAGATACCCCCATGCGCCGAAAGCAGAAAGTTTATACCACGAGAGTATGGAATTCGTGCAACGGTGCCAAACGAAACTCCTCGATTGTAAGAATCTCATACCACCGTGGTATGAACCTCTTGCTATTGACGCTCGACAGTTTCCAAGCTACACTGGTATGGTGGCGTTACTCTCCATGCACGCATTGTTTACTTCTGTGGCAGCGAATAGTATGATGTATTAGCACGAAGTAACTTTATGCTGCCGTAGCTAAAATGAGCGCTCCGTGTGGTTGACAGAAAAAAAAGCAAATATTTGAACGAGAATAATGTCAGAGAGCAGAGAATATAAGAGGACACGCGCGAGACAGCAGAAACCGAAAGTAACATCGAAAGAGACGGCGAGCATATTAGCGGGCGCAGCCGAGAGCGACCGGTGTAGGATCATAGAGAAGCAGAGTAAGCGAGAGCGAGAGGGCAGAAGCGAAACACAGAAACGCTAGAGCCCTGCGCTGGCTGGAGAGAAAAGTACGTGACGGAACGACGTGGGGATTTCCGGCGGGCCGGTACAGCAGCAGCAGCGGCGGCAGCCGGCCTTGTCCGGCCTTATACGAGGATATAACTGGTAATAGATGGGGCTGCAGCCACGCGTAGCTAAGCCCGCGCACACGTGCCGCCGCTATACACGCCGTGCTGCTGGGTTTACGCGAGCGCAGACGTAACTGCGCGACGTCGTCGTCGTCCTCTTGGCATCGGGCAATATTGAAGCAATAATCCCGCGCTCTCGCGACTACTGCCTCTCTCTCTCTCGTCCCTCTCTCTCTCTCTCTTCGTCGTCTGTATGCCTTTCATTTTCTTATAGTTTCGTGGAGCTTTCTGGAGTTTTGTTCACTTTCCTTTCTACAATACTGGAGTCGTGTTATGGTAGAGATGAAATTTGTTTCGACTATCGCTGGCACAGTAGGGAGTTTTGGAATTGAGCTTTTTCAAAAGTGACTGTAGTCGATAGAATGTTATTTAAAATTTTTAGTATTTTTGTTGCAATTTGAATTGATTTATTTCTCTTTTTATAATATTTTAGAAATATAAATGCTATTTGTATATAAAACAAAAGATTTCTAATTATTCAACGAATAAATTGTAGTTTAATAATGTTGCCATAGCACTAAAAGAGAATACATATTACATAATCGATTTGATATCAATAATTTGGATATTTTACTTCTTGCTCGTTTTTCTATCTTTTGAATAGTTTAATAATTTCTTGAAGCTGTAAAGTATATAAGTTATTGCACCTAACACAGCTTAAATTGACTCGTGGTATCTAGACCATGTAGTTTTTATCTAAAATGAATGATCAAGAAGTAAGTAAGTTTTTAGTAGCCATGTTTCACTTTTTGCAATATAAATAAATAATAATTATACGCTTTTTTCAATTATTTGTTGCGAGTCATACCTATATTATTTACATAAACTCCTTAATAAATATTCGGAAATATCAAAATTAAATGAAAAACAATTGCCAAGATATAAGTTACTCCAATATGTTCATATTGGAAATAAAATACAATTCGTTAACGGGAATTCACTTCATATTAATTTTTATAAAACCTTTATTCGGGTAATAAATATCAATTGAAACATATCCTTATTGTAATTCGATATTACATTTTATTAAAATAGAATTCACATCACAAAATGCCACTAATTTATACAACATTGAAAAATAAAAATAACGAAAAATAAATCGTTCTGCAATTGTCATTAATTACCCCGAGAATTAACTGCCTAATTATTTTACGATGGTTTCATCAAGTCTCGTTAATAAAATAATATTTAAAAGCATATTTCATTGCGTTTTTATTTAGTTTCAGCGCTGTTTACATTTTTTCGCTAGACTTGCAGAGAACGAAGTTACTATTATCCTTTAAGACTTTTACTGCTTATTATAATACAAGTTGGAAAATTAGAATTGAAAAGCCGAGAGCAAGCAGTTAGGAAACTTTCTCACCGGCGCGAACAACGCGAAGTCCAACTTTTCACTCTTCCTAGCTCGTGTACATGCTTTTTGCTTGGTAACAAAAAAAAAGAAGGCAAAAAGATCAAAAGAAATAAAGAAAGCGAATTTTAACCGTTGTTTTCTTTCTCACCGACAAAGAAATGGCAACGATAAGTGAGAACTTTAATTGCAGTCGAAGGAGTAGAATAATAAACTTCTTTGCCTAGTTATGAAAAAATTGTGAAATTTCTTACAATAAACTAATTTATTTAGACAATCCACCAATAATTCTAAGAAGCAATATCATTTCTTCTTTCGAAGCTAATTTTCAATGCGATAACTTATATATTGACCACGAACATTAAAATTTATCGTCTGAAATAATACTCCTCCAATAAATGTATAGCACAATACTATTAAAATATAGCTCCATTATTTCTACTCTCTATTTTCCCCCAAAATACCGTGTCAATACCACTCCGATAAAACATTCCGCTCCCTATACTCCCGCCGCATCTCATAAAAGCGCTCAAACAGCCGTACGCTCTGAAATAATCCCGAATTCCCACGCACACACCGAGAGAGACAGAGAATGAAAAATTTCGCGACTTCTCGATCGCAATAACGCGGCCCGCGAGGAAAATTTGAAGAACACGAACGTAGGTATATATATATATATATATATATATATATATATATATATATATATATATATATATATATATATATGAGCCTACTAGCGTATACTCAGCCAAGTGCGCGCGTAAAAAATTTATCCATCGAGATTAAATCGCGGATTCACCCTCCTGCGCGCAATGGTATAATAACACACATACACACGCGTGGGTAAGCTGAAGATGAAACCGAGACGAAGGAGAGAGGAAAATTTTGCATTTGCGGTAGTACTCGCGAGCTGCGCGCCTTTGGCATAGGAGCGCGCCAAGTGGGCTGAATTTAAGGCCGAATAAAGTCGCTAGCCCGGATAGGCGCGTGTGGCTTTAATACTCGTACACGCTGAGGTATATATATATATATATATATATATATATATATATATGCATAAGTATATAGCAGTACAGAGAGCTATGCATATACGCCGGCGGTCGCTTGCCTCCGCCCTTATCATTTCTCTATCTCTCTTTTCTCCTCTCTTTCTCGGTTTCGAGCGACGTCGTCGTACCTCCGATTTTTGGCGCGTCGCGGACTATTTCGGCCCCGACAGAGCCCCGACGAGAATAGCACGCGAGCGTCTGTTGTTGTGTATATGTACGTACGTACGAGGGCTTCTTCTTTCCCACTTTTTCCAGCGACAACGACGACGACAACGACGGGAGAAGGTTGGAAATAAGTCCTGCGGGTGTCACATTTTCTCATTGTTGACGTGTATCTTTTGTGTCCCGCGATCATTTTCTGAAATGCGCGATGGCAACGTTCTGACGATTTGTAGATGGTAATGGCCATCGATATAAAAAACAAAATAACGGTGAATACGTGTAAGTAGCTCGTTAAAGATAGAATTTCTTTTTAAAAATTTTGATATAACAATCACATTTTATTGAAAGTAGAATACATTGTAATTCAAGAATTGAATTTGTGCGTAAAAAAGTTAATGAGATTCTGTAAATATATGCCGTGACATTTAAAGCACCAAAATTGAAAGTCCTTATTGAACGAGCCATTAACTTAACAGCTACGGCAAGACTAATGTCACGCGTTATCGCGCCAGGCCGTCCTCTCGCTCGCAAACTCAAATTAAACCGAAAAATTTCAATTACACGAGGCGACGCCCCATCGCTCGGTAAGCACTTACGGCGCGCGCGCGATCATTTAAATTTTTGCCTACGTGCGATCTTTCTTCCTTCGCGTCTTTCGCAGCGCCTCGAAATAGCCGTCCCACGTCGGATTGGACGATTCGAAAGATTCTTATCTATAAGCGGCTTCTCCAGTTTTCGCGCGCGAGAAAAATCTTGGTATAAAGATCCGGTGGCGCCGCCGGTAATTGAGTCACATATAATCCCGGCGAGCGAGAAAGTGCAAGCTCGTACGTGCGCGCAAGTGTTGGTATGTAGGAGGGGGTGGTCGAGACAATAAAGGAAATGGAAGGAGAGAGGGAAGGAGAAAATGGAAAAATGATAGAAAGAATGGGAGAAAGGAGGAGGGGATGTATATCGGAGAAAAAAATTCGGGCTATTTTTCAAGGAATTTATACGCGGATTCTTGCCGTAAAGTGTGTTCCACAAGATTGTGTTCTGCAACCGTGAACCATACTAAAATTAGACCTCTGCATTCCGTAGCATGTAAGACATATTTTTATGTTTGACACAAGTATTCGAAAGAATTAAATATTGTAAATTTACTTTTATATAAGAGATACATATTTTAAAAATTGAATATTAAATCCGTACATGCAATCGAAAAAACAACAAAACCAGAAGAAGCCTTCCCATAACTTATGTATCTTATACTTTGTAAATCATAAAATTTTCATCCACCCGCACATGCATTTCCCCGGGATCCGGAAAATATAATATTTAAATATAGGTCGATGTAAGACATCCGGTTAGCTTCTCCGGAGATTCACGAGGAAACCGGAGAGAAAGAGACTTGGGTATAAGAAAAAGAACGAAGACGACGAGGCTGCTCCTGCTTGCGCGCGAGAACCGAGCCGAGCGAAAGACGGCGGCGGCGGCGCGCGCTCTGAGTTACGATCGCTCTCGGTAACTGCAACATAATTCAAAATCTCATTAGACTGCCGGCCCATGAAGTACAATTTTTTGCCCATTACACTCGTGTTGTGCGCGGTTATAAGGAAACGCGGGTGCGCGCGCGATCTCGAGCGTAACCGTCGTCGTCGCCTCTCCCGCGGGATGCCGGCGAGCGCAGTAGCGGCCGTTTTATTCCTGCGCGAGCGAGGATATATCATTCATACTTACGTGAACGCCTGTTAAATAATTTATGACGGCAAAATTCCCCGGCAGCCACTTCTTCTTTGCGAAATTCTTCCCGTCCTTTGCGCGAGGCGATCCAGTTTCAGCGGCGGCGCGGCCGCATCTTCTATTTTCCTTCCGTGCGCGACGTTTATTAACGTGCATTTTTTAGATGAGGTGTGAAGGAGAGGGAAAGAAAGAGGAGAGTTTGTTCTATGGATTGGTGCGAGTGAAAGGCGATTCGGAGGGATTACGCGGAGATTGGTGTTATGGAGATATGTGTACTCTAGTTGTTGAATTAATTTATTATGATTGTATAGAATAAATTAATTATCTTATTATAGAGGTTGATTTAATTATTTTACTTAAGATGATGCATTTTAACAAATTTAAGTAGAATAATTTAGAACGTAACTCGAAACTTGAAATCTTCGACAGGATGCCATATTAATTTTCTTACTGAAAAATAAAAAAAAAATAAACTACGATAGAATATTTTTCATTATATATCACAATATCAAAACTAAATAAAATATTGCAATTCTCTTTTTTCAGAGTTTTTCTATGAACAAGATTTAAATCTAAAGATATCGTATTAAATCCGGTAAACAAAGGGTTGACTTTTATATTTCTAATATACGATATCAAAAGAACGCAGAATAAATACGAACACAGCAGCCGGCCTTTGTATCCAGCTTTACGCAGTAATCAAATGCTGTATATTCTCATTGGAGCACAGGAAAAAAGCAGACTCATCCTGCAAACAATAAAAACAAAGCAAACTAACGCATAAAATGAAATCCATAAAAGTCGATTTTAGTTTACAGCGTACAAAGTGAATTCCGCGTTTGCGTGCGGCCAACAAAAGGCATAAAGTGTGCGCGCGGAGGCGGCGGCGTCGGCATCGATCGGACCATTCTTTCGCATTTACGTTAAAACCCGATACCGTAAATTGACGAAAACAGCTGCTCTCGATTCCCGGCGAAAGAGGAGAGAGGGCCGACTTCTTCCGCTGCGCCGTATTGATGGCGTCTTGTCGACACGATAGCTTTCTACTCAAAGTCCGAGCGAGCGCCATAGTATGTGTGTGGGTGTGTGTGCGCGCGCAGGGGTTTGGAATACCAGCGGCTCGCTAGAATTTCTTCGTCTTTTCTGATTTCAAGGGCCATTTTACCCTTTTCCTTTCTCTCTCCCTCTCTCTCTCTATCTCGCCCTCTCTCTCTCTTTCTCTCTCCCTTTCTCTTTTCGTTCCCCCTCCGTTCGTATAGCGCTCGGCATTCTTTGTTCGATTATCCTCGAGAGTCAATCGCCCCTCTATTGTTCGATCTTTTGGATCGGACGTTTGTTTCCTCATTTCGCGACTCGATTTCGATAGCTAGAATATATTATATAGACAGTAAGTAATACTTGTAAAAGGTGATAGTAATTAGTAATGCGTAATTACTACGCATAAAAGGCTTCGTTATAGGTATATGAGGATAAAAGTACATATATTACATACAAATTATGAATGACTTTTTTAAAACGAGATATAAAGAGACCATTCTTTTGTTCAATATAAAAAATATAAAAATTCAACCAAAATTCGTACTATAGTTATGAATCTGACTATTATATATTTGTTCTACTACATTTATAATTATATTTATTGAATACTGTTCCAAATTTTTTCCAATTTTCTGACTTACAATAATTTTGGAGAACTCGCAGATGACTAAAATTGCGGCGTTCCCATTTCAAGGAAATAAAGAGACCTAATATAAGAAATAATAAAAAAATATAACAAAATCTTTTTGAAATACCAATTTACGTCCTATTCAAAAGACGATTTTTTCGTATTTTCTAGTCATCTTGTGACCACTTTGTAGAAGTAGCTGGAAAATGGGAAAGAATGGGGAGAAAAATCGTTTCATAAATCGGAGAAAAATGGGCGATTTCCACGGGGAAACGATCTTACATTACATTTTATACACAACATAAGGGTAACCTAAAACCTTAAAAATAAAGTATCTTACTTATCGACACTTAAAGCAATCACACATAAACATTTTACAACTTTCAACATTAATTACCCTTACAATTCGAATTACTTTTTCCTAACCAACTACCAACACGAAATCATAACATCACGCCCGTCCCCGCCCGCTAATTAAATCACCCAACAAAACTCAAACTCTTCTCGTTACCTCTATCCTACCCGCACCTGCACGTATTTCGGCCGCATATATAGAGTCACTCGTCGCTGCCACGACCGCCGTCGCTGTCGTCGTCGCGTCTTACATATCCGGGGGACGACGACGGATCGATGCGGCCGGTAGCCGTCGTCGTATATATGCACACTGACAGAAAAAATCTGGTAAAAATTCTTATGTTGTCGTGTAAAAATTACCATGTTGGAATCGTAACTCGACCATATGTCAGATTTTTAGCAGAAATTGCAATACACGTAGGAAAAATTCCAAGTCTAACATGGGAATTTTTTTATAACTGATTTTAAAGAGAGAAAAAAATTATTTCATCTTTTTTTTTTAGGAGTGGGGGAGGAGCGAGTATCAGACACATAATTATTATATTTAGACAATACAGAAGTTATTTTTGAATTAAACATGATTAAAGAAAATTTATTAAATAAATTAAAAATTTTTGACGACATCGAGACTCGAACCTGGAACCCTCGGCACGGTAGTCGGGAGCGCTAACCACTTACCTATAAAGACATATGTCCTACAAAATTTTGGAACTTGTATATCCCCAAACGTAAGATATGCGCGCTAATTTTATAACAAATTATGCTTTAACTCGAATAATACTATTCTCTATTTTAGCGTAATTTATTACAAATGTTATATATTAAGAATATTGTTTAACATTTTATAAATATTACCAATACCTTAAATTAAACAAGCTCATTTATTTATTAATGAATTTGTATTTTCGATATAATGGTTTTTCACAACCTTCCTTAAAAATATTACAAATAAACAATTATTTTAAAAATTGTCTCATCATAAAAAATAAAAAAAAAAAAATAAAAACAAGTATATTGGATTAGAACGGCACATTCAGTTGTTGCGTTTAGCGTTTGTGTTTTGTCTCGATGTTGCCAAGGTGGATTGAGTTTGTTGACATGTATCTGTCTGAATCTTTCCTATTTTGACATTGAAGAGGTCAACTTTTCGTGCACTCGCGGGCTGTTTACGATTGAACGTGTGAATTCTTACTCTAAAACTCTCAATTTTTACCATGCTAGCCTGGGAAAATGTACAAAAGATAAAGTTCCATTAGCCACGTGTTAATTTTTACTATGCTGGCATAGGAAGTTTTACTTGTGACATTGGACTTTTTCATATAAAAGATAGTAAATTTTTCGATTTTAAGCAGTTGTGGGCAACTTCCAAGAGCAACATAGGAATTTTTCCCCGGGTTTTTCTGTCAGTGCAATGCACACTATACCTCCCGCGCGACGGGACACGCGCGCATCTCTCTCTCGTTCTCTGCCGCAGACTCGCCGTACACGCGCATGCAGACTCTCTCCGACGACGACGACGACGACGAGCAGGACGCGCAAGTTCCTGGAAGTTCTCGCATTGTTGCGGCGCCGAACTCGGCCGGGCGGGAGCGCGCGGGCGATAAAGGATGATGGTTAGACGCGAGACTCGCCCTCTCGCGCGTAGACGAGAGTATGTACCATAGGGGGAGAGAGAAGTTGGAAGTTTTGCATGCGTGCGATTCGTACGCGAGTGTGGGGAAAGCGTGCGTATGAAGTATGTGGGTGCCACGTGTGGCGTTCTGTGTGGGTAATAAGCGTTGGCACCGGTTCAAGTTTTACGATTTCTTAGGTTGCAATTGTTTGGGGGGGGGGGGAGAAGAGGTTTTGATTTACAAGTAATTATGAATTTACTTGGAGCGGTGTAGAATCTTTTGAGCTTGTTTTGGTAGTTCAATATATAGGTGATTTTCTGTAAAAGTGCACATTCTATTGTGTAACCTCCGTGGATATTTTATAATGTAAAATCTTCAATTTTTTTCGAAAAATACATTTTTTTGTCCATTATTATTCAATGAAAGAGGATTATTTACTACCATGGGGATAACATTCAAATATGGGCACTTTTGCAGAGAATCACCCATATAGGAAGTATATTGAATATTTTATATTTTATTATTGATGAAGAGTACTTCCGAAGTCTACGCAAAACGAATTTTGTTCAAGCTTTCATAGGCTTTTTCTGGTACCAAAAATTAAATCCCATACCCTTAGTTTAATCTTATAGGATCTTATCCCCATGATATCAATAATATTTATATTTTAAATAATACTAGTAAAAAATGCTATTACTTTTTTCGTTACAATACACAGTTACACTAGAAAATGTACTAAAATACTAAAATAAAAACAATAAAAATCGAACCAAAAGACCTTTACTTTTCTGGCATATGAAAATATTGATTTCTGCAAAAGTTATAGATCTCTAATAATATCAGAAAATTCGAAAATGCGGTAGTTTGGCACTTAGCTTCCTCAAACATAATTTTTTTATTCTATTATATAAAATGCGTGTTCCAATTACAACATTTATGTACACTTATTTACATTTATATACGTTTTTTTACAGAAATATACAATTATTTACATTTACTCATGTTATCGTGCGACAACGAAAACGCATTTTTCTTTCTTCTAAAATTTTTCTCATGAATATCTCCAAAAATAATTCAGCAATCTTAATGAACTTTTGTACATATATTCTTCACAGTGTGAGCTAGACAGCACATACATTTCAATTTAATTTGTCGAATCCTTTTCAAGAAAATGATATTTGAAAAATTAAAAAAAAATTAAACTTCAAATATCTTCGAATTTTATGAACATTTTTACTTGGCCAACGAAAGGGCTTCAGAAGTATAAAAAAGCTACCCCTCTGCAAAATTGCATAAAGATCTATTGATTTTTACTCCAGTTATCCTGCGACAACGAAAATTTTCTCTATCATATAAGAAAATGAGAAAAATTGTAATTTCAAAATTGTTTTTTGATGGTAAAACAAAAGAAATTCGATCCATTTTCAAAATCGTTTGTGGATTTTAAAGCGGCATAAAAATCGAAGAGAATAAGCTTTGTCCCGTCGAAATCGACTTATTCGTTCTCGAGATATCTTCTGTACACACACACACACACACACGCGCGCACGCACACACGCTCACGCACACACTCACACACCCACAGGAAAAAAAATTTTCTCAAAATCAAAAAATTTTTATGCCACTATTCTTAAAACATGTTTTTAATACACTTACTCACATTTTAAACTTAAAATAACTTCAACGACGAATTATAAAATCTTGTCGTTTCTTTTATTTGTCTTGTGTCCGTTCTTCTCATGCAAATATTTATAAAGTCGTAACGAAAAAAGTAATAGTACATTTTATTAGATATTTCTTTTTCATAACATTTAATAGACTGTGAATCATGTGCAGCAAGGTGTCTAGTAGTGAATTGTAGAAGATGTAACGGTAAAAGAAACTAAACTTCACTATGATCCTCATAAACGCATGTTTAGGAAAACTGTCAAGGAGACATCAAGACATAGTACATCTTCTACGAAAAAAAAAAAACTTGAAGACACCCTAGAAAAGGGATATTGACTTCACACGAATGAAAAATGTCAAAAGAGTGCTTTACTGTGCTTCCGTCACACGTACTTAATTCACAAAAGGTTTAACATTTTTTATCAAGGAAAATCCACAAAAGCGTATATACTGCATAATTACAGCACATAGTTATTTAGATATATCTAATTAAGCTTTCCCATAAGTGGGGCCAAGAAAATGTGTGCCCGGCCGAATTAAGTGTATGGCCCAGTCACCTCGAATTTCCTTAATTAAAATATTTACAATACATAATAAGAAAGAAGAAAATGCGTAATGCACAGAACGGAAGGTACCATAGATTATAGTAGTAATATCTGACCGCAACATTAGAAAATATAATAATTTATATCTTCAGGAAGTGAAGATTCTTATCTTGTTTTATGTACACTAGAAAAAGCTTACCGACGCCTGCACGAAAATACATTTTCGAGACTCTGGAAGCACTTCATATTAGCTTGTTTGTCTTCATGTTGTCCAATCTAAATTCAATTGACATTCTAGTCAATGTTCTAAACTTAAAATGTAGGTAAGGGATAGAGTTCCTCTACACAGTATCTATGACGACGGAGCTGCGGTCCAATACTGTGTTTACAATAAGTTATTAATAGTGTGTCAACTTACCGCCCTGCGCAACTAACCCCGCTCTCCCCTACGTTATTTCATCGCATAATATATGTACCCCATTTATTGCGCAAATTTCGTCGCAGCGTGTAAACTTTTAGGGCGACTCATAATAGAGGCTCCCGCATTAAAGTTGCTTAAAAATAATGAACGCGCTTAAGAGAGGAGACGAGGAGGAGCGGGAGTGGATGCGAAAGACGACAGTTCGCGCCCCCAGGGGGAATTTACGGATGGGCTTACAATAAACCTCTCGAAGTTGCGCCCGGCCGGAATCGACTTAAGATAATGCAATTCACGGGACCCGGACCGGCCCGCGTCGTGGCGTCTCTCTCTCTCTCTCTCTCTCTCTCTCTCTCTCTCTCTCTCTCTCTCTCTCTCTCTCTCTCTCTCTCTCTCTCTCTCTCCGCCACCTCGAAACTTTACTCTCAATTTGTCGTCGACAAAAGGAATTTTCTTTCAGCTTGAATTTGTTTATGATAAATAGAGGACGAGGAGTTGAATGGGTTCTTTGGAATACGTAATAACCTGCTTTTCACGCTTTATTAAAATGTTGTTTATTGAATCGGATTCGGAGAAGTTTGGGATTTGAAGCTTTTGGCCGTTGATGAATAAATGTACATCTGTATATACCTACATGAAGCATTAGCGTTACAGCTGTGCCATTCTTATTGTGATTAGCATTTCATATCTTTGTTACTTTCGCATTCTAACATGCGCGCATTGATGGAGTAATGAACTCTACATCTCGACCGATCACCGAAGTTAAGCACTGTTGGGTACGATTAGTACTTGGATAAGTGACCGCTACATGTCTATTAAAACTTCGGGATCGTTTAGATGATTTTATGCTCCTGGAGGATCACCTGGTGATGCTGAAGCTAACACAGTGAAAACCTTCAATTATCTGTCCTATAGATATAAATCTGGCTAAAAGGACTGTTTGGAGGTTATGCATTACTTGAAAATGGTATGTATCGTAAACCACTATTGGAAAGCATATGGGTCAATCACTGAGTCAATAAACAGGCTGTAGATGGCTAAACCAAAACACAAACATACACATACTGTTCGAGTTTGATTTACTGCATATAACTATTGGCATCAATTATAATGTGTATATAATAATAAATACTGTAATCATGCTCAAAATCGAGCAAACATAACTAGGCACTCCGCATGCTCCTCGGAGTTTCAAAGCCAATACTTCGCGTCCGACCAAATCCAGGCATAACTACTGACTCGACCGGAACCCCTCTATACCGCACTGAATCTCCCACACCACGACTCTTCCACCACTCTCTCACAGTCGCCCGCCAACCGAACAACGCAGCCAAGTTCACTCGCTCGTTCGTTCATTCCTCCTCCGACGCAATGAGAAAGAAAAGCTAACGGAGCTCGCAGGTAAAAAGCGCCAGGCGGACGTCGCGCATCAGCGCAAAAATAAGACCAGCGCTTTGCCCGTCTACTAAGGAGCGCCGCGCGCTTTTTCTACCGTCGTTCTCTCGATGAATGCTGCGCACTCGCTCGCTTATGGCGGGACGCATGCAGAAGAATTTTAAAATGAGATTCTCGGGCGCTCGCGCACGGTAGCTCGTTATACGCGCGGATTGCGATCTGGGCAAAACGAGGGAAAAGGAATGTGCAGCGGTGCGTTAAGACGTAGAAGGACCAGAGAAAAGTAAGATTTACGGGGTTCTCGTAGAGGGCGGGAGGAAGTAGAGAGCAGGGGTGATGTAATAGTGGTGGAGGTTCGCGAGTGAAGGTATGTTTGTTAAGGTATTGAATTATTATGATCTATGAGGGAGAGGGAATGTGTGGGAGGCGGGATGGTAATTATAACAGGGGGTTTTGGTTGGAGGCCAGAGTGATTTTATATTCATTAAAAGTGTTGCTGATGTTGCTGTTGTTGTTGTTGTAAGTGTAGAGTTGTTATCGTGTAACTTTATGTTTTTAACGAAATTAACGATGTTGAACGAACTCGGTGGCCTTTAATATTCATGGAAATGTGTAAGCGACTGGTTCGTATACCTCAAAAACTTGTTTTTAAATTTATATTTTTAAATTATACCTTGTTTATCAGATGATATATTCATTCATTTAATAATTAAAATTAGTTTTGCATTAAAGAGAATTTTGACAGTTCAAAAACGTTAAGCTGGAGTGTAAATAAAAATTTATTATTATTATTAAAAAAAAAACCGCTGCCAATTCATTGGCCCCTTGCTTCCTCAAACTTAATTTTGTGATTCCTTTAATTAATTTTTAATAACGAAATTTATAATTTTTGCAACAAATTATGCCATAATTATAATTAAATTTATTTTGAAGATTAAAAGGTATTAATTTTCAAATTTATTCATTCTTTTACTTGTTTATATCAACCGCCATGAATTTTCCAGGTTTAACATAATATATACATATATACATATATAACATCACTAGTATTCTCGAAGCGCGCGGTGAGCGCTGTGATTTTATCGAAACTACACCACTTTTGTTTTTGTGACCTAGCAACCCGTTACACCCACCAACCAAACCACTAATAAATTGATATCATAACTAATCCATCATTTTTGAAGATAGGAGATAGGATTAAGGAGTTATAAGCTTTTTTGAAAAAAACACGTTTTTGTTTTTGTTCATAACAAAAGAACTGTGATAGCTAGACATAAAATTTTTTTCTCCAAATATAGATATTTTAATTCTCTTTCGAATGCTGCCCATCCGATCCAGATACATAGAACCGTTCTCGAGAAATTACGATTTGAAAAAAAGGTTAAAAAACTTTAACCTCAAATATCTTTGAAATTTCTAGACCAATCATTTTGCCCAAAGAACTCGACCGAGAACTATACAAAATCTACCTCTACAAGGAATTTTAAAGCGATTAAGTCAATTTTACTTCCGTAATCGTTGGACATAGAAAACTCGTTTTTTTCATTTTTCAATTTTTTTCTCAAAAACTAACCAAAAGAATGGATTCAAATTTTTAGAGCTTATAGCTATTTATATTTTGCATTATCGTGATTTTTCTCAAAAAAATTGACCGTTTAGTTTCGGAGTTATAAGCTTTTTAAAAAAAAACACGTTTTTGTCAATAACAAGAGAACCGGGATAGCTAGAGAAATTTTTTTTTTTTTTTGAAATTATAAGTTTTTTACGCTGTTTCGAATGCAACCCATTAGATTTAAATATATCGATTCTATCATTGAAAAAAAGCCAAAAACAATTTTGAGAAAATCGAAAATTCGAAATAAAACAAAAACGAATCGGCCCAATCAAAAAACGAATTTTGACCCGCCATCACACAGAAAAAACAAAAAAAATGAGACCTGTCCGGTTAAAATCGATCGAGTAGAAGCTGAGATCCAGGCGTACACACACACACACACACACACACACACATCCATACAGACATTTTTCAAAAATCATGTATTTTGGTTCCTAACACCTCGAATATCAATTATAACATGTTTTTACAACAACTCAAAAAATTACTATCACAAAGCTTCCTCTAGGAGGAAGCAATATACTTTTCAGTATAGTTCAGAGAAAGAATTTCAAAGATTTAATTAAAACTTCATATACTGTAGTAAATTATCAGGACGTGGCAGGTACGTACAGTATATTGGTTTATTTCGCAATTATTCAGTGAATGCATGCAAGCCAACTGTTTGATATTCAGTTTATAAAACAAACATGTTACTAAAGTACTACCCTACAACTTTGTCTTTAAAACTTCGAAGGAGAAAAATTTAATTGTTTCACGAGTGGTTTGGTAAAATTTGAGCTTGGGTTTTAAAGTCAATCGAACACAGGCAAGTCAAAATTGATTTAAGTGCATCTCTCAAGTTAGATTAGTTAGAGGATCGGATCCAAGAGACCGAAGTCAAACTTAAACTCGGCTTAAGCTCCAAGGATTCCCGGTGAATTTCACTTAAGCGACAGCGTCAGATTTGTTTGCAAATTGATATTATACTGTACTTTTAAAAAATCTGGAATTAATTATATTATTTAAAATTAAATTTTCGTTGAAAATAATAATAAACAGATTTCGCGAGTTTGAAATACTGTCAATACTGTTGTACAAAACGAATTAAGAAAGCGTGATAAATAATGCGGCGATCGATTTAACAAATTGCCTGTCTAATGAAGGCACTTCAGATAAGAATTCGCGCGCGGAGGTCATTTTTCAACTGTATTACAATTCGCTGGCTGGTAATAGGACTTGTCACTCAGCCAGACTCGAAAAGAAAGTGAATGGAATTCGAACACATTTCGCATTCACTGCCTCCGCGTTTTATTACGCTTCCCTTACGAATAAGAAGTTGGCCGGATTTCTCGAATATCTCACGCGAGGGTAAGAGGGAAAAGAAAGAGGGCACGAGAGGGAAAAAGAGATGGAACGCGGGCGTACCTATAAACTTACAGTAGCTAAAACCATAACCATTTCCAGATTGCGTATGAACTTTTGCTTAATTGATTAAAGCTTTTTCCCCTTACATTTCAAATTCAGATTACATTACGTACTTGAAAACTTTAATGGGCTTCTCGTGACAATACGTTCCCAATTATACTTGTTCATTATCTTGAAAAGTTGAAATTGATTTTATACGGATTTATCAATTACGGATATATGAACCAAATTAAACTGTCAAATTTCATAAAAAGTCGAAACAAAATTTTGTCTTCAATTTACAGGCAGAAAATCAACTTTAATATTTCAACGAAAAAACATTTTCATCGCAAACGAGATAAAGCCGTTGAAAAAAAAATTCACTTCGAATTCATTCACAACCGAAATCACATTACCCATCACAAAAATATCCCCAACACACGAATGCGCGCGAATTCTCCGTACGGTTGTCATCCAGCTCGCTCACTCTCTCCTACGCAAAAGAAAGAACCTAAAACACGCGTTGTTCACCAGACTACCCGACAAAAAAACGACACCCGGCCATGAGGCGCGCGCGCTAGTTGAGGTTCAAAATCGCCACCACGAAAGGGTCTGCAGCTATGAGGGTTAGCGTGAATTTCATTTCATTGTTGTGTGTACGTGTGCAGGAAGGGAGAAAAGCGTCCGCGCCACATCTCTATTTTGCCTGACCCGACCGCACCGATATTGGTTTTCACCCTCCCTGGCGCCCTACGTGTGTATCCGTTGGTTTTTAATTCGACACCGACCGACCGTTATACACCCCGCATGCACGCGCTCGTGTGTATATCGTAATTCCCGCGCAATAATTTTTTCATCCTTCCGTTCTCCGCTGCCTCCTTTTCCCCGTGTTCGGGCTGCGGGAAAATCGCGTTCCCCCATTAAGCGCGCACGCGTACGAGATTTATAATTTCATGAATCGCCCTGTTTTGCCTGGCGCAACTTACACCTATTTTCTCGCGCGCTAAAGCGCTGATGAAACACGAGAGTATATATAGCGTCAGCGCAATTTGCACTAAATCAACCGCGCAATTCCCCGGGCCCTTATACGCGCCTATATGCGCGGGAGATGCAGTTTCCCCTCGCCAGCCTTTTTTGCGAGAGAGGGAGAGAGGTATGGAACAAAAACGCGGGAATCCGCAGCAGTGCAGCGTCGATGGGGCGAAAAAAATTAATTGGAGATAACGTCGATAGCCGCGTGCGTGGGGCGATTTTTTGCTTTGCGTGTTGGGCCGGTGTATGTAGTGGGGTGTATGTAGTGGGGTGTGTAAGAGCGGGGGAATTCGATGAGAAATTTTTTTATTGTCTTTTTTCGATGTGTTTTAATTAGAGGAGGGACGGGGAAAAAATTTGCCTCGATTTTACCGAGGAACGCGCGTAATTAACGAGAAGGTTCACGAGCGCGTCTCTTTCGTTTTTTTACGGGGATTCGAATTTTCAACGGATTGCTGATGTAGGCCTGTGCAAGTATAATTTTGCAAAAGAGTGGCATGTTTAATTTTCCGGTAAAATATTAAGTAAATTACACTGCGCCCGTTGCTCGAGTTTTTAATGGTAATTTATCATACGTTATTAATGAAATTATGATAAAAAAATTATATGTTGAAGTAAAATTTTCCTTGTTTCAGTTATGTGTAAGGCAGGGATTCTTTAAATATATTACCTGTTGAAATGGTTTTGAAATATTTAAAAATATGGATAAGTTTCAATCTTGATTGTACAAAAATGAAAGAAATGGTTTATCTTGGAAAACAAATAAAAATATTAGATATCACAATTGTTTTATTACATCATGCTTATCCCACTGCAGCTCGCCGATTTAGAGCCCACTTTAGGTTCCCAATGCTGCATGCATTACTGTAAGCGATCCCATTACGCCCGATATACTCATTAGTGCAACAATGCAGAGCTATACTAGGCTCACCAAGTGCAACTCTTCACATAGCTGTAAAATATAATAAAAAAAATAGTTAATTAGCTGTAATCCGTATGATATACAATATAAAAACATATACATAATTTACAAGAAGCTAACGAACATACACAAAAAAAATAATTGACACTATCAAGCTCTCCACAACACACAGACCTTCAAAAAAAGGTCTGAATTACACGTAGGGTGAACGACTCAATAGCCTCGAAAGTGCGAGAATAAACTTTGCAGTCGACGGAACTTTTACGGCCGCGCGCTGAGGCTGGCGCATTCTAGCTCATAAAGCGGCGCGATAAATACAGTCGCTGCGCGTCCGCGCGACGAATTCCCGCGCACAGGAGCAGCCGCCGCCTTTATTCCCACCGCCCCCTCGCCGTTTCTATTTTCTAGCGCGGGACGGACGGTAGATCCTCGCATTACTCTTCCCCCGCAGCTCTTCCTCAATCTCGACGTGCGCTCTTCCCCTCTCCGTCCCTCGCGCGCATGCGGCTGGCTGGCTTTTAGCGTTTTTAAATTCCCGTCGTCACGAGTAAAAGAAATTAAGAGCGGTCGCTTTTAATTGGTCGCAATTAAGATTTTTAACCCCTCGAGAGAGAGAGAGAGAGAGAGAGAGAGAGAGAGGGTGTATGGAAGTGCGAGAGCGCGCACTTTTAGCCCCGAGCTCTCTCGCGTACACTCGCGCCCACTTGGTTTTTCCATTTTTTTCGCTCGCGCTCTCTTCTTTTACAGTTCCGTGCGCTGCGCGAGCTCCTTTTTTGCGCGCGCGCTGGGCTAGACATTTTATTTTTAGTTTTCTCACTTGCGAGAGAGAGAGTCTCGCACGCGCTCGCATAATTAAAACCTCGTCGATTCGCACTAGACGCGCGGCTTGTTCTTCAGCGGCGCGCCCGGGATTTTTCGCCCCCCCGGGACTCTCACACCAACGGGTGTTACGGTAGTTTTTTTCGGCAACGTTAATTATGGAAAATATATACGTATTCCGCTCAAGAGTTCAACTTTCGATGTAATTAGTGCGGCGCGCAGTTTTTATGACAGTAACGAAGGCGAGCTCGTTTATCAGCGGTACGTTCTAATTTAAAATTATTTTAGGAATAGAACGGAATGTCGTACTATTTGGTGATAATGACAGAAAAAACACGAGTGTTGAAAATTCCACGGCGAGTGATACTTGAAGTGCTTTAATTTTGCACGGTTTATTTGTGCACCTGTATTTTATTTGCCTTATTTACATACATCATAAACTTTTACGGTATATTTGCTGGAAAAATACGCTGCTAGGAGTTATTTCTCACAAAATTAAATAATATTTCGCAAATACATAATTTATACAAGTATAAATGCGCTTAATCCATGTTTATAACGTAAAATTTTCACACGTGCTCATATTAAACGATGGTAATAAAGTTCAAAATTATACGCTCTTCTTGCACGCAAGTTCACATCGTTAATTAATATACGCAAATTAATTTAATGCATTTATAAACCATAATTCTCTGCTTAAAAAAAATAAATAAATAAATACGTGGATATATAATGGCCTGCATTATGCATCCTAATTAATTAAAATTCGTTATAGCCGTACGAGTGTTAATAAAGCTAATCACGCCACGCGACCGGCGCGTTATTAACGCACATTACATTCAAGTTTAAACTAATGATCTACTAAAGAACGCGGCAAATAACATTTGCCCTCATAAGTAAGCTGCGGGTGGCAATTAGCAGGGAACATATGTGCCCCGCGAGACCCTTAAAAAAGTTTCCGGTATCTCGGAAAGAAATCTACGATGCGATAAGCACGAAACTTGCGCTAAAAATTAGGACCTTTTCACTTTTAGTGTCAAATAAAACGAAAACCGGGAAGTATTAGTCTGGTTTAGTGAAATACGGTAGCTGCAGCCAAACTTTCAAATGAAGATTCTCCTGCCGAGCATAGAAGCGTTATTTATTTTAAGCAGAAATAACTCTTAATTGTATAGTATACTTAAATTAAAAATAATGCTATAATGAATAAGTCAGCGAGACAATTATGTATAAACATGCTTTTTCCGTATTAGTCATTTTCTGTGTCCTATTATCATTTAAAATATAGAAACCTTCCTATCTTACGACCCTATCTATAATCCATGATACTGTATCATGTCTACATGCTCACATGGAAGATGAATCGCAAATAATAGGTCATCTAAAAACATAACAGATCAGCATAAAATCGATAATAGACATCAGTAAAAATAAACATTCACTTCGCCCCTCCCATAAACCCCACCCTTATTTCCATTCAAACGACCATCCGCGACCGCAACTCCATCCAGTGATGGAGCACACTATACCTACCGGACGAGCGATCCTCTTAAGAAAGAAAAAAAAAAGCAAAAACAGATGACCGCGGAAAAGTCGCGCACTCAGGACGAATCAGACGCACACCCATATATCCTCGGAAGACGGTCCCCGCTGATGCAGGTCTCTGTCTCCCTGCCAGGACCATCGGTCTCTCTCGTGGAAATCGAATGTATTTTTACAACGTCGTCAAAGGCGCGCGTGTGTTGCGCCTTTTATCATTCGCCGACCATTTTTCTTCCGCCTTTATATGCCTCCCGATCCGCTATTACGGCTCTAAATCGCCGCGTGTGCACGCAATCCCCGCGCAGTTTGAATATTTTTTTATACTCAAATTTGTGGGATCGATTCAATTTTTCCTTCTATTTTCCTTTCCGCGCGCGGACGCTGGCGTTTGCCCTTTTTACCCCCCGCTCGCTCTGGATCGCTTTGAGCCGCGGAGTTTTATCTAACGGCCGAGAGAGGGAGGAGCAAGAGGTGGCTTTTTATAGGAAAAATAGTGTCGTATTTGCATTTAGTATTTGCCCGTGGCTGTGCAGTGTGCGCGGTACGTAGCCGGGGGGAAAAAGAATGTGCGACGTTTGTCATATTTTTATTGTGATATAGCTTTTTCTATGAATACTTATTTGAAATTTCCTCTTGAATTATTAGTATACTCGTAATATTTAAATCAATTTCGCCAGACTTAAAAGTAAAATTAAAATATTAAAAATTCAATGCTAATAATATTATTCTTTACATTTATGGATTACTTCTATAAATAAATGGATATTTTACTACAAATAATATAGTAATATGATAATAAAAAAGAGAGCATTTTCACAATAAAAAATTTTTATTCTCACATATTTCTAAAGATATAATCGAATAAATTTCAATATAACATTAACAAAATCTCCATTAAATCGCCTACTCTCATTCACTCAACACCCTTTCCTTTTAAACAAATATAACAACAGCGCAACCTCTCAAAAATTCACGCTCGCTGTAATTTATCTCGACGAGCAGCAGCACCACACGTATATATACGTGCGCAAATTACACGTCTGCGCGCGCTGCTACTGCCGCCGTCGAGCGTTTACATAATAAACAAATGTTGTCTCCCTTCCTACAACTCGACAGGGCGAGTAAAACGCGACTTAGGCCGCGCGCAGAGTTTGGAGAGACGTGAGAGAGAAGAGAGAGAGAGAGAGAGAGAGAGAGAGAGAGAGAGAGAGAGAGAGAGAGAGAGAGAGAGAGAGAGAGAGAGAGAGAGAGAGAGAGAGAGAGAGAGAGAGAGAGAGAGAGAGAGAGAGAGAAGGACCGTATACCTCGAGCGCGCAAGCTAAGTGCCCACGGCGCGTCGAAACGAGAGCCGTGCGCTGTAGAGGTTCACCATGGAACGGAGAGATTTTCTCAGCTGTGCAAGAGGATTTTGGAGTGAATTGGCGGCGGAGGGGGGTTTTCATTTCGGAAGTGCGCTTTTTCGAAAATGCGATTTTTGTTTTGCCGTGGAATTTCGTTGTAAAATAAAAGGGGAAAGGTGTTTTAGAAAACCGGAGACTTGCAATGACGGTCACTATAATCGCCGTGCAAAACAGAGATATTACCAAAAAGAATTTTAATCGCTACAATTATCGTATAGTAATGGCCAATATGTTAACGTTTTTATTTTGTTAATATGTCGCTCAAGATTCGGCAATGTATATTATAATGTTTTAAAACTAAGTTGATCGAATCTTTATCATTTATACTGATAGATGATACTTTTCTTAAAAATTATTCTAACCAGCTTGTTCAAGCTATTTTAAAAATGTATTTTTCCACTATTATAAATGATAACATAAATCTGTAAACAAAAAAATTTTTTTAAATTTAATCACGTCATTATGCTTCAAAGCAATATGTAATATTATATTCAGATAGGCCAGACAGGGTGTCCGTTTTACCCTAGCCGTTTTGCCCGGAGCTCACAAAATCGCGGTTTTTTTTTTTAAAAAAGCATTATAAATAAAAAATGTTATCATGATTAATCGATTGACTGTGTAAAATAGAAATAAATAAAAGATCTCTGATCTGTTTTGAATATAATTTAATAGTAGGGATGAAAAATATGCTTCAAAAATCGTTGTTTACATATGCTATCGATGTTATCACTGCTACAAGCGACAGTCACACACCAAAACTTAGATACTGGTAGTATAAGGGAGAGAGGTGGGCTAGTTGCGCTGGGTGGTAAATTGACACACTATTAATAACTTATTGTAAACACGGTATTAGGTCGCGGCTCAGTCATCATAGACTCTGTGTAGAGTGACTCTACACAATCACGTCAATCTACAACACAGTGTCAATGACGACTGAACCACGCCCCAATACCGTGTTTAATTATAAAGTTATTAATATTGTGTCAACTTATCACCCTGCGCTACAAGCCCCGCTCTCCCCTATACAATATACCTGTGCGATCGAAAATTCCTACTTATAGTTTATACTCAAAATATAGCACATGGCCGATTTGCCCGAGATGACCGTTTTGATGTAACTTCGAAATAATCTACTCTACCATATCTGTAAATAGACAACGACATTTATTCGTAAATCTTCTTAAACTCATATTCTTAAAATCATCCTTTAAATATTTACAAGTGTTTTTTCTCGAATCCATAAACATATGATTACCACAAACAATTATTATTTTTATTTTAAAAGTATATTCCATCATTACAACGTCCACACGTAACACTGCCGAGGCTTACCTAAGAAAACACGAACCAGAGAAATAAACCGCGTGAGCAGAAAAAAGCCGCGAAAGCAGGTGTTTGCCGCAGCACTACTGTAAAACAAGACAGAGAGCTTGTTTAGGAGGCGCGCTTGTTTACTCCCCCCTCTTTTCTTCCGCCTGGCGCCGCTGGCAGCTCGGCACGGCGCGCGAGTTACTTCGTTTTCTCCGTTTCGCCTTTTTTCGCGCGCACAGATAAAACCCGCGGCGAACACTCTTAAATGCAAAGCAGTCGCGCAGCCGATGCGTTTTACTATATAGGCGAGATAAGAGTCACGGCACTCGCAGGCGCGCGCGACAATCGACTTATCGCCCGAGAAATTGCCGGGGAGCGACATGGGCTACTATTACAGCCGCTCGGCTGAGTAAGACATGCTTTGTGAATTTTTTCGCGAGTTTAGCGCGGGTGTACTGAAGATTGACGTAATGAGATACCGAACGCTTTGCACACGCGCCGTACTTCGGTCTTTGGTGGCGAAGGCTTTTACTTTGTCGGAAATGCTGGTTTCCTAAAATTGAATATTAGCTTAAAATAAGTAATAGCCGTGATTTTTTTAAATGCTGTGGTTAAATCAAAGTTATGAATAGTAGTACCTTGAATTCACTAATCCTTATGAATAATTGTTGAACTATTTTCTTTTCAATGCAAACTAGACACCATTTATACTGCCATTAATCTCATTCGTACTTCGTTGTCATTTCTCTGCCATTTCATTGTTTTTCCATTCGTCATTTTGTACATAGATTTACATGGTATTTTCAAATTACTTTCTCTCTTTCATTTGAAAAAAAAAAACATATTTATCTTCTATTGTACGTCATCTACTTAAAACTTTGAAATTTGTTTTCATTTTTATTCTATATCCACGCCAAAAATGCAATAATGTAAAAGGAAAATCCAGCTCTCAAACATACAGAAAATCCCTCTCACCCAAACCTTATGTACAACTCTGGTACACTCTCTCTCTCTCCCTCTCTTACTCTCGACGAGACGTCGGCCAGGCGGGTCGAGACACACGGTCTGCGGTATTTGCGCTCCGATTCGCCGGGCTGAGAGGAACTTTCGAAGCTCGCGTTCCCGCCCGCGCTCGCGACTTCACCTAGTACGAAAGATAGGAGCGTGGGAGGGGGGGAAACTCGAAAGCCACCGCTGCGCGCGTTATGTCGTAAACTTGGATCTCAAAGGCGCGCGGAAACTCTGTTTTCCCCGGGCTGCGGGGATATCTGGAGCGAATGGCCGGGGAAGTGGCGCGATTGAATGCACGGCCGCTCGATTATTTAAGAGCGCGCGCAGCGCTTTTCGAGATTTCCCACGGAGGGCGGGAGGGGAAATGTGTAATGGCGATTACTTCGGCGAGCGCTTTGTGGATGGGCCGAGGTGCTTTTTTAATATCTTTACGGCGGGTGCGGATGACATGGATTCTCAAAGGTAATCGGTTCTTTGTCTCGCTTCTGGATGCCATTTTCAGGGGGATTGAAGCGATGATGAAAATTGCTTGGTAAACGAAGTCGGAGGATTTTAATTAAAGGTGCTTGATTCCTGGAAGGGCGTAATTATCGCGGATCATTTTATTTGATTGAAAAGTTGGTCGTGGGAAAAGTGACTTTCCGAGCGATATATGCAATGTAATTTTTGTATTCTAAAATACCTAAGTAGATAAAGTCAAAGCTTAATCAGACAATTCCGGCACTCTGGTTTGCCGAATTAATCTTTTTAGAATGTGAAAAATAAATAATATTAATAATATAACGAAAGATGACTAAACTGATTAATGTGATTGGGGAAGGGTCCAAAGTTTAGACGATTCACTTTAAAATTAAAGTCAACTATAGACGTTTTTTAGTTCGACATATGGTACTGCAGATTGTTCTTAATTTCGAAATTCTGATTTTATACAAAAATCATATTTTCGAATGTAACAATTCACCTACTGTCCAAAACATCGAATTTCATAAATAGAATTTTAATAGGGATACAATAAAGATGTTTCGCAATAAATCATTAGAAACAAGTTATATTTGCTTTGAAATCGCATTCCTGAAATTCGATGTTTTGGAAGTAGGTGAATTGTTAGATTCGAAAATATAATTTTTGTAATTTAGAATTTCGAAATTAAGAACAATCTGCATTACCATATGTCGAACTGAAAAACGTCTATAGTTGACTTCAATTTTAAAGTGAATCGTCTAAACTTTTGATTTATCTATGTAATGTAAACAGTAATAAAATAGACAAAACATCGTATTATCGAAATGTTATTCTTTATTCTCAGCAGGAAGTTACTAAGTAAAATAAATAAAAAAAGTATGTGCTACCCTCGAATATTTAAAATTAATGATTCAGCATTTACATTACACATCGCGCATCCATCAGCCTCCCAATACCCTCATGCTCCAAAATAAGCCGTCACGGGCGTCATCGTACAAAAACCCCCACGGAGAAACCTCTCGAGCGCGATATGCAGGCAACCAAAGAAGGGGGCCGCGAAAAAAGAGAGCTAGAGAGAGAGTCAACGAACAAAAGGGTCTACGGATCGACGCGGCGTCGCGGCCAAAAAAAAGAGGAAAAGGCTGCTGCCGCTGCGAGAAAAACGACGTGAGTATATAACGCCGGAAGAAAAACGCGAACGCTCGCACGACGAGCGTCATCAATTCCGGTCTGTCGAACGGCCGGCTGGATTTAAAGTCGGGGAAAACAGGGAAAACTCTCGACGGAAAAGTCTCAATCGCCGATAGCGGACGCGACGTATCGCGACGGCGCGCGCGGATCGTTGACTTATGACCGTCGGAAGAGCGCGCCGCTGGAAAAGTTGACCGACGCTTGTTTATTCGCCGCGGAGATATGGTGTATGGGTAGGTATAGGTGTACAAGGGTTTGGCTCGATCGCGAGCGTTTTCACGATTGGTCGAGTGGGTAGAGAGAGGAACGTTGATGTGGGCGACGAGCTTTTAGTTCAAGGGTGTGGAAAGAATTATCTCGGCGCTTACGGTTGACTAATGCCGCGAGAACTATCAGATGAAATTGATGGCTTTTCGAGGCTATGAGATGCGTCCAGTTTTCGGCCATAGTCGGAGTGTCCACATTGTCTGTCTATTCTATTTTCAAAGTCTATCCATGTAATAATTATGACATTAGATATGGCATGCATCAAATCGTCAATCGAACGGATGAATTAATTATGATTGGAAGTAGTGGCTATACAAAAAAAAAAAAAAAAAAACGTAAAGAAGCACATATAGAGTATTATAAGTCTATATTAACCAATATCTACACTTTCACCACCGTAAACTATCGAACAACCCCTAAACATGTCAATACTAACCTACCGCCGTCGCCAGCTATCCCAATCGTTCCCCTGTAACCAACCTTCACCGCCACCTTCGAAGAAAATAATTGTTATGTTTCCCTTATCAGCCGGCAATTTCACTAACTCCATCATCGAAGCCCCTCCCACCCCTTCCTACAGCCCCTTCCACAACAACTAAACGCCACGCTTAACTATAATCACCCCACTTGCATATCCGCCCGGAGCAGGCGCGCACGCGCTCGCCTATATGTATATATGCAAAATTATAATACCTACTCGCGGGCTAATCCGGGTCACAGCCGTTATGCGCGCCCGCGTATCCGCGAATAATCTCGCTCGCGAGTGAGAGAGAGAGAGGCGGCGATTTACGTCTGCAGAGCACCGCGCGTCCAAAATAAACTCGTCTAGCCGCTGCGCGTGACAAGCGGGCCGCGCGTACGGCTCTCGCCCGCGTCAAATCGCGCAAGGCTGCGTGGAGCCGAGCGCAAGGGCTGTAGCCGCGGTGATGGCCAACTCTCTCGCGTGCGCGAATTCGGGGTTACCGTATTGCGCGTGGCGAGCGGATGTCATGGGAGAGTATGGGCGCTGTTACCTTTATGCGAGCACGCTCATGATTTCACGCGTCTTTGGAGAGAAGATGCGTGCGTGGTGGTTGTGATTTTTGGAATGGAGTTGTGGAGCTTTTGAAGAATGGATATAGTAGAAGTGTTAAACGTGCTCACAATGGGAAAACTACGAAGGTGTTCGATTACCTAATTTATTACAAATCACTGCCTTGGTGGAATTCTTTGTTGCATTCTGGTTACTATTTATCTACTTTTTCAAAATATGGTTACTTATTATAACAACATGATAGCTAGAAACTTGAATAAATATTCTACGCTTTTTACCGTGTAAGTTATAAGTAAATATTTGCGCTACTTTTGCATATTGACAGTGGTGAAAGTGCGGTACTTTACGCACGAAGTTTATTGATTTATTAATTTATTTATCAGAGTAATACAGTAGTAATACATGTTATTCTTAACTTCAAGATACACGTTATGTATCTGAAGCAACAAACATCCTATATGGACATAGTCATATCTGTACATAGGTCGGGCGTATATAATAACACTTACAAACTACCTTAAAATCTAAAATTTCCAGATTAATATTACATCTTGGGCAAAATAGTAGATGTTCCAACCTATTCTTAAATAATAGTGAGATTATTTATTCAAAGCATTATGTTTAAAATATATTAGCTCTAATCCATTTCTAAACTTTTATTTTATTATAATTTTTGGTAATATCTAGATTTTTGAGATTTGGATTAGTTTTCGATAGATGATTAAATATTTGTATTGCTCTGATGTGGTTGTTTTTATCACTAACAGTTTTTGAACACTTGGGTGGTATTATAAGTTTATTTCTGGTTATGCTGGTTGATGCCATGTATAAACTGTTAAAATCATTATAGTGATAGGATACTCATTCATATGCGAAAATTTGTTTTAGATTCAGATGATTATCTTGACTAAAAGTATTTTTGTTTATAATTTTTAAAATTCTATTCTGCGTCTTTTGTAATAATTCTATGCTGCCTTTGTATGCACCACGTCATGCAATATTCCCATAGCTAATTATACTATGGAAAAGTGCATAGTATATCATCTTAAATATATCAGTTTGCATGTATTTCGACATTTTATATAGTATATGAGCAATTCCTGGGAAATTTCCCTCTTACGTCGCCAAAAAAAATGGAAAATTTTTTTGAATGCATACTTACCACACAAGGTTTTTCTCGTTTCTTGAACCTTACAGAACGTGAAAAAACGTGTGTTCCAAGCCGATTGAGTGGTATCATTTTTTTACAGCACTTTTAATTTTTCTTATGGAAATTTAACATGGGAAAAATGGGTGAAAAGTTGTCATTGATGATGAACCAATAACAAGCTATTGAAGAGGCCAAACCAAATTCCACAAAAAAAGCGATTAAAGTTGAAGAATAGAGCTTTAATTTGAGAGGGCAATCGTTAAAATCGGTCGATTCGGTGCAAAGCTACGTGAATTTGAAAATGGCGAAAAATGACCAAAAATGAGCGATTTTTGCCAAATCATCGTAATTCTTAAAATTTTCGTCATTTTTCGCACTTTTCATTCATTTTCAAATTCACGTAGCTTTGCACCGAATCGACCGATTTTAACGATTGCCCTCTCAAATTAAAGCTCTATTCTTCAACTTTAATCGCTTTTTTGTGGAATTTGGTTTGGCCTCTTCAATAGCTTGTTATTGGTTCATCATCAATGACAACTTTTCACCCATTTTTGCTGTAAAAAAATGATACCACTCAATCGGCTTGGAACACACGTTTTTTCATGTTCTGTAAAGTTCAAGAAACGAGAAAAACTTTGTGTGATAAGTGTGCATTCAAAAAAATTTTTCATTTTTTTTGACGACGTAAGAGGGAAATTTCCCAGGAAATTGCTTATATATATTATATATTTTGTTTTCTTTATTATACGTTCAAAATGTTTATCCCATCTTAGATTAAAATCAAAGATGATACCTATATATTTTACAATACATATTCTATCATATCTTTAGGAACACTATCACAGTAATTACCAAATGTTATACATACTGTTTTCTTTATGTTCAAAATATGGTCTGCAAATGAAACAGTACTGTCAGTTCAGTTTGTTAGCAAGTAGGTGACGTATATTATGAATAAAAGTGGTCCCAGTATAGTACCTTGCAGTACACCTCTAGTTATTGCTTCATAATCGCTTTTAGTCGTTCCTATTCTTACTTTTTATCTTCTATTGCTCAAATAGCTAGATATAAGTTTATGCGCTGTACCTTTTATACCATAGTTATATAATTAATCTAATAAAATAGCATGGTTGACAGTGACAAAAACTTTTTCAAAATCTAGGAATGTAATATAGCTATTGGTTTGCTTTTATCTAATTTGCTATATATTAAATCCTATATATTAAGTACCTTTCTTTTTTATAAATCCAAATTGATTGTGAGCTAGTGGGTTGTCGTTGTCAAAGAACAATTTTAGTCTAACATAAACCATTTTTTCTAATATTTTTCCCAAATTAGAGATTAAGGATATCGGTCTATAATTTGATATTTCCATTTTACTGCCAGACTTAAAAATAGGTACTGCCTCGACTGTTTTAAGAGCTTCAGACCATATTGATTTTTCAAGACAGAGATAAAATATATATGCGTTAATGCATTTACAATTAGATATGACATTGTTTTTGGTACCTTGGCAGGAATGATATCAACTCCACCATTTTTTATTTTCATATTTTTAATTATTTGTAGTATTTCTGCATGCATTATTAGTTGGTTTGATAAATATCGAGTTGCTGTTCATTAGTGGTAAATACAATTGCTTACCCTGCGGTTTAACGATTTTGTCACTTAAATCCATTCCAATTTTATAAAAATATGAGTTCATAATATGATTAGTGATTTATATAGTATCATCTAGTATAATATTGTTATTTATTGCTATTTTATTGATTATACTATCATTTTGCAAATTAGATCTCAGCTTATTTTTTATGTGTTTTCAAAGTTATTTAGTATTATTGATATTATTCTTAATTAAATTTCTGTCCTATTTAATTTTTGCTTCTTTAATGACTTTGTCAAGCCGCTTAGTGTAGTTCTTGTATTATAATCTTATTACATCATTATTTGGTTCATTGAGCATTTTGATGTATAGTTGTTCTTTCTTTTCATACGAGATCATGATTGCTTTAGTTATCCAATCCTTTCTCGGATTTTTCTTGTTATTTTTTGCTTTTAGCACGTCTTGGGGTTATGCATTGCCTCTATGATGTTCCAATTTTTCATGATAGCTATACTTTGAAGTTTAGTGTAATTATAATAATAACGAACATTCTCTTTTTTCTGAATTGGTGGCTTGTTTAGCTTCAAAAATACAGGGTAATGATCAGTAAAGGGAATCAAAAGTTTGAAAGTTTTAGTGTCTGTAGATTTAGTTTTTGTTTTGATGTAGATGCTTACAATGCATGTGCCGCTTCTACCACTGTTATTTGGTCTAGTTGTATGAATAAATCCAGGGATAAATCCCTTTTCGAGCATATTATTTAATAATTCCTGGCTATATACATCTTCTTTCATAATGTTGATATTGAAATCACTAACACTGTTAAAAATTTTCTGAAATTTAAGATAAATTCTGAATAAAACTTCAAAATTTTTAATAGTGAATAAGTAGATGATTTTTAGTGTTTCTTTTACTATTAATGTATGAATTTAAGTTAGCAATAAGTTCAGAGTAGACCATGGCATCTGTATAATTCTGATATTTTACTTGAAATATCAGCATATTATAAAACTAAATAACAGTACTATACTTATACTACTGTTATTTAGTTTTATACGTGTATTTAATAATTTGAGTCTACCAATTTCAATTGTTTCTGTAATTTCCAATACGCCGTCTTTTATATGTACAACTACACCATCATTTTGATTTATTTTGCTATTATTATAATATAATTTATAACCCATTATTGAAAAATATTGAAAGTTTTGTAAATTTCATATTTCTGAACATACAATTATATCTGTGGCTTATAGGAATAACGACCTAACCCACTTGTACATATTTTCGAGAAATCGCCGTTCTAAAATTTCTGTCATGACATTTCATATGTAAGATCGAAATGCGCGAGATGAGTCATAACAATGTAGACATTTACAGAGGTATCAAATATCTTTCGAATCCCACTATCAGCTGCTAGAATACATTTTTATTCTTTGTATAAACAAACAAAACAATGCAGTTAAGTCGTTATTCCGGTAACTGTGCAAGTTAAGCGGTTTAGGGAAATTGTTCGAATAAGATAAATAACATATATAGTTATTTCTACACTTAAAACATAGAATACGAATTCTTTTTTAAATATTCATTCCCACGCATGCGCCTTCCAACGGAATATGCGTGTGAAGTCAACGGAATTCGGTAAATCGAATACCGAACGTTACTCAGTTACTGTTTATGCACACTTGTCCCATCGCCCGGGAATCAAAGCTGTTGTATTACCTTCTATTATATATTACCTTTGATCTTTGTTGCTATAAAAATAGGTATGTCATAATCTGTTTATTGCATAGTATTAACTTCAAAACGGTGCTTTTAATTAAATATAAATATTCAGTTAAGTGGTTATTCCGGGCACAGGTGCAGTTAAGTGGTTATGCATTTAGCTGATATTTGCTCTTTGAACGCGTTTGAGATTTCCGAACCAAGTCTACGTGAAAAAGGGTAGTTAGAAGGTGTACATTCCGGTGCTAACTCAATTTTGATCCTCAAGTGGGTTAAGTCGTTATTCCTGGAAGCCACACATATAAGGTGTGGTCTTTAAACTCTTAATAAAAATATTCAATTTAGTATAATTAGCTTAATGTTTAATGCTATTTATTTTGAAGTCTTAAGACTTCTAGTATTAACGTACAGTATAAGACTATCTTTTTTATTTAAATTTCTATTAGGAGTTTTTAGATCAGGATACGATGTTTCTTCTTGTATTACTTCTTTTTATAATTCTTCAATGAGATCGATGTTTTGCTCCATTATGTATCTCGTTGATTACTTGACTTTCTATACGAATATATATATTTTAGCGATGTGGCACTAGCGCTGTTTGCTGCCGTTGCACTTGGGCTGGATCCTGTTACACCGAGGAATACTGACGTTGACGGGCTTTATATACTTCGGTTTTGTGTCTCTCTACTTATATCGCCGATTTTATTTGTTAACACGCGAACTTGTGGCATATTTTCTGTCTTACCGATATATCTCGGTAAGCTATGCTTCTTTTCAATTTGTTTTTCAGAATTGAACATAGCGCGCTATTATTTGCCACGTGGTTGATATCATATGTAGTTTCATACTTCGTGTTGCTGTAATAGCAATTAGGGCACTTATGTTTTTCACTTTTGCACTGATTTGCTTGGTGTCATTCTGAGCACTTTAAACATGTATAGTTGTGTTTTTGCACTTGCGTCCATTATGGCCATATCCACCACAGTTATAGCACGGCTTTATATTTATTATGTCGTATACTTTGCAATTTGATATCCAATAAATATTTTATTGTTATTGTCTTTAATATGTTTATATAATTCAGGATGTACTTCCATGATTATACTAAGTGTATTATTTTTTGTGTTTTTGTATATGAGTATTTCTCTGGAATTTTTAACTTTTAGCTAAATAGAAATTTCAAACTTTAATGTTGAGGCACAATCACAAAACTCATTTTTTTCTGTTCTAGGTACCCGAAATAACAATAAAAAGGGTGGGCTCCTCATTTTTAAACGTAGTTTTTTAATATTGTATGCTTATGCACGTACGAATAAGCATGAGTGAATGCATGTAAAACTGCCTTACAATCACTTTCTTTTTTGATTTTTTTTTAAATAAATACGAATTTCCTTAGACACCCCATGAATTAGTTCAAGAAAATGTATGTAGAAAAAAGAGCAATACTCAAATTAGCCTTATTTACCGCTGTTTATATGTGCCACCAAAAAATGATAATTTTTTAGGCGAGGGGCGTATCGACACCGTGTGCTTTAGTAGATCATAATTCACTTTCCATAAGAGGCACACTTATAACCAAAGTCACATTTTGTTCGTCTTTCCAAGACGAGTAATTTACGCCCCAGAAAGTTAAAAAAACACAAAAGTTTTTTTTCTTAATCGACAAATAAAGTTTATTTTTACCAAAATACAGCGTTGCAGAGATAATGCTATGCACTTTTTTTTAAAGGTAGTATTCGAAAATATGTTGTCGGATTTTATGTAGGCACATCAAATCCGACAACATATTTTCGAATACTAAACAAGGTATAATAGCCTAAAAAAGTTGGTAAAGCATTTATAAAAGAATTTTTTTTAATGATGTAAAAAGGATGAAAATTTCCTACAGTTCGCAGGCAAAACCTCTAAATGTAGGCCTTTTCCGATTGCCCATGGACCTTATCCTTGTTTAAAAGTGAGTTCTATGTACTGGAACATGTTACTGGAAGTGGATTTTATAAATATTTGCTTGACTTAGATAGCTAAATGTCTGAGAACCATAAGATATGTTACAGTACGGTAAAAGTTAAAAGTTCTAGAGAATTGCTCATACGTGTAAACCTTTACATTCGGAGTTGTAGTTACTGAAATTCCGGTTATTTATGTCTGTCATTGCGTCTCTAGTATAGGTGTTATATTTCCGTCTATTCCTACTATTTTCATTTTTGGATATTGTAACTTTTCCATTTCTATTTTAAAATCTGCTGTTACTCCTTGGATATATTTCTTTTGAATGCCAGTTTCATTTATTAGTATAGGTACAACTTTGGCCTTTATGCTATCATTATTGTACTTGTTGATTTTCGTTACTGTTATTATAGATACCTTTTTTCGTTGCTGTTTGACATTGCTTGTTATTTCAGCGTATGTTTTTTTATTCAAGTTAGTATTTATCTTTTCTTTAGTTAGTAATTCTTTTAATAGTGTATACTTCTCTTGGATATCTGTGTTTAATTGTCTCAGCAAATTATTTTTCTTTTTTACCTTATCTAGTTCGATTTTATCTTCAAACATTGTAGTATAGTGTAGATCTTGTGTTTCTTCATTTAACATCGATATTTCTTGAAGTATTTTCTTCTTTATCTGTGCTCTTTCATATAGCCTTATTTTTGCGATAGCTATTCTGGCTGTTTCATTAAACGACGTGTCATCATGTTTAGAGTGTCAAATTCCCTCTTATAGAAAGTATTTTGACAAAATATACACACTACTAGCGACACTTCTTTAGTTGGTTGACATATAAAATTAGTTTCTTGGAGAAGCCGATCGGGAGGCTCTTTCTCCGATGCAGCCATCTTGGAGAGTCAACAAATTAATTTATTATTAATGAAAATAAAACAAAAAACAGAAAAAACAGCATTAATCATTTTGGTTGTTTCCTTTATGCTCGGACACGATTTTGCCACGCACTAGTTATCCAGACGAATCTGGTAAAACGGTATTTCAATTATTTTTAAATTATTAGACAAGCCTGATTTACTATACCTCGTATTTTCCACCTTTTTCGACTATTTAGGTAAGAGATTATGTGAGAAACAAAGTACATAAACCTCATTATCCTTTATAAATGCTTATGTAATTTTGGGGATAAAAAAGTGTCGAACCTCGTATAAATTAATTATATCTAACATTAAATCATTCTCGTGTATAATCAAGTTAACGTGTAAATGTAGAGGCATTCGATGTGCCGTATACATGCATAATATAGTATATACAAGTTTAACTAAATGAGTTCATAATGATTTTATGCTTTAAATTGTAGCTATTTGTAGATAGATAATTTATAGCTACGAGGTAAAAGCATTAGCAGTGGAGCTGGTTAATTTTCTATTACGGGATTTTTATTTGGTTAATTAAGCAGAAAAAATATTTCCCCATATTATGGATAAACAATTATTAGTATACCGGATGTATAATACATATGTTTGAAGAATAATTTACGTATTCCATCTACATTAATCTGTAAAAAAATCTTTGAATTACATTAGCGATTCTGCTTTCCCAAAGATTCATGTTTCAGTTGAAGGCTTCAAGCTTCATAAAATAAATGGAGAACACGTACAACTTGTCAAAAAAAAAGAAAAGTGTTTTCAAAGATATAATGGATAAAAATGGTATGTATAAATATCAACATTAAAACATACTGAATTTTTTTGCATCTCATTTCACGAGGCAACCTCAAAAGCATTACATCTGATAACAACACATCCCGCTTTCAAATATCCACCGAATCTCTCCCATATTTTCCATGAATGAAAACCTGGCCCACTTCCATCTACCAAAATGAACGTGACGCATTTCTCTCTCTCTCTCTCTCTCTCTCCCTCTCTCTCTCTCTCTCTCTCTGCCGAAAAAATACCCTCCATCCCCATTCACCCAAAACCGACAGAACTCTTCTCTCAGCTCAGCTCCCCTCCCCCCTCTTTCTCTCTTCCAGCATCGTATCTCCACGGCGACATCTTGCCTGGGCTCGGCTCGCGCTAGTATAATTTTCTTTCTCAATAGTCCGCGAAAAGCCCAGCGCTACAATATTGCTCGGTTCTGGCGCACCGCCAAGCCCGTGGGGGCCAAAGTCCGCTCGCGGCCGTAGTAGTGTACACGCGGAGGCACCACACCGCCGCCTTTTAATCTAGAGCCGTGTGCACGGCGGCGGCGTCTAGCAGTGCGCGCACAATGCCGACAGCCGGCAGGCTCTTATCTTCCACGCAGATGTTGACGTTGACACACATATGTGTGGGTGTATACGCTGCGCGGAGAGATGGCCACGCGAGAGACGGGCTTTCCCTTTGCGCTACTCCTTTTGCTCGTCGCTGTAATTATTATTTTTGGTGGGTTTGTGAAAAGGAGGGTTTGGGGAAGAGAATTTTTTTGCTTAAATATTAGCCGTGTGTGCAGTTTTAACAAATTCATATCGCTGGGTGTATGAATGCTGAAATGAATGTAGTATCAGAAAAGGGAGCTCGTAGTTTTTCTCTCTATTATTAAAAGAATGATATCTGAATAGTATGTGTAACTTTTGGTATAAACCAAGATATTAATTTTGAAGTATAGCTAATGTTAATTTTTACATATGAAGAAATTCAAATAGTGCTCTGCTCTATGATAACGGAATTTCAATTAAAGTAACGAAAAAATTTAAGTAAAAGTTATTATTTTATATTTTCACATCGTAGGTTTCACAATAAAAATGAATAAAAATCATTTTTCCGCTTTATTTATGTGAAAGCAAACCAACGAAATACTGAGAAAAACTTTTGTTTGACTCAATTAAACTCATATTTGACTCAATTAAATTGAGTAATTTTATTGAAACGAAAATATAAGATTGAATCGAATGATTATTTCATTGCTTCAATGATTGATAAAATTTATTCAATGAAATATACATTTGACTCAAACTAATATTTTTGTTTCAATAAAATTATTTGATTATCCGTATATTCAAATACGGGTTTAATTGAGTCAAAAAAATTTTTTTCCTCAGTATTAAATTTGTTTCGAATTTTTCTTCACCACCAACTGCAAATTCTGTATACAGATTCAATCAATTTGCAAAATGAAAAGCTTCGACCTTGCTCCCCAAAAACTAATTCTATACAGTCTTATCGATGTAATCCAATCACCTAATTCTCCCTGCACACATTACCGCACAATACCACCATCGAAATTACGAAGGCAAAGCCTCGATCTCCTTTCATCCCCACACACATACTATCCGCACAGCCATCCAGCCGGCAACCCGCACGTCCATACGCACCCCGTTAAAACCCGAAGAAACCCAATCACCATCGGGGCCATTTCGAGTCCTCTTGCTCTCTCGACCGTTTGTGGTGCACTATACCCTGGCCGCATCAGGGCGCTCGGCACCCGTCTGTGGCGGCCGGCAGTGGCTATTGATGAAAGGCAATGCGAATTCCGGCGGGCGGGAGACATTGATTTAAAGGACGCGCGATAGCCGCTCGTTCGTCCTAATAAAGCAGTCGTCGCGGCGAATGCCGCGCAAACATTCCGTGCTCGGACTGTATACTTTCGTAGCTGCCCATAGGGGTATTGCGAAGAAGAGGAGGTGGGTGTATACACCCATATATATGCGAAGGGTTTGTCTTCACTGACTAGGGTCGGCGCAAATTAGTGGGGTTTCAAGACCCAAGGGTGTATGTATACCTTTTGATATGCTCGGGTGTTTGCGGGCTAGCATGAAAAGGGGTTGATGGTTGTGTTAGGCATATAAGAGTAATAAATGGAGAGTATCAGTTCGATTATGACTATATGTTGAATTGTACAGAAAATTACCCCTAATTGTGATCGAAAAATCGTAAAAATTCGAAGTTGAAACACACCTCCAACAACTGGTTTTTCCTATTCTGTAGCAAAAATAATGCACGAAAAACGTGTCGAATCAAGGAAATTGGCATAGTGTTTTCCAGGAAGCTACATTTAAGTTTTCTTATGGAAATATAACATGAGAAAAATGGACGAAAAGTCGTCATTGATGATTAACCAATAGCAAGCTATTGGAGCGGTAAAAAAACGATTTTTCACGACAAAGCGATTAAAGTAGAAGAAAAGAGCTTTAATTTGAGACTAGAATCGTTAAAATCGATCGATTCTGTGCAAAGCTACGTGAATTTAAAAATGGCAAAAAATGACGAAAAATTACCAAAATTTTAAGAATTACGTGGATTTGGGAAAAGTCTCTCATTTTTGGTTATTTTTCGCAATTTTCAAATTCACGTAGCTTTGCATAGAATCGACCGATTTTAACAATTCTAGTTTTAAATTAAAGCTCTTTTCTTCTACTTTAATCGCTTTTTCGTGAAAAATCGTTTTTTTTTTGCCGCTCCAATAGCTTGCTATTGGTTAATCATCAATGACCACTTTTCGTCCATTTTTCCCATGTTGAATTTCCATAAGAAAACTTAAATGTAGCTTCCTGACAAACACTATCCCGATTTCCTTGGTTCGACACGTTTTTCGTGCATTATTTTTGCTACAGAATAGGAAAAACCAGTTGTTGGAGGTGTGCTTCAACTTCGAATTTTTACGATTTTTCGATCACAGTTATGGCTAATTTTCTGTAGAATTCGACATGTACACATAGGTAAATGATAGATACACAAGCTGTCAGTAAGGAGTGTAAAAAAATGTATAAATTTTATTTTTAGTACAAAGCATTACATTATACATGTCAAGATTAACGAAGATTGGAGAAAATACGAAGTAAATAAAATCGCCTGGAGAAATATACAACAGGAGATATTCGTATGAAAATAACTTCATTGAAAATTATAAATGAACGTTTCTTTTCCAACACATTTTCTACTAATTAGAGAAATAAATATTTAATAAGTTTCATATTGATTCTCAGGTGAAACATTAACAAAGTAACGACTTCTTTCATATCATACGTGAATCAAACTGTTTAAAAAAAGCAATCTACAAAAAGACGACAACGACGAAACCGTAGTACCAATTTAATCAATTACCAAAAAATGCTTGAAATGGTTACTATAAACCAAGTTACAGCATGTGTGAAAATAGATTTATATTCAATGCATTATTCCTCTTTTCCTTACACCATTTTTATCGACGAGACATTTAATGCATTCAGACATTCGCCGTCTAAAAATAAAAATATCCGCCAACAATTTTTCAAACTCATCTTCGTCAAAATCCCATTTTCCCGCGATCAATTTCAACTTATCTTCAGCCGACAACAAAATTCAACATCCCGCGCAAACACTCCGCAGAGCTCTCCTCCACCTCCTCCTCCTCCTACACTGCGCAACACCTACCCCACAATATCAATTTCCAGTAATGGCCCTGGTGCTCTCTCTCTCTCTCTCTCTGCGCGCGCGATTTTTTCCCCGGTATCGACTATCCATTTCTCAATATCTTCTTCTCCGGCAGCGCCGTCAGAAATTCCTTCCAATACATCACATCTAGCATCCGCGCGCGCGCGCGAGCGACGTAAAGCGCGCCGATTGGACAGCGGACGTCTGCGTGAGCGCTCTCTCTCTCTCTCTCTCTCCTTGTCCGACGCGCGATAAACGGCAACTAACGACGGGGGATGTAGGGATGCGTGGCTGATTTCTTATGGGTTTTCGCAGATGTGCTATGGAATTTTCGGTTGTGTGAGCGGATACACAGCGAAAAAAAATGGAATGAAGAACATATAATATGTGTATTTTTTTAATAATAGTAATAATTCTATTGTTTTTTCTGAGTCTTAATTTATAACTATTTTAAAAAATATGATATTTAATAATTCACGGAAAAATATTGCCTACTTAATATAATTATTTTATTGATCTTAATTCATTAATAACGTTACCAAAGTGGCCAACAAATGAAGAGAAATAATTTTTTCATCATATTAGTTATAATGTCATTGAATTATTCATGATAAAAATATTTTGTTCATTTTCATGACGCCTTTTTGTACATTACATCACTTCACCTTCTTCCGAAACGCAACCCCCTTATTCCGATATTAAAATCACAAAATAGGTTATCGAAACTCTTGAAATTCAAGCGGATCCGGCCACTTCAAGAACTTGAGCTAATTTCCACCCTATATAAAATGCATCGTCAGGAAAAACTTTATGCATCCACCGAAACTCATACCCCCAACGTGCACGTGCGCAAACGAACTCACAAAGCGTGCTTCAGCTATAGCGCCCGAAGAGAGAGAGTGCGCATACTGGCCGGAAAAAAGCACATTTGAATTCCCGTGGAGTTTCGCAAACTAGTTACCGTGCGAGAGAGAGAGAGAGAGAGAGAGCAAGAGAGTTTCGCTGTCAAATCGCGCTCAAAAATACCCCCCGCTGTACAGAGAGGATGGGGAGAGGAGAAAAAAAAGCGCTGGCGCAAAACACTTCTCATTAGTATATTTTTCAAGCGCCGGCCTCTCTGTCAACTCGAGAAAACACGTACGCGCGCGCCACTGGTACGAGCTCGGTTGCGCCTTTTTGCCTTCGGCTTTTAATTGCGGTGCATTGAAGCAAAGCAAGAACGAGAGCGAGAGAGAGAGAGAGACCGAGCGCGCGCGTGGGCGAAAGAGCCAGAGAGATATCGTCTCCACTGGAAACTCGAGCCTCCAATTTCCTCCCTCTCTTTCTCTCTATCTCTATTGTTTCTATTCGCGGGGAGGGAGAGGAGGAGTTCGCCATTCGCTCCTAACGAGTTGGCAACGTTATCGGGGCCCGAACAGAGAGCGCGAGCGAGCGAGAGAGAATCGCAGCGGCAACGTGTCCACTCAGACGTTAACGCCGATAGCCGTGTGTACACGTCGCGCGCGGCTCGATTTCCGTGCCGAGTGCCCTCGTGGAATTTGACCGCGCTGGCAATTTTGCCGCCCAGCGCTGCGCCGCGGTATTGCGCGATAAGGCAAGGGCCGAGGGTGGGGGGAATTTTTTCTTCGCCCGTTCGACTGGAGAACCGAAGCGCCGCGTGTGCATGAGGGGAATTGTTTTCGCGAGGGTTGGAGACAGTCTTGGGTGCGGAGTTGCTTATCTGGTGGTCGGAAGATATGGTGGAATCGTGGCTGCAAGTTGCGCGGCAGGTCAAGCGGTTCGCAACTTTTGTTCGTTAGTAAAGAGGGTATCGAAAAAGGCGAGTCGTCTTAATTTCTTGGCAAGATGCGGTTGGAATAATAGTGCAGTTGGAAAATGCGTGTATTTTGAAAAGAAAATCTCGAAATGTAACTATTGTGGTAAAATTGGAACGTTTACAACATACGTTATTTATACATAGATTTTAATTTGAATGAATAAGTATTATCTTGATAATAAGTGTTATAATATTTTTAGAAGACTGTAGAAGATTGGTTTCGCAAAGAAATACTTTCTGAAATCATATAAATTGGAAATCGGCTGTTATAGTTACATAACCTTTAATTAAATTCATACTGTTAACAAATTCAACTGGCTACTTTAGGTAGTCTGCAGAACAAAACTGGGGAAGTAGTTAATAGTGATTGTATAATGCAAAATAAGTATTTTTCCTTTATTACGTCAATATCAAGTAATTGCTAACTTCGATCCAAGAAAATGTAATTGAACGAAGAGAAAAGTTTGTTAATTATAGCCGAGTGATCTCGTAAGCATAGAAAATCGATAAAGGCGACACTTAGAAAGCTAATTACTGGAGGAATGCAAATATAATTTCATTTAACTTTGGAGTCAGTCTAAAGTTTGTATAAATACATTAGTCGATTGCAGTCGCGAGAAGTTTAATGAAACAATACTTTCTTTTTGTTCCCTCATTTTGTAACATATATTATACTCAAATACAAAGAATTCAATTTTATCATGCGGCATATTATAAATTTACTCTCATATAGTTAAATTCCTCATCCCCGACTACAATTATGTAAAATACTTAAGTTTGCTTTGAATATGATTCTTTAAAAGACTGACTCATTTTAATTTTGCGGTTATTCGGTTTGATTCGATTGTATGCAAAATGATGAACTAGTACTTAACAATGATTTTATTATGAAATCTCTTTCGTTAATGTTAAAAGACATAAAAACACTATTCGTACTAGAAACCATAACACCTATAAATTTTATTATTCAAAATTAAAGTAAAAATAACCATAATCACCGAAAATCTCGCTTCTCCAAATATTTGAAATCTTTTTAATCCCATCCTCTACCCACTGCATAACCCGCAACTGCTACGCCTCAAAGCATTCGAAATGCCTTCCGGAGGCACTCGCGACTTCGCCGGAACGAAAATACTTTCGAGAGCTGCGATTAGCGTCGTCCCCGAGAATTTACATCCACTTCCCGAAAAATAAACACGGTCCAGTCCTCCATTTCCTCCTACAGCAGAGCCGTACGGGCTCTCCACCATAACGACGACGACGACGACGACTGGTGTCCCTGTGGGATAAAAGGGACGGCTGCACATCAAGTCCTCGCGCGCCGATGGATTCGGACGCCGGAAGCCGGATGAGCTGGCGCGCAAGAAAGGAAGTAGCGGGCGGCGAAAAAGGCGAGAGGAAAAGTTTCGCGAGAGAAAGAAACTTGCGCCAGCCACGGCGACGGCGCATTGTTGTCGCGGTCTCGCGCGCGTGTATGATGGATGGGCTTGGAAGGAATTCAACGGCTCGCGCGTGTAGTGTTATGGTGGTATATATAGAAATGCGCGCGCGCGGTTTCTCCTCCCCTCGGACGCGCGTGCTCTCTCTCGCTCTCTCTCTCTCTGGATAAACTCTGGTAATTTGTCACCTCGGCCCCCGATCCGCGCGCCTCGCTCGCTCACTCGTCTTTTAAATAAAGTGCTCCAGCGAGAACTGTCCCCCGGTGTATACACCTGCGGGTAGGGGGTATTTTGTAAGATGACTAAATTTTCAGATGAATATTTTTTCAGAAAAAAAAAATGCATTTCTTATTATTTTTTTAAACACGACTCAATTTATTTCAAATACTAATTTATCAGCACAAAATCTAATCAATATTCTAATTAATATTCTTCTTCTATTAGAATAATTATGTAAATATTTGAAAAGTTCAGAAAATACAAACTACAAGTATTTTGATTAATTATCAGATCTATATCTTGCATCAAATAAAATTTCCGACTCGCTAATAAATCATAATATAAGTAATTTAAAAAATAGTTAACATAAAGTAAAAAATAAAATAATTAAATCAAATAAGAATAAATTCCTAATGTATTCTTGTATAAACTTTGACATATGCGTTTAAAATAAAAGTCGATTATTAAAAATTTCAATACACTACATTTTCGAATGCCTCAAGTAGAGATGAGAAAAAATCCGAAGAGTTCGTTGCGTTACAACATCCACACCATCTACCGCGACATGTGAGAAACTTTATCTCTAAAAAATAACGGTGCGAAATTGTAATTATATTTATACAAGGATTTCGGGTGTACAAGTATCCATTTAGTTAAAGAAAAAACATTATTGATAATATTATTGTAATTTAAATAGTGAACAATCACCAGTTTATTTTAAGGTGGTCTTACAACACCCAGTTGCCTCTACGGACAAAATCAGCTGAAAAATGCATCGAAACATAGTATATTTAAATGTATCCAGAGAATTTTCAACTTTGGATTAAATAAAAAATACATAAATGTTTTGAAACCTCAGCTCTAAAAATATTTGTTTCGTATTTATTAGCACTAAATATAATGAAAAAAATGGTGATACTCATTTATCCTACTCAGCGCAGTGCTTTAAAATCTTATTTTAGTTATTGTAACTTCAATCCTGCGCATTTGCAAATAGAGTAGAATGCACAAAACAATTCAAACTACTGAAAAAAGTGTATCTTTGCTTAAAATGGGTATTGAAACCTCTACCTTCGCTTATTTTATCAGGGATTGTGTGAATTTATGACATATATTGTATATGTTATGTTTATAGCACTTATATATATATTTTTTTTAAATGGCTAATCTCAAATATCTTTGGTCGTAACAGTCCGATTTTTTTGGGCAACGAACTCAGTTTGAAGATATAAAAAAACTATATTTCTGCCAAATCTGCGGTCCTGGACCAGCTCCTACACCCCTCACCACCATCCTCTTAATCTACATATTCTTTGGTTGATTCTTGTCGTTATAACATTTTTTTTTTATTAAAAATTCATTTTGATTTTAGCGCCCTCTGATTCGAAAAAATCTCGCTTCGCTCGGGCGACAAACTCGACTCTGCCGTGACTCACATACTTTGCGGCCCTTGTTACGTAATGCACTATTATCAAAATCGACAAATTTCAACATATATCGCCTTAAAACATCATTTTCAACATTTTTTGTCTCGAGAATTTTATTCACCTTAACAAAGCTCTTCGGACTTTTCTATTCTGAATTCATAGCTTCTTTATATTATATTTAGAAATCTATTTATTTACGTAGGGAAATTAATTTTTATGAATTATTCCGTCGTATCACATACCATGTAGTAGTCTATTTTCCAAAAACTTCTTTAAGCTTTCTAAATACATTGATTTAAGAAGATCTAATCGTATGAACATCACGTACATTTGTTATAAGTTCTAATTTTTTGAAAAGATATCCATCTGAAAATTTAGCCGTCTGATAAAATACCCCCACCCACCTGCGTGATGTAGGACTGGGGGTGTATATATGCTTGACTTGGGAAATATGTGCTTTTAAAAAAAAAATCTCGTCCCGCGCGTCGACGAAGGTTGAAAGAAGGCTTTTATGTCTTTTAATGGGTTTTCGGACGGCGAGATGAGAGGAGGATCTGAAATATTGCGAGAATATATTTTTTCACTTTTCTCTCGATTAATTTTGTGTTACCTAAAATCCGCGTTGTGGGTGTTTTCTAACTGTTACGGAACGAAATAGTAACACTTATTTGAATGCCAATTAGAAAAATAAACTAAAATAGAGAAATATAGTTATGTAGTTCCCGAATTTCATAGGAAGAAATAGATATATGTTACAAAAGAGATTCTAAAATGTATTGATTTCTACCATCAAAAAACAATTGGTGCGCGTCACTTAGTTGTTAGTGTCGGACAGAAAGAGTCAGTTATTGTTGTTGAGCTTTCGATTGAATAACACGTCACGGGAAGATAACCCGATTTGTGGGTTTCTTTGAATAAAGTTTATTAGTTGAATTAAATTGTGTTGTGATTTCTCTCTCCGATTTGTTCGGAACACTAACTTATAAAACTTTTTTAAGTATAGTCGTATATGATAATCATTTCTTATTATTTTGTTGTTAATGTGTATTGTTATTTATTCATTTATCATGAAAAGATCGATATCATCTTCAAGTAATAAGCGTTTAGGCGTAACTGCTTGAAATAAACCGATTTTACATTGCATGGGATAATAAATTCAAGAAATGTTCTATATATCAATCTGACATGAACAAATACTTGCTGTAACTAATAATCAAAGGGAAAATAACAATAAAAAATGAATTAAATACGTATATAGCCACCTTTATCACAAAAGGACATCCAACGTACCTGTCAGATAACCAAGCGCAAACTCAATTATTCATACCCCGCACACCCTTCATGGCATCACGCTCCCCCCTCTCTAGCTCGGCGTATCGCAAGCTTCAATTATACAGCAAACACTTCTATCGCAGACGTCTCCATTCATCCTTATTACAACATCCGCGCGCTTGCGCACTCCTTCATTCGCTCACGTACAAGCGCCGCAGTTCTCCCGCGTGTAGATGCATCAAAGCTCGCGAGCTTTCGCGTGCACGCGTGGGCCCCCCGTGCGATGCAAAGACGCTGCCGCTGCTGCTGCGGGCGAACGCGCGAAATAATTATTGCCCCGTGCGCAACGCGAGCGTGGCGATAACTGCGTTATATACGCGCACACGTAATTACTCGCGCTTGGTAATAGAGCCTTTGATGGCGCGTAATAGCTTCATGCTACGAGCGCATTGTACAAAAACGCACGCGAGCCTGTTTATACATAGAAGAGAGTTGCACAGTGGTGGCACTCACAGCATTCTCGGCAATAGCCTTTGATGTTATGAGTTAAATTTAAAATACAAAAAAGAGGAAGTGATCCTTGGAGGACCCCCTGTGAAGAGGCGGATTATTTTTTTTCAATTATTATAATAATATGCTTGGAAAATAAGTTTTTTTATTATTATTTTTATCCCTAGCTTAAGCACGAGTCTGGCAGTTTTTATCATTAAACGTTGCGATAACTCACTCGTAATAAATTACAAAAGTTCTAGAGATTTAAGTTAAACGTACCAATAGATAATCTGCTAAGGTCGCATAGACAGATTATATTGTATTATATGAGAATAATCGTGTCTAAACTAAAAATTCCTCTTACTTTTGATAAGTATTTATAATATTTTATTAAATGAAACTGTCCAAAGTTCGATTTATATGTTAAAATCGATTTTTGCAAAGTTTTATTAAGAGAAAGGACAAAATGATGTTTGCCTCTGTTATTGATAAGAGAATATGTAGATTATGGACCTGAAGCTGCAAAGAGGAGTTATGAATATTTTACCAGTGATGGGAAAAAATCAAAATGCCAAGTTCTGCACATTGGAAGTGAGTCAAAATTATTAATTTATTCTAATTCTATATCTCAACATTTTTTTAAATGTTGATTTTTTAAATTTTTGTTAGAGTTAATAAAACTGTTCTCACAAAATGTGAACGATCCTGTCAAAAAGATCCAAAAGATAACTCTATGTTTGTAAAATTTCCGCACAAAAAAACGAGAAAACAATCCATTTATAAACCTGCTGCAACTATTGCTACTATGAAACAGAAACTGAAGGAATTTGTGATTTGTTTCTAATACTGAAATATTAACAGATAATTTTAATACTTATAGTATTGTAATCTTATATAGATGAAAATAGCAATTCGAGCAGAAATTAACGAAAATCACTCAGATTCGATTTTAAAATCCTACACATCAAAATCTGCTGAAAATGAAAAATTAAATCAAATAAAACATAATCATGACATCGAGCAAGAAGCTGAAAAATGATTAATTTGATGTATTTTCATATTACATTAACTAGATGATAATGAAACTGAAACAAATCAACGTCGAAAGGCGAAATATATTTTATATCACTTAACCTTTTCGTTTTGTCATTTGTTATTAATAGCGCTTACTTTCAATGAAATAACAAAAATGTATTATACTTTGATATATTTTATTTGTAGGGAATACAAAATACCGAAACGAAATTTGATTAAGATATAATTTTAAAACTACAGAGAGACAGAGATGCAACTGTATCATCTATTTCCTCTATTTCCCCTTTTTTAATCCCCTACTTTACCTTTTTTTGCAAGTGACTCCTCTATTGCCTCTATAATCAGCGATCGTCTCGTAATTTGTTATATTTTTTTATGTTTTCCATAATATTTTTAATTTTATTTATATTCATAAATATGAAAATATGATCAGAAAATGTTACAAGATTTATATTTTTAAAAGCTATAAATAGCAATCTTCGAATAATTTCTAGTTATTAGAACATTGTAATAGTAATTAAAATCAACTACCTCAGATGTTATATTTTTTTAAATATTCGTGCTATATTATAGCTAATAATAGAAGTATTGTGGATGAGGAAACAAATCGTGTTTATTTGAATGAAAACAATATGATATGGATCACGGAGAGCTTATGGAGAAATTGCAATGATCAATGAGCCTGGGCCATTTGTCATTCAACTTGCGTATGATACTCCGAATGATGCTGTGTTAAGAAATTGAAGGGTGCGAAAATTATAAAGAAATACCCGGAGATGTTGTGAATGTGATCTATCAGATGTTTAATCAATTTCTAAAAGATCATAACTACCCTAATACGTTCAGATTTTCTGAATTAGCAAACACCAATAAGTACCTAAATTGAACATGTACTTACTCAAGACGCAAAATGAATGAGCTGCAAAATGACAATTAAGTTGAAAACTCTATTGGTTTTTTATGTTTCATCAAATTGTTTGCTCAATTTTAATTTTAATTATATAGTATATAAAAATGTATTTTCAATTCAATAAATATTTTGGACTTTTTTCTGGAAAATATTAAAATAAAAATAATAACTTCATTAAAAAATGAAAATCATAATAATAACATAACAACATAAATATATAAGTCGTTCTCATTTGTTATCTAACAACGCTGATTAATTATTAACTTAATTATTGCAGCAATTAATACACGTTTAATACACAATATTCTTTACAACTATTCTTCTGGTTTCTTGGAATATAGATATGAATTGATATGATAATTGATGAGAAGAATGACACCAATCATATTTTAATGTTGATGAGAAGGAATGGAGTGGTCCAGCTGTCAACGTAGGTAAATAAATTTAACACTAATTATTAATTTGCCGACGTTTCGGGCATTTTATTATGCCCCTCTTCAAGGCTATACAATTAACAGTTTACATGGCGTGTTATAAGCCGTCTGACTACTCTTTGACTGGCAAAGAGTTATTTGAACGCTTGCATTGCACGGCTTATATGCTCCCGGCCATCCAGTGTATCCACAGAAAGCACTACCGGTGCACCGCATAGCGGTGACAAACGGGAACTTGTGATGGGCGGCTTTTGGTAAGCAAGCTTCGGTTATTAATCCGTTATGTGGCGCACCGGTAGTGCTTTCTGTGGGGACAATGGATGGATGAGACTATATAAGCCGTGTAATTAAATCATTTAAATGACTCTTTAGGAAGAGTCCGAATTACAAGGCTTGTCTTTTGCTTTCTCTTTTGCTTTGTAATAGTGAAACTTTTCGACTCGAGATTTCGATGATTTTTCAATATTTCCGAACTCCATAAGTCGATATATATGGGATATTTCAGGTGAAGTGAGTGGGACAAAATTTTAAAATCGCTGAAAATCGGTTTACTTCTAATTTTGTATAAAAAAAATGTTCCTAGAGTTTTAGACCGAAATTTAAAAAATAAAAGAGTTACGGAAAATTGAAAATTCAATTTTTTTAAATTTTTGATTAAAATCCAACATTATTAATTTTTTTACTCAAAATCTTGAAACTTTTTGTATAGAACATTGATTGGAAAAAAGTTTGCATTTTACTTGTAGAATGTGCCAGTATTTTTTTTTTGTGACCTTTTATGAAAGTCTCTAATTATTGATTTTTATTATACCTTCAGCGAAGGATATTGAGAGAGCGGTGTAATATTTTTTGTTCGACAAAATTTTTTTGAATTCTTCTTTTAAAATCCTTCAAAATGAGATCTGGATCGATACTGGCCAAGCTAAGGGAAAAAGGTTACAATTTTCTGAAATATCAAGAAAAACCAATAAATGGCATTTCTGACCGTATAATTGATTTGGAAAGTTATTTTTATTCATACATCTTATATCATGGATCCACTCACTGAATTTTTTTAAAGCATTAAATAGAACATTTAATATCTATTTTCAATAATATTAGACGTATATAATAAGTCTTACGTAACTGAGAATTCTGAATTACATTCAGTTTCAATTTTCTGAATATTCAATCGAAACCACTTTCTTCACTAATGTGCTTAACTCATATATTTTGTATCTAGTTAAAATTGAATTTAGTATTTAATCTAAGATTATGAAGACCCCGAATTACAAGGCTTGCCTTTTGCTTTCTCAAAGAGAAAGCTTTGTAACGGTGAAACTTTTCGACTCGAGATTTCGATTATTTTCAATATATGTGTGTGTGTGTAAACTCTTTATATCTCGGATAAGAATCGACCTATTTTCGTCGGACAAAGACTATTACTTCGTCTCGCGAAAAAAACTTGGTACCCTGATGGATTTGAGATTTTATTGATTTTTTGTTTTTTATAACCAAAAAACGATTTTGAATTTTGAGTTTTTTTGATTTTTTTATATCTTACAGCCATATTACATAACATAATGGACTCTTCTTGAAAGGTATTTAAATTACCTATATTTTCTTTTCTTAATATTTAAATTATCTTCACTCTGTCATTTGTTATTAAGGAAAACGTTTTTATACTTCATAAATTAATTTCTCAAAAAATATTTTATTTATCGACTTGAAAATTTAACCTCTTATTACACTTATTGAAGACCATATTTGGTTAAAATTTCAAGAGATTATCTTCATTTGTTTTTTAGAAAAAAATTATTTTAGAAAAAAATTGCGTTTTCGTTGTCGCACGATAACAAGAGTAAAAATTATCCAATCGTCCTGAAATTTAGCACAGATGTAGCTTTTATATATCTTCATATTGAGATCGATGCAAAAAAATCGGTCCATTACGAAAAAAGATATTTAAGGTTAAAAATTTTTTTTTAATTTTCGAATCGCGTTTACTCAGAGAATACTTGATTTATCGACTTAAAATTTTAACCACTTATTAAACTCATTGTAATATATTCAATTGTATAATAATAATTGCTTTTTAATGATAAAAAAATAGAAAAAGTAAAAATAAAAAGTTACAAACCATTGAACATAGTTTCACCGTACAAAATAAAGTATTAAATTTTAAATATTGTAATTAAACATTAATTAAAGAAATCAGTAAATTATTTTTTTTAAGATGTCTATATTAACCAATGGCAATGTTTGGATGTTTGTTGATACTTTTTTCAAAAATTGATTACACGAGTTACTAAATTCTTCATGTATGTTTGATGTTGATGTGTATTTATTAATATCGAAATTTAATAGTCTATAATCCTCATGTGTAAATAGTGACATAGCATGAAAGTCACAATATTGTAACAATTCTGTTGGGCATATTTTACTGTTTGAGATAAAGTGAAACAGAATATGTTTGTAGTCATTTATAAAAAATTGAATAATAGCATTCTCTGTTCTCAAAAATCTGATTTCTCTTTTTCTTTCATAGAAACGAAAAATGATATGTTTGCTGAATTTCGATTCCGTTGACGAATCTAATATGACGATTGAACATCATCAATGGAAGAATTTACAATACTTTTTACACATATTATTGTGTAATTAATAATTGTAAAGTTTCATTTTCATTCTCAATGACAAATTTTGTTTTATCGAATTCAAGATCAAAATACAAAGCTGTATCTGCGCATATAATCTGTAATTACATTATAATCAATTTTTCATATCCGTATATATGATAATTTTATTACTTTACAAATTTATGCTTGTTCAGTTTTTTTAAATTTAAAATCAAAATATCACCTAGCAAAAATTTCCATTATCAAAGAGATTAAATTCTGGTTAACCTAATTCCGAGGATGGAAGGTTTGGCCGCGAGGATTCAAGTCCCTCACGTATGGAATTTTTTTACTAACTTGTTGGACATACAAAACTCATAATTTTTAATTTATCAATTTTTTACTCAAAAATTAGTCGATAAAATGGATTCAAATTTTTGAATCCATATCCATCGATATCCCATCCATATCCATCCATTTCTACCGATATCCCATATCCATCCATATCCATATCCATCGATATCCATATCCATCCATATCCATATCCATCGATATCCATATCCATCGATATCCCATCCATATCCATCTCCCTCCATATCATATACATCGATATCCATATCCATCGATATCCATACCCAACCATCCACATCCACATCCAACCAGATCCAAATGTATATTCTAAACATGCTTGCTCGATCTGACACTCTCACACTATACTGGATTCTAGGTTTGTTTTGAAGAAAATTATGCAGCTTCTAAAATATCCAAGCCACCTGTCAGATCTAATAAACATATTTGTTTAGTGCATTGATTTTACTATTTACTATCTAGCTAGCATGTTTTGAATATGCATTTGCATGTAATATTTACTCTAAGAGAGTATTGCTGAGTAAAAAATCTGTGGGACCATGCGAAAATTATGGAAACCAACTACCATAACCGTCAAAAATCAATTTTATTGTATAATAAGAAATAGAAAAGCAGTATCATTGTATAAGAATGGGAATAAAAATTTCTTTCAATAGAAATAATAGAATATTTCTTCCAATCAATTTACAGAACGAAAAGAAATGGCATTAGCACACTAAGAATTTCATGTCTTTATAGTAGAACAATAAGCTTCTTTATAGTGTTCAATTCCAGCAAAAAATTAGTTTTATTAAACTTTTTTAAAAATAATTAACAACAAAAGTAATCTCTATTTATTGCTTTTTATTATTAATTATTTTTTGGTTTAATAAAACAATTTTTTGCAGGAAGGTAACACAATAAAAAACTTATTGTTCAACGATAATAACATGAAATTCTTAGTGTGTTAATGTCAGATCTTACCTCTTTGTAAATTAGAATTTTTATTATAGTTTTTGTATAATTATGTTGCTTTTTATTTCTTATTGTACAATAAAACTGACTTTTGGGTGTTATGGCAGTGAATTTCCATAATCTTTTCATGCTCCCACAGATTCATTACTCAACAATGCCGTCTTATAATAAATATTATATGCAATGCATATTCATAACATGCTTGCTAGATCTGACAGACACATTCACACTATACTGGATTCCAGGTGTGTACAGGAGAAGATCGTGTTGCTCCTAAAATATACAAGCCACTTGTCAGATCTAGCAAAAATATTCGTTTAATACATTACTTTTAATAATTACTTGGAGGTGACATAGTTTAGTATTTAATCTATTATAGCATAAGAATTAAAGCAAGCAACCCCAATAATATAAAGGTTATTCTTATATTATAGTCGAGACATAGTTTGGCGGGATTACACTAATGCCAGCAGATTTGCTTCCTCAAAAAGGAAGCTTTGTAACGGTGAAAAAAATGTTTGAAACAAAAAATGTTCAAAAACATGTTTTAAGACTTTTGGCGCTAAAATCTGTTGTTTTTGATAAAAAAAATTTTCGTGTGTGTGTGTGTGTGTGTGTGTATGCAGGTGATAACTTTTGAACCGATCGACCTATTTACATCGGAAAAGGCATATTCTCTTCGTTTCGAAGGAGAATAGAGAGAGCATAACCTACTTTTTGATTTTACCAATTATTTTTTTTATAACCAAAAAACGATTTTAAATTACCTACAATTTCTTTTTTTTAAATTTAAATTATCTCTAGCCTGTCATTTGTTATTAATGAAAATATGGTTTATATTTCTTTTTATCACGCGTGCTCGAAAAATGCTCCATTGCGTAAGGGTTTTCCGTACGCAAAATGGCCAATTACACACTGCGTGCGTTATTACTCTAAAACACGCTTCAGCGTTACGTAATGAAAATAACGCACGCTCCAGCGTGTACGCAGCGCCCTCACGGTGTGCCGACGGTAGAGAGGTTATGTCCGCTCACGCATTTTTCTCGCACTTGTAATAAAAAACAGTGTGTAACTAGTGCGATACGTTGACAATAGCTTACGCGGGCTAAATGTCGCACTCGCTACGCTCGTGCGCCAACACGCCCGCGTGCGCTATTGGCAACTTACCGTACTCGTTACACAATGTACTATTAATTAATATCTCAAAAACTTTTTCATTTTTCCACTCAAAATTTTTACCACTTATTACACTTATCGAGTACAACATTGTCTAAAAATTTCAAGAGGTTATGTTGGTCAAAATTTTTTTACTCATTCCAAATTAGCCCCAAAACATAAACATAAAGTTTTAGAGCAAAATATGAAATATTGAATTGTAGATTTTTTCACCCTCCATTATTGTACTTGTTGATTACTTGTTGATAGAATTTTTTTCTCGATCAGGCGGGGGTTATTTAGAAATAAAACAAGTTTTTATTTCTGGCGAATATTTAGCGACGCTTCGTTGGCTGGTCTGCGAACCTCTTCAGGCTTCAAAAGTTATAATGTTAACACATGTTAACAAGTCAGTGATCGAATTTTATTTCGTCAATAATGAATTTTAAAAATACGACTGAGTCCCGCGGCAACGTGTACTAGAGCAACGATAATAATTGACTTTCAAAATATGAATTTCGTAAAAATTTCATAAAAATATTTCATAAAAATATCGATTCTTAAATATGAAAAAAACTACCTCTCTGTTAAATTTCAAAACGATTCGTTGTCTTTTGTTAAGAAGTATAACTTAGTTATTATATTTGTATGACTGTTACAATGATGGATTAACTTTAAACCATTAAGTCGAGCAGGATAGTAGTTAAATACCTTTTTCGAAACAAATATTTATTAGATTATTGCCAATACACACTTTTCTTTCTCAAACTAATGTATTTCTTTAAAACTTTTTATAACAATAATTAATTGTTTGTATAGGATACATAAATGAAAAAACAAAAAAGATATTTTTTATATTCAGTCAAATTGTTTAACAAACAACAAAGATCCACAAAGAAAACAGTTTTATTTATTAATAAAGTTTTGTTGTGAAAAATTTACTTTTGTTTTTTAAATTTTAAAAATGGAATCGATAAATTAGTTTGAGGAAGCATCTTGCCAATGAATTGGCAGCGCTTTTTATATGTTACTAAGGAGTAAATTAGGTAAAATAGGTGAAAAGTGCATTTACACTTTATGTCTCTTTGCTGTTGTCTCATATTTCTTTCTTTCTAGTTGTGCTACGAGTGAGGGAACTGCATTGAGGAAGCTGTATAGCTCTTTTCTGCCAGGCACTGTGACTTTTTCTAGATCTCTACTACACCGCTATTGATGTTGGTCAAGCCCTTTAATAATCTAGTTGTGGTCTCTTCCTTGAGTAAGTATCATTTCAATAATCTACTGCTCTCGACGGTTGCTCTAGCTTCTTTCATTTCTTACCGCGTTCACATTTTTTTTCCAGATAAAGCAGCAACAATATAAAGACCACCTGTCAATTTTGGGAGGTTTATATGTCATTCATTGATTCGTCATTCATTGATGTGGTTGATATTTACTTTGAGGTAATGCGTTTTAGTATTTAATTCAAAAGAGTACGATGGAAAAACATCATTTAGATTCGGATAATGCAATTCGTGAAATTTAGGACTTATTGCATTTTTTGGATGAAAGCATTTCAAGCAGGACATTTTTTCGTCTTCAGAATTAAATCGCCTTTGCATTTGAGGACAAAGTGTAATGTAAAACTGTTGAAAAGTTCCTAGTACAAAATTTTTGTCGACGTCATCAATATCGTCTTTTTCTAAAAGAATTTTTGTATTTTTGCTTACTTCTATTTTATATAAATCGTTATACTTATCCTCATTGAATGGATCAATACTAGATATTTTTGATTGGACACTGTCCATTGATGTAGTTATGATTCATATACCGCTCTAGATATTTTAGTTATATTGCTAATGTAATATGTTTATCTCCAGGCACAATTGGTTTCTCTGCTTGCAATGTTATATTGGCATGAATTAATGAAGATAAATTTTCTTCTAGAAACGTGAAATATATTTTAGCCATTGGACTCGATAGCGTATCAAAAATAGATTTAGAAGACTTGTCGCTGTCTATATATTCATCTTTTGCAGTATCCGTTTGTTTTATTTCATTTTCAAAAAATTTCTTTAATAAAGTCAAACGACGAGGTATTCGAAGAATACTTTAATAAATAGATAACCATCTAGTCTGAGCTGATTGTAATACTGTTAACTGTCCCATTTCATTGATGGTCTTTTTCACTTCAGATTGTACATTACTCCATCTTCGTTTTCGGTGTGCACTAGAAGTTATGTAATTGTGTATGAGTGAAATTAAATTTATGCAGTCTGATGGTATAACTTGAATTGCATCTCGAGCGCACAAGTGTAATGTATGGGGATGACATTTAATTTTAATTATTTTTTCTTTTAATGCTGACATTCTCGTACTGAGTTTTTTTCTCCCACTATAACACTAGCCCCATCGGAACAAAAGGCAATTATATGATCGATATCTATTTCAGCTACAGTAAAAGTTGATATAACTTTTTTAATCAATGTTTCAGCATCAGCTTTTGGTTCTTCGTTATCAGCATAAACGGGTACTAAATTCCACAACGTTTCGGTGATTTTACAATTTTCATAATCTCTATAACGAACAACGATATACGTGTGCTAATCTACGGTTTGGTCGGTGGTTTCATCAATTAATATTGAAAATTTTTGTTTTCGTAAAATTTTCGTTAATCTCTCCTTTTGAGCAGGAGCAATGACATAATCGACAATGTCCCTAACTTTCTTTCGACCTAGTGAACGTTTTTGCACTAGTTGTGAATCATTGATGTAATTTCTTTCACAGAGCGTCATTCTGCTTGTGAAATGAATGAATTATCGCAATCTATATTCATTGCTACAGTTTTGATTTCTAATGTAGCTACATCGCGTTGCATTTGAGTAGTAGCTTGTAACGTACCGAAGTAATGACAGCTCTCAGATTTTAATCTATACCTTAATAATTGAGTTAACTTGTATGAAACTAGATGTCGTTACTTGGTAGTTATTAACAATTTTTTAAGAGTTCGTGTACTGGACTCGAACATACAATCGGGATGGGAGTAGCCCCGATCTCAGGGTTAGATACCGGCGCGCAATGTGCCGGAGTCCGTGCCGTTGATACAGAGAGGTGGTAGGTGCAGGTAAGTCGTTAGCGCTGAGTGGCTGCGACCGTGCTGCTTAGGTGATACGGGTAAGTAGTCGGCGCAGAGGGCCAACTACCGTGCCGTGTGAGAAGAAAGGAGCCGGGTAAATAGTCGGCGCAGAGGGCCGACTATCATGCCGTGGGAGGTAGGTAGGTTAGGATTCAGTTGTTATCGAGAGAGTTTATTTGAAGAAGAAAAAAAAAATCATTAATCAAAATCTAGAATTATAGGTATGTTTATTAATATACTCAAAATGAATTATTTGACATAAGTTTTTACGAGCGCAAAGGAGTGGCCAGCTTCAGTTACCTAAGCGCAATGCTTATCGGTATCCTGAATAGGCGAGAGCTCGGACACAAGTGCGTGCCGATTCCGAGAAGCGGAGCCCTTTATATACCAGTCGATCGTCTGGTCTTCTCTCTTGCGCATGACAATATTTTTGTTTATACTCTGACGTCAGAGGCGCGGTGTGAATGAGTGAGTAAGATTTTCTCTGGCGCACGCGATCGTATGTTTGTACACAAATATGCATCGTGTTTGTTGATTTTTCGCTCTCGTGTTTATGAATGGGGAAATACGAATCGATGCGTCACATCGCCCCCAAATTAAATGGTTCTGCTCGCCATTAAATACATTGAAACATTTAATTTTAACGCCTTTTATTGATTTGGGCTATTTACAAAAATTTAAAACGTAATCGCATTTACGTAGGCTTCCTCGCTTTGCTGCTTTGCCGGTGGTGGCTGTGGTGTTAGAGATGACGGGGTGGCTGATGGTGGCGTGGTAGGTGGTGCGGGTGGAGACCAGTCTGGTGACAACGGGCTCAATGGGCGCGGCACATACCTCATGCGGCGTGCAACCTGCCGCAGCTTTAAAAAGTCCTCGATCGGCGGTCGGCGAATCGGCGTTGGCACGTATTGTTTTAATTCATGCCGAGAGGTAGATGGAGTTGGTGGTGGTGGCGTTTCCTCGCTCTCCCTGGTGGTTTGGACGGACCGGCTGACCATATGTGGCCTCGCCTGTACCGCTCGTCCGCCCCGGTATGCGCCGCGGGTTGGAGCCCAGGGTCTCCCTGACGCCGCCTTTACTGCTACGCACTCTATATTAAAGGGTGGCCATATCACCCTTCCACTTTGGACCGCGGCATCGCGTTTGTAAAAGTTCTCACGATTTGTACCTTGCCCAGGCATGGTTGTGAAGCGACTGACGTCCTGTGGCTCGATTTTAATTTTCCTTAAATTACTATTTACATCTATACTACTAAGAGTTTCGGTGTATGTTTACCTTCACCGAGACCATTAGTGAACAATAACTACTTAAAAATAAGGCTTTAGATTTTGTACATGGAACTTTCCGCGTTCCCTATTTGCTTCTATATCTAACAATACATACGTATCGGGCGCGATTTTTTGCGTAATCGTGTATGGTCCCTCGTATACGTGAAAAAACTTCGCGATCTTTCTTTCAGCCGCATCTGACACGTTTAGTGATTTCACTAAAACTCTATCGCCTACCTTAAACTCAAAGTGTCGCGTTCGAACGTTTTTTCGGAACGCTCGCCTCTTTAAGAATGAATGTGCTCGTTCGCGAGCGAGAAACACTTTTCGTTCATGCGTGATTTTATCTGAATCTACTATAGGCAACCACTTTTCCCATACCCGCGTAGGCTTGAGATTAAAATCCATCGGTGTAAACCCCGTGGTCTCATGATGCGTTACGTTAATAATGTTTTGTATAATCTCAACGTATCTAGGCCAGCTGGTATGTCGGTCCCTTACGAATGTTCGGAAAAAACGCCCGAGTTCTCGATGTACCCGTTCGACCGGGTTACTTTGTGGATGTCTGATGGAGGAGAATACCGGGTGTATTCCTTCATCCATGAGTTTTTTTTCCCATTTACTTGAAGTAAACTGCGTCCCGTGGTCAGAAAGTATTGCTTTCGGTTTACCATACTTGCCAATGTAATCACCGAAGATTTTTCTGATCACAGTCGCGGTGTTCGCTTTTATTATAGGATACATGACCACGTACTTACTGAATACGTCTACCGTAGTTAAGAGGTATTTAACGCCCCCCTTTGACGTTGGTAAGGACCCAAAAAAATCTATTGACAGTGTGTCATTTGGTTCTTCGGTTAATATTGGTTGGACGTGTTCATTAAGTTTATATGTTAAATATTTCGTTCGTTGACAAGTATCGCATGTACGAAGTATTGTATACATTTTTTGTCTTAGTTTCGGCGCAGAGAAATGTTCGTTTATCATTTTATAAATCTTTGATGAACCAATGTGGCCATGTATCTCATGGGCTTCCCGTATCAAACTATCCAGAAGGCTTTCGGGCAACATGAGTCTATTATGATTTAATGCAATTTTTTGCATTAAACCATCTTTGAGCACAAAGCGCTTTTGCATTTTTTCGTCATTTGGAATCTCCGTAATTAATTTATTGATATAAGGGTCATTTTCCTGTAATGTCTTCAAATTCTTTAAGTTATTCATCAATTCGCGACTCGGTTTTTGCGCGAGTATCGAAACGATTATGATTTCATTTTCCCGACCCGATTCCTCTGGATAGTCGTGTATCTGACGGCTTAGGTAATCGGCGACGGCGTTCTTGCGTTCCGGCAAGTATACCGGTTCTAAGCAGAAGTCTTGGATCGCGAGACTCCACCTTCGTAATCTAGCATTATTAAATTTACAATGTTTAAGAAAAGTGAGAGCTTCGTGATCGGTTCGTACGACTATTTTCGGTGCCCCCCGTAAGTACGTATCTAAACGTGTTAACGCCCAAACTATAGCTAACATCTCTTTCTCAGTCGTAAAGTAAGAGCATTCACTCCCCTTCAGCGTACGGCTAACGAACGTGACAATTTGTTCTTCGTTTTGATCGTTTACCTGCGATAGCACCGCAGCTATCGCGTAGTCGCTCGCGTCGGTAGTGAGTATGAATGGACGTTGTGGGTCCGCGTATTTTAATATGATATGCTCATCGAATATATTTTTAATATCATTGAAAGCTTTTTCGTGCTCGTCTGTCCATGCATACTTCTTACCTTGTTTTAACAAGTTTAGAAGCGGAACAGTATGCGCCGAGTAATTTCTCGCGAATTTGGTATAGAAATTAACAAACCCGAGAAATCCCTGCAATTCCCTGACATTTCTAGGTTTCTTAAAGTTTTTAATTGTTCTAATTTTCTCCGGGTCCGGTTTTACTCCTTCAGGCGTTAAAATATGACCCAGGAATTTTATTTCTTCCTGTACTAGCTTTGATTTTTTAAAACTAATCCTTAGGTTGTTTTTAATAAATTCTCAAATAATGATTTTATATTTTGTAAATGACTATCGAAATCTTCTGAAATACATAGTAAGTCGTCTACAAAAGTTATAAGAAAATCTTCGAGTCCCGCAACGGCTAGGTCTAGACCTATTATTAGCGCGGCGCTACCCGTTTTTATACCGAATGGTACTACATTAAATTCGTAAACTTTATTATCGCAGATGAACGCGGTATATTTCCTACTTTCTTCTGAAAGTTTTATTTGATGGAAACTACTCGTTAAATCAAAGCTTGATAAAAAGTTTACGTTTCTACATCTTAAAAATATCTCCTCTACACCCGGAGGGGATTCATAATCATTTATCAATTTTTCGTTTAGTTTGCGTGCATCTAAGCATAGGCGGATTGATCCGTCTTTTTTTATCACAACCACGAGAGGGTTTATATATGGACTCGTTGAACGCCGAATTATTCCAAGCTCTTGCCATTTGTCGATTTCGATTTTAACTTTATCTCTATAATTTATAGGGATGGGATACGGCTTTGAATAAAAGGGTGCATCATCTTTTATTTTAAAAGTATACTCATAGTTAGATAATAGACCTGGGCGTTTCTGAAATACCTCTTTGTATTGTACTATTAAGCACTTAAGTTTATCCCTTTGGGAATTTTTTAGATTTTTGCATGATTTAATCTTTTCTTCGATTTCCTCTATCGAATCTTCGTAAGAAAGATCGTAAGCAATGAGATCATCGTATGAGTCAGCGTTTCCGCATTCGGACTCATACGATCGTTCGATTCTAAGAGACGCATACTCTTCTGAGTACATTATGGCCTCCTTATAAGAACAATGAACATATTGATCGTTAATGGTTAAGAGAATTTCTTCCTTGCCGGTATCTATTAGCATACTAAGAGCCTTTTGCGTATCATATCCAATAATGCATGGTTTGACCAGTTACGGCACTACTATAAATATAATATCTAGTTTTATTTTTGCAATTTCGACATTTAGAAGAACTTGGAGTTTTATTCGCGACGACTTTGCGCCCGTTGCTCCCTTTATGAATTTTCCACTTATCGGTAGCTTAGGTCGCATCCCGAATATTTTCGCATTAGCGTAGTAAAATTCCTCGGAGATGCAAGTGATCTCACTTCCCGTATCAATTAGGGCTTTTACCTCTATGTCTTCGACTTTGATATTTACCTCCGGACAACGCGTTTCTTTCGTATTTAGACCTTTTGGTTCTACATCATACAAAAGATTTTCTCGCGGGTCCTCCAGTATAGAAGAGATATCTTTAGTACAATTTTTATTCTCCGATCGAGTTGCTTGTTGCGGTTTATTTTTTGACATGCAGCAAGCAACTGTTATGCGTTTCCCGAGTTTTCGGTATTAGGATTTCCTAAATTTATATTATTTACGTCGACCTCGTCGTAACTTCGGATTAATTCTTTGTTCCGTTCGTTTTTCTGCTTCCGAGCTGACTTTTTCTCGTTTGTTTGATTCGTTTGTGGTGGAGTTTTCTCCTTTATCTCCGGCGGCGTCGCTGTCTGTAACTCGTTTACGTTCACGGTTTTCGACTGCCAATGGGATGGCTTGTTATATGATTTATTTTGTATGTTAGCCGTATCTGAAGGAGGACTGGGTTTGTTGTGGCCCATTTTGTCGTGTTTTCGGTGACGTTGGTCGTCTCCGTCATAATCAGCTAATATTTTTAACAACATATTTTTATCTTTGAACTGCCGTCCTAAAACGGCGTGTCGAATATTTCTTTCGAAATGTTCGCTAACGCGCACAACAAACTCAGTCTCCGTATAGTCGAGATCCAGCTCTTTGCCTAAACCGAACAAATTTGTTGCGTATTCAACACGATTAAGACTGCCCCCCAGCTGGTGCTGACCGAATTCTATCTTCCGCTTCGCGGTTCTTTGTGTGTTCGGGCTCCAGTACCGTTCGCGAAACCGTTCTGTGAATTGGTCGTACGAGTCGATCTCCGACTCTTGTAGGTACCACCAATCCCTGGCATCACCCTCGAGTGCTTGAGAGATAAGGCATAAGAGTTGATCGAAATTAGGTTTAACCACGTTTATATATTTCTCGAACTCTGATAAGAATTTAACTGGCCTTTCATTCTCAAGTCCTCGATACTTGGGGATGTCTAACTTTATTTTTGAGATGCTTCGCTCCCAGAATTGCCTTTCTTCATCGGTGATTTTTTAAGTCTTTAATCGTATTTTTCAATTCTAGAATTTCTTTCTCAAAGTTTGATTTTATTTGATCAACTTCTCGTGAAAGGTTTCTTTTCAACTCTGCGAGCCTAGAATCTAGCTCGCGCTTACTTTCCGATTGATCATCGTTTTGTGACAGCGCGGATATTTTGTCGATTAGACTGTCGTTCTCGGTTTCTAATAACTGAACCCGACCTCTTAGTTTATTTATTTCGGTAACTAATTCCGCGCGTTCTACTTTTTTTTCCATACGAGTTTTCTCGACTGACTGTGTTAACGCGTCATATTTCTCTTTTATCTCATTTCGAATTATCGCGACTAACGTTGCCCTTAATTTTGGTGATTTCGACGTGTCATTTTCCTCGTCTTGGCCTTCGAGCATATTTTCGAGCTCATTTTGCCGTTCATCCAATAATCGTAATTCATCAGTTACCGCCCGTTCCCATTTGAAACGTTTTTGTTCCTTCGCGTTCTCTACTCCCTCGTCAAAGGAGTCTTGTATTTCGCGCATAAACGCTCCCGATTTGCGGTCTTTTGCCATTTTAACTTTTAATAGAACACGTGCTTCGAAAAAAAAAACGTTGATACGGAAAGTGATGAAAAAGAATTTGATTGAACTTAATTGAATTCACAACGTTGAAAGTTGACTCTAATGTATTTATAAAAAACTAATTTATACGAACGTTCAATACTTTAATATACAATTATCGGCTTTTTAATTATCGTTAATCGACAGCCTTTTAAATGATTCGGCTATATCCCGAACTCTGTTCTCGATACGATCCATCCTCGAATTTAACATTCTCTCGCTTTTACCAGTTTTACTCGCAACTACTTTTACCATATATCCCAGTTTCTCGTTTTCCTCGTCCAGCTCATTTACCCGTTGCCTAGCTTCTGCCAGATCTTCCGACATTGTTAATAATGCGTGGCCTTGCCTACTTACGACAGCGCGTAATTCTTTTATTGGCTCATTAAATATTGCGTCGCCGCGTGATATTGCTGATCGGCTTCCTCAACTTCGTCGACCCGTGTCGTTAAATCTATTATCCGTGCTTCTATGCGACTCTCTAAAAATATATTATGTCGATCGGGTATCATAATCCCTTTTTCGAAGATTCCCACTATGCGATTTTAGTTTGCTTGAGTCCCTGTTCGGGCACCAGCTGTAACGTACCGAAGTAATGACAGCTCTCAGATTTTAATCTATACCTTAATAATTGAGTTAACTTGTATGAAACTAGATGTCGTTACTTGGTAGTTATTAACAATTTTTTAAGAGTTCGTGTACTGGACTCGAACATACAGTCGGGATGGGAGTAGCCCCGATCTCAGGGTTAGATACCGGCGCGCAATGTGCCGGAGTCCGTGCCGTTGATACAGAGAGGTGGTAGGTGCAGGTAAGTCGTTAGCGCTGAGTGGCTGCGACCGTGCTGCTTAGGTGATACGGGTAAGTAGTCGGCGCAGAGGGCCAACTACCGTGCCGTGTGAGAAGAAAGGAGCCGGGTAAATAGTCGGCGCAGAGGGCCGACTATCATGCCGTGGGAGGTAGGTAGGTTAGGATTCAGTTGTTATCGAGAGAGTTTATTTGAAGAAGAAAAAAAAAATCATTAATCAAAATCTAGAATTATAGGTATGTTTATTAATATACTCAAAATGAATTATTTGACATAAGTTTTTACGAGCGCAAAGGAGTGGCCAGCTTCAGTTACCTAAGCGCAATGCTTATCGGTATCCTGAATAGGCGAGAGCTCGGACACAAGTGCGTGCCGATTCCGAGAATCGGAGCCCTTTATATACCAGTCGATCGTCTGGTCTTCTCTCTTGTGCATGACAATATTTTTGTTTATACTCTAACGTCAGAGGCGCTGCGTGAATGAGTGAGTAAGATTTTCTCTGGCGCACGCGATCGTATGTTTGCACACAAATATGCATCGTGTTTGTTGATTTTTCGCTCTCGTGTTTATGAATGGGGAAATGCGAATCGATGCGTCACAAGCTGGTTCATCACAGTGCATTCTGTATTTTTCCGATCTCAAATGCTTATCTAAAACTTTTGTCTTAGCAACTAATTTCTGATTACAAATAACACACATTGCTGAAGTGTCATTGTCTTTAACAGGCTTGATACAAGTTGAATAATTTTCAATCTCATTCCATTAATTTCTGTATCTTTGAATATACTTTTTTTTGGAGATGACTTTTTTACTTTGTTAACCTTCTTTTGATTACTTTTACGCATAAAACATTGTTTCCTTACAATGTTGACATGACTTTCATCTTTGCATGACTGAGACGAAAAATTTTGAATACTTTCAACTTCATTGATATTTTTTTCTTCTCTATTGCCAAATGGTTCTTTGGTAGGTTCTGACAGTGATAAACTTTTATCGTTCTCTATTTCATTTTCATCTCCTACATCATCTTTATTTTTTAATGGTTTTCATTGAAGAATCCTTTTGCTTCATTTTCATGATGCATACTTTCCAAATAAGCTTTTATTACTTTGGCTTTCGGGTACATTGAGAATTTACAAGAATTACAAAATGCACGGTTTTCCACGTCAAGTGATATAGACTGTGAAAAAGTGAGATTGTTTTCCCACCAAAACTTTGGCATTTTAATGAAAATAAAGATTCAATTGTTAATTTTATTGATATAAGAATATCTGAAAGAAGGATAAATTTCTTATTGTACAATAAAACTGACTTTTGGGTGTTATGGAAGTGAATTTCCATAATCTTTTCACGCTCCCACAGATTCATTACTCAACAATGCCGTCTTATAATAAATATTATATGCAATGCATATTCATAACATGCTTGCTAGATCTGACAGACACGTTCACACTCTACTGGATTCCAGGTGTGTACAGAAGAAAATCATATTGCTCCTAAACTATACAAGCCACTTGTCAGATCTAGTAAACATATCCGTTCAATACATTGCGTTTAATAATTACTTGGAGATGACATAGTTTAGATTCTATTATAGCATAAAAATTAAATAAGCCACTCCAATAATATAAAAATTATTTTTATATTATAGTCGAGATATAGTTTTTCGGGATTACACTAATGCCAGCAGATTTTTTATATGTTACTAAGGAGTAAATTAGGTAAAATAGGTGAAAAGTTCATTCTCACTTTGTCTCTTTGCTGTTGTCTCATATTGCTTTCTTTCCAGTTGTGCTACGAGTGAGGGAGCTGTATTGAGGAAGCTGTATAGCTTTTTTCTGCCAGGCACTGTGACTTCTTCGCGATCTCTACTACACCGCTATTGATGTTGGTGAAGCCCTTTAATAATCGAGTTGCAGTCTCTTCCTTGAGTAAGTATTATTTCAATAATCTACTGCTCTCGACGGTTGCTCTAGATTCTTTCATTTCTTACCGCGTTCTCATTTTTTTCCAGATAAAGCAGCAACAATATAAAGGCCACCTGTCAGTTTTCGCAGGTTTATATGTCATTCATTGATTCGTCATTCATTGATGTGGTTGATATTTACTTTGAGGTAATGTGTTTTAGTATTTAATTCAAAAGAGTACGATGGAAAAACATCATTTAGATTCGGATAATGCAATTCGTGAAATTTAGGACTTATTGCATTTTTTGGATGAAAGCATTTCAAGCAGGACATTTTTTCGTCTTCAGAATTAAATCGCCTTTGCATTTGAGGACAAAGTGTAATGTAAAACTGTTGAAAAGTTTCTAGTACAAAATTTTTGTCGACGTCATCAATATCGTCTTTTTCTAAAAGAATTTTTGTATTTTAGCTTACTTCTATTTTATATAAATCGTTATACTTATCCTGATTGAATGGATCAATACTAGATATTTTTGATTGGACACTGTGATCATTGATGTAGTCATGATTCATATACCGCTCTAGATATTTTAGTTATATTGCTAATGTAATATGTTTATCTCCAGGCACAATTGGTTTCTCTGCTTGCAATGTTATATTGGCATGAATCAATGAAGATAAATTTTCTTCTACAAACGTGAAATATATTTTAGCCATTGGACTCGATAGCGTATCAAAAATAGATTTAGAAGACTTGTCGCTGTCTATATATTCATCTTTTGCAGTATCCGTTTGTTTTATTTCATTTTCAAAAAATTTCTTTAATAAAGTCAAACGACGAGGTATTCGAAGAATACTTTAATAAATAGATAACCATCTAGTCTGAGCTGATTGTAATACTGTTAACTGTCCCATTTCATTGATGGTCTTTTTCACTTCAGATTGTACATTACTCCATCTTCGTTTTCGGTGTGCACTAGAAGTTATGTAATTGTGTATGAGTGAAATTAAATTTATGCAGTCTGATGGTATAACTTGAATTGCATCTCGAGCGCACAAGTGTAATGTATGGGGATGACATTTAATTTTAATTATTTTTTCTTTTAATGCTGACATTCTCGTACTGAGTTTTTTTCTCCCACTATAAGACTAGCCCCATCGGAATAAAAGGCAATTATATGATCGGTATCTATTTCAGCTACAGTAAAAGTTGATATAACTTTTTTAATCAATGTTTCAGCATCAGCTTCTGGTTCTTCGTAATCAGCATAAACGGGTACTAAATTCCACAACGTTTCGGTGATTTTACAATTTTCATAATCTCTATAACGAACAACGATACACGTGTGCAAATCTACGGTTTGGTCAGTGGTTTCATCAATTAATATTGAAAATTTTTGTTTTCGTAAAATTTTCGTTAATCTCTCCTTTTGAGCAGGAGCAATGACATAATCGACAATATCCCTAACTTTCTTTCGACCTAGTGAACGTTTTTGCACTAGTTGTGAATCATTGATGTAATTTCATTCACAGAGCGTCATTCTGCTTGTGAAATGAATGAATTATCGCAAATTATATTCATTGCTACAGTTTTGATTTCTAACGTAGCTACATCGCATTACATTTCAGTAGTAGCTGATTCATCACAGTGCATTCTATATTTTTCCGATCTCAAATGCTTATCTAAAACTTTTTTCTTAGCAACTAATTTCTGATTACAAATAACACACATTGCTGAAGAGTCATTGTCTTTAACAGGCTTGATACAAGTTGAATAATTTTCAATCTCATTCCATTAATTTCTGTATCTTCGAATATACTTTTTTTTTGGAGATGACTTTTTTACTTTGTTAACCTCCTTTTGATTACTTTTACGCATAAAACATTGTTTCCTTACAATGTTGTCATGACTTTCATCTTTGCATGACTGAGACGATAAATTTTGAATACTTTCAACTTCATGGATATTTTTTTCTTCTCTATTGCCAAATGGTTCTTTGGTAGGTTCTGACAGTGATAAACTTTTATCGTTCTCTATTTCATTTTCATCTCCTACATCATCTTTATTTTTTAATGGTTTTCATTAAAGAATCCTTTTGCTTCATTTTCATGATGCATACTTTCCAAATAAGCTTTTATTACTTTGGCTTTCGGGTACATTGACAATTTACAAGAATTACAAAATGCACGGTTTTCCACGTCAAGTGATATAGACTGTGAAAAAGTGAGATTGTTTTCCCACCAAAACTTTGGCATTTTAATGAAAATAAAGATTCAATTGTTAATTTTATTGATATAAGAATATCTGAAAGAAGGATAAATTTCTTATTGTACAATAAAACTGACTTTTGGATGTTATGGAAGTGAATTTCCATAATCTTTTCACGCTCCCACAGATTCATTACTCAACAATGCCGTCTTATAATAAATATTATATGCAATGCATATTCATAACATGCTTGCTAGATCTGACAGACACGTTCACACTCTACTGGATTCCAGGTGTGTACAGAAGAAAATCATATTGCTCCTAAACTATACAAGCCACTTGTCAGATCTAGTAAACATATCCGTTCAATACATTGCGTTTAATAATTACTTGGAGATGACATAGTTTAGATTCTATTATAGCATAAAAAAAAATTAAATAAGCCACTCCAATAATATAAAAATTATTTTTATATTATAGTCGAGATATAGTTTTTCGGGATTACACTAATGCCAGCAGATTTTTTATATGTTACTAAGGAGTAAATTAGGTAAAATAGGTGAAAAGTTCATTCTCACTTTGTCTCTTTGCTGTTGTCTCATATTGCTTTCTTTCCAGTTGTGCTACGAGTGAGGGAGCTGTATTGAGGAAGCTGTATAGCTTTTTTCTGCCAGGCACTGTGACTTCTTCGCGATCTCTACTACACCGCTATTGATGTTGGTGAAGCCCTTTAATAATCGAGTTGCAGTCTCTTCCTTGAGTAAGTATTATTTCAATAATCTACTGCTCTCGACGGTTGCTCTAGCTTCTTTCATTTCTTACCGCGTTCTCATTTTTTTCCAGATAAAGCAGCAACAATATAAAGGCCACCTGTCAGTTTTGGCAGGTTTATATGTCATTCATTGATTCGTCATTCATTGATGTGGTTGATATTTACTTTGAGGTAATGTGTTTTAATATTTAATTCAAAAGAGTACGATGGAAAAACATCATTTAGATTCGGATAATGCAATTCGTGAAATTTAGGACTTATTGCATTTTTTGGATGAAAGCATTTCAAGCAGGACATTTTTTCGTCTTCAGAATTAAATCGCCTTTGCATTTGAGGACAAAGTGTAATGTAAAACTGTTGAAAAGTTTCTAGTACAAAATTTTTGTCGACGTCATCAATATCGTCTTTTTCTAAAAGAATTTTTGTATTTTAGCTTACTTCTATTTTATATAAATCGTTATACTTATCCTGATTGAATGGATCAATACTAGATATTTTTGATTGGACACTGTGATCATTGATGTAGTCATGATTCATATACCGCTCTAGATATTTTAGTTATATTGCTAATGTAATATGTTTATCTCCAGGCACAATTGGTTTCTCTGCTTGCAATGTTATATTGGCATGAATCAATGAAGATAAATTTTCTTCTACAAACGTGAAATATATTTTAGCCATTGGACTCAATAGCGTATCAAAAATAGATTTAGAAGACTTGTCGTTGTCTATATATTCATCTTTTGCAGTATCCGTTTGTTTTATTTCATTTTCAAAAATTTCTTTAATAAAGTCAAACGACGGGGTATTCGAAGAATACTTTAATAAATAGATAACCATCTAGTCTGAGCTGATTGTAATACTGTTAACTGTCCCATTTCATTGATGGTCTTTTTCAATTCAGATTGTACATTGCTCCATCTTCGTTTTCGGTGTGCACTAGAAGTTATGTAATTGTGTATGAGTGAACTTAAATTTATGCAGTCTGATGGTATAACTTGAATTGCATCTCGAGCGCACAAGTGTAATGTATGGGGATGACATTTAATTTTAATTATTTTTTCGTTTAATGCTGACATTCTCGTACTGAGTTTTTTTCTCCCACTATAACACTAGCCCCATCGGAACAAAAGGCAATTATATGATCGGTATCTATTTCAGCAACAGTAAAAGTTGATATAACTTTTTTAATCAATGTTTCAGCATCAGCTTTTGGTTCTTCGTAATGAGCATAAACGGGTACTAAATTCCACAACGTTTCGGTGATTTTACAATTTTCATAATCTCTATAACGAACAACGATACACGTGTGCGAAGCGAATCTACGGTTTGGTCAGTGGTTTCATCAATTAATATTGAAGATTTTTGTTTTCGTAAAATTTTCGTTAATCTCTCCTTTTGAGCAGGAGCAATGACATAATCGACAATGTCCCTAACATTCTTTCGATCTAGTGAACGTTTTTGCACTAGTTGTGAATCATTGATGTAATTTCTTTCACAGAGTGTCATTCTGCTTGTCAAAAGGAATGAATTATCGCTGTCTATATTCATTGCTACAGTTTGGATTTCCAAAGTAGCTACATCGCGTTGCAATTCAGTAGTAACTGATTCATCACAGTGCATTCTGTATTTTTCCTATCCCAAATACTAATCTAAAACTTTCTTCTTAGCAACTAATTTCTGATTACAAATAACACACATTGCTGAAGTGTCATTGTCTTTAACAGGATTGATACAAGTTGAATAATTTTCAATCTTGTTAAAGACAATGACAATTCAGCAATGTGTGTTATTTGTAATCAGAAATTAGTTGCTAAGAAGAAAGTTTTAGATTAGTATTTGAGATCGGAAAAATACAGAATGCACTGTGATGAATCAGTTACTACTGAATTGCAACGCGATGTAGCTACTTTGGAAATCCAAACTGTAGCAATGAATATAGACAGCGATAATTCATTCCTTTTGACAAGCAGAATGACACTCTGTGAAAGAAATTACATCAAAGATTCACAACTAGTGCAAAAACTTCACTAGATCGAAAGAAAGTTAGGGACATTGTCGATTATGTCATTGCTCCTGCTCAAAAGGAGAGATTAACGAAAATTTTACGAAAACAAAAATTTTCAATATTAATTGATGAAACCACTGACCAAACCGTAGATTCGCACACGTATATCGTTGTTCGTTATAGAGATTATGAAAATTGTAAAATCACCGAAACGTTGTGGAATTTAGTATCCGTTTATGCTGATTACGAAGAACCAAAAGCTGATGCTGAAACATTGATTAAAAAAGTTATATCAACTTTTACTGTAGCTGAAATAGATACCGATCATATAATTGCCTTTTGTTCCGATGGGGCTAGTGTTATAGTGGGAGAAAAAAACTCAGTACGAGAATGTCAGCATTAAAAGAAAAAATAATTAAAATTAAATGTCATCCCCATACATTACACTTGTGCGCTCGAGATGCAATTCAAGTTATACCATCAGACTGCATAAATTTAATTTCACTCATACACAATTACATAACTTCTAGTGCACACCGAAAACGAAGATGGAGCAATGTACAATCTGAAGTGAAAAAGACCATCAATGAAATGGGACAGTTAACAGTATTACAATCAGCTCAGACTAGATGGTTATCTATTTATTAAAGTATTCTTCGAATACCCCGTCGTTTGACTTTATTAAAGAAATTTTTGAAAATGAAATAAAACAAACGGATACTGCAAAAGATGAATATATAGACAACGACAAGTCTTCTAAATCTATTTTTGATACGCTATCGAGTCCAATGGCTAAAATATATTTCACGTTTCTAGAAGAAAATTTATCTTCATTGATTCATGCCAATATAACATTGCAAGCAGAGAACCCAATTGTGCCTGGAGATAAACATATTACATTAGCAATATAACTAAAATATCTAGAGCGGTATATGAATCATGACTACATCAATGTCCAATCAAAAATATCTAGTATTGATCCATTCAATGAGGATAAGTATAACGATTTATATAAAATAGAAGTAAGCAAAAATACAAAAATACTTTTAGAAAAAGACGATATTGATGACGTCGACAAAAATTTTGTACTAGAAACTTTTCAACAGTTTTACATTACACTTTGTCCTCAAATGCAAAAGCGATTTAATTTTGAAGATGAAAAAATGTCCTGCTTGAAATGCTTTCATCCAAAAAATGCAATAAGTCCTAAATTTCACGAATTGCATTATCCGAATCTAAATGATGTTTTTCCATCGTACTCTTTTGAATTAAATACTAAAACGCATTACCTAAAAGTAAATATCAACCACATCAATGAATGTGGAATCAATGAATGACATATAAACCTGCCAAAACTGACAGGTGGCCTTTATATTGTTGCTGCTTTATCTGAAAAAAAATGAGAACGCGGTAAGAAATGAAAGAAGCTAGAGCAACCGTCAAGAGCAGTAGATTATTGAAATAATACTTACTCAAGGAAGAGACTGCAACTAGATTATTAAAGGGCTTCACCAACATCAATAGCGGTGTAGTAGAGATCGCGAAGAAGTCACAGTGCCTGGCAGAAGAAAGCTATACAGCTTCCTCAATACAGCTCCCTCATTCGTAGCACAACTGGGAAGAAAGCAATATGAGATAACAGCAAAGAGACATAAAGTGAGAATGTACTTTTCACCTATTTTACCTAATTTACTCCTTAGTAACATATAAAAAATCTGCTGGCATTAGTGTAATCCCGACAAACTATATCTCGACTATAATATAACAATAATTTTTATATTATTGGAGTGGCTTATTTAATTTTTATGCTATAATAGAATCTAAACTATGTCATCTCCAAGTAATTATTAAACGCAATGTATTAAACGGATATGTTTACTAGATCTGACTAGTGGCTTGTATATTTTAGGAGCAATATGATTTTCTTCTGTACACACCTGGAATCCAGTAGAGTGTGAACCTGTCTGTCAGATCTAGCAAGCATGTTATGAATATGCATTGCATATAATATTTATTATAAGACGGCATTGTTGAGTAATGAATCTGTGGGAGCGTGAAAAGATTATGGAAATTCACTTCCATAACACCCAAAAGTCAGTTTTATTGTACAATAAGAAATTTATCCTTCTTTCAGATATTCTTATATCAATAAAATTAACAATTGAATCTTTATTTTCATTAAAATGCCAAAGTTTTGGTGGGAAAACAATCTCACTATTTCACAGTCTATATCACTTGACGTGGAAAACCGTGCATTTTGTAATTCTTGTAAATTGTCAATGTACCCGAAAGCCAAAGTAATAAAAGCTTATTTGGAAAGTATGCATCATGAAAATGAAGCAAAAGGATTCTTCAATGAAAACCATTAAAAAATAAAGATGATGTAGGAGATGAAAATGAAATAGAGAACGATAAAAGTTTATCACTGTCAGAACCTACCAAAGAACCATTTGGCAATAGAGAAGAAAAAAATATCCATGAAGTTGAAAGTATTCAAAATTTATCGTCTCAGTCATGCAAAGATGAAAGTCATGACAACATTGTAAGGAAACAATGTTTTATGCGTAAAAGTAATCAAAAGAAGGTTAGCAAAGTAAAAAAGTCATCTCCAAAAAAAAAGTATATTCAAAGATACAGAAATTAATGGAATGAGATTGAAAATTATTCAACTTGTATCAAGCCTGTTAAAGACAATGACACTTCAGCAATGTGTGTTATTTGTAATCAGAAATTAGTTGCTAAGACAAAAGTTTTAGATAAGCATTTGAGATCGGAAAAATATAGAATGCACTGTGATGAATCAGCTACTACTGAAATGTAATGCGATGTAGCTACGTTAGAAATCAAAACTGTAGCAATGAATATAGATTGCGATAATTCATTCATTTCACAAGCAGAATGACGCTCTGTGAATGAAATTACATCAATGATTCACAACTAGTGCAAAAACGTTCACTAGGTCGAAAGAAAGTTAGGGACATTGTCGATTATGTCATTGCTCCTGCTCAAAAGGAGAGATTAACGAAAATTTTACGAAAACAAAAATTTTCAATATTAATTGATGAAACCACTGACCAAACCGTACATTCGCACACGTGTATCGTTGTTCGTTATAGAGATTATGAAAATTGTCAAATCACCGAAACGTTGTGGAATTTAGTACCCGTTTATGCTGATTACGAAGAACCAAAAGCTGATGCCGAAACATTGATTAAAAAAGTTATATCAACTTTTACTGTAGCTGAAATAGATACCGATCATATAATTGCCTTTTGTTCCGATGGGGCTAGTGTTATAGTGGGAGAAAAAAACTCAGTACGAGAATGTCAGCATTAAAAGAAAAAATAATTAAAATTAAATGTCATCCCCATACATTACACTTGTGCGCTCGAGATGCAATTCAAGTTATACCATCAGACTGCATAAATTTAATTTCACTCATACACAATTACATAACTTCTAGTGCACACCGAAAACGAAGATGGAGCAATGTACAATCTGAAGTGAAAAAGACCATCAATGAAATGGGACAGTTAACAGTATTACAATCAGCTCAGACTAGATGGTTATCTATTTATTAAAGTATTCTTCGAATACCCCGTCGTTTGACTTTATTAAAGAAATTTTTGAAAATGAAATAAAACAAACGGATACTGCAAAAGATGAATATATAGACAACGACAAGTCTTCTAAATCTATTTTTGATACGCTATCGAGTCCAATGGCTAAAATATATTTCACGTTTCTAGAAGAAAATTTATCTTCATTGATTCATACCAATATATCATTGCAAGCAGAGAACCCAATTGTGCCTGGAGATAAACATATTACATTAGCAATATAACTAAAATATCTAGAGCGGTATATGAATCATGACTACATCAATGTCCGATCAAAAATATCTAGTATTGATCCATTCAATGAGGATAAGTATAACGATTTATATAAAATAGAAGTAAGCAAAAATACAAAAATTCTTTTAGAAAAAGACGATATTGATGACGTCGACAAAAATTTTGTACTAGAAACTTTTCAACAGTTTTACATTACACTTTGTCCTCAAATGCAAAAGCGATTTAATTTTGAAGATGAAAAAATGTCCTGCTTGAAATGCTTTCATCCAAAAAATGCAATAAGTCCTAAATTTCACGAATTGCATTATCCGAATCTAAATGATGTTTTTCCATCGTACTCTTTTGAATTAAATACTAAAACGCATTACCTAAAAGTAAATATCAACCACATCAATGAATGTGGAATCAATGAATGACATATAAACCTGCCAAAACTGACAGGTGGTCTTTATATTGTTGCTGCTTTATCTGAAAAAAAATGAGAACGCGGTAAGAAATGAAAGAAGCTAGAGCAACCGTCGAGAGCAGTAGATTATTGAAATAATACTTACTCAAGGAAGAGACTGCAACTAGATTATTAAAGGGCTTCACAAACATCAATAGCGGTGTAGTAGAGATCGCGAAGAAGTCACAGTGCCTGGCAGAAAAAAGCTATACAGCTTCCTCAATACAGCTCCCTCATTCGTAGCACAACTGGGAAGAAAGCAATATGAGATAACAGCAAAGAGACATAAAGTGAGAATGTACTTTTCACCTATTTTACCTAATTTACTCCTTAGTAACATATAAAAAATCTGCTGGCATTAGTGTAATCCCGACAAACTATATCTCGACTATAATATAACAATAATTTTTATATTATTGGAGTGGCTTATTTAATTTTTATGCTATAATAGAATCTAAACTATGTCATCTCCAAGTAATTATTAAACGCAATGTATTAAACGGATATGTTTACTAGATCTGACTAGTGGCTTGTATATTTTAGGAGCAATATGATTTTCTTCTGTACACACCTGGAATCCAGTAGAGTGTGAACGTGTCTGTCAGATCTAGCAAGCATGTTATGAATATGCATTGCATATAATATTTACTATAAGACGGCATTGTTGAGTAATGAATCTGTGGGAGCGTGAAAAGATTATGGAAATTCACTTCCATAACACCCAAAAGTCAGTTTTATTGTACAATAAGAAATTTATCCTTCTTTCAGATATTCTTATATCAATAAAATTAACAATTGAATCTTTATTTTTATTAAAATGCCAAAGTTTTGGTGGGAAAACAATCTCACTATTTCACAGTCTATATCACTTGACGTGGAAAACCGTGCATTTTGTAATTCTTGTAAATTGTCAATGTACCCGAAAGCCAAAGTAATAAAAGCTTATTTGGAAAGTATGCATCATGAAAATGAAGCAAAAGGATTCTTCAATGAAAACCATTAAAAAATAAAGATGATGTAGGAAATGAAAATGAAATAGAGAACGATAAAAGTTTATCACTGTCAGAACCTACCAAAGAACCATTTGGCAATAGAGAAGAAAAAAATATCCATGAAGTTGAAAGTATTCAAAATTTATCGTCTCAGTCATGCAAAGATGAAAGTCATGACAACATTGTAAGGAAACAATGTTTTATGCGTAAAAGTAATCAAAAGAAGGTTAGCAAAGTAAAAAAGTCATCTCCAAAAAAAAAGTATATTCAAAGATACAGAAATTAATGGAATGAGATTGAAAATTATTCAACTTGTATCAAGCCTGTTAAAGACAATGACACTTCAGCAATGTGTGTTATTTGTAATCAGAAATTAGTTGCTAAGACAAAAGTTTTAGATAAGCATTTGAGATCGGAAAAATATAGAATGCACTGTGATGAATCAGCTACTACTGAAATGTAATGCGATGTAGCTACGTTAGAAATCAAAACTGTAGCAATGAATATAGATTGCGATAATTCATTCATTTCACAAGCAGAATGACGCTCTGTGAATGAAATTACATCAATGATTCACAACTAGTGCAAAAACGTTCACTAGGTCGAAAGAAAGTTAGGGACATTGTCGATTATGTCATTGCTCCTGCTCAAAAGGAGAGATTAACGAAAATTTTACGAAAACAAAAATTTTCAATATTAATTGATGAAACCACTGACCAAACCGTACATTCGCACACGTGTATCGTTGTTCGTTATAGAGATTATGAAAATTGTAAAATCACCGAAACGTTGTGGAATTTAGTACCCGTTTATGCTGATTACGAAGAACCAAAAGCTGATGCTGAAACATTGATTAAAAAAGTTATATCAACTTTTACTGTAGCTGAAATAGATACCGATCATATAATTGCCTTTTGTTCCGATGGGGCTAGTGTTATAGTGGGAGAAAAAAACTCAGTACGAGAATGTCAGCATTAAAAGAAAAAATAATTAAAATTAAATGTCATCCCCATACATTACACTTGTGCGCTCGAGATGCAATTCAAGTTATACCATCAGACTGCATAAATTTAATTTCACTCATACACAATTACATAACTTCTAGTGCACACCGAAAACGAAGATGGAGTAATGTACAATCTGAAGTGAAAAAGACCATCAATGAAATGGGACAGTTAACAGTATTACAATCAGCTCAGACTAGATGGTTATCTATTTATTAAAGTATTCTTCGAATACCTCGTCGTTTGACTTTATTAAAGAAATTTTTTGAAAATGAAATAAAACAAACGGATACTGCAAAAGATGAATATATAGACAGCGACAAGTCTTCTAAATCTATTTTTGATACGCTATCGAGTCCAATGGCTAAAATATATTTCACGTTTGTAGAAGAAAATTTATCTTCATTGATTCATGCCAATATAACATTGCAAGCAGAGAAACCAATTGTGCCTGGAGATAAACATATTACATTAGCAATATAACTAAAATATCTAGAGCGGTATATGAATCATGACTACATCAATGATCACAGTGTCCAATCAAAAATATCTAGTATTGATCCATTCAATCAGGATAAGTATAACGATTTATATAAAATAGAAGTAAGCTAAAATACAAAAATTCTTTTAGAAAAAGACGATATTGATGACGTCGACAAAAATTTTGTACTAGAAACTTTTCAACAGTTTTACATTACACTTTGTCCTCAAATGCAAAGGCGATTTAATTTTGAAGATGAAAAAATGTCCTGCTTGAAATGCTTTCATCCAAAAAATGCAATAAGTCCTAAATTTCACGAATTGCATTATCCGAATCTAAATGATGTTTTTCCATCGTACTCTTTTGAATTAAATATTAAAACACATTACCTCAAAGCAAATATCAACCACATCAATGAATGACGAATCAATGAATGACATATAAACCTGCCAAAACTGACAGGTGGCCTTTATATTGTTGCTGCTTTATCTGGAAAAAATGAGAACGCGGTAAGAAATGAAAGAAGCTAGAGCAACCGTCGAGAGCAGTAGATTATTGAAATAATACTTACTCAAGGAAGAGACTGCAACTCGATTATTAAAGGGCTTCACCAACATCAATAGCGGTGTAGTAGAGATCGCGAAGAAGTCACAGTGCCTGGCAGAAAAAAGCTATACAGCTTCCTCAATACAGCTCCCTCACTCGTAGCACAACTGGAAAGAAAGCAATATGAGACAACAGCAAAGAGACAAAGTGAGAATGAACTTTTCACCTATTTTACCTAATTTACTCCTTAGTAACATATAAAAAATCTTGCAAAAACCACTTGATATTTCGACTTCAAACTTTTACTGGATGATAGAACGTTCAAAACCGCAGAAGGGTGTTCTCTTGATTTTTTGTGATTCTACGTATTTTATTTTTAATAAGCTTGAAACTGTGCCAATTGCTCAGTCGGTAATGATACGGCTATGGCCCCCCCTTATGGCGTAGTTTTAACCGTATAATACATATGGACATTATTATACGGTATGTGAGTACTTGTTTGCCATGAGTACATCGCGTGTTGTACATAGACATAAGCACCAGATACTTAAGGATGTATGGGCTATACTATCGGCGTCGAATATCAGTATTACTAAAATTATTAATAATTAAATACAAAACAATATTTGCTACTTTTTTATTAAATAAGTTTCGAGAAATAAGACAAATGAGCAATATAAGCCTCTAAAATAAGAAATCAGACGAAAATTTTTGAAGTATTTCGACTATTAAAAATCGTATGTCTTAAACATTTTTAATTTCATTCATCAAGGTGCCGCATCTTCAAATTTTATTCGATTCTTGTTTTTTTAGTCTTATTTTGTCTAGGGAAGAATTATAAATAGATTCACTAACTCAAAAATAAAAAAGCTAACTTTATATTTAAGATAATAAACATTAATTATCCACTCGCCCTGAAATTTGGCACAGATGTAGCTTTTATATATCTTCAGATCGAGTTCGCTACCCAAAAAAATCTGTCCATTACGAAAAAAGATATTTCAGGTTAAAAATTTTTTTAAAAATTGTCAAATCGCGTTTTCTCAGAGAATACTTGATTTATCGACTTAAAATTTTAACCACTTATTAAACTCATTGAAGACTATATTTGGTTAAAAATTTAAGAGATTATCTTCATGTGTTTTTCAGAAAAAAAAATTATTTTAGAAAAAATTTGCCTTTTCGTTGTCGCACGATAACAAGATTAAAATTATCCAATCGTCTTGAAATTTGGCACAGATGTAGCTTTTATATATCGTCAGTTCGAGTTCGTTGCCCAAAAAAATCTGTACATTACGACCAAAGATATTTCAGATTAAATGTTTTGTTTAAAAATTTTCGAATATCGGTTTTCTCAGCGAATACTTGATTTATCGACTCAAAATTTTAACCAATTATTAAACTCATTGCAGACTATATTTGCTTAAAATTTAAAGAGAGTATCTTCATTTATTTTGGAAAAAAAAATGTTTTATAAAAAAGCAGAGTTTCCGTTGTCTTACGATAATAAGAGTAAAAATCAACTAATCGTTCTGAAATTTGACATAGATTAGTATACGATAATACACGTAAATAGACATTATTAAAAAATAAATGCTATCATTTTGAGTATGGAGAAATATTTATATAGGATGTACAAACGAGCAGAGAAACAGATATTTTTTGTATTAAGTCAAATTATTGAACGTACAGTAAAGAACAACGAAGAAATAGCAACAGTCTTACAATATAATAATGTAAGTACACACGGATATGAAAGGCAAATACTTTCTGAACCGAAAAAAAATATTGTGATAAAAAGTTGTTAATCGAACACGTAGATATCGTTCAAATAAGTAAAATGTTATTTTCGCAACTTACCAACATTTATTTTTTTTTCGATTTTAATGTTTAACATTTCATTTTGCTTATTAAAGATTTATTTGTATACGATCAATCATCGCTTATATTATGGAATAATTAATATATACGAAGCAACATGTAATTGTTTACAGTTAAAGCTGAAACAACTTGAAGTTTATTATGGGCAATGAATTTTTTTGTAAAATATAAAATTGTATAATAATAGTTGCTTTTTAATGATAAAAAATAGAAAGAGTAAAAATAAAAAGTCATAAACCATTTAACATAGTCTCACCGTACAAAATAAAGTATTAAATTTTAAATATTGGAATTCAAAATTAATTAAAGGAATCAGTAAATTAAGTTTGAGGAAGCTTCGTGCCAATGAATTGGCAGCGGTTTTTTATTCTAAATTTAAATTTTATTTTAATAAAGGCAAATTTTTTGAACAAAATTGTAGTAACAAAATAAATTTTATTCCACTCTAATCTCAAAATCATAACTTTAATATGATTATTCGGCTCTCGTAGTATAAAATACGGTTCGAAACTGGTGCGTAAGAAGATTTTTAGCTCATGTAACTTTTCTCACTCGCTTCGCTCGTGCGAAATACGTCACATGAGCTAAATAATTACCTTCCGCACCCGTGTCGAAATGTACTATTACTTGTAGTTAATTGTCGCAAATGGCAGTCATAGTAGAAAGTTAAGTAAGTTAGGAAGCTGATGGTTCTACTGCCTAGGTAGTAATTAAATAAAAACAAAAGTTTTTAAAAAATTTATTCCGACGTTTCGGACGGTTTATTTCCGTCCCTTTTCAAGGTCTGTGAAAATACACACGAAATACAAGTTTATTAACATAAAAAAAGACACTAAAATCGATAAACACTCGCTTAACAACACTTACCAAAAAACTATGTATACAAATATAAATAAGTGGACACAATAAGAGACCACTAGTCAAAGTGAGACGGCGCACGCAATTTCCCAGTATTTATCATCTCTAGAGTATGTATAGGAGGGGTAAGAACTACGAAACACTTTAGCCATAAATACACAATAAGATATGTAAACCTATAATAGTAAGCCTTGTTTATATCAACTTATTATTATTAATAAAAATTTTATAATCTGACTTCAAAAAATTAGTGTCAAACTGTCTGTTCAAACTATTGCATTGGGAATGGATATGCAGCATTTCAGATAGTAATCTTTTCTGTAAATTAGGCTCTTGATCTAAAATTTTAATATTTTTGAAATCGATTTTATGATTAGTATTCGCTATATGTCCGTGTAAAACTGACTTGTCTCTCTTAAATTTACAATCGCTAACATGTTCTTTGCTTCTTACAATCAATTTTCGAGAAGTTTGTCCCACGTACGACGCATCACAATCGCAACAATTAATTTTGTATACAACTTGAGATTTTTCATTTTTATGGTATCTATCTTTTCCTAGTCTAATTATATGATTGAATTTATTGGAGATTGAATTAATCATAATTAAGTTGTAACACTTACAGATATTTTTTAATTCCGGGTTGATATATTTAATAAATGGGAAAACTAAAATGCTATTAAAATTTATGTTCTTAGAATTACAAGTATTTTTATTATTATTTTTAATGTGTAATATACGTTTATTGATATGTTTATTAATGAAATCCATAGGATAATCATTCTCCAATAATAAATCTCTAATTAGATTAAGATTCTTATCATGGAAGTGTGTATCAGCTAAATTAATACATTTGTCAACTAAAGAACATATTATACCAATCTTATTACTAATCGGGTGGTGAGAATTAAAATTTAGAAATCTACCAGAAAAAGTTGGTTTCCTATACCAATCCGTGGAAATTTTTTGTTCGTTATGAATAATAAGAAGATCTAGAAAACTTATTTTATTGTTGCTTGGTGTCTCGACTGTAAATTGTAAATTCTTATCAAAACTATTAAATAAATTTGCTGTATAATCTATCATATTCGCAGGAACACATACAATAATATCATCAACATATCTATAGTGAAACGGTACAGGAAAGCAAATTTTTGATAAGGCTTGACTTATCAAAAATTTTCGACTCAATAGAAAAACGTTGGAATCAATTGTATAATCTTTGCGAACTTAACTGTAGCGAATTCATAAATGTTCTTAGGTTTATCCTACACAACAATTACTTTGTATTTAATCACACTTTTTACAAACAAATATTTGGAGCTGCCATGGGCAACCCCTTAAGTCCAATCTTAGCTGATATTGTCATGGAAGACTTAGAAAATCAAGCCTTATCAAGAGTCTATAGACCAAAATATTTCTCCTAAAATATTTTGGTCGACACGCCAAAAAATGGAAAAATATATATTGCAATTTACAAATTATGGTATTTATTTACAAATCTTTATTTATAATTATAATTTCATTTATTATTTTACAATCAGGGGGGGGGGGCTTATCAAAATAAATGTTAATTGATATATTTCTTTTTTGAACTTAATTTGTAAGTATTTTATATATAACTAAAATATGCATATTAATATATATTTATGTTTATGGATATAAATATTACTTTTTAATTTTATAGAAATCCAGTATTTCCAAGGAATGCGGTAGGTCAGCCGAAAAGGAGAATTTTACGACCGCCGCCAATTCAATTGCCTGTCGAGTTACCACCTGTAATTCCAGGAGTTATTGAAGGTCAACCTGCTGGTGAAGATGTACCTGTAGTTGAACAACCACCCGTTGTTGAAGGTGAACCTGCTGCTGAAACAGAAAGTAGTCAGGAAACGTCTGATGCAGAAGCTGCACATGAAGATGAAGTTATTGAAGATCAACCTGCTGGTGAAGATGTACCTGTAGTTGAACAATCACTCGTTGTTGAAGGTGAACCTGCTGCTGAAACAAATAAGAGTCATGAAACGTCTGGTGCAGAAGCTGCACATGAAGATGAAGTTATTGAAGGTCAACCTGCTGGTGAAGATGTACCTGTAGTTGAACAACCACTCGTTGTTGAAGCTGAACCTGCTGCTGAAACAAAAAAGAGTCATGAAACATCTGATGCAGAAGCTGCACATGAAGATAAAGATGATGTGTGCGATATAGCTGATACACGTGAAACAGAAAAGGTTGAAATTAGTAGTGAAACTTCTTTGCCAGCAACAGTATTGATGGATGAAACACTCGATAGAGATGAATATGACGCTGAAATTGACGAGCCGTCACCAATATATAGTCCTGCAATTACACCTAAGTCAAAATACCCAAAACAAAAAGCAATTTTAGCGCAAAATGCAGCCAGTTTATTAAAGCAACTGGACGATGAAGACGACGATCAATTGTTATTTGGAATGCCTATAGTTTATGAAGAAATTGTTTCTACAACACATACTACACGGTAAGAATATTTTTTTTTATATATTTTAGTCTTTAGGCAAAAATATATAGTATGTTATATTTTTTTTATATATTTTAGTCTTTAGGCAAAAATATATAGTATGTTATATTATCAAATCAAGCATTAAATAAATTTATTAGATATATCTATATTTTTTTTTCAGTGATTTGGAAAAAGGAGCAAAATGCAAAGATTACTTTGGGTATTCGGAATCCTATGATAAAACCTATGATGAAGCGCTTGCGCTAGAAAGCGAAATACGTGCTACAGAACAAAGAGAAGAAGCGATTAATGAAGCAGGGGGTTTCGAGATGGATGAAACTATTGAAGAAGACGAGCCTGTTGAGAAAGAGAATTTAAAAGATAAAGGTAAAGAAGGTGAAGAAGGTGAAGATGAAGATAATGAAGGAGAAAGTCAAGAGGATAAAGAAAAGACAAATGAACCGAAACAACGTCAAAGAACCTCAAAACGACGAAGGGCTACTCAATTATCTAGTAGAAAATATAAGAGAAAGAAGCTCATTGATCTAGTGGATAACACAATGGTGTTAATACATTATCATAAATTTCCACCCTGGCCAGCATTCTATCTTGGCAAAAATCCAAAAACTGGCAAATTGAAATGCCTCAGCTTTGAAGGTGATGGCCAACCGAAATTAATAGAACCTTCACGTACTGTATTAGAAGAGTACAATGAAAAATATGCATTAGAAATAGCAGAGAAAATGGGAATAAACAAACTTGATCAATTGAAAGACGCTTTTGGTCAGGCACAACTATATTTACACTCACGAAATGTAATATTATAAACGTTAGAAATATTGAAATAAATATTTATTTATATATTTATTAAAAAATTGTTTTTTAATTGTAAAAATACCTAAAATATTTCTTCTGGAATAAGTGTATAGATCAAAATATTTCTCTTAAAATATTTTTTCTGGAATAGGCGTGCAGACCAAAATATTTCTCCTAAAATATTTTGGTCTATAGACTAAGACAATATAGATAAGTTTAGACTTAAAACAAAAAATTGAAAACATAGTTATACCGGCTGGATATACCATTATCAGCTTAGACGTTGTTAGTTTGTTTACAAATGTTGCGGATTATTTAATTTTCGACTCAATAGAAAAACGTTGGAATCAATTGTATAATCTTTGCGAACTTAACTGTAGCGAATTCATAAATGTTCTTAGGTTTATCCTACACAACAATTACTTTGTATTTAATCACACTTTTTACAAACAAATATTTGGAGCTGCCATGGGCAACCCCTTAAGTCCAATCTTAGCTGATATTGTCATGGAAGACTTAGAAAATCAAGCCTTATCAAAAATTTGCTTTCCTGTACCGTTTCACTATAGATATGTTGATGATATTATTGTATGTGTTCCTGCGAATATGATAGATTATACAGCAAATTTATTTAATAGTTTTGATAAGAATTTACAATTTACAGTCGAGACACCAAGCAACAATAAAATAAGTTTTCTAGATCTTCTTATTATTCATAACGAACAAAAAATTTCCACGGATTGGTATAGGAAACCAACTTTTTCTGGTAGATTTCTAAATTTTAATTCTCACCACCCGATTAGTAATAAGATTGGTATAATATGTTCTTTAGTTGACAAATGTATTAATTTAGCTGATACACACTTCCATGATAAGAATCTTAATCTAATTAGAGATTTATTATTGGAGAATGATTATCCTATGGATTTCATTAATAAACATATCAATAAACGTATATTACACATTAAAAATAATAATAAAAATACTTGTAATTCTAAGAACATAAATTTTAATAGCATTTTAGTTTTCCCATTTATTAAATATATCAACCCGGAATTAAAAAATATCTGTAAGTGTTACAACTTAATTATGATTAATTCAATCTCCAATAAATTCAATCATATAATTAGACTAGGAAAAGATAGATACCATAAAAATGAAAAATCTCAAGTTGTATACAAAATTAATTGTTGCGATTGTGATGCGTCGTACGTGGGACAAACTTCTCGAAAATTGATTGTAAGAAGCAAAGAACATGTTAGCGATTGTAAATTTAAGAGAGACAAGTCAGTTTTACACGGACATATAGCGAATACTAATCATAAAATCGATTTCAAAAATATTAAAATTTTAGATCAAGAGCCTAATTTACAGAAAAGATTACTATCTGAAATGCTGCATATCCATTCCCAATGCAATAGTTTGAACAGACAGTTTGACACTAATTTTTTGAAGTCAGATTATAAAATTTTTATTAATAATAATAAGTTGATATAAACAAGGCTTACTATTATAGGTTTACATATCTTATTGTGTATTTATGGCTAAAGTGTTTCGTAGTTCTTACCCCTCCTATACATACTCTAGAGATGATAAATACTGGGAAATTGCGTGCGCCGTCTCACTTTGACTAGTGGTCTCTTATTGTGTCCACTTATTTATATTTGTATACATAGTTTTTTGGTAAGTGTTGTTAAGCGAGTGTTTATCAATTTTAGTGTCTTTTTTTATGTTAATAAACTTGTATTTCGTGTGTATTTTCACAGACCTTGAAAAGGGACGGAAATAAACCGTCCGAAACGTCGGAATAAATTTTTTAAAAACTTTTGTTTTTATTTAATTACTACCTAGGCAGTAGAACCATCAGCTTCCTAACTTACTGTACTATTACTTGTCTCAACAAAATTATTAGCAAAATCATTGCCTTCTAATTCTTGGTAATTTTTACAAAGAAATCAAACAAATTTTTGTCTTTGATTGTTGAATAACAATCTTTCACTTTATGTAGAAGACGAACTCGACAGAACCTATTGCTTCCTCAAAGAGGAAGCTTTGTAATGGTGAACAAAATTTTTGGAACAAAAAATGTTTAAAAACATTTTTTAAGATTTTTGGCGCCAATATCCGATGTTTTTGAGAACAAAAATTTTCGTGTGTGTGTGTGTGTGTGTGTGTGTGTGTGTGTGTGTGTGTGTGTGTGTGTGTGTGTGTGTGTGTGTGTGCGTGCGTGCGTGTGTGTGTGTGTGTGTGTGTGTGTGTGTGTACCGGCTATAACTTTTGAACGAATTGACCGATTTTCATCTATGAGGGCTTATTCTCTTCGTTTGGACATAGAATAGAGATAGCCTAACCTATTTTTTCATTTTATCGTTTTTCTTTTGTTTTATAACCAAAAAATGATTTTGAATTTTCAGTTTTTTGATTTTTTCATATCATACAGCCATTATTAAATAATATAGTAAACTGTTTTTGAAAGGTCTTCAAATTACCTACAATTTCTTTTTTTAAAAGTTGAATTATTTTTACTCTGTCATTTGTTATTAAGGAAAACATTTTTATATTTCATAAATTAATTTCTCAAAAAATATTTTATTTATCGACTTGAAATTTTAACCACTTATAACAATCATTGAAGACTATATTTGGTTAAAATTTCAAGTAATTATCTTCATTTCTTTTCTAGAAAAAAAATATTTTGGAAAAAAATTGCATTTTTTTTCGGACGCGATAACAGGAGTAAAAATCAATCAATCGTCTTGAAATTTGGCACAGAGATAGCTTTTTTATATCTTCGAACCGAGTTTGTTTCCCAAAAAAATCGGTCAATTACGATTAAAGATATTTGAGGTTAAAAATTTTTCTTTTTAATTTTCGAATTGCGTTTTTTCAGAGGATTGTTGATTTATCAACCTAAGATTTTAACCACTTATAACACTCATTGAAGACTATATTTGGTCAAAATTCCAAGTGATTATCTTCATTTGTTTCAGAGAAATAAAATATTTTTGAAAACAAGGGAATTTTCTTTCGGATACGTTAACGGGAGTAAAAGTCAACCAATCGTCTTGAAATTTGGCACAGAGACTGATTTTTTTTTTATATCTTCGAACCGAGTTTGTTGCCAAAAAAAATCGATCAATTATGATTAAAGATATTTGAGGCTAAAAATTTTTTTAATTTCCGAATTGCATTTTTTCAGAGAATTGTTGATTTATCGACCTAAAGTTTAATCACTTATAACCCCCTCATTGAAGACTATATTTTGTTAAAATTTAGAATGATTATCTTCATTTTATTCATAGAAAAAATATTTTTGAATAGAAGTGAATTTTTTTTTCTTTCGGACACGATAAAAGGAGTAAAAGTCAAACAATCGTCTTGAAATTTGGCACATAGACAGCTTTCTTATATCTTCGAACCGAGTTCATTGCTGAAAAAAAATTAGTAAATTAATAAAAAGATATTTGAGGTTAAAATTTTTTTTTTATTTTCTAATTGTGTTTTCTCAGAAAATTGTTGATTTATTGACCTAAAATTTTAACCATGTATAATACTCATTGAGGATTATATTTGGTTAAAATTTAAAGTGATTATCTTCATTTGTTTTCGAGAAAGAAAAATTTTTGGAAAAAAGTGCTTTTTTCTTTTGGACACGATAACAGGAGTAAAAGTCAACCAATCGTATTGAAATTTGGCACAGAGACATCTTTTTTACATCTTCGAACCGAGTTCGTTGCAAAAAAAAAATCGGTCAATTACGATTAAAGATATTTGAAAAAGAGAATTATATGGCTAATAAGAAATACATAAAGCAATACATATTATAAATAAATACATATTATAATACATATTTAAATACAGTTATTTAATAATATTGAATGTATTTACATTATTATTTTAAATAATTATACATTTTTTAGAATATATTTTATATAATTCATGTTACAATACGGTATACTTCATTTAAAATATTTATAATATTTTCATATAATTTATTTTTATCCTTGGCCGAAATACCATCTTTTGTTAGCCTCATCAGAGATAGCATCTTTTTCCGATCCGCAGTTGATAAGATATTATTTCCACACCACCTTGCGGTAAATATCATGGTGCGTTTTTTTTTTTATTCAACAAAATAAATTTATATTTTTAATTTTTTTAAATCAAGAATAATTTTTTTGTAATTACGTTACTGACGTATAATATAATAAAATAATATTAAAGAGGATTAAATTTGTTTCCACTTTTACCGGTTTTAATCCGTTATTTCTAGCAGGCCAACTCATATAAACTTGAAATGGGTCTTACGTTTGCATTGTTTGAATACAACGAAAAAATTTTTAACGATTGATTAAAATTACTACACAAATGAAATTTTATCTAAACCATTGTTTTAAAGTCATTTTATAATATAAATAAATAGATATACATGCAGAATCAATATTATTCAGTATAAACGTGAATTAAATTAAATGATTTTTTATTTCATTACACTCAAAAGTTGAAAAATTCAGACCCATAACTTGAATAAAAACAATAGATATTAAAAACTTGAATAAAGACAATATATAATAGGAAAATTTACAAGATAACGTCACAAATTATCTCTCAAATTTACATAACATTATCTAAGGTCAACTTTCTAGAATTATTATTATAATATAATCACTGTAATCAGCTTAGACCTTACCTTATATATCTCTCTCCCTCTCCCTCGCTCTATCTCTCTCTCTTTTTCCTCTCTCCTCTCCTCTCTCCACTCTTGCTCCTCTCTCCTTTCCTCTCTCCACTCTCTTTCTCCTTTTCTCCTCTTCTCTCTCTCTCTCCTCTCCTCTTTCCTCTCTCTCTCTTTGATGGATAGACGGGGTTAAACCCAAGGGCGTCAATAAGCGATAAATAAATCTCTGGGTATCTTTCTCTTATTCTTATCACTTCTTCAATTAAATTTGAATGAGAAGGTCAGATATATTATTTACGTACGTGTTCACTAGTCAATGTTATAATCAGAACTAATAAAAACATCAGCTGTTTATCTGTTGTTTATTAAAAATAAGGTATCCTAGTAACTATAGAAGATGAACATATAACGATCATGTCAGATGAAAACATTACGTTCGATTGACGTGTATTTAATTACTCTATCGATATTTAAAAGAAATTAACTTAAAGTTTTATTACATTTTATTTAAATCAATTCTATTATATATAAATGTATTAATATTAGAATAAAATTAGATCAAAATAACTTGAGCTTAATTTATTGTAACTGTAATAACATTATTTTTGCACGTAAAATTTGCGTAAAATAGTATTAATCATAAATGCTGTACACTATATTTAGATAAACTAAGTGCTGGGCAATTGTAAAAAAGTCAATTTGGAAATCATCAATTATTAATAACAAATAGTTTCTTCTTCAATAAGATAAAATTAAAAAATTATATTAATATAATCTTACAAAAATATTCTATTAATATGAAAATGTATTTTTTAAAAGTCATAAATTTGAGATAATTTAATTTAGAAAATTTTTTATTTTTTTTTTGTGAAAAATTTATTATTATAATTTCAATTTAATGAAAGGAATCGATAAATTGTTTTGAGGAAGCTAAGTGCCAAAGAATTGGCAGCGGTTTTTTTTGTAGTAAAGCCCAACACTTATTTTTAATCTATTATCTTAAAGAAAAATTTTGTTTATGATGGTTGAAGGTCACAGACTTTTCTAGTAGAAGTAGGGCAAGTAACTTGAACTTGACATCTGGTGGGACAGTCTGCACCGGGTTGTCTGAAACCTGCTGTATCTGATAAGCTTCGTTTACTGGGAAGCCATGTTAATAGCTGCTCGGCACCAATGGTTGTTAAACATATTATTCTTACAATTCTAGTTTTTTAAAACTTAAATATAAACAGTTGCAGTAATAGAAAACAAAATTTACAGCAGCAAAATCAAATGTAAAGTAAGTTAAAGTAGAACTTTTAAAACACTATTTTTACCATTTCACATCCAAATGTTATTTTTACAAGGCGTCCCCGTTAACTCAGAATGAATCTAAACGAATCATAGGCGCAAAAGAAGAGACAAATTGATAGATGTACCTCCAAGTGCATTTATAAAGCAAAGCAGGAATATAGGCAAGAAGACAGTGGAAAATTAATTGCTTTCTGTGAGTATGTGGATGTGTTATGATAAACTATTAAAATTAAGAATATTAATTAAAATTAAAAAATTAAATTAAATTAATAGTTTAATTAGAAAATTAATTGAACTATAGACATCCCAGAATACTCATTGTGCTAAAAAGAATGTTTTAACAATGAAGGTCCAACAGAGAGAAAATGGAATTACATACACTCTGGGCAAATATTCTTCTGGAAAGCTGTCCATAATGTATATCAGTAGGCAGGTCTTATCCACCATACCATCTCCAATGATGCATGCCACTTCATCGGTTTATCTGAGCTCATGTTTCTGTTGATAATGTTGCTTCTGCTGCTACTTCTGAAAGAAATCACAACAGATCAGCATTGCATTAATACAAAACTTATGTTTCTCCTAGAGTATAAAAGCTACCTGTCAGATTTAGGAGACATATTCGCAATCCATTGTGATTAATATTTACTTTGATATGGTTGAGTATTTAATCAAAAGGAGTATAAGAATTATGGAAAGCGACTCCTGTAACACTTCTGTAGCATCTCATGTACTTCTAAGCTGTCCAGTAACAAGATGCGGAAATCCTGTAACTCACTGTATTTATGTAAACTATGTGAATGCAAGTGTACCAAATACATTTGAGGTGGCGATAAAGTGTAATAAATATAAAGAATGGCAAAAGGCGATGGACTCAGAGATAAAAAGTTTAGAGAAAAATGAAACATGGCAAATTGTTGATAAACCCAAAGATAAAAAGATAATTGATGTTAAGTGGATTTATAAAAGGAAAAGTGATAATACATATAAAGCACGATTAGTCGTTAGAGGCTTTCGACAAAAAGAATATATTGAAAATGTCTATTCACCAGTAGGGAAAATGCAAACCTTGAAAATTTTATTGTCACATTGCTGTAAAAACAACTAGGTAAGTATTAGTCTCTCCCTCCCTCCCTCCCTCACTCCCTCCCTTCCTTTCTCTTTCTCCCGCCTCTCTTTCCCTCCTCTCTCTCGCCTTTCTCTCTCTCTCTCTACCTCTCTCCCAACATCCGTCAAACTGAGTACCAAAAACTTTAATGAGAGCTTAAATATTTTTTTAAAACAATCAACACGTTTTTTAAAATTTAATTTTTTAAGTACGTTCTAACAACACAATTTGTCTAGTCCTTTTAATTCTTCAAGTCTCATCTATTCAATAAGCACTCTTTGCAATAATTCTACGAAAGTATGAAATAAGGCAAGTATAGAAGTTTTTTCTTTGTAATCTACTCTCCTTCCCTCTCTTCCCCCGCCCTCTCTCTCTCTCTCTCTCTCTCTCTCTCTCTCTCTCTCTCTCTCTCTCTCTCTCTCTCTCTCTCTCTCTCTCTCTCTCTCTCAATATCCGTTAAACTCTGTACCAAAAACGTTAATGAGAACTTAATATTTGTTTAATACATCAACACGTTTTAAAAAAAAAATAATTTTTTAAGTACGTTTTAACAACACAATTTGTCTAGTCCTTTTATTTCTTCGAATCTCATCTATTCAATAAGCACTCTCTGTAAATGGTAATAATTTTTTTCATGACTGTGCAAATAATAATATTGTTAATATAAAACTTTTTATTTACCTTCTTTTTATTTCTAAAATTCATAAATCATTAATCGGGGGAAAAGCCAAAAGCAACAAAAATAGATTATTTTTTCACTTGCACCCCTATACAATCGACTGTTTGGAAGTATTCTGGGGATTCAAATTTTTCGCAAATTCATTTCTGGTACAGTTTTGTTGCCAGAATCCATAAGCAACAATAAAATCTGGGAAAAAAGCAACAGCAACGAAAATAGAATTTTATTTCCACTTGCAACCCTATATAATCTACTTTGGGGTATTCCGCGGAATCAAATTTGGTAGCCAATTATTTTCTGGTATAGTTTTATCGCCACACTGAACAAAACTGGTATAAAACCGGGGTAAAAACCAAAAGCAACGAAAATAGAATTTTTTTCACTCGCACCCCTATATAATCGTATGATTGGCAGTATTCCGGGGATTCCATTTCGTCACCAATTTTTTTCTGCTACAGTTTTATGGCCAGAATGAACAAACAGGTATAAAATCGAGGAAAAAACCAAAAGCACGAAAATAGAATTTTTTTCCACTTACACGCCTATATAATCCACTTGGGGGGTATTCCGGTGATTCAATTTGATAGCCATTTTTTTCTGGTACAGTTTCATCGCCACACTATAAACTGGTATAAAATCGAGGAAAAAACCTAAAGTAACGAAAATAGAATTTTTTTGCAATTGGACCCCTATATAACCGACTGTTTGGAAGTATTCCGAGTATTCAATTTGGTCGCCAATTTTTATCTGATACAGATTTATCACCAGAATCCATAACCAACAATAAAATCGAGGAAAAAACCAAAAGCAACGAAATAAGATTTTTTTTCACTCTCACGCCTATATAATCAACTTTGGGAGTATTCCGGGGAATAAATTTGGTAGCCAATTATTTTCTGGTACAGTTTTATCGCCACACTGAATAAACTGGTATAAAATCGAGGAAAAAACCAAAAGCAACGGAAATAGAATTTTTTTCCACTTACACCCCTATATAATCCACTTGGGAGGTATTCCGGGGATTCAATTTGATAGCCATTTTTTTCTGGTACAGTTTCATCGCCACACTATAAACTGGTATAAAATCGAGGAAAAAACCTAAAGTAACGAAAATAGAATTTTTTTGCAATTGGACCCCTATATAACCGACTGTTTGGAAGTATTCCGAGTATTCAATTTGGTCGCCAATTTTTATCTGATACAGATTTATCACCAGAATCCATAACCAACAATAAAATCGAGGAAAAAACCAAAAGCAACGAAATATAGTATATTACGATACGTGGGCCGGAAATTGGATTTCCGGGCCGTGCGTGGTATGACGCCCGAGGCGAAGCCGAGGGCGTCATAACGCACGGCCAGGGCATCCAATTTCCGGTCCAAGTATTGTATACTATTTTTCTTACTCCCCGGCCGAAAGTACGTTCTGTAATTGTTAAATAATTGATAAAATTGCGTTGTCGTCTGCTAGCTGTGTTTGAGTGTTAGTTTTTCTTTCGGCCCGCTCGATAGTAGTGCCTCTGTCGGCCGCTTTGGGTAGCTCGGTCGATATTACCGACTGTTTTTTCTTTCGGCCCGGCGTAGAGAGCTGGTTTTTTGGGCGTCTGCTACTTTCGCTATTGTACAGATGGTCTGATGCCCGCCCGACATTTGCAAGACCGAGGCGAAGCCGAGGTTTTGCTGGTCGGGGCGGGCATCAGAAACACATTCATTAAAAAAGACAACACCACTTTTTATTTCAATTAACTCTTTTTCTCGTCACACGTGCACTTTCCTCTGTCTATTTCGTACGTGTCTAACCTTCACACCGCACAAACATATTTTTCTTGGACGCTCCCGTCCATACGTTTAAAAAACAATAACCACGATCAAACAAAACCACTTTTTATTTCAACTAACTTTTTTCTCGTCACCCGTGCACTTTCCTCTGTTTATTTCGTACGTGTCTAACCTTCACACCGCACAAACATCTTTCCTCGGGCATGCGCGCGGGCGCTGAAGCGCCGCGGGTCAGGAAATTTCGGCAGCCAATCAGAGCGCGCGGTTGGTCTAAAATAGGATGCGAAAGTTTCTCTTTCGGCCCGGAGATGCGGGCCGAAAGTACGTACTTTCGGGTGGGCGAGTAAGAAAAGATTTTTTTTCACTCTCACGCCTATATAATCAACTTTGGGAGTATTCCGGGGAATAAATTTGGTAGCCAATTTTTTTCTGATACAGTTTCATTGCCACACTAAATAAACTGGTATAAAATCGAGGAAAAAACCTAAAGCAATTAAAATAGAATTTTTTTTTCCACTTGGACTCCTATATATCCGACTGTTTGGAAGTATTACGAGGATTCTATTTCGTCGCCAATTTTTATCTGATACAGTTTTATCGCCAGAATCCATAACCTACAATAAAATCAGAGAAAAAACCAAAAGCAACGGAAATAGAATTTTTTTTCACTTTCACCCCTATATAATCAATTTTGGGGGTAGTCTCGGTAATCAATTTGATAGAAAATTTTTTTCTGGTACAGTTTTATCGCCAGCATGAATAAACAGGTATAAAATCGAGGAAAAAACCAAAAGTAACGAAAATAGAATTTTTTTTCCACTTGGACCCCTATATAACCGACTGTTTGGAAGTATTCCGAGGATTCAATTTGGTCGCCAATTTTTATCTGATACAGTTTTATCACCAGAATCCATAAGCAACAATAAAATCGAGGAAAAAACCAAAAGCAACAAAAGGCCGAATCCATCTCAAATCAGACAGCCCGCGTATGCCTATTTCACCTATCATGTTGAAATAAAAATATTTATGTTCTACTCGAAAAAATATTTTACACGTGTTTTTTTATTTTTTTGTTTCATCAAAATTTCATGCGTTCAGCGATGCCGAAAAATTCCGAGAAAATTCTTTCATTGAGAAAAAAAATTTTCAATGTGATTTTCAGACTGCTATTGTTTCAGCAGTTTTTCGAGCTTTTAAACGTGTAACACACAATTTCACTCAGTTTTGAGCCCTCTTTAACGGCCTTAATGTCATTTTCAAAAAAATAAAAAATCCACGAGCTATGCACTTTTTACTGAAAAATTCATTTTTTAGGGAAGTGCCTTTTTCTCGAAAACCCCATGTTTTTTTTGCACAATTTTTGTTGTCGTGATAGAGGACGGTAATTCCTAGCTAGACGTATTTGTGAGATTCGGTACTTTTTCCCTGGGATAGCGATCACTAATGAGATAACACACAAACAAATTTTTCACGCCTAATGCTTATATATAGTCAATGATATTAGAGTCAATGTAAAGGTATTTGTCTTTGTGTGTATGTAATATACAGGTACACATAACTATGTATTTATTTGTTATTTGCGTCTTTTTGATTTTTTATTTTTATACCTTTTTTTCATTTGTATACCTATTTTACTACCTTTGTTTTTCTGCTTCATTGTTCTTAATTCAGTAAGCGGACGATCAGCGGTCTTTGCTGTCAAACAATGTATTTTATCGTCACATGTTTTTTAACCCATATATGAGTTTTTGAATTCCAGGATACTTTGGAGTTGTAAGCCAATCAATATTTTTTTCTTTTCTGAATTGTTCTATTTCAGCATCTTGTAAATGTATTATTTTAATAGCATCAGTATATTTTTGAACATGTATTGCAAAATCATTTGCGTTTTGAATAGCTTCTTCAAGGGGCTCTCGAAGATTATGCGAAGTAGCATAATGCTTTATAAGTCCACCCACACCATCTACAGCTCCTTTGCCGTGCCCAGTAGCAGAGAACAACCATTTTATATCACACGGTGCTCGTTTTAGTTCATCTAATTGAAAGCGATTTTTAAAGTGACTCGCAGCGCCGTCTGATACGATGGTAATTTTTTTAATTGAATCACAACAATTTTCTTTCAAGAATTTTATAATTTTTTGTACTGCTAGCAAAGCATACGCTGAATCATGTTTTCGGTCATCACTTATAACTGCGAAACTTTGTGTCGAATCCCCTTGATAAGAGACTGCTGTGAAAATAGAAATTTGATCATTAACCCAATGATTTCCTTGAACAGCTTTATTATGAATCACAGCCCAGTTTTCAGCGAAGTCTATTTGAAGAACTAAATGATGTGAGTCTTTTTTAGCACTTTCTCTTTCTGTTTTTATAGCTTTGCGTTGTATATTTTTTACATACATGGGAGTACTAACCCTCATGGTCCAAACCGAAAGTTCATCTTTAAAAGCAGAAATTGATAGTGTCTTTTTAATCAGGTTTCCATTATCCCACAAAGCATATGTAATTTCTTCTGTGCCTTCTACATCTTGCAGTTTTAAAACATGAAACGTAATTCCCTTAATCCCTGGACATAGTTTACATTCTTGTAAATAACATAAATCAGATGGCTCAGAACACATTGTTGCATTTATTATTTGTGACCGACTTTCATCCAACTCTGTGACGTTATTCCCTCTAAAATTAATTAAGCTCGTAAGAAATAAATCATAATTTGCGCAATAGATACAGACACAAACTTCTTTGATGGGGCTAAGTAAGACATACTTTGGTCGCAAACTATAAAATTTCGATTTTCCAATTCTCAATTCTGGATAATCATTTTTAAATACTTTATACGTCTCTTTTAAACTTCGAGTAAGAAAACGCTTAACTTTTTTCTCTTTTTTATTGTTAACTTTAATTGTAACAACGTCACATTTATTAGGACTTTGTCTTGAACAATTAAAATCATCATTTAAATAATATTCCATAACAATTTTTTCCATGTTTTCATCAATCGGATGGCCTGAATATGCATCTGGTTCTGAATAAATTCCTTTTTCTTTAACAAGATTTCTCGATTTGTTGATCATATACATTGTTATTTCTGGAAATAAAGATAAAATTTCATGTTTTGTAAAGGATGAAGGTAGCAAAGTCAGAATTTTTATTTTTTCTGATACCGTAGAACACTTTTGCAAGGCTAGACCAAGATTTTGTATCCATTCTGTACAATGGCATACAGTTGATTCATTTGCTGTTATAGAAACGTCATAAACATTGTTCAACTTCACATCAAGGGTATTAGACAATGTTGAAAGTATTTTTTTTTTCTTCTTTGTTACGTAATTTTCAATTGATTTTTCATGTATAAGATTTTTTCTTTTAAGAGGCGATACAGAACCTAAGAAAGATGTACTTATTTCATTATTAAATTCTTCAATGCGTTCTAGTACTTGGTAAAAAATCTTCATCTCTGTCAACTACGTTATCGGTAACTTCATTATCCGTTATAAATTCATTGTCAGTACTACTCACCAATTCTAAAGCACGATTGTAACAATGTTGACACAGATATGTAGAAGGTGTCAAAGGTAAATGAGGATAGAGGTGCTTCAATGGATGAGCAAGATTCTCAAGTTGTTTTAAACGTACGGAACTAGATTTGTAAATAATTTGTTTGTGTTTGTCTAAAAAGTCTGCACATTTGATTCTCTCTGTTGAGTAATATTGAGACATCGTAGTTGAGTTGATAAGGTGTAAATATGTAATAATTTTCCAAAAGATGATGGTTTTAAATAAGACGAGATGTGTGATATATAGCAGAAACCGAACTTTTCTTTGTAAATGTTAAGTCAAACCATATCCATCTAGCGGACAAATGTACTAGTACATATACTCCTATAAGTAGGCGCACGTACATGTATATTACATACGCACAAAGATAAATACCTTTACATTGACTCTAATATCATTGACTATATATAAGCGTTAAGCGTGAAAAATTTGTTTGTGTGTTATCTCATTAGTGATCGCTATCCCAGGAAAAAAGTACCGAATCTCACAAATACGTCTAGCTAGGCATTACCGTCCTCTATCACGACAACAAAAATTGTGCAAAAAAAACATGGGGTTTTCGAGAAAAAGGCACTTCTCTAAAAAATGAATTTTTCAGTAAAAAGTGCATAGCTCGTGTATTTTTTATTTTTTTTTGAAAATGACATTAAGGCCGTTAAAGAGGGCTCAAAACTGAGTGAAATTATGTGTTACACGTTTAAAAGCTTGAAAAACTGCTGAAACAATAGCAGTCTGAAAATCACATTGAAAATTTTTTTTCTCAATGAAAGAATTTTCTCGGAATTTTTCGGTATCGCTGAACGCATGAAATTTTGATGAAACAAAAAAATAAAAAAACACGTGTAAAATATTTTTTCGAGTAGAACATAAATATTTTTATTTCAACCTGATAGGTGAAATGGGCATACGCGGGCTGTCTGATTTGAGATGGATTCGGCCAAAAATAGATTTTTCACTCGCACGCCTATATAATCAACTTTGGGGGTATTCCGGGGAATCAATTTGGTCGCCAATTATTTTCTGGTACAGTTTCATCGCCACACTGTCTAAAGTGGTATAAAATCGAGGAAAAACCTAAAGCAACGAAAATACAATTTTTTTATAATTGGACCCCTATATAACTGACTGTTTGGAAGTATTACCAGGATCCTATTTGGTCGCCAATTTTTATCTGATACAGTTTTATCGCCAGAATCCATAACCAGCAATAAAATCAGGGAAAAAATCAAAAGCAACGGAAATAGAATTTTTTTTCACTTTCACCCCTATATAACCAATTTTAGGGGTATTCTGGATATTCAATTTGATCGCCAATTTTTTTCTGGTACAGTTTTATCCCCACAATCCATAACCAACATGGATATCTGGGAAAAACCAAATCAACGAAAATAGAATTTTTTTTTCCACTTGCACCCCTATATAACCGACTGTTTGGAGGTATTCCGGCCATTCAATTTGGTCGCGAATTTTTTACTGGCACATTTTTATCGCCAGAATGAAGAAACAGGTATGAAATCGAGGAAAAAACCAAAGACAAAGAAAATAGAATTTTTTTGAAAATATTTTTGAGAGGTTTCTGTTGTATTTCAGCCAGATTGTGGCAAGCTTTTCATGCAATATTTCTTGAAAGGTTACATCAAAACTTTTCATGTTATGTGTGCTAGATAATACCGACCACAAATAAGGAACCTAACGGATTTAGAGAAATATAATCAGATCACGCGGCTTGTATAAGTTGTGCTGTTCTTTGCCAGAATGCACGTGCTTGCTCTCGGCGTTACCCAGGACCGCGACGGGGACGCGGCAAGCGTTGGTCCCATGTTGTAAAAATCTGGAAAAACCATTAGGGTAATAATAATAAAAACCGCTGCCAATTCATTAGCACGTAGATTCCTCAAACTAATTTATCAATTCCTTTTTTTATACTTTTATAAAATAATTTTTCTCAAAAACAAATGAAGAAAATGGATTGAAATTTTAACCAAATATAATTTTTAATAAGTGTAATAAGTGGTTAAAATTTTGAGTCGATTTATGAAATATTCTCTGAAAAACAAGTATTTGAAAATATTTCAAAATAATTAGTTCTTTAAGAAATAACAAACATCTGTATTATTTTAATAAATTGTTTATTTTCATAATCTTATCTGCTTTCATAATGATTGAAAACTCGCTGTAGGGGTATATTTTTAATTTTATTTAAATAATACCGTCTTTAGTTATTCATAAAAAAATACATGTTTTTTGAGTGATCGACAATTTCATTAACCTGCCTTCATTATACCTCGTTGCAATATTTTTAAATAATGAATCTAATAGCTTATTAAATTAGAAAAAGCAAGTAAACAACACGCGTGCGTATCGCGCGTCATTTCCACTTTCTAGTATAACATACCATTCCACTGCATATCAAAACATTATTTTCATTATTTCATTTCTCGAGTCTTAATTTTTGTACCAGAAAGATAACAATGAATTCAATGACATCGACTCGCAGCGGAAGGGAAAATGGTAGGAAGCTAATTTATAAGCACTGACTCCTTGAAGAAACATTCAAATTTAAAACTTTTGTGAATATAACAATATTACCATTTAATAATGATATCAAAAATATACTATAATAAACTCTCATAACGTTATCACACTATGTAATTATTATTTTCTCTTAAAAAGTTGTGAAATCCATCTAAAAAGCATTTTACAAAAGTTTAAACTAAGGCAACTATTAGTCTCTCTCTCTCTCCCTCCCTCTCTCTCTTCCTCTCTCTCCCTCTGTCTCTCTCACCCTCTCTCTCTCTCTTCCTCCCTCTCTTTTCTTCCCCTCTCTCCCTCTCTCCCTCTCTCTCTCAACATCCGTCAAACTGAGTACTAAAAACTTTAATGAGAGCTTAAATATTTTTTTAAAACAATAAACACGTTTTTTAAAAGCTAATTTTTTAAGTACGTTCTAACAACATAATTTGTCTAGTTCTTTTAATTCTTCTAGTCTCATCTATTCAATAAGCACTCTCTACAAATGGTAATAATTTTTTTCATGACTGTACAAATAATAATATTGTTAATATAAAACTTTCTACGAAAGTATAAAATAAGGCAAGTATAGACGTTTTTTTTTGTATAATTCTATAATATTTACAATATTATACAATGCGACCAAACAGAAAAAATCATGTTATTTGATATTTATATATTTATCTAAATTAAAGTAGAAATATTAAAGTATCTCATATTTTCATGCGGGTTTGCACTTTCTATTTTAAAACAGTGTAATACATTCAATACGGATAAGTATTAAATATGTAGAAGCAACCTATTTATTTATTTTATCTGATCTTTAAACATATGAATATTTATCTGATAATGACCATGTCTCCACCTTAAACTGCAAACCGTCGGGCCCGCCAAGTATGTATGGGAGATTGGAGGACCACCCCTGCTAGAGCAGCTCTGTAGACTTCTATTGTCCTCCCAAGATGCCTAATATTATAGAAATTTCAAAATTGAGAAAGAATAATGAAAAATGGTGATGTGGTGGTAACTATGTAATTTTTTATATAGGCTTTGACTTTTCGTAAATATCTGAAAAAATTCTTATAAATTTTAGAAATAAAACACGGGCGTAAAGTGCGTAGGTTCTATAAAGTTTTGTAGAAGTATTACGTGAGCTATTGCGCCTGTTAGGCGTTAAGTACTACTTTATGCCCGCTGGCTGAATATTTTTGAAGTTACAACGTGGGCGTAAAATGTGATTTTACACGCAAGGTACTAAAAGTTTTATTATGTCAGTCAAGTTAACTTATGGGTACTTGACTACAATAAATTGATTTCAGTACTTTCTTGTGTTTAATTTGTATAGAAGAATGAACGAATTTGAATACATTTCTGAGAACAGTCATACAGTTGTTTCGGAGAGTTGTTTGCATTACTTGACTATCGGTAATTGATTTCACAACTTTCGTTTGTTTGATTTATAATGAACAATTTAAATGTATACTTATAATTTGTTCATATAATTTGTTCAGCATACATTTAGTAGAAGAAGTAAAAGATAGTTAAGTATATAGTTAAAATAATTTTTGTTCACACGGGCGTAAAGTGCGTAGGTTCTATAAAGTTTTGTAGGATCTGTATGTGAGCTATTACGCCTCTTAAGCGTTAAGTAGTACTTTATGCCCGCCGGCTGAATATTTTTGAGTAGGTACGAAAAGTTTTATTATGTCAGTTAAGTTAACTTATGGGTACTTGACTACAATAAATTGATTTCAGTACTTTCTTGAGTTTAATTTGTATAGAAGGATGAACAAATTTGAATACATTTCTGAGAGCAGTCATACAGTTGTTTCCGAGAGTTGTTTGCATTACTTGACTATAGATAATTAATTTCACAACTTTCGTTTGTTTGATTTGCAGTGAACAATTTGAATGTGCTTACTTACATATAATTTGTTCAGCATACAATGACTCAAAGAAGTGAAAGACTTTTTAACTGGTATATTTATTTGATTTCTTTTAAAAAATCATAAATATTATTATTTTATAGATTATACAGAAAAAACGTCTATACTTGCCTTATTTTATACTTTCGTAGAAAGTTTTATATTAACAATATTATTATTTTTATAGTCATAAAAAATTTATTTCTGCTTTAATATTTCTACTTTAATTTAGATAAATACATAAGGGACGTTTCACGTCAAATCGATCAAGGCTCTCACCAAAATTTGGGGACACTTACAAAACTGATTTTTTGCTGAAAAAATTTGTCTTTCCAAGTACTTTAAGATGCTATATGGAGGAATTCATAAATCCAATATGGCGGCCCAATATGGCGCCTGGTAGTGTAGAAAAAATCAAGATTCATCCAATAAACTACCGCCAGTGAACATATTATTGATGAATCCCCCTCCAAATGACCTTAATAGGGCTTTCGAGATCGCTGTTCATAAATCTTGTTATTTTCAGACGATTCAAGATTTTTATACAACTGCTTAGTAAACCATAAATCACAAAATTTTTATGCAAACAAAGGTCAATGGTCGATTTTATAGACAAAACAAGTTAGGGTAGTTATTTCGTATGTTTTTAAAATCATAAATTTAAGTCAGTTCGAGAGTATCGTATCACTTTGTGATCCTAACCTCAAAAGATATTGAGAAATCAGGACTTATATTCATATCGCGAATTAAATCTACTTACGATAAGACTACTTATTTCTCATATTTTTGGGATTGCTAAATCGTAATTTAAAGTAGGTTCAATAGTAACATGCCACGTTCTGATACTAACCTCAAAAAGATTTTTTTAATCCTCGTAATGCTCGACATTCTTAACCTAAACACCAAAAAGACTTGACAGTAGCTATTTTTCCTACTAAATCATGTAACAATTTAACAGCTTGATTTAATCAGTGCACAGTCCAACCATAAGCTTAAAGTCACAATTAAAATCAATATTCCCATTTTAAGCGCAACACCGCCAACAAACACTGAGAATTTCAACCAACTATCCTGAAAAGGGCTGTTGGGAGAATCACAGCGCAACACCGCTAACAAACACTGAGAATTTCAACCAACTATCCTGAAAAGGCTTGTCTACCTGGATAAAGTAGATATGAAGCAATACTTGTTTGTGGTCAAAGTAGCTCTTCGGTTTCAGTTAGTTTTTAATTAAATTGATACCTTAAACTGGGAATATTGATTTTAATTGTGACTTTAAGCTTATGGTTGGACTGCGCACTGATTAAATCAAGCTGTTAAATTATTACACGATTTAGTAGGAAAAATAGCTACTGTCAAGTCTTTTTGGTGTTTAGTTTAAGAATGTCGAGCATTACGAGGATTAAAAAAATCTTTTTGAGGTTAATATCAGAACGTGGCATGTTACTATCGAACCTACTTTAAATTACGATTTAGCAGGCCCAAAAATGTGAGAAATAAGTAGTCTCTAATGATTTAATTCGCGATATGAATATAAAGTCCTGCTTTCTCAATATCTTTTGAGGTTAGAATCACAAAGTGATACGATACTATCGAACTGACTTAAATTTATGATTAATTGACTTTAAAAACATACGAAATGACTACCCTAACTTGTTTTGTCTGTAAAATCGACCATTGATCTTTGTTTGCATAAAAATTTTGTGATTTATGGTTTACTACTAAGCAGTTATAAAAAAATCTTGAATCGTCTGAAAATAACAAGATTTATGAACAGCGATCTCGAAAGCCCTATTAAGGTCATTTGGAGGGGGATTCATCAATAATATGTTCACTGGCGGTAGTTTATTGGATGAATCTTGATTTTTTCTACACTACCAGGCGCCATATTGGGCCGCCATATTGGATTTATGAATTCTGCCATATAGCATCTTAAAGTACTTGGAAAGACAAATTTTTTCAGCAAAAAATCAGTTTTGTAAGTATCCCCAAATTTTGGTGAGAGCCTTGATCGATTTGACGTGAAACGTCCCATAAATATCAAATAACATGATTTTTTCTGTTTGGTCGCATTGTATAATATTGTAAATATTATAGAATTATACAAAAAAAAACGTCTATACTTGCCTTATTTTATACTTTCGTAGAAAGTTTTATATTAACAATATTATTATTTGTACAGTCATGAAAAAAATTATTACCATTTGTAGAGAGTGCTTATTGAATAGATGAGACTAGAAGAATTAAAAGAACTAGACAAATTGTGTTGTTAGCTTTCAAAAAACGTGTTTATTGTTTTAAAAAAATATTTAAGCTCTCATTAAAGTTTTTAGTACTCAGTTTGACGGATGTTGAGAGAGAGAGGGAGAGAGGGAGAGAGGGGAAGAAAAGAGAGGGAGGAAGAGAGAGGGTGAGAGACAGAGGGAGAGAGAGAGGAAGAGAGAGGGAGGGAGAGAGAGAGACTAATAGTTGCCTTAGTTTAAACTTTTGTAAAATGCTTTTTAGATGGATTTCACAACTTTTTAAGAGAAAATAATAATTACATAGTGTGATAACGTTATGAGAGTTTATTATAGTATATTTTTAATATCATTATTAAATGGTAATATTGTTATTCACAAAAGTTTTAAATTTGAATGTTTCTTCAAGGAGTCAGTGCTTATAAATTAGCTTCCTACCGTTTTCCCTTCTGCTGCGAGTGGATGTCATTGAATTCATTGTTATCTTTCTGGTACAAAAATTAAGACTCGAGAAATGAAATAATGAAAATAATGTTTTGATATGCAGTGGAATGGAAAATAAATTCTATATCTTAAATAGTTTTTTGTATAAATATTTTATTTGATACATCATTATTAAAAAAAGATTGTCGCGATAATTTATTAAATAATTAAATAAAACAATGAAGTATGACGAAAAAACATGAAAATTGAATTTCGATAATTGACGATGGTAATAACTAACAATGATTCTAATTAAAATGTTTTGTAATGAATGTTTTTGAAAATCTCAGGTACATATATTATTTTTCTATAGAATGTCTTGTGGGTTGTAAGAAAAAAATATTAGGTAGGAAATTTCTTTTTACCGATTTCTCGATTTCTTCTTTTAATTTGATGACTTCATCTCATTGACTTTTTCCATGCATACCTTCGAGATCAGATTCAAATTTTGACACTAGTTCCCTAAAATGCCAATACACATGTTAATGTTGAAACATTAAAATTACAAATATATTTGTATTATGAAAGTTGTGCTAAAATTTACCTGTAGCCTTCTATTGTATATTCTAAATCTGGAATTTGTTCGTTAAGTAAATTGCGAGTTTCATTCTTTTGTTATCCAGATATTTCTTTTTCATATGTATCATGCTGTTGTCTGTGGCTGTTTCTTTCTCTAGTAGCATCTTTTTCTGTAGCCTACTTATAAATCTAGATAGTCTGTTTAGATCTTAAGTTATCTTCTTCAGGTGTTAACAGAGCTTCTGAGTGTTGTCATAGATTAATTTCTCGTTAAAGCCCAATAGGAGCGCCACTAATTCCAATGTCTCATATACAGCTATTTTTGACAAAAATTCAGCTTTGGTCATTTTCAATTGAGACATTTCTTGCTCCAAATTTTCAGTACGTTCTAATCTACAAATTAATTTAAATAAATCGAAAATATTATAAATAATATAAATAAAGTTTCCATCAATGCCTCTAACAATAATGTCCCTTTGACAGGTTCTCTTAATGATGTTATCAGTTCTGCTGTTTTATACAGTTTTCTTTCAAGTTAAGGTGCTTTATCTGCTTTAGTCTTGAAATGTTTCCCTTATTCCACTATAGACCTTTCCAATTCAAGAGATTCAAGTTTGAGTTTTAAAATTTGCAGTTTGATGCTTCATACTCCACATTTGTGCTGTATAGTCCTGCTTCTCTGAGTTTTTCTTCAAGTTCACATAATATGGTATATCACATTCACAATACTATATTCATAAAATCATACAGGAAATTTCTTTTTATTTGTAGAGTGTGTTTATTGAGAAGATGAGTTGAAAAAGATAAGAAATATTTAAAAATTGTTTTTAGTCATTCAACTAAAACTGAGGCATTTCATCTGAAATGGGCTTAAAAATATAAAAATTTGTTAAGTATTATATATTGACTAGAAAAATGAAAAGACTGTTTTGACAGTATATATATATATATATATATATATATATATATATATATATATTCCATTTCGTTTAAAAAATCATAAATTTGTTTTTTGTTGACAACAGTCACCACTGTACATATAAGATCATACTAAGCTAAATGTAGTATTTGAATCAATAATATCACAGTTAAAATCACAGCTGACTTCAAAAATACAATATATCACCGTCACAGTTCGTTCATACTTATGCCTATTATATTCATTCTATAACAGAAAATAATTAACATCTATTGATAATTTTATATACAAATATAATAAATGTAGTATTTTAATCAATAATATCACAGTTAAAAACACAGCTGAATTAAAAAATACGATATATTACAGCCACAGTTCGTTCATACTTATACTTATGTTCATTCTATAACAGAAAAATACTTATATTCATTCTATATAACAGAAAATAATTAACGTATTTTAGTAATTTTATCTACAAATGTAATTATACTTGTTCTAAGAAAAATATGTATGCGTCTTTAGCGCCCTTTAGCCATGGCTTTTTACAGAAACTCGAATCACTTACCTTAATCCAATGCTTATCTTTTCTTAGCATGTTTGTGTAACTTCCTAATTCAACAGAATTACCATGATGAAATATACCAATAATAACTGTATAACGTTGTTTATTAATTACAATAATTGTCTTTGGTACTTCATTAATTTTATAATTGATAATTTTTAATTTTTGACTATCTTTCTTAGTAAATAATAATAACTGTAAGATTAAAATTGTGTTCTTTATACTTACTTCTGAGTTTTGTATTCTTTTTGTTTTACAAGTTTTTTTACAACTACCTTCAATTTCAGACCATCTTCCTATATTATAATCTATAATATCTTGTAATTTAGGAGTATAATCAAGTTCAGGAAAAGATAGAGTCAAAATGTAATTATCAACCGTAATCTCCGTTCTCTCACTGCAGGCAGGACATCTCGTCGTTATAATTAACTTGTGTCGAACAACATCTCGTAAAGAAGTATATACGAGGCACAGATGCAGTAAAAATTCTGCTACGTCTTGTTGTTCCGGTAATTTATAGATTAAATTCACAGATGCTCTTAATTCCTTTATGTTAACAGGAGTTTTTGATCTATATTGTTTAAAAGCAACTTTTAAAAGATCAGAGTCTCTACTATATATTAAACTTCTTCTTATCGTTGATGAATGGAATAAACTTTGCATACACGAATTAGCATAACAAGCGTTACCATCATTGGGTAATCCACAAATATCCCAGCAGCTATCAGAAATATAATTAAGTTCACTATTCCCATGCGTTACATCTTTGAAGTTAGACCAACGATTATCGTAAATTTTGTAACATTTATTTGCATTTTCTTGTATTATAAAAGGTAAAAGATCTGGCCGGTAACTTTTTCTTAATCGATTATATTTAAGGATAGCTGATTCATCAGCCATGATACAAGAAGGATCAAAATTAATTAGATGCAACCCTTCAATCGTCGTAACTCTCGATAAAGCAACGTAAGTTTGCCCACAACTAAAGATAGAGTTACCAGCTTCAACTACAGCATTTTTTAGACTCAGGCCTTGGCTTTTATGAATAGTAATACCATCGTTAAGATATATTGGAAATTGTTTTCTTAAAATATATATTGTTTTCATAATTATAAATTTATATTCAAGTGGCTTTATAGAATATTCATTACCGGACTGTAATTTAATACATACACTAGATATTTCTTCTGATTTGTCTCTGGATATTGAAATAACTGTTCCTATGTGCCGTTTACTAATCCAATGTAGACATCAATATTTCTTCTTATTATAACTTTAGAACCAATTTTAATTCTTATAACACATTCGATTCTACAAGCATTATCGTCATCTTCGTTTAACATTTTTGAGACTTTTCTAAAGTGTTTGGACATTTAAAAGAATCTTTAGCGATTAGAATTATTTCTTCTGTATCTAATTTCCATAACATGGCATCGTTCAAAGTGTTACACATGCGTCTAGCTGGTAATAAACACACGGTATCAGCAGGTAAGTTACTGAAGTACGAACATAATTCTTCGATTACTTGTGCGTTATTTTCCGTATGAAATGTCAATTTTATTTTTTGTAAACTTTCTATATCTGTATTAGTTACAAAACCTAATCGCACTCTAGAAAGAATTTCACTGTAACACTTATCATTTTTTTGCCTCATATTGATAGTTAACTCGTCATAGTGAAATAAAGTCCACAAATTGTAAGTATCCATTCCTCCTATATACTTATTGATTTGATCTTTTGTCATTTCCGTAAATGCAAATCCTTCGTGGACTGGTTGAAGTTGAAGCAAGTCACCAAAAACGACAATATGTTTCTTTCCAAACCAGCCATCATCACAATCTGAAGTATCAAATATTTCTGTAAGGCGCAAATGTATATACATAAGCATAACATTTGATATCATAGATATTTCATCGATAATTATCAAATCAACATTTTGTAGACTTTGACTTGTTGGTTTTAAAGCTGCCGAAGATAATTCTTTATATTTAGCTGTATCCATGCTCTACTGGTAGTTACAATAATCTGTGAACCGTAAGACCTTCAACATTATACGCTGCAATTCCTGTAGGTGCTGTAACAGCTGTATCTTTTTGACGCATTACTTTATTCCACGAAACTAAAGTTTCAATGATAAAACTTTTACCTGTGCCGCCAGGTCCACTAATAAAAATCCTCAAAGTTTTGTCATCAGATTGTAAAGCGGATGAAATTTTATGAAATACTCTAGATTGATCTTCATTAAACTTGTCGATAGAATTTTCAACATCTTTTTCAGTTATAACTTTTTTTCCAGCAATATCTTTAAAGTCCTTCATTGCATTTTCTGTTTCAATTGGAACACAATCTTCTGGTAGATGGTCTGAATTTGAATGACGATTGTTTTCTTCGTCACTTTCTTCTTCGTCTTTTTTAACTTGTTCCTCCATTTTAAGCATTCGTTCTCGTATGACGTCGGGTTTGTCGTGATACTTCATAGCTTCAACTAGTTCGTGTTGTATTTTAGCAAAGGCATCTGCATATGTTTCTTCGTTTGCTTTTAACTCGGCATCGTCCCTCCATGGCTGGAATAGCAGCAACAAAGCATAAAAATAACATTCTGGTTGAGTCTTAGGGTCATAATGCCAGTGCTTTATTAGGAAAGGTTTTAGCCTTTTTTTACAAAAAACATTTGGAGCTATTTCGTAACACTCTACCTTGCGAATCGGCTTCTTCTTTATTATATCAAAATATTTAGTAAAGTCATATAAGCATAGTGATTCTAGTTCTTTTGGTCTTATAGAATAATAATCGATAAATGAGTCATAAAATATATCTGTTGAATCAGGTGGAAGTTGTTTGATTTCATTAAATGGTTTCAATTTTTTGCTCTTAATCATTCTTACATTCAACCACCTAAAAACAGTGTCTGAATCAGTAGCATAAAGAGGATGTCCCAAAAGTGCATCAGCGGCTTCAATAGCACCGCATTCTCTATTATTTAATGCTTTCATAGAGAAGGACCATAGTTTACTACATACCGATTTATTTGATTTAATATCTGAAAAATCTACCACACATTTTTCTCCTTTGGTTCCATAACTAGATACATACTTTGTTAAAAGATATGATGACTCACCAATAAATTGAGCATCCATGTTACCTTCCCAAAGTACTAAAAGATTTGGCATATAATCATTAATATTTTTTTCTTCTAGTCTTCGAGGTAAATCATAAAATCGAGACATTTTTTAATTTCCTTTTGTTAGCGATTGCTATGGAGACGCTTCTTAAAATGAACTTTGATGTTACTGGGTGTGGAAATCCAAATCGACAAGCACTTATAAATCCCGTTTTTGTTTTCTTTTTACGCATACAGTAATTATTATGTTTGTGTTGCTGGTATGCTAGAACACGTCGATTTAGTTCAAGAGAAATACGTTTATCAGGTATGCGACACGTAATATGCTGTAAAATAAAATCTTGTATTTCTTGATTACTTGATTTACCATAGATGGATGCATCTTTAATCCAAAATAAGCAGTGAAAATATGGCAAACCTCAACCTTGATATTCACAACAATAATAATAATGTATAACCTTTCCTATTGGATTATCAGAAGAAAGAATATATTTCAACATTGCTTGAAATTTATTGTGTATATACCTGGAAGCTGATACTGGATCTAAAGCTATTAATTCACTTATAGATCGTGAGTCATTTTTCCAGCTACTTACATCACGAATATACTCACCTAGAGAAGACCACATCCATTCACCAGGACTTAAAGTAACAAAAAAAGTTGCTGGTCCATATTCTTTCATCATGCAATCTAAATCACTCCGTGGTCGTTTCCAATATGCCTCCGTTCCTCTTAAACGAGCAAAAATAGTTTCCATATTCGATTCGAGCTGATTTTTTTCTAATTCTTGTAAAAACTCTTTAGCTGTATATTTCTGACGAGGATTGACAACGTTTAATTTGTGAAAAATTCCAGCACTGATTTGCCAAATATTATTATCGTTCAATAAATAAAAGAGGTATTGTTTATTTTCTCGATATTGAAAATGTTTAGAAATTAATCTTGATCTAATAAAATCATAGTCTCTCAATCTTACAAGTCTTTGTTCATGTTGTCCATACATACCAAAAGGATATAGATCTGGAAAACGTTTTAAATCTAAATCCTTACCGCGAACATCTAAGGCTGCAGCAATTAATTTGAGCATTTGGTATAACTCTGTATCAGTATTATTCATTTTCTTATCATGTAAAGGATAAATAGAATATTGCTCATAAAACGGGTCTAATTGATCCTTTTGAGTCAATAAAGCACCTGGTGAAAAGTTCGTTGGTACATTATCATTTTCTTCTCCATTATCATCTTTGACTATTTCATCAGTATCTTTAGGATTATCTAGAAGATACTCTAATTCTAAATCCTGAAGAGTATTTAACATTTGTTTAGGAGAGGGAATAATAATTTCAGCGTAAAGTGGGTTCCAACATTTAAGCCAATGTAAAGCATTCCATATTTTTTTAATGTCAACATAATCCTCCTATATAATTTTTCCTTTTGTAGGGTTACTCCGAATCAAGACAAAGAGTTCGTGATTAGTGTTTAGAGGATCAGTATCTGGACAGATTTTTTTTAGAGTTTCTTCTAATGGCAAAGGTAAATGAAAAGTTCTCCCTTGAACTTTATCAATTTTAACGTGATTTGGTAAATTTTTGTTCATTACTGTACCCATTTTAACAACAGTTTGGAAAGCTTTAGCTCTCTGAATTAGTATTTTTTCATACATATTTAAAGTTTGTATTTCCTCGGGAGTTTCTTTAACAAAAAGGCCATTCAAAATACAGGTTGATGGCAACGAATTATTTTTTAATTTATTCATAAAAAATTGACATAAAACCACTATTAAATTCTTCAGAATCTTTATAATAATCCTTGAGTTATTTCCAATAATCAGGTAATTCAACATTTACGTCAAGCAAATTCTTCATCAATTCCAAATTAGATTTATAGCTATTAGCTGGTACAACTTCCGAGAACAACAAAGTCTCTCACAAGAAACACATGGTGTTTTAGGTGGGTCCATTGCTATTTTAGTATATTCTTTGATACCTTTGTTGTACTTCTTTTTAATTTCTTTTTCATCCAAACAGATTTCAATGTTATTATCCCTGAACTTAATGATAGTAAAAAATTATATTATTAATTTGTACAGAAAAAGAGAATGCTATTAAGTAAATTATGTTGTTTTATATTTGTCATTAAAATTTATGAGAAAATTGTAACATAACCAAAAATGAATTAAAGTAAATTAAAAGTAGGTTAAGTTAGTTGTAAGTGTTTATAATTAGGTTTACGCACAGGTTATTTTATGAATTTACTTTAGGTATATTTTTAAAAATTGACAATTCTTTTTCTCGTGGATCTCATGGATGCTTCATTTGATAAAATTATTAGAATAAAATTATAGGATAAGATATATGCACACAGTAATACCCGAATCAAAACTGTAAATAAAACTTATAGTATACACACTTAAAGATTAATTACATTATTTTAATTATTATGACTTACATATAAATGTGAATTTCTATGTATGCAATTGCTGTATATTATATGTATACATCAGCTTGTAAAAACAAAAAAATACAATATTTTTGCTTACAAATAAAAAAAGTATATACTAGGAATAAATACGGATAGTTCTTTTTAATTTAATTAACAAAATTGTTGAATGAATAAAATCAAAAAACAGCAACAAACAATCGTAGTATCTTATTTTACTGTCATACTGTGAATGTAAAGTTTAAGAACAGATGCATAAAGACTCTAACAAAAAGTCCTAAGCGAATGCACATTAGGGACTGTCCACAAATGCGTTGTGCTGTGCTGTGCGGCTGTTCTGCGCTGTGCTGCGGCGCTGCACTGTGCATTCCGATTTTAATAACGGAGACGTCCAGATATGTTTATAACCTATGACCGGGTTCAATACATCGCAGTTACTATGATCTTGGTGTATTTTAGGTACTGTATTTTATGGGGTTTGATAACCAGTACCTTTACCTCATTTCTTAATAAAAATAATTATTAAAGTACCTACCTATTAATTCTATTCTTAATAAAAATAATTATTAAAGTACCTACCTATTAATTCTATTCTTAATAAAAATAATTATTAAAGTACCTACCTATTAATTCTATTCTTAATAAAAATAATTATTAAAATATTAATTCTATAAATTATCTTTATTTTCGAATGTATACATTTTACATCTTTTTACACTTATCGCCCCGCTTGTATACAAGTTTTTTCTTACAGTTATTCTTATTTTAATTATTAAAGTATTTTTACAAGTTATTTTGTTAAAAAAAAAAATACTAATTAAATAAATCCATTTACATTTTATTATCACAATATTTGTTAAAAAAATTTTGAAATGTATCGAAGCCGGTCATAGGTTATAAACACAGATGGACGTCTCCGTTATAAAATCGGAACGCGCAGCGCAGCACAGAACACAGCCGCACAGCACAGCACAGCGCATTTGTGGACATTCCCTTAGATCGAGTCCACATAAGAGTCGTGTGCCTGTGCCTCTTATGTGGACTCGCTCTTAAGCGCGCCGTAAGCTCTACCTATGCTTACGTTATGCCAAGCGTAAAAAAATCATCTTAAATCTAAAATTATTAACTCAGCATTTACCCACACATAATCTTGTTAAAAAAACACAACCAATTTATGAACTGCAGATAATCACTGAGAATCAAAGCTTTCTTGAATATTCTTGTATAGCTTTTGACGTCTCACACACTGGTTAAATCATACATGAGACTAACTGAGCACTTTTTTTGTTGAAATTTTCACAATAACACATCCTTTTCGGTTTTTTCATTTGACAATCTTTTATGAGGTGTAAGTTCGATAGATAAAACTTTTGACGTCTCACACCCTGGTTAAATCATACATGAGATTAACTGAGCACTTTTGTTGTTGAAATTTTCACAATAACACATCCTTTTCGCTTTTTTCATTTGACATAATCTTTTATGAGATAATAAGTTAGATATAAGTTCTTGAAATTATTATTGAAACTACGGAAATTATTAACTCAGCATTCATTACCCACACATAATCTTATTAAAAAACACAAGATTTCAATAGAAGATTCTAAAGAAATTATTTTTAATTTGAAAAAATTGTTGAATGACCAAAATTTGACAAAAATGGAAAAGATATTACTTTTGAAATTACTTCCTAAAAACTGGAGCACTCGCAAAGTAGCTAGATTTTCGAACTTGTCTCGTCGACTTTCATCGAAATGTAAATTATTTGATAACCCAGCCCAATTAAATGACAACAGAGGAAATAAAAAAATATCAAGTGATACTTTAGATGAAGCAAAGCTCTTCTATGAAAGTGATGAGAATAGTAGAATTATGCCAGGCTATAAAGATAACAAATGTATAAAAAATGATGATGGCACAAAAAGTTACATCCAGAAACGGCTTGTTTTATACAATCTTCGAGAACTATATTTAAAATATAAGCAACAGTATCCTGGATCGAAAATAGGATTCAGTAAATTTGCCGAATGTCGTTCTAAATATTGTGTTTTAGCTGGTAGCAGTGGGACACATTCAGTGTGTGTTTGCGTTTATCATCAAAATGTTAAACGTCTGTTAGTTGGTTTAAGAAACTCAGGAGTTTCTTTTGATAGAATGAACACTTATAAAGATTGCATAGCCGAAATAGTTTGTAAAAGTCCAACAGCGAAATGCTATTTAAATATGTGCGAAAATTGTCCTGGTGTCGAACCTCTAAAAAATGATCTAGAATTATTATTCGAAAGCTCTGAGATTAATGAAATAAAGTTTCAAATGTGGAAAACTACCGATAGATCAACATTGCAAACTGAAAACTTTTCTAAGTCTTCATTTATCGATATTTTTTTTCCTCTTTTGTATAAACTTAAGACTCATTCATTTATTTCTAAACAACAGTCTTCTTATTTTCAATTCTTGAGAGAATCCTTATCTGAAGGAGAGTTTTTAATTTCTCTAGATTTTTCAGAAAACTATGCTTTTATAGCACAAGATGCAGCACAATCATTTCATTATAATAATAATCAATGTAGTTTAGCTACAATAGTCATTTACTATAAAGGATCAGAATCTAAAATTGAACACAAAAGCATGGTAGTTTTCTCAGATAGTTTAATTCATGACGTTGTTGCAGTTTATTTGATACAAGAAATTATAATTAATTTCCTTAAAAAGTCTTTCGATTTAGTTAGAAAAGTTATTTATTTTACTGATGGAGCTGCGCAACATTTTAAAAATAAACGCAATTTCCAAAATCTTCTTCATCATTATGATGATTTTGCTGTTGATGCTGAGTGGCATGCAACAGCCCACGGAAAAAATGCATGTGATGGAATAGGTGCTTCCGTGAAAAGCAATGCCAGACGAGAAAGTTTACGGAAAGTATCCGACAATTATATATTGACGCCCCAAGATTTATACAAATGGGCAACTAACTGAGTATTTCAAAAATATTGAGTGCTTTTTTTCATCAAAAGACGATTACTTAAAGGCTACAGAAAAGCTACAAAACAGGCTAGCCTCAGCTAAGACAATACCTGGAACTCAATTGTTTCATTGTATTAAATTATTAAATGATGCCAAAAAGTTAGAACTTAAAAGATTTTCAGCGTCAGAAGATTCTCAATTATATCCACCGATCAAAAAAGAAAAAGTACTTAAAACTCAAACAAAGAAAAAAGCGGATGTCGCAAAAAGGACAATTCTTATAAAATCAAAAAAATGTAAAAAAATTAGAATTTAAAGGAAAAGGTAATATTGTTATGCCAGATTAAACAATCTATAAGGTTATTTTAGATTTCTGTTTCACTGCTTTCAGTGCGTTCATGGATATTTTTATGTTTAATATATTATGTTTTCCAAATTTTGTTATATAAATGAACAAAGTTCATTATAATATTATACTAACTGTTACAACTAGATCCACAAAATTATGTCCACGCATTGGCATTATAAGTTACAAAACATTTTATATTTACAAAAAAGAAAGGGCGAAATAGCACATCGCGTGTATTAAATCCGCCCTTGAGCATAGCGTAAAAAGTTCGGGCAGCCGTTGTCTTTTTGATCTTACTATTTTTGAACTTTTCATGTTACAACTTAAAAATATAATATTTTATAGTTTAAGACTTGTACTTTTGAAGAATATAATTCATTTTGAAGAAAAGACTGATATTTTATTGAAAAAATAGAGTTTAAACATTCAAATGGAATTTTCAACTAGAAGGAAGCATTTCAGAATAAAAATAATAGTACCATTGGAAAGAGCAGGAAAAAATCTATCGATATATGTCCTTAGTTCTTTTTTCAGAGACTTGGTACACGATTATTAGCGAATTGAATAGAGCGTGCACTTAAGGGGGTCTCACCAACGAGGCCCGAACCCACAGAGCACAGCGCCCCGTGCGACGCGTACAGGCTCTCGCATGCGCTCCCCCTCTCTTTCTGTTGAGAGTTGCTTGCTACGGCTGAGCACAGACACCGAGAGACGCCTGTCTGTGTATGCGCAGCAAGCGTGCGGGCCAGCGGCGCTCCCGCTCTCTCTGGGAGTCTCTACAACCTTGCGCATGAGTGTGCGCTCGCCATGTATAAGGTATACCTATATATAGGAGAGCGCTATATATAGGTATACCTTATACACGCGAGCGCACACGCACGCGCAAGGTTGTAGACTCCCTCTCCCCTTGCCATGCATGCGTCTCACGCGCGCGTGAAATCAACCTGATATTCCGCACTTTCAATTAACGTATCTCACGAACGAGACCGCTGGGCTTTCTCAGATTTGAAGGTCTTGTTCTAATAGATATCATTAAAAACATTTCGGTTTTTAGAAAAATTGCTAAGAAAACTTTTCGAGTTACAGACGAAAACGTTCATTTCGCGCGGGCCGTCCCATAAGGCGCTGTGTTAAAATGTGCTACTTTGATGTTTAATATCTCGAGAACTAAACCGCTGGGAGTTTTTAGATGGAAATATCTTATAGACAATAGTATTATCAACACCTGGTCAAAATTGAGAGAAATTTCTAAGAAAAGGCGTTTTGGGTGAAACCCCCTTAATCGTGCCGTACGCACGGGCGCGAGGGGCTCGCGCGGACCCTCGGCGCTGTCTTTTTCATGTTGTTACTTTTAAACCCTTTATTTCTCCAACTTCTCCAAGATAGGGTTTTGAAGCTTAAGAGTTGTACTTTCCAATGGTGTAGTTTATTTTGAAAAAAAACATGATATATTTGAGAAAAATGGCTTTCAATATTCAACTCGAGTTTTCGTCCGAAAGAACGTGTTTCACAATAAAAACAATGGCACAATTGGAAAGAGCAGAAAAAAATCTATCGATATAGGTCCTTGGTTTTTTTTTTAAAGACGCAGCATACGATTATGAGCGAGTTAAACAGAGCGCCTTTTACGCGAAAAAAGACACCGCGCGCGCTTGGTGGCCCGTTTCTGCTGGACGCTCCCATATACAGCGTGTCCAAAAAGTCTGGAAACACCCAAATAATTTCTCAGCTGAATTACTATTGGAAAATGTTAAGGTCGCCTTAGTAGTAATTTTTTACGAGGAATCCAATGGTGACCTTGGATTCGACCTTGGACCTCATTTTTGAGGTTATTTCAAGGTCAACCTCATTTTTTTAAATGGTAACCCCTATTTTTTATAGCGGAATCTGAAAGAGCGGAAAATTTTACGTCCGGATATGTATTAAGGTATGAGGTTGAGGTTACCCCCAGAGGTCAAATTGAGGTCAAAGTATGATTTCTTAAAAATTTCGCGAGTTCAGTGGTAAAACAAAACAAACAAAGGTAAGGTTTGGTAAGTTCGAACGAAGACTTGAAGGTGACCTCTGATTCGACCTTGAACCTCATTTTGAGCCTCATTTTTGAGGTTATTTTTTTTGAGCCTCATTTTTGAGGACGTAAAGTTTCACACTCTTTCCGATTCCGCTAAAAAATAGGGGTTACCATTTAAAAAAATGAGGTTGACCTCGAAATAACCTCAAAAATGAGGCTCAAAATGAGGTTCAAGGTCGAATCAGAGGTCACCTTCAAGTCTTCGTTCGAACTTACCAAACCTTACCTTTGTTTATTTTGTTTTACCACTGAACTCGCGAAATTTTTAAGAAATCATACTTTGACCTCAATTTGACCTCTGGGGGCAACCTCAACCTCATACCTTAATACATATCCGGACGTAAAATTTTTCGCTCTTTCAGATTCCGCTATAAAAAATAGGGGTTACCATTTAAAAAAAATGAGGTTGACCTTGAAATAACCTCAAAAATGAGGTGAAATAACCTCAAAAGTGTCAAAAAAGTCTACTACGCTGTATATATATATATATATATATATATATATATATATATATACAGCGTGTCCAAAAAGTCTGGGGACACCCAAATAATTTCTCAGCTGAATTACTATTGGAAAATGTTAAGGTCGCCTTTGTAGTAATTTTTTACGAGGAATCCAATGGTGACCTTGGATTCGACCTTGGACCTCATTTTTGAGGTTATTTCAAGGTCAACCTCATTTTTTTAAATGGTAACCCCTATTTTTTATAGCGGAATCTGAAAGAGCGGAAAATTTTACGTCCGGATATGTATTAAGGTATGAGGTTGAGGTTGCCCCCAGAGGTCAAATTGAGGTCAAAGTATGATTTCTTAAAAATTTCGCGAGTTCAGTGGTAAAACAAAACAAACAAAGGTAAGGTTTGGTAAGTTCGAACGAAGACTTGAAGGTGACCTCTGATTCGACCTTGAACCTCATTTTGAGCCTCATTTTTGAGGTTATTTCGAGGTCAACCTCATTTTTTTAAATGGTAGCCCCTATTTTTTTAGCGGAATCGGAAAGAGTGTGAAACTTTACGTCCAAACATGTACTCAGAACATAGTTCAAGAAGGACCTTGACGTTCATTTGAAGATCATTTAAACTTAATGACGGTCTGATCTTGTGTAAACTTTTTAATTTTTTTAAACAGTCTAACATCTTATTTCAAGTGCTCGAATTATTTTCCATCCACTTTTTGATAGTAACCTAATCGATGATCGAAAACACCAACAGTATTTTTGATCATTTCAGTAGGAATGAGAGCTGATTCATTGTAAAATTTTTTGAAGCGTTTAAATATTGAACATTGTTACTTGTTATTTTTCGTATGGTTAGAGTGACAATAAACTATTATTCATTCCATAACCACCACAGAAAAGGGTTGGTCATCTTTCAAACATATTTTTTGAAAATTAAAAGTTCTTTTTATTTTCAACTCAAAAAGTATTTTTGGATAAGGTCTACTACGAAGAGTAATAAAAATGAACAAACTCACTGATAGAGAAAGAATAACGATTCTCATGATGAGAGGTTGGGGACACATGCAGCGATCTTATAGGGCCGTAAGAGATATTTTTAATGCTTCATTTAGGGTTGGTGGAACTCCACTATCATTTTCAACAGTTCAAAAAACTGTTAGAAGGTTTGAAAATACCGGCACTATCAGCGATTTACCTCGATCAGGCAGACCAATGTCAGCAGGTAACGAAGAGAAATCTTTAGATGTTGTGTTAACATTCACCAAAGATCCGCATACTTCCGTTCGTAGAGCTGCTCAAGTGCACGAAATAAGTAAATCATCTATTCATAACATACTAAAGAGAGAGAAGTTCCATCCATTTAAAGTAACGCTAATACACAAGTTAAATGAAGATGATTTCGATCGTCGCGTTGAATTCTGTGATGATATGATGGCACGCATCGTATAAAATCCAAATTTTCCATCAAATATAGTCTTCTCAGATGAAGCTACATTTCAACTTGACTCAAGCGTAAATAGGCATAACTGTAGATATTGGGCAGTTGAAAACCCTCATTGGGCAAGAGAAGCCAAGTCACAATATCCACAAAAATTAAATGTCTGGGCTGGAATATTAAATAATAGGATTATAGGACCATTTTTTATTGATGGCAATTTAAATGCAGAAAAGTATGAAACTATGTTGCGGAATCAAATTGTTCCTGCTATAAGAGAAATAGCTGGAGAGGACTTTAATAACACATGGTATCAACAGGACGGTGCAGCAGCTCATTATGCACGAAACGTTCGCACATACTTAGATGCAGTATTCATTAATCGATGGATAGGACGAAGAGGTGCAATTGAATGGCCAGCTAGGTCCCCCGATTTAACGCCTCTAGATTATTTCTATTGGGGTTATCTGAAGGATCGTGTATTCAAAACAAAACCCTTAAACTTAGATGAATTACGTGAAAGGATCATTGATGAATCAGCTCTCATTCCTACTGAAATGATTGAAAATGCTGTTGGTGCTTTCTATCATCGATTAGGTTACTGTCAAGAAATGAATGGAGAACAGTTCGAGCACTTGAAATAAGATGTTATACTGTTTAAAAAATCAAATGTGAGAGGCAAGGGGACTCACGTAAATCAAGCGCCCCATCGTGAGAGGCAAGGGGACTCACGTAAATCAAGCACCCCATCGTGAGAGGCAAGGGGACTCACGTAAATCAAGCGCCCCATCGTGAGAGGCAAGGGGACTCACGTAAATCAAGCACCCCATCGTGAGAGGCAAGGGGACTCACGTAAATCAAGCGCCCCATCGTGAGAGGCAAGGGGACTCACGTAAATCAAGCACCCCATCGTGAGAGGCAAGGGGACTCACGTAAATCAAGCACCCCAAAGGGAACAGATTTTACTACATCCACGTCGTTGTTCCTGGGTAACGCTAAATGTAAAAAAATTGAACTTGACATGACTTTTAAGGACAATGTCAAGGTCACCATTAGATTTCTCGTTGAAAACTACTAAAGAATTAACCTCGCTCAGTGTGATAAAAAGTTTACACAAGATCAGACCGTCATTAAGTTTAAATGACCTTCAAACGAACGTCAAGGTCCTTCTTGAACTATGTTCTGAGTACATGTTTGGACGTAAAGTTTCACACTCTTTCCGATTCCGCTAAAAAAATAGGGGTTACCATTTAAAAAAATGAGGTTGACCTCGAAATAACCTCAAAAATGAGGCTCAAAATGAGGTTCAAGGTCGAATCAGAGGTCACCTTCAAGTCTTCGTTCGAACTTACCAAACCTTACCTTTGTTTTGTTTTACCACTGAACTCGCGAAATTTTTAAGAAATCATACTTTGACCTCAATTTGACCTCTGGGGGTAGGTAACCTCAACCTCATACCTTAATACATATCCGGACGTAAAGTTTTCCGCTCTTTCAGATTCCGCTATAAAAAATAGGGGTTACCATTTAAAAAAATGAGGTTGACCTTGAAATAACCTCAAAAATGAGGTCCAAGGTCGAATCCAAGGTCACCATTGGATTCCTCGTAAAAAATTACTACAAAGGCGACCTTAACATTTTCCAATAGTAATTCAGCTGAGAAATTATTTGGGTGTTTCCAGACTTTTTGGACACGCTGTGTATATATATATATATATATATATATATATATATATATATATATATATATATATATATATATATATATATATATATATATATAAGTTTTAGTAAAAAATTATAAATAACTATTTAATTTTTTAATACATTAAATACAACATAGTTTCGCATTAAAATTTTTATTTCAATTAATTATTTATATTATTTATATTATTTTTAAAATATTTGGTTAATTTTATGAGTAAATCAAAAGTTTTTTTTTTTCATTCATTTTATAATTTTTAAAGAGTTATGAATAATTTTAAATAATTTTTTAACATATAAAAACAATTTTTAAAGAATTGTAAATAAAAATTGTAAATATATAAAATTGTTTTAAAATTCAAATATTTTGAATTAATAATAAAATGAAAAAATTGTAAATAAATTTATTGACAATGAAAATGCATTTTTTTAATAAAGATTAATTGTAACAATTGTATATACATATTTATTATAAAATTGTAAATATATATTTATTATACAATTTCTCTCTATGAATAAAATCAATAAAATGGTATCAATAAAATTTCATCAGGATAATACGTTTTTTTTTCCATCCTTGTCCTCGTCCACGTCCTCTACTCTGCCCACATAACATTTTTTTACAGTTTGTTAATAGTTATTAACATTTTATTAGTGTTTCTACATTTTTTTACATTTATTAACACTTTATTAAACCTTTTTTACACGTTCTTAAATTTTCGTACAGTTTTTTAACACATTCTTGCAGTTTTTATATATTTTCTTAAAGTTACATTTTATTTACATTTTAATATGTTTCTATTTTACTATTTTTAACATTTTTTTATACTGTTTTACATTTTTTGACACATTCTTACATTTTGGCAAACTTTCTTACATTTTATATTTATAGACTTTTACGGCTAATAACAATTTTATGAACTGTAGAATGAAAGTGTAGAAAACAAAATTTTTATGGATTTTTACAAATTTTTAATTATATATCTTTAAATATGTTGGATTCATTAATATAAAAATAATTTACCTTTTTGAAATGAGGAACCCCTTTGGATAAAACTTAGGATAAAAGTTTACCACTTATTAATTTTTCACATCAATTTCATATTTGCCAAGCTTTTGGTTATTGGTTCCTTGGTTGACGGGATTCACCAATCTAGGCCTAATCCCCTATTAAACACTTTGAATTTTGAGAATCTATATATAAATGGATGGCAAAATAAGTAAATCGGGAATACGTAAATTTCTTCTACTAACCTATAAACCTACTCTACTGAATACTATGAATTTGAGAATTATATAAAGGACTAGAAATCATATAAAATAACTAAATTGGGAATACGATTTATTTAGTAAGACCTAATTGCCTATAAAATAAATTTGAAAATAATTGAAATAAATAATGCTAGGTACAAAGGAGGTTAATTTTGCTACACGTGCAGAAAGGAGTAAACTTGACTGTGTGTTGAAAAAGGGGTCAACTTGTTTGCACGGCAAAAAAGGGAGGGTAACAACAAAGAAAAATAACCTTTTTTTTATTTTTCAACTAATGTTACTTTTCTTTTTCCGAGTAGTTAAATTAACTTCTTTCTTAACGTACAGATTAGTTAACTTCCTTCTTAATGTGCAATTTGCGTGTAATTTGAAAGGCAACGGAATAAAAATTATTATTTCAGAATTCTAATGAAGGAAGCGTATTTTAAACATAAAACTAGGGTTATGTGGACATTCGATTTACAAATTAGGACTTTTTTAAGTGTATAAATTCTACAATGAAATTTTTTTAACGAAATATCTCAAATTAAGTATTACTTAATTACTAACAATTTACTAACAATCTAGTCTTTAACAGAATGTATAATAGTTACAATTTGTCTTCTGCGTCTGAAACAATTTACAATTGCACAGATTTTACCGCTAATTTTTTCCATTAGAAATAAAGTATTTCAAAATTGAAAACAAAAATATACACGTCTGATTAATTTGTATAACGCGGACCATTGTTAAATCGGAACACGAAAATAGCAGAAGATTTCGCGCTTAACAGCGATAATAAATTGTTTTATAAGTGGAAAAATGAAATTTATAAAAAAATTTGTGTGTGGAATAAACAATATATTTGTGAAATTTTATTAAGAAATAATATCTATTAATTATACAAAATATCACAGTAAAATAATTTGGAGGTAATATTAATTATGAAAAGGGTTTTTATATATCGTGAATTGATTGTGTATTAGTTGCGTTCCAAGTAGGTAGGTTATTTTATATTGAAAATATTAAGAAACGATGGTGAGGGTCAACCCAGGATGTAAAAAATCACAACTCAAAGTTTCATTCTAAAATCACAACGTTTCGCTAGTCTGCTTTTCTAGCCTCTTCAGGTGAACATTTATTACACTACATAACAAAAAGTAAAAACAATATAATCGCAACATGGTCATTTTTCGTTGTACACATATGAAAAATCAAATAAAATTACATACATTACATAAATCGTTAACAGATATTTTAAGAGCCGAAGCTCTGTGTCAGAACCTCTATACAGACTACATCGCCGCCGACGACTATTACACTGAGTATTAGATATATAACTCTCGATTTCTAAGAAAACATAAACTAACCAATGCTTTACGAATCAAAACACATTATAAATGTATAAACGATGAAAACTGGCGTGCTTATCATAGCTATAGTGTAGCAAGATGATTTTTCTTCCATTTAATATCAAATTTATTCAAAATTCTCTTCAATCTTTTATACTGACTGTTTAAAAATTGCGTGTCTTCCTGTCTGTTAATTGTGTTATCAATCCAATTTATATGTAGCATTTCAGATATAAGTCGTTTTTCCCTATTACATTCTCTATCTAATATTAATGTGTTGGCCCAATCAAAATTGTGTGTAGGATTTTTTTTGATATGTTGTGGAACAGGAAGTAATTTATGGGGGTCTAATTTTAATCCATCTATTACAGATTTTTTGTGCTCATTGATTCTCGTTTTCAAGCATCTTTTTGTTTCGCCTACATATACGCTATTACATTTCTCACAGTTAAATTTATAGATCACACTAGTCTCATTCCATTTGTCCGTTCTATCTTTGCCTAACTTAACAATATTATTCATTTTGTGGTTCATCAACGGGACACATCGAATGTTGAATTTTTAAGGACTTTTTTACAAGAATAAAAAAATTGTTCATGAAAAGGTAGTGCTACAGTTGATATTGGGTTAATTATATTTTGATTGTGTGAGTTATTATTCCCATATTTATGTTTACGTATGCGACTTGTAATACATGTATTAATAAAGTTTTCAGGATAATCATTTTTTATAAGCATTTCTTTTACTAACTTAATATTCTTATTGTTACTATCTGACCAATCTTTTCACATGAGAACCTGATGGTTAAAATCGACCGCGTAGATCCGGAGATAAAGCGGTATATACACACACGCACGCACGCACGCACGCACGCACGCACGCACGCACGCACGCACGCACGCACGCACATCCATACAGACATTTTCTAAAATCGTGTGAAACAAACTTCTAACACCTCTAATGATGTTTATAGAGAGTTTTAACGAAGTTGAAAATTTTACTATTACAAAGCTTCCTCTAGGAGGAAGCAAAATTTTTCCTGAGCTCAATTTATATTTAAAAAATCTGAAAAAAATCAGGTATTATCTTACTCAAAAACACACGTCCGTGTTTAAAAGGGTCGAGCGGAAAAAAAATTTTCGAAAAAACACGTTTTTTAGATTAGGAGACTTAAATTCATTACCTAGGGAGCTGAAAATTGGGCTAAAAAGATTTTTAATAATGTACTTTGGTCAATCCCAAATAAAAATCTAGGTGAGCGCCATTTTGACCCTCTTATCCCACTATAGCCTTTGGTATCACTGTGTGTATTGTATAATTTTATACCGAAACTGAAAATTCAGTTGTAAAAATCTTAAATTTATTGCATATGTTGCTTTAAAATCAAGACTAAAATTGTATTTAAAATTTAACGCTGGTCGTATTAAAGTGTGTATTTTGGTGCGGTTTGTTTTTGGGGCCAGGATAAGGATAGCCTCAAAAACGCGGCAAAGATGAAATCTTGTACCCCGTAGGTGTCGAAATAAGGAAATAAATTCATTTCACCGAGTCCTTTCTTCACCTGGTAAACGTAGCACTAGGTGCCGAGATCATCTATAAACAAGGCGAGATGTCCGGGCACACAAGGTTGCCGGCCGTCAAAACGCCGCCTGACTTATAGCCAGAGCGCGCCGGCCCAGCAGTGGGAAGCGCGACGGTAAGGGGTGTGCCGCCTAGCGGCGCGCGCGGTACTAGACTCTCGGCGGAACGGCGCGCTTGGCGCGAAATTCAAATTCCCCGATTTATAACTGCGCGGAGAATTTTTACAATTATTAGTTCATTGTAGTTATTATTCATAAATAAACAATTATTATTATTATTTATGCATATAACAAACTGAAAATTCAGTTGTCAAAACCTTAAATTTATTTAGCATGTTTATTAAATTTCATATACATTACTGTATAGAAAATTTAATAATATGTGACTGAAGTTAACGAATTAATTTTTTTAATTTAAAGTACCTGTTCATAAAATTTTGTATACTGTATGTATAATTTTATACCGAAACTGAAAATTCAATTGTAAAAATCTTAAATCTATTGCACATGTTTATTAAATATCGTATTAATTAATATCTAGACAATTTCATAATGTGCTTTAAAATCAAGACTAAAGTTGTATTTGAAATTTAATGCGGTTTGTATTAAAGTTAACATAGAAATTTTAGTTTTATGTGCACAATATTTAATTTATATACATTAAATTTTATGGATGTTTACATTAACTTCTGTTCAGTTGTTGAGATTTGAAATTTCACTTACGTAATTCAAAAATTTTTGTAAATTCGCATGACATTTAATACAAATATACATTATATATTATGTGCACGTACTTTAAACCTACTTCCAGTAACAAAGTTTTTAAATTTCAGTTACATTTGTAACTTAAATATCTATGAAATTTCAGGTTATTTTTAACAGTGTGTGTTTGCGTGCGTGCGTGCGTGCGTGCGTGCGTGTGTCCGTATACGCGGATATCTCATGATCTACTCGACCGATTTTAACCAGAGAAATATCATTTTTTTGCATTTTGCTTTCATAGTCGGGGGCAATAGTCTATTTTTGTCAATTTCAATTTTCTTTTTTTTATAGCGATTTTTCAATTTTGAAAATTTTTATTTTCGTATTTTTAAATATTTAGAACTAATATTCTTAATTTTTCGTACACCCATTTCAATATATATGTAGCATGGGTCGCTCCATTAGGCTTCTTCTATACTTGCCTTCGGAACGCTCCCGCGCTCCTTGATATATTATGAATGCACTTTATGCAGTATAAAATTCTCTGCATTTAAAAAAAAGTCGATAGCTATATTCTGTCTGTAACAGGCTAAAAGCTGTCCAAGGTGCGCTATATCTCGAAGCGGATCTGCTGATGAACGGCGCAGCAATGGACAGGCGGGAGCACGGGCTCGTGCAAACCCTCGGCGATTAGCGGCCCGTCGGCTCCGCGCTGTTGCTCGCCGTCGGCTGCTTTCAGAAGCAGCCGCGCCTTTTCGGTCCGTTACAACGCGCGACTTCGTCGTCGCGCTCTCTCTCGAGCGTGCTGCCCCAACTTCTCAGATATCACGCGAGTACTACGTACTCGCGACCGCGGAGGCTGGCGGTATTCATCACCGTGCCACCGAATAGGGAAGCGGAATTAGGGTGCGCTAAATAACAGGCGAACGAGTGTAAAAGAAACACTTACATTTATTGACCCTCGGGCGGTTATCTAATTACACACGCGGCGCGTACTCTAGGTACGCGCCGATTCGAGTGGTGCGCCCGCGCACGCGAAGTACGTGTGTGCTCGGTTGCACCCACGTAATTTTTTTCTTTTGATTTTGGAAAACTGCAAAACATTCCCCTAAGACTTTATAACACGAAAGGAACATTAAATGTTAATTTTTAAATGTTTATGTTTTAAAATCAATCTTTAAAAAAAAAAAAATATATGTTGGAAATGTGGTTGAGGGGGGAGCTGCGGATGAGCTGAGGGGGGGGGGGGGGCTAAGCCTTTTACATTTCCTTCAAAAAAACGTATAACCAATTACATTTTTACGTTATTTTGAGAGTTGCGCTAAGGAGCGGCGAGGGGTCGCGAGGGGGGGGGGGGGGGGGGGCTGAGTGGTAAGCATTTTCTTACACTACATAATGTAGGAAGAATATAGAATTTTTTACTTTTTATTTTTTTATGAAAAAAACATGTTCCTAAAATTTTGGTGTTATATGGTTGGTGAGGATGAGGCGAAATAATTAGAGGCACACACACTTTATATCAAGTTAAGGTTTATTAACAAGGAGCTTTCTCTCGGTCTCTGTCTCGAACACATTCTTTCAGGTCCAGCGCTCTGGGAGAAGTGGCGCTCGTAGAGACAACCGCATGCAGTACAGAAAAGAGGGCGCTGCCCTAGCTCACTCATACACAGACTCACGCATACACATACGTGGGAAGCGCCCATACTTCTAACATTTAAAATTAAAAATTTTTTGCTATTTGTGTAAAATCCAACATTTCTCATTTTTTTACTCAAAATCTTGAAACTTTACTTGTAGAATGTGCCAGTATTTTTTTTAAATTATTTTGAGTCATTGGCTGCTTTATACTACACCTTCATATAAGAAAAAAAAAGTGTGCGACAGAATTTTTCTTCAACAAAGTTTTTTCTATTTCGTTTTTTAACAAACTTGAAAACGAGCCTTCATATTAGACTGTTGCACGATATTGAAAAAAGTTACACACTTCTAAATATCAAGAAATATTAATAATTTGTATTTTTTATAGCCTAATGGATTTAAGAGGTTAATATTATTCATAAATTCCATATGTTATTGATCGTGTCACTGAATTTTGTCAAAGTATTAAAAGTACTTCAAACATCTATTTTCAACAGTATTTAGCTTATCATTACATTCATATTTATTTTCCTGAATATTGGATGGGAGCGGTACAGACTGTATACTGTATAAACTCTATTCATATATTTCATGTCTACTTAAAATTCAATTTAATAATAGAAGCACACGTAACACATATATTGAGTTATTTTCAAAATTATTTATGATATGTGCACAAAATAATGTATACAAATTTACGTTAGCTTTTTGTAATACCTATTATTGTATTAATCAAGAAAATTTAAAACGTAAGATAAAAGTTAATGTCTATTATAATATCAGTCACTATTGAAATGTTAAATTATAGCCCTTATTACGGTTATAAATACTAAAAAGAATAAAATCAAATTATCACAATATTATGAAAATGCATTATAAAACTTGTTTATGCAAGATTACTGGTGTACTGTTTATGGCGCGAGTTTTTTCAGAGGTGAAATTGTTTTGATGTACCACTAAGCACGTTAATCCTAAATTTGATAAAGTCGCGATAAGACGTTTCGCATAATGTATCATTATTCGCGGGGCTTGCCTAACAAAACGGAATTTCGCGCGGAAAATCAGGCTTCGAATACCGGCGGCAGAAACGCAATTATAGATAAGACCGGAGCGGCTTTTGTGAGCGAAACACAATTAAGAGATTAAGAGCGGCACGATTAAAATGTTTTTACCCCCTCGTCCGCGTTTACCCTGTAAACTTGGCAAATGAGAGACGAGTCACGTCTCGTTACATTCATTATGTTGATTGTCTCGTCTCTTGACTTTACCGGGTAATATAGTTTTCTTTTCTTTGCATTTACGCGTGGTTGGAGCCTTGTATCTCTTGCTTATTTCCAAAAACATTTGTTTTTAATTTCTCTTATCATTAATTTATGTAGAAAATTAAACATATCTGATTATTGGTGATAATTCAGTGAAGCTATATTTACCTGCTTTTTGAACGATAATTTATCTTAAGAAATAATATATTAAAAAGTAAGTAAATATTAATACTCATGATTTGAATATTACGCACTTATAAAATTATATTTTAAAACATAAAATCTGTGCCTAAGATATCATAAAATAAAAATATACTACCATAAAAATCCTCCATTTAGTGAATACTTTAATACAATAATTTTCTATGTATTCAAAATAAAAACAAAACTATTCCAAACAAAAGCGAGAATATTATTCGTGCCCTCAACAAAATTGAAAGTAAAAGTTAAAATACCAAGAAAAAGGAGAAATGTCTCCTTTTTTGTGGCTTTAAAACTCATTACGATCGGACATAAAAGAAAGTCTACACGCATATATACACTCGACTCCTCTGTCACACACTGACTCTCTCTCTCTCTCTCTTCCTCTCACATTTTACGGGTAGCTTTGATTTTTTACCTTTCCTCGTCCTCTATCTGCCTTTCTTCCTCTCTCTTCGTCCATCACTGCTCGTTTTCTTCTCATTCATCTCGGGCGAGCGGCCAGCCGTGAAATGGGAAAACGACCAAGAAGAATTGAACAAAGGAACGATCGCGAATGAACAGCGCGCGTGCTCGTGCTCCGGCGACAGCAGCAGTAGCGCACATTTGACATTGATATCCGGAAAAGGGTGTGTAAGGAGTCGTGCGCGGAATATGAAAACGCGCCCGCGTATACGGCTCGACGGATTTGCGCTAGATTCGGGCTTGTTGCAATTTTCCCAGCGCTGAATTTTTTAAAACGCGTCATGCGCAGCGGGAAAAGCGAGGAGATGGAAAGAGGCGAGATAGTCTCGCGCGCGTGTGTGTAAGGTTGTTGTCTACTGCTAGTTTTCAAGAGCGATACGACTTCGTGTTTCCGGCGCGAAAGGTTTCTGAATAAGAGAAAACGTCACGGCGCTTTGGGAAATCACATTCGTCGATACGAATCCAATTTGTTATCGTAAGTGACGCGTAATTCTGGGAACAACGACAGTCGTTAATTTATTGGCAGTGAGTCGTAGATCACTGAAAACGGAAACTCGGTCCGACATAAACTGACTCTTACTACTGAAATTTAGTCTTACGTGATGACATATTGCTGCGGATCGAACATGTATATTTACGATATTTACTAAAACATGTAAGCAAGAAAATATTGATATCTGAATAAACTTTACTTGTAATGTCAATCATTGTTTATTTTATGATGATATTATAATTAATGAAGTTAAATAACAACAGGGTATTGAATAGTGGTTAAATTTTATACATCAATAATTCTACATGTGAATATATTTTGCACTCATTACAACTGATTTGTATTAAACATTTCTACTAATAAAACCATTTGAAATTTTCTGACAAAAGTAATCAAAACCCACAGAATATATTTCTCATTTTGCTTACAATGGTGCTTTATTTCTTTAGAAAGCGGCACGAATGTCATTCCATACTCCAATAAAATCGAAATTCCAAATCGTGATCGAAAGCTTTTATTATCGCCTCAAGCCTCGCGGGAAAACAACAGCGCGCCTCGTATCATCGCGAAATACCGATATACCTACGAACACCCTCTCTTTTTACCATCCCTCTCTCATCCCTTAATCGCGACCGTCCGTTATCCTATCACCCAGAAACTGGAGGGACTCATCGCGCGAAAAGGGAAATTCAATTTTCATACTTACTCTCGAAAAACTCTCCTCTCCCTGCCCTAAAGCAAATATGTAAAAAGTTCGTGATGCGCACAGTTCTCGACTGACGTTGACAGATCGCGCAGCGACTTGTGGGGCAAGGCGCAGGGTGGGGGGAGGGTATATTGCAGTAGTATTTTCGCTCCGATTCGCGGTGGGAGAGGGTGAGAGAGCGTGATCGCGCAGTCCGCAGGTGGGAGCGAGAAATCGCTTCCGTCGCTCTCGCGCGATGAAAAGGACGACAACGACGCGAGCGCAGGAGGACCTTTGTAATGCATTCGCGCGCTCGCTGAGGCGCAGAGACGAGGCTACTGGCACCGGCGAATGCGAAATTACGGGCTCTGGCGCTGGATGCGATGTGTTGAGCGGGGTGCGTGGATGGCTCCTTGTGAGAACTGCGATCGACGACTGAGGGGAAATTTTGCGCTATGCGTGCGGAGTGACGATGTATTTTAAAGGACGAGTTTGTTCTAAAAAGAAGGGAAATTGATCGAGTAAAAATAAATGGTTGAGGCGGAAGGCATATTTGAATACAGAAATGAATCATAATTTTGTATACACTCGTAGAATAAGCAAACGCAAGTATGTTTAGTTAAATAATATTTTTACGCAAATATTATTTTTGAAGAATTTTACTAGTTTTTTTAGGATTTTGAATTTAACGTTAAATTGTTTTAATTTTTTCGCGCGATTCCAAGTTTTTACATTATGTTTTCTTTTATTTTAATTTAATTTTTTCATTTTCTCGCTAATTTTGATCGCATTAAGCATAAATAATAATAATCAGTTTTGAGAAAAGAAAATCTTCCGCATTAAGACATAAACCGTGCAATGATTATAAAAATAATTTTTTTTCATTGAAATACTTTTAAACACGTTTTTAAATATAAAAAAAATAAAGTTGTTGTAACATAAGATTAGTCTTAATAATACATCAGATATTTGATTGCGATACACATACTTTTTTGTTCAATGGTAAAATTATTTATAAAATATATTTTAGTTCTTTGTAAAGTGGAAGATTTCAAATCAATCTTTTAGTAAACACTTTTCAATCGCATCGTTATAACCCATACAGAATCCCGTAACAAGTCTAAGAAAACCTTTATGAGATATTCCGAGGAAAGATAGCGTCTTAATTTACTTCATAAAAGCTTCGACAAATTCTTAAATACAGTGCCCCTGCATTGATTGCTTATTAATCCTAAGATTACACACTCATCTTTACTGCGCAATAACAACTCGTAAAAAGCTACGAGAAAACTTTTAATTGAATATCGATTTCAAATAAACCGATTTTAATATTATATCGGTAAAAACTTCCATTTCCTCTCAAGTATGCTTTCACGAAAATGATTTTCCTCCGTCTCCTTGTGAATTTCTTAGATCTGTCAATATATAAAAATCTAAATGTTTTCTTCCATTGGTGGACACCGTAAGTTAATATTAAAGTTAATTTATTATCGAGGAAATCTCACTTTTTTCTATCACCTTACGAACATAAGTATTGAAAATTATAAATTAAGCTTACTTATAAATATTAAAATAGTACATTATGACACTGGCATAGAAGGTGGTTTTACCGAATAAGACGTTTTTCGCACGAGCGAAGCGATAAAAATCACCTTACGCACGAGTTTCATACAGTATTTTATACCACGAGAGCTTAAAAATAAAACTGGTACGTGTGAGGGGTATCTTTAAATTCCCGGCCTCCCTGAGTTACGCACCCAAAGAGGTTGATTTATCGTGAAACAATTACTCGAAACAACAGTAAGTGAAAGTAACTAGTGATTATTTATTGTATACTCAATTGCGCGAGAGAGAGGTGTCCTAGCATGTATATGAAAATGTACGCTGCGCGGATGAGTCGTTGTGGCTATGTGGCTTCCTCATGGGTTGATTGCTGGCTGACTGAATACTCCGTTGTTAACCTATCTCGTTCTGGAGTCGACGTCTCGCCTATATCTCTCTCATAGGTTCCCCGTTAACAATACTCACGAAACGTTGGCTTTTTAATAAATTTTAGTCGTCGATGAAAGTGGTTCGTCTGATGTCCATTTTTCTTACCTTCTAAATAAATTCACTTATTTATTGTATATATATATATATATATAATTTATTATAAGATAATGTTGGAATAATCGCAAACCGCTATAGTTTTCAAACATTAAATTAAAATAATTATGCTTTACAATAGTTCTTTTTTTCGCAGAAATATTTGATGACTGAGAGTTTTGAAGTTGCATGCATTAAAATTGACTCCGACACTCCCCTCAAATATTATTATTCTCGCTTTTCATACATCTCTTTGAAATAACACACAAATAGAATTATGCCCAATTATCACTTCGAAAATCGATATTTCATCTTTCCCGACGACATAAAGCCAACGGCAGCGAGGCGCACAACTACTGGACCTCTCCACTTCTCCGCCGCGCGTACAGGTCTAAATTGGCTAAATTGAATCGATCGAGAATGCACTTGAAACTCTCATTGTACTCACGCGCATACGCACCGCACAGCCGATTAATCGAGAGCAATCGCAAAGTTTCGCGCACCACATTCTCAGCGCAACTGCTGCAGCTCTCGTAAATCCCTCCGAACGCGCGCGTGCATCCAAACGTACACACATGTGACGCGATCGATCTCTGAAGCTCCGAGAAAGAGTAACGACGCAAGGCTGTGGAGAAGGAAATCTCCCACGATAAAAAATATTCAAAGTCCCGTCCGCGAGGTAGTATTTTTCCGATAGGCGCGTCTGCTTTTTACAGGATTTTTAAGGTTTGAGGAACATTTTCCTTGGGAGCCCGCGCAATGCCGGATTGATGGCGGAGCGTGTTTCTTTAGAGGTGACGTAAAAGTTTATTAATCGAAGAATAATGAAAAAAGTTATGTCGAAGTGCGTATGAAATTTCAGGTATACATTTTAAGATTAGTTTTTTATTATCCTGAAAAGTGCCGGAAATGTTTAATTAAATCAATATGGTTATTAGATATAAAAAGTTAAAATATTGCGTATCAAAAATTATACCAGACCTATAATTATATTTTTAAAACAAGATTTCCATTTCCACAAAATGAACAAAATTATAAGTGTTTATCGGACATATTTCCTTTTCTTTAGATGGCAATGTAATTTATTTATTTATTTATTTATTTATTTATCTATTTATTTATTTATTTATTTATTTATTTATTTATTTATTTATTTATTTATTTATTTATTTATGTATTTATTTATTTATTTAGCCAGAGTAATACATAGTAATATATGTTATCGTTTGCTGACTACCAGACTTACATAATAAGTCTGGAGCAGCAAAAACATCCTATAGAGGTAGTCAATGCTACCTGTACATAGGTCTGGTTAATCACTTACAAACTAGCTTAATCTAACCTAAAACTAAGATATCTTCAATGAGAAAAGATAAAAGGTATAAATATAAATACAAAATTTGAAAATTTTAGTATATAAAACCAGTCCAAAACTTACGAATTTATTTATCTAGATTTAAATTTTTTTGTAATTTTTAGTAATGTCTAAAGCTTTTAGGTTTGAATCCCTTTTTGGTAAACAGTTAAATACTTGAAATGCTCTGATATAATTGTTTTTATCACCAACAGCTTTTGAACACTTAGGTGATTTTATAATTTTATCTGGTTCTACAGTCTGTTGATATGTATATGTCTTTAAGTTCATCGTAGTGGTGTATAACGCACTGATATGCAAAAATTTGAGTTAAATTTAGCGGGTTATCCTGTGCAAATCTATTTTTGTTTAGAATTTTTAATATTCTATTCTGAGTTTTTTTAAACAAGTTTAGGGCAGTTTTTAGTAGCACCTCCCCATGCAATATTTCCGTAGCTAATTATGCTGTGGAAAAATGCATAATATATTACTTTTTAGTACATCTGATTGCACATACCTAGACATTTTACACAATATATATTAAATACTTTGTCCCATTTATGATATATTCGATATGTTTTACCCATCTTAGATTGTAATACAAAATAATACCTAGGTATTTATAATATTCTACTCTACTTATTTTAGTACCCTATATATGTATATTTTATTTATATCTTTAGGAACACTATCACAATAATAGTAACTGTTGAATCATTTTTTATCTTAATTTCATATAAACATGAAGAATAATTAAATTTTTTATAGCTAATATTCGCTATTTCATTGCGAATATTGTCCATTGTAATTCGTTAGAGTTGTGTAAAAGATCAATTATGAACAGTTTCTAAGAAAATGTTGAATTTCATTTTTGTTAGTTACTGTCGTTCTGAGAGTTTTTCGGAAAAATAAAGACACCTATTTTATAAAATTCATATCATACATTTTCAATTTTATTCTTGAATTTCGTCTAAATAATATAGCAACATTCATAACAAATATTACCATTTAATCTCATCAGACTTTTTATTTTAAAATAAATAATAATATACTTTTATTTTCAGTAAGAAAATAATTGAAATTACAACCCAATCTAAGTAAGCATGGACAAGCGAGAAATTCGCGCTGATTAAAATTTTATTTGAAAAAGATTATTTTAGAATTCTCTTTAAAAATAATCTAATAGTTGATCAGATTTTAATATACTAAATTGGATGAATATTGGTTTAGCACTGATTAGAAACTTAATAACTTCGAAATCCAATTATATAGGATTATAGACGGAAGCTTTATTACTTATTATGAATTAAACTCATATACATATCATCAGATAGTTTGACATATCCTCTAATTTGTTTTATATAAGGTGAATACGATCTTTTTAATATTCAGTAATTTAAAAAAATTACACAAATTCAAGTGACAAAGATAAAATAATTATTAACTGATAACAGCGATGAAACGTATATAGGATATGCTTTTAATACATAATTGATTGAACGTTGACTGCGAAATAATTATCGCCATCTAATAGAATAATCTTATGATTTCGGTATAATCTATAATATATAGATCAGTACAAAATAACGGTCAACCCCTATATAAATAACAACCCATTTGGCTTCATAAATATCGATTACACAGTCGCTGCTCATATATCAAAGAGTTCAAAATACGCAATGACTGTTTAATGCAACGCAGCATAAGCATACAGTCGAAACTCCAGGGCCCGTTTTCGCATCGCCGGGTGATACTTCGGCTCGCTTACAATTAGCTCGAGGCGCAGCAACGCTAATTAGAAAACTTGCAAACTCCCTCCCACTCCTCTCACCGCTACGCTAGCGGTGTACACGCCCGCCACGCTATCTCTGCGGGGCAAACGTTTGCTTTGGCTCGGGCGGTGCGCGAGCGAGCGAGCGAGCGCCGAAAGAGCAAAGCCACAAAAGTGCATTTTGCAGTTGTGTTTTCAGCCGGGAGCGCGGTGCTAATTATTGCGATAACGCGCATCGCAGCGGCGAGGCTCACGAGTGCCCGTCGTTTGTCGTGGCCGGAAGAATGAGCGAGAGCGTATAGGAGGAGCCAGAATGAGACGAGGAACGAAGAAATGTGGATGAAGTTTGAACGGGTGTGGAGATAAGGCTTGTGGTAACCAACTTCTTTTTCTTGGAGTTGAACTTGACGTATTGTTTTGACGCGGAAAAGTTATATATGTGGACTTGTAGAAAACTGCAAACTTTCTTTTACAGAAGAGCACGAAGAGACAAGAGTGACAGATGCCGGTATAAAAGTGAAAAAATAGTTCCCGATTAAAGAAACAGTCTGCGGTACGACTAATTTGACGTGACCCCAATAAATATATGCTTACAATTCTACGATTGCAAAAATAGTTTCCTACCAGGCCTGAAGTTTCTCAGAAGTTCGTTCGTTTCAGTTTTCAAACTTCATTCGAGCATCACGGGAAGTTTCTTCCCCGGAAAAGCGAAGATTAATTAAATGGGCCGAGTCAAGGCAGCGTGAAAAATTCAATAAATAAGCAAACGCGAATAAACGGAAAACGCGGAAAAAAAGGAAAACGCACGAGAGACGAAAGAAAGTCGGAAACTACTTAGATGCCAGAAAAATAAACTTCCTCACGGAAAGTAAGACGCGTTTGCGGGTATCGCATTAAACGCTCCAGTTCTCTTCCTCGCGCGCGCGCGAGTAGCAGATCGGAATAAAGCCAAAACCGCTTGGACTGTATTGAGTTTTCCCGCGAAAGTTTACGAGTCTCTCTGTCTTTTTCCCTTCCCCCCTCTCTCTCTCTCTCTCTCTCTTTCTTTCTGCGAACGGCAAAATTGACGGGATGACGTACGCAAAGGGAATTCCACCTCGGCAAATTCGATTCGCTGTAAATTGCACTGAAACGCGTCGCGTAAATACATGCGCGCATCGGGGAAAAAGTTATTGGAAAACTTGCTATGGCTCCTCAAACAAGTTTATGATGTTATATTTGTCAAAACTTTAGTTTATGGCGCGCGAGGCAATGAATAAAATCAAAACAGTCGTTAAAAAGTTTTTAAAGGGTAATTAAAATACGGGATTGTACGGGCGGTAGAAGTTTTCTCCTGTAATCAAATGAAGACAGAAAATAGGGGTTATTGTATAAATATCGATATGGATTGTCTGGGTCAAATAAATATAAAACAAAATTTCAAAAGGCATATAGCCATATAACATTTTTAACATTGCTATTGGTCAGGTAAAATATTTAGTTGATATTATGGTAATGTTTTAACAAACTTTTTCGAACCTTTCAGAGAAAATCTTCGTATATTGAAAACACTTCTTTATTCTGTTATTTCTTTCATCAAACTCTTCTGTCATCGATACGTCAATCCGTGAGTATTTTCCTTGCTTTATTCAAATATACAAAATACGTCGTACTTTAACGTAATTCTTGATATTTTTTTTTGCTATTTAAATAGTTCTTATGAGTTTCACAGTAATGAAATATTGCATTGTTTCTTAGCATCGTTTTCTCATTAAAAAATGTGAATTGAACATTATCGATGTAAAAATATAACTATTTATTTAATTTAAATGTGTTACTCACAAAATATAATTATAAAAAATGCTACATCTAGTTATGAACATTACCTATCAAATGTTTGTACTGAAGAACTTGCTGAAATATCAAATAAAAATAAACGAAAACAGCTTTCAATTCTTTTTTACTTCGAATCAATACGTTGACTCAACCCAAAATTGTGAATCATTAAAGTTATAATAACAGAAAATGCATATACAAATTAAATGTGTAGATGTGTGGCGAAAAAACGAATTAAGGCTCTTGTTTTTATTTGTTTTTTAATGACTCCTCTAGTACCAATATTTTTAAAGTTATGTAAATGTAAAGGTAGCATTTTCAATAGAAAATAGCGAAGTTTAAATATAGAGTAACTTATACTTTATAGGAATAAGGTCCTATGATCTCAAATTAAGCGTTCAATGCTTCATTTTTGGAAAACCAGAAAACTCTTCTCCAAGCCTTCATCTTCATTCTTTGTATTAATAAATGCAACAAATCAAAATTTTCAAATTTTAATCTTTCCTACCACGTTTGTCTACAAAACTTCCAATTCAAATAAACACGACCAGTCTTGTTTATTACTCCTGCTCTTTACCTCCACTTCACGCATACAAGGTATCCGAAAAGACTCCTGGAAACGCCTAGCCAGGATATCGCCTCGCGAATTCACAGAACTATGCATGCGCAATAGCAACTGGCGTGCGTCACACCCCCACACGGCTCCTTATTCTTTCTTTCCAACTGCCTCTCCCGAGGGCGTATATAAAATTCGCCCCTGTGCCTTTTCTCCTCTCTCTCTCTCTCTCTCTCTCTCTCTCTCTCTCTCTCTCTCTCTCTCTCTCTTTCTCTCACTTTATTCGCGTAAAGGTGCGCAGACGTGCAATTTCGGCGCGGCGACGTAACGCAACGCGTGACGAGCCTCGACACGCGAATCACGTTCGCGCGTTTCGCAGGGCCAACTTTGTTATACGCTCGAAAAGTCCTTACGCGCGCGCTCACGGGACCGTAACAGCAAGGAGAAAAGACGTATAAGCGCGCGCACGCGTGGGTAGACAGGTGCGTGAAAGGCAAACGTGAAAATGGAGATGTAGCTGCAGAAATTGTTATTTAGTGAGATATCGTGTTCTTTTGGAATTCAAACACGCGTTGAGGATAATTTAATGTTTTAGGTGTATTAGCGAAGTAATTTTATAACCTAAAATTTTACGTTCGATTATATAATGCCAATTGGCAAAAGTTGTGTGGCTAATATTATATACAGCTTCTTTTAGATAAAATACAATAATTTTTTATTTATTTTTAACGCGTCACTCAATCATGATAGATGTTGATACCAAAAAGAAGTATAATTATTTCATACACACTGATATACAAAATTTAATAAATTTTACTGTATGTATTTGCAAGGGTCTGTCGATCACATAAAAAATCTATTCTCATTTGACGCTATTAACAGTGCTACTTTTAAGATTATTATCGTTATCAAATCTGGAAAGTTTTATTAATTTAAAAAATGTTATCGTGAAATTACAATACAATATATATCATACAATAGTACTATTATTACTTTTTTTTAGTAGATTCAGTTTTATTAAAATTCTCGTCGGGCTTTTCTTATTAAAACAAATTAACTTCCATACAATATGATAAAAATGATGAAAATATAAAAAAATCTCAAAGATTCAAAGTCACTGAATAAAGAATGCACTAAAAAAATAACAAGAATAGAACAATACGAGACTGTACACAATAAAAATTGATAAAATGCTGTAGTCAGTTCTGTTCTTGACACATGGTATGCGCTCTGCCCGGTTGACACGCCACGCAAATGAAACGTCAGATTGTTATAATATTTCTTACACGTGTTGGAGAAAATAAATGAGGTTTTCATGTTATAAAATGAACTTTTATTATAAGAATACTTTTATGATTTAAATGACAAGTCTCTACCAGGAAATATCTTTTTCAATATTTTTTTTTCCGTGTACTCAATTTTCCGCATGACAAATTGGCAGTTTTAATACTGAAGCACAATGGGGACATCTGAAATCAATGAAAGCGAAAAGATATTCAATTCAGAAATAATCCAATCCATATAACGTATAATACGATTCGATAAAACGCGAAAGCCACTGCAAATTATGAGCCCGCATTGTGCAGCGCAATAATTTTACGTGTGGCCAGCCGACGTATATGTACATATATCGCCGTCCTGCTTTATTGTATAATTCTGCCAATAGCATGAAAGGTTCAAAGGAACGCGGCAATTCAGAGAGGTTAGAAACCCTGCGATTTTGGCTGAATTCAACGAGTTTCGTCTTGCCAAGGGACAGAAGTGCGCGCTGCAGTGTTGAATTTACGTGAGGAGAGAGAATGTGAGAGGAAGAGAGAGAGAGAGGCAGAAACTACTGTGAAGCCATTGCGCTCTCAATTTTCCCACTTAGCCCCTCCTTTGGCTTCATTACCATAGCTCAACTGCACTTCCATTTGCATTGTTTTTGGAAATTTATTCAATTTCCACATAAACGTAAAACGAGAGAATCTTTGTTATACCTCTACTGTAAAATAAGTGAATTGTAAATTTAAATTGATTTATTTATTGCTATAACAGTTTTCATATGCTACTAAGTGAATAATAAGTAGTCCAACGTACTGATGCAAACGAATAATTGGATCTGTACTTGTTATGTAAGCCTCTTACTTAGATTTAATAAGGTAAGTCTTCCTAACTATTGAAACTTATTTTTAGTATTTTCAAATGTTGTTAAATAAATAAATTAGTATTTGCGTATAATTTTACATGAAATCCTTGACGTTGTATTTTTTATAAATTATTAATATATAAGTTATGAAAATATTAATTCACTTTAATGAAATTTCTTGATTGAAAATAATGAGTTTTGCGTTATTTAAAAAAAAAAACGATATTCAATTGATTGATGTGTTGTATATTCGGTCGTTAAATAGGACAAATATATTGATACAATTATTCTTCATTTGACTGAAATATATTGCAATCTACCCATACACATAAGTTCAGAAAGCAATTAAATGCGAGTTCAATTATTGAAATGCATCTGTGCCTTTTATTGAAAAAAGAAAAACACCCAAAGCTTGTTATTGCACTGATTTTCATTAAAAGAGTTCATTTCAAATTATTCCCAGTGGACTTGTTTTTTGTGTAATAACGTTTTTATTGGATTTCACTTTATTAATAGTTTGAATAAAAATCTTAATTAGTACCTCTTCATTTAATGGATGATAAGTGAAAAACAAACAACAAATTTTAAATTTAATAAAATAAAAATAATAATTACAAAATCATAAAGTTAATTGCATAACAGAATATGAATCAGAGTTAAACATATTAAAAACATAACAGCTACCATTGATATTAAGAATTATAATATAATAATATATAATAGGAATTATAAGAATTATAATAATTCTATTAATATAATAGTAAATAAAACAGCTGAATTTCAAAAAATTGCAATAGTATATTGTATCTTATGCGATAGCATTGTTAATTTCTGCATCACTGGTCCTGGAAAAAATGTTCAAATGTTTTCTCCCACTTTTTTTTTGCTTTCAGCGTTAAACCTGCCTTGCGTATGCACGCCTGTATATTCTGCTTAGCACTCTCTTCCTTTTTTTTTATGTTCGAGCGCTCTACATTCCGTTTTCATTGTTCCCATTGCTGTAACATCACCTTCTCATACGCTAGCTTTTACCTTTAATGCATTGTTTTTCATAGATCTTCATGACGCCATTGTCGTTCGCCACACTGAGAAAAATGATGTATTAAATATTATTATAATATATAAGAACGTAGGGACAAATCTCAAATATTAAAATTATTACTATATTTTATAGTAAAAATTACTATGTACATAGCAATTTTTATTATGTATAAATTTTTTTTATTTTATTTTATTTATTTAACCAGATTGATTACAAAAAGTAAACCCTATAGAGGTAAACGCAGTTACCTGTACATAGGCTGGAATAACATTTTATCAAACGTTATAACATCCTCATGGACTCCCATTGTAGGACGTTTGCGTTTGATAAATCCTTAAAAACTAACTTAAAACTAGTATCCCAATTTAACAACATATCTATAAAATTTACAAGATTAACTACAACAAATAGTTGCCCAAAATTTGTAATAAACATCTACATAGACTTTATAAATTTCTTAATGTTTTTCATAATAGTTATTTTACATATATTTAAACACTTTAATTTCTTTGGTAAAGCGTTAAAAGTTTTTACAGCCTCTGTATAGCTACTTTTATCACTTATAGCTTTTTCCATTTTTGGTAGTATTATACTCTTATTTGTAGTGTTAGACTCACTTAATAAGTACGTATTTTTAAGTTTATCATAATGATACATAACTGACTCTAGTGTGAATATTTGTTTAATATGCAGTGGTTTATCTGTAAAAATATCAATTTTTACTATAAAATATAGTAAAAATTTTGGGTTTTGAGATTTGTCCCCATGTTCCTATATATTATAGTCATTTTTAATACATCATTTTTCTCAGTACAGGACACGATTTGTCAAAAATTTGTATAATGACCGACTTTAGATTAAAAAAAAATCGAATTTAATATTTTTTTCAAACTTTTTGCTTACGAAGAACAATAAAATATCATTTTTCATAAAAATCAAATAGCCAACGAACTATTGTTCAATTTTCAAAACATTTAGGGATAGTCAGGCATTACACCACACCGAATTTAAAAGTAACAAAAATGAATTTATGTCATAAAACTTCTTTTCAATTGTTTATTACAAATATTGCATACGTATATCATGCAGAACAGATTTTATAATAATGTTTGATGAGATGAATGACAGCGACGTGTATTAATATTGGAAAGATCATAGGAATGGTCCAGCTGTCGAAGTGGTTCAAAATGAATAAACCAGTGGTTTTCTTGCCGACATTTCGGGCATTTTTATGTCACTCTCCTAGGCTCTTTATTCAAAGTAATAAGTAGCAGTATTAATTAAAAGAAATATATACATAATTATATGTAAATTAAATGTGTAATTATGTATATATTTCTTTTAATTAATACTGTTACTTATTACTTTCAATAGAGAGCCTAGAAGAGGGGCATAAAAATGCCCGAAACGTCGGCAAGAAAACAACTGGTTTATTCATTTTGAACCACTTCGACAGCTGGATCATTCCTATCATCTTTCCAACAAAGATTTTATAATATTTTTATTTATTAAATATTATATACACGGTGACCCATTTTAATTGCCGCACCCGGATTTCTCGGAACCTAAGCCAGATAGAGAAAAATGGTTCAGACAAAAGTTATAGGGGACAAAGGGGGCCGCATAATAGCGCTAACGTCTTGAACCTTGAACTTGACCTTTGAGGTTATTTCAAGGTCAAAGTGGTTTTTTCATATGGAAACACCTAATTTTGACCCCGGATTCGGAAAGAGTGGAAAATTTTACGTTCAAAATCATATTGAGAAATTTTTTCCAAGGTCATTTCAAGGTCAAATCTAGGTCAAACTCAGAAAAGTCCGTTTAAAATCGTTTTTTCCCATGAACCACAGGCTAAGCTGGTTCAAATTGATCGTAGGCTTAATAGAGGAACCCACACACCCAAAACCCACACACCCAAAACTCACACATCCTAGTAAACAAAACTCAAACTCGTACATCCTAACCCCATACACTTCATGCCCTCACATGCTGAACTGTTACACCCCGGTCCCACAACCATACCCCACACCCCCCAGTCCCACACATCCCTACCCACGCATGCTAATCCCATACACCCCAAACCCACACATCCTGAACCCTGAAAAATTTTTCTCAAGACCAAATTGATTTTTTAACGGAAACTTTAAGATCGTTGAAGCTTCTGTTATAAATGAATTAACCTTACTTTTTGCGCTACCCAGAAACAACGACGTGGACGTAGTAAGGATTGTTTCTTTTGGGGTGCTTAATTAAAGTGAGTCCCCTTGCCTCTCACTGGTCGGGGTGCTTGATTATAGTAAGTCCCTTTGCCTCTCACCGTTCGGGGTGCTTGATTATAGTGAGTCCCCTCGCCACCCACTAATGTAAATAAATTTTTATTTAACCTCGAAGCAAGTGTTCGAAATGACGACCATTTGCTTCAAGGCACATAGTCAAACGCCTTTGAAAATGGCGAACTGTGTTCTGCAAAGTTTGTCTCGGAATGGCAGCGCATGCTCGACGAATCCTATCCTGCATATCTGCTCTTGTAGTGGGTTGTTGCTCAAAAACAGCATTTTTTAAATACCCCCATAAATAGAAATCTGGTGATGTAAGATCGGGAGAGCAAGCAGGCCAGTTAACCGGACCTCCTCGACCAATCCATCTGTTACCATAGTGCTCATTCAAAAAAGCCCTTACAATTCGAGCGAAATGTGGTGCTGCGCCGTCCTGCTGGAGCCACAGTCTTCGTCGCGTTTCTAAATCAACATCTTCCATCAGTCCAGGTAGTTCATCTCTTATTAGCGTCAAATAGGTATGTTGATTTACATTTGCTTCAAAAAAATAAGGGCCAATCAAATATCCATTGATAATCCCGCACCATACCATAATACTCCAACGTCTTTGATGGTTTACAGTTCTGACCCAATGAGGATTCACATCAGACCAATAATGGCAATTATGCCTATTCAGTTCCCCATCACTTTGAAATTGTGCCTCATCAGAAAAAAGAACAAAGTTAAAAAAGTCTGGATCATTTTTTATCATTTGTAAAGCCCATTGGCAAAACACAATACGCTGTTGGAAATGCTGAAACTGTAGCTCTTGAACCAAAGTAATATGATACGCGTGATGTTGAAGCACCTTCATAATTCTTAAAAAAGTATTTCTTGGAATACCAATTTTCCTTTCGACTCGACGAGCGCTAATGTGTGGGTCAAGATGAATTATTTCAAGGATAGTTACAACTCGATTATCATTTTCATCATACTCATGGCGCCTACGTTGGCGAACCATGTATCCACCACGAGCTCTTTGAGTTAAACGTCTGATAGCTCTATCGTCAGGATGTCGTCTGTCAGAATAGCGTTCAGCATAAAGTCTTGCCGCACCACGATAATAATTTGGCTTGCTCCTAAAACCAAAATCATATCAACGATCTCGTTGGGTGGATAGTCAGCTATTTCAGAGCCAGCTATTAATTACTATTAAATTTAAATAGTAAAATGGTATCAAAAATATTATAATTATAAGGCTCGCCCGTATACGGTCGCGCCTAAAAAGGAAAAACGTTGGAAAATTACGGTAACTTTAATTAGCTAACTGTAATTGCCATAAATACTTCGTTTGTCACACTTGTTTAATTTTAAATTTTAAAATAAAATAATCGTTAAAATATTAAAGGTATTCAATTCAATAAAGCATTATTTCTTATTTTAATTGCAAATAAAACTAAAACTTCCATTTATATTTTTTTTTTATGTAAATAATGTGAATTAGTAGCGTTCGAATTTCAGAATAATTTTCAGGTTCTAGCAGGATAGTGGAGCACCACATTTCACGCTCATACCCCTATAGCACCCAATATTGGAGCAACATTGCTCCAACATTGCTTTGTCATATTCCCCATATTCGCCAATATTCCCTCAACACTTTTATATATGGATGCTATATGGGAGCAATGTTGCTGCAATCCGTGATTTCCGTTTCACCATTGCTTTTTTAAAATGATGGGTCAAGCTCTCTGTCATAGCAATATTGCAGCAATATTTAGCCAATATTTAGCATCACGAAAGGAATATTAATTTTATAATTATATTTTTCTGCTGATTTTTCTGATGATTTAGCAATATTGCAAGAATATTTGTACACTGGAAGAATGTTCCCGTTTGGCCACTGATTGTTGGAGCAATATTGCCTCAATTTTCAAAATACATTAGTGAATTTCCCCTTAAGGGGAATGACGCCAATATGTCAAAGCAACATTGAGGCAATATTGCTCCAACAATCAGTGGACAAACGGGAATATTCTTCCAGTGTTCATATATATTGTACAAATATTCTTGCAATATTGCAAAGTCATCAGAAAAACCAGCATAAAAATATAATTTTAAAAATAATATTCCTTTCGTGTTGAGAAATGTTGGCTCAATATTGCTGCAATACTGCTATAACAGAGAACCTGACTCATCATTTTAAAAAAGCAATGGTGAAACGGAAATCACGGATTACAGCAACATTGCTCCCATATAGCATCCATATATAAAAGTGTTGAGGGAATATTGGCGAATATGGGGAATATGACAAAGCAATGTTGGAGCAATGTTGCTCCAATATTAGGTGCTATAGGGGTAATAACAGCATTTTTTAATAAACACTTTAGTATTAGATGAATTGGTTGAGGAGGTCCGGTGAAATGGCTTGCTTCTTCATCCCATACTTCACCATCAGACTTTTGTTTATGGGGCTATTTGAAAAATGCTATTTTTGAGCAACAACCCACTACAAGAGCAGATATGCAGGATAGGATTTGTCGAGCATGCGCTGCCATTCCGAGACGAACTTTGCAGAACACAGTTCGCCATTTTCAAAGGCGTTTGACTATGTGCCTTGAAGCAAATGGTCGTAATTTCGAGCACTTGCTTCGAAGTTAAATAAAAATTTATTTACATTAGTGAGAGGCGAGGGGACTCACTATAATCAAGCACCCCGAACAGTGAGAGGCAAGGAGACTCACTACAATCAAGCACCCCGAACAGTGAGAGGCAAGGGGACTCACTATAATCAAGCACCCCAAAGGAAACAATCCTTACTACGTCCACGTCGTTGTTTCTGGGTAGCGCAAAAAGTAAGGTTAATACATTTATAACAGAAGCTTCAACGATCTTAAAGTTTCCGTTAAAAAATCATTTTGCCCTTGAGAAAAATTTTTCAGGGTTCAGGATGTGTGGGATTAGCATGTGTGGGGTAGGGATGTGTGGGACTGGGAGTGTGAGGTATGGTTGTGGGACCGGGGTGTAACAGTTCAGCATGTGAGGGCATGAAGTGTATGGGGTTAGGATGTGCGAGTTTGAGTTTTGTTTACTAGGATATGTAAGTTTTGGGTGCGTGGGTTTGGGGTGTCTGGATTTTGGGTGTGTGGGTTCCTCTATTAAGCCTACGATCAATTTGAACCAGCTTAGCCTGTGGTTCATGGAAAAAAACGATTTTAAACGGACTTTTCTGAGTTTGACCTAGATTTGACCTTGAAATGACCTTGGAAAAAATTTCTCAATATGATTTTGAACGTAAAATTTCCCGCTCTTTCCGAATCCGGGGTAAAAACTAGGTGTTTTCATATGAAAAAACCACTTTGACCTTGAAATAACCTCAAAGGTCAAGTTCAAAGTCAAAGACGTTAGCGCCATTATGAGGCCTCCTTTGTCCCCTACAACTTTTGTCTGAACCATTTTTCTCTATCTGGCTTAGGTTCCGAGAAATCCGGGTGCGGCGATTAAAATGGGTCACCGTGTATATAATTTATTTTATCAATTAAGTGTATATTGCTGCTCGATATCTTATTGCAAAAGTATTTCCCAGGCAGAATGAAAATGCATAAGTACTTAAATAGTACGTAAAGAATAGCTTTCCATATATTCTATACTTCGGCAAAAACAAATTAAATCGTTTACTCGCAAGAAACTGAATATCCTTAAAAAGCAGTATCGCTGGAGTAGCCGACTTCTCCTATAATTCAGACGCATAAATCACGCGTATAATGTCCAAAACCAAAGTAAGGGAGCATTTAGCAAACGCGTAATTTTAATGGCCGTGCGGTGCAAGCGCAATCAGAGACGCTCGAGAGAGCCGAGGGTATAGTCGGGGGCACAGAATCCCTTGCGACGATAGATGTGCAAGCCGACGACCTCGAAACTTGAGCCATTACCCCGCGCGCGCGTGCAGAGCCAGCCTTGCAAATGAGGACTCGAACTGTGTACACCCGTCAATCTGCCCCTACCTCTTTCTCCTAAGTTTACTTTTTATCTTCTGGTCTAATATTCTAAACTGAAAAAGTCGAGAAATAGGTTTAACAACTTTTTTAATTATATTAAAACGCATTGTTCTTTATATTAACAAGATATTAAATATATTAACAAATTATTATATTTTTATCTGACTATTTGAATAATGGTACAAAAAAAACGTAGATATACTTCTTCAGATCTATTTTGCAAGATGTCTTGATCATAACAAAGAAGTTTTCTTTCAACAAACTGTCAGAAATAAATAACAATATTATATCATAATCATTCTTTTTAAGGCGGTCTTACACCTATAGGCTTTTTTGGCCAAAATTACCTAAAAAATGATAAAAATTATTATTATAATAAAATAATCAAAATATATTGTAAATATAACTTATTTTCAATAAAATGAGCCAAGGCATGGGTCCTTAAACTCATTTTATCCTCAGTTATAGCATTTTCAAGAAAAAAAGTTTGTCGTAACTTTTCTCTGAGACCTCATGATGGATTTTCATGGGACAAAGTGCAAATTGTTCCTAATTTATGTACTTATGGGCGTAAGAGTTGCAATTTTAAAGTTTTTATGTATAAGTATTTTTTTTCATGGCAAAAACTGATTTTTTTGTAATAATTTTTTGCATTTTTTTGAATTTTTATGGTTTTTGCCATGAAAAAAATACTTATACATGAAAACTTTAAAATTGCAACTCTTACGCCCATAACTACATAAATTAGGAACAATTTGCACTTTGTCTCATGAAAATTCATCGACTGGTCTGAGAGAAAAGTTACGGCAAACTTTAAAAAATGACATTTTGAGAAATAAGCCTGCAAAGAAAAATACCATAAAACTGCAAAAATAATCAGCCATTTTATCCCCATTCTTTTCCTTCTTGAAACTCACTTTCCTGTACACATCTGTTATCTGTTGTCCCATATAAAATGGTTAAAACAGAAGCTCTGGCACCTTGCATGCATCGGTTCCATTAAAAGTTATTGCTAAGCTAGCAGCATTCGTTCTATTAAAAGTTACTGCTTAATCTGTCCTTTTGTACTTTTGATTCATCCACTGTTGAATCATTTTTTAACACATTGTACTGAGTTAGATTATTATTTATAATACTAAGCTAAATGTAGAATATGCGCCAGGTTTTATGAAATATGAAATCCCAATCATCCAAATCGAAACTTAAGAAGCCATCACTGTCATAGACAAAAGTACACAAGTACATACAAGCCGATAAATCCATTTTTTCAATAATCACTTGATTACACATATTAAATATTAAATATATCTTGAATTTAAGCTTGTATTCTTGTGAGCAGGCTTGTCGCTTTTATGTGTATAGATACATCTTGACACTTATTGCAATTCACAAATCTTCTGAATTGAATTATATATCGTTAAAAATATTACTTATGTCGACTGCAATTTACTATCAACTGATAAGAATTTTTCTATCGGTCTTACAGTCTTACAAATTAAATTAAAATAATTAATATTTATGGCAGTCAGATTGCCCTTGTTTATAATCACCCCCGCAGAATCTGAAATAAAAACTTAATTAAAACCTGGAAAAAACTTTGTTAGCAAAGGACGATCTGACTGCCCACCACCACCACATTGTCCAACGTTTCGAGCCCGCTCCGGCTCCTCCTCAGGGACTGAAATGAAACCCGCGATACACCTCCTTATATACCCCCATAGCCCCTTCTTTTTTCTTACCCCCACCACCATCCACACTGCCCTCTCCAACTTTCCATTCTTACTTAAATTAATAAAGAACAATAAATGTTATCTAATTTACTTGACTCTATCATTAAATTTACATTATTCCGATTTCTTAGAATGTGAATACTTTCAAGGCTTTCCCTCTTATATTTATTCTTAGTCCCTTATTCCAAAATATCCACACTCCCAAAATCGAAAGAATGCAAACTATTTAAACAATGTTCTTTCAAACCCGATGTACAACTTGAGCTGCGTAAACTATATTGATGTTCATATATTCTCTTTTTCAAATATCTACCCGTTTGACTAATATAACAACCATTGCAATCCCTACAATTAATTTTATAAACTACTCCCGATTTTAAACATTTATCATCCTCATCTTTACAATTACTAAATAACCTTTCTAAATTATTATCGTTTCTAAAGAAAACTTGAATATTATGTTTACTAAAAACCCTTCTAATCCTTTCCGACAAACCTTTAACATATGGTAAACTAAAATATGCGTTCTTTCATTTCTATTCCTTGTTTGATTATCTACCCGCTGCTTCAATCCAGCGTTATAAATTTCCCACACTCTCTCATCAATCATTTTGTCAATAAATTTTACCGGATAACTATTCTTAATAAATGTTTCTCTAACTAAATTTAAATTCTTTTTCCTAAAATCTTTATGTGACAATTTAATCGCTCTGTCAATGACACCTTTGATCGCACCTGTCTTGTTTCCGAATTGGTGGTGAGAATCAAAATTTAAAAATCTACCTGACCATGTAGGTTTTCTATACCAATCTAATTTCACTCTATTATTATTAACTCGAATGACTCTAATATCTAAAAAACTCAATTAATCATCTTTCTCAACTTCTTTTGTGAATTTAATTCTATCATGGATAGAATTAAACACATCCACCATTTCATCCACAAAACATTCAGGTACAACTGCAAAAATGTCATCAACATATCTTTTAAAAATAATTGACTGAAAAACCAACTTAGACAAAGCAACACTTTCCAATTTTTCCATTACTAAATTGGCTATAACAGGTGACAAAGGTGATCCCATTGGACAACCATATCTTTGCTCATATAAACTATTATCAAAAGAAAAAATTGTGTTTTTAAAAACCAAATTAAGTGACTTTATAAATTCACCTTTTGTTAAACTAGTATGTACTTTAATTTCAGACCATTTATGGGCTTCCTAAGATTCACAAAGAACAGTTGACATATAGAATAATAATATCTGAAACTACAGTTACATTTCCTTTATCTGCTTTTTGGAAGATCATATTCGGATTTTTATTGATAATTTTATTAATAATATTGATAATTTTAAAAGAGAACATAGATTTGATAATTATTTGAACAGTAATTTATTCCATGCATTAAAAATAACGAAGAAATTCTTGAGAGAGACATATAGAATAATAATATCATCGATAAATTTTCCGACGTATAGACTTGCTAGATTTTTGTCTAATATATTGTTCAAGATATTGGGTAAAACAAATTCATATATTAAAGATAGTTGGAGTTTTTATGATATAATGAAAGATATTATTATTCCGAATGATCATAGGATGGTTTCATTGGATGTAGTATCTTTGTTTACAAATATACCTTTAGAGTTGTTAAATGATATTATACAAGATAAATGGTCTGAAATTAAAGTACATACTAGTTTAACAAAAGATGAATTTATAAAGGCACTTAATTTGGTTTTTAAAAACACAATTTTTTCTTTTGATAATAGTTTATATGAGCAAAGATATGGTTGTCCAATGGGATCACCTTTGTCACCTGTTATAGCCAATTTAGTAATGGAAAAATTGGAAAGTGTTGCTTTGTCTAAGTTGGTTTTTCAGCCAATTATTTTTAAAAGATATGTTGATGACATTTTTGCAGTTGTACCTGAATGTTTTGTGGATGAAATGGTGGATGTGTTTAATTCTATCCATGATAGAATTAAATTCACAAAAGAAGTTGAGAAAGATGATCAATTGAGTTTTTTAGATATTAGAGTCATTCGAGTTAATAATAATAGAGTGAAATTAGATTGGTATAGAAAACCTACATGGTCAGGTAGATTTTTAAATTTTGATTCCACCACCAATTCGGAAACAAGACAGGTGCGATCAAAGGTGTCATTGACAGAGCGATTAAATTGTCACATAAAGATTTTAGGAAAAAGAATTTAAATTTAGTTAGAGAAACATTTATTAAGAATAGTTATCCGGTAAAATTTATTGACAAAATGATTGATGAGAGAGTGTGGGAAATTTATAACGGTGGATTGAAGCAGCGGGTAGATAATCAAACAAGGAATAGAAATGAAAGAACGCATATTTTAGTTTACCATATGTTAGAGGTTTGTCGGAAAGGATTAGAAGGGTTTTTAGTAAACATAATATTCAAGTTTTCTTTAGAAACGATAATAATTTAGAAAGGTTATTTAGTAATTGTAAAGACAAGGATGATAAATGTTTAAAATCGGGAGTAGTTTATAAAATTAATTGTAGGGATTGTAATGGTTGTTATATTGGTCAAACGGGTAGATATTTGAAAAAGAGAATATATGAACATCAATATAGTTTACGCAGCTCAAGTTGTACATCGGGTTTGAAAGAACATTGTTTAAATAGTTTGCATTCTTTCGATTTTGGGAGTGTGGATATTTTGGAACAAGGGATTAAGAATAAATATAAGAAGGAAAGCCTTGAAAGTATTCACATTCTAAGAAATTGGAATAATGTAAATTTAATGATAGAGTCAAGTAAATTAGATAACATTTATCATTCTTTATTAATTTAAGTAAGAATGGAAAGTTGGAGAGGGCAGTGTGGATGGTGGTGGGGGTAAGAAAAAAGAAGGGGCTATGGGGGTATATAAGGAGGTGTATCGCGGGTTTCATTTCAGTCCCTGAGGAGGAGCCGGAGCGGGCTCGAAACGTTGGACAATGTGGTGGTGGTGGGCAGTCAGATCGTCCTTTGCTAACAAAGTTTTTTCCAGGTTTTAATTAAGTTTTTATTTCAGATTCTGCGGGGGTGATTATAAACAAGGGCAATCTGACTGCCATAAATATTAATTATTTTAATTTAATTTGTAAGACTGTAAGACCGATAGAAAAATTCTTATCTCAGGGGACTCAGGGGGTGGCTCTTCTATCAAAGAATAGCTCATATATATATATATATATATATATCATCCTTGTCTTTACAATTACTAAATAACCTTTCTAAATTATTATCGTTTCTAAAGAAAACTTGAATATTATGTTTACTAAAAACCCTTCTAATCCTTTCCGACAAACCTCTAACATATGGTAAACTAAAATATGCGTTCTTTCATTTCTATTCCTTGTTTGATTATCTACCCGCTGCTTCAATCCACCGTTATAAATTTCCCACACTCTCTCATCAATCATTTTGTCAATAAATTTTACCGGATAACTATTCTTAATAAATGTTTCTCTAACTAAATTTAAATTCTTTTTCCTAAAATCTTTATGTGACAATTTAATCGCTCTGTCAATGACACCTTTGATCGCACCTGTCTTGTTTCCGAATTGGTGGTGGAATCAAAATTTAAAAATCTACCTGACCATGTAGGTTTTCTATACCAATCTAATTTCACTCTATTATTATTAACTCGAATGACTCTAATATCTAAAAAACTCAATTGATCATCTTTCTCAACTTCTTTTGTGAATTTAATTCTATCATGGATAGAATTAAACACATCCACCATTTCATCCACAAAACATTCAGGTACAACTGCAAAAATGTCATCAACATATCTTTTAAAAATAATTGGCTGAAAAACCAACTTAGACAAAGCAACACTTTCCAATTTTTCCATTACTAAATTGGCTATAACAGGTGACAAAGGTGATCCCATTGGACAACCATATCTTTGCTCATATAAACTATTATCAAAAGAAAAAATTGTGTTTTTAAAAACCAAATTAAGTGCCTTTATATATATATATATATATATATATATATATATATATATATATATATATATATATATATATATGAGCTATTCTTTGATAGAAGAGCCACCCCCTGAGTCCCCTGAGATAAGAATTTTTCTATCGGTCTTACAGTCTTACAAATTAAATTAAAATAATTAATATATATATATATATATATATATATATATATATATATATATATATATATATATATATATATATATATATATATATATATATATATATATATATATATATATATATATATATATATATATATATATATATATCAGAAACCTATAGAAAAGGCAAAAAAAGAAAAATCAATTTTTTCGTCATTTTGAAGATAGCAAGCTCTTTTAACCATATCATTTTTAATTTTTTTAATTTTTGATCCAAACTAGTTTTGTTAGGTTCAGAATAACATATAATTACAAAATTCAATAAAAAAACTGTGATAATGTATATTTTCGAATACACATACATTAGGTAGTATATAAGCGGGAATTTTGTAAAATCTAGTTATTGACGAGCAGATTGTTCTCTGCGTTACTAGATTGACACTGTCTCATTGTAAGTTTTTTGTTTATATATTTAATGTGATTTAGTTATTTACGTTTAACATACCTGTAATAATTATGTAATAACATTTTTTGAATAGAATCCTGATGAGGGACACAAAGAAAAGTGTCCGAAACGTCGAAACACGACAAATGTTGTTTTTTATTCATAAAAACATTACCTGGTAGATAAGCCATTAGGATCACTATATAGTAATACTAAGAAAACTACCATTAGATGCAACTAACAATCTATTCAATAAAAAAAGTTGATTTTTTCAAAATTTTTAGGTGTAAGACCGCCGTAAATTGTATAAGTTCTACTAAAAAGTATCATTTTGAGCCAAAAAACATCATTATGTTAAAAGTTTATTTCTATCCTAGTTTCTTTAATCAAAGTTTAATTAACACTCACTCTTAACTCTTTAATTCATCATCAGGAATACTCACCAACACAATACAAAACCACCCACCCAAAAAAAAACTTCCTTCGAACACAATTCAGCATCTGCACTGAGAGAAAGAAACGGTTACATTAAATAAATATATTTTGTTAAGCCACTTCTTGACGATTTATTTAAATTTATTACAGAAAAGTGTTAGATTAATTTAAGGTATATTTAACGTAAAGAAATATGTATAGTAATGCGAAATATTAAAGTAATAGTTACTAAGCGAAGATTAAGTTAAATTCATCTTGGTCAGATGGCGCATTAGTACCGTGTGTTCCGGTATTCGTTTACGACGGCCGCATGCCGTTTTTATCACCTCGAGTCGCCGGCTTACAAACGTGCTTGCTGACAATATTTTCAATCAAAGTATTATGAAAATGGAAAAGTTATTAGCTGATAACAATCTCGGCGAGACGTATTCTGTATTAGAAGGTAAGTACTTATAAAAATTACTTGTATTGTATACATGAGAAATCTGAACCTGTATTAATGAATGTGACCTAACCTCGAAAACATTTTTTTTTAATAGAATCTGGTGTAGTTAAAATTACAACTCTTCAAGAGTTAGTGAGTACACCAGATGAATTCGAGAAACTATTCCCTGTCCTTGGTACTCGACTAAAGTTTAAGATATTATTAAAACAAGTATGTTTTTTTTAACAAATTCCTCTCCTTTCCTTCTTTAAAATCTTCTTTCTTTTGTTTTCAAGAAAGTGATTTGTAGATTATGTGTGCATAAAAATACTTTGTATGAATGTCCTATGTTCTATTTTAAAGCTACATTAAATTATAAATTTATTAAATTATGGTCGAAAATTAAAATGAATTTATTAAAAATTTATATTATTTCTAAAGGCCCTGTTAAATTAGAGATATATTATCATGAAATAGCGTTACATTATCTGAAACAAATCAGTATATTAACTATTACTATACGATATTTGATTTTAACAGACCTGTATATTTCTATCAAAATAGGTATAGTAACTTACCTTACAGCCCATAAAATGACTTAAATAAATACGTATAGTAATAGTTAATTTATATCACAGTAAATATAACCGTTTCTTTCTCTCAGTGTGGAGAAACCCACGAAATTGGTCGAGCAACCCACCGTGCACCCGCAAAATCTCACTCCTTGTGTTTGCGCGTGCACTTGTTCGTTCGAGGAACCGAGACAACAGCGAAGCCAAAAACGAAGAAACAACTGCACGAATGGGAGGAGGATGAAAAGACGTTGGGCGGGTGTTTTCTGCGGTCGAGAAGCACTTTTTTTCTCTGGCGTTTATACGGCGTGTCAGAAACCAATAATCCGAAGGAAAGACGAGGGAAAAAGAAAGGGTACAGTGTGCCGGCGCCATCGAGTGCGCGCGGATCTTTTACGACACACCTCTTTCTCTATATCCCGGTGTACGGTGTCTATTTCACGTTTTTTCCTTTCTCTCTCGCCTCTGTCTTGTTGTTTTATTATTTCCCATGCTTGCGCCGTTTCATTTGGCGCTCTGACTCTGGGATCGTCGTTGGGAGCAAAGAGAGAAAGAGAGGGAGAGAGAGAGAGCCTTTGTGGCACGACTTTTCTTTCATTATCGAAAATCTTCGGAGCAAGATATACTCCTTCTTCGAATCCTTTGCGGGGTGTTCTTTCGTTTGCAGAGATACTTCGGATCTCCCAGTGCAAGTGTATACTAACGAAGCTCTGTATAGCTTGGCAGTGGAAATAATGGAGAAAATGAAAAAAAACCTTAGCTTAAGACTTCCATTTAGAATCTTTGAAATTTGTAAAATTGTATTTTCAGAATTCCAATGTATTTTATCTTTACCAGAACGTAATGAAGAAAACATTTCTTTAAATACTTAAAGTTATTTTCCTTGTAAAGTTATTTCCATAATGGCATCATTAACGGTATTCATTTACTTCCGATGTTCTAACGCTTTCCAGCTTTGTCCTACACTTGATAGCTTTCCTTCCATTTCGACTTCACTTTTTCTCACATTCACTTCTCACTTCGCTCACACCCCCCAAACACATACACACTTACTCCAACCTCTTCATACCACCGTCTGCCAACTCAGGCGCACCAACAGCAACAGCAGCAGCGACGCTTTGAAAAATCAACCGGGAAGTTTTTTTATTTAGAACGAAATGGAATTTCCGAGACGACGCGACGCAGCTGACGGGTTCACCGTCGCGCTGGCCCCGCAACTCGAGTCTTCGGCTTTCCTTTTTCACCCTGCCTGCAGTGCAGCAGCAGTTCTCTCATCGGTTTGTTCCCGATACACACTGCGCGTGCTCTAAACTTCCTCTCTCGCGTGCAGTACATATAGGTACACTCCGACCGTGAGTGAGAGAGAGACGCTTTCTCTCTTCCGACTTGCCTGGGGCACATTTTTATCGCGCGCCTACATTCGTCCGTGAGCGCCTCGCAAATGTGGAAAAACTACTTTGTCGCGGGAGAGAGGAAGAAACTTATTGGAAAACGCGTATACGCGATACGCAAAGGCACAGAGGTAGAGTGAGTCGGTGAAAATGCGGTGGTTACAGTTAAAAGCGTTCGGGCGCGTTCGAAGCGACATTTGAAACAAAAGGTGTGCAAAAGTTTAGTGATTAGGTTTGAAGAATTTGTTGGATCACGTAAATGTTATTAGCCTTTAGAATACTAAAAATCGGTAACATTGCCTCGAATTGAAAATCATATTCTGATAAATGTAAGATTCGTCTCTTAAAAAAACTATAGCCAGATGTTGTGAAGCATCTGTAAAGAATAGGAGCGAAAACTCGCTACGTCCGCTACACTTGAATTTTTGAAATTGAATTTTTATTCTTAACTATTTAAAACTAAATAATTAATTAATGCTTTTGAAAAATGATCTGATTATCCTATCATTTAAACTAATTGAAATGAAATCGTAATGAAAAATTATATATTCATAACTTCAAAAACAAAATATATAATATCCATAAAGACCGAACCGTACGAAATATCCTTTCTTATATACACTATAAACATTAAAACATATATATGTAGATGTTAATATAGGCATTCGTAGACAGAACTATGTTAAAGTTAGGAATTAGTTTTTTATGAAATTAGTAAACGCTTATGAAAAAGCCTTATTAGTAAAAATAATCCCTTACCCTTGTGCGCTAGAAAGTCGATATATAGGTTTAACTAATCGAAACTTTGTTAGCACTAAATTATTTGGGGAGAGGGGGGTTATATTCACTATAAACTGAAGTCGACTTACGATTCTCAGTAGTTCGACTATACAATTTTATGGATTGTACAAAATTTCAAAATTCTAAATTAAAAAAATATTATATTTCTAAATATAACATATCAGCTGGTGTCCAAAGTACGTTATTATCTAACGTTATACTATCTAACTTTATAGCAGTCGATATATTGACGTTTCTAAAATGCTTATTTCTTAAAATTAAACAGTCGATTATTTGGTTTCTCTGAATATGTGGCTTCTATCAAAAACACATCGATAAAACAAACACGTTTAAAAACTCGATTTCGAAGTCGTGAAATTCTAGAGTCGACTTCAATTTTATCTATAATTTAAGACACTCTACTTTATGCCATTTTAAAGAATGTTCTAAGACCTCAAATCCCGGTGCTGTAAATGTTGACACATTGAATAAAACTTTCTCCATATTTTAATCGTGTAAAATTACTGCACAAAGAAGATTAAATAGATTATCGATGAAAATAAAATTATTTTAGAATTTATAATCAAAAACTAGGCGAAGAAGAAGATTATAGTAGACAGTCAATGTTCAAATACAGAATGACATCATAGTTATTACTCAATAACCTGTATACTTTAATCTTCAGATGTATTTTGGTTTTGAAGGAAATCTTTCCGTGCAAGCTTCGCCGTGCAAGCGTGAAATGCCGCATTTGAGACGCTCACCGAATCCTTTCAGCTGCGCGACATGTGCATTCTGTCCCCGACGACTCTTCCGATTCTGACGGAGTTATTTTCCGCGGGGAATACCGTGGCCATATCTAGTCCATCTGTCTGCAGTCGTGAAAGATGATTCCACGACGATTTGTCCCCGCTGCTTCTGTATACGTAATATTTTCCGGAGTTTGCGGCTTACGTAAATAGAAAATCTTCTCATATCATTTTATTTATTACTAAATTGAGACGAATGATTTTCTCAACATTTCATAAAGTTTAAAAATTGTTAAAATATCAATTGCGCAATTGAAGATTGTTTATATTAATAGTTTTCGAAAAATAAAAAGAATATTTGATATAGGTAAGCTATATTATTGTAACATGTCATTATTAGAATGATATAAAACAATTTTATAATCTGAAAAATACATAATTAAAAAGCATTGTACAAGAATATTCACTTGGTTAATTAATGATGCATAGATAAATATAATATTAATGACATTATTTAAGTGATAAAAATTGAACTATTGAACTATCAATTCATAAATATTTCATGTGTTTATTATTATCTTAAGCTATAAACATAAAGATTGCTTTGTTGGATCTAATAACCCGCGTAAAAATAATTACGTTCAGCTGAAGTTAATATAAAATTTACGTTTTGGGTAACTTTTCAGCAAGTGTAGCCAATGGGACGCTGCCAAACTTCCATTTTCGCATTTTAATGTTTCGCGTAACGTAGCATTAACTTTGGATGAAGGTTGTCCGATGTACAAGATATCTCCTAGAAAATGAAAACCTTTATATAAAGCTATCACAAAGTTTACAGAAAGTTTCTTTTGGTTTTGCGCAAACGAACGAACTTAGGACAAACCTTGGAGAAAATTTACCCAAACTTTGGAAAAACTTTACCAAAATTTGACGAAATTTTATCCAAACTTCGGAGAAACATTGCCCAAACTTCGGAGAATCTTTATCCAAACTTTTCGAGAGCAAGAGAGTGACCTGGGGCAGAAGGGGTCATCGGCGTAGACGCGAGGAAACCAAAGGCCGATTCGCAGCATCGACACCGCAGCGGATAGGACGATGGGTAGGACGATCGACCAGCGACACACCGTGCAAGGAGACAGCAGCGAGGTAGCAACGACCACCGGATGGACGAGCGAAGCAACGCCGAAGTCCCGGCACAGCGCATTGAGAACATCTTCTCAAATGGTTCCTCTCGATCGTGCTGCTGTACCTGAAACAGAAAGATTTAGAAACCACAAAGTATTTGTCGCCATATTATCTTATTTTTGATGTACGTTTAAAGTATACGGTCAAAAAATAATGCAAGCGAAAGGTTGAATACAAGCAAACTGGTGCAGAGGTTAAGCTATATTGGGGTTTTATTAGGAAGAAGAAAAACTACTTATCGGACAACTGCATCAATCTTGTGACTCCGCAAATGCTTTATATTATTATATTACATCAAATTTTTTGTAGCTATTATACTTAAAAATAGTGTGAAAAGCATAAAAAAGTTAGCAGAGAAAATTTTTCTGTTGGTTAAACATCAAAATTCTAGTGTAGAGAAAGACGATCAATCTTCGTTATTATGGTAACAAACTTGTACTGCTCAGCAGTTTCAAGTGACAGCACTATGTGCTTAACTGAATTTTTAAATCAACTTTTTTATACTATTTACGTTATTTATATAAGAGTTACAAACAAAATTTGATGTAATATAAAATGAAATAAACCATTTGCGGAGTCACAAGATCGACGTTATCGGAGACGCAGTTGTCAGATAAGTAGTTTTTCTTCTTCCTAATAAAACCTCAATACAGCTTAACCTCTACGCCAATTTGCTTGTATTCAACCTTTCGCTTGCATTATTTTTTAGCCGTGTACTTAAAACGTACATCAAAAATAAGATAATATGCCGACAAATACTTTGTGGTTTTTAAATCTTTCTGTTTCAGGTACAGCAGCACGATCGAGAGGAACCATTTGAGAAGATGTTCTCAATCCGCGGTGCCGTGACTTCGGGCGTTACTTCGCTCGTCCATCCGGTGGTCGTTGCTGCCTCGCTGCTGCCTCCTTGCACGGTACTGTCGCTGATCGATCGTCCTATGCGTCATCCTACCCGTTGCGGTATCGATGCTGCGAATCGGCCTTTGGTTTCCTCGCGTCTACGGCGATGGCCCCTTCTGTTCCAGGTCACTCTCTAACTCTCGAAAAGTTTGGATAAAGTTTTTCCGAAGTTTGGGCAATGTTTCTCCGAAGTTTGAATAAAATTCCGCCAAGTTTTGGTAAAGTTTTTCCAAAGTTTGGATAAAGTTTTTCCAAGGTTTGTCCTAAATTCGTTCGTTTGCGCAAAACCAAAAGAAACTTTCTGTGAACTTTGGAATAGCTTTATATAAAGGTTTTCATTTTCCAGGAGATATCTTGTACATCGGACGACCTTCATCCAAAGTTAATACTAACAAGGAGAGGGTTTCAGCTGCGGCAAACGGATTTTAGCGGGCATCAGAGAGTCGATTTCTGGTACCTAAAAATGAAGCCCAGTGCTTACATTTCCGTCAAATGGGTTCTTTTTCTTGAGATATGGGCAATTAAATCTCAAATATCGTCTATTTCGTTAAAAAATTATGTCTCTTCTATTGACTGTCACATTGCAAATATTTAAGATACGAAAACGAGGAAGAAAAATTATAAAAGTAGACAGTAACAGCTAAAATTTAAGCTCTGATTCATTAAAAAATATTGATTTTGCAGGAAGGTACAAGCAATCGAAGATAGGGTACGAAAATGGTTAAAAATACGATCCATTTAGTCGGTTGAAATGAAGACAAATTTTTAACCATTTTCGTACCCTATCTTTGATTGCTTGTAACTTCTTGCAAAATCAATATTTTTTAACAAATCAGGGCTTAAATTTTAGCTTTTACTGTCTACTTTTATAATTTTTCTTCCCCATTTTCGTATCTTAAATACTTGCAATGTGACAATCAATAGAAGAGACATCATTTTTTGACGAAATAGACGATATTTGAGATTAAATTCCCCATATCTCAAGAAAAAGGTAACTCATTTTTAGGTAACAGAAATCGACTCTCCAATGCCCGCTAAAATCCGTTTCCCGCAGCTGAAACCCTCTCCTTGTAAGTTACGCCAAACAATAAAATGCGGAAATTGGAAGTTTGGTAGCGTCCCATTGGTACACTTGCTGAAAAGTTACCCAAAACGTAAACTTTATATTAACTTCAGCTGAACGTAATTATTTTTACGCGGGAAGATATTTTAATTAAATCATTGCTTCTTCCTAGAGTAAGCTTTGTAATAGTAACATTTTAAGTTTCGTTAAATCGCTCTAGAAACATGATTAGAGGTGTTAGAAGTTTGAATCACATGATTTCGGAAAATGTCTGTATGGATGTGTGTGTGTGTGTGTGTGTGTGTGTGTGTGTGTGTGTGTGTGTGTGTGTGTGTGTGTGTGTATGTGTGTGTGTGTGTGTGTGTGTGTGTGTGTGTGTGTGTGTGTGTACCGCTTTATCTACGAATCTACGCTGTCGATTTTAACCGGACAGGGCTCATTTTTTGTTTTGTTTTTTTATTCCGAATTCGGGAAGAAAATAATTTTTTAGATTCACTGATTCGTTTTTATTTTATATTGAATTTTTGTTATCAAAAAATTAATTTTTGAATTTTTTTAATGATTTAAATTTTTGAGTCGGATAGGTAGCATTCGAAAGAATATAAAAACCCCCATATTTTCAATAAAAAAAATTTCTCTAATTATTACGGTTCTGTTGTTATTAACAAAAACGTGTCTTTTTTTTTTTAAGCTTATAACTCCCAAACTAAACGGTCAATTTTTTCGAGAAAAATCATGATAATGCAGAATATAAATAGCTATAATCTGTAAAAATTTGAATCCATTTTTTTGGTTAGTTTTTGAGAAAAAAATTTGAAAAATGAAAAAATTGAGTTTTCATTTTTCATTTTTCAAAAATCATGAAATGAACACGCGATCTAAATACGTTTCGCAAGTGAATGAATAATTCGTCAGTGAATAAACAATAAATAACGGCGATTTTATGATTTTATTATTAACAAGATAATCTTTTATGAAGATAGTCTTTTATGAAGAATATTTATATAAAATGAAATAAAAGTTTTAAAGGATTCGAAAAATATTGTCATATTAGATTGAAAAGACATTGAAAGCTTGATATTTTGATATATTTAAAGAAAATGTTCGTTAAATGGTGACTGTTTATATAAATATAAATTATATTTTTATATCCGTCTCAAATTAAATTGATCATTTCTAGATAAACATATTTTATTGAGTTAAATATGAATATTGCTCTCCAATTGTTTATTTTGAAATATAATGGATCGATCCGAAGGAGGCAGGTAAAAAGTAAAAACTTGTTTTTTCTTAAGATATTTCACTATCCACAAAGTATTAAAATAAAAAAATTTCAAAATCAATGAATACCAATGTATCGATCGATGCTAGCATTGTGGCCTTATATATTAACCGGAGCATAGGCTGGCCGCTTGCGAGATTAAGATAGACACAAACCAACTAGCTGCAAGCAGGGAAACTACCCACGCACGTCTGCGATAAGTCTCCAGGATCAACATGGACCACTTCCAGGGCCGATGTATACACGGATAGAATTTTCCTGTAAAAACTACCGTGAAATTCACGGTAAAAATTACCGTGAGCATTGTAACTGCGGAACACCCGAACGTTCCGGAACTTTTTATGATGCACACAAGAAAATTTGCCGTGATGTCACGGTAAAAATTTCAGTTTTCAAGAAATTAATACTAAATTATTTAATTGCATTGTTTTATGCTTTTTAATTCATTTGTCTCCCAATATTATTTATAATTTTAGTTTTAAACAATATTTTAGTTTGTATTTGTCAAAAAACATATAATAATGAATCTATTTTAAATTCAATGATCTAAATATTTATAGGTTATGTGTGTAGCACGTGCCAGTCGACGGCGGCGCGAGCAGCGCCACCGACGTGTGAGTTTCGATATTCCCTTCATGTCAGGGTAAAATTTGTACAAAAGGGCAGTAAAAATTACCGTGACAGTCCGGCAAAAAATTCCATAAATCCCTATAACTTTTATAATACTTTCGATGGAAAATTTATTAAACGCAAAATTTACCGAGTGTCCGGTAAAATTTAACGTACGGATATTAAATTTTTCTAAGACTGCAGCAATAATTATAGAAAATACGCGTAATAATTTCCAGAAAAATCGGTTGTACCTCGATTGACACGAATTTCACGGTAATTTTTCCAGAAAAATTCTATCCGTGTATCGGCCACAAAGGATGTATGACTTGGTGCGCAGATGCGCGTTTTATTATGAAAATTCATTATAAATTTTCTTTTTTTATGAAAATTAATTTTTGGAATTTCAATTTAATAAAAGGAATCTATAAATTAGTTTGAGGAAGCTAAGTGCCAATTGGCAGCGGTTTTGTCTTTGTTATAATAAAAATAAAAATAGAAAAAGTTAAAATGTCTATATAAAAAATAATATTCTCATTTTAAGGAAAACTTGCAAATTAGTATTTACATTATCGTATATCTTTTTTAATGAAACTATTTAAAATTTAATATTTACTAGCAGATCCAACAAACAAATCCCAGGAGTTTCCTCTTACCGTCAAGAGATCTCTTCGAAATGGAACAATGGTCTTTCGCATTTTCACGTCCGAACGGGCGGCTTAATTGAGAAATATTTCCCGTTTATCAGAAACTCAAGGAAGTAACGAGCAAGAATTTTAGGACTTCGAGCGCTGCACGCCGAGGAACGAACGAAAGATAGAGAGCTCGGGCACTCCCGTGAAAAGAGCAGCACGAAGACGAGGAAAAGAGAGGGAGAGAGAGAGAGAGTGAGAGAGTCTAGGATGCTCGTAAATCTCTGCCGGTCTGGCAGTGTCTCTCTTTCGGATCTCGGTGGCGATTAAGAAGACATTATAAAGCACCGGGAGAAGAGAAAGGGAAAAAGACAATGGTGCTTCGTATTTTAGCCCTCGGAAGAAATAGCATAGGGGTGAGGAGAAGTCGAGAAGGGGGAGGGGAGATCTCGCACGTGGTGAGATAGCGAGGAAGACGAATGGCCCGGTGGTGCATCTGCGCTGATTTCGGCTGCGCGCGGGCCCCAAACGTCTGTCGTAAGCGCGCGGCCGCCTTGCGCGCATTATGCTCCCGATTAACCGATGGCCAGCGATAATTAAGAGAGGGGCAAGGGGGAGGGAAAGACGACAGCGCGAGGAATTGATAGTTTCTATGGATGACATACTATACCGACTGATTCAAGAGTCTCTCTCGCTCCCACGAGTCGGTTCGGCCGTAGCTGGGGCTTTAACGAGATAAACGATATCTCGAAAAATCGAAGGGAACATGGCTGTTCAGCGTACTGTGGCCGTCATTTTTTCCGTTGTCTTTCGAGATATCGTTTATTTCGTTAAAGCCCCTGGCTCGGCAATGCTCCCTCTTTCTTTCTCTCACTTGCACTCTCGGCCGTGGTTGAGCGTGGCTCTCTCTCCCTCTCTCTCAGCCACGAGGGAACGCGGCTCTCGGCGCCGTGCTGCGTCTCTCTCCTTCGCTGCACTATCGGACCGCTCACTCGCTGTCTCTCCCTCTCATGCACTACACTGCACTGGCTGCCGTGATCCTCGTGCACTACACTCCGACTCTCTCTCTCTCTCTCTCTCTCTCTCTCTCTCTCTCTCTCTCTCTCTCTCTCTCTCTCTCTCTCTCCAAGTCTTCGCGCACGGAAATCGAGCAGCTACCTAAGCTACGGCAGGAGCGATACTGCCGGGCTCTGTCTCTCGCTCCCCTTCCTCCTCGCGCAAGGTTGTCGCGAGTTTTCATTTCGGGGCTCATTGTGTGTCGTAGTTGCGCTCGGTACTTTTCGCACAGCTACACGTGCGAGCAACTACACACACACGCGCAAGCCCCCGGAGTAATACGAGGACAAGCCCGACTCTACTTGCGAATCCTCATGCCTCAATTGTCGGCCTTGCCTTCTCCAAGGCCGCGGTATGTTTATGTTTTCGGTCAACTACCTGTGTGTATACCGTGCGTCGGAGATCGACTCGATCCGAGCTCCGTGTTTGCGCACATACACACACACAGACGCGCCTGCCGTTACAAACCTTTTCCATGATCAACTTCAAACTCTTATAACTTTTGAATGAATCGACATTTTTTAATTTTCAAAAACGGGAATGTAAACTCTTCCTTTATAGTTTCAATTTCTTTTTTGATCGTTTGATCGTTTCTGGACTAAATGGCTGAGGTTTAAAAAAATGGGCTTTTTTACATTTTCTTGAAATATTTCAACGTTTAAAAAATGTGAGACAAAGGCGTTTTAATTGTACACGATTTTTCCCATATATTTTGTGATATAAGAAACAATAAAAACCGCGACCGAAAGGTGTGCCTTCACAAAAAATATTAACCGGTTTTGGGGACGAGAAAAGTTGAATGTTTTTATGAATTTCCTCATATATGTCTGTACGTCCTTATTATATGAGCTATTCCAAAATTTATTTCCCTTTTACGCCTCAAAAAAAATAAAAAAATTTCTTTTAAGGCACACTTATGGGACAAAGTATTTCTTATTTTTTAGGCTTTTCTGAGTGTGAAGAAACGTAGGTACAGGCAGAATTGAATTGCATCATTTTTTTGCGACAGATTCTATTTTTTGCGAAAATAGTCATAAAAGTCTTTCTCTTCAAACGTCAGCCATTTTTCCTAAAATCTATCAACTCAAAATTTTAAAAAAGAAATATAAACTTCAAAGAAAGAGCTTTAATTTCCTTTTTTAAAAATTAAAAACCGCCGATTCTTTCAAAAGTTATAAGGGGTTTGAATTTGAAGGTCGAAAAGGCATAAAAATGAAGAAATCGCAGAAATCGGCAGCGCCAACTTTGAGAGCATTTTTATAATTGAAAAAAAAAATTTTAATCTTAATATATCGAAAATTAATTTTCAGTAAATGTAGCACATACTTCTGCTAAAATTAACAAAAGATGTCATTTTATATTGAATATTTTTTTCTACGAACAATATTTGAAAACAACAGTGATCTAATCGACAAAATAATCGATTTTTCCTCGTTACTCGACAGGATTGATTTTACACAAAAATGATAAATGCAAAAGTTACAGATAATATTAAAACAAAACTTTTCCTATTGAATATTTTTTTGTACAATCAATTTCTGACGAGTTAAACCCAACCCATAAAAACGATTTTTAACGACGAAATATACCTAAAATGTTCGATTTTCGGTTATAACTTAGCAGAATTTGATTTTATACAAAAATGTTAAATGCAAAAGTAATAAATAATATTAAAACAAAACTTTGTTCCATTTGATATTTCCGTGTATGTACAATCAGTATCTGGCGAACTAAACTTATAAAAACTATTTTTAACGCCTAAATGCACCTGAAATAGTCGATGTTCCCTTATCATTTAATAAAATTTGATGTGAACATTTTTGCGTAAAACAATTTCTAGTAAGTTAAGTCTGAAAGAACAATTAAAAACGCTTAAATACAATCAAAATAGTAAATTTTTGGCCATTATAGAAGACAAATAATTTTCCATGAAGGCGTCATAGTTTTCGTCAAAATATAATATATTAGTATTTGAAATGTAAGTTTTTGCAATGTGAAAGATATAAAGTTCATCTAAATAGTAGCGGTTATGCCTCATGTTTTTTCTTTTTAATACTATAGAAAGATCATTCTCTTTATTTCTTCTTGACAAACATTTTAGAATTTAAATTTAGAACTATAAACATTTATTTATCAATTGAAAAAGGTCATATTCTTATATTTTGATTTATATTATATTAACTTTAACAATAATATTTAATATTTTCGAAAGAACAAGGAATCGTTGAAATTCAATTTAAGAGATATTTAAAAAAATAATATTTGAGAATATTATATTGAAGTTAGAAACTTTAAACCATTAAAATATTCCTAATAGTTCTTAATAATCAATCACGTATCATCATCTTTCCGATCATCACCTTTTTAAGAATGGATTTAACAACACTGAAAGACAATATATGACACTGCCAAAAAACACAATACATCGACTATAGAAGAATATAGGTCATTTCATATACAGTTTAGTTTGAGACAATCAGCTCAATTCTTTAGCATAAAAGCCTCGCGTTTGTCACGTCAGCGACAACCAGTCACACGTTTATTTTCATCAGACTTAACCAATCGCAAACCCCTTACTTTGTCTTCGACATTTCGGTCATCACTTTTTAAAGAAAGAAAATACATTAGAAATAAAGTTCATACTTTATTTAATCGGTTGATTATGTAAAATTTGAGTAAATACAAGTCTTGAAATAGATTTTTGAGTACAATTTAATAGTAGGAATCAAAAATAGATCCATTTTTCTATCTTGGCTAAATCGAAAGAAAACATTCGAAAATCATTTCTCGTATAGTTTGGCGATATTATCACTATATGAGGTGCCCACACATTCTGAAACTTACATAGTGACAACAAGTATTAAATTTTAAACTATAGTCTATAAACAAAATATAGCTAATATCCGTTTTTTCCAGATCTCCTGTGAACATATTTTTATCATGTTTTCACAAAAAATTTTTTTTACTATCACAAAGCTTCTTCTAGAAGGAATCAGTAAAAAAAACACAAATTTAAATTTTAAGCAATAAAATATACAAACCTCAAAAGTACTATCACGCAACAGTTGCGTGCACTGTGACAAGCCTTGTATGATGTCATCGTGTATAAAAATGAGCGATAGCGAGTCATCAGTCGCTTTTGCAGCCATACCTTTGTATATTTCTCGCATTGGGTGATATTCGCTCAACATTTCCCCAAGCTCTTCCAAGTTGAGCGGTGTTTCCGGAAAAATGGAATTAATCATGCGCAGAATACGCCCCTTGTAACTCCGATGATAATCGAGGTATTCTCTCAAAGATTCATATCTATTATTTTATACGTAATAATAAGAATTTATTTTAACCACGTTGTATTAGATACTCCTTTTTCAATGCCTGTTTCAATGTTGATTCAGGTTTATATTTCTTTCGAAAAATATTTTAAGAAAATACTGGCACAATATTGGCATGGGTATGAAAAAAGGAAAATTTAATGCAATTTAATTTAATATTTATCAAATCGAACGGATTGACTATGCTCATATCATCGGTCATTATGTAATTTAACTATTGTCACGGAGGATTCCGTCAACGTTTAGGCGATGTGGAAGACGAAAACCGACGTCTCAGCAAAATTATGAATACACTGAAGACCTACAGCACTTCCTAAGATCTACTTAGGAATACTTAGGAATTATACCATCAGCGAGCTTCAGCGAGTAGACAAAATAGTGAGAGTCACAGTGAGACAATCGCTCCAGCCTCTCCACCGACCGTTTCCTGGTGAAGAAAGTTTTTCAATGTAATAAACGACTCACCGATAGGAACACCATAATTCCAGACGAACGGAGTTCGCCACTATAGTATTTATAAGATGAGCTATAGCGACTTTAATGCTGTCTGCTTTCAGGCATAGTCTTCGTTGAAAAGTATATAGGTTATGTAGTAATACTGAATATACATGTAAAGATAATAATAACTATGTAATTTATAAAATAAAGAATAAAGAATACCATTTTTTTGTAAACGAAGTTATTTATATCGACTATCATTGACTATCTCATAAGGTAAAAAATTTGATTGTACTTAATATTTTTTCTGTTTCTATGAAAACAAAAATTATTACTAAAAAAACTAGGGGGGCTGCGCCTCCCTGCGTGCCCTCGGCACGCTGTCCCCCCCCCCCCCCGCCCCACATACCTGCTCCTCGCTTCGCTCATCGCGCCCCCTTCCCTATGTAAAAACGAAATTTTTATTAACCTTTAGGCTGCGGGGAAATTTCAGTACAAATTGACCTCTCAGAATATGTAAAATGTATACATAATATCACTGGATATCTCAGATAGAGTCGCTGACCTGACTGCTGGTCCATATATCGACCAGCCCCGCAGGCAACGTAAAGTACAATGTAAAAAAATTTGTCTCTTTTGTTATGAAGATTTAAGAGGGTATTTCTATGTAATTTCACGCGTTAAATATGAAAAAAATAGTAACAAAATTCTCCCAGACACCCTTGACCTTGAAAATCACCATTTGAAGGTCAAATTTCATTCCTACTATAAGTCAAGTTTTTAGACGGTTTTCGTACGTAGTTTGATGTGCTGAATACGTAAAAAATAATAAAAAAATTCCTGTTGATAATCCTGACCTTGAAAATCAGTATTTCAAGGTCAAGAATGTTTTGAGAAATTTTAAAACTATTTGTTATGTATTCAGAACATCAAATTTGATCTAAAAACTTCAAATATTCTTTGTCTCTAGAGTGGTCCATATATCGACCACCCCCGCAGCTAAAAGGTTAATAGGCACGACCGCAATACTCACGAGAACCTTATAATTTTACAATTGTGAAATTTGTGACATTTTGTTTTCATAATTTGTATCATATAGTTATAAATATAGTTGTAGAAAATCTTAACTAAAAATAAGTATGCGTGTACTTTCACACAGTTCTTGCTTATGTATCTTTGGGCATTCAAAATCGATTTTACAGAATTAGACCATTACAACTAAAAACGATAATAATGTGTGCTCGACTCCTGCGACGCGGACTCATCTTGAGAAACGCAGCACGCAAAACTACTGTAGAATTTTTGGACGCACACTAAAAGTTTTAGATTCAACATACTTGTGTAAAGTCACATACTGAATAATATGAGAAAAACGAGCATATTATCTGCATATTTAGGCATTTAAAATCATTTTTATTATTATAGGTCCATCTCACCAACATTTGATTGTATATAAAAATTTTAAGAAATGGAAGAAAGTTTTGTTTGAACGTTATTTACAACTTCTGTATTTAGCATTTTTGTATAAAGTCAAATCCTGTAAAGTAATAGCCAAATATCGGCATTTTCTGGTAATTTAAGCGTTTAAAATCGTTTTTAAGGGTTTATTTAATCAGAATTCGATTGTACAAAAAACAAATTGTACAAAATTAATACAAAACAAATACTGGGTATGGTAAACTTTATTCAATTTTAACGAAAAGTGGACGCTAGCCGCTCCCGCGACGCGTTGCGTGAAACGTTAACTAAATGGAAAAAAAAAAAATGTTCGCGGGTGTTCCTAAGTACATAATGTATACAATTTCAATTACGAAAAATACTTGCGGCGCACACATATACACTAACACGGCGAAAGGGAGAGGAGTAGAAGGAAAAGGCCCTAAACTAAAGCGGCATTCTCGGCTGACGGCCACAGCAATCTATATAGCTATTCTTTTCTGCATTCGCGCCTTTACGTTAGCGCCACAAGCATCAGCGGCCGCGCACAGTACGTACCTACTATTGCCGCAGCTGACGGCTGCTATAGTGCTAGGCTGCTAGTATAGGTCGTGTGGCCGTGGGCGTCCGAGTTCTCGTGCGCTTGTGTGTGATACAAACAATCGCAGATTCGCAGTGCCTGCAGGCTCCTGGCGTTCCCAGCGATGACAGCGGCTGCTGTAGTACGGCCTCCTAGTGGATGTCATCCCTTTCGTCGTGTTCGTCGGTTGATGGTGACTCGTAGGAGACAGCAAGGCAGCAGAGTCAGCGGCGGAAGCATATTTCTTGGTAAGTCCTTTTCTCGTTCCTAACCTCTCTGATATGGGTGAGCTGATGGTACTTTTCTCTTGTTGCAGGTACTGGGGTGGCAAGAGGAGTAAACGACGAGCACTGCTGCAGACTGTCTCTTGGCTGTGGTAATGTTATCTAGGTAATTTATTTATTAGCCATATGTGGTTTTTAGGTGCCCAATGTACGCTGTTTGGCTTCCAGCGTAGTGACTGTGTTATCTGCTGCTTTTGCCTTGGTCGACCCTTAGGTTGAGGATATCTCTAGCAATGAAACAAGTGAAGGTCTTCAGCGGCCCTTCCCCTCTACTAGATGATGTGGCCACCACTAGTTATATTATTCTGGCCCACAGACCGGTGTCCTTGAAGCAGCGCCAACCTGGACCAGCCAGCCCTACTTTATTGGCTCTGCAGTTCCAGCAGTAATTTAAGAGTGTCAGTGCTTTAGAATGTGAGGGGATAGGTAATAAGAAACTGGACAAAATTAAAAAAGTGCAGTGTGTGTGTGTTTAGATACGCTACGGGTAGGTAGTTATTACTGGATAGATTAGTGAAATTATTTAGCTAGGATATTGTTGTATTTTAATACTTGTTAATATTTACATAAAGAAACTCTTGTGTAATACATGTATTGTATTTAATATAGATATTGTAACATGGCAAATTGTCATATACAAAGAATGTAATGTATAATACTAGCTGACTCTGTCAGTATTGGGGTGTGGTTGACAGATTATTATATCAGAAATAGTGTATATTTATATGCACACACACACACACACACACGCACGCAACACACACACATACACTATATACAAAGTCCCCTGGCTCTAACACGCACATAATTACATATTATAAAACGATAATGTAAGAGCAATTCTTGATTTTAAAAAACGGGATAAGTTTTAATTTTTACTTTGATATCGACAATTTGAATTACGTTGAAGGTCTGCACTTTTCTTGATTTCTTTAAAATGCAGCAGATGCTGAACTTTATTACAAACTTTTTTACACAACAGCTATATTATTATGATTAATATCTTTAAAAAAGAAATGTGTGCATAGAAATCTTTTTCAACCAAGTGTAATTACAAATTTCAGCCTGTCAGAATTTCAATTTTAATATTTCAAGGTGTACATAGAAAATACAGGTTCTTTTCTTCGTCATGGGGGTCTTACACCTAGTGGCTTCTGAGGCCAAAACCAGTTGAAAAAAAGGAAAAATGTAGTTCAAACTCTATATACAAGGTGTCCCATTTTAATCGCCCCAGGCAAATATCTTGAAAAGTATGGGAGATGGAAAAAAACTTTAAATACAAAAGTTGTAGGGTGCAAAAGGGGTCAGCTAATGGTAACAACGACTTTGACCTTGAACTCTATTTTCAAGATTATTTCAAGGTCAAAGTGATTTTTTTGAATGAGGACCCCTACTTTCGACCCCGGAAATGGAAAGAGCAGAAAATTTTACGTTCAGAAAGGTCTGATATGTTGGGGTTTCAAGGTCAACCAGCTAATTTAATGAGGTCGACCTGGGAATACCTCTAGGAAGGACAAAATTGACCTTGACGTTCAAGGTCATTTTAAGGTAAGTTGATTTTATAAAATGGAACCCCTTATTTTTGACCCCGGAAACGGAAAGAGCGGAAGAATTTACGTCCGAATATGACCTTGACCTCGACCTTGACTTTAACCGTGATCTGGAAGGTTATTTTAAGGTCAAGTCGATTTTTTAAAATCCCCTTATTTTTGACCTCGGAAATGGAAAGAGAAGAAAATTTTACGTTCAGATATGTACCGTCATATGGTGTCAATGTACATGTGTGTGTGTGTGTGTGCGTGCGTACGTGTGTGCGTGCGTGTGTGTGTGTGTGTGTCTGTGGAAGGCCTTCAAGAAGATATCCTAAAAATTTCAAAACGAAAAAATCAATTGGAAGGAAATAGTACCGAGTTAAATAAAACAGTGCCACTCTCGCATAGCTGAATCGTATCGGCCATGCGACAACGGTTAAAGCCGGGCTCCTTGGCTGATTTTGCGGATTTTTGTTCAGTGTAGGTGCAAGACCCCCTTAACGAAGATAAGAATCTGTATTTTCTATGTGCAACTTGAAATATTAAAATTGAAATTGTGACGTTTAAAATAAGGCTGAAATTTGTAATTGCACTTGGTTGAAAAAAATTTCTATGCACACATGACAACTGATATTACCAAGATGGCGCCGGGAAGGAAACGACCTCCTGATAAGAATAGTACAAAAGTATATAGGTGTCACCCAACAAAACCGGTGGGAGTAGTAATTTGTATCATATGTGGAGATGCATATCATCAAAGTGATTTTGATAGATTAAACAATACAAAAGATCTAGGAGATAACTTGGTAGGAGATAACGGAGCACGTGCACATGTCTAACATAACCTATAATGAGGATAATGAGGAAGAAGAACACTTGAGTGAGACAGCAAAATTGATAATAGCACATATCAAAATGAGACAAACGGATGAAATAAGAAAAGAAATACTAGAGGAGCTAGCAGGAAAGACATTAGAAGTGCAAAGTGCAGCAGAAAATAATATAAGTGAGAATAAGGTTATGGTAGCTGAGCATACGTTACTACAACAACTGAACAAAGAACTGCAAGACAAAAATAAACTATTACACGAGTTGCTTGAAAAATATAAAGAAAAAGAAACAGGTAACCAATTTACTAAAAAAGCTTTCGCAGAAGTAACAAAGGAAATAAAAATACAACCAAAAAGGATACCAAAAATTGTAGTTAAAATTGGCAAATATGAACAAGGTGATGTTTTAAATACAATAACAAAATATCTAGTGAGAGAAAAGAACATTCAAACCAAAAATATATATAATAAAAATAAAAGTGATAGTTAACTGTGTGAACATTGAGAGTGTAACAGCTACTGAAAAAGTACTTAAAAGAAAACTACCAAAGTGTGATATAGCTACTGAAAAATTAAATAACCCAAAAATAAAAATAGTTGGCATAGACAACTATACAAAGATGGACAATAAAGAAATTGAAAATGATATAAATACAAGAAATTTTAGTGACTCAAACAACAGTGGTTCAATTCTTCACATGTACACAAATGAAAAAACAAATCTTAGCTCCGTTATAATGGACGTGCCACCTGAAACATACAAGTTGATCAGAGATAACAGTAAAAGTCTTTTTGTAGGACACCAAAGATGTATGGTCTATGATCTAATAAATATCTCACCATGTTTCAACTGTGGGAGACTAGGTCATAATGGAAAAAATGCAAAAACAAACAGATATGCATAAAATGTACAGGTAACCGCGAAACAAACAAATGTAATAGTGCCAAAACAGAATGCACTAACTGTATCTTTAGTAACAAAACATACAGAACAAACTTATATACTAATCATTCTCCATATGACATGAGCAACTGTGAAATACTTAAAAACAAGATAAAAAAATATACAGACGCAACCGATTACCCTATCAAACCTGAATTATCGACTTGGAAACCGGCAAGGCCGTCCCAGCTAAATACACAACAGAGGGCAGATTCAGCTAACATACTCAGCAGACCTGCAGTACCGGCAAGGAAACTACCAATACCGCTTACGCTAAATCTACGACAGAGGTCATCTCAACAATCTACAGGAAGTATCTCTAGCATCGGAACCAGTCCAAACGACGCAACTCCAACAACACCAAATGTAACAGATGGCGCAGAATCATGAAGTATTAGAAGACATACATAAGCCATTATATCAGCAGGAAATCGCATATAACGACTTGAAGTCTCTTAATCAAGATAGAAAAGTAACAGATAATTTGATTTTATATTTGAATATAAGAGGTTTAAAAACTAATTTTGAGAAACTGCAAATCTTGAATAAAAGGCTCAAAATCAAACCTTATGTGATAGTATGTGCTGAAACCGGTAATTTAGAACACTATCAATATTATAAACTAAATGGATACAATATTTATTATAACCATAGTTACATAAACAAATCAGATGGTGTGGTCGTATATGTAAAAAAAGACGTAACCCAGCCATCTAATGTAATAGAACTGGGTAGGCTAAAAATACTAAATACAATTATAAACCTTCAAAACAATAGTCATTTGGAAATCTCATCTATGTACAGATGACATGATTTGCATAACACAGAGTTTATTTTAAAAGTAAATTAATTTTTGCAATTTAAGAGCAACGTTAAAAATCATTTAATAATAGGTGACTTTAATATAAATATAATGTTACAAAACAATATTAGTCAGAATTTTCTATACAATTTTCTTGAAAATGGCTATTACCCTGATTTTACTGATACAACTAGACCATATAATGATAGTGGGACATGCATAAACAATATTTTTATAAAAACTAGCTCAATCAATGCAAACATTTTCAAATTAATGACACTTATTACTGATCACTATCCACTATTTATAGATATAAAAAAACCACTAGTGAATACAGACATGGAAAAAAAGAAAACTAATTATTCATTAAATTACAAAAAAATAGCTAATATAGCAAGCAAAAATGTTGGACTGGATACACACAAATCGAGGATCCAAACGAAGCAATAAACCTATTTATAGATGGAATAATACAATGTCAAGAAAAATCAAAAAGGAATCCGGTTCAAGACAATAATGTACCTAGAAAAGAATGGATTACAATTGCTTTACTAAACTCTTGTAAAAAAAAATGACAAATTATATAAACAACTTAAAAAAGATCCAATGAATGAAAGCTTACAAAGTGAATATAAAAACTATGTTAAATCTCTAAACAATGTTATAAAAGATGCCAAAATTAAATACGATAAGGATCTTATAGAGAAAAACTCAGGTAATCCAAGACAACTATGAAAAATTATAAATTCCAAACTGGGTAACAAAGGTAAAAAAATAGTAATATAAGTGAAATATATGATGAAAACAAGAAGATAGTAAAAGACCCATCCAAAATTGCGAATATCATGAATGACTATTACGGCAAAATGGGCAAAGAAATGAGTGACAAAATTACTGCCCCAAGTAACAAATTTATTCAACTACCACCAAGCAACTTAAATACAATTTTCCTATATCCTACAAATGAAATTGAAATTAAAAAAATAATTGAAAATTTGAAAATCAAGAATGGTGGAGTTGATAAAATAAATGCTAAGACACTCAAAACAATATCTGATCTTATAACAGATCCTTTGGCACATATCATCAATAAATGTATTGAAAAGTCAATATGGCCGGATGCGCTAAAAGCACCTTAAGGTAGTTCTTACCCAAGAAAACGATCGTTAAAAAAGTATTGTGTATAAGCTATTGCTCAAATATTATATTACAAGTGATAGTAAAATCCAAAAGTAGGTTGCTTTAAGTATCAAAAACATTTTTCAAATATAAATTATATACATTAAAGCCTAAAAGTTGGTAAATAAGGAAAAATATCACAAAAAGTCATGAATTATTTTTGTTTTTTATTCGATTTTTTTATTCAAAACACTATTTTGTTTCTGAAACGTTCCTTGATAAATTCACCGCACGAAATTGTCAACAAATCATTTTACACAAAGTTAGAGCTATTAGTTGCTAAGTTTTTGTAATTTTTTTTTAAACAAATTTCTCTAACTTTGTGTAAAATGATTTGTTGATAATTTCATGCAGTGAATTTATTGAGGAACGCTTGAGAAACAAAATAGCGTTTTTAATAAAAAAATCGAATATAAAACAAAAATAATTCATGACTTTTTGTGATATTTTTCCTTATTTAGCAAATTTTAGGCTTTAATGTATATAATTTATATTTGAAAAATTTTTTCTGTTACTTAAAGCAACCTACTTTTGGATTTTACTATCACTTGCAATATAATATTTGAGCAATAGATTATATAGAATACTTTTTTAACGATCGTTTTCTTGGGTAAGAACTACCTTAAGTGGTACCAATTTACAAATCAGAAAAAAAATTAAAAGTTAATAACTACAGAACAATATCATTAATATCGAATTTGCAAAAATTTTTGAAAAGTAATCTACGAAAGAATTTTTGATTTTATTAACAAACATAAAATATTAAGCGAAAAACAGTTTGGCTTTATTAAAAACAAAGGAACCAGAGATTCTCTAAGCTGTATTACAAAAATGATCTGTGAGAACTTAGATAAGAGTAAGCCCATTATAGTCGCATTTCTAGATCTAGCAAAAGCCTTTGATACCGTTGATCATAATATACGTCTACATAAATTGCAAGCATACGGGATAAGAGGCAATGCTTATAAATTAATACAAAGCTCCTTAACAAATAGAAAGCAGAAAGTAAGAATTAACCAAAGTGAGAGTGAACTGATAACAATAACGATGGGAGTGCCCCAAAGAACAATCCTTGGGCCACTACTTTTTATATTATATATAAATGATTTACTGATAACAATGCCAGAAAACTCAATTTTATCATATGCTGATGACACAGCAGTTATATCGTCAGGTAAAACCTGGAAAGAAGTTGGAAGTGAAATGTATCGATATCTTGAAAAAGTAGCAACATGGCTCGCATTGAATAAACTAACATTAAACATAAGTAAAACTGTGTACATAACTTTCGGGAATTACTGTGACAGTGTACCAAAAAATTTAGATATTTATATTAACAAACAAAAATTAAAGAGAGTTGTCTCGTGTAAATATTTAGGAGTTAATTTTGATTATAATCTAAAATGGGATGAACATATTAACTACCTAATCAAAAAAACAAGTTACTTAAATTTCATCTTCTACAAAATTAATAAATTTCTGCAAATAAGTACGTTAAAGGTTATTTACTATGTGTTTTTTCACAGTGTTATTAATTATGGGATAATTGCCTGGGGAGGTGTCTATAAAAACAATCAACATTTACTTCAAAATATACAAAACAGACTACTTAAATTAGTTTTCAAAAACACTTTCGAGCAAAATAAACCTATGAATATTAAACAACTATTCACATGGGGCTGCTTAAAATATCATTACAACGAAATGAAAAATATATTCACAAACTCAAATAGTAAGACAAGAAATAAAGCTATATTATTACCGAAAATTGACAAAAGAGTAAGCGAAAAAAATAATCGCATAACTGTAATAAAGACTTTCAATCTACTATCAAACGAGCTCAAAACTCTAGATATAGACAAAAGATCCACTATGTACAAATTAAAAGAATGGATTGTGAAAAATATTTATTGAAAACGAGTTGAATATTCCTTGAAAACGATTTGATACTATAATTTCGTTATAGTAATTCAAGTCGAAAATTTAGATAATTGCATATAGCACACGGAGAAAAATAACATAGGAAAAATTGCCATATTTGATTGTAAGTCGAGGACAGACTGAAATCCTCCACAAAATTGCCATAATTTATGGTAAAAATTGCCATAAATTTATAGTAATTTTTACAATGTAGGAAAAATTGCCATAAATTTATGGCAATTTTTACCATAAATTATGGCAATTTTGTGGAGGATTTCAGTCTGTTCTCGACTTACAATCAAATATGGTAATTTTTTCTATGTTATTTTTCTCAGTGCATATATATGCATATTACTGTTTTTAGAAAGTCTATTATAATGTTAAAAAATATTTCATAGTTTTAATAAGAATTAGTATTAGTTTTAGTTTTAAGTATATCTATACTCCGGACCTGCAAACAGGAAATTTATTTTTCTCTGCAGGGTTACACTGCAATGTAATGTACGTCTGTAACGTACTCTGGATAAATAAATAAAAAAACATTTCTTTTTTAAAGATATTAATCATAACATAGCTGTTGTGTAAAAAAGTTTTGTAACGCGGTGACTTTTAGGGGAAAACCATAAAAAGCCACAGGCCAGCGATGCCCTGGTTCACAGTGCCGCAGATGTCAGACTAAAATGACTCGCCCAGGGATCAGCACCTGTTCGAAGGCGAACTCCGCTTTCCAATAAATTGGATTGCAGAGATGAATACGCGCGCTCGAAGACGAAAGCGCGCGACCGCTTTGCTCAGATATATGAAAATGACCGGCGAAATCCGGGAGAAGGTTATGTTAAGGTCAACAAATAGCCTCAGTCACTTAACAGAACGATAACGAGATCTATTCACAAAAGTTTACATAAAAACAATGCGTCGTGTTGCGAGCAGACGAAGGGATCCGCCGCTCGGCGCTGGCGGATCAATATGATTATTTTCGATGGGCCGGTGAACGCAACACCAAAAACACCAAAAGAGGTGGTGTGTGCACACCTCTCGTCGCTCGCTCGCTAATCCGCTTCTGAATTTGATCTTATCCTCTGGTTGAGTCCTAACCTCCAACGTACTTCCAAGTGGCTGTTTGTTCGGGTGAGCTGCTCTTCCTGAATGGTATGTGGACAAGAGCTGCGCTGCGCTACCAAGGACGTACTTTTTCTCCCGTCGATCGCTAAGTCGCACGCGCGCGCGATTAGACAGCACGAGAATTTGATTCGAAAACGAATCTAGCACGACTTTGCAACGCCAAAAGTTGCGCTTTCCCCGCGCGTAGCTCGCGAATACATCGTACGAGTAATATAAACAAACGCTCGCGATTCACGGCTTCGCGGGAACGAGTTAGTTGGAATACGGAGAACTGAGATTTCCATTTCCTCCGCATTTTATCTCCGAACCTCGTTATAGTTTGTAATAAAGTTCAGCATTTGCTGCAGATTAAAAAAAGCAAAATTTTGATAGATCCAAACGAGCTTTGGAGCAGATACTAGTCTGATTATAAGTAACTGACAGTTCTCAATCGAGCTGAATCCATCAGAAAATAAAAAAACGCCAGAGCAAATACAAGTTTGAAAAAACAGATTTTTTTAAGCTTTATGTACACAAAATTAACTTCTAAGTCTAAAACAACAAATACATCTGCTCAAACTAATTAAAACACGTCTTCTTTTCATTAAAAAATTTTTCTACGAACAATATTTGGCAATACAATAGCGAAAAACCCGCTAAAAACATAAAAAATCGTCGTTTTTTTGCTATTACTTTACTGCAGGTTTTGACTTTACACAAACATGTTAAATGTAAAAGATATAGATAATATAATTTAAACAAAACTTTTTCCTATTGAACGTTTTTTTATATGATTAATTCCTGATGAGCTAAACGCATAAAAACGATTTTTAATACTTAATAATAAACGCATTATAATGATTTATTTTTATACAAAAATGTTAAATGCAAAATTTATAAGTAATACTAAAATAAAACTTTTTTCGATTTAACATTTTTATGTACAACAGTTCCTGACGAACTAGGCTAAATAAATATATGACTAAATATCTAAATAAATAAATAAACTAAATATATATGACGACATAAACTAAATACATCTGAAATGGTCGATTTTCGCTTATTATTCAATTGTATTTGACTTTATACAGAAATATTACATATTAAAGTTATAGATACCAATAAAAAAAACTTTTTTAATTCCTGGCGATCTAAACCTATAAAAACGATTTTTAATGCCTAAATACACATAAAATGGGCGTTTTTCGTATATTCTTCGAAAGGATTAGACTTTACACAAACATTTAAGTACAAAAGTTGTAGATAACATTGAAACAAATCTTTTTTCTATATTAACTATTTTCCCACCATATTTATGTAAAATCAACTTCTGTTAAGTTAGACCTATAAAAACGATTTGAAATAACGCCTAAAAACACCTTATATAGTCAATTTTCGCTTATTATTTAACAGAATTTGATTCGACACAGCAATAGTAAATACAATAGCTATCGATAAATACGAAAAAATTAATATAACTTTCCAAAGATCATATAATTATTAAAATATAATAATAAGATATAAAATATAAATTGATGTTGAGCAAAATGCAAAATTAAATGCAAAAAAAGATGATCATATCTATAACAATCATATCAGCAAAAAATGATATATGATTATCAAGATATAATAATAAGTTACAAAATATAAGTTGATTTCGAACAAAATGCCAATTTGAATGTAATAAAGAATTAAAATTACATAATGTTATATAAGTACGTATTAAAGTAATATTATATTTACAAAAAGAAAGTCTTGTGTAATGTACGTGCTGTATTTAATATAGATATTGTAACATGGCAAATTGTCGTATACAAAGAATGTAATATATATATACTAGCTGACTCTGTCAGTCTTACTGAGTGGTAGAAAACAATTAGATAAGTAAGTCTTGCCGGGTAGTCGCGAAATACAGAATGATGTATTAAAATATTAAAATATATCATTTCGTAGACTACCTAGCAAGACTTGCCTATCTAATTGTTTTATACCACAGTACAAGACTGACCGAGTCAGCTAGTATATACATTACATTCTTTGTATATGACGATTTGCCATATTACAATATCTATATTAAATACAACACACATATTACATACGTGTTTCATTTTGTAAATATTAACAAGTATTGAAATATAACGATCCCCCTGAGGCGAGTTTTTATATCCCAGCTAAATTTATAAATTAATTTTACTAATCTACCCAGTAATAACTAACTACTCGTAGTGCATCTAAACACATACACACGGCACTTTCTAAAAATTTTCCCCAGTTTCTTATTATCTATCTATCCCCTCACATTTATAGCACTGAGACTCTTAAATCACTGCTGCAGCTGCAGAGGCAACAAAGTAGGTCTGGCTTAGCGCTACTCCAACGATTCAAGTCTGCTCAGGATCATCTAACTAGCAGCCATCTTGTAGGTCAGTAGCTATATCAACTGAGAGGGAAGTACTGGCAAAGACCTTCACTTGTGTCTCATCTCATTGAGCCTAGGGATCCACAACGCACAAGCAGCAAATTAAATTTTGGTTAATCATCAATGACTACTTTTCGTCCATTTTCCCAGTTAAATTTCCATAAGAAAAATTGATATGCGTGTAAAACTGTGTGTCACAAGATAGTTTTCCTGTGTTCGAAAGTTTTTTCGTGTGTGTGTGGCATACAGAAAAAGAAAAACCTTCTTTCAGAGGTGTGCCTCAAAATTTTTTTTTTTGGTCTTTTCGAACCACTTTTCTGTAGAAAATCCTGAAAATTACTCATATAATAGATATAGAAACCCATAAAATTCTTGTTTTTTTTTTATCTGTTCCTTTTTAAGTGTCCGAACCTTTAGTGCCTAGCATTTCCCTTCTTTTCTTTTGCCGTGTTAGTGTGTGCGCGCGCGCTCGCGCCGCAAGTAATTTTTCTAAATTAAGATTATAGTTTACGTAGTTTGTTTAAAAATTCGTCAGGGTACGCCGCACAAGAGTGGCTGTACTTTCTTTAGTTTGGAATCCACAAACATCGTTTTCCCCTATAGTTAACGTTTCATGCAAAGTGTCGCGTGAGCGGCTGACACGCACCTTTCGTTAAAACTAAATAGAGTTTACGATTGTATTTTTTTATTAATATTCCATCAGGGGTGTTGGAGTTTTCATTTTGGCCACCCTCGCCCACTTCCCTATTTCTATCAACCCGACTGCGGGTTACAATTTATGTACTTTTTACAAAGTTAAAAAAAATGATTAATTATTTCGACATACATACCTATAGGAAAGAAACATAATCGACTTATTTAGGTGAGTCTGTACAACTTAATTATTATTATACATTAAGTTTTTATACGTATTTGAAGTGTTGTAATTTTCGCTCTGATGAAAATACAAAATTCTCCTGAGCAGTGTGGTCGTGCCTATAATGTAAAAACGAAGTTTTTACATAGACAGCGGGGGTTTGGCGCTACCGTGCACATATATATTTACGGAAAACACGTTCAGCGGATGGAAAACTACACTATGGACTCCCATATTGTCGCTAAAGGCTATGCGATTTGCGAAAAAAATTCTCATCTGAACATGTGAATAGTCCTAGAAAACGAACTCAGCAGGTCGAAAAACTCCCTAGGTATCCTCAGATCCGCGTTAAAGACTTCGATTTGGGCAAAAATCGTGTCCTGCTCTAAAGAAGTATATAATTTTGTATATTTTTCAATCAACGATTGTCTCAAATGAATAAAATTGAGTTCAGGACTACTCCATCCTCGTTATTCCGTTGAATCGCGTTCTCACATCCAACAGTTTCATCATGTCCTCTACCATTGCCGAAGTACAAGCCTTATAAACTACAAAGCCTTAAAATTTTTACTTAAAAAAGTGAAGAATTCATAAGAAATTGTTTAAAAGACGGCAGCGGCTAATAACATAATGTACTTAACACACTGTGCCAGAACGGGCTTTTACGGACGTATTTCACTTTGTTGTTTTGTTATTAAAAAATATCACATAACGAATTTTTGAAACATAATTTTTCAAACATAAGGTCACATTTATTAGTGTTTGTTTTTTCTCAAATAAAATTCGAGGAAATGCTATTTAAATCTCATTTACTAAAGTTATTCTGACATTGAATCACTTAAAAAGGATTTATAACCATTTCTCGAGAGCTCCGACTTAACAAAATAAGACTTAAACACGACATCAAGAATCAGGGAATTTTACTGGAAAATTTAACATTGCACGCAGCGGATTTTGTTCTTGCAAGCAATAATCACTGCCGCCGTTTGCATTGCATATAATACAATTTTTAAACGAATAAATTGTATAAGTGTTGTATACTTTCTACTTTGACACGGGTACTGTATACACATATTATTTCAACACTAGCAATGTATGCAGAAGACTTAATTAAATATATACTAATATATTTTGTATTAACGACGGAAAAAAACAATGTATATTTTACTGCAATTTCCGGATTATCACGCAAATTACAGCAAAATTACAATCCAATTGCGATGGGCGTGTACCAGGGTACTTCTCTCGCTTATTAAGAGCTTTGATTTCCAGAATCGTTCGTTCGTATCACCGCGACCCTCTATACACAGAAAAAAATTTTGAACTGCCGAGGTACAGAGACTCTCTGCCCCAATAAGAGTTTGAACTACAAAATCACCAGCGTTATACCTAGCACAGCTCAATATTTGTACTGCGATAGTACAGCTCTGCACTGTACTGCTACAGTCTAGCGCTTGATGCGTCTCGGACTCTGGGAGGTCAAAGCACTGAACTCCCGTAGTACAACTGTGTTTGTACAACTACGGGAGTTCAGTGCTTTGACCTCCCAGAGCCCCAACGCCGGACTGTAGCAGTACAGCGCAGAGCTGTACTATCGCAGTACAAATATTGAGCTGTGCTAGGTATAACGCTGGTGATTTTGTAGTTCAAATGTATTCTGTGCTATTGTAGCCTGATTTTTGTACCATAAAGCATCAATCTACAAGCTAATACAGTACAGTGACTATTTGTACTATTACAGTTCCAAACGGTTGTACTTTCCTGGATTAAAATTTTTTTCTGTGTAGGTAGCGAGATCTATGTTGTTGCTCAATAATATGTGTACATAGTTTAGAATTTTTATATTGTAAAAATCATTTTATAACTATGTTCAATGAAAATTATATTGTGTTTTACCGTTGGTGTACAATAATATGTGTACAAAATTTGGGCTTTTTATATTAAAAATAAGTGTGTATGACTTCGCGTGCATGATGAAAATTATTTATATTATGCCATAAATTGAGGGTATACAATATTATTCGGTTAATGTAAAATAATTCTGTGTAGAATTATAAAAAAACGAAGAATCATTTGTCCGTGTAAAATAGTATGTGTTGAATATTTACCATTTTTAATTATTGTAGAACAAATTTTAGTGCACAATGTGTTGTGTGCGATATTAAGTTCTATTTAATAATTATTCTTTTTATGTGTAGAAAGTAAACGTGTACAATAATATTTCATTTTTAAGAAACCGGTGTTTAACTCAATGTGTTCAATAAAAAACACATTGTGTAAAAATAAATTCATATAAAAGTGTGTGTTAAATTAAATTGTGTATAATTCTTATGTGTATGAAGCAAACCCTATAACACGAAAGAAAGATTAAATTTTAATTTTTAAGTGTTTATGTTTTAAAATCAACTTTAAAAAAAAAATTAATTTGTTTCACGCAGATATGACGTAAAACTTTGAGTCTCCCATTGTAAGTAACGAAGATATCAAAAACAAGATAAGCCTTGTAATAAGGACTCTTCGTAAAGAGTCATTCGAACGGTTGACTTACACGGCTTATATACTCTCGGCCATCCAGTGTATCCACAGAAAGCGCTATCGGAGCGCCGCACAGCGGTGACAAAGGAGCATTTGTGATGGGCGGCTCTCCATAAATAAGCTACGGCTATTTATCCACCATGCGGCGCTTCGGTAGTGCTATATGTGGATACGTTGGACGGCCAAGAGTATATAAGCCGTGTAAGTCAACCGTTCAAATGACTCTTTACGAACCGTCCTAATTACAAGGCTTGCATTGTTTTTGAAATCCCCCGTTACTTACAATGGGGGACTCAAAGTTTTACGCCATATCTGCCTGAAAAAAATTAATTTTTTTTAAAGATTGATTTTAAAACATAGACATTTAAAAATTAACATTTAATGTTCCTTTCGTGTTATAAAGTCTTAGGAGAATATTTTGCAGTTTTCCAAAATCAAAAGAAAAAAACCGCTGCCAATTCATTGGCACGTAGCTTCCTCCAAATTAATGTATCGTTACTATATGTATAGTATATATTTTAAATATCAAATATGTTTATTCATTATACTTCTTTTTCAATGATTTAATAATTTATTAATATTTAAAAAATTGCATATTTTTTTCTTATTATTGAAATTATTTGTTATTTGACATTTATTAATTTACAAGAAACGTAATGTTTCAAAATATAAAATTTAAAAATTGCTATCTACCGTGAGATCAGCTTACTCACATTTTCAAAATCATATATAACTCCATTTTTTACATTATAAATATATTATTATTCAATAATTGTGTATCTTTACTATAAATAATTGTGTACATATTATAAAAATTGAAATTATACTTCTAATTTTGATTTTTTTTAATGGTCCGTTATAATTTTCGTCATCCTCTTCTTTTATTTTCAAGAAAATATGATTGATTGTTGATTTCATCATTTTTTATACCATCTTAATAAAAATACAAAGCTTCCTCTATGAGGAAGCAATACTATTGGGGAATTACTTTCTATGTGCCGTATGTACTTCTAAAATTTGCCCAATATATAATAAAATAAAATAATCCACACGCAAGAATAATTAAAATATTTAAATTATATATAAAAACAAACCAATTTCTTAGATCGTTCTTATCGCCCTCCATGTTGTACTGTTATTTGTAGATTTTTTCCGGTCTTGTAGGGCCAGGTGAGCTAGGTGTTGAAAAAAACTCTAATTTTGCTTCTTTTTATCAAAGCGACGTTTCATCAGCATTATGGAGCGCTGAATTCATCAGGCTAAAAATTTTATTAAACAAAGTTACACCAAAATTTACACAGAGATTCACAATTATTCTTAAAAATGATTTACAACGTTGATTACTTTATTTAGGTATAATAATTAGTTAACAACATTGTTAACCCGTCGAGAGTTTGTAAACTAGTATTTGCATCATCGTGACGTGTCAACGGTGCAGTGCAGTTTTGAAAAATATAAAATTCGGAAGGAAGAGTATTTATAGGCACAGCTGTAGCTGTCAAACGTAAACAAAAACACATATGACAACATACATATACAGATATACGTCTTTCTAGTTTTTGAATTTAAACACTCTTAATATTGGAAAATACGCTGTATTTAATGAGTAAATCTCCTCTTTTTTGTTAATACTGTTTTTGTTTAATTTAATGTTAATCATTTCTGAAATTAGTCTTTTTTCATAATTCGTCTCTGTGTCTAAAATTTTAACTTTTTCCCAATCAAACTCATGTTTCAACGATTCTTGATGGTAATTCACAACGTTCTCTACATTTTTTTTTGTTCTATGTTCATTTATACGTGTTTTTAATGCTCTCTTTGTTTCACCGGTGTAGACGGCTGGAGAGTTTTTGCACTGAAATTGATACACTGCGCTCGTTTTTTCAAGTTTGTTGGTACTATCTTTCCCCAATTTTATCACAGAATTTAAAGTCTTTTTAATTTTAGGAACTGTTGATATGGAGTATTTTCTAAATGTAGTATGTAAATGGTAGTGAAATAGCGCCTATGGCTTGTTTATTATTTTTGTCGTTATTTTGAAAAGTACTATTATATTTGATTTTATTTACACGAATTTTTATATTCTTAGTGATAAATTGGTTCGGATATCCATTATCTTGTAGCAATCGTTGAACAATTTTCAAGTTGTCCTCATGGAAACGAGAGTTGGATAATTTTATCGTTCTGTCAACTAAATTATATACAATATTCTTATTTTGTTGCAATGGATGATTGGAATGAAAATTCATTATTCTATTGCTTGATGTGGGTTTTTGGAACCAATTTGTCATGATGTTATTGTTCTTTTTGATTAGCGTGATATCTAAGAAATTAATTTGGTTGTTTTTTTCTATTTCATGAATAAATTTAAAATTTTCATCATAACTATTAAACGTATTTATTACTAAGTTTAAATGTTACTTTTTCATGCATATAATAGTGTCGTCAACGTATCTGTAGTAAAATAGTGGTATACGGTTTTTCTCTTTTAATTTGAATAAGCTGTGCCTATAAATACTCTTCCTTCCGAATTTTATATTTTTCAAAACCACACTCCACCGTTGACACAGCACGATGGTGCAAATACTAGTTTACAAACTTTCGACTGGTTAACAATATTGTTAACTAATTATTATACCTAAATAAGGTAATCAATGTTGTAAATAATTTTTAAGAATAATTGTGAATCTCTGTGTAAATTTTGGTGTAACATTGTTTAATAAAATTTTTAGCCTGATGAAACGTCGCTTTGATAAAAAGAAGCAAAATTAGAGTTTTTTTCAACACCTAGCTTCACCTGGCCCTACAAGATCAGAAAAAAATGTATAAATAACAGTAAAAACAAACCGTTCTCAAAAAAATTGCAATTTCAATGAACTGTTAAAAACATTTTGAAAATTTTCAATCCTAAATATCTTTGAAAATAATCGATCAATCATGATCAAATTTTTTACACATATTGCCTATCTCAAATGCAAATTCGTCTATAAATTTCAGGATAATCCATCGATCTGTTCTCGAGAAATTACGATTTAAAGAAAAAATTAAAAAATGTTAACCTCAAATATCTCTGAAATTTATGGACCAATCCTTTGCCCAAAGAAAGCACTGGATTCGTATACAAAATCTGCCTACACAGAATTTCAAAGCGATTAAGTAAATTTTACTTTAATAATGCAACGACAAACAAATCACTTTTTTAAAATTATTTTTTTTCTAAAAAAATAATCAATAAAAAACATGAAAATTTAGAAAATTGTAGTACTCAATATTCTTTTTAACCAAAAAAATATTCATGTCAATATCTTTTTCCAATTTTGAAATATAACTATTTTCAAAAATTGACGTTTTTATCAATAACTTATGACAGAATATAGCTATCGACTTTTTTTCTTTTAATGTAGAGAATTTTATCCTGCATAAATTACATTCATAATATATTAAGAATATTAGTTCTAAATATTTGAAAATACGAAAATAAAAATTTTCAATATTGAAAAATGGCTATAAAAAAAATTAAATCGATATTGACAAAAATAGACTATTGACCCCAACTGTGAAAGCAAAATGCAAAAAAATGATACCTCTCTGGTTAAAATCGGTCGAGTAGATCATGTATCGAGTAGTGCATGGTCGAGTAGATATCCGCGTATATGGACACACGCACGCACGCACGCACGCACGCACACACACACACACACACACACACACACACACACACACGCACACACACATCCATACGGACATTTTCTAAAAGTAGTGTATTTCAATTCCAAATGTGCTAAACAACATTCCTAACACATTTTCTCCAAAACTTTTTTCTTACTATCACAAAGCTTCCTCTAGGAGAAAGTCATATACAAAAATAATAAGTAGTTATACTATAGCTATCTAGTAACCCATAAAATGGTATCCGAAAATACTATTGACGACCAGTGGATCGACAGACGTTCAGCCAATAGTTTAGGCAGTAATTGAGTCAATAGTTTTTAGCCAGTAGTTTAAACTGCAGTTTATTTTCGTAAGGGAAGGTTAACCTAAAAATTGAATTGCAAACTTACCATTCGTAGTATGCACGTGGTATTCAAGAATTGACGGATTTAATATTATTTCTTCATTAGCAATCAATAATCCATGGGTTTCGTCATTTTGAACGATATATGTTAAACCTTTTGCATTTGGAAAATACAATTTCAACGAATCTAAAGGTATATATATTGCTATTTTCGTTGCATGGCATTTTCACCTTTTCTTCCTTGAACACAACTGTTATTTCTTTCACCTGAAATGTATTAACATATTCCTAATAATATATATTGAATGAGTTAATATTGTAAGTTTATTGTTGCAAATTATATTTACCGTATTCATTTTTACGTAGTTACACGAAATGAAGAGATAATAAAACTCGGCGTCCGACACAGTACTCAGAAGGTACCGCGTGAACAATGTTTAACCACTGATGAGATAGCAATTTGCGGAAAACACTAATTGACTTCTGACAGGAAGGGGAGGCAATATACGTGAGTAGAAAACTGGACGTCCCGCAAGGTGGGAAAGCAACGCACGAGCAAAATGCAGAGAAATGCCGTCCGTCACGCCCTCTCGTCGTATGTCCCCACCGTGCTTCCGTAGAGACCTTGTGAGGTTGATGTTGCATTACGGAAAATGGCTGAGCTGGAAATTCTTCGGAATTTCTCCGGACCATGTGTTGGTATATGATGTGGAGGCCGGGCGGTACTTTGAGGAGCATCGGACCGCACAGCCACACAAGCGGCAGTCGTAGCAACAGCAACAGCAGCAGCAATAACAGCAACAACAACAGCAGCAGCTGAGGTGGTGACGATTGTCTCCACCGAATCGTCACCTGAAGTGCAGCTTGCACTGAAAAAAATTTGGCACTCCAGCTGACCCGATAAGTACATACGCTATGCCGAAAGTAGGGTCGAATGTTGTACCGCGGTTCGGCACATCTCCTGCCCCGTACTGGCACAGCTCCTGTCCCGTAAAAGCATCGCGCGCCCCGTACTGGCACAGCTCCTCTCCCGTTAGGGACAAACGCTGTGCCAAAAATGGGTGGTCTGACACACGCAGCGAAAGGGCGCTGACGAACTGTGATGGAAACAGACGCCGTGCCAAATTTTTTTCAGTGTGTGTGTGAATGATGCCACAGGCGACATTCTACACAAGTTGTACGACGCCTCTTTTAGTATCAATCCGCCCTTTTCAGGGCGACTTAATATAAAACTTAGGTCCAATTGTTTTTAATTATTTCAAAGCAAACTATTGAAGATGGAAATCCCCATTGATCTCGAATCTTCATTGATCTCGAATTCCGATTGATCTTGAATCTCCATAGCTTATTTACTCACTTTTTTAAATTTGTTATAATTAATAATAGTAGTCGCTAATTATGAATTAGAAGCCACAATAAACAAGTGGGGAAATTGAAGCCATAATGAACAAGTGGGGAAACAGGTAAATATTAAATATCTTCTATTTTAATTGTAACCTGTTTATTAATTTGTTCTTTTTTAATCATAGCCAAAATTTATTTTAAAAACCATACTGGATAACCAAAAATATTCACTAAAAATAAGTGATTCAGTAATTGATGATTGTATAATGACAAAAAACCAAATTATGAATATTTTACAATGTAAAAGTAAAGTAAATGATCTATTAATTAGTAGTAAATCCATACCTTACTTACACCATTCTAATATAAGTGTCGAAGAATTAATACAAAAAATACATAGTACATTATCCAACTAGTGCGTAAAGCAAGTAATTTTTGCACGGGTATTGTTTGTCGCCCTCGCTTCGCTCGGGCGACAAGATACCCGTGCAAAGATTACTGGACCCGTGCAAAGAAGACTTAACTAATCGTGGATCATCTTTACGGTCATCACGTTTTTATGAAAGGATTTGGCAACAATGAAACAGAATCAGTGCTGGATCAAGGGGAGGGGGAGAGGGGCTTTGGGGGCTGCAGCCCCGGGCCCCGGTGTTGCAAGGCCCCCCTCAAACTAATTATCAAGGTACCCATGAACTAAATTTTTAAAACTAAATAATCCATACATAACAGAGTTACAAATCTAAAACCTAAATGCTTACGAGTCAATAAAATCATGATTTTTCATTTGAAAATGTTAAAACAATTTAAACTGGTGAACTTCGAGAAAAATGAGAGTAAATTATTATTTTTGAAATTTCATCATCAAATTTTGAAAATTTTGAAAATTTGATCCCACCATCAGAAAGCTCGTAAAAAATCTATCGAAATCATTTTTTTCAGATTTGATATTGTTACATTTTTAGCTTTTCTCGGCAGTGCGTGCCGAAAAGTCTATATTGGTTAGGAGTGGTGGATGCTGGTCGGTAAGGTAGCTGTGTTTCGCCCCAAGGTTACCATCGTTGGGCTCATCAGCAAGGCTTGATGGTAACCTCTGCCTTGGACACACAGGGTGGATGTCTGTGCTGCGTTAGACGCGCTATATATACTAACCGCAAGGCGATTCGGCCACTTGCGGGAGTTAGTATACCTCATAATTGGGGCTCGCTCTCTAGCGGTGGAGCGAGGTAGCGGAGCAACTACGGATGGAGAGAAAGGGGGACTCTGGAACCCCACACATTCACACACACATACAATGGTCACATCTGAACCTGAATCTATTTTTAAAATACGTGATTTCTTATCCACACTACCATCAAACTCGAAAGCCTTTAAATTTCGAAGAACCCTATACAAACACGTATGCTCGAACCATCAGGTTCAACAGCATCATGATTAGGAGCCTGTTTATTAAATGTCAAACTCGCTCCTGAATGTTTAACATGACCTAGTTTCCCTGTTCTGGACATTGAGAGCGTGTGTGTCCTTTCTTATGACAGCCCCAACACTCAAGATTTTTCAACCATTCTTGATGATTGAATGGCTGATCCTGTTTCTGAACGTCTTTACCACTAATCTGACTCTTTCCTGAAAATTTTTGGGTGTTTTGAGAACCTTTGATATTCTGTTGCGAAATTGAGTTCCTATTTTGTTCCTTGATAACTTTTACTTCCAAAGCTCGCGCAAGAGCAACCTTAAGACAGGTTATGCGCTCTATTTGAAGCGTTTCCCTAACTCCTATATTGTAAATATCGATAATAAATTGAGAACAAGCTATCTTATCTTGTACCTCTAATGAACATTCAGGATATGCTAATGTTGCTAACTTCTCTACGTCAACTGCTAATGTAGGAAGATCCTCCCCCGGTTTTTGTCGCCTATTTTGGAATAAAGAGTAACTACTTGATCCTAAATGTTCACCGAAACGTGCCTCTAATTTTTCTAACAAGATCTTCAAATCCAAAGTCTCAGTATCCTTAAAGCTACTCAAAACACTTTTTGCCTTATTACGCAAAGAAGCAGCTAAACCTATCATCTTTTTTTCATCATTCCAACTGTTAGACCTTGCAATTAAATTGAACTGATTCAAATACTCAGACAGAGGAGTTGTACCATCATAAATATCAGGTTTTAGGTTATAACCTAACCCTAAATTGACTGATGTAACCGAATTTTCAACAACTGATCCTGTGTTTCTAAATGAATTATCACCTAACCTAATTGGCTGTAAGTTTCTGTTACTCGTGTAAACCACGTTTGTTGTTGCTGTTGTTTATGTATTGGAATATTGGGTTGTACTCATCTGGTTTAATTTTTGACGATACTGAGCAAGTTGTTCCTGGAGAGAGAGTCGCTCTGCCCGCAGTTCATCGATGGTACGTTGATGCTCGATTACTTCATCGTCGCGTACCCGTAACTCCATCGCGAGGTGTTTCTCCTCGGTGATGTGATGTTGAAGTCTCGCTTCAAGTTGTTCACGTCGTTGATGTTCAGCCTCACGATCGGCTTCCAACTTTTCGAGTCGTTCTCGGTAAATATCCATTTGAGTTCTAGCCTCATTGAGTTCCAATAGCGTTTCACGAAGAAGAGTAGGTTGGGGTACACCGACCATCGGTGAGATGTCAGCCCCCGTCGATGAGTCATCGGTCATCATCACGTGCGCATCAGTTACCGAACGTGCGCCAGTCGTCGAGTGCGAGTCACCAGGTGGACTTAAATCGACGAGAATTGGATCAGAAATTGCAGGGTTAAGTGTATCTGTTTGATGTTTATTTAAATTTTCAGTAACAGTGATGGTATCGGTGTCGTTGATATTGACCGCAGCAGAGCAACTTCGGCAGCAGCAGTAGCAGCCTCAGCAGTAGTTTGTGCTCTGGTCTTTGTTTGAAAGGGTACATGTGGCGGTGTACGCGTCGTTTTCGCCAACTTGTTAAATCCGTCCATTTTTCCTTACAATCCCGGACGAACCCCCAGAATGTTACATTCACATACACATACAATAACCAATAATAATCATCATTACAAAAGAATAACATATAACTTTATTCAAGATCATAAACACGATTTGAAATCTTATTGATAACAAACTCTCGAGTCAATTAATAAAACTGAATACTAAATCGAGTCGAGAACAACAACAAACTTATCGCTTAGCAACGCTTTCGTTCTTATGTTCGATGATGGTAGACGAACACATAACATTATGTTGTATTTGCAGTGATAACAAAAGTAACGTCACTTTACGCTTTATTCGCGACTCAGGACACTTGAAGTGAAACGCTTAATATATACTTGTGAAATCCAGCTTACTTTCGGCCCGCGTAAACAAAAACGTGGATGGACCTCAGCGCAAGTACATGCATATATTCGAGAAGTCCAAAAGAGTACATATTTACATCTGCACTCGAACGTCATCATCGTCGGTCTTCTGCCCGCGTGTTTTTTTTTTTTTTTTGCTGCACCCGCGCGAGCGAAGGGCTGTAAAACCCTTCTCCGCTTCGGCGAGCGCGGGCGCGCGCGTTTTTACGACGGTATCGAGCGACTCCGCGCGAACCCATTAAAACGCTGTGTGCGTGTAATTCCGGCAACGAGACTCGAGACGCGGCCGAAACGAGAGAGGGTGTGTGATGAGAAAATTACGAAACCAACGACGCGGGGGTAATCTTTCTTGGAGATATGTACGGAAAAAGAGGTAGGAAAGGAAGCACGAGGCGTTCGAATAAATGAGAGCATAGAAAACTGGTGATAACTGGAGTACATGTTTTTGTTTTTCTACAGGTACAAGAAAAAGTTATGAAGTAATAATTGCTGTTCGAGCATAATGGTTTACATGACGATGAATAATTAAAACACTAATCGAATTTATTTTAATACCTGTATAATTTATGTTGAAGGCGGCTTTCTCATATTAAAATAAAAGAAAATATATCAGCGTGGAGTTTATATCGCGTTATTAAAAGTGCTATAAAAAAAGGTACACGGCTGAATTTATTATTTTCCGTTGGGGAAATAAGGAAAATAAATTGGAAGAAAAGATTTAAAAATGCGCGACCCCGGTGGATTTTACTTCTGCGAGCAAGTGGTAGGTAGCTTGGACGTGACTTTTTCGTGATTTAAGTCTGCTCTAATTAAAATGAAATACGTAGTCTATAAAAGAAGGAAATAGAAAATGTACATAAATTTCTTAAAATCAAGAACAGCTTCTTAGTAAAAACATTTAATAAATTTATGTGCATTTCAAAGCAAGTTATAAAAACAATATTTATTGCACTCTCACGCTGAAGAAGTGCATAAAAAAAAACCAATAACTGTGAAAAGCCGATGATGTTATTTATCCTTATTTTTATTATTATTTACAATAAATCTAAAAAGTGATTAACTGAAGTTCAATAGATAAATTAAACGAAATCTCATAACATTAGACCCACTCGTGTCAATACTTACATTTCGTTTATATTTCAATACGCGTAAGTGAAGTTGTTTTTATTATATCAGTCAACAGTGAGGCAAGTGTTACGTAATTTTTTTCAAATAGAACACAAAAGCTCACAACAGTATACCTGCTATCTATTTCTAGATTTATTCGAGATTGTATTCAAAATAACCCTATTAAAAAACACGACAAATACTTTACCACCCATTTTTCACAAATGTTATTCACATTTCACATTTTGTATCCAATCCACGCTCGACAAAACCTTTCAACATTTCCCCGTATCCTCAATATTTAGAATTAAATCATTTCACCGCTCCGATAACTACCCTCAAAAACTAACCCGAATCCACACTCGTGGTCGACCGCGAGCCCGAATCTTTTCTCTTTTTACATACTCCCGTAATACCCTCACGCGCAGACCATACAAAAAATGATAAGGCACTACTCCACTTCGACCGCGCTCTTGCCGAGATTCGCCGTATAACCAAGGGTTGAGAGAGGAAGAGAGAGACTATACTCCGTCGGTGCAGTTGTCGCGTGGTCCCCCGGGACGCGGTAACTCGAAAGACACTTCGATATCGGCGAAATGCCAATCTTTGAGGTGCTTACAGCCCCTTGCTCTCGCTCTGTGCAGCCGGCCGTTATATACCTTCGAGTGCGTAAATCGCGCCACGAGCTAGTATAACCCGACTATATACACGCGCGCGCGTGCTGTGTAAATGCGATCGAGTCTTATTTCGCGATGTCGGGTATATCGCGGATAGGGCGGCAGGAGAGATGACATTTTCTATTATTTTCGTCGTCGCCGTCGTCGTCGTCGTGCGTCTATGATTTTTTGTGCCCACCGTGGGCCACGTCGCAGTTCGCTCGATATCGTATTTACATTTTTTCTTGAAGGGTTTGAAATACAAATTTCTTTTTTATCGTATTTCTCTTAGTTTTGTATTAATGTGTATTGATCGAATCGATGGTGGTTGCGATAATTTTCATTGGAATTGATATTTTAGCGAATTCTCCTGAACGACGGGTACTATGTATGCATTAATCGCATATATTTCTGTATAATTTAATATTAGAAATTTGCAAGCAATTAATTAAATATTAATTATTTTAGTTATGATTTAATATTCGGTGCGTGCAATGAAATTCAGGTTTGAGGGATTCACGGCATACGTGACACGAATTTTAGGTCAATAACTAAAAAAAAAGAAATTTTAGTTTTACATCGGTTATTTGTAACAGTATACAAATTAAGTACGTGAACAAGCTCTTATTAACTTGAGTACAAGTTTGAATTAAATATTTTTTAAATATATATTTTATTTATACCGGTTCTGTTTGCAATAACAATCAATCAATGTCATTATATTTTAAATTTTATTTATAATCGCAAACTGGAAATATAAATAATTCCAACAACAAGCATGACTTTTTAATAGCTCAACTGACCAGCTGTCCTCTTTAAACTCGATATTAAAAGCAAATTGATTGAAATCGCACGTACATACGAAAAAATACATATACAAATAAGTCGACTCACCATTCCCAGCGCGTACACATAATTATTTTCGTAAATCCCTCTGAATTCCAGCAGTCGTAATAACATCGCCGCTTAAATACCACGTATGCGCTCGATATACAGGTCAAAAATCAAATATTAATAATAAATGACAAAATTACGGATTCGCCTTTACGGGCTGCTGGTCTCCGAAAATCACGTAAAACTCGCGTTGTGTTATAAATCAGTGTCAAAGAACGCAATTTTCCGAAGAATCAGCCGTACCTATACGCGCGCGCACGCACACACACACACACACACACACACACACACACACACACACACACACACACACACACACACACACACACACACACACACACACACTTGAACATTCGCGGCACGATCGTCGGCAACGGGGTTCACTGTAACATGTTGCGTCCCGGATTAATTTAATGAACCGCGATGTTTGCGCGCTACGCATAACCTGACACGCATATATATCTACATACGTATAAATATATACATATATGTAGAATATGACTGTGTGTGCACGTACACGTGGATCGCGGTAGCTGGCTCGCTCGCGTTCTCCTTGCGTATACGCGTATAATGAGAGGTCGTAGGAGTTCAGCCGCGTCAACACGCGTTAATTACGGTTGGTCCTGTGCCGGAGCGACGAAAAGCAGGGTCGTGAATAAAGGAGGGAGGCGGAGATGGAGCGAATCGATATGGATTAAAAGAAAATGTGAATACCAAGTTTTTTAGTTTTTAGTCGGTGGTTTTATAATATTTCGTGAAAATTGGCGCACATGTTGTGAGTGAAAAAACTGTAATGTTCATATTTATAAGCTACAAGTTAGGGAATTTTTGAAATTAGCTATATTACTATTACGTACGAGCAATCAGATGCACTTACAAACCTTAATAGTATTATTTCTTTCAAGCATTTTATATAAAAAATACTTTTGAAATATTTTATTTATCTGTTGATTATTTTATCATTTTTCAGACTAATTAATACTACATGAAAATATAAAGCTTTCATCTTATCACGGAGAAAATGCATTATGTAAATAAATGACCCAATAGCCTTTTTGATATCGTCAAATTATTCACGTCTTAATTTGTAATCAAATAATGGTCACGCAAAAGCACAGAATTATCAAATAGATTCTCTTATCCGAGCGTTCTAGATTTTAGCTTCATATAGGTATACAAATAAAATAAGCCCTTATATAATTAAATCCTCTAAAAAATGTGTATCATTTTTATATAATAATCACAACACAACTACTATATAATAATATTAATAATTAATATATTATATACTTCGTAATGCTTATTTATATATTAAATCAAATTCAATAAATTTCCTGTATAGACTGGACATTTTATGTCGGCCGCGTTCTATCAAAAGCATGCCAGACGTCTGCTCCATCAAAAGCAACGTCCTCATCGTGATAAGAGGCAACAACAAGACGTTGCTGTACTTTATAGCTCAGTTATCGTAAAAAGACCCCCATTAAATTGTAGTGCGCAGTTTGAAAGAATTTGATACCGTATCGATTTTTGCCTTTTAATAATTATACCGACTTTCAGAATAAAAAAAAAAGAAATTATTAGAAAATATTAGAAATTATTAGAAAAAAGGGTTTGTCTCAGCCTATACATATAGAATTACATAATACTTGCCGATATTTTCGTATCTTCCATATTTTCTTTCAATTTCTAACTCTTGCTAATTATTTTTCAGAGAAAGCGCTAAGGTTATTTTGAAAAGCTTGAAATTAAATTTAAATAACTACAAATTCGATGTAAATATCTATAAAGATTCTGCGAATTTCCCTTAATTAACTACTCCCTAAAAAACACTTTTAAAAAAAGTAAAACTTTGGCGAGTATAAGTGTATTTGTAATCTCTCTCCCTCTCTCCCTCTCCCTATCTCTCTCTCCTTCTCTCTCTCCCTTCTCCTCTCTCTTTCTCTCCCTCTTTCTCTCCATCTCTCTCTTTCTTCCCCTCTCTTCCCCAAAAGAATATCGTAGTTTAAAACAAATACACGAAAGAAGTGGAATTAATTATTATTTTATATAGACAAGTACATTTTTGTAACATAGAAATGTGGAATTATTTTTATAACAAAAAATCGTAAGTACTACTAAAAATAAACTCATGAAACTGGTGGAATCAATTTAAATAAAATTTTTGTGAAATTAGTAGATATAATAGATAGATATAATATAATTGAAAAGTTTTTATAAAATATAATATATAAATCTTATTCCAAAAAATAATGATATAAAAATAAATATTTGATAGATTACCTAAATACTACAAAACGATGCGTCCGGCAAGTATCTTCTGTCTTTAAAAGAAAATATCCCAAAATTGAAAAAAATTACATTAACAGTTTAAGAAGATGATTAATTAAAATTCATATTTGCAGATAATAGGTAGATTGATTTGTGTAAGAAAAACTTACATGAATTTATGATGTATAACAGCTCATGGTTAAACTATTTTACAGGGTGGTAACTTCTATGATCTATACTTCGAAAATGTTTACGCAAAATTTTTTTAACTTTTTGTGTTTCAATTACAGTTATTATCTTAGTATTTTTGTAATATTTTTTGTTAGACGTAATTATTTTTTATACAAATTTTTATAGTAAATATATATTAAACAAATTTTATTTTAAAAATTCTCTTTATTATAATAATTGACTTGCCTGCACTTAATTGATTCCACCAGTTTCATGAGTTTATTTTTAGTAGTACTTACGATTTTTTGTTATAAAAATAATTCCACATTTCTATGTTACAAAAATGTACTTGTCTATACAAAATAATAATTGATTCCACTTCTTTCATGTCTTTGTTTTAAACTATAATATTCTTTTGGAAAGGAGCAGAGAGCGGGACAGGTGGAGAGAGAGGGAGAGGGGAAGAAAGAGAGAGATAGAGAGAAAGAGAGCGAGAAAGAGAGAGGAGAGGAGGGGAGAGAGAGGGGGTAATAATGTACTTACCTGCACTTAATTGATTCCACCAGTTTCATGAGTTTATTTTTAGTAGTACTTACGATTTTTTGTTATAAAAATAATTCCATATTTCTATGTTACAAAAATGTACTTGTCTATATAAAATAATAATTGATTCCACTTCTTTCATGTGTTTGTTTTCTATGATATTCTTTTGGGGGAGGGAGGGGAAGAAAGAGAGTGATGGAGAGAAAGAGGGAGAGAAAGAGAGAGGAGGAGAGAGAGAGGAAGGGAGAGAGAGATAGGGAGAGAGAGAGAGAGAGAGGGGCGGGGGGGGGGGGAAGAGAGATTACAAATACACTTATACTCGCCAAAGTTTTACTTTTTTAAAAAGTGTTATTTTAGGGAGATTCCACAAGTTTCTAAGAGCTTCAATAATAATTACAAAGTTTTATAACGGTAAAGGATGATGATACCATATTTCATAGATTTAATTTTCGTGTGGGTACATGATGATAATTGCATCGTGTGAGGCTGCTGTATTTGTAAAAAAAATGGAATAACACTTTCATTGTATCAAGAAATCCCTTTTGCTATATATAATAATAGTATATGTACTCTTCTTTTTATAGACAAATTAATTTATTGTATAGAACCAGTAAGATAAAATTGTCAGAAGAAAATAATTATTTATTATTAGAATTCCTTTTCATAGAGTATAAGTTTTTTATTCATATTTTTATATATTACAGAAACACCTTATACTTGCCTTATATTATACTTTCGTAGAAAGTTTTGTTATAAAAATAAACATTGCTATCTTCATAATTGTAAGAACTATATGATTAAAATAAAGGACTATTTGTTTCCATTTTTAAATAGTGTATTATTATATATTTACCTCAATCAATAATGCAAACAAGTAGAGGTATTCCTCTAACTGTTATACTTATTTACAGTTTGGATTTTACATCCCTCACCTAATTAGTTATATACCAAAAGCCATATATTGAAAATACCTTACGGATACATTATATGGTTTTAAGAATTAACATCTATAGCTGTTATATTAACAGCTTTGGATTTTACATCAGATATCCCCTTCAAGAATGAAGAAAATATATAGTTAGAATTAATTGCAAATAATTTGTCACATTTGAGATTATCTCTCATAATGTAAGCTAAGTGAGAAGCTCCAAAATCTATTTCATTTATCGTAAAGGATTTTCAATGTTTTATGTTTGCAATATGACCAGTCGGGTGATAAGGCTTTTCTTGAGACAAAGTTTATATTCTTTGTATAAATGGTTTATAGTTATGATTTGAAAAGTTAGAAAATATAAAAATTTATTGTGAAATGGCATTGTGAAATAACTTGTTTTTTAAAATAATTAAAATTCGAAAATTTTTATGTTTGATACTTTTCAAATCATAACTATAAACCATTTATACAAAGAATATAAACTTTGTCTCAAGAAAAGCCTTCACCCGACTGGTCATGTTGCAAACATAAAATATTGAAAATCCTTTACGATGAATGAAATAGGTTTTGGAGCTTCTCGCTTAGCCTACATTATGAGAGATAATGTCTTTGTGACAAATTACTTGAAAATTATACTTATCTAAACTCTTGTATTGTAGTAGCCATATAGTTGGGATAGACTCAATTTCTAAGATCTGATCTGACAGTACTTAAAAAAATAAAAGCAGAACTATATCTTGATCTCTGCTTGCTACTGTCAATGTATATATTTTTTATACATATATATTAGGGGTTAGGCATCAATATAGTAGATAACTATGTATATGTAGGTAACTCTCCAAGTCCTCTGAGTCTTCACTCACGTCTCTCCGCATGTCATCGTCTAGTTTGAGCACAGTAGCGCCGCGCTTTGTACGCAGTTAATACTAGAATTATAACTATAACGGAGATATTTCTGATACGATTTGACATTAGCTGGAGCCACAAAAATTTTCCCCCAGGCTGCAAAAAATTGTCACTAGAGACTGAAGGAAAAAATTATTTTCATTTCGCGGGGACGAAAACTTTATAGCTTAACAGTTTCAATACGAAAGCATCTTTCATCATCAAACTTTACAGGTGGAATGTAAATAAAAAATGCTTCTAATAAAGTACCTCATGCGCGGTATCTACGTATATAAAAAATGATGAGCGAAATATTATGAAAATAAAGTAAGGTTAGAGACCCAACCCAAAGAATAAAGGGTGCGCCTTCGCCCCGCTCGCTCGTCCGTCACTTCGTTCCTTATAACTCGCCAAGCAGGGCGCTGCCGCGCCCTTTAATGTTACAATATATATATATATATATATATATATATATATATATATATATATATATATATATATATATATATATATATATATATATATATATATATATATATATATATATATATATATATATATATATATATCAATTTTTTAAAAAATAGTTCTACTAATAGCATTTAAAAAAAAAACATTTAAGCTTTTAAATCCTCTTAAAAACCAGATGAACGAATGAAAAAGCTCGAGTAGCGAGAAAAAATCTTAAACTACTTCAAACGTGTAACGAACGCAGAGATGCGAAAAATCGCCCGAAACATATCGCGCGCGGCTCCTGCTCTTCCTCCATTGGCTCGCCGCCAACAAACTAGCCAAATTCCCACAGTCGGAAACCAACGGCGGCGGTACGCGCGAGATATTACGCGATTTTGTTGCAGTCAATTTCTGATGTTATATATCCTCCCTCTTTCAAGCTGCACCTGCATGCGAATCTTCCTCTCGCGCACTCGCAAAACGTAGTAGAAAACGAAATTCCTTCTTTACGAGCATGCGCGGCAAAGTAGTTCGCCCCCCTTTCCACCCGTACCATTTAAGATTCCCCCGCCTCGGCGAGCGCGCGCGCATTCTTAGAAATCGCGCGCGCCTCTGTATACACGTTTATTCCTTGCTCTATATATGGAGGCACGCGCGTGGTAAAACTTTAGCGTGGGGCTGTAACAACAACGCGACTGTCTGCGAGCTCGTATAATCCGCCGCTTTTTCCGTACAATCTAACTCGCGGAATTAGCGCGGCCTAATTCTCGTCCAATCCTCTCCTGCACGCCCGCAACGGTCCAGAAACGGCTTTTGCTCGTAACAGTTTGCCAAAACGAGTTTCGATAAAGTTGCGCGACGGAGACTGAACGAAAGCACACATACACATATGCGCACACCTAGAGAGAGAGGACAAAATCGGCTTCGCGTCGACGCGGGGTGAGGGAGGGGGAGCATTTAGACATTCGGATAAGTTAACTGCCATTAGTCGTAGGAGTTCCGGACGCTGACGGCTTGGCATCCAATTATACGCAAAGGCGCCGCGAGAGCGCGCGCGTGAATAATGAACGCACAAACACGCCAGGCGAAGGAAACAATCCTATTTGTGTTACTTTGTTTTGCGCCGTCGTTGCCGCCGCATCCGACGAACAGCTTAGTTTGGAGCTAGTATAGATGCGCGCCTGGCTAGCGCAGACGCGGGGAATAAACGAAGCTGTCTGCGTGTCTGTCGGTCCAGGTGACGAAAGGATACGGGAATATTTTGGAGAAAGTACGTGGGCAATTTAGGGGAAAGAGAATTGGTTTGGTCGATTTGAAATCAGCGTTCGGAGGTCGATTATATACATATTCTGTTTATGGAAATAGGTTATTGATGTTATTGAAAACGTTAAAATTGTTGAAAAACAATTTCATTTTCTCCGAATAACTATTTTCTATAATAAATTCTTGTCCTGGGGTATGTTTTTAGAGAAACACAAGCGAAACTATGTTTAGGTACGGTTTCAATCTATCTGTGTTGATAGACTTTTAATAGATATTTTATCAATATTCGTTTATATTTCTATACAAGCGATCATTTTGCAGAAATATTGGCATTGTAATATATATCCACTTTCACGGAGGTTTTCGTCGACGTTGGACACAACGTGGAAGACGAGAAACCACTCAGTCAGCATAAACATAACTAGCTCACGATGCACTCGTAGCATCGAGACGTCAGCTCAGTCGTAGAGCACGGGATTAGAATTCTCGAGATCGCGGGTTCGCGTCCCGCTCGTCGCTTATTTTTTCACTTCATTTTATTTATTCCTCACATACGTAACACAATGCTCACACAAAGTTTGGACCAGTAATAAAATTGAAATTATCGGAAAACTATCTTTAGTAGTATAAAATTGGCAGCCAGTCTGCTTTTATCATCAATCCTACTGCAAAAAGCAATTTTAAAAACAATTTTCAATCCCCGCATTAATAAAAACATTATATCAATATTACCAACCATTCTAATTCTAACATTTCTTAACGAGGTCAAGCGTCCCGATCTTTCTACGATCACAAGTCTTCCTCTAACCACCTAATTAATCAATTAACTCATGAATCTCAGCGCTCAGTGCGTCGAGCTTTCGTCGCCGGGGTCCGTTTCCCGCGATAGCGTCTCTATAACCCGAGCCCCTGTATCTATAAGTACGGGTGGCTATGTATGCGCGCGCCTAAATTACCCGAACTGTCGCAACTTGACGTACATTAGAGGCGAGAATCGCGCGCGCGCGCAATTTCCGATGAACCCTCAAAATTGCAAGTTGTAATTAACGGGACCATTACGAAATAACGCTCGACTTGACCGGCGCTCGCGCTCGCGCAGGCTCAATTACGCTGATGAATTACGTATTCCTCCATAGCGAGCACACGCCGTAACGAATTCATCTTCGTCAAAGCGATGCATGCGCCGCCAAAGTCCTTTTCGGAGAGGGAGAGGGAGGGTATCTCTGCTCATTGTACGCACGCGCGAGCATGTACGCGTGAATACGTCAGACGAGGGGCGCGGGTCTTTGTCTCTGTCTCGCACTCTGACGCGAGAAATTTCTGAAGATCTACGGCCGCCCGTCCGGCTGTCGTGATATAGGATCGAGCGATCGGGCCTGGTGCATTTGAGGTGATTTCAGGTTCAGATAAAGGATTGGATTTGTTTGCGGATATTAATATCGATTGAGATTTTTTTTTATTATACATTTCAATCAAAGAAGTTAATTTCTTCTCTTGTATAATGTTAAGGTTCTTTTATAAGAGTAACTCGAAAATAAGTTTAGCTGCACATGTAATTATCATCGCATAAAAAACATTGATTTTATGTACATATAATCACAAATCAAAAACCGTTGCCAATTCATTGGCACATAGCTTACTCAAACTAATTTATCAATTTCTTTTTTTATATTTTTTTATAAAATAATTTTTTTCTCAAAAACCAATGAAGAAAATTTATTGAAATTTTAACCAAATATAGTTTTTAATAAGTGTAATAGTGGTTAAAATTTTGAGTCGATTTGTCAAATATTCTCTGAAACAAGTATTCGAAAATATTTTAAAATCATTAGTTATTTGAGAAATAACAAACATCTGTATTATTTTAATTGTAATATTTATTTCAAAACCTTTTAAAATTACTAAATAACCTTTAAGGTAAACGTCCCAGTGGTTGGATACTATCATACATTTTAATTAAAATAAAATTAAGAAAAGATAATTCCATAGATAACAAAATTTTTAAAATATCCTTAATTATCATTTATCACGATAGTCTACAAACTATGGTGCCAGTGCGCGATTAAATTCTTTAGAAAAATATTATTAGATAGCAGTAATGAACTTCATGCCCCATTACTGCTTGTGTAAACGTTTAGGCTAAAATTAAAGATGCACTTCTCAAGTTCCTAAATAATAAAGAAATGGTGTTTTTATGTAAAGATAAGTTTGTTTAACGTATTGGGGTGCATAGAAATCATGGCAATCATTATTTTTAACAAATATTTTTATTTTCATTATCAACTTCCCGCGTCTAATTACTGGTACGCGAGAATGGAGTTTACGCAGTCGTTGGACGCTCGTCAGGGCCTCGATTCAGTGAGATTTTAAGTTATTAAGGTAACTCATGCGGGCTAGCAAAAATATTTTTTTCAGGTACCTATCAATTAGGTCAAGCCGTATGTTATTTGGCTGAGTTAATGGATGATAGTAACAATATCAATTTGGAATATATTAAGATTAAACCAAATATCATTAAAGTATTAATAAGGTCCAGGCATATTAACAGTAAGACTTACAAATGCTACATCGAATACAAACCTAACTCAATTGGATACAGCGGTATCCTACGCCATGCGTGTGACTGTGCCAATGGATTACGAACTGTAGGATCTTGTTCTCACATTGCTGCAGTCATATATTATTTCAGTAATGTAAGATATAAGTAAAAAATTATTAGACCAGCGAAAGTTCTTTCCGAATTATTTACTACTTCAGATATTGGTCCTGTAATAGACGAAGATAGTCACGAGGATTAAAAATATTATTATAATTCAATATTAAAAATTATTACTCATGTAATTTTGTCAAATAGAACTTCTAAAAACAATTCTCGCAAGAATAAAAGTCAAATATGAAATGGTACATACTTATTTTATTGTTTTAATAAAAGCACAAAAATATTCATAACATATTTATAATAATTAATTTCTATTAGAAATATTTACTCATTTTTTATTTATCTACAAATGAATTTGAATAAAAATAATTAATTAAAAGGCTATATCAGGCCCTTTGTAGCTACCGACGAAGTAATACTCGATTCTAAAAATTTTTAGAATATTTTCGTATACCCTAACACGTATTGAACGATCTTCTTTGAGGTTATGTTCCAAAAACATGGTAAAAACACGAAAAAAATGTTTGTAATTTGATTTTATAGCATTATTTGATGCAAAAATGGTAGTTCTGACAGTGGAATTCGAAGATATAGAAAGAAATTGAAAAAAAATTGTTCATAAACACTTATTTAGCTATTGGTTTTGAGGTTATGTGCCAAAAACATGGGAAAAATGCTTAAAAAATCGGTTTTTTCGAATTTTAAGTATGTTCCGGCTCGAAAACGCAAATTCGGACACCGCCATTTGAAAGAACGGGAAAAAATACACAAAAAATCATTATTTACAAATTAGTCAAAAATTACCTACATAACCTAAAAAATCATTGAAAAATTAAAAAATTTTTCCTGAGCTCAATTTTTTTTTTTTTAAATCTGAAAAAAAGCAGGCTGTTTTCTTGCTCAAAACACACGTCTGTGAATTTTTTCAGATTTTTTTAAAGAAAGGGTCGAGCGGAAAAAATTTTTTTCGAAAAAATACGTTTTTTAGGTTAGGAGACTCAAATCATCACCTAGGGAGCTGAAAATTTGGCTAGAGAGGTTTTCAATAATGTACTTTCGAATGGTCAATCCCAAAAAAAAATCCAGGTGAGTGCAATTTTGACCATCTTATCCCGCTATAGCCTTTGCGTTTTCGTTGTTGCACGATAACAATAGTAAAAATTATCCAATCGTCCTGAAATTTGGCACAGATATAGCTTTTATATATCTTCAAATCGAGTTCGTTGCCCAAAAGAATCGGTCCATTGCGAAAAAAGATATTTGAGGTTAAACATTTTTTTAAGAAATTTTCGAATCGCATTTTCTGAGAGAATATTTGATTTATTGACTTAAAATTTTGACCACTTATTAAACTCATTGAAGACTATATTTCGTTAAAATTTAAATAACTTTTTTATCAAAAGATATGAAGAAAATCTCTTGAAAATTTGGCATGGTGTGGTTTGTGCACATAAGAATTATGCACATATTTATTGTGCACACTTTAGCATTGGTGTATATCTATATCTATGTGTATACGCCAATGCTAAAGTGTGCACAATAAATATGTGCATAATTCTTATGTGCACAAACCACACCATGCCGAAAATTTAACTAAATATTGTAATAAATAATTGTAATAATTGATTAAAATTTCAAATTGATCAAATATTGTCAGATATCAGTACTAAAAAACATTAAAAAAACATTTTTAATCTCGAATATCCGGATGTGATAATCATTTTTTTGTGTTTTTTTGTGGGCAATGATTTTTTTTTTTTTTTTGTAAAATATAAAATTGTATAATAATAATTGCTTTTTAATGATAAAAAAATAGAAAGAGTAAAAATAAAAAGTCACAAATAAAGTATTAAATTTTAAATATTTGAATTAAAAATTAATTAAAGGAATCGGTAAATTAAGTTTGAGGAAGCTACGTGTCAATGAATTGGCAGCAATTTTTTTTTTAGAAAATATAGGTATTTTAATGCTCTTTTGAATGCTTCCCATCCGATTCAAATATTTCAATGTTATCATTAAAAAAAAAATGAAAATGACTTTTTCTAAAAGAGACAAATTGATATAAAAAAACCCGCTGTCAATTCATTTGCACGTAGCTTCCTCAAACTAAATTTATTGATTCCTTTAATTAATTTTTAATTCCAATATTTAAAATTTAATACTTTATTTTGTACGATGAGAATATGTTAAATGGTTTGTGATTTTTTATTTTTACTCTTTCTATTTTTTATCATTAAAAAGCAATTATTATTATACAATTTTGTATTTTACAAAAAAAAAAATTTATTGCCCACAAAAAACAAAAAAATGATCATCACGACCGGATATTCAAAATTAAAAATTTTTTTTAACGTTTTTAATACTGATATCTCAAAGAATATCTGATCAATTTTAAATTTTAACCAATTATTACAATTAACCAATATTACATAGCTTTTAAGGCGGTAAAAATGTTACGATTCAGATGAAAAAAGTTTCTCGGTGCTCGAGTTTACTGATTATCCGTAAAAATAGTATATTGCGCACCTATGTATGTAATATACTATTTTGCCTGGCGAGGCCGAAAATACAACCTTTGCGATCGGGCGCCGCGATCAAAAGTGGTTCATTTGGCCCGCTAGGCAAAAAAATAGATTTCGTTGTTTATACAAGCTCAGAACGATATCTTATTCTACATTAAACCAGCATGCGAAAATGCTCGATATCGATTGAAAGGTTAGTATTGTTGCAAAAAACTCAACTAACTTTTTCACAAGGGAGGAAATGAGCTATGTCACACTCGGGTGAAATACCTCCAAGTAAGTCTATACCTTAGCTCAGTGTTTATAGCATCGGATAGAAAGTCTCGGGCCCGTGAGTTCTCGTCCTCGTCGTTGCATATTTTTTACGTGACTCGCTCATTTAATTCACTCCGTCGTCTTCTAGTACGTAACATTATTTAGTATGAAAATATAGTTTTAATGTAAAATAAGAGATCGTTCTGAGCTTGTGTAAGCAACAAAATCTATTTTTTACAGAGTTTAGCGATGATCAGTAAACTCGAGCACCGAAAAACTTTTTTCCTAAACTACCGATTGAAACCGGACTTGTACTAAATAAAGCTCTATTTTTGTACTTAATTTTAATTGGAAGCAAAACATTTTTACCGACTTAAAAGCTATGTAATATGCAAATATTATATGGGAAATAGCATGTAAAGAAACGGTAAATATTTGGCTCCGGTGCCGTGGCAACACATGACTCATATCTTGCCCATACATCATAGATATCAATTTGTGTTATGCGGGTAGCTATTTTCATATTACAATCTTCAGTTTAAACAACATAATCACACTTCCTAGCCTTAAGCAGCACCATTTTATATATAAAACGTTTATTTTTAGTTATTATCCTAACAATGACTTTGTCTGTAAGATGTGTTTTATCGTTGTATATTATATTTAAATATTTATCTGTATTACAAAATAGTGTAAAATAACAAATAAATACAGAGCTATCGCTGAGTTCAATGCGGAAAAGATAAGACGGTTTCATTTGAAGTCATTACTCTCTATCGGGGAAGCACATGGATGCTGACATTAAAGCGTGCGTCTTTGTATTTAGATATTGCATTTACGGTAAATCCCCGTACATCATTTTCCTTTTCTACAAACACTGACGTGGATAACGTTCTTTCAACCATCGGTATAAAAGCATTCTAGAATCGCAGTACGAGGCACAGTCAGTTATTGTAAGTACTGAGCAACTCTAGTGAAGATACTCGAATCACTGTAACTGAAGATATCACGATAAAAATGAAGTTCCTACTGGTAGCTGTTCTCGTAACTCTTGCTGTGACAGCAGTCTGTGCTAGTCCCGTTCAAGGTATGTAATTATTTTTAATCTACTTAAAATGAGACTTATTTCAAGAATGTTCATTAAATTTTTCTATTTGACTGCACTTCATGTTTATTCAAATGTTATCTTAACAAAATTAAAAATGTTCTAAGCCTACCATTAATCTTGCAGATGCGGCCGATATTAATGATTTGGAAGAGTTTAATGGCCCAAACGAAGGTATAAGACAACGTAGAGTGACGTGCGACCTCCTCAGCTTCGGCGGAATGGTAGGCGATTCTGCGTGTGCAGCAAATTGTCTAAGCATGGGAAAAGCCGGTGGTCGATGCAATGGTGGAGTTTGCCAATGTCGTGTGTAAGAAGAGCATCTGAAATAGAGATAAATCAAATATCGCATAATGATGTAGAAATAAAAACTTTTGATTTCTTCTTTTCAGAACCACCTTCAAAGATCTTTGGGACCAACGGTTTGGTTAACTGCGATTGAAGTTCCACTCAATCAACAAATTTAATATTGACCAATGTGTTCAAAGTTTTGAATAAACTTCCTACGCCTATAATGATACATAAAAATGAGAATTTCTTAAATTATTTATTTATAATATTTTATTATTTAACAAATATAATGATAAACCCAGTTGTAACTATATAAAAAAGTATAAATTGGCAATAATAAAAGTACTGAACCAAAGACCACCCACGCTTTATACTTTATCCCCACATACCTAATTTTCTCTCTGTTATAAATTCAAAACTGGAAGCCACCACTTCCTCTCCCAATCGCTGCAACTTCCCAATAACAAACCCACCCTCCACCGGCCAATTCCCACAGCTGATTCCTCATCGAATCCAAACACTTAACGCACCTCTCCTACCAACCCCCGTCGCTTGAAGACCCCCAAAGTCCCAGGCCAAACAAACTCCTCCATTGTTCATCCACCTCTCTCTCTCTCTCTCTCTCTCTCTCTCTCTCTCTCTCTCTCTCTCTCTCTCTCTCTCTCTCTCTCACCCAACCGCGTCCTACAAGATCCAAAAGCTAGCACGCTCATTGCTCTCAAAGGCGTTTCTTCCTCGCCGTCCTCTCTCTCACTCTCCGCCTACGCGCGCGCGCCTGCGGGAGACAGCGTACACGCAAGCCTCTCTTGCACGCCTACCCTTGCATTATTTATTCCGGCGAGAGAGAGAGAGAGACTCGCGCGCTGCAGAAATACTACTTTCGGAACTTGGAAAACTTCTGACGGAAACCACGCGCGAGCGCGGCAAAGCGAAAATTTATGGATTTTGTTTGGAGTCCCCGCCTCCCCCCACCCGCGCCCGCTTTGATTTACCGCGTGGATGCGCCCGACGAGACGCAGCTGAATATCGCGCACAAGAGAGAGAGAGAGAGAGGGGCAGGGTGTATATACACGAGCGATCGCAAGTAGCAACAACGGAGCCTTCGTTGGTTATACCCCCGATAATCTTGTTGCGGCTGCTACTGTGGCGCGGGGGTGTCTTGTTCAGTGGTTCTTGGCTTCGTCGGCGAGGTTTAGTTAATACGCAGTGGATTATAAGTTTTTTTTTTGAGGGGGGAATGGGGTGGTGGATTTTGTACGTTATTGTTCAAGCAGTGGTATTTAGTTTTAAAAACTGTAATGCTGTGATAAAAATAGTTATGTAAATAAATTTGAAAATGAAATATAATGATTTTTTTATGTAGATTATTTTAATCTAGTTTCTTACAATTATAATATCATTTGCTTAAATCCTATTTAATATGGTAAGAGGTAATCTCCTCGCACATTTCTTCTTATCTTCTTTTAAATTACTTTGAGAAGCTATTGTGTTGGCTTTATTTTCACGTTGGTTAACTTTTTTTTAATTCTTTTTAATTGGCGAAACCGTTACGGAACATTCTTTTGCTTGTATCTTTACTTTGGCATCACTTTTAGCTTTGTTTATCAATTTTCTTCAGGATATAAGATCAGATTGGTTTAAATATGCGCAGGATTTGATCTCTTCATCAGTACAGCCATTCTCAATTAATTCTTCTGCTCTTTCGATATTGCTGATTTCAACCGTTTGATTGAAAGTCACGAAATATTCTCTCACTCTATCTTCAAACTCTTTGTCCTCTTCTTTTTCATTATTGGATTCAACACTGTATCTTTTAACATCTTTTTCTACTTTGTAGCCACATTTTTTGTTATCTTCAGTATCATTTTTTATTTTCATGCGTTTTGATGGCTTCACACCGGAACCACCAGAATGAGCATAGGTTTTCAATAAATAATCAATAGTTCGAACGCCTAAGTCTTTATAGGTAATTTGAAAATGCTCTTTGGAAATACACTTGGCAGCTATCAAGTAATTTATCGCAGATCTATAAAGCAGGTCTTCTTGTGAATTCTTTCCATTATGTCCAAAATTTTGCAAACTTGGTTCAATTTTGCGCTTCCTTGTAGCCATTATGTAGGCAGTGCTATAATATTTATAAGAGGTAAGTATATTTCTTACTAAAGCAGGCCTTTTCGTTATATCAACGCGTGCCTGATAAATATAAGGATGGCTCAGAACAATATCACGTGATCTATATCAGATAACTCAGGTAATGTATCTTTTTTTAATATCTTGTCAATATGTTTTGTAAATCGAACAATTTCAATAAAAATTTGAATTGAATTTAAACCTTTATAAATACCTCGGTAGTAGTCCTCTTCTACAGATTTATGAATAGAGTAATTACTAATCCAAATTACAACACGTTTTTTCAAATTGGAGTAATCACTTCCAACGTTAATGTAATTCGTTAAAGTTAATTAGTATAGTTAATAGTGAAATATTATATATTATGTCATATAAAAATGTAATTACTTGCGGTATAAAGAGTCATATCAATGGTCTGAAAGAATAAGGCGCTACCTCAAATTTCCATTCAAGAAGCCGCTACCCCGTTTTGACTTTCAAAAGCGCGCTACGTTGATTTTTGGTTCAAAACGGCGCTACGTCGTTCTTGGATTCAAAAAGTCTCTATGTCGGAAACTGTTCATTTCTATCGGAAATTAAGTTGGCAACATTGCTGACTGAGTCGAAATAAAATAAACTTAAATAAAAATAATTACCTACAACATTTCTCATCAACAATGAATAGTTTATTTATTCGAATATTCAGTAATTATTTATTGATTTACTATATATTCATCTTTAAATAATTATCTCAAATTTTTTATAAATTATAATGATTAATATTTTAATAAATATTATAACTTTTTAATATAATATATATTTCGTTTTTATTACATTATTCCAACATCAATTACTTGTAAACATTCAACAAAAATTTGAAATAAAGACAGAAGATAAATATTTTGCAATTAGTTTCTAAATATAAAGTTTCTTTCTTTTATATGACAATTCGTATTTTATCATTAAAAAAATCAGATATAATAAACTGAGTATAAATATTACAGCAACACATGAGAACTTATATGGAAATCTTTTTCATTATTCATGTTTACAAACTGATAATTTGCAATTTGTATTAATAGAACTTCCAGATCGAATCTTTCCTTAATTTTATCCGATTGATTGGATATGAACGTCTAACGATATTAACTACTTTGACTTGATCGAATAGTGACTTCATTTGAAATATCGTACGACTTACCAGTGATATCACTAAAAAATTGATGGCAATATTATCGTTTTTAAACTTGATATGTGTGACAACTCTTACAATTCTCACCTAAAATATTTTTTGCTTCCTCATAAAGGAAAGTTTGGGACGGTAAAAAAAATTATCGAAAAAAAAATTGTTTAAAAACATAGGTTAAACATGTTTTATGTGTGTATGCGCATGCTCGTACGTGCGTGCGTGTATGTGAGAGTAAGTATCCGGCCAATATCTCGAGAACCATTACCCGATTTAGGTCGAACAAGGCTTATTCTCTTCGTCTCTTTTTTCATATGATACAACCAATATTTCGTAACATAATAAACTTTTATTGAAAGGTCTTTAAATACCTACATTTTCATTATTTCATTTTTAAATTATCTTTAGCCTGTCATTTGTTATGAAGGAAAATGTGACTTTCACTTCTTTGATTAATCTCTCAAATAATATTTTATTTATTAATACGAAATTTTTACCAATTATTAAACTTATTAAGTACTATATTGTGAGGGCGGTCCGTGGCTAAATTGGTTAAGGCGCATGCCTTAATTAACAGAAATTCGGTTGCTCAAAGGGTCGGGGGTTCGATTCCCGGTGAAGTCACTCGAATTTTTTTTCTGAGTTTTTCTTCAACGGGAAAAGAATCCTGGACACCGGCTGTTTTGGGGCGGGTTTTTCCCTGGAATTTTTCCTTCGGAAAAATTACAGGTTTCCCCTTGTCTCACAGGCGTAAGCCTGAGCGAATGCGAAACAGTAGTAGGAAATCTGTAGGTAAGGTAGTTGATGACAGCCAACCCGATGCCTCTGCAGGGAGCGCCGACCTTACCGGTGAGGAGCTGATCCCTGAAATGCGGGATCTTGTCCGGGAAGGCTACACTGACAAGTGGAGCCAAGAGTGCCGGCTTAACCAGCACGGTGCGTTTCTGCAACACGACCTCACAGGAGAAGCTTCCCAGGGAGAGGGTATAAATAGGTAGGATGCACTTGCTGGGCCCAAAGAGGCTGCAGGTGGGTAAACCCCAGAAAAAAGAAAAAAAAAGTACTATAGATTATTTACTACTATTTATACTAAAGATTATTTCCATTTTTTCTTGAGAAAACAATTATTTTAGAAAAAAATGTGGTTTTGTTGTCAAGCAATAGCAAGAGTAAAAATTATCATCTTGAAATATTGTACAATGATGTCTTGTTTTTATCTGTGAACCTAGTTTTTTTATTGATATAGTAGACGAAATACCCGATCCTCCATTTGCTGCTATAAGGGATACGAGATGGAACCTTCTTACGCGCTCAGCTGAGAAGGACCTTTTCACGTACTTCGCCCAGATGGAGCCTTTACCTTCGCACCCAACGATATGTCTCATACTCTAAGAAAACAATATATAGGACAGATGTGGACGTTATATGAGAAACAGTATGGCCGATATTTGTATCCGGCGTCGTGGCCATATAGGGTGGGGAAAAAGTATGAATACCCCTAGAAATTTCACGGGATTAGAGAAAAAAAAAATATCCAAGGTCTAATCTTAGGTTCAAAGGAAAATCCAAGGTGACCATTGAATTCCTCGTTAAAAATTACCTAAGATTAGACCTTGGTTATTTTTTTCACTAATCCTGCGAAATTTCTAGGGGTTTCCATACTTTTTCCCCACCCTGCATATGAGCCATATATTGTCCATATAAGGTGAATATGGTCCATATATTTCCAATATTATGCCCATACTATGGGCAATATATTGGCTACAAAACTTTTTTTACGCGGGTTAGTTCTTGGAATATCAAGATTAACTCTGGATGTCATTATAAAAGCGAGAGGATGGGCTCATATTTGGCTTTTCTTCGCGCGAAACTTTGAGTTGGCTTTTCTTCGTACCGCGCGACGATATATATGAGAAAGAAATGATATTCTAAAAATGTAGACGATTTTATGAAATAATAAGCTTACTGCGATAACAGGGAATGATATCTAATCAGTTTATATAAGTTAAATTAATTCGACAATCTATTTTTAATACAATTGTAATCGTATAAAATGAAAGTATGTGAGCTTTTATAATGATATCCAGAGTTAATCTTAATATTCCAAGCACTAACCCGCGTAAAAAAAAGTTTTATGATAAATCTAATAGATAACAATACGGGTATCTTGATTCAGTCTGATATAAATTCATTCGTTGTTTCCCATTCTCTGACAGTTTTCAAGATGATTGCTAAGCTTGCCTTTCTCACCTACCTATTAGCGATCGCCCACTCGCGTAAGTAAATCTACAATTGTCGATTACGAAAACTATAACAGTAAAAAGAATTGGATCTTCAAAATTTCACTGTCGATTTTGTGGAATAGTCTGATAAAAATGTTTAGTATGCATACAATCGGGAGGGTAGTATCTCCGATCTCAGGGTTAGATACCGGCGCGCAATGTGCCGGAGTCCGTGCCGTCGATATAGAGAGGTGATGGATGCATGTAAGTCGCTAGCGCTGATTGACTGCGACCGTGCTGCTTGGATAATACGGGTAAGTAGTCGGCGCAGAGGGCCAACTACCGTGCCGTGTGAGAGTAGAGGAGCCGGGTAAATAATCGGCGCAGAGGGCTGACTATCGTGCCGTGGGAGGTAGGTAAGTTAGGATTCGGTTGTTATCTGGAGAGTTTGTTTTAGGAAAAAAAAAGTCATAAATCAAAATCTAAAATTATAGGTATGTTTATTAATATACTAAAAAAAAAACGAATCATATTACATAAATTTTACGAGCGCAAAGGACTTGCCAGCTTCAGCTATCTAAGCGCAATGCTTATCGGTAGTCTGAATAGGCGATAGCTCGGACACAAGTGCGTGCCGATACCGAGAATCGGGGCCCTTTATATACCAGTCGATCGTCTGGTCTTCTCTCTTGCGCATGACAATATTTGTGTTTACACGGTGACGTCAGAGGCGCTGTGTGATTGAATGAGTAAGATTTTCGCTGGCGCACGCAATCGCATGTTTGTATACATTGATGCATCTTGTTTGTTTATGTTTTGCTCTCGCGTTTATGAATGGGAGAATTTATGAATGGGTGCGTATACTATAACGAGCTGGTCGTGTACGTCACAAATCAGAATCGAGAAATTACAGCACCGATCTTCTCGAGCCGCTATAAAAACGAGTCGCAGGACTGGGATACCGTCGACGGCCGCAGCAACAGCAGCAGCAGCTGTGCCAATCAAGAATCGCCAGCCCGCGACAACGAGTCTGGCGAGCCCGTGACAAAGAAGCGAAAAATCGAAAATTTACCGAGCGTTGTGATGCAGTTAAAGACATTTGCGCACTTGAAAAAATTACGCGATTGTATAAATTTTAGATTCAAACAACTAGAAAATACCGTGACATTTGTTAACATAGCTTTAGAGGTGATTATTAATAATATCAAAATACACATTCACGAAAAACACGATGAAAATATAATAGACTCATTTTTCGACGGTATAACTTTTCTAAAAATATTCGATGAACTCAAAGAAAATTTAATATCTAATGTGAACAGACGCGTAGGTTATTCAAACTTTAGAGAAGCCGATGTAGATAGACTATTTTTAGAATTACGCACGCTGTATTTACCTATTCTGGAGAAAGTAGTACACGAAGCCATCCAATAAATATATAAGTTAAGTACAACACAACAATTAGTCAATATAACAACGACCCTCATCGTGTGCACATCATGGGTCCGCCATTCAGCAAACCATGCGGCAGCAAGCCCGAGGACAAACAGCCTCTCATCGATAAAAAAGACCATTCCTCCATGGATAAAGATTCTACCCGTTATAAATCTTTTTCCACCAACACCTACTCTCTCCCCAAAAAACAAGGCTACTCCAGATTCAACTAGGTACCGTCATCATCACCATCATCATTATTAAAAATTAATAACAAATTAAGGTGGGAGGATACTACATAATGTCGGACAACTCTCCCCATGATGCGTCCACCTCTGCCAGCTTGCCGATGACTGCACTGCTGCTGCTGCTACGACAACGCTGCTGTAAATTTTCTTAATGTGTCTGTTATTTATGTGCTACTTATGTAAATGTGTATGTATGCGTGTGGTGTGCGTTAATAAAATTTGGTGTACGCTTTTTTCGCCAAAACAAGTGTTTTCATTTGTCGGCCTCACATTATTATTAAATTATTCTAACCTCTTTGTTTCCTTGAAAAAATAATCGAGTTTCCCATTAGTTCACACACACACATAGGTAAAACACAATGAAACAGGTCGTTGCCTGCAAGCACATGCTTTCTTTGTATAGCTATAGAGTACATTCCCCTGTCCACACACTCCGTGGTAACGTGCTCGCACAGGTCCACATGCTCCCCACTCCTCTCTCTCTCTCAATTTACATGATTTTACATATATAAAAAATATAAATACAATTTTCATGATTTTTTAACTAGAAAATTTGAATTTTTTTGTATAACACATTATATGGGAAAAAGTTTACAAATTATGTGTAGAAACAGTAGGAATTTTTGTGGAAGTGTTGCAAATAGTCTTGATTTTTGGAGTTGACAGCGTATCTTTGCAAGTTGATGTTTCTGGTACGTCCGGGTTAAGAATTTTTGGTATGAGAAGAAAATTTTGTTTTGAGTAAAACATTTTGAATAGTAGGTAAACAGCAGGGGTTCTGGCCCACTTCCGGGAATTCCCGGTGGGCCAGAACCCCTGCTGGATTTCTGGGTCACTTCCTGAAATTTCAGGTGGTCCAGAACCCCTGCTGGGTTTTGGGGGAGGTCTAGAATTGTAGGAGGCTAATTAACCCATGTTCCAGAACCCCCACAGGGTTTTGGGGGAGTGGGAGGTCTAGAGTTGTAGGAGGTTAGATAACTCATCAAGCATCCTGCGGTCAGCTGTCAGCAGCACGGAGGCCGCCATCTTGAAAGAGTAGTATGCAAGTTCGAACATGTTTGTTTGTGTGTGAGCAAACGTGTTAGATTAATTTGTAAGAGAGAAGGGATGTAGGCCCCAACCATCACCCACATCTGTGAGGTACTCCATTTAATTAATACCCCTCCAAAGTCAACCTCTCTTACATGTATCTATTGAAAACTAAAATTCTATTTTTCTAGAATTCCCACTCCATAAGAATTTCATGCGAATGTAAAACCTGAATTTGTTTTACGTTATACAGAGCACATGTAGCCTTATTTTTTCCATTATGATTAGTACATGTAGTAATAGGTCGTCGTAAATTCTGAGCTGGATAACCCCACTCTTCTAAACTAACAACCTGTTGAAAACTCCAATGCTGTTGCATCCATTGTCGTATTACTTGATTTCTCACAATAATTCTAGTAGCATCTTTGAACGTCTCACGAATAATGGTACTGATGAGAGTATAGTCAACATTGCCCGATGACCATGGTATACCATGACAGTTATTCTCCAACCATTGATTCTCTTTTCTGTACTTATCCGTAAGCCTCTTCCATGAAAACGGCTCTTTGAAGAGCCATACTAGTGGCTTACTATTATCAGTAAGACAAAGTATAGCCAGTTTCTTCAAGACAAAGTCATTGCCAGGCTGTTTGAAGCCTTGCATATCCACAGCATACTCCATCTCACTTGAATCTTTTATATCCCTTTGTCTCAGGTAGATTGTGTGTATTAGTTAAATATTTTTGATGATATTCTTTCCAACTTGAATTGATATTCTTCTTCTTCTTGCTATCTAAACCAGGAGAAGTTTTACTACACTTTGACCCATTTCACTCTAGACGTGGCAGAAGAATGAGCTCTTCATGCTCGAGACCTCTCTTTATACATTTTCCCCCACCACCACTTATCGCGAGCCGCCGTCACCGCTCAAGAGCTGTGATTGGTTGCCCCAATCACCACGCCTTCCAAGAGCTATGATTGGCTCTCCATCACCTCTCTAAACAAGCTTCTTTACATCCCCACTCGCGGGATTATACTGAACAATACGATCGTGTAAAATCAAGCAGTAGACTGATGTTCCAGCGGGAAAGTTATTGTGAGCTTCAAATTCAAGACGAACATCTACAGGAGCACTCTTTATAGACTTATTCTGTTTGGAACAGTCGATAACCATGAGTGGGAGCTGATTGATAAAGTCCGACTTATTGAGCAATGGCTTAGGATTTTTTTCAAAGTATGAAGCTTGAAAATTAACGTACATATCATAGAGAAGTGCATACTGATTACGATCGATGTCTAGATTGAGATTTCCATATGGATAATGCTGTGAGTTGAGAAAGAGCTTAACATTCCTGATATTACAATGATCAAAACGACTGGCATTAGCTTCTCTCACACCCTTTCGATTGGTCTGAAAGCCTAGAATAACAAAGCGAGACTTATCTAACTGGTTGGATGTTTTGACAGTCCAGACATGTGAAGTAGTATTTGGTAGAAGCGGATATTCATACAGCTCCCATGTACGAAAACTCATAGATATAGCTCGATCCTTCCCTACATGGTCTAACAATCGGATCTTGTAAGAATCAACTGCTACTACATAGGGCATAAGCCACTCTATTCTAGATATTTCTATTTTAAAATTTTCAAAGGTTCGAGCTGCTTCTGCCCCTACAGCAGTCTGTATCACCGCATTTATATCGTTTCGCGATCTAACTAGAATAAGCTCATGTTTGGCATTTACCACAATCTTACGATAGTCTTCAGCGAAACCTAGAATCATACTGAGAGGAATGACAACTTCAAAGTAGCCAGCGTCATTGTTTATTTTACGATCAGTCTCTTGCAAATCAATCCAACCAGCATTTTCAATCATTGAACTCTGACTTGGATTGAGAGAAAGCCAACCTTTCATAAGACCAGTTAAGCCTATATTTTTACATAATTTCAATGGTGTTTAACTCATATCTGATTTCCTCGAATAAGTGACAGATGGCATTGTTCACGAACTTTTTATTCTGAACTGGTGTATTATTATTATTATTGTTTTAACCATTTTACCGCAGACATGTAATAAGCTGCGAGAAGGTAAAAGACATAAGTCTTGATGTTGAATGGAAATACGGATCTCATCACTATTGTTGAATGTTGATGCTGTGTAAGGTTGATGAGCATGAACTTCATAATGTGTCACTGACTCATCGAAGAGGACAGGTGACTGTATTTTTAGAATCTCTTCCATTTCTTTGAAAACAACAAAATATAATGCAAGTTATTTTCCGCCACTTCGAACTCTTAAGCCTATTTTTCTTAGGAATTGTGTGTTTTGCCGTGTTAGTGCTTTGACTGCACGTCGATGACTTATGCTTTGAGTACATACTTCACTGCTTATATACCCTTTGTGTGGTATACTATTGTAAACAATGCCCATTGTATTAAAACTGTTTGATATGCAATCTCACAGTGATAATTTCTCCTCGAAAGTTAACCAAATTATTGTCTTGATCAACTATACGTATTTGTAAATGATTTATACACTTTACTGTAACTGGTAGGTAAATAACTTGTGAGGGAACCTCAACAATCTTATATCCTGATGATGCAGTAGGAAAGAAGTCATGAATTATATGTGCGCGTTGCCCATTTATATAGTCTCCTGAGGTAATGTTGCACTCAATTCTCAAAGCATTGATTTTCAAAATGGCTACTGGCTGATCGGAGTTATGAGTTAGGTTAGGTTCAAGCACACGAGGAGTGAATCCCAACAGTTGACCAATGCAATCTTTAGGTCGAAAATCTATTTGCTGACTGCACTTGATAGAACTACGAAGAGTATTCGTATTTGGTTTGAGACTAATGTCTATATTTTCTTTAGCAAATCTTTTATTAAGGTGTTTATATATATCCTCAATCTCATAACTCCCAATAGGTATATTGATAACCTTTCCTCCAACATAAAACTTGTTATTACTTTTGTCTATATTGGGTATCGAGTTAAAAGTTAGCAATTCCACCAAGCCTAGAACATAATTTTTTTCATATGAAAGTTCTATAGGTGGAAAGAAGTTTGCCTCTAAAGTAGATGCGGTGCCAGATAGGCTTAGTGTGAGTGATTCTCCCATTGTAATCATTCAAGTACTAATGAATTATTTAATCTTTTACTCCTTATATAGCCCAAGGCAAAAATTGCAAACAAAGATGTCCACAAACATATGTATTGAAATCTTTATATCTCTCATGATTGTACTGAACTTCAGCTACATCTAGATACAACATCAAGTCCAATGGTGGCTGTAAATCACCAAAACTATCAAAGTATACAACATTATTTCCTCTTTTTCTATAAACTACCGAATGTGTCCCAGAACCACTTGCATCATCTAGATTAATAATAGCAGATTCACAATATCTTGGTCCTCTACTAGGTAAGGCATTACGCATAAAAACACCACGAAAATGTGGAATTTTCAAGATCTTTGCATATTTGAGCAAATCTTGATCTGTGAGAGTTCTTCTAGGTAAAATTACTTGGGAGAATTTTTTTTTTTTTTATTAATCCTTCTCCTTTTCAAGGTTTGAGATAGAGACCAAAACCCTTCTTGTATGGTTTCAGATATAAACCTTTACCCATTGAGATGGACTCCATAGCCTTATTATGTCTATGACTCTCTTCGAATTATTAACTTGAGTTTGTAATTGTATTCACAATTTTACTCCCCATTGTCAAATGTAAAAATTGTTGTTTTGGTCAATTCTGACCAGATCCGTTGGGAGCAGGAAAGAAAATAGACTACGATGCTAAGTAGTTGCAACGTTTCGTCGACGGGTTTGTCGACCTCCTCAGGCTTTATTAAAAAAAATATATAATAATATAATTAACAGAACGAGCTCACGCTAGTCTTAACTTACGATGGTTAAAAAATTTTTAAAAAATGCGAAACGAATTACCTAAGTTATCGCACAGCGATCCGTCGAGTAATGTGAAAGTGCATAGCCACATGACTTATATATATATATATACATTGGCTTCCTACCAAAACGTAAACAATAACAAATTTTGAATTAGATCGAGAATATACTTTACTTTTTATGTAACAGCTTAAAGATAGATTTGTATTCTCTACTGAGATTCTGTGTATCTTCTTTTTTGTTTATTGTATTTGGTGTACTGTTAATAAATAACATTTCAGAAATAAGTCTTTTATTATAGTTATTTTCAATATCTCTAATTGTTACTGCTTCAAAATCAAATTCATGATTATATTCATTTTTATGTATATTGACAACCAACTCATCATTATTATTCTTACGATGTTCGGCAATTCGTTTATTTAGGGCACGTTTTGTCTCGCCTATGTACCGTGCATTACAATCTTTACAAGGGAACTCAAAAACCCCATTCGTTTGCTCGAGTTTGTTGGTTTTATCTTTGCCAAGAACAACTAGTTTTGAGAATTTATTAACTATATTTGGGATCGTTACAATATTGTGTTTCCGTAAAAATTTTGAACAATTGTTGTAAAATTTTGAATAAAATGGAAGTGATACTTTAATGTTGTGTCGGTTAGTATTTACAGGACTGTTTCTTTTATTTTGAAAACGAATTTTAAATAGTCTAGATCTTATATGTTTGTCAATAAACTCTGGTGGATATGAGTTCTCTTTAAGTATATTTTTAACCCGCAATATATTTCTATTATGAAAACGTTTATCTGATAAAAGGATAGCTCTATCAATCAAGTTAAAAACTATATTCTTTTTTAATGATATCGGGTGGTTGCTGTAGTAGTTTAAAGTTCTATTAGATGACATCGATTTTGAATACCAGTCAGTGATAATATTACCATCCTGTTTAATGAGAGACACGTCCAAAAAGTTAATATTGTTATTAATTTCAATTTCATAAGTAAACTTAAGGTTGGGATCAAAATTGTTAAAACATTGATTCAATACATGAATATCGTCTTTTTTGATACAACAAATCGAATCATCAACATATCGAAAATAGAACAATGGTATTATGTTGAATTCTGTTTTTAGTTTCTTCCAACAAGCAATTTCTAAATCTTCCATGACTAAATCAGCAAAAAACGGAGAGATTGGAGAACCCATAGGTGTCCCAAAAATTTGTTGGTAATATTTGTTATTAAAAGTAAAAAATACATTTTCAAATAAAAATTTAGTACAGGAAATAATATCACCGAACGGTATTTTACAATTGTTGAGAATATACTGCGCTCGTTTTTCCAAACTCTGGATAACAAGGTCTACAGAGATATTTGTAAAAAGTGAAACCACATCTAAAGATATCAGTATGTAGTTATCTGGAATTTTTATATTCGTAATTTTATTAATTAGATCAAAACTGTTATCTATGTGTGATTTAGGAAGAGGGAAACATGTTTTGAGGTTTTCATAAATTATTTTTGCTAAGAAATGTGTAGGGCTGTTCACAGTTGAAATTATCGGTCTAAAGGATAGTTTTGGTTTATGGATTTTTGGTAATCCATAACATTTAGCAAGAGATGTGTTTGTCTGCGTAAGTTGTATATTATGATATTTTTGTTTTAGAAAGTTGTTATCATTCAGATTTTTCAGAATCCTATAGACATTATTTTGTAATGTATTTAACGGTTTTCTTTTTATTTCTCTGTACACCTTATTATCATTCAATAAACTATTCATTTTTTCTATATAGTCAGATTTCTCTAAGCACACGGTAACATTGCCTTTATCAGATTGTGTAAAGAATATATTTTTGTTATCGTTAATAAATTTTTGAGCGGTTTTGATTTTCTTAAGTAAAGATAAGTCACTATTTTTCATTGGTTGTTTACAATTATTTTGAAACTTTATAGCTTTCACTATATCTTGTCAAATTTTATTTTTGTCATCGGTATTGAGTTGTGAAGAAATAAACATTGATTGTACGTTTTTTATGGTGTTAAAAACAATCGATTTCTGCATGTTGTGTTGTGTAAATGCGAAATTGCGACCCAGAGAAACGATTTCAGCGACATCGGTCGGAACATGTGTATTAGAAACATTTTTGAAACATTTTTCAATATTTACATGTATGCGGGAATCCTGGTAGTTACATCTCTTTTTGATCAAATTAAGTTTTATGTTGAAACGGTTTTTAAGGTTTTTATCCAAAGTTTTGATATTAATATTGCTTAAATTAAAAAATTTTTTTAAAATGTGAAAATCAATGTTTAAATTTTTAATCTCAATAAATACACGATGAGTAGCGAGTTCTAATGCATTTTTTTGAAAACTACTATCCCTAATTTCTAGTTTAAGCAATTTTTTGGCAATCTTTTCAGCGTCAATTGATAATTTGGTTCTACAAGACTTACTTCGGAATGTAAAGTTTTTTAATTTCTGTATTCTGTTGTGTATGTGGCTAGGTGTTAAGTCGAATCCTTTGCAGCTTTTGAGGAAATTCAGTTGATTTCTAAAACAAAAATATGCTGTTGTTCTTTCTAAAACAAAAATATCATAATATACAACTTACGCAGACAAACACATCTCTTGCTAAATGTTATGGATTACCAAAAATCCATAAACCAAAACTATCCTTTAGACCGATAATTTCAACTGTGAACAGCCCTACACATTTCTTAGCAAAAATAATTTATGAAAACCTCAAAACATGTTTCCCTCTTCCTAAATCACACATAGATAACAGTTTTGATCTAATTAATAAAATTACGAATATAAAAATTCCAGATAACTACATACTGATATCTTTAGATGTGGTTTCACTTTTTACAAATATCTCTGTAGACCTTGTTATCCAGAGTTTGGAAAAACGAGCGCAGTATATTCTCAACAATTGTAAAATACCGTTCGGTGATATTATTTCCTGTACTAAATTTTTATTTGAAAATGTATTTTTTACTTTTAATAACAAATATTACCAACAAATTTTTGGGACACCTATGGGTTCTCCAATCTCTCCGTTTTTTGCTAATCTAGTCATGGAAGATTTAGAAATTGCTTGTTGGAAGAAACTAAAAACAGAATTCAACATAATACCATTGTTCTATTTTCGATATGTTGATGATTCGATTTGTTGTATCAAAAAAAACGATATTCATGTATTGAATCAATGTTTTAACGATTTTGATCCCAATCTTAAGTTTACTTATGAAATTGAAATTAATAACAATATTAACTTTTTGGACGTGTCTCTCATTAAACAGGATGGTAATATTATCACTGACTGGTATTCAAAATCGATGTCATCTAATAGAACTTTAAACTACTACAGCAACCACCCGATATCATTAAAAAGGAATATAGTTTTTAACTTGATTGATAGAGCTATCCTTTTATCAGATAAACGTTTTCATAATAGAAATATATTGTGGGTTAAAAATATACTTAAAGAGAACTCATATCCACCAGAGTTTATTGACAAACATATAAGATCTAGACTATTTAAAATTCGTTTTCAAAATAAAAGAAACAGTCCTGTAAATACTAACCGACACAACATTAAAGTATCACTTCCATTTTATTCAAAATTTTACAACAATTGTTCAAAATTTTTACGGAAACACAATATTGTAACGATCCCAAATATAGTTAATAAATTCTCAAAACTAGTTGTTCTTGGCAAAGATAAAACCAACAAACTCGAGCAAACGAATGTGGTTTATGAGTTCCCTTGTAAAGATTGCAATGCACGGTACATAGGCGAGACAAAACGTGCCCTAAATAAACGAATTGCCGAACATCGTAAGAATAATAATGATGAGTTGGTTGTCAATATACATAAAAATGAATATAATCATGAATTTGATTTTGAAGCAGTAACAATTAGAGATATTGAAAATAACTATAATAAAAGACTTATTTCTGAAATGTTATTTATTAACAGTACACCAAATACAATAAACAAAAAAGAAGATACACAGAATCTCAGTAGAGAATACAAATCTATCTTTAAGCTGTTACATAAAAAGTAAAGTATATTCTCGATCTAATTCAAAATTTGTTATTGTTTACGTTTTGGTAGGAAGCCAATGTATATATATATATAAGTCATGTGGCTATGTACTTTCACATTACTCGACGGATCGCTGTGCGATAACTTAGGTAATTCGTTTCGCATTTTTTAAAAATTTTTTCAACCATCGTAAGTTAAGACTAGCGTGAGCTCGTTCTGTTAATTATATTATTATATATTTTTTTTTTAATAAAGCCTGAAGAGGTCGACAAACCCGTCGACGAAACGTTGCAACTACTTAGCATCGTAGTCTATTTTCTTTCCTGCTCCCAACGGATCTGGTCAGAATTGACCAAAACAACAATTTTTACATCTTCGAATTATTGTTTAGCAGCTCTGGAGTCATTCACAGCTTTTGCTATACCAGCAGCTCCACCTGCAAGAGCACCAACGGCACTTAATCCTGCAAACAGTGGTATGAGGGGTAGTATACCACCCGTTTTTGGAATAGGTAAGACTCTTGGAATTTGAATATTCTCCTTACCACCAACTTGTTTTATCTCATCTCTTGCTCTATCCAAAGTTGTACCAATAACACTCTTGCTACATTTGCCTTTTATTGTTGATTTACGAGCAGCTCGAATTATACTGCTCAGCGTAACCTTCTTCTTTCGCTTTAAACCCATACCAAATTTAGACTTCAACTTCATAGCGTTTGTGATAGCGTATGCAGCCGCTTTTTCCCCTAAACTAGCGTCTTTTGATTTAACACGTTTCCAAGCTTTCTCAGCTAAAATTTTATCTGTGTCGTTCCTCGCTTGAACGTTTTCACGATTTTGCGAGTAGGCTATATCGTGCTCTTTACAAGCTGAATCAAGAGGATTAATGCCAGGATCTCCACGAGCTAAACGCTTAGCTAATTTTGTACCAGGACCACAGTATTGATAACCAGGTATATGAAGTTCAAACGGAAATCTATTTATAACATTATTAACCAAGCCACGTCCTCTCTTACGCTTATATATTATCATTATCGGTCAACGTCTAATATGAGACTGATGGATAAAAGTATATAAAGGGCCTCTATTTATACTTATTCAACAAGTCATGTTCTAAACGTTGTGATGTACACAATGGATTTTAAAGAGCAATCTGCAAAGCTTCCCATAGCTAATTTTGATGTTGTTGTAGAACAAGACAGACGACCAAGGCGACATGGTGATTTACTACCTGATAGTATACGTGCTGTTTTCTGTGGTCCATCTAATTGTGGTAAGACTAATAGTCTTCTAGCTCTCATTACACATCCCAAAGATGTACAGTTTGAGAACGTATATATCTATTCAAAGTCATTGAATCAGGCAAAATATAAATTGCTTCAGGAACTATTGGAATCTATAGATGATGTGCAGTACTTTCCATTCAGTGAGCATGATACAGTTGTAGATCCAGAGCATGCCCTCCCGAATTCCATTATGGTTTTTGATGATATTGCTTGTGAAAAGCAAGACAATGTTCGAGTCTTCTTCTGTATGGGGAGACATAAACAAGTTGATTGTTTTTATCTATGTCAAACGTATGTTCATATACCTAAACACCTTGTAAAAGATAATGTAAATTTTTTAGTTATATTTCGCCAAGATGATGTTAACCTGAAACATATTTATGCCGACCATGTAAACACCGACATGACTTATACCCAATTCAAAGACTTATGTTCCAAGTGTTGGAGAGATGATAGTCATGGATTTCTTACCATTGATAAAGATAGAAGCATTGATAATGGGAGATATCGAAAGGGTTTTGACTGTTTTGCTATAAATATAGCTGCAAAGTGAAATAAAATCATCAGTCTACTTAAAACATTAACACAATGATGGCCGACTTCCAAATAGAGAAAAATGTATTGAGGCAGCTCGTACAAGCACGAAACGCCATCAAACATAAATATAGATTGATAAAATTTGGTAAAGAGAATGTAGAAAAGATGCTTCATGAAACATTCAAACCCATAGTTGATCCTCTTGAAAAACTTGTAATCGAGACAAAGAAAAATCGTCCAACAAAGTTGACTCCAGAACTTTCCAATATTAAGGAACAAAGCAAAGTTTTCGATGCTAACTCCAGTGAGGATAATGAAGGAGACTTTGAAACTGCTGCTAGCCAGGATGAAGATAAAACATTACATAATGAGAGTTTGAACACTAGTGATAGTGAGGATGGATATCTTCAATTATTTGAGTTTAAATCAGAGGATTTAGATCGACTTTATGGTGTACGTAAGAATAATGGTAGTTATTCTATAGGGAATTCATTGCTTACTTTTGATAAAAACAATGTGAAAGTAGATGAAGCAAGTTTTCCTAGAACCAAAGGTCTCATGGAATTACTTATTCTAAAGAATCCCAATTCAGAATATGTGAAGAAAGCAGATTTGAGCAACTATCGCAAAATTTTGGAAATATCAAGTGTGCACAAAAAACATAATCAATCAAATGAAGCTATTAAGGCTTACAATAGTAAAAAATTCAATAAATACATTGCTCCAATGTTCAAGCTTACAAAAAATAAGTCTCGTGGTTCTTTACCTCAATACAAAGTCGCTAGACAACGTATGAGTAGTATGGACTACGTTTACTGGGATGATCCAAATGAATTGGTTGATAGACTCTGCTTACTAATGGTTGAGAGGTCTGCTGGGAATTATAGTCATACCAACGAGATTCATTCGATAATCGAAGAGCTACGTGAAGGAGGCTATATATCGACGGCTGGATGCAAGAACGCCCTATCTCGGCGCCCGGTTCAAGAACGACCTATCTCGGCGCCCGGTTGAAGAACGCCCTATCTCGGCGTCCGGCTCAAAAACGACCTATCTCGGCGCCCGGTTCAAGAACGACCTATCTCGGCGCCCGGTTAAAGAACGACCTATCTCGGCGCCGGATTCAAGAACGACCTATCTCAAACGCGATTTTTGTTTCTCAGATTTTGTAGTGGCAGCACTGCGCGACTTTAAAATACGGCTTTTATAGGCATCAGACGTGTGTTTAAAATTCTGAAAAAATCAGAATTGCTTATTTAACATTGCCTTTGCTTTGTAATAAAAATGTATATCTTTAAATGAATCAGACTCAACATTATAGTTGATCTAATTATTTTTTACACCTATGTCTATAGGCATGCATTCCAAGCGGAAATAACTTTTACGTAAAACTGTCAATTAAAACAAATAAATGCTAATAACAAATAATAACAGGACGATTTGGGACGCTTATAACAGTTAGTAAGTGTTGTGAATTCCTATAAATATTTATAAGTACTTATTTGCATTTATTTGCTTTTTCTGGTGGTTCACATGTGAGAAATGGTTTTAGGATACAAAAAAGCAAGTAACAGTTAATAACTGTTATCCAGTGTTACTTATTGTAAATAATCAATTTTAACTGTTATTTATTTCTATTAATAGTTACTATTAATTATTTGAATTTATTAATACTCTCTTTGAAAGTACAATTCATTAATGCACATAACTGCTAATAGTACTTTTTGGTGGTAAAGTATCAATTATTATCATAAAATACAACATCATTTATATTAAATACATAATGAAAGGACCCCAGAAGAATCATATGGGTTCTTGGGTCCCGGTGAAATGCGCTAAGAGTATAACCAAATTGTAGCTTATCATCTCCAGAACAAAAGTCCCAATGGGCCCAAGTCCCGAAAATGGACAGATTTTGAGTAAATAATGATTTAAGTCGCCGATTTCGGTGGAGGTTAGAGAGACCGCGCGCGCAACTTCAGATGGTTGACGTGCGCAACAAGTTATTGTTTACCTATACTTTACATAACCGAATTTCATGTTGACACTATTCGACGTTGGCAGCAAAGAACTCGTATAGGCGCGTGAGGTGCTAAAATTCTTGTCGACGACAACAATAGCGATAATTCACAGGATGTTTTCTCGGACTCGTGCAGCTGCGAAGTTAGAATGCTGCGGCAACGATAGCTACAATACCAGAGAGTAAGATTTAAAGAGTTTGTACTATACGTTTGTTGATACTTTCCGAACGTGAATTTTGAACTAAGCCTAAGTTTAAGAGTCTGTCTCTGCGGTCGACATCACGTGTTCGAGAAATTCTTACCCATTTTTCTAAATATTTCGCGTAGGCTAATTAACTGTGCTTTTACCCTCAATATCTTTCATTCGATCCTAGTTACATCTAACTGTCCTTCATAAGCACTTTCCTTCTCAATACACTAATGTGTGCACTAATTAAAAATTATTCTATAACAGCACAATTACTTAATGTTATTACTTTTTTTACATAGTGCTTGCTTTATACTAGAGAAATCATTCAACTTATTTATGTATCTATGCATGATTTTGCTTTCTCAAAGAAAAAGTTTTGTAACGGTGAAAATTTTCGAATCACAGATTTTGATGAATTTCGATGTTTTTGAGGTTCCTGAGTCAGAATAATATGTTTTTAGAAAATGTATGTATGTGTTTGTGTGTGTGTATATATGTATGCATGCATGCATGTATGTATGTATGTATGTATGTATGTATGTATGTATGTATGTATGTGTGAAACCAAATTTTGTCCCGGTCATAACTCTTGAACAGATAGACGGAATTGGCTGAACTTTCGCGTGCACCTTAGGTATGTCTCAACTTAGAACTGATTAAATTTTGGAGTCGAATGGATGACTTTAAGGTCTTATTTTTAAAAAAACTAACAATATTGGAAAATTTTTTTTTCAAAAATAATTTTTTTTTTCTATGTGTTTGAAAGATATGAAAAATGGAGACCGATATTCTCAAAGTACATTTGATTACCTTCTAAATTATGTATTTTAAAACTAATCACGAGTTATTTTCGACTTAAAAATGCAAATTTGAAAAAGTAGAAACTTTTTAGAAAAATTAACTAATTTTACGAATTCTAAATAACTTTTTTGGCATTACATCTCGAAGATGAATATAATATAAACACAGATTCTTAAGAAACTTAGAACTGATTGAATTTTGGAGTCAAACAGATGACTTAAAAGTCTTATTTTTAAAAAAATAACAACTTTGCAAAAAATTTTTTAACTAATTTTTTTTTTTCAATTTTTTTGAATATATGCCAAATGGAGACTGATATTCTCAAAGTACATTTGATTTTCTTCTAAATTATGTATTTTAAAACTACTCACACGTTTTTTCTGACTTAAAAATGCGGATTTGAAAAAGTAGCGATTTTTTCAGAAAAAATTTAAATACTTTTATGAATTATAAATTACTTTTTTAGCATTGCATTTTAAATGAAGACCGATATTCTTAAATTATATTCGATTTCCTTTTAAATTATGTGTTTTAAAATTAGTCACGTGTTGTTTTTGACTTAAAAATGTGGATTTGAAAAAGTAGAAAATTTTTACAAAAATTAAATAATTTTATGGATTATAAATAATTTTTAATTATTACATAACTATTTTAAATATAATTTTATAAATTATTTTGAATAATGTATTTATGGAAAATAAGATATGCAGAAAAAATGAAATTTTATATTAAAATATTCATTTAAAAAAATTATTTGAGATAATTTATTAATTCTCTTTGAGAAATCATTCTGCTAAAGCAGTTAGCAGCGGTTTTTTAAAACCTTTTAGGATTTTTTTATTCACTAATTAGAGAATTAAATATACGTTTTTAGTTTATTAGAATATAAAGTTTCGAAGGAATATAAAATAATAAATAAATATAAAAGGTACACCAATAAAGGCACCCCCTTAATGAAGCGCCAGAGTCTATCCTAGAAGGTGTTCAAGGGCAAACCATTAGAGCAACAGCACAAGCTCGAAAAAAGGAAGAACGCACGCTAGGTGACCGACCTGCTTGTAAAGAAGATCTTGCAGTGCAGTCGCAGCATTAAGCACAAAAAGCTCTGGAACGTCAAAGTGCCTCATGCACTAACAACCTAGCGTCGTAGACTCCTCGTCGTTCTACAAGAAAAATTAAAGCACCCGATCGCTTAAATTTATAATAACTTTCATGGTTCTTACTTTTCTTCTTACTTTTTATTTTCTTACTTTTTTTCTTTTTTACTTTCTTCTTATTTTTCTTCTTTTTTTATTATTTGTTCTTACATATTTTCTTACATTGTTCTTCATTCTTACAATAAAACATTATGCTGTTAATTTATTTATCATTATTAACACATACTTTCACACACGTATTCGCACACAAAGAAGCTTTCAAGAACGAATAAAACTTCGCATTCACGCATGCATTCGCATACTCATCCCCGCACTCGTACAAGTTATCATATACATATATACACCTTTGCATTCACGCACTCGCTGCACACACGAAATACTCTTAGAGTTTTTAGATCGTCGAGAAATACTTTAGCAGGGTCTCTCGATCTCCTAGTTCTATATTTCACGCTTGTAAGTTTCTCCTAGTTCTAGGTTTCGCGCTAGTGTTAAATATTGCATATGGCCCATTGTAAATGGACTCAACGAGCAAAAAAAATTGAACTGATTTTTTTAAAACTCTGAGGTCATATTCTACATTAATTTTCATTAGATACGTATTTTGCTTTCTCAAAGAGAAAGCTTTGTAACGGTGAAAATTTTCGAATCAAAGATTTTTATGAATTTCGATGTTTCTGAGGCTCTTGAGTCAGAATAATAGGTTTTTAAAAATGTATGTATGTATGCATGTATGCATGTATCTATGTATGTATGCATGTATGCATGTATCTATGTATGTATGCATGTATGCATGTATCTATGTATGTATGCATGTATGTATGTATGAAACCAAATTTTGTCCCCATAATAACTCTTGAATGGATGGAGGGAATTAGCTGAACTTTCACATGCACCTTAGGTATGTCTTAACTTAGAACTGATTAAATTTTGGAGTCAAATGGATTACTTTAAGGTCTTATTTAAAAAAAATAAAGATAGCGATACCCCTACGAAGAAAAACAACTCAGGCCGTTACGAAGACTAGCACAAGTCGCGGTGTGCGGCCAAAAAAAAGCACGACTCGCGGCCCGGATGAAGAAAAGCACAACTCGCGGCGCCTGGACGAAGAAAAGCACAACTAAATTGCTTTTTTATTAGATTTATTTAAATGCTATAATGAATAAACTAAAAATATTTGAGCACTCATTCTCTTTGAGAAAGTAATCTGCTAGTACAGTTAGCAGCCCTTTTTTCTTTTTGTCGAAAAACCATTTTCGAGTTCTGTAGCACGATATCAAAAATTACATTGTAAAAGCGTTATTTTGAAAATGAAAATTCGCCTTTTGTTCAAATGGCCGTTATTTTGGCTCAAATTATCTTATTGGGGCGATTTTTTTTCAAAATGTGCAGAATTTTACCAGCTTTTACGTGAATTTTTCACATTTTAAATAACTTAAATAGTTTTTGAGATAAAGAGGAAAAACTGAAAAAGGTGCTTTTTTTCAAAATGGAATTTCTCAAAAACACCACCTTTTTTCATGAAATTTGGGTACTTTTTTTAAGGCCAAATAAGCTAGTTTTCTACCAAACGGCAGCGTGCCATCTTTCTTCGTTCGGGAGATACGGCCTCGCAAAGATAATTGCGACTTCTACACGTTTAAGTCTCATATGCCTTATGTATAAGCTCGTAGTGTAATGTTTTAGATAACTTTAAACATAGATAATAGTATATTATGCACCAAGGGAATAAGGTAGGGTGTGTGCTTCCTGCGCAAGAGTTTTTATCCGAGCAAAGCGAGGTCGACAAACGCGTAGGTTCGCACAGATGCATGAGTGCAATATATACAATTTTTTAACACAACTATCGTCAAATTCGTACTCGTTTTCCGCCGAAGTGGGGATAAAGGCTGCACATTTGGACGTGGACTAGTGCTGAAAACTCCTGAAATAGCCTTCATTCCGTGTTACACACCGTATTTTTTTCAACAAGTGTATGGGAGGGCCTTTTTATATGCATGAAAGTTGTGTAGGAGATCGTGTATTTCGCGTCGTGCACTACCGAATAGTGAATTAATACTGAAGATTAATAATATCAAAGTTCGAGTTTGCACACGGATTTGTGTGCGCAAACTGACACTTTCCACACACAGAGACGAGCGTATGCAAAAGTAACTGAGAGTGCGAGAACGAATCATTCCTGCAGGCTCAGTTACTTTTCTACACGCTTGTTTCAGCATGTGGAAGGGTGGTGGTATACACGAGCAAGTGCATGTGCAGGCTCGAACTTTGCACAACTTGATAGGAAAAATAATAAACGATACTCTTGCGCTGCGTAGTTGTACCCTCACTCTCGTTCTCAGCGCAACACACTATTTGTGCCCGAGTCGAAGGCTAATTATAACATTATGGTACAACTCATAACTTGTCTGGACCGTCGAGCGAATTCGATCATTCGAAAACGGAATTAAATTAAAATTAAAATTAAATTAAAAATTAAATTTGAATTATAATATTTCTACTATTCTCAATAAAACAATACTTTACCATAATTTGTACAAACTCATCATAATCCACACAACAAGAGAACGCTTAGTAAGCATCATTACTTCTTAATTATAATTGAATTCCGACAATTCAGAAGCCACTTCTTGAGAATATTGAGAATAAACAGCTCGAACGTCATCCCCGACATCAACTCAGATGTCATATAATCTGCTAAACTCCGACATATCGAGCACCGGTCGAAACAAGAAAATACGAACACGGGTCGAGAGAACCTCTCGCCGCATAAAGACATATGGCTAGGCGCCGCATTACGGATTAGTCGTATGACAAGGATCTTCACCTCCTCCTTCCACTCTACTCACCCCTGTGTGCGCGCGCCCAATCAAATGCCTAATACGACTTAATTAAGCCATCGCTAACTAACATAATCTATCTTCGCTTTACGATAAACTGGGTGCTACGCTCTCACGGACAGGCGCGCTCCCTTAAGCCTCGAAGGCGATTATCTAATGCCCCGGCAGTGGTTGGACGCGAGTAAGCAGGAGCATTTACATTGGATTGTACAGTGACTTATTTTTTTCTTGACTTTTAAACGATTCAGTATTAGAAGCAATTGTGAAATAAGTATGTGAAGGAATAAAAATGAGAATATCGATGCATAATTTTTATATGGAAATCAATTAAAGCGTTTAATTTGGCAAGAAATTAAAATATGTTGCAGGTATATAGGTAACATCTGCGGCTATGTAACTGCGGAAGTTGTGCGTGTGGGATGGGCGAGGAGGGGATTGCAATGGAACTCTTGCTTCTTGTACTCGAGGCAGCTTAATTAGTGGAAGTAGCGGTAACGCAAAATCATACGAACTGATTCCGATGCTATCGGACGCACTAAGAAGGTGGTCGGGAAGTAGAATTGGTTAAAGATTTATTTTTTTATATTCTACTTATTAGTTAAAATGCAATTTCTTAAAGAAAATAAATACTAGTATAAGTTAGAAAACGTGTAAAATTTTAAAATCTCATTTTTAACTCTTAAACGAAATTTGTGTATTTTTATTCGTGCCAAGTGTTAGCTACTTGAATATATATGTAAAACATTCCTTCTTAAATATGTTTTAGTTTTTTTGTCGTTGAAATTAAACAAAGAATTTATTTAAATCAAAATTTCAAAGTCTTTATCGTTTTCTAGAACTATAATGTACCTAAATTGTCTAATGAAATTTTTCTACCAAAATCAGTGACCTACTGTTTAAAAACAGATGCATCCTCTACATGTCGAATTCTAATGCATAAAAATTCTATACACAACCCGTTTTTTATACTCGAAACTTCGGTGTCATAATGACCTAAACCGCATTCGCAAAGGAACCGAGTGCGCCAACACCCGCGAAGAAACGGAAAAACCTATTAATTCTTTCATTCGCCTAATCAGAGTCCAATAGCCCGTTCGATACAGTCGATTGACTCCCGTTCGCTAAAGGATCTCTCCTATCTCTCTTTCCTTCTCTCTCTCTCTCTCTCTCTCTCTCTCTCTCTCTCTCTCTCTCTCTCTCTCTCCCTCTCTCCCTCTCTCTCTTGCTCTCTCGCTCTCTCTCTTCCTCTCTTTCTCTTTCGCTCTCCCTCTCTCTCCTTTGTCCACTTCCGGCAATCAGTGGGAATCCCAACGACAAATGCGGACGTTCATAAACTTCCGCGGCGGAGTCCGCGGGAGCTTAATCGATCGGCGCTTAATGACTCGAGCACTCGGAGAAAAGAACAGGCCCGACTGGTGTCGTTAATTAAACGGCACTTACCCCCTTTGCGCGCACGTACGCTGCAGTTCCGCGAGCGAGCGAGTGGCCTGCAATTCCGCAGCATGCGCACGCAAATGGCTCGCGCGCAAGAAAGTTCGATAGATACGCCGCTATTGTGTAATTAAATTGTAGGCGAAATGAGCCCAGGTCAGATAATCGAGCTGTCTGAATCTTACATATTTATACACAGGTTCATGACAACCCGCGCAAAAATTGAAAGTATGGGCAATATATTTCATATATGTTGGATATACAAATTAGTAATATATTACAAATATACTGGCTATGCGATTGCCAATATATTAGTAACATATCTGCGATTGTACATCCTCCAATATATTACTCATATATTGACAGTACAAAATGTATATGAATAAATTTCAAAACGTATTACGAATAAGTATAGCCGGAATAGAGTGTCACTATTTCAATTAGTTTTTTTTATATAATACAACAAAATCAAAATTATTTCACGCAAATATTGCGGAAATTTTTGAGATCCTATTGTACATTAGTACAAGAGGGGATAGCAAAAACAAGGCAAGCCTTGTATTTCGAACTCTTCGTAAGGAGTCATTCGAAAGGATGAATTACACGGCTTATATACTCTCGGCCTTCCAATGCGTTTAAAGGAGCCACTGCTGGCGCGCCGCATAGCGGTGGCAAACGGGGACTTTTGATGGGCGGCGCTCGATAAGCAAGCTTCAGCTATTTATCCGCTATGCGGCGCGCTGGTATTGACTTCTTTAAACGCATTGGAAGGCCGAGAGTATATATAAGCCGTGTAATTCATCCGTTCGAACGACTCTTTATGAAGAGTTCGAAATACAAGGCTTGCCTTGTTTTTGTTACCCCCTCTTGTACTAATGTACAATAGGGTCTCAAAAATTTCCGCAATATTTGCGTGAAATAATTTTGATTTTGTATTATATAAAAAAAACTTATTGAAGTAGCGACACTCTATTCCAGCTATACTTATTCGTAATACGTTTTGAAATTTATTCATATATAATACATTTTATACTGCCAATATATGAGTAATATATTGGAGGATGTACAATCGCAGATATGTTACTAATATATTGGTAATCGCATAGCCAGTATATTTGTAATATATTGCTAATTTGTATATCCAACATATATGAAATATATTGCCCATACTTTCAATTTTTTCACGGGAATATAACAAAATATCCATACGTCACATACAAAAGAACGAAATAGTTGTATGACCTATATTATAAATTATTTTATTCCCATCTCTACTATAATGTCCATTTTATAGCCTGAAAAGCAGGGCAAAAGTGGCGTCTGATTCCCTCTTTTACTTTATTCCCGCATAATGCGGGAATAAAGTAAATTAGGGAGAATAAAGTAATTTAACGGGAGTAAAGTACTTTTTTTCCCGCATTATGCGGGAATAAAGTAACATAGTCTAATTTTTTACGTTTATGGTAAATTGGGTTAAAACTAACAAAATTATAACATATAAATACAAAATAACTTTTCAAATCTATGAAATGGCCACAGTGGCGATGGGAATAAAGTACTATATGTAACACGGGACTAAAGTCGATCATTCCCTTGGGTAATCACATACATAATGTACTATTTATCTTTAAACCTTGAGCATCTCGCTTAGACTAAAAATGTCTTTTGAAATTCTGTACAAATATGAATCAATGATTTTCTTTTACATTTGATATCTTCATTTCTGAGTACTTATCGCTATCGAAAAATGTTATTCCACTCATAGATTTCTAAAAACTTATGTTGAACTCCGAGCATTGCCAAGTTTTCTATCCAAAGTCGCTTCATTTTCAGGTGCAGGGGGCGCTGTCCTTTCGTAAACTCAATACGTACACGGCAGCAGTTTAAACGTAGAAGCCTTCGGCGTTGACTTGCGTCAAGGGGCTAGAGAGGCCCGTGTGTGCATTATGTATGAAAAGTCAAACATCAAAACAAAACCGTACGGAAACTGCCCTCAGGCTCAACACGGAACACTTCCCCTCTTACACACACACTCTCTCTCTCTCTCTCTCTCTCTCTCGCTCTCTCACTCTCTTGTTCTATTACGTAATTTAATATTGGGCTTATTAGATACAATAAATTTAACAAAAATCAGAACATGCATAGAAAAACTACTTTAAAAAAACATCATAAAAATGCTAAAATCATCATATATTAGTGAAAAATTTGGTTTTCCAGAAGTTGGAGTTACAAACAGCTTTTTACACTTCATTGCGATAAATCAATTTATTTTACTCTTGCTAAATTATGGAGAAATATAAAGGTTAATATATTTTGTAACAAGGAATATCTACTTTGTAAACTAATAGTTTACAATTCCTATCTTACTACATATAAATTTGTTATTTGAGAAATTAGAAAAAAAAAATATTTTCATCTCTGCACTAATCAAATATGAGGATTATTTCTGAATTTGATAAGTAAAAGCTAATATAGCATGGTTTGATCGAAAGTCTTAACAATTGAGTTTAATTTATACCAGTGTATCCGAAGAAAATGCCATCACTATAGGAAAAATTTTTGGGTATCTTTAGATGCAAGTCTCTAGACATTCGTAATTTCATTCGATTTAGTAAATCGAAAATAAAGTTCTCTTCATAAGTCAATTTTTTATTTTCGACTTTAACCGCATTTTTAATGTTTTCGATCAAAAGTACATACCTATTAAAAACCATCACAATCAAATATATTAAAACCATTACAAACAAGATTCTTAGTGGAAGTAATTATGTGTAACAAGATCACCTGTGGCAATAAATATGGAATCTTTTATCATCAGATTCCATGCACCCTTTTTATAGAGAATCTTTATATCTTAATTCAAGATATGTAGTTTGGACTATTGTCATGTGGGCGGACTTGCAGTCTGACGGTGCTTGTCTTGAATTTAGCGTTGGACTATATTATAGTTAATAACTGTACTGCATCTAAAATACTTCAGTAGTGTCTATTGTTTTGAGAAGATAGAACTAATAACAAGAAATATATATATATATATATATATATATATATATATATATATATATATATATATATATATATATATATATATATATATATATATATATATATATATATATATATATATATATATATATATATATATATATATATATATATATATATATATATATATATATATATATATATATATATATATATATATATATATATATATATATATATATATATATATATATATATATATATATATATATATATATATATATATATATATATATATATATATATATATATATATATGTATATATATATATATATATATATATATATATATAAGTTCTCGATGTTTGATTGGGTGATAAGGAATCTGGTCGACGTAAATAAGGTCCACTAATTTTGTTTTTAGGACATTTTGTTGAAATCTTTAGTATAATGTTTTCTACAATTAATTGCATATTCTTTTTCATTTTTTAATTTTTTACTGGGATATATATACTAGGGGGGCTTCGCCCCCTGCTCGCTCTGCTCGCCAACCCCCATGCATAGCGTGAATTGTTAAAAAAAAATATTATAACAAAAGATAATACAATTAGGTAAATATAAACTGAATTAGGTTTTTAAATCTAGAAATATTTATGATGTTTTTCTTTATTTAAAAAAAAAATCTTTTCTATTTTTAAATTTGTTAGATATGTCGAATAAAATTATGAAATATATTATGAAATATAATTATAATTATGAAATATAATTATAATATATATAATTATAATTATGAAATTATAATTATGAAATATATATATATGGCGGGCATCAAAAAAAGCAGATGTCGAGCCTTACGCTCCGCGATATGTAAAGTGGCGCTGAAGCAGGCCTTTTATACATATGGCCGAGCCGTAGTTAGCAACCAACAACGCTATTTTATTAATTAATATCAAAACTATATGGGCGTACTTTCGGCGGAGGATGAAGAAAAATAGTATACGACACTTGGCCAGAATGTTGGATGCCCTGGCCTTGTGTCGTAATATACTATTGAGTCACTTTTCATGTGGTTAGTATCAAATTGATCATTTGACAAATCTGAAATGCTATGATAATAAAAACAAATACGCCATAACACAGTTTAATTTATTTACTTTCATATAGTAAAACTCGATTATTACATTTATTTATTTATAATTAGGAAATAAGTTGAAATAATAAAAAAGTCCGAAGCGGCTTGATTGGCCCAGGCATGAAAATACACCGCCTAGCTTTTATTTCTCAATTATAAAATCAGTGCATTCTTATATTCTCTTGTTATAATGTTTGCATTAAGTGCATTATTTGATATTTTTACTCGCGCAGCAAGTGTGTATAAAGTAATATCGTCCTTGAAAAAATATTTTGAGGGTATAATTATTTAGGTCGGCAAGATTGCAAAAAAATACAACCAGTGGGCAAAGATAAGTTGGAACGTGCTATAAATGATGTTAAAGATGGAAAGTCTATTCGGGAAAGTGCAGCACATTAGTTTGCGCAAGAGATCTAAAGCTATATACTCTTGCGCCAATCTATCCGTAAGCGGCGGGTTGAATGGCGCAAACTTTTTTTTTTTAATAAATCGTTTATATTCAATAAATTGTAAATGCTATGCTGTAAAAAAGTTTTTAGTTTGATACCGTAGATGTTTAGCTATCTTCACGTATAGTTCATTTTATGTTTTAACTATTTTTTCATTTAAATAATCAAGGACAAAGGTTAGGTGCGCCAATCATGCCACTTCTTCCCTATAGGTAATATTGTAAGTAACTAAACGTCAAATGTCACCTTACGCCCTATAGTTGCTTAAAATGCTATTGTGTAGGTATGATTAATACTAGTTTCTGCTTTGATGGTCAATTGGTTTAGTATAAGAATATGCATCGTGTAAAGCGAATTTTTCACATAGAAAATTTAGCATTACAAAATAGCAATAAAAAATCTTATACACCTAAATATTATCATAGTGTCCGAAAATATTAAACATTTTATATTTTTAACATTTGGATTTATTAGTGTAAGCTTACCTACTATTAATAAGAGATCAGTCACTGTTTCATTTTATGTCTAGTGTAATAGCAATAAAACTAATTTTAATTTGATTTCTATTATATTAACACTATTTGTATCTGTTATCATCACAGCGATACATTTATATACGTATATTGCCTCTGAAACGGTCCCGCGTTCTTTATAATCAAATATTTTCGATCAATTATAATTTAAAATAATAGTATATTACGCACCATGGAAGGAAAAAACTTGGACAGTCCACAGCTCGTGTAAATTGCCACCCGAGCCGAAGGCGAGGGTGGCAAACACGAGCTGGGGGCTGGCCAATTTTACTCCTGTGGTGCGTATACTATTTTTCCTCACATCGAGGCCGAAAATGCCATATTTCCGTTTCGGAGCCTGGCGGGAATGAGACACTTTCGGCCCGGTGTGAGGAAAAAAATGGTTACGAAATAACTGTACAGGTCGTGACTGTTATGTATTGACGAAGTAATGCCTACATTACTATGTAATTTTCATAATTTTTTAAAGCCCTGATGAAGACAGTAAACAAAACTGTCGAAACGTCGGATTTGAATCTTCAAATCATTAATAAAATGGTTCGAAGTGATCGGTCGAGTCAATTATTTACCTTAAATACTTAACTCCAACCAACGAACGGTCAAATCTACTACATTTTTTAATTTTTAAATATAGTAAAACATACAACATCAATAGCAATAAAACTAATTTTATACCACTCTAACCTCAAAATCATAACTTTGATATGATTTTTCGGCGCTTGTGGTATAAAATACCGTTCGAAACTAGTGCGTAAGTCGATTATTTAGGTGGTGTGGCTTTTTCGCACTCGCTTCGCTCGTGCAAAAAGTCACATCAGCTAAATAATCGACTTCCCCACCCCTTTCGAAATGTACTATTAATTTAATGTCTTACTACAGCAATGGATGTACTATAGTTCCATTCTTTATTACTTACCTTTACTTATTGTAACGGGGGTTGGCGAGCGGAGCGAGCAGGGGGGCGGAGCCCCACTAGTATGTGTATATACATATCCTCAACAAAACCAAAGCCTCGATTTTTCGAGACCACCTCAGACTAACGAATCCATTGGACATGAAGTTCGGGGAAGAATCGTCGGTAATTACAATCCGACTTCAAAGTTTCAAGGGGGTCGAACTCGCAATTGACTGTTGCGCCACTCTGCGCGTAAAACACGATAGAACAGAGAACTCTCCCCACCCACTACTCCCATATATACGAAAGAATGAAGAAGCGAAAGACGCCGCGAGCTCGCGACGAAAAGACCCGGCGAGGAGAATGCAAGACGTTTAAGGAAGAGAAAGGGAGCGCTAGAAGGGGGTATAGCGAGGTGCGAGGGAGGGAGGGAGCGCGCAGCCCCAAGCGGGTCAATGAGGTCGGGAGAGAGAGAGAGAGCGTGGCAAGGGCGTCGCAGGGGAGGCCAAATGAAAAGCGAGAGAGAGAAGAGACGGGCGCCACCTCGCGAGGTGGTATAGCCTGAAATGTGCAGGAGAGAGTGAGAGGAGGTTAGATAGCTGAGTGTAATTAAGAGAAGTTCGAGTGGCCGATTGATCGACCGCGGCTTATCAATTGATACACCCATCCCATTTTGGTGGCATAGCGCCCGGCTAACGAGAACGCTTATGTTTATCCTTGAAGTAGCGCTGCACCGTTATGGCTTGTTTAAGTATACGTGTATGTAAAAACTTTTATACTTGGTGTTTTCCATCAGATTTCACGGAAAACTGTACTTTTGATCAATTTGTGTAATTATAGCTAAAACATCAAACCTGCACGGAAAAAAATTCCTTATGAAAAATTAGTGGAATATCCACTAAAAATTACTAGAGTATTAATTAAAAGTGGGACATACTTGCATTCTATCAAGTTTTATAATATATTATAGTAATTTTGACGAGAGGTTGAAATTCATGAGAAAAAGAAACTCCGGAGAAGGAGATTCGAACCCTCGACCCTCCGATTACGAAGCTGCGCTCTTATCCACTCGGCCACTGCCGCACTTATAAGTAATGTTTCGACTTGTCTACATATGGTACACCCTGTTTTACCGACAGCCCTCGCGCCAACAAAATTACTATACTGTCTATTAAATTTTCAGTATAACTTAGACTAAAAATTAAACTAATTCTATTAATTTTTAGTAGATAATATGGTAAAAATTATTTTCTATTCTGTTAAAATTTAGATTTAAAATTTTTACCATATTATCTACTAAAAATGCTAATAGTTAGTAGAAGTATACTAAATTGCTCAAGAGTGTGAGTATGTCCCATCTTTACCTGAGATTCTAGTAATTTTTCATAAGGTATTTCTTTCCGTGTGTAACTGGCTAGGCTTATTTAGAAATACAGGGCATATGTCAATCTCATGTTATTTAATGTCGTCTAATGCCTTTAATCACTATAATATTAAATTTCCTAATAAAATCGTATCTAAAAAAATATAAAAATGAAATACAGACCACCACACAATGTAAAATATTCGCATATACATATATAAGTTCTAAAATAAAGATGAGAAAGATTATGGATCTCGGGTAAAAGACTTACGTGTGTGTATGCTGAACCTTGATATGCAAAGCACGAAATAAATCAGGTCAACCGATCTTATAGTTATTTTCTTCCTTCGACATTTATGATTTTGCGCAAAAGGCGTAATGGAATCCTGATGTTTGCAGATTTTACAGGTGGTCAGTCTTAACGGTTTTGACCTCGTAAATCATCGTTAAATATTTCATTTTCGAATTTTATTTTAATGCGGGTACGTGCATATACCTTCAAAAGATTTTATACGGATCAACCTTTTTCTCTGTTGTCTGCTACGGAAATTTCCACATATTTTTTCAATCATCATGATGGGTGTCGCGGTAATGCCTGCGATAAGCATTTTTTTAAATAAAAATATATATTTTATGAGTTCTCTAAAACTTCTATCATTCATTAATTATATTGATGTAAAAATGAGAATAATAGTAATAATGGATATAAAATTAATTCAACATGTAATTTTATCAGACTTGTGTAAGATTTCTTTATTTTATTATTCTGTTACTTTCTATAGTAGTAATATGATATTTGAACATTTTTTCATTTCATGTCATTTTACACATTGCAATAGCATACAAAAACTTGTCATTATTTTACTACGAAATAATTTTTTATCAATGCATGTTCCTAATTTTATTGTATACACTTTTTGAAGACTGTATATATTGCGTATAGATTATAAAAATATAGTTTATGATACAGTAATATTTAAAATACTTTACCAATAGTCTAAAATACTGTAACCAATTAATCTGATTTCAATATTTACAGTGCAAATAATTATGAGCACATACTTCTAATATGAAATGAGCCGTTACAAAAAGATTCATATAATTTCTAAAATTAATACATTAGTGTAAATTACATTTTCAGCTTTGAATAAATTCATCTTTTACACAATCAGGTTTCCACTCCGCCTCACTTCACCTTCTTGCATCAATTAACATTTATACACTGCATTTATAAATTAAATATCATCATAAGCACAAGAAAATTTCCCTAGTGAACCATTATTTACGTGAATACATCACCCACATCTTAATAGACCCTATAAAATATTAAACTAAAATCCGCAATCCCACAGGCAAAGATCAACGCATCCCATCTCTCTATCCCGCCAATAAACACGGCGTGCAATCTCGAAAAAAGCATCCAATCACCACCCCCCAATGCAATGCAAAAAAGATTGAAAAGCCAATGGCGAGAGCTGCATCGGCCGACTTCCAGCATAGCCGGTGGCACACACGCGGGGCCGCGCGTCGAAAAATCCGCACGCGAAACACAACTCGACACGGCGGAGCTGCACGCGACCGACCGACCGGCAGGAATCCGTGAAATATTAAAGCCTTTATCATTATTTATACGGGCGTGCGGGAGGAGAGCGAGAGAGCGAGCAACAAAAACTAATCCCTAAATCAAGCCTGTGCACCGTGTACACAGCGCGCGTGTGTATGTATACGCGTGCGCGTTCTCTCCTCTTTCGCTCTCTCTCTCTCTCTCTCTCTCTCTCTCTCTCTCTCTCTCTCTCTCTCTCTCTCTCTCTTTCTCTCCCTTGCACACGCGGCGCGCTATTCACGGGAGATGAATAGACGACGAGTGGGACGACGACGACGGCAGTGGCAGCGCCGCGGTCGAGAGAGTATAAAAGAGCGAGAGAGAGGCACGGAGGCTGGGAGTAATTTAGACAAGCTGAAAGGTGGAGAGACAGAGAAAGAGAGAGGGAGAGAGAGAGAGAAAGCGAGAGTGCGAGATAAAGAGAGACAAATGATATGTAAAGCAGTGATATGTTGCGGGAGGGAAAGAGGGAGCAAAGGAATGCGTTTATTTGTGGCGCGCAGTATCAAAAAAGTCGTCGTTCGCATTTAATCCGATTTATGTGCTGTTTTTATAACTTTCAATTTCGCGAGTTGAATTTCTATGCCATAAATATATATGTGTATGAAAAATCAAAGTCCGATGATTAACAAGAATTGTTTATGTTTATTGTTTATATAATCAAATTAAATTAAACTTACTATCGCGTGTATATATATATACACGGATAGTAAGTTCAATTTAAGTATATGTGTATATATATACACGGATAGTAAGTTTAATTTAAGTATATGTGTATATATATACACGGTTATATATAGGCGATCGATTACATCAATGTTGCAGGTCTGTGTAGACATCAGGTAATTGCCCTGATGCGTCGTCACTTTAAGAAAGGTACATAATGGCATCACACGCCATTACACGTTCATTGGATAATAGCATAAACAGCTACACTGGTATTCACTGCATATATTCAGTATTAAAAAGTGACACTAGTGATGAACTTTAGCAGGTCAAACCCTGGGAAGCATTATTAATAGGTAATGTATGATGGTAGCATGTACCGGTAAAATTAAAAATTGTGTCAGATATTTTTTATAATTTTAAGCATTAAAATAATTGAATAATGAAAGAATCCTTTTATGACAGCTACTCCATCTAAGGACGCTCACCAGCTGAAAGTGACCTTTTGTATAAAAATTTATTTAATAACTGTATTAGTTCTAATAAATCATATATAACTTTTATATAATACTAAGATATTTGGCATGATAGAAAAATAGTACATTGTGCAACAAGGGGAGAAAATGAGCTATTTTTAGCGAGGGTATGAGATGTGGTGCACGAATCGGAGTCGAATGCTGAAAACACCTCACCTGAGTCTGAAATAGCTTTTCTTCCCGTGTTACACACCGTATTTCTTTTAACGAAGGAATGACAGGGCCTTATTTACGTGTGAGTCAGAGAGAGGATTGGGCATTTCGAGTCGTACACAACGCAGTTGGAAATCAAAATGATTTGAAATGTATACGCAATTAACTATATGTATAATAAGGGAGACAGAAATTTTGATTTCTCACCTGTTTTAGGGTAGAGATGGCCATTTCTTACCTGTTTTAAGGTAGAAATAGACATTTCTCACCCGTTTTAGGATAGAAATGGATATTTCTTACCCCTTTCAAAAAATACACTCGGAATGCGAAATTTTCTCTCCTACTTTCACACGTGAAAAAGACCCTATTTAATGTCTGGGTTGAAAAATAGTATATTTCGGCACGGGTGCGGAAGGTGATTATTTAGCTTATGTGACGTTTTTCGCACGACCGAAGCCAGTGAGAAAAGTCACATGAGCTAAAAATCTTCTTACGCACCAGTTTCGAACCATATTTTATAGCACTGTGTGACCTAAATCCGCACTTAAGTCACGGCTAGCTGTGACTTAAGTAGTCCATTATTACACTGTGAAATAATGAATTTACTTAAGTCACAGGCACGTAATTAACGCCAATTATCTACCAAAACTATTCAAAAATACGATTTTACATATAAGAATGAACAGGAAAAGAAGTAAAACTTCGTTAATAGTTGACAAACCACAAAGAATAAATAAAAATGATGATAATAAGGCTTGTCTATATTATAGGTTAGTTTCATCTGCTATGGGATAGCAGACCGCACGCTTTTTAAATATTCAATATTAAACTATATGGATTTTAGTTTTAAAAGTCTTTCTCTTTAATGATATAACGTATACAAATCTTTCACTTTCATGAACTTCAACTTATTGTTAAAGATACAAATCAAATTGCCAAGAATCTAGTTTTATGATTTTTTTATGTATATTCAATATTCTAGATTCAATAATAACCATATTCTATATCAGGTATTCTATTATTTAAATAACGTTTTATTCATTTTTTTCAGGGCGGGGGGCTGCGCCCCACACTTCTCCCACCCCACTTCCAAGTTCCAACTATCATTATAAATAAGCACAAATAAATAAAATAAGAATATGGCGGATTTATGTCACACGAGCTATAAAATAGTATACGATACTCGTGACTTAAGTGACTCATTATTACACGGCGTTTAATAATGCTCGCTGCCTCGCTGCGCTCGGACGCTAACCTCACGCCGTGCAATAATGGGCCACTTAAGTCACACGTATCGTAATATACTATTATACCACGAGAGCCGAATAATCATATTGAAGTTATGCTTTTGCGGTTAAAGTGGTATAAAAGAAATTAAACTATAATTTGGAGGTTTCCAAGCGTAAATATTGCCGATTCAAGGAAAGTCACTTTAAATTTCTATGGAAATTTTTATTTTGATCCTATTTTAACGCGATAGAGCTCATTGCTTTCCTTGTGAAATTTCAGGTACGAGTTATGAGAAAATAATTCAGAAATTATTAAAGAGTAAAGTATGACCTACATCTATTTATAAGTATAACGTGTAATGTGCTCTCTAAAGTTGAATTAGTGAAAAAACCACTAATTATTAGTTAAAATTGCTCCACCGTAGAATTAGTGAATATTCATTAATGAAATAGTATATTTCTACTAAGAATTAGTGAATATTCGCTGTTTCATTAATGAGTATTCACTACGGTGAAGCAATTTTAACCAATAATTAGTGGTTTTTTCACTAATTCAACTTTAGAGAGTGGTATGTGCACTGTTAAAAATGTTATTAATTAATTTTGAATTTTTGCTCATACGTGAAGGAATGATTAATATACGTATATTCTAATTTTAAAACAGTTTTAATGTACATGCTATTAAATTCAAAACAGTGTTTGAAAATTTATTAATTTACATGTACCCGAACGGGAAATGAATAGGGTTTGCCTTAGATGTTTGTAAGGGCCCAATGAGGTTCTCCGTAAGGGCCCCTAGCAAGGCGCGTAACGGCGCTCCCGTCCGGCCCTGATAGTAATGATAGGGCCTTAGTGACACCGGACAAACTCCGTATAAGGGCTATTTCATGTCGCCCTGACTATGACCTGACGTTCATTCCCGGATCCCCGCCCTACAAAAGCCTTAAAATCGCATTGACGTGGTTTCATTTTTGGAGTTACAATAAATTTTCACGGTATTGTTACGTTGTCATTATTACGCGGGTAACTTGTCTAAAACAACTTATTGATGATTTCTTAATCATTTTGGGCAACTTTAGAGCTTTGCGCGAGATTAGTTATCTAATGCAGGAAATTAAGAAGAAATAACAAGTCCGAATAAACTGCCAGGGCCGCGTAGACGCCCCGTTACTCGCCTTACATCGGGCCTTACGAGGTGCCATGTCAGGACCTTGTAATTTTTCTAGGGCATCGGACAAAGCCCTAGTGTTAGCCCTAAGTCAATTTCCGTTCGGGTACCGACGGTTTGGCGGGAGGTGCAGTCGCCACCTCGGCAGATCACCGAAGTTAAGCAGCGTTGGGCGCGGTTACTACTTGGATGGGTGACCGCGTTTTTTGCTGTCAAAATTTCGTGTAATCGGTTAGGTGTTGATTGTCTTCTCACAAACCGAGCGGGGGAGGTGTGGAATATTACAGTTTCGGTGTCTAAGCCTACGGAATGTGACCTAGACATCCAAACTGAAATTATTCCAATACACCGACCTTCCCGGGGCGGGTTTTCCTAATAATAAGAATTGATCCCACGTGGTTTGTCTATAGGTTTTCCCCGCCCACAAGCATAACCCTGGGCGAATTCGGGATGGCAAAAGGTAGGGTTTTAGATTTAAGGTATAAGCAGGTTGGAATTTATAAGAAGCTATGGATTAATAAAGGTGTGGAGGATACGCAACGCGCTAGGCTCACGAGGCTGCGCGGAAACAACAAAAAAAAAAATTATTAATTTACATGTATTGAAATTTAATACCCGTATTTGTAAGACTTCCTTCACATAAATGCGTGAAGTTCTGATTCGGAATTTTAAACAGTGTAAGATTGGAAACAATAGTATGTCACAATTCACTCCCTAACTTGAAATTGCAGAAGAAAGTCAATGAGCCCTGCCCTATTAAAACCGGATCAAATATAGAAATTTCCGTAGACAGTTAATTTGTCTCTCTTTTAATGAGAAATATTTACGCTTGAAACACTCTATATTTTATATTAAAATTTTCTTTTTATCATTCCAAAGATCTTAGTATTATGTAAATGTCATATATTCGTTATTAGAACTATTACAGTTATTATATATAAGTGTTCATGCAAAAGGTGAGGGTTCTTAAATGATGAAAACTAAATATGAAAAGATATTTCAAAGAACGTAAGTATTAAAATATTGAAGTTGTAATTATTAAGAACCACATATATATTTATCACTATAGACTAACAACAATTTTACTAATATGTGAATATCGACGGTCTAAATTCATCTATTTAATGATGAATATGTCACTCACATTCTTTATTCTAATGAAAACCATAGCTCACCCTTTTGAAACTATTGAATTTGAACTCAATCATTAGACAATTCAACGAAAACCGGCTTATACCCTCCTAACACTGATAACTATCCATTTCCTGCATTAAATCTATATATAATACCTCTCCAGCTATGAAAGCATCACGATCTCCACACCTTCGTGTTAAAAATATGGCTCTATATACGAATCTGCAACCATTGTTCATTAAAACAGTGCAAGCGCGAGTATCACCTACATTCCTAATCCCTTACAATCCCAAGCTTTGCTCTCTTTCTCTCTCGCTCTCTCCCTGCGCAACTCCATCGCATTCATGTAACTCGCGTACGCTATGCGCACAATCGATGCCAAACGTAGTGTTTACGCACTATATGCACTGTGCATGCACGCGTCTCTCATTTTTCTCCCTTTTTTTTCAAAACCACACTCATAAAAAGAGTCAGAGAGACACAGACCTACAAACGCACATGTACTATATATATGTACCAGAACACACCTACCTGTAAGGCGCAACAAAGCAAAACAGCGCGAGTACAAATTAAAAGGGGAGCGAAACAGAGACGCTCTCTCTCTCTCGCATCGCGCACAGGCCAAGAAAGGTGTGCAGCACAGCGCTACACTCCCCGCCGCGATCGTGCACGAGGGGTAGGGAGAAGCATCTCCAGCTCTCTCTCTCTCTCTCTCTCTCTCTCTCTCTCTCTCTCTCTCTCTCTCTCTCTCTCTCTCTCTCTCTCTCTCTCTCTCTCTCCCTCTGACGCCCCACCACTGCTACCTGCGCTCGCTCGCCCTTCTCCTACGCCCCCGCCGACGACCTGCTGGGCGTGCGGCTGTCTCCCTCTCTCTTGCTGCGCACGCGTGTATTATAAGTTTCTGCGTCTGCTGTCTCGCTCGCGCGTGGGATGCATGCTGCACGCGTGAACTTGTGTCTCTCCTTCTCTGTCCGACGCGTGCGCGTGGCCGCGGATTCTGCGAGGCAGCTCGCGAGTGTGCGCGCGTATGGCTATATGGGTGTGTGTATATATGATATGGGTCTACACCTGATTTCGTAATGCCGCGCGGCCACCAAGTGACGAGGAGGAAAGATGAGTGGGTTTGTTGATCACAAGATGTTTTGCTTAGGGAAGGAGAACGTATATTTTTTTATTTAGTGTGTAGTTATTTAAGGTGGTTATTTAGATATTTACCTTTGTTTCTCTGACAGCAGAAAAAAATTAAGAGTTTATTTAAGATTCAAAACTTACATAGTATGCAATTCCAATGATAAAATCACATTTAAATGTAAGAGTTCGGTGAATTGATCTATTAATTTATTATTTATTCTGTAGTATTTTCTTTGTTATATTCAAACAACATGTTTATTCTACATGGTAAAAATTTACGATATTATAAGATATACATTAAAGATTTGCACACTTCAGTTCATGTTTCGTTTGCATTTTCATTGGAATCAATAATCTATTGTTTCTATACCAATTAATTCTATGCGCTATTCAATAACATGCTTATAATAGTTGTTTTAACGCTTCAATTGCAAATGCAACTCATGATAATAGTATCTCGATAATTATCGAGTATCATTCTGCGAATGCTTTTGATTCTGACAGAAACAGTGACAAGTTATCAAAGATAATGTAAATATGTTAAATAGAAATAGTTTTCTATATTTTAAGTCACTTTGCTTAATTAACTTAAAGTTGCATAGTAGTAAATATAAAGTCTTTTGAAAATTCCTTTTTCCTTTTTCTCATTTGTCAACATTAACTAACTACTTTAATTTTGCGCAAGCACGGGAAAATTAAGTTCTTAGTATATTGCTCTTACGATCAGGCAATATTTCAGCTGGAAGATTTCTTAAAACGAATAATTTTACGATAAGATTTAAAATAATGTAAAATATTCGTTAGAGTCCTATTTCATTTTCTATATATTTCGTATCAAAGTTAATTGTATTTAAAATTCATCCACATATAAGTTTGTCACCTATTTCTATTTTATCCATGGCTTCGCTCATTCATTCTTTGTAATTGTACATAACTGTGAAGTCATAATATAAACAAACATTAAAAATTAAAAATCGAAACAAAAAAGAAAAAAAAATATCTTTAAGAAAGCCACAGCAAATAAGTTTTCAAATTTCTTTAAATTTTAGAGTTTTGAAAGATCGATAAAAGTTATAAAAAAAATCAATTGCAGATCGATTTATTGTCGATTATATCCAAATCAACAATTCACCCTTTATTCTTTAATCATATTACAATGATACATTACAATATAAGAGAAAGAATTGATCGATATTTAATGTTTATGATTTAGCACAAAAAAACAGTTTTTAAATACTCAAATGCTTCATAATGCTTCATTTTGGAAAAGTAAAAACAGACCCCCAGGTCCAATGTTATTCTCCGCAGCGTGGCTCAATTACAGTGGCCATCCAACCCTAACATCTCCCCCACCCTTCGCACACCATCGCTCTGTCGTCTCCCGCTCGCCCTCTCGGCCTCCTCGCTCCATCTCTCTTGCCAGCGTATAACCCCGCGCTCTCTCCATCTCTCTCTCTCTCGCCTCTCCTCCGTGCGTCGTGCACTGGCGCCGAGAGAGGCGGCACGACAGTTCGACGCCGGTCGCGCCGCAGCCAGCATGGCTAGCTCGTTCTCGTCGCCGCGCGCCATCCCACGACACAGCTGTGCCAGCTCCCGGGCGGCGACGACGTTGACGAGGCTCGTGCATTCGCCGACGAGACGCGGAGCTCGACGCACCTGATCTGCTCTCTCGCGCGTCGCGTGTTTGTGTTTGCATGATAGAACATATAGGGAGGTTAGAGAGGCCGAGCGAGAGAAAGAGAGACGGAGGATATACGTATGTATGCAGCAGCAGCAGTTGTGTGTTGTATCTGTGCTGTGAGACAGATGCGCCGTCGAGCGTACATAACCTCGAAAGGGACTACTACTACTCTGCACACTCGTCTCGTGCTCTTTTGTCGTGTGACGGGAAGGAAACACACTGGGATGAGGTTAGCGAGCGACGACGCGAAACTTATGTCGCTGAGAAGACGGTGCTGATGCTTCGAGGTTAGGTTTCTCGCCCCCTCAGGCGTAGCGCGCCCGTTTTCTCATAGACGTCCCTGCAGCAGTTCTGCGCGCCGCTGGCATATAGAGCGCTGTTTTTAGGTTAGCTCGCTGAAAACATTGGCCGTCTCCTGCATCGTCTGCGAACTCGTTTTCTCTCTCGCTCACTCTGCCGCGCGCAGCTGGGAACGTCTACTGCTGCACTGTGCGTGTGTTGACACTCTGTCGCCGGAGTAAAGAAACTCTCTCTCTCTCTCGGCGCAAGGCCACTCTGCCGCGCGCACAGTGTGTCTACTGTGTATACGCGCGAGCGGCTCCCTCCGTACGAGGGTTTCGATTTTTTTCCGTCCCCTCGCGCGCGAGAGACCGTATAGAGAGCAGAGCAGCAGTTATCTCTCTCGCTCCCCCAGTGTTTTTGTCGACGAGTGCGGTTTCGAGTAGAAAAGAAGGAAGAGGAGGAGAACACACCGCGAGTGCACGCGTATATACACGGTTTTCGGTGGGTGAAGGTGAAGGAGGAGGCATTTCCGGTCCTCGAGAAGAGAGGAGGAGGATATATATTCTTTCTCTCGATCTCGCTCGGCTCTTCTGCACTTCTTTTTTTTTGGGAAGAGAAGGAGGAGGAGAAACGCCGACTGTATTGCTCCGAGGACGAGGACCATAAGCTTGCCATGGTGAGTGTGTGTGTGTGTGTATGTGTGTGTGTATATCTGTGACCTGCATGACGATGCTGATTTTCGTTTCCTTGTGTAGTTTTTGGAAAGAGAACGAGAGACTGGTTGTATACGGAGGAGAGGCGATTCGGGAATTTCGCGGGCGAAAGTATGCGCGCGCCAGCTGATGAATAATTTTGCATGTGAAAGGAGCGTCTACTGCTGCTGCTACGATGCTTGCTTGCTGGTGCGCTTGTTGCTCCGAAAAACGGGCTTTGCCTTTTTCGGAGTCGCCGGCGTCGTCGATTCTGTTTGCCCAGCCTTTTAGCATATAGTATTTCGTTATTTGTAAACAGTGTCATGCATGATAGATTAGAAGAGTGAGTTTTCTTGTGTGTGTATTATTAAAGTTGACAGCTATGATTGGATGTGATATTAAAAGAAATTTAATGTTGTTTGAAGAATGGGTTTAATCGTACGATCAACTGTATATTTTGTGTTGTACTTAAATATATACTTAAAATAATTAGGACGACGAAAAGTAGAGTAAATCAATAACTATTTCAGGTGAAAGTAGGTGTATATTTGCATAGTTTGAAATGAATCACTGTTTTCTTACGTCGTAAGGTCCTCTACCCACTAGACGATCGCGGTTAAGAAAACTTTAGAAGTATGATTTATTTTGACAGGAATGTTTTAACCCCATAATTATGAAAATAAATTCATTTTAATAATACTTAGTTTATTTTCATATTAAGACGTCATACGAAAAATATTATTGTATAAAAACGTATTACCAATATTTTTGTTTTAATTAATTGCTTTTATAATGATTATATTGTTATAACATTTTTACCTTCAAATATCACATTGTATGAACTAAAATCGCGAATGAAATTTCAGTTCGTCTGAAACTTTTATGTGCGAATAAAGCAGTGTAAACGTTGTTTGCTAATTCATTTTTCATAACAAAAAAAATCGTGCTTTTATTCTGCTGGACATGATTTATAGATGAGATACACAACTTTTTAAGTTTTTTCTTTTTGCTACGTATCAATATTTTACTGTGAAGCTTACATTGAAAATACATAACAAGATAGAACGTCAATAATAAATAAATTGTGCCTCTGAAAAATCAAATTAGTTTCGTTATCTTTGAAAAACTAAAATTATATTTGCCGATTAAATGTGACCCTCGATAAATTTAAACGTGATATTTTATGTTGAAATGATTTAAAATTTATTCAAACAACGCTATAAGCATAAAACAAAAGTGTCATCTTCAATCCTTTCAAACAGATATACAAATATACAAGTCCGTTACCAAAATCTCGATTCATCTCTCGTATCTACACGTATATAAAGATAATACTCGCTGCCTCGTGAACTTAGTCTTTAAAACCATTGTTCATTCAATTCAGAATTGACGAGTCGCTCTCAATTACTCAGTAATCATTTGAATTTCTCCAGATGCGATACGACACGAGTTCGACGCAAGCACGCGGGCATACGGAGACGCATTCAGGCGATTATCGGGTCATCAGGGAAGATATGTGCGCGCGCGTGCCTGTAGCCTCTGATCTGAAAATAAAAGAAATGCCTTTCGACTTCTTCGAGATAGCGGTAAATCCCGGAGACGCAGGCAACCGCCGCCGTTGCCGTTCAATTGCGTCACACTCGCTCACGTGAGTGTTTGTCTGTGTGCGCGCATAAGCTGAGCATTTTTTCCATAGCTGAAACCAGTTTTCCGTATATATACATACGCGGTATCTATTTGGCGACCTTTGGATGCCAGAGATGAGCAACAATTGTCATTTATCTGCTATCTGCAGCGTTTGGAAGAACGTCGAGTGTTTGATACGGAATTTTTGAGCGCTCTGTGTGTGAATGCAATAGATAAGGAGTATATAGGCGACGATAATTCAGATAATGAAAACAAAATAGAAATTGTTTCCTGTAAGTAGCACAATTCAACGAATAATAAGTATGAAGTTTTTGTTTTCACTTACATTTTTTAATACATTTTTTCATCAGTATATTCATTGACAAATTCATATGTCAAGTTATATTTTACATCTAAAATCTTTTCAAATCAATTAAGGTGGTTCAATGGTTAAAATGGATGTTAAATATATAGATTTTTTACGATGATTACTTCGCATATTATAACACAAGTAATGGCATAACTTGAAAGAACGGCATAATAAGTAACGAAAACAATTTTTTTTATTTCTTTGAAACACTCGTGCAATATATTTGAAATACAATAAAAGGTATAAGACGGTTGGTTTACGAGTCACTTTATTGTCGATTAATTAGACAACGTTTCGGTGGCTGGTTTGCCACCCTCATCAGGTCTATAAACATTAATAACATTGTAGACAATATGGACAATATCTTATAGAAATTATAAAAATGTGTAACAAGATTGTAATACCTTCGATCGTCAATAATTACAATTCATAATTTCCCTTTGGGTTCGTCAAGTAACCGTTACAACTATAATTTTAGAAACAATATTATTAATACAGATTGTTTCAGAGAAATTGAGAAAATTGTCAAGAAAAGTATAATGATCTTACCTCATGAAGATTTTTTCTTTAAATTTAAAAACAAACCAGTCAGAATAAAGTAAAAAAGTTAAAAACATTATAAAAACATTATTAAAACATTATAAAAAGTAAGGACAACGGACAATAATAAATTAACAATAAGTGTATATGAACAGAACAAAATAAATTAAAGATAACGGACAAAATAAATTAACAGAAATTAGACGTTTGTGTACACGTCTTATCACAGAATATTGTACTGAATAGTTATACTATATTTAAATTCTATTTAAAGAGAAGCGATATCTACAATTTTAATCAGGTACTATAATATTTAAAATTGTGATGATAACATAGAAATTTATGTTACCTGGAAATTTGGAATTAAACCGCGAATTAAAAACACACAAGGTAAAATCAATATACTTTTTTTACAAGAAAATTTTTTTATTTTAATTTATTTAAAATTGGGGCGTAACTGGTGTGTACATTTTTTGTGCCATCTTTTTTCTTTATAGGGTTAGTTTCGAGATGAAAATGTAACATTTCGGATAATGTTCTCCTATGCCAATTAGTTTCTCTATCGAGAACTTGGTATTTTTCAAAATCAAACGTATGAGATTCGTTCTGCATATGTTTGTTAATGACAAGAGTCAGATCATTTTTCTTGGAATTTCTTAGATGTTCAGAGATCCTAGTGAAAACCATTCTTTTGGATTCACCTATATATGTGGCATCACATTCCTTACAATTGATTCTATAGACACAGTTACATTGTTCTTTAAGTGGAGTGATATCTTTGCCTCTTTTTATTAGATTACTGAGATTATCGCAGATTTTTGGTAACAATTGGATGTAACTCTGCAGGTCTTGATAATTTTCCATTTTTTTCTATTGGTACTTTCCCCCCTGAAATTAAACAAGAATGAAAATGAGCTCTCCTAAATTAAAATTGATAGAAATTAGAAAAGATTCCAGTGTTTTGTTGAATTTTTTTAGGTGGTGGTATCTACTGTAACAATAGTTCAATTTTGTTACAAAAAATGGTTTTCGTTACTTATTTTGCCATTCTGTCAAGTTATGCCGTTACTTGTATTATAATATGCGAAGTAATCATTCTAAAAATCATTATATAACGTCGATTCTAACCAGAGAATCGCTTTAAATATGTACCCTTGTTAACAATCATGTCAACAGTATAAAACATGCTATTTTGTAGTATTCAAGGTGTCTTTTATTTTCTCTAAATTTAAATCTTATAGCTGATCGTATACTTATAACTGATAATCAGTGGAAATCCACTGATAATTAGTGAATATTTACTGATTGTCAATTATAGGTATATACCATTGATTTGGAATCAGTGCATATTCACTAATTCAAATTTAAAGTTGTGTATCAGAACGTCTAATTTAAATAAAAAACAAGATCGTAAATAATTATTGTTTTATGACTGCCACTGACATACAATTATTATTTTCTAATATATTATATATTTTGCACAAAATATATCCAATGTTCGGTTCGTCTTGCAATTTTCCAACCCAAAAATAAACTACTGAACCCCGGAGAACCATATACTTCTCTCAAACTTTAACGCCAAGGCTATACTTTCCTTCTTTTTCACTTTAACGACTCCCCGCTGCTAATTTACATTAACCACATCAAAATAACTTTCCTTTGAGACGGAAAAGTCGGTTAATTTTGTTCACTTCGCCCCCCCCCCGCCATTCCCTCCACAAACAGCTCGTCTAGAAAAGTTCATTCCAAGGCAAATATATAAGACCTCGCCGTGAGCAATTATCGCCGTGGGGCCATTTCCACAGCCCCCATTCCTCCCCCTCTCGGCAAACTATTTTTCCCGCGACGTATACAGCCCTCGCGCGCTTATATATATTTTCGCCTCCACCTCCCCCCAATCCGCCGCGGTATACGCAAATGCGCTAAACCTCTTGAGAATAATTGAATTGGCGCGGCGGCAGCGGCCGGAGAGTTTATATGCGCGCGCGCGCCGGCCATTTATAAACAATGGGGGGAAAAGCAGCACAGCGGAGGGAAGCTCGCCGCGCCGCGTCGCCCTCTCGACTATCATTTTCATAAATTTACGTTTTGCAAATGCGCGGCCCCGGTTTTCCGTTATCGCCGCCGCCGCCGCGGCGGTCTCGGCTTGTTAAACGCGCGCGTTTCGTTCATTCATTCGCCATGCGCGCTGTGTGCACCGAGCTCGGGGCTCATTGGCCTAGTTTCTGCTGCCCTCCCCTCTCTCGAGTGCTTGATTGCTGCCCGCGCCCGCGCGCGAACCGTATAGAGTGCGGGCTATGTAGACGGATTTATTTGTCAACAACGCTATATAGCGCGTGGCGAGAGTACAGTTCGCAGAGTTTTGCGGACTACTGCATGCTGGACTTATATGTTTGGTGTAGATGACGATTGCGGTTGGCTGGCGTGTGCTTGCAAGCGCGCTTGGCTTTGAGTGTGCTGGTGTATGGATGGCAATTGTAACGCGGACTTTCGTTGAGATGGTTAATATGCCACGATTGATAGATCGTCCGCATGATGTGTTCTGGTTAAGATTAATTGTTAATTTATGGATTTTTATATATGTAAAGTATGATAAAGATAATGTTTTTGAGTTAGTTTTTTTATCTGTTTTTCAGGTATATTTATATGTTAAATGAAATTGATATTCAATTCCCTTTGACAACTCCGTGAACGGGAACAATATACTTGTCTTTAATTGAAAATTCGCTACTTCGTCATCTTTTATAAAAAAGTATTAATGCATTAATTATATATATTTAATTTATTATATATTGTTTATTTTTGTTAAGGTTATTTGGGATATGCAACTTCAACATTTATCAAAAACTTTATAATATAAATAAAAGAACGAGTGAGACTATTTTGTATATATTCTAAAGTAATAATCGATTCGAGAGTTCTGTATTTCATCTGTAATATTCTTCTTGTATTATATTAGCTTTGATTTACTAGAATATTTTGCTATAATTGTTTATTTACCAATAAATATAATAACATAATAAATCATACAAATTAGAATGCTCGCATTCATATAATGATGAGATATTACGATATTCGATTCAGTTATAGTATCATATTAATCATAATAATTTAACTACAACAATTTCGGAAATAAAGTTTACCGCTAAATCCCTGGTGGAAATTGAAATCATTTTTTGAGCAGTAAATGGCTAGTTTGATCCAAAATGGCAAAAAAATGGACTCCAGTTTTCTTCCACAAGTGTAACGATTTTTTTAACCTATTTTTCACATTTATTGGCCGCAAAGATGGTCACAATTTTGTACTATCTATTAATTTGGCATTTTAATGCTAGTTAAAATAGGTAGTCGATGAAGCCATTATAAATCTAGTAACAAGCGATTTGTTATGACGATGAGCAAGAGAGATAGAGTCACGTGTCAAAATAACGATTTTGGTTTATATCTTATAGAATAAAGCTGTAAATAGTAGAAAGACTACTAAATTTTGTTTATATCCCGGTAAACTATCTCTTAAGGGTATAAGTTTTAAAATATATGATTGAATTGTTATGAAATTTTAATGTAAAGATTTTCAGGTTAGGGCCATTCCATAAAATGGGATAAGTTGATGAAAAAAAGCGTTACATGTCTGTCTAATAACTAGCCATTTCTAATGGCCAGTTTCTGTTTTTCTTCCCATTTTTAATGGACTAATTTCTACCAGGGATAATGTGGCCATATATCCCATCAATAGAATATTCTATTTGTCATTTATATGCAAGCCTCATCATACAATTTTCATTAAACTAATAAATTTGTTACGTGAAATATAAGAAATCGCGTAAATGAAATTTAATTTTTTGATCAACAATTTATTCTAGAATTCGAGTAGCTAAATATTCGTAATTTATATTTTTCACAAAAACTTTTTAAATATACTTTACACTACGTTTATTTCTACATAACCACAATTTCGCTAGTAATCTGTAAAATGTTTGCATTTTCCTTGTTAACAACCAGCAAGTTTTTCATTACCGCACGTCGTTGTCGTCGTCGCCGCGCATGTAACTCGTTTTCACTGCTGCCACCAGCGCACCCGACGTCGTTCCGGTGGCGGATGCTGCTACTGCGGTTGAAGGAGATGAATCGCCCGGATGCTTAATGCAAATTCGCGAAAAAAGGGGCGAAAAACCGACGACACCCTAATGGATATGGAATATGAGGACGCTAAGATATCTTGCCGTGCGCGCGAGTCAACGGCAGCGCTATGATTTATCTTTCGCTCGTTGAATACATTGTGTGTAGCGCTCACATATTTTCGCTGTTGATGTTAAACTTGAAAAAATGAGTTAGGATTCATTAATCAAAGCTCGGTGCGCGCGCCTGTGGTCGGACCGTTTATTCAGACTCGCACATATGAAATTTAGATTACGCTCGACAAACGTTTTTGCTGCATATTTTTTCCGCCAGTGAGAGAGACAGAGAGAGAGGAAGAAGCGCTTGATAATGTGCATTAAAGTTCGCGTTTTATGTACGCAAATGTAGATTTGAAATTGTAAAATAAAGGGCACGATGAAAATTGAGAGACGAAAATAAATATGTAACAATGTTGTTACATTGAAAAGGGATTTAATATTTTGCACACTATGCAATTTCGTTACATGCATGAACACGTCGTATCGCATGTCTAAATTTAAAAACAGAAATGCGTGACTGGAAAACGTATTGAACTCTCGTCCGTTTCTGCTAGCAGAGCAATATTTTATTATACACGAACGTCGCGTCCAAAAGAAACTATCACGTTGTGAGCACTAGTTCGATACTGTAGCTATATTAAAACGTCAATCCTGTTATATTGTTGAAGGTGGATTTATATGCAGCGTAAAACAACTTTTATGCAATTGAGAGGGGAAAAATTGCTCGATACCAAATAAGAATTTTTCGCAAATATTGAAAGCTTTCCGCGATAATGAAATATAACTGGAGTGCGTAGTAGTAGTTTCAAAGTTTTTCCAATATTTGCTTCCTAAACTCGAACGAAAATGGAAAATGTGCAAAAAATGTGAAGTATTAGAGAATAAAGGATATTCCGAAATTTGTATATTTTTTTTTCATATTGGTTATTGTATCTACTGTTATTCACGTCAAGAAATATAAATTCCAGTAACTTACTCATTCGAAAAATAATTTACAAAAACAACACAATAGAAAAATCATATTGTTTATATAAGTTACAATAATTTGATTCCTTATTTAGCCAACAAAATTGAAAATTGCGTTATTAAAAGAATTTATGTATTTCTAAATAGGGCGCGCGATTTGCCTTCTTTGCTTTCGCGCGCACTGAAACGCGCGGTCTTCAGGGTTCCCCAGGAGCCGACACTATTAGAACCTTAAAGTCCAATAAACATATTTACAAAATTCAATATTCGACGAACAGTTTGAACCTTGGAAATTAAAAATTCGGTTTGTTGTATCGAAGTAATATATGCGGTTGAATTCTGCAAAAAACACGATTTTCCAAACTTTAAACGCGATTATCTCAAAAACTAAGGGTTTTACGAAAAAATTTGTAAGGATCTTTTTGTTTCAGAATGTGCCAATTTAACTAAAACAAGAGCTCCCAGGACGAAAATTTGCACTTTACAATTTGTTTAAAGAAAATGTTAATAACAATATTAATGGCACCACTTCTTGATAAAACACCCGAGTTTTTTGGATTCAGCGGGTCAAAATACATAAAAATAAATTGAGTGCAGTCGGTCACATAAAAATACTATGACCCACTATTATGTAATATTACTGAACTAAAATAATGTATTACAATTCTGGTAGAAATATTAACCAAAAGCTACCTATTTTTCAGTTAACTTTATGGCTAAAAACGAACATTGCTTGCATTTCATAATTATGTACCAATCCTAAATAAATTATGGCATTTACACTTCATAAAATATGTATTTTAAGTAATAGTAGAACTTTTAGATGAATTATATTATTTTTACATTATGATTTTTACTAAAAATGCTTCCATTTAATTAACACGTTAGCTATAAAATATGGTTAATTTTCTACCAGGAAAATTTTTTTCTAATTGCCATTCATTGTGTAACACCAATACTAATTGACTTTTACTGATTGCCTTTAACTTCGCAAACTGTATTTTTAGAATCTATAGCATATCTGAACAGTTCCACGAAGAGAGGTTTGTTCATTATTAAACGACTTCACTCATCTTATACACTATTGGAGCAGAGAATTAAAAATTAATACATATGTAAAAGTTTGATTGCTTTCATATTTCAGTGTCTTATTCGGAAGTTTCGCACCGGCGTTTACATGATTCTGAAGTTTGCATAGTTGGAGTGCAACGAAATAATTTTTCACAATTAAAGTTATTAAGCAATTGAAATTTTATTTAAATCTTTGTTATAAAGTTATTTGATACTACAAAACAATAAATCTACATGCAAAATTAATATTAATTATTATAAACGTGAAGTAAAATAAAATTTCTTTTATTTTTCGTTGCATTACAACGTTGTAAACTTCAGACCCATACGTTTACAATATAGCAGTATTCCACGGATCTTCCTTTTTTGAAGAATTGAAAATTGAATTCCAATAAAATAAACTTTATTTATCCGCAAATACATTTTCATTATTAAAATAGCTTTACGAATTCGTCGATCCTTGAATAATTAAACTATACATTGTCACATAAATCTATTCACAAAACTCATGATAAATTTATCGTAAAAAAAAACAGGAAACAAAAAAAACGCAGCTGCTAAACACGATGTCACTATTACGCGAAGCATCAATCCCCGTACCTAACAGCGAATCATTCCGTATTAACCTTTTCATCGCACATAATCACCGATATATACCTCCGATCCGCATTGTACAAGCGGCTCACGCAGGAGAGAAAAAGAACGCCGAGAGAGCGAGAGACAGAGTGAGAGGGAGAGATGTGAGCGTCCGCCACCGCGCGCACGTACGAATAAACCCATCAGCGTGATGAAGAGAAACTTCCGGTGCCGCTACTAGACACTCGCTCGCGCGAACGGCTAGCGCTGCTTTTGTCGCTCGGACACAGAAGAAACTAGCCAGCGGAAAGTCGAAAAGAAAAAAGCCCGGGCATCATTAGTTGATTGCACCGCGCTCTTCTCCTTCGAGCAAGAGAGAGAGAGAGAGAGAGAGAGAGAGAGAGAGAGAGAGAGAGAGAGAGACAAGAGAGCTGTAACCCAAGGTCGCTGATTGAATTGGTCCACGTGCACAAGCGCGCGCGCGAAAGAAAGAAAGGAAAAAAGATGACGATGCGGCGGCTGCTGCTAGCAGCAGGCAGCGCAGCTTTTGCACTCTCAGCATCACAGCGCGCGAGAGGGCGAGGAGTGAGCTAACAGGCAAAAAAGAGGCTGGAGAGAGGGATTTCGGGCTCTGCACCTCTCTTTTACGACCGCAAGTATTAGCGCGCACGTGAGAGGCCGAGGACTAAGCGAAGAAAGTACCCTCTCTCTCTCATTCTCCCTCTCCGTCTGTCCCTGCTGCTGCGAGTGGCCGCGGCAAAAGTGTATAGCGCAGCAGCGCGCTGTGCTGCAGCGGTGAGGAATTCAAGTGTTCTTCTTTAAACGCGGCTCACCTTTAATGCAAGTCTCGCTTGCCGCGTATATAGTAGATGTATATGTACACGTGCACGACGGCGGTGGCGAACCCTCGTCATGAACCGCCGGAGTAGTCCCCGGGACGCGAACGCGCGCGTGCAGTAAAAATTCCACGTTTAGGGGGATGCCCAGGTAACCCGAGATGAGAGCGGGGTGCAAAGGTGTGCCGCTGCTGCTGCTGATGATGATGAGAGCAGGGGATGTTATTCGTGTGTATATGGAGATTTAACGAAATTTTCTGCACAGTTCGGTTTTGGAGCTGTACGAAGGCTTAGGTCGGGTCAAAAGTGGAGATGTTTGGGAGAATGTTTCGGTTCAGATTGTAGGGCTGTAAGTAGGTCAAGTGGAAATTCTGGTTTTCGTTGGGCTTATTTTTAGCTTTTACGAGGATCCTGTGGTTCAGCAGTAGCTTTTGGATATAACTTGATGGTTTTACGTGAAACATTCTCGATTAAGATATTTCAAATAATTTAAAAAGCTATACATAATATTTTCAATGAAACACTATCGAACATATAAATAAAGTTTTATAATGTAAGTATTCGGCGAAATATATTCGTTTCTTATTATCATTTTTTTGTATTTTCTCAACTTGATATTTATTACTTTACAAAATTGTTAACTTTACGACACCCAATATCCCCGTTATTAAAGAGAAATATCACTAAATCAAGCTGTGAACCCTCTAAAACAAAAAAAAAAGAAAGGTGAAAAGGTACTCGTAAAGCCATAAAACGCAGGTACCCAGCCCGCAGAAAGTCAAAGGTGCGAAAAGGTCGCGCTTCCGAATGCAAAAGGGAAACCGGGTTATATGAGGAAAACCGCTCTCTCGCGCGGAGGTCAGGAACGCGCCTACACTTACAGAGGCCAACTGTATAAGCCGGCTCTATCTCTCTCTTCTCTCGCTGCTGCTGCCGGCGCTGTGAAGTGTGCAGCCCCCTCGAAAGCCCGCGAAGGCTGAACCTCTTCCGACACTTTTCATTGGGCTCTCGTGAAAAATTACTGGAATCCGACGGACGAGGTTAGGGGGCACGCCCCCAATGCAGCGCGCTCTTCCTCGCTCGTGCACTCTTTTCGCGCGCTATCTCCCTTTCGCCGCATCGAATCGAATTATCGACGGCGGCGCGCCGATGATGGTGCTCGATAACGAAATTTGATTTATTTTCTTCCACTGCGCGCGTTCGCGCTGGCGCCATCTCTCTCGCTCTCCGAGTTCTCTACATATGAAGAATTTCCTCTTGCCGGTTTCCCGGTCGTCGTCGTCGGTGGAACTTCGAATATCAGCTTACACGATTCCCGCGCGCAACGGCGGCGGTGGAATTAATCTTTGATTCATGGAATTTAGAGTGGTCAGTTCGCGCGGGATGGAATTTCCGGGGATAGAGAGGGTATTTAATATTTTGCTGGGTGAATCGTTTTATTTCCGTATTTACATTAGATTATGAGATCCTAATTAAATTTCTTTATTAGCAAGTGAAAAAGAGGGGGAGAGGGCGGTATTATTAATTACGTAGAGGATTTTCTATCAATTATTTGTACTATGTTATTATTTTAATTAAATTTTGCATAGTTTAACGAAAATGTGGAAATCGCTTGAATTTATGTGTTATAAATAATTTCATATTCCTAGATACATATATGAGCAATTCTATACAGAAATCATCAAACAACTGGGTACATAAATGAGAAAAAATTTTTTTTTAGGAGCACACCTACCAGACCAGGTTATTTTGGTTTTTTGGACCATTTTGGATACACAAAAGATCGGAAATAGTCAATAATTGGATGATAAGCTTTTTTACAGGCAATAACTTTATTTCTGAAAAATGCTTAAAAATAACCTTCATCGAACATAAATCATTTTATCAGAGAGAGAGAGTGCACATTCATTAAAAAAAGAGAAAATGATAGATTTCATTTGCTTTTTACCGGATGAAAAAATGTTGATTCCTTCGAAAGTTACATGAGTTCAAAGATGAGCATAAAATACATAAAATACTGTGAACATGCAAAAGAGACAAAGAGTTTTTGAAAAGAATGCAAAAACTAGTTTATTTTTTACAATCATCTTTCAACTCATGTAATTCTTGAAGAAATCAATATTTTTTCATCCGATAAAAAGCAAATAAAAGCTCGCATTCTCTAGTTTTATTTTCTTTTTTTGAAATGTATGTGCAACGGCACCTAACAAAAAGAATGTTTGAAGGAGTCATTTTTAAGCATTTTTTAAAAATGAATTTACTGTTCGCAAGAAGCTTGAAAACCAAAAAAATCTGGCCTGGTAGGTCTGTCCACTAAAAATTTTTATTTATTTTTTGTACCTAGTTGTTTGATGATTTCTCTAGAATTGCTCAATAAAACGATTAAAAAAATACGGCATTCATTATAACAATTTACAGGTCGAAGTTCTGCGCGGAAACGGATTCATTAAATATCGCATTGTACATTGTACAAAGCATATGTGTGTGTGTGTGTGTATGCGCGTGTGTACCACTGGTCTTACTGCTCCGCCCGCGTGTAATTAAACGCGTTTTAATGAATTCTGTATTTGATGTAGAGAAGTACCGAGAATTTCATTTATCACTTAAATTTTAGGCGAAAGAGAATTTGTTAATGTTAATTTTGGTAAATTACATTGAGCATTAGATCTAATAAGTAGTTTACAGTATTAATTAATCATGTGTGTACATTCAAATTTTATTTCGAGACTTTTATTTTTAATCTACATCAAAATTAATTAATAATTAATAATCATTTAAGTAAATTAATGTTTTATTTTACATTCCTTAAGTAAGGGTTCAACGAAATGGTTTCTTTACTAAAGAAATATTATGAATGCATCAATTAATATGCATAATCAACAACAAGTACGTGAATGAATTCATTAATTATTAAAAATCTTTTATTATTCGATGAGTTTATTTTCCGTATTCAATACGAATTATGAAATATTGCAAAGTAAAAATAATATAGCGGTGAATAATAATAATATTGCAAAGTAATATAGCGGTGAATAATTAAAATGTTAACGTAATGTTATAACCTATAAATTATACACAAATTTTTAATTAAAACTTTTCAAATAATTCATTCCGCAGTTTTCAAAGAGCGCAGCTATGCCTCAAAAAATATATATAATTCATGAAGGAAAACATAAAACCCCCAAAACCAAGCGAAATAACATCCTTAAATCCACATGCTTTGAACCAAGACAAACCTCAAATTATCGCTATATCCCCCACTTTGCACTTGAGCGGGCGCGAAGGAGACCAAGAGAAAAGCCAAGGCACGAGGGTGAGAAAGATCGCGATAATTGCGCTACACGTTCCATTGAATAGCGGGTAATTAAATTCAAGTGAATTCCGTGTAGATATGTGCGCGCGCTTCATCCCCTCGTCCTACGCGACGCCCAGGGAAAAGTTCGGCTCTCCGACTGTGCGCTCCTTCATTTTCTTGCAAATTAAGGAGTACACGTTTCAGCTTTTAGTTTCCCCGGGCAACCGGCGGATCTCCTCTCTCTTTCTCTCGCGATTGGAAGGAGAAGGAAGAGAAGAAGAAGAAGAAGAAGCATAGGAGAAAAAGAAAAAAAGAGGAGAGCCGAGAGTGGGTGGTGGGTTTCGGAAAGGGCCAAAGTTTTTCACTCTTCTTTCGCGCTGTGAGGCTGGTTCGCCATGACCTATAGCGATTGGCTCGTCGGCCGTCGCGCCGACCGAACGTGACTTTCGATCGAATCCCCGCCGCCGAGGCTCTGCTCGAGTGCGATCAAACACTGGTTTTTTTTATAGCTATTTGCAAATGGGCTCTCTCTCTGCCTCTCTTTCTCTCTCGTACGGCGGCTCGGTGAACCTGCGCTTCGGATTTTCTTGAGCGATAGCGGCGACTCGTCGACGACGGACTTTTTTCGCTCCACCTTCCTCCCTCCCTTCCTTACCCTCTCTCTCTCTCCTTTCCTTCCTACTTCTTCTCTGCTTCGCTCTTTGTGTCAAGTGCCACTGAGGGGGGCTATTAAAGGCCTTTAGACACGACGGCAAATTGCGCCTGATACGTGTAACTTGATAAAGACTTTCTTCCCTCTCGCGCTCTCGCACGCGCCCTTTTTATGGCGTTCCGACGTTTTTTCTCTCTCCCCCTCTCCCCCTCCCGATGCAGGAGGTGAACAGGGCTGTAATTAAGGCCTCAGTGCACAGGGGGCTGTGCGCACGCGGGTTTGATTGATTGCACGGGGAAGGCTGCTTTTTTGCGCGCGGGCGCGGTTGACTTTTTACGGTGCGCGGCGTTCAGTCGGAAGGCGAAAAGGAAACGTCAAGGTTGGTTTCTCCGCGCGCGGGCAGCACAGCGCAAGAGCGCGTGGATATATATTTTTAGAGAGGGAGGGGGTGCAGCGTAGCGGTATATAACGGCGGATTTTAATTAATGGTTCCGAAGAAACCGTGTAGTATACGCGCACCGCCGGTGGAGTTGCCTAACTGCGTTACAAAGTAGATCGACCCGCAGAAATAGAGAGAGCTGATATGGTTCGAATTTAGCCGCGGCGGCGTGTATCTAACGTAAAATTGAAAGCTCGCGCGCGCTTCGAATTTAGCGCTTGTTGAACTACTTTATACTTTCAAGAATAGAACGCTATTAGAGAGAGGTAGTTTCGTATGTTCTTTGAACTCTCTTCAAAGTTGGATAGAACTTTAACATAGCGATAGAATCCTTTTGCCTTTTTTTTTAAGTGCTTTTCATACAAATTTGAAATTGCTTCAATTAATGTTTTATAACGTATACCTTTTATCGGGACTTGCATTTTGAAAAAGCAAATTTACAAAACATTTTAGCTTTACCAATATAGAAACTATCCGGTTAAACAAATATTTGCACGACATTTTCAATCAAAATGCGTGATCCAATTTTCACTAAAAATACGTTATTCAATTTTACATTCATACCACTATTTCGAACAGAAATTTTTTTTGCAAATCTGTCAAAGTAATATTTAATTTACCATTATTGCATTAAATTTTCCCAAACAAAAACCATCGAGCTCACTGCTTCTCTATCAAATTCACTTCTTATATCAAATTGACGACCGTATACCGTTCCCCTCTCCTTCTCCTTTGCAAAATTAAATCAAAAATCCCTATTGACGTCATCTTACCCTTACACAAAGGAGACCGAAAACGACGTTACTTTCGTATCAATAAACCAATCGGGAACAAGAGCCGCCCTCGCCGCCGCTCGCTCGCTAAAGCCTCGAGAATTCGCTTAGGCGTCCCGGCGGCGACGGTGGCGCATCCCGGGCGCTAAATAATCCCTCCTCCTCCGTACACATACACCCGCACACGCGCTACAAACTCTTCGCAGTGTACCTACACTCCACGCGCGCGAGCAAGAGAGTAGTGCGCTGAAATTCGAGAGGCTCTCGGGGCCCCGACGCCGCGCGTATAAAACTGGGTTAGCCTTAATGTAGGTTAGTTCAATCAATTACTTCCGTATGGATCGCGCATTCACCTCGTGCAAACGCGTTAGTTAGGTGCACCAGAAAGGTTAAAACCTAGGAGAGAGAGAGGTGTTAAAGGGGGAGGAACGCGCGCGCAGAGGACATGCCGGTGCGGCGCAATTACGTTCGCCGTGATGCTGTCGTTCGCAGGAGGGCTGCAACGCCACACCGCCTTTGGTATAGTGTCGTCGTTGGTTCGGTGCTGCGTGTGTGTGTGGTGCTGAAAACGGCTGTCGCGTTCTCGAAAAGCCACGAAACTCATTAGCACTTCATAGGCACGCGCAAGAGCGAGCGAAAGGCGATGGGGAAAAGAAGAGTCGATTTTGCGATACTTTGAAAGACGAGGCTTGTCGGAAGGCTTAAGTTTGATAGGAGATTGTTGTAAGATAAGGTGTATTATACTGGCTTATGGGGGTAATGAAAGATTTTTAATAAAAGCGGAAATAATTTTGTGACCAAAAAGTGTGGGGCTTAAGCTGAATTTATAATCATGCTTCTAAATTAATGAAAAGTGACTTTCTATATATTCTCTGTAAAATTAAAAAAATTCTTTCCTCATTGTTTTGCGTAATTGCTTTCAGGTAAAGCAGAATGAACAAAAAATATGAAATAGAAAATCGACTTTTTATCCATAGAAAAAAGTTTTTATCATAAAAATCTTAAGTTTTGGAAGACTTTGGAGAACATGTGTCTATACGATGCTTCAAGCACGAAAATGTCATAAAAAAGGGTAGGGTCGTAAATTATCGTCCGCTCAATGTGTCTACAGTCAACGTTTCCTTTTTTTATGAATGGTACGCATTGTAGTTTTTATTTTTATTACTTTGAGTGACATATTGTCGAAAAAATTTGTTACCCCCTCTGTAAAAAATAATGTTCATTGTTCTAAGTTACGTTTGTCTGTTCTGAATGGTTTCTGTGTTCTAGCCAGCATTTTATATTATTATTACAAGACGTAGCATGAACTTAGCACATCGATTTCTAATTAACATTCTTACAACGTCAAATCATTCATCATCCAAAATTTACCAGTTTTAAACCGCCAGAGCCTCACATACGACACCATTAAACTTTCCATTATACAGCGCGCGCTTGACATTCGCATTTCGGAGCGTAGTAAAGCGACATTCTAATAGGGCTGTTACCATAAAGGCCGTTAGTACCGATATTTAGTGTTGTTGCGTGACGGAAGAAGGAAACGAGAGACAGAAGTGGATGAATTGTGCGAAAGAGAGTTAGCGCGGGCGCGCGCGCTCGGGTAGGGGGGCCGCCGTCGTGCGTATGCTGCATCCCACATACATACACACACGTAGGGTTTTATGTTCGTACAAAAGAGGGCACGTGGAGAGAGCGAGAGGGAGAGAAAGAGAGAAACAGAAGAGTAAATGAATATTCCAGAGAACGCTAGCAACTACGACGACGACGACAATTCGCCCTCAAAGTATATTTCGCCCCCTCTGGCGTAACGAACAGCTCGAATGGCATGTCACGGCTCTGACGTTCGCTGAAGAGAGTAATGAGGAGAGCGAGAGTAAAGCTGGGTCGGAGTGGTGAAAAGCCTCGGCTAGGATATACGGGAATATAGCGATTCAAGAAGGTCTTCAGGGTTGTCTTTGGAATTGAAGATATATGCAGAATATATACCACAGTCCGAAAATGAATTCTGTTAGATACAAGCAAATTTGAGGGAAATCCTGGAAGAGAGAATTGCCTTTCCAAAAATCATAAATGTTCATCAAGCAAAGGATTGAATCTCCTGGCTTGGGTGTTCTCATGACAGGTAATTTGCCTTTCTGTGAGGATTTTCCACGTAAATCTTAATAACATAGAATAGGTTGCAAGGTATTTTGTGCTCGATTGTGCAGCAGTTTCTGCATAAACTCAGTATAATGGCTTTTGAGAATATCAGATTTACTCGCAGTATATATAACAACAGGAAATGGATATCTTCTAAATGAAACAACACAAATGCTTTATTTGTATATTTTTTCGTTATTTAAAAAAAAATGTAAAAAAAATCAAAATAATATTTTTCTAAAAAGTTAACCACTTGATAGAATAGAATATTACAAATGTAATAATATTCAATGTTTTTATAAAATTATTATTTAGCCCATGGTTGTCACACCTCTAAATTGTAACATAAGTCAGACGAAGACTATTGACCCCAAGCTGAAAATAAGTAATTGTTATTTATTTGTTATTCGAAATTTCTGCACAAAGATTCAACCCGACATACTGGACGATCTACTATCCACGATCCAATTTTTTTAGTTTTCTTTTAGTCTGCACTTTATTATGATGAATAAAGCAATGCAGCGGTAGACTTACTCTGGTGTCTTTTGAACCCCAGATGACCTCAACGGTTCATATTTCTTGAGATAAATTGTATAAAAATTTATTATATATTAAGTTAAATGTATTATTTTTATTAAAAATAGTTGTTTTTTGTTATTATATATTACATAATTGTTTCACTTATGATCTGTACATATACATATACTTATCATACTATGAATCTATTCATAAAATTCAATTTGATTGCTGTTAATAAAATGATTGCGTTGCTGTACTAATTTATATAATTATTCAACATGTTATATAATTACTACTGCACAACATCCACTAACCCGCTTAGTTATAAACTAATTGAGGTAATTAATTAGCGCTTCATCAAGATTCGTATTAAATCAATCCTTTCAATCGGGTACATAATATTCTATTTTAAGCCTTTATTTAATTATTTTCGAACTCAAAAGCTCTTCTAATAAAAAAACTCTATATGTATAGAATTCAAATACTATAGTATTACGAAGAAAATTCTCCTGATAAAGACAAACTAAACTCCATCTCGCCGACATTGTAAATTTCTGTCGCCACTGTGTAACGTCATAAATCCATAACAGCCGCTTTCTTTTTACCTCCACCTCTTCTTCGTCATCTCGACACCACTCGGTTAATACTCACCTCCCGCCCGGCTAGTCCAGGCTGCATCCACCTCACTCTCTCTCCCTGCGTATACTTAGCCGTGGCACAATACACGAGGCGGTTGGCCATTAGCGCATTCCTCGTCAGCGCGTATACCTACGAACTCCCGGGTAATCACCGCCTGGCCAGTGGCTCATAAAAAACAATACAGCCCCACTGTACTCTGTCTCTCCCCGTGAGTGTGAGCGCAGCAACGACAACAGGAATCCTCGGAGGCGGCGCGCTCGCGAAAGATTTTCCGAGCCGGAACAAAAAAACCGAGCGGCGCGCACGCGCTGTTATTCTATTTAAAAGCACGCCTGCGCCAATGGTCGTCGGGGCTATACACACCACCAACTCTCTCTCTCTCTCTCTCTCTCTCTCTCTCTCTCTCTCTCTCTCTCTCTCTCTCTCACTCTACGGTTAAGTAACCGGTGATGCAACCGGGCAATTTAGCCTCTCGGCGCGGCGCGCGTGTAGATCCCTCTCGCCGCCCCCTCGAGAGAGAGTGCGCGCAAGAGAAACAGCGGCGCGCAGAAACGAACCGGCACGAGGAGAGAAAGAGAGAGAGGAGACGAATGAAGGGATAGTAGAAGTAGCAACGGCAGCCTCCGCCACTCGCTACTGCTGCTGGGGTCGACTCAATTACGCGCTCTCATCCACTGTGGGTAGCTGCTGCTGCTGTTGCTCCGCGCACGAGAGGGGTAGAGAGATAGCCTTATGCGGTAACAAGAGATCAGGAGATGAACGGAATAGGTGGAGGAGTCATAAGATACGGGCCTGAGGAGGAGGAGGAGAGGCGGGAAAGAGAGCGTTACGAGCGCGGAAGTGTAATACACATATACACATACGTGGTGGTGTACTTTCAGCGACTTTTCGGTAAGAGGGAGAGGAAGATTTCGAGAAACGAAGTGGCTCGCGCACGCGTATACACCAAGAGGAGTTGGATTTAAAATGGGGTGCGCCCTAGCGCCGTGGAGATGCGTGTGCGCTCTGCGCCTTTTGATATTTTAATGATGCTGCTGCCTTTTTCAAATATGTGCCCGGATTTCATTTTTATTCCGCGTGTACTCGTGTGTATACTCACGTGTGGGTTGCAAATGAGGCGTTCGTGTGTGTGCGCGTATATATATGAAATTTGACAAAAAAAAGTGGAATTTTTCGGTTTCGCGTAAATATTGACTATGATTCCGAGATCAATATAAATTTGATAACCTATCGTTTTTATTTGCAAAAGATAGGGCTTAACCGGATAAAACATGTAACGAAAACAAACGTTTATTTTACATTTTAACTTTTTATTGATTTTTGATTTTCGACGCGCAACAAAACTCGTGCATTTTTAACCTCGGCGATTTTTCACAACGATCGCTGTATTCGCGTTTTACTACACACACACACACACACACACACACACACACACAGACACACGTCGTTTATTATTAGAAATATTTTGACGCCTGAACGGCTTTTTTATATACACACGGCGCGCGTGCAAAACAAGTTTTTCCGTTCACGGTAAATTAAATTCATCCATGCACTTTCAATCGCGGTGATTTTCCGCTCGATCGAGCCCCCGTTGAATTTCATTCAAATCCTCTCTTCTCTCTCGTTCTCGCTGCACTGCTATGCATATATGTGTGTGTCTATATGTGTATATGCACGGTTTACATATCAAGGAGCGCGGGAGCGCTCCGAAGGCAAGTAACTGTCCAAATGTAGAAGAAGCCTGAGGGAGGACGACCGCGGTTCATATACTTTGAAATGGGTGTGCGAGAATTTCACTTTTTTTTTACGACTTTGCATTATGTTTTATCTTATATTTAAATATATCAGTGGATAGCTTTTTTGATATACTACATGTATAAAAAATTTCAATTAAAAATATTATGTCGTTTTGATTTATATCTAGTTTATATATTCCGGAGGGTTGTTTTCTGATTCTCTAAAATTTTTCTTCTTCTTCTTTTCTCTCCTCGATCAGCTGTTTTGTTCCGACCTCTGCTCTGTTATGATTGGTCAACAACAAGCTCCCATAATATAATATATACACATAATGTAACTCGAAGAGAGAGAGAGAGAGAGAGAGAGAGAGAGTGAGTGAGAGAGAGAGAGGGGAGAACATAAACAAAACTGTGACTCTATACGACAGCCTCAAAATATCTTATGTCGTATGGTATTTTTAGAATATACGTATAATTATTAGGTATAAAAATATGAATTTCAATCAGCTGATGGTATATGAGCATATTTTTATACATATTAGATAAGTATTTTATAAAAAAATTGATATAACTTAAAGAGATATACAACTTAAAAAAAAATAAAGAATAGATACTTTGTGAAAATTTTTTTCATTTTCAGATTATAGAATTTTTTCACAGACTTTCAGGAGGTGGAATAGAAACAGGATTACAGAAATCTTTGGAGAATTTAGAACTGGAAAATCACAGCTTTTACACTTTAGCCGTTAACTGCCAACTACATGTTGATATGGGAGGTCCAGAGGCTAAGTCCATATACATTGATGCCGAAGGTACTTACAGATCTGAAAGATTAATTGCTGTAGCTGAAACATATAACATCAGTGTACTTGATAATGTTCCAACTGCCCGTGCATACAACTCTGACCACCAAACTCAGCTTTTGATAAAAGCCAGTGCTATGATGTCAGAATCTAGATACGGGCTACTGATAGTAGACAGTGCTACTGCATTATACACAGGACAGATTTTGCTAGAAGAGGAAAATTGACAGCTCGCCAAATGCATTTACAAGTGGATGGTACAGCTAGTACGTTCGAAGGTGATCAAAAGATGCATTTACAAGTGGATGGTACAGCTAGTATGTTCGAAGGTGATCAAAAGAAACCTATTAGCGGCAATATTATTACCCATGTGCAACTAGACTTTATTTACATAAAGGAAGTGGTGGAACAAGGATATGCAAAATTTGCGATTCATGCTTACCTGAAAGGGAAGCTACATTTGCGATAAATGCTGATGGAATTGGTGATGTTAAAGAATAGTATTATTATAGAATTATAAGTATTATTAATTTTTTTAATTACATTTATTATTTCAGTCACAGGCTTTACTGTTTTTTTTTACTTAAAAGGCAAATGCAGTTTGAAAAAGATTTATACATTAACTTCAAGATTTATGTACATCAACAACAAAAATAATCAGATAAGTATTAAATGACTAAATGTCTATTTTTAGAATATAAAATATCAGTTAGAGATGAACATTGAAACTTTGTGTTAATTTTTTATATTTTTTCAGATTGTATAAGGAATATGATCCAAATTTGTACGTGATTGTACAAAATGAAGGAATCATTATAGTTTAGTTGAAGTTATATTCAAAAATTAGATTTTTTATCTAGAATGGCGATCCATGCAAAAACTAGCAGGATAGAAGTTTTTAAACGATAAAAAAGACCACAGTAAACTTTTTTCTACACAATATTAAGATAATAATTTCAAGAAGTTATATCCATAAATAAATGTCAAGAAAGTTTTTGTTCTCTCAGTAATTCTTATAGTTAATAAATTGTTTCAAAAGATTATATGAAATGGAAATTGAAGTATAGAAAAATGCCAGAACAATGTGTTATTTTGTGAATATTTGAACGAATAAAAGTGCTCCGAATAATTTAATTTATGATTAGCTCATGGTAAGAGACGATAAAATGTTTCAGAGTCCACAGTAAACTTTTTTTTCTACACAAGATTTAAATAACAATTTCAAGAAGTTATATCCATAAATAAATGTCAAGAAATTTTTTGTTCTCTCAGTGATTCTTAGTTCATAAACTTTATTTTTAATTTTACAAGATGTGAGCAATGATAGATTATTAATTCAAGTGATTTTATGTAAAAATTTCAACAAATCCAAGTGTTCAGAATAATGTAATTAATGATTAATGATTCATGGTGTGGGACGCTAAATGTTTCAGAGGAGCCATCTGTTTAGAGAACATTACAGTTATCTTAGTTCATAATCTGTTTAAAAAATTATATAAAATGAAAATTGAAATACAGAAAAATGCCAGAACGATGTGTTATTTTGTGAATATTTGAACGAATAAAAGTGCTCAGAATAATTTAATTTATGATTAGCTCATGGTAAGAGATGATAAAATGTTTCAGAGTCCACAGTAAACTTTTTTCTACACAAGATTTAAATAACAATTTGAAGAAGTTATATCCACAAATAGAAGTCAAGAAATTTTTTGTTCTTTCAAAGATTCTTAGTTCAAAAACTGTTTATTTTTAATTTTACAAGATGTGAGCAATGATAGATTATTAATTCAAGTGGTTTTGTGTAAAAATTTCAACAAATCCAAGTCATGCTGAGAATAATGTAATTAATGATTGGTTCATGGTGTGGGACGCTAAATGTTTCAGATGAGACTTACTCGGACAACATGCCTGTGTTAACTGCTTTCCAATTTGAAAAAGAAAAAAAATAAGACCAAATGGATGCAAGAGTATTTTGTGAAAAAATTCTGTACCGGCTGCTATTACGGAAATGGGATAGTTGAAATGAGATTATATTATGTTATTTTCTGGATAATCTATAAAAAACAACACATAATTTGTCTAGTCCTTTTATTTCTTCGAATCTCATCTATTCAATAAGCACTCTCTATAAATGGTAATAATTTTTTCATAACCGTACAAAATGCTGAACAAATTATATGTAAGTAAGTACATTCAAACTGTTCACTCCCAATCAAACAAACGAAAGTTGTGAAATCAATTATCAAATAGTCAAGTAATGCAAACAACTGTCGGAAACTACTGTATGACTGTTCTTAGAAATGTATTCAAATTTGTTCATCTTTCTATAGAAATTAAACACAAGAAAGTACTGAAATGATATAAAACTTTCTACGAAAGTATAAAATAAGGCAAGTATAGACGTTTTCTTTGTATAATCTATAAAATAATAGTATTTATGATTTTTTAACATAAATCAAATAAATACCAGTCAAAAAGTCTTTCACTTCTTTGAGTCATTGTATGCTGAACAAATTATATGTAAATATTCAAATTGTTCACTGCAAATCAAACAAACGAAAGTTGTGAAATCAATTATCGATATAGTCAAGTAATGCACACATATCTCGGAAACAACTGTAGACTGTTTTCAGAAATGTATTCTAATATGTTCATCCTTCTATACAAATTAAACACAAAGAAAGTACTGAAATCAATTTATTGTAGTCAAGTTCCCATAAGATAACTTGACTGACATAATAGAACTTTTCGTACCTTGCGTGTAAAATTACATTTTATGCCGACGTTATAACTTCAAAAATATTCAGCCAGTGGGCATAAAGTATTACTTAACGCCTAAGAGACGCAATAGCTCACATACTCCTGTAGACCTGTACAAAACCTTATTGAACCTATACGCACTTTACGCCCGTGTGGGTGAAAATTATTTTATATCTATTATGCATTCTTTTCACTTCTAAAATTCATAAGAATTTTTTCAGATATTTACGAAAAGTCAAAGTTTTGAACTTTCTATAATATTACGCATCTTGGGAGGACAAGAGAAGTCTAGAGCTGCTCTAGCAGGGGTGGTTCTCCAATCTCCCACACATACTTGGCGGGCCCGACGGTTTGCAGTTCAAGGTGTAGACATGGTCATTTCCATATATAAAGATCAGATAAAATGTATAAATGGGTTGCATTTACATATTAAATACTGATCCATGAATGTATCACTCTGTTTTTAAATAGAAATTGCAAACCCGCGTGAAAATATCATATGAGATCTCATATATCTCATATATGTGAATATGGGACATCAGATATCATGAGATTTCATATGAGATCCCACTCTGGTAGCATGTCCATTGCAATTTTGATGCAATTCTGCCGCAATTTACAGAAATTTAACGGAAATTGCATCAGACTATGTGTGATCTGTTACCTATTTCGTGCATATTTCTGCATTTTCAGTAAATTGCGGAAAAGTTACAACAGAATTGCAACATGTCGCAGCAGAATTGCAACAGAATTGCGCAAGCCGCGCGAGGCAGATTGTGTTTCCAGGGCATAATATATAAAATTGCAGATAACTATATATATAATATATATGAGATCTCATATGAGATCCTGATGGCTAAAATACACACATGAGATCTTATATGATATTTACTCGCGGGAAAAATACGTGGCTTATAAAATGGTTAGTAAAATCTAAAGTACTTTTGAGTAGATTTTTTAGTACAATTTATATACATTTTTATTTCATTCCTGTTTAAAATCGACGGACACAAGGAAAAATATTTTGGGTAATGTAAGTAAATCATGAAATTCTGCACATATGTAGGGATTATATATTTGAAAAGTATCAATTAAAAATTAGAGTCATTGTAATTATTTATTAATTATGGTGGACTTATAGGTATAAACATTTTTAATGAATTTATGCAAAAATTTAGCACATTTAGCTACATTTTTATATTATATCATACACTCGGATAGATGCAGCACTCGCTCGCTCGTGTGTATGCTGTCGTTGCAGCGTGTGTGACACTTTGTGCTCGCTCTACGTGTGTATGTATGTGTGTCTCTACCAAAGCGAGCAAACATACAGCTCCTACTTACTAGACACAGCCACCAATCAGAGAACTTCCTATCTCGTACAGAGCTCTTTCTCTCGCTCTACTCTCTCTCGGTTGCTCCTATCCGACAACCAAGCACTACGACCATTCGCTCGTCTCGCTGAGCCCTCTGATGAAGAAAATTTTCGAAACTACACAGAGTTGGTCCAGTTTTTGGTAGCCGGTAGTTTTTCGGGGCCCGCTTTTGTCGACTTGTACTTTTTTTTTGGTTATGCACGAAATGTGCTGTGCCTGTTTCAGCAAAGGACCTTTGCAAAGTAGCGCATTTTGTGCAATGTTTTTCTCTTTGTGAAAAGTTACCGAATATTTTCTCGCGCTCGAGCATGCGGTTATTTTTTAATTAAAATCTTTGTGTTTCCAAGTTTCGCATAATAAGAAGTTTTTCGACTCCGGATTCTCACTTTATAAATGTATACACTTGTAAACCCTTTAACGAGAAATTTGCATAAAAATTTGCATACAACGACGGTAACTTGGCAATCTCCTTTATTGAAAACAAATTAATACCATATAACTAGTTTCTAATACCTCTCATGAATCACCGATGACTCACCTCGCATCCTCAACCGCGTTGACAGCTCAGCACCGCGACGACACAAATTCTCTCTCTCTCCCAGAAAAATCACCACCTCAATCGAAACCAAAAAAGGACATAAAGCAAACAAAAAAAAATGCAACACACACCGTCCTCCTACACGCCCGTAATCGCATTATCAGTCGTTACGCGCTCGGCTACCTGCTAAAGCGCTCGCGAGTGTAGCGCGCGCGCGTAACGAGGCAAACAAGGAAGATCAATAAAACTAGATTCTCGAGCGTCGCCGAGCGCTAATGTACCCTGGGTCATCACCACACCACCACCACCACCGCAGCCACCGTCGTTGCCAATGCAAATGCACACCGCACACACACGCGCCCGGCCATTGAGCCAGTGCGATCTGAATATCTCAATAGACGTCGTCGTCAACTTGGCTCGTCGCACAATCATCCGGGGCCATGTACGTGCGCGCGCGTGTATAGTACGTGCACGACAGATGGAAAACAGAGAGAGAGAGAGAGAGAGAGAGAGAGAGAGAGAGAGAGAGAGAGAGAGAGAGAGAGAGAGAGAGAGAGAGCGAGGGACATTGATTGAAGTCAACGAACGATACCAGCGCAAAAATTACGAACCATTCAGTCGCGATGACACGTACGCGCGCATACGTATCTATATGTGTGTATGTGCGTGTGGGAGACGTTCCAATTGAATGGCGTGATCGACCCGCGTGCCGGCACGAGAGAGGAAGAAAGAGATAGAGGAGGCTCCTTTCAAAACTTTTCCCGAGCGCGGCGTCTGCCCATATTCTGCGAGAATCACGCGAGAGTTCGCGCGGAAGTCTTCGACGTGAAGGGAGCAATCGACCGCCGCCGGTGTGCACGCCGGTATTAAGGGGGGAATGATCGACAGTCGCGTATCACACTCGATCGGATTCATTAAAGTATAATGAGGTATTGGCTAATTTTAAGCTGTTCTGAAATTCGCTTTAGTTATACGTTATATATTTCATATACACAATGCGGGCTGACAGAAATGAATAAGTCAATCTTGTCAGTTGTCGATTACATATACGAGAGAGAGAGAGAGAGGGAGAGAGACAGAGAGAGAGAGAGAGTAAAATGTGGGTCGAAGTTACATTGATGGATTTAACTATGGAAATTGATTTCCACGTGAAGTTAAAATAATACTGCTAACAAAGATGAATTATATTATCAATCACGTGAATGCCCCCTTTCGATAATAATAATAATAATAATAATAATAATATACATTTCTGTGGTTACGCAAGTAATTGCAGTTCAAGGTCGAATTAAATCACGCATGTCTATATATATTCCGAAAAAAAGAAATAGTTTCAATCTCAAAATCCCCACTCAATATACACATCGTCATTGAAAATCCTTCCCGCGCGAGATTGCAGTCGCCTCCCCACCTCAATGCATATAAATTTTTCGGAAAACAGATTTCCTTCCCCGCCGCGCAGCTGACCAAAACAAACTGCATTCAAAATTCCGGATTTGATTCAAATTCTTTTAACTGCCGCGCGCTAGAGCAAAACGCAACGCGCAGCAGGGCAGCCGTAAAAGACGAGGGCGTAAAAGCACTCTCTCCCTCTACCCAGCGCGCATCTATCCCTTTTGTATAAAAATATTTGCATAGCAATTCGTTATCGCGCTCTCTACAATTCACTTTTATCGTCGTACCAAATCCCGACGGCGGCGGCAGCAGCAGCAGCTCACTGGCCGTATACATTACAAAAATCTCTCGTTCCTCTTCCGGCCGAGCGCGCTGCTCAAAAGGCATTCCTTATCCTCGCGCGCGGCGAAAATAATTTATTTACCATAAAAATAAATTTCGCCGCGCGTGGCTCCCATACGTATATACGTACATGTGTGTGTGTGTGCTGCGTATATATTACATACATAAAACACACACACACGCGCACAGCGTTCGTGTGCGTCATCGATGGATTACGAAATCATATTTTTCGAATCTCGCGTCGTCTCTCCGCGCGCTGTACAAGCTCGTTCCCATTACCGCCGAGATTAATGGCCCGCGATAGGGCATCCAATACCTACACGCCGCAACGTCGTATAGCCGCCGTTAAGACGCGCGCGCGCTCGCGCTCTTATATAAGTATTGTGAGCGTCGAACCTGGGGTATACATGTACACGCACGAACTTGCGAGTGCGCGCCCATCTTTTCGATATTTTCATATTTTCAGAATTTTGCCTATCTAAATTTCCATCGGCGAAGAGAGAGGGAACACAATTTCCTATCCTGCCACTCGCGCGCGCGCGCCTTCGCCCGTCTATCACGGGGCTCGCCGTAACATAATGGTGAATTGATAAGAAAGGCTTTTTGTACACACATATGGGAGGGAAGAGAAAGAAGAGGAATATGGTGCAAAAGGGCACACACACGGGAAAATTAGCCGCAACATAATGCTCTCTCTCTCTCTTTCTCTCTCTTCCTCGTGAGGAGGAGAGAGCTTTCGCGGAACTTCCTATGGAAAGGGGAGAGTAGATAACGGCTGCCTCGAGACATCAGCTGGCGCTATCGTTGCAGCATGAAAGAGTAAAGAAGAAAATAGACTGGCTGCGTCGATCGGTCGATACGTTATTTATTATTCCGGTGGACGTCGTGCATGCATGTGTGTGCGTGTGTATGCATGGGGATATAAATGCATCCGCCTGTACGCACACTCTAGATGGTTTCTACTGTCGGTGTATGCATGGTTTTAAGGCGTGTGTATTTTTGTTGCCGACTGCGTGTCTATTTTTGTCATCTTCTTTGCTTCGACGAAGATTACGTATTTTATATATATACTTTGTGTGAGAGAATAATAAACCTGGTTATCTATGGTGCGCTTGTTTAAGTTATTTACTTTGTAAAAAGAAACTATAATGTTATATTTAAGAACTATTATTTTAATTACTGATTATGTTATTAATAATTTTTTTTCTGTTTGTTACAGGTGAGTTGAGCAACCAATTGTCTTTGAATTCTTCTTCATATGAGTAAGTTTAAATCCTCTCTTTAAAAAATGATGGCGGGAAGTAGTGGTCATTTAAAGAATCGATGTGATTGGTTGTTGAACTGAGCGGTAAAATTCAAAACAAGCACATTCTTTAATCTTAACAATAAAAAAGGTTTAGAGAATTGGAATGGAAAGTAAAAGAGATTCTTTAAAATAAATTATGTCAATATTATGTTCAGATTTTATTTTTTATTTAATTATTTAATACTTTATGAAAACAAAATTCCAATAAGCTTATAGTTTCTAACCTCAAAATTTAGTATTAATTAAGTGTGAATGTACTAATGTACTGCAGTATTATATCAATTATTAAAGGTGCATTAAAATTGAAAGAAAAAGATTTTTGGCTTATAACAAATAAATTATTCTTAGTATACGCGTAGCACGCATGGATTTAGCTAGTCTACTAAAGAAATAAAAGATGTATAGAATTTAAAAGAAAATAAATTAAGCAAACACTCTTAAGAGATTTAAGAAATTAAATATTTCTCTTAACGACTACGAATTAATAATTAATTATTAAAAATACTTAAAACTCGTTCATTAACTTTTTACAAATTCCCTTTGCCAACAAAAAAGAAATTAAAACAGTATTCCAATTAGCTCTGCGAGCACTCAAACCACCTCCGCTTTCAAAATATCATTTTGACAGTCGTCTTTCAAGCGAGCCGCCGCGCCAGAAATGAAAATTAATGTTTCCTTTCTTTCATCACCCTCCGCTTTCCGAAACACTTCTCTATAATACACCAACAGCTCCCGTCTAAACCGTCTTCCTCTAACGACGCGACCTTTCCACTGAAAAAAAAAATACCCGAGCCTCCCATTGATTCTCCCGAACGATAATCATCATTACGCCCACCTTTCGCTCTCCCCCGTCATTACACCATCAGGCTCTCGCTTACACATACGCGCGCGTGCGCACAAAGCGCCGATAATAATTGCCACGGTGGTGGCAGCTCGTCGTCGTCGCGCGCGCAAAAAGAAAAACAACAACGTACACAAAATCGCGTGGCTCGGGAATTCTCCATACGTCATCGGATCACGCAGGTCACGATCGCGCTGTTAGGGCGCACTTTTTTTCCTCTCTCTACCTGCTGTGTGTTACACCCAGGGCGCGTCGTATAGTCGTCTGGCACGTGTCCAGCGCGATTAACGCATAAGTCACGAGCGCGCCGATCGCGATTCCAGTCGCGTGACTATTCCTCTCTCTCTCTTTCTCCCTATACTGCGAGTGAACGCGCGCACACGGGAGCTCGTTTACTGAATTTCGCTCGGCGCGCGCTGATCGATTTCAACGCCGACGCCGATATAACGATTATATACGTGTACGAGTCTCGTCTGTGTACGTGTGTGTGTGTACATGTGCGCGAGGGACTGGCTAGCCAGTGACGAGCGTGATTGGACTTTTAATTTCTCCCCGGTTTCTTTCTTTCTCGCTCGCTCGCTCGCTCGTTCCCTTTCTTTGAATCTTTTTTTTTCCCAAGTCGCGCCGCTGGCAATTATCGTCGCTGTTACATCAGGAACTAGCCGACGACGATTTCGCAAGCGCGCAATATAGCCAGCCGTTTTACGGTCTGCTTTTTTTTCCCTGCGTGTGTAGTCCATGGGACAGTTTGACGTGTGTGGATCTGATATACGCGCGCGGATATATCTTGCGGAGGGGATTTATGGGACTTTGGATTTTTTCGCGCGAAATCGCCACCGACGCCCCGCGCGCCGCTGCTGTTTGCGGAAACTTTCTGGAGAGGGCGTTATAGTAAATCACGCGCGTGATGCTCTCTCGCGAAGTGCGTAAATTCTGCCAAAAGAAATATTTGTTTGCCGGGTGGTCTTCTTCCTTTTTTTTTTTTTGTTCAATTTTCGCACGGATTTTTTCCCGAAGTATTATTATTGGAGTTATATATTATTCGATCAATCTTGTGGATCGTTTGCGTTAACGCAATTAGTGATACCTTGAAAAGATTAATTTAATTGAATTTCGAAGTTACGATACTGGTACAATATACAACATTTTTAACTACTTATTAATTTTAAAGAAAAACTAGACAAGGTTTCGATAATTAATAAACTTTATATAACTACAAAAATCTTCGACACGACTTTATAGAAATGTCTTAATCCGACTCCTCTTTAATTCATTACAGAAATCAAACCTAATAACCTAAGAAGACAACTCAGCAAATCGTATTTTAAACTATATCTCTGCAACTCGCCATCCAACCGTCGTTAATGAGCAAATTAATTGACGCGTGTTGCAACATCTTCTCTACGCACGACCATATAGATATCTCTCTCTCTCTCTCTCTCTTTCTCTCTTTCTCTCCTCTCCAAATATTCCCATTACATAATTCGATCTGCAAGAGTTTTTGCGCAAAACACTGTTGCCCCATCACCAGTCCGAAGACTTCCTGTCTGCGTTACGTCAACGATAAACAGAGCCAGCGTCAAGAGTCGCGCATATACTATATCGTGCTTACGTCCGCGCGGTATCAGAAATATAATCGCGGAGCTATAACCACGCAGCCGCGCGGCGCGCACGCGCACGTGTGTGGGTGTGGGTGTTGAGGAGTTAGATGACCAATTTTTAATCATTTTCAAAGGTTGAAGAGAATGTTTTAGGGTGGCAATAAAAACACCGAGGTTGAATGTTTGCCGAACTTTCGGTCATTTATTATAGGTCCTTTCTCAAGGCTACATGGTCGAAAACCGTTATTCACAAATAGGCAGTGCTAACTTCACTGGCAGCAGTTCACTGCCTACAATGAATAACAGCTTTCGAGAAAATGATTTTTGAAACCTTAAAAAGAAGAAACAGCTACTAAAATTTTAATTTAAATAAAACAATACCAAACAATCTATATATTCTATTACTGAATTTATTTATTTTAAAAAAGAAACCATATTTTGTACATACTTCAGTTTTTTTAATACCATTAAATGTAAATTTTGGTTTGAGGAACTACATAAGTAATATTGAAACAGTATATAAATTATATAACTTTATGTCACTGTGGATGACATAACTCAAATCATTTAATCGAAAAATATGTTTGATACATTTACATAGGTTTACAAAGTATTAAATACTGTACGAATGTTTGGCCTTAGTTAAAAATTATAACCGTATTGTTAATGGAGTTTTCTGAATTATGGCCAGATACCAAACTCTTCAGTTGTCATTTGCATGTGCATTAAATAAACAGAAGATAATAAAGCTATGCGTAGATTAGGTTTAGATTTAATCTAGAACTTTAATATAATATAATATTAATCCACTTTTGTTTCTGGCATTGGAACTTCCTGATGAATTTCATGCGATCCGTCGCCTCTTTTCTTTATTATTGCTTTGACGAGATCAGGCGATGGCTGTTTCCGATCGGTGACCCACCCAATCAGTGCAAAAAAATCAATTATGGCTGTCGTTGTGTTATGCTTATAAGTTCCTAATTCAGATGCTTTATAATCCCAAGGGAAAACGTGGTGATAGTTATGCCAGCCTTCACCCAGTGTTAATATAGATACGTATTTGTTTTGCACCGGTGAAATATTTCTGAAATACCAAGTCGAGTAAGTTACTATTGTTATACACATTTTATATATTGTAACATGAACAACATTGAATTCCCATATACATATATATATATGTATATATATGTGTGTGTGTGTGTGTGTGTGTGTGTGTGTGTGTGTGTGTGTGTGTGTGTGTGTGTGTGTGTGTGTGGAGTTTGATGACAGACAATTTTTAGTCATTTTCAAAGACCCAGCTGCCCAGGTTGGTGTTTTTAATTCCACCCTAAAACCACAACCTGAACAGCTGGACCATTCCTTTCAATGTGGAGGTCTTATCTCTAGTTCATACTACTTTTTTCTTTTTATGGGCATGTGCAATATATGCGTACAAAGAAAAATTTGCATTTTTGACCTTATCAAATAATTACATTCATTATTCATTCGTAAACAAATATTTTTAGTTTAAGTTTGTACTTATTAACATAACTACGTCGATTGTAAATTTAACAATTTTATTAGGCAATAAATTGCTACAATTTTAGATATAATACACGTTAGAAAGCAAATTTATATTACGAAGAAGTGTTAAATCTAACAAAGTTTTTATTTTAATAAGCTGCTTTTTCAAACAATTACCTTCTTATGAGATTCTTAACAAAACAAAATTTTATTTTTTAATAAAACCTCAAACTTTCATGTTATTCGTAAAAATTAAAAACAAGTAACTACTTGCGTTTAAATAAAGACCTTTGCATGATTTAAAAAGTAAATTTACTCGAATAATAGTATATTATGTAACAAGGGACTAAACTCGCAGATTATCGACTTTAGTCCCGTGTTACATATAGTACTTTATTCCCATCGCCACTGGTCACTTCATAGATTTGAAGTTATTTTGTATTTATGTGTTATAATTTTATTAGTTTTAACCCAATTCGCCATAAACGTAAAAAGTTAGACTATGTTACTTTATTTCCGCTAATTTACTTTATTCTCGCATAATGCGAGAATAAAATACTTTATTTCCGCTGATTTACATTATTCCCGCTAATTAACTTTATTTCCGCATTATGCGGGAATAAAGTAAAAGAGGGAATCAGAAGTCACTTTTTCCCCGCTTTTTAGGCTATAAAATGGCCATTATAGTAGAGATGGGAATAAAATATTTTTCGATACAGTGTGCGTAAAATGCGATTTTACACATTCTGTTAATTTTTAAAATCGCTTTTACATCTCCTGTATCGAAAAATATCGTTCGATACACTTGCGAAAGATGATTCTATACTCGTGCTAAAATCAACACTTTCGCACTTGTATCGAAATATGCTATTTTGAAACTCCGAGTGAGAAGTTCAACTCCTCATGCTTACACATGCGCACAGCGAGCGAGAAGTAAAATGCTTCTCACACTAGTGAATACGGTATCTCTCGGACGCTACATAAGCATGAGAAGTCGAATTTCTTACAACTCCTTTAAAAAAATAGTATATGTGCAACGAGTGCATATAGCAGGTGATTTGAATGATAAACTATTTCTTTTAAATACATTCTTACCTGTCGTACGGTCGGTTGCCCCATAAGTGTGCAGCACTGTTTACACTCCAAGTGAAATTCAGCAAAAGCATATAACGTACAAACCATTGTGATACGACCGCATAATACAAACTTTCATTCCAGAAGTACACTGGTATTGCAACTGGCAGGATAAAGGCCATAAGTATTTTCAAAGGTATAAAGTACCTGTAAGAATATTCATGTAAAAGTTTATAACTAGTAAAAAAAACCAATGAAACTTTGATTTTCATATAAATAAATGTACTTCGTCGATATAAAAAATTATCTGACATCGCTTAACTAAAATAACAATCGAAAATTTTAATTATAAGGAAGATATCTCTAAAATAAATTTATGGGTCTGAAGTTTGCAACGTTGGGGCGCAACGAAATAAAAAAATAATTCATTTTACTTCAAGTTTATACTAATTAATATTAATTTTGTGTATAGATTTACTGTTTTATAGTATAAAATAGCTTTATAACAAAGGTTTAGATAAAATTTCCATTGTTTAATAACTTAAAGCAATTGTAAAAAATTATTTCGTTGCATTCCAACGATGCAAACTTCAGACCCATATAAATTTGACACTTCATCTTCACAAAAAAATTCAAGCAAAAAATAAATTATATAGTGTATGTATCTAAGTATCATTAAATAAGAATCTGAATAATGTATTTACTTCTCAGCAAAAGCAACTACAGGATCAGCGAGTACGTCGCTCATGTCAACTTCTCGTCCTTTTCTGATAACTTCTGGATGCTTTTTCATCATCAACCAACCCACGTGAGCAAAAAAGAAACCTCGATTACTGTTATGGGGATCTGCATCGGTTTCCGAAAATTTATGATGAACGCGGTGATCTCGTACCCATTCATAAATACTATTCTGTAAGATTAACGTATAATTTTTTGGTATTAATGCTTAAATTTTAGAATCTTTCCTCGCTTGAATAAATATTGAGTGAAAACCTGCTGCTCGGCTATTTGATTAGCTTATTATGATCACGCGATAAATTCATTTTTAAAAAAATGATGAGCTGGAGCTGGGAAAGAGGAACATGAGTAGCGTGTCTATCAATACTAGTATCCGAATCCAGATACCACAGTTCGTTTTTGAAACGTTCCAAAAACGTCACTGTAGGAACGTAAAATCGTACCGCCCAAAAGTTGTAGGAACGTACTGCACTTCGACGGAACGTTAAAATGTCCGTAGTCGGTTTCGTGTATAACGTTCCTATGACGTTCTGGATACGAAATAACGGTTCTTGAAGGAAATTAAAAACTAAAGTTACGCTGATTAAACGACATCAGATCGTTGATTAAGTAACGTTCTTATTGAGATGTCACAAAAAGGTCACAAGAACGTTATATGAATACATTTTCTGAGATTCTTTTTCTACCACTCGGTGGCTTATACTAATCTTGGGGTAAGAAAATGAGGTCCAGGTTATAGGAGAACATCTGGCAAGAAAGGGTGGGTTCTTACAACTTTTGGTCGGTACGTTCCTACGTTCCTTCATTAATGTTTTTTGAACGTGCCCAGAACGAATTGTGCTATTTGTATAATATATTTGAAATAAAATCATCATTTTTCTAAAAAATTCTAAAAATACTAACGTAGTCTAGGTAACATTTTATAAAAAAATAAATATTTTAAAAACTATAAAAAAATATTGTTTGAACAATAAATTTTTAATCCGTGTCCTATGTAAATGACCAAATTATCAAGAAAATTAAGTTTATACAAAAAGTTATACATAACATGTAATATTATGAGAGTTTATTCTTTCATATTAAACAAAAAAGGAGGTTTTTTCGTAAATAAAATATGAAATTAAAAATTTTATTACGGAGAATTTCACAATGTAATCATAATTATATGACGATGACGAAATAAAAAGATATTGATGATGAACAGTGCAAATGTGATTCTGCGTATAAACACCTCCAATAATTTATCATATTTTTTTAATTATCAATAAAATATTTTTATCTTTTAATCATCCATCAGTAATTGAAAACGTTTTTATTAACCAAAAATAATTAAATTAAAATAATTAAAAATTAACCCACCCAGTGAGGCCCCGTATATAGTTACGACTCCGAACGCCCAAGCCTTAAGGGGATGCCTTATACTGACAGACTTCTCTGCCGTACTGACCACAATGTCTTTAATTAAATATTAATTGTTATTAGCTTTTTCTTAAATTCTGAGAGCTGACACACAATAAAAAATATTAATAACAAATAATAAATAATTAAATATTAATAAATATTAATATCAATATTATTAATATTAAATATTAATAACAATTAATATTTAATACAAAATATTGTGGTCGGTACGGTAGAGATTTCTGTTGGTGTAAGGTCTCCACCTAATCTCCGTCAACTTCATGTAATATTCATTTTATAATTATTTTTAAGACATTATTTGATTTGTAAAATACGTTATCATTTTTAGTACTTAACATATAAATGCATTATTTCAAGATATATTATTTTACCTGTCCAGAGGTACAATAACAAAGCATTAAAATAATGCGAGCGGGAATATTTGCTTTGTAAGACCGATGTGTCCAGTAACGATGAGCGCCTCCAGTTACACCAACTCCACCTACGTTGCCGAAGATATAACCTTCGAATTGCGAGGAAAGCATGAATAAAATATTTTTAGTAATATACTATTTATTATAATGTAGTTTTGACGAATTAAAATATTTGAAATAAAAAATTTCCTTTCGATAGATATCAACGTATTAAAAAGGTTCGATATTTAAAAATTGACATTTAAAAAAGTAGTTTGCTAAAATAAGACAACTGAGCTGTAATATATGTGTATAAAAGAATATTTTAAGAATTGAAAACAAAAATCTGAATTCATGAGTCTGAAAAAGGTAATTAATTGTTTGTAAGTTTTTTATAAATTTATACACATTAATTACAAGTTTTTATTGTCCGTTTACGACTTCACTTTATAATTTTTGCTTTCGTAATTTGTAGATAAATGTTTAAGGTAGTTCCTCAATATTCGTGAAAATGGGACTAAGACACCAAAAACTTCTATTACAATCTTTAATAAAGAAAACATTTTTTACAATTTTTTTATGTAATTTGCCGACCTAATTTTCAAGAAAAAAATTATTAAAAATAGTTACTTTTACATTGCGAGTAAATGAGCGCCATACAACCTATAACAGGAAGTAATAGTATTACTTCATCAAAAAACGAGACTTCAAAAAGAAAAACATAGCTTAAGAAAGATGAAATTCCGCTTTTTCTTTTAAGTTTATCAAATTCAAGCCGAGATTTTTAAAAAGATATGAATCATTATAAACAAAATAGCAGACGATATGCACGAGAGCGAGAGAGACAGACCAACGCGTATGGTATAGGTTGTGCTCTCGCTGAGCGCACAAAGTATAACGCATTGAGGAACCACCTTAAGGAAAAAATAATCGTTTAAACATAAAAACTGAATGAAATGCAAAAACAGATTATCATTTTACGTATATTTTTTAATGATAAATACCTATGATTATCGTACCACAAATTTGTTTTTTGTCAAATTATTCTTTTGTAATATATTACAGCTCTCTTTAACTAATTTTAGCAAACATGATATAAATTAGTTTTTTAAGGAACCATTTTTGGGCATCGAACCTTCTTTTAGTCCATGAAATGTATTCATTTTCGAATAGAAATATTAAAATAAAAAATTCTTGGAATGACAAAACTTTATTCAAAAATATTCACTTTTATTAATAAGGTAAGCAATTTATTAAAACATAATCATTCTTTCGAAATGTTATAATCAATTTATTAATATTAATCGTGTATCTGATTGATTGCCATCATCATAACAAGGGACCGTGAAAAAGTATTAGTCTCTTAATTGTTCCAAGGAAAATAATTAATTTTATATATTCATTAACTTTGTGTTATGTAAATTGAAATAGATACAAATCGTAAAATATATTTTACAAAAGATATTGAAGGTTTTAACTATTACTTACCCCATAGAAAAGTTTTCCAATGTGTTATGTATGAAAATGTAAGTGCATAATATACTCCTAAAATGTGTAGTGTCGTTATAGCAATAATATTTGTCCATATTAATTCTGTCTCAAATTCAAATAATCCTTTTTTTTTCTTAATTTCTTCAGAAATGCCATATTGTTTATTGAGGGCTTTTGTTTCGGCAATAATTTTAGCTTGCAATTCCTTTGGGCATTCCAAATGCGCTTGATTCTCTTCACATTTATTTTGTAAGCTTGAGTTTACACTTGAAGCGTTAGGGGACATACTTTATGATTATAATTTTAGCACTGGGTAGAAAATGTTTAGTCCTCGTTTTATCAATTGATTTTTTACGATATTTATTTATTAATGGAATCGGTTTTTAACAATTCATTACCAGTACTTTTTTTGTTATACATCAATAGTAATTTATTGTTTCAAGTTATTCTTTACGCACAGTCTTCATCAACACGGTTACTTTACATAGCACTAGCTTTTGCGGAACTGTCGCCTACCACAGCAAGCTACGAGGCTCTTAATCGCGAAACTACGACGCTTCTCAATCGCGAAACGCCTTATCAGCACATTGCTGTCCTCGAAAATGGCTCGTTCAACTTAATTACCTGCACTACTAAGCGTCGCTAACATTAGACAAAGCGTAATTTATAATCCACAATTTAAGTCTTCAGCTTATGTTCTTTTATTATAATTGTTTAACGCATATGCATTTTTTTTACATTTTTTCCACTATCCTTTAGTTATTCTGATAGTTTATTTTCTGTTATTTTATACCATAGTCGGAATAAACGATCCACGATAGTGGTCGAACTTTACTATTACATTTTTTCAACGATGATAGCGTTCAAATAACTCAAATGTTTAGATTCTTATTACATAAAATATAAACATTAAAATTATACTATTCAAAAATGACTATAAAATTCTCAATAACCGAAAAAGGTTAAACTGATTTTTTTTTTTTTCAAAAATAATTTATTATATATTTTCAATTCTTTTATTTTTGTTAAAAGACGTATTTGTCGGTGAAAATGCTAAATGGTTGGAAATCAGAAATATTAATCATCCAAGAAACAAATAAGGACGGTTCGAAATCCCTGCAAAACCAAACTTAAATCGAAAAATGTTAAAAAAACTGTTGCTAATTCATGGCACTTAACTTCCTCAAGCTTAATTCTTTGGTTCATTGCGACGCGATTGAATAATCCGTTGATTTGACAATTATTTTATTTCAATACATATAAAGGATATTTCATTATTTGAGAAAAAATTGGAAAGGTAGAGAAATTGAGTTATTAATTAGGACTATTTGCGGAAATTTGGAACGAAATAATAAATATTGGTTAAAAAAAGCGAGGGTATGTAAAATTTGAGAAGCGGGGGTAGGGATGTGAGAACATATGTCTAAGGAAATACTAAGAGCGAAAATAAGCGATATACTAGGGATAGATCAGGGTATACTTAGACAAATTACAGATGAAAGAGGTGATAATAACGTATATAGGGTATTAAGACTTATAGAGAAAACGTAGAATGAAAAGAAGAAAGAGAAATGTAATACATAAAAAAATGTAGTTGTAGATTAGAAGTCAGTTTAAAATGTAAAGAGCTGCCACAGTATGGGCTATGTGAGTGAATGCGTTCGAAACAAAATGTTAAAAATTGTGTAGCGTCTAGTTGTAGGAAAAATCAAAACTGTGATCAAAGAAGTACAAATGTAATTTTATAAAAACGAATATTTAAACAAAAGAGCTAGATTGTGTTTGGATGTATGAATGAGGTAAGGTATTTTGCTTCCAGAGGAAGCTTTGTATCCCTTATATAAATTGAGCATTCGAGATAATCTATTTTGCCCTCGAACGATCTCGAAATCTCGAATAATCGAATCCGTCTCGAATCTCTAAAGGAGAGAAACAGAAACAGTGGCGCGCGTAGCGCGCTGATTAACGCTAGTAATAGTAAAATTTTAAGTTTTGTTAAATCGCTCTAGAAACACGAATAGAGGTGATAGAAGTTCGGATCACATGATTTTAGAAATTGTCTGTGTGTGTGTGTGTGTGTGTGTGTGTGTGTGTGTGTATGTGTGTGTGTGTGTGATTGTGTGTGTGTGGGTGGGTGGGTGTGTATGTGTGTGTGTGGTGTGTGGTGTACGTATACCGTTTTATCTCAAGATCTATTCGATCGATTTTAACCGGACAGGTCTTATTTTTTTTGTGTTTTTTTTGTATGAATGGGGGAAGGAAATCCTTTTTTCGATTCGCCGATATGTTTTTGTTTTATTTCGAATTTTCGATTTTCGAAAAATTCATTTTTGCGTTTTTTTAATAATAACATTGAGATATTTGAATCGGACAGATAGCGTTCGAAACAGCATAAAAAACCTATATTTTCCAAAAAAAAAATTAAATTAGGTATTGCGGTTCTTTTGTTATTAACAAAAACGTGTTTTTTTTCAAAAATAAACGGTCAATTTAAAAAAAAAACTCATGATAATGCAGAATATAAATAGCTATAATCTGTAAACACGCGCACACACACACACACGCGCGCGCGCGCGCACATCCATCCATCCATAGTCATTTTCTAAAATCATGTGATTCAAACTTCTAACACCTCTAATCACGTTTCTAGAGCGATTTAACGAAACTTAAAATTTTACTATTACAAAACTTCTGGGAGGAAGTAAAAATATGGTGCGACAGAATATTTTTGTTCGACAAATTCTTTTTTTATTCTTTATTCAAAACCCTTTAAAACAAGCCCTGGATCAAGATTGGTAAACACTCTTGAAAAGAATTATATTTTTTTTAAATATTAATAGAAACCAATAATTTGTATTTTTGACAACCTGATGGATTTGAGAACTTAATATTATTCATATATGTCATGTTATGGATCTTGTCACTGAATTTTGTCAAAGCATGGAAAATATGTACCTAAAATGGTCGATTTTCGCTTATAACTTAGCAGGATTTGATTTTGCACAGAAATGTTAAATACAAAAGTTATAGACTATATTGAAACACAACTTTTACTTCTTGGACATTTTTCTGCATAATCAATTTCTGACGAACTAGACCCATAAACATGATTTTTAACAAAAATAGATCTCAATTTGACAGTTTAATGATTTTGATGCAATTTGACAATTGCTCCGAAGGCAATTAAAAATTCTATGTACACTTAATATATTTTATCATGCTGCTTATATTCTCAACTTACGCCACCTTACTGAAATTTAACATTGCTTTTGGTGCTATTACCCCTTTAGCAAGGTGTATTCTTAACAAATAAATCTAAAAGCGGCTAGTTAAATACTAGTGCCTCCTATTTGCTTTGGTAGGGGATAACCTATAACACTAGCGCCGAAAGCAATATCATATTTGCATAAGGTGGCAAAAATTTAAAACATAGGTAGAGGGATAGAATGCATTATGGGAATGCAAATAATACATTACGACACAAGGGTGCGAAGTAGGCAATTCACGCACGAGTGCATAAATCACCTACCCGCACGGGTATCGTATACTATTTTTTTTTAACTCAGTGTGCGTAATTCTACTTTTATGCCTATTTTAGTGTGCGTAGTGCCCAATTCGTGCGTTTTGGCGCTCAGTGTGCGAATCAGGCACTTCGCACACTGATATACAGGCATGAAAAGTACAATTTCACATACTGAGTTAAAAAATAGTACATTTCGATACTAGTGCGAGAAAGTGATTTTATCCTCGTGTGGACGTTTGCGCCCGAGCGTAACGGGGGTGAAAAGGTCACACAAGGTTGAAATCATCGTCTTGCACGCGTATCGAACAGTATTTTTTGATATGACGTATACAAAGCTTGATTTAGCGCGTGCTTTTTTATTATGGGTCTGAAGTTTGCAATGTTGGAGTGCAACGAAATAAAAAACTAATTTATTTTACTTCACGTTTATATAATTAAATAATGTTAATTTTGCGTGCAGGTTTTGTGTTTTATAATATAAAATAACTTTATAACAAAGGTTTAGATAAAATTTCTATTATTAAATAACTTTAAGTGTCAAAAAATATATTTAATATATACTTATGATAAAATCGAATTTTAACAATAAATATGTTTACGCATACGCGGGCGAGAGAGAGACAAACAAAGTATACTTTATATGTCTTTCGTGCGCACCGGAAATTCAATTATACGGGAAATTCAAGGACGCGTCGTCGTCGTCTAACCGATCGGTCTGAAAGCTATTGGATCGCGTGCCTCCTCCTTGGCCGTGGCGGCGGAGAAACGGCAGTTTGAATTAAGGTCTCGGAGAGTAGTCTCCGAGTTGGGATATAAACGAACGCGTGGGCACGTGCACTGCTTGTGTGTGTTGTTGCGCGCGAGAGAGTAGCTGTTTTGCCCGCGTAACCTTTGAGAGTGTAACGCAAGAGCAGCACGTGATGCTGTTTGCGCTTCGTGCAATGTAATGGCTGGTTTGTGCGAGAGTGTGGGATTGACCCGAGTTTATACACAAAGTTGTATATTTTTGTCAAAAAGCATGTACTCTCGTTAATAATAATAGATGCTCATTCTGCTACTGCTGAGATTTTGCAGAATTTTTATTCCAACGTTTTCTCTATTTCACAATTTTAAAACGCGATTTTATAAATTTAAAAGCATGTAGTATATGGAGATGTAGGTTAAGAAGCTTAATAAATTCATTAGAGATATATAAAAAAAAATTTATAAAATACTGATGTCATAGCTAAATGTGTAACTTTTTTCACTTCATTATGAATCATGATCTAGTTTACTCAATCAGTCGTATGGCTATATTTAAAAACTTCTAAGATCTTCTTATCGTTGAAATTAAAAGAATTATAAATAAACATCGCAATTTAAACGGTTAAAAAAGTACTTGCGCTGACATGAATAACTGGTTTCATCAGATGACTCTCAAAACGTTCATTCTAAATATGCAGTTTGCATAATACTGAAAACAAAACTCTATTTTATACACTTTTAAAATGTATATTAACATATAAATGGCCTTTTCATATAAATGTTATGTGACGTTTAAATTTGAATCGGCTGTGAGATAAGCCGATAAATATTGCAGTTCTATGCATCAAAGATTGCACATTATGATTCAGGCAATGCATGGCATACGAGTGATTAATCATTTGTGCTTATTACTGGCTCTATTCATAGTGTTGAATTGCTCTTGAAATATGACACGTTTTCATTCGTAAAACAAGTTTTCCGCATCATGAAATCGTCATTTTTATCAGCAAATACTGGTTATGTGTATACAGTGTAAGCGCAAAAGTGAAACTTACGAAGCTGGCATTGATTAATTAATATAAACAATTAATGAAAATGTATGAGATATTATATAATAGACTTTCTAAAGTTACGTGGAAATGGCAGTCATAAAGTATACATTCAAAAGAAACTGACAAATAGAAGAGATTTGAAATACCAATCTGAAATTCCGCGTTCATTATCATAAAATTATAGTAATTGATTTAAAATGAACCTAGTATCAAATTGGTAATAAATTATTAATATTTAATCAAAATTATCATATCATCACGACCAATTTTACACATCAAATTAACTGAGTAAAAAATATTTTTCTCGATACCAATTTGCACAACATGCGTAATACTTATAACTCAGAATTTTTAATTTAAATAAAATAATAAAAAAAAATACATAAAATAAACAACAATAAAAAATAATTTTAATTTAAAAATAGCTCATCATTATAAACAGTTCATAAATATATAAATAATTTTCATTTTTGCGTCGGTGGCTAACGATTCATCACCACTACCCAGCACATTCAGCCACGAACCCGTTCCTAATTACCATGCGAACCCTCCCGCAAAAAGTCAATTCCAGGAGGGCACCCCTATACATCGCCAACTCCATTCACCTCCCGAGAGACACGTACGGGGGGCGCCCCTCCCAAAGTGCAGCCAGTAAAACCATGAGCGCGCAATCAAAACCGCCCTTCTCGCTCTCCCTCGCTCCCCGCAAAGGGGCATAAAAAGCGAGCAGCAGCAGCAGCCTCCCCCTCCGAAACACGCCAAACGAACCTTTCTTCGAACAATCCTCGAAACCGACGCTCACTCGTCGTCGTTCCTCGCATAAACGAGACTCTCGCCCGCGCGCGCGCACGCTATACACATACCGCGAGACGATTATACTCGGGCGGGCAAACAAGGGGGCAATTCCCCCCCTCTCTCTCTCTCACTCTCACTCTTTGTAGCGCTGCGTAGAGGGCGCCGTGCGCGTGACGTTTGAAATTAGCCGCGGACGATTTACGAAAATCGCTCTGCCGCGTATACCGAAATTCGCGCGACTAGCGCTTGATTGCCAGCAGACTGCTGTGTGAGCTGCTGCGCGCGGCATTTATATGCGCGCGGTGAGCTTTTGGTACATATAAAGTGAAACGGCCGAGCGACGTGAGGATGCTCGCAGGATGCGCGCGCGGGACTGGAATTGACGTGTGGGATGATCACATTGCTGTCGTTTGCGGTGTTGGAGAATCGTAGGTACACGGAGAGAAATTTTAGAGTAAAAATTACCAAGGTGCCTTGGTAGCGCATGAATAGACTGTCAAAAGCCGTGATATTCCCAGGTTTCTAATACAATTTATAAGTTTCCCAGGAAAAACTACCATAACCACTTAAAAAAATACCAAATTATCGGAATAAAAATTACCAGACACACTGGTAAAAATTGAGATCTAGTCATTTTTACAGGGTAACCTAAGAATTTTTACTAAGAAAACTGATAAATTTTGCCAAATAGCCTGGTATTTGTGTATTCGCGCATGCGCACTGCGCATTATTGTGTTTCAGAAGATTGATACTAGAGGCGTGCGCGACGTTAAAATGAAAACAATACACATATTTTCAGTAAGTAATAACGGCGATTCAAATGACTGTTGGTAACAGCTTCCGTGGCGCAGTCGGTAGAACGTCGGACTCTCAACCCAAAGATCGTCGGATCGAATCCCGCTTCCGTAAAATTTTTTTTTCAGTTTAATGTTTTTTCATCCTTGTTTCTGTTTCTATTTCTATATTAAAATACTATATATCCATCAATATGGATAAAAAAAGTTAATTTTTTTAATTTAAATTAACTAAAAAAAAATTTTACCAAGGCACTTTGGTAAAAAGTTTGAAATTGTCAGTCTGTCCATCCATTACCATAGAAATTGGTAATTTTGCCTCGAATATTTGTAATTTTCACTACAAAATTTCTCTCCGTGTATAGGTGGGACGTAACGGCCGCGTGAATTTTCTTAAGCTGGGGAGCTTGGAGATGTGCAGTTTGATTTGGATTTAGGTGGGTAGCAGGTATGAGAATGATAATTGCGTATGAGCCTGACGGTTTAGTAATTTGTTTATGTAAGCTTTAAATAATGTAATTTTTGTAAAATGAATCAAGATGTTGCACGATGATTTTTTTGGCGATTAGTGTATTAGATTAGTAGTTTTATATCATAAAACGAGAATAGTAATTGAGTCAGTTTTGATATTTAATGGACTTAATGATTAACAGATAAAATACTTTACCGTACGTAATTTTTTGCTCTTTGTATAAATATATTTTCGATATCACGAAAAAATAGGTACAATATTACTAAATTTAAATCTTAATAAAATATGTATCAGTGGTGAATGAATAATTTTTTACCTTTCACGTCATTTTCACTTATTCATTTCTAAATGTGAGAATTGTGAAAAAATTTTCTACTTTAAAAATAGCACATTGTACTGTAAGCAAGTGAAAAAATATCCAATAACTCAATTAATTCTACAACTTTAATCAATATTAACTTCGGTGGAAAAGTTTTCTCTTTTCTTTCCAGCATAACAAACATCATTACTAACCAAAAGCCAAAACAAATTTAACAATTTCGTCAAAAGTAGGCTCCGATAATTCTGTTATAAAAGTCTCGTACCAGCCTCCGCGGGTCGACAGTCGCTATACCTTTCCTTCTCTTTTTTGCCACCACCGCCTCCTCCGCGTTTTATACGCTTAGGAGTATCTTTATGTGCGTTTTCATAGAGTTTCCGCGCGAGCTTCAGAACGCGCGTGAGCGTAAGATGAATAAAAGAGACAAAGGCCGCGCGCCTCTGAATACACACACACATACACAAAGATAAAACGACATAAAGAAGAATAATGCGCGTTATAACTACCTCGCGGCGTAGGCTATACAGACTCTAAAACACTAATATTAATCTTCCAATGTAGCGTAACGCATAAATTTTTCCTCCTCGCGGCGAATATTTACTCTCCCCTCCTCTCTCCTTCTTACGAACTTTACGCGCGCGGGCTCTATCGATATCTTGTCAGAAGCAAGCTTCAAAGCTCTCCCCCGCCCCCCACTCCTGCGATATATAACCGGCAAGGAGCGAAAAAGAAGAGATTCGCTACGAATACACTTTCTCTCTTGCTTCACGCAGCAGCAGGCATCTCCCCCGCACTGAACAGATTAATCACCCGCCGCTACACCTCTCGCCCTGATAAAATTACCATAAACTGCACTATTTTTAACACACAGATACACATACACGCATACGCCCGCAATTTATGAACTCCGTCCGCCTTCTTCTTTCTCCTCCGCCTCCTCGTCGATTTTTTCTCCGCGCGCTCGCGCACAGCATCGATCGCCATCCGGCGCACTCTATATATCATCTCTCCTCGCGCTCTCGCCGCGCATTATGACGAGGACGGTTTTGCCGCCATCAATTGCCATTCAAATCACTGTCAATGCCAGGGCTACGAGTCTCGCAGTAGCAGCAGCAGCTGTGAGGCGAAAAAGGTGCGCGTACATACGCGTGGCAGTGTCAAGGCCGCGGCAAAAAATTTGCGTTCAGGATTTTGATTGTCTCCCTTCCTCTCCACATTATGCGCCGCCGCCGTCTGCTCTCGTCGTCGTCGACGTCCGTCTGCTCTGCCGCTAGCGGTTTAACGACGCGCGAATTTACGCGCGGGGAATGTGCCTGATTGCCGGGCATACACTATATGCGCTAGAGCTGCGAGCAGCAGAGAGATACAGACTTTGTAGTGAATTGAATACGTTTATATTCTGATGCGCGTCTGTCGAATTCCGGGAAATAATTCAGCGCGGAAATTAGTCCCGTAGTTTCGAGCTGACGTGTTCGCGCGCGTCGCACATGTTCTTTGTGATGTGGCTGCTTGTGTATAGCACTGATTAGATGGTAATTTTAGTGAAATGTAAGTAATTGCCGGAAATGACGGACTGTATAAAAACTATTGTAATAATTTGATAGGCTGAACTATGTTCAAATGTTAATATTGGGCGACGTGTGTGTATTCTCAGGTGCTGAATATAACGTTTTGAAGTATCATATTTTTTTATACACTTTATTCGGCGTAGCACTTGAATACGATCAGATAGGCATATGCTGATATCATCATTCACACTTGGCACGTCGAAATACGTGAAATGCTGATATCCTTTCCGACCTTTGAATCCATTTCTTATTCCGCAGCTATCACTTAAAGTGGCACAATTTTTTATTAAAATCTATCTAAACTGAAGCGTCGATCGAAAGCAGCAATAATTTACTGAAGTACCGATGTAAAGCGACCTTTTTTCAATAAATAAAACAACAAAAATAGTTTTTTACCGGTTTGATGAATGTTAAACGGAAAATTTATCGCACCGTCAGCACTTTCGAGCGAACATAAATAATAAATGTTATGGAAAGGGGGAAATTTGCAAGTGGAGTGTATATCTCGTGGAAATAAAAATAGTGTACCTTACGTGTTTTAACATAGAGAGAAACAATAATAAAATTTGCATTTATACTTCCGTAATATATTGTGTTAGAGCCGTGTGGACAAGAATAGGTGCTTCCACGTACATTTTTTTTTAAGTTATACTTCAGCGTGTATCGCAATCTTCGTAACATTTTTCAAGCCAAGCCCGCGGACTTTCTAAAGCTTGTTATTGTATTCAAAATAGAAGCAACGAAAATGCTTTCTTCCTGGATTATTATTACACGAAGATTACCGCATGAAAATTCATTAAAATAACAATAGCGGCTCGCGCATACTACAGCAAGAAGGTGTGCAGCATAGCTGCGAACTTGTTTTTTTTTCTTTTACAACACCTTGAAAACATTTTCACTTTCATCAAAATAATGGGTTTGAAGTTTGCGTCGTTGGAATGCAATAAAATAATTTTTTACGATTGATTAAAGTTATTAAACAATGGAAATTTGATCTAAACCTTTGTTTTAAAGTTATGTTATACTATAAAACACTAAATCTACACGCAAAATTAATATTATTAGCATAAATGTGAAGTAAAATGAATTATTTTTTTTTTATTTCGTTACACTCCAACGTTGTAAACTTCAGACCCATTCAAAATAACGTTATTCTCATGGGTCTGAAGTTTGCAACGTTGGAGTGCAACGAAATAAAAAATCATTTACTTTAATTCACGTTTATACTGAATAATATTGATTCTGCATGTATATTTAGTGATTTATAGTATAAAATAACTTTAAAACAAAGGTTTAGATAAAATTTCAATTGTGTAATAATTTTAATCAATCGTTAAAAATTATTTCGTTGCACTCCAACGTTGCAAACTTCAGACCCATTTATTCTCTTCTACTAAATTCCATGACACCTAGTCAAACTGAATCCATTACTCGTACGTACGGTACAATATCGCCATCCAATTGACCTACTATATTATTGTAGTTAAATACCCGCGATATTGGTTCACCCATGGCGGCGCGCGGCGGCAACTTTGTCGGCCGGGCATTAATGCTAATGCAATCTGCGCTCGTCTTTTTGCCATGGAAAATTGATCATTCGCATCCTTGATGAATGTAAAGCACGCGCGTACCCGCTCACAGGCGAAATTCCCCCTACCACCGCCCCCGCAGACCAGTAATTGTTGATTCATATATGCGGCTATTTCGGCCACTGCATGCGCTAGAGCTCGCGTACGCATACGTGCACGGAGCAGCTCGTCCTGTACGATATTTTTAATTAAATCTAAATCAAATCAGAGGATTATACTGAGAGCGAGGGATATGTAGAGTTGAATTTCAACGTGCCACGAGCACATAGAGACGCGCCACTCTGCCGCTGGAGGCATTAGCATACGATATGCCTCGGCCGCCGGTAGTGTATATTCGCGACGAGACGCACACAATGTTAAACGTATCGATTGATTATTATCCAAGCGTGCACTCCGCGCAGCAATGATTGAGCATTATATATTAGCCAGCGCTTTTTGCGAGAGAGAGAGAGACGCTGTGTGTGTGCGTTTTAAATGCGCGCGAGTTACGTGTCGATAAAAATTACCATTCCGCAGCGGACGCGGAAAAATTGTCGCGTTTGTGATGTTAACGACATACAGCTCGTCTGTGTACACACGAGAATGCATATATACGCAGTACTCACGGTACGCGAAAGAATGTGGCTACATTTTTGTTTGCGCTACGTAATTATATGCCGATCCGAAGGATAATAACGCGCTCTTATAATGATACGTAATCTAGTACTTCGTTAGTATATACATCCATCTAAAAAAAAGAGAACATTAGTGCAGAGAGGTCGGCTTCGCGCTATATAATTCCGCGCGGAAATTACCGCCACGTATCAGCGTTAATTTTAAAGTACCTCGTGTACCATAATGACCCACACATCGCCGCGCATATTGCACTTAAGGGCGTCTAAATACAAAAGGAATGCCTTTGATAACCCGATAATTCCAGATCAAAGCCGACCGTGGCGTATAGGATATTAAATCTTCTCCAATTTTTCCGCACCTAAACCCCCCCTGTATCACAGCGACGCGGCTGTTCTACTGACTTTTCATCCCGCGTCCCCCGCAATATTCGCCATTAATGAGCCCGTATAACGCTTATCGCTCGCTCGCTCGCTCTTCCATTTTTGCATAATTAATACGCCATTCAACTCGATCAATTATTCGCCGGCGATCCGCATGAACGGCCGGAGAGACTCTGCTCAAAAGCCACTTTAACTCCAAAATTGGACGCTCGCGCGTATCTTTCCGCTCGTCATGATCGCGATTAACGCGGCAAATAGGCGCGCGCGCAACGGTCCGTCGCTAAAGCCCTACACGTAAGCGCTCGCTATTTCCGATCGCCGGGTAAACAATTATTCGGCAACGAGGTACTCCCTCTCGCGTCGGATTATTGTTAAATTGTCGCGAGGTTATAAAAGCTATATAAGAGACCGAGAGGGTTTATGGATCGTTACGGGAGCGTATAACAGTCGACTTGAACATTTTTTGCGCGCACCGCTCTCTTACTTTAAATCTTTTGATCATAAACGCCGGCACGATAGAGGAGAGCGAGAGAGAGAGAGAGAGAGAGAGAGTCATGTGCGCTGTGACGGCACTTTATATATACGAAGTTCCCTCGCGCCGCCACGAAGATTGAGAGAGAGATAGTGCATTCAGGGCCGAGAGTTGACTCTGTGTACGTTGTCTATACTGTATACCCGTTTGAAATTGGATCGTCGAGTCTGCCACTTTTGTAATTGTGTCCCGAAGGGAGTGGCCCCCTGTGATAAAGCCGGGGAGAGAGAGAAATTAATGTTTATAACGAGTGAAATAGCGTGTGCGTATTATAGAGTGGCGATGGAAATAGAAGATTAGAGAGATAGAGAAAGAAAGAGACGTATAGTGGTATCTATCGCGGGGTCGTACATTAACGGGTTTAATTGATGGACACTGTAAACGATATGGCTCTAAATTTAGTCAACCACTTATGTGATTTCTCAATTCCGAGAATCTCCGGTACGTCGCACAGTCGTGTTGCCGACGTCTACGTCGGATTTTAATTGATGGTGCGGTTTTAGTGTCGGAATATCTGGGATGAAAAATATTATGTGTTTTAGAAACGACCGGACCTAGATTTTTAAATATTATTGAATATTTAATTTTAAATATGCCCGGCGTGTTTTCTATTTTTATGTATATCTCGGATATAAACAACCATTAATCGGAAATTATAATTATCTCACGACGCGATGAATAAATATTTATCAATTTGCAATGAAAAATGTTTTTTAGTGCATTAAAATACTTTCAAATTCAATGCAAACTGACAGCGCAGCTATCCCTCTCAATCTTTCTTATTCAAATGACGCCCATTGTGTACCAAGATTCATGTAAGCTGATATCACACCACACCGAGTGAAAGTGTCTTCTATTGTACCCGTAGCTATATGTAATACAATTCGCACCCGGACAGCCAAGTTATCATCTTAACTACTGCGGAGAGAAAAGTGTACCACTCCCTCCTATCAAGCTAGAGAGAACCGAGAAAGTCTCGCCCCCTACAAGCGTGAACTTCCTGCGACGTCGAGAGGTGTGCGCGAAAGCCAAAAGAAAGAAAAGCGGAGAAAGAAACCTCGGAGTTCTTATATACATGTATATATAATTAAAGAGCTACCGAGGGTTATTGTAACTCGCGATTGGAAACTTCCCCGATGATCGTAAAAGTGTTCTGTAGCGGGAAAACTCTCTTATATTCGTTATCGTCCTCGCACGCGCGCTCTCTCACCCTTCCACCTTTGACGGAATCGTTAAAGTTTATACGGCTGGCTCGGCCGCGTAAAATGTACGTATATATATACGCGCGCCTACCACGTATGCATGCGCTGTGACAGTCGTATTCTTCGGGGGCGGAGAGGAATATAATCCCGTGCACTGCTGGAAGATGAAGAAGAAGAAAGCACGGCGAGCGTTCTCGCACACACAGTAAAATTTTACTGTTCTCATTTAAGGTGTCAATATGGCGATAGGCCATTCGTCATGTCGCATAAAAGTGTCAGCGGACGAGGTGCACATCGTCGTCGTGGGGATTATGCAATACACGCCCGCTCGCGGGGACATTTACGACATTTTTCTCGCCGCGTGCGATATTCTTTAAACTTTTCTTCTTTCGTAATTTTTTATTCCTTTAATGGGGGCCGGCTCACGGCTTGAAAGGTTCCGATCGTAAATTCCAATTTTAGGTGGAGCGCTCGTATAATGAGCTAGTAGTCTTGTTTCGATATAAACGTAAAATATTACATTTACGTTTTTGAAGGTTGTATTGGCCGTAAGGTCTCATTAAAAAATTTAAGACAAATATTTTGGTCGTATAATGCACCAAAAACAGTAATATTCTAGAGTACTAAGAGTAAACAAATATATAAAATGTTTTTTAGAACTGTGAAGAAAATTATATCGATTACATTTTAATGCTCATTTTTTTCACTTTTTGGTACGCCTTATTTCACAGTTTTTATGCTATATTTCAGAAAATATCCTCGAAATGGACATTTTAAATAATGAAACTTATTTATCTAATATATATTGACGATTACACGAACTTTCAAAGCTATGACTATGGCATCTGTTTTTTTTTTTTAATTTAGTTGCTAATTTTCCAAATTCCCATAAGGCTAATGTTAAATTTAAATTGCAATAATCCCGTAGCCATTCTCGTTAAGCCCCTGCAATTTTACACAGCTCTTTATATTTATGATATTTAATGACTATCAAATTTTGAACAACTTGTCACTATTTTCGTCTTATAGCCAGTACAACCTTAATATATAACGGGTCGGCCAAATGCGATTTTATACCTGAAACTTTATTATCCTCTACATCATTTAAGCAAAAGCATAATACCTTCGTTCACTGTATAAAAATAAGTTATTGGCAAACTTTCTAAATTCTAAAATCAAAGCACACGCTTATACAAAATACACAGTCCAACCCAAAAAAGGAAGAAACTTCATAAAGCCTCGACAACTACAAATCTCACTACCGCAGCGCGCAAAGAGGCAAATTGCACAGGCGCGTGCGAGGGCTGGCAAAAGTTCATAATAACCGGTATAATTTCTCCAGAAAAAAAGGAGAGTCGGCATTTAAAAAGCCGTTGTTCAAATATAACGCGCCGCGGCCCGGCATAGCCGACCCAGAAACCCCCGCGCGCGAGCGCATGCGAGGAGTGTCTCGGGGATTTATTACGGCGCGCACCACCGACATTTGAATAAATTTCCAGGATTACGCCAAGGGTGTATGTGTGTGCTGCACTAGCAGCACCAGCAGCTTCTAATATTAAACCCGACTTGTGCATTCTCTAGCGGCTGTGCGCGCGTATATATGTATAGCTCTCTTTCGCGACGCCGCCACGCGAAAATAAAACTGAAAACGCGCGCTTGAGCCGTCAACGCGTCCACTGTAATCTGTGCGGTATAGCTTTGGGAACCGTCGTCGTGTGTGGCGATGTCTGGGGACGGGCAAGGATTGGAAAGCTTATTTGTTTGGGCGCGGGAAAGCCTATTAGGCGGTTCCGGGTGCGCGAGATGCTAATAAAGTCGTTTTTAATGCCGCTATATCCGTTTTGACACGTGGGGAAACGTGACAAATCTCTTTTTTCTATGTATATACACTGAGAAAAATGATGTATTAAAAATTACTATAATATATAGGAACGTGGGGACAAATCTCAAATACCAAAATTTTTATTACTATATTTTATAGTAAAAATTGATATATACATAATAAAAATTGCTATATACATAGTAATTTTTACTATAAATTATAGTAATAATTTTAGTATTTGAGACTTGTCCCCACGTTCCTATATATTATAGTAATTTTTAATACATCATTTTTCTCAGTGTATGTAAAGCGGATTACCGCGTAGACTCGTGGGAATTTTTCGTTACGATAATTTTACGAAATAATCGTACTTTTTGCTGCGCTTTAAATTGCGTATCACGGTAACCGCCGCCGGCGGCTCATATTCCAGAACAAATTTAGCTCTGCTGAAGTTTAGTTCGCATATAGTTATGGGCGGAAAGCATGTAGGGATTGGAGAGCAGTGTTTTGTAACATTTTCTAGCCGGGGAAGCTGCATTAGTAAAAAAGTTTTGTGTCCGCAGCAGAGTTTAGAGCTGCCGACGAGTGCTGCTGCCAGAGGAAATTAGTGTCAGTTTTGCGTCATCTCTCTCTCTCGACTCTTTTCAAATCGCCGAGTTTTAAGCTGTCGACGAGTGATAAAAGCTCAAAATGCTGAAATAAACGTTAATCTCGCCCCTCCCCATTCATTGACGTATTAATAGGAGTTGTCATAATATTCCAAAATATCCTAAACTCACACGCAATTAATACTTTTACTGAAATAGAAAAATCGCTTTTGTTATAATGATGTTAGAATGATGCTTTTACCGTTTTATAAATTACTCGCCGATAAATGCCAAAACGCGAACCGTACAATATACCACGAAGACACGTTGTAGCCGCACTTAAAACCTTTCAGAACCGTCCAATTTTATCTCTATCGGGAAAGCTTAATGAAACCAAATCCGAAGCCATCAATTCCCAATTCATCCAACCCATTTTACCCACTCCACACGCACACACAGAAGTCGCCTGATAAATCCAGAAACAGGTTTCCACATCGAACACCTTCTATACCGCGCCCACACTCCTCGGAAACGGGAGCCCGCGCGCCATTCATCACACCGCGCGCTTCCATAAAGCTTCCATATTCGTCGTCTCCGCTTCCAAATATCCCTCCCTCTCCCAGCCCACCCACTCTCTCTCTGGGACTCGAGTATTTAACGTCTCGTCGCCGCCGTGCGTGACTCGGTCCCGAGGCGTTTGTATGTAAATAGCTCGGGTGCACGCACACAGCGTATATAGAGAACAGAGAGGAAGAGAAAAAGCTGCAGCAGCATATAGCGCTGGGACGAGAGGGAGAGACAATTCGCTCATTGTGAATACACGGCTGGCCGAATGCTAAAGAGCTTAACGGGAGAGAGACTTTTTTGCGCGACTCTCGAATCGAAAACAATGCCGCGTTTTGTGTGCGTCGCGCGCACGTGCGGGTGTCGAAGACCTCGTGGGGGAAGAAGGCGTCCGCGAGGATTACGGGTAAGACGATTAGGAGGCAAGAGCAGAGAGAGAGAGAGAGTCTAAGAAGCGACGACGACGATGAGCGGACGTGGCCGGAATGAGGTATCGGATCTCCTCGCGCCTAGCTGTTTGTCATTTTAATAGAGGCTTTTAATCTGTTTTTGAAGGGGGGAGTCGAGATTGTGATGGAGGGGATGGGAAAACGATTTGTAATGAGACGAGGTACAGGATTCTGGTTTAAAGGACGCGCTTTTTACGCGCACATTTATTTCTAGATCATTTCTGTTGATTTAGCTGAATAATCAGTTATACGTACTCGGGAGGAGAGAGAGAGAGAAGTCGGTAAAGCAATTTATTTAACTCTGATAATATTACACTTCATACCACTTAATTGCGAGCAGCGAAGCGAACCCATTCGAGAAGCTCTTGCAATTCACTTTACATATGTGCACTTGAATTATTGTGGTAATATATTGTCAGTAATAATAACTGACAATTGCTGCGCTATAACTAATACTTCAACCGCAATGCTGATTAATATAGTAGTAAACATTAATAGCAGAATAATAATAATTTCGGCGCTTGACAAATATACGAAGAAAATTTTAAGCAGTTGATTAATGGATAGGTGTATGTCATTTAGTTATAGTCCACTCTATAAAATAATTCAGACATGTGCTTGGTAAACAGTAAATTTGCTAATATTAGTCATAATATACATCATACTTGTATAAATTGTAAATAGGCAGTATTAACAATATATTATACGTTTATATTGGGACAATTTTTTAGTAACAGTACTATATTTGGTAGTAAACTTGGAACAGATTCATGTTCTTGTGAAAATTACTACAATTTATTGTAAAAATGGCAATTATTTTGATGATTTTTATTATGTGCATATCAATTTGTACTATACACTGAGAGATATGTTGTAGGAAAATTTACTATAAATGTAAGAGCAATTACTATATTCTATAGGAACTTTGGGACAGACTCGAATTATCATAAAATTTACTACAATTTATAGTAAAAATTGCCATATACATAGTAAAACTTACTCAAAACATAGGAGTTTTTACTATAAATTGTAGTAAATTTTATGAAAACCATTTTCCTTCGAGTATAAATGTAATTTTCATGAGAATACGAGTGTCCCATGTTATCAAATACCGTAATATTTACTACAAAATTTTTCTCCCTATATACGGAAGCTTTCAATTTTAACATTCAACTGCACACCCATCATTACCAATTTCCCTATTCAAACATTCCAGAGTTCATCGACCTCTCAATTCCCTCCTCCCCACCTCAACCAAAGCAAAAAACACATCAGCTGCAGCTTCAATTTCCACTCGAGTACCCTAAAACCCAACCACCACTACCACCACCACTGCCATCTCCATTCGAGCCTTTCCCACGTAAGCTCCAGATAAAAAAGAACCTCACACGCAAAAAAAATGGCCAAACCAAAAACGGAACACAAAAGGACCGCGAGAAACGCAGCCACCGGTACAAACCGCGCGCGGAAACACATACATGCGGAAGCACGGCTCAACGGAACTCCGCTCGCGCACGTACGCGCCACACACACACATTAGTAGATTACTCGTACGCAGAAATTCTTACAGAGAACCGCCGCCGCCGTCGCGATGCGTGCAATCGCATATCGAATTTCGAAATTAAATTTCGGCGCGCGAAAAAGAACGAAGAGGAGAGGAGATGAAAGTCGCGGCTGCCGCTACGAGATAGATAAATAAATGAGTCTATTTGTATGCAAGAACTGGAGCTGGAATCGGAGCGCGTGGTTTTTTAGTAGAAAATGTATACGCAGTTGTGCTTTTTGCGTGCGCGCCGCACGTGCTAGCCCGTAAATAGATTTAATTAAGATTTTATTCTGCGGCTTCGCGCAACAGCCGCGGAGTGTAGAGTGTTGACTGCGTGTGCGCGCGCGGTGACGAGTGCAGAGATTTCAGAGCGAAAAAATACTGGCGAGGTTGATCTTTTAAGTCAAACACTCGCTCGCGCGCCGCGTAGACCGAGTAGAAATCATAATCGTGTTGTTATGTGAGCAGCGTGAAAGCTCGGGATTTAAAATAAACACAGCTCTTGATATTAAAAAGTTCCACGTTATTCTAACATGAAATATTTACTTTTTTTTCTATAATATTATGTGATTCCTGGTATTTGACAAAATTACTTTTTAAAAAAGTTATTTCAAACTATAAGTATATATTATAAGGAAATCGAAACCATTTTATAGTTTTCCTTTATAGGGGAAGGCGGGGCATGCCGTGTCAGGTAGGTAAGTTTGGCACCCTGATATTTTTAATATTAATGAATGCAAAAAATGTAATTTTTACGTAAACCTAATTAGATATGCTTTTAGAATTTTCCTCTATACTTTTGAGATTATAGATAATGTTTAACATTTAATTTAATAAGATTGAAAATCGGTGCTTAGAAACAAGGTTGACTTCATTTTTAAGTCGCTTGGAGCAACGAGAAAATGATTTTTTTTCTAAATGAGACCAAACCTATTTGATAGTTTCAACTTTTATCTTTCAAGCCCTGTTTTTGTTATTTTCAGAAAATCTTTATAAATAATATAATTAAAAAATGAAAATGGTATTAAAATGGGGCATGATGTGGCACCCTGGCGGGGCACGCGTGGCACACTCGGGCGTATCAGTGCTCCGCGGCGGCCGCCGAGCGAAGTGATCTAACCTACAAATAAAAAACGGAGCAAGATGGGTTAACAACTACGCAGTACAATAATTTAGTTTTAAGTAGTTTTTAGTTTCAATTATTACATTAATAAGTAAATAACGATTATTTCGACTGCGTATTAAGTTATATTTAGAGTAGAAAAAAGCCACTTGAAGACTTAAACACAAATCAGCTTGATTTATCCATTGTTAATAATAATTCAGCTTCCGTAAATAATGAAAATTACTTTAGAGAAGTAATACCTGAAGAATCAATTGTAGATACTCAAACTGCCTTTTTCAATGGTCAAGGTAGTTCAAATATGCTACATAGATGAAAATGATGCGAAATTTTTAAATTTAAACTTATTGTAATAATAATGATAATTTGTTAATCAAATAAAAGTATTATGTTGTGATCATATTTTATAAGAAGGAATTTATAATATAAAATCATTTATTAAAATGTAATAATTTATTTTAAAATAAAAATTGTTATGTTCCTTAATAAAAGTAAAATTTTAAATTTTCAATAGACTGATTAATTATTTGATTTTTTTAAATTTTATTATGGCATAATTATTAAAGTATTAATTACTGGGAAAAAGAATTGAAAAATACCTATAGTAAAATATTAAATTTGACCGTGCCATGCGTGCCCCGTCGGGTGCCACAATCCACCCGCCGGTGGGGCACGTAGAGCATTTTTTTCAGAATTTCTTTTCTGTATTTTATCAATAATTAAAAGAAAATGAAAAAAAAGTTAATAGTTTATTTTATTTTATTTTTTTCTGATCTAATTATTCCGTTTTTGTACATTTTGAAATAATACACGGTTTAGTTGTTATTTTTAATCAAAGTTAGGGTGTCACACGTGCCCCGCCCTCCCCTATATATCCAATCCACAACATTACGAAACTGATATCGTATCATTGCCAACTGGGTTTTCCTCACTACAACGATTACTCGCTGCTCGCAAGATTGTTGTTGATCAGAAGAAACGTCAACATCGCTCGTGCTACCGCATTCCCCGCTTACAAATCAATCTCGCAACTATAGCATGCGTGCGTGGCTATCCTCATATCGTTATTCCGATAATCATTCGCGCGCGCCATCGTGGCCGGGGCTAAATACCCTTTCAATCTGCTTAATAAACGAAACACTAAAAACGAAACGTTCAATAACAACGACGACCGCAACAAGCCGGTTCGTTACGCTTCCTAAGCTCGTTAAAGCGCTCAACAACCTGTTCGTGCGCTCGCCCGCGCGACTAATCGATGCCCACCGACGCCGCTGCATATATATACAAAAGTCGCCGCCACCGCCGCATATAAACACACCGCAGCGAAAATTCCGCGACTGGAAGTAATTTGTGCGACTTGGATATTATAAACGACAGAGGGAGACCAGTCGCAGCTACTTTTGAGCGCGCACGCGAGTGTCCGTGCGCGCGCCTCTATATTTACCAGACTGGGGGGCACAATCGTGTTCAGAACGCGCTATCTGAGGGGGGAAGGGTAGACTAGCGTGCACAATGCACAAATCGCTCGCATGGCAAATACAGTGACCATTTCGCGAAAGTATGATAATGTGCAAGGAAATTGTGGAATAATGCCGGCTCTGATTATCTATTTCATACCTATCTGGCCGTTTAGCCGGCAGTGCGGCTCTGCGGAAATATTCCCCCGGCAAAATCGGGGCTGGAGTATCAGCAGTGCTGCAGCAGGTCGTACACCGCGCGCGAATGCGCTGTATTATGTTCTCGTGTTCTTTATGGATTGGATGGTGAAGACTGTCGATGTTAATCTTTGGAAATTGTCAGAGCAGTTAACGAAAAATATTGGATTATGTAATTGTATTTTAATTATCAGTTGTAGTGACTACGGAGATATTGTAGTATATGTACTTGTGATTTTCGCACATGTTCAAAACTTTTACGTCCTATATTTTCTCTTGTAAGAGTGTAATATCGCAATGGTCATTAGCGAACAGGTGTGAAAAGGACAAGGAGTGTGTAGTATAATACTTAGACTCTTGAGAAATACACTACAAACATTTTTATACACGGAGACAAATTTTTGTAGTAAAAATTACGATATATTCGATTGCAAATATGGAACAAACTCATATTCTCCTGAAAATTACCACAATTTATATCAAAACTTCCTATAAGTATAGTAAATATTAGCAAAGTAATAACAACTTTTACAATAAATTGAAGTAATTTTCATGAGAATATAAGTTTGTCCCTCATCTACAATCAAATATAACTAAAAATTACCAAAACAATAACAATGATTACCATAAATTGTAATAATTTTCATCAGAATGTTAGTTCCGATCCTCATTTAATCAAATATAGTAATTTTTACAATAATTTTTTTCTCTGCGTAATCAAGAAATCGCATAGGAATTCAATTTCATTATAACAAGTTCTGAAAAAAGAAAAACGATCCCAAATCCCATCAAACAGAAAATTCGCACATAAAATGTATATTATCAAATATTAAACCATTATACTTCTTCCTGAAATTAAAAAGAAGCTTAATTCATATGTATCTCATAAATACGTATTTATACCTCTTGAATATCGTAAAAAATTGCATGTTCATCTGCCGTAAAGCCTACCCAAAGAAGTAATATTATCCCGGATTTATATCAACTCTATTAAATTCTTAATTCGAAATAAAAAAAATCTGCGCCGTAAATGAGATTCGTAAATACGTCAAAATGACGATAAATCACGTTTAATTGCCGACAAAAGTCATTAAAGTGCATTCATGCAGCATTCATATATACATACATGAAACCATTCCAATGTCTCCCTGTAATCATTGCCCTCGAACAAAAATTAGCTCATTCGTTAGTCCAGCTTCAGCAGCTGCGTAGTTTACGCTCGCGCACTATTCTAATTTATTTATCGTCGTCGTTGTATGCGCTTCTCTCTCTGTGCCTCGTAAACATAACCAGGGAGTGGAAGACAATATGGCGTGGGGGGCATTCCTCGCGCAAAAGTCGTTGACTCTCCTCGCGCACGCGTATTATATACATATAGATGCGCGTATCTTATACCAGGGAATAATGCATCCTCCGCGCACATCGAACTCACTGAGAAGCGGTCAACATATCGCGCACTCTGTTTTTTGCATTGTTTTAAAGACCAGTTTGAGGGGAAGCTACAGGGAGACAAAGAAAAATATTGCGCGTAAATATTGTTGGAGTTAATGCTGCGCCGTAAAAATGGTATAATAATAGAGATAGTTGTGTGGCTGAATGATAAATTACTTGTGAATATATTAAAAAGTAATGAGCGGCTGTCGTGCGTTGTAACGTATTCGGATGATTTAATTTCAATGCAGGATAGTAATTTATTAGTTCAGACGTTTCAAACTTACGTCGCCGAAATGTACGGTTATCGTCTCTGCACGAGCTTTCATTCAGAAAAATGATACCTTTATATATATGTATACAGCTATCGATATTGTTATAACATCTATACTTATACGCAATGCTTATCTTTGATAAAGCCCTTAACCGACTTTTTTATACTAAACCCAGCTTCGTGGCTATTCCCATATATGCCAGACCCACGCAAACGTAACCATTTTTATTCTCGGTGAACATACACACACACATCTGGCGTAATCAAGCGCCTCACCTTAAACAAGAGAAAAACGGTGTCAGCCTCTTATTTTACTGCGGCGGGGTTAATTCCGCGCGGCAGAGCGAAAAAAAGAGAGGCAGAAAAGAAAGTTTGCTCGTCGCGCCTCTCTCTCTCCCTCTCTTTTTCTTTAACGACGTATAGAGCCGGGCGCGCTGTCATCCGTTTTTACGCCACTGCCGCTACCGCCGTCGGGCTTAACGATTCCCCATGGCATTAATGTCCTATAACCCGTAAGACCAACAAAGGGAGGCGCGAGTCGGTAATTAAAGGGCAATTAACGCGCGGCAAAGGCGCGCCGACGCTGCTGCTGCCGCTCCTGCTTAGGCGCTCTGACGACGACCTGCGCGAGATTACCGCGTCATTGCCAAGTTGACGTCGCGCGCGCGCGCTCTCGCGAAACATGAGCGCTGGTGTCTGCATTTTCTCGTTTATATAGACGCGCACACAATTGTGGTGCGGAAGTATATGGCGCGCTGTGTCTCCATTAGGGTGTTGTTATATGTACGTGCGGCGGTTTTGTAAAGTATTTTAACTTTTATTCGGTATAAAAGTACGAATATTATGGGTACTCGTAACATTTATGCTGGTGTTGTAATTAATAGAAAATTGTCTTATGAGTGGTTGTTTAAATATTAAGATACCGAAATTTATAAAAATCTATAAATTTATGTATTTTATTATGGGTCTGAAGTTTGCAACGTTATAATGTAATGAAATAAAAAAATATTTTATTTTACTTCAAGTTTATAATAATTATATTATAGTTTTATAGTATCAAATAACTTTATAACAAAGATTTAGATAAAATTTCCATTGCTTAACAACTTTAATTAATTGAAAAAAATTATTTCGTTGCACTCCAACGATGAAAACTTCAGACCCATATTTTATTAATGTGCGATGCTTTGAATGAATAATTTTCTAAAAATATTCTCTCTTTTGTTTCAGGTGAGTAGTGGAAAGCGGACTGCGATCTCTATCTTACATTTTTAAAGATGTAGTAAGTATTGATAGAACGGTATGATTATTTATAAAGCCAGTCTTACGTTAATATATAATTGGAAAAAGGAACATGTGAAGCTCAAAATAAAAGGTTATTTTATTCTCTCTAAAACAAATTTTCTCCTTTAATTCTGTTTTAAAACCTATTTCACGAATGTCCACAAATATTTAATATTTTCAAACTTAGTAAGAAACATTCTGAAACAGAATAAGTATTTCAGAATAATAAGTGGAGGACTTGTTATTAATTTAAAAAGCCCTTTTTGTTTTGGAATTTAATGCCGCAGCCACTTACGGAAGTTGTACCTGTTCTGCCTCTAATTAAAATTCAAATTTATTACCAAATATCCGGAATACTAAGCATTGTTAGCGTAGTAAGATATTCTAATATAAATTTTAATCTAACTTAATTAGTTCCTTTAATACAAAGCCTTATAAAGAATGTACCTTAGACGGTGCAAGCTTTGCAAGATGCACCTTCCTTGTTAACTTGCTTTAAGTCTTACAGGAGTTGATATTAAACTTATAATTATCATAGTATAATTTTGACCAAAACTTTGCTTGTTTACAATTTCTATTGCCCTATTATTGCGATAAAACAGCTTATTGCGCAAACAACCGTCTTTATCAATAGAAAAATAAAAAAAATTAAACATTGATCAAATTACTGCGAAACTCTATTAACGAACAAATATTTGAGTAACTTTATGAAAATATTAACCATATAAAATTTTATTTAAAAAAGAAACGCATACATAGAGAAAAGAAAATCTTATAACTGTTAATGAACGGGCTTTTGGATATGGACAAATGGAATGTTCATTTACAGTTAGACAAATTCGTTAACAATTAAGTTTGATTTGTTTACTCAAACGATTCGTGACTTAACTGTTAACGAATTTGTTTAACTATAAATGAACATTCCATTTGTCCATATCCAAACGTCCGTTCGTTAACAGTTAAGATTTTCTTTTCTCTGTTTACGCAAATCTTTGGTACACCGTAAACAATGGTTTTTAGCTGTACCTTATATATCATTGTCTAATAATGGATTTTCATATCTTTATTGATGGAGTAAAATCAATTTTTAATAAATACATACAGTAAATGTAGGCAGCCGGGGTACGTCCATTCAAACTGGCTCGTAAAAAGGATGACAGTTTATAATGACTTTCGTTGCATAGTTTTTTGTGCCGTAAACACACGAAGAATTTTGCTTCTGTAAACTTATTTTGACACTTCAATTAAACAACGCTTTACTATACCATTTTTTGTATCATTCAACAAACACCATAAAAATACACACATCCCCAAAAAACCTATACGTAAACAGCCTCCGCTACCACTTCTCACTTCTCAGCTCCCACCACTATATATACCTGCGAGCCTTTGCACGCACTTTCACCAACACAGTTACCCATCATATCACACTCTCGCAAATTTCTCGCATCATCCAATTTTCCTCGAAATTCCGCATGCGCGCGTTACGCATAAGGCAGCAGAATAAAATCCAGGCTATATATAGGTACCCCGATATATACCAGCACCTCTTGCGCCCTTAATCTCGCGGGTTCTCGCGCGCCGCGCTAATGCATCTCCTCGCCGTGGCGACGACCACCTGGTGAGATAAACAACGTCGGCGGCGGCTTCATTCTGTGCGCACTCGCCGATAATAAAGGCGTTGCGCCGCACACCTCCGAGTAAGAGAGAGAGCGAGAGAGAGAGAGAGAGAGAGAGAGAGAGAGAGAGAGAAGAGAGAGAGAGAGTGTTGCCTGATGGGTAACCGCAGCCGGTGATTTTCGGATTTTTATTTGCGAGAGAGCGGCGAACGCGGAAGGGAATTATTGTGCTGTGCAACGCGCTTTCGTGCGCAGGATTTTTTTCCCGTTGCAATGCGGTTGGGACGAGCGGAGGATTTATTTTTGTTGTTTGTTTTTTTTTACGAGTCCAAGTGAGAATTTGCGAATTTTTTTTGGCGTGCGGAATTTCTTTTTATGGATTTTGAGAAATAAAAGTGATCATGGTTTTACAGAATTTTAAAGGAAATAAAAAATTTTAACATTGATATCGAAAACAAGAACATATAATAGTGTTTATATATCTATATCTGTAGAATCTCACGTTGAACCTAATCGTTTTCCAAATATTGGATACAGTGGGAAAAAATTGTAAAAAAAAAAAGAAAAACAAGTTTTGTTTTGGAAAAATTACTATACTGTTTGATAAAGCTGTCGCAGGCTGTGAACACCCAAAAAATTACTATACTTCACAGTAAATTTTGCAATATACTTATAGTAAATTTTCCTATATTTCTAGCAAAATTTCTTATAATATATTATGGTAATCTTTTGGGTTTTTACAGTCTGTGGTGGCTTTACGAGAAAGTATAGTAATTTTTACAAAATTGTTAATAATTTTTACTAAACTTTTTTCTCAGTGTACGGTAAAAAAAATCATTCACTATTCAAATTAAACCTAATCAAAGTAGTCAGACCCCTCGACCTCTAATATCCGCTTCATTATCCAATACATTCCTGTACACGCACAGACACGATAATGCTTATCATTCTTTTCTCTCTATCTCTCTCGACATTATTTACCTATATATACCTACCTGTACATGCCCGCGAGAGCATCGATATTCGATGTCGCGCTGCACTGCACCACGCGCCGTCATACTCCACCAGCACATCTCCCTCAAGAAAAAAAGAACGCGAAACACAGGGCACGACTGCAGCATGAGGGTGGAAGAAAACGAGATAACAAGCAAGAAATTCAATTTTTCCGCGGAAATGAGCATACGACTCTCGCGGCGGCGGCGACTGGTGAATTATTATCTATGTAGGGTGTAACGAGATCTAGTCGCCGGTGAGCTCCGCGGAATCGTTATTGAGGCGAATATATATAGGTGGTGAGGGCGCCGGGGCTTTGTACGAGATGAATACTATCAGCGGCGTGTGTACGTAAGGCGCGCGCCATTACCAAAGGACGAGGAGAAAAAGAGACAGAGAGAAACGGCCCTTTAACCGAGGACGTCGGTGCCGCCGGCGTCGTAAATCCGCGCGCGGTAAGAAAGTCGAGAATGAAGAGGAAACGAAGCGAGGAGTGTGTATGTATATCGGGCGCGCGGGCGCGGTGTATATAGGCGACCGAAGTGCGAGGTACAGAGGGAGAGGGGGCGTGGGCGAGGAGAAATAATAACAGCTGCAGCGCCGGTGAGAATCGAAGAGAGATACGGCGTATCTTAAAGATGAGAGCGAGTTCGAAGTTTGCTCTGCAGGGTATGTGGGTTTTGTGTGTAGTGCGCTTCAGTTTGATGAGTCGGTATAGGGCGATGTATAAATAATTAGGACACGACGGAATGCTTATTATTAATTCACGGAATAGCTTTATTTCGCGGTAGAGCTCGATCGATGGTGCCTGGATATAACTAGTGCGCGGATTACGGAAACTTGTGGTCTGCTTTTCGTTAATGAGCCTTAATTGGCAGTCGCACGATTGAGCTATGTATTTAAATTACTCGCAAAGAAACTTAAAATAATGGAAAGAACACTGGTAAAATGTATAAATGTCGATTCTAAATTTTGCATAATCGAAAATTTGTTTCGAACCATACTATCAAGACAATATTCTAAAAAAAACTATGGTCTTAGCTAGACTATATTATACTCGACCCCGGTTCTTTCCACATACTTTTGGCTCTCTTTCTCTTGTGGGCCATTGTCACGCGTGAGAACCCGCTGAAAAGTCGCGCGCGCGCTCGCATTACTCGCTCAATGTCCCTTTCCCGCCCGGCCCCGAAAGCTTCGCCCTCGTCTTTTTTCATTCCTCTCTTCCTTCCTCCACCAGCTCTTTCTCGAATCCTTAAAAGCCAGGAGGCGTTACCCCGCATTCTCGAGTTTAAATGGAGGCGAGCATAGTAAACGTACGCGCGCGCTCGGACTCTCTTATACATATACATACTTGGCGCAAGAGTAGTGCTGCGGGACTGCGATGGCGAGTAGCTCTGTTGGTGTTTGGGGATATTATTTCCCTCTCTTTCTTTAGTACCTCGACAGGCGCGTACGCAGCTTGTATGAATTTTAATGCGCACTCCCCGTGTTTTTCTCGCACGCGCGCCCGCGTAGCAGCCAAATATTTGCGCTGGTGTAGAGTTTCCAGGGATTCGAGATGATTTTCAATGAGGTTGGGTGTTTTTTCAAAGGTGTTGCTGTATATATTTGAATTGAAAGATGGCTAATTTTTGTGTCTGTTACTTTCCCGAGCTTTTTGCAGTTCATTAAATTTTTGTTAATTATAGCTCGGTTTCCAGTAAAATTCGTTCGGTACATCTGTCAATTATTTCAACCAATCAATTTCGCTTTATATTGCAAAAATAGTTATCCACTCGGACAGAATTTTGTTGCCATGTAAAAGCAAAATTTATGTGGTTAATTAAACCACATTCCTAATTTGGTCAAACTGATCGCGAGCACACTTTTCCCACTGTATTTTTCAAAATCAAATATATCGGCTATTACACAACGATGTCAAGGATAAGTCACTCGTTTACCTCAAACTCTCGTGAAAAATGCATAATGAAGCGCGCGCGCGCTCGAATCGCCGATCCGCGGCGCGCGCCTGGCAAAATTTAATTTATACGCGAGCAAAAGCTTGCCGTACAGGTGCCATCGCCTTTTTAAATTAAAATACACGCATACCGCCGCTGCCGACCCTTAACGAACTGGCGACCGCTCGCGCTCTGATTAGAAATTAATTCAGAGTAGCCGCGCGCTTGTATATTATACGCTCTGAAAATTCAGACCCCCGGTCGCGGCAATAATGAATGCCGGGGGTTCCGCTGGAAAATTAAAATTTTCACTTAGACCTGCCGCTCTGCCTTTTGAGAGGGGCCACCCATAACATGTATATATATACACATATACGTGTGCCGGTGACGCGTACGCGCGCGTTCGCCTTTAACTCGAGTGTTTATAACGTAATCAAATTATACGCAATAACTGGAAGCTTCGCGGAGGCGCGAGCACGCGCGCGGTATGATTGAAAACGTTTGATCGGGAGAGGGAAAAGAGAGCAGCCGATAATTGACGCAGGCAACTCAAATGATGAAAAAGGTGCGTCCGGCAAATGCGAGCGAATAGTAGCGGCAGCAGCAGCGGGTAAAATCAATATAGAAATCTGGCTGCGAGCGAAGGGCAGCGCGGAAAATTCTTTTTAAGCGCTGGTAATTTGCAGAAATGAACAGTGCGCGCTAGAGGAGCAGAGGCGATTATTATTGCTTCGCGATAAATTGCTGGAAAGTTTGTCCGATCAATTTTACGTTAAGAAGATTTAAATCTAAATAGAAGTTTTTTGATGAAACATGTTTTGTACGTGAGCTGCAATTAAAGTAACGAAAGAAGGATCGATAAATTATAATAGGTATATAAAAATATAACAACGCAAAAAAGTGAAAATAGAATATTAACGTTTTAAGGTTAATTTCCCGATGAATTTTTAACGATTCTGACGGACAATGAGCGAACCGTGTGACGCGTCCATAATATTTAAATAGTTAACGAGGAGAGTGACTGCGTCATAGCCTATTGATTGGGACCTCCTCATCCGACCACGTCATCAGCTGTTGATCCTAATCTCTCTATCACGCTTCAATAATTACACGCTCAGCTGCGCTGACAGCGTTGCTAACAGGTTCTGGTAAATTCTCCTTTTCTAAGCCACATACACTTTATTGATTTGTTCAGATAGAGCCGATTTTCACGCAAAACTATTGTATTCTATTTTCGTTCGCGTGTATTATTCTTTTCAAAAAGTTCGAAGAAAACATTTCAACAAAAAGATGTGGTTTTCGAATGTAAAAGCAACACAGACAATAGTAACCATAGCACGCACGTTATATTTGTTCGTACTAGTCAAATACACTGCGCTTTCAAACTATAACTGTCGGCTACACACTCATATGACTGTGTGTACAGTGCCGGGTTTACGTAACCTAAAGAGCCCTGTTGGTATAATAGGAGCCTCCTGTTATTGTACGAAAATTATTTCGAAAAACTATATACGACCGGGAATGTTATATCCTATATATTTCGCTGCTGCTTTCTAGCTAAAAGAACAGATATTTTATTTTAAAAAATATTTAAAAAATAAACCTTACTATACATTCACGTACAATGCAGCGTTTTTACTGACTTTTCGTTACATCCACTAATTGAGACCCCGAAACCAATAACCACCAGGAAAATACCTATACTTCGGTCCCAAAGACCTCACGAAAGAATCGCACTGACTGCAGAGCAAATAAATGAGGAAAAAGTCACAAAGACGCCCCGGGTAGCGACAAAAAAGGAAATTCCTCTCCTGTCCCCCGCAGGTGTTCCGCCCGTGCAATTTTTATTCGCTCCCATAATTTTCACTCGTCGCGCACCTGCCACGCGCGGAGAAAATCAAATCCCCCGCCCTTTCACGCTACCTCTCTCTCCCCCCGTCACCTTTTCCCAAAAATTTTCACTCGCCCACCCGCGATGTCACTGTCGCCGTATAACCTATACCCCGCGCACGTACCGAAAAAAGCGGTCCGACGCACATTCAGCCCGGGGGGCTCCGCCCCCCTCGTTTTTCCCATTCGCTTTTCAAGTAGCCACTTTTTTCGCTTGTTCGGCGCGAATGCATGCATGCGAGAGTGCGCGGGAAAACCTATTCCCCCTCTCTGCGCGCTTTTACGTCCCGGTGGTGGCGGAGCTTATTTACGAGTTGTTTTTCTACCATCGCGCGCACCGGCCACTCGAATATTGCGGCCGGATTTTCATATTATTACCCTTTCGCGCGCGATCGTAAAAGCTTATTTATACACTTTTCAGCACTCTCGAATATGTATCCATGGTTGACTCCTTTTCCGTCTATTTTTACTTTCGCTCGGGGTTTTTTTTTCAGGAGGATAATGCTTTTTTGGGTTCGTTATGCGCACTCCGGGGGGTGCATGCGAGTCATTCGTTTATCTCTCTACCGATCGGGTTGCGTTTTGCGTTTTACGGGGAGCCGATCGAAAGCTTTTTTCCGAAATTGCAGCGCGGAATTTGCGATAATTTGCATAGTTTCGTCACTTCTGCAGGTCTTTTTTCTGCAAAATGTGTCAAGGCTTTCAAAAAAATATTTTGCATTGCTACAGATAACGTAACATTTTTAAATATGCTTTGTTTTATGGAAATTCCATGGATATTTGATAGTATATTTCTATTTCTTTTTATTGCTTCCTCATAGAGGGGGCTTTGGAACGGTAAATTTTTCTGTTTTTTCGTTATACAATAGGTCGAAAATTCGTAATAATTCTCGAAAAATGAAAAAAATGTTGTTAAAAGCAACTTTTTCGGAAAACAAAATTGATATGGGTAATAAAAATATTTTTTTAGCAGAATTGAAACTGAACTATCTCGTAACCATTCCCAGAATAATAAAAGGATACAGAGTTACCATAGAAACAGAAAAAAAATACAATAAGTATTATAAGAAAATTCGTGTCATACATAGTAATTGATATAAAAATCAATATATAGTCACCTCTATCATATCGATCTTTCACGTCTATCACGCGTACTTATTTTCCGTAGGATTTTGGAATATTGGATACTCTTGGAAATAAAGAATTATAGAGTTAATTTTAATAAACAAATTTGTAAATATGTATTATAGAAATCGTAAGCTCGTTAAAAGAAGACAGGCAAGCTTTTTTTAGCATAAGAACTGATTTTTTGGTAAAGTTTTCTTATATTTTAGTACAAATGACTTATTTAATTCTGTATTACCTTGAATGTCAGATATGGTACTTGGAGGCTTACAATGGAATAATAAAAAAAGTTGATTCGGCTGTTTTTTTCTACAGATATTCAAATATTTATAATGAACATATTTGCACTTTTCTATTATTTTATGATTTCAAACTCATTATCCTCCGCCTAATGCTATCAGAACCATTAATACAAACAAAAAAGAACATGAATTAAAATAAAAATACGATACACAAATAATTAATATTCTGCTATATCATAAACATTGAAAATTTTCTTAATATTTCCTATTGAATACTTTTTATAAATAACAAAAAAGTTTCCATTAAGAACCTAGCTTCGACCGTAGAAACCATCGTCGTCTCTCACCCCAGTGGCGTCTTACATTGTCTCCTCCCAACTGCAAACATCAACAGAAAACCAATCCAGCGACCCTATATACGATCGGACCAATAATTTTATCCTCGAAATACCAACTGGTAAATCGAACCGGGCGCGGGCTCACGTACGATATAATCAAATAAACATCGGGTTATTTATGCACTCGAGCTCGTTCTCTCTCCTCTCCACTCTCATTCTTCCCTTTGTTTTCTCCCAGCCCTTCGCCTCCGCCTCCCTTTTACATCCAGAGCAATACGGTCATTCCACCGCGTCTGTATACGCGATCCCGGCGCGCGCGCAGACGTTGTCTTATATACGTGTTTCTTCTCCTCTTTCTCTCTCTTTCGCGTGGGTGTGTGTGAGTGTGTGCGTGCGTGTGTGTTTTTTTCTCGGCTATATTCCTGGCGATAAGCTCGCGTTCTTTCTGCTATACACTCGCCTCGATCGTATCCTTGGATTTTTATGCCGTTATTTTTCTCTCGATGTACACTGGGGGTAGTTTCCGGCTTGTTGACGCGCCGAATCCTTGCGAAGATAGTTTCCCGAGGGAGTAGAGAGGAGAGGAGGAGATACGGGGACGAGGGAAATTTGTAAAATTGATAAGTGCGTCGTTGGGACGGTTTCATCGTTCTCGGGTGATTTTATTTCGACGCTGGGACGGTCAAAATTATTAGACTAAGGATTTTCGAGGGTGGAAGAGGCTGTGTTGGGGAGATGGGACGTAGGGGTTATTATGCAGGGCATCTACTTTTAGGGGACAATGAAAAAGCCATTTGCAACTGCCCGAATGATGGCCATGCAAAAGTTTCTTATCGTAAAAAAATGAGGTAATTCGACTGGATGTACCAATTTTTAAACAGAAGCACTGGAAAATAAGTTAAAATTTACGAAAATCAAATATTTATAAAAGTTGAAAATTGTGTCAAACTTTATTTACAACGGCTACGACATAGTAAACAAAATTGTTTATAACTCAAAGTAAACCACGTACATCATTAAAGTTTAATTAATTTACATTCTGACAATATTCTTTGCGCAATGTATATAACACGACTACTTCTACATTTTCATTAAATTAATTTAATATTCAACTTTATAATATAATGCATGCAAATTGAAAAATAATTGAAATAACAAAATATATTGCCGAGTCAGCGTTACTTGTGCTTGTTGTATTTTACAATTCGCGAAGCCAAACTACAGCAAAAGAACAGCGAAAATAATAATATGACTCAGCACGTTGACAGCAGGCCTTTAATAATGTTGCGATTACCGGCCAGCCCATAAGTAAGTTGATCTGCCTGTTCCGGTTAAAGGGTACGTAGTAGCTATTGATTAAGCGATGCTCATGCAGTTGCCATTTGTATACCGGGTGGTAAAGAATTACCGAACAAACTATCTCGACGTTTATCATTCTAGTAAATTGCGATCGATTTGTTAAGTGAAAAATGACGAGCTGACACAATAATTTATTTCCGAATATTCTTTTTCGATAATACATTTTTCATGCGCTCTTCCAAATTGATTATGACAATATTGAATGTCACATTTCACAACAAAAAAAAACCTTCACATCGAAAATGTGATATTTTTGTAATATTACATCCTTGAATAAACAGCCGCGTAAGTAATCGAAACGCCGATAATACGGAAAATAAATTGAATGACATATTATGAGCAATCGAGCGATTTTTCTCAAACTCAAAAAAAAAAACATTATTTTCATCCGTAATATTCCGCATCAGAAAATACGGAGTTTTGTTTGAACTTCAGCGAGGCGGCGATGCACCTCATATCGTATCCGCGGGATCTATTTCAGATGAAATATTCGCAAGAGAGTGCCCCATTCGTCCGTTCACGCGAAAAAGTAATCCCCCCAATATCTTTAATTTTTATACTCGCGCGCGCTCAAACCGCTCTCGGGCGAAATTTCTAGCTTCCTCGTTCTCGCGCCGCACACTTTTATCCCCGGCTGCGCGTTTAGCGCATCCAGCCGAAGTGGCTGGAAAAAAGGAAACCCGGCTGCCGCTGCCGACGGATTTAAAACTCGACTCGCAGTCGCTGATCTGAGAGATTATGGCGTCGAGTATTCGCAAATAGCAATTTCATTTCCGGCGCCGGTATAGGACGGGGGGAGAGAGAGAGAGCGAAAGCGAGAGGGAGAGAGATGAAAAGAGACAGTGCATTTGGCAGATTAAAAGACCATTGAGGTGCAACGAAATGCTTGTAAATATGCCCACGGTGTATGAAAAAGGGGGAGAGGGCGGAAGATTCTCCGCGCGGCAACAGCGGCGGCGCTGGCCCTCTTGATGAAATTGGATCCGTTTGAGCGTTTCTCTCTCCTTTTATACCCTTCATATTTTTTTTATTCATCGATTTTCACTTCCTTCAGTCGAAATTGCTAAAGGTACGATTTTTCCATTTGGCCTTATACGACTCTCCGCGCTGCTGTGCCGTTGCGCAAGGCGCTGACACCGCCAGATATTCGAATAAAATGGGGTTGAAATTTGTTTCTGTTTAACGCTTCATTTTTCCTGGTCCGACGGCTTCCTAGGAATGGATATTTATACATCAGCGAACGCAATTTTTCGTTCAAAGATGAAATATTTTAATGTCGAATGGAAGTAAACTATTTACTAATTTTTCTATTTGCAGAACTGATAATGCATCAGAAGGAATTTATTTAAAATAATGATTTTAATTAAGAAATAACTTTGTTGATTACCATTAAATAATCATCTATTTACTTTCCTAAGTACGTAATCAATGTATTTAAAAGTAAAGTAGTGATTCATCAACAAATAAAGTAGTCAATTGCACGTTGATTTGTTAAACGAAAGATAAACATTTCAATAATTTATACGACTATTTCTTAAATCATTAAAATAAAGCCTTATAATAAACGTCGTCAAATTCTGAGTTAAATTGTCTTCGACGTAATATTTTACAAATTTTATCCAATAGATAAATAAGAATTTCAGTCATTGCATGTCATTCGGGTTTCTTTAATAAACATTTGTATACAAATTTTACTACTTCATTTTATTAAAATATCCAATGAATTAATTTTTTTTAATCGATATGAAACAATGAAATACAAAATAAAATCAAAGCGTAATAATAGAGAAATATTTTTTTAAAACCCGTGATAACGTTAATTTACTAATCTTGAAATGATCTTTACATTTCAAACGTAACACAATTATCACCGTTATTAGCTTGCTTATTCCGTCAGAATTGCGGTTGTATCCAAGCCGTCGATGATACTTTAACACAGTTCCATATTGGCCATCACAAAGACCTATCCCGAAACGTACCATCGGGCGGCACAAATACGTGACGGCACGACCGAAAATATTGATCTTCGAACGTTATTACCTCGACCGTAATTATGAGGGTGTCAAGACACGCAGCCACCCAAAGAAAAAACACACCGAACCCGGAAAGACATCAGATTACGTTCTCCGACACGCCCGAAGTTATTAAAGGGGACTATATATATAGCGCTATTCAATATTGCCGCACACCGACCTTTCTCGCATACAATTAAACTCCGGGATAACGGAATCCGGGCCTCGCATCTTGGGAATATCGCGCACACTTGTCTTCGCTTCTGAAAAAAAACGAACGCGCGCAGCTGTTATAGGACGTAATCGGCCGCGAGATATCAATATTTCCGGACTGCGGAGAATGTCAGGTCAGCTCCCCCGGGAGAGATAGAAAGAGGAAGTTGCCGCACGGGGAAGAGAGGGAATGAGTGCACGCGGGGACAGAATTGGCCGAGAGGACGACGACGAGGTTAGAGGTCTCGATATGTGTGGTGCGGTGTGGCGTGGCATTGCGGTAGATATTTGCTAGATTCGACATGTTGGCGATTGTTTTGAGGGTATCGACGTTTCTCAAGCTTATATTTGTGTGTGTACGGTCAGTCGCCGGCTTTTCCATTACCAAAATAAGGCTCGTGGGCGGGGAAATAAGGTCGTTGGGAAAGTAACGTTTCTTTGACTAAAGCGATATACTACAATGAAAAATAAAAGTATACAAGTGATGTAACTTAAAAAAAACAGTTTGCGATTAATTTTCACGTGAAAGAAAACTTTCGGTTCGGTAGAGATTTTGATGAAAACTTCAAAAGATTCATTTTTCTTCCTGCTACAATTAAATCGTCTGCATTTTTCATGCCTTGAGAAAGCAAGAGCGAGCTTATACAGGGTAATCTTTCAAACGAGGGAAAAAGTGGTCCGCGCGGGATTACGAGAAAAATTGCGCGGATTATAAGCACGCAAGATTTGTGGGCTGAGAGCCCTTGGACCAGTTGATATTATTTACGTGTATTATTTAGGAGTCCTCCAAGATGGACAACCTACATTTCTTCTAAATCCATTTTTAGGAAAAAAGAGAGAAAAAGAAAGATAAGAAACCACCGACAGAAGGGGATTGAAAACAGCTATTCGAAAACTCAGCCCCGACCTTATTCTTAGAGCTTAATCTTTCTCCTCGTCTCATTTCATTTCGAAAGTAAAAGACAAAGATGGGCGGCGATATGGCGAGAAAAAATTTCACTGTAATCCCTTAAAAGAGCGAGACGGAGAGAGAGAGAGAGAGAGGAAGCGAGAGAAATTGTGAGGGGCGGGAGGAGGCAAAGAGCGCAGCTCCGGGAGGAGAGAGACCTACCGCATGTTCCTCGTTCTTTCAACTCTCGGGGCCATTCCCCTCCTCTCTCTCCCTTTCTTTTAGAGACTCGCCTCCATTATCCGCTCCTTTTTTTCATTTAAGACCTCGCGCGCTTCTTTTCTCTCCCTCTTCTCCCCGCTTCTCTCCCGCTCTTGCTTCGCGCGTTCTCATTTTCGCGCTCGCAGCCGCGGGTCGAGGTCGTCGGCAATGTTTTTGTGCATTGCGCGCTTCGCTAGGCATCGAGATTGGCCCCGGTTATGTAACATGCCGCTGGGGTATGTAGGAGGAGAGCGCGAGCGATGAAGCGTTATGATTTGAATGGCTTTTGTTTTAATTTGGTCGGCAGAGATTGGGTTTCTGTTTCCTTTGAGTGGGGGACACGCTGCCGCTGCTGCAGTGTTTCCTTGCGCTCTATTGCGATACAGATGGAAGAGTAAATGGGTCAATAGCAAGTAAAAAGAAAAAAGTGTTCAATCTTGCGCATTGAATAGTCCGATCGTTACACCACATCGGTAATTTACGATACCATTGGCTTATTACATATATATGGGTATTACAATGTATTCCGATGTAAAGCCGTAATGCACAATATTTGCTTTTCCATTGTTTAATTTATGATAATGTATTCGACCGGCCAGTTGTTCCATAAATATTTACATCGCTCTGGAACCGCATTATCATTATTACTCGTTTTAAAATCGAATAGAACAACTGCAATTTTATTAAAACACCGCGCGCGGTAACTGCGCGGTAGTCTCGTCGTTATATAGGTATTCTACGCATTTTTACCCCCCGCAATTAACAACGCGCGCAGTTTTGCGCTAAAATATACGTATAACGTAAAATACGTTAAAACTTCGCCTTCGCAAAAGCGCGACCACGGCACTCCTAATTTTTAACGTCAGCGCAAAACCGAAAAACTGGGTCAACCTTTTAAAAGACACATTTAATCTCTCCTTCTCTCTCCATTTATGAATATTACATATCCCATTTATTACAGCATTTTGCCCCTTTATAAAACTTCATACAGCGCGTTATCTTCATTTTTCATCCCCTAAAAAACACAGCGCGCGCGCGCGGCAGTAGAACAACGCTCGCACGCGCGCTTTTATATTCCCCCGGCAGCATAAAAGCAGCGCACGAAATCTTCTCGAAAATCTTAATCAAGCCCACCGCGCTCAAACAATGCTGCATCGCCCCACGCACTTTTCTCTCTCCCTTTTTTTCGGATAAACGAATGTCGCATGACGATCCCTCATAAATCCAACGACACATGGCGCCCTGTCCCCATACCAGAGAGCTTCACATTGTTCCGTTTCCGCAGGCCAAGACAACGCGTGTTTCTCAATTACAAAAGCGCTCTCGCGTCGGCCCTCGCCCATTAATAAGAGCCTCTCACGGCGGGAATTTAATATCACCTTCTTTATCGCTTGTTTCAGAGGTAAGCCGATATTCAGCTATGGGCCAGCGGCTACCGCCACAGCAGAGGAGTACCAGCAGCAGGACCAGGAACAGCAGGCGGCGCTTGTCGTTCCGCGAAACCGGATAACACGTCCGAATTGTTTTCTCTCGCTATATATACTCCCGCGTGAGAGGAGGAGGAGGATTATATACGTCGGCTGCGCCCCTAATTGACAGGAGGAGGGCGAGCGCGGCATTCCAGGGCACGAGCGAGGCTGCGAAAATTTACCGCGCAACGGAGACGAAGAATCTGGCCGCTCTGGGTACACCATAGAGGGAGAGGGATAGAAGAGGACAACAGAGGGGCTAACAAATGGTTCCTTCGTGAAACTATCTCTCGGCTCTCTGGCGGACGAGAGGACACGACGCTACTGTAAACAATATTTCTTCCCCCGCGGCAGTCTTTCAATTTCTCCCTACGTCGGTCCTCCGAAATTACTACCCCCTACCTATCTTACACACACACACACAGTGGGCCGAGATAAATCTCTCCTCGTCTTTGAAGTCTCCCCGACGCGCAAATTGCCCACGTGTACACGGGAAACGAGGTCCTAGAGAACGTCGACGTGTTCCTGAGAGACGAAGCGCACTAGCGAAAGCCTGGAATCTCGTATGGAGGGCTGCGATGGACGCTGATACCGCGCTGCCGACGAAACTGCCACCAGCACCAGGAGACGACGGCGACGAAGGCGCGCAACAAGTGGTGGCCACGCTGAGGCCGCCCCCTCGCTACGTGCCATAACGCTTTTCCTCATCGACCGACGACGATATTCCAGTTCCTCCATAGTTCAAATGTAAATAAATGTAAAAGCGCGCGTTCTCCCGTCGGGATAACCAGCTGGCGACCTCTTTCACTCACATGTAGATGACGCCACGTTCATCGGCAGTGAGTGAGACGAAAAATCATCGCCATCTGGCAGCGCTGGTTCACGCGTACACATCACGAGCGCGCGATATTATACTGCAACTGCGGCGGATGCGCCCGCAGCTTCATCGTGAGGAACTAGCGAAGAGCGGCGGCGGCGGCAGTATTGAGCTGCTGCTGCTGGAGCTGAGGCGCAAGCTCGCCCAGCTCGCGATGAAGCTGACGACGGGCGAGGCGGTGGTGCCGCTCCTCGGAGCGTTTGCGCCCCGCTACGTCGTCAAGCAGGCGACGGTGAAGAGGTGCGTCGCCGCCCTACTCCTCGTCTCCATGGCAAGCATATTCTACTACACCCACTACATCATCAGCAGTCCACTGTCCAGGTGAGGATCGATTTTTTATTATATATACCGTTAGAGTGGCGTCTGAAGTTTACGTTGTATCGACTGAAGCTATGATAAGTAGATTTTTAATTGTATGTAAAGTTGTATTTTGAAGTTACTTTATGCTACAGAATATTAAATTGGTTTAATTATGTGATTGAAACAGTATTGTAGAAGCTTTATTTCAGCCGGTTCGTGTAAACTTCGGATCCATACTAATTTGATTCCATCTTCAAGTTTCATGACACAATTTTAATATTAATGATGTGGGTAGTATTGAAGATGTTTTCGTATCTTATAATCTATATTAACATTGGCAAATAATCAGCTTATGTTTTAATAATATTCTGAGTTTACTTGAAATGAGTTATGGTATGACTTCATATTGTTCTTATGTTGATTTAATTTAGTCTTACTTTATTCATATTTTCTCAAGCAGAGCTATAAAACGATAATCCTACAATTTGTGCTACTTTGTTACAATGCAGAATGAAACTTGTTATCAGTTTCAACAACATAAACATTAATATTAAGAGTATATACTTATATAGTATATACTTATAGAGTATAGTATAATTAAAAGACTTAATGTAATATTAATTATTAATGCTCAATGGGCAGTCAATTTTCATTGACCGAAAGAATAAAGATAACGTCCCAACCAAGCAGCATGGAAATTTGCATTTATATGGTAGTTTTTAGGAACGCATTAATCGCATAAATCGTGAACTACCCGTAAAAACGAATTGCAGGTAGTAAATGCAAATTTTCGTGCCGCACAAATCGAGAACCGCCAATGCGAAATTTAACGATTATCCCATGCAAATTTATAAAAGAAGTCATTATGCATACACACTTGTTCTCTCTTAATAAAAATGGACTTATCGAAAAGTTTCGCCTGCAGAATGCTTGTCAATATTATAATATTATAAAGCCTTATACTTGAATACCTATAAATTGTGAGAAGCGAAAGATAATTAATTTTCTTAACGAACCAACAAATATGCTGTACACGGAGAAAAATTTTTGTGTAAAATTTAATATTTTAATAAGAAAATTTATTATTTTCAACTGTAGCATTGGGACACACTCGCCTTTTGGAATTTTTACTATTTTAAATAGTACTTTTTAAGATTTTCAAAGCAAATTTTACTTTTTGAAATAATAATTTTTATAACTGCTAAAACGAGATATCACTCTGATGAAACTAAGTAGTACAAAAAATTTTTAATTCACCGCTTTGCGCATTTTCTCTTTTTCTGCATGTATATGAGGAAATCCACGGAACCATTAACTGTTGCGATACTTTTTTTTTGTAAGGAATTTACGAAGCACATAAACGAGACAGGGTAGAAAATCTTCAATTTTTACGTTGAAAACCAGTCCTGTAATCCATATTAGTGTGCCACGCATGCTCAAGTCTGCGGGGTTTTACAAAACTGTCTAAAAAGGTCCACACTTTTGATAAGTGCTATTTAAAATAGTAAAAATTCCAAAAGACGAGTGTGTCTCATCGCTACAGTTGAAAATAATAAATTTTCTTATTAAAATATTAAATTTTACACAAAAATTTTTCTCCGTGTAACAGTTTTGAAGTTTATCTTCCAAACCCTAATTTAAATGTTCTGAACTTGAACGTTCGTTTTACAACTTAAATCGAGCCTTACATAAATAACTAAGTAGCTTCGAAATTCACTACTATCACGAATGTATCATATAATAATTCATTGTCGCCAACATCAACTAGAATTAAAAGAAAAAACAATACCATAATTAAGCACATTATTCAGTCGTAGTCAACTCGTCAACCACTCTGATAATCCAATTCGAAAAATCCTCATATCCCCTTCGTACAAGCTTGATTTCCTCCGCGCGCGGGCGACAACTGCGCCGACACAGGCACGTAACTTTCAAATATGCTGATTGCAACACGCTCCCTATATCCGCGAATTTGAAATTCGAGAGAAGAACGAGAGAAACCTCACCACCAGCACCGCCACCACCTTAGCGAAGGTCTTGAACTCCCGCCGGCAACTCTGCTCTCCTCATCCACCACCGCGCCTAACTAGTAGCTAGTCGACGTCGGTGGCTTTTGGCAGGGCGTGTGAACTGTTGTGTCGCGTCTCTCGCGCGCTAGGGCTCGAGGATCTCCGAGCAAACTCTCGAGACTCGCCCTAAGAAGGCCGCCGCCGTTGCCACCGGGAAAGAGAGTATACGTACGCGCAAAGGAGAGGCGAGGAGTGGGTGGGTTAAGTTTTAACTAGGGAAACTAGGGGAGAGAGAGAGAGAGAGAGCGACGAAAAGCAGGAGGCAAAGACTTGATAGGACTAGTTAACCGGATGTGGTGAGCTGGCCGCTGTGGTTTAGGGAGAGAGTTGCGCGGTAGTACTTCACTCTCGAGACTCTTTCTCTTTCTTTTCTTTCTTGTATTGCCGGAGGGTCGAGTATTTTTCGGGTACGAGTAATAACTTGAGCTGTTATAAATGCTTCTATGTAGACTGGGTAAATGTGTAAGTAGGGAAATTAAAAAAGCACTTAGGGTAAGGTAACACGTTTAAAACTTCTAATTAGTAACGTTTTTATTGTTTAGGTGAACCGAATAATTACTGAACGATGATGTACAATATTATACCACGAAATACTTTGTATTTAACATCCATAAATATATACGTGAAATTATTAACAATAAGCCGCAAAATAATTACCTGCTACAATACGCTTTATACAAAACTGACGATTAAATGTTGCAGCTCGCGCCACAATGCGCGCATCGAAATCCAACAAAAGAAACGCACTTCCGCGGTAATTATCCCTGTTTCGTAGCTCATTTCCTCCGCTACGTCCGCCTCCTCCTCTGCGCTTTGAATATCAAATTTAGCGAGAACGAGCGGAGAGAGCGATGGCCGAAGGGGAAAGTTCCGCCAGCCGAGCCCTTTGCCAGTGGTGCGCGAACTTTGCCCTTTCTTGGGTATAGTGAACGCGTGCGCGCGCCGCTAATAATTTATTACCTTTGAGGTGGCGCGTATATAGTATTATGACGACGCAAGGTCATTTCGTCGAAAGGCGAATTTGAGCGCAAACGCGCGCGCGTACGTGGAAATTCGAGGAAATTCAAAATGCTCGGTTTACAAGGCGATTTGGTTCTACTTTATCGATTTCGCTGTCGTTCCATAAAATAACTAAAAATATTTTGTGTTATTGTTGATAAATAAGTACTGAAGTTTTAGTCGAAATGATGCTATCAACTAAATTGTTATGTGTATCGTGAAGATATTTATATTCACTGTATATAGAAAACTACAAATATTGGATATGTAATTCAATCAGATTTGTTAAAATATTTCTTTGAAGTACCATCCTCTATTACATACCATTTCTTCCTTCTTTTTACGAAAATTCTAGGCAGCACTTTTTCCATCTCGATAGCTCGTGTCTTTGAAGTCGAGGTATCTTTTTGAGATTTTCAAAAATAGAGGTCACATCAAAGAACCGTCGCAAAGTATTTTTTAATGGCGAAGGAATTTTTCTCCTCCATTCTTATGGCACAAAGAATAAGGAAAACAACTTCCGAAAAGTATGCTGGAAAAAACTTCTTTCTCAATAAGTTTCCTAAAAACAACAACGCACATAATTAATAAAACCTCTTAAATCACAAGCCGTATAGATTCCCATCTAATAAACCAAAGCCCGCTCTACCCCCGGATAAAACCGACAAAAATTAAACACAGCACCGAGGCGCACGCACCCGAAAGCCAGTACTCTCTAGCGCCTCCCGAAATCTCTCGTAAATCGATCTCGCTTCCTGTTTGAGCGCGCGATATTCATCGAATTCGTAAACAAACACATACAGCCCCGGAACATTAATAAACTGTTGTAAAATAAATACCTCCCCCTCTTCCCCTCTCATCCACATGCACATATCCCTCCTCGTACACAGCCATTGTTACTCACCATCCGCTCCATAGACATCGCGCAAACTTCCCGTAAAAGTAACTCTCGCGCGTCGCTATACAAATATAATCGGTACATAGAGCGCCCGCGTAAATAACGATAATTAAAATTCCCATGCATTTGCATAATTTCGTATGCGCCGGCGGTGGTGGCAGCGGCAGTAGTGCGATACTTCATTTACGCGACGCGTCGCGCGCGCCCTCACGCTCAAGCCAATATCGCGAGCGAGAGAGGGGCGACGAGACCAGAGCTAATGGCGTTAATTTGCTCGCTGTGTGTACGCACGACACTCGGTCGTCATGCTTCTCGGAATTACAAGTTTTTTGTCTTTTTGGGGTCGGTGTTAACTGGCCGATTGGGAATGGCGAATAATTTATGGGGTGGGAAATGATGGTGCCTGGAGAAATTAAGGTTTGATTCTTAAATATTGAAATTTTATTTAACATTTATTCAAATTTCACGTCTGTATCGATGATTCGTAAACAGAATTCGATTTAGGAGTCTATAAGATGAAACGGGAACATTTTTTTTTTAATTTCTTTTAATTCCTTTTTTTTTTAGAAAATATTTAATTCATCAACTTCAAATTTTAACCACTTATTACACTTATGTAGTATAATATTTATCTAAAATTTCAAGATATCTGCACTTATTTTTGAGAAAAAAAAATATTTTAGAAAAAAAGTGCGTTTTCGTTCCCAGACGATTACAGGAATTATCGTAATGTATTGAAATTACCTACATCTTTTTTTAATTAAAATCATCTTTAATCTGTCATTTGTTAAAAATGAAAATATGGTTTATACTTCTTTAATTTATTTCTAAACAAATATTTTATTTATCGAATTCAAATTTTAACCACTTATTGCACTTATGTAGTACAAAATTTAGTTAAAATTTAAAGAAATTATCTGAACTTTTTTTTTGTAGGCATTAATGAAAAAAGTTTGAGAAAGCTAAGTGCCAATGAATTGGCAGCGGCTTTTTTTAAGAGTCAATATAAAATAAAATTATAAAAAGATAAACTTTTAAATTCCGATGGATAATTGTTCTGTGGATATGTCTGCGCAAAGAAAGATTTTCAATAGTTAATTGTCCTTATATAATATTAGCATTGGAAAATAAACCATCAAATCTTTTTACATTTACAGAAAATTACTTACTACCTGAATTCGAATCATAACTTCGTATAACTTTTCAAACCCTTTCTCGACTTCGGAAACAGATTCTGTGAAATATACGGAATTTCCTTCCTTACCCTTTTCCGTCCTCATCCCACCAAATAAATACTTGCGCGAAATCTCGCCATCATCCTCGATTCTCCGACCTCTCATAAACCTTTCGAACCCCTTTAATTCTCCGGGACACATTCCCTCTCTCTCCGGTATGCACTGGCGCGTCCTATATACCACTCCATCCTCTCCTCGGAGCTCCTCCGTCTCCATACCTCCTCCGTCGAAAAAGCTCCCAAGAATCCCTTATCATTCACGAGCGCTCGCGCATCCCTCGCTCTCCTACAATAGAAATTAATTGAAATCTCGTCTCGGAGACAAAGATCCTCTACCCAACGCCCGCGCGCGCATCCTCTCTCTCTCTCTCTGGCCCTCGTAATACCTCCGTGAAATTCCCCCGGCAAATTTTCGCGAAAATCTGATCTTCCACGCTTCGAACACCTCTCTCACACACTCTGTGCTACGCGCGCGGGAAATGAAGCTCCGGCGCAAAAGTGGGCCCGGAGGCCGACCCAATTTAAATCAGGATATATGAAGAGGCTATGCGTTTCCGCGATGTAACCGGTTTAATTCCGATTCCCCCGTCGTTCTCGAACTTCGTCGTCTCTCCGCGTGCGCGCGGCCAACGGCCTCCGTAATAACCGCTTCGATGCTCCGAAACGAGGCTTTTGAGGTGGAGGGAGGAGAGGCCGGAGAGCGAGACCGGGACTTAGGAGATAGATTGAGGAAGAGCGGGAGATTAAAATCGGCGCGCGGAGACAGCGCGCAAGCAAATTAGAAATATGTAGATGAAGGAGCGCAGGAGGTGGGCCCCGTACGGAGATACGACGCGGACTCGTACCAGTCGAAGAAATTGATTTAGATCGTGTTCGTATGTTACGGTTGACGTAGTGCAGGATCAGATCGAAATGAAGTAGGTACTTTGCTGCGTATTTGTGCTTCTTAGTGGACTTTCTTGCGTACGTGCTTTCTCGTTTCTGTCGATAAAGATTACACGTAAACGAATAATCATTTTCAGCTTTGGCTATCAAAAGTGGATCCCATCACTGCCGTATCTTTCTTTTGTAAACAATTCTTGTACGCGACGTTAATCGCAAAAACACAGTTTACAGATAACGAACACTACAACCATTGACTCATCCTCTAACCCTCTTCCCAGATAATCCTCCTCCACCCATTCCTCTTCTCCCTTTAACAAGCCCCCGTTGCTCTCCCTCCCACTCTCGAAATAATAAATTCATCCCTGCGACGAAAAGAGACTCCTTACTCTCTCTCTCTCTCTCTCTCTCTCTCTCTCTCTCTCTCTCTCTCTCTCTCTCTCTCTCTCTCTCTCTCTGGGAAAACGAATTTCGTACAAGGCCGATACTGCTCGAAGAAGCCAATAAAACGCCTCTCATTTTTCCCTTGATTAAAACGTCTTTCCATCCACTTCAAGTGGGACCTCCCTCCGCGACTCGTCTCCTCTCTCAATCACAATCTATACTAGTCGTATCGGGGAATCGTAAAAGGTATAAGACTCGCTCTCTCCCCATCTCTCCGTCCTCCTCCATCGAATGCCCGACGTATCCCCGCTCCTCCGGTTAATTAGAGAAGACGAATGCAGCGCGCGCGCTCCGATATGGGCCAATCTCGCGGACTCCGGTCAGATAATCAGCCGCGTTCTCGCTCGCTCGCCGATCAATCCTACGGTGGACCGCCGCAGCAGCGTAAATCTCGAATGTCCGCGGTGGTTAACGAAACTCCAACAGCAGCAGCTGCTGCTGCTGCTTTGTGTTGTTGCGGAGAGAGAAAGTGCGTAGGATGTATTCGCGCCGTCCCGTGAATGATAATGCGCCATTGTTCGGGCTTTTGCGTTATTGGGTTTCGTTAATGAAAAAGTTCGGACTGGTGAGGGAGGGAGGATGGGGGAGGAGATATTCGTCTCCGGTGAGATGGAATACTTAGAGGGAAGTGCTTCATCGGAAAGTAAATTTGGTCTGCTCCATGGGGAGGAAGTGTATACGGGTATTTCGGTGGAATTTGGCTGGGCTACTATGTAGTTTTGAGATTTCAGGAGTTTGCTTTAGAGATGGAAATTGGATAAATCTACAAACCTTGATATCAACGTGAAATCTATTTTGGTTAGCATCAGTTCGAAATTAAATTAACAAAGTTTCTCTCTACGAATACTTCATAATTCTTCGGGTTTCACCAGATATAATAAGTTGATGACGTTACATTTCTGCACTTCTGATTCTGCAACAGGTATATTTTTACAAAATCCAATTCCTCCATTAATACTTATTACGTGGATTCGAAAATATCACAGGAAATGAAAAACTTCATTATACCTATTTCTACTGTTCGATAATAATTCATTGAATTTTGGTTCGTCTGTCGTCCGTTTATAATATACTAATAAAACTTTATACTACGAGCGTCTAAACTTATTATAAAAATAATTCATTGAAGTTTTCTTTTAAGCGTAGAAAATCCACAACCTAGAAATACCATCGACTCACTAAATATTATCCAACCGCTGCCAACGAATAATAAAGCATAATTATTTACCGCACTGCCATCCCACTATCTGACCCGCACCGCTATAGCATCGCTTCAGAATTTACATTTACGACGCCCATAAAGCATCGAAATACACATAATGCGCGTCACAGCCCGGCATATATATCCATAAAAAAAATACTTCGCATCGCCTTGATCAATAAAACCCATAACACACCCGCGCACCAGGGACTTTATTTTTCTCGAGATCCCAACAAAAAAAAAAATAGATATTCCTCAACCCTGCACAGTCGCTCGCAATTTCACGACGGCGTCGTATGACCTCCCGCAATAATACACGCACGTAGATGCGTGCCTGGGAATTGGGTATACGCCGGGTGCGGAGCCGCCGCTGCTGCCGGATGTTTGTTGCGCACGCCCTCGCCCCAATCACCGGCAATTCAAGCCTCGCGGGCTTAGTTTGCATCGCACGCGCTCTCTCTCTCTCCCTTCGCTAAATCCGATATCCTTTCTTCCTGATTCGCGTAGCGTCACGCCGAAGACGAGAAGGGGGCGGTATGCCGAGGGCGACTCTCTACAGTGGGGAATAAAATGTTCACCGGCTCGTCGAACAATGTTATCTTACGCTAATGCCGCTGCTTGAGTCGCGCTCGTTTGAGTACATTGTTGGCTCTGAATGCGGCTGTATCGTTAAATTTTACAGGGGAAAAATTATATGACGGAGTATGTATTAACGTTTTTTCGAGTAAGGTAGTTTATCTTTATAATGGGAGTTTTGAATCTTAATGCGTTTAATAATTAATATTTTAATGTAAATGTTGGTTGCTTTGGTGGATATATGAAAATTTATTAAAAGTTTATGTTGAAATAAGAAGACAGAGATGAACGACAGTATTTTTTTATACTATATACTTTAACCCAAATACTGTTAATAAAAAGGTCACTAAACTCTCCGCGCCATTTCGAAAATCATCCGTCGTAAAGGTAATATTTTTGGAATTAATAAAAACAACACTAAAGGTTCATAACTTCGTGCTTCGCTGCTGGTTAATGGGTTTCGAAATTAGGTCAATTACGGAGGCTTCTTGATCAACTGCATTTTCACAGCTCTAAGCATCATCCATTTTAATTGAAAACTGTAACGACCATTTTTTCATCATCCCCGAGGGTTGAGAGAGTTAAATCTTTTTTAAATTCACCTACTCCCGGCATCCTTCCCTCGGGCGTAAAGAGGTTAATTACTCTGAAACTTAGCTTATAAATTGTGAACTTTATTATTGTGGTAATGACGTTTTTAAATTTGAAAAATATGCATATCATCTGTATACTTTTGCCACTTCATTGATTTGTATTAAGGTGTAAAAATAAGCCCAACAAAGATAATTTTCTACTTAAAAATACAACACGGTATGAAAAAAAAAGTTACGTCAAAACTTTATTCTCCTCTTTAAACTCATTAAAATTTTATAACTTTATTAAATTCAGGAATGCACTATACTTGAACATTTAAATAAAAACAAACATATTTAAAATACCTTGTTTCACATCATGGCATATATCCGTAATAATACTTTCGAAATTCTCGTATTCTAATTAATGTTTAAAAAAAAAATAAGCAATCAAATTACGCTTTTAAATTACAATTCGCTTCCCAAACTACAATTAGCTTCAAAACGGAATCAACAACTGATCCATTAGCCAAGACTTCTAAAGCGCATAACATAAGAATCGTCAACCTCCGCAACAATTCATCGACAATGTAACTGCCTAAGTCCCTCTCTCTCCCTCTTACCACACAAAGAAACGCGCGAGTCCACGCCCAAAATTTAAATCGCACTCTCGAGCAAATCTCCTTTCTCTCTCTCTCTCTCTCTATTGCTCTCAACACAATCGCCAGTGCACGACAATACGAGAGGCGCACAAAGCCTCGCGCGCGAATGAATAAATCATCCTTCCTCGCACTTTCTCCCTTGCCTCCCCTGTATTCACCTGGACTCTCGGCTCGCCAATCCCCATATCGTATTATCGCACTCCCCCTCTCTCTCCTTTCTTCTTCCGTCGCGTAGCGTCCCTCCAGAGTGCGCCGAATTACGCCTACATACGCGCACGTAGCAATGCGTTTCGCGGATGAGAGCCAATAAATTCTTTGTGCCAGAGCTAACTCTCTCTCTCCCGTATGCTCCCAGCGACAGCAGTACTCTCACTCCCATCCTCTCTCTTTCTCTCTCGTTCCATTCGCAACGCGCGAGCCCCAGGAGGCCGGCTGATGCCGGACGGCGTGGTTGACTGATCGCGCCTATTGATTAGGATTCCAATTATTGGCTCGAATTGGCTATTCTTGTTTCGTCCTTTTATTTTCGCCAGCGAGCTCGCCTGTCCCTCTCTCTCTCTGTCTCTCTCTTTTTCTCTTCGCGAATTTTTCTTTCTCCCTGTCTCTCCCACCTCTTTTTGTACGCAATGAATGCGCGCGTTGCTGCTCTCTGGCGCGCGCGCTATCTCTCGCTGCCGGGGCAACCCGCTGGGTTTCAAAAGCCAATGAATAATTGCGCTTGGATTTCGAGTCGGGATTTTCGTGGATATGCGCGTGCGAGGTGGCTTTTTGTGTGTTTATCCCCTCGCCTCCCCCATCCGCTGGCGTGAGCGTTGCGAGTGAGGCTGATGAGTTTGAAGTGTGCGTGTACGGAGATGCGCTTTTCGGCTGGCAGCAGTGCCGATCGATGATCGGAAAGAGCGGGATCACTATGCCGCGGGGATGAATAATTTTTTTCGGCAGCAGTAGCGCTTTTTCAATTTTGAATTGGATGAAGATGAGCATTGTAGCTGGGACGAGTGAGATTTTTTTTATTGAGCCGATGTCGATGGGAGTGAATGCCCACTTAATTTTTGAATATGAACTTCTCTTTTTTTGAATATTCCCAACGTGGATCTCTTAAAAAACTAATGGCCGGAAGTAATGGCTCATTTAAAGAATCGATGTGATTGGTTATTCGAAAAAAGCGGGATTATTTGAATTTTTTTTAGATTGAAAGTGTGTTTCCTTTTTAAGTCAAGTGTATTATAAAAAAAAAATAATATAGTTCTTTATTCCACTTTAAAAAAAACGATGGCCGGATGTTGTGAAGCATTTAAAGATTGATCTGATTGGTCTGTATGAAATAGGGGCGAGGATCTGCTAGATTTGAATTTTGAAACTTTGAATTTTACTAGTACAATAAACGTTGTAAAATAGAGAAATACCTTGATAAATAAATAAAGTTTATTGAACTTTATGATTACCTTTATGAATATCGCAACCGATTGTCAATCAAGCTCTGCTGCTAACTTCTTTCAGTCAGTCCTTACCTACCTAACGAAGTTAAACTTTCAAAGCATTTCTGCTCAAACATTAACCGAATTCTGTCATCCGACAGCGATGCAAAGTCTAGACTATAATTTCTCCGAATGAAATTATCGTCGTCGCATTTTTAGCCAGCAACCCCAATAATACTTTTTCCATACCGTCTCGGCCAAAATCATCCTCACCACGCCCCCGCCATCAAGAACTCTTTCGCAATTCATATTTCAACCATAGTCCGCACTGTTTTTGCCACACTCCATCACTTCGGCGCGTCGATAATTGGCGCTCTCTTATACCCCCGCCGCCGCGTGTTTATCTTCGCTACTTTCTCCTTTTGTCGCTTTTCCCTCTCTCGCCATTGTCTCTCCCTCGGCCTGTTTTTTCCCTCTCTCTCGCTCCCTTCCGAAGGCAATTGATGCATTCAACGAAGGCGCTCGCGTGTGTATGTGCACGCGCGCGCGCCGACTGCACAGTGTGTGTACACAACTGCGAGAGAGAGGGAGAAAGCGCGGTCTGTGAAAGGGTCGAATGAAAAATAAACGAAATGCGCAAACAATAAGCGGCTGATATTAAACTTCCTTTTCACATCGAGTTGCCACTTGGCAACTTCCTCGCTCTCTCCCGTTTTTCTACCCCCAGTCGTTACCTTTGTGTTTTTTTCCATCTCTCCTTTTATTATTTCACGAGGAGCGTTATGTCGTTACTTTTTGCCTGTGTGCGCGCGTGCGGCCATAGTGGTGAGTAGGTACTTTGGTGGCTGCATTTTTTGCCGTTTGCATAGGTTCGCGCGCACGCGTCCGTGTGTTGAGATAGAGCGGTCGTGATTTATGGTTGGTTAAGTTTTGTGGGCTTATTGTTTTAGTATGTAACCAGTGGACATGACGTATATGACTCAACTTTAATGTTTATGTTTACATTGGCGTTAACTGTGACTTATAAGTCTTCAAGCTTTTTTTCCCACGGGGAAATGCCTATTTGTTACAATATGTTCTTGCTATCTCTAATCTTATTATTGAATTTTGAAGCATTTATATTTCCATCAGTACGATTTCCATTCATTTATACATAACGTCGATTTATTCAAATTCTAATTTTATTATAGCTTAATGGAAAATTTTCATTTCTGTATATTGAAGGATAAAGCTCCATGTATTAAGTAAATACAAATTTAAAAGGGCACTACTTAAGGGGGCTAGACACCTTTTTTCTCTGAAATAAGAAGTCACATTTTAATACATAAATGTAAACTAATTATTTCATACTTTTTACATATAAAAGTGGGTATATTTACCTTACTTTAAAACTTTCTCCGATGGGCCTTTTATATGGTCCAGAACCATAGTCATCGATGAAACAAGTTTTTTCACTAACCGTAAGCTTTGAAATTTTCCTGTGGATGGATTGACTTCAGATTTGAACTAAATTACTCCTGAATAGTATAATTCTCATATGAGTGTAGGGATTTTTGATCTAATGAGAAAAAAAAGTGTGCTGTTTTTCAAGTTTTTTTTTTAATTTTTTTAAATTTTTTATATTTTTTCATAATTTTTCTGATGTAAAAATTTTTTCCGACATTTAATCCTAAATCCCTACACTCATATGAGAATTATACTATTCAGGAGTAATTTAGTTCAAATCTGAAGTCAATCCATCCACAGGAAAATTTCAAAGCTTACGGTTAGTGAAAAAACTTGTTTCATCGATGACTATGGTTCTGGACCATATAAAAAGCCCATCGGAGAAAGTTTTAAGGTAAGGTAAATATACCCACTTTTATATGTAAAAAGTATGAAATAATTAGTTTACATTTATGTATTAAATTGTGACTTCTTATTTCAGAGAAAAAAGGTGTCTAGCCCCCTTAATAACGACCTATTCAATTTTTCATGAAATTTAAAATCGCTTAAAAGGGATCCAGTAAAAAGGCAACGTATCACGAATTAATTTGTACATAAAATATTAAAATATTTCAATTCTAAATAAACAAAACCTTTCAACAAAAATAATACGATTTCATTATTAATCATTCCGTAAAATATAAAACTGTTAAAATAATTTCATTAACTTAAATCTCAAATTACGAACATTATCACTCAAACGAAATAATAAAAACATACAACATCATTGTATGTAAACGATACAGTATAATGAGCGGCAATTAAAAGCCTCGGCAATTATATTGCAGCTTGCAAATTCAAAAACGCTCCTGCCGCAGCTGCGAGTGCGCGCGCGTTCCATCCGCTAATTGCCCCAATAACATTAAACTCTAATTCGTACCTATTGAGGCAATTGTATCATCGCTAAGGAGTTAAGTAGCGGCCGCGCGCTATTGCAAAGTTCCCCCCCCCCCCCCCCGCTCCTCTAGCGCGAGCGCACACTAGAGTCAAACCTCGAAATTGCGGAGAAGGTTCCGTCTGGCGCATTGTACGCGAGGGAGGGGTGGAGGGGGAGACTGGCTTTAAACGACGTATTAATTGCTCCTACTTTGATGGGTTTCCTTACACCGCGCGCAGGCGCGCAAATGTTATTATATCTCGCGGGAGGGCTGTAATAACGGCGGCCACTTTGCCGCGGGGGCTGACCCATCCCCCTGTCCCGCGAAAGAATCACATTAATTATTCGGGCGACCGCGTTTGTTGCGCCAGCCGACGATTTCATAAAGGAGAAACGGAGAGAGGGAGAGAGTGTAGGGAAATAGTTGTGTTATACACGAAATTTCGAAGACGGCGGTGGGGTTTAGTGAAATAAATACGTCGGGTGGTTTGGAATGATAATAATTTACATCTTTTGTTAAGTTCTTTGGTTGGTTGGAGTTACGTAATTGTGTTGGCTATATGAATGGAGTTGAAATTATTCGTCGAGATGACAGCAATTTTAAATTCATTTATGAATAATTCATTTGTTACGAGGTTAAAATTTATTTTAATGATTATCAACAAAGGTAGATTTTCTAACTATAAGAAAACATCAAATAAATTGCGCAGTATTTTAATCTTCTCGCACTTCGAGGCTTATATGTATTGCTACTGCAGAGTACGTGATAGGCATTCAAATGTATACCAGCCTTCGATAACCCATTTAGATGGAATACCATATTTCGCATAACTCGAATATTGTTCGCAGGTATTTGAAAGATCAGGTAGAATTCTTGCGCCATAAATTTAAAATATTAGCATTATTTGTGATGAATATTATTTAAATGTGAATTATTGTTATTTTAAAAATTAATCTCACTGATCATTCGGTGAAAGTAGGTAAATGTTGTAGTAGGAAATTCTAAATATATTCCAAACTAGTTCATTATAATTGCAGTAACTCGAAATGCCAAAATGTCTCTGTCAAAGCTTTAATCAAATAGCAGCTTAGAGAGTAATTACCGCGACGTAATTATATACGTAAATTTGCATGTGTCTGAATTTTCCGATTATCTTTGGATAAATCTAATTTATCAAACTCTTTAACTCAATCAATGTTACATATACACGTTAAATACAATTAATCGTAAATTTAACTGCATCTTTTAGAAATGTATTTATGCTACAATTGCGGTAATCGGAAACCACAATCAAAAATTTCTTTTTGATTCGTTTCGTCATGACCGAAAATACTCATATCCGCGGTAAATAGGGCAAACAGCACGAGAGGCAGAAATTTGAAATCCGACGTGGCAAAACTAAAATAGAGAAGTATGAGAAATGAAAGGGAGAGCGGGAAACTGGATGAGCATACACCAGATACATTTGCCACACGTGAATGTGTTTGACCTCCATCCGTTACTATTTAGTATTGCCTATAAGGGCAATTTCGATTTACGTATATAAAATGGAATAATATTATCGAGTCCGAAGCGTATATATATGCAAACCAACATTTGCCGGAAATATACCACCGTTAAATTTTGATCATAGTCCAAATACAATATTCCCCTCGACGTTATTATTTCGCCAATAGTTTACAACTCACAAATTACACAGTGTCTTGTTGCAAAACTAATTTTCCGCCACGACGTCGTTAATTGACCGCCTAAGCTACCCCACCGTTGTAGCTCGTCGCATTAAATATCTGTTATCCTTAGTAATTAGATCTACGAGAGAGATAGAGTAGCAGCGCGCCAGTCGACCTCATTACTCAACACCGTCACTCACCACACTTCACCTCTTAATAAGACACAAAGATTCGCTCTTTCCCATCTCCCTTTCTCCACGCCCTCTTCATCCCTCTAAACACTACGATAAAGAGGATAAAGCACCGACGAGCGACAGACGAACGAGGTGGCGCGAGCGATAATGAGAGTACGAGAGAGAACGTTACCTGTGCATATGTGTCTGTGTATATGTGTGCGTCTATGTATGTATATGCATCGAACAATTCGATCGCTGCGCGCTCGCCTGAAATATACACTGGGGAGAGGCGCGCGCGCGCGCTCGTGTTATGAATGACCTGATAAACGGTCAAAAGCCCCGCAAACCTGATATTACCGCGCGCAAGCCACCCCCGACTTCTCGACTCGATAGTGCACACGCTTCTCGCCGCCGTCGTACGCAGAGCTTATGTGTATGTACGCGAAACTCGAAGCGCGGGCAAAAGTGTGTGTGTGTGTGTGTGTGTTTTGCTGGAGTTGCAGTTGTTGAGCGTGACCGAATTTTTTAGGCTCTTGTATGGGGGTGGTTGGAGTAGCGTGACGATGACAAATTGATGATGGAATTTGAAATTTTATATTGTGAATATTTTAACATTTCTTTTTTTTTATTTCGTTTGTATTTGAGCGATTTAATAAAAATGTATTATTTTATGCCTTATATGATTATAATTAATTTTGTAGTCTACTATAACATGATGCTAAAAACAAACGAAAATGATTGACTATTTGGTTGGTAATATTATGATTTATATAAGAAAATTAGAAGTGAAGAATTATATATTATACTTAACTAAAATTATAAGCAATTTATAATATGGTCGTTCACCGGAAAAAAAAATTATCAAACTGAAAACTTCAGTATGAAAAGTAAGGTAATTTATATCCTAATTGATACTACCCTTACGTCTTTAACACGCAAATTTTAAATTACTGTTCCACTATTTTAAAAGCTATATTTAACATCGCGGACTAATCATAAACCAAATTCTTTCCTGTCAATTAAAGAGTCAACCTACATTTCACTTCCCCCCTTAAACTTGAATTAGTTATAAATATACCAAATAGACTTTACCTTTCTACATATTTCATAAACCCCAAACCAAATTTATTACAACTTTTTCACCTCATTAAACATTCAATAACTCATCACGACCCGTCTACACCACACAACCTCTCACCCCGCGCTATCTTCCAGGCGGAGAAGTACGCGCACGCACGCGAGAACGAATTCCCAATTCCGTCGTTCACGATCGACCCGCGCCCCCGCTATAGTAATGAAAAGGCGTGGCCTCCTTTAATTAGCGCGCACCAAGCGTCAAAGCGGTTTCCGCAAAAGTTTTACGCGAGCGACTGGCTATGTAATCGAAAGCTCGTGTCGATGATTTTTGAAGCGCGCGACGGATTTTTATTTCCGATCTGCGACGAGCGAGTGAACAAAATTTTATACGAGAGCGGAAATAGCGGATGTAAAAATCGCGCGAGCTTTTTACAGGCGTGAATAATTCAGCGTGAAGTCGTTTCTTTTCAGGCTCGATTTGGCTCTATTATTTCTAAATAGCAATTCAATCACTATCGCAAACAGCGATGTTTTTGTTTTTCGTATCAAAAGTAATTTTACGTATACACCATTTCAATCATATACCATCGCTATCACGGTTCCCAAAAAACTCGACCCTCATTAATTCGTTAAATCCATCAGTACGAGGATTCGATCATCCCTCCAAAGAGGCTATCTCTCCTCCCCTTCGTCCGAATGCGCTATCTAATCATAAAAGACTAATTATCGCTTAAACAGCGCAGCCGATATCATAGCCATCGAATCGTTTCAACATCTAGGGGATAGCAGCATATTTGATCGAATCGACGCCCGCATATACGCACTCGCATCTCTATCTATTTGAAGTTATTTTTTCCCTTCTTCGCCATCGCTGCAGATTGCCGATTAAATGCGGGCGCGCGGTCCCTCCCCTGTCGACAAAATGCGCATCAATCCTCATCTAATTCGCGTTAAAATCGCGCACTGTTTATTTCATTTAATTAATGCGCGCATACACAGGGAAGCACTGCTGGTACTGCCGTTTGAAAATTCCCGCGCGCGCGCACATGCGCTAATGTGACTTTCCTCGCGTCGGCTCGTCAGCAGCGAGGGATAAATCGAATAATGCCAATAATTGAAGGCATTTACAATATATATATATACGGCGGCGACGGCGGTGGCGCTCGAGCGAACGCTTTGACGAGAGCTGAACAAATATCGCAATTGCACGCGCGAAAAGGGGAAGCCATCGTTGCAGTACGCGTGTGTATGTATGTGTGTACGAACGTATGCGCTTTCTCGTCGAGTTTCCGTAATTAAGATTTTAATTAGTTTGTTCTGCGCAAAATCATTTAATGCCGTATTCGGATAATTAATTCTATGTGGATTATTCGTTTGCGCCGCGCGCGCACACTCGATACCATGTTGATGGGAGTAAAAATGCCATATTTTGGGGTTGGCAAGGCAAGAGGACGAATGGAATTGCGTTATGTGGAATCGCGTTTCTTGTTAGTTTATTTAGGCGGAAAATTGTGAGAAACATAATAGAAATGCTGAAGACTTAAACGAATAATAAGTTGATTTTATTAAATTATATTTTAGGTCAGATTTTTTTATTACCTTATATCGAAGAAGAGTAATTTTGAACGCTTTATAAAGATATCAATCTTCTTTTATTACATACAAGCGAAAATATAAAATTTGTCATTCAGTCGAAGAATAAATGCTAATCGAATGAACTTCGACAGTTAATTGTACAGAACATTCGAGAAACAGCGTAAATAAATTAATGTTACCATCTCCAACCGTTTTTATTAAATAATCTATTTAAAAGACTTCGCGCGTTTTTTTTTTCTTGAGGTTATAGGTTTGTTTCAAATAAAAAGTTTGTTTTAATCAGTTTCAATTATACGATAATAACGTGATTTTGATAATTAAAATAATGAAATATTTTTTATACTATTTTAATCAAAATCAAATGAGTCCATAAAACCAATCATAAGATTCTTATTTTAATGACAGATTTGACAGATTTCATCCATCACTTTTTAAGAGAGCATTTGAAGTTGCGATTTCTAATCTACTTCAAATTTTCCCAAAACATTCACTTCTTTTAACAAAATTATTTCCTCTTTCACTCCAAACCCATCCCACAGAAAACAAGCAGCATCTGCCCCCTAAATCATAGATATTTACGATCCTAATCCAAACCTCGACAATTCGACAACAACCAAACTATCGTCACCAATCATACTCCTATCTCCCCTCCCCCACCCCCTAAAAATCGCTGAATCGAACTTACCAAACTCCCAAATCCCCGCGCCCATTCGTTCCTTTGCGTATCCCACCCAAGAGCGAAAAATGTAATACTCGAAAAATCACCAAAGTTCTCCCGATCGTCCACTTCTCTTTTCTCGACCAAGTCGTAAAAAATCATAAAACGATCATTTTGCGGATAAGTCCGATGTTGTCGAGGAGGGTGACGCACACAGAAGCACGGAGGCGCGCGCACGACACCCGCGAGAGATGATCGCCGAACGAGAGAGAAGAGTAGAGAACGAGAGAAGAGGAGGAAGGGCGAAGAAGTAATTTCGTCGCCACGAAATCAGTTTCGCTGGACGCCCGTAAATTGCCGGAAACCCACCCTGGAACGAGACCATCGGAGAGAGAGAGAGAGAGAGAGAGAGAGAGAGAGAGAGAGAGAGAGAGAGAGAGAGAGAGAGAGAGAGAGAGAGAGAGAGAGAGAGAGAGAGAGAGAGAGAGAGAGAGAGAGAGAGAGAGAGAGAGAGAGAGAGAGAGAGAGAGAGAGAGAGAGAGAGAGAGAGAGAGAGAGAGAGAGAGAGAGAGAGAGAGAAGAGGAGACGGAGGGGAAAGGGGGAAGCTTGGGAGCGATTTCTCCTCTCGAAAGTTTTTGTGCCACCGGTTCTTTCTCTCTTTCCCCCTCTCCTTCTCTTTCCCTCTCGATTTTCCCCCTAAAGCCGACGCGCAACCGATGCGACGCAGTTCTTTTCTTTTTGTCGCCAGAGCGCGGTTGGTCTAGTTTGCCTCTTTCGTCCGGGTCTTTTTTTTCTTCTCTCTTTTGATTTCGCCGTTGTTCCGCGTGCGCGCACGTGCATTTCTTTTTTCCACGGCCATTTCCATCTTGAGTATTTTCTCATTTTCCCCGCCATTGTTATTCTTTATTATTGGATTTATATATTGGAAAGTGGAGATGCGGAGGAGGAGGAGATGGGAAGAGATTCGAGAATTTGCAATTTGCGACGTGACTTTTTTATCAAATTGATTTTCTGACGTGCCGCGCCGCGTGTAACAGGGAAGAACGAAGCAAGAAAATGAAATACAACTGGGAATCAGAGATCCGTATATATTCTTCTGTTTCATTAATTGTAATGCAAACGAGATGCGCGTCTACGATGTTGCCGATACTGGAGAAAGGCGACCAGTAGATGATACTCGAGTTAGATCGCACATTCACTTCTTTCGGTTTGAGACACCGGCGAGGCAGAACGTGTTTACCTCTCAGTTCTGACGAGTATATTTACACAATCAAATATTGTGCGTTGCAAATTATCGCAGGAATACGGTTTGATTAATCCATTATTAGTTTCTTACTGTGATTGTGGAGAGTAAAGTGAAAAACTCCTACAGCGTAGTACTTTAGCATTATCTTCTCTGAAGAACTCTAAAGAATAAGCGTTTCTGACTACAGAAACGTTCCCACTCAAAACAACACACCGAACATGGATACACACAATGGCGCACTATCAAAACGTCTTACGTACGAATGACTCAACAGATTCAATATCCTAAAAAGGAAAGAGCGATAATAATCGAAGGCATACCTGTTAAAGAATATGCATTAGCAGTAAGCAAAGTGATCGGCCCACATAACATACGATTTATTTCAAGAATTTCTGGTGTAATAGAATCTTTATATATCTAAGTAGCGAATAATTTGTCAAAAAACTTACTATCGAAAACACCATTGTAAATATTGATTCAAATACTCTTATAATTAGGCCATTGATGTCGAAAAATCCGTATCTCAAATAATGTATGTAAAAGCAGGTATTCGCGAAGGCAATCTCGATCACGTCATCAGCTTTAGAAAGCAAATGTATCTTAATCCAGAAGACCTAGAAAAAACCCCAAGCAGCTTGAAAATCAATTTCGATAATACTGTCTATTGAATATACTTTTCTAGTGAGAAACTCACCTGCTTCATCTGTAAGGAAGAAGGACACCTTGCAAAGCACTACAAAAGCCCCGAAGAACATCATTAAACCAGCCAATCATCGACTGAAGCTGCTAAAGCCACTGGCATTGATGTCTCGTTAATATCGGAAGAAACTAATTCACAAATCTCTGAACAATCTACACCTCACCCAGAAAACCAAAATAATAATAATATCGAAACCAACATGACTTCCCCATCTACAACTCAGCAAACTACTCAAATTATTAGCACAGGAATTAAGCCACCTCTAAGTACAAGATCCAGCAGCATTACATCAAATGAGACAATCAAGAACATGAACACCAAAGAAAAAAAAGTTATCACCTATGATCAAATGAATCACACTCAAAAAAAAAAATTATTCACTGAAGACGAGATCGACTGTCTTTTAAGCCCAGCTCAAGAACATTTCGCTAAAAATGTTAGCAGTTATCCAATGAGCCTCGGAACCTTAAAATCCTTTTTAAGAGAGTCTTATGGCAACTCCAACATTTCTGAAATAGCAGGACGACTTACAGCAGACAATTTAGGACTAGCAAATATGCTTAGAATCATTAATCCGCATCTCAAGAAAAGGAAAAGAAAAACTCGTTTTACTAAAATAATAAACCGATTAGAAAATTTATCCACTGATCACATCGGTTCTACAGACGGCAGTGAAGCTACTTAAGTAACATTAATAATAAGTTATGGATACATTCACAAAATCAGGACTTAAGATTCTTTACTGGAACTTTCGTACTCTCGTTTTGCAGAGAAAAGAAGAAATTGAAAGTTTGTTGCATGAGCTAGATATTTTTGTATCTGTTGAAACTTGGCTAAATCCATCTATCTCAAACATACAATACCCAGGATTTGTTAATTGTAGATTAGATAAATCCTATTCGACTGGAGGCGGAATTTTGATAATGATTCGTAAGCATATCGCATATCGGAAGATATTAAAGAGCCCTCAAGAGCTCTGGCAGAACTGCCGAAATTTGTGGCATCAAAATCACCAGCGTACATCCCACCTTTAGTCTAATAGCCTGCTATAGAGCACCATGGCTCACGTTATAGCTTAAGCAATGGAATCTCATAATTTCAGACATTAAAAATAACCAACATACTTACAATTTGGAAACTTTTTTCCATTTAATGTGGTATACAAAAAGTTTCAAGTTTTTGAGTTAAAAAATAATAAAAATTGAAGATTTATGAAAAAATTCAAAATTTTCAAATTTTCAATTAATTATAACTTTTGAACGATTGAATATTTTGCTCTAAAACTCTAGGGTTGTGTTTTGGGGCTAATTTGGAATGAGTAAAAAAAATTTTGAGCAATTTTAAAATTTGGAGCTGAGCAGTTGACATGAAGTTACCCATATATATTTATTTACAATCGTAATCCTATTTGTGAGATTATTACTGAAGCAGTCTATTATTCATGAAAATTGGTTTATCATCAGATATGGTACTTAACAACTTTTTTTTTCAATTGTATAAGACCCTTCAAATAATAAGGTAACATACTGCTCATAAAATTGAAGAATCGCATAACGTCAATTCAGCTTAGCCTTAAAAAAGCCCTCAACTTTATTTTACGGTCCATGTGTACTCTGAATTTTAAAATCGCCGTATTACAACGCAACAGAAACGCCGTGCAAACAGACCGCCGCAGAATTCTCCATTCACAACGGCCATTTATTTCACCAATCCCGAAATAGCCCACTTCTCCCGAGCCCTCATGCTCTCTCTCGCACGCACGCACCGGGCGAATTTAAGAAGTTCCATCTCAATTTTTTATCAAAAATCGGCGGAGCTTAGCCTTAATCTCTCCAACTATCCCCTCCAGCCGCTCCTCTCTCACTTATTCATACGCTAACTTTCTTTCTCTCCTGCCCTCCCTCCTCCTACCCCTCCGGTCTCTGGGGAGGGCGGTAGCTCGTCAAGGACTTTGAAGTACGGGGGCAGCAGCAGCAGCAGCAGCAGTAGCAGTGGAAGGGCGAAAAAGCAGAGGCCAATTTGCCCCGTACCGCCTCTGGGAGTCAGCTGCGTCGCGCATGAATGGAAATTCGTTTTGCCGATTCGATTTTCATTCGAGTGGATGCCGCTGCTACTGGGGTATCCTATTTTACGAGTGTTTTCGTGCTTTTTTAGGGAAGAGTAGGAAAATGAGACTGGGTTTGAGTGGCGTACTTTTAGAATTTTTCAAATTTTTAATTTGGCTTCTTTTGATAGGGCCAAGAAGGGGCAATTACGTTTTGAATTAGGAGAAGATTTGGAGGACGAGTTAATGAACAGTCTGCATGAAAGAGCTCGGTGCCAATTAAAACGGGTTTTGAATGTTCTGAATTGAGCGTACGAAAATCGTCTGGATATCTCTTGAAATACGTCAGTAAAAAAAATAACTGACAGTAGTACTAAAGTTACCGCAAAATATTTTAATTTTAGAAGAAAAAAACACGTCAAATTGGTTTGAATGATGTAAGATTGATCTATCCATCATATTTGATTAGCTAGACATTTCTGTAACATTATAAAATTCAGTTATCGCTATCCATTCAAAATAAATTTTGTTTACCTCAGTCAAAAAATTCGGATTTCCGGGAAATGAATCGATATTCGACACTCTGATTGACTTTGCCAAATGACATGAAAAAATATTTCTCCACAAAATGCTGACAGAAACTAACTTTTACGCACCGCTGAATACTACGCGATGGAAAAACGTCGTTGTGGAAAAAAAATTTTGTTCGTCAATGCTTAACAATGGCTTTTTGAACTCACTCTGCAGCCAGATTCCGAGAACAAAACGCCGGAACAAGGCTTGAAAAATTGATAGCACATCATGAAAGCACACTTCAAAGCAGGTGGCTGCTGCTGCTGCACGCGCAGACACGCGCGGCAACGGGCTTTTATTATTCCGAATTTTTCGAAATGGCTTTTTTGCCGCCCCAGCGTTCTCTGGCAACTTTGATACTTGCGCGCGCGAGCATGAAAATCGCGAATTGATAATTCGATTGCCGGTGATCGTGGAAGGGAACGCATGGCTGAAACTGTAATGAGCCTTTGCGTTCTTTAAATGATTGCTCTTTAGTATGATAACATTTATGTAAGAAGGTGCACTTCCGACGACCGTAACATAACGCTAATTTTCTTCAAGTAGAAACATTTATATTGCACGTAGTTATAGAACTCCGGAAGAACTTTGTACTTTAGTGTGTTTACAGCTTTAGAAACTTTGAGTGGCTCTATATTGTTCCCAGTCAAAGTTATGCAATTCGCTCTTAAACTGTTAACACAAATAGACCGTAATGAATTATAGACACAGATTTAAATTGTTGCACTTCTGAATAATGGTCCGAATTTCTATTTTATGCTCTTGTTTCTTACATCGCATTTCTGGAAGTGGACACTTTCTCAAACTTAGTATTTATTATGTTTAAAAGTATATCAATTACAAAACTTGTTCAAACAATTTTTAACGAAGAGTTTTCGAAAATAATAACAGTAGCTTCATCTCGTTAATTTGAAGAAGGAAGGAGAAAGACAGAATTCTACTCTCCAATATTATTTTTTTATCTTAAAAAATTCTAGAAAATAATCGTCAAATCAGTCAGAGAAATGTGAACTAATTTAGCATAGGTACCGTAATCCTAGAAAACATAATTATTAACCGTCTTACTAAAATTGTGCATAATCCAATCTAAAACCGACCCCACGCTGCATACATTAACAGGTACACAGTGTACATTGGGAAAGCGAGAAAGATAGGGCGAGAGAAGGGGAAGAAAGCTAGAGGAAAAGAGAGAGGGAGAAAAAAAGGAGAGTACACGTGTCGGCCGAGAAAAGTGAGCTTATAAGCCCCGAGAATAATGCAAACGTTAATCCCATACAAGCACTTTCCAAGGAACGCAGGAAGCTCGTTTCCCCGCTGCGTTTTTTTTCCGTGAAAACTACCTATAGCGTCGCGAAATGAGAAAGGGAACGCGAAAGGTGGATAAAGAAAAGCGAAGAGAGAGAGAGAGAGAGAAAGAGAGAGAGAGAATTAAAGAGAAAGAAAGATATAAAAATATAAAAAGTCAAGAGACACGAATAGAGAGACATAAATAAGCGGAAAAGGAGAATGGAACAAATATGAGCGTGTAGCGATTAGCGACACGATAATAGAACTTGTAATTGAGACGGATGACTCTTGAGTATTTAATCAGACATTCTAATAAATTGAAACTTCAAATATATGAAAATAGTTAACAACGTTTAAATATTTCTTAAGATAAAGGCAAAGGCGTTCTAAAATATCTGTAATGATTAGAGAAGTTTTAGACTTAATGGACCTACGAAAATTAATGGCATAATAAAATTATCTAAATTTGATCAGTTTCCAAATTATCTACTCTCACCATTAATTATCACTTGAAATTGATTTATAATTAGGTCAGAAGATATTACATTATCGTTTCCAGATTACATTAATTTGATATTCAAAACCCTGCAACGTAGCATTTTTCAAAAACCCGTTAACATATGAAAATAGCAATTTTAATAATTCCATTAACATCACGCGATTAGCATACATATCTACGTACACACCACAGTGAAATTTATTCCAAACAAATTTCAAGCGTCAACCTGTCACCTCTGAAAAATCCATCACCATACCGCTGCACTCCATTCACGCTTCTTTCTTCCGCAATTCTAAAATCAAAAACAAACTGCTCTCTCGGAGAAAAGGAGAAACGCAAGGTATTACGAATTCAAACGAGCGAAAGCAACGGAAAATTACACGCAAAACAACAGCCAGCCACGGACGCACATTGCACACCTCCCGACGAAAAGAAAAAAAAAAGTAAAGAAAGAAAAAACAATGAACGAGAGAGAGAGAGGAGAGAGAGAGAGAGAGAGAGAGAGAGAGAACCGAACACCGAAGCATAAACGCCGAGCGGACACGCAGGGGTTCGTGCGCCGCGGACATATGCGGAAGTTCGCATTGTGGCAATAATAAAAGTAATAAAAATGGGAACGATCTTCGGGCGGCGGTAGCAGCAGCAGCAGCAGCGTATCGACGTCAACGTGCGCGCGTGTACGCCACCGCAGCCGCCTATCGCCGTCCCTATCTCCCCGCCGCCGCGTCGCTCGGCTATGGCTCTATTACACGAAGCGCGCGCGCGGCACGGATGGTTGGATGTGCGCCTCTATATGTGTATATAGGTGTGCACGTGTATGTCTGTACATACGAACTAAGCAGCGGGAGAAAGAGGAATTGCACGGGGGGAGAGAGCGGCGCACGAGGTGCGCGACGGGAAAGCGAGATAAGTCATCGGGAATGTAAATAATGTGCATTGTAATGGCGAAAATTTTGAATATTAAGATGGTTTATGACCGCTGGCTTCTGATATTTGCGAAGTGGATTATCCGTTGGAGAGATATAGCATATATATAGATATTGGAAAAAGAATTTTTGCTTAATTTTCGCTAGTGACAAGGTATTTTTGTAGCTTTAATAAAATTCAAAATCATATTATCAAAATCGGTAAAAATATTGAGAAACCAATCTTCTTTACGAGAGATGCATTTTTCTCTTTTGGAATTTCAGTTTTAGATATAGTAACAAAGGAGGTTCATGTAATTATTTTAAGGTGAGCTGTACCAAAAACTGCATAACTTGGTATCAAAATTTGATTTCAATTATATTAATGTAATTAAATGCAGATGAACAGGCTATCGTGTCTTTGAACCTTCATTTGTTTTAACAACTATTCTGCCCGGAAGAACGTAGCACTTGAAATTTATTTTAGCTCCCAATCTCGGACTTTTAAAATGAATTTTTCAATTAACATTGATTAAATCAAAATCATATAAATCAGTGAAATAAACGGGTAAAAGAAACGGAAATTGGAATAAAAATTTAATTTAATTAACTAAGTTGAAACTATAGAGATCAGCTTGAAGTAATTTGATTCTGGTTGCTAGGAAAATTTTATTTTTAAAAATAAAGCAACGGAAATATTAATGAAAGATATGCTGCAATATTATACAGTTGTGTAAAAAGAAAATCTTAAATCTTCAGAATCTAATGGCGGAATTCGCAGCTTCCATTATTAGCGCCTTCATTGAATTGCAGAATTTTTAATTGCAGCCACTACTAAATCTTCATTGGCGATTTGAATTTAATTGAAAATCAAAATACGCGGGCGAAAGATCGAGCGACAGAAAGAGGAAGAGGGTCGATAACTTAATTAAATTCCGGAGAAATTGGGCCGATAGAAAAGAGCACCGAGCACGCCTCATTTTAGAAAAATACAAAGGACAGAAAAAATTGCGACGAGGTGGGGGGGAGAGAAAGCTGCAGGATATTGGAGGTCTTCCGAAAATAGAAGGTACGAGCAGTTGGGGTGCATCTATTCGCCGCACACCGCTGCTACCACCCGCGCGCTGTATACATATATACACACCGAATGTTCGTAGCATACGCGGAGCGAGAAAATGAGGTTGAAGCCACGAAAGTACCATTTCTTTCCGCACCGACGCGGGTAGAAACGCACATAAAAGTTGCTTACTTAATTTCTGATTGGTTAAGCCCCGCAGAATCAAGTTATATTATGCAATTTCAGTTCTTCTCCACGAACGAACAACGCTCGGTAAAGTATCTATATCTCCGAAACACAGGTTTATGAGACCTCCCGTGTTATACACTTGATTAAATTTTTCAAATACCATAGAAATAACTCGACAGGGGCAGGCACGATAGAGCGACGTGAAAGAATTCCTGCCCACGCACGCGCGACAAGGATTTATTAAATAATCTAATATCAATTATTAAGAAAAACACATGCGCGCTCTCGGAAGCCGGAGAATAATTTTCTTATCAATCACACGGATCTCGCCGCTGCGGCGGGTAATTTCCCCAGGTCTAACCGCGCGCGCGCGCCTAGTAGTAGTAGCAACAGCAGCAGCAGCAGCATCGACGTTACAATTACGTGATTAATTATTTCGTACTGCGGATCATGCAAGCAGCCGGCGTGATCGACGGCGGCGCAGAGGCCGCCGCGCCGACGGTATAATTCCTCACCTCGAAAGCATCAAGTGGGCAAATTGCAATCGACACGCACTGGCGACCTTATATATGACGAACTTTTATTCCCCGTGCCTAGTGTGGCTTTGAATCAGAACGAAAATGTTTAACTTGTCAAGCGGTGGAAAAAGTCGCGCGTATCAGATATATATAAATTGCGCTGGCTAATTTTTCACGATCTGCGCTGTGTATGTGTACACGTGGTAATTTTCGAAGTCGACTTTTCCTAATCAGCGGATGATTTATCAGCTGCAATAAAAACAAAGATTTCCTTGTGATTTGAATAATCGTAAAGGCGAGAGCTTGTTAGAGTAGGAAAATAGTCTCTTATTAGGTCGTTACGTAACTCCATTAATCGCAAATTAGATGAATAATTCTTGAAACAACATCCGCCTTTCTCTGCAAGAATCTTTTTCTGCATCTTTAAAGCATTTACGTATAAGGACTATTTTAGCACTGAATACACATTACTCTGTTACTAACATTGATTGAAACGAAAATTCAGTATTAAAAATAACTAATCCGACATGTATACTTACTTCCACAATAGAAAAGTATCTAAAATAGACGTGAGGATATCGAATATGTATAATCTATATATAGCTTTATATATGAATTAAATATAACGTAACAGTATTACCACATGCACATCAGAGAAGTTCTTATATATCCCACACCTAAATCAATACAATTGGAAACCCCTTCAATCTTAGTTAACACACCTATTCCCCGACACTTAGACACCCCAACTCCCAAACGCAATTAAAAGGTACCACGCAGCCTCGTCCTCCTCATCATATTCCTGTCTCAAATCGCGCATCCACACACACACACACACACACACACACACACACACACACACACACACACACACACACACGGACGGACGCACGCACGCACGCACGCACGCACGCACGCACACACACACAAACGCGCACACACACACACACACACACACACACACACATAGATCCACGACAACGGCAACAGAACAATGCACTCTCTCGTACGGCGCATCGCCGGCAGCGCCCAGACAAAAGCAGTGTGCCTCCCTCTCTCTCTTTTTCACTCCCCCGCTCTTCAATAAACGAGCGCGCGCACGTACGTTTGGCAAAAAAGCGCAGAACCGCGAAAAAAAACGGGCCGATCGAGAACCCTTGTTTTGCACCAGCGGTAAACCGAGGCGGTGACGGACGCGGCGCTCCGGAGATTGGACGGATTGTGTGTCGATTTTGCTCCGTATGTTGCGCGGTTCTTGTCGTCGACGGCGGGGGCGCGCGACCGCAGTTTTATTGGCGCAAAAAAGAAGCAGATGTGGACGCCGCCGCGAGGAGAGAGAGGGAGATGATTTGACGAGAGAAACTAATCGCCTCGCGCAAATCTTTTTCTTTTGGACGGGGGGGAGGATTGCTGCCGGGCGAGGTTTTATCTGGCGTAATAAAAGTTTTTGGGCTACGTGAAGATTTACGTTACGGCCACGTATAGCGCGAGAGATTTATCGGTTAGGTGTGTGTGTGTGTGTTTGTAGCGATTTTTCGTTTTTGCGATATATTGTGTCGATATATTGCTTTTTTTTCTCTCCTCCGGCGATTGAATTGCTACTGTACAATTTAATCTCTTCGCTTTCAATTTTGTCCTCGTCGCTTTCTCGCCAAGTGTCATAAATTTTACATTTCGACGGAGACTTTGTCGTCATTTAGACTTGCAAATTGCTTTGACAAAAAGATACAGCCATCTCGGTCAAGAGCGGGGAAAATGACTTTTTCTCAGCGCCGCCTTTCTTTATCAAAGCTCTCGCGGGCGCTGCTCTCTTAATGAAATATCAACAAAGCAGCGTAAACAATTGCTAAAGAGAATTACGTGCCGGAAGGTGCGGTTGTAAACATTGCAGCCCAACGTCGCGCGCGCTTATCTATAGCCTGTCCACTACACTGCAGTATATACACTAACACAAAAAGCCGCTTGCTTTCTTGGAGCCGTGCATTTATCTCTGCGGTATTTACTCGATAATTACACAAGGGTATGTACTTCTCTCTCTGCCTTTCTTCTTACCCATTCCGCACTTACTTCATTGAAAAGTGTTCCTTTCAGAGAAACATAGAAAATTACATATATACTGTAGCTTAGAAAAGAATTTTTTTGCATTATTTCTAATCACTTTTACCGTCTTATTACAATGCATACTAATTTCTACCTTTTCTTTATGTTACAGGTGAGTTACAGAGGCCATTTACTTCATTAAATCCTCGCCGCCACGTGAGTCCCCGAGTAAAGTAATTAATTTGCGCGTTTTTGTATTCGCCGCGCGCATGAATATTCCCTTTGCAAAGAACATTTTTCTTTTTTTTTTTTTTTTTGATAACGCGAACCAGAAAAGAATACAAAATTCTCCCATGCCCATTGGTATTCATAAAAGTGTTGCGGAATGCAAACTGGTTTGTGCGGGCCCTTTATAAATTTTTCAAATAAACAGCATTCATAAAAGTCATAGGCTGCTGCTCCTGCCGAAATTTCTTTGTAACCGACTTCGTTAGCGCTTTTCAAAGGACACTGTACACAAAACACGACCATGAGACAGGAAAATTTTCCGAGAAGGGGAAGCGGCCATCGTTTTCCACAAAATTCCAAATAATTCAAAAACAACGCGCATACAAAGTTGTTCTTAATTAAAAAGGTCACCCTTACATAATTCCAAAGCCATACGTACTAAAAAAAAACTCAATTTCAAAAAACGGCGCGCACAATTAAAATTTAGACGCAAAACACGCATACCGCGCGCGGTTATACTATTAACTTAACTGCGAGGCGCAGAATGCGGCAACGGCAACGCCGACTTCTTGAGCAATTTCAGAAAAATTTCCTTCTCACAAAGAAAGCCGATGTCGTCGTCGACGGCTGTAGAGGTTGCCGAACGGAGAAAGTCAGGTTGCGCGCCGTTGGCGAACAATAAATTGACGCTTGTGCGCGCGCAGCGTGTTCGTTTGGATTTTCGAGATGACTGGGTAGCGACGGATCACGTGTGCCGCGTGATTCGGATTTCAATTTCTGCTTCGATTGAATTTTGAGGGGGAAAAAAGTCGATGGGGCTGTGTGTAGTAGCGCGAGACGGACAACGGCGACGACTTTTCTTTATTATTGGACTATCGAGAAATGCGAAGGTGGGAGAAATTTTATTGGCTTTTTGTGATTTGTGATTTATTATATAAGAGGCGATTTTCGAATAATTCCAGGGAGTTATTTCTGCAGCAATTTATTCGTAGAATGGAAAGACATGAAGTTTCGTGTTGAGTTTCATTGTTACGAAAGTACTAGAGGGGTCGAACGCGTAATGCTACGTTCGGCAGATGGTTCGGTCTTATCAAAATACAAGATCAACTTTTCAAACTCATGAAAGTTCTCGGAAATAATTTGCTGATGAGGATAATATTATGTAGACATACGATTGCTAATGCGTTGTTTTATATCTTCATAGCTTCATCTTAATTTGAATGCATATATAGCATGTAAATGATCGTAGGATAAGACCATCTGTTGGAAAACTTTGTAAAAACAATCGCTTTACTATATTATGTCTTTCAATGATATTCAAATACCTCACACACTTAGAAAACGATCTTCCTGTACCAACGAGAATCTGCCTGTGGGAGAAGTTAATTTTCAGTTAAAAATAGGGCCAAGAGAATATTTTGCTATGGAAGGAGGAATATCCGCTTGGTACAATGTCGCATCGCGATAAGAGGAATTCCTCCCGTATATATCATAATTATTAACAAAAAAATAAATAAATAATTAATGTAAAAATAAAATTGTCATACATAAATGGAATAAAAAGAGTTTAGTTATTTTAAATATTTATATAGTAGTCCTAGTGTCATCTGTTATCAATAAAACTTGTCTTACACTGCAATTTAATGATATTTATAAAATATAGAATTTTGCAGACCTAAGATCCAAAATATCGTTCCTCCATTGCTAACACATAATATTCTTGTAATAAACCGTAAAATTCTCCTCCTGCAGGAAGATTGGCCTCCTATAATAGGAGACCACGCTTCTTGTAATCGAATTACGATTCTACCACGCGGGAAGAAGTCCTTTTTATTGCAGGAAAATTTTTTCGGAAGGAATTTTATTTTGGTACCGGAAGATCGTTTTTCTGACTGCAATTAAATTCACTTTATAAACGTTATACCACCTATTTGTCTACACACGAAATCTCCGGCAACATTAATTGACCTTGATTGCGAAGCATTAAGACACACCATTTCCTCTACGAAAAAAAAAAGATAAATAACAGTGACGATAGCACTGACAGTTCCCTCCTCTCAGCGGATAAAATTATTTTCTGATTAATTACAAACCGGATTATCCGTTCCGCGCGCCTCGCGCGATTCCGCTGCGCTCTCTCACTCGAGATAAAACTCGGCGCCGCGCAACAATATCCATCAGCGCCCCGGAATATATATATAGCTTGCAAACTTTTCCCTATTTCGTCCCCCTCGCGAATAACGTCGTCGCCCTGTCGCCGCGCTAATCATACACTATTAATCTCCCTAAATTAGTCAAAATTAATATAGCTAAAACGCCGGAAAATTGCGCCGACAGTGTCAAAACTCACCGGACCATTAATTTTCTCTCTCACGCGCGCCGCCTCTCTTTTTCTCCCCGCACCTTCGTTGCCACCGTCGACGACTTGTAAATTCCGCGCGCTGCCTCCCTTCCTTCTTTTTTTTATTACAGCGAACTCATAGAGGGGCTCGCGTCGATGATAATGGAACGTAGGAGGCGTATCGCGCGGCAGTGCGTCCCGCGATATTAAAACCATGCGCAGTATTATAGTTTCTCCTCTCTCTCTTTCTCTCTATATAAGGCTCGCTCCTTCTCATGAAAATTTCATCGCCGCCCGAAACTTGACTGCTCGGGCGAAGCTTTTCCCCTGCCCCGGTGTAACCCGCGCACGCGAGTCTCTTTCCCCGAAAAAAAAGAAGAAGAAGAGGAGACAGAGGAAGCGATCAGCGCGGAGCCGCGCGGCTAGATTAATATGCGACGCGCTCTTTCCTCACTCCCACTACTTCACTTTCCTATCCTCCTGCTCCGAGAGGAGGAGGTGCTCAACCCAGTTCCGAAGGGCGTCTTTTCTCCACTCCTCGAGGATTTTCGCGTGTGTCTTTATATCGATCGTGCGATACAGGCAATTTGTCCCGGAGGGGTGCGCGCACGTTGTTTCGCGGAAAATCGTGCGGGGGGGGGCGTATTATGTAGTTTTATCAAATTGACTACCTTACAGCCGGGGTTACACGCCGCGTGCATGCGTAATTTCGCCAAGAGAGAGGGCGGTTGAGATTGGTTGACTTGGCAAGAGCGTGGTAGAAATTTGTTTTTTTTCTCCTTTCCAAGGGAGTGAGTTATGAAATTTTGAATTATTCAGGGGAGTTTTGGGAAGTGGTGCTGTAGTCTATAATATCTTCCACGAGATTGAGGGATTCATCAGCGTAAATTGACGAAAATATAGTTTATACGGTTCGTGATTTTACGTTAAACAACAAAATATAGTTAAACATACGTGTATCGTGTATCAGTTTGGCAATAAAATATAAATCTATGCCAACGTATACTCGCCTCAAGATGAACCTTTTTTATAAACTATCATCTTCTATTAATCTGCTAACCCCTAACACCCTCTCTCATAAAGAAGGCTTGTAACCAAGCCACACAGCTATAGCTCTCGAAAATCCGTCCTTAAGAACTGGCGGAAATTATACGATGCACTTGCGCGACTCTGCAACTCGCGCACAATTTTAAAATCGCACAAAGGCAGCGTGCTGCGCGCACTCGCTCCTCTCTTTCCTCCGCAGCCGCTTCAAAGAATCGCTCCCCGCGCGCGTAAAAAGAAAATCACATCCTCGGGAATCTCTTTCTCCCCGGTCCTCTCCCGCGGGTCCAATGGATGCTTCACGAGTAATTAACGCCGAGGCGCGAGCACTTCAATTAAGAGGCGGAAGCGCGCGGCGAAATCGCACGGCATGCGCGCACAAAGGCATCCGAGGAGGAAAGAGAGGCGCGCATGCTCGCGTAAAAACGTCGGCGTGAGTTTGAAGATAAGTCGATTATCCGTGCCAAAAGTGCGCGCCGGCTCGCGAGCTATCCGACGTAGACCGTCGACGTCGTCGCAGTAGTAGTCTGTCCTCTTTCTTCGATAATCCTTCGTCCCATTTTCCCTCTCGTTCCACGCTTTTTCCTTCGGCAAGCCGGCCCGCCGTCTCGGCCGCTCTCTTGTGTTACGTTTTTATCTCATTATCCGTCTTTTGGCCTTTCCTTGCTCTTGTTTTTCGTTTTTTCTCCTCTTGCCTTTTGCTCCACTCGCGCGCGATCCATGTCTCGTTCCTCTGTTTGCTCATTTGTTCTTAAGATTCTCTCGAGGTTTTTTTTTATAATTTTTTGTCGAATCCTATGGTTAACGATGGAAATGCTTGAAGCTGTTTGGTGCTTTAGTGCACTACTTGAGTTCAGTTAATTCAATTTGATTTAAATTTCCCATTTTTTGCCTTTCTTACTTCATTCGTAAAATTCGTAATGAATCAAATGAAGTACATTATTGCAACGATTTTAATTTAAGTAGCAGCTTAGATTTGGATTACGTTGTCAATACATGTATTTTACGTATATATCGTTGCTAATTTATAAATAAATTATCACAATTTATTTTATTTCGTATTTCGACAAAATATCAATATGAAAGAAAAAAAAAATTTTCTGCCCTCTGGCCGGAAAGCGCCAACTTCCCGGCCGCTGCGCGAAACGAAGTTGCCGCTTTCCGGCGCCGTCGAGCAGAAAAATAGTATACACACCTTGGCCAATAAAAAAGAAAGCCTCAGATCACATGTAATTGTCGGCCGAGGCGAAGCCGAGGCCGACAATTACATGTGATCTGAGACATTTCTTATTTTACTGGCCTAGGTATGTAATATACTATTAATCAAATTAATCTTTTTTTACCATTCGACCAAGTCAATTACATGAAATAAACTTTGCTAGAAATAATTAAAAATTTGATCAATATTCGATATCGAAAGCTACAAAATTTGAACCGACTTTTTTTTGCAATAAAATATTAAATTCGCGTGCGTGTATAGAAATCAACATTTTATTCGATCTTCCAAAAAACTTTATTTAAAAATAAATTTTTAACGAAACAAAATAACCATTGAGCAATGGACGCACACTAAATAAATAAATATCACACTACGAAATATCCAATTTGAAAAAGTAAACTTGCAAATTTCCATATCTTTCCAGTCACACGCCTGTGCCTATATATACGACATATTTATTTTCATATTTTTTTCTCATTATCCGCGTACAAGTCAAAAAAGCGAAAATTCCATTATATATATGTCGCGAAGCGAATAGCATCAGTAGCGCGTGAAAATAAACAACCAATCTCATTCGCTTCGTCCTCTCGCTTTCTCTCTATTTTTATCTCTCCTCTCGCGTCGCGCACTCATTCGACGCTCACTTTTATACCGTATGCAAAATAGCGTATCGAAATTTTTCGTTCGGCTTATGTACTTATGAGAGTGCGAAACAGACATAGCTTTCGCACTGAAAAACGAGTAAAATATAATACGCTGCTCACGCTAACCGTGAGTGAGAGAGAGAGAGAGAGAGAGAGAGAGAGAGAGAGAGAGAGAGAGATTGCGCCTTTGTACTCGATGGATTTGTAGCACTCGAGTGTCGAAATTGGCTTCACCTGTAATATATTTTATACCACTCTAACCTCAAAATCACAACTTTGATATGATTTTTCGGCGCTCGTGGTATAAAATACCGTTCGAAACTAGTGCGTAAGTCGATTATTTAGGTGGTGTGACTTTTTCGCACTCGCTTCGCTCGTGCAAAAAGTCACACCAGCTAAATAATCGACTTCCCCACCCGTGTCGAAACGTACTATTATTCCCACCCACCATTTCCCCCTTTTCTTTAGTAATTGATCCCATTTGCGCTCAAAGCCCTTTGAATTCTCTTTTTCATCGAAGACCGAATCACCGCGCCGCTTTATATTCCGCGCGAAATTAAACGCAACTCGCGCCCCTGCCTGTCGTTGATTTTATTTGTGCGCGGCACTTGTTTTCGTCGGAAAGACCATGTTAACCCGCTACTTTGGGCGTGAACAATGGTATGTTGATTGGAACATTGATTAAATTGTTGCGATTTGAATAAGCATCGGACTGGCAACGATTAAATTGGTGAACTTTCGTGTAGTAACGACTCTCGATAGGTTTATTTATTTGCCCGAATATTGAATTTTGTTATTTTGTCCGTAAAAGTTTGTAATAATAAAAGTTGTGTCGGAAACGTTTCAAAAATATTTTTCTAGATCTCGAGATCGAAAAAGGACATTTTTTGACAATAAAAATATCGGCCGCGGTCCGCGGTGCGTATGGAACAGAGGGTTTGTCGAAATATATTGAAAACAATTGAACCGATTCTAACCGGTTATCGATTGTGGTGCGTATTTTTATATTGCGTCTGTGACCTGGACTTCGGTTTAAATCAATAAAAAAAAAAAATTGAAAAATCGCGTTATTCAAACTTACACTTCCTCGCAAATTTCATTCCATTAATCCTATATACGTTGTATCGCACTCCTTTTCTTCAATTTTCTCACCGCCTACTTAACCCTATAAATCACCTCTTTTCCGTTAACACCGCATAAAACCCACTTCTAATCCATCCAATGTATCGCCGAACGGCCAATTCCCGTCGATTTTTATCGCCGTCCATTTCGCTCAGTACCACCATATAATCTTCGCAAACAATTACCAGAATGATAAACATTAATTGATAGCTCGGCACTCAGCCCACTCGCCGCCGTATGGCCCGAGATACGAGCCATCCTTTGTGCGCTACACACAGGCGCGCACTCAACGCGAAAGCGTAAAACTCGAAGCACCGAAACTATATCGACGAGGGAATAACGGCCTTCAGCGCAGGGACAGCCATCTCGGAATCGCACGCTCGCAAGGATCCTCTTTTTATCTCGGTGCTGAATCGCTCGTCGTGTATACAGGTGTACGCTGCGCGCGGGGCCGAAAATTTCCTTTAGCGGTGAATAGTGCAGTGAGCGAGCGTACGTGCGAAATACCGAAGGCGCATTAATAAATCGTGAGTGCAATCTCGTCCGACCGATCGTGGAGATCGTAGTGTTCTTGTGTGCCAGCGCGGGTCTGTGTGTGGGGACGTTCATGGTGCAACATTTAGTGGAGTGCGCTTGAATATTAACAAGCGTTCAAGAATTTTAAGATGTATTATAATGCGATAACGAGGATTTCTTTTTTAAATGTAAAATGCGTTTTGTGATTAGAGAACCTGTTTAAAAACTTTTCAATAAATATAATTATTCATTTTTCACGGTTTACACCTATAGATAAGTATACTTGAAAATTAAATTCAATAATTATATATTTTAAATACAGCAAAGCGTAAATAAATAATTTGCATAAAAAATAAATTCACATACAAAATTGATCAGCTGACGACAAATTTTGTACTGCATAAACCTGTCAACACACAAAATCACATCACCAATTAAACTTTCCATTCTCACCATCAAAGACGGAACTCCTTCTATACACTCGCGCCGTTTCCTCGCCACTCTCTCTCTCTCACGCATGTACACCGGAATATCATTAACCCGCAGACTGCACCTCCCCGCCATACACATAGTTACACACATACGTGTACACACACGCACAATGACTCTATACCTCTCGCTCACTCTCTCTCGCGGGCTTATCCGCTTTCGCGATCGTCGCGCAGCAGCCTTCCCCTTTCTCCCTCCCTCCCGCTCCGAAGCGCCTCTCGCTAATCGTCGATCAGCTATGGCTATTATTCGGAGATCGAGAGCCGTGCGTCGTTACCGTAAATTCGCATTAAGGCTTACACGCACGCTCGCGACGACGATGGTGGGCGAGCGACAGAGAGAGAGAGGGTCCGGGGGATTCGGGTCAGATGGCCCTCCCGTAATAAGCTCTTGTTCTACTACCTCCTCAGGAGGGAGAGAGAGTCCATCGTTCTTGATTTCCGCGCAGAGGCCACTGTAGTGGCTGTAATGCGTTGCGGCGGTGGCTGTAATGAGAGGAGAGAGAGAGAGGGGACGGTGAGAGGGTCGAAGTGGGTTGAGCGAGCTCGGGAAACGAGGGATAGGAAGAGAGGTGTGCTACGCTTTTGGCTTTGTTAATGTTTTTCGTATGTAGAGTGTTTCGAATGAGCCAAAAACTTGTATTAATATAGTTAATGGTGTGGAATTATTGATTGGGATTTATTGTAGTGCTGTGTATTGGGGAATTTAATCACTCTGAAGTCGGTCGCAACTAGTTACAGTGAAAACGCATGAATAATGTATTTGCCAATGTTTTGTATAATCCGAAAACCCATTGCGAACGTGTATTAATTATACATCAACTATCGTGTTAATACGGCAATGCAAATATAATTTACTCTGAACTAACAAACTGACATATCCGCTGCTCACGTTTTAAAATATAGAACATCGTTTTCGAAAGATAATAATAATTTCTACTGGAAGTAACATTATTTCTTTTCACTTTGCGAAGATAGATTTAAATCCATCTGGAGTACCTTTCAAGAGACGCTCCATAAGAAATAAGCCAGAGACGATTGTTAAGATATAAACCAAGCTTTATCCTTATATTAAAAACGTAAAAGAGACTTATCATTATACAATGTATTTTAATTTTCTTTAGTATTAAAGAGATACGCTACTTACATTATTTTCACGTTCGCAAAGTGATTCTTCGAATTCAAGTGAACGCCGAGTGCGTTGAATTTTTATCTCGTATTATTTCTATAATAGGTTTCTGTTTCTTCCTGTCGACCGCACTTATCAATTCCGACTATGTCTAAAGTATACATATATTTGTCAGAATAAAAATTACGATAAACATTTAAATATTTTATACCACTCTAACCTCAAAATCACAACTTTGATATGATTTTTCGGCGCTCGTGGTATAAAATACCGTTCGAAACTAGTGCGTAAGTCGATTATTTAGGTGGTGTGACTTTTTCGCACTCGCTTCGCTCGTGCAAAGTCACACCAGCTAAATGATCGACTTCCCCACCCGTGTCGAAATGTACTATAAATTTTCAAAGTCACCTAACCGACTAATTATTCACAACTTCAAAAAAGTACTATATATTTCAAAAACCGAAAACGAACCAATTTCCTCAGAACTGTTACAAATTGAATACACCTTCCGCCAGTTTCTCGCGACCTCGCAATTCCTCCACCGCCCTCTGCTAATAGGCTTAACCTGGACTGCAGTAGAACCTCCTCCACCTTCTCTCTCTCTCTGTATGTGTGCTCGAAGGCGCGTACGAAGGCCACGTATATGACGTCGCGACGAGCACCCGTAGCAGCCCAACCCAGCGCGGGTCGAGCTATATATACGTCGTATCTCAGCGCGAGATTACGTGTACATACGTGTTCGGGCCTAAGCTTACGAGGGTAAGCGCCCGCCTTGCCTTGTACCGCCGCTGCAGCGCAATCTCTTACGTCGGGGGGGCTAGCAGCACGAGTGTAGACACGTATGTACCCTTTGTAAAAGGGGGCGGATGGGAATTTTGAAGTAGGTGAAGGTAGCGCGTGCGGTGTGTGCTGCTAGCTGAGCTGGACACGGGCTCGTTTTATGAGGCGACGTGACAGGGGAGAGGAAGTGCCGGAGGTGGTTTGTTGATTTAGTTGTTGCTGCTAATTTGGAGTGAGTTGGGATTAAGGCGTTGTATCTAGTGTTCTCAACTGGAAAATTTGAATGTTACAAATAAGCTTGAGGTTACGAGATGCAGTAGTAATAATACGTCTGTCAAGAAGCTATACTACTGCCAATTATTGGTTACCACTTTCCATATACTGTGTGATCGAGTAAACGATACCGTCGCGAAAGTAATTGCATGGCAACGGAATTGGTATATATATATTCGCGGAAAAGCGTAATGATATTCCATCAGTTGTGCACACTCCGTAGAATTCGCGCAAAGAGAAACGTTTTCCTGTACTACTAAATTACGTTTGTTCAGTAAGTCGATGAAATTAGCATTTTACAGAGCGAAAGAAATGAAAGATCCGACGTTCCTTAATAACTTTAGAAATCTTTTATATGCCGAGTATGATTAATAATCTCAACATCATGAAGTTAAGTGCGGAAGCGGAAGAATCGAAAGAATCAGATTATTCAAAGACCTGAATATTATAATGAACTAGCGAATCGGATAAATAAAATTTGCACGAATTGTGCTTGCGAATTACATATTAATGAAGTGTCGTAAAATTATAAAATTACACCCTACTAAAATTTATTTTCCATTTTTCAAACAATTTTATTAACGTTTATTAAAACCTCGGATAATAAATATTTTAATGAGCTGTAAAATGTGCAGATGATAAAATTATATTGATATAGAATTTACAATGTTTAATAAACTATAATATTAACCCAAATATTTCAATAATATACAACCCAATTCCAACAATTAACTTTTAAATTCCAATAAAAATTCCACAACATTCGCACATTCAACCAATAATCCGTATTACAATCACACCCGACCATCCTTCTTCTCCATTAATTAAAGACACCGCTGCCGAGCGAATTTATCATGCAAGCCATCGGCCTCTCGCGCTAAAATCCTTCCGCAAGTCGTCTTCAAAACTCGACCCAATCCAATCGCTCGCGTCTTCTCCCCAATCATTTTTTCATCGCGTTACATTCCCACCACTGCTCGCTACCACGTTCATTATGCACGGCGCGTTTCCCGCGGATCCTCTACTCCAGTCCCCCGTGTACCGGCGCCGTAATTTATATTACTTTTTCTCGTGTGCTCGCTTCTGCGCCGTTGATGTCATCGATCTTTTTAACGTTATTGAAGCGCGTGTACCGGCAAGAGAGCGTAACGATACACATTCGGTAGGTATATAGACGCGTGCGTATAGGCGTACGCGCGGCGATGTAAATCGATGAGAGCAGCGCCGGGTTGATTTGCATGATAGATGGCTGCTGCTGCTCTGCGGTGTGCTACTGTGTGACGAGGCCTCGAAAATGTCGCGCCGTGGTATGCCGTGTAGGTCCTCTCTGTCAACGGGTTTGTAATTTTCCGCGAGTTTTTTATTATGCAAAGCGAGGGTGGAAAGCACTCGGTGTCGTGTGGTGGGATGATGTATAGAGTTTTTCGATACATTTTTTGTACAGTGCGAGAGTTTTTGAACGCACGGGGTGGGGTGAGTAATCGGTATGTGCGTCGTTGCAAAGGCGGGTGATTAGTATTGACCAAGGATGCCTGCTTCTGCCTTGTAGATGTTATCGGAATATTGATGTGTTGCGTTGTGTTTAAGTCGGTAGTTACATCACTGGCGAGCGTAATCTTTTGCATTTTAAATGCAACAAGTATTGATAAGTTCTAGTATATTCGAAAGATAACTTTAAATATTGACTAACCAATTTTTTTTTCCTTGTATATAATTATAATGTTTTAAATAACTATACCATTTAATTTAATAAGTGAATCTAACGGCTATTCAGGGCGAAAGATAATAGATAAGGAAGGTAACTAACTTACTTATCAATCACCTTTTTCTTTATATGTGTTTAAATACATCTTTAAATTTTTAGAAGCTATTTTTTCGTTCTCATTTTTTATCTTATACGTTTACCTTCCCTTTCCATATCCTTTAAAAATTCTTGACTGCACTTTAATTATTATAATATTGTGCATAATTCTTGATTGCTATTTATTTTTGGCATGGTGTGGTTTGTGCACATAAGAATTATGCACATATTTATTGTGCACACTTTAGCATTGGTGTATATCTATATCTATGTGTATACTCCAATGCTAAAGTGTGCACAATAAATATGTGCATAATTCTTATGTGCACAAACCACACCATGCCTTATTTTTTATAGTTGTTGATATCAGCTAATGGTAGAGTTCTTCTTCATCTTTAAGTTAGCTATTTATTGTTTCAAATAGCTTCTAAAAATTTTAATTTTTATTTTTTTAATTTTTTCTTTCGCCCTGAATAACCGTTAGATTCACTTATTAAATTAACATAAATCGTCGGGCGTTTCCTTCAATTGATAAACTATACCATTTCATAAAACGCAGAAAATATTTATTAATATCGCAAAAATTGTAATCTAATAATATTATTTATTCCCATCTCCACTACCCTGGTAGAAATTGAAATCATTTTTTGGGTAGTAAATGGCTAATTTGAACCAAAATGGCAAAAAAATGGACTCAAGTTTTCTACCATAAGTGTAACGCTTTTTTCAACCTATTTTTCACATTTATTGGTTGGAAAAATGGTCAAAATGTTGTACTATCTATTAATTTGGCATTTTAATGCTAATTAAAATAGCTAACCGACGAAGCCATTAAAAATCTAGTAACAAGCGATTTATTATGGCGATGAGTGAGAGAGATAGTCACGTGTCAAAATAACGATTTTGGTTTATATCTTATAGAATAAAGCTTTAAATAGTACAAAGATTACTAAATTTTGTTTATATCCCGGTAAACTATCTGTTAAGAGTATAAGTTTTATAATATATGATTAAATTGTTATGAAATTTTAATGTCAAGATTTTGAGGTTAGGGCCATTTCCTAAAATGGGAGAAGTTGATAGAAAAAAGCGTCACACTTGTGTCTAATAATTAGCCGTTTCCAATGGCCAGTTTCTGTTTTCTTTCCCATTTTTAATGGACTAATTTCTACCAGGGTATAATGGCCACTTTATAGCCTTAAAAGCGGGGCAAAAGCGGAGCATATACGGGAATAAAGTAAATTAGCGGAAATAAAGTAACATAGTCTAATTTTTTACGTTTATGGTGAATTTGGTCAAAACTAACAAAATTATAACACATAAATACAAAATAACTTTTCAAATCTATGAAGTGGCCAACATGAAGATGGGAATAATAGTACATTGTGCAACTTGGGGAGAAAATGAGCTATTTCAAACACTTTACCCGAGTCTGAATAGTTCTTCTTTCCGTGTTACACATATTATTTTTTTCAACGAGTGCATGAGAGGGCCTTTTTATATGCATGAAAGTTGTATAGGGGATCATGCATTTCGAGTCGTGCACAACCCAGTTTAAAAGTTATTTTATATTATTCTAAACAGGCCAAAAAGCGATAAAATATATAAATTTGATAATAAGAGAACAATTTCACAAAAATTCGTTGTAGCGGGGAAAAAAAGGATTTTTCGTTCGAGCGGGGAAAATAGTATATTACGCAACTAGTGCGCAAAGCAGGTGATTCACGCATGAGTCGAGTTTGTCGCCCGAACACAGCGAGGGCGACAAAAAAGACGAGTGCGTGGATCACCTTGCGCACGTGTTCCGTATACTATTTTTTCACAGAAGTGCGCAAAATACGGTAAACCTATTAAAATAACAATACATAAAAATAAATAATAGGAAACGAAGCGCGAGTCGATTTTATCAAAAAAGACGAGCAAGTAAATATAAAAAAGGTAAAAAAGGTAATAAAAGTATTATTTAACTTAAATGTGAATTATTATTACACGTTGATGTAACGCACTGAAAAGAGCCAGTTGCTCGACTGACCGCATGGAGCTCAGCACATTTTGAGTTTAACTAGTAAGATTGTTTGTTTTGATCAGGCTTAGTATGTAGCGGATTAATTTTCGTGGAATACGTATATATACGAACTGTTATGTTTTGTTATTTGTTTTGAAGCGATAGTGTGTGAAACCGTGTGCAAAGCAAACGCTTTGCGCACTCAGTGCGCAAAGCAAGTGTTTTGCGCACTCAGTGTGCAAAGCAAGTTCTTTGCGCACGCTTTCTCATAGAGTGTGTAAATCTAGTGCTTTGCGCACGGTAAACAAGCACGAAAAACCGTGTTTTGCGCACGCTGTGTGAAAAAATGGATTTTATTCATTGTTTCCTAAATCACGCTCGAAATGCCCATTTTCTACACGGGTTTCAGGCATGAAAAAAGGCCCATTTCATGCACGTGTTGAAAAAAGTACTATATGTAACACGGGAGTAAAGTCGATCATTCCCTTCGGTGATCATTCGCTTCGCTACGCTCGCCGGGGCAGTAACTTCACCCGCGGGAAGAATCTGCGACTTTAGTCACTTGTTACATAATGTACTATTATGGTGGAAATCCTTCATATGTCTCTATACACTACTCTAAAAATAATAAAAAATGGCGGTTTAAGAAAAGAGGTATGTCAATACGATATTTTAAATAGATACCACTTACACGGTGTGACTATATTTAGATATACAAATAACATGGTAGTCTTTATTTATGTTGCTATATCTCTGAAATTAATACCGCTTGCCATATTAAAAATTCTACCATATTATTCCTCTTGATTTCTAGTTGTATGCCTTACGGTTGAAAAAAAACCACAAAGAAAACTTTTCACAGTAAATCAAAAGTATTTTTCAAACGCGCCTTAGATATAGGGATCCCATGTCAACTCTGGATCTTTTAAGTCAAATATTTCTATTTTGAGTACCGCTTTGGATACCGGCCTTTGAAGCGTGTACTAAGGGGACTAAATTAAGCTCTCTCAACAAGTTTCACAAAAATCATAAGAAATGTGATTTTTCAGAGACCGTCCCTAATGCTACGTTTTAAATTCACAGAATTTTACTTCATATTCCATACCAAATAAAAAAGAAAATAAAATATTAAAAATGTTACCTCTCTTTACACGGCAATCAAACCAAAAAATCATTACAACTCGAAACTTTTAATGAAAATCTGTTTCGTTTAAAAACGCATTCCCTCTTTTCTCTCTCCCTCTCTACTTCCACATCCACTCTCGAATCACATGCTCGCTCTTCTGGCTACCCGGCCAACGAAACTTTTAACCAGCTCTCTCTCTCTCTCTCTCTGTCTCTCTCTCTCTCTCTCTCTCTCTCTCTGTATGAACTCTGCTGCTTCAGCTACCTACACCCACTCTCGGGCTTTTTCCGATAATTTACTCGTCGCGAATATTTTCGCCAAGTGGAGGCGGCGAGCACACCCACCCGCAAAAAGGAGTAACGACAAAAGAAGAAACGACGAATCACCACCGGCGCTGCCGCATCGCCGCACAATTTCCACGTGATTTACACCGGTCGCGTGTCCGCGCGCAGTTAACGAATTATCGCCGCGCGGCGTTTCTTCTCCGCTCCGTACGCGGGACATAAGAATCCTACGGATTTATCCCATAGCCGTCGATATAATTGCCCGAGGCTTCATTAGGGCGCGGGTGTAATTAAGCGCGCGAGCGTGGGGGTCGATTATCGTCAGTGTACATAATATATATAGGTTCGCGAAAAGTGACGATGATTTTTCGGTCGCCGGTGCGCGATGGGGGGATGAAAGTGCACGCGTCAGGTGCGCGCGGATTGATCGATAGTGGTCGAATTTATTTTCATTTGTTCCCAGACGCGCGCGCTTGCAATCGATCAAGTCCTCATCGTGGATAATATTCGAAGCGAAAGGATGAGTGATGGTATCGATTTATGAAAAGAGCCGCGGCTTTTTTGGGATCTTCCCCATTCCCGCCAGTATGCTGCTTTTAGACGGCCGTTAAAATTAACTTTGTCCGCTTTTAAGTGTTATGAATGCGCTGGATGATGTGTTCTATGAACTCTAGAGCCACCTGTGTATGTGTGACTCGCTAAATATAGTAATATCGATCGCTCTGACATTGAATCTAAAGTGAAAATTATTGTTAATGGGATAATTCGAGCATACGCTGAAATTCCAAATATATATATAATACGTTATTCCCGGTATTTGCGGACATTAATAATGCTCATTCAAGCATTCCTCGAGAGCACCATAATATAAATTACTCAAGATTAAATTGATATACTCCCGGAAATCTTTTAAGGAGCTTAGAACGTTATAATGTTTAATCCGATTTTAAAATTCCCGCGGCTCATTTTCACTAAAGCGCAAAGCATTTTCAATGAATTTTTTCTCTCCCCGCATAAGAAAATATTAGATTTGAAGTATCGTATATCGTATTAACAACACGATATCATAATACACGAAAATAATAATAATAATAATAACAGTAAACGCCCAAGCTTTATACCCATTCGCGTTTCTCATAAAATTATATCCACAATAATTTCATGCAAAACTTCTAAAAACCTTTAAAATATATAATTACACCTGATATAATACACGTAAACCACGCACTGCACGTTTGTCGCAGCAAAAAAAGAAAAATATCACTTATACCGCTGCGGAGCACCTACACCGTAATAACCCATGACACCCCCTAAAAAAAAGACGATCCGAGAGAACGCAAAACGAGCAGAGACGGATTTCGCAGCGAAGGCGGGCGATTACGACGGACTATCCCCGACGGACGCGTTAATTCGCCTTCGCACGTGAGGTAAATACAGTGCACGCGCTTGCGCTCGCGTATCAGCGTGAAAGAGCTTAATGCCCGTACGATGCGTCGCCGCCGACGTCGTATTTATGCTTCAGAGGTGAGGCATCGTGGCCGCGTGATTTTCGGGGCGTACGTGTGTGTAATCCCTCCGATGTGGCGGTTCGATAATATGCAGCGGGTGATGTGGTGGTGGTTCTCTCACATGTTTTGTTTGTTGTAAGGAACTGTGCGGTCGGTCGGGTGTACGGTGATGAAGAATTCAAAGTATACAGGATTAGCTGGGGAAGTTTAAATTGTAGGAGTATAGGTATGCTGATGGTTGATTTTCTTTTAATTAGGTTATCAAGATCTAATTGAAATTAGAAAATCTATAAAGTGAAGAGAAAAATAAACTTTTATGTATGCTTTTTATTAAAGAGATTTAAAAAATGTCTAGTGCCTAGTAAAAATTAATCTATATGAAACAGCCAAGAAGTTAGAAAATAGCTACTAAAACTGGCTAATTAGTCGCTATGATGAAACGATTTTTCGACCATTATTTGATTATTTCTTAAATTGATGTAACAACAAAATATTCGTATTTAATTTACTTACTAATTTTATCGTAGAGGAAAGAGCATTGAAGTGCATTGAATGGTTTATCAAAATATAAAGAAATAACATTAACTAAACAATCATTTGTTGTACTCATTCTATGAATAATTCAGTAAAACTTTTATTTCTCCATTTGATTATGTCTCTCTCACTCCTTGTCATAACAGCGTCTTCTACTAGCCATTTCCAGACTAAAGAAACTGACCAGTTTTAATACCTTTAAAATGCTCAAGAACAAACTTGTGTTTGTCTTCGAAAAACTCATTCTATTTTTCAATCTATTAAATGGCCGAAAAATAGGGTAAAAAGCGTGTCACCGTGAGCTAGAAACTGGACAAGAGAAATTCCCATTTTATAGCAAGTTTCTAATATAAATAGGCGCCAACCTAAAATGAGGTGCAAAACCAGCGAGTCTACAAGTTTCTTCTAATAATCATATTTTAACGCCAGAAAAGCTTTATAACTGGGCTAAAGACTATTGCAAAGAAACCAAAGTTTTTTATAGCAGTAAAGAATCATATGAAGATACTGTCTTGAAACTAAAACCAAGACTGGATAAGGCTAAATTCATACCAGGCACATACAATACCATGCTATTATTCCAATTGATGAAAGTACATTGAAGCTCAAAAAATCTCTTTAAGTTCTGAATATCAAATCTTCTCGAGAAAAACTGTTAGAAAAAACAAAGAAAAATTTTTTGCACTGAGAAAAAAGCGATAGTATAGTTATTATAAATAGTCAGTTATTAGTTATAAAATATTTTGGATTTCCACCAGGAATGCTCTGATGATACAAATAGAGTTCATTATTATGGGTATAATAGTATTGGAAATACTAGTAGAGATGAATTTTCATCTCTACGTATGTGGGGACATATTTATTAATAAAAATGAATCATATAGCTAAAACATTACAGGTAAAACCGAAAAGCAGTATAAATTTGCGTCAGACATTTCACATTCCTCTTCATTTTCCACTTATTGACGGGGCGTCATTCATTAGCTCGCGATGGTTGAAAAAAAGCCAGCACGTGGAAGATGCTTTCTGCTTGACCGCAGAAAGTTAATGAAAATGAACTGAGCGTTCAATTTCGCAAATTCAGGCGTTAAGTGGCTAAATGAAGAGGGTGACATAAAGTACTCTCTAAACGTCCGCGAAAAATGAACTGACATCTATCGTTTTAGCCTTGATTGCGCCTCGTGTACCTACAGATTTAGCACATTGGGGATATATAGTTATTATGAGGGTATATTCATTTTATATTAAAATTATATAATAACGTACATTTTATAATTTTAATTGGACAACAGATTGAATTGATTGATTTTTAAGAATGTAAATAACAATTACGATGTTCAATGTATTTATTTTATAAAACTGTCAAATTATATCTTATTTTAACTTTACACAATTTTTACGTTAACAAGGTACCATTATACAACTAACAATTCCAAGAAATAATAAATCCCACCTCACGCTCTCCCTTCCATCCCACCGAGCAAGGAAAAAGGCCCTTGAAATATTAATAAGCCCCAGCGCGCGCAGCAGAGACAAAGAATGAAAAAGCAGCACCCTCTCCTCCGTCTTAATTAAAACAGCCCGAAGGAAATCGGCAGTCAGCCGATGTGTCTGTATAACATTCGCGGAGAGCAGCAAGCCAAGCGCATACGCAATCCGCGCGCGCGCCGTCCAGCCGCGAACTCAACTAAATTAATTTCCCCCCGCGCGTATACATATACCTTCCGTTTCTCTGGCCGCGCGCGAGACAGAGGCATGCAAATGCTCGGCGCTCTCGCGCTCTTATTAAGATTAACGCTTGCTCCTCTCTCTCTCTCTCTCTCTCTCTCTCTCTCTCTCTCTCTCTCTCTCTCTCTCTCTCTCTCTCTCTCTCTCTCTCTCTCTCTCTCTCTCTCTCTCTCTCTCTCTCTCTCTCTCTCTCTCTCTCTCTCTCTCTCTCTCTCTCTCTCTCTCTCTCTCTCTCTCTCTCTCTCTCTCTCTCTCTCTCTCTCTCTCTCTCTCTCTCTCTCTCTCTCTCTCTCTCTCTCTCTCTCTCTCTCTCTCTCTCTCTCTCTCTCTCTCTCTCTCTCTCTCTCTCTCTCTCTCTCTCTCTCTCTCTCTCTCTCTCTCTCTCTCTCTCTCCTAGTGTCGGCGAAGTGTCGGCGAATTAATTACTAAGCGCAGAGCCGCCTCACTCACTCTCTCTGTCTTTGCTTCGCAGCCTGATCCATCGGGACACGAGGCCGGAGCCAGCGATACGCTGCTCGACGCTGCGGGGCGCGACGAGGCTGCCGAAGGCGCCGGACCACCGGAGCGAGGCCAGACTGAGGATCGACCCCAAGGTACTCGTCTTCGTCGAGACCCTGTACTCGAGGCTCGGCCGCGAGATCGCCGAGCTGCTCGTCTACAATCGCATCAAGTAAGTATACATATGCGTATGTGTGGTTCTGTGTGCGAGTGGTGGTGTATTATTGATTTTGCACGGTTAGCTGGTCTTGCGGAAAATTTCGGGGTACGGCTGATGAGAGGCTGTGGTGCCAGCGTATATAGTGTTTGTTGTTGAGGTAGGTAGGATGGATGCGATTGGAAAGTGATGGTTTGAGTGATTATAGAGCTGGGGGGAATGAGGAGGGGTTCTTAAGGTACAAGTAGATGCGGTCGCGGTCTAGTCAGACGGGAACGAAAGTTGAATGTATGCTTAGAGTTAGGAGAGTAGTAATTTAATTAGATTCTTACGTCATTATTGTTTAAATTGAAAGCATTTGTTTTTTTTTTTTTTTTTTTTTTATTGAATTGTATTCAAGGAATGTATTTATAATTCACCCGTACTTTTTAATGAACCCCAAAAGAAAACTCCGTACTTTGGGAGATTGATCAATCATTCATTTCAATCGAATTTAAAACCGAGAGTTGAATTAACTGATGAAGAACTCAATGATTAGAGAAATAAATGTAACAGTTGATTGCCCTGTCATGGAAAAGAAGCTGACGCCACAGTTGGTTTGCCAAATAGTAATAAAGAGACTAATAAAACGAAGAGAAAAAGTCATATTTTTAATAATGAAAACTTTATTATACTGTCGAAAGGAAAACCTTTGTCTACAGTAGAAGAAAGTCGTAGCAGAATTCTTCAAAGTTGAAAAGTCGTTTATAACGATAGCGACAATGAAAGTACTAATGACGTTCGTATGGCTTTAAATATAATTTACAACAATTAACGCGTTTAGCAAATATGTAGTAATATACCCAATTAAACGCACAAATACATTGATTGCGATACGGAAGATAATCGATCACTGTGTTATAAAATACGGTCAGCCGAAAAGTATTCGTTCCGATCATGGAACACAGTTCACTTCCGACAAATGACTTGAAAAACACTTTCGACGAGGTTACTTTGGGAGTATCTTGTGGACGAAAATACAGGTTTGATGCCCCCGCCTTCGAGTTTATTGAATGTTATATTGGACGTTTTTTTGGTTTATAATGTACAGTAACAGCCCTAATACACTTGACCTATTTTTCCGTCTAGCTGAGGACACTTTTCAAATCCATAAACAGGTCCACTTCATGCATTCTAAAGCACCGGCTAAAAGCAATTGAAATTTTTATAAAGCACGGAAAGTAGATTAGTGCATTAAATATTTGAAGTTTTGTGGCTAAGATAATTTAACATTTAAAAAAAAAAGTCATTTCAGTATGAATATTACATTTATTCGCAGATCTTGTTATTCGATGTCAACATTAAATAAAGCATTGAAAATTTTGCGATATTTTGTCAGCAAAGAAATTAAAAGTAATTAAATCAAAACAGAGAGCAAATAGTCTCTACACTTTTGATGTGGAATCTTTTTATCTAAACTATTTCAACGTGCGGGTTCAAAAACGTTGCTGTGATGCATTTATATCTTCAGCGGGTACATCCACATCGAAAGTGTAGCTATCATATCGCACTCTGGCTCATGATTACACCGTCAACGAGAGAACAATTTCTTACTATGAGAAAACTACTCTATATAGTATACCTGAACCGCAGAACATTTTGCGATAGGCGTCTTGTGGAAGCTACTGGAGCATCACTGAGAAGTCCAGTACAGTAGTCTGGACGAAATACCTTAGTTTATTCGAGGATTATCAATTTTTTATTGTGGCCGTACTAACCTTAGTAGACAAAAATTGAGAAAAAGATCCTCTTATAACTTTTTAAGTATTCTATTCCATCTGACATTAACTACTCTATAGGAGGACCATTAGCTTCATTTTTGTGATATATAAAAGGTGGCTATCATTAGAATCTTTTTATCTAATCTTAAACTGATTTTATTGCACAGGTTGAATTTATATCAAATATTGAAATATACGAATCAAAGTAATTCTTGGAAATGAACAAGTATGTTACTTATTCAAAGCCTATTTTGCAAATTGCAATGCAACTTAATGCAAATTAACAATTTATCAAATTTTTTGTCTCGAAGCTTACCAAACGAATAAAGTTCCGCGGCACCTTAAAATATTTACCGACAAGGAATAATAAACGCGCCACTTCTCCTCATTACTACTGTAGACAGAAAAGCTCTCCTCGACTCATCCAGCAAATTAATTACCAAACCAGACTCCCTTTCTCTCTCCCCTTTCTTCCCCCTCCTTCGTTTAAGCACATTCCACGTTAATTCCACGCCTCGCTCTCCGCGGCGAATCCGTTTTTCCACCTCGTCCGCGACGTTCGCGACTTTCGGGCCCGCGCCGTAAATCCAGGACATTTGACTTGGAAATATTTCCGGAATATTTGACGTATCGGGAAATGCGGCCGAAAGCGGAACGCGAGCAAGCGCAAGGGTGTGGCATGGGAAAATGCTCTACCCAGGGATGCGGCGAATATCGGAGAGACTTTTCCCCTCTCGCGTTATTAACATAATTTTGCCGCCTTGGCTTTTTATTTTGCGCAGAGGCGACGGCAGCACTGGAGCCTTTATTGCGAAAATTCCAGATGAATTGATTGGCGGGGTATACCGGAGGGATCGAGGGATCGAAAATTGCCGCGATGAAATATGGAATGGCTTTTAGTGTTGAAGTGGTGATGGCGTTTGTATATATGATACGTCGAATAATAATTGGTTGAAAGTGAAATTGGAGATTATATTTTAGATATAAATTCAGGTTATTATTGTATTGGGTAGAAACTGAAAGAATTGTAATATTTTATAACTGTATTGGTTATATAACTAGAGAGAAATAAGTTAATTGAGTTCATGAAAACATTACCTGACAGACAAATCCAATAATTGACTCGATACATTTAAGGCTACGGTCACTTACAGTCGTCTGATTATAAATACCGAAATTTTACTCTCACAAATCCTACCACTCACCTGCCACTTATCTTCACCAAAGTACCTCCATTTTACTTTACCCTCTAATCTAATATTCCAAAACTTTAGCTATTCAGCAAACCAACATAATCGAATCCCAATCTCCACATTACTCACTCTCATTGGCATTATTGCATTACCATATAGCCGCTAAAAATATTCCTACGCTAAATCAAATGAACCTCGGCCGACAGCAGTTGAACTCATCGACTAACGAACTAATTCCATTACGCTATACTGGGAAGGGTCGCATGACCACTCGATCTCTCCCCCCGACCTAACTTATTCAAACGCGCGATCCAGCAGCAGCAGCAACCCTTGCCAGAGATTTACGTGGGATATACACCATCGACATTCAATCCGCGCAGTTTTTCCGTACACGCGAAATCCTCTCCCCTCGCAACTTGTTTATTCCGCGCGATGGCCGTGGGGGAGGGGAAACTTTGTTTACGCGATCGGAGCACTAATTACGATTAGCTGAACGTGACTTGTGTGAGCAACGTGGCGGGGAGAAGGAAGATGGAAAGAGAGAGAGACATAGCTTTGCGTGCACTAGTTACCCCGATAGAATGATTCCGAAATTACTCGCGCTAATCAAACTTGCCTGAGAAGTAAGAGAAGGAGACGTGCTCGGGCTTGGTAATTTTTCATCCGTATCGGTATTCCTCTCCCGCGATGAGGGCGAAACGCGCATGCATGGATGTGCCACTCGGTGCTCCAGATTTTTGTTCCGTACCATAACGGAGTTTCGAAAATATAGGAATAACCCGTGTAGAAATCTCCCCGAGTCCTCCCTACATTTGATGGGATTCCGGTAAGTTTTCCATGATTCGTCCCTAAATGCGTAAAACTTACTGGGATCCGACCAGATCCCTGTTTGTTATCCTCGAATCTACATAACCTCAAACGAACATTAGTTTTCCTCGACAGAATCCGGTCAGAACTCCCCAAAATTTACAGAAGTCAGTAGGTGGCGCTGCTCTTAAATAGAAAAACAGATAGGAATCCTACGTGTATTCCCTTCTTAAGAAAATTAAGGAAATTAACCAGAAAAACGAAACAGATTCTAATGGGTATTACTAAGAATAAGATATATTTAAGAAAAATTGAATAATTATTAAATTATTATTATTAATAATGATAATTAGTAATTAATAATTTTTTAACAGCCATATTATTCTAGTCATAATAATCAATTAATCATTAATTATATTAGTTAATACTTTTAGTTATTAGTTTTTATTTAATTATTAATTACTAATATAAAAGTATTATTATATTAATAATAATAATTGATAAATATTTAATAGTTATTAAATAATTTAATAACTATTATTAACTGTTAAAAAATGTTACAGTTATAAATAATTAGTAACGCCCAAAATCCTACATTTTATAACTATTTTTAACAGTTTATAACTCTTATTAATAGTTTCAAACTTTTCTGAACAAAAATATTTCCGCTAGGGTTTTACTAAAATTTTCAAATTAGATTTCCTAGGCAGTATCGGGTCTGATTTACGAAGTTTTCAGCAGATTTCTGTTTTACCCACAGAGAGCTCGGGAAACCGAACCCGATTCTAATAGGGAAATCTTGTAAAAGCTATATTTAACATGTAAGAATAATAAATAATAATTTTTCAATAGATTGGCCCATTTGTTTAAAACATTTGATTAATGATAGGAATATTTAAGTCCTATTAAAATTTATTTTTTGTTATTTATAATAATTATTATATAATAAAAGTAAAGAAGGTTGAACTATGCAAGTGTCGTAATCAGAACTGTGTATACCAATACCCATCTTAGAGTAATGGTTAAGGCGTTGGACTAGCAGCTGAAAGGACCAAGGTTCAAATCCCGGTGACATCAAAATTTTTTTAATTTCTTTATTTACAACTTCAGACTTTCTATAATTTAATATACATATAAATAACGTTATAAATTAAAAATAATTAATTTCAATAACAATATTCAATTTAATAAACATGTAAATAAACATTAACTTGTGCATAACGTGTAAAATATATTAAATAATTAATAATAAGCGCGAAAATGAAGATAAAAGTTTTTTTTTATATCCGTGTTATTATTTATATTTTATTTATTAACAATCACTTTTATTTACTATTTTTTATTAATAAATGATCGGTATTAATATAAATTAATTTAAATTTAATTTAAACAAATAACGATTTTTTTGTTTGGTAAGAAATTAATTATACAACATTAAATAAATATTCGTTAATTAATAATATATAGATATTTCATCGTAGAATAATTAAAATCACGATCGAATTATACCCGAGAAGTAGTCCCGATTCTTATCGGATTTCCTCATCCGAATCCCAGAAAAAAGTGGGACACCACCCGATCGGGATCCAAAAGGATTCCCTACAAGATTCCTACTAGTTGCAGGGAATCCCTAGCAGATTCCTGCCTGAATCCTTTTTGAATTTCTACACGGGAAGTGCAGACTTTGGCGTTCTTCTATACGCAAATCGTACTGGTGCGCGAAATTCGACGAGAGTCCGAACGATTCTTTAGCGCAGTTTCACGAGTATGACTGCAGCGACTCGTAATCGCGTAGTTTTCCGCGTGAGCGATCAATTAGAATCGATTGCGACTTTCCGGGTCAAACTCTCCGCCGCCGGGGCGCGCTTAATTGAAAAAGACTCGAAGTTAGTAGTTTCGAGGGGTTCGGTCGAAGTTTTCGCGTGCACGCGCTTTTTTAACGAGCTGCCCGGGCGAGTCAGCTTTGGCCGAGGCGCGTCCGAAATTCACGGAGGATTACGCTCCGATTTACACGGGGACGAAATTTTGTTACGTCGCTTTGAGTTATACACGGACGTGTGCATGCGTGAGTGTATATATGGGAGCGTCCAGCAGAAACGGGCCACCGAGCGCGCGCGGTGCCTTTTTTCGCGTAAAAGGCGCTCTGTTTAACTCGCTCATAATCGTATGCTGCGTCTTTGAAAAAAAAACCAAGGACCTATATCGATAGATTTTTTTCTGCTCTTTCCAATTGCGCCATTGTTTTTATTGCGAAACGCGTTCTTCCGGACGAAAACTCGAGTTGAATATTGAAAGCCATTTTTCTCAAAGTATATCATGTTTTATTTCAAAATAAACTACACCATTGGAAAGTACAACTCTTAAGCTTCAAAACCCTATCTTGGAAAAGTTGGAGAAATAAAGGGTTTAAAAGTAACAACATGAAAAAGACAGCGCCGAGGGTCCGCGCGAGCCCCTCGCGCCCGTGCGTACGGCACGTTTAAGTGCACGCTCTATTCAATTCGCTAATAATCGTGTACCGAGTCTCTGAAAAAAGAACTAAGGACATATATCGATAGATTTTTTCCTGCTCTTTCCAATGGTGCTATTATTTTTATTCCGAAATGCTTCCTTCTAGTTGAAAATTCCATTTGAATGTTTAAACTCTATTTTTTCAATAAAATATCAGTCTTTTCTTCAAAATGAATTATATTCTTCAAAAGTACAAGTCTTAAACTATAAAATATTATATTTTTAAGTTGAAACATGAGAAGTTCAAAAATAGTAAGATCAAAAAGACAGCGGCTGCCCGAACTTTTTACGCTATGCTCAAGGGCGGATTAATACACGCGATGTGCTATTTCGCTCCTTCTTTTTTGTAAATATAAAATGTTTTGTAACTTACAATGCCAATGCGTGGACATAATTTTGTGGATCTATAAGTTGTAACAGTTAATATAATATTACAATGAACTTTGTTCATTTATATAACAAACTTCGGGTACTAATCCTGAACAGAAGCATTTCGGAATAAAAATAATAGCACCGTTGGAAAGAGCAGGAAAAAATCTATCGATATATGTCCTTAGTTCTTTTTTCAGAGACTTGGTACACGATTATTAGCGAATTGAATAGAGCGTGCACTTAAACGTGCCGTACGCACGGGCGCGAGGGGCTCGCGCGGACCCTCGGCGCTGGCTTTTTCATGTTGTTACTTATAAACCCTTTATTTCTCCAACTTCTCCAAGATAGGGTTTTGAAGCTTAAGAGTTGTACTTTCCAATGGTGTAGTTTATTTTGAAAACAACATGATATACTTCGAGAAAAATGGCTTTCAATATTCAACTCGAGTTTTCGTCCGGAAGAAAGCGTTTCGCAATAAAAACAATGGCACCATTGGAAAGAGCAGGAAAAAATCTATCGATATAGGTCCTTGGTTTTTTTTTTCAAAGACGCAGCATACGATTATGAACGAGTTAAACAGAGCGCCTTTTACGCGAAAAAAGGCACCGCGCGCGCTCGGTGGCCCGTTTCTGCTGGACGCTCCCATATATATTATACACATACGCGATTTGCTACCGAACAAGATTGAATAATCTGTTTTCGCTCGTCGAAATTCGCTCCGACGCGCGCGTGCGCACGGGGCGAGCGAATAATTTATTTGGTCGAAAATAAAATTAAATGTTTGGATTGCTAGATTTTCGGCCGTCGGACGCGCCCGCCGGGAGTAAATAAAATTTCAATTTTTTCCGGCAATATGTTTGCCAGCGCGTGCGCATACGCGGAAATGCGAAAAGTAAGGAAAAAATCGTCGCTGCGCCGATAAAATTCGCGTTTCCATTAACGTCGCGCTCTCCCGCACGCATATATGTATACATATATAAAAGCGCATTTTCGAATAAAATTAACAAAAGCGCGAACACGCCCTTATATTCGCGATAAATTTCTAATTTCGCGCGTCCCCGTATACATACATAATCGTCGAAACAACTCTCGCGCGCTGAAAATTCGTTGAAGCGAGTCAATCAAGCGACCGGCGTTGCGCCGCCTATACATCGGCCATCGATCTTTTCGAAAAGTTGCCGGATAAATTGAAATAGTAACGGCCGAGCGCGCCTTGAGGAACTTCTCGTATATAGGCCTCTCTCTCTCCCTCCCTCTTTCACGGCTATACGGCTGGAAACTGGTTATCCAATAAAAAGCGAGAGAGAGAGAGAGAAAGGGAGGCTCGCGGGAGCACACAGAGCGGCGCAATTTTACAGTGACTTCTCGGTAATTCCTCGGCGGAATACGAGCAATCCTATCCGTCGCTTTATATCGCCCGTAAACCTAAGCCAACCACCAGCGGCGGCGGCGCACAGTTATACAGCCCCTTATCTCGTTAAGCCTTTTTGTTCTCTTCAGCTACTTTCTCGCTTACTCACTCGCTCGCTCGCTCGCTAGAGCTTTTTCCTTCCTTCTCTTCTCTCTCGCTTTCTCTCGCTCCGTGCCAATCGCGGCACGTCTGCTTTTCGTTTTGTCATTGTTTTCGCTCGAGCGATAAAAATGCGCCCAGGGGAGGGCGGAGAGGAAGAAGTGGGCTTTCCTGTCTTCGATTTGCATGCTGCCGAAGATATCGGGGAATTTACAACTTTCGCCCGGTTATTTGAAACGCCCGCGTATACTCTGAGGTACGATCCAGACGAGTTTTGAAAGGTTTAAGTGTTTTCCTTCGAGTTTTATTACAGTTTGTTTATTTCTTGCGATCGTAGTGAAAAAAGTTATAGTGTTTATAATAAAAGAAACTGCTGTAATTGATTTTGTTATTTATTTATTTTACTGGTCCTAATGCATTACTTAATTATATCTTCACTATTTAACGTAGCTAATTTATTATAAAAAAAGATAATGGGAATCTGTGTGTTAATCTATGTGTTAAAGTATTGAAAATGAAATGTTGATCACTTACAATATAGCAGCGAGTACTTAAATAATCTCCTCGATATCTTTACAGCTTCGGTATGCGTACAGGTGCGGGAAATGAGCTTAGGATTGACCTAATTCCAAATCTTATATAGAAAGAGAAGATTAAATCTTCGAATGTTCGTTGTTGCGCAGACTCTGAAAAACAACAATTTAAAGCAGAGCTAGGATAAATATTTTTTGTAATAGTGTGCGGAAAATACAAATATCCCGCATAAATGTAATATTACAAAAAATATCGTTTGCAACTCGTACGAATTATTCCCGTTGCATTTGTTGCAAAATATACTATTAAAATACTAAAAATAATTCGTCAGAAATATAATGTTAATCAATTACATAAAATTACTAAAAAATATTTTGTTAGCAAAAAGATTTTGTTTAACATTTGATTCTATTTTCTGTGACATGCTCTCTAATATTTTGTTCTTGGATAACGATGAAAGTTTCTTAAAATAAAAATTTTTTTTGAGCCCAATAATAGTACATTATGTAACAAGGGACTAAAGTCGCCGATTACTCCCGCGGGCGAGTTCAATGACCTGAGCAAGCGAAGCGAAGCGAGAGGAGTGATCACCCAAGGGAATGATCGACTTTAGTCCCGTGGTACTATATTACATATATTACATACTTTATTCTCAGCTCGACTGTGGCCACTTTGTAGACTTGAAAAGTTATTTTGTATCTGTGTTATAATTTTGTTGTTTGTTTCACCAAATTCATTATAAACGTACAAAATTAAACAATCTTACTTTATTCTCGCAAACGCCGGAATAAAGTACTTTTTATTCCCTCATTTGCGGGAATTAAGTAAAAAGGGCATCAGACGCCACTTTTGCCCTGCTTTAAAGTGTCCATTATAGTGGAGATGGGAATAAAATGTATTAATACCTACCACCCTTTCAACAGTTTCTGTTAAACATCTATCATAACTTATCTATTTTAAGCAATCTCTTCCCAACATTCACTACACTTCCAAACTTTCACCACTGGATACCCCACAACCACCCAAATAACTACCAAACGCCTAAATTTTCCCCACCACCAACCGCAACCTCGATTCCTCCGACTATATTCTTCAAAGCTACCTACCGTCGTCTCGGTCGAGCGAGAATATACAACCGCTATTTCTGGGGTTAAGAGTAACGCCGCCATCGCTGGAATTCACGTCCGCGTAACTTTCGCGTGCCCTTCTGCATTTTCAGGCCACGCGACGTTAATCCCCATGGCGTAGGCGGACCCTTCCCGAAGACACTACTGTTGCTGCTGCTGCAGCAAAAAGAACATGCAGAGAGGAGCGAGAGTGGGGCATTAAAATGTCCGCCCGCAAGAGATTATAAAGTGGTGCGTGCGCGTGTTAAGAGTAAAGAATGGTCGTAGTTGGACGTGATGGAGCGTTTTAGTGTAGTTTTATAGGAAATTTTAGGTACTTTGTAAATAGAGAATATCTAGTTGATAGTGTTTATTTTGTTTTTATGTATAATTTTATTTTTTTTTTTTAATAATTAAATAATATCGGTTGTTTCAAATGCAAAAGTAGAACAGCTGGAGTTTAGCGAGACCGAAAGGATGAATTAATCTATAACCGATATTATAATTGACGAGAAGGTGTAAATAAAAAGATAAAAAAACAAACAATATCAAATCTAAAATCAAATATTTGTTAAACAATTTCATGAAAATTTGATAAATAAACGTTATCGTCGTTTTACATTAAATAAACGACAATTTCGAAACGTGTCATGCACTTCACGAGTGTTTAATATTCTCGTAAGCTAAGTGCATATTTAATGAAGCTTTTAACGGTGTAATTAAAGATTTCTGAAAATTTAAATGCCAATAATTTAGTTAGGAATTTCGGAAATTTCAAACGTAATTTGTTTTCCAAAAATACAGTCTGCCTTATTACCGTGAATAAATTAAACAGTTTTCCGCTGCATATTTATTAAGTACGAAATTTGCTCGTGCTGAATTATTGTTTGTTTTCATATCAAAGATTCATGTAATGCAATTTACACGTGAAGTTAAATATAAACTATTTTGTTGTTTGCACAGCAAAAGCACTTCTGTCAAACATTTCTATAACGAACAAGACGTTCATTACATCAAAAAATTATTATCCAAACTCTCACTCACTCTCTAAACCGCCGGCTGGGAGTAAAAAGGAGTTATGTTATTTCAAATGAGCGCTGAAAAAGTATCTGTTTGCAGCGCCGAAGTGAGTACCGAAAAAAGGTGCCACTTATCATAAATGATGATTTTTATTCCAAATTTAAGCTAACAAGCTGTTGACATTCCAACAAAAAAAAAGTAAAATTTTCTTTGAAGCCATTGATTTTGCTTGTAATCAAACATTTCCATTTTCAGCGCATATTTGAAATAGCTCTTTTTTCCTCCCGCAGACGACGAAATAACCTCAATCGTAGGCAATGCATCGAGTCATTCGCAGCCACCTGTCGGAGAGAAATTCTTTACGCCTAAATATGCAAATAACGATCCACCCACTCTCCCAATCACGAAAATTGCACTCACCCTGAGTATTCGCTTTGAAATCGCCACGCAACTCGCTTAAACCCTCTCTCTCCCCGCCCTCCCCTCCAAAAATAGCAAAACAAGCGCCGACGTATATGTATAATCTATACGTAAAAGAGCTCGAAGCGGGACAAAGTTTCGCGCCTAACTCGGCATAATACGAACCGCGTACAGCGCCTATCAAATAATAATGACGTTATAATGCGTCGTCTTCCTCCCTCTCGCACGCGACCGAAACCGAGATGGGGCCTCTCTCTTTATCGGGAATTCAGATTGCCAGTACCGACGACGTGGGGGCGGAGAGAGGATGCTTTTAGGGCAAACGCGCTGCATGTTGCAGGACAGTTAGGGGGCCGAGGAGTGTAGCGCGGCGGCGATGTTATGTATTCAGGAGAGAGAGAGTGAGAGGAGTGGAGAAAGGGATAGAGGCGCAGGCAGTGGAGGGTTTCTTTTTGGAATGTGTGAGCGAGCTTGTTAATTTTTTGTGTGCGCGCGCGCGCGAGGGGCTTCGGAAAGTTTTCGAGGGTTTCTTGCGCGTTGTCAGGTTGTTTCAAAAGGATCCTTTTTTGTTGTGTATGAAGAGTCGCGCGGCTTTTGCTTTTCAGTTTGGTATTCTATAGTCATTATTCGGTTTGTTTGAAAGAGATTTTTGGAGTACGGGGTTTGCCGGTGAGATTTCAAAAGGTTGTTTTGAACGGGAAATTTTAACGAACGCGCGTTCATTTGTTTGCAAATTTTCGAGCTTTCCCCTTGTTCAAAGATTGGTAAGTAATTAAGTACTTTTTATTTACGGATATCTAACAATGGATAGTTTTACTTTTTAAAACTCGAATTTATGTGTCAATTTAACGAACTATATTATCGCATAACGGCTGATTCATAGAACAACATAAATAAAGGTCTTAAAACTTTTTAATGTTATCAGTATAATGTAACAGTACAATCATTCACGCCAAAAAATAATCTGTTTAGATAATAAAATAAATAAACCACATTAAACAAAACGAGCCCTACTTTCTTACACAGTATTTATCGTTCCATAAAATATGTAAATCCCTCCTGGCAACTGCTATAATCAGCTCCGAAAAAGGCATTAAAGCAGGGCCACTCAAAAGCCAAGGCTGTTTTCACGTTTAATCCAATTTTCCACCCTACCGTATACACAGGCACGTTACAGCGCGGCTCACGGCAAGATTTTCGACCCTTCGCCTTCGCTATATGCACTAACTCCAAAATGCGCGAAAAGATAATTCTCCTACGATCCGCCCGTATTTTCGAGGGCCACGGCTTCTCTCTCGTGCCGTCGACCCGCGGTAATGGGCATGGAAATTATGTCAATTAAAAGCTCTTTTCATACTCCATAAAATCGCGCGCCGTCAACTTTTTAGGTCAATTATTCCTGCAGCGGCGGGCGCGACCGTCTTAATGGTCTCTTTTTAACCACATAAATTTCGCAGATAGCGTCGCCGGTGTAATGAAATAGGTGTACACAGGTCCAATACAAAACAAAAACTCGAGTTAAGTTTTATACCCAGTCCCCGTTCCCCATAAATCCCTCTTATACGCGTCCCACTATTCCCCTCTAAAAAAATCCAGATCTATCGTGTATATCTAAACACACCAGCCTGCGCAGCCCCGAACAAATACAAAGCGGATGATACAGACCGAACCATCCCGACACACAGTGCACACCTATACCTACCACGGAGTGGATTCTTCCAATAATCAGAAAGCTAACCAGTGATCATACGCACACACGTACACGCGCATTAATGCGCGTAACGAATATGCGCGCATTCACGCGGAGCATTCGTGGCCCGTCGGCTCTCCGGCGCGTACGAATACTCGCGATCGAACATCTACTTTAACAAGGGAAGCTCTCTCGCTCGCTCTCGCGCGGCTCGTTTTATGCCCGGCGCAATTTCATAATCGATAATCGCGGTGCGGTCGGTGGCGGCGGCCCCCGAGGTCCGTTGTATGCGCGCGCGCTTTCATTAGAGCCGCGAGAGGTGATGGAGTTTGGGAGTGGTGAAGATCTTGATTAGGAAAGTCTGGGAATTTTTGGGGTATAGAGGATGTCGAGGTTAACGGAGTTTTGGGAGTACTTAGAGAGGCTTTTTTATTGTATTGCTTTTTTAATGAAATGCCGTTCGACTGACAATTTATACGTAAAATATGGATTGCCAGGAAGAGAATTTTTAAAGTATTGTAGAGAGAAATCTTTACACTGCTTGATGAGAAGAGAATATAACTGGCTCGTCTAATGTATCTAACAATAGTTTGACTTATTGAGAGATTAACATGAGGTAGTTTGCATGTAACGCCTATCGCAGCATACACATCTCCATTGAAATATTCAGCCATTGTTAACAATAATTATTACTGGAATACTACACTATACCTATTTACCCATCTTACTTTATATAATCAACGACCACTCTCAAAATCTACCAACATGTTTCGTTAATCAATTGTTAGCTTTTCCAACAATTCCTGCCGGACTACCTACCAGTTTGGAAACGTTTCATTTTCAGCTCGGTTAAATTTCAATTCAAGATTAATTAACATTTCGAATGTAACTCGAAACTCGAAATGTCCAACTTGCGCGCGCGTTTTGCATTTCGATATAGAATAGATCGGTTACATTGATGGGATCGATTTACATTCGAATACCTATCTACATTCTCTTTTGAGTACAGATAGAAACTATCTGGTCGCTGAAATGGATTCCTGTAACCTCGCACGAATCTACGAGTGGCTTCGTAGAGTATCAAAATATTGGTTGCTGCGTTACATCCTGGCGTTAGGTGGGATTGCTTCCGAGAATAAAATATTTAGTTTTTAATTAAATGAATACAGCATAGTAACTTAATTGCTGTATGATGTATTTGCCCGATTAATTAAGAAGAAGCACTAGTAAAATGTTTCTTCTAGTTTATGCACAAATTTAACTACACTGTTACAAATTTCTAACCAGAACTTCACACATGTATGTGAAAGTAGTCTTAGAAATGCGTATATTACCTTTCAATACATGTATATTAATAAATTTTCAAACACTGTTTTTAATTTAATACATGTACATTAAAACTGTTTTAAAACACACATTTTAAAATTAAAATACGTGTATTAATCATTCCCCACGTATGAGTAAACATTCAAAATGTAGGTATATTAAAGTTTCCTTAAATTTAAAAACATTTCCAATCACATTTATTAAAATTAATTAATTAGCAGTATTATGACTTCAAAATATTTTTTTAAACTTAATAATCAGTTTGAAAGATCAATTCACAAATATGTGAATTCTGAACGACAATACTATTCACTGTTAAAAATTTTCTGAAATTTAAGATAAATTCTGTAATAAAACTTCAAAATTTAACTGAAATTTCAGAAAATGTTTAACAGTGTTGTTACGAGTAGAATAAAAATTATAATTTGTTTATGGTTTCGTAAAATTAATAACATTTTTTACAGTGTGTATAAATTATTTTTAAATAACAGTCTGAAAATTATTTAAAATATGAACGTAAAGCATGGCTGAAACCTGACTACTTCACAACTTTTAAAATTGCAACAAGTATGTCTACGGCTACTAACTAGAAATTTAATTTGAAAACACACTCTCGAAAATAATCGTTAATTAAATATTTCAGATTAACGTTAGCCGCGACAGCCTATACATATTCATACATAATTCTTTTCCCCACCCTACAAAGAATGTTCAATAATTGCGCAAACAACGCTTACTCGCGTACCCGCCCACTCGCAAAAAAACTATATGCCCACACCCCCGAAACTCTCGTCGCCGCCGCCTCTCCTCTTCATTATACTTTTTCGCACGCGATCGTAACCTTCTTTTTCTTCCACTTCGGAGAGTCGTTTTCACTCGCACACGCGGGCGCGAGACCGAAAAAGAAGCCCTGGATGTGGAAAAACACCACCATTGAAAAATAGACGAACGCGAAAGCGAAGCAGCAGCAGCCAGCATAGCGTACGAAACCGCGGTTACATATTTATTTCAAACGGAAATCCGGCCCAAAAGTTCTCCACCCGCTGTGCCCGTATTTCGCTGCGGAGATGCTCGCCGCGTAAAATAATTTTACACGATATCCCACCGCACTGGAATTTATCGCGTATCGGCTACTGCTGCTGCTGCTGCTGCTGAATTTTCGAAAATCCGTATATATAGTAGATACAGAAGAATCGAAAACAAAAGGCAAAAGTGGATTCTCGACGTTTTTATCTGCGCGCGAATATATTCCGATCCCGCAAATTATTATTAATTATAGGGGCGAGGGATTTCACTTGCAAATAATGGGGCGTGCGGCTGTTTTGCGCGCTCGCGCGCGCGCGAGAGAGAGAGAGAGACCGAGGGTGAAAAATTATTGCTGAGCCAATTTAATTTACATTTGCATTCTATTCGGTGGAGAATTGTACTTTATCGTTATCGTCGCGCGCCTGCACGGCGTCAATGGCATAAATTATTCATCTGATTGCCGGGGATTCGATTGTTGAATTATTTTGGTTCATTGTGTTGTCTTGCCGAAAGTGAGAGACTGATACGATTATCCGAGTTTACCGAACTTGTTATGTTTCACGTCATGGTTATTTACAAGATTGTACATGCACGTAATTACACCAAGCTGTTTATTTAACGTCCCATTTTCCTCTAGAAATCAATAATTTGCATCCACTTAGAAATAATAATTCATAAAACATCTGCCAAACTCCTTTTTCTTATACGCCAAAATCAAACCCCGCATAAATCCAATTTCAAAATTAAACCGAGCTCCATCCCTTACACCGCCTCGTAAAATCCATTCCAATTTAATAATCACAAAATTAATCTCCTCAAGCCACGATATCCGTCCCTGCTGGAAACCCTCCGCCCTCCGGCTCAACCTCCCGCCCTCCATTAACCCTTGCACTCCATATACCACGCAAAAGCTAAACACAGAAGCCGCTCACGCGCCTTCCTCCTCCTGGATAACGATCTTTTCCTCATTGTCGCGATAGGCGCTTACGGAAGCCCTATACATCTCACCATTCTCCTCCCCTAGGACGCAATATCCTGGATCATAAGCAGAGAGCAACTACGTGACGCTTCGAAACATACACACCCACCGCTATACGTACATATAATACACGCGCGGGCGCACCTTTGACGCGTCGCAGGGCTATCCTGCAGGAATCAGCAGCAGGAGTATCCTCATTGTCATCGTGGACGTGTACATATCCCTCTCTCTACACGATGTAACGCAACACGCACGCGCGGACGACAAATGATCGGAAACGTGCGTTTGATCCGCGGGGCGCGCATTCATCAGAGGGGGAGAGAGAGAGAGAGATACGTGACGCGTCACGCGTTCGTCTTGCTAGGTAGCGAGGGGATGGGATTTAGAATGGGGATGTGTTTGTGCTCGCGCAGGTGCACATACTGTTGCGGCTGCTCGAGACGCGTGTCTTACGTGATCGCTCGACGGCCTGGGGCGTGCTATTGAATGTGTACCGAGGGGAAATATTTGACGCGCGAGGAGGTGGAGGAGGATGAAGGGGGCGAGAGGTGAAAAGTGCGGCGTGCGTTATTCGCGCACGGGCGCATAGTTCGGGAGTTTGGGGATTTTTCGGGGGCGCGTTGTTATGCTGTGGCGGTAGTTTACCCGGAGAATTTGGGTATTTATTGGAACTTTACGGGGGGTGAAAGGAAAATGGAATAATAATGAATGACAAAAAAATGTTTTTCTTTAAAAAGAATGTACTGTGATTATTAAATGTTTCTAAAGGTTTAGTTAGTTATCTTTGTTTTTTCAAGTAGAAGTTAAAATTTAGTTGATTCTATATTATTATCAGAGTACTTTATTCGTATTCAAATTATATTCAAATATTGTAGAACACGATTATCTATTTCGGTTAAATAAATAAAACTTAAATTGAATAATAGGATTATTCAAACACTATAATCGATTATTGCTGATAAAGATTTATTGATAAAGCTATTATAGTATTTGAAATTCATAAGCAACATTCAACCATTCTGTGGATACATCAAATCGGTATTCATTAACAAATATAGATAGAATATTTATTGATTGAACGAATCCAATATCTATTGTAAGGTAATAAATGTTCAAATACCTGTTAATCAATATATAGAATTAACAAGCTTTATCCATTTCAATATAAAATGTTTTTATATTAATTTATTTCTTACGAAATAGGGAATAACCATATAGAAAAAGTTATTATTACCAATTCTTTCAATATTGTATTTCATTTCATACGTAAAAAAAAATTATCTAAAATAAAAGATGAATCATATGAAATTTCTTCCAAATAACACTCTCAAATAATAATCCGCAAATCTATCGACACCGCAATACGATTCATAACAATACCCAACACCTCACCACTCCGTGCCGACAAATCTCACCATTTCAATTGTTCTTCTCTCGTTCGCCCGGCCGCCGGCAAAAAACACACACCTCGCACTGCTAGCCTCCTTTCGCACTACGGGGATGGGAAGTAGGTAACTGAAAAGTCCCTACGTGGCACAAAAGAACGCCGAGGAAGGGAATGATTAATGAAAAAGTCGGATATAGGCTGCTGCTCTCGCCCTCTCTCCTCCTTTCCCGCACGTTCGGAAAGGAGAACAAACGCCGCCGCTGGCGTTCGCGCGCGATAAAGGTTTTCTCTCCCTCCCTCTCTCGTGCGATGCTCTCCCTACACCCGAAGACGAAGAAGAAGAGCGACCGATAGTTACGATTTTCCCTGCAAGAGAGAGGAAGAGCCTTGGACACACGCCAGTGAGCTCGATGAGTGCACAGGTGGCCACGTTTATAAATGCAGCCCCGAATAATGCTCCCTCTCTTTCCCAGCCCCACGTACGCCCCCCCACGAAGAAGAAGTTTTACGAGAGATCGATACCCTCGCGCGAGCTTACTCCGCGTCGTCGTGTCCGTATATCCATCTCTTTCGCGGAGATGGGGCGACGGAGGGGAGGAGGAGGTGGTGTGTGCTAGCGTTTTCTCGGGCATTACGACAGTTAAATATTTATGACTCGCGTGTTCGGGTGGCACACGCGACGCGGCGAAATTGCCTGCTTGGCTTTGGATTTTCGGATTTCTTGACTCCTTTTTTGGAGGGGATTTCGGGGTGGACGGGCGTCGCGTTGTTGTCTTGGAATTGGACTCGGAATGATTTTAGCTGTGAAGCGAGGTTTTAATTTAATCAATAAATAAGTAATTCGATAATATAGAATAGTATTTCGTGGATGGTTAATATACATAACGCATGAGTAATTTATTACAAATTAATATAGAGTATATTGAAGTTGGATTTTTCGATCTGATCTGGGGCTAAGGTGTTTAATTAAATAAAACAAATTGTTTTCAACAATAGTATCGACCTCTTCAGGCACTTTATTGGCTATTTGTACAAAAAACTATATTTATACAATATTAATTACATTACATGTTGTAAACTGTAAAAAACACAAAAAAACACAACTAGATACAAAACTCAATTAGTGTACCTTTCTTAATACATATTAAAATGCTTTAGAGAACTATTGGACGTTCTCAGTCAAATTCTAGACACTGTCACACTGACAAGTTTATATGGAATAGTCGTGTGTTTCGCATTCAATCCGATTAAAACATAAGAAAAGGTCATTGAACTTTAAATCAAAACATGTGAAAAGAGCAGTGAACTTTCGGTTATTTAGATATCAATTATTTTATTGTATATGTTACTTAGCATTTGTGTATCTTCTTTATCATTTATAGTATTTTTAATATTTCTTTGGATATGTATCATCTCCGACACTAACCGTTTTTTATAATTATTCTCGATATCTAATACTTGTACATTTTCCGAATCAAATTCATATGTATATTTAATTTTGTGTTGTGGGATAACTGCTTCTTGATTTTTGTTATTTTTATGTTCTCTTATTCGGTCTTTCAAGATTTTTTCCCAGATCAGATCAAAAAATCCAACTTCAATATACTAATAATACAATGGAGAGCGAAACCAACTCATCAAAATTAATATAGAATTGCTAATTGTAAATTCAAATGCGGATAAAGAGGTAAAATTTTGGTTAATTGATTTTTTACTTATTGAAGTTTATTAGCGTCAAAGATAAATGAAAAATTAAGTGGACATTAATGAAGCCAAATCAAATTTAAATTACGAATCAAATTCTTGATAATGTCAGCACATAAAATATCAAAGGGTTTTCAATTAAAAACATTTTTGATCGAAAGATATTATAGGTACTATAATTATATAGTACATTATGCCCCTAGGGAGCAAAAGTAAAGAATGTCCTAGATCGCATGTAAATTGTCAAATATGCGATCTGAGACATTCTTTATTTGCTCCCATGGTGCGTATACGATTTTTTTGCCTGGCGAGGCCGAAAATACAACCTTTGCGATCGGGTGCCGGGAACAAAAGTGGCACTTTCGGCCCGCTAGGCAAAAGAATAATACATTTCAATTGCTATTGAAAATCAGTGGCTTAGAAATAATAGGTCATCGATGGTACCATAGAAAATTTTTTGTTTAACATTAAGTAGTAAGTGAAACATCGATAAATATAATTCATTTTTCAAACTTCACCGGTTTCGATTACCGCAGCCAACATCCCAAATAACCGCTCTTATATTTATTTACCAACCCGTCGACAAATCACTCACAGACCTCGCGAACAATACATTCGAAATCATTAGTACCCAAAGGAACGAAGCCCTCGTTCACCCCAATAGCGCCTGCGCAAAATAATTGAAGCCCGCGCGTCTCTCCCAGTCGGTGCGGCGGCAAAATGCCGGCGCGCGATTCCTCGCGAACGAGTGAACTTCTTAATGAACGGGGACGCTTAAGCGCTACGGGGCCGGCGTCCATTACCGCCGAGTCGATATCGATGCGTACAACTCTTTCTCTCGTTCCCACTCTCGTTACCGCCACGCGGCGCGAAGAAAGAGAGAGAGAAAGAGTTCGTTAAGACGAGGGGCTCTCGGTTGTTGGCGCCGCTGTCATCTTTGCCCGACCGTAACGAGACGAAAAGAGCGCGCGCGTGGTGATGGGGAACAAAAGGGTACGCTAGTATAGGAGCACGAACCGCTGCGTGATTATATCGCGCGATTTCATCCCCTTGCTGCGAGCGAGCTGCGGTATTGGCGGGCCTGATGGAGTGTCTTTTTTGTTGGTTGTGTTGCGAGAGTTTTTGCTGAAGAGGGATCCGCGGGTGGGTTTGTTCGATACTTTCTGAGTTGCTCTGCAGCCAAAAGGGTCTAGTTAAGTGAAGGGCATTCGTAATTGCAGGTTCGAGGAGTAGATGAAAAAACGGTGAGATTTGCGTTTTTTTCGTTGGCTTTAAGTTGTGTAAATTATAGCCTGTTCAAAAGTCTTTCTCGTTGTTTTACTAGTGGAGCTGTTTCGTGTACGTATACACGGAGAAAAGGATTCGTTTATACTGCACGGAGAGAAATTTTAGAGTAAAAATTACCAAGGTGCCTTGGTAGCGCATGGATAGACTATCAAAAGCCGTGATATTCCCAGGTTTCTAATACAATTTATAAGTTTCCCAGGAAAAACTACCATAACCACTTAAAAAAAATACCAAATTATCGGAATAAAAATTACCAGACACACTGGTAAAAATTGAGATCTAGTCATTTTTACAAGGTAACCTAAGAATTTTTACTAAGAAAACTGATAAATTTTACCAAATAACCTGGTATTTGTGTACTCGCGCATGCGCACTGCGCATTATTGTGTTTCAGAAGATTGATACTAGAGGCGTGCGCGACGTTAAAATGAAAACAATACACATATTTTCAGTAAGTAATAACGGCGATTCAAATGACTATTGGTAACAGCTTCTGTGGCGCAGTCGGTAGAACGTCGGACTCTCAACCCAAAGATCGTCGGATCGAATCCCGCTTCCGTAAAAATTTTTTTTTCAGTTTAATGTTTTTTCATCCTTGTTTCTGTTTCTATTTCTATATTAAAATACTATATATCCATCAATATGGATAAAAAAAGTTAATTTTTTTAATTTAAATTAACTAAAAAAAAAATTTACCAAGGCACTTTGGTAAAAAGTTTGAAATTGTCAGTCTGTCCATCCATTACCATAGAAACTGGTAATTTTGTCTCGAATATTTGTAATTTTCACTACAAAATTTCTCTCCGTGTGTTAACATGGCCTTGTAACTGTTAACATGCGTATGTTTAAATATGACCAAATATAGGCATGGTAACAGTTATAATGCCATGTTAACAGTTAAGTTGCCATGTTCTCATAAACAATTTCAATATGTTACCTGAGAACATTGATATTGTGATTGTTACAATATACTTATTATAGTAGTTTTTTAATCTAATGGCCAATTTTTTACCAGGATGATGTTGTTTTATAACAAAGACGTTTTAAATAAAAACATCATTTATTTTTTTTCTCCAACGTTTCGGACATTTTTATTGTTTATCCTGATGAGGGACATAAACAATAAAAATGTCCGCAACGTTGGAATAAAAAACTAAATAGAGTTTTTATTTCAAACCTTTTTGTTATATAACAACATCATCCTGGTAGAAAATTGGCTATTAGATTTAAAAACTGCAATTTAGAAGAACTTCTACCATCAGCTACTTTCAAATCTGAATATGTCTATTAGCTAATAGAAATATTGTAACTATTACAATATCACATTTTATCCTTAAACATGTCAAATAGTTTTATTTCAAATAGATAAATATGTTAACAGTAACAATATTCTTCTTTGAGTGTAGTAAGATAGAGATGTGGTATATTAATTTCTTATTTATATCGGAAAATAATAAGTTATAAAGAAAGATAACTTTATTTGTAAAGTTACTTTGTTCTTTTTTTCTAATCTATAAAAACAAGAATATCAAAAGTTGTTATTTTGCATGTACAAACATCGAATCGTTTTAATAATGTATGTCCTCGCAATCGATGTCTTTTGTTTGATTGATTCGAGCCGATTCATTTCTCGCGGGAATCCAATGTTTTATTTATAACGAAGCTTTCAAAAAAGTATTAATAAGTTTCAATACCTCGGGGTTATTAATAGCAGCGCAGCAAACAGGGATAATGTCGAACCACTAGTATTAATTGAGTCCCGGAAGTTAATTTTCGTTAAAGCATACAAAACGGTAAAAAGACGTTTTGAAAGCTTTCAATGTATTAATAACCTGATTTTTTTCTTTATTGTATCCTTATTTCAATTTAGTTACTAATCTATTTTCTATATATACCTATACACATATACTAATACTTATCAATATGGCCTCAACTTGTACTATCCAATGATCAGAGTCAATATTCCACTTCTGTACTACTATCGATTTCAAAGCTGTCCAACGCGTAAATGCGAATGAGCATTTATGAATTTGCACGTTTCAAATTTAGCAATTCAATACCTTTAATTAAACACCTTTCGCACTTTAATCTAGACTAGAAGTGTTGCTCCAATCGACGAGTCCACCAGCTTCAAAGGCTTTACCCAAAAGCACGTTTTAATTACAGCAGCCTTTCAGCGTCTGAATGTACCAGGACAAAGATAGAGAACAGGCGAACGGACACACACACACACACACACACACACACACACACACACACACACACACACACACACACACACACACACACACACACTGCGGAGAGAGTCTACGGTGAGTGGAAATATGACAAAGGCGAGATCGAAGATCCGGCAATTTGTTCCTCTTAGCTCTTCCTCGTCCTCCGTGCACGCGCGGCGAGAAACATTCGGTCGCTGGCAACGGATAAAGGCCGAAGCGAAAGAGGAGGAGAAGGAAAAGAGAGGGAATAAATGAGCCAGCGGCGTATTCATCGAGATAATCAGGGGGGGGGGGCAACCCAAATAAATTCCGATCCGACTCAGGCGTGCGAGGTGCTGGAGCGTGAGTTAGCCAGCCCGCGTTTGGCACATTTCGCCGGGGCGTCGAATGGCAGAGCTAATACCCCCGTGCCGGCCGCGGTTTCCGCCTAATTATCCCCCGCGTCGTCCTATTAATTTGAACCGGATCCCGCGAACTTCTCTCTCCCTCCCTCCTTTCTCTCTCTCTCTCTCTCTCTCTCTCTCTCTCTCTCTCTCTCTCTCTCTCTCTCTCTCTCTCTCTCTCCGCCCGTTGTCTATATTTATGCGACTTTCTCCTCCACGCCCTGCGATCGAAGGTAGTGCTTTCGGGTGTGTGCTCGTAAAAGTTGGAAGCGGTGGTGGGTACGAGAGGAAGCGAGTGAGTGGATATTTCGAATGTACTGGGTGTGGAGCGCGCGTCGAGTGCCGGGAGGGAAATCTTAATTTAGGTGTGGTATTGTAATGGTGCGAGTGTAGGTGGTAGTGGTGGTGGTCGGTACTAGTGGTCGCCGTGTCGCGGGTAATAAGTCGAGGGGGAGCGTTAAGTGGGTAACGAATGGTGCGTGATTTTCGGTAATTGTATCGATGGATCATGTTGTTTCCTCCTGTGGGGATTTTGTTAGTCTTGAGCGTGATAATCGCTGATTGGTAGCGAAAGTTTTATAAATGTATGTAAAATAGTTCAATTTTTGTCCAATTTCTCGTAAATAATTATTAGTAATAATTTGAAAATAATATATTTTAAATAAAAAATTCGTTCAAAATATGATTTTAACAAAAAACACTTGTAAACTAAAATTTTGTCCTTGAGTCTCATAAATAAATAAAGAAAAATATCTTGAACGTATAAAAATTCATCCATAATTTTATGGTTATCTACTCTCTAAAAATGAATATGTCAAAAGTCGTTCAGTGGTGTGAATAAGTGAAAAAATTGATTAATTCTTTAGTGAATATTCACTTATTGAAGTAGTGGAATAAAACTTTCACTGCGTAATAATTGAATACTCACTAAAGAATTAGTCAATTTATTCGCACCAGTGAACGACTTTTCACAAATTCATTTTTAAAAAGTAATCTGTTCTTTCAGGCACAAAGAATCCTCAATCTTTTCCCAACCCATCTCTCAATTCCCAAATACCAACCGTCAAAGCATTAATAAATCAAATCCAATTTCCTGATCCTTCGCCGTACCCCCTCTTTCGCGCACCTGGAAAATCTCTGCAGCATTGGCGCCTTTCGCACGCGCATATATACATATAACGTGCGCTACAAGATCATATCCCCCGAGGACCACCGCGAACAGCGGTGAAACTGGGCCAGTTGTGTGTCGAGTCGAAAAACTTTTTCTCCCCCTATCCTCCCCCGCCGAAAATCCGCACGTCGAGTAGCAGTACGAACTACTGCCGCGCTCTCCTTTGAAGCCCCTATATGCGCGCGCGTTGCGAATTTTGATTTCGCTCTTGCGGGAGGCACCGAGAGAGAGAGATTTAGTGGGGGATATAAATAGAGATTCGGATAGACGGGCATAAACACGGGGGGTGGGAAGAGGTGCGAGAGAGCGCGAGACGACGCGCATATATATCCAGGACGAACTTTTGCCCCCTGGATTTGGCGTGTCTCGCTCAGTTCTGGGTTTTCGGTCTCGGGTGCTGACTTTCTGGCCTGAAAATGTTTCGGCTTAATTACGATGGGACATATATACGGGTGGGATATCGTACGTAAATATTTCTATTTGATTATTTCACTCGGAGGTTGAAATGAAAAATGATTTTTATTCCGGTCAATTAAATTTTAATCGGAATGCGATCGTTTGAGAAATATTGAAAGCTTTAGTTAATCCGCTAATGGATGGGATCAATTTAATTTAGATTTAAATGTATTTTTTTACTAATATATCAGAGTGGTTTAATAACGCATGAAAAAGAAATCAATTTCTATTTTATAATACTTTTATCAATCAATTAGTGTTACGGACACATATTAATTATAAATACTCAAAAAGTATAGAAAAAAGCGTTTATGTAAATTTATCATTATTGATTATATACATACATTTACTAAGGTTGCGATTAGTTCGAAAAACAAGTAAAGACCGTTGCTAAGAAGAAGCTAAGTTGTTAACTTTGTCGTTGGCGATTAAGTCGTTGCGTAACCTTTGAATAAGGTACTAATCAAACATGAGAATAAACGAAACTTTAGAAGCATTTTGTGCTTATTTTTAATATTTCCTAATCACCCGCCGCGAATTCCGTTTTGTGCGGAACAATTAGTTTTATTATATGATGAAGTATCAAAAATAACCTTTCCTACATCAGAAATAAATAAAAGATCATTCAACGAACTTACAACGCAATCAGCGGAAAAGTGAGCGAAACCAACGACCGCGTGACGAAAAAAGAACCCGAGAGGAATTTAGCGAAGGATGCGAATAAAGCTTGCAGGAACGCGCGAACGCGAATTACACTCCTGTGGCAGAAAGGGCGCGAAGGCGGATTACTCGGCAGAGACGGAGAGAGAGAACTCCTAAAAAAGGAGGAGGAATCAGAGGAAATGAGGGACAACGAGGAGCGGCACATCCTCTCTTCCCTCTCCATCTCTCGTCTCGCTCGCGACGTGTATTCAGGCTGATGTGGATTTATTTCGGGCCTGGCGCTGATGCTCGCTCCCGGCGACGCGGAGTTTGGCAAGGGCTCCGGTCTGTCCTCAACGCCAACGTCGTCGTCTCGGTAACGACGTGTTTTACGGAGAGAGCTCATGATTCGCCGCGTTCGCAATACTTTTCTCTCGCCTTGCGCGCTTGATTTGCTTTCGCGCGTGCGGGCGGAAGCGAGCGAGCAGAGGCAGGCACACAGAGAGTTTACTTTTTGCGCGAGCGCCCGTAGGTAAATTCATTTGTTGGTGTTGGCAAAGTGCGCGGGGAAACGTACATACAACGCGCGTGTGCGCCGGGAAATGAATAGATTTGACAGGGATTTTCTGTGGGAAAAGAGGGAAATTGTGATTAACGGGGTGAGTGGTGGGAATTGGAGGTGGATTTTTTTTACTTTTGAAGAAAATTAGCAATGATTTTGTGACTTTAATTTGTACATCTAATATAAGGTAATCGAATGGTAGTGTTTGAATGAATAATTGGTTTTCAGTGAAATTTATTGAATGGCTAAATTACCATTACGTTCAGCATACCTGTTATACTTATGAATCTTTATTATATTTTACGCCAAAAAAGTTAATTATTTCTTTCCGTTTTTCAGTTTTTATTGTTTTTATTTTTCGAACTGTCAACTAATTAGTTAGAATAAAACGATACGAAATCGAATGTGAAATTAACTCACTAACGAAGTGAAAAAATAGGTCGACTAAAAACCATCGTCTGACTAAAATCGGCCTACTCTACTTCCATGCATTTCTCACTTAAGGTTGTATTGGCTATATAATCCACGTCAAAAATTAGTCCATTAATTAAAATATCAGTGATTTACTATGAACGCTTTTTTACTTAGTTTGAAGTTGACAGCTTTATCAAGGTAAATTTTTGAAGTAATTAGACTTTTAAAAATCATATGTCTTAATACATTTTGGTTTTCATTCAAAATAATGCCGTCTCTTCAAATTTTATTCAATTCGTATTTTTTTGGTCTTATATTGTTCAGAGAAGAATTCTTAACAGATCACAGAACTCAGAAATAAAATATGTGTATAAAATACCGTTCGAAACGAGTGCGGAAGTTGATTATTTACTTCATGTGACGTTTTTCGCACTCGCTTCGCTCGTGCGAAAAAATAAAGTGAATCATCACCTTTCGCACCAGTGTCGAAATGTACTATATTGATTATCTTTAGTAATGCTGACTTACGCTTGGCTCGTGTATCCAATCTTAAAATACTTCGCTTCCATTATTTTACTTTGTTAGACTTCGAATCAAATTACCAATAATCAAAATACGATCTTTTATAATTGTGTGTTAAACTACAGTTTAATAGATATTATTTTTGTGTACACACAACATGTTATAGTACAATCTCAAAAAGTATACGTACGAAAAAAAAATCCACGAAAAATTTCCAATTTTCCAGCCCAATTCCCCCACTGCCAGCCTCTTCTCGGCACAAAACTCTGCACACACAGACATATAAGCACAAAACGTCCACATTAGTATGCCTCGACGGCCGACAAACGATTCCGGGATACATGCGCGCCGCACAGCCCATCCGTAAAAGTCATCGGCGAAGAATCGCGCTTGTGCCTCATTCTTCTCCTTTTTTTACCCCTCCCCCCTCTCTGCCTCTCTTTCCTGCCACTCGACAGGCCGAAAAAGCTTGGCAAATTCGCGACGTGAAAGCTGGTGGAAAAAGGCGAGAACGAGACGCGAGGGCGCGCTCGCTCGTCGTTCCTTTCGGTCTTTCTCTCTTTCCCTCGTTTTTCCTCGTAGCGGTGCATGTACTGCACACGTATACACGCGACGGCACGAATTTTCCATGCGCCCGGACATTGTATGTCGCGCCGGCTCTCGACTGGACGGATTCGCTTATTCGTGCGCGCGCGCGCACGTGTATTGGAGATGTTTTTCGAGGGACGTTGAGAGAGAAAGAGAGAAAAAGAGTAAAAGACTGCGAGAATCGGAAGCTCTGCGAAAGGTTTGTTGATTAAGGATGGAGAAAATAGGTCAGAATTCTTTTTTCGGATGCTTCTCTGTATTACGTCGTTCTTTTTCGGTTTTGCGAGTAGAAGTGTACGAGGTGAAGTGTTCCATTTTCTTCGCAATATGGCGTCAGTTAAAAGTGTTTTTTCATTTAGAAAAAAATATTTTTTCTGTAGCAAGTAGTTTAAAAGAACTAAAGATTGATTAAAACATATTATTAATTGCGTTGCATGAATGAAAATTGTATGCCTGTCATCATAACATTTAACATTCTAAATTCAATGTTCTGCTTATATTTACTAATCACAATTTTCTTTCTGTTTCAGGTGAGTAACAAAATGGCAATCCTCTTAAATAGTAAAGTTTCTTCAGCCGTAAGTTATTGTATAAAAAAGTTTTCGATTTAGCATAAGAGTGTGATAAAAAAAACTACATACCCATCAGTCCCATATATTATTTTCTTGGAGTATGGGACATATATGGGAAACAGAATGTAAAGAAATGACCTGCAATATTTGGCTCCGGCGCCGTGGCCATACATGACGCATATCTTGCCCACACCTAGATATTAATTTTGTTTTTACGCGGGTAAAACCTTGCAAACACAATCTGCGGAAAAAAACTAACGTTTTACTCGAGATTTTACTGCTATTAATTATTAATATGTACATGCAAATAAACGAATATATAAAATTTAGTCTCGTTTAATTTGTACGCAGAATGAATTCGTATTTATGTTTACATTTTGTAAAAGGTCCGAGTTATATTTTTATAACTAAAATAATCTAAAAACATTTTACCTCTACGAAATATTACATCAATTTACAATTCATAGCGAATAAATCTGTACAGATTTGAAAGCTTAATAAACAAAAAGAAATTACAATTTACTTAAAAATCTTTCATAAAACGTATCCACAGTTGATCCACTTTATCCCTAAAATTCAAAACTCATTACTATTATAAAATCATCCCACACTATACCCCCAAACAACATTATTTTTGCTACTTCTGAGCCTACATAAAACAGCTTGAAAGCTCCTCTCAATACCCACTCTCGTGTCCCGAACTCTTTATTCAGCCCGCTGCTAGAATCCATAGGCTAGGCATCTCTACCCTTTTTCCGCGGGTGCGCAAAAAAAAGCGCCGAGGGGAGCGAGAAAATTTGGATCGCGCGCTAGAGAGTTTTCTGACGAGCAAGGCGGAATCCTGAAGGGGTTCGGAGGCTCTTACGCTCCCTCGAGTGTATAACCTTTTTTCCGCGGGCGCTAGTGCTTGTATCGAAACGCTCGCTGCCAGTGTCCGTGCAGTGCGCGCCTCCCCCGTTGGCTCTCAGCCGATTTTCCGAAAATACCGGAGCCTCGCACCTGTGCGTTTGAAAGGGGGCGATTCTCCCGCTGGGAATCGAAGTTTCTAATTTCAATTTTTCCCCATGGCGTTTTTATAGCGTGATTGGAGGTCGCGTGTGGGGTACAGGGAAGCGTTGGATTACAGACGCGGTTTGTGATTTATGACGGTGATTCGGATCTGCGACTTGATTAGATGATAGGTCGTGTGTCGGATATATCTTTTCCATCTGCTACGGTTACGCTAGAGGTGCACTGAGAGAAATTTTTTCTCAAAATGTTTATATTTAACATGGCATTGTAACTATTAAAATATATATGTTAATAGTTACAATGCCATGTTAATAGTTAAAATACCATGTTAAATATAAACATATTCTTCTCTCAGTGTGAAATATCGAAGAAAAGCTAACGAAGTTGATAGTTTTACACTGCACGGAACTAAAGCTAATTAATACATTGTAAAAAGAGAACCGCCTGTACAGTGTATACGAAACAAATTGAACAAATTATAGATTTTTCACAATTAAAAAGAAAAACAACGATTTCAAGTAAAATACGCAGCGACTTTTAACAAATACCGAAACAATACATACCAGATCCCCATTCTCTGCATTGCAACAGCGCGTGATATGAATCGCCGGAGGAGTTACAAACTCGTTAATTAAATTTAGCCGGGAAAAACTTGTCAGAAGTGAGCGAAACAAACACGCGCAGAGAGAGAGAAAGCATCGGCTCCTCCCTCTTCTCCTCTTTCCTCGAAAAACGCGCAAAGCAAAGTGCGCTCGCGAGCAAAAAGCTTGAAGTCATCCGAGAGCGCCGCGCAATCTCTACTTTAACGAAATAACGCGTTTGATAAACCGTCCCCCCGGGGCGCGGCTCCTCCCATCCAAAAACAGAAAAGGCAAAAGGAGAGAAATAGCGCGCGTGGGAGAGTTACAGCAGCGCATGCGACGCGACCGCAGCGTTCGGGCCGAATGCGCAAATTACAGCGTGAGCGCTGTGCTAGCCGCCGCTGCCGCGATCGATCAAAGCGCTGCCGAGTACAGTGCGCCGACCGACCGCCGATCCGAAATTTCCCCTCTCGCGCGAGTGAAAATCTGCCGGAAGTGGGATTCGAACGGTCGAAGGGAGAGAGAGAGAGAGAGAGAGAGCGCTGGCAGCGACGGCCTCTAATAATTTGGCTACGCTCAATTATGCCCGCATCAAACCGGCCGGGCGTAGCCAGCCGCGTGTACACTTGTAGAATTTTCGCATTTTCCGCGAGACTGGTTCCATTGTGTGTACGTGTGTTGTTGGGTGCCTGCGTGGTCGTGCGCAGATCGAAGGGTTGAAATAAAAATCGCCTATTAATTTCGCGGCTCGTTGTTTTCCAGCTCGCGAGCTCGCGGCTGTAATCGAAAATGTTTAGCGGCCCGGAGTTCGAGTTCGGAGCGGTTGAGTGACGGATAAAAGATGGGAAAAGTTGGGACGGGCTTTTCGAATCTCGCCGTTCGATTGGAGCGGTGGTACGGGGAGCGCAAAGTCTATGTTTCGGGGGTTCCGTAAAAGTCGCGATTAAATTTAAAGTTTTCGGTGTATGAATAATTTGAGTGTGATATTTGTTTTGTTATGCTTAACGGTCGCATGGTTAGGAAATTTAATGTACACGGTCGTGGAGTTTCTGCTGGAATGGAGATGATAAAATAAAAATGTCATCAGCTTCACAAAGTTTACTTAACTGAATTTGTATCAATTTAACTAGTGTGGTATACGAGGTAACCAAAATTCTCAAAATTCGTTACAGGTTTTTTTAATTTAACTTTTGTCGTGTAATCATAGCCGTAATGAAAAAGTTTCGCAGCAAATTTTAGCAAATTGTATTTAGCAGTTTTTGAGTTATTAAAAAAGTTTTTGAATTCATCAAAAGTTAAAAGCTTCTTTCCCATTTTGGAACTTGTACGATTATTACGGGGCCAATTTCTATGGATTTTTTTAATATAAAATGATTTGGTCAAAATTATCTGGTCGAAATTAATACTCGAGCGGGTCGGATGCATTTCATATAAATAAAATTTTATTTAAGTATTTTAGCGCGTGATCCAATTCGTGAAGCATTCAAAACACTTGATGCGAATATAAAAGCCGCAATACAAAGGGGATTGCCGCGATTTCAATTGTAACTTTGCGTATTTGCCAATAAACTATTCTCTCTCTCTCTCCCTTTCTCTCTCCCTCTCCCCCTCTCTTTCTTTCTCTCGTTCGCATCTCTGTCACTCGTTCCTGCGAACGTAAGTTCGCTAGTACTTCAGAATACATTTCAAAGTTGAAGTTGTCGGAAGTAGCGCCGTTGAATAATAAACTCTGCTCTACTTTATGGGAGAATTTTATATTAAAGGTAAAACCCGCGCCTCCGTGAGCTCGGCTCGGCAATTGGAATATCTTAAACAGATTTGCAAAAACTTTTTTTTCCGATGTTACTCTATCGAGAGATATAGAATTTTGTCAAAACTACTTTCGTATATACAGACTTCTGCAGACCATTGGATTTACGTCGGAACACTATGAGTAATTTCTGGAAAGTCAGTTGGATACTGTAGAAAACAATGGGAGCAAAAAGCGCTTAATTTGTATTTTAAATTTAAATTTCATTCTGCGAAATTGTAATATTTTAGATTGCATAAGGTAAATTTACCATCCAGAATTCATTGTATTGTTCGGTTTAATTTTAAACCCTGTATTCTTTTTTCGCTTCCCCGAAACATCTTGTTTTTTAATTTAACTTTATTATTTTATTCGCGTTACTGCGTTCAGAGTATAAAAATCCACATAAAAATCCACATTATTTGCAGGGACTTCATATTCATTTCATGAAAATTTCCTGATTCAACGGACTCTGAGAGTTATTAAATTAAACAAACTTAAAAAAAAAACAAATAATAATTGCCTAATTATATCACAACCAAAATATTCATCAAAAATCCACGCGATTAACCCAGTCGACGCAACAGATGTCACGCACTTGAACCCTTTCCAAAAAACCTTGAAACCCCGAAAAAAGCGTTCTCAACATATCCCCCCTACTTTCGAAAAGATTAGCAACTTCGACGTTCTCACTTCATTAGCCGGCCACTTTGTCTTCCTCGAAAAGCCGAGGCTCTACACACGAGACCCTCCACTACGCGCGCCAATCCCGTCGCAATTAAGCCTCGCGCGCGTAAAACTTGGCGCAGCGACCCGTACACACACTTATGTGCGCCCTCTCGCTCGTGTACACACTCGCACACACACATAGAACCCAAACGAGAAATTAATAGGGAACGAGGCAAGACTGTAGCAGATTAACCTGCGAAACCGAAGCCGCGCATTAGGCGCATTCTATTTTCCGAGTCACAGATCCGAGAGAGAGCGAGAGAGAGAGAGAGAGAGAACGAGAGAGAGAGAGAGAGAGCGCATATGTATATATACATAATCGCGTATATATAGCGATGTAGACAAAGCGCGAGCTTGCGCCCAAGACGACGGCGAGAATATTTGCGGACGCTTTGTCGAATCGCAATATGAAGCTGAAATTGGGCCGGTGTCGGAGTGTTTCTTGGAAGTTTCGTTGATTAAATTGGCGCGGGGCGATTGAAGTGAACAGAGAGATTGGGATGTGGAGAGATGAGGTTGAGGTAAAAATTGAGATAAGATCAAATCAAATCTCTGGGACTTACTAAATTTTTATTATGTACCTCACAAATATATTATAGGAATTGTTTTATCGCAAATTTTTGTATAAATTCTAGAATTATACGTACCTTTATGCTTATATTTTTACGTTGCAGACAATTATACGGATCGATTAATAACACCGACATTTGATTTTTATATAAAACATAACGTTTCAATATGAATCATAAAATAATGACAGACAGTATATTATGTGAACGTTAAAATAAACGAAATAAATCACGTAACAGACGCAAATATTGTAATCAAATAAAATCACGACTGAGTTCTCGGAATTGATGAAATTACAGGCTTGTTGTTACCTTGTACCTCGTTATAAACGTGAAAATGAACTTCGGTTACGTGTGCGACTTCATTTTTAATAACCCACGAATCGATGTCATATAGATAAAGAAGGATTAACAATGGCTTTTGCTGATAAATAATTCCACCCATCAATGATTAACAATCTTTTCAAAGAAAAATAATGCGACGTCCAAGACTACAGAAACGGATCATAAAATATGCACGCGCGAGACAGCCAGGAAAGCGATTAAATACACGATAAACTTCCGCCTCGATAAAGCATGTTTCAGGATCATTATAGCCATAATATTCCGCCCTTTAATATCCTGCCATTTTTCCTGTTAATTTCAAACCAGACCAAAAACACCACTCATTTCGAATTCCATTTTCCAACTGAAAAGTTCGCTTCCAAACACAATCAAATATAATCCCCCCCCCCCCCCCCGTTAAAAGACTCGTCAAACTAAATAATCCCAACGACGGGGGAGTCAACATTATTCTATTTGTCAAACGGGGGAAAAAAATCAGCTAAACGGTTCCCTCGTTCCCAATTGCGTCGTCTACTCAGTTTGCTCTGCCAACGAGGCGTGCGCGACAAATATTTGCAAGACAGTCTGTCGGGTGTTGCTCGCGCTCGATCGGTTTCGAAAAAGCGCATCGCGGATATTGTCACGTCCGGTTAAAAATTCAAGTGTCAATAAATTAGGCAGTAGGCGCTGGAATTAACCGTCGAGCCTCGTGCCAGTCGATAAACACGCGCGCGCCTGCATTTTGCACTTTATTTGTCCGCTGACTCGTGTCAACGTCAGTGGAGAGAGAGAGGGAGGGAAACAGAAAAACAGACGACCTGCCGCCCCCTCTCGCGTCATTAAATTACTATACTTTCCTAATGCGTGCGAACGGTGTAGTGCCTCTCGCTTCATCAATGTCAAAATTTTCATCGTTTAACGGTCGCGCGGCCGCCGTGGATAAAGAATGCGAGTTTCCCCCTTAATTAATCGAGCGAATAATTTAGCGGACGACGGGAGGGAACGGACGGACTGGCGTTTAATTGCAGTTTTTCGGTCGCGCGCTTGATGTAATTCCGTCTTGTGTAAATAACGCGGGAATTATTGTTATACACGCGTGCAGGCAAACGAGCGCGCGCTTTTGTCGCGTCGACGATTAAATAACGATTCTCGCGGGGAATAAATAGAGCGGCAATGAGCTCGGGCTCTTTTTTCCGCGAAATAAACGCTAAATTGGAATAAATATTTGTCGTTCGATTATTCTCTCTTGACGTGTATATATGTACTAGAATAATTTATCGAATTTCTTCTCTCCCGCGCGGCTCTGCATTTGCCCGGCCGCTTTTTATCCCGTCGATTTGAACGCGCAATTGAAAACCGAAGAGAGATCTCTCTTTTTCTCGTTCTCTCCCGCGACAAATGAATTCTCTCTTTTTATATAATGAAATAATCTATCGCGCCCGCGTGAACACACCACTGCGCAATCGTAATAATTATTCATACCAGCGTATATTATACGTAATTGAATTAAAAAATAATAATGCATATCTCGACAATGTCACTCCGACAAAAAAAACAACAACAACTTCAACTTCTGCTCCCGCAAACCTCCACCCCTGTCACAAGCAATTAAACGCGCGTTTTCTGCGCGCAGGCGCGCGCCTCCCTTTCACCGCGTAATTACAACAAGAATCTGATACGTCAAAAGCAAAAGGGGTGCTTCGCTTTGTTGCAGAAAAAAAAGAGAGCGACGCGCTAGTATATACGCTCTCGCCGACTGTTGATTATGCGCCCACTGACTCTTTTATACATCTCCGTTCTCTATATCAACAAAAATGAAAAAAAAATAATAATAATAATGCGCGCAGCCGAGAAAAACCGTAGACCTCGTTGCCTCTGTTCATTTCGAGGTCGCGAATGCGCGCGACGCTTCTTCTTTCGGGATCGGAAAGAAAGGATAATAAGAGGGTGTATCACACAAGGACTGTTGCTCTCTCTCTCTCTCTCTTTTCTGGGCCCTTTGACGCGCAAACTACTACTCCCCGGCCGCGTAATCATCCCTCTTTGCTTTCTCGTTGAAACCTACTTCGGGCGTATCGCGGGAAAAAGAGCGCCCGAGTGCGAGACGCGAGCTTTGTCGAGGTGAGAGAGAGATTCGCGTGGACTTTTGCGAGTGATACCGCGGTAGAATTTGCGAGAGGCTGTGGGACGAGAGTGTACTATGATATGTAGGCTTTTTTCGGGAGTTGTCTGTTTTGAGGATGGAATGTATTGTTCTATTCTTTTTTATTTGAAATTTCACTTGTAAAGTTTCATAAGAGAGTTTGTTTTGGCAAATTTAAACTATAACTCAATTGTCTTCCAAAATAACTTGTAGCGAATCATATTCGAATTTCCCGCGAAATACCGTCATGTATTCGGCCGATAAATGATATACAGGGTGCATTAGGGTGCGTTATTGTACGCTGGTTCGAGGGTATCGGAAAGCCAAGTCCCGACCCACATTCGGGACCACCCAAAAGACTTAGACCGACGCACAAGACCATCGGACCAAGACCACGGTAGAGTGACTATATGAGAAGAGCACCGAGCGAAGAGTCCTGGGCGGGAGAGCCCAGCCTGCGATCTAAATACTAAGATATAAGTATACCTGGCCCCGAATTGTAAGACTGCCATTGAATGTATAAAAGGATAGAGTAGATTATTAAATAATATATTAACACGTGATCATCTGTATGTAAAGTTAGTTAATGGTCATATAAATGTAATTTATTTATTTATATCTGTCAATCGTTTAGTTTTATTAGATTCTCGTGATCGATAGTTCTGATGATTTTAATACATAAGGACGATAAGAGAACAAAAGGTAGTATTAGCGACTATATGTATATGAACCGTATGACGCATTCCGAGGCGGATTATGACGTCAGCTTAGAGTTTATATAACGGTGAAAATAATAAAGCATACATTTTATATATATCTTGGCGTGTGTTTCTTAATATATTGGAATAAAATTTTATATAGGTTAACCTAAATATATTTTACAAACTGAAAGGCTAATAATAATCAGAGAAGACATGTACTACTGTGACACATAAAGTTCTTATCAAATTATTTATTTATTTTTTTGGTTACTTCTTCATCGCCTCTTTTATTTACCAAATAAAATAATCTACAAAATTCCTTGAATATTTTTTTGGTCGATTTAATTGCTAACCTTAAGAATATTATGGCTGTACAATCCCTGATAACGATAGTTTTCAGAATTATAACAGTGATAAATAGTTATTTAGCTATCGAGCAGGTGTTTGGAGAATTCAAATTGAAGTTTTAAAAATCAAGAATCAAAACGCCAAATTGACGAAGTCTCGTTACTTTTTATCATTGCATAAAAATTGTTATTTATTTTTTTTATTCGTCATTATTTTTTTTACCATTATAGAAAAACATAGTACGCAGTGTTTTAACAATTTGATACAAATAATGAAATTTCTTCAATTTCTACTACAATCTCTACGCGATGGAAAATTTTTAAATAACTATTTATCCTATACTTATAACGTGAAAAATTATCTTTCTACGACGTGTTTGAAATTCCGAACGTTCATAATGAACGAAATATTAACTTAAAGTTTCTAATTCTGGTTAAAATTCCCCGGAGTGTGGTTTACTGGTGACTGCAAGAGTGAGAAGTGAAGAAATACAATTATTATCCGATTTTAAATGTATTAAGTAGCCAAATTTGGCTAAATTTGAAAATGGCAAAAATGTTTCGTTCACTATGAACGTTCGAAATTTCAAACACCTTTTCTACGGGCATTACACACTCACAACAATCTTAATTAACTAAAAAAATGAAAAAATATCTCCATCCCTCAATTTTATTTCCCCCTTTTACCATCACTCCACCTCGCCCGTTTCCCCAAAATCACCTCAATCCACTTAACCCGAGAAACGACCTCAAAAATCTAAAACACAAACTCAGCAGCAGCACCAGGGGGTTGTTCTCCAAACTCTGCGCAGAAATGCCTTCGCGCGCAAAATTTGTCAGATCAATCCGCGCATGTTTATCCGGGAAAAACCTCTCGCGCCCAGGCTAGCTGTGTTTAAACTTCGACTCTCGCCACACGCGTGTTCGTGCGCTCAATCGAAGCAGAAAGATTTCGCTGATCGAGGCGCTCGCGCGTCTCGAAAATCAAAACACGTAGCGATTTCTCTCTTTCTCTCGAAAGGGGCGCACTTTCTCTCTGCTGCTGCTACACAGTGAGCGGTCCGGCGAAGACGGAAACAGCGAGAACGAAGGAAGATAAAGAGATAGAGCGATAGAGACTCTCTCTTCTCTTCGCTTTTCGCGAGCTTTAAAAGCTTCAGTATTTCTCCCTCGCCGTTATAGTCTATCCGCTATATACATTCCGCCTCTTTGTGCGCGCACCTCGCTTTAGGGTACTTCTTAGCGGCTGGGATTCAGCGAGACGCGCTCGCACATACACAGCACACAAACGGATTTATCAACGGTTAATTTAAACTTCTTTCGCGTTTAATCTTGAACAAAGCGCAACTATTTGCCGGCTTTTATCCGTCTTCGAGTTTTCCTCTTCGACGCCTCTTCATGCGATGCTCTCCTCCATTATTTCTCTTATTTAATAAGTTAGCTTTGATAATTGTCGACGACTCTGCTGGCAACAAACTTTTAGCCGTTCCTTCGAGAACTGTAGCTTAATCTACCTATATACACGCTTTTGCAAATATTTCTTTTGTTCGTAGCTGAAATGGGATTTGCCGTACAATGGTTATTATTATCGTATTATCAGTAACTAACCTTTACATTGGCCACACATACACACACACACACACGCACGCACATTTATATATAAGTCACATGCACATATCATCCGCGTATAAGCATTGTCAACATTAGTTAGAAATCCAATTAAACTTGTTTCAATGAACCGCACATTGTTGGGAGGTTATTCTCCCACTGCTCAAAGTGAAACAGCTCCGATGGCAACTATATAATGGTATTAACTTTCTCTGCAGTTGAGTTTATTTAAATTATAGTGTCCAAAATTACTGGATTCACTACTCTATTACGAGTTCATCACGAGTAACCTCAGCATTAAGCTTTTTTGCCAATTCGAAGTAAATCCTTTGGATATCATAAAAAGTTTTTATATCCACGGTAGGACGTGAAGTAGCTTTAAGTAATCTCTCAATCCTTTACTTATTTCTCAAACACCTTTCGAATCTTTTCCTCTCTCGCAGGCCCTTTTCCATTTTCTTCTCTTTTCCCTTCCGTCTTTTCATCGCGCGCACTGCTTTTCTCTCCAGCCAGTGGAGGCTGTCGCCTCCTCCTACACCGCCGCGCCTCTCGATACTTTTCTACCTGATTGGCACTCCCTTCCTAACTTTGGTCTCCAATCGCGTCGCGCGCGCCAAACAATGCATACAAACTGCCCTCCAACAGTGAAACGCAGAAAGAGAGAGAGAGAGGAAGACAGGCACAGACTTTGTATATATATATATACTTAAACAGACTTCTCTAGCGCCGGCGAATCGACCCGTAAAATGCAAATGTCTAATCAAACTGAGCGAGGCATCAAACTTCTCTCTCCCCTCGCTTGCACCTCTTTCTTTTTCCCTCCTCGTAGGAAGCATGTTTCTGTTTCCGCCCTTTTTATTCGCTCACCGGAGCGCGATTTTCCCAGTTCGTGCGGTCTTATTTTCAAAACTGCCGGGGGTTTTAGCGGCTACGCGAAGTGGAAAGTTTAGTGGGAAGTTTGCGCGAGGGAATCTTCGATTCGATGAGAGTAAAGAGGAATTCGCCAGAGCGAAAGATGATGATGAGCAAGGAATAATTTTGAAATCTTGCCGCTTTTATCGTCTGCTTGACCTGGATAAACGTGAATTTTAGTTGAAAGGAGCATCGCAGATTGCTGAAATGTGCCTTTTAATGAAATTTTTGGCAACAAATTCTTTGATAGTACAAGTTGTCAGTTTGATAGTAGAAGTTACATTACTTTCTGTCATATAATTCGAAAGTTATTATTGTTCAGGAAATTTATTATAATTTATATGAAAGTGCGCAAATATTTTCTCGCGAAATCGGTGATTATTTAAATCAAACAATGAATTTCATTATAATTAAACAATTTGGCGAATCTTTACTATCAGAATGAATAACGAGCCATTATTAATTTACCTTCATTAAATAAACTTATCAATCCTTCACATTTAACGAAATTCTAACTTACAATATGACATGTGACAGTCACTTCATAAAACATTAACGCTACTAAAGATACACTATAACCTTACCACAGAATCACAAGCTAAATTTAACTTACTTTCCTATCCAAAAGCATCTCGTTCAACAAAAAACCCCATTACAACAACCTCTTCCAGCTCCAACTCTCCCGCTGAATTAACAATGTCAAACGCATCTCGCGTTTTACATACTTAACGCCCAACGTCACTTGTCCCTCGCGGCCCCCTCGTCAACTATTCAACCCTCCCGCCCCACGTCAAAAGTGTGCAACAAAAAAGCACTCGCGGGCGACATGTTGCTCTCTCCTCTCACGAAAGGCCCTCAACTATTTATCGCGCGAATCCGCGAACGCTTTTAACTAGACGTCGTCGCCCGAAAAAGTCGTCGCGCTGAAAAACGCGAACGAGTTAGACTGCCTGCCCCGTTTCCATCCACCACCACCACCACCACCCACCTCATGAATAATTCCCGCAGAGTCGCCGAGAACACCAGCCGTGTCTCGAGCGTCCAAAAAGGCGACATTCGTCTTCGCTCGACATGGTGTCCTTCCCCTATCCCTGGTTCCTCCGCATGGGAATATCGCCGTTGGGGGGGGACCCTTCGACGACGACGCGTGTCCGACCGACGCCGGCGACTGTTTCTACTGCGAAGAATCCCCCCGTCCCCTCTACATCGTGTTTAACACGATTTTCTCGCGTACGCGCGTAAGTTTTGCCCTTCTTTTTCCCTTCTTCTTGTGTTCTTTTTCTTGTGCAGTTAGTAGCAGTGGTAGAAGAAGTAGCGCCGGGTTAATGAGATTTAGGAGAGAAGAGTGCGCGCGCGCGCGCGAGTAGCAGTCGTTATTGGATTCCGAGTGTCGGGTGAGTTTGCTCTGCTTATTGCCATGGATTAACGGGCGCGATTTGCAGATATCGCGTGAGGAAGTACATGTGTGTGTGTATGTAAGGTTTGTAGGGCAGGCGGGGAAATGTGAGTGCTAGGAGAAATGGGTTTTCGAAATTCAATCATGCGAAGTATTGGTTTTTAATTAGGTCGAATGTTACGGGAAACTTCGACATTTGATTAAACTTCTAGCAGTTGTATTTACATTTTTTTCTGAAAACGTCTCTGCGGTATAACCTTTTTTTTCAGGTATTTTTGTTTTATTAATTGTCTGGCTTATTCTACCGTACATATTTCAGTATTTCTGAAGAGTTTTTACGTTTTATTATAAAAATTTTATTTTATAATTTATTAAATTAGGATAACTTTCTGGTCTGCATATAAGCAGTCGACCCCGCAGAGAGTTTTATTAATTCAATTTTCAGGACATTGTCATTGTATGAAATTCAAATATAAAAGTTCGGAAAAATTTTATTATTACAAATAATATCGCCTGCATAACAATGTGACGGGGGTAAAGTTTTCCGACCGGAATTTTCTCCTGCTGCACACCAAACTGCCTGGGACTTCATTCGAATTTCAAATATTTTTCACGTGCTTCAACTTAACCGTCCTCTAAGTGCTGCGTTTCACATTTTACATTTTTCCGCGCCCCTGGACCGTTGTAACGCATTCAGGGCAGAATGTTGCCACGCGCGCTCGCCCCCCGTACAATAAAGGCAAGTGTGGCCTCTGCGTTATAGAAAAATTTTTCAATGGAATTTATATTTTTATAGAGTATAGAAAAAGTTTTTGAAATACAGCGCGCGTGTGAAACTTTTCTCGATAATTTTTTTTTTTCTTTTTTTTGTTTCACGCTGCGAATACCATCGCGCGAGCGCGCGATATCGGCTTTTCTAATGCACGTTTTACCTCCCGCATTATGTAGGAAATTTAATAGCCTGACGTCAGCAGTCGAGCGTTTTAAAATCGATTTGTTCGAATGAATTTTTATTCAGCGGCGTGGATATGTATATACATTTTTATGCCTCATCGCGGCGTCGTAAATAATTTATCCGCGCGAAGCGCATAAATCTCAGCTTTATTATTCTGGTTATTTTATCCGATGAGTCAAGGTTAAAAAAAAAATAGTAAATTAATAATGAGAGTTTTATACATTGTCGTAAAAGGTTTTTAATATCCATCCCAGGCCTTCACTTTGAAACTAAACCACAAGTGATAGTATGGAAAACCGCAAGCTATTTAGTACCATATTTACTATGCTGAAAAGTATTTTTTTTTTTTCAAATATTCGAATATTTCTGCTATCACCCAGACCTTTATTTTACCGTATAAATGTTAAAATCACGTTATTTGAGTCCAACTGTGAATTTGCTAACAAAGTTAAACTTTCATCGACTATAAAAAAACACGGCGTACGCTACATTTTTCAAAATTAATTGACCGTACCCACATTTTTAAACGACAAAATCAATAATAAACACGCGAACGGACAAAAGACCGAAAAGAGAAAACACTTTCAGCAATGAAAGGGCTACAAAACAACTATAAAAGAAGAACATCTCAAATCGCAGCAGCAGCTCCCCCCATCTCCAGCGATTATCTGGCGCATTTCCCCAGCCGATCATTCGTACCGCTTAACATCGCGTAAAAACATCCCCCGTTCCTTCCTTCCTTCTCCCTTTTCTTTCTCTCAGCTCCTCCTTTGTACGGAACCGCGCTCGGACGATTTCTAAAGAACCGCCGCGGTTATTTTGCGGAATCGAGTTAAAGTAGCGCGGCGCCGCGGCTCTCGATGCACTTTGAGAAAGAAGAGAGAGCGTGAGAGTAAAGAAAAAGAGAGGAGGTACAGGACCGCCAAGCCGCGTAACGAGATTAAAGTGAGGGAAGTAAGACGCGCTCTCGTGTACGTGCGTCTGTCTCCGTGTACACGTGTATTGTATAGTCGAAGACAAAGACGAGGAGTGGCAGCAGGGAGCCTGATAAAGATCCCATGTGATTCGCGCGTGAAAGAATATGAGGAGATGGGGGTGACTCCTCGTCACTCCCATACACCTCCCCCAGAAATTAATGGAACTGACGAGCTTACGGGGCGAAACTTTGCTGATCCGAGCCAGAGAGGCTTTACCTTATACGCGTGTATATACATATACGTAGACTGTTTCACCTCTGCCTCTCCCTTTGGCTTTTCTCGAGACTCGCGCGCGCAAGCGCGCCTCAGAGCCAATCGATCGTTTAGAACTACTCACGCGTCGCGCACGTGAGCTTCTTCTCAGGCGGTGACAAATACCCCCCTTTAAGAAACTTGTAACGGCGTGTTTGCGTGCGTACGCGCGGAAGGGCTGGGGAGAGAGAAGAGAAGACGGAAAAGGTTTTAACGGCGTCACGCTACGTATGCAGTCGTGGTTAAGAGGATGGGGTAATCGATTTGACGTTCCGTTGTGTTGTGTGTCGGGCGGAGTAGCTCAGAAACGGGGACGACGATTAGCGCGGAAGAAATAAACGTTTTGTTGGTGTGTTTAGAGCGTGCAGCTGATCGATCTGTCGCGGCACGTGGTTGTAATTTTGGTATTATAAGTGATGATAAAAGCGTTGCTATAGATATTTTTTATTATTCACATAGTCGCCCTGGTGGAAATCCAAAACATTTTATGACTAATAACTGACCATTTATATTAGAAACTTGCTATAAAATGGGAATTTCTCTCGTCCAGTTTCTAGCTCCCGGTGAAACGCGTTTTCTCCTATTTATTTGGCCATTTAATAGATTGAAAAATAGATTGAGTTTTTTGAAAACAAAGACAAGCTCGTTCTTGAGTATTTTAAAGTATTAAAACTCATCAGTTTCTTTAGTCTGGAAATGGCTAGTAGAAGACTTGCTGCTATGACAAGAAGTGAGAGAGACATAATCAAATGGAGAAACAACAGTTATGCCGAATTATTCATAGAATCAGTACAACAAATGATTGTTTAGTTAATGTTATTTATTTATATTTTGGTAAGCCATCCAATGCACTTCTATGCTCTTTCCTTTACGATAAAATTAGTCAATCTAAGAAATAGGCAAATAATGGTCGAATAATCGTTTCATCATAGCGATTAATTAGCCAGTTTTACTATCTATTTTCTAACTTCTTGGCCATTTCATATAAATGAATTTCTACCAGGGTCTTGTTGTTTATTACTTACTCGCAAGCAGCTGAGTTTAATCCTCCCGTTATTAAGTGAATGGCGAGAGAACTTCATTATTCTCGCCAAAATTTGCTCTATACTCGAACCAGCCACAGAGAATCACTAAAAACGGCGTTTTCGTGTATTAACTCTTTGAATACTTCATCACGGTACCGCTCTTCTCTGTCAACAATCGTTCAATCCCATTAACTCAGCCGCGCTCTCTCTCTCTCTCTCTCTCTCTCTCTCTCTCTCTCTCTCTCTCTCTCTCTAACCGCGAAAAATTCAATTATTTTAACACTAACACCGACTGCACACAGCCAGCCAGCCGAGCTCTAAATTACCCTCCTAATACCCTCAAGAGCAGGCGGCGCTCGCTCTCTATTCTCGCTTCATCTCGCATTATCCTAATCGCTCCGTACCTCCATTCCCCCCTCCATCTCTAATTGCCTTTGATCCTCGCTCTCCGCAACTTCTTCCGCGCACGCGCGCGCGTCTTGCGGCGCTCCTTATTCGTCTTTTCTCAGCCGGAGAATAGTTTCATGGTTCTACGTGATTTGCATCGTCGGATTGCGTCGTTCGCTGCACGGCACGAGGTGCCACGTTGAGCTCAGGTTTTCGAATTTGTAGATTAAAGTTGGCACTGGTTGTCAGGAGGGTGATTTGCATTTTAGGTTGGTTCCTGGTTTTTTTAATTATGTTCCAACTTTTTAACACACATTTTCTAAAATCCAATCGGTAAATTCGAAAACTCCCAATTCCCGTCGCAAATTCGCTAAAATGCATTTAAAAAACAACCAAAACCTCTTCTCGGCACATCAACGCTAAACGCCGCCAATTTTCAACGACGCACGCGCACGTCTACCTCTTCGTAACAACCAGCCATGAGCTCTAATACGATCGGAAGAAGCTCCCACACGCCCCCCGCGGGCGAACGGGGCTAAGCCGCGCTAAACAATTCAAAGCGACGGCGAAATCCCTTAACCTCGCATTAGACTCCTACCTCCTCCCCCTCCCGAGACACTCGCTTGATGCACCGCCTCCGCCAAAGTCAAGTGGGTCACGCGATGGCAGAAGCAGCACAATGCGGGGAGGAGGATCTTTTCGAAATTCAGTCAGGCGCGCGAGCGCCGGGACAAAGACGCGGAGAAATGCGAAAAGCAGCAGCAGCAGCCGCCGACTACGACGACGCGGTAGGAATAAAAAGTCAGAGGCGCAGGCGCGCACGCGTAAGTGTTTAAAATTGCGCGCTCCGTCGCGCGTCGGGGTGTGAGGCGCGCGTCGTGTGCCGCGACTGGATTATTAAGTGCCCTGGGTTGGAAGGTGGTGGATTGGAAATGAAACTGCGGCGAGGTAAGGTGGGGTTGATCGAGAGCAGAGTTGTAGGTTGTGTTGAAGTATATGGGGAAATCTCTGGAACTTTTAACTTTTATTGTAACCTTTTTTTTTTTTTAAGTAATTTCTTGTCACTATTAATTTAGCGTGCGAAGCTCATAAACGAGACAGGGTGGAAATAGTACATTGCGCAACTAGAGGAGAAAATGAGCTATTTTAAGCGAGGGTGAGGTGATCATCTCACCCGAGTCTAAAATAGCTCTTCTTCCCGTGTTACACATCGTATTTTTTTCAACGAGTGCATGAGAGGGCCTTTTTATATGCATGAAAGTTGTATAGGGGATCATGCATTTCGAGTCGTGCACAAACCCAGTTTAAAAGTTATTTTATATTATTCTAAACAGGTCAAAAAGCCACAAAATACATAAATTTAACAATAAGAGAACAATTTCACAAAAATTCGTTGTAGCGGGGAAAAAAAGGATTTTTCGCTCGAGCGGGGAAAAAATGAATTTCTTTCATTCTTTCCTAAATCACGCTCGAAATGCGCGATTTTGTACACGGCTTTCAGACATGAAAAAAAGCCCATTTCATGCAAGTGTTGAAAAAAAAAAATTACAGGACTGAGAAAACCAGTCCTATAATCCATATTGGTGTGCCGCGCACGCTAAATTCTGAGCATGTAAAAAAATATCCAAAAAGGTCCACCATTCGGTAACCGGGGAAAAACATCGACCTTTTTAGACAATTTTTACATGCTGAGAGTTGAGCGGGTGTGGCATACCAATATGGATTACAGAACTTGTTTTCTAGTCTTAAATCAAGATTTTCCACTCTGTCTCGTTTATGTGCTTCGCACGCTAAACTAATAGAAGCAAGAAATTACTAAAACAAAAAAGTTACAGAAAAGTTAAAAGTTCCGGAGATTTCCCCATATGTATGGGTGCATCTATTATTGGGTATATCATTAGGAATGTCGAAAATTAAATAGTGCAGATGTTGTCGGAGGAAATCTGAAAATTAATGTGATATCTTTGTTTAAATATTTCAACGCATTTACACATTAAAATTAGGTTAATATTTTTCATAAATTAAAGTTTTTACGTTATTTTCATTATTATTATTATTGTAGATTTGGCTGAAATTGACTAACAAACTGTTTAAAACGAGATTAAAAACTCATTTCAAATGTCGAAAATTATAATGGCTTGCAATATATTTTTCAAAACAATCTGAAAAAATGTAATATAGGGTGACTTTACCAGTGAAGGAAAACGAATAAGGAAATTGTAATTTTTGTTATTTAATTAAGTGGTTTAAAAATGGATTAAAAGTAAAACCCTTTTAAAATTTATATTCTAAAATGTTCAAACTTTACGTCGGTGAGCAAATTTTGAATAAAGAATGAAAGTAAAATTTTTATTTAATGAAAATCTGTAAATATCTCCTAAAAACCAGTAAAGGAACACACAATCTTAGTATCTAAATACGTTTCACCAGTGAAGGAATACATCGCCAGTGAAGAAACACTTAATAGCGGCGATTTTATGATTTTATTCTTAACAAGATAATTTCTTTTACGCAAGAATCTTTATATAAAATGAAATAAAAATTTTCAAGGATTCGAAAATTATCATCATATTAGATAAACAATACATAGAAAGTTTAATATTTTCATATATATAAAGAAAATGTTCGTTAACTAGTGACTATTCCAATACTGGTGTAGTCACCCTATAAAAACCAAAGAATTATTTTCGCATAATCGCATTTGGCTTGCTCTAATTTGATTTCCCTCAATCAATTTTGCATGCAACGAATTCCCTTAATTAGCTACAAAATGTATTAGCCTCCCTAGTTTTAATAAATTCTCTTAAATATAGATAGCAAAATATATGAATTTTCAATACAAATTCCAGCGAAATTATTCAATTACAAAATTAATTTAAACCTTTAATATTTAATTATATTTGCATATTACTTCGCATTACATGTAATACCCAAGAACATTAATTATTATTATACATTGTAATCAGCTTATAATATAAATTGAGGGAGCTCTGCTTTGTATATATACACCTATAATTGTTTCAAATTACTCAGGCAACGTCTCTATTGGAGTACATATCAAACACCCCTCTCGAATTCAAGTAAATACACACTCCATCCCATTCGCGCCAGAAACGCAAAAATCTGTTATCAGAAGCCGCGAATCCCTTAAGTCGGCCATTTGCAAACGGCGAAACTTTTTGTATGCAAATGCGTAATTTCAAATTGAGCCCAACGTCATTGTTCCGCGGGTGAATCCTTTCAAATTAAATCCCATCGTAGGGCGTAGTAGTATACCCTACCCTCGGCATCTCACGTCTCGCCCGCGCTGTGCTCGACAAAAGGCCTTGTCGCTTGCTTTCTCACCGTTGTTCTGTGAAACTAATTTTGAATTTCCGGTTTTATGTCAAACATTATTCGATTTTACGTATAGTATATTTTTATGAAAATGTTTAATTCGAATATTCGGTTATTAAAAGTAAAAAAATGTGATGTAATATAATATATTATTATTATACTATAAAATATAAATAAATTATTCTTTAATATTGAAAATTCATTTTCGTGAAAGCTTGAGTAATTACAAAATTGCATATTCCATAATATATGTACCACGAACATTTCATGTACTGGATTGAAATATTTATTAATTATTCATTAAATCAAACACGTATTTTTAGACATTACAACGTATTCACCAAATAATCTTTTATGCATCAACGCAGAAGAATAAAGCAATTCAAAAATTAATTTCCATTACGCTGCAATATGAAATTCAAGCCGAAATTCAAACTTCCTCTCCCTTTAACAATAAATTTTTCAATTTTTACAAACCACCTTTTTTAATCTGCATATTTTATCTCGCCAAAGAGAAAATTTTATCCCGAACCCCATTATATCCGCTACATAAAAATTAATTTCATTACATTATACCTACGTCTTTCAGCTTCTTTTTATAACGTCTACTTCCTTGCGAAAAATTGAATTAAATATAGCCGGCCTTACAACACCGAAGAGAGATATATTTTATCTCGGCTATTTCCGGTATAGGCCGCCACCGCCATCGCCGCTACCACGAGGGACCATTTTTTCCTTTGTTGTAATGAAAGACCGTTGATTTAAGCCCATAATCCAAACACGTTCCCACGCACCGTTCCGAGCTCGCACGGCAACGCACGTTTACATGGAGGCTTGTGTACACGGTACAAAAGAGAAAGATAGAGAAAAATACATTCCATCGAGGCATCTCGTACCTTCCTTAATCATTTCGCTGGAAAATATTGCCTCACCCTTACGCGCCGACGCACAGCGACCTAATTTTCGGCCTCTCTCGGTCTCTCTCTCGTTCGGTAAACGTACCCCCGAGAACGCTTTCGTTTCGCCCGTGTTCTTCGAGTTCTTTTTGGCACGCGATACACGAAAAGAAAATTACATTCATTCGTTGGGTGAAAAAGGGACGAGGAGAGACTGCGTTGAGTTTAAATACGAGTAAATATTGGTGAAATAAATACGTGAATATGCTCTTGTACGACTAAAATTGATATTTATGAGTTGCAAATCATACTATTATTTTACGTTCATTGCAAATAGATAGATTTGTTGTAGATTGATACTCAAACAGTTGTTTAGCATGAAGATTGATAAAAATCCGGCGAGTAAATATCTTACAGGGGTATGCGATGTTTACCTCATGACTTGGCAAAATGCTATAGTATGTTAAACAGCTGACTTGCAGGTTTATGATAAGTTTATCGATGCTGCTATTCTCACTATCGGGATTAGAAAGCTCAATGCTCTCGTTTATCAGCGTAATACCTGCCAACTTTTGCTACATTGTTTCATTCGTTTTTATAGGCGCACTTTATTGGGATATCGGAAAATCCAATGACTACAGTGACCCACTAAAAATGTTAACTTCCACAAACAAAAGTGAAAAATCCGTTATATGAAAACTTGTTTGCTCGATTTACTCCGCTTCACTCGAGCATAACCTTTCATTTCCATTAAAAAAATATATTACAATTGAATCAATCACCCCGCTTGCCACTTTTTACCCATCATTTTCCAACAATTAACATTCGCCGACTATATAGAAATATTTACCCCGAGCCACCACCCGAGGGGGAAAAATTCAACGATCCTACACTGCATCAGCTCACCTGCGCGAACTCACCTTGCAAAAACATCGCGATCGAGGAAAAGATTCCAGCGCCCGTGCGCCTTTGAAAAATTCCCGCGGGTATAAATATTTTCGCGCGCGAATCCCAGGGCTTATTATTTCAGAAAGCACGCGCGCGAATTTTATTTGCATCCGCTAGTATGTGCGGCGCCTGTGCACAGGCGCACAGAGACTCGAAAATGTCACGCGAATATCTAACGCAACACGGACCGAGAGAGGGAGAAAGAGAAGAGAAAAATATAGAGATAGCGCGAGAATCGCGAAGAAGAGTATATGCTGAGGCTGTGAAAACATCGCCGCTGCCGGTATGCGGCGGCGCAGGACCAAAATGAAAGATTCAAGAAGCTCACGCGCTCCCTCGGCTAATCCGATACTTTGCAATGCTAACGCGATTCCGCTCGCGCGAGGGAGAGGGAGATAGAGAGGGAGAATTCTGCAAGTCATCAAAGTACATTCGGAGTGCAGATGAAAGAGAGATGGCGAAAGCGTGCGGCTGTGGAATCTGTGTATGTGGGAGTGTGAGAGGGAGAATGCGAAGTGTAATTTATTTTTGTTTGGCGCGGATGCAGGTGAGGGGTGGAAATTTCGGGTATCGCTAGATGTGATGTGTGTCTTCGTATACGTTATTGATAAAATCAAGAAGAAATTAAAAAAATTAGTTAAAGAGTAATTTATTGAGTTTTAATTGATTTTAATGTATGTGCAATTAGGTTCAGTTATGAATTAAATAATGAGGAGTCGATACATTGAATGTATTTTTAATTCTGAAATTATGTAGATTCGGGTTGAATTTCGCTTTAACCAAGTAACCTCAATTACTCGTTATTATAGCGGATAAATGAACTCTTAGAATTAATAAGTAAATACATTATACATTACTGATATTGTTATCACAAGTATTTCCATATTCATTCGTATTTATGCGGAAAGCTTTATATAAACAATTTAAATTTTCCTAGAACGTATCTGTAATGTTAACAGAACTTGGTTGTTTCCCTTTCGCAAAATTATCAGCGTAACAGACAAGCTATATGCCGTTAAAAATTATGTAAGCCAAATATAATATAACGTAAAAGGGAGTTTTAAACTACAGTTAAAAAGTATATTATACGGTCATTAATACGGATTGTCATCCTTCCTAATTGTGCAATAACACGGACGCACTCCCGCCCCTACCGTCATTATTTTTTACACAACTCCTCTTAAACTCAAAAATCATCTCCCCGCATTACGGCCCAACACATAATTAATCGAAAAAAGCAACCTCTCGGTGCCTCGTCTCTCTCTCTCTCTCTCTCTCTCTCGTCTGGTCGCTTTCCCCGGCGGTCCGCTCATTAAAACTTCATCGCCTCCATCCACCTCTCCCCCACCCTCTGCCGCGTGATTTTTATATTTAATTAACTCGAGCATGCGCGCGTCTTTTTCACGGTCCCCGAAGCAAGCATCCGGAAAACACGGAAACGCATAAATGATTTACAGTCTGCGCTCGCGCGACGAAAAACGCCGGGCCGAGGGAGAGAGGCGGAAAAAGCAACGAGAGAAAACTGCTACACAGAGCGTAGCGGAACGCGCATTTCATTCGGTTCGCTGTCATAGGCACGGGGGGCCCGGAGCTCTGACATATTGGGATTCGCTTTTGGAGGGAGGAGGAGGATTCGATTTGAAAAAATACAGCGCGCCCAGGTACGAAAAACACCGGAGTAGCTGATCCGGAGAGAGTTCGCTCACCGGCTTTAATTTCCTCTGCGCGCGGTTTTTTTTCCTACTGCACGAAATCGCGTTGTTCCGAACTGTGGGGTGAGGAGGGAGGAGGAAGGTACGCGAGGGGGTGAATTTTAAAGAGGCAGAGGCGCGGATCGCCGAATTTTTCCGAGTAAATTTCCATTGCCGTGAGTGAGTGCATATATGTGTGTATGTGTGTACTTTCGGGCAAGTGGAGGGGCAGAATTTTTGCGTCGGAGAATTTTGTTTGACAGTTGTTAGGGGAGTAATTGCTACGTTCTCGTTAGTTCGCTTTCTTTGTCAGGAGTATAAACTAATTAATTAATATTAGCGCTGTCTCGATTTATCTTATTTTTTGTTTCAGAATTATTCAAGATATTGTTAGGCAAAAGTATTTTAAGTTATGGTATATTGAAATATTATGTTAATTAGTGTTTCAAAGTATTCATTTGTGAAATACACAATGCGCTGTATATTAACAGTACTTAAGACAAACAAACGTATCAAAGATGGGTCCGAAGTTTGCATCGTTGGAATGCAACGAAACAATTTTTTACGATTGATGAAAGTTATTAAACAATGAAAATTTTATCTAAACCTTTGTTTTAAAGTTAATTTATACTATAAACACTAAATCTACACGCAAAATTAATATTATTTAATATAAACGTGAAGCAAAATGAATTAGTTTTTTTTATTTCGTTGGACTCCAACGTTGCAAACTTTAGACCCATTATCAAAGAACAACAAACGTGAGTCCACACTGCAGGATATATGTAACTAGCAGTGAATTAGCTGTCCGTAAAATAATCCAGTTTGTTTTAGTTTTGTTTCCGGTTTCTGTTTTAAATACAGAACAATCGAGTAATAAAAAATAATCAGTAGTATTAATATTTATATATTAAAGTAGTACAACTTCTGTCTTTTTCAACGTCTGTGGATTTTCGTCTATGCTGAATGGATAAGCTTCGTTCTTTGTCGCGTATGCGCCCTCAGGGAGTTGTCTACTCTCCTTAACCTTGTAAACATGACGTATGATTCAAGAAACCTTTCGGCACACATATTTTCGCATTTTACGCGTTACCATATAACTCTAAAAAATTATTACGAGCAATATTGTTGAATTGCTTCAATGAAATAAACTGCGCAATAATGTATGCCATTAATTATTGACATCAAATATACAAAATATACTACGCGCAAACACCGCTAAAACATATTAAACAATAATTACCTACACTATGGTTCCCGCCACGTAATCAGAATAAAACAGCGACCCTCAAACTCACCGAAAAATCAGAGTAGAACTATACTCACCTCTACAATACAGCCACAGCGTCACCCTCTCTCGAAAAAAAAACTATAAAAAAAGAAAAAAATCAACAGGCCGCACGAGTATATGTGCGGCCGGTCAGTGGTTCGCCGTTGTGATTTTAATTCCGCAGAATTTTTCGATGCGAGCAGCACACTCTCACGCAGCAAATACATAGAACCAGCGCTTCCCTCTGTCCACACACACATACAGACATGTGCGCGCAGTACAAATAGAGCGGACTCTGAATTTTCGCGACGCGCACGAAACTGGGTGAAGAGGAGAAGAGAGGGAGAGAGAAAATGGCGTTTCACCTGCCTCTCTCTGCTGCGAAATTGCCAGAGGAAATATTTGAGTCGGCGAAAACTTTGTTTCTCTCTTTCCTTCTCTCTCTCTCTCTCTCTCTCTGTCTGCGCTTGCGAAAGTTGCACCGCAAATATTGCACTTAGCGGCACTCTCTGATGCGCGTTCTTTTCTGAGAGCCGCGCACGTGGCAGAGCGAATCAGTGCTCTGTGGGAGTGGGAAATGATGGGGATTGGTTCCCGATGCGAGGTGAGATTCTTTTAGCGATAGAATTGAAATTAATGTAGTATATAAAGCTTTTCTTGGGCTAAATTTTTTTTGTATTTTTTCATCGATCTACTGTTGGATATTTTCCTATAGTATAATAATTAGAAAGGGAATTTTTCCTTTGCGAACACTGTAACAATTAAAAAAAAATAGTAGAAAATACATTTAAGAAAAGAAAGAAATTCGAATATGCACAAGCAAAAATCGGCAAGAAAAAGTTAATGCGAAACTAGCCGCGAACGAACCCACCTCTCGCGGCTATAAAATCTAGTTTTCAGCTTATTTGAATGCAGATACTCAAGACCTCGGAGCTCAAAAAACTTTCCTCTCCCCCCATCGCGAATTCTCTTTTATCAGAAGAAATCCCCGCCGGCCGCGCGCGCCCGCACAAACGAATAACAACGTAAAAAGTAAATTGGCAGGGGCCAAATTGTATGCAAAGGGCGTACAGAAGTTTACGGCGGCCCTCGCAAAGACGCACGCGCGCGCTTTGTTCGCTCGGTCGGTCGTCGCGCGCCACGGAAATCGGAGGAGGAAATAGAAAAGTAAAGCTTCGTTACCTCTCGAGAGCCGCGAGAGCTAATTAACGTCGACGCGACTCGCGCAAGAGTCTGGAATCGCTGCGGTCGAGGTTCACCGCGCCAGCCTTTATTTCGAGTACAAACTCGTTTGATTTCCTACCCTCGCTCCTTATTTATCCGTTTTAATTGAAAAAATTTCGCGCAATCTTTCCCGGCCCGAGCAGTCGATTTAATTAGATGCTTATTAATTCGCCGGCGTCGTGCGCCCGGTTATTATTGTTCTGAAGTTGGCGCGCGCGCGACGAGATTTCGTATCTCTGTTGCGGCAGAATCGCGTAATTTCTCGTTATAAGAGATTCGTGTTTCCGTAAAAAACTTTTTTGAAATTATAAGAGCATGAAATGGTATACTAATTCTACACGGTTACATTTATTTTGAAAATTTTTTTTTTTTGTATGGACCGCGCGATGAATACTCAACTTTGACTTTAATCACCGTCATCATTACTGCCATTCATTTTGCTGCCATTTATCACTGCGAAAAGTTTCGAACAAATATTTCAAAGTTTGCTTTCGATGTTTTCCAATAATAAATTATCATGAAAAGTGCGATATAGTGATATTTCGAGGCGGCTTTATTACATATACCAACCCTTAATAATTTAATAATTCATCACACGGTGCGAATAAAATTCAATATTACATATATTAGAATATTCATAATTACCATCCCGAAACGTTCAAAATTATGCAAAACGGCATTCAACTGTACCACCAGCGACTTTGAAATAAATCGAGAGACCTCCCATTTCACTTTATTTTTTTACGCTCAATTTATCTCTCAAATATATAAAACAAGTCGTTACCCGGACACTTCGTGAAATCACGAGTTCCATTTCGCCTCCGCATGTAAAATCAAGGACAGCGCGCGAGCTAGCGCTAAAGTCTTCCTCTCCCGCCTACCCTCCTCGTCCAGGGAAAATAAAATTGTTTTGCCCCCCCCCCCCCCGCCCCTACCTCTCTCTCCGTCCAGGCGCGGCAACGGAGGCCGTCCTACCATTAAATTCAAGAAAGGCGCGAGCGAGATTTTACGGCACTTGAAGGATGCTCAGGAATCCATCAGCATTCCGAGACGCCTCGCGGCCCGACGAGTCTTTATACGGACGATAAAAAAATCCTTTATTGAGCGATCCTCGCGAGAGAGAGAGCGAGAGAGATGCGTGATGGGATTTTTATACGCGACTCGGCGTTATCGAATGCTTTATTAGAAAATAAAAGGGCATTATTATAATAATATAATGTTTACGTTACGACTCTCAGCATTGAGTGATGGTCCATTCGCTTTTTGCATTATATATATAAAAAAAAAAGAACGGGCGAGAGAGGGAGCCGTGATTTAAGCCTCTCTCGTTCCTGATCGCTGTTTGAGAGTAGCTTTCGTGCTCTATATATGGGGAACGAGGGGATAAAAAAAATTTCAATATAAAATATAATATACTTGATTCAGGGATATTTTATTCAAACCACCTCCGGATAATAAAATTTATCATATAAAATACACGCCAAATTATTTTCATCTCGAAAAAACTATACAACTATAACTATAATTCCCACCTCTGTAAACAATTACCCTAAAACACTGCCCCCAGCATTTACGGCATGCAATCTCATTGCCCATCAATTTGCTCATCAGGGGTCTAACGAAGGCGAATGTGCGTCAATGTTACAGGTACAAAGTGGAAGTGGCAGGCAAGTCGCTGCCGGTCCTCACGAACTTGGACAAGGGCCGCTACGGCGTGTTGATCTTCGAGAACCTGAACAAATACCTGCAGATGGACAAGTGGAATCGCGAGCTCCTCGACAAATATTGCCGGGAGTATTCCGTGGGCATCGTCGGATTCACGCCCCCGGGCGAGGAGAGCCTCGTAGGCGCCCAGCTCAAGGGCTTCCCCCTCTTCGTCCACACCAATCTTAGGCTCAAGGTGCGTATATATATAGGCGATCCTTTTTTTCTCTCTTATGGAGCACTAGTGTGTATCGATTCTTGTTTGCTCCTTAGGGAGGAAGCAGGAGGTTTAGTGAGTGGAAATTCGTTGGGTGCGTTTGTTTTGTTGGATGAAGTATATTGCGTTTATTTCATTTTGGTGTTTGTTTAATAGCGTGGGTTCGTGTTATGTTTCATTCGAAAAAAATTTTATTGGAGTTGTATTTTGTTAGTGAATGATAAAATTACAGTACTGTTTTAACGGTAACGTAAGTAAAAAATATATACTGGGAAAAATGTTGTAGTAAATTTTATTATAACTGCAATAAAAATTACTATAAAGTATAGGAAGGGTGAGACCATTACACTTTATGCTGCATTTTTATTATAACTGTATGAACGATTACAAAATTTCTTATAATTTTTATGACAGTTGTTGATTAGAAAGTATTACAAAATAAAAGAAAAATTGCTATACAACATAGCAAATGGGTCTGAAGTTTGCAACGTTGGAGTGCAACGAAATACAAAAAAAAAATCATTTTGCTTCATGGTTACACTAATTAATATTAATTTTTTGTGTAGATTTAGTGTTTTATAAAATAAAATAACTTTCTAACAAAGGTTTAGATGAAATTTCCATTGTTTAATAACTTTAATTAATTGTAAGAAATTATTTCGTTGCATTCCAACGATGCAAACTTCAGACCCATCATAGCAAAAACTGTGATATAATAAAATTTAAAATATGTTCTTTAATTTTTATTAGAATAGAATATAAATTTTATTTTGTAGCGTATTTAAAGTTACTATAAACATAGTTAAAAGTGCCACATTTAAAAATTGCTACAGGCCATAAGAAAGTTTGCTATCCAACATAGTAAAAATTGCTACAATTTTCTCGAAATCGATGATTTGACATGTACAAGTTCAAAAATTTTGAACTCAAGAATTCTAGTTGGGTATCCGAGTAGAAATTTTCAAACGGCAATGACACGGGACGGATCTGTCTGCCATGATTCCTGATGCTGTTGACGGATGAGTGCCGTACGAGGCATGTAACGCTGAACTGTACGAGGGACGGATGATTTTACCTATCTATATCCTTACGTCCGGTGAAACATCTGGCCCTGATCCGGCCCTGATTCGAGCAACACGTGGCTTATTGTCTAAATAATTTGAAAGCGAATATGTTCTATACTTAATAAAAATTACAACATTTAATATATTTTTGATGTATTTATTAAATCATACTTAATGTATTTTATATATTTGGACACTACATTATAATCTTGTTTTTTTATAACAAATATAAAACTAATATTTGCACTTTTTCAAACAATTATAATTCTACATCTATTTGTACTTTATTTAATTAAACACTACTTATTTTTATTAAATATCTTCTTTTTTCGAAATTTAGTACTTAACTTTTTCCTTCATTGTTTATCCATTATACTTATTAGGTTGTTCTTCGTATGACAGAAACGGAGCACTATCCAGATTTGAGGCTATGACGCGCGCGTAAACAAATGCTCAAATACTAATGCTAATATAACGGAAAAATGACATGTACCTTATCCGGAAAATTTCACGGCGTTGTACCGGCCCGGATAAGGCTTGCTGTAAATGAGTTTATCATACACGGAGAGAAATTTTAGAGTAAAAATTACCAAGGTGCCTTGGTAGCGCATGGATAGACTGTCAAAAGCCGTGATATTCCCAGGTTTCTAATACAATTTATAAGTTTCCCAGGAAAAACTACCATAACCACTTAAAAAAAATACCAAATTATCTGAATAAAAATTACCAGACACACTGGTAAAAATTGAGGTCTAGTCATTTTTACAAGGTAACCTAAGAATTTTTACTAAGAAAACTGATAAATTTTACCAAATAACCTGGTATTTGTGTACTCGCGCATGCGCACTGCGCATTATTGTGTTTCAGAAGATTGATACTAGAGGCGTGCGCGACGTTAAAATGAAAACAATACACATATTTTCAGTAAATAATAACGGCGATTCAAATGACTGTTGGTAACAGCTTCCATGGCGCAGTCGGTAGAACGTCGGACTCTCAACCCAAAGATCGTCGGATCGAATCCCGCTTCCGTAAAAATTTTTTTTCAGTTTAATGTTTTTTCATCCTTGTTTCTGTTTCTATTTCTATATTAAAATACTATATATCCATCAATATGGATAAAAAAAGTTAATTTTTTTAATTTAAATTAACTAAAAAAATTTTACCAAGGCACTTTGGTAAAAAGTTTGAAATTGTCAGTCTGTCCATCCATTACCATAGAAACTGGTAATTTTGTCTCGAATATTTGTAATTTTCACTACAAAATTTCTCTCCGTGTACGGCAGAAACGCAAGTACCTTATCAATAAAAGCGTTACATGCCGCGCGAGGGCCTTGCACGGCATACACCATCCGGCCCCGTGTGATACCTACGGCACGCCATATTTCATTTCTACTCGGCTAAGTGGTTAGCGCGTCCGATTGCCGCGGTGAAGGTTCCAAGTTCGATCCCAACGCTCGTAAAAAAAATATTCTTATTTCTCATTTTAATTTATTTTCACATTCAATATTGTATCGATTAGAGTCTAACAATAGTTCTAAAAACAGGAAGAACGAGAACAAATTTAATTTTTTGAAATTTAAGGTCATTCATAAAAATTACTATGTTGTATAGCAAAAATTATTATAATTTCGATTTGTCCCTCCGTTCCTCTACAAAATATAATAATTTTTCTTATGTTTATAATAAATTTTACTACAACATTTCTCTCAGTGTAGTAATTTTTATAATAAGTAGAATCTATACAAAACTTGAAATATATAATAGTAAATACCAGAAACATTATGTGATATAGGTAATTCCTTCGTTAACATTTTATTTTTAAAATGGATAATGATAGTTCAGTGATTTAACTAGACCAACAATTTAATGACGACAAATGAAGACTTTTAAATAACTTTTAAAGTTCAAAGATATAAAAGAATTCGGGGCTGCACGTTGACTTTTATTAGTTACGGTACAAGGGTAATTGACCGTTTAGCTTTTACTACTTAATGCATACACATCTTAAGCTATTTGACTTTTACTACTTAACTCGCGTCTGCCGTTACGTTTTGTTTCTTTTATTCTCCGACACACTTAAAAGTACGAACGCTATTCAAAGTTCGCTTGCGCGCGGAGTTTATTTATAATTTTCGTCTGTGTGTCCCATGTGCGCGGAAGTCTATTAATTTAATTGCACCGCCGAAGTTTGCCCCTCTAATTATTGTCCAAAGCGGTTAATAATGCATTAATTTTTATTTTCAAGTCTTCAAGCTCCCTAAGTAATTTGCGTCACGAAAGGCATCTTTTTACGAACCGCACTAAACAGCTTTGACACGCCGAAGCGACACGTGTGACATCCTTTCCAAAATTCGCCTTTTCACCTGTCCTTTCACTGTCAAAATTACTTAAGATTAAATTCACTATATTTACAATGCAAGCAGTCGACGCCACTGCGAAGAAAGCTATCTTTATTTTAATCCTCTTAAATATTGCACCCGTAACTCAAAAGAAAAACTTCGTAACGCCTCATTTATCTCAACCCCCCTGTCACTTATTCATTAACAGTTCACTGACCCGCCACGCACCCCCTCCGAAAAAAACCTCATCCTGCACGAATCTCGTATTCACGCGATATACATATACCCTCCCGCAAGAAATCTTCCTCCCTCTCTCTCTCTCTCCCTATTAAACTCGAATATAGCATCCCCCGGCTTATAAAACATTCCATCCGAGCCATGTAAAAAAGGTAATTCATTATTCTTGTATCTACGCTCACAGGACGCCCAGTTGAACGCGGCGTCGCCGATCCTGAGGCTAACGCGAGCCGGCGAGACAGCCTGGGGCCCGCTGCCCGGCTACGACTGGACCATCTTCCAGGCGAACCACAGCACGTACGAGCCCCTCGCCTGGGCCCACCGCGACAACCTCGAGTACAGTACGTCCAGCAGGAGTCCACTTGCCACGGTCATGCAGGTGAGTCGAGTTTATATGTATAATATATATGTTGTTTTTATTTTATTTTCTTTGGTACGTGGTTTCTTCGCCTCGGATACACGTGGAGGTTTGTTTATCATGCGCTGCACGCGGAAGGAGAAGCGCCCTCGGCTTATAGGCGAAGGCGAGTAAGTTGTTGCACGTTTCGCGCGAGGGCTGATTTATTTGGCGCAGGAAGCGCGTGGGCAAGGGCTGAATTGAGAAGCGCACGTCTTCGGAATGAAATAGCGGTATTGTTCTTCCTTTCCCCGTTTTTGTGTGTGTCGATGAGGTATCGTTGGTTCGAGCTGGGGAATTTGATATTCCATGTATGGATTGTTGTTGCCTTAACTGTCGTGCGATTTTTCTCTCGATGATATCTAGGTGTAGGAGGGGTTGTTTACTTTAAAATTTCGTGCTGTGAATAAACACCGGGAACAGGAATTAAGGTGTTTTTATAGTTTACACCCTCTAAATTCGAATAAGTGGAATTTAGAGAGCAGTGATAACGGAAAGATTAACAATGATTATACCTTGTAATGACATTTATTTCAAAGTTTTAATGTATAATAGAAGTATATTTTATACGTAAAAATGTAGTTTTTATGAATAATATGTTTATTAAACAATAATGGAGAATCATTAATGGACTTACAAACAATATCCTTCATGACTTTCGAATCGGAAACCACGCTAGATTGCAACATTAATTGTTTAAAGTAAAAGGCTTTTAAAAATTGCCAATATGATTTCCAATTCCAATTCTGGTTCTATGAATGCATGTAGAATTTATGAATACCGATGTAATTCTAAATGGGTTTGCTTTCCGGCTTATAAAATCGATAGCCATTTTCTGCTGCATATACGCGAAAGTTTTTCAAAAATTCTTGATTTATTATTATTTCACGAACAAAGGGGGACGTTAAATTTTCTGATATATTTTATAAAGTATGTTTAAAAAATTCAAAAGATATAATCTTATTATTAAATATAATTATCGACTAAAATAATTCCATTAACGATATCTACTGTGCATACTTAAAATTGCTGTAAATATTTCGATCGAATTTTATTCATCATAAATATTCTAGCAATTGAATTATTAAAATACTGGATATACACATTGAAACACGGATTTGGAATTTATCGGGGACGCGCGGCTGATAAAATTATCGCAAATTTTTGCTTCGCTGAACGAGAAAAAAGCGATGATTTAAACGTTCGTTAGGCAGCATAATGAACACGAGTCATTTTTAATCATTTTCCACTTGCGATTTTCGGGGAGGGGGGGACTGGCATCGAAAAAGACTTATTCTGTCATCCAGGGCGACAGAGTGAGAGTGAGAGAGAGAGTTCCATTAACTTTGGGCAATTTAAAGCCTTTCTCGCCGGTGCGCGAGCAAAGCCAATTACGAAAATCGGTATAACAATTGACGAGCTAACGCTCGGTCGCGCGGTCGGGGTGGAGCGACAAAAAAGGAAAACAACGTCGGATCGCATTTTAATCATTATCCACTCTCGCGCGCACGGAACTTGTAATTGACGGGAGTTAGTCGTGTAACGTGTATATGGCGCTCACGTAATTGCTAAAAGTGAAATTTTTTTTGGCGAAACGTGTTTGCTCGTCCGTTGATTAAAAGCATATTTTAAAAATTGGAGTTTATGTACCATGTATGCGTATAATATTTTGTTTGACAAAGGGCCATTTCGACAGAATTATATAACATTTTTTTTTTCTTTTCATTTTTTTTTAATATTTGCATTGATGAGTGTATGGAATTATGTTTTGATTTATTTGTGTTGTTAAATATTATGCAAATAAATTTCTTGATTTTGAAAAAAAAGTTAATTTTGAACAACATAAAAACAATGATCAATAACAAAATCGAACAAATCTCGTAATCGTTGCGAATTAACAACTCTATTTGAAAAAAAATCAATACATAAAAAAATAAGCCTTATTTTTAATTATTTATACTTTTGCAATATTTTCACACAGATTTTAACGAACTCACATTTCAAATTCTTCCCCATACCAATTCCAGTCCAAAATCCGCATCCCAAAGCTAAAAATTACATCCACTCTCGCGACGGGGAAAAAAAGTCGGTCGGGGAGGTAAATTACCCTCGCCGTACAGTCGACGAACGAGGAAAAAGCAGCCGAAACCGTTCATTAACCGTATAACGAAAGGAAAACTGCCTGCTCCCGCTACTTCGGTGGCACGAGGTTACCTTATAACGAAAAAAGCGAACAAGCTTGCGCCGCAACAAATGCACATTGTCGTCATCGTCCCCGTCGCCGTCGAGGGCAAGGCTAACAAACATTAGCCGTTTTAAAAACGTAAAAGCCGGGGGGAGGGACGTTTCCTCGAATACCCTAAAAAACGCACGCCGTTTCGCCCCCGTCTCTCTCTCCACTCTAGCGCCGCGCGCATTGTCGCGCGTGAGCGAGCGAGACAGAGTGGGAGCGAGAGAGGGAACTATACTACTGCAGCCCGGGTTACCTCTTCCGCCATTTCGCATCCATTTTTCCACGTTTCCCGCTGCCGACGCCACCGCCAAGGCTCCGCGGTCTTTTACCTTCCTTTTTCTCCCGCGTTTCTTTCGCAGTATCGCGCGGTGAAGGCGCGCACACGTGTGTATGTGTGTATACGTACGCCCGTACGCACGAAGGAGTGCAGAATGTAATTCCGCCGAGGCATTCATCGTACTTCGTGCTAGTAGTTTGTTAGCCGGTCATTTTTCTAACGGGGAGAACACACACAGCGCGCTCGCGCTCTTTTCCACCCTATTTTTCTTAGTCCACGGGCCGCTGTTTTATTTTGTTGCCGTTGGTGTTTCCCCCCTCGCGCGTTACTACTACACTTCTATATACGCAGCAGGTAGTTTGGCCTTTTTGCCAGTCAAGTTGTTTGATCTGCTTTGTTTACGTAGCTTTTTGCTCCCCCAATCCCGCAGGCCGAGAGGATTTCGCGCCCTATCTGTCGAAGTCAGGCGTCGGGGATATTCGGCTTGCTCTCTGGCCTCCGAATGTTTTGCAAACGAAGTAAAACACGTTCTTCGGAGTAAATTTATAAAACTAGCTTTAAATTTTACAATATATCTTTCAAACTTGTTCATTTATTATGGTACTACCAGACAAGTTTAACCACATAAACCTCGCATAAACTGAAAAATGCATAAATTTATTCATGCATAACAAACGCACTCCCCCACCCACCCCCGGTACACCTATTCTCCAAATCGCCAGTGTAAACATTTCCCAGCGGGCAGAAAATCCCTCCGCCGTCACCGTAAAGCAAACAATTTCCCGCAATTATGCATAACAAAAAAAGTTTCGCTCGCCGCTTTTTTCCCTCCTGTACGTCGCGTTCCCTTGGCTATTCCTTTCCCTTATTTTGCCGGTCCGCTGCAGAGCTATCGTCGCCGCGGACGCGGAATAAAATAAACGAGGCAGTCGCCGCGTTGACGCGCGCGCGCGCTCGCACTGCAGTGTCGGATTAACACACAGCGCCTTAACCCCCGGCACCGCACGGGCCAGACGAAGTTTCGAAGTTCAGTGGGCCGAAGTTCGCGCGAAAGGTAACTGGCGAAAGTTTGCCAATATCGCGAAGGGCGTAGAGAGGAGAGAAGAGAAGCAAAGGCACGGTGAGTATGATTACTGTGTGTGTTTGGATGGATGTGGAAGATCTTTTTTTTTTTTCGTTTGGGGAAAAAGTTTAATTAGTATGGTAGACGTGGAGTTTGTGTTGTTTCGTTGCTATTAAACGTTTGTGGAAAAGACAGCTGGTGAACAAACTTTGTGGTAATATTAGATTACACAAATGTACAGTTGTATTCAAACTTTGAGGTTTTAAATTAGTTTTTGTATTAGATAATAACCTTGATCTACACTGAAAATTCCTGTAAAAAATAGCAATTTTAATTATAAATCACGTTATTTTTGTTCGAGAATTTAAGCCTGTCTCGGAAAAATTAAAAAAAAAATCTTTCTCTACGTAAAAGTAAGAGATTAAACCCCTTATTTTTGAAAAACCAAAATTACTAAGTACCCACGTTTAATCTATCCCTGCGGTGACGCGAGTCGACGGGATGGAGCGCGACGAAGGATACACCGGCAGAGCGGAATGGGAAGGAAACGAGATAAATGACGCAAGAGAGAGCGAGGGGCGAGAGAAAGAAAGATGTGTGCGGGTGCAACGCGTCCGCGGGTCGAGAAGCGAGCAACGCGCATGATTCGAAGAAAAATAACGGCTGCCGAGGTGTTTTATCGCGCTGCGTAAATAACCGGCGCGCGGCGGTGCCGCGTTAACTTTTAATCGCACTTTAATTCAAAAAGCAAATACGCGGTGAGAAGACGAGGGATGAATTTTGCCTAACTAATGAATATCAAAGTTTTTCTCTCGCTGTTATTATCCTTTTTAAAACTTTCGTCATGAAAATGGCAGAACTTGCGCGTTCGAAAGAACAGCTGTACACGGAAAAGTATAATACGCACTGTATAGACGAACTCACGAGAACTAGGTCATAAATACCGGGAGTACAGAGAGTTTTAGAGAAATAAACGTGGGTAGAGAGTGGGAGAGAGAGAGAGAGAGTGGTTGTAAAATTTCGAGAAACTTATCTTTCAGAAAATTTAGTAAGATCGCGATAAAAGTGATTTACGCGCGACGCGAGTAGTAAGGTCCGCGCTCGCTCGCTCGCTTTCTCTCGTAGAAGTAAGACCGTCGACATTAACGTGCCTTTCATACCATTTAGTCAGGCTCAACCTTGTTTTCTTCCCTGCGCGCAGGCGCGCGGCTCAAAGAAAAGCCAACTTCTTACTCCTCTCGAATTCTCCGCGAGCGCGCGCGTACCGCATTATTTAAATGAAAAGAAAAAGAAGAAAACTCCGACATCCCTCAAAGCATTAACTTCTTATCGCTTAGCGAACCATAAACAAACTCTGCGCGCCCGCGAAAATGTCCCTTTCCGCGAGGACCGACCATTACAATTTCTACGCCCGCCCGCGACATTTCCCAGAGACCGAATGAAATTTTTAGTCCGACCCAACAGGAGAAAAAAAAAGAACAACAACAACAGCAACGAGCCTGTAGAGCAAACTCGTCTCAGCAAAAAGAATCGTTCTGTGATATGTATATATATATATATACAGCTACACATACATACAGCGAAGTAGAAGTAGAGAGAGAGACCGGAGGCGTGCAAAAAATGTAAGAATCCCGGAAGAAGAATGGCCGACAAGGGCAAAACAATCCACGAGTCGAGTCGTTGCCCTCCTTTTTTTACCGGAAGCACCAGTAGCAGCTCTCTCTCTTTCTCTCTCTCTCTCTCTCTCTCTCTCTCTCTCTCTCTCTCTCTCTTTCCCTCGCGCCTTTCCCGAGCGAGCGAGCATTTACATCCCGGAATTCGCGATTGCAAGATTCCGAGCGCGCGGTGGACGAGGGAGGGAGAGAGAGGAAAAGAGAGGAATGAGAACATTGAGCCGGTGGCACTTTCTTTTCCGTCTCGCGCGTCCTTTGTTTCTATCTCACACTCGTCCTATTGTTTTGCAGCGAAGCTCGAGGAGAAGGGGGAATGTATAGAAAGCGTTAAATATTAATCAAAGTTCGGATGGATTTGACGTAGTGGGTTACGTAGAACCTGGTACAGCATAGTGAGGAAGTGAGATTTGGAACGACTGAATATTATGGTTTTTTTTGTTAAAGGTTCCGAGTCGCGCGAAAATTAGACTTTTTTTAGAGTGATTTAGAAAAAATTGTTCTCTATGCAGGTTTTTTGTTGTCAAGAATGCCGGGAACGGAATATGTATTTGAGAAGTAAAAACAGTCGGCTATGCTCAGGCACGATTCTCCTTTGACTCTATCATATCCTACTTCAATTTTCTGCTTCTCTCATTCATGTATAATGGAAATTCATTTGGTAATCTCAAAAGAAATGTTTACTAAAATACTTATTTGATTCTAAAACGGCCATTTATTGTAAACAATTCAAAGAAATGAAAATTAAAAGCAACCATCGCCATTAGAATTTATCGTCTACGTTGTAACTACTTACAAAGTTCAAACTACCGCTCCACTCGAAGTTTTTAGTAGCTTTATCAAGCGAAGCCTAGCGGCAATGACTCGATTTAACTTCCTGCAGGATAACTTATATGAAAGTAGTTACTACTCCTTGATTACTGCTTGACATTCTTGGAAGTATATATAAATATAATAAAATTAACTGTAAGAGCAATAAACGTTCTTATTTTATATCTTATTTTATTTTATTTTATTTTATTTTCGTAGTCGTTTTAGTCTTCATTTTGTGACATTATATACGTACTATCGTCAGTGAGCAAATTTAATCAGCTATTCACATCAAACACGACGACATCTGACAAATATGAGCTATTTTCGATGCTGATAGCATACATAAATATCTAAATAAGATTAATATTTATGCGAATGCCCGTTATTATGTTTCGACCTCATTAATTGGCTAATTCAAGCGAATATAATTATAGATTCATTTTCTGATTCCAAGTGAACTTATTTTATTATTTTATTTTTTATTATTTTAATTAAACGAGCTCTCAATCCTATTTATCCCAACTAAATATAAACACCATACTAGACAGATAATTGCAAATATTAAATGACGAATACGCTTGATACACTAGCGCCTTTGTTAATATTTTAGTATTTTAGTATTCAATATATTCACAACAATAAATAATTCCGTATAATACATAAGTAATCGGGCAGTTAGATTAACTTTTATAACATTAATAACCAATAATTATATAAAGTAATTATATCATAAAATACTTTACCATATAAACCTTATTTATTCTTCATTCATTTATAAAGTAACTTTAATGAATTAAATACAAATATCCTCGAAGAACACAGCCGTTTGTTCATTAAACATCGAAATACTTAAAAAAAATATATTCTTTATTTTCTTACTACTTCAACAAATACCAAAGTATATATAAAAATAAAAGTTATAACATTTCAAAATATCTTTGACAAAGGATTTTTTTTCGCTCGACATTATAAATTCAAATCCACTCGACTCAAGGCGACATTACATTGCAAATCGGTCAGCCATGAAACGCATCTTCGACTCCTGACACCACAAAGCTTTCACTCCGCGCAACCTCACCCTTTCCCAACACACAACCTTACCATCCCTCTCTCTCTCCCTTGCTCCTCCCCCCATTCGTCTTATATTCTGCAAAGCCTGCACAGGCGAACTGTAGCAGTACACCACTGCCGTCGACGCCGCGGGGAAGAACGAACAACACGTGTCACAGCCATAAACGTGCGGACTTGCACACACACACACGTGGATTCGACGTGGCGAAAGTTCGCCGAACGACCGACCACTTTGTATTAGCGCGCCGAGAGAGAGTTGCGATACTTTTGCACACGAGGGGGCAAGAGAGGAAGATGAAAAGGATCGCTGGCTGCTGCTCCTTATTTTGGCAAACAGAGGGAGACAGCGGCGGGAGTGATATGATAAAACCAAAGTTCGATAATGTAAGTGCGCGCGAGCGGCGAAGTTGCGCGCGTGTGCGACCGCATAAGGAGGCGGGGGAAGCGGGAAGGAGGAGACGGGGAGTGGTTCTCTCGAGTGTCGAGAGTAACCTTTTGTATCGACTTCTCGAGGAGGAGAAAGATGCGCGAGGAGTTATGAGCTTTTCGGGAAGGTGGAGCGATTTTGAGGAAATTGTATTTTTTGTTCTTGGATATATGTTTTTTTGTTCGCCTTTTAGAGATGAAATATCAATAATTGTTCAGTAATTTGTTTATCGGTAATCAATGTAACGTGTAAATAAAAATAATTGGATGATTAAATAAACAGTCTTGTTCTTGGGAATCTGTTTTTTTTTCACCTTTTTAGAGATAAAATATCAATAATTGTTGAATAATTTGTTTAGCGGTAATCAATGTAACGCATAAATAAAAATAATTGGATTAAATAAACAGTTTTACCTCCTCTCCCAACCATTTCGGCAAATATGTCCGACCGTTATTGACATGTTCTACTGCAGCCTAATTGGCGCAAAATTACATACTCACCCGTTTATCCCCCCCTCCCCCCTTCCCCCACTGTTAATTAAAAAACATTTCTGCTCATTAACAATATAATGGCGTCGAGTAGGATTTATTTTGTAACGGAAAACCAATGCTCTCATTATTTTACACTAATGCGAATCCGAAATTGGCAATTAACTCATGACAGCGAATGTGTCTCTCACCCCCTTTCCTCTATAGTAAACGTTCTAATTGCATTTAAAATGACCGTACGAAAATTGTTTGCAGCAGTTGGCAGGAGAGGATCGATGCGATCTCGTCGCTGCGCTCTGGCCGCGATACCTATTTTTGGAGAATGTCCAGGCTGCGCGCGGGATAATTGGTTACCAGCACGCGAGCTTTTTCATTAACGTAATCTTGCGGGCCGCTTAAAGTACGAAATTAAAAAAAAAAAAAAAAAAAACAAGAAGTATACCCTTATCTGATGGGAAAAGCTGGAAAAAAATAGAATTAAGGCTTGCGAATTTACATAGAAAGTACGCCTAATCTGTGTACAATGTTGAAGTGGAAAACAGCCGGGTATGGTCAGACGGGTATTTATTGAACGTTATGAATTGGCTTTATGTGTGCTCTCCTATACTTTCCCAGCGTCGATTAACAAACCATGCCTCTATTATTAATCATTTCAAACAATTATATACCTTTTTCCTTAATATTTAAATAAGGAAAGCTATATTCCATTGCCACACTTGCACTTCCTTTTTACACTTCCTGCCTCAAAAATACTTTCATTCTCGCTATTTCAGTCATACCATCGATCTCCCGATACATAAACTTATTCATTCCAGCAAACAAACGCACACAAAGTACCAAAATAAAACATCTCCTTCCTGTTATAAATTATTCACGCCGTTCCCTTCCGCCCTCCCACATCCCCAACACAACCACTCACCCACTCATCCCTACTGACAGTTCATTCGTTCGCGCTTCCGGCCGCGCGTGTACAACTTGCAAAAAGCCGCGCCGCAATCGCGTGATGCTCCCACCCGATTCAATTACACTTTTTGCCGGGGTGGAAAGGGACGCGCTGCTTTCTTCCTTTTCTCCGCTCGAGCTTTCACGCGGCGCAAGCTCTCTCGGGTTAATCCGCTAACGAGAGCGCGCGCGAGCTTAAGAGCCTGGGCGGGCGCGATTCTTCGCGGGTGAGGAGGAGGGGCGACGATTGTTGCGCCGTGACGATGATGAGGTTTAGAGAGCTCGAGGGATAAAGTGGAGGTAGTGGGTTGTTTTTAGAAGGAGTGATGGCGGTGGACGGAACGTTCATGTCTTTGGCTTGGGGATTGAATGAATGTAAATAGATAACAGTAAATGACCTTCTTTATAAAGTTGAATTAGGGAAAGAACTACTAAACATTAGTGAAAATTGCTTCACCGTAGAATTAGTGAATGTTCACTATTTAAAATAGTAAAATTTCACTATTTAAAATATGAAATCTTATTATTTCAAACAGTGAAATGTTACTATTATTAATTCTACGGTGTAACAATTTTCCACTAATGTTTAGTGGTTTTTTCACTAATTCAACTTTAGGGAATTGGACATTGTCTTTTAATAGAGTGAAATGTGTACAATAGAAATGGAGAATCGTGCGTATGTGAAGTGGTTTAATAAACCGTAATATAATAGAATAGCAGTTTTAATTGCGTTTATATTGAAGGTACGCTGATATTTATTCAGTCATGTATTAAATACTAGTTGTTAATCAAAATCCAATGTATAAGGGGAACAAGCTATCAACGTATAACTAATTATTGACATTTTCATTTAGTATTTACAGCATTTTCAATATTAATTCATAAATGTATTTGTATAACACACCCAGCAACCAATCGGTTACCAAACACTTTATTACACGAATCACCACCGCTACACCCTTACAAGAAAACAATGTTTTTCACAGAAACAATCGACCGTCATTATCCTGATTCGCAACTCATATGCCTACCTCGCACACAACCGCATAATCGCTGGAACAACGCGCCGCATCACGGTGGCATTGCCTCGGACGTGTAGCACACATGCAACTCGTCTATTGACTCTCTCTCTCTCCCTATCTATCCGCCTCGCGTCTAAACGTAGCACGTATATAGTATCGACGAGACAGAGAAGGACGGACAGAGCGCAGCCGTCACGCGAGTGCGCGCAGCTGCAAAACGTCACTGTCCCGTCCAACCTCCTCTCCTCGCGCGCACATTCACACGTACAACGTGCACAGACAGCGACAGCAGCGCCAGCGTTAATTGCATCCGTTGACAGTCGACATCAAAACGCGAGAGAGAGACAGACAGACAGACATAGAGACAGAGAGAGAGAGCAAGAGAAAGCATTTCTCCTAGCGAGAGCTTGTTAGCAGTAAACAACAATAATAATCTCGCTCTGATAAGCCCATTATGCAACGCAGGTGCGCCACCACCGTGCTGCGACAGTTTCGTGATTTTCCGCAGCTGCCTGCCGCGGGTTAGATAATTAAATCAAGAGCCAATCGCGCGCCATTACGGAAGGATTATAATTATGCGCGGGATTTCGCAGGCTCCACTTTCTCTTTTTTGCAAAGGGTTCGGTGTGTGTGTATACATAGAAGGTATAGTACGCAGCCGCGGCGCTCGCGCGACGACGACGTTATAATGAGCGCGCAGTTTATGGGTGATTAAGCTTGGGCGCGGGAAATTGTCGCGTTCATATTATAGATTTAGTTTAGATGGTGGTATATATGTATAGGGTTACGAGGAGAGTGTAGTAGTATAAGAGCGAGACGGTAGCTGATTTTTTTTTTGAGGAAATTGATTAGGGATGGAATTTGATTACGGAGTGATGGATGCAGCCGCTTCGAAGCGAATGCATCACCACTGATAAAGTCGTTAACGTCCGACGGGATGAATAAGCGTTTCGGCCGATCGTAGATTTTAATCGTTAGACTGTAAAAGTAATTATCGCGGGTAGAGATTCGTCGGAATTAATAGGACCTACTTCTCTAGTTTCTAAATCTCGCGTTACGGAGGGGAGCCTGCGGTGGAGTTTGTAGTAAATTTTCAGTGTGAATATATACGCGTGAGCAGTCGTATCGAGTATACACGGGGAGGGAGGTCCAAAGTTTAGACGATTCACTTTAAAATTGAATTCAACTATAGACGTTTTTCAGTTTGATATATGGTAATGCAGATTGTTCTTAATTTCGAAATACTAAATTACGAAAATCATATTTTTGAATCTAACAATTCACCTACTGTCCTAAACATCGAATTTCATCAATACGATTTCAAAACAAATATAACTTGTTTCTAATGATTTATTTCGAAATATCTTTATTATATCCCTATTAAAATTCTGTTAAATGAAATTCGATGTTTTGGACAGTAGGTGAATTGGTACATTCAAAAATATGATTTTTGTAATTCAGAATTTCGAAATTAAGAACAATCTGCATTATCATATGTCGAACTAAAAAACTTCTATAGTTTACTTCAATTTTAAAGTGAATCGTCTAAACTTTGGACCCCCCCCCCCCCCGTGTGCTTAGGTGATTGGATGCGAACTCGTATGGTTACATCTGTACTCAAATACGATCAAAGCTGTTTACTAGGCCGATCAAATGTAATCATATCGGATCATCTGCCAAGATATCTGATCAAACGCGCACCGGCATCGCGTCTGATGCAGCCGTAATTAAAAGTCAGTCGTATGACGTGTACGATATGCTTTGGTCGCATTTCACATATGAAAGCGCTGACATAATAATTTTGCGAATTACACTAAAAGCATCTAAATATTATACTCGCGATAAACCGCTCGTCAAGAGCAACCACCCCACTTATCAGTTCCACCGTACCACCGAGCTCAATTATTCCCCTCTTCTGGCAGAGCCAGCATAAATCGAAAACTCCGTGAAAACTCAGCAGCCCAATCCTCTGCGTCACTTCCCCTCCACAGCCCGCATTCATCGTACTCGCACGGGCGCACATGCCGCACCTTCTCTCGCTGCTGCTGCTGCTGCTATCTACTGCTCCGCGTAACGAGGCAATAACTCGGTCTACCTGAATCCTCCTCGTCCTCAAACGCGAGCGTATATATGCGGCGGGCGGGACATTATGCGCCCTCATCGTCGTCATCGTCCTCTTCCTCTTCCTTCTCGTAGTCGTCGTCGTCCTCGTGGTCTACCAAAATCGAGGCCCTGCGTCATTCCACGGGAAATTTGCAGGATCACGCGGCGTATTACACAGGCCGTATTCAACCGGAGCGCGCGCGCGCGTATCTGTTTGTCAGTCTACTCTGTGTGCATGGGTTAATGAACTCTCTGGTCTTTCATTGTAAATGGGAAATAAATTGAGCGCGGTGGTGGTTTATTGGAAATTTTGTAATTAAACTGCCAAATTCGTATTGCATGTATTTTCTTTTTAAATAGTGATTTTTTTTTATTGTTAAAAAAGAAATAGGATAAATTAATGAAAAATTGAAAATTCAATCTTTGTAATATATATATAATATTTATAATTGTAGAGAGAAATTTTATAAAATTTATTTTTATCGTCCTAAGAAGAAAATTTACTCGATATAATAATATTCAATAATTACATCACGGGTTTCTGCTCCTCCTGAATATCCGTGTGCAAACAGAGATTAAATGAAATAATAAAAATTATATCTGAATAAGAGGTGGAGCGTTATTTAATTTCAGGAAAAACCAATATTTTTCCAGATAAAAAGTGTACATTCCCTGAAATGGAAAAAAAAAATATTTTATTCTCCCTGTTACTGGTTTTACAAAATTAAACTTTGGATTAAAAATTTAACTTGTTTATTCTATTGATAGAAAAAAAAAATTGACGTGCTGTACTGTAAACACAAAAATAATGGATATTTGTTCTTTTAAAAATGAGCTCATCGATTTAAAAGAAAAAACTATTGAAACGCATTCTAGAGGGCTTAATACTGACCTATCAAGTTGCTTTTATAATATTTCGATTGTTCATATGAAAGTGATATTTGTTTAAAAACTACACTGATAGAAAGCGAATCTCACATCAATATTGAATCAAAAACTAATATGTTAAATGTATATATTTTGATTATCCCAAGCTACAAACACTGATTGCAAAAATAAATATTTTATCCCTCCAAAGACACTTCTACAACGTCCTCGAAATTCCTCGTTACAGGATCATGGCAGGTACGACGGCATCCAGCGCGTCATCTTCGGCGGCGGCCTCAAGTTCTGGCTACACAAGCTCCTGCTGCTCGACTCGCTCTCGTATCTGTCGCACGGCCAGCTGAGTTTGAGCCTCAACCGCATGATCCTCGTAGACGTGGACGACATATTCGTGGGCGAGAAGGGCACGCGACTGAAGAAGGACGACGTGCTCGCTCTGCTGGCCACCCAGCAGAGGATACAGGCCCTCGTGCCCGGCTTCAAGTTCAATCTCGGCTTTTCCGGCAAGTACTTCCATCGCGGCACCGGCGAGGAGAATCTGGGGGACGACATGATACTCGAGAACGTCGACAGGTACACACATTTCTCTCTCTTTTTTTTTCGTTTAGAAAATATAGACATTCTATCGTAGAATGTAAATGTAGTGGTTTAAGGGGGCTCGACTGATCCGTTAATTGTGGCAAATGGGTTTGTGATGGGTTGTTTTGCGCGTTTATTTATGCTGCTGAATAAAAATAAAAAGTTAGGGATACGTGGTAGCTCGGAATTGGTATTTAAAAACCTTTTGAACGAAAAAAGCATTAAAAGTTTTCATGCACTCATTTAACAGCTGTTATGAAATTTTAAAATTACTTGTTGACCTGTAATTTTTTACACGAATAATTTTCAAACGGAATTTCACTTATTTACGCAATATGCATTTAAAATTCATTGTACTTGGCGTTATTTTTTACTTGAAATGATGTTATGCCCGTTTATTGGTATTTACACAGCGTTTATACTGCATTAAACACATTTTAGTTTGCGTTTATGAATGAATAATATTAAAAATGGCTAAAGAGAATTTAAAAAATAAATAACGTCATATTCTGTAATAAAAAGCAGAATATACATTTTTCCAATACGCAATTACTAGTGTGTGAAAAAATATATTAACAGATATATTTATTTATATCGTAGTGTTTATATATGTTACAAAATGTTCCAATATTTTTTTGAATAGTCACATCAACTATTCAATTTGTAACTTATTCAAACCACTGTTCCAGTAAACATTATTCGTATGCACATATTTAACAAATTGAAATTGATGTATGTACCTATTTCTGGTTATGCCAACAAACCGTATTTCGCGTGGATTATTTGAAAATCCATTTATAATTTATCAAATGAATATTTATTAATTTTACAATATTCTAATTTAACAGTTTGTCTTCAATAATCAATCCTACGTCCAATGAGTAGTGACTGTTTTACATCGTAATTATTATTCATTGTGAACTATTCCCATCAACCTATTTCATTTGCAAAACAATTGAATCTTGCTATGAATTTATAATACACGTTTATGGAATAATTGAATATATCTAACAAAAGTTATCTTTATTAAATATATTATTTATTTTACGCTTATAGATGTTTTCAGTTTAAAAATTTTTCAACGAATTTACAAGTTTTTTTAATAGAATAACTTTCGTTTCTCTATACATTTTTGCAAGTATTGTCAGGATAATTCTCGTCTACATCGATACATCCAGGCATTGAAAGTAGTTTTTGGAAATGGTAAATTCCAGATAAACAAAAATTTCCAGATAAAAAAAATCTAAAAATATTTGACATTCTTTCGGTATATATCGGATATTTTTAAAAGCGGTTTTAAAGATTTTCTTTTCTAAATATTCTGTCTAATACCATAAGCTGTAGAAAAATGTTTGCTGAAAAGCGTCGAACGCAAAGACTAATACCATTTTGAGCGAACAAAAACAAAAAAGTACGATATTTTGTCTAAAGAAAATCATCCGATCAGTGCTTATATTCAACGCAAAATAAAACAAAAACAATAAACAGAAAACGAACCAGTACATTAAGGATGTATGGGCTATACTATCGGCGTCGAATATCAGTATTACTAAAATTATTAACAATTAAATATAAAACCATATTTGCTATTTTTTTATAATATAAGCCCCTAAAATAAGAAATCAGACGAAAATTTTTGAAGTATTTTGACTTTTAAAAGTCGTATGTCTTAATACATTTTTAATGTCATTCATCAAGGTGCCACATCTTCAAATTTTATTCGATTCTTGTTTTTTAGTCTTATTTTGTCCAGGGGAGAATTATAAATAGACCCACTAACTCAAAAATAAAAAATATGTCTTACATTTTCATTAAAGTTTAGTTTTATAAAAAAGGAACTCACTTTTTAAGTTGACTGTACACTTTAAAATGTTTATACCACTCTAACCTCAAAATCACAACTTTGATATGATTTTTCGGCGCTCGTGGTATAAAATACCGTTCGAAACTAGTGCGTAAGTCGATTATTTAGCTGGTGTGACTTTTTGCACGAGCGAAGCTCGTAATTTAATAAAAAAATAAATAATCGACTTCCCCCCGTGCCGAAATGTACTATTATTATTTTAAATATAAAGTTAGATTTTTTATTTTTGAGTTAGTGGGTCTATTAATAATTCTCCCCTAGACAAAATAAGACCAAAAAACCAAAGAATCGAATAAAATTTGAAGCTGCGGCACGTTGATGAATGAAATTAAAAATGTATTAGAATACATGATTTTTAAAAGTCGAAATACTTCAAAAATTTTGATCTGGTTTCTTATTTTGGGAGCTTCAACTATTGGTCTTATGACCTCCTATGTAGTTTTCAAATAAAAAAGAAAAAAACAACCCCATATAACAAATTATTGATATTTTAAATAAAAACTAACTTTTGACACCGATTGTATAGCCAATACATCCTTAAGTTAAAAAAAAATCAACAAACTTTATACAGAAAATCAATACGAACGCGCTCCACTAATACTTGCATGAATTCGCAGATTTACGTGGTTCTCACACATGTGGAACCACCAGCAGCCCCACCTGTACGAGAACGTGACGCACCTGCAGATGGACATGGCGCTGAACAAGCAGTTCGCCAAGGAGCATGGCATACCGACGGGGAGCGGCTACAGCGTCAGCCCCCATCACTCGGGCGTCTATCCCGTCCACGAGGGCCTCTACGAAGCGTGGAAGAAGGTCTGGAACATCAAGGTGACTAGCACAGAAGAATATCCACACCTGAGGCCAGCCAGACTGAGACGGGGGTTCGTCCATCGCGGTATTATGGTGAGAAATTTACGTTATTCATCGAATCTATTGCTGATGCAGCTGAAAGATTCAATATTTTATCGTTTTCGGGCGCGAATTCCAAACAAAATGACTTTAATAATTTATAATGCCTTGTTTTATGAAATTTGGCATTCATGCTATTGAAAAGGAAATTCTCTTATTAAATATTTATTGGTTTATTAAATTATGAATATATAAAGTATTTTAGAGACTTCGCTTGAAAATTTAATATTTCACACCTTCAATAAATTTGATTGTTTTAAAATTGGACGAAAATCGAATATAACATATTGAAAATCTTATAAACTAAAGTCTGTTATTTTTATAGCATACATAAAATATGAATTATCGCAAAAATAATTAAACTTAATCGCTGCAAGTAAAAAGGAGATTTAATGTTTAACTTGTCGAGTAAATAGTAACATAAATCAATAGTGAGGTTCTCCATGTCGTTTGATCAAACTCGAGTAAGTTTCTACTCAGTTGCTGTTTATGTAGTTCAGTAGAGTGTACTTACCCGTCCGCAAGTGTTAAATTTGAAAATAGATCTAATAAATTAAAAGGAAAAATCGCCACAACGTTCGTTAACTGAAACACGAACTTTTATGCAAACAGCTGATAGTTTTATCCGACAAGCTTTGTCGAGCAATTCGACACTATTTCAATTCTATATTCTGCAACATTATATTTTATCCCGAATAAAACCCTATACATTTTCACAACAAATGTTTCGCAATGGAAGAGAAATCGTTTTATTTTACCTCCTCCCTCCCCCACACACATGCATATACGCAAAATGAATAACCATGATTCCTTGCAAATCATCCCCACCGCCACAAAACAATATCACATATACAGCCATAATACGAACGCACGAGCATTATTCATTAGCCTGTAGAATGCACAACAGTGCAGCAGTAGCAGAAAAAAATGATAAATCTGGTTTACCACTGTGTGCTCTCTCTCTCTCTCTCTCTCTCTCTCTCTCTCTCTCTCTCTCTCTCTCTTTCTCTCTCTCTCTCTCTCTCTCTCTCTCTCTCTCTCTCTCTCTCTCTCTTCACCGCACTATATATTCAAATGCGCGAATGTTATTCAATACCAGGAGAGAGAGAGAGAGAGAGAGAGAGAGAGAGAGAGAGAGAGAGAGAGAGAGAGAGAGAGAGAGAGAGAGAGAGAGAGAGGCAGCAGCAGCGACGAAGTTTCAATGTCCTCTTGTAAACTAGGAAATCCATAATGCATATTGTGCATTAACGGGGCGAGGACCGACTGTCCTAACTAACTAACGGGCAACTGCGGTATGTGTTTTAGGTACTGCCAAGACAGACGTGCGGCCTATTTACGCACACAATATTTATCGAGAGGTATCCCGGCGGCCGAGATAAGCTGGACGAGTCGATCCAGGGCGGCGAGCTGTTCCAGACTATGGTTTACAATCCGGTAAGTCTCCCCTACGAGTGTGTCAATATCTCTCCATTCGTTTTCTGGTTAAACAAGTGTCACCGTGTCATAAATACTTTCGCATAATAACGTGGACGTATGTGTGGACGTCGTTATTATTAACGGCTGGCCCATTTTAATTTCGCTGACAATGTTTTTATTGAAAATGAGGCGGAAGTCTATAGGCGGGAGTCGAATGCTGTTTACCTTTAACAGTTTGTTATTTCAATATTGTTGAATTCAATATAGATTTTTCGTTATTCTAAAATATTCTTTTATAATTTATGTATAAAAAAAAATACAGGGAATTTCTTTAACCTCACGAATGTATATGCGCTGCATAGTAAATTTTTCAAAGATATCATTTTATTCAATACAAAGGTAATAGAAAACCCTTGGCAATGCTCACGTATCGAAAAATTGCTTTCAATCCCCTTTTGAATAAAAATTTAAAAAGAATTTCCCTCGACACAGAAGAGAATTTACTTTGAATCACAAAGCGAAAAAATGTAAAATACAAAACTAATATTAATCTATAACAACGTTACTAAGCACTTTCCATAACCGTAATGACCATTATGAAAATGCGCAACATTGTTAAAACGCATTTTTCATCACACCAAAGTACTTTTTTAAAAGCATTCGAAATGCAAAAGTCGTTGCTATTGTCGGTTGACCTATATTCGCCGCGATTCCCTATTTCATTAATTATAATCCCCACTCCACCGTAATTAAACCCACTACAGAATTACATTTTCTCGCGCGCGCGCATACGGGCACTGGCACAATGCACAAACATCGCTCGCGCGCGCGGCGCACTTCCGCAGAAATTAAAACTAAATTCACATTTTACTCATACACATACTATATATATATATATACCACACATATACCACAATGACGCAGAGGCAGCAGGTCGTACTCTCGTGCGGTACGCGTGGCGCATAAATATCGATTCAGTTTTTTTCGAAATACTTTATTTGTTTCCCGCGCGATGTACGTCACACCACCGTCGATGCGCGACGAGCAATACGATGTATCGGGCGGAAAAAAAATTGGGTCGTCGCAGTACGCGCGTGCGTTTCGCGTTCTGCAGTTTCTCTTATGGAAGAGAGAAAATACAATTAATTGATCTTTTACGCTTCTTCGGCAGATAAACATTTTCATGACGCACATGTCGAATTATGGAAACGACCGGCTGGCGCTTTACACGTTCGAGTCGGTGATCAAGTTCATCCAGTGCTGGACGAATCTGAGGCTATCTAGCGCGCCGCCCCTGCAACTGGGAGAGAGGTACTTTCAGCTGTATCCCGAGGAGATGGACCCGGTTTGGGGTGTACGTATTGCTTATACTATTCAATTAAACAGAATAAACAATTTCCGAATAAATAAACCGTTTCAATTTATATTTTCCTTTTACATTAATAGAAGTTATTCTAAAATGTTATTCTTTGTGCAAAACCGTTATTTTTATTGAATTAACGATTGATATTATTTATATCATACGAATTTTAATTGACAATATCTGTTTTACAGAATCCTTGCGACGACCTAAGGCATCAGAGAATTTGGTCGAAAAATAAAACTTGCGATCAGCTGCCAAGGTTTCTGGTGATAGGACCACAAAAGACGGGGACGACGGCCTTGTACACGTTCCTGTCTCTTCACCCTGCTATTAGCAGCAACTTGCCTAGCCCCGATACTTTTGAAGAGATTCAATTTTTCAATGGAAAAAATTACTATAAGGGTCTTGACTGGTACTAATATTTTTAAATTTACATCATACTATTGGATTAAAAATAACGCAAATAATGAAAACGCTTTTTTTACACTTTTTGATAAAGAATCAATAAGATTTCATTATAATAAATTTTCTTTTCTTTACGTAGAATATCTATTACCACGTCGAAAACGCAATAAATAATCTAACAAATGGAACGTATAAATCCATACCTTAATCTTACATGCAATCCTCTTCTCTCTCCTCCATAACGCTGATTTATATACGCGCCGCGCGCGAATACACATCTCCCCTCCCCCCAGCCACGAGCGCGCGAAATTCATCATCCGCGTTTATTCGCAGGTACATGAGCTTCTTCCCGGCTGCGAAGAACGAGAGCTCGCGCTACCTCTTCGAAAAGTCGGCGACGTACTTCGACGGTGAACTTGTTCCTCGGCGCGCCCACGCCCTTCTGCCCAAGGCGAAGCTCATCACAATACTGCTGTCGCCGGCGAGGCGCGCCTACTCCTGGTATCAGCACACCAAGGTCCACGGCGACGTCACAGCCAAGAATTATTCCTTTCACTCGGTCATCACGGCTACGGACACGGCGCCCAAGGCTCTCAGGGACCTTAGAAATAGGTAGGTTATTTGTGGGGTTAGAGGGAAGTTTCGAGCTAATTGAGGAGTAAGAATTTTGTAAAAATTTAGTGTTTATTTTTTATGGTTGAGAAATTTGAATGGAAATCTGCATTGAGGAATAGGACATTTCTTTGTAATGAATTATTCTGTTTGGCCAAGATATTTATTGTTGAAAGTTTCAGATATTTAAATAAATTGACAAATAGTTCATAAAACGAACGATGCTGATCACCATAAGAAGACAAATTTTTTCTTACTAGTGCTTTGCACGATGATAAGCATTTTTATTTAATTTTTCCCTGGTAGAAATTAAAAAAAAACTAGACAGTTCTTGGTTCATTCATTTTTTTTTAGCTAATGTATTGCTACGAACTGGCTAGGTTTTTCCGATTTCTATACTTTTCTTTCTATTAACGAAGTATCACAAATAATGGTTGGATTTGTATATATGTAGTTATCGATTTGTAAAAGGGATCTGACGATCGTACTATCAAAATATATTTTGTAGATCCGTAATTCTTTTTACTTTTAGTTGTTTTTTCAACACATTTATTCTAAGATTTACATCGAATAAAATCTTATACAATTATTATTTCAGATGCCTCAATCCTGGAAAATACGCTCAGCATCTCGAAAGGTGGCTGTCGTATTATCCGGCTCAGCAGTTACACATCATCGACGGTGAGCAGCTGCGACAAAATCCCGTAGAAACTCTGCACGAGCTGCAAAGGTTTCTGAAAATTATGCCGACCTTCAATTACTCGACGCACTTGAGGTACGATCCGAAGAAGGGATTTTTCTGCCAGGTGACGAATGAGGATCGTACCAAGTGTCTCGGTAAGAGCAAAGGTCGACAGTATCCACCGATGGAGGAAAGGTCCTACAAGTTCCTGCAGGTGAATGAATAAAATATCTATCTTTCTTCAATGATAAAGTAATAAAATATTCCAAAAATCTTTACTAATTTATTTATTTCATTTTGCAGAGGTATTACCTGTCGCACAATACAGCCCTGGTGAAGCTTTTGAAACGCTTGGGCTCGAGGACGATACCACAGTGGCTGAAGGACGACCTCACAGATACCGTCATGACCTAGCAAACGTTGCTCAAATGAAACGTCAGTGAGTCCACCATCGAGGAGATACTTACTGCGCTCGTCTCTATCTTACCGGAAGTGGAAAACTTGTAATTATTTGTACAGTACATAAATTATACGGACACTCCACTGGACTTTATTTTTCGCGTTCGATTGAGTATTATACATAAACAGTGCAGCCTATGAAGAGGACGCAGAAAGAGGAAACAACAAGGCCTAACAAAGCCGAAAGAAGGAGAAAAAACTAGTCATTAAGAAATTTCGAGCGAATGCGAGCGAGCAGCCTATGTCATGCGAGAAAAATACAGCTATCGATGATTGGTTAATTTTTAGACTAATTATTCAACGTTAAACTCGTTGTGGAGTTGAACGAGGGTTGTAATTGAGTAAATAACAACACGGACTTTTTAGTGCCATTGGTCGCTTTAACGACGACGCAGTCGTCGATGATTTCCTGATTTTTTTGTTGGACAAGCGTTTGACGATACTTTCCTATTTGAGATCTATCAAAGCACCAGTGTTTTTCATAATTGAGGGAAAGGGATTTAATAATGTTAAGTGGGACTGAAAATAATTGAATTGAAAATCGTCCAATTTAAAATTGCCATTAAAAGTGTTAATCTTCTGAAACATCCTTTAGTCATTGGACCAAATTAGTATATGAGGCGTTTCTATGTATTTGTAAAATCATCTCCTCTAAAAATCAGTGAATTTGTACAAATCATAGCAAAACGTTTAATTAACAGTGAAAAACATTGCACAATTAATATAAAAGTTTGTTTTATGTAAAATTAACTTCGTTTATTTTTAGACTTATGGATTCGATTGCATTTAATCTTTAACAAAACTTATAATGATTATCTAATCATATTTAAAATTATACTTAAGTATTTGACTATTAATTTAAATTTAATTTAATTTCTATTTTAGTAATAAGACATTAGTATTAGAAGTGCAGTGTTTAACACTTAAATGCCTAATGAACGTTTTCCGTGTGATTTCTTTTGCTACGTAACAACTCGATAGTCGTGTGCATCATTTATTCATTGTTGTATGTACAGTTTATCAAATTTAAGACGATTGAAGCGTCTCCTTGTATATTTTGACAATACTGATTGAGGGATGAATGATAAAAATATATAATGCATCGGTATAAGACGCATTCGTTTGTACATTGCTGTAAAGGTGTTAGGATACTGGCAGTAATATATGGAATAGAACAAGAGATACAATATTATATCGTATTCGAGTCAAAGAAGTTATACTTTTTTACTTTATTTACTTTTTATACTTCATTTTCCGAAGATTTTATAGTTCTTTGTAAATAGATAATTTTTTGCCATGATGTAAGTCTGTTTTTGTATTCCTATATTTTTCATATACTTTATGTGCATACCTTGACTTTTTTAATACTTAAAAACCATTCAATTTTAATATTAAAAGCACTAAATGTTAGGTCTAATAATAAATTCAAGGACAACTTGATAAAAATCAAAATGAAATAGAAATTTAAAAAACAGCGTTAAATTTATTCTTATATTTAGTTTTGTTGTACTTCATATTTCGGTTGATATAAACCTTTCAGCTTTGTTACTATTAACTTCTAAACTTCTTTGGCAGCTCACTTGTCGCATTTTTCTCTAAAAATGTAACGAGGAAAAAAGCTATAATTACGCGCAATAAATGTATGTAAAAGCTCATTTTCAATACAATGAAATGTATATTAATAGAACACGCCTGGATGAAAATTAACTGATGAAAAACGATGCTCCTTTCAAAATGAACACAAAATTTACAATCACATTGACTTGTCGTCATCAGAAACAATATTTTCTTATTGTTCTAGGTGTTAACTTGCCGTAAGGAAGTAATTCCGGAATTTATGCAGCTATAAAAGTAAGATAATTGGTCACGAGCGTGAATCTATTGTAGAAAAGAAAATAATAAAAAAACTCATATCAAGCCGAATTTTGTGGCGTTACAATTTTTACAAATTTACAAATTGTTTTTCTTCGGCTTTTTACGTTTATAATTAGATTTGTAAACAACATTATTATGAAATTAAATACTACGATAAGTTATAACGGGAATGTCAATTGCAATACAACATGTAACTTGCTCGTGCTTAAAGTAACAGTCATCTTTAATTTTCTAGAATTTTTTTGTAATGTTTCTAACTTTATAATATCCATTAATTTGCGTTACCTAATTGCTTTTAAATCTTGTATGATACAATTTGTATTTTGTATTTTATTTTTTGTCCATGGAAGTTGCTTTGATGTAGGTCAAAAATTAACTTACAAATTTTGTATAAAGTCGTGTACTTAAAATATTTATTATAACATTGTACCGTTTATCTACGTTTTAACTACCTGTAAATAGTTAAAAAATTTGCGCGTAATTATCTATATTTTTCTACTTACTTTTGTGTATATAATAAATATTAGCTGCATTTGCTAGTTATTTATGTTAAGTATTCTCGATGCCTTTTTATTTAATAAACAACTTGGGATGACTGTTAGCTTAAGTTTAACATACTTACTATTTTTCAATGATTTGTGATTCTAAGGCATATCAGACTTCAAACTTTTTCGCCATATAAACGAACAATAAGTATTATATTTGCAAAAATAAGAAAGAACAAAATGTGAAAACTAAGCAAGTATGTCGCTAAATCCACCTTATGTAATTCAAGCGCGTTCACAATAAATTGTAACAATGTAAATTACGCCACCGATTACAAAATTTTGTCATTGATATCAGTGACGAGTGCACAGTGTATAAATAAAATACATGCCCGTCTCATGTTCATCCTATGTGCGCGCGAAACTTTCCTCTTGGATGCGCAATGCCACCCACAATGCCATAATTGAATGTTACGTATATGTAGGGTCTATTAACGTTTATTTGTTATTACGTTTGTACATTTGTTTTCCTTTTTATACTGTCGTTTGTGCCGCATGGCAGATTAACGAATCATGTACAAAGTTCATTGTTAATATAAATAATAACTATGACGATAACAACAAAATCAGTGTATTTTATTTTACAAGCCTTATTATTTTTATATCATAAGTATGTTTATACTTTATTTAATTTATTTTAAGATCATTAAAACTTTTATAAGAGAGTGACTATACACTTGACAACTTAAAAGTTCAATATAAAAACTGACAAATATCTAATTAATTTGCTCTTCATACTCAAAATTCAAAAAATAGCAAATAAAATAAGTTTATTATACATTTATTTACAGTCTATAAATTATGTTTGACTTTCTAGTTTTTATTGATGTTTAATATGCATTAATTTTAAACCTAAACCCTAGAGACCCTTGATTTTAATTTTCGTTGTAAAGCTATGATTTTATCTTATCTATTTAATAACAATCTTTTCAAAGTATATAGATTTCCTGTTATAAATTCTGTTGTCCTCAGATCTATATTTTCTAATGATTTTTTAAAGGTAAAATTAAAGGTGAACTAAACAGAGAGGAACCAATTTTATTTATACTGAAAGAAATACATAGGTTCATTTAATGAGATTATAAAAAATCAGAAGTAAGTTTACAGTTTAATATTTAGATATATATAAGTTGCACTCTATATTATTTATTTCTTTATCTTCTGTTAAATCACTTATTTTAAAATCACAATCGACTGTGCTGTATTATGCGAATAATTTAAAATTTATTGATATTATTACTATCAATAACATCTTTTTCTGTTGCTGTATTTTGTCTGTAACAATCAATATTTATATACTTATAAATCTCTCAATAAAACTTTTTACCCCTTCCTTCCAGCGATACAGTTTCATCTGCAAAGTTCGATTTTTTCGTTGAAGCCTAATTATCTCTGGCTTAGTATTCCGTAAAATATCTTTTATTTCTTCTGTTGCATCCAAATGTCAACATGAATCAGAGATTTATGGTGAGACTTTATTGCTACCTTCTCAGTCACATTATTGATAAAAAAATACAATATTTAATTAAGCATCTCATTATACTCATATCACACTTTTATTTAAAAAATTACCTATCAGATGCAGTTCTCTCAGATGAAAATTCTGCTAATGAAACGACTGTTGAACATGTGAAAGTATTCATATCATTCTCTCCATCTAATTCTATTTGAGAATCTTTTGATTGACTGAAAAATCAGCTACAATAAATATGGACACAAATATGTAATGTGATGTCGTATTGAATTAAAACAAACATACTCATGCAATGGTTTACTTGTACAAATATCCACTGATGTAATTATTATCTATTGGTTGCATCAACTGTGAATTTTCATTATTAAATCTGCAGTCTGCCTCTATGAACTGCGTTGGCCTTCGGGCGATAGTCAAATAAATAATATTTTGTTTACTAGCTATTTTTAATCTTCGTGTAACAACACTTACAAATTTTGCTGTTCTAAACTTAGGAATATTAATGAGTATAAGATCCTTGTTTTAAGGTGGTTCTTCTCGGACTCCCTAGCCAAAGCAGTGCTAAATGTAAAAGTTACCTAAAATTTAAAAAACCATAGTTGTAATGTGACCATAGTTGTTTATTTATTTAAAATGATAGAGATTATAGCCAATATATTATGAATAAAGTGTATTTAACATGACTAAGATAACTTTTTTCATAAAATGACGATATTCGAGAAACTAGATATCGTCACTACAAACAATTATTAAGTGATAAATCACCGGGATCTTTTTTGTTTCTCAACGGATTTTAGTTTTCAAGGTCTCATTTTGCTCCTTAAGTAATTTCATGGAGACTTGCCGAACGAATAATTAAAAATTATTCGAAGCTAAAAAAGTTATAGATAATTGTTCATAAATTCATGCACGTCGTTAAAGAAATATATTTTTTTAATTGGCTATAACTTTCTGAGCTTCGAATAATTTTTAATTATCGCGATCCACTCCTTTTTTATATATCTACTATTTCTCTACTAATAATGGCTCAGATTACCCTCACAATGTCGACAATTACATTTAATTGTCTAATGTTTAGATATAAAAGGCCTTTTATCAGATACCCATGGCGGAGGAAGACATTTGTAAGACGGCCTTAACTAATCCCTTTGGCATGTTTGAGTTCACTCGCATGCCAATGGGACTTCGCAACGCTACACAAACCTTTCAGCTATTTATGGATTCGCTGTTAAGAGACTTGCCTTTCGCCAGATGCTACTTGGATGACATTATCGTCAAGTCAAGCAATCACCAAGAACACCTACAGCACCTGCGTACCCTACTGCAAGTTCTCCTTCAAGCTGGACTCTCTATCAGGTTGGACAAGTGCGTCTGGGGACAGCCGGAAGTGGACTTCCTCGGTTTCATCATCTCCAGTAAGGACTTTTGTCCGCCGCCCCGCAAGGTAGATGCTGTAATGAACTTCCCCAAACCAACCAACAGCACACAGCTGCGCAGGTTCCTGGGAGTGATTAATCACTACCGACACAGCATTCCAAGAGCAGCCCGCATCCAGGCTCCACTCAACGGCCTTCTCACCGGCAAAGGACAGGTCAAACGCTTCCCCATCGTCTGGAATCCCGATGCTGAAGCTGCTTTCCAGGCCTGCAAAGAAGCTCTTCGGGATGCAGCTGTCAACACCTTTTTCTCACCGAGTGCGCCGCTCGCGCTGCTCTCCGACGCTTCAGGTACCGACGTTGGAGGGGCATTACAGCAACTGCAGGATGGCATTTGGCATCCGATTTCTTTCTTCTCCAGAGGGCTCTCGCCAGCCGAGCGCAAGTATAGTGCTTATGACCGAGAGCTGCTTGCAGCATTTGCAGCTGTCAAGTTTTTTAAACGCTTCTTGGAAGGTCGTAGCTTCACTCTTCATACGGACCACAAACCCCTCACTACTGCTGGTTAGCAACCATCGGACAAGGCCTCACCCAGGCAGCAGAGGCAATTGGATTACCTGCTGCAGCACAACATCAACTTTGACTTCATTAAAGGAGAGCATAACGTCATAGCCGACGCCCTCTCTCCCTCATGCTCGATCAGCATGCCTTCCAGCTTGCTGGCCGCAGATATCCAAGAGGCTCAGCAGCAGGATGCAGAACTTCAACACCTGCTGGCCAAAAATTTGCTAGACCTGCAGCTCCTCGCTGTCGACGGCACGCAAATTGCATGCAACACAGCTGACAATATTGTCAAGCCCTATCTGCCAAACAGCCTGCGTCGCAAGGCCTTCGATGTTCTTCATTCACCAGCACACCCAGGCCCTCACGCGACCTGCAAGCTTCTCTCTCAAAAGTTTGCCTGGCCAGGTATAAAAAAGGACGCATACCGCTGGGCGCGCAACTGCGAACCGTGCCAGCGCGCGAAGGTCAGCAGGCACAACCGACCTGCTCTCAGCTCCTTTGACTCGCCAGATAACCGCTTTGAGCATATACACATCGACATAATAATCTTGCCGCAGGCAGGCAGCTACCGCTACTGCCTAACAATCATAGACCGCTTCACTATCAATAAACACGAATCAATAAAACCACCTAGTCGTATACAACGTGTCACTTGTGTCATTGCCCACCACCTGTTCATAACAACTAAAAATATCTCTTTGTTTGAAAAAAATAGCATCTATCTGAATGTGTGATATTTTGTATTTTCAGATTGAAATACCAAAATTAATTGTAACCTGTTAATGTAATTGGTTTGAGACGTACGGAGGATACTGGGTTCAACAATGTATACAGAAATATATAAAAGCAACGACAGAGCGACAGTCAGATAAGTATTACTTATTAGAATTATTTTGAGTATTTCAATAACTGTGAAAACAATAAAATTATTTTGCAAAATGAAATTCTAAATTCACAGTAATTTTTGAATATATACTTTGCGTGTGTTTCGTTTTTCATTTCAGAAGACATTCGTAACAAGTAAATGGATCAAAGAAATAAGTACAGAAAGTAAACTCAAGCTTATCAATGAAAACAGATATAAAGAAGAGAAAAAGGATGTGCATTAAGTTTACAATCGTCGACTGTCAAGAAAGTTAATAATTAGTGTATAATAAGTATATAATAGTTTTGTCGATAATGAAGAAAACAATATTACAAACACAGCACAGCGTGTAAAACAAATTAATCACCAAGAGCAGTTGCGGTGTTTGATGATCACAGTGAAAAGTTACGCTAGACATTGTGCTGCGTTAGAACTAAATCTAAAATTTGAAATGTAAAAGATTATTGGTGATGATCGAAGCAGATTCGTGTAAAACCTCTGGCTTCAATTAAGTTGTAGTTTGGTAGAGCATAAGAGGCTCAATTTGTTTTAAGAATTGTGACTTGTATCAATTCAATTTCAATTGTCAACGCCAAAGAAATAAGAAATGTTATGTGCATAATTGTAAATAGACAGGTGCGTTACCAAATTATAAACTTTATTCGTACAAGTGAAATCATATAAAAAAAAACAGAGAGTTCTGTAGAAAAGAAATTACAGAAAATTCATCGTTCGTTTACACACTATTGTATTACATCATGTTTACAACATATTTTTAATGTTATTTTTGTGCAAGAAAATATTAAAGCTTTTTCACTTGGTATGTTGAAAATACTTTCTATTATTAACATTCTTTGAAACCATAGTAGTCAGTCCAAAAAATGAGAGTATTCATACAACATTGTAATGTAAAGCATAGAGAACAAAACATTTTGATATGATTTCACTTGTATGAATAAAGTTATAATTTGGTAACGCATCTGTCTATTTACAATTATGCACATAACATTTCTTATTCTTTGGCATTGACAATTGAAATTGAATTGATACAAGTCACAATTCTTAAGACAAATTGAGCCCCTTACGCTCTACCAAACTAAAACTTAATTGAAGCCAGAGATTTTACACGAGTTTGCTTCAATCATCACCAATAATCTTTCACATTTCAAATTTTAGATTTAGCTTCAACGCAGCACAATGTCTAAAGTAACTTTTCACTGTGATCATCAAACACCGCAACTGCTCTTTGTGATTAATTTGTTTTATACGTTGTGTTGTATTTGTAATATTTTTTTCTTCATTATCGACAAAACTATTATATATTGTAAACTTAATGCACATCCTTTTTCTCTTCTTTATATCTGTTTTCATTGATAAGCTTGAGTTTACTTTCTGTACTTATTTGTTTGATCAATTTGCTTCTTACGAATGTCTTTTAAAATGAAAAACGAAACACACACAAAGTATACATTCAAAAATTACTGTGAATTTAGAATTTCATTTTGCAAAATAATTTTATTGTTTTCACAGTTATTGAAATACTCAAAATAATTCTAATAAGTAATACTTATCTGACTGTCGCTCTGTCGTTGTTTTTATATATTTCTGTATACATTGTTGAACCCAGTATTCTCCGTACGTTTCAAACCTATTACATTAGCAGGTTACAATTAATTTTGGTATTTCAATCTGAAAATACAAAATATCACACATTCAGATGCTATTTTTTTCAAACAAAGAAATATTTGTAAGTGATGCTTTTCTGGATCAGGCGGAGGTCATGCATGAAATAAAACACCTTATTTTATGTAAGTTTTTTTTAAAGCGACGTTTCGTTGACTGATGTGTCAACCTCTTCAGGCTAAAAGTTTTTTATTGTGAAACAAATTGTACAAAGTCAAATATTTTAATTTTTTAACAAACAGTCAAATATTCTAATTTTTTAACAAAAAATAGTAAAACGTAATGTTACCTCTTAAAAGTTGTGTATGTTAACGCATGTTAACAAGTCGAACGACCGACATTATTTCGCCGAATTTTCGATTTCGGAAATGCGATGGATAAGCCGTACAATTCGCACTTATATATCTGACAGCGAAACGAGTATAGATGCGAAACCAAAACAATAACATCAGATCGTTAGCATTTGAATTTCCTTAATACCGGAAAATATGACTTATTCAGAGTGAATATGTCTTCTTTTTTATTTATGTTATTGTTATGACATTTTATGTGCATCATTTCAGACATTAATCTTTTTTTATAATTGCTCTCATTATCCAGAATTACCGCTCCCTCCCAATCAAATTGATGGTTAAACGAGTTTTGGTGCATGGTAACTACCGAATCTTCGTTTTTGTTATTTCTGTGTTCATTGATTCGTTTTTTTAGAGTTCTTTTTGTTTCTCCTATGTACGTCGCCGGACAATTTTTACATCTAAATTTGTATACAATGTTAGTTCGGTCCCATTTTTTAGTTACATCCTTGCCTAATTTTATAATCGAGTTAAGACTCTTTTTCACTAACGGGATGGAAATAATATTGTATTGTTTCAAAATTGCCGATAATTTTTTATAATTATTCTTTATATATGGTAGCTGCATTTTTGGAAGAATTTTAAAATTGTCTTGGTTTTTTTTGCGTTTGTGTTTCAAAGATATTTTACGGTATCGGATGTTTTTTTGGATAAAGTCCCATGGGTAATTATTGTTTAAAGTCCTTTGGATTTTTCGCAAGTTGTTCTTATGGAATCTTTTGTGTGACAAAACGTCGCTTTAAAAAAAACTTACATGAAATAAGGTGTTTTATTTCATACATGACCCCCGCCTGATCGAGAAAAGCATCACTTACACATATCAACCATGGAGGGTGAAAAAAACTTCAATTCAAATAAATATTTAACAGTTTTGGTACTATACGACGTATAAATCATGACTCATACTATTTTCAAAACATAAATGTAAATTATTCTATTGTATTATTTTTTTATATAATATACATAACCTTATAATGCACATAAAATCTTATAAATATAACGTAATTATAAGGTTATTTTGCTTATCTCACTTTATTATTTAGTCATATATTATTAGTCACACTTTATTTTAAATATATATTCATTTAGAAAAACCGCGCACGACGCGCGAGAGTCGCACTCTACTTGGACAAATTCTGAAGTCAGACTAAGGAACTGTCCACATAGCATCTCATGTTCCTTGTCTCTTGTCTCATGTCTTAAGTGCGAAAAAAATCGTTGTCCGCAATCTTAATAATTTCTAATCTGTGGTCATTTTTTCTGTATAATTTTCTGTTGCCATAAACTATGAATGTATAAGAATTCGGACAACGATTTTTTCGCGCTTGAGACATGAGACAAGAGACAAGGCACATGAGATGCTATGTGGACAGTCGCTTAAGTCCGAAGTCCGACTTACGACTATGAATTCGGGCCTTAGGGAGGATCCAGACTGACGCTGCGCGTACGATCCGCGGATGCGCGCTGCGCGTCCAACCAATGGCAGCTTGGCTCGAGCGGAATCGAGTAGAAAGAAAGATGATCTAGTCCGCTAGAGCCAAGCTGGTATTGGTTGGATGCGCATTGCGCATCCGCGGATCGTACGCGCAGCGTCAGTCTGGACTCTCCCTTACGCTCGCGCTTGAGCATACGCAAGGCTGAGACGTCGCTCCTGTTCTTGTACCTAAAGATTAGTGTAACTTTTATTTATTAATAAAACGTTGTTTATTAGTTACGCCTTCTGACTTTATAATTTATATATATGGGTGCATAACCCCCATAATCGCAAAATCATTTTCGTCACCTATCGGTTAAACGCGGTAGGCTCAAAACGGAGCGGTGCGCATGGGCGGCGGCGGCGGCGGCGGTGAGCTGGTTGACGGCGCGAATATTTGAGTAGAAACTTTCTTGAGTATTTTGTACAGTATAAGTTTTCAATAGAATAATTTCGAAAATTAAATACTAGTTAAATAAATTAAATGTTTTATTTAACGAATTGTGATCTTCGTTAAAAAGTAGATAACTTACTGGCATGGCTTTTTTAAGTTATTGCGCTAAAATTGGCAGCAGTCAATTTGTAGCGTACGAAGATGGTAGTATACCTAATTGTGCCCAAATCCTTCAGAAATTTTCAAAGTTATTTAAAAATGTACATATATGATACATGGCAGTTTTGGCGCGACCTTTTTATGTCTACGTATGTGGTAACGATTCATTGTAAGTTAAGGGGTTAAGGTTGACGAAAAATGTGTTAAAATTAATAGTTCATTGTAAAAGTATTAATAACAATACATTATTTATCAATAATATTATTAATAGTATTAATAACAATTATACTTTTACAGAAAGTATCCATATCGTCTCCAAGATGTAATAAAGCATTTCGTACTTCTTCGCCCAAATCAAAGTCGACGTACCGCAAATATTGGGCACTGTTGAAAACATCAATATCCTTTGCTTCAATGTTTCTGACATACTCCTTGTTTAAAATGCAGGACACTATGTTTTTATAACACTTTTCTATCTTTTGTTTTACTACATGGAGTACTATTTCCTCCTTTTGAAACAATACATTCAAGGAATTTAAATCGTAAAGAGTTTGTTTCAAAACAAGAAAATACAGCTTTAAGTCTTCTTTTTCCAATAAGGTTACAAGTAGCTGTTTTGCTGGGCTGTCTTCGTCCTGGCTCTGCTTTTTAATAAATGATACAATCACTGGCCACAAATCAATGACGCGATTGACGCATTTTTCGAGAGCTAACCAGCCAGTTGGGCATAATTTTAAAACTTTGAATTGTGGAAATCCCAGATCTTCAAACAGTTTTTCTATTTGCAATTCCTTAAAATTGTGTAGTTTATGCGAACTATTGAGCATGTTGTACAGCGCGGTAATAAATGATATTACCTTATTGGGCAGCTCCTGAGCGGCATATTGCGCGTATAAGTGTGTGCTATGTGCTGGACATTGCACAGTCACTATTCCAGGAATCGCATCTTTTAGTCTGCGTTTTAAGCCACTTTTTTTATCAATCATAGTGGTGCAACCATCAAAGCAACAACCCACAATATTTTTCAACGGTATGCTGCTTTTTTTAAACGATTCGGTGATGCATTGGAATAAACGTTCCGCGCTAGCGTTGGCTTTTTTGCCCTTTTGCAATACCGGGACCATGCACCACAGTTTTGATTCAGTTTTTTTTTAAATCTAAATTAATAAAATGGACAACTATTACCAACGTTTTATCTTTCGACCGGTCCGTAGATTCGTCGACGCAAATACAAAAAGTTTTTGTCCTTAATGTATTACCTAGCGCAGCCTTTTCACATCTTCCAATCACATTAACTAACATGTCTCGAATTTTAGTTTTTTCTAATCGAATGTCCTGGATCATATCTTCCTTTGAAATGGATTTAAACGTTGTTACTTTCGGAAGGGACTTAAAAGAAATGTTTATATCGGCGCCAACTTTAATTCCGCTCGAGCCTTCTCTCTTTCCTGCAAGCTCTCTGTTCTCTGCGGAATTTTGAAATCGCTTTGTGCACTGGTCTTCAAGCCGCAATTCAGTATGTGCTCATTACTTTGTGCGTGCTTAATTAGCACGTGGTATCGAGCAATTGTCATTTTTTTTGCAAATTTTACATTTGGCCTTGTCCGGATTTTCGGGGTCGTGGGTAAGCCATCCTTGGAAACCTTTTACTTCGAGCCACTTTCGTCGAAATTTCCTTTGCACTGCTTTTTTCACGACTTTCCCTCGTTACTGATGCTACGACAACTTTTTTGCTTGACCCATAAGTACGACTCTGAAATTAATATATAAAAATTAAAATGTAATATACAAATCAAAATCATAAAATAAAAATTTGCATTTAAAAAAATTACGCTCTCACTTGGAGGCTTCTGTTTTCTAATAGCATTCATGATTTCCCACAAACATATTGGTTAACTAAAAATATATTTCTGCTGGTTAATATCATAAGCAATATTATTAAGAATAAGTTAAGACGTATATAATTTTTACATTATATATTTTAATTAATATTTTTCGTGAAATAAACTATTTTTGTTTGAAAATGACTGTTAGTCCGGGCGCCGGGAGGGTTTCCGTAGCCGATGGACCTCCACGGTTACACCAAAGTTTTTCTGACGTATTTTGGCCCGCTGAATCCGATTTTTGAGGGTGAGTAGATAGGCTATGGGGATTCCCGATCAATGGGGATTCTGGATCAATGGGGATTCTGGATCAATGGGAATTCTGGATCAATGGGGATTCTGGATCAGTGGGGATTCTGGATCAGTGGGGATTCTGGATCAGTGATCCAGAACGCCCCTGATGCAGAACGACCGTGATCTAGAATACCTTTGATCTAGAATTGCGCTTGATCGAGGAATCTCCATAGTTAAATTAGTTTATTGAGCAAGTGGAAAAAAAAATTATTTACAAAATTATTTGGAGTTTATTAAAGTTTTAGAAAAATTTTAATAAACTCTGAATAATTTTGTAAATAATTTTTTTCACTTGCTAAATAACTTAAATGCTGTAAGAAAAGAAGTTATTGTTAAAATATAAATATAGTATAAAAATATATTTAAATAAAAATTTTTTTTTAAATAGTGTGTTTACGTTAAATTATTTTTGTGGCCCTGAAAAGGGCCGATTGTTATTTTGGCTCTGAAAAGGGCCGATTAGCCAAAGAGGCGACGTCTCACGTCACCCAAATTACGTCGTCTTGGGGTGAAAACTTCCAAGACGACGACATCGTCGTCTTCCTCTTCACCAGCTTCCTCGTCTTCTTCGTCCTCGCTGTCTTCTTCTACCAACTCTACCGGGATGGCATCCAGCACCTCGACTTCTCCCTGGCGGCTGTCATGTGCCGGAACTTCGTAGTAGAACTGCTGCACGGGGTCATACAGCAGTTCATTATCCGGAGAAGCGATGAGCGGCGGATAGACATCCCTGTAGAGCGGTGATGACAGAGGAGACGGCGATAGAGAAAGTGGCGCCTCGACTTCCATCGATGCGTTGACCATCAGCCACTCATCAAAGGTGAGAGGCGGCGGCGGCGTTGGTGGAGGTGTTGGCGCAGGAAAGGCCCACACGGGCAACACTTGGAAGTATGGCAGCGGCGGCGATGATGGTGGAGACGGTGGCGCTGCTACTCCCAAACTCTCTTCGTACGCCAGCAGAGGCGATGATGGTGGAGGAGGAGATGGCGATGAAGGTGACGGAGTTCCTTCTTGATGTACTACTGGTGAGAATGATGGACTCTCTGCGCCCCAATCCTCCTCGAGGGCTTCCAGCTGCCTTCCATCGCCTCTCGAACTTCTTCACTACTAAAGCCTTTGAAAAAAAAATCCATTGCTCGAACTTTTCGAATGAGCTCGATGCGCAAAGCCACGTTCTTTTATAGTCACCGGAGCGAGACGCCGAGACCGCTCGAGCGCGCTCATTGGTCGGGATTCGATGGAAGGGGAAAGAATTGGTGCGCGCAACCGAGAGTATAAATATAGGCCGCGCGCGAACGCGGAATTCATTCCGCGCGCGAGGCCCCTCTTGCGCGCATATACGTCAGCAGCAGCAGTAGCAGTCGGAAGCGCCCGCACACGGCAGTGATTCAACGCGGTGGCCCTCTCCCGCACCCGTCAGCAGCAGCAGCAGCACCCAGCACCGCCGAGACACACCACGCAGCACTCATTCCACGCCCGAGCAGCAGCGACAGCCAGACGCGTGCACACGAGGCCTCTCTCGCCCGCAACAGCCAACCGTCAACGGGCGGGGGAAATCGCGATCAGCAGCCACCAGACCGTCATCCAGTCGCACCCGGGAAGCCGAGGCCACACGCTGGACCCTGCCACAACATGAAGCCGCTCGACAGCAGCTTTGATTGTGTTTATGTGTGTGTGTGTGTGTTTTCGTGTCTACGTTTTCTGTGTGCGCGCTTTATTTTTTACGTCGCGTTCTTTTCTCCGCGTGTGTTTCGTTCTGGCTCTCCCCTGCCTCGCAGCAGTACGCGCGAGAATTGTACTACTATTATTTTCTATCACTCGTATTCACCCAGCTGGCCCTGGGGCCGGAAGTGAATACGAGAGATAATGGATGATAGTAGTAAAATTCTCGCGGAGGAAAGTAAGTCGAGGGGGAGAGGTTAGGCGAACACGCGCGCCGTCGTGTGCCCGCGCCTCCACGTTTCGTCGTCACGTTCTCCATGTGTGCGCGCATTGTTTTTTACCTCGCGTTCCTTTCTCCACGTGTGTTTCGTTCTGGCTCTCCCCTGCCTCGCAGCAGTACGCGCGAGAATTGTACTACTATTATTTTCTATCACTCGTATTCACCCAGCTGGCCCTGGGGCCGGAAGTGAATACGAGAGATAATGGATGATAGTAGTAAAATTTTCGTGGAGGAAAGTAAGTCGAGGGGGAGAGGTTAGGCGAACACGCGCACCGTCGTGTGCCCGCGCCTCCACTACAACTTAAATATATTATATTATTATTATATAACATATTATTATATATATATAAAACATGAATATTATAATTATTATTATTTAATATCAATATTATTATTATTATTATTTTATGATTATTTTTGTATTCCTTCCACCTATATTCCTGTCCAATAAATACTTAATTATTTCAACCTCCCTACAGAATGAAGAAAATTATGTAACGAGCTTCTAAGGTAAGGTACCGGTTATCGAGTATTTTTTTTTTATTTTTTTTAGATTGCGTTAAACACACACACACACACACACACACACACACACACACACACACACACACGCACGCACGCACGCACGCACACGCACACGCACACAAATGGCTAGGTACAGAGAACTCCATCATTTTGTTCATATACCTACCTATACCTCGACCTAAAAAAAAGAAAAGCGAGAGGTGACAGAGAGAAAGACGGAAAAAAAGATTCGAGTCGCTCTTGTCAACGTAACAATGCACGACGGCGATGCCTCGAGGTCATCCTCCGCTATCAGAAATCACTGGGCTCGGGAATAAAGCGCCTGCCTGCTGCCGTTGCCGAAGTGAAATATCGGGCCCGGGATCGTCCGGGAGAGAGGAAGAGAGAGAGCGCAGAGATGCCAAGAATTCGAGGTTCACACACACACACACACACACACACACACACACATTTTTAAATGACCGCACGTCGGTCTTTCTTTACGTCGCGTTCTCCGTGTGTGCGCGCTTCAATCTTTCTTTACGTCGCGTTCTGTGTACTTCATTTTTCTCTTCCCTGTACGCTGCAGTACGCGCGAGCATTTTGACAGTGATTGCAACTATCACTCGTATGCAACCAGCTGGCCCTGAGGCCGGAATTGCATACGAACGATAATGCATGACTATGACAAAATGCTTGCGGTAGAAAGTTAGTCGAGGGGAAGAGGTTAGGTTAACACATATGTAACGTGATCTTTTCGTAATTCGCGAGAGTTAATAAGCGTGTACCCTTTTCCTTTGTTGCGATATTTCAACGTGGAAATTGTTATATAAACAAAGGAACAAATTAATGATTATCCTCTAATATTTTATTTGATTTCCACCAATATAACCTGCCATCGAAAATGTTATGTTTTTCAGCATTGAGCAACTTTTTTTTTTAATGAGCTCCCTATGGGAAAAACATTGGGGCAACCTGCCAAAGAAAATTTTATGTTTTTTTCAGGTGGGGGTTTCTTTTCAAAACGTTATAAGGAAAGAGAAAAATATTTATGTTTTGCTCTACGTATAAAAATTTGTAGCCCTGAAAAGGGCTGATTGTTTCTCTCTGTCTACGATTTTTTTTCTTTTTCTTCTTCTCTTTCTTCTCTTTCTTCTCCTTCTTCTCTTTTTTCTTTTTCTTCTCTTTCTTCTCTTTTTTCTTTTTCCTCTCAAAACAAAGACGACGTCGCATCATGTCGCGTTTTTCTCGTGAGAAGCGATGATTAGCAGGGCGCTCGCGTATCGTCTCTGTTATGCGTGACTCGTCAAGAACGTAAGCCAAAGATCCTTGAAGAGAGGCCTCATGTCGTTCCTCAGCTGCACGAGGCTCCTGCTGGAGTGTCATCGCTTCCTGAGGCTGCTCGGTAGTAGGGCTAACCTGTTGCTCCTCAGATGCGTGAAGCTCCTGTCTCTCTTCGTTGATCATTGGCTCGTGTTGTACCTTGACGAGCTCGCCGAGGGCGTGTGCCTCCAGACCCGCTCGACAATATTTTGCACTAAAATGCATTGCAGCTGCCAATGCTGGTGGCAGTACTGGATGGAGAGGCTTGTCTGGTGGACGTTTGTGCCGTCGACGATTTCGCTTTAAGCGCTGGGCTTCGCTACGCACCTTCTTCCCCATCTCGCAGAGAAACGAATGATGTAAAGTGATGCTTGCGCACAGGTTTATAGGCAATAGGGAAGTGGCAGATGGCGTGGTAGTAGTAGTCTTCTGCAATTAGCTCGTAACTTTTATTTACTAGCTGTTTTTAGAGCGTTTTCCTAATTAGTAGGAACATGATTACAATGTTTTATAATATAATTTTTTTAATATAGAATATAATTAAAACATTTATATTCATTTTACATACTCTTTTAACTATCCTTGTTCGGGATTGAAGTACCCGAAGTGTCCGCCAGATGGCAAGCACCGACGAGCAACCTTCAATGAAAAATACTTCAATGAGTATACATATAGAGGTCTGCGGCAGCCACTATTCAGGTGCTTTATGCACATGCCTTGTTACTTTTCCCCTATACTTTTGCCTATACTTGTTGCGTACATTTGCCTACACTTGTCTTAGTTGCGACTAAGACATATTATTGCCTTTACTTTATTTATTACTTTGCCCTTATCGATTTTACCTATACTTTGCCTTATTGCCGATACTTTGCCTACATTTATTGCCTACAGTTACATTGCCTATACTTTGTTGTCTTATTTGCGAATAAGACACTTTATACTTTGCCTATTTTATTTGAACGCATTTTACGTTCACACCTTTTTCGGTAATCAACTTTTACTTGCGAGTAGAGTTGATTGCATAGACTCTCGAAGTCTTAATTTTCCCTTTTATTTCTTCTCGTTGACAAACTCTAACAATATAAATATCTCGTACACGTTCATTCGTGCACAATCCTAAAGAGAAAAAAATTTATTTTGTTTACTTTTACATTTTTGTTTTATCACAAATGACTTATTATTACTAGATTTTATTAGTAAATTCAAACTGAATAGTCAATTTTCTTTTTTTCATTATTTTTTTAAGTTTTAGAATAATAGTGTATATTTTTACAAGTTTAAAGAAGTTTGCGTGTAGTAAATTCAGAACAAATAAAGTATACATTAAAAATAAATTTATTCACTAGACTAATACATTAATAAATATTAATTATACATCGAATAAAACGATTCTGTTAATTCATTTATTCTTTGATCGCGTTGCTCAAGCATCCACTTCTTCATAGCCATTGCGTTTCGAAGCGCGCATACTGGAAAATCACAAGCAGTGTGATTTGTACACGAAAGTGGTTCCATCGGCAGCTTTTTTAGAGAAGGGCACCCCATATCCTCGATGTTAAAAACTGATCTGAAAAATTAGTAAGCTTGTGAGCAAATTTTGCACGAAAATAACCGTGATATTTTTAAAGCCATTATTTATAAAATAACTTACCGATCAGGGAAAAATCTCCTCAACCATTTACTCTTTTCCAATTCCTTCACGTATATCTCTGCTCCGTAGAGTATACCACTCAGTGTGTTACTAAGTTCTTCGTACGGGATGCTGCCTGCTCTCCACATAATTCCATGGAAATTCTCCTCGAGCCAACGATTTTCGGACTTATTTTTGTCCAACAACTTGTCCCATGCATGCGGTGGCTTAAACAAAAGTACTGTCGGTGTGGAATCTTCTTCAAGAGGAACAATGGCTACTTCTTTAAAGACAAATTCGTTCACGGTAACCTTAAAACCTTGCACGTCGACGATGTACTTCATCTTGCTGCTGCGACTATTCTCGACGAGAGCAAAGAATGGAATGAGATTTTCAGCTTTCCGCGTCTTCTTTTATAATCAGATGATGGCGCACTCATACTACTTATTTTTTAAACCAATCATATTCTTTTCCCCTTCTACGCTACTACCGACCAATCACAATCGATCTGGTTTTGCAATTTTAGAATAAAAGGAAGGCTCCCATGCGATAAAAAATCATTCTACTGTTGCGAGCCGTTCAAAACAGTTGTCGAGATGGTTCAGTATTTCAAAGATACAGCTTTACTGCTGTGGAAATCGTATCAGCAAACTTTGAATGGTATTGCTGATGAAAGTGACATCAACCGATGGCTAGCTCTCGGTCGCGCGTCTCTAGCTGCAGCTCAACGTTTATCTCAGTCTCCTAACAATTTAACAGTATCCAAAAAACAAAAATTACAAGCCAGTATCATGCTTGTAAACAGTGTTATACGCTTGTTGAGCGAACGTCGAGTAGGCGCTGGTCTACAAACAGCTGAAAATATTTCACCGGTAAGCTGGGACGATGTGCAGTCTGCTTTCGAAAATAGAATAAGGACAGGTGTCATCACAAACCTAAGGCATCTTGACTTATCAACTTTTATGAACGATGCTAAAAAACAGTTTATGGCTAAAGTGAATGAAGCTCTTGAAGAACATCCGGCCCTAAAAGTTAATACAGTTTTAGCGGGTGAGTATATTTTAGTGAAAAATGATGAAGAAACTGCCGACATCAAATATTTTAATACAAAGACAATTCCCATTTATTCAACGACTGATTTGAATGAGTGGTTTGTGATGAATGTGCTGCATCCCATCGACACGGAGATGGAAGAATTTCAAGAGCGAGAGGCTGGATGGACACTTAAGTCCATTCTAAATTTGGTTATTAATATTTACAAATTTAATCCTATGAGGGGTAGCTCATATGTGGATCTGCCCGAGTACATCAAGAATAAGAAAGCGTATATCAATGTCATGAACGAAGATGATGAATGTTTTAAATGGGCGATTTTATCAGCGCTGCATCCTACTAATTCCAATACAAATAGAGTGTCATCGTATGTTTTGTATAAAAACGAACTCAATTTTGAGGGTATTAATTTTCCAGTAGAACCAAAACAAATAAGCAAATTTGAAAAACAAAATGAGGTATCGATTAATGTTTATTATTTGAAGAAAAAAGGGGAAATTTTTGATGTTTTGCCTCGTCATTTGTCAGCTAATAAAAATGAAAAATATGTTAAGGGGGTGTCAAACTCAATTCTGCGATTTGACCGACCCATAGGTCGGTAAGGTAGGAAGTACATACTATTGATGAAATATGACACAAGCGCCATCTCTGGAAAATCGTAATAGATTTTAACATAGATGGCGCTACATATTTCAAAAATATTAAAGATACGCGTTTTTTTATTACAAACAATTGTACATATTTCGCGTATACGTATTTCTTTTTATAATTAATTATGCGTATTTTGCGTATACGCATTTTTATTGTTAATAATAGTGCGTATTTCACATATATACGCATATTTATTACAAATAATTCTGCGCATTTCGCTTATACGCATTTTATAATAAATAATTTGGTGTATTTCGCCTATACACATATTTTATTCTAAATAATTATGCGTATTTCGCTTATACGCACTTTTCAGTGTTATCAATTGTGAGCATTTCGCCTATACGCATTTTATAATAAATAATTTGGTGTATTTCGCCTATACACATGTTTTATTATAAATAATTATGCGTATTTCGCTTATACGCACTTTTCAGTGTTATTAATTGTGCGCATTTTGCCTATACGCATTTTATAATAAATAATTTTGTGTATTTCGCCTATACACATGTTTTATTATAAATAATTATGCGTATTTCGCTTATACGCACTTCTCAGTGTTATTAATCGTGTGCATTTTGCCTACACGCATTTTATAATAAATAATTTTGTGTATTTCGACTATACACATGTTCTATATAAATAAATGTGCGCATTTCGCCTATACAAATTTCTTATAATAATGAGATGCAGATTCGTCACTTTATTATATAGTCTCAGTTATTATTGACGTTTCAAAATTCAGGACGTCGCCTCGCATGATTGCAACTGTTTTCTTAAAAATGGTAGTGCGTTTCGTAGGTTTTTGTGTCCCGGTGAAGGGACAGATCGGATGCGAGGTCTAGGTGTTTAGATGGCCGATGATGGAGTCCGGGTTATGCGCTCCATAGGTTTTTGTACTCAGGTGTCGAGACAGCTCGATTACGAGGTCTAGCTGTTCCAGGTGGCCGGTGATAGAGTGTAAGTGATGCGCTCCGAAGATTTTTGTGTCCAGATGTCGGGACAGATCGTATGCGAGGTCTGAGCGTTCCAGGTGGACGATGATGGAGTTTACGTGATACGCTCCGTAGGTTTTTGTGTCCAGAGACCAAGACAAATCGAATGCGAGGTCTAGGTGTTACAGATGGCCGATGATGGAGTCCGGGTAGTGCGCTTCGTAGGTTTTTGAGTCTTGGTGTCGGGACAGCTCGAATACGAGGTCTAGCTGTTCCAGGCGGCTGATGATACGCTTCGTAGACTTCGGTGTCCAGGTGTTTTGACAGATCGGATGCGAGGTCTAGGTGTTCCAGGCGGCCGATGATGGAGTTCGGGTAGTACGCTCCGTAGGTTTTTGTGTCCAGGTGAAGGGACAGGTCGGATGCGAGGTCTAGGTGTTGCAGATGGCCGATGATGTAATCCGGGTGATGCGCTCTGAAGATTTTTGTGTCCAGGTGTCGGGACAGATCGGATGCGAGGTTTAGGCGTTCCAGGTAGCCGATGATGGAGTTTACGTGACGCGCTCCGTAGGTTTTTGTGTCCAGAGGCCAGGACAAATCGAATGCGAGGTCTAGGTGTTCCAGATGGTCGATGAGTCCGGGTAGTGCGCTCCGTAGGTTTTTGTGTCCAGGTGAAGGGACAGGTCGGATGCGAGGTCTAGGTGTTTAGATGGCCGATGATGGAGTCCAATTTAATATTATGATTTTCAAAATATTACCTGTATCTGAAATTTTGTGGCACTGTACTGCACTTTTTGTACATATTCTGGATGTAGTTTACAAAATTTCTACCAAGAGATAGTTTAGATTTGGTTTTTATTTTTTTGGTTGAGGGTTTAATTGTTCATTGAAATTTAAACAAATTTCAATGTTTTTATTTTTTATTCAATCTAACCATAAAAAAAATGTCAATATGAAATCAAGTTATCTTTTGGTAGATTTTAAGTATTTGCTGCTAAAAATATATTGGATATTTCAGGTGAAGTCAGCAGCTCAAAATTTTAAAATCGCTCAAAACTCGTTTTCTTTTAGTTTTTTATGAACAAAAAATGTTTCTCAAATTTTAAATCGATATTTGCAAAAATAAAAAAACTATGCAACATTGAAAATTCAATTTTTTTGCAATTTTTGGTTAAAATCAAGTTTATTCATTTTTAACTCAAAATCTTGAAACTTTTTGTATAGTACATTGATTGGCAAAAGGTTTGCATTTTTTCTGTAGAATGTGCCAGTATTTATTTTATGACTCTTTTTGAAAGTCTCTGATTGGCTGCTTCTTAGTATACCTTCATCAAAGGATATTGAGGCTGTGGCCAAATATTCTTTATTCGACAAATTTTTTTTGTATTCTTCTTCGAAAACCCTTCAAAATGCTTTTTTGATCAATACTGGCCGAGCAAAGGGAAAAAAGTGGATTTTTTGAAATATCAAGAAAAATCCATAATTTCAATTATTGATAACATGATTAATGAAACTGAACATTATTCATACATCTTATGGCATGGACCGTACCACTGAATTTTGTTAGAACATCAAGTAGAACATTATAAATATCTATTTTCAATAATATTAGGCTTACACAATAACCAATACCTAATTATGAATTAATAATAAATTAAGCTATAGAGGTTAATTACTATAAAGCTGTCAAAATGAAATCAGGCAACAGACTGATAATTTCATTCATAATTAGGTATCGCTTATTGTGTAAGCCTAATATTATTGAAAATAGATATTTCTAATGTTCTATTTGATGCTCTAACAAAATTCAGTGGTACGGTCCATGCCATAAGATGTATGAATAATATTCAGTTTCATTAATCATGTTATCAAAAATTGAAATTATGGATTTTTCTTGATATTTAAAAATTGTAACTTTTTTCCCTATGCTCGGCCAGTATTGATAAAAAAGCATTTTGAAGGGTTTTCGAAGAAGAATACAAAAAAAATTTGTCGAATAAAGAATATTTGGCCGCAGCCTCAATATCCTTTGATGAAGGTATACTAAGAAGCAGCCAATCAGAGTCAAAAAGGGTCATAAAATAAATACTGGCACATTCTACAGAAAAAATTCAAACCTTTTGCCAATCAATGTACTATACAAAAAGTTTCAAGATTTTCAGTTAAAAAATGAATAAACTTGGATTTTAACAAAAAATTGCAAAAAAATTGAATTTTCAATATTGCATAGCTTTTTTATTTTTGCAAATATCGACCTAAAATTTGAGGAACATTTTTTGTTCATAAAAACTAAAAGAAAACGAGTTTTGAGGGATTTTAAAATTTTGAGCTGCTGACTTCACGTGAAATATCCCATATACGTGAAACAACAGGAGGGTGTAACAAAAATTTGAGACCAAGGGTTGAACATCAAATGAACCTGAGTATGGTATATAAGTTGATCCGCATTTTAAAATATACACCTTCCATCATATAAACGCATAACTGCAAATTGAACATTTTAACAAAATTTGTATTATTAGAAGTATTGTCATTAATAATTACTTTGCATTATACTTGTCATGCTACTGAATGATTGGCAAAAGTAGAGCTACTATAATTTCATTGAGCTAGGCTCATAAGTTTCTTTAGCTTCTTTTCAAATTTTATGAGTTTTGTTGAAAAAAAACGGAAAAGAATTAATTTTATGTCAAGACATCTAGTTTCTTATAAATAGATAACTAAATAAACTCATGTAATTGTAATTCTTTTCTGTTATAATTAAATATGTTCGCCCATACACCTTTCCTTATAACTAATAATTGTGCGTATTTCGTCTATACGCATTTTTGCATTATAAACAACTGTGCGTATTTCGTTTATACATATTTTTGATATTATAAATAATTGTGCGTATTTCGCTTGTACGAATTTTTTATTATAAATAATTGTGCGTATTTCGCCTATACGCATTTTTGTATGATAAATAATTGTGCGCATTTCGCATATACGCATTATTTATTATGAATAATTGTGCGTATTTCGCCTATACGCATTTTAATATTTACTATTTTTTTTATTACAAACACATGTCAATTTGAACGTAATTACGTTCGAATAAGTATTTATTTATAATCACGATTTTTACTTATAGTATAAAATTACGTGATTAGTAATACTTTAAGTTTTGACATGTCCAACACCTATTAGCCAAAAACTACGGAGCGCACCACCTAAATATCGTCACCGGCTTCCCCGAAGACCTGGACCACGTATTAGATACGCCCTGATATCCAAACGCAAAAGACTACAAAGCGCACCACCTAGACCTCGTCATCGGCTACCCTGAACACCTGCGTATTAGATGCGCCCTGATATTTTAATGCAAAAAACCTAGACTCCATCATCGGCTACCACAAAGACCTAAACCACGCATTTGATACGTTCCAACATCTAGAGACAAAAAACTACGGAGCGCACGACCTAGACATCATCATCGGCTACCCCGAACACTTTGACTACGTATTAGATGCGTCCTGGGATCTAAACGCAAAAAACTTCGGAGCGCATCACCTCGACTCCATCATTGACCACCTCAAAGACCTAGACGACGCATTCGATGCTTTCAATTATCGATAAGTAACACTTCCTTATAATAGTTGTCATTTCCGTATTAGCAGGTAGCAACCGTTACCGCTATAGTATTTCTCCCTTACAATTGAAGGTGGAAGCAATGTATACTAAAATCGTGTAACGCTGTTACGTCGGTATATGCCGCTGATCCAACGATCGTATAATTGTGTAATTGTTGTAGTATGAAAAGCAACATACCGTAAAAGTATGGGTCCCTTACTAAGATTGCTAAAACCACCTTACTTATATAGTAAAGGAACTCCTATACTCCACGAGTAAGCCGTTTTAACTGTAGCAGTAAGAGTTTTCTTTCCGTGTGCACCGGCAGAAAACTGTTACTTTTTGGGAGATATAATTCGTACCTAAAAATCAGGTGTGCCCTAAATACTGACATTAGTCTAGGCACCAGGGGGTTTCCGTGGCCGATGGATGTCCACGCCTCCACCAAAGCTTTTCTTACGTATTTTTGTCTGCTGATTCTGAATTTCGAAGGTGGACAGTCGCCAGAATGTTAGTTTTTGTTATTAACAATTTAATTGTTTAAACTGCGGCCAAATCAATATGATTAATTATAACTGAATCCTAACTGTCTAAAACTGTAGTAAATTGATCTAGAATTATGCACGTTTGCGCTCGAATTCGCGACTTATTGCACTAAATTTGCAATAATTCGGGTTCTAATCAAAATTTTTCAATTCTGAAAAAACGAGCATATTCTAGATCAATTTACTACAGTTTTAGGCAGTTAGATTCAGTTATAATTAATCATATTGATTTGGCAGCAATTTAAACAATTAAATTGTTAATAACAAAAACTAACAGTCTGGCGACGTTCCACCTTCGAAATTCAGAATCAGCAGTCAAAAATACGTAAGAAAAGCTTTGGTGGAAGTGTGGACATCCATCGGCCACGGAAACCCCCTGGCGCCTAGACTACATCTCGAGTCTGTCGCGGGAGCACAGACATTCAAGTATACCTTCGTCGTCCCTTCTCCGTCGTGTCCGCCTAGGTGATGTCCTCGGGAAGTGGTAGTTGCGTTGGCTGCCCTCGAGGAGAGTAGAATGATATGAAGACCTGTTGTCTTCTGCAGGAGCTCTTCGCCTAGAGCAAAACAAAATATATTAATAATGTTTTAGGCAGTAGGGATGAGGAGAGCAGTATCAAACTGCCAGGAACAGAGGAGTAGACAGATGGAAAGTTGGAGGCTAGGTTCGGCTACACTACAGGATAAAGTCCAAATCCGAAGTGAAGTACTTACTCGAGTGTCACGGAAGCGCGAACTACATTCAACTACACCTTCGCCCTCCCTTCTCCGTTGTGTTCGCCTAGGTGATGTCCTCGGGAAGTGGTAGTTGCGTTGGCTGTCCTCGAGAAGAGTAGAATTATATGAAGACTTGTTGTCTTCTACAGGAGCTCTTCACCTAGGACAATACGAAATATATTAATAATGTATTAAGGAGTAGGGATGAGGATAGCAGTATCGAACTGCCAGGAACAGAGGAGTAGACCGATGAAAAGTTGGAGACTAGGTTCGGCTGTACTACAAGATAAAGTCCAAATCCGAAGTGAAATACTTACTCGAGTCTGGCACAGGAGATCAAACTATATTTATATACACCTTCGCTCTCACTTCTACGATATGTTTGTCTAGCTGATGTCTTCAGGACGTGGTAGTTGTGTTGGCTGCCCTGGAGGAGAGTAGAATTATATGAAGACGTGTTGTCTTCTGCAGGAGCTCTTCGCCTAGGGCAAAACAGAATATATTAATAAAGTGTTAAGCAGTATAGGAATGAGGATAGCAGTATCGACCTGCCAGAAACAGAGGGAGTAGATAGATGGAAAGTTAAGATATCTGTAGAAAATGGAAAGGGTCTTTGGAATGAAAAGTCGAAAAAGTGCATGTGCATTTCCAACTAAGACCTCATCACCCTCGCTTAAAGTTTACCAGAATGTTAACACACAATCCAATACATGTTGAGGCATTGTATATTAAATTTTAGATCTTTTCAATCAGCCAGTGTCGGCGGAATACCTTTTTTCTTGAACATTTCTTAAAAAGAGCATACAAATTGCAATATCTCCACACTTGCTAATTATTTAGATTTGAAACTTGATAAACAATATCCCTCAGCATGTATTACATAGTGTGTGTAAAGTTTGAAATATTTGTAGAGAATGGAAAGGGATCTTTGAAATGAAAAGTCGAAAAAGCGCGTGTGCATTTCCAATGTAGACCTCCTCACCCTCGCTTAAAGTTTATGAGAATGTTTACACACAATCCAGTACATGCTGAGGCATTGTATATTAGGTTTCAGATCTACTCAATCAGCCAGTTTGGAGGAAATTACTTTTCTTTCTTAAAAGTTTCCTGAAAAAGCACAAAAATTGCAATATCTCCAGACTTACTAATTATGTAGATCTGAAACTTGATAAACTGTCCCTCAGCATGTATGCCATTATGTATGGAAAGTTTAAGATACTTGTAGGGAATGGAACGGGATCTTTGGAACGAATTGTCGAAAAGCCGCATGTGCATTTGCGACAAAAACCTCCTCACACTTTCTCATAGTTTACCAGAATGTTCTCACACAATGCAATGCATGCTGAGGCATTGCATATTGAGTTTCAGATATACTCCATCAGCCAGTTTGGAGGAAATGACTTTTCTTTCTTAAAAATTTCCTGAAAAAGCACAAAAATTGCAATATCTCCAGATTTGCTATTTATGTAGATCTGAAACTTGATAAACTGTCCCTCAGCATATATTGCACGGTGTGTGTAAAGTTTAAGATATGTTGAGAGAATGGAAAGGGATCTTTGGACTGAAAAGTCGAAAAAGCGCAAGTGCATTTCCAACTAAGACCTCCTGACCATTGCTCAAAGCTTACCAGAATGTTAACACGCAATGCAATACATGTTAAGGCATTGTATATTAAATTTTAGATCTTTTCAATCAGCCAGTGTACGGGAAATAACTTTTTTTCTTGAACATTTCTTAAAAAGAGCATACAAATTGCAATATCTCCACACTTGCTAATTATTTAGATCTGAAAGTTGATAAACAATACCTCAGCATGTGTTACATAGTGTGTGTAAAGTTTGAAATATTTGTAGAGAATGGAAAGGGATCTTTGAAATGAAAAGTCGAAAAAGCGCGTGTGCATTTCCAATGTAGACCTCCTCACCCTCGCTTAAAGTGTGTGAGAATGTTTACACACAATCCAGTACATACTGAGGCATTGTATATTAGGTTTCAGATCTATTCAATCAGCCAGTTTGGAGGAAATTACTTTTCTTTCTTAAAAATTTCCTGAAAAAGCACAAAAATTGCAATATCTCCAGACTTACTAATTATGTAGATCTGAAACTTGATAAACTGTCCCTCAGCATGTATTCCATTATGTATGGAAAGTTTAAGATACTTGTAGGGAATGGAACGGGATCTTTGGAACGAATTGTCGAAAAGCCGCATGTGCATTTGCGACAAAAACCTCCTCACACTTTCTCATAGTTTACCAGAATGTTCTCACACAATGCAATGCATGCTGAGGCATTGCATATTGAGTTTCAGATATACTCCATCAGCCAGTTTGGAGGAAATGACTTTTCTTTCTTAAAAATTTCCTGAAAAAGCACAAAAATTGCAATATCTCCAGATTTGCTATTTATGTAGATCTGAAACTTGATAAACTGTCCCTCAGCATATATTGCACGGTGTGTGTAAAGTTTAAGATATGTTGAGAGAATGGAAAGGGATCTTTGGACTGAAAAGTCGAAAAAGCGCAAGTGCATTTCCAACTAAGACCTCCTGACCATTGCTCAAAGCTTACCAGAATGTTAACACGCAATCCAATACATGTTAAGGCATTGTATATTAAATTTTAGATCTTTTCAATCAGCCAGTGTACGGGAAATAACTTTTTTTCTTGAACATTTCTTAAAAAGAGCATACAAATTGCAATATCTCCACACTTGCTAATTATTTAGATCTGAGAGTTGATAAACAATACCTCAGCATGTGTTACATAGTGTGTGTAAAGTTTGAAATATTTGTAGAGAATGGAAAGGGATCTTTGAAATGAAAAGTCGAAAAAGCGCGTGTGCATTTCCAATGTAGACCTCCTCACCCTCGCTTAAAGTGTGTGAGAATGTTTACACACAATCCAGTACATACTGAGGCATTGTATATTAGGTTTCAGATCTATTCAATCAGCCAGTTTGGAGGAAATTACTTTTCTTTCTTAAAAATTTCCTGAAAAAGCACAAAAATTGCAATATCTCCAGACTTACTAATTATGTAGATCTGAAACTTGATAAACTGTCCCTCAGCATGTATTCCATTATGTATGGAAAGTTTAAGATACTTGTAGGGAATGGAAAGGGATCTTTGGAACGAAATGTCAAAAAGCCGCATGTGCATTTGCGACAAAAACCTCCTCACTCTTTCTCATAGTTTACCAGAATGTTCTCACACAATGCAATGCATGCTGAGGCACTGTATATTAAATTTAGATCTTTTCAATCAGCCAGTGTAGGGGAAATAACTTTTTTACTTGAACATTTCTTAAAAAGAGCATACAAATTGCAATATCTCCTCACTTGCTAATTATTTAGATCTTAAACTTGATAAACAGTCCCTCAGTATGTATTACATAGTGTGTGTAAAGTTTGAAATATTTGTAGAGAATGGAAAGGGATCTTTGAAATGAAAAGTCGAAAAAGCGCGTGTGCATTTCCAAGGTAGACCTCCTCATCCTCGCTTAAAGTTTATGAGAATGTTTACACACAATCCAGTACATGCTGAGGCATTGTACATTAGATTTCAGATCTACTCAATCAGCGAGTTTGGAGGAAATGACTTTTCTTGAAAATATTTTGAAAAATACACAGAAAATGCAGTATCTCCACACTTGCTGAATATTTAGATCTGTAATCTTTGGAATGAAAAGTCGAAAAAGCGCATCAAATCTATAGTTGGCCGTTGTTATTTATACGCCAGATTGCTAGATAGGTATACCTATATATACGTAAAACCTAACCTTCAATTTTCTTTAGCCGAAGAATTGACGCTTGATTAAAGAAAAAAATAGGCAAGGATTGACGCTTGACTAAAGAAATAATAGTCCCTTCCATCTCAGACTTTCAAAACAGTGATTTTTACACGTTTCTAAGTGGGTTATAGGTTATTTGTACGACAGATCTGTCGTACAAATAACAACGCCGTAAAATAAATAAATTCTTGAATGACTTACTTTTCTGTCTTACGGCGGGGCCAAGTCCAAGCGGCACGGTCCGTTGGGTGTGCACGCACACGGTGCGGTACGGACGCTACGGTCTGCGAGGTGGGCGGCTGATGCGGCGCTCCAGGCTGCGCCGTCTGCGAGCGGTCCAGGCGGCAGGCACACCGATGACACGTCGATTAGCAGTGGATAGAGGAGGGCACAGGTGGCGAAGGTGGCGGCGGAAGTGGTGGCGGCAACACGGGACCGCCTCCCGGAGGGCCTAGGCCCAGGCATCGGCGATGGACTGATGGCTCAGCTGTGCTGCAGCCAGCAGCGCATGCGCGTACACACACACGGGCAAGGCCGCGCCGCTGGCCGCTGCCGTCGCTGCCGTCGCCGACTCGCGAATCTCGCGATGCTACATATTACCCATATGGTACAATAATCTATTTTTTTTTTTTAATATTATGCATAATCATGAGTGCATTGCCCTCCGTAATGACATTATGAATCATTCTGCAAAGTTTCACGTCGATATTTTAAGGCATCTGAGAATGGCATTTGAACGAAATTTTCGTTCAAATGCCATTCTTAGACGCTTTTGAATATTGACTTGGCATTTTGCAGAATGATTAATAATGTAATTACGGAGGGCAATGCACTCATTATTTTTCATATATCGTTATATTTTTTTTTTTCTATTAAAAACAATATATTTTTTGCTCGGTCGGTAAAAATTGAGTTTGACACCCCCTTAATTTACTGCTTATAGAAAGTTATTATGTGGATGAGAATGATGAAGAAAAAGAGCCTCTTGATGACTTTGATAACGTACCTTATAGATAATGCATTATGTGTGGATAAAAAATTTATCTAGACTCGTACGAAATCAAATATCTTCTCATAAAACAAAGACATTCATCTGCGATCGATGCTTACATTTTTTCTGGTCATATGAGAAGTTAACAATACATATTATTGATTGTGAGAAAATTAATAAGTGTAAAGTTACTCTACCAATGAAGAAAGACAAAATTTTACAATTCCGGAATATCGGTTCTAAAAATCGTGTTCCATTTGTCATATACGCTGATTTCGAGTGTATACTGGAACCAGTAAACAGGAACGAACGTGCTTATCAACATCATCATGCATTTAGCGTAGGTTTCTTTATAAAATGTAGCTTTGATAATACTCTGTCTGAGTATAAATTCTACAGACAGGGAAAAAAAAGAAGATGAAACAGCAGTCAAGTGGTTTCTGAGAAAACTTAATTCTATAGCCCTCAAATTAAATGACACTTATAAAAATCCACGACCAATGAATAAATTAACGCTTCACGAAATTATTGAGTTCAATAATGCTCGCTTATGCCACATTTGTGAGAAACCGTTCACGGAAAAAGATCAGAAAGTTCACGATCACTGCCATTTCACGGGAAAGTAAGTATTTCTTTTTTATTTTATGTTAAAATTTTTATTCTTTCTAAAAAAAACTATATATATATATATATTACAGTTATCGAGGCCCCGCACATAATGCTTGCAATATTAACTATCAGGATTCTAGAACTATTCTGATATTCTTTCATAACTTAAGTGGATATGATTCACATCTCTTTATCAAAGAGCTTGCAACTTCCATACCAGGACGCATTTTACTGCTCCTGCAAACTAAAGAAAGATACATATCTTTCACTAAGTTTGTGGAGGGAACCGACATAAACTTGCGTTTCGTTGACTCGTTTAGATTTATGGCTTCATCTCTAGACAAGTTGTCATCGTATTTAGAAAAGCATGATATTTTAGAGCAAACTTTTCAACAAGATGATGGATTCTCAAATGAGCAGATTGCATTACTGAAAAGAAAAGGAGTTTTTCCGTATGATTACGTTACATCATTTGAAAAACTCGAGGAAGCAACGCTTCCTTCGAAAAATGATTTCTTCAGCAGCTTGTATCAAACTCACATCACTGAACAGGATTATGAACATGCAAAAAATGCTTGGCAAATCTTCGACATTCGAAATCTAGGACAATATTCTGATTTATATCTAAAGACAGATGTTCTATTATTAGCTGAAGTGTTTGAAAATTTTAGAAATAACTGTTTAGCAGTTTATGAATCAGACCCCGCTCACTATTATACTACACCTGGATTAACTTGGGATGCTATGCTTAAGTATACTCAGGTATATCATTTTGCTGTTAAAAAAATAATATAACTTTTATTACTTTCTACATTAAATGTTTTTTTCTTTTTTACAAATAGATTCAACTGGAACTTCTCTCAGATATTGACATGCTGTTGTTTATCGAACGCGGAATACGAGGAGGAATCAGTCAGTGCTGCAACCGCTATGCTAGAGCAAACAATCCGTATATGAACGAAGGTTACAATGATGCCGAGGATGAGAAATATCTCATGTACTATGACATCAATAATCTATATGGATGGGCCATGACTGAATCGTTGCCCTATGGAGGTTTTGAATGGGTCAAAAACGTTGATGAACCAAACTTTTTTAATATCCCTGACGATCATATGTTTAGTTACTTTCTCGAAGTTGATTTGAAGTATCCCGTAACGCTTCACGATACTCATAAAGATTTACCATTTTGTGCTGAACACATGGTACCTCCAGGTTCCAAGCAGCAGAAATTAATGACTACACTTCATGACAAAAAACGTTACGTGCTTCATTATAGAGCACTGAAGCAAGCATTGAAACATGGTTTAGTACTAACGAAAGTTCATCGGGCTATAAAGTTTAATCAAAGCCCGTGGCTTAAGAAGTACATAGATGTAAACAGTGCTAAGAGAAAGGAAGCAAAAAATGAGTTTGAAAAAATGTCATTCAAACTATTTAATAATGCTGTTTACGGAAAAACCGTGGAAAATGAACGGAAACGTATTGACGTAAAGTTGGTTAATAAGTGGAAGGGTCGCTTTGGAGCCGAAGCGCTCATCGGACGACCGAATTTTCATAGTTGTGATATTTTTGACCATGATCTCGTTGCCATACAGCTGCTGTGAACAGAGATCTGTATTCGCAAACCAATTTACATCCGACTAGCAGTTTTAGATTTGTCAAAGACACTTGTCTACAGATTTCATTACGATTACATGCGAGATCGTGTAGGAAACCGAGGTAAGTTATTGTACACTGACACGGATAGTCTGGTATACGAGGTAACAGGTATCAATATGTATGACGTAATGCGTCAAGATATTCATGAATTCGATACTTCAGACTATCCCGAGATCAACCCGTTTAACATGCCTCGAGTTAACAAAAAGAAAGTTGGGTTGATGAAAGATGAGTGCAACGGTGAAATTATGCTGGAATTTGTAGGACTGCGAAGTAAAATGTACAGCGTAAGAGTGCAGAAACACGAACCGATAAAAAAAGCAAAAGGTGTGAAAAGTTCTGTGTTGTAGGCAACCATCACTTTTGATGATTATGTGAAGTGTCTTCGTGAAAATGTTATTTTAACCCGTGAGCAGCGTAACATCCGGTCACATCATCATAACTTGTACACCGAGAAAGAATTCAAGATTGCTTTGAGCGCCCATGATGACAAACGGTATTTGCAGTCTGGAACAACAGATACGTTGCCGTGGGGGCACTACAAAATAGTGGAGGAAGCAACGGCCAATGAGGAAGGAGCAGCTAAGGAGAGGGAAATAGAGCCGCCGAATACCGCAGAGACACCCCTATATCAAGAGGTGCAGTGGGAGCCGGAGCACAGTCGAAACATTCAGCTATCAGAGAGCGATCAAGAGACCCTCGCCGAACTGCAATCGCTTGAGGTTCAGCAGCAGCAGATTGAAAACCAGCAGAACGATCAGCTCTCGCTTGACGAGCCATTGAGTAAGAAATTTAAATTGTGGGAACAAAAGACTACATAGTTTCAAGGTTAGTATTAATAAAATAACTTTATCTTTTAAATAATTTAAAAAAATAATTTAATTTTACTGTATGTTACAGATGGATCTTGCAAAGCTGAATGCGATCGCTCGGGGAGGATTTCTACCCACCAAAAAGATAAGTGAACTGACTAAAGGCGTTAATTTGTTGGTGACGAAGTTAAAGCTGGTAAACACAAAATATGGAAGGAGGGCTGTAGCTGAACTTGATGACGAGTTCCAAGTCTTCTTACCCAAAAAAGTGTCAGAAGCCATAGCAGAAGATGAAAATTTTTTTAATGATTTACTGGATGCAGTAAATAAATATGAACTTTTTTTGAAGTACAATGGTGGATCCAGTATAGAATTTAGCGGCAAGTGAATTATTATAAATATGCGTAAGTTTATAAACTTACTAGTAAGCGCGTAGTATAAGTTATAAACAAGTTCAAACCAAATGTGTTCTAGTTTAAGCGTGTAAATATTTAGTGACAAGTAAACGTTTGTTTTTATTATAACTATGCGTAAGTTTATAAAGTTGCTAGTAAGCGCGTTGTATAAGTTATAAACAAGTTCAAACCAAATGTGTTCTAGTTTAAGCGTGTAAATATTTAGCGGCAAGAAAATAAATGTTTTTATTATAACTATGCGTAAATTTATAAAGTTAGCAGTAAGGGCGTAAATGTATAAGTTCGAACCAAATGAGTTCTAGTTTAAGCTTATAAATATTTAATGGCAAGCGAATATGTTTTTTATTATAACTATACGTAAATTTATGAAGTTACTAGTAAGCGCGTATATGTATATGTTTGAGCCAAAAGCGTGTGAATATTAAAATGAATAAAATATCATTCTTTCGTTTAACAGAAAAAAAAACTTATCTTTATTTATTCAAAAACCATTACATTTTTTTTATTTAACTTGAAAAAAAATATTTGTTTATTTTTTAATTCTATACAATTAATACGTTTAAAAATATTGCATGATTAGATATCTTTTTTATCAATCCAACTATTGTGTGAATTATCAAAGCCGAGCCATTTTACAAAAATTTTACTTCCTTTTTTCTTAATTACTTTTTCTACAAGATAAATATCCGGATACTTGGCTTTTAGTAGTTCTTGTTCATAGAAGCCGCCTGAGACGGGATGATCTTGATAGTCCTTCAGATGGTAAGTTGTTGGATTTGTAGCTGCTATACGTACAATTGTAAATATCTCTGTAGACCAATTGGGAGTATATCCTTTATCAAATACTGCTTTAGCCTTGCTCACTCGAACTTTATCACCAATTTTAAATTTTGGTTTAATCTGCTTAGTTATTTTACGAGCAAATTTCTGTAGTATATCCGCTTCGTTACTGGATGTTACATCTTTAGATTTTACACCGATAGTACGATGTTTACGATTATTGTATATGGTAAGTAAATCAGGTAAAATATCTAGCCACTTGTAGTTGCCTCTCAAACTGAATTTTTTCCACATTGCACTTTTTAGCGTGCGATTGAAGCGTTCACATATCGATGCTTTTAGATTGCTATAGGTTGAGTATAACTTTATTTTGTGTGTTTTCATAAGTTTTTGAAAATCTGTGTTATAAAATTCTTTGCCTCTGTCGGTGTGGAGATTTTTTGGTACTCTGCCTTTAACAATCACAGATTTCATAGCTTCCGAGACATCTTTGCCTGTTTTGCTCTTTACAGGAACAGCCCATGCATATTTGGAGAAAATGTCGATTATAGTGAGCAAGTATCTATAGCCCTTATTGTCGCGAGCATATGGAATCATTTCGACGAGATCTGCTTGCCAAGTTTCGTCCAAACCACGCACGTCAAAGTTACGACGTGTATAGTTGCGTCTTGCAGGTTTGTGCAGTTCTTCAACTAGTCTTTCGTGTTCCGTGTTTGTGGAATTACTGATTGAATATTTGTGCCATAGCCTCTTCTATAGGCAAAATGTCTGCTTTTATTTGAGATATCTGTGCATCAACTTCGTTTCTATGATTGACAACTATTACATCTAAATCATCCAGACTAGCTCCAAGCTTTGTAGTTATGTCAGTTATTCCTCGAATTTCTATTTGAATAATGTTTCGTAAAGTCTCTAAATTTACAACATCGCTCGGTTGTTGAGGATCAGCAACATTGCATAATTTTTTATTTTCTATGTCGTAGTGACCATCAATCGTGACTTTAAAGCCAACGCCAGGAGGCCCTCGACTACCTTCAGTTTTTCCAAGGTTACGTCCAAACACGTCAACGCTCATTTTAAGAATGATTCATATATTCGTGTGCGCTCAATATATATAGCCTGCTTCGCGCAATTCTTCGATTATAGGGTGTATCTCGTTTACGTGACTTGGATTTCCGGCAGATCTTTCTGCTACTAGTAAGTGAAGCCGGTCAACGAGCTCGTTTGGATCGTCCCAGTACACATACTCTAAAGCAGTATGTTTTTTCGCAATTTTATAACGAGGTAATGAGCCACCTTTAATCGATTCTCCGGTAATTGTTTTCGAGATAATATTGAACATTGGAGCAATAATATTATTAAATTTATTACTATTATGAACACGAATCCTTTCGTTCTTGTCATATCGCCTTTTATGAGCAGACGATAGTTTTAAAATTTTGCGATAATTTTTTAAATCATCTGAACTTATATTATTTTTATTTGGTTGTTTTGCTATGAGTAACTCGAGTAATCCTATAGTTCTCGGGTATGCTATTCCATTAATTTTAATTTTATTATTATGAAAACTAATCGGTAAATTACCAATAAAAAATTTACCGTTTTCATTTCGTACTCCATAAATTTTGTCAAGATACTAGGGTTGATTGAGCTTCAGGGCCTTGATGTATAAATCAGAGTCATCTTCGATATCGCTACCTGCTGTTTCGAAAGATGTCTCGTGGACATTCTGTATCGTATCATTAAACTCGCTGTCAAAACTTTCATTTTGTTTAACGCTATTTTGTTCGACGGTGTTATCTTCGAATCTACTTTGTTCATCGGTTTTCTGAGCTACAAGTTTTTGAAGCGGATCAACTATTGGTTTGAATGTTTCATTTAAAATCTTTTCGACATTGTCTTTCCCAAATTTTAATATTCTATATTTGCGTTTAATCGCATTTCGTGCCTTAACGAGTTGACGAAGCACGTTTTTTTCTCGTTGAAAGTCGGCCATGTTGTCGTTTCAACGTTCAGTCAGAAACTGTTGATTGTTACCTACGTGCATGCTATATTTATAGCAAAATTGTCGAAGCCCTTGCGAAATCTACCATCGTTTATTCCTCGATCTTTATCGATGACTAGAAAACCATGCTTATTATCTCTCCAACACTTAGAGCATAATTCTTTAAAATGTCCATAGGTCATATCGGTATTTACGTGATCGTCATAGATATGCTTTAGATTTACTTCATCTTGTCTAAAAATAGCAAGTAAGTTTACATTATCTCTGACGAGATGTTTTGGAATGTGAGCATAAGTTTGACATAGATAAAAACAATCAACCTTTTTATGTCTGCCCATGCAGAAAAAGGCTCTAACATTATCTTGTTTTTCACAAGCTATATCGTCAAATATTATGATAGAGTTTGGAAGTGCGTGGTCAGGATCGACAACTGAATCGTGTTCGCTGAATGGAAAATATTGTACACCTTCTATAGGTTCTAAGATTTCATTTAAAAATTTATATTTCGGCTGATTGAGAGACTTTGAGTAGACGTATACGTTTTCAAATCTAACGCCATTAGGGTGTGTTATGAGAGCAAGTAAATTATTTGTTTTTCCACAGTTTGAGAGGCCGCAGAAGACAGCTCGTATACTATCAGGAAGTAGATCGCCGTGTCGCTTTGCTCTTTTATCATGCTCTACAAGTGCATCAAAATTTTCTATTGGCAGCTTTACCGATTGTTCTTTAAAGTTCATGATCTTTACTCTATGACAACCAAATTACGACTGATGGCTATGAGTATAAATAACGGTCTTATATAGCTTCCACCATCAGTTGCCCGTTGACTTTCGAAGAGTGATGATCATTCACAAACGTGGACGTGATTTAGTTAATAAAATTATTAATAAACTTCCATTTGAACTTCACATACCCGGTTATCAGTACTGTGGTCCAGGCACTAAGTTGGCAAAACCTTTAGCTAGAGGAGATCTTGGAATTAATCCGCTAGACGCTGCTTGCAAGGAGCACGATATAGCTTATTCTAGAAATCGTGAAAACGTTCAAGCGAGAAACATCGCAGATAAAATTTTAGCTGAAAAAGCTTGGAATCGCGTTAAATCAAAAGACGCTAATTTTGGCGAAAAAGCGGCTGCATACGCTGTGACTAATACCATGAAATTAAAATCTAGATTTGGTATGGGTTTGAAGAAGAAAAGTAAAAAGAGAAAGCGAAAGAACGCTAAAAAATTGGGAATGGGTTTAAAGAAGAGAAACCAAGTTCCCTTGAAAAAAATTATCAAAGCTGGTGCCGTTAAATCAACGTCAAGTAACTGCGCTCTAACAGTCATACGATCAGCTTTGAAAAAAGCTCGGAGCGCTGTTAAAGAAGCTGGAGGTAAAAAGAATATTAAAATTCCACGTATTTTACCAGTCCCCACGAAAACAGGAGGGGTATTGCCATTTCTCATACCTCTATTTGCAGGTTTGAGTGCAACTGGCGCTCTAGCTGGTGGTGCTGCTGGAATAGTAAAAGCCGTAAACGACGCAAAAGCCGCTAAGGAGCAGTTGGAAAAAAATAAAAGGTATAATAAAACTATGGAAAGTGTAGCGTTGGGCAATGGCTATATAAGCCATACTTAAACCACACAAAGTAGGGTTAGGTCTTCATTTAAAAAAAAAAGTTCATGAAATTACCTCAGCGAGCACTTACCGATGCGGGCATATTAAAATATGCAAAACTTTTAAAAATATCTAATTTTCGGAGAGTATTTATGAGAAATGCATTACCGGCTTCTGGGCCGCGCTATAGTGAATCCGCTATAGTTAATCTTGATGACGCTAGCAGCCCTGGGACACATTGGGTTGCATATAGAAAAAGAGGCAAAAATGTTATATATTTCGATAGTTTTGGCGATCTCCGACCGCCTTTAGATTTAATCTTATACCTCGGAGTAGACGAAGTTAAATATAATCATGAAAGATATCAAGATTTTGACACATACAATTGCGGTCACCTCTATCTAAAATTCTTGTGTGGGGCTATATAAGGAGAGGCGGGGGAAACATTGTGTCATTCTGATTTAAGCTGTCATGGAAGGTTCATTAACTCTGACACTTTCAGGTACATCTTCTATACTAGAAGCACAGTATTTTCCACCAATCGAGTTATTGTCAAATAAAAAATACATTTTAGGGCTTGTTGAACTTTTAACATTTAATTCAATCCCCAATATAGATAGTAACAATAATAAGTTTTACGTAGGTGGAAACGTTGTCCCTCTTCCAGTAGGAAGTTACGAAATCGAGGATATTGACAAATTCCTTCGTAAAAAATTAGCGCACAACGACATTACTTTCAATTTAAAGCCTAATAATAATACTCTTCGCTGTACAATCAAGTGTAGTCAGCCTATAGATTTTCGACCTGAAAATTCACTCGGTCGCCTACTGGGCTTCACCAGACGTATTCTCGAACCGAACGTTGTCCATAATTCTGACTTACCTGTTACAATTCTCAAAATCAACGCTTTGAGAGTCGAGTGTAATATCACTTCGGGAGCATACATAAACGACAAAAAAGTACACACGATACACGAGTTTTTCCCTGCAGTACCTCCGGGGTATAAAATCATCGAAGTTCCCTCGCACGTCATTTACCTACCGATTGCCGTAAAGCGTATAGATCATTTACAAGTACGCATCGTCGATCAAGACGGGGATTTAGTAAATTTCCGCGGAGAAGTTATAACTATAAGATTACATATCCGCCAATCATAATGGGAATCGTTTACAACAGAAACTATATAAGCAGAGAAATATGCCCACAACGCATCAGTCATCGACGAACTGTGAAGACGCTAACACGTCAGAGCATAAAAAACTAAAAAGTCTAGGCTTAAAAATAGTACTTGGTGGAAAATAACTTGCATCATCTTTTGCTGCTTTCAACGAAATGGAAGAAATTCTAAGCATACAAACACCTGTAACTTTCGATGAATCCGTAGCGCACTACGAGGTTCACGCTCACCAACCGTATATAGCAACATTCAACAACAGCGATGAAATACGCATATCTATTCAACATCAAGATTTATGTCTCTTACCTTCTCGCAGTGCATTACATATCTGCGGGCGATTGGTTAAAACTAATAATACTCCCACTACAAATACAAAACTTGTGAATAATGCCATTTGTTATTTATTTGAAGAAATTAGATATGAGTTGAATGCCATTGAGATAGACAAGTGTAAAAATGTTGGTTTAACCACTCTCATGAAAGGCTGGGTGTCACTCAATCCGACTCAGAGTTTTATCATTGAAAATGCAGGCTGGATCGATGTAGAAGAAACACAGAATATTGTTGTTGATGCTGGTTACTTCAATGTATCGATTCCATTGAGCCTAATTTTTGGCTTCGCAGAGGACTATCGTAAAATTGTAGTAAATGCAAAGCATGAACTCGTTCTCATAAGATCGAGAAATGACTTAAACGCCGTTAAACAAACAACTATAAGAGTAGACAATGCAGAGAGTTACGAGGACTTTAATGTTGAAATAACTAGAATCGAATGGCTAATGCCATACGTAGTTACATCGAACTCTAACAAAATTCGCTTACTCGATTTCGTGGGGAAAGATCGCCCCATTGCCATGAGTTTTCGCACGTGGGAATTGTACGAGTACCCACTACTTCCGATTACGTCGAGACAGGTATGGACTGTAAAAACATCAAATCAACTTGAAAAACCACGCTTCGTCGTCTTAGGTTTTCAAACTAATCGAAAAGATCGAAAAGCTGCAAATGCAGTTCGATCATTGCAATCTTACAAATGTAAAACTCTTTCTCAATTCTCAGTCATATCCGTATGGCAATCTTAACCTCGATGTGAATCGTAATCAATTTGCCATGCTCTACGATATGTACGCTAATTTTCAAAATTCTTACTATGGTAAAGATCCAGAACCTATGTTGAAAAAGTCGCAATATCTCACTTACATACCACTCATAGTGATAGACTGTTCAAAACAAAACGAGTCCTTAAAGAGCGCCCCTGTAGACATTCGTTTAGAATTTGAAGGAAAGGAAAATTTTCCTGCTGGAACTTCAGCCTACTGCTTGATCTTGCACGATCGCATAGTTCAATATAGTCCCGTCAGCGGCGACGTGCAGAAACTTTAAGGAGTATATAAGGTGAGCGAGTCTCCAGCTCCTCGTCATTCGTCATTTGGAATTCGAAGCGAAATTTTGCCATGGACTACGCAGTGGATATGCAGGGCTTTAAAAAGCCTGGCAATGATTTCGTTTTGAAAGAGTTGGCTTTCGTGTCTCTCAACGATGACGATGTGCCTGTAGTGCTACTCTTCAAACCGCCGTTTCTTTGGCGAAGACTAACAGACAAGTACAAACGTGAAAATTTGTGGTTAGAACTTTGTTATCATGGACTATCGTGGAATGACGGTGATTATGACTATACTGAAATCGGAAAAATTCTTCAAGATGCATTCAAAGATGCTAAAAGAATTTTCGTGATTGGTGAAATAAAAAAGTTGTGGTTAGAACGTTTTAATTTTAATGTTACTGATATCAACGAAATGAACTATCCATCTTTCGACTATCCAAGATCAGTGACTATATGTACTAACCATAATGGAGCGTGCAAAACTACTTGTGCCCTGTACAACGTAAAGCGCATGAAAAAATTTTACCGCAACGATCCCAACATGGAGTGGGAAGACGTTATGGAGTGGGAAGACGTTATGGAGTGGGAAGACATAGGAGAATAAAATTTGAGGGGTAATGGAGGGGTTGATAGGCAGGTAGAACCTCACAGGATAGGAGCGAGGTGGGGCTCCTATCCCCCTACAAATTTTTTTTAATAGTTTCATAGCTGACCACTAGGTGGCTCTCGCAAGCAGTCTGTCGGGGCTATATAAGCGTGATGTGGTCGTTAGAGGCTTTCATTCCATAATAATGGGTCAAAGCAGCTCGACCGTTGCTCCTGAGCAAGAACGACTTATACAAAACGATACAAAAAAGTCGCAGTGGAAAAAATGTTCGGAAAAATTTTCTACAAACACCTGTTCTTTGCCCGAGCAAAAGGGTTATAAAAAGTTCTAATTATTTATAAGTAGATAACGTATCAAGCGTTATCCGCTACATCAAGCCGTTGCCGCTGGCTTTATTTAGTTTCATAGCTCGCCACTAGGTGGCTGCAGCATATTGTACTCTCGCTATAAATTACTCAAAGCTTCATTTATAAAAATGGGTCAAAACAGCTCAACCGTTGCACCTTACCAACAACAAAGCAACGACAAAAAAAAGTCGTCATGGAAAAAATGTAGCGAAAAAATTTCAACAAACACCCACTCTTTGCCTGAGCAACAGGGTTACAAAAAGTTCTAAATGCTTACTAGTAGGCAAGCTATGGAGATTTCTCGATCACGATTCTAGATCAAAGGTATTCCAGATTAAGGGTATTCCAGATCACGGGCGTTCTGCATCAGGGGCGTTCTGGATCACTGATCCAGAATCCCCACTGATCCACAATCCCCACTGATCCAGAATCCCCATTGATCCAGAATCCCCATTGATCCAGAATCTCCATTGATCGGAAATCCCCATAGCCTACCTACTAGGGTGTTTTCCCGTGAAATGGTCAGGAAAATTTTTACGACCGCTTTTCCGGAAAAAAAAAATTTTCATTTTTTCGCTATAAAAAAATATTGCTCTATTTATGGCGTCCTTACAACTTTTTTCGGAAAATGCATCGTTTTCCGTCAAAAAATTCCTAAGGTTTGAAAAAATCGTGGTTTTGACGATATTCACAGTTATTATACGCTAATATTTAAGAAGATTTTTATATTATGTTGAGTGGCACCCTCCATGTTTAATAATTTAAATGTTGTGAGGATCCTCGTGAGGGCCAATTCCCAGAAATAAATTTGAAAACAATCTTGAATACTAGATTGCAACGTTTCGTCAGGAAGTTCCCTGACCTCTTCAGGCTTTATTAAAAATATATAGAGTTAAAACACATACAAAAATAAAAATAAAAAACTAGTCAAATAAATTAAAACACTATCTATGCAAAAACCTTTACCTATAAATCGCTACGTCGATACTGGTAAGATACCAGTAGAGTCGAAATGGTATGCAGAACATAATGCACGCTTCGCTGGGGTTTATATATAATCACGCTTGTTTACCTTTTTAAATGTAACGTTCTTAACAGCTTTTTGTATATATTATTCAAATTTTGTGTATCTTCTATTCTATTGATAGTGTTATGATTTAAATTAATATGTAACATTTCGGAAATAATTCGTTTCGTGTAATTGTTTTCCCTATCTAAAATTTGGATGTTTTTCCAGTCAACGATGTGTTTCATAGTTCTTTGGTGTGTTGCTATCACTGATTTGTTATTCTTATCTCTTTCATGCTCTTTAATCCTATTTTTTAACATTCGCTTAGTTTCGCCAATATAAGTCGATGTACAAGACATACAATTTATCTTATAGACTACGCCACATGTTTCTGATTTTTCTATTTTATCCTTTCCTAATTTAATTATATTGTTCAATTTTTTGTTGATCAAAGGTACTGTGCGGATGTTATATTTGTTTAAAATATACGAACATTTTTATAAAAGGTATTATTATATGGAATGGAGATTGTAGTTAGTGAACGGTTCTCATTATTAGTCTTTTTATTGTGATATTTGAGTTTTCGAAGTCTATTTCGTATGTGTATGTTTATAAATTCGGAAGGATAATCGTTACATAAGAGAAGTTCTGTAATTTTGTGTATATTCGCGTCATGAAAACAAGTATCGGATAAAAGAATTGCTCTATCCACCAGGTTCGCAACGATGTTTATTTTTTGTTGTATGGTGTGGTTAGAATTATAATTTAACAGTCTCGATGATGCTGTTGTTTTTTGATACCAGTTAGTCAAAATTTGATTGTTTTTTCTCGTAAGACTGAGATCTAAAAAATTTATACTATTGTCTATTTCAGATTCGAATGTAAATTTAAGATGAGTATTATACTTGTTAAACACTTGTAGAACTGTATCAACTTGATCGCTTTTTATACATAAAATTGTGTCGTCTACATATCTAAAGTAAAAGAGCGGAATACAATCGTGTGTAATTTTTAATTCGCGCAAGCAGTCTGTTTCTAAATCTTCCATAACCATGTCAGCGAATAATGGTGAGATAGGAGAACCCATAGGTGTGCCATATATTTGTTTATAAGTTCTATTGTTGAAAATGAAATATGTGTTGTCAAATAAAAAACAGACTATATTCCGAATCTCATGAAAAGGAATTTTGCATTTATTGTGAATATGTGTGTAACGTCTGTCTATGCTTTCTAATACTAAATCGCACGGTATATTTGTAAACAGAGAGCAAACGTCCAAAGATAGAAGTACATATGTACTGGGTATTGTAATTTTACTGATTTTATCTTTCATCTCGAAACTATTATTAATATGAGAAAGCGGTTTCGGAATACAATTTTTTAATTCGTTGTAAATGATCTTAGATAAATAATATGTTGGGCTACCAATAGTTGAAATGATATTCCACTAAGACCTATCATTTCAACTATTGGTAGCCCAACATATTATTTATCTAAGATCATTTACAACGAATTAAAAAATTGTATTCCGAAACCGCTTTCTCATATTAATAATAGTTTCGAGATGAAAGATAAAATCAGTAAAATTACAATACCCAGTACATATGTACTTCTATCTTTGGACGTTTGCTCTCTGTTTACAAATATACCGTGCGATTTAGTATTAGAAAGCATAGACAGACGTTACACACATATTCACAATAAATGCAAAATTCCTTTTCATGAGATTCGGAATATAGTCTGTTTTTTATTTGACAACACATATTTCATTTTCAACAATAGAACTTATAAACAAATATATGGCACACCTATGGGTTCTCCTATCTCACCATTATTCGCTGACATGGTTATGGAAGATTTAGAAACAGACTGCTTGCGCGAATTAAAAATTACACACGATTGTATTCCGCTCTTTTACTTTAGATATGTAGACGACACAATTTTATGTATAAAAAGCGATCAAGTTGATACAGTTCTACAAGTGTTTAACAAGTATAATACTCATCTTAAATTTACATTCGAATCTGAAATAGACAATAGTATAAATTTTTTAGATCTCAGTCTTACGAGAAAAAACAATCAAATTTTGACTAACTGGTATCAAAAAACAACAGCATCATCGAGACTGTTAAATTATAATTCTAACCACACCATACAACAAAAATAAACATCGTTGCGAACCTGGTGGATAGAGCAATTCTTTTATCCGATACTTGTTTTCATGACGCGAATATACACAAAATTACAGAACTTCTCTTATGTAACGATTATCCTTCCGAATTTATAAACATACACATACGAAATAGACTTCGAAAACTCAAATATCACAATAAAAAGACTAATAATGAGAACCGTTCACTAACTACAATCTCCATTCCATATAATAATACCTTTTATAAAAAATGTTCGTATATTTTAAACAAATATAACATCCGCACAGTGCCTTTGATCAACAAAAAATTGAACAATATAATTAAATTAGGAAAGGATAAAATAGAAAAATCAGAAACATGTGGCGTAGTCTATAAGATAAATTGTATGTCTTGTACATCGACTTATATTGGCGAAACTAAGCGAATGTTAAAAAATAGGATTAAAGAGCATGAAAGAGATAAGAATAACAAATCAGTGATAGCAACACACCAAAGAACTATGAAACACATCGTTGACTGGAAAAACATCCAAATTTTAGATAGGGAAAACAATTACACGAAACGAATTATTTCCGAAATGTTACATATTAATTTAAATCATAACACTATCAATAGAATAGAAGATACACAAAATTTGAATAATATATACAAAAAGCTGTTAAGAACGTTACATTTAAAAAGGTAAACAAGCGTGATTATATATAAACCCCAGCGAAGCGTGCATTATGTTCTGCATACCATTTCGACTCTACTGGTATCTTACCAGTATCGACGTAGCGATTTATAGGTAAAGGTTTTTGCATAGATAGTGTTTTAATTTATTTGACTAGTTTTTTATTTTTATTTTTGTATGTGTTTTAACTCTATATATTTTTAATAAAGCCTGAAGAGGTCAGGGAACTTCCTGACGAAACGTTGCAATCTAGTATTCAAGATTGTTTTCAAATTTATTTCTGGGAATTGGCCCTCACGAGGATCCTCACAACATTTAAATTAAGAAGATTTTTGTTAAAAAATACTTGTTATTATAATTATAAATTACAGCAGTATATAATTTGATACGTGCATATTATAATATCACCTTTTATTTATATATAATATAAAAAATTTCAAATATTTTGCTATTATGTACATTTTTACTACACCTCGTAAGATACAATATATCTCGATGACAGTAGACTGCTGTGCGCGCCTGTGTGTGTGTGTGTGTGTGTGTGTGTGTGTGTGTGTGTGTGTGTGTGTTCAAAAAACTTTTGCAAGTAAACTCAATTATAACTATTTTAATTTTATTATTAGTAATATTTCGTTTAATTTATAATAAAAATTGATCAAAATTTACAAATCTTCCTCTTGTACTAAATATAAATGCAAAATTTGAACAAATTTGTGCTATTACATAAAAAAGTAACAAGATTCAAGAGAACTAATTAGATTCGATTAACAATAAATTAATAATAATTATTAGATACTTATTAGATACTTATTAGATTACGTAGGGCTCTTCAATCAAGGGAATACATGTTACCTGAATGCATGTATTCAAACGTTATACATGACGCCTGAATTTCGGAATTCGTTATATGCTTAGAAATATCAATATGAAAATTCGATATTATTTCAAATGCAAAACCTTTTTATAAATCTACAGGTATTTTGAATGTATTTTTAAATAAAACATTCTTTTTAGCAAATATGAATAAATCTTTTTTTTTAACAGACGTCACAAAAGTCTGCTATACAGACGACATCATTAACGTCTAGCTTTGGATGGAGTGCTTATCATATACAAACACAACATGACATTCAAGAATTCTGTCAAGCTTTGTTAAGTACTATCAATCAGGAATTGCAAAATACATCACAAACAAATTTCGTTAATGAATTATATGAAGGTACTTCAATACTTCTATTTAATATTTAACTATTGATTACAAAATTATTAATTTAATTGTATGTATTATACAGGAAACATGTTGGATTTCATAAAATACTTAGTATGTAAAACAGAAACTTACAAACAACTAACTTTTCATAATATTTCATTGCCAGTGCGATGTGCAGATTCGAATTTAGGAATTTACGGCAGTGTAGTTAGTTGGTTTTGAAACTTAATTCAGTAAACTATACGCGTAATGTAACAGATTCATTGATGTAAAATGAATACTTATTATAATTATTAATACTTGATATTTATTTTAGGAACTAGCATTACAAGCATATCTTGCGGCCGAAACTTTGAAAGGATGTAACAAGTATATGTGTGAAATATGTGAAACCACAACTACAGCTAAAAAAGGACTGAAAATAATAAAACTCCCGTACATCCTGACTCTGCAAATAAATAGATTTGCTCAAGACTTAAATTCACAGACAATTACAAAATTGAACGATAGGTAACAAAATATAATATTATTAATAAAATACTAGCGTCAATTCCTTGCTCGCTAGTGCTCGCTCAGATGATATGTTTGGGGTCGTAACAAAAAAATACTGAATTAATCTCCTTAATATATAGTAGATAGATAATATATAGTAGATAATATAATAGTAGATGTTTACAGCACTGGGAAGAGAAGTTTAGGGTCGTAACAAAAACACTGAATTTATCTCCTTAATATGTAGTAGATAGTAGATAATTTATAGTAAATTAATACATAGTAGATGTTTACGGCACTGGGAAGAGAAGTTTGAGGTCGTAACAAAAAACATAGTAGATAATATATAGTAGATAATATATAGTAGATTAATATATAGTAGATTAATATATAGTAGATGTTTACGGCACTGGGAAGAGAAGTTTAGGGTCGTAACGAAAAAACACTGAATTTATCTCCTTAATATGTAGTAGATAGTAGATAATTTATAGTAGATTAATATATAGTAGATGTTTACGGCACTGGGAAGAGAAGATTGGGGTCGTAACAAAAAAACACTGAATTTATCTCCTTAATATATAATAGATTTTCCCATGTTATTGTAATGAAGCATAATAGCGTTATTATTATCATCGTAAAAATATTAGTGACAATATATATTAATAATAGTAATAATAATTTGTTTGCTATAGAGTAACGTTTCTAGATGTATTGAATTTAAATTGATGTTTTGAATCAATATCTGATCAAGAATCTTCCGAACACGAAAGCCCATTTCAATCACACATATATGAGCTCTTCTTCATTATAATTCATAGTGGTACTCCTGCTGAAGGACATTATTATGCTTATATCAGAGACTTTCGTACTAAAAAATGGCAATGTTTCAATGATCATCTCGTTACACCAGTAACTACACTTGTTTCTGTACATGATAAATTAAAAATTCTGTTGTCGTAGGTATCACGAAAATATTTTATCTTTTCCCTGGTGGAAAGGTATTTTATTAAGTGGCCATTAACTACCAAGTTGACTATGTGCAATCTATAAACAAGTCTGCTTTCTTTACTTCATGTCCATCGATAAAACGCGTTTTAATTAGTATATTACTAACGCGGGCGGAAGAGGATTATTTACCTCATGCGACGTTTTTCGGCCGAGCGAAGCGAGGTCGAAAAGTCGCATGAGGTAAAAATTCTCTTACGTCCACGTTTCAGTAACGTATTTTTCCGTCCGAGGCCGCAAAATGACATTTAAGATGGCATTTTGAGGTTAAAGGGCGGAAAAATCTTTTTTAGACATTTATTAGAGTAATTATAAGTAAGACATTAATTATACCATGTTACAAGACATTTTCAAGCTTGTCAGCTTAGATTTCATTAGTGAAAGCAAAATACAAGTGATATCTAGTTTTAAGATATGTAAAGTGCTATGTAAAATGTTCTCAGTCACAAAGGTGACAAAATGAAAAAATCATTTATATCTTTGCAAATCGCGCTTATTTAACTTTAATGAACTGTTAATAATAATTGTATAATGTTAATCTAAAAACCGATCGAAATTTGCAAGTCTCTTAGTATTATGTACTGCACAATACAGAAAGAAAAATGAATATGTCTTTTCCATAAAATGCTCAATAAGTGTAAGAAAAAGCGTTTCATCACCAAGCTATTTTATGAGTACTTCTTACAGCCATTTTCTACTTTCCAGGCCATTTTGGATATTCGTATTTCTGCTGCGATTCTCACATTTTTATATTCTAATTTTTAGCATATATTTTAAATCAATGTATGAGTGTATTTGTGTATGTGGATATGTAAATGTATAAAAACGATATATAATATTAATAAATTATAATTTATATTTACGTAGATTACTCACAAACAAATTATAGAAACGTATGGAAATGGTAGTTATACAAACGCATATGTCCTAACGTATCGACTTATTGATAGAAAACGAAACGCTTTACCAACACAAATCAGCCAGCTTCCACCACATATTAAGGTATTAATATTTTAAATACAAAAATGAAATTAAAGTCAGTAATTGAAGAATAAATTGTAATTTTTCAAGACAGTAAAAATCATTTATATTTTTTGAAATTATTAATAAATATTCTTGACTAAAATTGTAATGATATAGAAATTATATGAAGAAAATACGAAATCAAAACGAAGCGTCAAAATCGATGTAGAAAATGAAAGTACAATAAGTAGCAGAAAATCGGAAAGTGATAATAAGACACAAGACGTATCCCAGCAATTTGATGCGGATACACAAAGTAATACAGAAGATAAATCTATTCCTGATGAATACATTGACTTATTATCTGCACCGAGCATCACTAAAGTATTAAATTGACATTAAATTATTAATCATTTTCATTCAATTCTTCTTTGTATGAGAACATTTTATTCTAGTTATATTCAGCAAACGACTGCTCTACTGATGAAGTACAAAGCCATGAAAAAGTAATAAAATGGCTTTTAATTAGTGATTTTGAACAATCCATCACTTTTTCGTGTACAATTACGAGTGAACAACCGTCAAGAAAAAAATTTCTTGTAAATTCGTACCCCACTTTTCAACATTATAGTGAACGAATAAGGGAAAAATACGAGTTGTATAAACAACAATTGTTTCCTCATCAAATAACGGATTGCGGGCAAAACGATATAAATATAATGAGGGAAGTATCAGATATTGTTGATACTCTTAAAGAAGATACAATGGAGATGGATTCAAGTATAGTAGAAAGTAAGATTCATTGTGCAATATTTGTAGAACCATATAAATAATATGCAATACAAGCTAAATAATAATAATCTACAACTTACGTATATTATTTATCAGGAACAGAAATACTGCCATGCAACAATGCATTACCTATCGTAGAAGATAATAAAAGTATAAAAAGTTCTGCATCAACTGTACTGATTTTTATTGACCCTGAGACATCAATAGTTCAGGACCAAGTAATTGGTGATAGAGCAAAAGTTCTAATTAGATATGATAATGGACAAGAAAATTTAATAACGTTTAGTATACCTAGAAATGAACAGTGCACTGTTCGCGATCTTCTTGATGAGGTATGATAATTAATCTTTATAAAATGAGTTGCCGTTTAACGTTTTATATTTTAATGATTAAAAAAGCATTACCATTTTCATTTCATTTTTTAGCTAAAAATCTCTCCTTTAAACAACTTTTCTGTAATGTTGCATACAGATCCGATAATTATAAATTATGTGGTTAATGTATGTAATAATATACACAATGTGGAAGAAGTGACAATGTCTACAATTGTTGATACAGATCCTAATGACACGTAAGTAAAATATCATTAAAATTATTAATCATTAAAATAACTGGTTCCGCGAGCGAGCCGTCTTGGACTGCCGCGAAACAAATGCTATCGCCGCTTTACTTGTCAATGCTCAAGTTTGCGCGAGCGTCTACGATTAAAAAACTAAGTATTTAAATAGCTGAAACTTTTTTATTTTGCATCTAATTTAAACAAGAAAAAGTACCAAATGGATTTTTTAGACAAAATCTCAATTGTGAAATATGCACTTGGCAAATAACAAAATATAAAATTAAAATGTTTAGAAATTACTTTTCAGGATCACTATCTATCCTCCACCACCGGCCTCAGGCGGGTTCGAAATAAAGAGTACCCATTTACATTGTTTAGAAGAGGGAAAATATCTGAATGACATAATAATAGATTACTACTTGACGTACCTTCTACGAGAAATGATTTCTTCAACGGATATAAAAAGAAGCTATTTGTTTAGTTCATTCTTTTTTAAACCCATTTCAAGCGTTTTAAATGAAGACATCAATTCTACTAAGAAAAGATTCAAAGTTGTAGAAAGGTGGACCAAAAATGTAAATATTTTTGAAAATGATTTTATTATCTTTCCAATAAATAAAAGGTAAATATTTATTTTTATATTGATATGTGAATAAACATAAGACGCCTAAGGTAATGATTAGGATATAAATATTTCAGTCTACATTGGTATTTAATAATAATTTGCTTTGCAAATACACTTTGCAAAAATAATATGTCAGTTACTACAAAATCTGAAACTAACCAATTCAAAGAAATTCAAAAGTTCGTATATTTTTGTAATAAATTAAATGTACATGACGGAAATCTGATTAACGCTTAAAAAATTATAAACTTAATCAATTTACTTCTAGGCCATGCATTTTAATATTTGATTCATTGGAAGGCCTCAGAACGCAAGTTAGCAATATGCTAAGACAATACTTAAATTATGAATGCAAAAAAAAAATGGGAGGAAAAAATATATTTACAAGTGAAAATTTACCAGCATTGTATCTAAAAGTACCACTGCAAAGGAATTTGGCAAATTGTGGTATTTACGTATTACAATACGCTGAAAGTTTTTTTTTGGTAAATATTATCATATTTGTATAATTTTTTAAGGGACAGTCATATATATAATAATAATAATAATAATAATAATAATAATAATAATCATTTAATTGCAGAATCCTATCAGAGACTACATGTCATTGCAAATGCAAACAATGAATGAATGGTTTGATCATGCATGTATACTTAGTAAAAGAGAATACATCAAAAAGTTAGAACTGAAATTAGCACTGGATATGAAGTCAACTGCTCTCTGTAAATAAAGTCTACATAAATTCACTACGTGTATAAATATAATAAATTGGCACTTAGATTCCTCAAACTTTAATTTAACTGATGCCTTAAAAAAATGTTTGATGCCTATATTTATAATAATTATATTAATTAATACTTACATTATTCTTTTAATATTTGAATATATTGAAAATATTACCACTAAAATACAATTATTATAATATATTATATTTTTTTATATCTTCTGATTGAGTTTGGTGTTACCAAATCTGCAGGTTACCTCTAAACATATTGGAGGTAAAAAGTTAATAAAAATAAAGTGTGTATAAGCTGAATAAAATTATGATACAGATGCATCTGTACCAAATTTAAAGAAAAGATAGGACTGTTGTTACTCTGCGATGATGAAAACTATATTTTTCTAATTGAAGAGGATAGGTAGATTTTTTTACTCTTGTTATCGTGCAACAACGAAAACATAATTTATTCTAAAATTATTTAGTACTCAAAAACAGATGAAGATAATCTCTTGAAAATTTAACCAAATATAGTCTTCAATAAGTGTAACAAGCTGTTAAAATTTCGAGTTGATTAGCAACCTCGTGCTAGTAGAATTAGCAGAATCGTGATTAGCAACTCCAAAAACATATAATGTAATACAGTTACGTAATAACAGTTTAAAAAAATTCTACTTTTGTTTAAATAAATAATTTGGTTTAAATTAATTATTTCATTATTTTCGATATCAGATTCGTGATTAGCAACCCCAACAACTTAAAACGTAATACGGTTTCGTAATTATAGTTTCAAAAATGTATATTTCGTAATAATTTGTTTAAATAATTTGGTTGAAATTAATTATTACATTCTAATTGTCTTGCTTATTGTTGCACGTCTACGTAATTCCCTAATATGCGTGGACCTCATATCCCCTGGCTTCTGGAGTTTAAAAAATATTTAAATAATCGTTTTGCTTATTTTTTCACGTCTACATGACTCCCTTACATGCGTGGACCTCATATTCCCCGCCTACTTGTGTTTAAAAATTCTTTAAATAATTGTCTTACTTATTGTTACACGTCTACATAATTCCCTAATATGCGTGGACCTCACATCCCCCGGCTACTGGGGTTTAAAAATTATTTAAATAATCGTTTTGCTTATTTTTTCATGTCTAAATGACTCCCTTACTTGCGTGGACCTCATATCCCCCGCCTACTTGGGTTTAAAAGTTGTTTAAATAATTGTCTTGTTTATTGTTGCACGTCTACGTAATTCCCTGATATACGTGGACCTCATATCCCCCGGCTACTGGGGTTTAAAAATTATTTTTAAAATAATATGCTTTCGGCTCCTTGGGGGCCCTTACCTAGCAGGGGGCCTGGGACAGTTTGTCCCGGTTGTTCCCCTCCTCTAGTGGCGAGGCTGGTTTAAATAAAACATTAGTATAAAAAATTGTTATAGTCTATCGAGTTTTTTTAAATTGTACGTTTTGAATAGACTGAAACATCTTGTATTATTCTAGTTATTATTAATTAAAATATTGAATTGTAAATTATTATATCTTATACATTAAAATGATTATATCAGTTATCGAGTTGCGTGATCTACTGCGTGATCAATATATAAAAACTAATGAGATTGCAAATTTCTCATTTAAGGTTTTACAAGCGATTAATTTAAATAGAATTAACACTACATAATTTGATAATTTAACAACCAATAAAATTTTAAACATTTTTATTTCTGCAAGAAACTTAATTTAAATTATTCGATAAAAACTGATAAATTCCTATAATTTCGTAAATTTTTTCTATGATGTTTTATAACCCATTTTAATTAGTTGATACACACACACACACACACACACACACACACACACACACACACACACACACACACACACACGCACGCACGCACGCACGCACGCACGCACGCACACACACACACACACGCACGCACGCACGCACGCACGCACGCACGCACGCACGCACGCACACACACACACACATACATATATATATATATATATGTAACTTCATGTCAAGTGTTCAGGTCAAAATTTTGAAATCGCTTAAAATAGGTTTTCTCCTTCCAAATTGGCCCCAAAATACACAACGCTAGAGTTTTAGTGCAAAATATTGAACTGTTCAAGAGTTAGAACCAATTGAAAATTTGAAAATTTTGATTTTTTTCGAAAAACATGAATTTTCATGATTTTTTAACTCAAAAACGTGAAACTTTTTGTATTACACATTAAATGGGAAAAAGTTTGCAAATTGTAAGTCGAATAACTCAGAATTTTTTCAGGTCGATGACAGTAATTTTACTAATTTGTACGTAAGAAAGCAACATTCAAAATATGATTAGGGCGAACGCATCCCTCTGGATTTTCTTCAACAATCGAGAAAAATTTGAGAAAAAATGTTACCTTCAAAATGAGACCTTGATCAAGATGGACAAATGTCAGAGAAAAAAGTTAGCTGGAATGAAAGCCGTTGTAACAGTGAAAAAAGCCTGTTTTTGGCTTATTTCAGGCTACAACAGTTCAATATTTTGCACTAAAACTCTAGCGTTGTATTTTGGGGCCAATGTGGAAGGAGAAAAACCTATTTTTTTATTATATATATATATATATATATATATATATATATATATATATATATATATATATATATATATATATATATATATATTAATAATCTTAACTTTAAACCTGGGGGAGGCGTACGAGGACACGTAAGATATTAATGTTAAGTGTCTTGCAGTTTGATATCATAAAAACCCGCTCCTGCTTTCTAGATTGTGATTAAAAGTATTTATCATTATTTAAACAATTACTCTTTCTGTAGAATGAGGCTTTCTTGTAGACAAAAAAATTGGAAGTTGCTTACCTGCTTAGATATAAACAGCAAAATTTTGTTATATAAACTTTTATTCTCTTCATCTTGGGATCCCTAGAGGGGTAATGTTATTTTAAAATATTGTCTTCCATTAAATCAAAGTACGCAGGGCACGTGAAGGAATGGGATTAAAGGGCGAATCGGTATTAAAAATATGGCATGGTGTGGTTTGTGCACATAAGAATTATGCACATATTTATTGTGCACACTTTAGCATTGGAGTATACACATAGATATAGATATACACCAATGCTAAAGTGTGCATAATAAATATGTGCATAATTCTTATGTGCACAAACCACACCATGCCAAAAATATTAACCAACTTCGAATCCGGGGCGCAGATATACATATAGAGCTCATTTGTGCTTGCCACATCGTGATGTAAGGTGAACTCATTGTGAAAAAATGCTCATTGGTAAAATTCACTGCGCTTAGGATAAGAAAGTATCAGAGTTTTGATTTTAAACAAAGAACACGCTCCTGCTAAATGCTAAATTTTTATTAATATACTCTTTAATCTCGGTGCGTGTGGATAAACTGGGTTTAAGGTTTTCGGTTTTTAGTCTCAAAACTTACCCCGCTCATCTTCCTCTCATCTTATACTTAATGCTTTTTAAATTATTGTTGTATCCTTTAATGTCACTACGCGGCAGTAATGAGGTCTAAAGAATTTCATGATAGTGTCAAAACAAACACTTAATTATATCCCTTCGATGTTGAACAATAATTTTTTTTAATAAATATTCTAATCTTTGATCTCGCTTCGCATGGGACAACTGAGTTTCGGGGTTTCTTTTTCAAAATACGAACTAGCTCTTGCTCTTTCTTCCTTCGATAATTTGTTTAATAATTTCGTTTAAATTAATTATTTTACTTTTGTGACACCAGATTCGTGATTAGCAACCTCAAAAACATAAAATGTAATACATGTTTCGTAATTATACTTTCAAAAAATTCTATTTTGCAATAGTTTGTTTAAATAAATAATTCGGTTTAAATTAATTATTTCATTATTTTTGATATCGGATTCGTGATTAGAAACCCCAAAAATATAAAACTTAATACAGTTCCGTAATTACAGTTTCGAAAAATTATATTTCGCAATAATTTGTTTAAATAATTTGTTTTAAATTCATTATTACATTATTTTTTACATCAGATTCGTGATCACCGCCTCTAAAAACCGCAAGTTTGTTGTATTTTGTGCTTCAGATTGAGCTACATTTGAAAGCGGTAGTTCCCGAGTATAGTGTAATAGGGGCGACATTCAATATTTTTATTATAAAGTTAATTTAATCTAATAAATTATTTTGTCATTGTAACTTTCATTCTTTTGATTTATAATGAATTATAGGTTACTAAAAAATAATTATCTAAACACTTTTTTTTCTGTTTTTTAAGTACTATTTAAATTTCCCGTACGGTGGGTGCCACTTCTCAGTTCTCATGCAGCCAACGCTGAACATACCTAACCTTCCAGACTTGAAAGTGCGTCATGCGTGTATTATAGTGTAGCGTCCGCGTATGACGCGTGCCCATTGATTGTAATAAGGGAAAATTTTAAATCTAAACATTTCAAAATTTAAAAACAATCTGAAGGAAGAAAACAATATACATATATTAATAAAGAATGTAAAAAGAACGTAAAGAAAATAGTGTTAAAGTAATAGTAAAGAAAGTACTACGTAAATACTACGTAAATAACGAAATCAAATTCGTCATAACCTCGAAACATAATTTCTTTCTTCTGTGTTTATATTACTCTTTGGTTATTTAAAGCAGGATGTCTGCTCCAATAGGAACTGCAATGGACAGCTTGAGTGCTGCACTCAAGTCCAAAATTATTCCAAATCAAGAATATTTCCTTCAGGGCTCTGTACTTGACAGTGCAGTTGAAACGCTGCTTCACAGACTGAGAGGACTATGTGACAATGTGGATACTGGACCAGAGCAATTTCATGATCACGAAATGTGTTTTAGCATCAGAAGAGGTCCGCCGCCAGAGCAACCATTGTTATTGAGAGTGAGACGAGCTTTGGATTATCAGGACATGCCATGGCAACTTCGTTATGTTGGTCAACCAGAATTGGGAGACAAATCTCAACCTACTGTAGTTCGTAGCAGTTTAGATATTGCGACTAGTAGTACTGTTGTGGAATTTCTTACAGAATTGGGATGCAGATTGGACTTTGAATACATAATTCGAGGTTACATGTTCCGAAAAGGTAGAATGAAGATAACAGTGTCTAAAATTTTCAAAATGAGCCAAGGAAAACTTCCAGATAATATGGAAGCTATATCTCAAAGTTATCTTGTCGAATTAAGTGTTCTTGCACCAAGTGGCCAAAATGCGATTGCTGAAGATATACGGATCTTTTCTGAGCAACTAAAGCCATTAGTACAATTGGAAAAAATTAATTATCTCAGACCGCACTAGTTTTACAGCGCAATCATTTATTGTATTTACTTATATAGAAGATATAGATAAGATTTATAGGAGGTAATAATTGTGAAAGAGAATATACTGAAAAAGTATACTGCGAATATACTTGTATATTTATATTCCAATATACTTGCTGAAAATGAATGCATTCAGATAATAAGAAAAACAGTTTCTTAATAAACATTTTAGCCAATAAAATAATTTATTTTTTAAAGATAATCATATTTTCAAGATATTTTTAGATACTATGGGTCTGAAGTTTGCATCGTTGAAACACAATGAAATAATTTTTTACGATTGATTAAACTTATTAAACAATGGAAATTGTATGTAAATCTTTGTTATAAGGTTATTTGATACTATGAAACAATATATCTACACGCAAAATTAATATTAATTATTATAAACTTGAAGTAAAATCAAATATTTTTTATTTCTTTGCACTATATACAACGTTGCAAACTTCAGAATGGGTAGATACTTACATATTTAGATATGTATAAAAGTTATTATTAAATGTATTGTTCAATGTAAATAGCTTATTCAAATTTATGAGCTAGAAAATTTTACTTTTTCTCTGATTTAAAGCTAATATTGTAGAATGATTATCATTAATCATTTATTATTGCTTATAATTTCTGATTTTATTTAACTTGATGGTCATAGACCTGTGACGATTGTGTATTAAAGTATGAATGTATGAATCAGTCATAAGTTTGACTTTTATTTCAGTACTTTCTCTATTAATAAATGGATTATGTTACCTTTTTTGTGATACTTCATTTATAAAATCTATGTGTAATAAAATATATTTTGTACGAAATAAATATAATACAATAAAATTAATAACATTATAAATAATTTTTTTTAGAGATTATTTTTTATTTTTATGATAAATAAAATAAAGATTTGTAGTTGAATTTATATTCTACTAATTTTGTATTAATATTTCAAAAATTGTAGAAAATTTAATGTCGGTAAAATAGGCAACGCTGTTACTTGTTTTCTAATAGTATAGAAAACGGATCGAATCTTTGACCTACTTAAAGTACTTATCAGTTGATGAACTTATAGGCATTCATTTAGGATAATAAGTCGTTTATAAAATCTCCAATTACTCACTGTCATTAAATTAGATTACGTGAAGTAATAAAATGATCACTTTATTTTCAAACAAACAAAAATTCTGTCTTAATTTAATTTAATTTCTTAGTATTCCCAACGAATTTTGTTATATTTACTCTTTGAGCTCTTTCTTGCATCCTATAATCAATATGTGTAGTATAAGTAAACGAAATTAGAGGAATATTTTTTTAAAAGCTAATGGTTATTCCACTTTTTATATATAGAAACAATTACGAGTTTATATATTATTTAATAAAATTAAAAAAACTGCAATAAACAGTTGCCTTACAATCTACTGCATTAATCTGACACTAAAGACAGATATATCAAATTAACCCACACTATCATCCTAATTATACCCATAGAATATTTATCAAACCAAAATCCCATGTACCACCACCCCGCGTTGCTCCTCAAAACGAGCATATCTCACGTGACGAATAATCGCGCACGACGTTCAATTGCGCGACATAACGAGGCCCATAAACAGCCCCTAATAATACACCTTCGCAGATTTATAAGTCCATCTATCCGTAGCTCTTATGTTGTATGTGCGCTTATCTCGCACAAGAATTGCACGCGCGCCGGCGCCTCGATCAGACGATAAACGTCGCTTAACGAGCCGATGGAATGCTGTTCACGTCTCCCTTATGTTTTCGCCAGCCGACCGATTTCCTCGCACGCCAGTCTCCTGTGTGATTTGGCAGGCGTAGACGTATAGGTAGTATAGGCATAGGTATAAGTGTATATGAGGGTGCTAATCCGGCTTGAGCATGACATCTATTTGAATGGCTTACTCGTAATACATGCCATAAATGAGATACTTTTTCGGCGGTAAATATCTGCGTGTGGTATATAAAGTCAGCCTTCGTATATAAATTTAATGTTTTCGGTGTATCTATTTTGAAGCAAATATAGTTTGCTTATCTATACATGCCCTGTCGTAAATTTTAAATGTTAATAATAGTTAATAACTGTTCAAAATTATTTAAAACTATTTAGAACTGTTTAAAACTGTTTGTAAATGTTACAAAATGTATGACTTTGGACACATTTTTTCTAATTATAATACTTTGTAACAGTTTCAAACAGTTTTTAATAGTTTTAAATTTGATATATTTCAGGAAAAATTAATAATTAATAAATTATTATTATTATTATTAATTAATAATTATTTAATAGCCTCATTATTATAATCATGAGAATCAAGGAACGCGGGAGCACTCCGAAGGCACATAACAGTCAAACAATGCAGAAGAAGCCTAAGGAGTGTTTAATTATACTAATAATTAATTATTACTACATTAATAATAATAATTAATAAATATTTAAAAGTTATTAAATAATTTAATAACTCTCACAAACTATTAAAAACTGTTGAAAAATGTTACAAACAGTTACAAACGATTAATAACGTCCAAAATTCTACATTTTGTAACATTTATAAACAGTTTATAACTCTTTTTAACAGTTTTTAACATTTTTGAACAAAAATATTTCTGCTAGGGTGATAAAAAGAAATTAAAGAATTCATTCATAAAGGATATAGTCTACTCTTTTAACTCTATTGATACTTATATCACTGAAATGAATTTAGGATTTTATCAGTATTTTAAATAATTATAAAATATAGTGTTTATAATATGTAATACGTAAAAAATAAAAATCTTTTCTTAGCTTCTCAATTGACTAGTACTAGTTTACTGATTTATCGCTCGCTGGAACTTCAACGCGTGTTTCTTAAGACTCAAGGAACGAGCGAAAGGATAAAGGTGAACAAAAGGGGTAGGTACTACGTGCCTGCTTACTCGCAGTTTCTTCGTTAATACACGTCAGTTGAGATAGACGTTATTATATTTTCGCCCTTCTCCGCTCTTTTGTTCCCTTGGTATACGAAATATCGCTTGCAGGATTTCCGGTAAATTAAAGCGATTAATGAGCAGTCGTCGTTAAATTAGTATAAACATAATAAATGATACATCGATGTAGTAGATGAAATTTATGCCTTCTTCAAGAGATATGTATATAATAAAATTTTCAATTTGAATTCTATAATGAATGAATGATTTCAATCAAGAAGCATAATATTGAGAATGCACAAATTTTTTTTTTTATCTGCTACTTATATAAAATTGGATATTTTTAAAATTCGCGCGCTTTTACATGTCCTTGCAGCTTTTTGCGATCTTGTACGCATGGCTGGCGACCGCTAAACAGCATACGCAAGTGACGCGTGTATTTCAGCCAGAATTTAGTCTGTTTCGCATATACTTATTTTGGCGACATCACATACGTATAGAGATATATATACTCATCAAAAGCACGTACATTTGAACAGTTACTTTATCATATGTCTCCAAAATCTACTTACTACTAGACAAGAAATAACGGTTCTTCAAATATTTATATTACCTAAAATCTAATGTCTTATATCGACTTAATTAATATTCAAAACTTGTATGCAAAATAAATAGAAGTAGGTATAGTTATAGCATTGAGAAAGATTAAGGATAATTAGTTTGGCTGTTTATTAAGTTGAATTTAATATATTTTGACTCGTGAAATTAAACTAATTAATTAATAACGTTTCATAATTTATTTTAACGTTCAATTATTTATATATATAGTATATAAGCTTAATCGAATTCAAAGCTTACTACTCCCAAGAGACGAGAAAAATCGTTGTTTTGCATTTATCTCTATACCCGTCTACCTATTTTTCATAAGCAAATCCGCACTATTAAATTACAAATCACGATAGAATGTTCGAGCGTTTTTGGCATAAGTATACTGTCACAATTATACATCTTCGCAAATAAATGATAGATCGTTGTCACATAAATAATTAAAACGAAACAAATCAAGCAGCGGAAAGTCACTTAGTCGGCTCTCGCCAGAAGTCGGACATTATTTCTGGCATTCGCGTCGAGGAATCCACGCGCGAATACACGCCAGCCCCTCTGTCAATTACCATGTCTTGCCTCATTTTGGCGCACAGCCGTTTTCAACGTCACTCGAGAACCGTACGTTAATTTTCTCATCATCCCCAAAATACACGGCGATCCGATCTTCCCCGCCTGCCCCTCGAAAAAAAAACTCCCTCGCCATCTCTCATCTCCAGCGGCATTCCAGAGACTTCAACATATCCTATATGCACACAGTACGCGGTACCGTCACAGCTCGGGTCAGCTGATCGTCACTCTCCCATCGTATCGCCGGCGAGCGCGCGCACCGATATGTGCCGGCGTTTGCGCACCGTATCTATATATATACACACACCCTCTATGTACCTTATACACTATATACGTATATACGACGGTACGACTTATACGAGTGTGCGCGCGCGAGCGAGTTAATTCAGCGGAGCGCTCGCGCATCTCGGCAGTAGCAGCAGAGGCACAGTCGTCGGCGCTATGCCGTCGCGCCCGCAGTGTTAGTCGGCCCGGCCGCCGCGCGCGTCCTCCTCCTCCTCTTCCTCCACCTCCTTCTTTTCTGCGGGAAACAGGTGGTGTGTGTGTGGTGTGTATGCGTGGTGCGTGCTCTTCGCCGACAGCCTCTCTGCATGCACACAGTGCCTGATATGTTGCTAGCGCAGCTGTTGTCGTGACGTATAGTGGTGACTCTCCTCGTCGGGACGAGACGACGACGGCGGCGGTGTCCGTGTGCTTCCTCGCGCCCTGCACCTTGCAGTGTACATACATACGCGTACAGAGAGAGTGAGAGAGGCTACGTGTGGCAGTGTTTTTCGCGAGTGCACGACACGTGGGAGTGAGAGATACATACACACACAAAGAGATAGATAGACATGGCGAGTGCCGCCGGTGTTGTGCTGCTCACGCTGCAGAGGCTCGAGCTGACGGCTACGGCCAGGGTGGTGCTCAGCGCCAAGGCCGTGGCCACTGCCGCCGCAGCATCCTCGTCCGCCAGGAGCTACGGGACCCTCTGCAGAAACGTAAGTGCATCGCGCGCACTGAAAGGGGGAGGAGAGAGGGGGAGGGAAAGCTGCTGCTCCTGTGCTGCTGCTGCTGCGTATGTGTATAATATATGTATGGGGAATTGAATTTTAGGGGGAGACTTCTTTTCGACAGGGATAGGCTATTTATGGAACGAAAATTTTTTGCGCTGGAGGCGTGTGCGTGTTTATTGTAACACGTGGGTTGTTGGGGGGGGGTCCAAAGTTTAGACGACTCACTTGAAAATTGAAGTCAACTATAGACGTGCTCGGTTTCGATATAAGTTACTGCAGATTGTGCAAAATTTCGAAATTCTAAATTACGAAAATCATATTTTCGAATGTAACAATTCACCTACTGTCCAAAACATCGAATTTCATTAATAGAATTTTAATAGGGATACAATAAACATATTTCGAAACAAATCATTAGAAACAAGTTATATTTGCCTTGAAATCGTATTGATGAAATTCGATGTGTTGGACAGTAGGTGAATTGTTAGAGTCGAAAATATGATTTTCGTAATTTAGAATTTCGAAATTTTGCACAATCTACAGTAGCTTATATCGAAACCGAGCACGTCTATAGTTGACCCCCCCCCCCCCCCCGTTTGGAGTATACTGGATGTGTAAACAAACGGTACGAAGACTCGGTGAGAGGGTGGGACGAGTGTTTTGAATGACAGTTGAAGAGTGCAAAATGAGGAAGGTGAAGAGTCGTTGTGGCTGTTTCGGAGAGGTTAACGATCCAAGTAATAATATATGCTTAACCTCAACGATTGAAGAATATTGTATGTAAATTCAGTTTAGCTCGCGCGATGTATATATATAGGTATAGGTAGTTGGCATATTTTGGAGCAGGAAAGTTGAGAGAACTCTTGACACTCGTTTGCTTCCTTCCTCTTTAATCGGCGGATATCCTTGCGAACCCTTTGATGTCCGTACTGAAAGTCATGATTATGTTAAACAATAGGTACTTACTTGATTGTACTGCTGTAATTTCAAAGCTACTAAAAAAACTTTAGTTTAAAATTTTCAATACGAGCCTTGAAATGTACACGTCGTGTACATTTTATCAGTCGTTGGAATGACAATGTTCAAGATTTTCTTCAATTACATGGTTCTTCTATAAGATCATCGCTAAATAAACATATACGGCAGGTTCATTTCAACGTGTATTCACGCACAATTAGCTGTGCCTTTGAAGAGTTTATTTTGAATGTAACGGTTTATAATCGCTATGCCCACATATGTCGTGACGAAAAATTTATAGACTGTTTACAGAGTAATCTAAAAGTCATTTTGTTAACTTTGCTATGCTGTAAAACAACTTTTCCAACTTTAGAAAACTTTTTCGCACTTTTATACTTTTTACTGTTTCGTAATAATTTTTGCTTTTGCACTGATATGAGTCTTATCTTAAAATATTTTTAACTAGTTGTTGTATTATAATATTTAAGACAAATATTTTCCTTCGCGGCGTATTGTGAAGATTTAAAAACTAAATAATATTATATCAACGAAACGTGAAACAAAGCTGTTATCACTTCAGATTAATAAGTAACAAGCTCTTTTTCCAGGATGTTTATTTCGATATATTTCGTGTTGCTCATGTCTGGCATTCGTTTTATGCAAATTATTTAGACTTTTAGGGGAATTTTCTTATAGATGTTATACCGAGTCGCGTATATCAGGAGGGTGAATACTAATTAAGCAGATGTTCATCCAAAGCGACTTTTTGGGTAAAAAGGTCACCTTCGAAACTCGTTAAAAATAATATTTTGATCAATAGCTTTCGATAAATCACTTGTTTTCAATGACTTGTTCAATATAACTAAATCTTCTGCTAAGTTTTACCCTGTCGTAGTGAATATTCATTTTAATGGCATGCAGTTGTAAAAATAGTCGCCTTTACATGCTGCTGTCTATTAGGTACAATTAGGTAACACATCGTCGCCGTTTTGCCTAATAACAGGAATCAATATTCTGTAACAACGCCTAGGACAGGTGTCATAGAACATTTGTTACTTTGAAAACACTCATTTGATTTTATTTGTGTTTTTGCTGTCCACCAAAATTAAGCAATTAACTCGTACATTATTATTCTTATTTCAAGTTTGCATGCAGTTGAAAGAAACGCGAAGTAAGCGCGTGAAATATATGCACGTTTATCTGTAAGTGAAATCTAGAAAAAATTTACATTATTTGCTGACGTGGGTGTTTTTACTGCATAACAATTATTGCTGTAATAATTTATTTTTTATAAAAAAAAGAATTAAATTTACTTTTTGTGTGAGTAATACTCCAGTATGATCAAAATTTAATAGTTGCATATAATAGGATATGTTTAATTGGCAATTGTTTGCAACACAAATCAAGCTGTACAAAACGTTATACAAAATTTTACGTCACTATCGTATTCGTACTTACCATACAGTACTCGTCATAAATGAGGTGTTTGAAATTTCGAACGTTCATAGTGAACGAAAGATTTTTGCCATTTTCAAATTTAGCCAAATTTGGCTACTTAATACATTTAAAATCGGATAATAATTGTATTTCTTCACTTCTCACTCTTGCAGTCACCAGTAAACCACACTCCGGGGAATTCTAACCAGAATTAGAAACTTTAAGTTAATATTTCGTTCATTATGAACGTTCGGAATTTCAAACACGTCATAAATGTTAATAAAGCAGCTATCAAAGTAATAAAGAATTTCAAATATGTGCATTTATCATGAAGCAGCGGTAGTAAAAGACGATAAATGCTTCCTTTTCCTAAATACCGATGCTCATTATGATAACCAGCAATTACTTTGCTTACTTACACACGCTACCAAGAATAACTAATTAATTTTCCATCGTTACACCACAATTTTTATACTTTTCACCTCATCATCACTTTTCAATTTCACTATCCCTATGTTCCCAATCCTAAGCTCACTTCTATCAGAACACATCTGCTTCCAAAAGTAGTTCTTTCGCAGGCGACAACAAAAATTAAAGAAAAACGTTTCGCGGCTGGAAATACTAAACTCGCATCGAAAGTCCATTACCGTCCGTATAACGCAGCTGAAACTTTCATCATGGATCTCCGAAAGTTTGTTTCGCAAACACCATCTAGATCACGCGCGCGTGCAATATAACCCTGCACGTGTGCAACTCTGCCGCTTCGATTTCCTATCGTTGTCAATTTCTCGCGACCGCAGCGTCAAAGTCAATAAACGCACGCGCGGCGGCTTCTGCTGCACACCAAAAAAATATTAAAAGTCGCTCTGCGGCGGTGATAATGAATTGATACAGCTTTTACGACAAGAGAGAGAAAGCCGCGCGTGCGAATTACACAATGGACGATTTTAGACGGAGTCGCATCGCGAGTGAGAGGAGAGAGAGAGAGAAAAGAGAGAACGAGAGATAGGAGGCTTTAGTAGAAGCCGTCACGTCACGCGTCGCAGATTGCGATTATAAGAAGACGATGAGTCGAGAGACATTCCGCGCGACCGAGCGCGGCGATGATTAAGCCTATGCCTTTTTTTGCTGAATGTGTATTGTAAGGTTCTTTTTTTGCAACATTTTTGTTGTTCGTATTATATGGATAGAGGAGTTGTTAGACCGATTGTAGATTATTACTGTTGATAAGGAGATGAAGAAGTAGGAGTTGTATGTAACAAAGGTTGAAAGAATACATTTAAGGAGGTTGGCTACCGCTGCTCGCGCGGGGCAGGGGGAAGGAGTCCCCTCGCACCGCGCACCTCCTCTCGCAGCCAACGAACTTGATCGCTTGTTTACGATTTACCGCTGTACTCAAAATCGGTGTTGTACAATATTAAGTTTTTGGAATGATGTAATCATTTTCATTTCGGTAGCCAACCTACTTAAAAATTTTGGAGAGTGTATTATTGGCCTATATTTTATGAAATATTATTATGTGAAGGTCAAATTTGACTGGGTGATACTTATCTGCACTCTGCTGCATAATTTTTACATTTGAATAAAATCTAATCTGGCATTTGGATCTATATTCACAATAATGCAGGTAAATCATGTGCTGAAATATCGCTTATTTCCGTGACATAACTTTTAAAATGAAAAAAAACCTTCATCAAGTACAGTGTCATTCATTTATTTTAATCTCAGAATCTTAATGTAACTCGAGTGCAATAACAAGTATTTAAATGAATGCGTTCATAATAAAATTCTTTATTTTCCATTTCTGTGAAAGTTAATTTAATTCACAAATTTATAATTGTTTTGCTTAATTACCGTAATAAAAATAGAAATGAAAGTTTTAGCAAAATAATTCTTCAAAATAAGAATTTACTAACATTTTTCATGAAAACATTATTAAGAGGGTGTGGTACTCATGTACTCTGTTTTACCGGCAGAACACGGTAATTCTATATTATTAAAATAAATATATCGAATTACGTCTTATAAAGAGATAGTTGCCCTGCGCAATGTAATAATCTGCCAGCCTACGCAGTTTTGAGCTCAAATGTCAACGACACCCTAAAAAATTTTGCGAACAAAAATAACCGAAATTTCGTTCGCAAAATTTTTTAGGGTGCCGTTGATATTTGGGCTCAAAACTGCGCAAACTGGTAGATTATTAAATTGCGCAGGGCAACTATCTCTTTATAAGACGTAATTCGATATATTTATTTTAATAATATAGAATTTACCGAGTTCTGCCGGTAAAACAGAGTGCATGAGTATCACACCCCCTTAATGAACAGTAAAAGTTTTAACAATCAAACATACACGTTCAAAATTCAACTTCAAGCCATCCCACACTTTCTTGGCAGAGACCAAAATATCCAACTGCAGACAGATGATATCCAAAATCTCTCAGCAGCGCTATCCCCGCAATTAATCTCATCATCCGCACCGCTCGACTGCTACCAGCAACTCTGCAACAAAGCAAAATTACACAAAAATAAAACCGGAGAATGAGAGTGAGAGCTATTTCCTACCGTGATTTTTGCGTCGCTTATATCGTCTTCCTGAATCTCCGCAGACTCAGCTTGTCTCTCTCTCTCTCTCTCTCTCTCTCTCTCTCTCTCTCTCTCTCTCTCTCTCTCTCTCTTACTCCCAGTCACAGGCTAATTTAAAACCGGCCAACGTTCGCGCGCCAGGACAAGTAGGCACTAGACGCTCTATTCGCGGCTCGGAAAAGAGAAAGAAGAAGTCCCGGCGACGAGCGCGCGTATATAGTAATGTCTTACATCCCGCGATGCGAAAGAGACGCTTAGAATTTTTGTATACGAGAAGAAATTAAACGAAAAAGAGATAGCCTCGAGATGATAACGAGATTCCACGAGCCGCGCCGCGCTTCTCGTTTCCGCGAATCATACAATTCCGGAGGCGAGATTGTAACGCGCGGACGCGGAATGATTACCGCGATGGCATCACGGCTAGGGAAAGGTAAAAGGTGTCGGATTTATATGTTGGGGTTAAGGACCGTAAATCCGAGCTCTGTACAGGCGTAGCCGCGCGCTCATTACGCGATCGACCGATTTAACCAGCGAAATGAATAATTGTATATATGCGTACACGAAAAACGGCGCGCTCGCACACTCCGCATCGACGTTTTATGTACATATATATACATAAACGTGTGTGGCGTTGCGAACTGTAAACAAAAGCGGAGTGTGTGCGTTATAAACACGAAAGGCAGGTACACATTCGATTGGGAGATAAGCGCGACGCGCGCGCGAGGCACTTGTGCCCACACATGATTTCGATTAAGTATTTCGAGAGGGATATATTAGAGAGGTTCGGAACGAAAAGCTATCACGTGCGCACGACAATATGTCTGCGCAGACCGACCGAGGGGGGAAAAATTCGTAGCGAGTTTACCGTTTGCTCTCGGTTTTTCTTTGCACGCGCGCTCTTTCGGGCGTTGGTGCTATAACCTGCGATTACGTAGGTCAATAGTGCAGGGTATAGCTCCAGCTGGTTCATCAATAATTAATGCGGAATTTAGAATACGAAAGGTTGTTGACGGAAGGCGTGTCTTTGCTGTTTGAGCTCTGTCTGGAATGTCTCGTCGTGTATATAATAATACTATATGGTGTGCGGTTTAAAAAAAATATCGCACATTTTATTTTTAGTAAACAAACAGTGAATATCCGAATCATATTGCTTTCGATACAGTATATTTTTCTGCCGTTATAACTTATTAAAAATAAAACCTAGAGCGTAAAATCCAGTAAATTATCAATATTAATCAATATTTTTCATTCCTGTAAACGCACAAGTCGTATGCGCGATAAATATTTAATTTCTGGCAATGTATAATAAGTGAGCCGCGGTAAATATTTCATTTCCGCAGCGGATTAATAATTTAGACCCAGCGAAAACTGGAAAATTACAAAGTGTCGCAGGTTACAGGCGGTACTTTCACTCTTATATCCCACGTAATGCACAGCATTTATTTTTCAACGACACGCTCTTTACACCCGCTGACAAAACTATTGCACGCTCGACCTATTACACACAGGCAGCGCCGCTAAAGTATCGACAGTCCTCGACAAATAATCCACCGATCGACACATCCGTCGCCCGATATAAATAATCCCGCAAAGTGCTGCAGTTCACTCCCACCACCCATTCTTCTCACTCTCGTACTATATGTACGCAGCGTCCGGAAAAGCGTACGTTCTCGTACATATACGCACGTATATACTTTCCCTCGCGCGCGCGGCGACTGCGCAGTATTAAAAATCGCTCGACCTTTTTCCCTTTGTGCGCCACCCTCCTTTGTCAGCCAATAGCGAGAGAAACCCCCGCGCGTGCGATCGTTTCTCTTTCTTCTTCTTCTCCATCTCCTTCTAATCCTGCATCACAGCTACGTGTTACACCGGAACGCGCGTACATATGTACACGGAGAGAAATTTTAGAGTAAAAATTACCAAGGTGCCTTGGTAGCGCATGGACAGACTGTCAAAAGCCGTGTTATTCCCAGGTTTCTAATACAATTTATAAGTTTCCCAAGAAAAACTACCATAACCACTTAAAAAAAATACCAAATTATCTGAATAAAAATTACCAGAAACACTGGTAAAAATTGAGATCTAGTCATTTTTACAAGGTAACCTAAGAATTTTTACTAAGAAAACTGATAAATTTTACCAAATAACCTGGTATTTGTGTACTCGCGCATGCGCACTGCGCATTATTGTGTTTCAGAAGATTGATACTAGAGGCGTGCGCGACGTTAAAATGAAAACAATACACATATTTTCAGTAAGTAATAACGGCGATTCAAATGACTGTTGGTAACAGCTTCTGTGGCGCAGTCGGTAGAACGTCGGACTCTCAACCCAAAGATCGTCGGATCGAATCCCACTTCCGTAAAAATTTTTTTCAGTTTAATGTTTTTTCATCATTGTTTCTGTTTCTATTTCTATATTAAAATACTATATATCCATCAATATGCATAAAAAAAGTTAATTTTTTTAATTTAAATTAACTAAAAAAAAATTTTACCAAGGCACTTTGGTAAAAACTTTGAAATTGTCAGTCTGTCCATCCATTACCATAGAAACTGGTAATTTTGTCTCGAATATTTGTAATTTTCACTACAAAATTTCTCTTCGTGTACGAGCTAGCGCGCTCAATGGAAGCGCAGGATTTACCGAGGCGGCGCTGTGGGAGCAGCCGAAATTGAGTCGTCGTGTATATAGTACGGCTAAGAAAGAAACGGGACAGTAATTTAATTACGCTAATCGAGAGTGCGCACGCCGCTCGAGAACCGTAGAGGACAAATGAACGAATAAATGAATGAGTGGCGACGCGTTTTTTTGGTGTCCGACGTGGGCGATGATGATAAAGAGCGCGGCTTCGATGATTTATGAGTGTGTGCGTGAGCCCCGCGGAGGATTAGGGTGAGTGTGTGCGGGGTTATGTACATCACGGGTATGGAGATCCCGGGCCTTGCGTTGGTGAATCTAGTTTTAGTGGGGGGAGAGTCTCGACCTAATTTTATACGGTGGCGCGGTGGAGATAAAAATGTTGGGACTGGGGTTATTCCTTTTCATAGTGGGTTCAATCTGGAGATTAGAATCAATGTTATACAGGGGAGAAATTTGAGCGAGGTACTCATTTTTCTATAAACCAACAAAAAAGCGTGATTAATATCCTGTAGCTGCAGGGTATTTTGAATTTAACACTAATACTGTCAAAGAAAAGCCAATATTTAAATGTATAATAGTATATTGTGCAACAACGGGAGAAAATAAGCTATTTCTAGCGAGGGCGAGGTGTTCTGTACGAGTCGGAGACGAGGGCACCGAAGGTACCCGAGACGCAGAGACGAGTGCTGGAAACACCTCACCCGAGTCTCAAATAGCTTTTCTTCCCATGTTACACGCCTTACTTTTTTTAACGAAGGCATGATAGGGCCTTTTTTACGTGTGTGAGTCGGAAAAAGGATTGGGTATTTCGTGTCGTACACAACGCAGTTGGAAATGAAAATAGTTTAAAATGTATATTACACAATTACCTATACCTTCCTAAAGGTAAAAATATTCATTTTTCACCTGTTTTAGGGTAGAAGTGTCCATTTTTCATCTGTTTTAGGGTAGAAATGAATATTTGGTAATTTTTTTCTCACCAGTTTTTCAGTTCTCACCTATTTTAGGGTAGAAATGGATATTTCTTATCATTTTCATAAAATACGCTCGAAATGCGAAATTTTCTCTCCTACTTTTAATTTAATTTTTTCATGTTGCGGAAGGCTAATCGAATTAGCTGTACTTTCAAAAGTTGCTCTTACGCAGAATGTTTAAAGTAGCATGTTTGACAAAAACCAAAACTTTTTCGGGACGTCCATCATGGTAAATAACCATATCTCAGTTACTGTGAAAGAAGTTTTTCTAATGTAGATGCGCGCATAAGGCTGGCGGGTACGTGAATTTTTAAAACGAAAATTACTCTTTCATTCCGAGGGAAAATAGTTTTAATGCACACGAGGCTCATGCGAATTCAGGAACTCATTATTAAATGGAAAAAATATGTTTTTTTTTCAGGTGCGGACAGTTTTTTAAAAAAATTTTGCAGATGCATTTATCACTCTTTCTTCAAATAAAAGGATAAAAGAATAAGTTTGAACGTGACCTTTTCATGTCTTTTACAAATATCCAGTTAATGAATCTTTCTATTTTGAAATGCGATAGTTTGAATCCATCTCACATACCCTACTATAAAACTTCCATCATTATCTGCAGTTTTCTCCAATTTATTTTAAGGATCGTTGAATTTAGCTATACATGATAATAATTTACAAATTGCTCACATTCCCACCTAAATAATATAACTTATAGTACAAAACAAACTAAATTCAATAAAAACATCAAGTATTTATATGCATTTAAAACAGAATAATTGAAATAATATCATTTTATAGATACTTATTTAGGTACGTATTATAAATTCAGTTCGGCTTTTAATATACAATTGTCTAGACAGCTCGGACTTAAAACTCTACAATTATCCATATAAGTGCATTATTATATTGATCTTGTTCATGTTTCTAATTAAAACTGCTGCCGAGCTTCGCCTAAAATATCGTATAAATTATAATCCTAACGAGTAATCATCTTGTTACAAACTTTCACTATACATTTCAGCAACCCAACCTAATTTCACGAATGCCAATAAGATCCCATTCTGAAGTTTGCAACGTTGTATATGTATAGTGCAAAGAAATAAAAAAATATTTGATTTTACTTCAAGTTTATACTAATTAATATTAATTTTGCGTGTAGATATATTGTTTCATAGTATCAAATAACCTTATAACAAAGATTTACATACAATTTCTATTGTTTAATAACTTTAATCAATCGTAAAAAATTATTTCGTTGTGTTTCAACGATGCAAACTTCAGACCCATCTTATAGAACGCACCTCTTCCCTGGACTTACGTAACAAACAAACAAAAAATTATTATCAGAACTCGTTACGCAGTTTTTATACATTTTTTGCTACGCGACAAATTATATCTCCTCTGGCAAAACCTAAGGCGGAAAAAAAGTCGATAAAGTCGCTCTGATTGCAGTTCATCTCTCTCGCGCCACCGCAGCGCTATAAGGTAAAATACCCAATACTTGGACACAACAAATGGGTCTGAAGTTTGCATCGTTGGAGTGCAACGAAATAATTTTTTACAATAATTAAAGTTATCAAGCAATGGAAATTTTATCTAAATCTTTGTTAGAAAGTTATTTGATACTATAAAACAATAAATCTCCATGCAAAAGTAATATTAATTATTATAAACTTGAAGTAAAATCAAATATTTTTTTATTTCGTTGCACTACAACGTTGCAAACTTCAGATCCATCACAACAAAAAATCAGACCAGCACTTGAACAGCGGTAAAATATTACTTCTACAAATAAATATGATAACAATATTAATTCATTAGCATTGTTTATGACATTAACTGTCTAGTGAATTTGAAATTGTATCAGTTTCGGTCTTATTAAATTTATAATACGAAATATAATTTTTATGAGGTTAGGTTTTGAAAGAGTGCACATATAAATGTTGTCCAACTATGTGGTATCCCTCAATTTCTATATACCCGTTGTTGGACACATTTAAAAAAATTATTAAATCCTATTTTATTTCTATTTGGTCTATGGGAAATGAATATAGGGCACCTTATTAAAAATTTCAATTCGAAAATGGGATCAAATCGGATTTAATAGATTTTTTTATCAGGGTTAATTATATTGTCCAACTACTGGTTCGAAGCGTTGTCCAAGTATCGGCATTAGTTTGACATATGCTGTCCAACTATAGGGGTTTTAAAGATATTTTTTAAACTGACTTTTTTAATATAAAAAACATTTAAATATCTTTGTCTTTGCATAATTTAGTAAAATAACATCCCGAATTATAGTAATTAGATTAAAAAGACTTGACAAATTCCGTTTATTGAATTTAGAAATACCGTTTATTCACGTTATGTTTCAAAATGTGTCCAAGTATTGGGTGTTTTACCTTAGAAATTTTCACGAATTTCCAGCAATGTTCAACTTTCAATACGTCCGCAATGCGACAAAACACCAACTCAATAGACACCACCACCATCATCATCTACAAAAACACTACGCTTTACGAAAAAGAGAGAGCAGCGATATAAAGCTCTCTATGCGCAAACATCCGAGACCCCAACCACGCAACCGAAAAACACAAATCCCAATTAGTATTCATCCATCAACTTGCTCTCTCTCTTTGGCCCCCTTATCAAGTTCCCCCTCCGACAATGAAAAAGTAGCCGCTATCGCGCGCCTCTCCCTCCTCAGCCTTACCAGCACACACACACACGTACAGGGTATGTATTTCTATCTGCGTGTCGCGACGATTAATTAGCCCCCGGCTCCTTAATTATCGGCCGGTCCGATAACGCGAGTTATACGCTCGAGGTTTTGGTCCCTCCTCGGCGTTTCTCCTTGCCGCGTACGTACTTATATGCGCAGCGTGTTATATGCGTGAGGAGCCGATGACCCGAGCACGCGCGCGCAAGCAGCGAAAGTACACGAGGCGAGAGAAAGAGAGAGAATCGTGTTGTCGCCCGGGTAGGTTTTTATTTGCCGAGCGGACGGACGGGCGCCGCGCGCAGCAGCGAGGTGGCGCAACGAGGAAATGGAACGGTCGTCGTTGTTTTTTTTTCTCGGGGTGCGAAAAAATTCTTTGCAGGTGCTTTCGCGCGTGGAATTTTAAAATTTTAGTAGTCATCTTTTTTCGCTGTGTCTGCCTGTGTTCGTGCTTTGAATTTGGCGATGAGTGTTTGTTAGTTTACTCTTTGTTTGTGGAGCGGAAAGGGAGAAGGATTTTAAAAAGACGCGAAAGAATGAATTAGTTATTTTCCGTCACGTAAAGAAAAAGCTTATCTTGATTTATTGCTCGCGTAAAAGTTGGGAGCTACACTTTTTATCTGATCTAATGAGAAATATGTTCACTAGATTTTTGCCGTTCAATTTTTTGTTTTTTATCTTGCACCGTATGCGGTTCCCGTTATACATCGAAAAGCAATATATTTATAAATATATTTCACCACTATCGAGCGTATACTAACCGAAAATTTTTGCTTTTATTATTTTGTATAACGAGTGCGAATATTAGTGATATTATTTTTATTTATTGTTTAAAAATGTATTTTTGTTATTATTAAATAAAGCTTTTGATAGTAAAGTAGTTATATAAAAATGTCCGTTATTTTGTATATTTTTTATTATATATGTATACAATATAATGCTATTTCCGATCCTGATTTTTATTACGTATATATTTGATCATTTGATTGAGTCACCGAACAAATTTGTTGGGGGGATGAATCGGTATTTGTCTTATAAATCATTAGCTAGTGTACAAGCAACTAAATCCATTATCAATTATTTCGCAAGCTAAAATCTACTGAAACGTTATTTAGTGGTTAATAAATTTGAGAGATGGTATCGTGCGGCCACGCCAAATTAGATTTGCTTTTTGCCTTTTCTGCACTTATGCGAGGATATTTGGGGCTCGCCAATATTGCGAAAGCATATAACCAGTTTATAGCTGTAATTATCTTCATATCAATATACGATTGGGTGTTATTCTTGATAATTACTTCAGTTACAATGTACACTGCGTTAAGAAAATAAAGTTCAAAGAATTTTTCCAGTCTAAATATTCTTCAACTGATGAGAATTTTTCTCATCAGTCCCTGAGGAGGAGCCGGAGCGGGCTCGAAACGTTGGGCAATTGGGCAATTTGGTGGTGGGGGGCAGTCAGATAGTCCTTTGCTAATAACGTTTTTTTTCCAGGTTTCAATTAAGTTTTTATTTCAGATTCTGCGGGGGTGATTATAAACAAGGGCAATCTCACTGCCCCACGAATAGAAGTTTTCAGGGAAAATTACCGTGAAATTCACGGCAATCAGGGAACTTCGAATTCTCTGCACTGAGAAAACTGTCGTAAGAAAATTAACTGAAAAACTAACAAAAATTACTATATTTGATAGCAACGCGGGGATATAAGCAAATTATAAAAAATTTTGCTATAGTTCAGGAATATTTACAAGGTATCTTAATAATTTTTACTACTACACATAGCAAAAAGTGCCCTCTACATGTAGTACTTATTGCGTGCACGCCGGGAGCACGTGTCTGATTGAGGTTATGTTTCTCCCGCAATTTGAGATTATCTTCCTTTTAAGTTATCAAAAACATCGACAATATCGATTCAGTTGTTTTATTTTTACGTTGTGCAGGTGAGCTATGAGTTATTTCTTTATATTATCATAGTTATTTATTGCTATCAAATAATCATCAAAGTTCTCTCGTAAGCGAAGGTAGCCAATGTATCAGTTCCAAAATTTTGTACTCAAGAAGCTCACGTGGGTAAGAGGTTAGCGCGTCTGCCTAGCGTGCGGAGGGTCCAGGGTTCGAATACACAACCACCGTAAAAAAAATTTTTATTTCCTTATTTATTTCTTGTATAGCTAAATTTAATTAATAATATATTAAATATTGTATAAATATTAGGTATCCTATAGATATAAAATCATGAAAATCAATTTTTTTTAAGTTTAAGCTTGGCTACAAAAATTACTATATTAGTTAGCAAAAGTACCTAAATTTCCATGATATCCCATCGTTGCTATAAAAAATAGTAATTTTTATTAGCTTTTCAGTAAATTTTCCTACGACAGTTTTCTCAGTGTGGGAATTTTTACTGTTGTCACGGTAATTTTTACTAACCTTCCCTACAAATTTTCTCTGAGTGTAAAGAAAAATTTGTAGGGAAGGTTTGTAAAAATTACTCTGACAACAGTAAAAATTCCCAGAGACTTCTGTTGTTCTCTGATTGCCGTGAATTTCACGGTAATTTTTCCTGAAAAATTCTATCCGTGCATAAATATTAATTATTTTAATTTAATTTATAAGACTGTAAGACCGATGGAAAAATTCTCATCAGTTGATAGTAAGTTGCAGTCGACATAAGTAATATTTTTAATGCTAAATATTCTTCTAATAAAAAAAAATGGAACCCTTTGAGTGTACGGAATATTGAAGAAAGCACTTCAAAGTTTACTCTCTAGAGCGCGGTAGATAGGTATATATATCTACGTGTACGTGCGAGTAAATATGTAACGACGCCGGCAAGACGGTGTCTTCCTAGACGCGACACACATCTAGTTACATATGTATGGGTACACACGGCGCATTCCTTTCTGCAAACTACGGCCTGAATTTTATATAGAAATACTTTTTTTTCGCGCGCCTTTTAAACCTGGAAAATATGACACCGACAAATCCCTTTTCTCGTTTTTCTTAATGAAACCGTCAGGCACATTATATGAGACTTTATATTGTCATCACTTAGCGTTTGTTTATTTTCACGGTATTTGAGCCACGCACATAGAATTCTACCCAAATCACGCATGGAATACATAATACGCCGACACGTATACAAATGTTTGAGCTAACTTAATTGCTCTAGCGAATTTGCTCGCGCGTCGCGATCTCACGTATATGTATAGGTATGCTCTTGTCGCGCCTGGATATATCGCTCCAGACACTCGGCAAACTTGCTGTATCATATATGAAATTCTATTCCCGTCGCGTTCGGGCCGGGAAAAATTCAGCTATTTGCGTGGGCTGGAATATTTAGCGGAACGGTAAAACCGGGAAGTATGACACCGCATAATTTTATTTTACAGGTATCATAAAAAGCTAGAGCTTGGCTGGCAAATGTATATTCAGCGTCGTAAAAGATTATTTACGACTCCCTTATATATCAATATTCTCAATATTATGCACCAACTTAGCGATAATTTAGGTGCCCCATGAAAGTTATTATGGTTCTTTGAACGACATAGATTTTATCCTAATTCATTTTTTACGTTTGCATATATTAGACTGTCAGGTTACAAAAAGTCGTGTATAAAAATACACATTCTCTTCCTGTTACGACAAATCATTCCGAATTCTCTATTTTCTCTAACAATGCGTTCTATTATTTATTCGAAAACACACAAGTCCTTGTCGCTTTTTGCATATACCGATCCACTGATAAGTTAGTGTCGGAAATGCGCCAAACGCACAAAGAGCGCGAGATTTTTAACTAGAGCTTAAAAGTATATATACTGCACGCGACCGATTTCCAACGACGCGTCTTATGGAAAACATTTACGTAAAGCTTTTGGCATCGCGAGCAACTGTACCAAGACTTTTTCCGTTCCCCCATCGCTGCTGCTATAAAACGCGCGCTGCTTTTTGGCCAAAGCTATCCCACTTGGCGCGCATAGTCGTGCAGTGTCGCGCGCCCGCCTCGATTCGAAATGGCACTGCAGTGAATAGCAATGAGATGGACTTTCATTAGAGCGGTGTTAAGCATCGGACACTTTTTATACTTTCCTCGCTCTCTCTCTCTCTCTCTCGGCTTTTTTCGTGATGAGAGCGATTCCGTGAAATTGAATTCGAGACGGTGAAAAATGTGTCCCTGATGCGGGCATGTTTGTGTACGTGTCGGAGGCGGAGGGTTTTGCTGGAGGGAGAGTGATTGTAAGAAGTGGGACTGCACTTAAATTACGCGAGTTCTATGTGTTATGTCGAGATTTGTTGAAACTTGCATAGATAAGCAACCAGTTAACGAACATTTTCTTTAAATATATGAAAATATCAAGTTTTCTATGTATTGTTTATCCAACATGACGATAATTTTCGAATCTTTTAAAATTTTTATTTCATTTTACATAAAGATTCTACATAAAAGAAATTATCTTGTTAAGAATAAAATCATAAAATCGCCGCTATTGAGTGTTTATTCACTGGCGAAGTATTCATTCACTAGCGAAACGTAGTTAGATACTAAGATCGCGTGTTCATTTACTGATTTTTAGGAGATATTTACAGATTTCTTTTAAACAACATTTCTATTTTTATTCTTTATCTAAAATTTTGTCACTGACATAAAGTTTGAAGATTTTAGCTAAATAACAAAAATTGAAATTTCCTTATTCGTTCATTCACTGGTGAAGTCACCCATAGGGCAAATGTAAAGAATGAGTGAAATATTTGCAAGGAATAATTTCAGAATAAAAATTTTCGAAAACTAAAAAATTAATTTTTTATTAGCGCAACGAACGATGAGAGACATAATGACTCATATTTTTTCATACTTTGTTACATTACTCGCATTACTTTCACAATATTGTCGTAAGTCGAAACATAATTCTTTAATTTTATATTTTAGGATATTGTTCAAAACAACGCTTGTAAATAAAGTTTTAAATACTTATTTAGCACTTTACAAATTTCAAATTAAAAAAAAAAGAACTATCTCTGCGTTTTAAAACAAAATCTCGACAAATAGCTTTCCAATAAACCTGACCACACCGCAAATGAATCAACCACCACCCGTATCCGTTTATTTACGACTACAATCGCGTTTGCGTCGTCGTAAAGCCTCACGGCAAAGTATAATTCTCGCGTCAATGTTAAAATTACAACAATGGGCTAGCCCGGGCGCGTCAGGATCACATTACTTTTACCGCGAAAAATTTTTGGCGAGCGTCCGGTTATTTTTGTAATTCCCAACGACGACGAGAGCTCTACAGCGACAGATCAACATGGCGTCCTCTCATTCTCGCTCACTGATTTTAGATCGAGAGAGAGAGAGAGAGAGATGCGTATAAGATGTGCGAGAGAAAGAAGAGATCCAGTTTTCTCTCTCTCGCTCCACGTGCATGCCGCCGAGGTTTCATTCCTCTATATCTGTTATGAAGACTCGGCGCACACATACACGTGCACAGGTCCTTCGGGATTTTTTTTTATCGTGGTCTGGGATGGATGAAAAGGATTTTATTGTCCTGTGGCGATGGTAGTTTATCGCTGGATATAGTGTTAAAAGTTTTATTACGTATGTGCGCAGTCGCAGCGCGCTGAAGTGCTGTTGAACTGCTGTTGAATGTAACGTGGCTTTGTTTACTGTTGTATTTTATGGATAAAATAAATATTGGAGGAGCATACGTACTTGATTACGCTATTTCCTGAGTAAAATGTATAGCAAATAAAAAATATATAAACAATAGGTTAATCTCTATAGATTTTCCATACGCATTTATCATTAAATACGCATAGTTCTAAAAGTTCTTTATACTTTCGTTGCCAATAACAGTTTTCTTTAAAATACAGTGCAACCCCGTAATAAGCGCGCGTAGGCCCGTAAGGGGAAGAATTTTGTACATAAACGTATACCCCCACCACGCACTTTCCCCTGGAGTATCTAGCGCTTTCTGTCTCTCTCTCGCTCTCTTTTTTCGGCGCGTGACCTCGCAATAGGCGCTCTGAAGATCGTCAGTTTGTTGACAACGTTGAAGTGCACGTAATACAACGTTTTGAGAGTGAATATCGTTTGCAGTATAGGAAATTGTGCTGTGCATAAAATTTTATACTTTTAAGAGTATTTAATTGTACGTGTGTTGATTAAAATGAAATTTTTCTATTAAAAAGTCTCTTCTAAACTCTGTTTTGCTTGGCGCGCTTATTGAGAGGACAGGTTGTGAAGTCTAACTCGAGCTGGTAGTTTGAGTCGGAGTGGGGATACCCTGTTCTTAGAGCGCTTATTCCGGGGTTGCACTGTACATCGATTTTCGGATAACATCCTAAAAATTTAATCGCTCGGAACGTTTGGCTCGGCCATACCCCAATAACCTACAGCTCTCTCTCTCTCTCCCTCTCTCTCTCTCTCTCTCTCGAAATGTCGAACAACTTATGCACCCTAAAAGCTCGGTGACCATTCGCCTCTATAGCGCGCCCTGCGCCAACGTTTTTCTAATAACTCTTTTTGCCGAAAAAAAAAACAAAAAAAAAAACAAAAAAAAAACTCGATCAGCTCCAGCGTATTTCACCCGAATTGGGGCTCGCGAGATTCGCAGGGCAATAAGGCATTACACGCGGGAATATAATTGACGGAGCGCCTGTTTTTCGTATAACACGCAAAAATATACGTACGTATATCCTTGACGGACAGGCGTGCAATTGAAATTTTCATTGTGTCGAGAGCGGGAGCGTTTTCGACCTGGATTCTGCTTATCGCGCGCCCCGGTTGGTTTAGGTCTGCCCCGAGCGCGCGCTGCTGAAAATATTCGAGTTTGCGCTGTAATGTCGAGCACGCTCGAGTGGCATGTTACCTCGGTTGTGGATGAAATAATTGTGTGACGACCTCTGCAAATCCACACTGTAATTTGATGTTTCAATGCAAGTGAGTGTATATAGTTTAAACAATAGTATCTTGGGAATGAAATAATAATTACAAAATGTACAATATTGTGACTTGTATTCTCGTGAAATTTTGTTACATGACATAATTAGAAATTCAATTTGATATTATTTAAATGGTTTAATATAGTGTTATCTAGTATTACCTTGAGATAATCACGATACGGTAATAAAAAATTTAGGTGTTTTATTAATAAAAGTTAAACACTTTTATCACCAAGTACTTTTATCAGAAAATAAAAAAATTCATCACTTTTGTTCGCTGGAATCCTTATCACAAGATTTATAATCTTGATATCAATTTTAAGTTAATGCACATACTTTCCTATCCTTTTACATTTTTACTTCCGTTTTAGCGACTTTTATTATCTTTATTAAATTAATTATTGCTATAAGCTACTGTATCAACTCAGTGCCGTCTCTTGAAATATGACATCTGCACTTGAAAGATACTCATACAACACAAAAAGAACGAAGTAAAACGCATTGTTTTAATGAAGAGTAAATATTATGAGCGTTATCATCGTCTAGATTTTTTCTCTCATCTTGATAGCAATAAACAGATTAATGCTTCTTTTTCACCACTAAAACTTACTAAGAGCAAGAAATATACTTCATCCTTAAAAAAAATACTCCACAATCCTTAAAAAAAACTACCATATTACGTAATACCTAAAACGCATACATCTTCGTCTTGATTGACTTTTGCAGAACTCCATTCAGATACCTTCAATTACCACAATTATCACTGACCTCCTAAACATTGATATTCTTCGCACACCTCCAACAATCTTTCCCTCCTCCCCACCCCATCAATCTCCGTCGCGCCCTGCTCTGTATTCTACCACCACTTCGGCATTTCATTTCGCCGATCGACCCGCTTTGCGAATTATTTCCTCCGCGCAAGATTATGCGGATACGACCTCGATTGTCCACTGACACAATTAGCGGCCCCCGAGGAAAGAATCCCTCGATCGACGCCTGCGTATATATCCAGTTTTGCGAAATTTTATCTTCCGCTCAAGGTCGCGCTCGGTTTACTCCGTGAATTATCGAAGAGACGGATTAGCTTTTTTCTTCGTGAAACACGATCAAGTTGCTGGGGGGATCGCCTCTAGAAAATTCTCTTTTAGTTCCGTGCCAAAAGTCGCGTGCAAACGCGGAACGGCGGAAATGTCGACTTCTTCAGGGAAATTCTTTCGGGAGCTGGTTCTTCCGCAGGATTTTTCGTGAATAGTTTCGTAGATTAAAGAAAATTGAACGAAATACTTTGTACTGTATTTCATTATTTATGTATTTGTTTGTTATAGAAAAAGGTGAAGCGATAAACAATTTAATAATAGAATTTTTCTGAGAAAGGTGTAATAAAATGTTCTGACGCCAATTTATTGATTCTTGAAACGTCAATATCCTTTATTTAAGGGTTCATAAAGTCTTTTTTCGTGCTTTGCATATATGCATTTACCTTATATTATTATTCTCGATAAAAAGTTGTCCATTAATCTCTTGACCTATATCGACGGTTGAATATTCAAAGTCTTTAAATTCTTGCCAATTTATGTATCCCCTAATTTTTTAATCAATTCCCTTCTCTATGAACCACTAATCAATTATTCAATCGGTCAAGGTATACGATATATTCGAATTTGCATTGAAAAGGTATTGATAAATTAAACAATATGTATTTATGTTATAATATTGTCCGTTAATTAACATTAATCTTACCGTGTTGATCCATAACACCACAAATTATAATGAAATCGAGTAAATAACAGTTTTTGCATTGTTTCCATAAAACATAAACATTGTAACATTAATGACACATTGATACCCGTATATTGGCTTGATACGTCAATCATCGTAATTACGCTTGCATAAATTAAATTATTATCACGTTTCCACATCAATCATAACATTTTTAAAAGATAAAATTTCTCCACAAATAATTATTTTTTATATGTTTTCATTTTGTAACATTTAGTATTTTCTGGTTTACACGTGAATAAACAATAACACGAAAATAAAAGTGTCAAGAAGAATGATGTAGATGATACTCTGTTCGGTTATAACTACATTCCGCCTCCAGTTCATTAGCCGAACTGCATACACTACGCGATTTCATCGCATCATTAAATAAACTGTGCTTTGACCTTGCAATTTTTGCCACGGCGATGACTCATCGGTAAAACGACGCTCGTTCCCGGCGCATTTTTATTATTCCGACCTATCCGACGCTTTTTTCTGCATTTACACTTCACATAACCGTTATACGCTCCGCCTGCAGCTGCATATAACCCGTAAAAATGTAAAAGCGTGCGCCCTGGCTACCCGAAAGTCAATGGGAGTCATCCCTCGCAAACGCGAGTGAGAGAGAGAGATGTGTACATACGTAAGTAAGTAGCAACGTGCTCGGTCGATCGAGACGTGTACAGCGTGTTACGTCTCTCGCTCTTCCCTGCGAAAGTTTGTATAAATATTCAGCGGTGCGAGAGAGAGAGAGAGAGAGCCGGCGCGCCGGCGTAAAAATAAAACGCCTAGCGCGCGTCTGTGTCGCGGTTGTGCTAATACGCGTGTAAATTCCTTTGCTCTGCCTCTCTCTCCCTTTCTCCCTCTCTCTCTCTTCTGGGTTTTTCGAGAGAAAGAGTAAAACGTGCGCGAGGAAATCGCTTGCTTTTTCACGACTGCCAAAGCGTCTATCGGCTTACTGCTATTGATACTGCGCTTTTTTTTTGAAGCTTCGTTTTGTAGCGCGATATGCGCGCACGCTGCTGCCAACGATGAAACGTTTGCAATGCGAGAATTCGTGTGGTATATTTCGCTCGAGGCGCTTTTTGTGTTTGTTTAAATATCCGATTGCAACGTGGAGTTTTGTTGCTCGCTAGAATGTTTAAATGTTTGTTGTTTTAACCTTTTGAATTTGATATATATGGAAGCGAGCAATCACTTGCTTTACTTTGTGTTCGCATAATATAGTTTCCTTGGTCATAAATTAGGTGATGTACAATAAGTCATTTATAAAATAAAAATGAGTTTTAAGTAGTTTGAATATAGAGAAAGATAGTGACGAATTAATCTTAAATACTTAAACCATTGAATTACAGTTTTATGAAAAAATATCAATATCGTTGCACTTGGTGCAAAAGTTTAAATTTTGATGATAAATATTATGTAAGAGTAAAATATTATTGCTATTTTATGAAATCATATTGGCTCATTTATTATATTAAAAAACTATATAGTTACATAAGTATTAAGAGACTTAGCTTTTATTTAGTTTATGCAATATTATGCACATATTGGATGCTTATTATACTATTAATAACAGTAATGTTTTCCTATTACAGATGAGCGTTTATTATTATTAATGATTCATTCGTCAAGTTTATCCAAATGCGAGATAATGAATGATTTTCAACAGTGTTGGGGATCAAATAATCAGTCAAGCAATTCTTAGAAACGTAATTTTACGTACATTCGTAGAAGTCTGTCAAACTTTTATCGAACATTTTCAATTAATAATGCCGCCTCATTAAAGTCATGTTCATTTGTTTTGAAAACTATTTATGTTTTAACTTATTTTTTTAAATTCATTCACCTTTTAAGTTATTTTTAAAAACTATTTATGTTTTAACTTACTACAAAAATTATTTAGGACTTTTCACGACATAAAAATTCTGAGATATAAAAAGCTAAGTGTATAAAGTAAAAAAGGTTAATAAGGTTTGAAAGCAAACAAGAAATGCTATCCATTTAGATCTTTAGCTATAACAAGAAATGCCTCTCTGCTCTCTGAGATTCTTGACACAAGAGCTAAATCCTTAAGCTGTCTACTAAGAAACGCGAAATATTGTGTTGTTCGTTTTGCAGTGTTTACCCCTCATTTCTTACCGTTTTAGCTGATTGAGCCACGGTTTTACAATGTAGTTTCTCGAGACTGATTTTAACACACTTGCTCTTATCTTTTTCAAAAATTATTATAAGTATAGATATTTCGCATCTTTGATAACTTTTTGCATACAATGATTTATGCATTTTGCTACGGCGGTTATCGCCTTTTAATTGGCAGTATACGAGCAACTTCAATCACCACTCTTTTATTTAACAAATTACTAACGAAATTCTCCACTCTACACACATTTTCTTACAACCTTTCGCATAAACTTTAATCAAGTAAACTGCCGCGTACGAAACCGGATCTACTCGGAACTCACCTTACTCGAATTTTACGTATACAACTCTATCTATAATAAAAAGTACACCTTGTAATATAATACACCGCTATAGTGTCCAGGCTCTCTCATAAACATATCATAATGACAATGACATTAATAAACCGTCGGCCTCTATATATAGGCTGGCAGTGGATGCTATTTTAATTTTCGCCGCGCGTATGCGCGTCTATGCGTGTGTAGCGCCGCCGCCGACGTTATCACTAAGCGTCTGAGAGTCTCCATTAAGTGACCGCTGACACAATGCCGCGCTAGTGTGCGACACACGTTCGATAAAGCGCATGCATCACTGATACATCCGAGAGGTTATATATCTCATCCCGCATCTGCTCGTACCGAGCTTATAAAACTCACGTGCGAATGCGCGCTGAATAAATTATGAGCAAAAAAAACAAGTAACGCTTTTGCCGTTTTCATTTCCGATGGTGGGGCTTTGCGGTTATTGTAAGGTCATAGTGGTACCGTTACATAGTCGTTTAACTTTTTTTTTTGATAGAATAAATTCATATATGAGTAAGGGGGGGGAAAGCAGTATTTAATTTATATTATTTTTGTGATAAGAAATAATATATAAAACAAAAATATTATTATAAAAATTATGAAATTACATAAAATGATGGCTTTCGTTTACAATCCGATATTTAGCTTTATGGTAAAACATTATGGTCATCAGATATTACGTTAACAATGGCCATGTAATGCTTCTATCTCGATGAGAACACATTACCCATATTTGCTGCGACACATATCATAAATTTAACGGCCATGCTCATCAGAATTTCAGTCTAATAAAGCCATCTCGTGTGAATTTATTATATATGTTTATTGCATATATTACATTATCGTGCATAAAATAGATGATTATACGTCTATCACTTAGTGAACAATTTTCGATGACGAAATATAACTGAATTACATTTCACAATTTCAGTGCGAAATGAATCAATATTAGTTGATCTCTAAATACCTAAAATATTATTTATCACAATCAAAATTCTGTTAGTGAAAAATCATTGCACGAAGAACTAATTTTTGTAAAATACCTGTATTGTATAAAAACTGTAATTTTTATGTGAGTCTTGAACAAACATTTGTAGCATTTTTCTTGCAAAATCAATACAAATTTAATTTTAGATGAAAAAGGGCACTACTCTCCACAATTTGCACATATCCACAATATGCATCTTACCGTGCACCTACGCTTATTAACTTTGCATACTAAAATGTACTGATTTAAGCTTTATGTATCTATAATCGTTAAAATAATCTAAAATGTATTTTTACGCAGACTACAAACGCGTTACAAAATATCATAAAAAAATAATGCATTATTTCATAAAGTAAACTTATAGCCCTCTAAGATCGCAAATAATAGTATAGAATTTTACTTTATTTATATTACTCATGAAAATCTTACATTTAGTCATTAAAAATTTCCCATTTTAATTAAATAATACTAAATTGTAAATCCTTTATAGTGACTCATAAAACTAATCCATATCATGTAAAGTAATTTAGTTTAGCTTTGTGGACTCCTTCCGAGTAGGTGAACATATTGCTGAGCTCATGGTTATTAGTATGCCGGTGTCCCAAATTCTACCCCTTCATCTTATCATACCTAGTCTATATTGTATTTCCCCAGTTTAATATCCCCTATAAATTCCATGTCACGAAATAACCAATTGTTTGCTAATGTTACCCCGGAGAAATAGAAGTTCCGTTAATAAGAGAAAGGATATGAAAATATGATTGTATTTGTAAATTGTTTCTACCTGCATAAAGTTGACATATAAGTTGACATTAAAGTTTTAATATATATAAAATGTTGAAAAAAAAAGAACAATTCATTTTTTATTGTAATTCAATTAATTTATTGTCATTCATCGGCGAAGTAAGCAAAAATCAGCAAAAATGTTGCGCGAACAAAGAATAATAGTACATTATGTTCAATTCTTTGCTTGAATGGTTTAATCACACAATTACAGTAATTTGTCTAATGGACTAGGTATGCATAATCACTTACGACGCTTATAGCTTCGACTAAAATCATTGGATTGCTTAAGTAATGACTGGAAATAATGACACTGTTGCCGTTTTTACGTATAAATGAAAACATTACACACACGTTATAAAAATTTAATCATTTCTCAACGAATGACCCACATGCGGATACACTTAAAGCATTCACAACAAAACTTTAGCGAATTATTCCATTTCTCCATACAACTGTTGACTGTTTACAAACTCAAAAACACACAAACAACTTTCGTAAAAACATCTGAGTCACCTGTTTCTCTCTCTTTACACACCACCATCACGTGAGCTCAAACATTGTTTACGCATCGTACAGTGACTCCAGCAGCAGCGCGCATACAGCACGCGCTATCAGAGAATCGCGAGCAAGGCCCTCTCCTCTCTCCATGACTCAGGTCTAACTATAGCATTATACGCATTTTTTACGTGCCCGCGGCGCTCGTAAAGAAGCATCAACAACAACGAAAAAAAAACGTTTCCTCGTGTGTGGGTATATATATAGACATCAGGTGCACGCGAGCGTGGGTGCCGGCATTATCTAATGAGGTGCGGAAAATGCGCGACGCGAGAGTACCGACAGCGCATCACGAAGTGAGAGAGGAAACGAAAGACGATAATGGGAGTGGAAAACGAGGCGCGAGAAGCACGGAGCCGCTGCCTCGTCGTTGTTGGCTTTTGCCGTGTATGTGTGTATATGTAGTGTGCAGGCATCGGGAAGCTTCGTGTACGACGCGCGTGAGCGCAGGATGTCGATGTAGCGTGACATGGTCGAGGCAGAATGGTCGATGATTCGGCATTGTTGAATAGGTATGGTGTCACTTGTTCTGTGGTTGCAAATATGAATAGATTTGCTTATATTTTTATGCGGTTATCTGCGGTGTTATTTGATTTACAGGTTCGTTTCTGTCGATAAAATTCGACTATTAAGATGATTTACAAACGTCATTTTTCATGGGTCTGAAGCTTTCAACGTTGGAGTGCAACGAAATAAAAAAAAAAATTGATTTTACTTAAAAGTTATGTGGATTAATTTTTGTTTCGCCTTAAGATTTAGTATTTTATAGTGTAAAATAACTTAACGAAAAAGGTTCAGATAAAAATGTTTCCTGTCTAGTCACTTTAATTAATTCTAAAAAATTATTTCGTTGCATTCCAACGATGCAAACTTCAGACCCATCATCATTTTTCAGCCTTTTCAGGAAAAAAATGGGTCTGAAGTTTGCATCGTTGGAATGCAACGAAATAATTTTTTACGATTGATTAAAGTTATTAAACAATGCAAATTTTATTTAAACCTTTGTTTTAAAGTTATTTTATACTATAAAACACTAAATCTACACGCAAAATAAATATTATTTAGTATAAACGTGAAGTAAAATGAATTATTTTGCTTCCTCCTAGAGGAAGCTTTGTGATAGTAATTTTTTGAGTTGTTATAAAAACATGTTATAATTGATATTCGAGGTGTTAGGAACCAAAATACATGATTTTTGAAAAATGTCTGTATGGATGTGTGTGTGTGTGTGTGTGTGTGTGTACGCCTGGATCTCAGCTTCTACTCGATCGATTTTAACCGGACAGGTCTCATTTGTTTTGTTTTTTTGTGTGATGGGGAGTCAAAAATCCGTTTTTTGATTGGGCCGATTCGTTTTTGTTTTATTTCGAATTTTCGATTTTCTCAAAATTGTTTTTGGCTTTTTTTCAATGATAGAATCGAGATACTTAAATCTGATGGGTAGCATTCGAAAGAGCGTAAAAAAACCTATAATTTCCAAAAAAAAAATTTCTCTAGCTATCCCGGTTCTCTCGTTATTTTTATTGCGTTGCACTCTAACGTTGCAAACTTCAGGCCTATGGAAAAAAAAGTGCATGCGACAATGAAAAAGCGAAAAAGAACGTGCTAAATTTCTCTCGAAACCGGCCAAACGCATCAATGAAATTTGCACACGCGGTCATATCGCCAATTCATCGCGTTTCTAGTTCTTAATCAACGGCGCGTGAAGCTCAAACCCGCGGATACTCAAGAAACGTCATCGCAATCGACAGAAATATGCTCCAGCCGAGCGAATCCCGCAATGAAATCCACATCTTTAAAAAAAAGGCCTTGTCTTCGCGAAATCGAGACATCGAACCAAAGAAACTAGTCGATCTCACACGGATGACGTAACCACATCGGCACCGCCGTCGTTCACGGCAAAAAAGGATGCTAGTAGCATTAACCTTCTCTCTCTCCGCCGTAATCTAATCGATTACACACATATATACTTATACCGCGCACGCGCTTTCCATCGTTCTCGGCAAACCAGTTTCCCTCGGTCAATCGCGGGCGCGCGTTCGGTTTCGTCAATGATCGATCGCGACGTCACGCACGCGATGTCGGCCGTATTCTTTTGCATTACAATAAGAAGCGCCGCGCGCCGCTTCACGTGCTCAAGGTTGCGACGGCGTCGCGTGTGTGAGTGCGGAGGCGAGCGATTACGAGATCGTGTGATGGATAAATGGTCGAAAAACGCGGACATGCCGGTGAAATTGTGTGCGAATAGGCATAACAAGTGTGAGCATCGCTGGAAATCGAGAAGTGTTAATGATCGAGGAAGCGAGTTGAATATGCGTCTGTAAATATTGTATTTACAGTTACTATATAAACAGTGCAATCTTTATTCATTTATTTCATTTCATTTTGAATTAGTATAATAGCATTTCATATTGAAATATCTTCCCCGCCGTACCATGACATTTGTATATAGCATTCGCTTAACGCTGCCTCCGTCATTATTAAACGGATATTAAATTACCTTGATTGGATATTCGTGTCTTACGCCGATGAAACCTTTCATAATCTAACGAAGTGAATTGCTCGCGGAAATTGAGTTCGTCAATTTGACACGCGATCGTATCGGCGAAAGAGATAATCAAGGCAATTATATTTACTAGTATTGAGACGCGCACATCGCCTAATGTAATTAAAATGGCCGTTATCGATTGTAAAGACTAATCTTTTGATTTATTGATGGGAGAAATTGTAGACTTAAAGGGATATATTTTACACAGACGAGGGATGGTCGAATCCCTCGTCGATTCTTCCCCGAAGAATCATATAGCTGTTTATGATATCGATACAAAATTACAATATTATTGATTTAATTATTTTTAAATTCTGCAACTATAACAATTAAATTACAAACACATTTGTTCTTTTTATTCAAAAATATAATTACCCAAATAAATAGCCTCACAAACAAATAGAAACACGCGTAAAAAATGGTTTTAAATTTAGTTATACTTAACACGCATACCAACAAATTTTATAAAAAAGCAAAAAAAACACAACCACGCCCAAAAAATCGGGAATACCACCACATGCGGATCCCGCACCATTGGTCTAACTTCTCTAGCGGCACGCCCAACTACAGCTGAAATAATCGCCGCCGTCGTTGCTCACGGCAGCCAAAAATTCCGCGCCTCCAGCCACACACGTACTTACACCCGGCAACTCTCGCGCGCACTTCCTGAAGCCAGCGCTACCGCTTTCCATTTTCGGCCAAAACACCGTCGCCGCGGGGTCAGGCCATCACGTACACACTTGGCCGACTGCCCGTTGTTCTCTCGCCGCACCACGCGTGTGTGCATCGCGCCTATCTCGCGGATTCCATCCTCCTCCGCGTCTGTTGCTGTCCACGAATTTCGCACTCACAAATGGTCGATGACCCTTACTCTGTATGCTTTCTATATAGAAATTCCCAGAAAGCGCGCGCTACTGTCTTAATCTTTAATCCCGACGGTGCTTTACGGCCACTGAATAAAGTATGTAGGCGCGCGGAGGCTTAACTTTTTGGACGTGGCCGGCGTCGAAATTCGCTCGGCAGTGAGTGGGTGTGCAGTGGCGAATGTGCGCGGGCGAGTTACGGAGAGAGGATCGATGAGGAAGTTCGCGCTTATGTATATAGGAAGCGGCAGAGTGGAAGTGCATGGTTAATAATGGAGCAGCGATTTAATTTTTGGGGTATGGGTTATTCATTGGAACGAACGGTGGGTGGGAGTGCAAGACGATTGATTAAGGTGGTTCTCCTCGGACTCCCTAGTCAAAGCAGTGCTAAATGAAGAGGTCACCTAAAATTAAAAAAAAAAACCATAGTTGTAATGTGATTTATTTATTTAAAATGATAGCCAATTAAAAAAATATATTTTTTTAACGACGTGGATGAATTTATGAACAATTATCTAGAACTTTCAGAGTTTTGAATAATTTTTAATTTTTCATTCGGCAAATCCCCATGAAAATACTTAAGGTAGTTCACCCGGTCGAAACAGCAGTTTTAGTTTTTGTATTTTTTAAATAATGTTTTATTAAGTTGATAATCCAAGAGTAAGTACATGTAACAAATATATACTAGAAGGAACATAAGACAATTTTTTTCAGACAAATTCAGGCAATAGTCACTATGCTATTGTTACAATTTAAGACAGAAACTTCAATAAGTTTCTCTAATTTTTTTATTTTTATCCGATCTTAACGAAATTAGTACATTACGACACTAGTGCGGGAAAGTAGATTTTCGTCTCGTGTGACGTTTACACCCGAGCAAAGCGAGGGTGGAAAGGCACATGAAACGAGAATCTCTTTTCCGCACATGTATCGTACAGAACTTTTTGATACGACGTGTGGAAAGTTCGATTTCGAGCACACGCTTTTTGCCGAGCGTGCGGGAAATCGAACTTTGCGCACGGGAGTGTCGAAAAAAGCTTATTTTGTTCGTTAAGAAATTTCAGAAAGAGTATCGGTGGGAAAATTTATGATGCGAGTTACCAGTACGGCGGAACATCAATTTGTTCATCTTAAACACTCTAAAACTTGACTTGCTTTTCTTAAACAAATTGATAGTGCGCCGTATTGGTAACTCGTATCATAAATTTTCCCACCGATACTCCCCCTGAAATTTCTTAACGAACAAAATAAGCTTTATTTCGTTAAGATCGGATAAAAAATAAATAAATTAGGGAAACTTATTGAAGTTTTTGTCTTTAATTGTAACAATAGCATAGTGATTATTACCTGAATTTGTAGGGAAAAATTTTCTTATGTTCGTCTAGTATATATTTGATACATGTACTTTCTCTTGGATTATCAACTTAATAAAACATTATTTAAAAAATACAAAAACTAAAACTGCTGTTTCGACCGGGTGAACTACTTTAAGGAGCAAAATAAGACCTTGAAAACTAAAATCGGTTGAGAAACAAAAAAGATTCCGGGGATTTATCAATAATTGTTTGTAGTGACGATATCTAGTTTCTAGAATATCGCCATTTTGTGAAAAAAGGTATTTTACAAGGGGAGCACCAGGAATGCGGATCCTGGATTTGACTGAAACTGTAGGAGGCACTTCTTTATGATAAATAATGAGACTCGTATCTCAGGGGTTTTGTGAATGGGCCTTTTGTTCCGAGATCCAAGCTATTTTATGTCTAAAATGAACTGTTTTTTATGAAAATGGGGTCCTCTTTCTTTAGTTATGGATTTTTAAATATTTTGGTTATGTAAATGGACTAAAAAGTTTATAAAAGTAGGCAGAAAAAACTTTAATTTAAGTTTTGTCCCGTTAAAAAATGTCGATGTTTCAAAAAGTTAAAAACAGAGGCTGTCAAAAATAGTGTAAGAAAATGACTGAAAATTTCTAATTTTTTCAAGCATTTAATAGGTGGTATTTTGTCAGTCATTTTCTTACTCTATTTTTGACAGCCTCTATTTTTAACTTTTTGAAAAGAAAAGGTTTTTTGCATCGAATTGTTACGGTGGTGAAAAGTGGATCCATTATGACAATCCGAAGCGCAGAAAGCCATGGGTTAAGCCCGGCGAACCATCAACATCAGTGGCAAAACCCAATATCCATGGGTCAAAGCTCCTGCTCTGTATTTGGTGGGATCAGAGGGGTGTCATTTACTACGAACTCCTAAAACCGCATGAAACCTTAACTGAGGATCTCTACAGACTGCAACTGATGCGCTTGAGCCGTGCATTGAAAGAAAAACGGTCGGAATACTCCAAAAGACACGAAAAAGTCATTTTGCTGCACGACAATGCTCGCCCACACGTTGCAAAACCAGTAAAAACATACCTGGAAACACTTAAATGGGAAGTGCTACCGCACCCGCCATATTCTCCAGATATTGCTCCTAGCGACTACCACTTGTTTCGATCAATGGATCATAGCTCGTGTGAGCAGAAGTTCACATCTTATGAAGATTGTAAAAAATGGGTCGATTCGTAGATTTCATCTAAAGACGAAGAGTTCTTTCGACGCGGTATTCGTTCACTGCCCGAAAAGATGGTAAAAGTAGTATAAAGCGATGGGCAATACTTTAATTAATGTATTTTTTTGATTTTCATATGAAATAAATAATATTTTTTCATTAAAAAAAACGCTACGAATTAATGTAAAATAAAATAGAGAAAATAAAATAAAAAATAAAACATAAAATATGTGTGATATACTATCACAAATCGAATCGTAAGCTTATACGAAAGGTTTTTTATTTTTATTTTAATGTAAGAGGGGAGGTGTATTGGACAAAAATAATTAAAAATATCTAAAATTTTTTGGTCATCAGTGTTACGAGTCAGATGTAAATATAATATATATTATTTAAAATTATTTAGCTTGATACTATTATAAAAGACTTTGTTTTGATTCTTAAATAGTGTATTATATATTCACCTGACTCAGTAATGCAAACAAGTTAAAGGAATATAACAGCTTATGATGTTACATCAAATGTCCCCTGCATGAATGAAGAAAATATAATTCGAATTAGTTTCAACTAATTTATCATAAAGACATTACCTTTTATTATATAAGCTAAGCTAGAAGTTCCGAAACCCATTTTATGCATCGATAAAGCATTTTCAATATTTTGACTTTGGTATATAACCAACCAGGTAAAGTATTTTCATCAGACAAAGCTTATATTCTTTGTATTTTGGTCATAGTTATGATTTGAAACGTTTCAAATATAAAAATTTCCTAATTTTAAGTTTTCTTATATCTGTTGTGATTTTTACCATTTAAAAATGGCTTATCGAAGTAATTTATTGAAATGCAACTTTTTGAACCAGAACTGTGATTAAAATACAAGAAATGTAAGCTTTGTCTCATAAAAATCCATTACCCGGTTGCTGGGAAAAGATATTTACTTCAATAAATCATTTTTAAATGGTAAAAATCATAAAAAGTATAAGAAACCTTGAAATAAGAAAATGTTCATATTTGCAACTTTTGTAACTCGTGTAAGTAGGCGCGTTCCACTTTCAACAACCCTCTAATTAATACATGTACACAAGTGCTTCTTCCTCTTCTTCTCCCTTAAACTTCCGCTACCCGAAAGTCGATCGATGCACCGTTCAAACGTCCCACCCTCGAAAACTTCCCTCCTAAGCGGCCCCGTCTAATCTACGTACACCGCGACCTTTGCCTGGTAAAGAGGTGAACCGTCGAGAGAGCGCGCGGATCGATAGGGAAGAAGACTGAGCAAACATACGCGTGAAAGAGAGTCACGTGTGTGACGCCGCGCGCGAGGACAAAAATTGGACCGGAGATTCTGGCGCGCCGTAGTCGACCTTGACCAAATGCTGCTTCGCGCGACGACGGCGCCCGATATTAGGCTACATGTACGGCGTATGTGTCCGGATAATGAAGTGTTTGAAATTCCGAACGTTCATAATGAACGAAATATTAACTTAAAGTTTCTAATTCTGATTAGAATTCCCCGTAGTGTGGTTTACTGGTAATTGCAAGAGTGAGAAGTGAAGAAATACAATTATTATCCGATTTTAAATGTATTAAGTAGCCAAATTTGGCTAAATTTGAAAATGGCAAAAATCTTTCGTTCACTATGAATGTTCGAAATTTCAAACACCTGGATAATGTCGGCGCTTTTTTCGTAGACGGGTGGAGAAATGAAAAGCCCCGGATGAATGGATAGATGTCTCTTGCTTTGCTGTTTTTTGTTCTCCCCCGGGGAATGGGGTAAGAGAAACCTTGTCTTCGGGAAACTGGGGCGGTTTTTTTAATTCAAGATTTTTGCTTACTCTACGATTGTGTGCTTTTTTATTGTTTTGGGCGAGGAAACTTTGTTTACGAAATTGTTGAACTGTGGAATAAGTTGTTGAACAATCTTTATTAAAAATAAATTATCTTATTGAAAAGTTCTAAGAAATGTAAGCAATAATAATTTCAAGGGGTATCTTTTAAACCTAGAGTTTTTAGAAAAGGAGTGCCAAAAATAACATTTTCTCAAGAAATTGAAACTCGCGAAACAATGGCACGTTGGAAACAATTAACGAAGAAATAATGGATTTTTAAAATTTCGAAAAATACTTCTCACTTCGATATTATTTTTCAAGAAGATATACGATATAGGCAACTATGTCATCCATTACAATCAAACCTTCTGCTATAGCAATTTCCAAATGAAAAATGCTGGACTTAGTGGACTATTTCACGAGTGATGTAAAATTAGGTCATGTAAAGGGGGTTACATATATGCGAGCACTTGTGCCATAGTTTTGAACTTTGCTACTTACGTATCTGAACAGCTATATATTATGAACTATCTAAGAGTCGTAAAGGACTTCGTATTATTTGGCTTGTGTAGACCAAGATGGTAAATGTATAAAGTGTTTCTTTACTTCCTTATTTGGAAATTGATTAATATAATCAAATCTAAATTATTACTGGTGTTAAAAGAGTATTTATAGAGTAGTTTACTTATAGTAGTTATTAAAAAAAATTAAAATCATCATTTAATATATGAACTTAATTTTTTATTTTCAAGATGTATATATATAAGTATATTGAACAATTTTAAATTTCCGTCACGTATGCTTATATGTGTACAGAATAAATCAATCTTCAATTTCCTGACTGTTAAACTTCTTTTTACTTACGATGTTCTCGCGAAGAATTTTAAAAAGGAATTCGTTCCCTACGATACAGAATCAAATTCTTTTTACAGCGCTTCTTTACCATTAAGGAGTACACAAAAAATAATGTGTTTATTTATCACTACACTTAATGAATGATGAATAATCTATCTTTGCTCCAACAACATTTGTTCTACTTAAATTAAAGGTCGACAGTATAACCCTACTCGCGAAATAAATCACATCTCGTCCCCCTTAAACCCAGTGACACACTCTATTTATAACCCTCCGAAGAACAAAGTCCAATTACTCCCCCGAAAAAAACACACGATATCGCGCATCATCAATCTTCAAAACACGAAGAATAAAAAAACATACAACCACGAAACTGCTCAGCCAGCAAAGCAAAACTCGGGAGCGGAGCCAAAAAGGAGCCAACAACCCCTTCTCGAATCGAGCGCACTCAGCGAGTCACCGCAAGCTCCAGAGCTGGCGAATAATAATCTTCGTTTATTCGAGCCCCCGATCTCTTAAACACGCCAGATAACCGCGAGATATTAGATAAATCATGGGCGACACACTCTCTCTCTTCCTCCTGCGGCGCTAATTACCCCTCGCCACAAAGTGCCGCGCGCTCAAAAAGGCGCTCGAGATAAATTGCGCCACCCGCTGCTGCTGCTACTACTGTATTTATAGGCAACGCTCGCGTGCGAATCCCCCGAAGGCAGCGCTTTTTGCATTATTATGCGCCGCGCAGGTCTGCCGGGACAATAGGCTTGCGCGAGCGAGCAACAGGAAATCTTCGCTGCAGTAAAGGAAGACGAGAGAACGAGTGTTTCTTCATTTATCCCTGTAGAGGGGGTGTAGTTATGGCGCTCGCGACGGGACGCTTTTCTTCCGTTTTTACGAGGCGGGAAAAGGGCCGTTAGGGGGGTTGGGGAGAGAGGCTTTGAGCGGGCCGTTTGTCGGGTTCCGCTTTGGATTAGATTTGCGGTTTTTCGTGGTTATTGAGTGCGGGGTGGAGTGTATGGGTGGAGTAAGTGAGAGCTTGTTCAGCGAAACGCGAATGTGGGACCTTTGACGTGCGACTGGAGGGTGGTAGGTCGGAGAGAAAATGAAGCGATTTTAGTAGTGTGAAATTTGAAAAAGTAGTTTTAGAAAATATGTGTATTTCAGTAATAAAAGCAACATATCCTAATTTCGAAGTGCTGCATAAAAGTTGAGTCTTAGGACCTTTCCATTTAATCGAAATATCTTGCACCAGAGAAAACCTGCAAAGCTCGTCGTTTCCTTTCAAAATCCTTTTAAAATTATGGGATTTCCCGACTTTGAAAGAGCTTTTCCAGGTTACATTATGTAAGGTGACTTACTCCAACCTAAATTGCACATCCAATTTTTGAAATAAACTATATAACTTAAGAAAAAGAAAATTATGCATTAAAATATTTATTATACTTTTTAATATTATAGTAACAAGCCACAGATACATGAAGTTTCGAAACTTTACAGTGAATCAGAAGAAACTTTTCTTTTTAACATTACATGAGAGATTGTCTTGTGAATTTTTACAGCTTCCATGTATTTTATAGCAGATGAAGAATACTGCAAGTGATAACATTTTTACGGGTAACCTGTTTATCATCTTGATATATTAAAACTTTAGTTTTACAAGGCTTTTTATTATTTTCGTCTCAATGCAACAAAGTTTTTTGAATTAAAAAGTTCCATAACTCATCCGACCAGATAAAAAGTATCGAAGAAAGCGCTTTATAATGAGCAAACTTAAATGTGGAAAAAAAAAGAAAAAAAAGCGCCGACCAAGAGATCCAGTACAATGTAATTCGTATTATCTCATTTAACTTGCATTTCAAAGAGACATCCAACTTTCGCATCGGATACAAGAAACTTATATATATCGTTTCCAGAAAACCCTCGCTGCTCCCCATTGATATACAGTCGCCATCAAAAGCACCCATAAAAAGTTTTACAATCGACTGCTATTCTCTCCCATCGACGTAAACGAAAATACTTGTCTTCCCCCGACAACTACATGGAAACTTTCGCACTACACACACTACAGCACCCCCGAAGAAATATCCGTCGAATTTATCTCTCACCTACTTCCACCGCCCCGTCGCTGCACACAAAGTCCCTATCTCTCTCTCTTATCCTCGCCCTCGTATTATCCATCTCTACTTACCAACTCTTCCCACGAGGGTGGGCGTATATCTCCGATGACAATCTAGCTCGCGTGATGACAGAGGGAGAGGGAAAGCCGCAGATAAGAGAAAAACTGTTGCGCGCGCCTGCACGCAGGCAGCCCGACGTTCGCGGTTGCGCGGCCAGGCTGACTATTCAGCAGCGCGTTTGGCAGTGACAGGTTCGGTGTACAATCGCGCGGAATTGTGATGCTGAAGTGGAGGGAGAGGAAGGATAAGGTGTTTTGAGAGAGGGAGATTCGTGAAGCGAGGGTAATGGGAATATCGAGGGTGCGGGGTTCGACGTGAAGGATAATTAATGCTAGGAGATTTTTAATTAATAGTTTCGATATGCTGGAGTAGAATATTTTTATTGGCGACATGTGGTTTTTAGAGTTCAGTGCTGTGCGTGTTTGACATTTTGTATCAAAGTTTTGTTGCAAATTTAACAAAATATCACCTTTTGACTGATAATCGATAACGTTCCATTTGAATTTTTTTTATTGCCTCCGCAAGCAATTTCGTAAATAATTTGAAAATTATTTAAGCTTTTGCCTTAATCCATCGATGCCAGATGCAGTTTATGTACATGTGATTTAATATTTTAGCTGAAACGAAAGTTGTTGGAAGCTGTGTATTAAAACATTATAATATTTAAATACATTTCATGAAAAAGCTGACGGCAATGGATTGAATGTAAAATAGAATAATTAATATTCTGGTACGTTAGTATACTTAAATATTATTTTTAAAAAGCTATAAACAAGTTATTTGTAGCACTTGTATCCCAGTAGCATTTCAATTACAATTTCAGAAGGCACTACTTATTTACGTACACATTTTCTGTTTATCCGTAGCCACTTTAAATGTAGATAGTTACTACTCTAGTTCATTTTCTTTTTCTCGTGCATAGTGTAGGTTTACTTTCGCATACTACATCTTTCCTCTACGTATACCAGGATCACAAAACTTTAGAACTCCTTTCTTTTTTTAAATTTCCTGATCGATCGAATAAACTTCCTCGCTATTTTTTTAAGGCGATGTGAACCTCAAAATCAACCCAATTTCATTATTTAATCAATAAACATTCGAGCGTTTATTTGGAAAAGCAATTCTTTCAGGCGCTCCGTGTATGTAAAGACTATGCTCAGATTTTTTTTTGTGCGATTCTATCAGCATTTCCATGAGATAAACACTTTTTAAAACTGGTAAAATTCGAAGTATACGGATCCCTACTTATCGGCATTGCGGCTTTTATTTAATTAAATTCTGAGTAAATTTTTGGAAAAACAGCTCTTTCAGGCGCTCCGTATATGTAAATACTATACTCAATTTTTTTTTGTTAGTAATTCCATTATTATTTGCAAAAGAAATATACATTCTAAAATTTGTCGGTAAGTACACATTACCTGAACATGTATAAACGTAGAAATTCTTCATCATATGGAATACTATAAATATAAGTTGCTGATCATTGCATGAAAAGTGATTTACTTATTCTTAAATATATATAGGTAATCATCCGATTTTCTAATCAATTTCAGTTAGGTAAGTTTATATAATATACAAAGCTCACTACCATACTTTATGTATGTACCAATGTAAAAGAATAAAGTTAAATCGTGATATATCCACACGGAGAAAAATGGTTTAGGAAAAATTACTATGTTTTGAGTAATTTTTACTATGTATATAGCAATTTTGTAATATTTTATAATAAATTGTAGTAAATTTTATGATAATTCGAGTCTGTCCCAAAGTTCCTATAGAATATAGTAATTTCTCTTACATTTATAGTAACTTTTCCTACATTTCTCTCAGTGCAGTTAATACAATAAATGATTGCGGTTTCTACCTACTGCCCTTTCCTGTCATCGAAAACATTAACGTCAGTAATATTATGATAATAAATCGGGTAACGACTGTACTGTACATTTAATGAAAATTTCCGTTTCTCTTACCTCTAGTACCAACCCCTACAGCTACAACTACAAAAAACTAAACCTTGCAAATGCCATCACTCACGCTCCGCACCCGCACCTCCGAACCCCGCGTAAATAATCGAATTATCCGGCAACAGCGCAGTAACAACAAACGTTCGCGTTTTTTCGCAAACCGCATAACTCACCCGTGACTGTCAAACGACTCTCGACCGGCGGACTGTACCCGCACGCAGGGGTTTATCGATCACCGTGTGCCACCCCCGTCGCGTGCATTTGTACTCTCGCGTGTGAGCGAGAAACAGCAGAGAGAAAGGAGGAGAGAGCGCGTCGACCCGCGCAAAGGGCGTGAACTATGACGACTGGGCGCAGCGCGCATTCCAAAGCCGCGCGGTAACTCTAATTCTAAGTCCTCGCAGGTGCCGTTATAGGCCTGATTTATAGGACTCTCGGGCAGGATATTAGGCGCGTCGTAGTATTAGTATAATAACGCCGAAGGGAGGGAGGGAAGAAGGGGAGAGCTAGAAGTGGCTAATGAAGGTTACGAGTTCTGTTGCGTCTAGCAGTTTTTTTCGACCCTTGTAGTAGTTATGTTATTTGTGTGTTTTAATTAGAGGAGTTTAGAAGAGGCGAGGAAAGAGTTTTTAATGGTTAGGAGGTTTTCCTGTTGTACAGAGGTGGAGAGTGTAGATGTTATTTTTAGCATAATGGCTGTTATGGCTGGGCGAGAGCGAGTTCTATTTTTTGGACGTTATTCAAGAATTTTTTCGGCGATGTTAATTTGAAAATGGAATGCCTGGAAAATGTTTTTTTTTTATCGCTTACGCGTGTGTGGTAGTGTTTTACATTGACATTAACGTATTAAATGCTTTAGTTGGTGATTTTTATTGCTGTCATTTTGCTTAAGGTCTTGCGAGAGTTTTCAGATAATTAAATATCAATTTTATAATAATATCATTAAAGTTTAAATCTTATTAGCATCTTATATTAATTTAAAACTTTGGAAGTTTGACGCGATCGTATTTTATAGTACCCTAAATAAGTTTTTTGCAACTTTTTAAATTTAGAAACTTCATTGTTGTAGATAAGTGAATTTCATAATTACTTGCTCTGTTTAGTCAAGCTCAAAATATTGATTTCGTAATGAAAATACAAATTTCAAAGATTGGCTGTTAAACGCAGTTATGGTTCGATGTTGCTATATTTATCTAAATTTGAGTGACATCCTGATTACGTAGAAAGATAAATTGATGATCTTGATTGATAGCTTCTATTTTTATTGCAAAACGTGTCTCCAAACTATTTATAAATCTTTGGATTCAGGTCGAGAATATGATATACATAGAAAGTAGCTCATATTTTTAAAATATGATGAGAATATTTAAATACTTACATTTCTCTTAAATCAAGGCGATACAAAAATTGATCCACAAAATTTATGGAATCAATTAAAATACCTTTAAACCACATTTCCAACCGTTAATTCCGAAAGTTTCAATCTGAAAATAACTGCCTTCTATTAATGGCCTCGATCTAATTAAATTCGCCACTTCTAGTTGGCGAAACTCAGATCTAATACTCCGGCTCGGCTGAACTTTGATCAAGAAATCACGCGGGATTATACTCTTGCCTAACGGGGACGCAGCGAACCCAAGAACAGTCAAAGTCGTTTTTACGCGCGAGCACTCCTGAAACTCGCCAACGTACGCACGCACGGCTCTAAAGTAGGGCTAACCCTGTCGCTTCTCATTCCATTGGAGGGGCGGGGAGGGGGGGTTGACGCAGAAAGAGCTTTATACTATCCGCGACTCTTGTTTTAATAAGTTTGTTCATGCAGGCCGGGGTTGAAATTTGGACCCGCCAGAGCGACAGTTACGCGTGAGAAGCGCAAGTTTCGGTATGTGCGGGAGCATAGAGACGCGTCAAAAGACGTGTCACGAGTCGTGCCCTTGTCAGCCTTTGAATTCTTTGAGACCGGTTGTATGAAGTATACTCGAGGTGAAGTTGTCATCGGAAAGCGATAGAGTAGCCTAGAAGTTGTGCATTCCGACGATAGGATAGTGATGAAGGGTAGAGGTGGAATTGAACCTGTTTGTTAAAGATTGAAGATATTTCTTTGTGAGAAAATCATTTAGGATTCGCGTTCTGTTTAATATATGTATATATATTTGTTTTCTTAATAAAATGTTGGTGAAGTATTCCCGTTTTCACAATTACTTTATTAAAGTTGGATGAGATTTTATTACGTATGTCTAAGAAGTGTCGAAGTATGTAAACTTTGCCAGGTAAAGTTTTACACTGAAACTTACTTCACGGGGAAAGTATTTAAACGGATGAAATATTTTCAGGAAAGTTTAAGATGTGCTTATCAACCGAAATCGTCATGTTTTAAATGTACTGTCAGAAATATTTACTTTCAGATGTAAGGTGATGCGATACCTACGCTATTACTCAAAATTGGGTTCCCGTTTTTCTCATTCAATTTTTAATTTTAAGAAAAAAACTCTTTGATACATTGTAGTTCTTTATTAACTTAAGGTGATGTGATACCCACATCATTACTCAATTTTGGGTTCCCGTTTTTCTCCTTCAATTTTAAACTTTTTGAAGAAAACTCTCTGACACGTTTTAAGTTTAATAAAGAACTACAACGTATCAGAGTTTTTTTCTTAAAAATAAAAATTGAATGAGAAAAACGGGAATCCAATTTTGAGTAATAGTGTGGGTATCACACCACCTTAAGGTTATTACTATTACTCAATTCTGAGTTCCCGCTTTTCTCCTTCAATTTTAAACTTTTTGAAAAAAAAACTCTTTGACACGTTTTAAGTTTAATAAAGAACTACAACGTATCAAAGAGTTTTTTCTTAAAATTAAAAATTGAATGAGAAAAACGGGAACCCAATTTTGAGTAATAGCGTGGGTGTCGCATCACCTTAAGTACAGATTATCTTTAGATTTTTAAAAAGGTTTTTCCCTCATAGAAATAATGAAAAGTAATATAATTAGAAAAGTCAATTTTAATTAACCCTTAAAAATAGCGAAATGAAATACTTATTTTAAGTGCAATTCTGATATTAATATTCGCGTTGGGTTATTCGCTAAAGCATTTTCTTTTATTTCGCTTCGGACTTGAGTCGATTACTGCACTTAACAACTCCATTAATATTAGAAGCACGACAAAATCGCAACAATGTCTTAAGCCCTGAGGCAGGGAAAATCTTTTCACTCACCTCAATAGCAAGGAGATTGTATAGGGCGGAAAGCCTCGAGGCTTTCCTAAATTACCTAAGTGTTCGCGTATGTCGACACTTTAGAGGAAGTTTAAAGCGCCTTTCCCATATAAATCACCCTTTACCACTCAATCTAATCGAGCCTCTCAAGTTTAATTTAAAAATGCTTCTACCCTACTTTTCCAGGCTCTTATATAAAATCGCTCGTTTACCCGCACGAATGAAGAGATACATTACCTCTAATATTGTTACACCGAAATTCCATTCACCAGTACATGCCCGAAACAATTCTTACTCTCCTCAGCTCCTCATTATCTCGGCAGTCGGCGTATTGTCTCTCTGTAATTGCCTCTCCTAATTACTCCCCGGAACCACAATACAGCCGTAACAAAACTCACAGTGCTCCGCCACGCGTTTCGATTCCGAAGGCTAATCAAAGCCACCTCGTAACTAACTTTAAAGGGTCGTCGCGCGTTTATTACAGAGTATCGAGGACAACAAACTCTCTCCCTTTCCCTCTCGCTCTCATCTTCCCCCCAACAACTGTAATCAAAGATACAGAGAGCTTTCGTGAATCGGAGCAACGAAATAGACTGCACTATTCGCCGCCGCTGCAGCAGCAATCTACCACTGCGCGATTCCCTAATTAAATTCAATATTATAATTAACGAGCTAGCCTTGGATGTATAAACAAGCGTCAGTGGCGTCCTGCTACTATGTACGGACTCATTAATTCGCAGCGCAAGCTCTCTCCCAATGTAATTTTAAGGGTCTCCGGGAGCAACAGCCGGTTAGTATCACAACCCATTACACTCGCCTAATCATGGCCCGCACAATCGCGCGTAGACGTCGCAGATCGCACAGAACGGGTAACATGCGGAGAGGCTCGTGGTGGTGATGGTGGTGGTAGTAGTAGTAGTAAGGGAGCGCTCGAAAATCATAAAAGATAGTTACGTAGGTACGAGGACTGGATTTTGGAATGCAGACGACGTTTGGTTGTGCAATTGCGTTGAAGAAAGAGATAGCTGGTTCCTCTCGGTTCGGGAATGTAGGTTAATACGGTCTTGAAAGGAGGAAGCGCGGGGCCGAATCTTGTGCGTGCAGTTGTACGACGAAGTTTTGGAAAAATAATTTATTGCTGCACAGGCTGACTAAGTGCATGATCGGTTCAGATAACAAGGGTTGTTGCAGTTAGCGGAGAACAAGCTATAGGATAACGGAAAAAGTAATCTCAAAACTTTAGTATTTACCGATTTAAATTTACTGTACTTTGATGGAAAGCAAAACTAAATTTCATTTTTAGAAATGCACTAAAAATGGAAGTTATGAAAAGGAACTTTTGCTACAATCCATTAATATAAATATTAAAACACGTGATACATAATAATTTCCATCAATTCCGCATACCCTTTTGTAAGGATCTATAAATTAATTAACTGTGCCGTCTATTTGTCACACACCCATTCACCACGTCTGTTTTCCTCTTGTTAATCCATAGCAGCGTCGGAAAGGCACTCAAGCTCGTAGATTCCGTGCTTGTAATATTCAGCTCGGGATTACCGTTATTGTCCTCTACGCATCTTTCTCTCCCTCTCTGAAAGGGTTGTTGAGCGTTCGCGTGCGCCGCCTATAGAAATACAGCAGCAGCTAGCAAGCTCTATAGTCAAAGTTGTTGCATTATATGTACCATAAATTGCACTATTGGCACTTCCACTTGTGTAATCTCTCCTGGGCAACCGTTGTGCAGTAGTTTCGCTAAGCTGCCCCTATAGAAATATTTCTTGCGTGGATTCGGTTGCGAACCTGGGGTGTATTTTATTGCTGGGAAAATGATTTTCTAGAAACGAAGTGGAAACTTGAGTATTCTTAAAATGGAAATATAAGAACAGGATAGTTGGAATACACGTACTGAAGACTTTTCAATCTCTATAAACTTTATTTTACTTAAGCTGAGCGACATTAAATTGCGCTAGATAGGATCTAACGTTATTATTGGACCGTTTCCAGAACCCATTGCACGCGTAAAGTATGTTAGCTCGTCGAGATTAAGGAAGGGGTGAAAAGTAGGGGTGCAAAAACAGAGACAGCTAAATGGAAACTGTAGCTAAGACCTGAAAATGACCTCGTAGACATTTTCTAAAAACAGCAAGCGGTAGGTATAATGCGCGAATACACACCGAGTGCATAGATGAATAAAATTACCGCGTAAGTAGAATGCGCAGAATTCGTCGCAAATAAACAGTATTACGGCTGGCAGTCGATGTACGTTGCGTAACGGTAAGCCCGATAGAGTGATAAGAGCGTTACTTTAAATATGAATGTCATGGAGAAGTGGAGTGCATCGCGTTCGGCAACGACTTTTCCGAGCATTTACATTTTAAAGTAAATTTTCTTTCACCTCTGCAGAAAGCGCTGAAAAATGCAGGCGTTCTATTCAAATGTTACAGTGAGATGTAATCAAATTTGTTTCGAACTTTCTGAAATGTGGAAAATCGATCAACTATGCTATAAAAGATTCACCTTAACTTTTTTTGTATAGCATTGAAACACATTTTTTATTATAGCTGTTGTCTACTAAATCAAAAATCATTCTTCAATATTTTAAAAGATATTTATGTAGAGGATGGAAATAAGTATATAAATTAAGTCAGATAAAAAGAAAGGTAACTTTATTTAACGAGGTTAAGAAAACAAATCTTGAAAGCTCAAGATCAGAAAACGGTCTGTCGCACGCTCGCGTTACTTGAAAAGCCTTCCCCTCCGCTTTTCATATGTCATTTTTCTTTTTTTTATTATATATAAACATACTGAATGTGTAAATGCAAGAGAGAAGGAAAAGAACTTAAAAAAAGAATGGCGTTGCTACGTTATCTCGTTGTAGCCGACTTGCTGCTACGTTCGTCTCCCGCTCCGCCGTCGATTTATCGATCGGCGAAGTGCGTTCGAAATTCAAAATTTAAATTTGTACGTATGGCCGTAGCTTGGTGGTAGCCAAGAAAAGGTCACGAAATAATCCGAGATTATTTCTCTGCATTAACCCACACAGCTGGGAGCAAGCTCCCACAAACGGGGTCTGACAACCTCGGGATAACCGAAAATATCCCTAGTTGGGTGGCTATATTTCACCGCAAGCTCGGCCATCACATTCAAAATTCCCGTCTCTTACTTTATCGTTATTATTTTCTCTTTGTCTCCTGCATTTTTACAGAGTTATTTACAAATTTATAATAAACGAAAACCTGTCGGCGACAATTTATTTATTTTTTTTTTGTTCCAGGTAAGTGTCCATATCAGCTCATACCGATTCTTTTTCTACCCAACTCGTAAGTATGATAATGAGCAATTTTTCTAAAAGGTTTTACACGCTCTAAAGTGATTTTCACCTTAATCGTCTGCAAACTATCTTATCGACAATCTAGCGGATCTAAAGCCTTTCTAATCTTTCCCGATGAAACCCAAAGATAGGCTATGAACCTCGCGAAATTTGCATAGCAGTAACATTTACCTAGTCCCTTCCAATAGCACACTCTTCCAGTACGCTGTTAAACTCTAGCTATTGCTATACATGTCGGAGTAGGACGTTTCAGGCCTCGTTAAAATTGCTCAACGAGGCCTAGACCAATGGGATGGTACATTGAAGTGATTCAAACAATATATACATGCGTATGTGCGAATAACGATATGGTCGAGGTTTAACTGGAAGCTATCAAAACATTTCTTGAATATCAATATCTGAAGTCTTCACGTGAACCTATACGTATCCTTTACCGCACCCCATGTGCTATAGTAGTTGTCTGTGATCGAGGATAATCCACAACTTCCATTCGCAAATAACCAGCTTCATATATCATCATCATGCACGACGAACGAATTGTTCTATCCAAGCAACCTAACACCAGCTAACCACGAACTCTAAGGGCTGTCACCATGACCACCACCCCGATCACGTACGGCAGTAGGCGAACTTCATCGAGTCCTATCCCCCAATAAGCGAACATCGCTGCTCACGTAGCGGCGTAAATTTTTACGAGGCTCCGACACGCACGTTCAAAGTAAATAGGCACGGGGGAGTATGAGAAGCGGAGGGAGAGAGAGAGAGAGAGAGAGAGAGAGAAGGGTCGCCCTCTCGTAACGGGGAAAGGTCGATGTGTACGCGGTTATCATCATCCAGCCGCAGCTTCTGCGGCGGGCGCCGTTTGCATCGATCCCCCCGACAGCGACTGGCTCGCTCTCTCTATTCTACGAAAATACAACCCTTCAACGAGCAAGAACGAGAATCGCTACGTCATTCTCTGGTTGCTGGACTGAACGGATGTTACTCGCGCTGAGTATTGTTCTGCTGGAGCGCTTTTTTGGGGGGATGGGTCTGCGTTAGGGGAGGATACGTGAGTCACTTTGCCGGGGCTCTTGTAGTTTTTTCTTTCTGCGCTTACTGGGAGGTTGTGAGGTTTTCGGCATCAGCGGATTCGGCAGTGCCTACGGTGCTAGATTGACGATGAAGTAAAATATTTGGTCTATTTTTATTCCACGCATGCGAAATTATGTGGGTTAATGTATTTCTTATATGTTTTCTCCGAAAAAAGATATATGAAGTATAACATAATATTAGTGTGGTGTCCTAACAAAATAAATGAAGGCTGAGGGTGTAGTACTGACGCACGCGGCAAGAAGTTCAGACGTCATAGCAATACCGATGTCTACATTAATCAATGCTCTCGGTTACAATGTTTACTCGGTTACATTTCACAGAAAGACTTAGGGAGCCATCGTTGGTTCAGCTGTAAATCGATAAAGTATCGTTGTATACTCGATGAACAAAGAAATTAAGGTCATCTGGAGAATTTCTACACTCTTTTACGTTGTAACTATTTTAGCGAAAATGAAATTTCCACGTTTTCAAGTGAAAAAAATCTACGCTACATATAGAGTTTAATTTCATTTATACTCAAAGAGACTTGTTTGCTGAATCGAGTGTATTCCGCCATTCTGTGTAATTGAGTGCAATTTTGTTTGTTTGTGTAACGCGATATAGCGTGCTTTTATTTTAGAACTGTTTTGATCGAAAAGCGAGTTTTAGTCGATTAGTTTTCACTAGAGAATAAAGAAAAACTCACTATATTGAATTTATTTTATATCGTCAATTTAACAATGTTTATGCAATGACTATGTAAATTCAATAAAGTTATTTTTTCTGATTTATGATTCATTTATTTTCTTTCTGAATTACGCTCGCAAAATTTCGTTACTACTATACAACTTTAATACCAACGTCCCCATTACCACGCGCGAATTCATACATACCAAACACTTCGTAATCCGACCCGGCGAAAGAAAAATCTAATAAATATTTTCATTACCGGACGCGGATTCTCGTATTAATACAGCTCGAATATTAAAAAAAGCTCCTCGTTCGCAGAGATAAACAAGACATCATCGTTACCGCGTCACCCTACATCCATTAACCAACGATAAAACTCATCGCATCCCTTCATTTTCCAAATATCTCCTTTTCTCTTTTCTTCGCCTTCTCGCAAATTGCGAAAAAGTTCAGTCGTCTCGCCGGTCCCCCGACAGCGGGTATGAGCTCTTCAATTATACCCCCGACGCGCATCTCTTCCAACCGCACCCATCCCTCCCCCGCGACTTTCAATTCCTTCGCGTACACCCTCGTCTCCGTCTGCATCTAACCACCACGTAGACCATCTTTATTGAAGTAATGAGAGGGGGGGGAGAGCGAAGAAAAAAATCGCACTGACGATTTGCCTCTGATTTTCGGGCGCGGCGCCGCCACCGCTGACCCAGTGCCCCGGATATCCTCCAAGGAGTCGCGCGAACCTTGTGCCCCTGCCCCTCGGGAATACTACAGATGTGGTTGAAAGAAATTGTCCCGATTCGACAGGGGGGATAATAATTTAGCCGAAGACCTAAAGCGAGGGTGTGTGTAGGTGGAGATTTGTTGGTTATTCATATTTGCATTAGCATAATGCGCTGGGAGCGAGGAGGTTTCACTCGTCATTAATAGGGTAGCAGGACGGGGAAGTAAACGCGATCGACTTTTCTTGAATAATATAGTATTTATTTGACGAGATTACGGTGGAATGAATGAGCAATGAGAGTTTTTGCGAATGGTGTCGTTCGGTTTTTGTATTTTAAGACCAATATTTAATTTAATATTCTCAATTATATTTGCTAACGTCACTGGGATTTCCAATATTGATTTTATTTCTTTAAGTTGTCGTTTAATAATAATGCGGTGAATGATTTAGTTACCGATTATTTTATTTATTTGAACTGGTGAAAAATAGAGGCAATGAAGTATAGAATAATTAATATGTACCATTTGAAATCGCAAGATAAATTTTATTGATAAATTTAGAGAAGAGCCAATTCTGAGCTCATTTAATTATCTATGCTGCGATGAGATTTATGTCAAAAGAGAGCTTTGACAAAAGTCATCTAAAATATTATACGTCCAACGCCAATGAATATTTAATCAGAACCAATTTATCATTTGCCAACGCGTCAATTAAAAATGTTGTAAAGTAACATAAAATTATATACACTGAGACAAATGTTGTAGAAAAATTTACTATAGATGTAAGAGAAATTATTATATTCTGTAGGAACTTTGGAACAGACTCAAATTATCATAAAATTTACTACAATTTATAGTAGTAAAAATTGCTATATACATAATAAAAATTATTCAAAACATAGGAGATTTTACTATAAATTCTAGTAAATTTTATGATAATTTGAGTCTGTTCCCTGGTTACTATAAATATAGTCATTTTTCCTAAACCATTTTTTTCCGTGTATCAATTACAACGGGCACTCCTAAAAAAATGTTACCGCAATAAAAATTTACAATTGGTTTATGTTTCCTGCGTTAAACGCATCAATATACGTTCAGATACATTTCCTCTGCAATGTACGTCTTACAACTTTATTAAAGTTTACTACTTGTGAGAATCGGAAGCCCATTGTGATTTATAGTTCTTCGTTCGGTCTGTGTTTATACTTTTTAAGAAAAATAAATCCAAGGGCAGAATTCTTCGAAATCGAAAGATTTAAGGCAGTTGAAAATTGAAGAGGAATCTGTACGATAAAAAGAAATATAGATTTCCGTACACTTCGGCAACAAACCAATTCTTCCGCGGGCTTTGTGACAATGCGCTCCCGAACGAATAAATCTCGTCGCGTGCCAAACTTATTCGGCTGCAAGGAAAATAAATATTTTATCACGCCGTAAAGGACGTGTGAGGAAAAAGTATAGTCGTATTTTTAGCCCTCCGACAAAACCGAGTTTAATAATTATACTTTTAGTGCGAATATTATTATAAGTTCGATGATAACTTCCGTTTCCGACAAATCCTCGTGAAGGGAAGTGAAGCATCCAAATATGGATCTTTTTTTAATTAAATTTTTCGATATTGCCGAGGGCATGCATGCGTCAGCTGCTGGAATTTTAACAATCAATGAAGTTTCAGTCATTCCGTTGGGGCAGTCGACAGATCGTACTAGAAAAGACTGTAAGTCGGAAAATGTAACAATGTGAAAATTCACCTATTCTTCGTTTTTGTAATTTTTCGAAAACCTTCTTTCTCGTTGTAACAAAACGCCTTTAATTAATATTTTTATTTTAAAACCCAACGGAATTAAAAAGCATTCTTTACAACAACTACCTTTCTTTGTAAAAGAACGGAATGATCCGTTGAATTTTGCATTCGATCAACACAGGGCGCACAACTATACCACCACTTGCACTCGCCAATGTCACGGTATTTTCTCTAGCTCTAGTATTGCTCTCGCGATCCTTTGAGGTTAGTGGATCGCGATAAACGCTCCGCCAACACAAATTCAATCTCGAGCACGGCACTCGGCCTTTGCACGAGAAATTGAGCTCGCATCCGTGAAAAAAAAATTTCAATTCAAATTCCCGCTCGCGCCCTATTTTTTTCATTGTACATAGTACATCGTGCAACCGATATACGGTTTAGATCCTTTGAAATGAATTTTGACGAGGAAAAAGTAAGCACTGTGTCGTATATATCGATTGCTTGCGAAGACGTTGGATTTCGTCTTTCATCGATACAAGACTGACTATTGCTTGGTCTCCTTAATACGAGGAAACGTCCCCCTCCTTCCCCCGAAAAATGTTTGGGTCGTCGAGTGATTCGTAGTTCGTGCAGTCTGATTCGTCTTGTCTATTGATTTTTTTCTCCGCTTTGCTTGCAATAGAAAATGGGGCGGAAAAACGAAAAAAATATCCGTAATCTATTTCATTTACATCGCCAACTACATGCAATCTCTTTTATGACACTATTTATATTTTAAAAAATTATTTTATAGTATAATATTTATGTAACATTATTATGATAAAAATAGCTGGTAATGATTTAAAAGTACCTTATTATGTCAATGTCATTTTACTTATATAATATTGAAACAATATTTCCTACCATAATTGATTTTCAAATATAATTATATTATCATGGCCTTCTACGTGATTCATCCATCGACGTGAAGCGTTGGAAATCAATTTAATATTCAATAACATGGTACTATGCAATTCGGTCCAAGATTAAATTTCTTTTTATTATTCGATACCGTAAATATTACAGCTTTACATTGGAATATGCAAGAAACAATTTTATTTTTGCTTATAAGCAAACGACATAAATTCTCTTTCCCTCCAGACACTATCTCCCTGAGCTCTCGTACAATACAATATAATCCTACCCAACGTAAACAAAAAATACGGAAACGCGAAAAATGAAACCACTTACGGCGCCGCTGGTTCCACCTTCCACCGCACCGGGGCGAATTCACCGCCTGAAAAATGAAGTCGTTCCCCGGCTAGCCGCGTGGGCTTATCCGTCGAAGAAATTTACCACCACCATCACCCACGCACGCACCTACACCTGTACAGTCTTGATGACGAAGCAGCAAGAGGCAGCGCCGCGCATGAAATATGCAGGATCACTCCCGGAGGGCGGCACACGCGGTGGCGAAACGACTGACACTGTTTTTGCTCATTGAACAGAAGAAAGTGAAAAAGGAGGAAGACGAGAACACCGAGCCAGCGCGCGCTCTCTTAGATCATGAAAGAAACATGTACTTGGCAGGTGTAGTAGGACCTTCGATTTATACGCGAGTTTTTCGTCTGCGAAGGCGAGGGCGGAAAAGCGCGGAAAAGTTTTTCGGGGAGAAGAGAGAGAGTGGCTTTGTCGCGCTGGGGTTGAGCCTGAGATTTATGCGCTCAATGATTCAGCGGATAAGAATCGCAAAGAAGAGAGAGAGAGGGATAAGGTAGAGAGGTGAGAGAAAAATATTTCGAGACATAAAGCCCGTCGCGATCGTTTTGCCTTGGCCGTATATAGCGAAGATCTTCGGAGAAATACTTTTGTAGGGCGCGTTATACTTGTCGTGCTTGAGGGAGACATCTAGCGTCGTCGTATCTTTTTTTATTCCCCTGATTGTTAAATGGAGAGAAGTTCATGGTTATGGGGCAAGATTATAAAAGCTATGGGTCTATTTTAGAGATAAGAAATTCGCTTTTAAAAGATAAATTACTTTATTTATTAGAAGGAAATAAAAGTTGCGCGGATAAAAATTTATCGGAATTTGTTTTCGAAATAGAACACGTTGTTTAAGCTTTGGATACTTGAAACTCTACCGAATTCCAATGATATTTTTATTTTATTTCTGTTTTCGGCTGAACAGATGCTATTGGGTTTCAGTATACTATATAAAAATAATATTTGTCAGAGAAAATGATGTGACAAAATATTTTAAGTCTCTAAAATCTGTTATTCAAAAAAGTTAAAAACTAGTATATTACTGTACGTTCCACTCTACATCAATTATTTATTTTTTCAGTTTAGAACTAAATCCTTGAAACTTCGCATTATCCCAACAGATGAAAATTACAAAAAGGAAAGTTATATCGTAGCCTCGAACTTTAAAAACCTTCAAATTAAAATTGTTTTTCCAATTTCAGTAATCCTCGAAATCACAAAGTTTTTTAATGTGCTCCGTCAAATTTTGAAAACAATATAAGTAACAAAAAGATAAATACCCACACTGAGAAAAGTGATTCCTTGCTACAAAGAAATAATTCATTTATGACCTGAAAAACTTATATGTTTGGTACAAATTCCCCATTCATTAACAGTTAAGAAATATGACTCTCCGAGATGTAGCTAAAAAGGTAGGTTAGGCACTTTGCAATCACGATTAGTATTGAAATCTTCGTACTTTATTTAGTTGTATATATTTGAACTGGAATGTATTCTATAAAACAATTTTATTTTGCATTCACAAGTTATGTGATTCACCTGAGGTACGAGTAACATATTATTTAGAAGTACTGTAGAGCACTACACCAGCGCAGCGGTAGTACATGGATTTCAAATAACCATTTCTTAACTGTTAATGAATATTCAATTGACTATATCCCAAATGAATATTTCTTAACAGTTAATGAATGTCATTTGGCACAAAGAATCACTTTTCTCAGTGCACGCTTGAGAAGATATGGGTCAAGGCGATTGTTTAGTAAATTATTTCATTAAACTTATATTAACACAAAAATCGTAATGCTTTTTAGCAGAAAATGACGGAATAAAAAAGTAATTAACCGGGGAATAAACTCTAATTTTTTTTGTAATAAAAGAAAATGAAACCCCAAAATGATTGCTAATAAAATATAAATGTTAATAACTACGTTAATAACTACGTTAATTACTTTTTAAAATAGAAATTAAAATTTACAAAGAGGAATGTTTAAATTACATAATATCAGAAAGTATAATTGCGCATATATTTTTGAAAATAATTTTTGGTTTTCAGAATTTTAACTTTATTGCTGATTTAATAAAGTCTTATATTTATTTCAAATTTAAAGATAAATTAAAAAGTTATTACTTATATTTAATGATAAATATATTATTATCAAATGTGAAAGTCCGATATAAATACATTCCATATATTCTTTTCGGTTCTCCTACTTTTATGTAGACTTTTTCATAGTATTTTGTATACATTTTCTAGAATCAGTTTTATTTCCATTGGATGGTACGTAGATGGTTTCTTACCGACTTTTACGAATTTCTTGACGCCGCAAGCTCTCTCGCCAATTTATTTGCATTACGCGACTAAATTTCCGTAGGATCCTTCCTGTCTACTTCGTTACGGAAATTAAAAATGTAATCTTCAGATGCAATATCTTTTTAATGTGTTTAGCGTACACGTTATAAGATCCTTGTTATTAATAAGTCAAATGGTAAGAGCCTAAAAATCTTATCTTTTTTATTTAGGTATCTTTTCCCTCTTAATCTAAAGAACTTCAATTTACAAGGACGTTTTACAAAAGTAAATAACCTTGGATAAATCGACCGTTCCCAAATAATCTTTTCAAAAATCGCTGAAAACCCCCCGACAATACGATAGACCTTTTTCAACGCTGCAGCGTTCAATCGTTATCGAAATCTTCCCCTAAACCGAAAATCCTCTTAAACTCCACCTCTCCCATCAACCAGAACCACGCATACTATATACCCAAAAATCACCTAATCGAATACCCGTTAATCCGTTAAACTGCTCCATACGGCTTTTTACGAGCCCTGTCCTCGCAACAACCCTAAGCAAAAACGATTCCTCGCCACTAAATTCCAGGCCGCCTCGTGTTTCTCTCCTCTCTTTTACGAGGTGTCTCGCGAGCGATTCCCACGCGCATAGGCATGTGGGATGTCTGCTGCTGCTGCTGCCTGTGTGCACACCTATATGTTCTGAAGTCGCCCAAAGGCCGCCGCAATCATCCCCCCGGGAAATTGGAAATGAACGAGCCGATAAAGGACGGTTATGGACGTCGCCGGGGAGACCGATATATATCGCTCCCGGTGACAGGATAGACCAGTTGGGAGAAATCTTTTGCGCGGGTGAAGAAGGTTGCTAGGGTGTTGTTGGATGGGGACGAATGGTTTGCCCTGCGAATAATGGGATTTTGAGGATTTTGAGGGCGGCTTGGCGTATACTTTTACCTGCCTTTGAGTGAGTATGAATTATTTAGGATTTTCGGGAGCTTGAAAGGAGAATTGCGATTTAGCTATGAATAAGAAATAATGCTTTCATTAAGGTATCTGCCTTTTGGCGAAAAATAAATAACCTTGTTGATAAAATCGAAATTCGCGAACTACAAAATTTTATGATATTCAACGCGCAGTTATTACTTGAATATCTTATGAATTCGAAGGTATTTTTAATATTTTAAAAAATAGTGCAACCGATTTAATGATGATAGAACGTACACTAAATATTGTAAAAATGGAACAGATATTTTCTAACGTTCGCTATCAACAAATAAGTATCTCACATAACATCGATTGCTTTATCAGATTGAAAACTTTTCTAATGGAAATCGATACCTATCCCTGAGTAGAATTCAACCCTTTTCCCCTTATCTATAAGGTAATTCACGTTTACAACTCTTTCATCGTCCAATTTAAACGATAATGACTGATGCCCTCCGGAAAGGCTATAGCCAATCGACTTTGGGATTTGGCGAAGGATTTCTAGCTAGCTACTAGAAGTAATCAAGCAGTGTTACAAAGAACTGTTCTTTGTAATGCTGCTTGATTACTTCTAGTATAGCTAGCTAGGAATCCTTCGCCAAATGCCAAAGTCGATTGGCTATCGAGAGAAGGTGTTAAGATCTATATCTATCGTAAAGTCTGTTGTAGGGGAGAAGCTCTTAAAAAATAGCTGTTTCCTGCCAGGCTTACGTAGCGAACTTTCGGCAGTAATCAAACTAGAAAAAAGGGAGTCGAAAACAGAAGTTTTCCAAGTTCTTTTTGAATTTGTTCCCTCCCGAATGTACTTCTTCGAAATTCACTATAATTCCTCCGAGAGATACGTGAACGAATGACCTCATAAAGGAAAAGGAAATCTCAAAGGGATCTTTCCTTTTGCATTTTTGGGTTAAGACTTTCATTTTTTCGTATTTTATTCATTTGAATGGACCATGAGATAAAAGAAATGGGAACAGAGTGAATTGTCGGATTTGTTTTTGGTTTTTGAATTTTTAAATGACATAATCTTAAAACCTCTGACAATTGCGAGTAATGAAACATTAATTGTCACCTGTTAACAATGATGGCCTCGTTTATATTCGTGTATTTTTAATGAGAATTCAAGCCGACTCCCAAGCTGGAGGCACCTTTTTGGTTCTTGGCGGGGATGAGCTGAATAAGACAATCCTGAGCTTTGGCATTAGCTGCTTTAATCTAAGGAGACGTTGAAACTACTATTCTAGAACTCTCAAACAGCAATGACTTAAAAATATAATATTTAAATGAGTGAAACTTCAGTTAATTTACTTTTTTATGTATAGAATTTGGTTTGTTATAAAAACTTTATTAAATAGATAATATGATAGAAAAATATTTTTGTCTTTTTATATTAATCTAAAAACATATTACGTAAATACAAATGAAAGGCTATGACTAAACGAAGTATGTGTGCAGTCTTCAAAAGGGTATATTGGTATATTGGAGATTGAGAAGGGTTCAAACGAGTGCATCAAAATCGTTTTTATTTACAACTGTACTATAAAAAAGTTTTATCTACTGGTACGTATGGAAGACGTCAGAGTAAAAAATCGAGTAACTTTTAAAATTAAAAGAGCTAATGACTTACAATATTGTAAAGTAAAACGACATTTAAAAAGGCGATTTTGAAAGAGTATTAAATTCATACCATGCATACACTAAACTGTTATTAAAATACTTTAAAATTTTATCCTCGTCATATATCATTCAAAAATATTTCTTTAGAACCCATATTTTGTACAGCAGCAAAGATCGGCCCTATAGAGATAAATCTCACTTATCTGATTTACTATATGAGATTTAGAAAAAAGCTTCCACTGCAGGAAACGCCCTATTACAAATCTTCCCTCTTCCACTATACTAAAACGTATAACTCGAACGTAACTTCCGACGTTCTCTACATTAAAACTCCAAAGCCCTAAATGCATAAAACATAATTTTCACAGTTCTAAACAACCCACACAGCCGCGGGTTAATTATGTCATACATGAGCCCGAAACTTTCCGCCCACGCCTGCAATTCGTGGATTTAATTATCAAAACCGCCAGCGTCGACCGCGCATCGGAAATTTCTCCCCCCATTCACGGCCGCCCCCCGGCATTCCGCATTTCTCTCTCCCTCTCTCCGCACTTTTTCTTCTCCTTTTCTCCGCGCCGAGGAGGCCAAAAGGCTGCCGGGGAATCCTTACGGCGCATATCTCGCGGGAGGTCAGCGACGTATAAATTCCCGACGCGCCTCGACTTATACAATCCCACGCAGGTGCAGTGTGCGTGTGAATGGGTGCGGAGGAGCGTTCATGAATTACAGCCCTTCGCGAAGAATCGCGGTCGTCGCGCGGTCAGAATACTCTCCTCTTCATCTCTTAAAGTCTAGCGGGACACTCGGTCTTTCGCTCGGCAATAAAATCATTTCCGCGCTTGAAGGCGATAAAACGAACTTTGGCGGGTGAATGCAGTACTGCAGGACGCGAAATTGGACCGCTGCAAGGGAGGAAGACGTGCGATTGTAATTCGCTGGAATTCCAAGCTGACGCGGTAAAAGGGACTTTTTTTTTCAACCGTTCTGGTGTTTCGTTCTCTATCTCTGTTTGTAGCGCGCGCGCTGACGTCAATTTGAATAAAAGGGACGAGGCGAGATGAGCTTGTTTTCGTATGCATAGAGAAAGAGCGAGTATACGCCAGGCGAAAGTAGGCTAAGCGGAGAATGCACAGATATAAGGGGATTCGAGTTTAATAAACGCCTGGTTTATTAGGACTATAGTTTGTTTGTCGGAACGACTGATATATGGATTACAAGAAAACGAGAGGAATGCCATTTAATGTTTTTAGTTTTGTGAAAACTCATGCATTTTGATGCTGCTTTTCATGAAATTTCACAAAATTTATTTTCATTTGATTTAATTTATATGTTATTCATAATATTAGAAATATGAAAAATAATAAATTTTACGGGAAGATAAAGTGGCGTATAAAACATCATGATCCTCTTCTCCGTAGAAAACTTCTTCTTCATTTATATTCCTGTCTACTCGCAAATGGCTCCATTATTTTACATTTTTAACCAGCATCTAAACTCATAATCGCATTACTTTTTCTTTTTACATTCACACGACAAGCTATCCTCCTCCTGAATTATTCAATTTTTGCACCGTTACAAAATTAAAATAACAATGATATAAACTTTGATTAAGTCATCCATCAACACCGACAAATCCTTAAGCCCACTGGCCGTTACCGTGACACAAAATGCTCTGACAGCCCGAGAAACGATAAATTACGATCCGAATCCCCAACAAAACAGGCCGTAAACCATTCACTCCGCACTCGCAGAGTCCCAACTATAAATATCAATTACGCGCAATTTGCATTGTGCAGGCGCCATCGGTCTTGATTAAACAGATATCGCGTGATAGGGACACTATACACGCTGAGCGTCGTTGAAAATTCGCGCCTATGTCAAATTTAAAAGCAATTATCTGCTTATATTAGCTAGTAAACACCTTTCATCCTCTGCGATCGATGATGTAAGAGGAGACGCGCTGTAGGTGATAAACGAGGTTCTCAGTATGCAGGTGTGCGCTGCGGGAAATCGCAAGTTCTCCCTCGACGATGGAAAGCGCGCATGCCTCGGAAGTTTGGTTTTACATGTACGAGGGTATGGCGAATGACCCAGATAGGTGACGACTTTGAGATTTCGAGGCACGTGGTTTTGGGGCGTGAGTCTCAGTTGAGAGTGAGATTGAAGAATGAGCGGAATAGCAAACACTAGTTTTCATTGGTGGTGCTTTGCGGTGAACCTTTATAATAAATATTGTAAAAACAGTTATGACAGGGTTTATTTATACTTGCTTTATGTTTTATTTAACTTTCTTGTCTATAATAGTGCATGAGATCGTAATTCTATTAGTTTAGTAATCAATATTTTACTCCTTGTATATATGTATATATGTATAAAAGTGGTAACAACTATTTATACAGAATCTCTTGATGTAATGATAAATACTGTTTTAATAATATTTAAATATCTTTGTAATTTTACAGTGTAAGAATTGCGTTAATAATGTATAAATAGCTATATTTGAAATAAATCTTGAACGGAAGAAAATCATTATTTCGATATTATACTGGATATTTGTTATGAATGTTATAAATTCTTCCCTTTTTAAATCCACGTATAAATCAGTAATTTCAACCGTTTCTACTTGGCCGAATCCATCTCAAATCAGACAGCCCGCGTATGCCTATTTCACCTATCATGTTGAAATAAAAATATTTATGTTCTACTCCAAAAAATATTTTACACGTGTTTTTTTATTTTTTTGTTTCATCAAAATTTCATGCGTTCAGCGATACCGAAAAATTCCGAGAAAATTCTTTCATTGAGAAAAAAAATTTTCAATGTGATTTTCAGACTGCTATTGTTTCAGCAGTTTTTCAAGCTTTTAAATGTGTAACACATAATTTCACTCAGTTTTGAGCCCTCTTTAACGGCCTTAATGTCATTTTCAAAAAAAATAAAAAATCCACGAGCTATGCACTTTTTACTGAAAAATTCATTTTTTAGAGAAGTGCCTTTTTCTCGAAAACCCCATGTTTTTTTTGCACAATTTTTGTTGTCGTGATAGAGGACGGTAATGCCTAGCTAGACGTATTTGTGAGATTCGGTACTTTTTTCCTGGGATAGCGATCACTAATGAGATAACACACAAACAAATTTTTCACGCTTAACGCTTATATATAGTCAATGATATTAGAGTCAATGTAAAGGTATTTATCTTTGTGCGTATGTAATATACATGTACGTGCGCCTACTTATAGGAGTATATGTACTAGTACATTTGTCCGCTAGATGGATATGGTTTGACTTAACATTTACAAAGAAAAGTTCGGTTTCTGCTATATATCACACATCTCGTCTTATTTAAAACCATCATCTTTTGGAAAATTATTACATATTTACACCTTATCAACTCAACTACGATGTCTCAATATTACTCAACAGAGAGAATCAAATGTGCAGACTTTTTAGACAAACACAAACAAATTATTTACAAATCTAGTTCCGTACGTTTAAAACAACTTGAGAATCTTGCTCATCCATTGAAGCACCTCTATCCTCATTTACCTTTGACACCTTCTACATATCTGTGTCAACATTGTTACAATCGTGCTTTAGAATTGGTGAGTAGTACTGACAATGAATTTATAACGGATAATGAAGTTACCGATAACGTAGTTGATAGAGATGAAGATTTTTTACCAAGTACTCCAGAACGCATTGAAGAATTTAATAATGAAATAAGTACATCTTTCTTAGGTTCTGTATCGCCTCTTAAAAGAAAAAATCTTATACATGAAAAATCAATTGAAAATTACGTAACAAAGAAGAAAAAAAAATACTTTCAACATTGTCTAATACCCTTGATGTGAAGTTGAACAATGTTTATGACGTTTCTATAACAGCAAATGAATCAACTGTATGCCATTGTACAGAATGGATACAAAATCTTGGTCTAGCCTTGCAAAAGTGTTCTACGGTATCAGAAAAAATAAAAATTCTGACTTTGCTACCTTCATCCTTTACAAAACATGAAATTTTATCTTTATTTCCAGAAATAACAATGTATATGATCAACAAATCGAGAAATCTTGTTAAAGAAAAAGGAATTTATTCAGAACCAGATGCATATTCAGGCCATCCGATTGATGAAAACATGGAAAAAATTGTTATGGAATATTATTTAAATGATGATTTTAATTGTTCAAGACAAAGTCCTAATAAATGTGACGTTGTTACAATTAAAGTTAACAATAAAAAAGAGAAAAAAGTTAAGCGTTTTCTTACTCGAAGTTTAAAAGAGACGTATAAAGTATTTAAAAATGATTATCCAGAATTGAGAATTGGAAAATCGAAATTTTATAGTTTGCGACCAAAGTATGTCTTACTTAGCCCCATCAAAGAAGTTTGTCTCTGTATCTATTGCGCAAATTATGATTTATTTCTTACGAGCTTAATTAATTTTAGAGGGAGTAACGTCACAGAGTTGGATGAAAGTCGGTCACAAATAATAAATGCAACAATGTGTTCTGAGCCATCTGATTTATGTTATTTACAAGAATGTAAACTATGTCCAGGGATTAAGGGAGTTACGTTTCATGTTTTAAAACTGCAAGATGTAGAAGGCACAGAAGAAATTACATATGCTTTGTGGGATAATGGAAACCTGATTAAAAAGACACTATCAATTTCTGCTTTTAAAGATGAACTTTCGGTTTGGACCATGAGGGTTAGTACTCACATGTATGTAAAAAAATATACAACGCAAAGCTATAAAAACACAAAGAGAAAGTGCTAAAAAAGACTCACATCATTTAGTTCTTCAAATAGACTTCGCTGAAAACTGGGCTGTGATTCATAATAAAGCTGTTCAAGGAAATCATTGGGTTAATGATCAAATTTCTATTTTCACAGCAGTCTCTTATCAAGGGGATTCGACACAAAGTTTCGCAGTTATAAGTGATGACCGAAAACATGATTCAGCGTATGCTTTGCTAGCAGTACAAAAAATTATAAAATTCTTGAAAGAAAATTGTTGTGATTCAATTAAAAAATTACCATCGTATCAGACGGCGCTGCGAGTCACTTTAAAAATCGCTTTCAATTAGATGAACTAAAACGAGCACCGTGTGATATAAAATGGTTGTTCTCTGCTACTGGGCACGGCAAAGGAGCTGTAGATGGTGTGGGTGGACTTATAAAGCATTATGCTACTTCGCATAATCTTCGAGAGCCCCTTGAAGAAGCTATTCAAAACGCAAATGATTTTGCAATACATGTTCAAAAATATACTGATGCTATTAAAATAATACATTTACAAGATGCTGAAATAGAACAATTCAGAAAAGAAAAAAATATTGATTGGCTTACAACTCCAAAGTATCCTGGAATTCAAAAAACTCATATATGGGTTAAAAAAACATGTGACGATAAAATACATTGTTTGACAGCAAAGACCGCTGATCGTCCGCTTACTGAATTAAGAACAATGAAGCAGAAAAACAAAGCTAGTAAAATAGGTATACAAATGAAAAAAAGGTATAAAAATAAAAAATCGAAAAGACGCAAATAACAAATAAATACATAGTTATGTGTACCTGTATATTACATACACACAAAGACAAATACCTTTACATTGACTCTAATATCATTGACTATATATAAGCATTAGGCGTTAAAAATTTGTTTGTGTGTTATCTCATTAGTGATCGCTATCCCAGGAAAAAGTACCGAATCTCACAAATACGTCTAGCTAGGCATTACCGTCCTCTATCACGACAACAAAAATTGTGCAAAAAAACATGGGGTTTTCGAGAAAAAGGCACTTCCCTAAAAAATGTATTTTTCAGTAAAAAGTGCATAGCTCGTGGATTTTTTATTTTTTTTGAAAATGACATTAAGGCCGTTAAAGAGGGCTCAAAACTGAGTGAAATTGTGTGTTACACGTTTAAAAGCTCGAAAAACTGCTGAAACAATAGCAGTCTGAAAATCACATTGAAAATTTTTTTTCTCAATGAAAGAATTTTCTCGGAATTTTTCGGCATCGCTGAACGCATGAAATTTTGATGAAACAAAAAAATAAAAAAACACGTGTAAAATATTTTTTCGAGTAGAACATAAATATTTTTATTTCAACATGATAGGTGAAATAGGCATACGCGGGCTGTCTGATTTGAGATGGATTCGGCCACTTTTAGAATTAGTTTAAAATTCTGTGAATTATTTCTGTAACATCTCAATATTTCACAAATTTAATGTACCGTTGGGATACCGTCGAGATTCGATGGATCTCAGGGGACTTTACATAAATGTAGAGTATTATCAAATTACAAGGAGTCAAAATAGTATCACTTCACACAGGAAGCACTGCAGCGTCCAAACTCATCGGCGCGAGACAACCTCGTAGTTTAGAGAGACTAGACTACACTGGTCACTGATCCAAATGGCAAATAACACAATGCTGCTTAACTTTGTAGATTGTAGATTGCTCGTGCCATTTTCAATAAAATTGATGACCTCAAAAGACTAATAATCTAAAGAGATTTAGTAATTTTACCAACAATTAATGTTATGTTAAAAAATATATTTTAAATTGCCATAGATTCACTCTTACCTTAGACCCAAGACTCTTCAATTGGTCTCTGAAAAATAGAAATTTCATCGCCTTTGTACTGCAGTGAGAGTTTATTGGGTTCCTTTTACGGCAACTTAAATGGGGAGAGGAAAATAGGTTATAAATGTCTGTAGCTAACTCAGGGAAATAGAAGTTGAGGTCATTTTATTCGACCTGTAAAAAATCTCTTGCAATCCGAAAATACGGTCAAGTGTTGATATAACATGGTTGAATTGTTTATGAAACGTGGACACCTATTGTCATCTATATACCAGTACGATTTTCCTGGAATTGAAAGATATTATTACGAAAAAATAGAATGTTGTGTTATACAATTAAAGTCGGAATATTATAATTGTAATATAGACCTACTTTGAAATAATTCTTTTACTTTAGAAAAAGCTCAAAATAAGGTAAGACATATTTCTGCATACAAAATCTTTACGAGGTTTATGAATCCGAGCCAAAATATGCACTTCTCAGACAGATTATTAAAGAGATATGTTGCACCGTTAAGTTCCTCATTGGCACAATATCAACTTTCATTTATGCTACGTGATTGTGATCGTGAAATTTGTATTTACATTTACTACGATTAAAGAATCTTATATAAACTACATCATATCGATGCCCCTTACCGACGATATGATCTCTGCAAATAACAATTTAGAGTAATTTTTTTTTAAATATTATATAATATTGACTTTATAAATTAAAATTTCAATGGAGTTTAAAGAAAATATTTTAAACAGGACATCAATAAGAGATATGTCTTGAGATTAGAAGGAATCTGAAAATATATGCATTAGCGTGTAATAGCTGCCTTGGAAATGTATATTTGTATCGTCAGTAAAAAGCATCTGCTCCTTTCTTGTGTTACCACAATAACATGTACAGACTTTTATAATGTAAAATAAATAATTATTATTTTATATAAAAACAAAGTCTTACTCTACGCCACACATAGAGTTATTCACATACATCATCCAAAACAAAAAAAACCCATATCTTCTCATTTAACCGCTAATTATTTTATCTAAAAAAAGCAGTTATGAATCTCTGGATAACTTAAGGAGCTTAGATACCGGAAAATGTACATTTAAGAAAATACTTAATGTTATAGTTTGATAAGATAAATTAACATCATGGCTAATATAAATACAAATTACATTGCTCTGAGAGTTAAGAGAAAATATTTTAAACGAATTTGTGATGTTAGAACCATACGTACCAAGCCTTGAATAAAATTTCACATAAAATGGTTAGACCCTTTTGTCTTTTTTATTAAGCATTTTTCAGCATTTTTTAAAATTTTGTGTACGCAGCAAAACATTTTGAGCTTTGGTTCATTTGTGTGCTTTGTAAAGAACTTGAGCTATTGAGCTTTTTGAATCTTAAACTTTGGAATTCCTAAAAAGTTAAAAGATTTACTCGTATATTGATGTAAATTATTTATAATACAAAGTGATACTATGCACATACATCTCTTTTTATATGGTAACCGATAAGTAACTGTAATAATTTTTACTTGATGTTTAATTTTGTGACTATAATTAAAACTCTCTTAAATACTGAAAATTAATATTTTAAAAATTTATAACTCTTTGAATATTGGTTTTTCGTAGATGTTGAATGCAACATTTTAACCTTAAAATTGGCTAAAACTGATTTATTTGTTTAAATACAAGAAGATTGTGGATATATTTTACCATATCGATATTTCTATCGGTACTTGAAGAAGTACTGTTCGCGAAATTCGTGACCCATATGAGTCGACATAGCACTGAACGTGTTAATAAAGAATTCAATATAACATCCAGTAATAGCGTGCTTTTTAGACATTTGAATTGTCGTCCTCATTTTCCGCATGATGCTCGCTTTAATATTGTTTCTAAAATAATGTCTCATTTCACTTTATAGGTGGACATCATATAAAATGATATAGTTTAATAAATTAAACATGAAAACGAACCAAAAATAAAATGCAACAAAGCACATAATGTAGTACAAACTATCATTTACTAAAACGAAACAAATACTGTTTTAATTTTCTGTCAAATGTAAATTTCTCCGTAATTCACTGATTTGTATTTCAATACATGCAAATGACAATTTAATTTATAATCAATTTGCTATGTGTCAGCATCACAGGCGAAAGCTTGTTTCAGACATGTTTAACGCGTAGCGAATTTCGCTGGTAAATCGATAGGATATTTCCCTTATAAGCTAACATTAAAATTTCGATAGGTAATTTTTCACTCTGGAGGTCGGAGATTTAGAAATTATTTGAACTGCACTAATTTACAATATAATAAAAATAACACCTGAAATAAACAATATTTTTGTAACAATTAAAAACTAATAGATTTTTATTTTTCCATTGAATCGATGCACTTCATAATCAATATTAATCCACCAAGTAAAAAAAGTAATAACCCAATCAATTCAGAGTCTTCAAAGGTAACCTTCACAGCATTCTTCTATTTTCGTTTTCCTACAACCAGCAGCGATTCTCCTCAGCCACCCCAATAGAACTATTTACCTCTCACATACATCTACATTACCGGAAACAAAGCCCTCTCACCCTACCGTTCCCTCTTTTCTCAGCAGCAGCGACGATTTCCGCCTATTTCAGTGCGAGCGCAAACGAGACCGGCTCTAAACTACCGGAGGCCGCTTTAATTAAATTTCACGGCGATTTGAGCGCACTACGGGAGTGAGAAAAGTTCGCGCGCGCGTCGGAAATGAAAGGTCGCTAGTTGCCAAGCCGCCGAGACTGAAAATAGCAGCTGTCGACGTTTTATCGAATGGTACTGCTACTGTGTGCTTTCGTCGATAAAATACGAGAGAGAGGGAGAATTTTCCGTTGGCGAGAAGGCGAAAAATGAGCGTTGAAGGAAATGAAAAGAATGCTTTACTTGCCGGGCATGCTGTGAGCGAAATATGTAGCGCCTGCGTATGCTTTTTCCTGTCGTGTTATATTGCTCGTCATATTCTGGTTTCATACCGGTATTTTTTATTTGAAATTAGGAAATAGGGAAATCGTACTCACAACAAAACATTTCTCGCAGTGAAATGGATATTGTCTTTGAAAAGTATATGAAAAAGTACAAACATCATTCAGATTTTTCATTAAAAGATATTTTCTGATCAATCCCGTGTAAAAATTTTAGTCTCGGATTGATCTGCCAAAAGTCTCGCGAAATAAGTCTCCAGTGAATCTCGCAATAATCTCGCTAAGGCCACTTTACAAGACTAATCTTTTTTAGTTTGTAAAGTCTCGCACAAAATGCAATATGAATTGCGGGAGTTTTAGCTAGACTAAATTGTTACTTTAAAAAGTACCGCATAGAGCCTAAGACTAACTCCGAGACTTTTTCTAGACAAAATTTTTACTTAAATAAATCTCGTATGAAATCCAAGACGAATTGCGAGATTTTGGCTGGACAAGATTTTTACTTAAATAAGTTTCGCATTGAAACCAAGACGTACTGCAAGACTTTTGGCTAGACAAGATTTTTACTTAAATAAGTCTCGCATTGAAATCAAGACGAACTGCAAGACTTTTTGCTAGACAAGATTTTTACTTAAATAAGTCTCTTTTTTTAAAGTGATTTATTGCTGCTATTAGCGGAGCGTGCGAAGCACATAAACGAGACAAGATGTAAAATCTTCAATTTTTACGTAGAAAACCAGTCCGTTAATCCATATTAGTATGCTATGCATGCTCAAGTCTGGGGATGTAAAAAAACAGTCGAAAAAAGTCCACTTTTTCCACTTTCTCCGAAAAGTGGATTTTTTTCGACAGTTTTTTACATCTCCAGACTTGAACATGCGTGGCACACTAATACGGATTACAGGACGCTCCGCTAATAGCAGCAATAAATTACTTTAAAAAAAAGCATCACAACAGTTAAAGGTTCCGTGGATTTCCTCATATATTACTTCAAATCACACAATCTGTCTTTTTTGTGATACATTTATTGGCGCTTTGATGGGATATAATATCCCCCTAGGCGCGAAGCATTAACAACGTGGTTAAGATGTTACATATGTTAAATATTAATAAATTTTTAAAACTACATTATTTATATTTTAAGCACTTACAATAATGTATCGCCATTAAAGGTGTAAAAATTTGAAAAATATCTTTGTTACTTTAATTTTTATGACGAATCGGTATCGGCAGTTAGGGCCGAGAGTTTCCGAAAACCGTGATTCGCCCCAAAGGTGCTATATCCAAAGGTAATAAAAAAGTTATAGATGACGCTAAAGGAGCCGTAAAGAAGACGTTGAATAATGCATTGCAACACACCTCATTTCTCAACGCACTTCATAAAAAAACACGTGGAAGCGCCGTAAACTCGCATTATGAACTTTTTTTTTCATTAGTGAAAATGGAACGCGCGACGAGACGATATCTTTCTCTCGACGCATTTATTTTAGTTTACCTCTCGCACACACACACGCATCTACCCACACATGCGCCGAGTGCCCAGTGAAATTATTAAACTCGCCCATGTAGGTATCGCTTTACTCGCGGTAATCGCTATAATCTCTACTCGTCACGCGCACCAGCGAACAAATTCGAATAACTCACAATTCGGAGTATCGTGAATGCATATACAATTCTTTTTTTTTCTTTTTTTTTTAAATAAAGCTGTAATGTTATTCAGCATATAATTTACTCGTATATAAATGTGACTGAAAGGGACAGAATCGCATTTTCACGGTGAAACAATACTTTTGATATTTAAGTAGGAAGTATATCTTTTTGCGTACAATATTTTCTTGTATCATGGTGACTGTAACATTTCAGCTAATCGCTTCAGCTAATCAATCACAATTACAGATATCTCAAATCTAATCTTAATTTTCTCAGTCAAAATCTGACTTTTTACAGACAGAAAATAAAAACACCATAATATGAATATCAAATTTTAAATATTTTTTCAAATATCAAAATAAAGAATCTCTTTTATCCACTATACTATGCATTTTTTCACGACGATCCGTATATATTTTTGCAACAAATACCCACAGTCGACTTATCTCTCTGGCGTATCGATGCGCGCACGGAGTAAATAGCGGTCACGCGAGACCCTAAACGAAAAGCCGTTTTCACGTCTCGCGGCCGCACGTCAAACGCGAAAATAACGAAGAATCATGAGTGCCGGTAGCGGCCAATGGCTCGACGACTTTAAGAATGTTGGTGCGCAGCCAAGAAATCCCCAAGAGAGAGAGAGAGAGAGAGGGTATATGCACGAGTATTATTACTTACTATTCGCGGTTGCCGTTTTTCCCGTCGAGCAAATAATCTCGTCTCTGCATATCGTTGCAGCGAGATGTACGGCACACGCGAGACAATTTATTTAAGGAGCTTTCTGCGATAGCATTTAGAAAATTAATGTAATAGCTTAGATTGAAATGTGGTCTGCGATTATTTTTATTTATATTTATTCATTATTTTTTTTGGTTATTCGATCTGAGTATTTAATTTCATTGCCGTAAGTAACTTTTAATATTATCCACTTGAGCTATACGGTGGCTAATTAGTTTAATTACACAATGATGTCGCAAAAAAGTTTAAGTAAACCGGTTAAAACTCTCAGTCTCAAGTGACTAAACTGTCGCGAAGATAGGCGATATATAAATATTCATGAAAAAATTGTTCTTTTTAACGATATAATGACATTATAAGTATAATAACATATACTTTAAAAAGTTGAAACTTTTACAGAATGAATTTTATCTTGTAAACTTCATTATTTTCGTTCTAGCATTATATTTATCTTTTAATCAAAAGGAAATTTGTTTCCATAGTTTCAATTTAAACCATTTTTGTGAGTATACCTGAGCAATCTTTCCAGCGGACGAAGAGTAATAAAAAGTTAAAAGCAAACTTAATGGACTATACTTTTAACAAGCAAAAGATGACCCAATGTACTCCGTTGATGTGCAATTGCTTTCATCCCCCGAAGTGACAACGACTTCGAGACTTATATTGTTCTGAGAAATGAGGCTGAAAATGGAAAACTCTTGCTGTTTTAACTTGATGTATACAACGACTAACCGAATATAATTAAAACTTAACGTAGCGAGTACAGTAAATCAGATTTTAAGTTTTAAATTATTTGCAGCTGTATCAGATATGTACACGAGATTGCCTAAGTGTTACCATAAAGTTAAACAAGTTTTAAATTGTATTATTCATCTTTTATTTTTTGAAAATTACTTCAATATTTTAATTCGAAATAACTTAGATAATTTCGTTCACTATTTTTACATTCATCAATTTTGTTGAACAATTTGATATTATGTGCTAGCAAACTAGAAACTCAAGTTTATAATCGCTGCTGCACTGCGTTGTACACATTTTCATTATAGGCAACTATATCTGATTTGAAATTCTACGCTACTTTGATTTCATGTCACATCAAATTATTACCGAATACTATATCGATATAATATAACGACTGTATTTACTAACAATGATCAAATCCTATTTTAGTATTATGAATTTAGTTTAATACCGAATATGACATCATTACCAACAACATGCTAAAACAACTTAAAACTACTACTTATAATTCATCGAAAAACGTTGCATCCACTTACTCACACAAACTTCCGAAATCATCGTTTTAAACCCCCAAACACATTCCTCTTCCTACCGCCACCCCCCACCCAAAACAATTTCCTCGGAAACTTCCTACTACGAAATCCGGTAAACCGGCCGAGGCAGCAGCTTTACAAAAAAAAAAAACGGTAAAACAGCGCTCGAACAATGCACGCGAGCTCTCAATTCGACAGCTTTCCGCTTTTTCTCAAACTCTCCGCGCGCGCCACAAAGAGAGCCACCATGCGCAGGTATTCCGGGCGTTTTAACCCTTCACCAGAAGCTCGATTCCTCCCTCCCCCTCCTTCCTCGGATGAGTAATAAAGGTGAGAGGGTGTGACACTCTTCCAGTCGAGTGGCGCGCCCTTCGCTCTCGTCTTCTTTGATATGTGTACTATACTACTATTATTTCTTTGTCTACTCTCGAGTTAGAGCTGACTTTTGTTTTTCATTTCAGGGCTTATTTTCGTCGTCGTTTAAGTCTTTCGCTCGGTTTAAGGCTTTTGTGCACGTTTCTCGGCTCAAAGAGTTGAATTACTTTTACGTGATGGGATGTAAATGGAAGGCGAGGTATTTTTGGAGAATGCGGAAGAAATTTGAAGGGAGGATTGTTCTATTGGGTTCACGGATGAGTGAATAAAGTGAAGTTGATTGAAAAGAAATGTATTTTGCTTCACGTCACTATTGATCGGGTTCATACGGATTTTACTTTATGCGCAGAATATTGTTGTATTTGAAATCTGCTAATAAAGACTGTAATTGCAAAGTAAGCATATGGTGAAAGAGAAATAAATCCCTTTTTAATTACCATAATCGCCATTTTAATGACAAATTAGTTTTGTTTGCAGTTTATAATTTTATTTCTTGGGATCTTCTGTTTGATTCAAAGGTACGTGGGGTCAAAAGAAAATCCTATATTTGCAGGGGAAATATAAGATTTCTTTTACCTCAACAAAATTTACTTTCCATATTTTTGCGATCCCCATTCAATATTTACCAAGTCAGACAATCCACAGAACTGGAGAAGGTATTTACGTGGCCATCCATCGTAATAATAAAGAAGTATTTGTTTAGCTTTAATATTATCAATAGGAGCGCACGTTCACTGTTTGAATCCTTATTTTTGTTTTCACTCATTGTTTTGCTACTCTAGATTTTACGCAAGTACACAGTCAAGGAATACGGATTCAAAATAAAATTATCATACTTTCTTCTTATTCGAATTTAGTTCCATTATGATTTACTGAAGAATTTCCTCGGTATCTTTATATAGTCTATGAAATGTCTGACCGAACTCGAGCTCCTCTACTTGCAAACTTTGTATCTTTCAACTATGCTGGATATCAGCCTGGAAATATAAGTCTTCTACTACTTGTTTTCTCGCAGATGAGATTTTATTTAAAACCTCACATTGCATACGATACCTACTGAATTTTCATATTTACAAATAAAAATCTCAACTTTCTGACGTATCCTAATCTGAATATCACAAGCGACCTTTAAACTCGAACCTTTCGACCTCGCAATATTACTTTAATATTCAAAAAGTCAACGAATCATGATTATTCCGCGCTCCTCCTTAAACGCTCTTAATTGACTTTTACTTTTACGCGGCCCGCGGGGAGAAAGTCTGTAGGTCCCGCTCGCCACTACCACCTCCTTGTGCTCACGGCTCATTAATATTCAACGCAGCCCTCTGAATTAAGGCCTTATACAGTTACGTAATTGAAATGAAGATGGCGGTGCAAACAACCCCCCGAGAAAGAGAGAGAGAGAGAGAGAGAGAGAGAGAGAGAGAGAGAGAGAGAGAGGCAGAAACGACGAAATTACGAGTTTTCATCGCGGCCGATTTTCCACCCCGCCCTACATATACGTGCCGGGGGAAAAACAAGTACCGGCAGCTCCTCTGGCTGGGCTAATTCAGTTTTGCGAAAAGTGCACTTCTCGAGGCCCACTCATTCGTGGAGCAATGGGCGCCGAGTAGAGGGAGGGAGAGAGCGCCGCCCCCGCGCCTGCGCACATGTGGAATAATTAGTCGAGAAAAACCAAGTGTTGCCGCACGCGCGCCCGGCTCTTTTTTGTAATATGTGCGCTAAGGAGTTTTCTTTACTCGGCTCTCTCTCTTTTTTGTTCGACCCTTTTTTTTCGAAAAATAGTGTACTTTCGAAGTGGGGTTTTTTAAAGGCTTTGTTTGTACTGTCGCTCTTAACGCATATACATGAACGAATTCAAATGTTGTAATTTTGCTTTTTTCTCCTTTTGTTAGTACTCATGAAAGTGTATGAGTGCTTTGAGCTGCCACACTTTTATTTAATATTGCTGTATTTATTTGCACTTTTTCAGTTGCCTTTGTATAAATTCTTAAATTAGATTACGATCGTTATTTCTATCCAAAATATTTCAAAATTGAGACATCGAATCACGTACAAAATTCAATTTTCCCGATAAGCTTAAAATACTCAATGTGCAGCAAAAATTCAATTTCGTAATTAGAACGTCAAATATTTGATTCAGACAGCTAACCAAAAATATGTCACTTCTAAAATTATAATGGATCTGAAGTTTGCATCATTGAAGTGCAACAAAATAATCTTTTACAATACTTAATTAACGTTATTAAGCAATCGAAATTTTATGTAAATCTTTGTTTTAAAGTTACATGGTACTACAAAATAATAAATCTACACGCAAAATTAATATTAGTTATTATGAAGGAAAAACAAATATTTTTTTATTTCGTTGCACTACAACGTTGCAAACTGCAGACCAATAAATTATACATAAATGTCAAAATATTTTTAAAGTAACCGTCATAGTTAACATTAAAAATTCGTTGCTAAGGTCCATCACTTTAAACCATGATCTGATTCGTTGAAAAAAAAAAGAACTTCATTATTCATTATGCAAACGTGAACTCTAGTCGGCGATCACAAAAACTATTGAGTCCATTAATACTATAAAGCGATTAATAATAATTGATAATTGAATGCTCTGAAATTAGAAAATTATTATCTTAGATATCAGATCGTCAGTTAGGGTCAATTATTAATATTGATTTTGATACTCATTGTCAGACATGCATCTACTTTTTTACGTAAAGTTTTTTATTCACAGAATTTTCATATTACCTTTTCACTAGACAATCAAACTAACGTATTCTCCATTTATGTCGAAAAACGCTTCATCAAACAATTTCAAATAAACCTTCTCAACACACACTACATTCGCCATAAGTATCGCGTCGAAGGGTGAAGTATCGACGGAGCGAGGACTTGACCGCTCCCCGTACGCGCCTCCACATATACATACACACACCGTCGTCAAGAGATCATGAATAAACATACGAAAGCGGCTGAAAAATGGCGGCGAGCCCCCCCCCCCACCATCACCCCCCGCAGACGTAAAGATATTTTATTGTTGCTGAATATGGATGCCGACGGCGCGGATGATTTGTGAATATGGTTTTTCGAGAAAACGCGAAATACCCGCGGTGTATATCATTCAGTCGCTTGCTCATATATATATACGACTTGCGAGTGTCAGACGGAGGAAAATCGTTGCATTGTTAATGATCACACGCGGATGGTTTCGTCGGCGTTCCGGTGAAGATGTTTTTAGAGGCTTTGTGGGGTAGATTGCGGTGCTGGAAATGTCCATCGTCGTGGTCGTTTTCTTGACGCTTATGAAGTAGGTAGATGAGAAATTTTAGAATGTTTACGATGATAATAAAAGTTTAGGTTTAATTAATTCTTAACCAAGATTCTTAAGCTTTCCTGTTGTGAAATAAAAGTAAATTGAATTTTATCAACCCCGATTTTGCGAAATAAGAATCTGAAGAATCTTATTTACGAATAAATACAGTGATTTCCTTTTTTTCTTTTGACGTATCATCAGTCACGGGAAAGATTAAAGTTCGATCAATATGCAAATCAGAGGATAAATTCCGGACTCCGAAAATATTTGCAATTCAATAGACTTATGATAATGTGCGGTTATATTATGTAAAGAAATGCTTTCCTATCAATTACAATTACCTTGTTGAAAAATTGATGTAAAAGTTTGAAACTTTTTCATTTAACCGACCTTCCGTGTACTTCAGCAGTTAGACAAAAAATATAAGCTTATTGCTATGTCAGTTTTTTTTTATATTTATTTTCAATTCGCTTGTAATTTATTCGTTATTACTTTCAAACTCCAAAATTTCCAAAAACTTTATCCAAAAAACTCCCGTTAACAAATATGACTCTCTCCAATTCAATCACACTTTCTATTTTCATAAAAGTTCAGTACCTCAAGAGAAGAACCCACATTCCATCCCATTTAAATAACAATCCCAAAAAGACTACAACAAAGTTTCCACGAATCCGGCTAACGAGTAAAAAGACGGTAGACCTACTTCTGCTCCCGAATAATCAATTTCGCCCGCTAATTACGCCGACGCCCAGTCCCCTTACCATTCAATTAACACTTATCTATATTTATCGAAACAGGGTCGTCTCCCCACCAATCATTCAAAGTAAATGCAAATCAACATCGATAATTGAAATCGCATTGTGCACGGCGTTGGTCAAGTGGCCGCGCGCTATTCCGCAGTTATGCGCGCACCATCTCTCCCTCCCTCCCTCTTTCTCCCTCTGCCTTCGGAATCCATCGACTAATTAATGGACTCTGATTATATACCATCAGGGGAGGCTCTGTATACGCGCGGTCGTCTATACATATATATATATATATACGCGCGTCGATACAATTGCCGCCGAGGGACCACCGATCGACAAGTGTCAGACAGTAGGTTGCGTGCAAGCAAGCCGGTGGACGTATGTATCCGAACTTTGCCGTGCAGCACACGTGTGTGGGGTGAGTAGTAGGTATAGGGCGTGTACGGATTATTATGCATAGTGGAAGTTATATGGGCCGTCGGCTAAAACTTTGACGCGGGCACTGTACGATTGTTTGCGCGTGCGCGCATGAGAGATTGGATATATGTGTTAGTTTACGTGCAAATGATTACAGGTAACACGCGCGCGGTGTTAATAAAACTAATAGCGGACTGGAATGGGTGGATTTCGGAATGAGACGAGTTCGTCGTCGTCGTCGTTTTTGAGGTATAAGTTTCTGATGGCACGCGAGCGTGCTAAGGCCGGGCTCACGTGTGAAAATTAAGATTTATGCAGCTGTTGGACTGTGTTTTCACTCTTTTAGGCGGATTAATGCGGAAGATTTTAATCTATTGCAGTAATAAAAATGAATTATCTCGTATAATCTACGATGTTAATGAATTTTTAAATACTGCAGGGTTGTTTGTATGATTAATTTTTGAAGAAGATATAATACCTTATATTTGACTGATGGTATTTACTTTTTATTGTTATCGCTGATATAAACGTATAATAAAAATTCGTTATTTATATCGAAATGTATAATTCGTTACAACTCTTTTAGTAAACTTCCTTCTTTCTATTTTTCTGGCTATTCTCTGTTCCTCGATTTATGGGCACCTTCATAAAACGTAATTTATATGACAGACTTACTCTTTATTTGATTATGCTGAATCACCTTACCAGGTAATATTAAACATGCTAACGCACTTTATCCTCATTGAATCGTGATAACAAATTCCATATGTGAGCGCAAATAACGTTCCAAAAATACCTTCTCATATATATACTTGTGTCATTTTCAGCTGTCAGTTTGAGTGACGTGTCTAGCATGAAACGAGATTTCCAGGATCATTATATACATAACAGGAAAAGCAACTTGTATTACTAACACAGAACATCCCGATTTAATTTATCTTCTTCAACAAATATTAACAAAATCCAAAAACCTCTTTCACCTCAACTACTTTTCCCGAAAAAATTCATATTTTCCTCTCACGCTTCTGCTCCACTACTTCGCGTCTAGAAGTCTGGGAAAATTCAATCTCGCAGATATTGTCCCTCGCAAAATCATAAATTACATTATCACGCCGACACACAGCGTACGAAAACACGCCGCTCTTTCATGCGTCACCGGAGGGGGAACATATCTAAAACTTTTTGCCTCCAAAACGCGTCAAGGACTCATACATATCCATACACGCGTGTACGAAACTCGCGCTTGAACTAGGGAAGAACGACCCGACCCAATTCAAGGATCATACCCGCGAGCGTAGAGTAGAGAGCGCTCGTCTCTTCTCTCGCTAAGCGCCAATAATGGCTGGCTTAATATGCGCGCGCACGCCTGAATGTATGTAGATTCGTAGACGAACTTCTTGACTCGCGAGGGTTCTTGCCGATCCATCATAAGCTTCCTTCGCCGTGGCGACAAAACCGCAGGAATTAACATTGCCAAGTAACCGCGCGCGCGCTTGTTGTTTGATGTAGTTGGCGCGGAGAGACTTTGTCGAAAATTCGCTGATTGTTTCGGAGGAGAATATAGAAGGAGGAGAAAGTACAAGTTTTCTAGTTCGCACGAATGTTTGCACTTCGCGTAACTTATTTTGTTTATGTCAGCGGGTTGTTTTGTATTAGCACAGCGGAGAAGATTGTTCGCTATAGGAAGATAATGAAAAGCAAATTTGACTCGTCGGGTATTCCGTTAGGTGCAAAGAGATAGTTGGAAAGTGTGATAAATTTAATTATAAATGTTTAAGTAATGAAATGATTTTTATTTAAACAGAGAAGTTGTTGTTTTCTTGGTAAAACTTGGTAAGCTCTTCTTAAATTCACAAGACCCTCGTTGTCGCCGCGAGGCCTCTTACGCCGTATAATATCTTGGCAGGGTGCCCAAAGTGGCTATCGGTAACAAACAATAATCGTACCTCGACGAAACAAAACTACTTCCATGAAAATATTACATAACCATTTTTCATTATTGCAATACATTGAAAAATGTTTTCCATAACAATGTTACAATTAATAATTTAGTTACAGAAAATCCAATTTAAAGTTATTTAAATTCGTATTAAGTACAAAATATAATTTCACTAGCAACTGTACAATAAATTTAATTTAATAACTATTATAGCTTTGTAGAAACAGGCTTTCAGTCTCAGTCGAACGACACAATTTCGCCAGAACGCGCAGACAGACATAACTTGTCTTGTATAGTAATTAAAGAGATTACGTCGAAGGGATCAAACTGTTCGGACGAAATGTAGCGCGAGAGCCGAACAATAAGTTGCGCGGAGCCGCAGTGCGGTTCGTTCGCCATTGCTGCCGGGAGCTTTGGCTTTTCGCAAGATCGTAGATTGAAGCTTTCACCCGCTTTCCTCTGCTTCTCTCTCTCCCTCTCTCTCTCTTTCACTCTCCATGGTGCTTTCTATCTCTCTGTCTCGCTCTTTCGCTTTGTGCATGTATGTATGTATATGTATGCACGGGCGTACTAGGTGTGTCTGCCGGATCGATATGGTATGCTAGTTGAGAGAAAGCGCCGAAAAATGGAAAAGCATTCGCGTTGAAATGTTCTTTTGAAAGGCAATAGCTCAGGAAAGTAGATTTAATTTCGAAAAAAAAAATTCTATTATATCCTTTTTTTAATTTAAATATAAAGACACATATTACCTTATTTTAAAATTTTAAATGAGAAGCGAAACATAAATTTATCCGTAATGTTATCATCATAATAGTATGGTAATTTTTTTTATGAAAAAAATCATGTCTTAGAATAACATAGCTTTGTCGTTAGTGCTTTCACATGTTCCCGGAAAAACCAAGCACCTGAGCCATTAAAAAATCTTGGTATCGATAGAGTTTGCGACTGTAACGATAAAAGGGCCATGAAAAGCCCTGAATTCCTGCGACATGCGTCGACGGACGGATAATGGAAGAGAGCCCGGAAAATCTTCCTTTCAGTTTCCTCGTCCTTACTGAAGTACGATCTACGGTATAGGTATACTGTGACTTGCGACGGCTTTACCAGAAAATACTTTGTCAGCGGTTGCACTTTTCAGATGCAAACCAAAATGTTTGTTCTCCGTTTACAATTAAAATGAAAAAATTTTGATGATCTAGAAATGTAGTTTTTTTTCTTAAGATTTAAAAAAATATAAATGAAAATTAAGATGCTTTAAGTTTTTGTATCATTATAAAAGTATTTAATAAACTAAAGGTCTTTTGTAGCTTTTACCTTTTTATAAAATGATCCAATTATAAACTTTGATAAATGATAAACGTTGCATGCAGAAAATTAAAATAAGCCCCTTTTTATCGAAAGACTAATTTATTAGAAAATATTAACACGAAACTATACCTTAATGTAATTAAAATATTTATTAGTATCATAAATTTGCAATTTCATTGATTTAACGAGTTTCATGTACTTTTACTTCTATGCAGATTTCAGGTCGTTGGCCTATCGAGCTTTGTGTAATTTAACGTTTTATTGTATTTAAAAAAAAAGTTTGCCTATCGCAGTTTAACATCTGACGTGCTCGCGTGCTAACAATCGATCTCGAGTAGAGCGGACTATACGTCGTTCTCGGCAAAATAATGAGATAATGAGTCGGCAATTGCAGTCTAAAATAATGAATATCTCCGCTACACTCATTATACCACCTATTAAAAAAATAAATACTTTCTTCTACTTCTTCTCTCTGGCGACTCTTTCTTAACTCTGAGGAAAATGACGATGCTCAAAAAGCACAGCAAGACCAGACAAATTGCACTACCTAAAGTTTTATAAAGCGCATAAAGCCTCTCAGGATGGAAAAAACTAAGTTTTTCTCTTAAATTTGTTACACTTCCTCAATCTAAATTATCTGATTCTTGTACCTGTTCCATAAAAGTTAAACATAGCAAGTCGAGAGACGTGATGTTACGTTAAAAAAAATTAGATAACAAACGTTGTCTTGATAACAAAAATATGATATCGTCGTTACTCGATTATTTGAAAATGTTAACAGTCGGGAGATTCGTATGAGCAAACAACGACATAAATAATAATGCTACATCGATCCGTTGACGTTGAGCACATATTAGTCGAAAATAGTATTGCCAATTCTTTTTTTTCTGCATAGCTTTATTTTAAAAACAGAAATTAACCACAATTTGATTACATATGTAAATAATATAATTTAACATTATTTGAAAAAACCTATAACATAATTATAACTTATAAATCGTATTTTATAACTTGAATTTATAACTTGTATTTTTGTCAACATTCTCATAATAAATGAGTTTTTTTAATAAAGAATGATTTATTGTGAGTATACATAGAAACGTCTAAACATTCCCTCCTTTTCTAACTTTCTAGGAGACCTGGTGCAGAAGATGGTGGCACATCTCGCGAAAAGGACTTTCGACAGGTAGCAGAACCTTCACTCCAAGTCTGAGTCCGATGCTCTCCAAGGAACAGCAGCACTACAAGGAAGCGAGGGAATCGAGAGAGCCGAAAGACACGCGGGAATCAAAGGATGGAAAAGAGGCAAAAGATTCGAAGAAGTCGAAAGAATCGAAAGAGGAGAAGGAGTCGAAGAAGCAGTCTAAAGAAAAGACCACCCCACTAACGCCTGCAGGTAAGAGAAAGTTATAAAAGTAATAAATTATTATTTTCGATCGGCTAAAAACATTTTTTTATGGAAACAATTTTAATATGTACATAATATGAGAATCTTTTTAAAATAAAATAAAAATATACAATAAAATTAATGTAATGTTATTTAAGAACTGATAATATAACTTCACATTGTGTGTAATATGAGTATAATAAAGTTTAATCGATGAATAATTTGCAATACCTGCTTCTCTAAGTACCTGCTATTAATACTTTACTGAGGACTCAAGTTCCGACCGTTAAACCCCGTTTGGAATATCAATTAAGTAATAAATGGTAGTTCTCAAAGTCTTTGAATGTTCGATGAATTTATTGCTGAGGATCGATTGCAGAAGCCTTCAATAGTCAAAGAAAATATATTATATCATATGCTGTAAAAGAATTATAAATTTTCTTTGTTTTTTATTGAACAACGTAACATTACAATGTGACTTTATAAGATATATTATAAATAGATAAATTTTTACAATGGTTAGGTTTATGACTTTATTTTTTTCTTTTACTATAAAAATAAAGTATAATTTATGTTAAAATCTGTGCATAACCTTCTTGAATAGAAAGAGCACAGATGTTAATTATTTTTAAACATCACATAATATTTATGTATTGCACGCGTAAGCCGTGTCTTTCAACCTTTACAAATTATAATTATTGCATTATAAATTTTGAAAAAAATTATACAAAATATTTTGAAAGCTAATTTTGCCCTACATGTCTATCTGATTTAGTAAAGCTTAAACTTTTCTCGTTGCAATCCACAGGTGTACATAGTCTATTACTTAATCCTAACTAAATTCTAGTTTTCCACTCCATTAAGGCTGTCCTCGAGAACTTCAAACTCCTCAAACTCCATCTTACCAAAGTCTGAGGTCCTCTTCCAGGTATTCTCATTGATCTGCCATCTACTTAGCGCGCTCGGTGCAAACCTGTTTATTGATGAGCAATCCTCCAACTTACCAAGTTTGAAGTCTGCCTTAAATATTTTATTCTCCTCCTTTTTCGGCTCTAATCCAATGACTACGGGAGGCTCGCGTTTCTCTTCTTTGGTTTCAATTTTTTCGTTAGCTTTGTCAGCGTCTTTCTGTTCTATAGTGGTTATCTCAATACTGGGTGTCTCGTCTATAGTAAATTGCCTTAAGTCGACGCCTTTGTCTCGATTTCCGCTCAACTGACACTTATTTCGATTATCTACGACACGGCCGGTGAGTTCTAGTCGACTGTCGCAAGAATTACTCTTTACGAGCCGGAACTTCACGTAATCTAACGATTTCTTATATCCTTTTGATTGTTTACAAACCATGGGGCAAATTAAGGGTCCGTTGCATGTGTTAATAACTTTACCGCCATAATAAGTGACCGATGTTCCACATTCTCGAATTTTTTTAAGTACATCTTGTGAAACATAATGTCCTTCATATCGTTCGTCAACACCGTCGTCATCGTGACAGTATAATTCTTCGTCTTCCGATGAAGTGCAAGGTGGCACACTACCAGCATCAGTATCCGGGTAATCACTAGAAACACCTGAACTTACGCTTCCGGCATCCCAATTATGTAACTGCCGTTGGTATCGACTGACTCTGTTTTTCGAGGAATTCGAATGACTTGGTGATGTTTGGCCACTTCTAGCTTCGAATGATTGAGCAATTGTTCGCGTTTTGGATTCGGTTTTCGGACTGTCCCCATCGTCTTTGTTGCCACTAATTGATGAAGGAGCCGATGACTTATCCATATTTTCAAACATTTTCGTAAGATCCTTCGCCCGGCTGGAGCACCTTGACCTGGTTGCCACATCAAAAATATAAATAAAAACGTTTAGTAATAAATGATAAAATGAGTTAAATGTTTTGATGAATGATAATACAACAATCAAATTAGTATCTAAAATGAAATGTTATTTCGTAAAATGATCAGGATATATTTAACTACCTTGATTCTTCTGCTGATTTTTCCGATCCACACTCAAAGGACCGATTCTCTATCGTTCTTAAATCCTTCATACTGACACTTTTTCTTGTGCTGCAATCCCTCGACATTTCTGCGTCCACTTTCAGTTTATCTTTCATTGTCTCTTCAAACATTTTTCTGACATTCCTTACAGTGTCTGGATCGGGTAATTCATCATCATTGAGTTCTCGATTTACTCGAATGGGCTGATAAAAGAAGTGTTTACGCAGCGAAGATTGTCTCGGAGCTTTCGCAAAATGGTTTATCTCTCCTTTCTCGTCTTTTTTCTTCTTTGGACTACTTAAGTCTGTAGTTTTGATTTTCTCAAGCGAGTCACTAGAAACTTTGCTGTTAAAAGATTTATGTTTTGTCTCATTAAATGATGGCTTGCGTTCTACTTCGGCTCTTACAGGCTCAATTATGACAACGTTATTATCCATAATTAAATCCTGGAAAGAATATTCACGTAGGTATTGCATCAAGCCATCGTATGTAACATCCTTTTTAGAATTGTTAAAAATGTTTTTGCTAAACACATTTGATTTTACAATTTTGTAACGTACGTGATCAAATTCTGGTTCATCAGAATCTTGCGATTCGATAGAATCTATGCAACTCCGTGATCTCGTTAGATTTGTACAATTCTTCTGATTTTTCTCATTTATTTCGTCAAATTGATTATTTCTATCACTTTTATTATTTGATTGCTTTTGATTGATTTTTTCATCGACTATATTGGTATTCTCATCTACCGACAATCTTCTACTATCGCTTCCTATTTCGGAACCCAGACCTAAATCAGAACTTTCAGATCTTGCTTCAAACCCTAAACTACCTTTGACGACATTACATGCTTTACCAAAGATGTTTGAAGTTTCTTTTACTATCCTTTCAAATCTTCCTTCACCGTGACCGTTTGTGAATTGCTCTTTATCTGTACTTTTCTTTTCAAAGAAACTTCTTGCGTTTTCCACACTTATCCTTTCCTTCTCCTTATCTGATTCAATGCTATCTACGGAATGTTGAGTTTCGTGAATGTGATCATTTATTAAATCAGGCTTACTTAGCGTTCTAAAAGTCTGCTTATTCGTTGTATTGTTCTCACATACATTTTCTTTGTACGCTACATCGTTTTCGGGTGACGTTACTTCTATATGAATGGTTTTCCTAAGAGATTTCGGTTTTGTGACATCATTGTCAATGATTTTAAGTACTTGCGGTCTTCGCGACATTTCTTCTGCCTCTTCGTTGTCTGATATCCAAAGAGATTTAGTTTCCTCAGTTTCTTCTACCTTAGGTTTTTCCTTGATTTTGGGATTTTTTTCTGAACAAATGTTCACTACCTCTTTTTTTTCGTTATTACATTTAAAATCTTCTTTTTCAAGGTTTGTTGGTTTTTGCTTCAACTTTGAATGACACACCTCGACGACAGCTTTTGTCTGATACTGTTCCTTCTTGTTCGGCAAATCGAAGTTATTGTTATACGCGTGAAATGTGCTCTCGAAATTGCGCTTCTCTTTCGCTATTTCGTGGAAGGATGTAATGCCTTTGTCTGGCTCTGGTTTCTGGCTCGACGAGTCGGAAGCAGCGGCAGTACCTTTACGTTTTTCTGGCTTTTTGTCCTCAGCGCCGCTCTTGGTTTGGACGACGTCGTCGATTTCCGTAACTCGAGCTGTCGAATGATGCTTGGAACATTTCTCGATGCCGCCGCCGTTGTTCTTCTTCGCCGAGACGGAAATAACGGTGGGATTTGATTTCGACTCTCGATTCAGAGGCTCTTTGCCACTTCTTTCCTGAATCACATTATTGTTCGACGGCTCGGGCTCGTCGATTTCCAGCCTGACGTTCGACAGGGGTAAAAGGTTCAAGATGTCAAAGTACTCGAGCTCGTCGCTATCGTCCTCAAATAGAATGCTGTCGAGACTCCGGTGTTCCTTTCGTTTTCTCTTCACCTGTAAAAGTACATATTTAACATTAATTAATATTGCAGGTTGTATTTGCAAAGAAATAGTAATACGATATATATATTTAACTTTTCATCCGAAATTAATAGTAATGTTATAATACGTTAAATAATATCCACATTTTTGAAGTATTGTTAAAATATTTAGTTAATTAAAGTTTTTCTATGTAATAGAATTGAAATAGAACAAAAAAATAATAGTAAAAGAAGTTCACACTAGTACAAATTGAAGAGAAAAACAACTAATAATTAAAATTTTTTATCCTCTAATCTTATCGCTGAGTTACACGCAAACACGGCTCGTGATAGTAATTATAGGCTTGGTAGAAATTGAATCTATTCTCAGGGAAAAAGTAATCTACTGATAGCAAAAGTGTTACTTTGAAATATAAACTTCAATACAAAGTATTATTACAAACTCGAAAGAAAATTTGTTGTACTTTTATAACAATCTTTTACATCAATCAGTTCTAATTAAAACTTTTCAAGTGTCTTAGAATTGTAGCTTAAAATCTTAAAATAATGTTTAGCATTAATTAAAACTCAAACACTGCAAGAGAATAATTCACAATTCCCATGAAGACGCCTGGAAAGCAAGCATACACAAACATTCCGGTACAATTCCCACCCACCTGAGTGTAAATACAGTCGACGCTGCGATTCTCCTCGACGGGCCAGCCGTTGTCCTCGACGATGTCGACGAGGCCGCTGACGGTATTCAAGTCCTGCACGCTGCGGTACCGCCTCGGCGAGTCAGGCCACTTCAGGATGTTAAGCCTGTCAGGTGGCTCCTCAGCACAAGGCTGTTGCTGCTGCTGCCTCTGCCTGTTCTCCTGCTGCTGTTTCTGGCCAGCGCGGGTGTAGGGCAGCGGGTCGGGCAACGAGGTGAGGGGCGGTGGCAGGGAGTACAAACCGCAAACCGAGCGGCTGATGTGACAGGGCGACGCGTCACTTGCGTACCTCTCGTAGCAGTCGGACAGGTGCTGCTGGCTCTTCGATAGCCTGCTCGTGTCGATGTATGTGTGTAGTTGCGGTGGTTGGAGAGAGAGAGTTGATTGGTTTGATCCAGTTGCAGCGACGGAGAGAGATGAAAGAGAAAGAGGAGCAGTGGTGGTTAGTGGTTAGTTGACCCTCTCGTTTAGTTGAGTGGGTCGGGGGGTGGTTTTCGGCTCCGGTGAATGTCGATGCTCGTTAAAACTTTTGTTTTTGGAGTTGATTTGAATATGCGTGCGTTTTGTTGGTTTTGGTGAAAAATAGGTTAGAGAATTTGATAAAGTTGTTTATTTTTTAATGAATGGAATTTGAAATGAAAATTTTAACGGGCACCGATATTGATTTGCCATTCGTAATGATTCGGTGAATAGTTGATTGAATGTTAGCGAAAATGAATATTCATTTTATAAATTGTACATATATTAGAAGCGAAATAACATGCTCATGCAACATGCATTAACTTTATCTCTTATTAGTATAAATCACGGCTAATGATCTAAAAATTAAAAAAGTAATTAATGTATACCTAACAAAAACTGTTTAATTTATTTGATGTTACATAAACCTCAGAGAAAATTTAAACATTTTTCTCGTGAGCTCAAAAGTGAACGAAATAAAGTGCTCTCAAGTTTTCCATAGTACACTCCATTGACATCGTATCCTTTGAACACAGGTAACAAAGTTACGTTACACAGAAACCATTGGCAATATAAAATAAGTTCTTGCAAATTTAGTTTAGGCGTCTTAAAAGGCCAAAAAATAAAATTAATTTTCCTTTTAAAGCAGTCTTTACGAATGTGAAATATTTATTTAATTATATGTACGTGCCAATGATTTTATTATAAACGTCAAATAATATTTATGTCATTGCATTGTAATTGGTAATCAAAATTAACAAGATTTTGAAATACGACTTATTTGCATAAATGAAAGTATACTTTACGAAATATTCTATTGCCATTTAATCCCACTAACTAATGAAACTCTTAATCTGACACATCTTAACGCCAAATAAACACAGTCAAATAATTTACTACATTATTTAAAAATTTAGAAATTCTACAAATAACCCGAAATCAAATTTCCTCAAGGAGCCTGTCAAAATTTACCTCCCGTCTCCCCACATCCTCAATCCCCTCCCATCATAATCGAACTCCGCCCGCATCCATATCCCACCCTACCCGCACCTTCTTCTCACCCTCGTGCATAGGAAGTTGCTCTCAGCACCTCCCAACTCCCATGACGCTACGCACCTGTCCTTCAAGGAGTTGCGATCGATGAGCTTGGCCCGGGGAATGAGCTGAGGTCTCCGGTGATGATGGTGGTGGTGATGCTGCTGCTGTTGTTGGTGCTCCTGCTGGTGGTGATGATGCTCCTGCTGGTGGTGATGGTGCTGGAGCGTCGAGGAAGACGAGTCGGTTGATGAGCAGCCGCTGCTACGCAGGCCGCACTGCTGCTCGTCCTCGGATATGACGGCGAGACTTCGCGTGCGCTTCAGCAGCTTCCGGCGCTCCTGCGTCGAGCTGTTGCTGCCGCCACCAGCGCTGCCGCCGTTGCCGTTCTGCTGAGATTGGCTCCCATGACCGTTAGCCTCGTAACGGCTGCCGTCTCTGTTAACGAAGAGGACAAGAGGAACGTGTTTAGTGTGCTGCTGCTTAATTGTTTTGAGGTGGTCTGCTTTTTTTTGTAGCGAGTTAATTTGAGAGCTACTGTTGTCTCTTTTTAACTGGGTCGATTATTGTGGTGGAGGGTGAACGAAGATTGTAGGGATAGCAATTGAAGGCACGGAAGTTTATGTATATAATGGCTATTCAATATTTGCAGAAGAGGGAAATTTTAAATTTCATTGCTATAATTGGCTTTTGGTTCTGATAAAACTTTTCAATGGGTTACTTGAAATTCAATTAAATGTAAGTGCACAATAAAATTTTACGCATGTTGAATAAAAGTTATCTTCTTTTTTTTCAAACTAACTTATAATTGATTTATGATTTTAAACTAATATAGCCATATTTATAATGGACCTCGTAATGTTAAAAAAAAAACAAATAAAAATTCACGATTGACAGTATTGGATTTCCTTTTATACGCTGACTCGATAAAAGTGTCGCGACAAGAAAGATTACTCGAGCTCTTTGCATAAAACCATCTAAGGAGCAGATTAGTATGCTAGACTCCTCCTCGGGCATTTATCATGCGTCTCTAGTCAGTGCAAACCCCGAGGCAAAACCAAAAGTTAAAAATCAATTTCTTCGAGAAAGATTGAAAAAGTATTTTGTATAAAATAACGTATAAGCTGGTAAAGTTAAATTGGGCACATAAAACTATATGCTGATAAAAAAAAATTGCATGATTCAGGTGAAAAGCGTAAACACCCCTTTTTACGTGGAAAATGTGGAGTTATAAAATTCAAAATGGGCTTCTTAAGAACGTATGATTTTCCCTAGTTTATGAAAAGTTAACACAGATACTTTATAGCCTATACAGATTCAACAAACGTAACAGATATAGATTTTACTGTGGCATAAACCACGTGTAATGTATTTTAAAATAAATCGATAAGTTAAAGACGTGCAAGTAAAATCTACTTTTCATATATTTTCGTAAATATGAAATAAACATTTACAAATCACTAATAAATTTACATTATCGATTATGTCTAATAAAACATCCTACCACGAACTTTTTATATCTACGCAACTAAAACAATTAAGACAATCGCACACAAGCGCTGGCTCTTTACCACTGCTTCCACACTTTGCCTCCACACTTCCCGTCCTCATACATAAATAAACATCCCGAAACGCTCACCCCCGCACCGTATTTGAAACCATCGTACACTCTGAAACGTAACGAGACGGTCACACATGCGCACTCGAAATTGGAGCGAGTCGCGTAAAAATTCATGTACCAAACCCGCGCGCGCATATGGAAATAAGGAGTCGCAGCAGTAGCGCGAAACTTTTCCTTTCTTCACGACGGCTCATTAACTCTTTTCTTTGTTTCCGCTGCGCCGCCTGCACGCGCGATCCTGACTGATTAATAAGAGAGAGAGAGAGAGACTCGCTTTTTTTCATTTCCAAGTTTTGCCCGCGATGAAAAGCGAGAGTTGCGAGATTGCCGTAGATAAGATGCCAAAGTTTGTGCATCATTGTGGAAAATTGAGGGGTAGGTGGCTTTTGATTCGAGGTTTGGAGAGAAAAGTTTGGCTCGAACTTCGCTTGATTAATCTAAAATGCATTTTTTACTGAATACAATGGTAATAATATATAATTTAGAAAGTATTTTAATTTATAAAAATTGAATGAAAGAAATAGTATTTATTCTGTACTTGACGAAAAAAAAAATGAAAAAGACATTAATCTCGTGAGTATAACAAAATCAAGTAACGGATAAAATGCTTGGCTAAGCATTTCATTGAAAACAAAATAAATATAACTTTATATTATAGTGTTGAGTGGCACCCTCCATGTTGAATTAAAAGTTAAATAGCGTGGATCCTTGTGAGGGCCAATTCCAAAAAAAATAAATTTGAAAACAATCGTTATCTTAATTGCGACGTTTCGTCAGGATTTTCCCTGACCTCTTCAGGCTTTATTAAAAAAGTCTACAAAATTAAAATTACAAACAGAAAACTTAGTCAACAATTAAATACACATTCTAAACAAAAGGTTACCTATATATCTAACTTATCGATACTGGTAAGACGTACCAGTAGAGTCAAATTGGTACAAAATCCTGTCGAAACGTCGCAATCAAGATAACGATTGTTTTCAAATTTATTTCTTTTGGAATTGGCCCTCACAAGGATCCACGTTATTTAACTTTTAATAACTGTATATTATTTTATCAAAAGGCATAATTCGCAAGCGTCATCACCCAAATTCCCTCATCCAAAAAAAGCAAAACATCAATTCCAATTTTGCACTGCGAGTATTCACAATCAACCCGATTCAATATTCCTTTTGACGTCGCGCTTAAACTTTACCGAAAATTCCAAAGTCACCCAAGCGTGCGCACTCGCTCGCTTACGATCTCGTTATATTTATCCAAGCTGAGCTGCAATGAAGCGCGAAAAACTCTCGCTCCGCGAAATTCAAAGGTCGAAGCTAAACACACACACCCACACACTGCGCGCGAACTATAAGCCGCAGCGAGTAAATTAATTAGAAAATTAATAATGAAGCTGAATTTTGCGAGCTCTCGCGAGAGACAATGCATAACCGTTATAATGCATGTAAGCGTATCCGCGCGTGTATACGCGGTACGATTTCTCCTTGTTTTCAAGGATTTTCACTCGCAGACGTCGGCGGCACACACCGGCCGTCGCACTCCTTTAATCCAATTAACGATCGTAAAGATAGACTTTCGAGGAATTGGACGCTACTGGAACGAGCCGATTTGCCGGCGATGATGCCGAATTATATGACCACGGAGGTGGGTTTTCTGTATAGTTGTTATTCTGTACAGGAACTGTTTAGCAGCGAGGAATACTTTCTAATCACGCGCGAGAGAAATAAATCTCATTAGTGGTGTTGATTGGAGCTATTGATGATACTTGTATAGAGAAGTGCAACTAATTATGGTGATTTAATGTGCTACCAAGTTATTGGCACTTGGCTTCCTTGAGCATAATTTGTTGTTTTACCGCGGCGATTATTACACGAAAAATTAATGCACAGTACAAACAAAGCGTGAAAAAAGTATTTTAAATACAACATTTTTTTCACTCTTTTATCGATGCAATCTAATTTATCCGTAAAACGATATACGATACTGTTAGTTTTCATTCTACCAATCAACAAACTAATATATAATACGCTCCGTAGAAAACAACTGAAGCCTAGTATTAAATCCTTTTTTTCTTTCTCTACTTCAATCTACCGCTGCAGTAAAACTTCTCGTTAATCTAAACTTTTTTCATTTTCTGTGTATATCTATCGCAAACATCGAAAGAAACCCAAACGACTGTTACTAATTGAAACGTTCGAATGAGGTCTACGAACGCTTTAATTTACTTTGCTTTTATCTTGCAAAGAAAGTCACACACATACACACACATACATGTACAGCTCTCCGACTTCATAAAACGAAGAAGAAAAACGCTGATCCACGTGCCTTCCCTCTGGCGATGACAAAAAACCTATACGCGCCGTCATTTCCACGGCGCCTATATATCTTTCGGCGGCACTTCAACCATCGAGAAAAGAAGGGGATAAAAAAATTCCGCGTAACACGATGATGCTCGGAAGAGCGTGTGCTGCGTGCCCGAGATATATGTAGTATATACGGATCAGGACTTTTGTACGGGGACGCGTAATCCGACGGGTCGGATGTGACGTACGTGCGCGCTCGCGCAAAGGAATAAATCGCGCGCAGAGTCACTGGTTGGGAGGAGGAAAATTGAAAAATGAACACCCTAGCGTGTAAGGCTATTATTCGCGCGACACAAAGGGGACGATACGCTGCTGGATGGTCTATTTTTAATTTAATCTTGGGTGGAGGAGGAAGATGGCGGATATCTTTTATTATCTCTGGTAGGTAGAGAATTTTTTGTGAACTGAGAGGCTGTGTCGTATCAGAGCTACGAGGTAAAATGTATGTAGTAGATATTGCGTGGTAAAAGTTTGTTTACTTGGGAAAAAAATTTCGACGATGAAAATTATGTTACGTAACTCATCACGTTAACTCTGAGAAATACTTCAACTTGAGTTAATTACTATGATTTACAGAGTTACAGTACGAATTCCAATTTTTTGTCTATCATGACCCGACTATACAGTTTTATGGGAATTCTATAGTATTCCCCATGATTCAAACGGATTACAGTATATCCTTCCCAGAAAAAATTTTTCTCTCCGAAATTGGCAAGGAAAATTCATTGTATTTTTGTAAAATTAAATAATTTCCCTTATGTAACGTTCATTTGAATGGTTAATTATGAAATACGAAACAACAAGGAGAATATCCTCCAGGAAAAAAAAACCATCGTAATTCGCGATAATTGAATTAAAAAAGAGGCTCGTGCTAGCCGGATACGTTCTTGTCTTGCCATATTGGAATCGTTCTACTTAACACTTTATGCGTACGTTATATCCATCTTCCTCAATTAAGGTTACCTCTGCTTTTTCACCTCCTTATGCCGACACTACGGTCAATCATCTCGTTTAATCGTCGCTTTATTTACCAACCAACAAAACTCCGCATAGTCCGCAGTTTTACGATTTTCAGTTACATCAAATATTCATACGTTTCTCTCCAACCTGATTTATAATCCGCTCGTACTTTTATTCTCTCTCTCTCTCTCTCTCTCCCCGAAACCTCCAATTTCTCGCACATATACCCCGCGCAGCATTTTTTGTCTATCCCCCTCTAATACACTATATATATATATATATATATCGGTGAACGGGCCTCGGGCGCGCACCAAAAAAAGCTATACCTCCTCCTCTCAGGCCGAAAAATCGTAAAACCTAACACGCCGCAAAAAGACTCCTCTCGCGTATTTCTTTCACTCCGTATACATATACTTTCTAATCTCGGTTGCTGGCCGAGCCAAGAGAGAGAAAAAAAACGCCCGATGGGCAAAAACCGAACGCGCACGCGACGCCCACTCGCGCGCGGATTTCCGAATTGCGGCGGCTCTCTCGAGATATATCCCGATAAGTGCTTCACTCGGTGCGCGGGTTTCACTCGCGAACGAAAGAAAAGGCGTGTCTTTTTCGGCCGTTGTAAGAAAATTGGATCTCTTTCTCTCTGCGTCGAAAAGTCGCGCGCGCGCGCGCGTGTGTGTGTGTGTGTGTGTGTGTGCTGCGGATTTTCAAACGTGTCGATTTCGCGTCTCGTGTTACGGGAGCGCGCCGGTAAAAGCGCGGTGACAGGCGCGTTTGACGAAACTTAATCAGAACGCTGAGAGCAAGCGAGCGGGAGAGACATTGCAGCTGACGGATGGCGATATAACGATGTATATTCGAGCGCGAGAGCGATTTTTACTGGGACGCGAGCAAGCGGTGAAACGAGATAGTATATGTAGCGAGCGAGAGAGGATTTTGGTCGAGATGTGCCCGCGCTCGCTTTTCGAGAAATTATTCAACGTATTTTGTACTTGATTCGCTTTATTTTGGTCCGGCGTGTGCTCGCTTGATGGTATTTACTGCGATCATTGTTCGACGATGCTGTAAAATATTTGACATATGTGCATACGAATGAAATTATTTAATTTTAACTAAAGTACTTTATTGTAATGTTATATGCACGAATTGAAGAGCAGAAAAGCTTATTTTTTATTTTATTTTATTGTGAATATTTATTCAGATTAACGGGCATAAATGCCCTATTACATACTACATATAAATATACAAAAATAATTTACATATAACTACACTAACTAGGTGTCCGAAAAACAGACAAAATTTAGAAATATTTACAAAAATAATATACAAAATTAATAATAACGATTTACAGTGGTTTTTACTTTTCTTTTAAAGAAAGATAGACTATTCAGTGATCTAACATTTGGTTCAAGTTATATTAGAATTCTTTTTTTCAAACTGTTGTGGGATGAGAAAATTGATAAAATTGGTTTCAAGAATTACAAAATGTATAACAAAACTGTAATTTGTAGAGCAATAAACCAACCCGGTGATTCGCGGAATGGTTGCTTGTATAACAAATTTATATACATCATAATATTCTGTGTAGCATGAAATGGTTACTTCATCACTCAAGAAACGAATAACAATAACACCATATATATATACAGACAGCTAGAAAAATAGATGTAATAGGAATGATGCATGCGACAGGAAGATGAGTCACACGTAACCTCACGACAGCAGGAAAACGGATGTCTCTCACTGTCCGCTAGAGAGAGAGAGACAATAAGAAGGACTTCCTGCGAAAAACCGATGGGCGATAAAAAATAGATCTCCCGTATATGAAATGCCCGGGGGAGTGGAGACGAGAGTTTGAGATCTCGTCGTACCGCAACGACGTCATTGACATTTCGAGAAACTATATATGTATACGCGTGCAAGGAAAATTATGCCTGCCCCGTGGGAAATAAAGGGTAACTTTTTCGAGTTTGGAAATGCATTAAAGTTTTCACGGTAGTCTATAGTTCAGATCGGCGCTATTGGTAAATAGGTCGCTCCGAACTTGAACCGCGCAGGTATGGTTTATTTATATTCGATTTGTTAGCGAATGCTTTAGTATTATCGTTGTGTCTAAATAAAGAAAAAAAAATCGGTCGAAAAAAAGGAAATGAAAAACTGTTCTTCCCGTCTTATCCACACAACTGCGCTATTATATCAACCAAAACCAAATCCTTATCCTTATCCCTTCCCCAGCTTACTCGTAAAATCTCGCGAAGTAAAACTCGAAACAACCTGTCACTCCTAACCCATCGCGCCACAATCCGCCAGCGCGGTCCCCTTCTTATCTCCACCCATTCGTGCATTCACATTGCCACCCCCCTCGACAGGGCAATCTCGGAATTTTAGCACTACCACCGTCGCCGCCGACATTAAAGCTTAACGCGGCCCTCCGACTATAACCACTCGACCTCGGCGAAGCCTTTAAAACGCCGCGGCTCATCCAGACTCTCTCGCGCCGCCACACCTGTGCTCGCGCCCGTATGTGCGGTGGAACTATATATGTATAGGCGGTGCATAATGGGCCGACGCCCGGCCATTCGTCGACGTAGACGGCGGTGGCGGCTTTCCACCCGCGTATATAGTTGCGCGTCTTTAATTCAGTCCGGTGGTACCACAGGCACGTGCGAGCGCGTTTGTCTTGGCTATGTGTATGTTTGTGTGTCGTCTAAACGAGGGCCTTTTATGGGTGGGTAGTGTAATTGCATTTGGATGGTTTTTTTTAATGTTGGTAGAGAGTAGTGTTATTGTTTATTTGAGATTGGTATGATTGTTGTGGATGTGCAGCTGTCGGATTAATTTACTAGACACGTATTCGAAACAGTACAATAACTGCAGCGAATTCAAAGTTAGTAACGGGTCCTTGTTATTGATTGAATTAAATAAACACCGTTCCGTTATTGTTTCATGGGACGCAATATTAGTTATGCAATTAGACCCAAACGATTTAATTAAATAGCGATGGATTTTGCTTTTAAACTTCTTTGTAACAACATATTTTTGGCGCTGCTTGTACAAGCTGTTTAAGATAAGAAAGCATAACTTGGGTAAACAAGTTTTGGGTAAACGATACTCGTGGGAAATTTGTCCCAAGACGGAAATAAACGGTATATCTACGTCTAAATCTAAAAGAGACTAATGAGAAAAGCTTTAAATAAATACGACCTGTAATGAACCTTTCTCGCCCTTTTTTCTCTTCAATAGAGGCAAAGTTCGGAGTTATTTTTACTCGCGTACGTTGATTATGCACGCTTCATTCGCGAACTATTTGCAGCTCCATTCATTATTTTCTCCTGAAAAGTGCACTTAATAGGAGCATGCACGAATGAATATTGTGAGTGCAAATCAATGAAAATCGACTTTTATTCATAAAATTTTTTTCGTGAGGATTTCGATTAAACTGTATTTGCCGAAAAAGCGTATTTATAATTTAATTAACTGTACTTTGTACATATAACTCCAACTATTTCATCTTTCAATTGCAATTAAACAACCCGTATTAGCATTACTTTTTGAGCACTTTTTTTACTTTTTGGTATTCTATTATAATTGAATTTACTCTTTTTTATATTCCACCCCTCTTAACTTCACGCTCTCTTTATTCTTGGAGAACCTAGGGCTATGAAAGTTTCAAGAGGTTGTTCGCTCCTAAAAGGAGGTATGTTTTTGTCAAAGCTCGAGCTAATTAGACACTGGAAGTATGGCGCTGTTACCAAAAAGATTCCGAAAATGCTCCTCTCTACTTGGAATTGTCTCTTGTTTAAGCAGGGAGTTAATTAATTCAAACTAATTAAAATGAATTCAGACGCAATTAACGTTTTGTCGCCTACTGTATACAATTAAAAATGAATATTTATTTATCCTTTAAGAAATTACATAACTCAATTTTCCATACTAGATTAGATTGTATAAAAAGCGAAACTGAATAAATATATATAAAGTTATCAAATTTCATTGATGACAAACAAATATTTGCTCAACTTTATCGAATTTTTGTACTGTATCAAACTTTTATCTCTTTGCTCAAAATATTAAATTTAACCAATTAAAACTTCCCGATATTTCAATCTCAAACACTTAAAAAAGAAAACGAAAAAAAAAAACAAAAATCCATTCCGAACCACTTTGAAAGCAAGGAAGAAAAACCCTCGTTTTCCGAAAACTCGAACGTGCAATTTCTCAAAGCGACAATCCGCCAAATCGACAGACTCTCTCCGCTACACACTCAACTCGAAAATAAAGACCACTTAATCCGTCTCTCAAACGCCCGACGCTCAAGCGTCCCCGATTCTTCCGAAAATTACGCAACGCGTGCTAAATGAATCTCCTCCAATCTGTTCCGCGCCATTGCGGCATCAAGGATCGATTTTCCACCTCCGCCTATAGGTAACGCGAATAAAGTCGTCTCCTCTCTCTCCTCCACTATACTTCGCACGCCACCTGATCCGCTATGCGTATATGCACAGACCCGCTGGTGTATATCCCGCGCATCTCCGTCTAATCATGCGCCGTGTGCTTTACGATTACGGCGCGTAAAAGGCTATGACTTTGTGTTTTTCCCCGTGTTGTGTCCTTTTGGGGGACGCGCGAGCTTTGGCGGCCGCGAAAGGACGGCTTTATGGATTTCCGATAGGATTTTAATTAAGTTTTCGAAAGGGGCCACCGCCGCTGTTCTCTGACACGGTTGTTGCTTTTGTGGCTGTCTGTGTATACGTGTGTCGTATTGGCGGAAAAAAGGTTTATTGCGAAAAAGTGCTTTCGAGAGTTTTGGCGTGGAGGCGGCAAAGTTTGTTTTTTTATTTATCGGATGGATTGGGTGGTCCATTAACGTGGTTGGCCATGTATATTATTACAGAATTTTTGGGTACTTTATTGCACGGAAATATTGATGAAACGAAAGTTTTATTGCTTTTTTGAGTGAAAGTTTATTCGAATTTCGAAAATTTATTGAAAAAGGATGCTTTTTTCAGTATTGAAAAGTGAGGCCATGATTTTCGTTTTTACTTTTTTATTTTTTGCCCCGGAAAAAAGGTGTCCGAAATGTTACATTTAGAACGAAATTTCTTGTTCACGTAAAGCCAATATATCCTTAGCCAACGAATTTAAGATGCTTTAAAGTTTTGAGGATGTAAAAAGTGTAGGGATCTGAAATACTTTTATATAAGTAGAAGAAATTATATTTTGGATTTAAACAACAAGAGTTGTTCAATCCATTCAAAATAAAATTTTTCTTCTTTAGAGGATAAGAATAGATTTAGAGTAACTTACAACGTACAACGAAATGCTTTTATCAGTCTAAATTGAACAGATACATAGAATATATTTATTGAGATAAAAATACTTTTTATTATAAAATTTCAAAGTTTTTGATTTAGCTTTAAAAATGTAAAAATTATAATTCCTTATATTTAAATAACTACAAAATATTAGATTTTTCATTGAAATAAGATGTTTTGCATGAATCTTCCCAAACTTTAATTAAGTAGTTTTTCAAAACATTAGAAAAACTTAACTTTTATTAAGTAATTCCAGTTAGAAAGTTATACGTTTTATTCTTAGGCTCATTCTAGTAATATAGAAACTACAAACGTCGAACTTATAGAGAGAAAATTTAACATTGTTATCAAGAAAGTGGTGCACGTAGAAAGATGCTCGAATATGTAAGTTTTTACAACATCTTAAAAAGAACATTATGAGAAATAATGACTTCAAGTTTAAACAGCTGCAATATGTGACTTTTTTTATGGTAAATGAGACATTGATGCCAATGGTAGAACTGAAACGACTGTTTCATAAAGAAAACGAGATTATAATTTTTTTTAACCTAGTAAAGGTCGGCTATTTCAAATGACAAATGCTTATAACAGTTTTTAATACACTGCATAGAATCTTATTTGAGCACACAATACAAGTTGTCTACAGAAAATTTTTTTTTGCTGAATCATATTCAAAACATTACATCGATTCAAGGTATATCAAGATCGAATAAAATCTCATGCACCGATGATTTCACAACAAATTCTACTCAATGTATCTCTCATACATGATTATATCACTTATAATTGCTTATACCATTATATTATATGGAAATTTCGGAAAATCCTATTCGATTCACACGCTTTAAAACCTACCCATTTTGCTACATAAAATAAAATTCTAACCTTCCCACATATAGCAATTGAAAATATTTTTAAAATCAAATTCCCTTTAATTCCAACATAATTTTTTAGAATATCAAAGTATATATATCCCACTGGCTTTCCCGTTCCAGTTCACCAGCTGCGTAAACTCGGATTTCAAAATAAAGAGCTTTTTTATTTCTCCGGCAACGGTGCATCCTCCTCTCCTCCCCCTACGCGAACGTAACACCTTATAAAACCCGCAGCGCCGCATCAGCCGCCCATCCACGCCTCCTCCCTCGCAAACAACCCGCCCTATACGCGCATTCCGAAATCGCGAAATATGCATATAAAAGGCTGCCGGCGAAACTCTTCTTTCGGCTGAATTCTTCGTGCCAGCGTGCGCGGAGGTAAAAGAAACAAATTGAGGATCTTCCCTCTCTCTTCTCGGCGCAGATGTGTAAGCAACGGGTACAGCGAGAGGAGGAGCGCAGCGGTTGTTTATATACTCATACCAACCGACTTCTCTCTGTCTCGCTCGTCCACTATACTCATTGTGTTCGGCTGAGCGCGCGTTACGTAAATTTTTTATCGCCGTCTATCGTAACTCCTTTTTTCCACCGATCTCGACGGCTCGGAGAATAAACGGCTAATTGACACGTAGATACTGTACGTATGCGTGTGGGTACGTCCACTCGGATACGGTCGAGGATTTTTCTCGCTTTCCAGATGCTTTTTGCGTCGTAAGAAGTGTGTAATTCCAAGTAGAAGAGATAGGTCTTTGTGTACACGAGTATATATATCATGGGCGTGTGCTGAATTGGCCAATTTATCGATCGTTTATTGCTTTGTGAAATTAGCCGCGCGGATTGAGTGTATAAGGATATAGGTCTGGCGATATTCATGTTAGTTATCGAGCGCGGAGAAAGTCTTTCTTTCACGTAAATTAGCAAATAAAGCCGCGTAGGGGATAAATGTTTCAGCAGTGCGCGAGTTAATTTTAACGGAATGGCGGAAGTGTTGTTTGAACGGGTAGCTCATACACGCGGAGAAACAAATTAAAGCGAAGTGCCCGTAATGTTTTACACGACGAATTTAATACTGGAGTAGAATTTGCGCAAAACATGTGTATATATGAGAAAGTATCGTAAAATAATGATATTCGCAAAAAAAAATGAATTCTTATAGCCGAATAAATTTCCTTTCTCAGTATATCTCTTTCCCCGCATGTTCTCACCGAATTACCGTATACTTATACTCTTGCGTCACACTCTCTCAATCTAAAAATATACCTGTAACCTAATATAAAGTCCCGCAGATCCAACCGAACCTAATCACTCCTCGGTATATATTCGTATAGCTCTGATTAAAAGCCCAAGTGAGTTTGACAGAAACGCCCGGGCAACAGAAATAAACGAGCGCATGCGCTGCACCGGAGCAATTACTTCGCGATGCGGAGAGTGTATATAAGTATATGTATGTGTGTGCGCGTGCTTGCTCGCTTGCGCACCTAAGCGATGAATGCGTAAATAACAGAGCGAAAGAGAGAGAGGAGTTTAGCAATCATGCGCAACGCAGTTCAAAGGCAGTGTAAAGAGAAAGAGAGAGAAAGAGATAGAGGTAGAAAGCCCCGATTTTGGATAACTAATTATGCAAGCTAATTCGTTCGCTGTAATTGCATAATTGCGAAGCGAGTGCGCGGGCATGACAGGACGACTTTTTCAAATATCGCGCGCCCGACAGTCTTTTGTCATGTTCCGCGCTTGCGCTCGGACCGAAACGGGGCTGGAGCTGCTCGTTTTCATCTGGACCGACGCCAAGTTTGTTCCCGAGATTTATTCATTTTTGTGCAAATTTCGCGTGCGAGAATGGTTTATTCGAAAAAGTGACTTTTGTTTTGAGAACAAAAGCTGGACGATAGGTACTTATAAGGGAAAAATAATTAGTCGCGACTATGGCGATGTGTGAGATGTCGTGTAAGCTGTGCTCGAATGTGAGATTATAAAGTGAATTTTTGATCCGTACGTTTGAGTGAATTACCTTTGACATTAGTGGGCGCTCGTAAGTGGCATGTAATAGCAAAATGCAGTAAATATTTTTATCAAAGGCGAACGTTGATGTCAGTCTGATTATACATAACACTAAGGGTCGTAAAGTATTTTATTGCAGTAACTGCACAACATCCCGGAAGAATTGCGCAACGCGGTTAGCTTTTAAGCGCCGTCGAAGATCTTATTATACAAATGTCAGTGGTAATCTAATTTTCCATTGTTCGACTTTACGATCCCACGTTAAATATTTCCGATTTACCTTAAGCGCATCCGAGATGCGCGTTATTAATTAGTGATATAGCTTGTTTAAAACTGTTTTAATCAACGTGCTCTAAAAAAAAACTACTAATTTGCAATTTTTCTATAAATATCATCGGTTATTTTGCTTTTTTTTCTGTAAGAGGCTAAAGTAACTATGTATACTCTTTAAATGAAATAGTATAATTTAATCTTAAAAATGCAGTTATCATACAAACATAACGTAATAACGTTGTATTGTATTCAGAGCGCTTGAAAAGTCTCACACGCGTAATCTTCACCTTCATTTAAACTACGGCAATTACCTGCAGTTAAATTGATTAGTTCCGTACAGGGAGATAATTTCCAATCAATTGACTCACAGCACAATCAATAGACAAAAGTTCAGTTTGCCGAACGATTAAAGCTGGTTATACTAAACACTACCAGACACATAAATATTTATCCATTAACACCGAGTAATTAACAATTACTTACTCTATAATACCTTGACAAAAGAATCAACATAACGCAATTCTCAACTAGTCAGCAAACGCTATTCTCATGCATAATATGCAAAGCGCGCGCGCGTGATAGCATACACATAGCACTAAAGGGCTCACGTCCGATTGTCTAATTAGATGCATCATTTTACACAACTTAAAAAACTTGCCACAGTTGTACTTGGCGCAAATGAGCGTCGAGGAGTAAAACACGGCGCGCGCGACGTTGCACCTATACACCGATGTTACGAATTGCGATGTCGGCGCGCTCGCGCGCATATAAATGAGGGACACGAAATTGTAACGTTGTTTTCGCTTACGTAAGAAAACGAGCTCTTTTCCAAAACTATACGCGGAAAGCCGCTGATGATGAATTTGAAGCGCGAGATGGTCGGGCTCGACGTCCTGCCTAATGTTCGTGAAAATTACAAATGTAGTAACGTCAAGTAAGAGGTTTGTTACACTTTTTATTATATACGTAATATGAATTTAGTAATGAGAAGTAAGTATAACCGTTTGGGACTTATTATTTGAGAGAAAAAACTTTTGAAGGGTTATTAGCGGTTGTTCATACTGTATCTGTACTACTTCGAAAGACGATTAATATTCTGCGAAGATACAGAGAGTTTCTAATATAGAATTCTGTTGAGCATTGGAAACAAGCCAGCGGAATATTCGCAGGATTTAATTCGGATTCACAAATTACGCGAATTATTCGCGTATTCGAACAATTTAACAGTATCACGGTATTTGCATGTTATTGGAATTTCAGAAGATATGCGAATTGCATGCGAAATATTTTAAAAAATAACGTGGCAAGGTTTCTCTCGATTTTCGCGTAAATTTTTAGTTTGAAGGACGAGGTAAATTTTAGTTTTACATTACTCACTCACGGGTGTTACATCATAAATCATTGGCTCAAGTAATGAATAATAATAGTGAAAAACAGATGACGTCAGGATGGTCAGATTGTTAGCTTCCTTGCTCATACATCCAGATGATCTTCAATCATAATAGTGCGGATATCTAAACTCTTAATAACCTTTGCTCTTCCGCACCTGTCAGTGTCGAATGATTAATCACACCTGTAGAGGCCGAGCAGTGTACTATATCTATACACGAATACAAAATGTTTGAAATAGAAAGTTTTTAATTGATTTCTACAATCATCTTTTTTTAATTACTTTAGCATTCGTATTGCTAATAATCATTAAAAAAAGTTTTAAAAAATCTGCTCTACTTACACCTATACATCCTGCGACGCACGACTAAATTTCACAACTAACGATCGACCCGAACGTATCATTCGTTCGTTACACTCCGAAACATAACGCGCTTATTTCGTAAACCTTCCAATCAACGCGACAACATTCCGCGCTGTTTTTACCATTACCGCTCGTTTTTTTCTAACGACCTCATCGTCACGCCATAAATACACCCCTATATAATCACCACGGTCCACCTTAAAATTACTCCCCGACCGCCCGTAATAATCCGCATGCACACACCGCCGTCCCATAAATCCCGCACATCCCGAAAAAATTCCCCCACTCACCGTAGCCCCCATCGCTCAACCACTCGTGATTTGCATGAATTACAGCCGCGCGATAATCATCGCTCGAGCTGTCTCCCTCCTCCTCCGCCGCCGCGCGCGCTTCCGCCCGTATATCGATTGTGCTCGTATAGCGCGGCACGTCGAATCACTGGCGGCAGGTGCAGGTGCGCGCGACAAAGGATATACACGCGCCCGGCGCGGAGACGCCGGAAGGAGGTGAACGCGCCGCTGGCTTGACATCCGACCCGCTCTATAGAGGGAGGGGAGCAAAGTGCATCGCACGCGGGCTCCACGGTTTGGTGTGTGTATATGACTGTGTTTGAGCGATTGCGGGGTTGTGGAAGAAAAAAAGAAGTATTTTTAAACGGGGGACGGAAGGAGGGAAAGTAGGGGGAAGGGATTGGGCAAGGCTGATTGATGGGTGACGAGTGTTTGTGTGAATGTTTTTTTTTTTGCGTAGGGGGAAGGAGGAGTAGTAGTATTAGCGTGTTCAGAGATTCGTGGAAGGGTTTGCTAATTGTAGGTAATTTCATAAAAAATTGGTTTAAGTTTTTTAAGAAAAATGTCAATTAAATAAATTTGGAATAATATTGGAATTAATACGCGCAGTATGTATTTCACTTTATTATTTTAGAACTCATAAAAATGGAAAATTAAGTATTCATGGTTTGTTTATTATTATTATTATTAATAATGAAACAGTCGTAACAATAAAATGTTGCTTGTAACTGAAACTATTGTTAAATTAAATTTTACAGTAACCGTTTTTCCTTTATCGAGTATCTTTTTATCATGAGCAGCAGCAATTGCCTTGAAATTTTTTTCTTAAATTTCGCTTAACAGTATATGTTGTTACAGTTATTACGCATTTTTATTTCCAATAGATAATAAATTTATATCAGAGCTAGTTACTCAATTATCATAGATAATAAAATAACATTAAACAATCGTAATATAAAAGTATAATCGTAACTCAGTTTATTGAAGAATACTCGTTACAGATCCGATGAAGGCTTCCAGAAAACTACCTCTGTTAAATCTCATGTCGAATGATACGGAAACTGTCATTGAATTATCATGGCAATATAATTTCCTTATGCACGGTTATAATCCAATGCCTATTACATACAGGAAAGTGAATCGATACCGATAGCCGTAGAACGAAATTACACTTTTAAAGTCAATTATTATCGCTTACAACTATTTCATAATGTGATTACATGCTATTTTATCTGGTTAAAATGTATTTGCATTTAGAGATAAAATATCATAGTTTATTTATAAAATAATAATCTGTACCAATTTAATATAAAATTTTACATAATTGTTTAATTATAGTTTAGTCATTGCAGCTTCATGTCGATTTCGTTAAAGTATATTTCATCAGCTTATTTTATTTTATATATGGCAAGTATTAAATACTTTTACTTTTAATTTTGCGCATTTATTTAATTAGCGAAAATTGACGCGTAACTGTATGAAAATACCTTATGAATTATGCATCAATTAAAACGAAAAATTATGTTGATTTCGTCGGAGTCGTGAAAAATTATAATTTCTGCGAATGTATTCAAACGAGTTTACGAGTCTTTTCACATTTAAACTGGACATTGACTTTTACTTCAAAAGTTTCAAAAGTTTTTTAAACATTTTTCTTCGCATATCCTCTACAGTGACCATTTTTCATTTACGCGTCTTCTTTCATAAAGTGCCCAAAAACTTTCCAGTACTTACGTCGGAGAAGAACAACAACTTGTACGCGTGTAACGTACAACAGGGTCAAGTAACTCTTCTAACTGTCAACTCGTTCACTGATTAAATTGGATAAGTACAGCTAAAGCAAACAGTCTGGTTGAAAAGAGTAATATCACGACGAGTATACAGAATTTTGTTTTAATTTATAAATCAAAGAAACTTCGGCATAACATTTGAATCACGTACTTATTTTGAACACATAGCATTTAAATGAATTGCACTATTCATTTGGAAAACATTTAAAACCGGAATTACTTACCAAGTAAAATTATGTGATACCTTAACTATAGTCAAATATATAACGATGTGTTTTTGCAATTTCCTTCACTGAGAAAAATGATGTATTAAAAATTACTATAATATATAGGAACGTGGGGACAAATCGCAAATACTAAAATTATTACTATATTTTATAGTAAAAATTACTATGAACATAGCAATTTTTATTATGTACATATCAATTTTTATGGGTCTGAAGTTTGCATCGTTGGAGTGCAACGAAATAATTTTTTTCAATTAAATAAAATTATTAAACAATGGAACTATTATCTAAACCTCTGTTATAAAGTTATTTTATACTATAAAATACTAAATCCACGTGAAAAATTAATATTAATTACTATAAACTTGAAGTAAAATCATTTTTTTTATTATTTCGTTGCACTCCAACGTTGCAAACTTCAGACCCATCAATTTTTACTATAAAATATAGTAAAAATTTTGGTATTTGAGATTTGTCCCAACGTTCCTATATATTATAGTAATTTTTAATACATAATTTTTCTCAGTGCTGTTTTTGTTCCGTACAAAAATAATTTGTTACAGATGAGTTAACTTTTCGCAACATTTTTAATATAATATTAACTATAATCGCATAATTTCCAAGCTACACTTTAATCATTATTCAAATTTGGAATACCTCAACGTTCAAAATTAAAGTTAGCAGCAGTTCAAAATTTCAACTTGCTTCATAATCTAATTTCAAGCCTTATTTTGACCCATTTTTTTTCATTTCTATCAAATTCCAATAACATTTTTAACTCTGTTATACTTAGTTTCACAAATGAAATCCTCCACTTTCATAATAAAAATCTCACCCTAATTCTCAACTAAAACTCTTTTATCAATCTCCGTATCACTCCCCAACCAAACCAACAACCCCCTACCGATTTCCATACATCCTATTCAACTCATACCTCCGCTCGCAATCATCGTTACCGCTCTTTTCATTCTCAAACCTGCACAAACAACAACTCGCATGATACTCACTTCCACCGTATACAATTATTCTCCTATGCACACCTTCGGCAATCTTCTCAACTCTTCTCTCACTTAACCCGCCTCCGGGAAATCGAAAAACAACTGCCACTATTTTCGAACGGAGCACACACTGTTTCATTCACTTTCGCTGCGCGCGTGCACACCTGTCCCGCGCGCGATCGCCGCACGTAATAACAGCCGCACGGGGCCCGACTGTCTGTCTCTACTCCTTGCTTAGGCCGCTGTCTCCTCTGGCCGCGCGCGCGCCGTGTCCATCGAGTAGGAAGAGGGTATACGAGAGAGGGGGAGACGACTACACGACAGGTCACGAGTGAGCGAGCGAAGTCGCCGGCGCCTTGGCAGTGGCGTCATTTACTTGCTAAGGCGCGATTGCAAAATTTCCCTATAATGTTGTGAGCCGCGCGTTGTGCTTGACCACGCGTGCAGTGAAGATATAGTCGTTGTGTAGGGGTATGTATGGTGTGTAGGGATTTTTTTGGGGTTCGTTTGGGTTTAGGTTGCTAGGGATAGATTGAGAGATGTATAGCATAATCGTTGTTATGGTAAATACAGAAGGTTTTATTTGCAGGTATAATGTGGCTGTTTTATTTATAATTTAAACATTATAGCGGTTAATTAATAGTTTAGTTTTTGATAGCTCCCATTTGCTTCGCGTTTTGGGCCGATGTACTCTGCAGCGGTGAAGATGATATCGCTATGGCTTACGCTAAGAGGCTTTCGACTCGTAATTTAATTAATACGATTTTGAATGAAAGGAACACGAATGTTTGTTGTTGCATGATGGTTTAAATGTTTTATTAACTCACGGTGGTGATAACATTTCTATTTCCAATATAATGTTTTACTTATAATTCGATCAAAACATAACATTTGATCGGCGCTACGTATACATAATACCTCTCAACAGTACAATTTGAAATGAAAGGTATTGTGAAGATGGATCATTGTTATACTCCCGTACGTATTAAAAGCGTACATCGAGGTGCTGAGTAGATATTATTTTTGACTGACGTCTCAGCATATAGTATTTATTTATCCTTGTATTACAAGTACACTTTGATTTACGTCATTGATATACCTGCCCAAAAGCATCTATAAGTTCGTACCTGAATCTCGTTTCTGAGAGAATAATAAGTAATTATAAAATATTCCATTATAGTGTTGCACAATACTTTAGCAATAAACTTTGTCCATTATATAATAAAAAAAGTTTCCAAATATTTTGAAATCTTAGGAGAAAAAAAAAACGAGCCATGAATTCCAAAATGCTCATTGAACCCTGACATCCGCACTAAATGGGTTCCCCAATACCACAGTGTGATCCGTGAAAGGACTTTTTTGTCCTAGATATTCTCTCCCTCTCTCTTAGAGAGAGAACACTTGCGCTTTTTACTGTTATTTTCGTTCTTTCACCTCACGTTTCATAATTGCAATGCTATATCTTATCTTATTCCTTTTTCAACATTATCATTTAAAATATGTACTCTTTGAGAAACGAAATTTCAATATTTGACCGCATATATTAAACTATACTGCTTTCTTTATGTTTCAGGTGAGTCACATTATGACAACATTTCTAAATCTCCTATAATACGTAAGTCAACTATATATTTACGAAACGTAGTTCTTATAGAAATTTTTTAAAAACTATATAAATTGGTAACATTATTATAAAAAATAATGAAACTCTTTATATATAAAACCAAACCTCCTTCCAACACCTCCTCCTTCACCTATACAAAAACTCTCCAATATACTTCTCGCGACGGCGAATTGCTCGAGTCTATGATTCGATCGATCGCTATAAAAATTTCGATTACAGAGACTCTCGAGAGCCATTATTACCTTGCCGCTGCAGCACCGCTGTTTCCATTGAACGCCCGGCGATAATACCCGCGATTCATCGTGAGATGCTCGTCAGCTTTTCCGCGCTCGCTCGTTCTCCCGATTTCACCTTCAAGGACGCGCGGCTGCCGAGAGCAAGTAAGCGACAAATTACGGATTCCCTGCACGAATGCTACTCTCTCGCTGAAATCCTTTTTTCTAGGATTTTGCGGGTCTATGGGTGAAGTCGTTCACTTGAATTGATAAGTCGAGAAATCTCCGTTGCTGAGTTGGAAGGTTTCGCGTGAATTGCTTCCTCCTATTTTCATTATATTGGTTTTCCATAGTCAGGCACGTTTGGGATTCCAAATAAAAGTTATAAGTAGATCTGGTAATGTTACAAAATTAAACGTTATGTACACTGAGATAAATAATCTATTAAAAATTACTCTAATACATAATAACGTCGAGACATACTTGCAATATAAAAATAATTACTGTGTGTATAGCAATTTTTACTATAAAACATAGTAATTATTTTGATATTGCAAGTATGTCTCGACGTTACTATGTATTATAGTCATTTTTAATAGATCATTTTTATCAGTGCACCGAATTATGTTATTTCTATTTATGTGGTTTTATTATTCGATTAATGAGATAGATATGAATATTTTTTATCTAGATATATAGATGGGACCTAAGTGTTTAGGTGTCAAGATGTTTTCATTATAAACGTTTTTTTTAAACTATGATGTTTAATATCCTTGAAGAAGAACACAATGATTCAAACTAAAAAAGAAAAGAAGCATTAAAATATGAATTTAATTTCAGTTTTTTTCTAAGTCCAACATAAATGATCACTGAAACGTTTCTACAGTTTATACAAATGATATTATTAGACGTGATAATACGAAAAAAAAAATGCTACATCAAGATAAAAACGTTTTTTTGTTGCTCTAAAGTCGTATCCTTACAATTAGTAGACTACGACATTCGGGGCCTTGAGCGCCCGTCGTCGACGTTTACGTAAAAAATTATCGTCGAGGAAGTAATCAGGTAGATTTTTTAGCGCTTTTCAGTGTATCCAGGCAATTTACGAAAATGAACCTCGTCGTGCTAGAACAAATAGCGCGCACAATGTGCATGAATTACGGCTGTATGTGGAACGCGCAGTCCGGGGAAATCTGATAAATTGCGCGTGCGCGAACGAGATTTTCTCTCCGTGTGTCCGCCTCGTCGGCAAAAGCGCGTATCAGACTAATTGGTTGTGAAATTGATATAGAGAACATTAATTGAATACGCCTTTCGTGTACTTTATGCTCTCTCTCAGATGTTCCGCGAAAGAACATACGTATACGAAATTATTTTCTGGCTTCGTCTGATACGCTTATTTTTTTTCTTTTCATATACAGCATGGTCGTTACGTAACCCCGCGAGCAACGTCTGAAATCACCTGCTTCCGCGTGCCCGGAGCTTTGAAAAATGAAACATCGTTAATATATTTTTTTCACGCGCGTTACGTAAAACCGAAGCTACATATGTAAATTCAGTTTAATACCGTCTCATAAACTACTCAGAGTACAGACCTCATAATATTGCCTCGCAAAATTATATTAAAACTCGGAAAACTAGAGCGCTTTACCATCGGCGCAGAAAGTTCCCTATATATATGCTCATATGCAAATTCAATACTCGCGCTTATTGCGAAAGCATCCTTCCGACTTGCAAAATACTCGTAAACAAAGGACACACGCGCGCAACGATAGAAAATATTTCCAAAAAACAGCGCGTATACACTCTCGCATTCAAACGTCGTTTCACGCATGTTTTCAAAACGTCCGCGAGCTATCGGCAGTATATCTCGACACGGTCCCGGACTTTTTCGCAACGAGCGGAGCGGCGCGCAGCTCGAAATTCCATACGAGCGAGGAGCCAGCGTTGCCCGAGTATATTTATGTATATAGACTCGTCCTCCTTCAGGGCCTGAGTAAATACGGGGGCCGAAGGAGTTTTTTCGCTGGTTATTTTCGGTTACGTGCGCGCTCCTTGGGATTTGTTTGATGAGTAAACGACGGTTAGAATAAAAATTTGCAAGGATTTGTAAATATTAAGATGTCTGATGAAGAGCTGCTTTAAATGGTTCAATATTATATATCGGCGATGTATTTTTTATACTGAAAGTGGATTCACATAATTCTAATTAAAAATCGCAGTGATTAAGATGGATATTATTAAAAAAAAACGTAATTTTGGGGTAAAAGTAATGACTCCTATATTCTCAAACTTCTACACGCGCCTCTACCCATATCCTATAATTAAATCATCCTTAACCATCGATTAACTTTTTCACCTCTAGCAAGACCTCTCACTCTTCCGGACAGGATCAATCCAACCACTAGCATCTCTCTCCCACCTCATCTTCCCGTTCACTCTCCGCCTCTCAATCACTCTCAAGCCACGACAAATCCAATTAAACGAGCCGGGACGAAAAAACACAGAAGAAAGTGAATCCTCATCATCACCATTATATCCTCCCAGCGTTTTTTCGTACATACGACTCCTCGCCCCGTTCGTACATACACGCACGTAAGTGTGTGTCAAGGCCGTAATATCCCAAGCAGAACGAGGCTGTGCACCTACGTCGTCGCGGTGCTCTTAAGGTTAGCCACTGCGGTCAAGACAGTGTGTTGCGGCTATCTTCGCCCATCGCGCGCATTTAATTCAAATTAGAAACCGGCTGTAAGACACAGCTGTGCGCGCGCGGCCTCTCTTAAATCGACCGTGAGGTTTTATGTGCGTTCGGAGGTATTGTGCGTCTTCGCGTACCGGAAGACGGCGGGCGTGTATTGTCTCGCCGTTGCAACATCCTTGCGAGTGCGTGCCAGCGCGCATGCGTAAGGACGGTACAGTGCGGTGTTCATATACAGATATATACGTGTGCTCGCGGGTGAACAGAAATTTACGTTATGCAGGTGTATATAATACACGCTTCTTAGTTTACGAGACGATTCGCGTTATAATATTCAGGTAAAAGGCGTTCGTAGAGTTTGTATAAACTCCTGTCTTGAAATAAAATTCCTCCCCAGAAAATCTTCGTGCGACAAAAAAGGATTCCTCCTGCGCGAAAAATCATCATCCCGCTACAGGAAACTTGACTTCCTGTTGTAAGATAATTCCTCCTTTCATAGAAAGATATCCTCTTGGCCCTATTTTTAGCGGAAATCCTCTTCCGACAGGCAGACTCTCGTTGATACAGGAAGATCGTTTTCTGAGTGTATATGTACTGTACCGAAAGGATCGGACGCGCACGATTTTTTATCCGTGTTTAAACGCTGCATTTCATTAGCGCTCTCCGTGCAGCAGCAGCAGCGCGTCGGAGCTGTTAAAGTCTCGTTCTATATCGATCACGAGGAAATTCGTTCCCGGGTAAGTTATAGCCGTTTATAAAGAGATAAACTAATAAAGCCGAACCGCTGGCGTATAGCAGCACACCCATGATTAAATGCAAAAGCGGACCGTTCCATAGACGATAAAGACCTTAATTTTATTGCTCTATCCTCGGAGAGTGAGAGAGAGAGAGAGAGAGAGAAGAAAGTGTTATGAGGTGGTAATTGTTTTCGTTTTTTTCAATAGGAAACTTTCTCGATGATAATAGCGTATGCGTATAGATATACGAGCTGAAAATGGTCTGCAGCTCGTCCGAATTACACGCGGATAATTAGGCGCAGGGTAATAAACGTCTTCGAGATATGTATTATGTGTTTTAGCGTGGAACGCGAAAAACAATTACGCAGGAATATACTTATGTATCGGGCGTAAAAATTAATGTTCCGTATTATGTCGATGGATATTGAACTATACTACTATACGCTCGTAATTTTAGTTTGATTTCTAAATCAGCGTTTTGTTTCGCAGTATGATAAATGCTTTATCAACTGAAACTCTTTAATATGAACCGCGCGCACCTTCTATCCTCTCTTAAAAAAACGATGGCCGAATGTTGTGAAGCACTTAAAGAGTGACTTTGATTGGTCTGTAAGAAATAGGCGCGAAAATTCTCTACTTCCGCTACATTTGAATTTTTGAAATTGAATTTTTATTCTTAACTATTTAAAACTAAATAATCAAATCAAATTAGAATAAAAAGATTAAATTTGTCATGCTCTGAAAAATGATCGGATTATCCTATCATTTAAACCAATTAAAATGAAATCATAATGAAAAATTATATATTCATAATCTAAAAAACAAAATAGTATACGCGCGCAGCGCGTTTGGATTTTGCTAGTCAGTATAAAAGACAACATTTTAATAAAACATTTCTAACGTAAACCGCAAGATATCTTTATTCTCAGAGCGAACCTCGTATATACATACATAGAAACCCCCGCGAAAACTACAAACATGTCGACCCTGACCTCTTAACCTCGCGATCTAGAAAATCCTTCCCCATCCCTCCTCCCACCGAGAACCATTCATCTTCGCTCCTCCATCTCTCCCTCTTTCGCGCTCGATCCCATCGATACCCATCACAAGCGCCTCTCCTGCCCATTAATTCCGCGACACTATATACGTGAATTTTTATGCCACGTGAGCTTTTTTACAACGCAATTGAATAAAAAGGAACAGAGTAACATACCTACGACGACATCGCCTTCGCGCGCTGCGCTGCATCTCTCTTTACGCCGCTTTACATTTACGAGGCGCGCGCGTGCGCGTATAAACAAAGTGAATTCAGTGCAGCTGAGGCGTGTGAGCCGAGCTGTAAGGTCTGCTTGCCTTGGTTTCTCTGCTTTTTTTCCTCGTTTCGGGGTCTTTTGCTCGATTCGCCGAAATTAGGTTTGCGGTGGAGTCACAGATATATACGTTCGAGCGCGTTCTTTCAATTGCCTTTGCAAATTGCGCTCGCGGAGAGAATGTTAAAGAGACGTATAAGGTACAATAAGCGAATTTTTTTATGGGAGGAGGTGGGAAATAAAAAGTTTAGACGACATATTCGTTCAATGTTTTTGATTATTAGACCGAGGAAATTGACTACTCTACATGCAGAAATCTTCATTAAAAGAAGTTTAATTATTCACGACTACCATACCAACAAGACGAAACGAAATAGCAAGCTAAAACGAACAGAGCAAATTCCTCTTCTCTCCTCTAATTAAACACTTCCACCTGCACCTTTTTATCGCGAACCCAATTAAAAGCCGCGCCGAAAAATAAAGACAGCCTCGAAACTTCCCTCTTACCCACCTCGGAAGCTCTGCTATTTCAATTAAATAAACACCCTCGCCATTCTGCACCGAAATAAAACGAGCAAAAAAGGTCTACATCGTAAGCCGAGAGGTGAGAGAAATAAAATCGAAACAACAACACGCGCGCGCGCGCGCGCGCGCTCAATCTCCTTTATACGGCTATATAAGCCGTAGAACTCAGAGACCCGCGCCCGATTTACGCACCTGAAAACGCGTCACAGTTCACCCCGACGACGATAATCCGAAGTCGCCGCCGTTGGCGGATTTAGTCGCGCGGTATTCCTTCGGGCGCGTATAAAAGAGAACGAGGAGAGGACAACAGGTTGCGTGTTTGTTCACCAGGTAAGCCCGGAAGGTGACGAAAAATGTTTGTCGTCGAGATAGTGGAGGGATATTGGCTGACAAATGTAGCGGGGAAGCGATGTAGTGCGAGTGGCCTACTGACAGAAATATATACACTGCGAGGAGATATAGCGCGCAAAGTAAAGTGTCATTTTTTGTTGTCAGCTCACTGCGGCGCTGTGTGTGAGTGCGGATGGATTAATGCGAGCTTTTAGAGCGCCGAGACTAAGACGCGCAGAAAACGTCTTTACAGAGCGATAACAGAGCCGCTAAGCTTGTACCATAAGTTTATATTTTCAGCGTTTTTTTCTGGGAACCCACGATATAATAAAGCCGATGAATTTCTCATTTAATTGCTTAAAAACAGACGTGACAGCACATTTACGACGCTCAAACATACGATTTCGCAAAACCTCATCGTGTCCACTCATCGACTTACAAAAACATTTTGCGTGCTAATGTTTCACACGATCAATATACATCACTCGTTATTTTGCACACTGATATATAGTGTTCGCAGCCTGATTTTCATTCTCACAGTAAATCTGTGTGTTTGCGTATACATTTGCTTTCAGCCCATTCGCAAACATCATCGCGCCGCGCGCGTAAACAAACCACACTCCGCTCGCCGCTAATATAACGCTCGTCGGCGCGCGCTGCATTTGCCCAGTATCACATCGTATTATCGCTCTCCGCTGCGGTGTCGTTAAAAAAACGCGCAGCCGAAACGCTTAATTTCGCGTACACTCACGTATGATAATTACAGAAAGCGAACACGTTTTTTTCAAAAAGTCTCCCAGACCGACACTTCCTCGAACCACGTGCTGGCTTTCTAAAACAATCAAAACCGCTCGTTTTCCTCGCGGGCCCCACCGTTAAACGAACTGCAACTACGGTGTGCGCAAACAATGCTCGATTATCGCGCTCGCGTACCGGCTTATGCGCTACAAAAGAGAACCCAGTTCCGCGTCATCTGCGCGCATTCATCAGGGAAAAAGTGTGTATGCGTATATATACGAATTACGTATATATATGCAGCGCAAGATATAAGCGAACTGCTGCTGCTCCCCTTTCATTTTCACTCGCTCGCTCGCTTGTTCACCGCTTCTTGTCTTTTGCAGGGAAAGCCGGCGCACTGCCGGTATGGCAGCCGAGGAAGAAGCTCAAAAAGCTCTGGATCGTGTGCGAGCATAGTACGTATGGATATAAGAGGAGTGCGCGTGATGATTTGGCCCTTTTTTTTACTCTTCCTGCTCGTTGGATAAGGAGACTAGCCTGGATTTTTTTCGAGCATGCCTGACCCCCTTTTTGCGTTTCCTTTTTGGAGAATGATTCCTTCTTTTTTTTTCTCGTACCCGCGCGTGGTTTAATAATTCACGAATTTGTCAAGAAAATTATTGCTGCGCAGGTTTAGGAATTTTTAATTTTGGGGTAAGTTAATGGCCAGAGTTAGGTAAACTATACAAAATTGTTCATTAAGCACAGTAAATAAACCTTGTAAGAAAATTTTTAATGAGAATTTCGAAATGACATATGCAGAGTTGACTGAAAATTTTAAAAAAATTATCATTTCCCTTTTAAGGACGTTCTCCGAGAAAACGATTTTCTTGTGATTTTCCTGAAACTTGCAGAGAACGTTTGATTGTGTGTGCTTAGTACATGCTTGAAAGCCCCACGTCCATAGCGGTATTCAAAATAGAAATATTTAATTTCAAAGTTTTTGTGTTAACACGGGATCCCTATCTAAGCTAGTTTTAAAATTACATTTCAATTTACTATAAAAAAAGTTTTCTTTGTGTTTCTTTTTCAACCGTAAGCCATAAAACTAGAAATCGAGAGGAATAATATGGTATAATTTTCAATATAGCAAGCGATATTAATTTCAGAGATATAGCAACGTAAACAAAAACTCCCATGTTATTTGTATATCTATATATAGTCACCCTATGTAAGTGCTATTTATTTAAATATCATATTGACACCTTTTATCTTACACTGACATTTTTTTTTATTTTTGGAGTAATGTATAGAAACTCATGAAGGGTTTTCATTTTAAATAATACTTTTAAATCACAATTTTCGCGATATTAATGAATTTGAGTCGGAGAACGTCCTTAAGAGCGTTATTAAAATGTTTTTTACGGAATATGTTATTTTTCACTTTCTATAAAAGTATCATGCTCCAATTTCATTATATGCCCAAATAAAACTTTATAAAGAGGCTATATCGAAAAAAAATATGCTAACCAAGCCATAAACCCTCCGCTACCGAAAACGATCAACCGAAAAGTTTTTGCATTTGAAAAGTGACCTCCCGTCCTCGAATTCCACTTGAAAAAACTTTCCCTCCTCCACCAAACAAAACGGTACATCATGCGTACCACCTCATCCTTAAATTTATCATTCAAGAACCCCGACTTGTGCAAAACTTTTTCTTACCTATACGCACTCTTCGGCCTCTTTTTAAACGCCCGAACAATATAATACAAGCACTCGCTTAAGTGTACACATATACGTCGGGCCGATTTCACACCTCCGCGGAGCGGCACAAACTTTCTTTTCTTTTTCTTCCTCTCCTTCTAGCGACGATCGGACTTTGAAAACTTGGCGAATCCCCGCATAAATCACGCGGATCCTGTATATATATATATCCACGGGTACGACCGAGGCACGACTGACTGCATAGTCGCGCACGGCGGCGGAAAGTTTCCAACCCCCCGGTTCTCTCTCCTTTGTCGAGCCGCATGAATCAGAGGTGTACGAACCCCCCGTGTGTGTGAGAACCTGCGTGCGTCGGTCACGCGATGCGTGTTTATATATAGCTCTTGCTTGCAAAGTGTGCGTCCCCAGGTGTGCGCGTTCAGGGAGGTGAGTTGATAGTTAATTGTAAATTTGTGATTGAGTTTGTTTAAGAATGATGTGTATGCTGAATTGTCCAGGTCTTGAGTTTTTGCGTTGAGTTTTGTGTGTGAGAGGAGAGTCGATGTTCCTAAAATAACTTTTAACATTCCATTATAAGTGTACTTACGAAGTTGTTAGAATAACAAACTTAACAAATTTATAAAGATTTTAATGAAAAAAGTTGGTAAGTACGAATGATCTCGAATACTAATAATATTAAAACTTTAAATTGTTTGGCCGACAGTTGCTAATTTATTTCATGGTAATATGAAGTAGCTGTCGCTCATTTTATATATTTAATAAAATTGTATTTATTATTGTAGAAAATTCATACACCATAAACAGTACTTATTCTTACGCCTATTCTGTTCTTCAAAGCATAAGCACTCGAAACATTATCATAAAAAATTTTATCATCTAAAAATCCTTACTAAGACCTATAACTATTATCATAAATACTATAGCTTTAAGATTTTTTTTTTCACACTCCATACAATAATTATATAGAAATAGTTATGATATAAAATAAAAAAGAAAAACCCCTAAAATATTCGCATGATCTTTACAAGACAATTAGTCTTCAACGTCGCCAGAGCGAGCAATAATACAGCCCGGTAACATTAACTTCGGGTAAAGCGCTGTACGTACCATATACTTGCCCCCCCTTGTCTCGCGTGTCTAACAAGTTTGTTCATACGGCGCTTTACTTGCACTAGAGGCCAGGTGAGCTAAGACTGATTCATTCATGAACCTTCCTGCTTTTAGCGATCCGTGACCATCCATTTTTCAGAGCAACCAGCCACGTCGCGAACCCGGCCCATAAACGTGTGACGTTGCGAAAATTGCCTTGAAATGTGAATTGATATAATTAACCTCGAAGCGCGCGCTAGTGTTTTTTTATTTTATATTTTAAAAAAAGCTATCTTTCCGGCCAGAAGTCAAGTCAGCAGAAGAGTTTTAAGGCAAAGCTGAAGACATCTTGATTTAAGAAAATTCATTATGAAAGTTATTTTCCGAGAAAATAATGACAAGAGAAACGCATTTTTCTTGCGATAATGAAAATAACGTGCCATGTAATTTATAAACAGTAGAAAGTCGAGCAATTACATGTCAAAAATGAAAAATATTGACGCGCGTAACGAGTATGTTTTCTTAGCTTTTGTGCGCGCAAATATTATGTTATTATGAAATTTAGCCATACGAGTAAAATGAAACATTGTCATGCAGTTGGTTTGTACAATAATTTTGTTGACATAGTATGCGTAAAATTTTATTTTACACATTGTTTTCCGAATGTAAAATGCATTTTTACACATAGTATGCGTAAAAAATGCATACACACGGAAAACAATGTGTAAATCGAATTTTTTACAAAAACTATGTCAAAAAAATATCGTATACAACACGCGCGTACGATTTTACACACGAGTAGCGACGGAAAAGCACTCGTGTGTAAAATCACATTTTACGCACTTGTTGCATACTGTTGAATAGTATAGTAATACTATTATGCAGATGTAATCCAATCTTACAATGACAAACTTCCCCAAACTAAATCGCCTCCATACTGTCACTCGCCGCAATTATCGGTCACCACTCCCCGTCAACACAATCTCTCCGAGAAGAAAACACCTCCTAGCCATTACACCTTCTCTTCGCGGCGGCGCCTCAGCTGCGTAGAGTGTCATTATACACTTACCCACACGCCGTCGGAGTAGCTCTCGTTCTCTATAGTCAGCGCTATTCGATTACCGGCTGATTACGGCTGCTGCGGTGCACTTTACCCGGCCGCGTGAAAGTAAGTAAGTACCTATACCAGCGGGGGAAACCGGAGATGCGAGGTGTAACGCGACCTGTCGTCGAGGCGGTATCGAGGAAAAATGTGTGCACACGAGTGACGGAATGGAGGTATATGGGTCGGTTGCATTCTCGGGGTATTTTTTTGAAGGATGGATGATTGACAGTTTATGGGTGGTTGAAGGAGGAAGAGTTTTCTGTTTGAAGTTATGTGAGGTGGGGTGAGAGAGTTGATTTTTTGGAATAGTAAATGAGGGTGTTTACATGTGGGGAAGGATTATAATTTGTTAAATTGTGTTTTATTAGATTTTAAGTTGTTAAATTAATACGTTAATCATTTGAGCAGCGATTTAATTTGTCATTTATTACGAAAATGAGATGTATGTGGCATAATATATTATTATAGTAAAGAATATTTGTAAAACTTGGATAGTAATTGATAATAGAAAATAACGTTACTAAAGAAAACATTTGCAATATTGTATCAATTTTAAATTAAAAATGTAGGCTTGATTTGTTATTCATTCATTAAATTCATATTGTAAATGCTGTCACTTATATTGAAATATGATATCATAAAGATTTTGATGCTCTCAAGAAATATTTAAAAGGCTTGATTTAAGGTGTCGCCTGCATTTAATTGAAATTATATTGCCACTTACTTTTTTACGTATCCATTTAATATGCAACTGTGTTATATGTATATATACACTTTTAGTACTCTACCACGACAGCATAAGGTTAAAAATAAGTACTGAAATGAATTTTTTTTTTAATATATAATCTTTACGACTCTAAATTAATCTTATTAACAAGAAAATTGCAACCCAACGTTGAAAAATGTAGGTAACATTTTTTTTATCCATAAAACAAATTTTTATTAGACCGGTTTATTTCAAGAAGATTTTTGAAAATAACACAAAATTTAAATCAAAATTGAAAGAATTAAAAAGTAATTGAAATTCACTTTATTTCAATGTAACATTTTTATCATAAGGTTTTGTGAGTTTTTCATAGATATTTAACCTTGATCCATTTATACAAGACACGCGTTCAAATTGATTATTCGCATTTTCAACCTCAGGTTAATTTTATGCTACTTCAAAATAACTACCAGTAAAGTGTTAATTTCATTACTCTTCATACAGATACCAAAGAAAAATTTTTGTTACAGACCACTCACATTTTCTTTTGTTCATAATCTTGATAAAATTTATCTTGTACGTCTTCCATATCTTGGAAGACGTAGCACCTCAGTTTTATTCAAGACAAAAATCTCAAAATTAAAATCACGACTGCATTAGAAATACGAAATTATAAAACTATTTCTTTGAGAAATTGTAAAATATTTATTTTGTTAAATTTAAACTTTATTGGGTCATACAAAGGAAAATCGTAATTTACTTGTCATTGATGAAAAAACATTGTTAACTTCCTAGAGTATAAAAATAACATATTCAGCGAAGCGAGAAAAACACTGTTTTATAAGCTGCATGTATGTGAAATACGTCACGTTTCCAGCATGACAGAATCAGGTAGTTAGAATATTTTATTATTTTTCAAAATCAACAGACGTTAAGCTTTATTCGCTGTGTTACGGAGAAAAATATTTTACGAAAGGATAAGCTTAAAGTTTAGGAGATTTTTTTCTTTACGAATGCCAGATTTCTACGTTCTATACTTGAAAATATTATGTTTCTGTAAAATTTTCATTGAAATTTAATGTGATTATTGTACTTTACATATATAAAAGTAACGATAAAAAGTTATGTTATATGTATTTTCAAAAAATTCTGCAAGCAAATGATCGTACAGAAATATGATCGACAATTTAAAGTTGACTCAGGCACATCATACAGGCGGAATATTCTCGATCCTCTCACTGTTATACTAAAATCCATAATAAAACCGACGATTTGCAAAACTGCGAGAATGTAAAATCGCACAAAATGAAATTGAAAAACGTTCTCGGATGTACGTTTGACTCCCGCACGCTACATCATTCTAGCTCGTAAATTCAAATTCGACCGAGGACGAGAGGGAAAGAGAGGAGAGACCGGTAATCGCAAAAACAAATCTCTGAGAGCTACGCGATGACGCACTTGTCGTCGCTGCGGACGTATACCCGTGCCGCCGACGAGTTATGTAAACCAAGTTCTCGTTAAGACGAGCCGCAAAATTGCTCGCAAATTGAACAACAAACCGTGCCGAAATTGAACTCGCGAAAACGAGTCATGAGTGAGCACGACAGGGACGCACGAGCAGTGCGATTTAATATATATCGCACGCATTACACGTATACCTTGGTAAAAAAAAGAAAACGCTTTAGTTTTTGTGCAATGTGGATGATTATTTTGTAAAATTGTCATGAATAGGTGAATTACGTTTTATTTCTTTACTGAAGGTTCTTCACAAGCGTCAAAAGAATATTAAAAATTTTTTTTTCTTTTTAAATGTATTTGCACTTTACATCTGAAGGTTTTACGATCGAAAGGGCGTTTATTTACACTAACTTTATGTATTCGTTTGGAATATACTTGGAAAAGCGCTGATTGCGCTTCAGAAAAATTCTCGATGGAGCTCCAATTAAACTCGCATTTACGCTTCATCTGCTTTACAAAAAGCAATCAATAATCGCTATCTGCATTATTCTGGCAAATTGATTCTCTAAAGTACGGTGGAAGGAATTTGTACTTTTTTAAATTGCTTTGACCGGTAATTTACTCTAGATTGCAATTTAAAATTATAAGAAGAGTCGTTAAGCTGAACGGTTATAATTTCCTTTGAAAATTTTCAATTAATTACATAGATGATCCACCGTAGCTATATTCAAACTTTTGCTTTCTTACATTATAAATTTTAATGAAATTTCAATTTACTTGATTAATAAATTATAAATTTTATCAACAAAATTTTTAAAAGAAAACTTTTCATTTAAATTAAAAGGAAAAAAATAGAAATAATTTCAAATCCAAATCATAGTTACGGAACATCACAAATGGCGCCCATCTTAGGTTAAATTAAAAAAAAATACATAAATTTATATAAATATACGACCGGAATATCTACCGCTAATGCGCCCGTATTTAAAAACGAATCTAGAAATGTTTATCAGAAATGCGACCGAACTAGGACGACCATTCGATACAGGGAGACAAAATGCGAACAGTAAGCTGGAGTAACAATGTAAAATAAAAAAAAAGTCGTCAAATTTCGTCAATCCCAAGCAGGTCTTTACTTGTTAGCGAGATAAAAATTAAAAGCGATTATATATTGATAAAACAAAACACGCTATAAATTCGTATGCATAAATATTCATCCACCTAAAATGGCTCAAAATCTTATTGAACCACTTTTACGTGTGCGTGTGCGTGTGTGTGTGTGTGTGTGTGTGTGTGTGTGTGTGTGTGTGTGTGTGTGTGCGCGTGTGTGTACAATTTATATGTTACACAATTATTGTGCCATGTTAAAGCATAGGGACGACCGCAATAAGACCATCTGCGCATGCGTATTAAACATGTAGGTATTATTACGGTTTGGCGATTAAAAGTAAAATATACGTTATATTTGTGTTGAAACATTAACAATTAAGATATATTTAACGATATAAATGAATAATACGTGAAAAAATTACGTCTAAAAGTATCATAAAGCGTAGTTTTCTGCGAAATTCTGTAAACGCAATAATACCTGCAACCGCAATAATACCTTCAGTTACGCTATTGTGTTTACTGTATGATAACTTTTTTCACACTAATGAAATAGTGGCAAAATATAACGCAGGATGTCCAGTGAAACTCATTAGCAACTCACTAATTATATCTACATATTCTCTTACTACATTCTCGAGTTACAATGTCACAAATGGCGCCCAAGTTAGGTTAAATATAAAGGAAAAAAATAGAAATAATTTCAAATCCAAATCATAGTTACGGGACGTCACAAATTGCGCAAATCTTACGTTAAATTAAAAAAAATACATAAATTTATATAAATATACGACCGGAATATCTACCGCTAATGCGCCCGTATGTAAAAACGAATCTAGAAGTGTTTATCGAAAATGCGACCGAACTAGGACGAGCATTCGATGCAGGGAGATAGAATACGAACAGCAAGCGGGAGTAACAATGTAAAATAAAAATAAAAAGTCGTCAAATTTTGTCCATCCCAAGCAGGTCTTTACTTGTTAGCGAGATAAAAATTAAAAGCCATTATATATTGATAAAACAAAACACGCTATAAATTCGTATGCATAAATATTCATCCACCTAAAATGGCTCAAAATCTTATTGACCCACTTTTACGTATATATATAAATGTACAATTTATATGCAACATAATTACGTATCCACATAATTAGCCTACTAATACGTAAGATTCAAAATATTTTGTTTTTAATTTGGTGTGCGGGGCGAGGCCTTGCGGCCAAGACCCTTTCCCGAAAAAATCAACGTAGGAACAAACTATTCACTATCTCTAGCGAGATGCGGAGTACCCGTTTCCCAGCGGTCATATACCCTCGCAGGTCAATATTTCCCTGCGTGTTGGGAATTCATGGTACCCACCTGGCGAGAAGGAGGGAGAATCAGTCACCTGAGGAGCGGGAATTTGAATTCTTTGGAGAGCAGATGACCATTAAAACTCGTAAAACGTTGTAAAAGAAAATTGCATTAATAGTTATAACTGAATGTTACGTTGTTTAGGTTTTACATATTCTCTTACTACATTCTCGGGTTACAACGCAACAAATGGCGCCCAACTTAGGTTAAATTAAAAGGAAAAAATAGAAATAATTTAAAATCCAATCATAGTAACGGGCCTTCGCAAATCGCGCCCATTTTAGGTTAAATTAAAAAGAAAATAAATAAATTTATATAAATATGCGACCGGAATAAGGTAGTGGAACCAGTTCTCGATAGGTGTCCAGTTGTCGATATTTTTCCTTTTAATATCATGTAATAGAAATGTAACCGTAAATTCACATTCGATTTTTAATTTATAATTAATTTATCAATTCTTGTAATAAATTGTTTCTAGATTTATTATTTTTTGATAGAATTTAAGTTTTTTGTCTGTAATTTTTTTGAGCATAATGTTTATGATACTTTTAGGTTAGTTTTTCAACATATTTGTATTTGTATTTGATAGTGTACAAGATATTGTTATGAAAACGAATATTCTATGTAATAAGATAGAACATTTTGTATGCTTATAAGTAGTGTCTTTAACTACAGCTTAGACACCACGAAAGTTGATTTTGATCCTCTCGTGTAAGAGATCTACAATATTATTTAGTTCATTGGGTCCAAATATTTCCTACGCTAAAGACACCCCTAGTTTTAAATCAATCAACTAGCAGCTGAATTGTAGATCTCCTAAGCAAAGGGACCAAAATCAACTTTGAAGGTCTGAAAATTGTAGCTATAGACTGTACCTATAAGTATACAATATTTACAACTTTCATTATTCGATAACTCACTTATGGGCTGGAGGACTTTATCACAGGAAATATTGGAACCGTATGGACAAAATGACTTGATCCATATTTGATATTATTCCTTCTGACTATAATAGTTGTGGCATGTGCGTATTACTCTTCCAAATAAAATTTATACGTAACATGAGAGTTTTATAAAAACATACATTTTCTTTGATTTTACATTAATTTGTTGTCAAAAACATACTTATATAACCAACTAAAGACACCCCAAGTTTTAAATCAATCAACTAGCAGCTGAATTGTAGATCTCCTAAGCGAAGGGACCAAAATCAACTTTGAAGGTCTGAAAATTGTAGCTATAGACTGTACCTATAAGTATACAATATTTACAACTTTCATTATTCGATAACTCACTTATGGGCTGAAGGACTTTATCACAGGAAATATTGGAACCGTATGGATAAAATGACTTGATCCATATTTGATATTATTCCTTCTAACTATAATAGTTATGGCATGTACCTATTACTTTTCCAAATAAAATTTATACGTAACATGTGAATTTTATAAATACATACATATTCTTTGATTTTACATTAATTTGTTTTCAAAAACATACTTATATAACGAACTAAAGACACCCCAAGTTTTAAATCAACCAACGAGCAACTGAATTGTAGATCTCCTAAGCAAAGGGACCAAAATTAACTTTCAAGGTGTGAAAATTGTAGCTATAGACTGTACCTATAAGTATACAATATTAACAACTTTCATTATTCGATAACTCACTTATGGGCTGGAGGACTTTATCACAGGAAATATTGGAACCATATGGACAAAATGACTTGATCCATATTTGATATTATTCCTTCTAAATATAATAGTTATAGCATGTAGGTATTACTTTTCCAAATAAAATTTATACGTAACATGAGAATTTTATAAAAACATACATTTTCTTTGATTTTACATTAATTTTTTTCAAAAACATACTTATATAACGAACTAAAGACAACCCAAGTTTTAAATCAATCAACAAGCAACTGAATTGTAGATATCCTAAGCGAAGGGACCAAAATCAACTTTGAAGGTCTGAAAATTGTAGCTATAGACTGTACCTTCATAAGTATACAATATTTACAAATTTCATTATTCGATAACTTACATATGGACTGGGGGACTTTATCACAGGAAATATTGGAACCATATGGATAAAATGACTTGATCCATATTTGATATTATTCCTTCTAACTATAAGAGTTATGGCATGTACCTATTACTTTTCCAAATAAAATTTATACGTAACATGTGAATTTTTTTAAAAACATACATATTCTTTGATTTTACATTAATTTGTTGTCAAAAACATACTTATATAACCAACTAAAGACACCCCAACTTTTAAATCAATCAACGAGCAACTGAATTGTAGATATCCTAAGCGAAGGGACCAAAATCAACTTTCAAGGTGTGAAAAGGTAAAGTCACCGAGCATATATTAAGTACTTATAAATGTGGATTTTTCATAATAAATTATGGTATTAATTTATTTATATTATGACCAGTTCTATTTATATATAAGTAATGTCAGAGAGTTATCAATTTACTGTTTTATTACTTTAGAAAAGTAAATCAATTGTAACTTTTAGTTTCTAACCTCGATTTTGTGTCCACATTTCACAAGCTATGGACAACTGTGTCACCTATGTACCGAGAACTCTTGTGACGCCGAAACTAGTTATTGAGAACTACTCTAGCAACATTATATTTTTAATAATTATTTTCTCCCTTAATATTTATTAAATCTGAACTTTTTTTTTTCATTTACTTTATTGAGCTTGTTCTATAACTTTATAAAAAAAAATAATTGTTTTCTCAATAAAAATATTGGTTTTTGGAACTAATCGTTATACCTTGCGTCTTACGCTACCGAGAACTGGTTCCACTACCTTGTCTACCGTTAATGCGCCCGTATTTAAAAACGAATCTAGAAATGTTTATCGAAAATGCAACCGTTCTAGGACGAGCATTCGATGCAGGGAAATAGAATGCGAACAGCAAGCGGGAGTAACAATGTAAAATAAAAAAAAAAAAAATCGTCCAATTTTGTCCATCCCAAGCAGGTCTTTACTTGTTAGGCAGATAAAAATTAAAAGCGATTATATATTGATAAAACAAAACACGCTATACATTCGTATGCATAAATATTCATCCACCTAAAATGGCTTAAAATCTTATTGACCCACTTTTACGTATATATATATAAATGTACAATTTATATGTAACATAATTACGTATCCACATAATTAGCCTACTATACGTAAGATTCAAAATATTTTGTTTTTAATTTGGTGTGCGGGGCAAGGCCTTGCGGCCAAGACCCTTTCCCGAAAAAATCAACGTAGGAACAAACTATTCACTATCTCTAGCGAGATGCGGAGTACCCGTTTCCCAGCGGTCATATACCCTCGCAGGTCAATATTTCCCTGCGTGTTGGGAATTCATGGTACCCACCTGGCGAGAAGGAGGGAGAATCAGTCACCTGAGGAGCGGGAATTTGAATTCTTTGGAGAGCAGATGACCATTAAAACTCGTAAAACGTTGTAAAAGAAAATTGCATTAATAGTTATAACTGAATGTTACGTTGTTTAGGTTTCACATATTCTCTTACTACATTCTCGGGTTACAACGCAACAAATGGCGCCCAACTTAGGTTAAATTAAAAGGAAAAAATAGAAATAATTTAAAATCCAATCATAGTAACGGGCCTTCACAAATCGCGCCCATTTTAGGTTAAATTAAAAAGAAAATAAATAAATTTATATAAATATGCGACCGGAATAAGGTAGTAGAACCAGTTCTCGATAGGTGTCCAGTTGTCGATATTTTTCCTTTTAATATCATGTAATAGAAATGTAACCGTAAATTCACATTCGATTTTTAATTTATAATTAATTTATCAATTCTTGTAATAAATTGTTTCTAGATTTATTATTTTTTGATAGAATTTAAGTTTTTTGTCTGTAATTTTTTTGAGCATAATGTTTATGATACTTTTAGGTTAGTTTTTCAACATATTTGTATTTGTATTTGATAGTGTACAAGATATTGTTATGAAAACGAATATTCTATGTAATAAGATAGAACATTTTGTATGCTTATAAGTAGTGTCTTTAACTACAGCTTACATACCACGAAAGTTGATTTTGATCCTCTCGTGTAAGAGATCTACAATATTATTTAGTTCATTGGGTCCAAATATTTCCTACGCTAAAGACACCCCTAGTTTTAAATCAATCAACTAGCAGCTGAATTGTAGATCTCCTAAGCGAAGGGACCAAAATCAACTTTGAAGGTCTGAAAATTGTAGCTATAGACTGTACCTATAAGTATACAATATTTACAACTTTCATTATTCGATAACTCACTTATGGGCTGGAGGACTTTATCACAGGAAATATTGGAACCGTATGGACAAAATGACTTGATCCATATTTGATATTATTCCTTCTGACTATAATAGTTGTGGCATGTGCGTATTACTTATCCAAATAAAATTTATACGTAACATGAGAGTTTTATAAAAACATACATTTTCTTTGATTTTACATTAATTTGTTGTCAAAAACATACTTATATAACCAACTAAAGACACCCCAAGTTTTAAATCAATCAACGAGCAACTGAATTGTAGATATCCTAAGCGAAGGGACCAAAATCAACTTTCAAGGTGTGAAAATTGTAGCTATAGACTGTACCTTCATAAGTATACAATATTTACAAATTTCATTATTCGATAACTTACATATGGACTGGGGGGCTTTATCACAGGAAATATTGGAACCATATGGATAAAATGACTTGATCCATATTTGATATTATTCCTTCTAACTATAATAGTTATGGCATGTGCCTATTACTTTTCCAAATAAAATTTATACGTAACATGAGAATTTTTTTAAAAACATACATATTCTTTGATTTTACATTAATTTGTTGTCAAAAACATACTTATATAACCAACTAAAGACACCCCAACTTTTAAATCAATTAATGAGCAACTGAATTGTAGATATCCTAAGCGAAGGAACCAAAATCAACTTTCAAAGTGTGAAAATTGTAGCTATAGACTGTACCTATAAGTATACAATATTAACAACTTTCATTATTCGATAACTCACTTATGGGCTGGAGGACTTTATCACAGGAAATATTGGAACCATATGGACAAAATGACTTGATCCATATTTGATATTATTCCTTCTAAATATAATAGTTATAGCATGTAGGTATTACTTTTCCAAATAAAATTTATACGTAACATGAGAATTTTATAAAAACATACATATTCTTTGATTTTACATTAATTTGTTGTCAAAAACATACTTATATAACCAACTAAAGACACCCCAACTTTTAAATCAATCAACGAGCAACTGAATTGTAGATATCCTAAGCAAGGGACCAAAATCAACTTTCAAGGTGTGAAAAGGTAAAGTCACCGAGCATATATTAAGTACTTATAAATGTGGATTTTTCATAATAAATTATGGTATTAATTTATTTATATTATCACCAGTTCTATTTATATATAAGTAATGTCATAGAGTTATCAATTTACTGTTTTATTACTTTAGAAAAGTAAACCAATTGTAACTTTTAGTTTCTAACCTCGATTTTGTGTCCACATTTCGCAAGCTATGGACAACTGTGTCACCTATGTACCGAGAACTGTTGTGACGCCGTAACTAGTTATTGAGAACTACTCTGGCAACATTATATTTTTAATAATTATTTTCTCCCTTAATATTTATTAAATCTGAACTTTTTTTTTCATTTACTTTATTGAGCTTGTTCTATAACTTTATAAAAAAAATAATTGTTTTCTCCAATAAAAATATTGGTTTTTGGAACTAAACGTTGTACCTTGCGTCTTACGCTACCGAGAACTGGTTCCACTACCTTGTCTACCGTTAATTCGCCCGTATTTAAAAACGAATCTAGAAATGTTTATCGAAAATGCAACCGAACTAGGACGAGCATTCGATGCAGGGAGATAGAATGCGAACAGCAAGCGGGAGTAACAATGTAAAATAAAAAAAAAAAAAAATGTCCAATTTTGTCCATCCCAAGCTGGTCTTTACTTGTTAGGCAGATAAAAATTAAAAGCTATTATATATTGATAAAACAAAACACACTATAAATTCTTGTGCATAATATTCATCCATCTAAAATGCCTCAAAATCTTATTGACCCACTTCTGCGTATATATATATAAATGTACAATTTATATGTATCATAATTATTGTGCCATGTTAAAGCATAGGGACGACCGCAATAATACCAACTGCGCATGCGTATTAAACATGTAGGTATTATTGCGGTTTGGCGATTAAAAGTAAAATATACACTGAGAAAAATGTTGTAGTAAATTTTATTATAACTGTAATAAAAATTACTATAAAGTATAGGAAGGGGGCCTAAGCAGCCGCGACGGTCCCTCTTTTCTCGGTGGTATATTTCGTGATTCTGTACGGAGCTCCAATCTGGGCTGATGCTATAAGTAGTAACCCGAGCTACGGTGCGACTTGCTGAAGGGCCTGCAGAACAATCGCACTGAGAGTGTAGGTCTGTGCCTACTGTACCGCGTCATACATCGCTCTCTCGGTAATCGCCAGATTACCACCCGTAGACCTAATGGCAACCAAGAGAGCCAAGATGTACTGCGAAGCCATCATGGTTATACAGAAGAGGATAACTTCTACTATGGACAATCAACCGACGAGTGGCAGGGCCGATGGGATATAGCAGGCGAGGTTCGGTGGACCCACTGCAGCATCCCATGTGTCGTGAACGGACGGGGACGAGACACGGAATCGTCACCTTTCATCTCACCCAGGTGCTCCCCGGGCATGGTTGCTTTCGCAGCTACCTGAAGAGAATTGGAGTATATCGAAGCGTGGAATGCACGGCATGTCCTGAAGTTGACGAGGACGTGGAGCATGCTTTGATCGTATGTCCCAGGTTTCGGGAAGAGAGAGAACCTTTTGGGAAGAGCCCTTTTGTCTCTCGAGGGTATTGGGAGGTACCGACTCTCCTCACAGAGAGAATGGGATGCGGTGATTGGTCTCGCTGTGAGCGTGGTGGACAGACTCAATTGCATTAGTAGAGAAGAAGAAAGAAGAGACGAAGAGAGCAGAGGAAGCCGTATGACCCCGTACACTTTATACTGCATTTTTATTATAATTGTATGAATAATTACAAAATTTCTTGTAATTTTTATGACAGTTGTTGATTAGAAAGTATTACGAAATAAAAGAAAAATTGCTATACAAATAGCAAAAACTGTGATATAATAAAATTTAAAATATATGCTTTTAATTTTTATTAGAATAGAATATAAATTTTATTTTGTAGCGTTTAAATTTTATTTTGTAGCGTATAAATTTTATTTTGTAGCGTATTAAAAATTACTATAAACATAGTAAAAAATGCCACATTCAAAAATTGCTACAGGCCATAAGAAAGTTTGCTATCCAACATAGTAAAAATTGCTACAACATTAGTACTTTCTGCGCAGATCAAGGCGCCCACGTGTCTGATTGAGGTTATGTTTCTACAGGAATTTCACTTTGTCTTGCTTTTAAGTTTACAAAACATTCAAAACCTTACTTCAATTATTTTATTTTTATATTATGCACATTAATGATAAGTTTCTTTGTGTTATCAAAGTTATTTATTGTCATTATTTAATATTATCTGAAATTTTCTTGAAATCGATGGTTTGACATGTACAAGTTCCAAAATTTTACACTCAAGAATCCTATTTGGGTAATTGGTTAGCGCGTCCGGTTGCCGCGGTGAAGGTTGCAGGTTCGATCCCACGCTCGTAAAAAAAATATTTTTATTTCTCATTTTAATTTATTTTCACATTAAATATTGTATGATTAGAGTCTGAAAATAGTTCTGAAAACAGGAAGAACGAGAAAAAATTTAATTTTTTGAAATTTAAGGTCATTCATAAAAATTACTATGTTGCATAGCAAAAATTGTTATAATTTCGATTTGTCCCTCCGTTCCTACAAAATATATTAATTTTTCTTATGTTTATAATAAATTTTACTACAACATTTCTCTCAGTGTACGTTATATTTGTGTTAAAAATAGGGCTTCACGAGACTCCAAGAATGTTATTGATCTTGATTTGTCTTGTATTGAATTTTCAAGACAATACCGAGACAATATAATATGTAAATTTTTCAAGACAATATCGAAATTAAATGAACCAAGAATATTGTTATTGACAAGATTTTTAGTGGAATTCTTTTCATTGATTAACAAATATTTGCGTGAATAACTTCATTCTTATCAGTGCATATACTTAATCAAAATATCAACTAAATTTGTTGACTTGCTATAATGTTTATAATAAAATAGTCAAGTCTTAAAAGATTTCCGCGAAAAGGCGCACCCTGTACCGCGCGCGTTTTGTAAATAAACTTCGCCGTGCGCATTGAGTCTACATGGCGTGTCGAAACAAGCATCGACATACTTTTACAAATCAAACTTTTTCGAGCGAGAGATCAGTTTGTGCTAACGCATTGGACCGTGCACATCGTGTCTTAACAAAATTTGCAACATTATTTGAAAAGACTATTTGTCGTGCGTCATTTTTGTGTGCGCCTGTGTATAATTATACATAGAAATACACAACATACAAGAAATATAAAAAGGGAACAATTTATGTGATAAGTGCACAAATTAATCACTGAATAAACTAGTGTAGTCCTACTACATTTCTCTGAAAGATGATCACGTGAGTTCTGCAAACGAGCCTCGCTGTGCATGGACGTTTGATGTGCGTTTAACATTGTTTTATAATAAACAATTTCTTTATAAAGAGAATCATTAAGCGTGTATAATTCTCAAGAAGAATTAATAGTTTCTGCTCCCTTGGAAAATCGACCCACTTACAAAACTTACTTTGAATACACCAAAAATAAAACCAAAGAAAGAGTAGGAATGTGTTTGCTGTGCAAAAGTGCAGGACTACAGAAAGAAATTAAGATCAAAAATGGCAATACGTCAGGTTTAAAATTTCATTTAAATAAGGACCACAAATCAGAATTTCATACCTTATTTGGATCTGAATTAGAAAAAGTAAAATCTTCGATGCTACAGGATCAGAGAATATTGGATATGTTTACTAAAGTAAGTATCTTTTTATTTAATGCAATTCGGATCTATATAAAGAAAATAGTACTTTTCGACATGGGCGCGGAAGTAGATTATTTACCTCATCTGACGTTTGTCGCTCTAGCGAAACGAGAGCGAAAAGTCACATGTGGTAAATAATCTACTTACGTTCTAGTCTCGAACGGTATTTTATATCACGAGCGCCAGAAAATGATATCAAAGTTGTGATTTTGAGGTTAGAGTGGTATAAAGCAACATTTTCATTACAAGTTACAACGTGCTCGTAAATATCGTAGATGTTCGCTAATTAATTCCCTATTGGCATGCATTTGACCCTGGTTTCTCATAATATTAACTTGCGTATTTTTTACATAAGTTAAGAAACAATATATTATTCTTTGATGTATTATTTATGAAATTTCTTATTTAACTAAATTTTTTTGGATTATTAAATCACAAATTCGTATTTCAAGTTGAATATTAAATTCAAAGATTAAAAATTTGAAACTTACCTGTCTAAGAAAGTTTAAACTAAAATTAAAAATTCTTTCATTGTTGTAATTATTTCTTTGTTTATTTTTAGAAAAAAAGTGAAGAAGTTGCAAGAAATGCAGTGAAGCAACGCAGTGGGGTAAAGAATTGAGAGACAAGACAATTATAAAATTTGAACAGCTACATTAAGAACAATATTACGTAGAGCCTATAGCGATTAAAGCAGAAGAATATGTAATAACTCAACTTGATGAAGACACGATTGATGTAAAATCTCTTTATTTAACAAAAAACCAAACTATTGATTCTTGGCGAGATGAAATTGATCGATATGTTCAAACTCCGAGAGCTACTTCAGAGACGGATATATTGCAATGATGGAAAATGCATTACCAAATATATCTAAATTTATCAAGAATGGCAAGGGATATTTTGAGCACATTAGTATCTTCAGTTCCAGTCGAAAGACTGTTCTCAGAAGGCTCGTTAATTATGACAAACAAAAGGGCTTCTTTGAAGAACGACCCGATGAAGGCACTCATATGTACTAATTCGTCGGTAAAAAGTACATTATGTTTTGAAATATGTGGCGTTAATTTTAATTAACATGTCCAATAAATATGAGTTTATTTATAAATAAATAAAGTGTTCACAATAAAAGATATTGTATTTATTCTTGTACTTGCTGAATCCGAATGTTCTTCTTAGGTCTGATCTATCTATATTTTTATTAAAAATGAAGTATTTCATAGGTAGCTTTGTTTCCATTTTCTTTAAATAAGTCTCCTTTTATTTCTGCGCCAGTTTTGTCATTAACAGTTTATTATAAAAGTATAATGAATGGGTATTATATTTATATAAATAAAAAATAAATTTTGAAAAAAAACAAGATTATCAAGACAATAGTGATACAAGACAATCATTTCTTCTTCAAGAACAAGACAATATTTGTATTTTCAATATTTTTCAAGACCGATTTCAACATTTTGTGTTAATATTGTCTTGTCTCGACTCTTGTGAAGCTCTAGTTAAAAGATTAACAATTAAGATATATTTAACGATATAAATGAATAATACGTGAAAAAATTAGGTCTAAAAGTATCATAAAGCGTAGTTTTCTGCGAAATTCTGTAAACGCAATAATACCTGCAACCGCAATAATACCTTCAGTTATGCTATTGTGTTTACTGTATGATAACTTTTTTCACACTAATGAAATAGTGGCAAAATATAACGCGGGATGTCCAGTGAAACTTATTAGCAACTCTCTAATGATATCTTAATCTATATATTCTCTTACTACATACTCGAGTTACAATGTCGCAAATGGCGCCCGAGTTAGGTTAAATTTAAAGGAAAAAAAATAGAAATAATTTCAAATCCAAATCATAGTTACGGGACGTCACAAATTGCGCAAATCTTACGTTAAATTAAAAAAAAATACATAAATTTATATAAATATACGACCGGAATATCTACCGCTAATGCGCCCGTATTTAAAAACGAATCTAGAAGTGTTTATCGAAAATGCGACCGAACTAGGACGAGCATTCGATGCAGGGAGATAGAATACGAACAGCAAGCGGGAGTAACAATGTAAAATAAAAAAAAAATCGTCAAATTTTGTCCATCCCAAGCAGGTCTTTACTTGTTAGCCAGATAAAAATTAAAAGCGATTATATATTGATAAAACAAAACACGCTATAAATTCGTATGCATAAATATTCATCCACCTAAAACGGCTCAAAATCTTATTGTCCCACTTTTACGTATATATATAAATGTACAATTTATATGTAACATAATTACGTATCCACATAATTAGCCTACTAATACGTAAGATTCAAAATATTTTGTTTTGCTTCCTCATAGAGGAAGCTTTGTAACGGTGAACAAAATTTTTGAAAAAAAAAATGTTCAAAAAGATATTTTAAGGCGATATATAAGGCGTTTCACGTCAACTGCCCCAGCGCGGTTTTTGAGATATAAGATGTTTTGTAGTTTTTGAAGGTGAAAATGGAAAATTTCGAAAAAAACTGCCTATATCATTGGAAAGCTGAGGAAAAAACACGTTGAAAACGCTTATCAAACAATTTTTTTAAGTAAATTTTAGTATCATAAACATGAGTTGGAAATAGCACGATTTGGCACTCGCACGCCTATCTGGGGCAGTTGACGTGAAACGCCTCATATGTGTATATTAGTTGATTTTGATCATTTTTGTTTTCGTGTGTGTGTGTGTGTGTGTGTGTGTGTGTGTGTGTGTGTGTGTGTGTGTGTGTGTGTGTGTGTGTGTGTGTGTGTGTGTGTGTGTGTGTGTGTGTGTGTGTGTGTTTGAACTCATCATATCTCCGAAACGAATCGACCGATTTTCGTCGGGTAAAGCTTATTCTCTTTGTCTCGCGGAAAAAGAAAGGTACCCTGATGGATTTGAGTTTTTATTGATTTTCTTTTGTTTTATAACCAAAAAACGATTTTGAATTTTTAGTTTTTTTTATTTTTTCATATCTTACAATCATTATTACATAATATAATAAACTTTTCTTGAAAGGTATTTAAATTACCCATATTTTCCTTTTTTAAAATTTAAAATATCTTCACTCTGTCAATTGTTATTAAGGAAAACTTTTTTATATTTCATAAATTAATTTCTCAAAAAATAATTTATTTATCGACTTGAAATAAATAACCAGTTATTACACTAATTGAAGACTATATGTGGTTAAAATTTCAAGAGATTATCTTCATTTGTTTTTTAGAAAAAAAATTATTTTAGAAAAAATTTGCGTTTTCGTTGTCGCACTATAACAAGAGCAAAAATTACCCAATTGTCCTGAAATTTGGCACAGATGTAGCTTTTATATATCTTCAGATCAAGTTCGTTGCCCAAAAAAATCGGTTCATTACGAAAAAAGATATAACGCACAGTTTAAGCTGAATCTGGACCCATGTCCCTCTCCTAGTTAGTCTAACCGTACAAGATAAAGTATTAAATTTTAAATATTAGAAGTAAAAATTAATTAAAGGGATCAATAAATTAAGTTTGAGGAAGCTACGTGCCAATGAATTGGCAGCGGTTTTTTATTTGGTGTGCGGGACGAGGCCTGGCGGCCAAGACCCTTTCCCGAAAAAATCAACGTAGGAACAAACTATTCACTATTTCTAGCGAGATGCGGAGTAGCCATTTCCCAGCGGTCATATACCCTCGCAGGTCTATATTTTCCTGCGTGTTGAGAATTCATGGCAGTCACCTGGCGAGAAGGAGGGAGAATCAGTCAACTGAGGAGCGGGAATTTGAATTCTTTGGGGAGCAGCCGACTGTTAAAACTCGTAAAACGTTGCAAAAGAAAATTGCATTAACAATTATAATTGATTGTTACATGGCTTAGGTTTTACATATTCTCTTACTACATTCTCAGGTTACAATGTCACAAATGGCGCCCAACTTAGGTTAAGTAAAATACATCGCTAAAGTAAATCACTTCTTATATTACCGAACAAACTAAATTATTTTAGCTTATATATAAACCGATACTATTACATGATCCGCTCAGTATGTAATATTACATTTTGTATTTGAGCTATATTTAAATTTTTATACCGTCTTAATGTCAAACAGTACACTGTTAAAAATATCATTAAATTTAATGCACCTTTAATGTACACTCGTGCATTAATTTTCATGAATTTGTAACTTAAATATCATTTTATGCACATCTACCATAAAATTAATGTAAATCCATACAATATTAATGAAAGTACATTAAAATTATTGTACCTGTACATAGAAATTATTGTACGAGTACATGAAATATCTGTATTGCATGAAAATTACGAGTGTAAATTAAAATTAATGTCTTATGCACAAAGTTTAATGAACATGATGATAAAAATTACAGTTCACGTGCATTAAAATTAATGTTGAAGATAACGAAATTTAATTACATTTCATAATATTTCATTACATTATACGAATAATTAAATCAACTAATGTTCATTAAATTTAAAGTACCATGCTTTAAACTTCATGTACATAAACACAAATCATGCGGTTCACGTGCATTAAAATTAATGTGAATATGAAACAAATTTAATAAACTTCACATGAAATTTCATGACATAAAATGAAAAAGGCTTTTCCAGTACTGAGCATTAAATTTGAGTAACGATCCATTGAATTTCATTCACATTCGCATAAATAATATAGTTCACGTGCATTAAAATTAATGTGATGATATTAAAAATTTAATAAACTTTACATGAAATTTTATGACAAAATGAAAAAGGATATTCCAGTTCTGAGCACTACATTTGACTAGCGATCCATGGAATTTCTTTACCACCCTGATAGAAATGCTAACCAACCGTTCACCATCCGTTCACCAAATCGCAAAGGTTTGGCCAACCATTTAACCAATGGTCGGTAATAATTACCGCTTATTTCATCACGGAATAAGCCTTGCGGTTGGCCAATAAATGTTATAATAAGAAAATTGATTTCTTGATACAAATAAATGGCTCATTAGCTTCGCAAAATGGTGGCCGATGATAGAGTCTAGGTGGGGCGCGCCGTAGGTTTGTGGCTGTAGGTGTTAGAACTCATCGAATACGTCGTCTAGGTGGTCAGGGTGACCGATTACGAAGTCTACGTGGTGCACTCCGTAGTTTTCTGCATCTAGGTGTCGGAATGCATCCCATACGTGGTCTAGGTGATCGGGGTAGCCGATTACGCAGTCTAGGTGGTGTGCACCGTAGGTTTTTGACTGTAGATGTTGGATCTCATCGAATGCGTCGTCTAGGTGTTCAGGGTGACCGATTACGAAGTCTAGATGGTGCGCTCCGTAGTTTTTTGCATCTAGGTGTCGAAATTCATTCCATGTGTCGTCTAGGTGTTCGGGGTAGCCGATGACGATGTCTAGGTGGTGCGCTCCGTAGTTTTTTGCATCTAGATGTTGGAACACATCGAATGCGTGGTCTAGGTCTTTGGGGTAGTCGATTACGGAGTTCAGGTAGTGCGCACCGTAGGTTCTTGGCTGTAGGTGTTGGATCTCATCGAATACGTGGCCCTGGTGTTCGGGGTAGCCGATGACGATGTCAGGTGGTGTACTCCGTAGTTTTTTGCGTCTACGTGTCGGAATGCATTCCATGCGTGGTCTAGGTGGTTGGGGTAGCCGATGACGGTGTGTAGGTAATGCTCTCCGTAGTTTTCCTCGTCCACCACGTTTGCGATGTGTTCCAACACCTGGAGCCAAAAACTATAGAGCGCACCACCTAAACGCATGATCAGCTCTTCCAAAGACCTAGACCACGCATTCGATGTGTTCCAACACCTAGATGCAAAAACTACGGAGCGCACCACCTAGACATCGTTTTCGGCTACCCGAGCACCTGGGCCACGTATTCGATAAGATCCAACACCTGTAGCCAAGAACCTACGGTGCGCACCACCTAGACTCCGTAATCGGCTATCCCAAAGACCTAGACCGCGCATTCGATGTGTTCCAGCACCTAGATGCAAAAACTACGGAGCGCACCACCTAGACATCGTTTTCGGCTACCCCGAACACCTGGGCCACGTATTCGATAAGATCCAACACCTACAGCCAAGAACCTACGGTGCGCACCACCTAGACTCCGTAATTGGCTACCCCAAAGACCTAGACCACGCATTCGATGTGTTCCAACACCTAAATGCAAAAAACTACGGAGCGCACTACCTAGACATCGTCATCGGCTACCCCGAACACCTAAAAGACGCATTCGATGAGATCCAACACCTACAGCCAAAAACCTACGGTGCGCACTACCAAGACTCCGTAATCGGTCACCCAGAACACCTAGACGACGCATTCGATAAGTTCTAACACCTAGAGCTACAAACCTACGGTGCGCACCACCTAGACTCAGTCATCGGCTACACAGACTACTTAGACCACACATAGAATGCATTCCGACACCTAGATGCAAAAAACTACGGAGTGCACCACCTATATATCGTCATCGGCTACCCCGAACACCTGGGCCACGTATTAGATTCACCCTGAGATCTTAACGCATAAAACTACGGAGCGCGCCACCTATAAGAGTCCATCATCGGCCACCCCAAAGACCTAGTCCACGCATTCGATGCTTTTAATTATCGATAGTTCACCATCCACTGGCCAACCGTTCGTTAATATTTTTGTTATTCGTTGGCCAAAAAGATTAGCCAACAGTTGCAGTTAAGCCATTTTGGTTGGGTTATTTTCTACCAGGGCATCCGCATAAATAATACAGTTCACGTGCATTAAAATTAATGTGATGATATTAAAAATTTAACTAATTTTACATGAAATTTCATGACATATAACAAGAAAGTCTATTCCAGTACTGAGAATTACATTTAAGTTATTGTTCTTTTAATTTTATAAACATTTTCATAAATACTACTATGCAAGGGCATAAAGAGATTACTGTTAAAGCAAGACAAATTTAATGCATCTACATAAAATTTATATACTTTTTACAGGAAATGTGTTAACTTTAATGAATATTTACATTGAATTACAATTAAGTATGCCTTAAATTTTAGTATCAAAAAGAAATTTTTTATCGCATCTAGTTTAAATTTATTTTAAGAAAATCTCATGACAGTACTAATAGAATCGCTTCAGAAAAATTCTGAGTATAGTATTTACATATACGAAAGGCGTGAAAATTGTGTTTTTCCAAATAAATGTTTTGGAATTTTTTAATTAAATAAAAATTGTAATGTCAATAAGTAGGAATCTGCATTTTTGTCATTTTGATCCAATTTTTTCAAAGAGTATATCTCATGACAGTACTAATAGAATCACTCGAAAAAATTTTTTGAGTATAGTATTTGTATGTTCGGAGGGCGTGAAAATTGTGTTTTACCAAATCAATGTTTGAAAAGTTAATTTATTAAATAATGAAATTAATATTCAGACGTTTATCTAGAAAAACAATTTTGTCAAGCGCTCCGTATATGTAAATACTATGCTCAGAAATTTTTTTGAGTGATTTTATTAGCATTTCCATCAGATATGCTCGTTTAAAAACTAGATCAAAATTATACAAATGCAGATTCCTACTTACCGGCATTGCGGTTTTTATTTAATTAAATAATTTCTAAGTATTTTTTTTTTTTTTTTTTTTGAAAAACAGGATTGTCAGGCGCTCCATATATGTAAATACTATACTCTTAAATTTTTTTGAGTAATTCTATTAGTATTTGCATAAGATGCACACGTTCAAAAATTATGTCGGTATTTCACATCAATTTAATTAAGTTTACATAAAATCGAACTCGTTTACTTAAAATATTGTTTAAATAAATAATTCTTAAAAGCCATTAATATTTTAGTTAGTCAAAATGTAATATCAATTGTATTAAGGCGATGTGAACCTCAAAATCAACCCAATTTCATTATTTAATTAATAAACATTCGAACGTTTATTTGGAAAAACAATTCTGTCAGGCGCTCCGTGTATGTAAATACTATGCTCAGATTTTTTTTTGTGCGATTCTATCAGCATTTCCATGAGATACGCTCGTTTTAAAACTGGCAAAATTCGAAGTATTACAGATCCCTACTTATCGACATTGCGGCTTTTATTTAATTAAATAAATTCTGAGTAGATTTTTGGAAAAACAGCTCTGTCAGGCGCTCCGTATATATAAATACTATACTCAATTTTTTTTTTTAGTAATTCTATTATTATTTGCAAAAGATATATATGTTCTAAAATTTGTCGGTAAGTACACATTACCTTAATATGGATAATGCACCTTATGTAGATGAAAATGTCAAACTTCTTCAAGCGAGCGATAGCGTAACGGATAGCGTGCGTGCGTAGTAACCCAAGGTTTGCGGGTTCGATTCCCGGTTAGGTCGAAAATTTTATGTAAGTTTTTTTCTGCGATAATAAAACTGCGATTAATTAAAAGTTACAAGTTCTTTAATGAAAATGCGAAAATTTATAATATTAAAAAGTTATATGCATAAATTAACATTGTTGCTGGAATTAAAAAAAGTGAGGTAAGCAAAATATATAATAAAATTTGAATCAAAATAAATAATTTCCACTACAAACTGTGTAGCACTATTACATTTTCTAAAAATTTTTTATTTTCGCAAAATAAAAAAATAATTTGTTGAATAAAAAGAAAAAAAATATTTTTCAACGAAGTAAATAATGTTTTCAAGTAAAATTTTATTAGTATAACGTCTTTTGCTAGAAATTTCAAATATGCATTCAATTGAAATTCCAGTTTACGGGATTTTTTTTAATATGCAGCGATGAAATTTTCCAGTACATTTACAGTATATTACAGATTTGCATAAATTGTAATGCAGATTTGCATTGAATGTAATGCAGATTTGCATTAATTATAATGTAAATTTGCATAAATTTTAATGCAAACTTGCATTAATTGTAATGCGGATTTTCATTAATTACAATGCAGATTTCCATCAATTTTTCATACATTGTAATGCAGGTTTGCATTAATTGTAATGCTGATTTGCATTAATTGTAATGCAGATGTGGATTAATTGTAATGCAGATCTGCATTAATTTTAATGCAAACTTGCATTAATTGTAATGCAGATTTGCCTTAATTGTAATGCAGATTTGTATTAATTTTCAGTTATTTGTACATTTATTTTCAGGTAATTTCATTAATTTGGTTTTAATTTACATACTTGAAATTTGCTTCATTTACATGTTCATTAAATTTAATGCAAATCCTTTTAACAGTGTATATTCGCCGTAAAAACTTACATAAAGAAACAAAACAAGCCACGCATAAAAAATATACTACTGTCAACCTCTGCAACCAACGTGACAAAGAAAAACAGCGCGACTCTGCATCACTCGATCCTCGAGATAGCGCCTTTACAATATGCACTCACCCACACTTCCCATCCAACTCATTATAATTAGAAAGACAAAAAGTGTCCATGTCAGTCTGGCACCAGCTGTAAAAGATTTACCTATTATACACTCACACCCGCTACTCAGAAATAACCCATACAGAGGCGAAGAGAATCCGCGAAGCGATGAAAATACCGCACGCGCGAGCGAAATCGTTTATAACGTAGCAGCAGCGGGGAATAATAATAATTCGCGGGATGTGCCGCGCGTAGTTTCTCGTTAATTATTATTATCGAGAGGGAGATGTGGAGCGCCAGCTAGCGGCTCCCGTATAATTGTTTCCTTTCGCGAGAAAGCAATCCGCGCGCACGGAGAGAGAGAAGACGGCGCCTCGTAATTGGGAAGACGACGACAGCGAAGGAGGAGGCATGCCTGACAGTTATAATCGTTGCTTAGATTCTGATGGGTATGATCCTTGCAGATAAGTTTAGGAGTGGTTTGAATTGTTATTGCACGAAGATTTCACTGTTTAATGGCGAACTTGTGGATGCATGAATGTAATGGTATTAGCAATATAGTTGGTTTTTGAAGTGGATAGTATTTACAATAACTTATTTGTGAATTTTCAAAATTTCATGACTGTTATTTGCAATACAATACTTACATATGAATTAGAGTATAGTTAACGTTACACAACATTAGTGTTTTGAAAGCTATGTGATACGTAACTAGGCACTCACATAAATAACTTGGCTGCTCTTAAAAATACTTTACGATGCGTTAAACATTTCAAAGAAAGACATTATTTTATAAATTATATATGCTCATGGACTAATTTTACCTTTAATAACAATTTAAATGCACACTCTCTTTGACGTACACAAGGAAATTGAAAAATTGATTAATCTTCATATATATCAACCCGCATTCCTTTTAAAATCACCTGAAAAGAATTTTTAATAATAAGCTGCAATATCATCGAGCATAAAGTGAAATGAAACAAAGACCTTTTTAATAATTTTCTCAATGCATTATTTGCGTCAGTCTTTTGAACGATTTTTAGTACAACGTCCTACTTTTATTTTTCATTCTATATTTATAATGAAAATAAAAGATTTCTCATAAAAATGATATCTAAAGTTCAATAAAGTTGAATAAAAACCATTTAAAATTTAGGTCAGTTTTAACAATTATTGCTCACGTATCACAAAACGAACTACAAAGTATTTCTAATCTTTACTCACACGACAAAACGACGCCTACAACATTAATCCTCCCTTGTTCGGCAAATTATCGTCCTCCCCCTTCCCCCTACATCCACATCCCTCAACGCGCGCTCGCAAACCCAGCGACAGGTGCACCTAATCCACCCCGAAAATCCCTATCCCTCATCCTCTCAATCCTCCACCCTCTTCCTCCTTACACACAAAAGACGGCGCTTCACCTCGAGCCCTCGTTTACCTTCCTGTCTGATGGCCCTCGTTCGCCTCCTCGTCGTCCACATACTCCATCGTGAACTGGCAGTACACAATCTTCACGGAAAACATCTTCCAAGTATATCTCTATTCGCACGCACATACACACATACACAGACACACAAACACACAAACACGCGAGAGAGGAGACTTTTTGTCGGGCGCGACGACGACGGCTAACTGAATTCGCGCGTGTGTCGCGCGCGTACACTTCACACGTGCGGCACGGAAGAAGAGAGTTCGCTTTTCATCAGTGCGCGGCTATATGACAACGACACACCGCTATGCTACTGTATGTACCTACTCTCGTTATGGACGCGCGCGCGTGTGGTGATCGGATGTACAGTCCGCGGGGAAAACTCGAAAATTGTGCCCGCGTGCGTTAATTAGCCTTTGTTGCGCGCAGCCTATAGTCAAGGTATATATAGCGATCGGTGTATATGTAAATATGAGGAAGTGGTACAGTTCGTGAAAGAATGTGCTGTTGCCGGAAATGTGGTCGGTTTTAGATTGAGGCTCACTATTTTTAATGGGAATCCGGTTGTATATATTGAAAGGAAATGATTTTGATTATAGGAAGGATTCTGGTGGAATATTTTCGTGAGAATTGCTAGATTTTGGGTGCCAATTATTGAAGAATGTTATGTAAATTAGAAGATGAAATAATTTTACAAAGGAAAATGAGCGAACGTTTATGTGAAACATTTGTTAGAGCTTCATCGGTTTTTAGACACCCAAAAAAAAAAAAAAACACTCTAAAAATAGATTTTTGCCTATAGATATATGCCGACCGATAGCGCAAAAGTGTGGAATAATTAGTCTTAAAACTTGATAATCATATATTACACGGCGCAATACGTTTCCTGCAATGTTTACCTAATTAAAAATTTAAGGAGATTTTTATCTAAGTATTTCAAATAACGGTGTACTCTATATTGACTTCAAAAACAACTCTTTAACAATCACTATAGTCGCTATTTACTCCTTCCTTCCACATCAAATGAATTAAATCACCGAAGATTCCACTTCAAATCTCACAAACTCAAAATACGAAAGTGCACGTCGACGATCGCGTGTGACCCAAGTATAAAACTCGAGATAAAGCGATTACAAAGTTTGCCGTTGAAATCCCACGACATCTCGCTATATATATCCTACGCGGCAAGCGCGCGACGATTCACGATTCCATGTTGACATTTCTACAATGCAAATCGTCATCACATAGCACACGCGCTCGTATCTTCCACCAGGGGGTCAATAGACTCCTGAGGATCGTGCATCGTGATCCAGGCTGCAATTAGCGCCGTCGCTGCTACCACGTATCCATTAAAACGTCCCCGGCGATTATTAAACAATAATTGCCGTTTTTTATATACCGCGCGCCGCGGCGTGTATATAACCTTGAGTGCGCGATTGTTCATGATGGTGAACCCGCGGGAGACTTTTGAAAGCGCCGCGGGTGTACAATGGGACGCTAATGGCGATGGACGACCAGTGGACGGGGAATGTATATACAGTGAAAATAGAGCCTGGTATTGCGAAATCCGGTTAATAAGTTATCGCGAAAACTCTGAGTACGACGCTTATTCGTGTGTAGATTAAAAGGAGGTACTGAAAAGTTTCGACGACTTGCAGAGTTTTTGTAATATTAAAAAAATCGTCGCGCGAAAAGTTCGCGGGGGGGGGGGGGGGGGGGGGAATTTCTGAAACGGAATTAGGGTGGAGAAAGTTGTTGGGTAGGTTTGTAACGAGTAAACTACAGCTGTTGGTACACTGTATCTTATTAAAATTTCTTTAAATTAGGACAAATTTAAAATTCTAAGTAGATATTTCTTTGGATGTGTACAAGTTTTTATTTTTTCTATAAATATAATATATAGTTATACTCTATAACTTAAGTTGTCGTGGTGTTTTACGTGAAAAGTGATATTCTTATATAGATACTCGTATAATGTTACGTTCATAATATAGCGCCTTTGAAGTAGTTATATGATTATAGAAAATCAAAGGACACTCGATAACCTTTAAGCTTATAGAATATATATATATATATATATAAATATTAGTCTTGCTAATAACCATAGTTGGAACTCGCGTTACTACGAATATTTGAAAGTATAACGTTCTCTTTAAGAGAAAATCACACATGTGCACGATTATAAACCCCATAAAATAGCTTCCCGACAACACCATAATTCGCACCTCTACACCCACTTGAATATTCATAAATGACCAGCGACACTCCCACTCCAGCAAACTCCATTCGTCAAAAATGCAAATCCCCGAAAACTCTGCTCAAACCACAGCGCCACCCGCTAATCACCGCACTAGCTCTATCCCCCGTCACCGAACCACAGATTTTTCTCACTTTTGCCGACACCTGTACACCAGCGCGCGCGCGGCAACCGCGTATAACAAGCGTATCGCTGTCGCCGGACTGCAGCGTCACGCTCGGAGGACCGTGCAATGCGCGCGAAAATTTCACCGTCGTTGCTTTTGTGTCAAACGTTGTTTATCCCGCTGTACCGAACTTTCCCGCGGGGATATCGCGGCGTGGTGCCTGTTTGAACAGGGCCACGACGTGGAAATAATACGAAAATTCGAAATGGGAAATATGTGTCGCCGAGCGCGGGCAGGTGGTTTATTGCCTGCCTGCCTGCGCCGCACACGTGCGTTGATTTTTGTAAGGTTTCATTAGCGCGTATATCGATATGTTTATTTGTTTGAAAGCAGTTCGGATCTGTTGGATTTTCCCATTGAAATGACATAATTTTAACTTGTGCATATATAATTCGATATTTATCTTTCTCGGTATAATTTTTAATCATAATTTTATAAATATTATAATGTAATGTACTTTTAAAATGTAAAATTTTAGCTTAAATTTTTCATACAAAATTATAATGTTTAAACTCGTCCACCCTTTTTTCGCCAAAAGCGGAATTCCGGAGATACTACGGAAACCTTTACAACCGCAAAGATAACAAATCGCGGGCGCCCGCTGTACCCTTACATTTTTAAAGCACACCGACGCTCCGAAAAAGAAAGTAAAAAAAAAAACTGCACTTCCACCACCAGTTTACTCGAGCGCTGCTCCAAAATGTCTTTTTTAATGTCCTTCCTCCTCTCTCTCCACACACATACACAGACGCACACATGCATCGGTGTGTGGACGGATATCCGGCGCGTTCCGCAGGCAGCAGCGGCCCTCGCGGTGCCCTGGTATACGAGGCATTTGGCGCGGTGGCGAAAGAAGAGGCCGAATACATTATTATATATATGTATACGCGCGTGGGCCGATATTAGTTTCTCTCGCGAACAATTAAACGCGGGGGCGTAGATATATGTGTATAAACGTACGGCGCAGGTATGCCGAAAACGCGCGTCTTTAAAGTTATTACGCCGCGATGGCGTGTGAGTTATGAAGAGGGGAAGTGACATGTCGAGTGGGGGCGAAGGGGATGATTTTAATATCGCTCTTGAAAATGTGATGAATGTATTCAGGGGTGAAGAATGTTCAGTTACTTACTGGCCTAGTTTACGGCTGCTTATTTTGCGCTCGTGTTGCCTATTGTAGATCGAAATAATGAGAAATCCGCATATTAATACATTTATACGTCGAATACTTTAGGCTCTGCACTTTAATTTAATTCTATATAGCACTTAATGCCATTTCAATCAAGTCAAATTAAATTGAAAGCTGACATATAATTTGGTTGACGCGCGGTGGCACGAAACAACTAAATCCAATTTATTATACAGCAAGCAGGTTTGGTGATTAATGAAGCTTGAACATTCAACCAAAACGTTATAAATTTTGTCGCTCTTAGATCTTGAATAGAACTACCGTTTATCGGGTTCAATGTATATTCTATATATATATGAAACCATTAGATGTGTCGCATTAGGTGGGTCGCAATAAATCGGTTGGTTTATCAAATCGAGCATTACTGCAAAGTGCACCCCATCCTATATAACCAAGAAACTCGATAACGCTTTATTGCGCGTTATACATTTTGTAATTACTTATATGCTTTAATACGCTATAATCATAAATATTATATTCAATCCACATGTGGCACAGTTATGCACGGCACTGCGTAAATAAAACTCATCAGTAAATTAATGTAAGCTCGTTCCATATATTTTTGTCAGGAGTCGAGTAAATTTCAATAACTCGGTGAAATGCGCTTAAACTGGATTCTATTATTCACGGCAAAGTATATTAAAATTCAGATTATTATTACTTCATCCCCCACCGGTCCTACCGCACTCTACATACATTATTACCCAGGCGAACGCGAACGTCCATATATCAAAGTCATCATTCCCACGTCCCGCACCGCCGACCACAAAAATACGTCGACACGGCAACATTGGCAGTTCGTCTTTAAACCCCCCGTGCGTACTACAGGTATACGCAACATTCCCGCGGCGTACATCCAGAGCCATTAAAGTCAATTGGAATTCGCGCGAGGCACCACAGCCAGGCTGCTTTATTTACATATTCATATATCCGCTACATTGGCTTGATTTGTCAGTCGTGCCCCGGCGCTCGGGGGAAAAGCCAAGTGGCCCCAATATCCGCAGGATACCCGCGGCAACGGATACTTAAAAAAATCGGGCGAATAATTGTTTATCCTCTTGCGAAAAAAAAGAGTGTGTTGAGCGCGCGCGCACGAGCGTAATTCGCGCGACGTGTTGCGTAATGGCTCATTGTCGCGATGCACGAGTGTGCCGCGCTGTGTAAACACGGTTGCACTTGTGTTGGCGTTTGAAAGCACGCTGTTGTTGGAAGTGTAAATTGGATTGAGGTGAAATAGTTTTTTTAATGTAATAGTCAAATTCAAACACGCCTCACGCGTACTATTTTGTTTTTGAGGTGGTGGGCACTTTTTCACTATGATTTAGTTTTAATGAGGGGGTATCTAAAAATAGAAAAATTTTCATTAGAAAGCTTTAGATGCCAAAAATTTGTATACAGACTCATAATTTTACAAAAGTTTAGAATGTAGAAAAGGCACATATTAGAAGTAGATTTATTTTAGAAAATTCATTTCATGGAAAAAATTGAATATCGAATTAAATTTATAGAAGATATTACTATCGAAAAAAATGATATAATTTCGTACGCTAAAAATGAAGAATTCCCCTATTATAGAAAGTTCACAGTTCCGAAAATGCTGAATTTAGTGGAAATTCAAAGGATCAATTATTCGAATTCTACTCTATAGAATGAAATATAATAATATGAATTTTAGAAAACCAAAATATAGAATGATACTTTTGGAATTTCTAGCTATTCGAATATAATGATTCGAAAGATATGAATGTAGAAAGGCAATACGTCAAAAGTTCAATGTTTCGAAAAACAAATGTCGAAGGTTCAAACTTTCGAAAAATTAATTGAAAAGGTTTGAACTTTCGAAAAAAAATAATTGAAGTTAAACATTTAGAAGGTTCAAACTTTCGAAAAACAAATTCAGAATGTTCAGACTTTCGAAAACATATGTACTATTCAGCTAGGGTAAAGAAAAAGTAATTAACGCTAGATTGTAAACTTTCGACATTTTGAGCTTTCGACATTTTGAACATTCGATATTTTTAACTTACGACATTTTTAACTTTCGATATTATGAACTTTCGACATTTATCTTTCGATATTTTGATCTTTCGATATTTGGACCTTTCGATATTTAGACTTTTCAATATTCTGAACATTCGATATTTGAACATTTGATATTTGATATTTACGAGATTTTCAGCATTCTAGATTTTCAATTTTCGATCTTTTGAACTATCTAAAGATGCTATTAAATTCTATATTTTGATCTTTTGATATTATGATTTTCTAATTTATGTACAGATATTTTCTGTAGATTTCGTTTCTGTAATTTAATTTCTAAAATTTGGGTTTTCGAAATTATAGTATTCTAAAATTATAAATAAATATTTTTTCTATAAATTTACTATTCCTTAAAATTATAATTCGTAAAATCGAATTCGAACTTATAAATTTTCAACTTTATGAATTTCGAATTTCTTTTTATTGAAATTACAAGTTTTCCATTAAAACAAGTTCTGATAAATTACCTTTCTTTAAAAAAGTTTTCTATTTTTCGATACCCCCTCGTTTTAATTAGTTTAAATGATAAAATAATTAGATACATTTTTTAAACAAAAAAAATCAAATGTTTTTATTCTATTTTAATTATTTAGTAGTTCTATAAATACTTGAGTTTCAAAATTCAAATCTAGCACATTTTCAATCTAAAAAAATTTTAATATTCGCGCTTTTTTCCAATAACCAATCACATCGAATCTTTAAATGAGCCACTACTTCCGGCCATCATTTTTTTAAGAGAGGAGGATATCGATTTCTATTATAGGTTTCTATTAGTTGATTCTAAATTAAATTCTATTTAAAGTATTATTACAAAACGAGAAATTCATCAGATAGCTCGCATTGAATGTTGGGTTTATTGGAAAACTTTAATGTTGGATGTAATATTTATATAACCTTGTGTAACGACTCAGATATTCAATAAATTTTGTGGAAATCGAACATACTTATAACATGCAATGAAGCAATACATAATGTCTAGGAAAAAGGCAAATAAAAATAGAATTATTCAATACCATTACATTCTTATTGATAGATAAGTTAACATTTATTTACGGTAGCTATTACATGAAATTATCGGTTTACATAAAAAGTAAAACGAATTCAGATTTTGTTATTAATGTAAGAATAATATACGATATTATTAAAAAAAAGTTTTACTACAGAGTCGTAAAATTCTAAACTCTAAACAGTAATTGAAACCAAATCAATTATTACTTCCTAATCTCATTATGCAACTTCTTTAATGACGATCGTTATAGCGATAAATTTTGTTTGAAATTGAATTAGTATATAGATATCAACTCCAAAACTCTTCAAAATTAAGTCAAAATTACCAAAGAATCTGTCGTAGTTGATAGAAGTTTACATCATATAAAACCTTATGCTCCATTTCACACAAATATAAAAACATCAATTACACACAACTTTATACTCCTAAAGCATTCAATTCGTCATTATAACATACCACCACCACTCTTCGAAAACTATCCTTATGCCCTGAAACTTCAATCATTATCGCATTTCAAAATATCTTTTCCCAGTCTCTCGCCTCCCTAACGGAGCGCGCGCGGTGGCGCTCACGGTCCACTGAGGGAGTCTCTACAACCTTGCGCGTGCGTGTGCGCTCGCGTGTATAAGGTATACCTATATATAGCGCTCTCCTATATATAGGTATACCTTATACATGGCGAGCGCACACGCATGCGCAAGGTTGTAGAGACTCCCTGAAAGTAGTGCAGCGCGCGCACGCGCATAATAGGATTCATCACTTTCGTGGGAAGTTCGCTAACGGACTTATATGCACTCCCGCGCGTGTGTATATATATCGACGGTTCGCGCACAGTTTTCGCAATTAAAGCATCGCATGATGCTCTCTATATACTCACACCTGGGGAACACATTGCGCGCATCGTTTCAGGAGAGTGCGCGTAGTGTGTATCTTTTAGCCGGAATTTCTCGGTGCGGAATTATGCTAGAGGGTGAGTAGCTCGTATGTACGGAGGGTAAAAGGTTGGAAGTCGGGTTTCTGGCTGGCTGTTTTCTAGTTTCTAGCAGTTTGGTGCTGGTGGAGAGAGAAGGTAGCGTTTCTTTGCATAATGAGTGGAGGATGCTGAAAATTTGCGTTAGGAGGGCGAGGGAGGAAGGGGGGGGGGGGGTGAAAAAAGTAGAGATAAGATTGAAAATACTAATAATACAAGACTGAATCCATATAATTTTTTGTTGAGTTTGCGATAGTTTTACTTTATTTTACTAGAAATACTTACCGACATATTATACATTTAATGTTTATGCATATTATAAAGGACGCTGATATTACCTGCGTACAATTATGATTATACTATAATCTGCATGTATTTGTTCGAAAATGAAAGACTATATAAATTAACGTAAATAATCAAAAACGTTTATTACTCAACATTACTTTTATAATTCTACCCACCAACCACAGCATAGAGAAGTACGCGTGTGTTTGCATATTCGTTGGTTTAACTGAGAAAAGTGCCCATACGAAAAATCATTGTGCAAATATTCCTTACTCAGAAATATAGTACTTTGCAGGGAAAACAAACTTCACAGAGAAGCTTCTCTGTTATTTAGCAGCGTATATTATCTGCGTGCATAAACAGTTTTTATGGTTTTCCTACTTTTTTATTATGCTAATTCATTCGAGAGACAAGAAAAACTTGGTATTCGAAATTTAAAACGAATAAACATATTCTCAAAAAGATTATTTATGAATCATTGCAAGTTTTATCATGAAGAATAAAATTTCTTAATTAAATAGAATAACGTATTTAATTTTGTATGAAAATTTATTTATTATTATTTGTTATATTTATCAACTGAAAAATAATCTCGAAATTGTGTAGAAGAATCATAATAATTGTTAAGCATCAGCAATACCTACAATTATTTTTATTTTATAATCAATTAGTTAGCGGTTTCTATTAACATAAAACGGCAGTTTTATTATTCCATAGAATTATAAAAAGCTTCGGGTATATGAATATACAATCAAAACTAATTCCATCAACTCGCCACGCCGTTAATTAAGTGTTTCATAGCACCATTACAATCAACCGAAAACGTCATATATCAAATAAATTTCAAACAAACAATCTTCAACCAAAACCACATCGCAAATATATCCCATCGACGTCCAATAAAGATTTCACGGCCGCGTCCGCGCTTCGATCCCGTCCAATGGCTTTCGAAATGGCTCTAAAACCGTAATCCATACTACACATCCAGCCGCGCACTTATTTTCTACAACAGCCATCGCGACGGCGGCTACTACAGAAACAACACGAGGAAAAAAAAACTCTCGAACCGCACACAGCTGCGCATATTTTACACGAGGCGCTGATCGCTGGGGCGAATCGACCGATCCTGCGCCCGAGATTCTACGCGGCCGAACATAAGTAGGCTAACTCTTCGGGGGCGGCACGATCGGCGCTTAACACGCCACGGATCTTGCCTCTACATATACACGTATACGGCATATGCTCATAACGCGCGTGCGCGCCCAGAGAGCGAGCAATTAGACCACGACTGGGCTAATAAGCGCCGCGCGCGCGCTGCCAATTACACGGCGCCGATGCGTGCGCGCCTTCTTCTTTTTTATCCGAGAGCTCGATTTAAAGAGAGGCGCGAGAAGAAATCCGGCTGGCTGGTGCAGGCTCGGCTGGGCAAGCGTGTTATGAAACGTTGGGAGAGATGCGCTGGGAAGGTCGTTTCTTTGGGGGTGTGAGAGAGGTGGAGCGTATGATTTACGCGTCGATGATCAATCAGTGGGGAGGATTTTCTTTTGATGGAGTGTGCAATTTTGATAGATGAGGGGTACGCGAATATTTTTTTTAGGTTGAAGGTCGCAGGATGAGATGGTTTTGCAAAGTTTTTGGTGAGCTGGTGGAAGTTTTTTGGGGGGGGGGGGGGGGTGTTGAATTTTTGGGTTTTTTCTTGTGTGGGTTTGTAGGATCTAAAAGTACGCGCGGTGATGTATTTACAAACTGTATACTATTTTTAAATTCATTATGAAATCAAAATGTATTGGTACACTGTTAGAAATTGCATTAAATTTAATGTGCACGGAAAAAATGTAGTAAAAATTTCCATGTCTGATTATAAAAGTGAGACAGACTCTAATCCTCAATAAAATAGCCATCATTTATGCGGTAATTGCCATAAATTTATAGTAATTTTTACGATGTAGGAAAAATTGCCATAAATTAATCGCAATTTTTACCATAAATTATGGCAATTTTTTTTGTATTTCGAGTCTGTCTCAGACATGGTAATTTTTACTGTATTATTTTTCCCCGTGTACATACTGGAAGCAATATTTCCCCACACTATTACTCAATTCTGGGTTCCCGTTTTTCTCCTTCAATTTTAAACTTTTTGAAAAAAACTCTTTGACAGTATCAAAGAGTTTTTTTCTTAAAATTAAAAATTGAATGAGAAAAACGGGAACCCAATTTTGAGTAATAGCGTGGGTATCGCATCACCTTAATGTAAAGTTACATTAAATTTAATGCAAATTTATTTAATTTTAATGTATACCTCAATGAAGTTTTGCTTCCAATATGTACATTAAATTGAATGCAATTTCCAATAGTTTATGTTCTTGTATTCTTGCTAGAGCTGTTGTTTTAAAAATATTTAAAAATGACCATTAACACATATGCTTCTATTATTTAAATAATTAACTCTTGAATTAAATAAATTATCGCGTATGAAATTAAGAAGAGAGTGTATCCATTAATACCACGCAGCTATTGCAATTAAGATACTAAATTAGCTCTTCTCCGAGACTCTAATAAATCTAATTTCAACTATCCACACTGCTCGAACTTTCATGAGAAAAGTAAAGAAAAGCAAAGTTCTTGAGCTATTGATTCCAAAACTTTTGTGCGAACGTCTCGCATGCACGTAACTCATTTCTAAATAGAGGTTAAGTAAACTTGAATGTTTTAGGAATCACATGTTAAAAGAGAGATTTTAAGTTTTGGAGCTATTATTATGCTTTGCGTACACAGTTTTTCTCACAATTATTTAGTTATTAGAGATAATTTGTGGTATGCTCTGTTATAAGGTTTTTGACCTCTAAAAAATTACTGAGAGTGTATAATCATCAGTCATTTATAAAGTAAACAGTTAATCAAGTTAAAATGTGGATGGAAATACCGAATCATCTACAAAATGATTTTTAGGCACGAAAATTTATATTTTGATAAATATTATCATCACCAAGCTATTTACCAGCTAAAAAGGCATTTTACTTAACCTGAGAAAAAAAATTAGAGAACAACTTACAGCAGCATTGAGCGATTCTTAAAATAGATCTTACGTTAATTACCTACTTATAGAAAGTCCAAGCATATCAATATGCGTTATAAATTACATTGTTAACTTCGAATGATTTATAACGCTCGCATAATTCCGATGAAATAAAAAACCGCACGAAATCCGTATAATTCATTTATAATTGATTCCTCTTTCACTTCTTCCAGTGAAAACGACCGTCTAAGTACAATATTTCAAAAGGAAAGGCTAAAATTTTCACTGGAAAGTACACACCTCTTCTGCCTTCGTTTTAATTTCTTTGTCGACATCTTAACCAACAGACGCGAAACTCCGACGATTCGCTCGCGATTTTCAATTAGATACATTTACGTCTCAGAAAAAAAAAATAATATCACCTGGGACGACGATTGCATTATTAACTTAATTCTGCGAATAAAAACTCGCGCGCACGCGCGCACTGCCATTACAACGAGAGAGAGGCTCGTCGTTAAGTTAATTTTTACGAGCGCACTACTTGTGAAAACCCGAGATTACAGCCTTTAACGACATCTTTTTCACGCTGTCGAGATATTCCCCACCGTGCCGTCGAAGGTACTTTACGAAAGCCCCAAAAGTCGCGACACACAGTCGCGTTCGCCGTCTCGATTTATATACGAAGAGAAAAACAGAGATAGAGAATGACCAAACGAGTGGAAATCATCGTAGCCGTCGCACGCGAGCCAGCGATTTGAATAAAATTGTAGCGGCAGCGGTGGCGTGTGTAATTGCACAAACGCAAAGTTGAAAAATGTAAATACGCGTAATTCACGCGATTTCTCTCGACGTGCGTGAGAAAAAAGTCGACGCCGTATAGCTGCTGAATTTGTTATTTGCACACGCAGAAAAATGAGGATCATGAAACATCTCGAGTCTGTGCTTTCTTACATGCGACTCAACATCCTTGTATACTTGTCGGGAGATTGATGCATTTCTAATGAGTTCCCTATAACTCACATGCTACATTGCCCGTGAATAATCTGTCTTGTTAGTAAAATATTATCAGCCTATATATTATCATGTCTCTGAGCAAATACTAATTAAATTTCTCTGCGAAGCGTGTTATGCCTAATATATGAAAAAGAAACATTTTTTATAATTGAACATTATTCGGGGAAGAGTCAAGTAAAATGAATAATTTTAACATTTTTTTTCTGCTTAGAAAATTATAGTTTAGTATCTGGAAAATGTGCTCTTATACAAATTCGAATGGGAATTCGGCTTCTGAGTGTACCTACAGAGCCGTTAAAGGGATGCGAGCGGCGTGGAGCGCGCAGGTATACATCCGCGCGCATGAATGGTTTACTTTTCGGTCCCTTCATCCCTTGGCGTAATGGCTTACCTGTCTTTGCTATTTTAACAATAGATGGCCCTACTTACAGGATATACCTATCGCTTGTCTTGATGCAACGACATTTTTTGAAAAGGTGGCGTTCCCAAGCAAACAGCAGAGAGGCGTTTTTCTCAAAACGCAAAATTTCGCGTACATTGCAATGTGTAGCTTAACGAAGTCTGAACCGATTGTTCTTTAATTTTATGCAGATATTCTTATTCTCTTTGGAATGAAGCTAAATATGTGTGAAAAAAATTTAAATAAATAGCGTCTTTAACCAATTTTTTATGAAAGAAATATTTAACATTTTTTTTCTGCAAAATGATGCGTAATTTTTAATATTCCTTTTTTTGCAATTTTAAGCTCAAACCAGGCAAATTATTATACTTAAACGAACATTTTTTGATTGTTTGACTTTAGATAATTAGCTTATTAGATAATTAGCTGTTTGTTACACAGCAGATTTTCGAGGAGCAAACTTCAACCAGCGGCTGCTCAATTGTTTATCAATATTTTTTCACAAAAAAAAATAATAATAAATAATAATTTTCACAATCATTCTCAAATTAATAAATATTATGCTCATTAAAAAAAATTCGAGAAAAAACGCTTGATTCCTTGACCACTTAAGAAATATTTGAAATTTAAGTATCGACAATAATGACATTTATTACAGAGATTATATTACACTTTACGTAAAAATAAAAAAAAAATCTAATAATTTTCAATAAGCTGCAAACAAAACTAATAATAAATTATCAAACCACCCGAATTTCCCAAAAAAATTCCATCACATTCACAAAAAAGCCCCCTGTATCCCCGAGCGCAAAGAAAATCCCTAAAAAGCCCGAACCAAGCATCACGTTAATCTCCTGTTTGCCGGGCGCATTACGAATTTAGCCCCGCGGAGATCCCCGAACAAGCGCACCGCCGCTGTGCCATCCGCAACTGATTCGACTTTCCCATCTCGTTTTCCACTCTTCCAGAACTAAGTGCCCGGCGCGCTCTTGCCCATACCAAAAGAAATCTCATTAGCCACCACGCGACGCATTTCAAACTAACCGCGAGAGTTTTTATTACTCCGCGATTGCAATCTCGTATCCCGACGCTGTAGTATATATGACGAACGCTCTTGCGGCTACGCGCATTCGTATAATTAATCGATTTGGGCACGCGGTCGGGGCGAATAGAGGCCATGTATAAGGTATGGGTGTGGGATTGCTTCTGTCCGGCACAACAATGGCAATTATTCAGCAAGCTAGACAGATGTGTCCCACGCGAGGGTAATTGCTGTCTTTTGTGTTATAGGGCGGCTGTCGATTCGTTTCTTCGCGTATTGGCATGTTCCGCCAGGAATGTAGGGATGGATACGCTTTGATTTTGTTGTTCCGGGGATAATAATGGAAACGCGCGTGTATTGGCAATCGCTGACTTTTGAGAGAGAATTAATGCGAATAATGATTTTGTACAAATCATATACTATTTGAATTTAATGTACCCCTTCATTTTCGTGTAAAATCGTATTATTATTATGTATAATAAAGGTTAATTAATCATTTGATTATTTGGTTCAAATGTTATAATGTTGATTATAATTCGAACAATTTTAATCATTTGATTCAACTGCTAATGGATGTATTGATTTCGTTTTAATACGAAATTATAATAACATATATTGACTATTTTAAGTAATTCGAATAGCTGTAAACTAATGATGGGCCTGAAGTTTGCATTGTTTAAATGCAACGAAATTAATCATTTTTTACGATTGATTAAATTTATTATACAATGGAAATTTTATCTAAATCTGTGTTATAAAGTTATTTTATACTATAAAACACTAAATCTACACGCAAAATTAATATTAATTAGTGTAAACTTGAAGTAAAATGAATTTTTTTTTATTTCGTTGCACTCCAACGTTGCAAATTTCAGACTCATAACTAATGCGCAAATCACCTAATTATTTTACACTTTGCTCGATACGTTAGTTAATTTTTGATAATACAAAACAATAACTGACTTACCGAAGGCCTTTCTGCTTTTGTCTCTCCTGCACCCACAATGCATCGCCGAAATTATGCGCCCCGCTCTGTACTCCGCCCATAATTCAAGTATCGAGAGGACCTGAAAATACATATTATTAAGTACATAATGGAGGATTCTCACCGTAAATTAAAAACAACGACCCGACTTCCTTTCGCCGCATGCGAACTCACGTTTTCTCACACGAAATAAAATCTATAGCCGCGATGAATGAATTCTGCCCTATGCATTTTGTAAATAAACAATGAAGCTCGACCTGGATATTTAATTTATTTGCGATAACGTAATAAGGTCGCGAATCAATATTTTGAAAAATCAATACTTTTAATAATATTTAAACAGATCTTAGGGTAGAAAATGTAGCAATAATTTATTGATGAAATAAATATTTTAAATTATTAATTTCTTACTGCTTGTGTTGAAAATGCATTATTTAGAGGATAATTCGGTTTATGTATATCTAATATCGGATGTAACGCTACTTGATAATGAGCGAATAAGAATCTAGTAAGAGAATATGTAAAACCTAAACAATGTAACAATCAATTATAACTGTTAATGCAATTTTCTTTTACAACGTTTTACGAGTTTTAACGGTCGGCTACTCCCCAAAGAATTCAAATTCCCGCTTCTCAGTTGACTGATTCTCCCTCCTTCTCGCCAGATGGCTGCAACGAATTCCCAACACGCAGGGAAATATTGACCTGCGAGGGTATATGACCGCTGGGAAACGGCTACTCCACATCTCGCTAGAGATGATGAATAGTTTGTTCCTACGTTGATTTTTTCGGGAAAGGGTCTTGGCCGCAAGGCCTCGACCCGCACACCAAATTGAAAACAAAATATTTCGAATCCTATGTATTAGTAGGCTAATTATGTGCATACGTAATTATGTTACATATAAATTGTGCATTTATATTTATACGTAAAAGTAGGTCAATAAGATTTTGAGCCATTTTAGGTGGATGAATATATGCATACGAATTTATAGCGTGTTTTGTTGTATCAATATATAATTTAATTACATTTTGCATTAATAATAAATTGTAATAGAATGCATTTTGATAATTATGCATTTGATAAATTAAACGAATATATACTTATTTCAATATTAACATTATCGCATTAGTAAGAATTTTTAGCCGCGTTGTTGTTATTTATACCTAACTTTTTTTTTCACTGAATAATATAGTTTTTAATCAAATGATCCGTAAAAGCTATCTTTATAATTAAAATTCCACAATCACAATTAATTTATAGTAAACTTGAAGTTAAAATATTGTTTAATCCCTCAGCTTTATCATTAATAAATAAACGTTAATTACTTGTCAGAAATAAATGATTTTACTCGTATCCTCTCAAGAATTATCAATTTACGATCATCCATATATTTTATGAAATAAAGTTCCACGAGCCATTTGTTTAACGAACAAAATAAATCATCCACTTTATGATTTACAACCTATACACTTTCCACGAAAATGAGTGCAATCTATAACGAACGATAAGCGATTCTCTTTTTCAGCCGAAAACTTTGAATTCCATATACTCACAGCCACGTATATATACAATTCAAATTCAGATCAGCGCCGCGCTACCTCTATTCCAGCAGAATTTACGACCCATCAATTCAACCACCACTCACCCCGCACACGAGAGCAGAAAAAAAACTTCACCCGAGAAAGCGCCCGGACAGACAAACAGCGTCCGCCCCTGCACTCTAAAACTCTCTCCTCGACCTGACCAGCAGCACTTTCCGTCGTCGTCATTCTCCTCTCGTCCGGGTCTCATCAATTTTCCCTCGCCCGCACGCAGCGCATCACATATCAATTCGCCGAGGGACGCACTACCCCATCACGATTCCGTCTATCTCTCTGTTATACCTGCGTCCTATCGAGGATGAGCGATCACAGGCAGGGAGGGGGATGGAGCTGCCGGCGTCCCCCGTCGTCGGCGGCTACTACCACTCTAGCTGCAGCATCCTCATCATCGTCGTCGTCTCGTCCCTCTCACCACATTCCTCCCTTTTGGGCATACGAACGCACGGATACAACAACTGTACGGCACACAGCACCCACGCACACTTATTAATTGAACAAGATCTTACGGTAGACTGGCAGCGGCCTCCTCGGCCGAGGCCTTTGCCGTCGTTCTGCGTATAAAGCGCGCTCGCGTTCACGAGAGAAAGAGAGAGCGCATACGTGGGAGGTGGAGAGAAAAGTTCCTCCTCTCTTTGCGTTTAAGAGAGCGTTTGATAAGAGAGAGAGAGAAAGAGAGCACAAGTGCGTGGGAGTAGGGGAGCACGCGCTCGTTAAGGCACAATTACGGGGGAACTGCACTGGAGATAACTGGTGTGTGTGTGTGTGTGTGTATGCTCTTGATTAGAGCGGAGGTGCAGTCGCGGCGGGTTTTAATCGACCGGTTTCGGAAATTGAAGCGAGGGAGAAGGAGCAGTTGAGGAAGTTCGATGAGGGTGGTTTTTCGGCCGATTTGAGGCGGGAAGGATGTGGGACGTTTTTGAGGACGATTGCAGCGGAACGAAGTACTTTTATCCGTCTTCTTCGGTTTTATCTGGAGGGTATAATGTATGATGTTATATGGTGAGGTTGAAAAATTTATGCGGGTTGGACTGATAGCGTGCACAAATGAGGGGATATCAGATATTTGACATTAATTAGGAGTTTATATATTGGAAAAATTACTTCATGACAAAACTTTATATTAGGAATATAAAGTTTTGTCATGAATGATAATTTGTTGCAGAATTTAAAGAATTTCGTACTTCTTTTGAGAACCTTATATTTTAAACATTTATGTTTCTACTGCAATCTTGATAAATAAATAAAATCAACGCATATTACTTTGTATGATAAATTAGTGTGGATGTAGCAGCGTAGAATTGTGTACTAAGAAAAGCTGAACTAAATTAAACCTCTAAAGCACGCATTTTCTTATTTCATGCAATTTCCTTGAACTTTAGTGTGTGGACTTTTAGGGTCACTGATTTCAAATATGAAGTTTTCATGCAACGTCGTGGTTTCAAATTAAACAGCCAAGATTTAAAAAATTCGTACTACTAATTTATGCAAAAGTATATTTAATATATATCTACAAAAATTACAGAAATTGCAGTTATCGAAGATTGTTTTATAATGCTTTTATGGCTGATTATTCTACCACTTTCGAGTAAGTAGATTTAGATTTTTAATCGGAACTCATTCAATAAAATTGCTAAACGTAAATTCGACAAGGTGATGAATTAAAAGTCGCGTTAATTGAATTTCGGGGGTAGGAAGGAAATTACGGTATTCGATTAGCAACAGATGCCATTTTCCACCCTTTCGTCTTTGGGTATTTTTAATTGGATTTTCAATTTTCGTCAATTTTGCTGAGCCACAATTGTCTGTCCTATTTATAGAATAAGAGACTTCAATGTTTTCATTGGCAAAGTGTTACGGTTTGTTACATCTGGAGTGATTAAAAAGTTCTTTAATTGCTTCAACATTCGTCACAACATTTAAATCAAATATTGAATTCAATTTGCAAGAGGAAATTAAAAAGAATGAATTTAAAGTTAAACAATTAGTTCCGTTTAATTGCTATTAATTATAATTGTTATATTAACTTTGATAGGCTACTTTGTTTTGTTTTGTTTTGTTTATAATGTCTTGACCCGATTTTAAATGAACGCCACGATGTGAAAAGTGATCGAACATATGAAAATAAATAATTTTTATTAGCCGTTCTTGATCGATAATAATTAATTATGACGCAGCTGGTGCTTTTAGTTGACAATAATATTTTATTTTTTCGCCACGCGTGCATGAATATAAACTTCGACAGGAAAATTTTAAAGTCAGTTTCACGGTTAAAATATCAATTATGAAACATGTCAGTTCAGTATCCAAATTTTTAAATCAACGCAGTATTACTCGATATTATTTTCGCTTAAAAATTTGACAAGATTATTTCAATTTAAATTTTAAATGATTTTTTTTGCCAACGCATGCAAATGCACCGTTTGCATAAAAGCTCACAATATTCCGAGAAATTCATAACTGCATCGTTCATTCGGAGCATTTTAAGTCACATGGAAAACCATTCAACACGCCTTTTATGTTTTTACGTTAAAATTGTGTAACAATTTCGGTGTATCAATACACTGATCCTATTCACAAAATCGATTCAACAAATTTAATCCTTCATTATCAAAATTTCCGTTCCCACTCCCACAATTCATCGCTCATTCCGTTGGCTACGCAGAAAACTCGGTAATAAAACCCAAAAATCCTATATCGAACCGCTACCTCTTTACCCACGCGAACTTTCCCAATAACCTCCCGTCCGCTCGCACTCGTGCTTTGGATTTTTCCGCAGCCGGGCAGTAAGTCGTAAAAGCCACTCTCGATGTGTATATTACACACACACACATGTACCCCCGTGGAAAATCGCAGCGGAGCGAATTAAAAGACGGCGGCAATAACAACGCTGGAAAATAGTATCGGGACGATGCGGTCGCGATTAAACTCGAGGCTTCCTTTTAATCGCGTTTGCGACAAGCATGATTACAAAATAGTCCGTTTCCGGGGCGCCGAGATGAATTCGATTTTCACGCGTGGTACGATTGCGCGACCGGAGAGGAAAAACACCGCGTGAGTCTATTTGGAAAACAGCCGCAGGTTTTCCGTGAATTAGTCGGTAATACACCAATTGTACTGATTAGGGTTGATTTTTTTTATATCAGAATAGATTGTACATCAACTTTTTCAATTTTACAAACCATCGTCCTTGTTTTCTCAAGGATTTGTAAAATATTTTTCAGAATGCACTTTTTCCTATTTCGATAAAATTATACTACCGAAATCGACTTTCACCCTTACAAATAGTAAGAAACCTTTATATAAACCGAACCCCTTCAACTCCTAGAACTTCATTCGCGTCCCCCTTCGAAATCACTTACAACGAAAAAACCCTAAACACTCCAATTTCCCACACCACGCCAACAACAACAAAAAACTGCGATTTCCCCTGCAAGAAACGGCCTCTCCTTACGCATCCGCCGCGAAATCGCACTTTAATAACTCCTTCTATAAACAAACTAGACCGTCCGGGCAGCGAAAATGAAAGCGCAGCCGCGCGTCGATAACGACAAGAGCCATCAGAGGAGAACGCGTAAGTAAGTACACGCACATGTGTACCGCAAGAAACGCTGCACGAGCAGCACCCAGCTTCGTTTCACGAAACTCCGAGAGCGCACATATCTACAGCTGCTCCCGCAATTACGCGCACGTGCGTACACCCTTTTTTTATTCTCCCCTCTCTCTCTCTCTCTCTGTCTCTCGTTATTTATTGTTCGCTCGACGCGGACGCGGATTCTCCTCCTTTTTTTCGCGCAGTCTATATAAACCACGCGCGCCATGTACACGTACATAGCAGTATCAACATATATACACAACGCGCGCTAGAAGTGGCCGCGCATATACGGATTATCGTGTTTTGTTCCGTCCTGCTTAGCGCGCGAGAGATTCTCTCTCTCCTCGGCGTGCATTTTCGACTGCGCTCTCCACACTCTAATACCCGTTTCCTCATACGCGCGTGCGCTATGGGTAACCAGGTTACAAGGCCCCTTCGCCTTCCGTATATATATGTATACTCACGCTGCGATTATCGCACACACGCGAGCGCGGAAATGAGCTGCGGTGCAGCGGTAGCAGTATATATAGCGGTGCAGAGAGGAGAGCACGGTTTGGATATGATGGTCGCACGCTTCCCCCATTATCTGCGCTTTCCCGCACGCTTGCGATGCGAGATTCGGATGGCGGGATTCGAGACGCGGATTCGTGAGGTGAGGGAAGAGGTGGTGAAAAGGTTTTGGGAGGATTTGGAGGATTTTATATTTTTGTAAGCCTTTTGAATGGCAGATTTTTAGGGAATATTTCGCGTTTTATAATAAGGGGTTATCTTTTGGCGACGTAGCGCACAAGTTAAATTTGATTTTAATGTAACATACTAATGGTGGATGTTTAGGATTCACAGTGAAAGTAACTCTGCGAGATAAAAATCGGGAGAAGATAGCATCTTAGTTGTTCTATCTAATTACTGAAGTCATTCACTCAAAGTGATATATTCTTGGCATCGGTTTTTCAGATTTAATTTACTGGTATGTACGTTAATTATATGTTTATTTCTTTAAAATAACAAATTCTCGACATAGCATTTTCGTTATTAAGCAACCTTATGTTATTAATTGCTTGCTGCTCACATTAAAAGTGCAATTAAACTCGTTTACTTAAATCAATTAAAGTATGGCCAGGCTGGTTCCATAAATTACCGACTTGAGAAATAAAGAAAGCAATTGAATCAAATTGTTCCGGCAAACTTTTATATAGTCGATAGAATTCAATCGAATTTCGGTATTTTTCATTATCATTTTCTTTATTTACTTCCCGTTCTCATCCAGTTAGAGTTTTCCTTTATTGCAGTTTCTTGTTTCAGGACTACCAGCGCACGCTTCATTCTCATTCTTCGGGTGGTTGTCGAATTTATGTTGATTTATGATTCTTTGCCAAAGCGTAGCGTATATTATCTACTTAAATGCTTTAAATTTATTGTCAATGTATAGTTAAATTACATAAAGAGATTTTCTCATTGAAATAAATTTTCGACGCAAATTTTGTTTCATGAAATGCCTTGAAAAAAAAAGTATTTGAAATTTGTACATTGCATTTTCTTTTCAGCCTTGTTAAAATACAATAAGCGTACACTATTATCGAAAGTTAAACACTGCCATCATTATTGGAAAAAATGTTCCGTTTTGCTTTCAATTTCTATACCATTTTCTTCTTTTCTATCATTAGAGTCACGTTACATAGCTTTTACTTCGTTAACATTTTTCGTTGCATTAGCATGAATCAAACTCGATTTTGTATCTTAACCTCATTTCCTATGCATTTACTTTTATATGCACAATACACAACAGATTATATCCACTCGTGAAAGTTATGATCGAGGTCAAAAAATGCTCTACATTAAATAACAGTTCACAAAGCCGTGAAATCCCATTTTCAATTTGCATTATCAGCGTAAGTAGATTACGCAGAGAGGCATACAGTAACTTGATAAAAATTACCTCATTTTGAAATTTTTATAATAACGTCACATTGATAATTGCAGTTAATTGCGATTGCATTTTAATCATGAATGTATATCTGCGAATGTATAATATTCTTTGATATCTTTCTTATTAGAACTATTTCAAATAATTTATGAAACTTTCGCTAATATAAATTGTATTTCATACTATTTCTACGGAATTTCTTATTGCAAAAGTAAGAAAACATAGTTTTACAAAAATAATAGCTATTCATGATTATAAAACGAAAAAATATAATTTAAACGTTACTATTCTATCACAAAACTATCATATTTTATTTTTCTTCAAAAATCCTTTAAACCCTATAAAAATACATCCTTGAATTTTCAATCTATTAAATTCAATCTATTCAATCTATTAAAAAGTCACGTTTTACGTATAAACAAAACACTTCGAAACAAAACAGCTCAAGTCAATACGACTTATCCCTCCAGATCCCTTAACTTTTCTCTAAACTGTCCTAAATGCGTTATGCGACAGACACATTCCTGCATAAAAATTACTTTTACGAGTCGCTCGCGTCGTAACCCGTAAAATGCCCCTCCCCGCGCCAGCAATAGCATTATAGATACACGTACACATATACACGCGAAAACTTACAGCCATAAAACAGCTCGAGCCCCATGAAAATGGGCGATGCCCGATACTAGGGTGGAAAATTCTGTTTCTCGTGTTGTGCGCGAACGGACAAACCCTTTTCGCGCGCGTGCGCACGACCTGGATATGTTGTTGCGAAGTGGCGCGCGGAGGATATTCGTCCTCTCTTGTAAAATAGCTGTCAATGTAAGAGGACAAGGCAAACTGGGACAGGGTATTTTTATTGAAGGGGGTTTGATTTGATCGATAGATTGGCGGTGTCGCACGCGCGCGGGGGTCGAAATTTATATATTGAATTTTAGAGGACTCTTGATATTTCGGCACCACTCTGCCGTCCTTGTGCTATATTATTTACGGCGCTGCAACGAGTTATTTTTCGCTTTGGAATTGGTGTAATTGCGTCTGTCTCTGTATAGAGCGAAATTTCAGGCGAGAATAAAATCATGTATTTTTAATAATGCTTGATTTGCGTTAGTCTTTTTTATAGGGGATTGTGACGTTTTTAGCTGTTTAATAAGAAATTGAAATTTTTGATTGGATACAAAATTTAGCTTTCTGAAAGATAGAATTGAAGTTAAAATAATATCTATAGATATAAAAGAATATTTTGTGTTTTTTATTAAATGTATCCCAATAATCATTTGAAATAATACTTGTTCTTGTAAATAATATACTTAAACAAATAAGTTTAACCTTATTTTTCATACTATCTGTATGTTTCTTTTGCAGAAGTCGTGGTGGAATATCACAGAGGGCTTCCGAGAATCACACTTCCGCTGCCGTCGAAGCAGGAAAAATGTATGTTCACGCTGAGGCCGTTAACGCAGACCGTTGGCGACTTCCTAGACATGCTGAAACAGGAGGATCCTGCCGTCATCGACGTCAGTATCACCACAAAAGGTGAGCAACTGATTGCATTTTTAACTACTTAATTGATTGAAATGGTCATAATCATTTTTTTTTTCATTATAAAAATCTGATATTAATAAAACAAAAATATACACAAACAATACATTTCTCTTATCAATCTTAGTGGGAAAAAATTAACATAGGCACTAACAAAAAATGTAATGTATCCAATTTCTACTTCTAGACGGTGTAAAAATGGGATCTAATAACAGAATAGAAACGTTGTTAATGGACGACTTTCATTTAGTAATAAATGATAAAGTTTATCCAGTTTCACCGCCATTTCACGCGGAGGTTCCAAAGGTATGATGCATTTTTTTCATTTACTTTTGCTGTTGTCACGAATTTTCGTGTTCCACTTTAAAATAATTTATTCTTGAGTATCAGTCTTTAATTACAACTTCGCGTTATCTTGTTATAGCAATAGCTTACAGCAATTAAGAGTACAGCTACAAAGTATGAAATATTTATGCGACTGCGCGTAAATCCTTCTAAAATCACTATTTGTTTCCATTCTACAGGAGAACGTACAGCAATTGCAAGATATACAAGCTTTAGTTGTTCAACTTTACGAGACTTTTAACGCCCGGGAATATCACGCCGAAATGGAACGAGAAGTGATGCTGCAACTCGAAGAAGTAAAATTGGAACTGGAACCACTTGAACAGGTTTATTTACAATTGATTTTTAATATCTTTTACAAATTCAAATTTTCAATCAGAAAACAGTATAGTGCTTTCACATAACACCGTTCATACAATTCCTTAATTAATCTCCATGCTATATCTCGTAGAAAAAAATCAATAAAAGTGTACTCAAAAATTTCGGTTGCAGGTTCGGTTACAAGTTGAGGAGGCAGCAGCTCAAAGATCTAACTTATCCTCTTGGGCGGTTCTGGTGTTCATGTCTATGCAGTTTGGCTGCTTAGCTCGACTCACCTGGTGGGAATACTCGTGGGACATTATGGAGCCCGTCACGTATTTCGTCACGTACGCCACGGCCATGGGCTGCTACATATATTTTCTTATGACTAGACAGGTGTGATACATTTTTATTTTATTCAAATGCAGAATTGCTCTTAAAAACGTAGCAACTTTTTATGACTGTATTTTGACAGTTCGCGCAAATGTAAGCCTTGTAATTTTTCGGCTTTACCTTATATCATTAAAAAAGTTCTGTATTATGATTGCTTATTAACATATATTTGTGGTAAAAAAGTATTGATTTTTGTGTAAAATAGTACTATTTCAACATTGCTTTAAAAGCTTATCAATTTTTAATCAATATAAAACATTCACGAAATTCTTTATTTTTATTTGGTCAATAGAGACCGCACGAATAAATTTTCTTTTAACATTGCAAATAAATTCCCACATGTATTGTTTGATTATTTTAAAAAGAACGAATATTTTCGAAGTTTTAGAAAATGTTCATATAAATTATTCTAATAAATAATAACAAAAATTTAGTCTAAATATGTGCGGGTGCATTGGAAATTAATATTTCGGATTAAAAAAATTAATTTAAAAAAAGAGATACTATTTTAAGATACCAATGACAAATAATTTTATTTATTTTCTTTACACGGCTGTGAAACATTATTTTCTTCAAGGTACAGGTACGAATTAACATTTCTGTAGAAATTTTGAAGCAGCTTGTTTATTTTTTATATATTTTATTGAAAAATAGCGTTCACAAATCATCCTTGGATGTTACAGCTGTATTTAAATAACGAATGCCCATATTAAAACTTTGTAAATCGCTAACGACTGTATAATCCTATTCAAAATAATTATTATTGATTTTTTTTCTGAAAGCTTACTTATTAAAAAGCAATCATATTTTTATTCACTTTTAGTGTTCGCATTTGTAGTACTCATCCATTTCGCTTATAAATGGTTCTTTTTAACGCTAAAAAAAAAGACTAATATTAATGTATTTCTTGAAATGTATTGTTTATCATTATGGTAGTACAATTCCCATTCACCCGTACCAAATTTTACCTCGTTCATAGAAATAATTGCACGTTTAAAGTCATTTATCAAATACAGCTGAGTTTTAATTTACAACAATTTTTTTCATATCTTTCAATGTTCAATTAAAGAACACGTTATATATTCAGCATACACAGTGCTCATTAAATATTACACATTCTATAAATACTACACTTTTCATCGAGTAAACCGTTAAAAAAATGTTCTACGCCCTACGTACAAAATTTAATTTCACGCACGCAAGCGTGTGAAAAATCGGCCTTTGCGCACTTTGAATTCCAAAATATTGTACACCACCCGTGCGCATTGGTTATCTCGGCTCGTGTTATTATCATCCTCGCTCCATTCGAGCGACAATCTTTACCCTCGTCAAGATAATATCTCCTTCGCGTATTACCTGCGTAACATACTATTTTAACAACTGTCTGGTAAATCCTCTTTTATATAAAATACAGTTGTTTATCAATCTACCTGGAATAAAAATTAATTTTCTTTTGTTAATTAGTTCTTTTTATTTCTAGAATTAGAATAAATTCTCTAAATGTGCACTCTTATTGCTTTGTATTAAAAAAACTGTATTTTGTTGTTATTTTTTTAGAATTTTTCTAAGATATTTCAAATAAATATATAACGAAATCAAAAAGTAGCAAACATAACAAGCAACGCCTTTTACTGTTGTATATTATTATAAGGAATGTGTTATAATGAAATTCATATTACTTTATACCACACAATTGCTTTTACAATTTTATAGTAATGTTCAATTTATTTAGTTCAATTTACTTAGTAATATGTAAACAACTCTGACAGAATAGTTCTTTTCTGTAACCAATTACAACTAATTCAAAACTTTTTCATTTACTTCAACACACACATACTTGCGATTCACAAGAAAAGCAAATCTTACAGTAACTCTGTTTCCCAGGAGTACATGCTACCGGAGGTATTCAACCGCGAGCACCTGGTCGGCGTGCACAAGAAGGCAAAGAAGGTCAAGTTCGACATCGACCATTACAACAGGCTCAAGGACGAAGAATACGAGCTTCAGACGATGCTGCGGATCATCCGGGGCCCACTTCACATCCACCAGTCCGTGGTAGAGCAGAAGCGACGGGAACGTCTCGAGCTCTCTCGCACTGGCACAAGCTCCAGCAGCAGTGGTAGCTCCAGCTCGCGTTCGCCGAGCTCCTCGCCAAGCCCATCGCCTACCCCCGAGAGGACCGCACCGTCTCCCGCAGCAACCTCCACCGTACCGAAGAAATAACAGCAGCAACAAGATAAACAGCAACAACAGCAACAGCTAACGAAAGATTCCTCCGAGAAAAGCAGCATCGGCGGGAGCAAGTAGGAGCGCCCAACCCCTCGGCTGTGATTACGAATTAACTCATGCGCTTCGATGAAGAAACGAAACAAAAGAGAGAGATTATCGCGGGGGTGTGCGTAGTGAAAGTCTGCTTTACCGACTGATATCGTCGTTTAAGGTTATAGGTCGTTTTAAAATTACTTTTACCAATTTAATGTTTTGTAAATCATTCGGTTTTTGTACGAGCCATCGAGATTATCGTTATTTAGATACATAGGGTAAGTGTCCCGATTTGTGTGCATGAATCTATTTATGTGCTATGTGCATTTTATTTGAAAGCACACAAGTATGTTCAGGCACCCAAATCGGGACACTTACTCTATATATTTCTTTTTACCTTTCATAGATCCAATAATAAAATGAAAGTAAAATAAAAAAAAAACTTTAGTAACTGTTCGCGTACTTGTAATTGTCACTACAAACCGAGAAACGGTTTATAAAATGATTACCATGGACAAAAATATTGTTATTCACGGCTTACTAGTTGGTAAAGTAGATTTATAACTTCCACGCCCTCTGATAGACTTAGAGGGTAAAAAAAGCATATGGGATGAGTACAGTGTACTTAAATGCGTGTTAGTCTCGACGAAAATGTCAAATTCGATAGTGTGTGTAAATACTGAAAGCACATTTTTTAAGTATTTCTATTTATTTCAACTTATCCTATCGTTTATCCAACTGTGGTTTAATATTTTAAACCTTCTTTACGCACAATACGAATCGAAGCTTAATGTAATTATTGCGAAACAACATTATTTCATAGTCTTTTATCGAATGATCTTATATAAATAATTTTTACTATTTTTTGTTTGAATGTCGTCGGATTAGACTATTTAACGAGACTGTGGAACAAGAATTCAGGTTACTATTGTGATCATAGGTGATCCCAACGAAAACTTCAGGAACATGTTACTATATACTAATTTCATCATATAAGAACACTCCAGGAATGTTATATATGAAAAGTTTATTAATTGTAATTGATATTTCTTAATGGTTTTTTAAGATTTCGTTGAAGCTGAATAGTAAAAATAACATAAAAATATTTATAATAAATAAAATTGATTGTATATATCGTGAGGAAAATTCAAATTTTGTTTCTGAATCCTTTTCATATATGACGTTGATGGAGTGGTCTTAAATAGTTAGAAGATGTAAAGCTGAATGTTTATTTTCTCCTATATTCATGGTAGAAATTTTTCTATAAAGTACGTCAAAGTTTATAAAAAATGATTATTCCTTATGAAAATCCAAAATATAAAAATTTAATATGTTAGATAAAAATAATTTCATTATTTATTTATTTATTTACTTGTATTCTGTTTAATTAAATGAATCGTTAATAAAATGTATTTAAGAAATGGGAATAATTGGCGTTAATTAAAAAAAGAATTTTTATTTACATGATTCTATAATTGTATAAAAATATAAATGTCTACACGATCTCAGGAAAATATTTCGACCATGAATAGCTAAGAATCTCCGAATTGTATTTTCGACACGAACACTCCTTGCCAACGATCTTTAAACAATACATGAAATAAAACAATTGCACTATGGCGAACGCTTCAAATAGTGTCGTAACTGTAGAAACTGAGTCGGAGATCGGGAAAGTTGCGCTGCACGAGTAAAAATACGAAAATTTTGAATTATGTCTCTGCAGGCATGTCTGCATGTGTATCGTAAAGTGTACATCACACGAACAATCAACGTAGAGGAGGGTTATTTGTCCTAAACGTTATTAAGTCAGTAGTGTTGTAAGAAAACGAAGTAATTGTTGTTAAAGTCTTCATTACCGTCGTTCAACTTTAAAATTGAAAAAAAAACGACTTCAACGATTGCTTAGTAAATGTGTCTGTTAATACATTTTTGCCAAAGTCATGCTAGTAATCGAGTATTAAATATCAACAAAAAAGACAATATTTTGTGTTGGGTTTGGACTTGCCTAAACAATTGCGATGAAAATGTTTTTTTTAGATAAAGATATAGGCTTTACTCGATTAATAGTAACTGACTTAGTGCAATATAACTATTTTTTTCTCAAATAGAATTCAAGTTATTTAACTTTGTAAGTTATTTTGTTTTTGTTTAGTTCTGGCGGTAATGATAACTAATTAACGTGATGTTATGTACCTTAAATCAGTGATGAATACTTTGAGCACTGTAGGAGATCCTATATTTGATTAAGAATTTAAGCTCAAAGACTCTGTAGAAGTGAAACTATTTTAAAGAAAAACAGATTAGTGTTATTTCTCTGTGTACAGAAAGAAAGGTGCTCACGATGTTTGAGATTTCTGTGTTCTGTTAAATCGAATTGTATAATTGTGCTACATTAAAAAAGATATTTGTTTGTTTGTAACATCATTGCTTGGCGCTCGTGAAATGAAATTATGTATCTGTTTCGAAAGGATTCTCATTTGTAAATAAAAATTTAAAAAGCTCGTTCTTTGTGTTTAAAAATTGTAAATATACATTCGTTTTTTTTATAATCTTGAATGTTGCTTATAGAATAATTTACCAATTAATATTGTCATTTTGAAATTAATAAATCTGATAAAGAACTCTTAATCGAATGCTAAATGGATTGCGTGTATACTTATCTAAAAAAATATTAGACTCATTCACTATTAGAAAGCAATAATAGTCGGTGAAGTGGGAATATTACGATAAAATAACACGATTTACCTCTTTTATTTCAAAATATAAATATTTGTAATATATATAAGTAATTTATGACAGAATCGGAATTCGTTTAACTAGATCTATAAAGATAGTAAAGTATACAGAATCAAGAATAAAAAAAATGTAGCACACTTATACAATGTTCGATTTTAGAACAATGAATCTCTGTACTCAACTTCCGTAAAGCATAACGAAATACGTACTTCATCTTTATTTTATTATACGAAATAAAAATATAATATATAATTTTTATATTTCGTAAGTGTGCTGAGTGTGATAACACTATAAATTGTTACATTGATTAACACTAATTATAGAAAATACAAAATATATATCTAAGACGAGAACGAAGTACTTGCGTTCTATCGAATTTTATTCAAGTAAACCTGCGTTTGTAAAGCTTTTTCTTTGATGATATGTAAATAATGAGAACTAACTACTTTACTAACTTTGCATTGCCTTTTATCATTAAGAACGTATACTTTTTGTAATAAAATAAGCATGGCACTCATACTAATTCATGTAGTTTTTAGTTTTTCATTGCCACACCGTATCATCGATAGTCAAAGAAGCATTGTAATTCATTCTATATCATCTTTCACATTTCTAATCCTAACAAAACTTAATCAAAACACGAGCTTGAGCAATCACGAACGACAAACGCGAGATTCCCATAGCTTTACTTCCAAGCTTCCGATCTTATGAAAAAATCGTTTGTTATCATAAATGATCCCAGTTGCGAATAAAAAGAAAATATTAGAAACGAATACAAAGGCTTCCTTAATTAGATAACGGAAAGTAAACTATTACTTAAACGATAAAGAGTAATGCGTCGTAGAAGCGCGAGTTTCCTATGTAAGAGTTTTACAACGCTTTTGCACGCATATAGATTATAACTTTATTAACTCAACTTCATACCTTAAATTATTCTTAGGACTTTCGAACTTGAGAGGAGTCGTTGATCTATATATAATTACGGACGTATATGATAAGAAATCGTACGAAATATGACACCACTAAATTTAGAGTTCGAATATTTTTAGGTAAAGCTCTTATTAACTTTAATCTTATGAACAATCCTAAAGAAGACTTTTCTATATAGAACCATTGTAATCAACTTTTTCTCTTAACTAATCGTAGGCAAAGTATAAAGATCATCATTGAGATTTCATCCGTCCGCCAAGCGGTTGTTTAATTTTTTATAATTAGAAATATATTTAATTAAGCACAGGATCATGAATTTGGGTTCCTATACTCTCATAAACTTACTTTGTTTATTGTACCGATAACTCCAGTTTCACGAAGTGTTGTACATTTTACCAAATAAAAAGTATAGCTAAAAAATTATAATAAAGTCACAAATCCACGATCCCGTTGATAAAAGTAAAATAGTAGTTTACTGAAAATTTAAAAAACGTTCACTATAAACAATTTCTGCACTATATATCTGATTACACAGTATTTAATCTATTAATCTGTTAACGAAAACTCTTTGCAAATCATGAAACTTTCGAAGTTGCGAGAAAATAGAAAACTAGATTAATCTCGTGCTCTTTCTAGTGCCAATTTCCAATCTACGATTTCTTCATCTTTCTCTATTAATGATATCGCGATATCACCCAAGTTATTAAATGAGAAATATTGTAAAAATATAAAAATTTAAATTAACTAAAAGAAATTTTCGGATGGTTTTATACTTTCGTCACTTTTTTCTTCATAACAGATCAAGTCATTGTTTCATTGTTACAACAACTTCAAACGTTATGTAATATTATATTTATAAAATCAGCTGATAATTTTTTACATGCATAAATGTAGAGAAAATTATCATTGTAGAATAAATATTAAAGTGTTTGAAAGTATAGGATCATTTGAAACAAATTTAAAAGGTTTAGAAGTTATAAAAAAAGTCTTTAAAAACTCCAGTTTGTAATTATTCGCTGTTCTGCGTTTTTTATATAGATTGTTCAACTCAAAACAATGAATTATTGCTCAAAAATTTTTTATAATAAAAAAATTTTTTTATAAATCATGTAAATATATTAAAATTTAATTAATTCCTTAATATCAATTATTTATAAACGACGAATAAACGCGCAAAAAGGATCGAGCGCGATCTTAACATTACGGTATTTTTTTATCTTATTACAGAAGAATGTTAACATTTATAATATTTTTCTTGTCTTTTTTAGTTAGATTCTGAAATTGTACAAAAAATAAAAATGAGCTGTATTATGTAAATTCATACGAAAGTACACATTTTCAAAAAAAAAAATCTGAAGTCCATTAAAAAACGAACAGTTGATGGATTGTTGTAAGTTGAATGTGTTATAATTTATAAACGAAAATGAGGTATATCATTTCTTATAGTCACACACTAATTTAGTATCCTTATTTAAGAAATATATCACTCACGATGCAAGTAAATAAAAATTATAAAGAAATTAAACAATCATTACAAAACCTTTCTAAAATTCTCAGATAATAATTAAGGAGATAAAATATTCATAAGAATTATCAATAAAACTTGTTTTCTCTCCTCATTTCATTGAAAATAACATATAGATATATCTAAAGAAAACGAGCTTTTTATACTTGTTGAACGTTAAACGTCTACAATATTGCAATTTGTTAAATGTCAATTCTTCGTGAATTTTACTTTTTAATTGTTGCCGTAGAACATTACTTGTAAGATAAAACAAACAACAAAACGACCACGTATGACTAAATTGGTTAGTAACTACGATGCCCAAAAGAATTTTAAAAGTGAGGCATGATCGTGTACTAAATGTTAGATGGAGAACTATCTGCTATACGAGTACCAATTCAAACATTCTACCCTTACATAAATTTATTTATTATGTATTTATTTAGTATTCGAGATTATTTCAAAATATAATTATATTTTCGAACGATCGTGCCCAAATGATTCTATACTATGTTTCTGTATATAAATAGTTTTAAATAAATACATATTTATTCAAATCTGTTTATTATTTATTATTCCATCATACTATTAAAATTATAGAATAATATCTGTTTCTTTTAATAATATCATTTTTAATTTACGGTACCTAAATAGCAGAAGAAAAATTTTATTTTATTTTTTTTTAGCTTTTACTGATTACCATTACCATAGTCCCAAATGTAAGTTCGCGTATTCATGTGGAATGTGGGCATGTGGGTATGTTGCGTCTTGCGAAATGGTTTATTCGGTTCGGATGTGGTTTCACATGTAATATATGGCAACATTGCATTCTACTGAGCCGACTGAGCGTATGTTGCCGTATGTTGTGAATTGCGTTTGAATGAAAGCATTTGAAAACGCAACAATCGAACGCACCCATTGGCTCAGTAGAATACAACGTTGCCAAACCTACATCTGAAACCACATCTGAAAACATACCCGTCCCTGAGTCTCTCTAAGATCAGGTTAGGTACTCCAATGTATTGGAATTTTTCGCGCCTTTTGTACTAAAAAAAACATTGTAAAGAAAGATATGAAATAACTATTATATCTAGTTTTGTAAATAAATAAAGTAATAAAAAGTATCATATTGACGCTCTGCATGGATTTATGAAAACTTTCGTTACAAAATACAGAAGAATCATGGCAGTATCTTTGCAAAAACTTAAGAAAAGAACACCACCAAAGTCAGAAAACAAACCTGCCAAAAAGATTAGCAGATTTGATGGTCAAACTGAAGAAGAAGTAAAAAAAAATACCCTTAAAGACATTTTGGAGCATGATTTGGATTTAGTTTTTGTTGGTATTAATCCTAGTCTTATGGCAGCACATACTGGGAGATACTACGCTGGTCCTGGTAATCATTTCTACAAGCTGTTATATGAATCGAAATTGATACTAGAGCCTATAACTTATGAAGAAGATGACAGACTTTTGGAGTATAAAATTGGTTTAACGAATATAGTTGCTAGAGCTACAAGATCCTCGGCAGACTTAAGTAGGTCTGAAATAAAAAAAGGTGCTATGCTTGTTCATGAGAAACTGAAGAAATTTAAGCCTAAAATTGCCATATTTAATGGTAAATGTATCTATGAAGAATTTGATGACAAGTATGATAAAGCATCTTTTAAATTTGGCTTGCAACCTTGTAAAGTTGGAGAAACAACTCTATGGGTTGTACCATCTAGCAGTGCACGATGCGCAAATTTTCCAAGAATGCAAGACAAGTTGCACTTTTATACTTCTATGAAAACTTATTTAGCATATTTAAAAGGGGAAATAGAAGAAGTAAACAGAGCAGATTTTATTTTTGAAGGTAAATGTAGGCAAGCCATTCCAAGTACTTCAAAAATGTGGAGACGTAAAGGTATATCTGCTTTTGCCAATGGTGGGAGAATCGCTAATAAAGAAACTGTATGCATGGATACATCAGAAGAACATTTTTTAACAATTCCTCAAACTACTGAATTTACAATAGCCGTTATAAAGAAAGATGATGATTCAGAAAAAGATTCAGGAGTTTCTGCTAACCAAAGTGATAGCTCTCAAGAGCTATCTCAAAGTAAAGTAACCGACAGTGAGTTGAATGAAAATGATTCTTCTCAATGGAATGATTTCCAGCGAAAGAGAAAACAGCAGAAGAAAACTGTTCCTGAAAAGAAAGTACAAACTAGATCTAATGTCAATATTCCGCGCAAGGAGCGAAGTCAAACTATTGACTTTGTCAGTTTAATTAAGCAACGATTGAGTAATAAAAAAGAGTCAATGCATGAAAACGAAGAGGAGGAGGATGATGATGAAGATGATCCGTCTCTTTCAAAATCAAAGGCTAGTGTTACAGGATTAAAATATGAAAATCTGCGATCTAATAAATCAAAACGTGGTTTTAAAGTTCAAGATGATATTTCGTAAATTTGTAATAGAACAGTATTTGTAATAAATTTTATTTATCTTTTGTATTTAAATCATTTACAGTTATTCACAATTGTATTATATTTGTAAAGCATGAATAAATTTTTGTATAAAATTATATATCTTGACAATTTAAATTTTAAAGTTTGTAAAAAATAATAGAATAATTAATGCTATACTTTTAAATTTAATAAAATTTTGCTTTCAAAATGGCAAAAATAAATACTTAATCTACTTTTTCAAAAATATAAATTCGTTTTTAATAAAATAAATATTAAAAATTATGAAATCAAACAATTATATTCTACATTGAAATTTTCTAAGCAATGAAATTATCTATTTCATTAAACTGAAATCAAAATACTCCGAAAATAATTAATCACGTAACAATGAACAATGACAAAACAAATTCAACGAACCGTTACACTAATATAAGCTCGCTATACAGGTGCGTACTTAGGCTGTCCCCTTACTTATTCGCAAACTTTTCCTGCATGACGTAAAAAGTAAAAAATGTCCCGTCGACGTTCAGTGCGCGTCTTGACGATCATCTCGACCGAGTTGAGAAGAAGGGCAATAAAAACGTAAATTATCGTAGTCTTTCATGCTCGCTAACGGTCGGATCAAGCATAGTGGTGGCAGAGGCAGTAGTCTCTGCTTTAAAAGTGCTAAAAACTAGAAATGCAGCGGTGCGTGATGCATATTTGTGTAACAAAAGTGCAAATAGCGCCCAGTTTGAAAATAAACGGTGGTTATGTGAATATGCTTGGCGTTTCAATTCTAATTTATTATGGAAGCTTTGTAAAATTTCACAGAAAATCTTGTTAACGTTCGCAAAAACAAGTTTACTCTTTTTATAATAAATATTTTTTATATATTTTCACTTTCTCAAAAAGAAAGCTTTGTAATGGTAAAAATCTACAGAATTCAAAGTTTGACGTTTTTTTTATCTTTTTGAAGTTTCTCAGTCGGAAAATAAGGTTTTAAAAAATGTATGTATGTGACAGAATTTTGTGTCATGCATAACTCACAAAGGAAACAAAATATTGGGATGAAATTTTGAAGTTTCGTATATTAAGCCTATCTATGTTAAAGTCGTACGAGCTCGAATTTGGTGCTAAGCAAATAATATGAAGGTTGTATTGGCCGTAAGGTCCCTGCCAAAGGTTAGTTTTTCACGTTAAAACTGCGATAAATAATTATGTAAAGCATTAATTGATCAATTTTTAGTTCTCGCGATCAATGTATTAATGCAAACGGAATATTATAAGCTTTAAAAATAAAAAATCCAAGCAAAAATGTAAACTCGGCACTACTTTTTTTTAAATCGTAAAAAAATCAATAATTTCAACGTTATGATTATAATAATTTTTGTAAAAATTTAATATTAATTGCATTTTATTCAGAATAAGTTAGGAAACAGTGGATGACAGGGATAATAGATAAAAGTTTAAAAATGAAAAAGATCGAAAAAAGTTGTACGATCTCGGTAAGTATATGTAAATGAATGCAAGCACTGACATCCCCTTAAATAGGTTTTTGGCAAAAGAATCAAAAAGCTATTTTTTCTGTTGCATTGAAAATTCATAAAGATGATGCTGGTATTTGGAAATGGATTTGATCCACTTGATATGTGCCTTTTTTATTCATATATTTTAATTTATCATTCTAAAGCAAATATCCAAAAAAAGGTAAGTAGAAATAATGAATAATGTCCAAGATGTAATAAATCCAGCAATTTATTTGATTCGCTTTGAGTCGTATATTCATATAAAACTTGCATCCCTTGTCACTTCGCGAACGCAGTCTCGCTTACGTTTTCTTCCTGCAGTGTTTTTATTATAACTATCTACACATATAGGATATAGCTACTCAGATAAACGCAGACTATACGATTTAGAACAATGCAGAGCATAAACCTGCGCTTCCGTTTTAACGATTTACCTAGACAATGATATGGAAAAATGTATTCTTTAATACATTTTTTTATCATTTATTCTATTCCGATATTATTGTCGACACAAGTTATTTCAAGTATTATTAACCGCTACCTTTTATTAACACTTTAATTTATGAATTGTAATATTTTTAAAGGTAAAAATAGAAAATTACCTTGCGATTTTTATTATCAAATATGATATTTTTAACTAATCAGACATTTCAACTCTTAATGCGTTTCATTTTAATATTAATTTATAGAAGAATTGTCATAAATAATTTAATTGAACACGCAATTTTTATCAAATAAAATAGTACTATACCTGTAAATGCATTATGTTGCTATTTTATAGAGAATTAAAAGTATCCTAAATTGTTAAACCCTTGTTGCAATAAAAATAAATAATAAAAAAAATATTTGTATCAATCAAAGACTGATGAAAAAGAGAACACACAATTAATTATATGAATAAATCAGTAATTTCTAATAAAAATGTATATAAATAGATATATTCATTTATGTTTATTGCATTAAAGACAATAATATTGGCTAACTGTAATTTCTAATCAATTATTAACTGTAAATTGTTAAAAGCAGCAAATGGTAGATTTTTCTTCTAATTTTTGACGTGTCTGCAGCTTATGGCTAATCTTCTACCAAGGTCAAATATTAACTGTATTTGTGGTTTCATTCCCTTGTAAAGTTACTTATAACTTTTGTCAGTTATTTACATATGTTTAATGTAATAAACTTTTTAAACTACTTCATCAGATTGTAATTGAACATCGCCATTTTTCATGCGATTTTTGAATAAATACTTTTATTACATAGCACAATATAGTGATGTAAACACAGTTTTAGTGGCATATCTCATTCATCTTTAATTTCTGATAAAAATGTTTTGCATTATTACCTATAGTCGCTTAATGATTTTATCAATAAATAAATTGTTCCTCCGTGGTAACTGGACGCGGAGCAATTAATATTCGACAACTTGTTAGTTACGAAACAAGATGAGTTGAGTTGCATACGATGCCCAATCAATTTTCTTCCTTTCTCCTCTGTTCTGTGACTTACCAGCATATAGCATGCTTTGATACATATAATTTATACACGATTTTCCTAATACGTGATAAAAAAAGATATAATCAAGTGCATTTTACTTTATTAAAATATAAGAATTTATTTTTTGTATGTATGTATTTTTACCCAACATTTTTTTGTGAATTCATGCGTACAAATTAGATAATTTAAAAAATGCAAATAAAAATTGTTATTATCGTCGTTTTTTATAAATAAAAATTTTTAACTAAAAGTTTCTTTTATAGAAAACAAAATATTCATTATAAGAATCACTTCGTTAATGTAAAGTAAATACTAATTATTAATACTAAATAATACATATATTTATTCGTTTTCCAACCAACTAGTTCAAATATATTCTAATATAATTAAATAAGTGTACATAATTTTTCGTAAAAAACGTATCATGTAAACAACATACTCTCCTAAATAAAAAACACGCTAAACCTTCCTCAAATAAATTCATTGTCAGGCTTCAATTTTATTTTACATGCCTAAGTATTACGACCCCAATATCTATTGATCAACATTTGGCCAAAAAATTAATCTTATAGATCTTGAAGTGAAGTGAAGCTTATATCGTAGATCTTGCAAGTGATAGAACGGTGAAACGACAATAACATTTTAGGATATATATTTTAATCAGCTTATACATTAGCCACTATCACATTGTCAACAGCCAATATGATAAAACAAAGCACACTATATAACGAGAACTAATTAAGCAATATCAAATTGTAAACTATAAAAAGTTCATCCCAATCTTTAAACTCGTCAAACCAAACATAAAAAAAGATACGCTCCTTTTTACGCAGCTTTGACCTGTATTCCGACAGTCAGCGCTTAATCTCCGCGCGCAAGAGAGACGGAACGCGCGTGTGCGTGCGTTCGATAAACCTCTCATGCGGCGGTTCTGCTCTGCTCTCCCACTGCCTCACAAAAGTTTACCGAGGCGCGCGCGCACCGCCGGCGACTCAGTGTGCGAGCGACCGCGGCTCTTGATGGTCCGTTCCGTCGTCCTTGATCACTCTGCTGCGGTCTTCTTATTTTTCTCCTGACACTTGCGCGCGCAACATGTGAGTAAAGCTTGTTGTTATTTTCCTCTTTTTTTGTTGTTAAAAATGCGTGTGTATACGTGAAAGTGTGAGTTATTTTTCCATTTCGGGTTGACAGTGTACATCGCGGACTGCCGAAAACCGTTAGCACACGCGTATCTGTGTATATGCGTACATATTGCCGGGGAAAAAATTTTTTCGCGACAGAGTGTATTATAGATGTAAGATAGGTAAGTGGTAGCGTGACAGGCGATGACGAAATGCAAAATCCCCGCGGAGTCAGGCTACGTGACTTCACTATGTGTATATACACACTTGCTCCTCGCGGCAAAGTATTACGTGGTCTATATCCTTGTTTTGACGCGGCTTAGTATAGGGAAGGTTAGGTTTTTGCCGGGTGTCTCTGTATGCACCACGTCGTGTATCGTATGTATATATCAGGTGAGAATCGTAAAGGGAGCTCGTAGAATACCCTATACTTGTGCACTTTGCGCAGGTAAAGCGCGCGCAACTGTCGCTTTCTTTTCGGCGGTCGAGAAAGTGTGTGACAACAGTTTGCACAACGCCGGACGAAAGCGCGATTTGAATGATTGTAATTGCGAGGTGGTGGCGGCGGTAGATTGGAAAATGATGTTTTCATTCGGACTTTGAACGCGGGTGAGTCATTGAAAAAAGTGGTGGTCTACGGTGCACGAGAGACGTACAAAGTTATAATGTTTGTTTAATGATGTGAAAGGAAATGAATTAATTTTGTTTAAGATTAGTTGTTATTTTGTTAACAATAAGTTTACTTTAACAAAATTAACCGAAAAATGAATTATACGGAAATGGATTAACAACAGAAAAGCATTGCTAAAAAGCGAGTAGATTGATCAGAAAGAAAACCGGTGCGTTATCGGTCATTAGTCATTTTCATTGAAAGAGCGAGGAAAATGAAGGGAAGTTTTGAAAAGGATTTCATAAACCCTAATAAAACATAACGTTTAAAAAGCGTTTTAAAACGTGGTTTGAAACACTTTGTAACGTTTTTGAAAAACGTTTTGAAAACGTTTTAAAACGTTTTTAAAACGTGGATAATATCCGCTTTTTGAAGCATTCGCACGTTTTTAAAACGTTTTAAGAACGTCTAGAAAATGTCTTTAAAGCATTTTAAAACGTTTATTTGATGTAATGAATTCTATAGTTCTTAGTTTTAGGAAACGTGTCAAAAACGTTTTTATGACGTTGCCCAAACTTGCCAAACTGATCCTCGACCTTTGCAGTTACGTTTAAATAACATTTTAAAAACGTTTTTGAACTATTATAAAGAAAGTAGTCCATACAAAATGATAAACGTTTTTAAAACGTTTTTGAAACGTTTATAAAGACATTGTTAATAAAAAAAAAAGAAATTTAAAATGAGAGCATAAAATTTCGATCACCGCCTCCCCCACCCACCCACCCACCTTTATTCCATTACTTTGACTTATAACCTGAACCAAACCTTTTTACCCATGTATTGTCGTGCGCCACTTATCGATCATAGTTGTGTTACGAAATGCGTTTTGAAAAATTTTAGCACGTTTTTAAAACGTTTTAAAAACGAAAAAATTTATTTCTAACATACCTTGTAGATTATACAAATATTCTACAAACGTGTTTAAAACATTTAAAAAGTTTTAAAATGTTTTAGACATTTTTAGACATCCTTAAAACGTTTTAAAAACGTGCAAATGCTTTAAAAAGCGGACATTATCCACGTTTTTAAAACGTTTTTTGAAAAACGTTATAAAGTATTTCAAAGAACGTTTTAAAAACATTTTTTAAACGTTTCGGTTCTAATAGGGAAAGAGTGCAAAAAATGCCCTAGAAAATAAGCGTAACCGGTCCTATAATCTTTTATCCCGTAAACTTTATTACCAGTTAAGGAACGATAATAATTTTTATTTATTTAAATGACGCATTATTGTTACGATTTAAAGCACACCTAGGTATTACAAAGCTATAACAAAGAAGAATTCCATTGAATAAATAATAAAAGTTATCAATATCTTTTCTCAGGAAGTAAACCATTAAATGCGAACCAGCGACGCTTATGTCACTGAGCTAACACTCCAACTGACTGGCATTTGTATAGTTCTGCGTTCTCGCTCTCCGCTCTCGCTCTTTCTCTCTTTCACCCCCTTATGCGGCTTCTAAAATCACTAAATAACAAATTAAATGCATAATCATAAAATTAAAGGCTAAATTAGAAACTGTCAACAATATTATCAGAAATAATATTCACAAATGATTGAACAAAGTTGTTTCAAAAGCAATGTTTACTTGATACTATCCAAACGCTACATTTGCCCAATGACGCATCGTCGCGTACACATGACTTCATTTAATACAATTTCGGCGTAGCTTTTTTTAACACATATATGAGGAAATTTACAAAAAAGTTTCACTTATGACGGCCTCAAAACAGGTTAAATTATGTTTTGAAGACACACCTTCCGGGCGCTTGTTTCTTCTTTCTTACCTCACAAATTTATTAATAATAAATGATTAATTACTTTATTTATGCCTTTTCAACGCTCAACTTATAACTTTTGAAGGAACCAACATTTTTTAATTTTCAAAAAATAAAATGAAAACTTTTTCTGGCTGAGGTTTAAAGGCTTTTTGCCATTATCTTCAAAAATTTCAACCTTTAAAAAAAATGTGTCACAAAGACGTTTTTAATTGTACCTACGCGATTTTTCCCGTTTACTTTGTGAGGTAAGAAAGAAGAAAAAGAATTTACTCAGTTATATCGCGCGTAAAAAGCTTATTACTACGTAGAGAATCTGATGTTATTCGTGCAATCCACAGCTTCATTTGTACCTTTCGCAGTCATTTTTTTCCAACTTGTAAAAACAAATAATATGCTAGTTTATCACTTCATTATCAACGATAGAAATAAAGAAGAGTGGGCGGGAATTTTTTAGGTACAATTTATACCTGTCGCACGCGCGCTCTACTTTCGCAGTGCGATAAAAAAATGATTTTCATCTGTTCCGCGTGTCCCTGGCACTGAGATCACACTGAAGCGATTCGCTTGGTTTCTTTACTTTGTCAGATAATACTTAGTGTCCGATAGGGTGGCAGGCTATCGATAACTGGAAAAAAAACTATTTAGCTTCGCATTATGTGCATTAATATAACTAAAAGTATTGCCATGAAAATCACCTATCTCGCCTGCTGCTTTATTTTAATTCATATTTGATTGATTTAACTCAATGAATGGCAAATCACATTCGCACCTATACATAGTCCCAGTTAACAAACCACTTCAAATACATTACACTTCAACAAATCACTTCAAATACATTACACTTCAATTTTAAAATTAAAAAAATATAAACGAAAAACGATGCATCTCGCCCGTATATCGCAATTTTGGCCACTCTGTATCATTCATGTCAATCGGCGAATTCCTCATCAGCTTATCCATATTCTCGCTTATTCCTAATTTTCCACTGACGAGATCACACGTGCGCCTATCGGTTAAAGAGACCGCCACGCGCATTGGCCGTGAGCCAATGCCAGAAAAGGCAGCTGCCGCGAATCGCGAGCCCTTAATCGCAAAATTCGCTTTCACCTCTGCCTGCGCGCACGCATACATAAATGCATGCGTGCACTGTTACGTAAACGTAGTAACAGCTGTAATGTTTTCTTGTCGATCGATTAATCGACCCGCAAGGATTATGCGACTACGTTACGGAATATTCTCAACCTTTTTGCGAAAAACAATGATTATAGGTGTATTACGGACTGCAATAGACAGCACGACTACATCCATCGATCTACTATTTAAAAAAAAAAAAAAAAAAAACCTTTAAAGTTACAGAAGCGCGCGAATCGGACGAAAGTCAAGATCAAGGAAATCGCGCATAAGCGAAATTTACTTTCACTCGCGTGCAATCGCAAACACGCGCGGAGACGGCTGAGTAAGCCAGTTTTCTAGTTTCTGCGTGAACTTTTATCGGGCAGGATGCAGCAAGTATAACACCAACTAAAGAGAGAGAGAGAGAGAGAGAGAGAGAGAGAGAGAGAGAGAGAGAGAGAGAGAGAGAGAGAGAGAGAGAGAGAGAGAGAGAGGGAGGGGGGTGTTGAGTAATCGTGGTCCGAAGTCCGATAAGCCCGAGTCAAGTATTCCCGTGATTCATGCGCTAAGATATTGTATCTATGTAATCTATAACACACATGAGTTCGACGGTCAATGGCTTTGTAACGACGTATATTTTGGCAAGCATTGAGCTAAGATTTGAGAGATGTCATTGTCATCTTCTTTTTTTTAGAATAAACGAATAGTTGTTTGGAATTATAGACCGTTTCATTGAGAAACGAGGTTTGACCGCGCCTGAATGCCAGCTTTGTGGAAATTCAGAGCGCTACGCACATTTTTTATTCACCGCTGTACACTTGGAGTTGGTCAATTAATGCGACAAAGTATACAGAGTATAATTGAGATAATTTTCTCGAAACGGAGAGAAAATCTTTATAAAACTTGAATGTTTCTCGAAACAAAAAAAGTGACATAAGTGAATTGAATTCCTAAGAGTTTTTATTTATAGATTTCCGAAGACAAATTAATATACCTCGATTAATGGTTTCTCTACAAATCGTAACGCGATTTTATTTTATTTCTATTGCAATTAATTTATGCGACCGTATAAAAGTTTATCGCATCTCAATTTTAACTACAAGTATATAAATATATAATTTTAAAAGATAAGAATAATCACCCTGCAAATGTTTTCTCACTAATTGATTCGAGTGTTTTGATAAACGACTGTAAGAAGGCTGTACACAAACTTTAAATTATATCGTTGCGATAAAAGTTGCAACTATAATACTTGTTTAGGGAAGTTGGCACACTGTGCACAGATTGTATACAATCTAAGATAAACCCCCATGCCAGTATAGTCTACTTAGCAGAGTCCGACCACAACCTAGAACGTAGAAAGTAAAAGTGCAACTGGCGTATAATAAATGCAAAGGAAAGTTTGATTGCTCCTCCAATTATTCAACTCGCTTGTTCGCCACATGCACGCCTACCTCGCCGTGCCCCATCCTCTTAATTATTTACACGCGCGGGCCACGACAACCACACGCGCGCGCCTCACACTCGATTCGCTAGTCCCTCGTTATGCAGCATTACCAGCGGACAATTATTACTCTCGTTTTATTATATTACGCAACCTCGCGAGAGGAAAGATACATCAATCGATGAGGGATGCAAAATGCGATACTGCACGGCGACGTTATCGCGTAGTGTAAACACGTGCGCTGACGAGACGCAGCTGCAGTACTCGTTGTAATTACGTCTCGACGTGTTTTTTTTTCGCGAGAACTGATTTTAGGTTGAAAGATTATGTGGCACCGGCGTCGAGTCGCTGAGATTTCGGGATGTTTATTACTGAGAATGTTCGAGGTCACTGATTATCTATTTGCGTATATACAGCTGGACATGAAAATAATTAGCGATATTGGCCCATGAAACGTAGATGAAAATCAGCGCGCTACGCGCGCCACTGTTTCGTCTTTTGTTTCTTTCCTTTCGAGATTCGAGACGGATTCGATTATTCGAGATTTCGAGATCGTTCGAGGGCAAAATAGATTATCTCGAATGCTCAATTTATATAAGAGACAAAAATCATTATCGTATAACAGATGTCAGAGGTGTATTGAAAAAATGGTAGTTTATGTTTTGTAAATGAAATATTTATGATAGAGACGAGCTGTAAATGCATGTGCTTACTGTCATAAAAACAAGACTTTTTATTATATGTATGATGCCAACGTAAAAACAATAATTTTACATTGAATATAACAACAAAAACGTTTCGCTGTTATTACTGTCGAATTTTTTGTCATCATAAAATTTTACCGCTTCAAGGTTCATCGCGACGGTATTTATATGTTATGCTTGGACATGATAAAATGATGAAGTCATCAATAGTACATTACTAACGCGGGCGGAAGAGGATTATTTACCTCATGCGACGTTTTTCGGCCGAGCGAAGCGAGGTCGAAAAGTCGCATGAGGTAAAAATTCTCTTACGTCCACGTTTCAGTAACGTATTTTTCCGTCCGAGGCCGCAAAATGACATTTAAGATGGCATTTTGAGGTTAAAGGGCGGAAAAGTTTATTTCTGACATTATTTGAAAAGTAAAATATAATGTTCTACTATTAGAAATTATTCGAATTCGTAAAAATTCACGTTGATGTGAATTGAGTGGCTTAATGAAAAACTGAGTGGCTATAGAATACAATCTCTTTTGTATTGCTATTCAAGTCTGCTTTTTTTTTCTCTTCGTGCCTAAGAACACCTGCATTCATTCCTGCGTTAAATAAGCCGCGGCCTTGCGCGCAGTCGCATTGTCTCCACACACGTAATCGGTTACAAGAAAGAGAACACGTAATCTGATTAGAAGTCGACGCGCGTATAGCCATATTATCGGGCGTTATCAGATTAACGCACCTCTCGCGCGGCCGCGCGCAAAGTGAAGTGCCTGGCGGTCAAAGGCGCGCGTGATAAGCGAGATTTGCATTCGTGCGTGTCGTCCGATTATGGGCAAATCCACAGTACTTTTAACTATTGCGAGTGTTTTTTTTTTCAATTAATTACATCCAGTCTATAGTTTCTATGCTTCGCAGGGAAAGCTAATAGCATCAATAAATTACTTGAAAAAAAAACACTCGTAATAGTTAAAAGTATTGTGGATATGCCCTTGGTTATAGGTGCGCGTTTTTTCGTTTGCCAGTGCGACAGTCTAATGTGCACTCGAAGTATGTGCTGATCGATTAATCCATTGCATAGCTAAAAAATAGTCGGATTCATTTGAGTAGACGGACAAATAAGGAGATAGCCGATTGTGTGAACTATTTTTTTCAATATTAGGCAAAAAATTCTTTTTACTTATAATTTGTAGGTAACATCAGATGATTTCTCATCAAATGAACGTGGGATAAAAAATCTAGCAGACAGATGCGTTAGGTTAAAATAATTAGCATTCATACGTGCAGAAATGCAAAAAATTTAATTAATAATTATCGACTAATGTAATGGATCTGAAATTTGCAACGTTGTAGCGCAACGAAATAAAAAAATATTTGATTTTACTTCAAGTATATAATAATTAATATTAATTTTGCTTGTAGATTTATTATTTTATAGTATCAAATAAGTTTATAAAAAAGATTTACATAAAAATTTCTGTCGTTTAATAACTTTAATTAATTGTAAAAAATTATTTCGTTGCACTCCAAAGATGCAAACTTCAGACCCATCTAATGTATTTTATTAATTAAATCAGATTTACTTGCAAAACGTATTTAAATGAAAAATATTGTATAACACTGAATCTTAAAATCAATTTCGAACTTGACAATCTTTAATTTTGAATGACTTTAGAGATACTTTTTCAAACAAATTGAAAAGAAAGCTGAAATATAATAGTACTTCACCTTTGTTAAAAATTTATTTTTCTAAGGAAGCTCGCATGCATAATAAATATAGGTCAAATTTATATTCATTATTCACATGCGCATAACTATTTTAAAGTGTCGGATCGTAGATCTGAGTTACGGGTACTTTCGATTTTCTCTATCACTGATAGAAATAAATATTTGAGACAAATGCGCGATTCATTTGAAAGGCGATTTTTTCAAGTATTTGACCTAAATGAATAATTCTTAACAGTTACAAAATATTCATTAACAGTTAATGCGCGATTGCCTTTTGTCACAAACGTTACTTTTATCAAATGATCCATTCCTTAACTGTTAATGCACCTGCATTTGACTGAATTCAAATACATATTCGTTAACAGTTAAGCCGGCGACTTTGGGTTAAATGAATCTTTCTATCAGTGATGTATAGGCACTTTTCGTTCTTCCGGATTCTCTATTAAACTGATGAGAGTACCGTGTTCCTTATTAACGGTCGCGCTAGCTATAATACGCAAATTCGGGTCGTCCTGCACTGAGAAAACTGTCGTAGGAAAATTTACTGAAAAGCTAATAAAAATTACTATTTTTTATAGCAACGATGGGATATCATGGAAATTTAGGTACTTTTGCTAACTAATATAGTAATTTTTGTAGCCAAGCTTAAACTTAAAAAAATTGATTTTCATGATTTTATATCTATAGGATACCTAATATTTATACAATATTTAATATATTATTAATTAAATTTAGCTATACAAGAAATAAATAAGGAAATAAAAAATTTTTTTTTACGGTGGTTGTGTATTCGAACCCTGGACCCTCCGCACGCTAGGCAGACGCGCTAACCTCTTACCCACGGAGCTTCTTGAGTACAAAATTTTGGAACTGATACATTGGCTACCTTCGCTTACGAGAGAACTTTGATGATTATTTGATAGCAATAAATAACTATGATAATATAAAGAAATAACTCATAGCTCACCTGCACAACGTAAAAATAAAACAACTGAATCGATATTGTCGATGTTTTTGATAACTTAAAAGGAAGATAATCTCAAATTGCGGGAGAAACATAACCTCAATCAGACACGTGCTCCCGGCGTGCACGCAATAAGTACTACATGTAGAGGGCACTTTTTGCTATGTGTAGTAGTAAAAATTATTAAGATACCTTGTAAATATTCCTGAACTATAGCAAAATTTTTTATAATTTGCTTATATCCCCGCGTTGCTATCAAATATAGTAATTTTTGTTAGTTTTTCAGTAAATTTTCCTACGACAGTTTTCTCAGTGTGTGTATAGATCGGATAGTGGCTTTATACCATGTGAATATATGCATACTTCCCTGGATTTTATGCAGTGCAAATACTGCGAAACAACATAACGTTAAAATTAAAAATTCAAAGCATTTACCGCGAGCTAGGTGATACCGAGTAACGAGGAAAAGTAATCAGTGTAAAAGTTAAAAATTGTTTAATCGCGCTGCTTTCTTCGTGGTAAAATAATAGGAAATTTCTTTAAAAAATACATAATCCACACTTTACCCCTGGGATGGAAAACCAAAGAACAAATTTTTCATCTATATAAATACGTATATAGAAAAAATCTGATGACACATGATCAATATTCATAGGCATGCATGCTTTAACAGAACCCATCGTCGTGCAAACACAATCAGCTTGAATTTGCATAATTCAGCAAAACCATTATACAAACCTTTCCCTTGTTTACGTGGGGAACGGTTCGAAAGTGGCTCTCTCTCTCCGTCAATATTTATAAAATCAATGCCCCTCGCCCCAAGAACTCAACCCCCTGTAATACGCGCGAGATCCACTTCTTCGGCGCGCTATAAAATATGGCGCTGGTCAACTGTACTGCCTTTTTTCCTCCTTCGTGTGCACAATGATGTTTAAAGCGGGATCTCCCGTACACGTGCGTGTATCTATATAGAAGAGATAGTGTTGCGGCGGGGGATCGATAAGTGACATACAGCAGCAGCATTGACCGACGAAGGATTCGCCGACAGTGTAGAAGAAGAGTAGACTCGCGGAGCGTGGGATACGTGCGGATATAAGCCATCAAATCACTGTGTATATGTGAGTGAGTGAGTGGCGGTGACTACAATGTAGGTAATGTCGTGACGAGCGGATGTCTCGTGATCGCGAAAAAATTGAGGAAAACATCGCGTCTCCATCAGCGGTGCATGGATGACTGCGCGCGAGGATAGAGGGAGAGAAAGCTTTACGTATATCTTATATAGGTTTGCGCGATTCCCACGCGCGGTTTTGAACATTTACAGGTGGGAGAACGGAGGTGGAAAATGAATATTTTAATTTTGTATGCACAAAGTGCAGTTTAGTTTTAGGAGATGCGTGTAGTAGAGAAACAACAGATGTATTATCCAAAGATTTATGGGCAAAATAGCGGTCGAAACTTTTATTTTGCGCAATCCGCTAACTCTGAAAGCGCAGTGTCATAAAGCCTATGCGCGGAATATAGTTCAGTGGAACACAGTTTTACAGCAAAATACCTTAACGGTACACAACATTGTTCGCGACCAACCTGAAACTCTTTAAAAAATAATTTTTATATTTAATAAAAGAATATTCTTCGTGCTAAAACTGCCTTCTACGTAACTTTATAGTAAACTAGACAGTACCGTCTTTATAAAAATGCATGTCATCCTTCGTATAAACGATTGACTGTGCAAGTATATACTTTGCACACTCTATAATTTTCGTATGGGCTTTATAACTTTTTTAACGTAATTGGTGTTCATATGCATTCACTGATTATTTTGTAAAAACATTTTAAATTAGAACAAGACCACGTAGAAACTGTAGAAAAATGTTCAAGAAAATTAGTTTGAATATCATTTTGTATTAAAAAAAAAAACAATATAGTTGTTAATAAAGATAACATCTGCACTGGCACTCTCTTATATATAGTGATGAGCATGAATAAACGTATAATTTAGTATATATATTAGTTTATTTTACATTTTAAATATATACTTGTAGCGACCAATGATAACTTTAGAATTATTTACTTAAGGAAATGAAAGTTTAAACACATTCATGTATTTTAAACTGTCTTCAATTAATGTCACAAAAATAGAAAAGTAAAATACTCGGTGCTTACTCTAAACGCATGACTGTGCAAATTAACAATTTGAATTGATAATACAAAAATATTGAAAAATATGAAAATTCGAGGTGTTTGAAATTTCGAACGTTCATAGTGAACGAAAGATTTTTGCCATTTTCAAATTTAGCCGAATTTGGCTACTTAATACATTTAAAATCGGATAATAATTATATTTCTTCACTTCTCACTCTTGCAGTCACCAGTAAACCACACTCCGGGGAATTCTAACCAGAATTAGAAACTTTAAGTTAATATTTCGTTCATTATGAACGTTCGGAATTTCAAACATGTAAAATTCGTGTATCACAAAAGTTCAATCACGAAGACGCCAAAGTGAATTGCTTTAGTGATTACAATGCCTGCTACGAGCGGCATGCGCTTGAATTTCCCGTCAACGCAAGCAAGGTCAACGATTTTACCTACTTTTCTCTGATGGACTTGTGATTACGCGATTCTTACTATACGCCTATGAGAAAAAAATATGATGCATCCATTAACGGATTTGACAGAGTAGCATTATTTGTATACACGTTCAAATGAAATGAATGTTTGCATGTTTGCAATGTTTGCAGACAAGTCCTGAATACAAATATTCATTTCATTTCTTTTATAAAGATTTATATTACTCATGTTTTAAATTTAAACGAAAAGTCTTGAACGAAAAGTCTGATAGTGTCGCCATTAATAATTGTTATTAATAATTTTCATAAACAATTTGCAAAAAGCTATACGCGTAGTGTTTTTAAAGAAAGAAGGCCTATTATAAATTTGGCACTATATAATGCATTCCAACGGTGCTGAAAATTCTCAAAGTTGAAAAACAAGTGATTTTTCAAAATTTTGACGGTTTTCAGCTCAGCTGATGCTGCTTAAATTGTTTGCTTAATGGTGTACTTTAACCTTATAAGGGTATTTGCAATGGTATTTTCAATAATTTGATTGCCTCTTGACTCGTTGCTCCTATACGAGTACTGATTACGTGTGCGCGCGCGAAACAGTGAGGCATTCAGCGGGTCAACATTATATAGGTACACTGAGAGAAGAATATTGTTACTGTTAACATATTTATCTATTTGAAATACAACTATTTGACATGTTTAAAGATAAAATGTGATATTGTAATAGTTACAATATCTATATTAACTAATAGACATTCAGATTTGAAAGTAGCTGATGGTAGAAGTTCTTGTAAATTGTAGTTTTTTAATCTAATAGCCAATTTTCTACCAGGATGATGCTGTTATATAACAAAAAGGTTTGAAATAAAAACTCCATTTAGTTTTTTACACTAACGTTTCGGACATTTTTATTGTTTATGTCCCTCATCAGGATAAACAACAAAAATGTCCGAAACGTTGGAGTAAAAAAATAAATGATGTTTTTATTTCAAACTTTTTTTTTATAAAACAACATCATCCTGGTAAAAAATTGGTCATTAGATTCAAAAACTAGTATAATAAGCAGTGGCGGATCATGGGAGGGGCTTGGTGGTGCTGAAGCACCGGGCCCCGAGCCAGAGGGGGCCCCACTTTATCCAATATTAAAAAAAAAAAAAAATATGCAGTTCAAATAAGCCCGATATCATTATACACACTAGCTGAGCGGTAGCTTTTAAATGCAGTTCAATTGTTATATTATTAAAAGATGTCAGAACGAAAAAATTTAATCTTATGCTTTGACATGCAGCATTTATTCAAGCTCATTTCCGTCCCGTATGAATTGAAATACTTTCAATTCAAAACTGGTAAGTGTTTTGCTAGTTTCATATCGCTAGTGGCTAAACCCGAATTCATAAGTTCGTTCTGTTTGTCCTAGAAAAATGATATAGTTTTTACAATTTGAACAAAAAACATTATTATTTAGTTACTTGCAAAGATAAAAATAATAAAAATAATACGAATAAATTTAAAAAAAGTACTAAATTTTTATTATAAATTTTGAATTTCGAACTTGAAGGCCCTTCCACATTTTATGAGTAAAACTAAACTACGCATCTTAGAAATTCGTTGTTCTGCATGCGTTAAGGAAATTCGCGGAAAAAACAAAAGCAGGCTCGAACGGGCTAGAGCATACCATAGCTCGCGAGTCTCGTAACTAGTGACTGCTCGCGACATCGTTGCTACACTTACAGATGCAGAGAAGTTTTTTGTCTTAGAGTTTATTCTACATATATTACAAAGATATCATTGTGTTACGTGATTATGCCTAATAAAAAATTACGTGAGAACGTGAATTAGTGAGTGAAAACATTTGTTTACTTTGCTGCATATCTGAGGGGAACTAAGAAAAGACAACTTGCAAAAGAAAAAGAAGAGTAGCGTAATAAGCTTCCTAAACTGACGAGCTTTTTACATGTTCTTCATCATCGCAAGAAAATTACAATCCGAATGATAATATTGAAAACAGTGATGAGACTAGTGAAAAAAATGATAAAAAAAGAGAAAATATAATTCAACTGCCCGAGACAACCGATGATGGTTCTTCTTTATTTCAAGGTAACGTAAAAAATACTTGTGAGATTATTTATTACATTGAATGGAAATACCGAAATACGAATTGAAAGAAAAAGAAAATATATCAGTTTTTTTATCAACTATTCAAAACAAAGTTTGATTATTTGTAAGATAATATTTAATTTTTGTCGAAGTGATATACTAGATAAATATTATTTATAATTACTCATCAGTGGTAATTCTTATTTTTACAGATCAAAATAGTGGTCAGAACAGTGCACTGAAATTTAATGATGAAAAAGTTAGTTCCTTTAGTGACAAAGTTGATAGGAGTGGCGTTTCTTCTGCAAACATCGACGGATTTGACGATCGAGTTGACGGTAGCGCAAGTCGTGTAGCGTCCTTCGTGCTATCTGATACTTTTAATACAGGTACTTATTTGTCATGCTAGATAATTACTACTGTAAAAACGGAAATTTTTTTAATTTAAATAATAATTGTTAACGTTTTTCTTTCTACATTTACAAAAATAGATTCTTGCTACAAAATTGAAACAAATTCTGCTTACGATTGTGAGCATAAAATGCAAGCTATCAATTCATCTACGAAGACACCGTGTAGTAATATTGACATAAGTATGACCTGAATATTAAAAAAATTTAATTTATAAATTATAATGTATACTATTTTCAATAATTTTTTAAGATACTCTACATCAAGATCCAGCTTTATGGCCACAGAAACTGAATGAAAATAAAATTGAGCGTGAAAAGTATTTAAATAAAGGATCTGGGTACTTTCAAAACAAAAACTCAAATTTTGAAACTTCAAAGAGAGTATACGCTAAACACAATAGGTATTTTAAAGCAAAATACTTCCAACGCCAATTGAAAAATGGCGAAACATGTGAGAGAATTTGGCTGATGTACTCCCTGTCTCTCGGTACAGTTTTTTGTTTTGCGTGTAAAGTATTTTCAAACGATCAAAACAATATACTTTCGTAACAAATGGTTTTTCGAAGTGGAATAAGATAGACGAAATAATTTGTTCTCATGAAAATAGCAAGGAGCATAATCGCTGTATGATCTTGTATCTTGATTATAATTTTGTGAGTTCTCGCATCGACAAAAAAACTGTTGCTCTAATGGAAAACGAAACAAAGTACTGGGCTCGAATTTTGAAGCGTATTGTTGCAGTGATCCGATTCTTAGCAGAACGAGGATTGCCATTCCGTGGCAGGAATGCAATCTGAATTCACGCAATGCTAATTGATACATCTCATTAGTATACGAACCCAAGAACTTCGACCCCTCGCAAACGCTGATATATCTTTAATTTAGTGTTTACATCGTTTCCATTATAAGTATGCGCCGTTTGCAGTCGCGTCGATTTTCTCACGACAGCGCGATTATGCTCCGCGCCACGCGATCGTTCGTGCCATTATCTTACGTTTTACCCGGCTAAGTATACGTACGTCACGCCTCGCGCGCGCTGCATACACGCACGCGGGTCATGAATGGGCTGCCTACAACCACCGATTTTTTTTTGGCGCATGCGTAAAAATCACCAGAGGGGGTTAGGGATGTATGAAGAGCCAACTGTAAAAAATTAACCCTAAATATTGTTTTCGCTGAACACACCTAAAAAGATCAAAACATGACTACATGAGTTTCTGCTTTCTAACATTAACAAAGAGTCAAGTGTTGGAAGAAGATTAGTGATTTAGAGATTTTATTATAAGAAGATTTTTCAATTAATGTAAAATGGATGATCATAATCTGGTTGTTGAAGTACTGGAAATAAGCATTAATTACCTTCGATTAATACAATTACTAAGAAATCGAAAAAAAAATTCAGAAGATGGTGGTGCAAACCATTAATTAGAAATAATTACTTAACAGGATATGGTGCTTATGAGAGAGTTTTTACGTATTTTAAGATGAATGACGAAGAAGAGTTCATGAATTTTACTAGAATGAATGTACAAGCATTTATGTATTTATGTAATTTAGTTAAAGATAGAATAACAAAATATAGTCGGAGAGTACCAATACCTCTCCAGAGTTAAGACTGTGTATAACGCTAAAGTAAGTAAATATAATAAATGCAAGTTTAGATTGAATGTTAATTTACATATATTTTTACAGCTATTTAGCACATGGCGATTGTGTACAAAAAAATGCATTGTTTTATGCAATTGATGTTTCAACTATTCACCAAATCATTCCAGACTAGGTTTCAGTTTAGAAAGCAGAAACTCGTATTCTTTGATTTTTAGGTGTGTTCAACGCAAACTCAATATTTAGGGTTAATTTTTTTACGATTGGCTCTTCTTACATCACTAACCCTCTCTGGTGATTTTTGCGCATGCGCAAAAAAAAAATCGGTGGTTGTAGACAGGGCAGAACGCTTGATTAGCGCATCGATGCGCCTTTCGCATCCGCAACTGCGAAAAGACTCGGACGTGCGATGGTTTGCTTTTGCTCTCTTTCTTTGTTTCTCGGCTATTTTTGACTCGCGCGTGCCTACTATCTGGCCCTTCATGTGGATGCTTATCTATCGTTGACTGGAATTAGACTTAGAATAGGTCTTCTGGTAAAATTAGGTGGAGTAGAGGAAAACAACGTTGCGTTGGGAAGAAAGTGTTCGTCATTCTTTAAACAAATAAAATACACTCAATCAAAAATGTTTTGTAAAGGTGACTTTTTTGTGCAAATAATCATTTTATTTACGTATTTTAAGTACCGTTGCACATTCGCATTTGATCGTTTTCTTTTATTAGAGGAAAAAAATACAATGAATAATAAATACTATTTATTTGGCCTGTTTTCTTTTTAAGTTATAAAATAATAAATAAAAACCGTAGCAAATGTTTTATGAAAATTCAAAGTTTTGTTTATTAATTTCGTATAGAATATTTAAAAATATTATATGATGTATTTAATGAAAAGATTGAAATTTCTTTGTACCACAATTTTAGTTAACCGCTGTTCAGAATCAATTATTGATTTTTCTTTTACCGATGTAACTGCTTAATCAACTGGACGTAACAAGTATAAAAATAAATATACTCACATTTTGTATCTTGTTTGAAGCACAAAGTTTAGATAAGAAGGCTATAAAAGAACGAATTACCATATGTCTTGTCTAATGAGATGAGCAAATAGAATGATTATGCTTCGAAACTCTCATTATGACGGAAATTATAACGGAAGATAATACAGATGATCATAGCTACTGTGATAAATAAAGGCGATTTCTTATTAGGGTCAGGATTTTTGCTGCATTGTTGTGGTATCAAAAGTGTCCTCCAGTCATAATTTTTCTTGACAAGGTAGCACATATTATGACATTATATTTTAGGTCGTATAATGAAAATTGATTGCCAAATAAATCATCTAGAAAAAATATTATAAAAGAAATTTCACTTAAAATTTAAACAAAATTTTTTCCTGTAAATAAGAAAAAATACTTAAATCATTCGAATAATTTTAAATTACTTATAAGTATAAGTTTATAAGAAAATCTAGTCGTATGAATATAGCGTATTTACAAAATGTTTAAATGAACTAACCATGTAGTCACTAAACTATAAAAAAATATAACTAAATCTTAGAAAAAAATAAGTTTTCAAAATTTTTAGTGTATAAAAATCGAAATTTCAATATTAAAATACTAAAAATCAAATAAAAACTGAAATTCATCAAATACCAACTTATATAAATGTCAAAATATACAGTTATTCTTGCATCTTAAATCATTTCGACAACTGATAGGTTAAACGTATAATTTTACAAACTGATTCATTGACGGAAACCAAGAAATATTAACTACCAAAATGTTATTGTACACGAGTTTTCTCACGCTTGCGACAATCCGAATGCCTCATCCAAATACTCTAAGACTTCCTCCGGAAGTGAATAAAGCAACATTACAAATAGAACCAATATTAAAGTAAGGATATTTCCCAATTTTATTTGTTGTTTAAACTAATATTCTGAATGAATTTTAATTATTTTAAGCAAAAGTAAGGTAAAGGAGAAAATTCATATTTTTCGATATACTTCAACTTAGCAACAAAAATTTATCTTCTTATTTTCCTAGTGCATTACAACCGCAGCTTTAATTTTATGTTTGAATGCAAAACTTGAGGTTATTATTAGATTAATTTTTATTGAAAAGACTTTGTAGCTCAAACGACATTTAGACGACACGAGGCACTCTATATAAAAACTCAATCATCACGGTCTATTGAGAAATATTGATTTTGCATAATTACTGCATTATTTCCAGCCCATTGTTTATTTAAAAATAATGATACATCATGTCTTCCTAACAAAAAGAGCCATCGGTCTAGTTAATCGACGACAAAACCATGATATTTAATGGGACGACAGAAATAATCACCCGTTATGCTACAACCTACATATTACGATTGTAGTCACCAGCCGAAGGCTTAACCATTCCGCGTAATTCCTTGAGAACTGTAATAAATGTTTTTTCCTTCTCCAAGACACTTTGTACACGTCATGTCTATATTTATACAAAAATGCCGTAAAAAATCCCGAGTACCCGCTTATTTTCGTTTTTATACTTTTGTTCCAGTATGCTCGGGATGTCTTGCAGCAGCATCGGTGTCGTTCTCTTCCTCCTCTCCGTGCTCATCGTCGCGGTGAGCGAAGTGGCCAGGTATCATGCGAAACTCTTTATCTTCGTTATCATCAGCGCGATATCGGCGACGTGGCCGATACCGCTCATGTTTTTCAGGATACGAGACTGGAGAAACGCACTGTACGTATATAATATATATGACGTTTTTCTGACGTAGAGCAACTATTCAGATGTTAATTTTAACCGGGACGAAATAGTTGGATTTTATTGCGTGATAGATATTTATAGTCTGGCATGAAATAAAAGAAACTTCTTCGTATGCAAACATTTTTATAGGAAATTCGCTATATTTTAAAGTTTTTAGTCGTATAACGCTTATGTAAATATATTTTAATGCCTAATTCTGGCGTCATTATTTTACAGGATCATTACGCCAACCATTTATTTTTTGATTTTATTGTCAAAATATGGACGCAGAAAAAAAATGATATTTCGATTCAAAAATATTTTTCAAATTAATGCTTTCAATGAGTAAATATTCGCTAATTACTCTTATGTCTTTTAGGATACCGGCATGGGGCGCAAGAATGGCCGCAAAATTAATAGGCATTCACTACACAGTACGGGGGAAGGAGAACATAGTGAAAGACACCGGTGCAGTTGTACTGATCAATCATCAAAGTAATCTCGACCTTTGTGGTGAGTATATTGCCTTTATTAGCTTAACTGTCACTTAGCAAGACGCCGCAGACCTGTTTTAGTGCTAAAATTACTGAGATTTAGTGATCCATTCGTTTCACGCTGCGTATCCAGGAATAATTTTTCCTTTCGCGAATTATATTATGCAATATAAAAACGTGAAAGTATAAAATTTAAATTATTATTTACTTTTACGTATCGAAGATAACATTTTTTCATTATATCATTCAAAATTTAAAAATAATTTCCATATATCAATATTTAAGGAACTATGAAAGACGTTACGAGAAATTACTGCAAAATACTTTTATCTATAAAAAAGTTTATTCACTTTTATACATTAAAGTTAGCAAGTAATCGCCTAAATATTTACATCGCACTATGTTTTCGTTCTTTTTTTCAAACATACAGATTTGTAAATAATGACTCATTCACTCTTTAACGACTTTCCAGTCGGCATTCCGCATTTTTTAAGATATCACTGTCTGAGACGTCGCCACTAATTCTCTCATTAATTTATCACACAGTGCTAGCCGAACTTTGGCCGATACTCGAAAGGTGCACTGTCATCTCGAAGAAGCAGGTTCTGTACTTCGGTACATTTGGACTGGCGAGCTGGCTCTGGGGCACGATTTTCATCGATCGCGTGAAGAAAGAAGAGGCGCAAACTACTGTTAACTCTACGGCGGAAATCATCAAGCAAAGAAGGGTAAAAGATATTTCGCAACGTATATTGATACTTCTATAATTATGATAATAATTACATATATTATATTCATGTTATAATGCAGTTGCAATAAAATAGAATAGAAAAATACATTACTTTATATTCAGAGTATTTTATGCTTATTATTCAGAGTAATTAGTTAGAGTAATAGAAGAGATTTAATAGTTGAAAAACAATTATTAAATATAGAAAACATTTGAAAAAATATTTAAAAAACATATTAATTCGCATATTTAAAATAAAAATTTATTTTCATTCTTTTTGAAAGCACAATTTGAATTAAATTATTTTCTTAACCGAATCTGCTTTATATTATTATCTACGTCGTTACAAAAACATAAGAAATCCGACCAAATGTTTATTTAATTTTAAGTAATTTTATTAACATTTTATATTTTAACAGGCAAAGATCCTCATGTATCCAGAAGGAAAGAGGCATACCGGTTCGAGCTTGTTGCCATTTAAGAAAGGCGGATTCCACTTGGCAATTGACTCGCAAATGCCTATTCAACCGGTGGTCGTCTCGAGATATTACTTTATAAACGACAAATTGAGAAAGTTTGATTCGGGTAAGTAAAAAAAAATTGCAAATTAGCCGATCAGACACGCGCATTTACTCCGTGATTCAAACTCTGCGCTTAATGTCCTCATAATTCTGTATATCATGGAAATGAAGTTACCACACGAAATCGTCGTCGAAGTTCAATGTTCCGGATAACAAATGGTCAAAGTTGAATTGATTTTAAACTTTGAATCACCGGTAGCTTTTATAGGATTTAGTAGATTTTACTTCATGAATGCATATCATATTTTTAATAAGTTTTTCTTACTAAAAATATGATTAATGGACTTTATGGTACATAATTATTGTTTCAAAATTTCGTGCATTCGCTACTTGTAATGCGCATAAAGAAAATTTGATCGATAAATCTATCCTATTCTCATGTTCTTTGTGTAACAAAACATTCTCATTCGAGACGTATAAATTCACGTTGGGAAATCAAACTTGTCCGCGATGTGAAAATGACTAGTTTAAAATTGCCATCAATTTTGTTTGCAAAAGATGCTCTTTGCACCGACAAAATTTCGCCGCTGAATAAACATTTTCGCGACTCCATAAAAGTTACGTCCTCTTCAAATATTATCCTACTGCTCTGGTAAAAATGTTAGCCATAAATTACGTATAATAACAATATTCTGCTTTTATTTGATAACTATGTATACCAACTGAAAGTAAATTTTCGCATTTACATTTGACAACATTGATATTTTAAGTATTAGTAATACTTTTAGGTACATTGTGTTATTGTTAGATATTGATTTTTATTAAAAATGCTTCCATTTGGATAACACATTAACTATAGAATATCATTAATTTTTTACCAAGGTGCCAGTACCTATAAAATATTCAAAATTCGGTCGCTCTGCTCGAGCAGTTCTCCAGTCGTGAATAACTTCTTGCGAAAAAGCACCACCTCCTGCATGCATAATAGAAACAAAGAAGCCGCAAATGCGCGAATTTACACTCGCGACACTTTACACAAAGCTCTTTAAGATAATGTGTACTTACCGACAAATTTTAGAACATGTATATCTTTTGCAAATAATAATTGAATTACTAAAAAAAAAAATTGAGTATAGTATTTATATATACGGAGCGCCTGACAGAGCTGTTTTTCCAAAAATCTACTCAGAATTTATTTAATTAAATAAAAGCCGCAATGTCGATAAGTAGGGATCTGTAATACTTCGAATTTTGCCAGTATTAAAACGAGCGTATCTCATGGAAATGCTGATAGAATCGCACAAAAAAAAATCTGAGCATAGTATTTACATACACGGAGCGCCTGACAGAATTGTTTTTCCAAATAAACGTTCGAATGTTTATGAATTAAATAATGAAATTGGGTTGATTTTGAGGTTCACATCGCCTTAATCATTTGATTACTCGCGCATTTCCAGGCAAGAGTTACATCACGATACTGCCGGCGATCCCAACGAAAGGTATGACCAAGGCCGATCTGCCGCAGCTCATCGAGCAGACGTACGAGGTGATGAACAGTATGTATAAAGAATCCACCCAGGAGGCCCTGGCTGACCATATGGAGAGCCTCAAGCTGGATTAATTGAGCGGACGCGGCGTTGAAAAAAGAAATGCTTCCGGGACTATTGTATGTATAAGCGACGATGTGTATTCGTCGCTTGTATAGAGTCGAATGGGCTCGAAAATTCGGTCCGCCCCTTTTTTAAGATGATAATTTAAAGTGTAGCGTCGTTTATTTATTTGTTCGCAATCTTGTATACTTTATTTGTCATGAGCATTTTGGCAGAATTTCTCGAATTTGGAAAGTATCTTTTTCGGCGCAGTAAAATGTTACTGTGTAACAGTTGTCGCATAAACCACAAAAAGTGTTTGGCTAATTTGATCGGTATGTATTTGTAAAAACTTCCGAATTTGTAAATAATAACATTTTATCTTTTTTTGGTATGCATATCCTTTATGATTATGTTATATGTACAGTATAAACGAAAGCATGCGATTTCAAGATTTTTATTAAATATTGCGAGTGAAAATTTTAATTTTAAAATCAGTAACTTTTGCAACGCTTGTTTAATGTTCATTTCTAGACAATATTTACTAAATATTAAACTTGCTAAATTTGTTAGATGTTGAATATAATCACTTAAATACACGATTTCCAAATTCAAGTAAATTTGCTGAAATGTATACGAGTATTTTTAAATTTTGTAATGTTGTCTTTGACAGTAATGACGTACTTTATTCTATTGCTTTAAGCATACAGTGTTAAAGAAAATACGCGCACTAGATTAGATATCTCTTCTTAAATGTGATATTATAGGGACAGGTACTGACATTTCGTATATCTTCATCCTTTATTAAAGTAATTGAAGTTATTCTCGGCACTGGAGGTCGCGTATAACTTTTTAAAATTCTCTAATATTAAACTTAGAATATAGAGATAAAATATGAGACTGTTCCTAATTTTTGTACAGAATCAATATTCAATGTTAAACTATCTACAGAAATATCATGTCGTTGAATACGTTTAAAATATTCTTTGTTGCATGTACTCATGTGATAAGTGTCATGAAATTTATTCTTTGTAAATTTTCACAAAAAAATGGATTTACTACATGAACATGAACAAAGTGCCATGCCCATAATAAAACCAATTAAAATTCATAACATATAATCAATTAAAAATCAACATATTGACATTAAAATTATTGGAAGAGTAATCTTGCACTAAAAGCTACAATTCTGAACATTTACAAGTATTTATAAGATAGTTTTCAGAACTCCCAACGATCAAAATTCAATGAAAAATTTAAACAATTGTACTACTATTTATTAAGTAAACCTATAGCTTAAAATGATAACGTTAATAAAATCTAATTTTTTGAAAAATTATAATATAAAATATATATTTTTTCATAAACGTACGATAATCTTCCAAGTGTCCTTTTTCACTTGTTTATTAGTTTGTAATCATAATTAAGTTTAAAACTATTAGACTTAATTTATGATAGGATGTGTTTATAAGGAAAAATAAAAAATAGGTATTGCCAGTGTATGCACATGCTTTCACGTAATTTTTTTTTTTACAATTTAAGATCTATTGAGTATGAATATTTGGCCGTTAGATAGCAAAATGCATCGTTGTAATGTAAATAGGCGTATAATAAAGATATGTTTTAGATATAACGATAAACTATTTTAATATAAGACTTAAAATAATAATATTCAATTTGTTTATCGTTTTTTATGTTTATAAATAACAATGACTATTAAAAAGTTAATATATATGAATATTCAATAAAGTAAAACAATTTTTAAATAAGAAATAGTGATTTATTATGTCTCATAAGAATACATATATACATCTTTTAGTTATTCGGCCAAATATATAAACTGTAGATTATTTGATTCTCACCTTAATTTCAGTATGGATCTGAAACGTTTAATTTTCATTCTTTCGATAGTAGACGTTACATACATCCGCCTCGTCATTTCCATCATTGAAAGTGTCGTTGTCGTACGTCAATTTCCTAGGAATAGCCGTTTGACATAGAGTTTTTGATCGGATCTACGAAACTTGAGCAAGGGCACGAAACCAAATTAAAACTTTCCGAAAGTTCATCGTTTTGTAGATAATCACGAGCCTCATTTTTAAGACTCCTCAAGATCTTCTTGCAGTTCGTACTAAAACTTTTCTTTTTGCAGCAATTGCCTCGATGGGTTTTATATTCGTGAGGTGACACAATTATCATCGGAGGTTCTTGCATCAAAATAGCTTTTTTTATCTTGACAACATTTTTGGATTTGCATTTTTTATTTTTTGGTTTATCAATTAAATTATTGAAATCAGCGTTTTCCAAAAATTGACAATTAGGCGAAAATTTTTTTGACGACTCATATTTAGAATGTTGTGTTAAATCAACCATTATCTTTTTGTTCTTAAAATATTTTTTTTTATCTCTCTTTTTCGCAGTATTGCTTGCATCGTTTATCTTATATTTACATTGAATACTCTGATTTTCTGGCAAATAAGGACAATCTTTAGCGCATCTTCCTCTTTTTAATTTAGAAGACTTTATATTTTTATCTTCACTTGACTTTGCCTTTTGTTTAGAAGCACAACCATTGCACGGTAGTGCATTTTTATTTTTTGTGATTTTATCTGATATTAGTTTTTTTTCGTTTTTCATATAATCTCTTTCAGTTTGTACTGAACATGTTTTAACAGTACATACAAGTTCAGGTATTTCTATTATTTCATCTGTATATATCTTAGTCTGTACTGAACGATTTTTTCTTTTTCGCTAAAACGATGATTATACGAAAATATGTTTAATAAATAAAGAAATCAAATTATTTTGATTACATTACCTTATTATTCTGGAAGAGATTAGGATTTTCATCATCTTTCATTGTTTTATCACGTATGTTTTTACTCAACTTAATATTCGAATCAATGTTTTCATTTGTTTTATTATCATTCCTACGAAAAAATCTTAACCTTTGAAATGGACTTGAATTAAATTTATTATCATCAATTTTAAATCGCGTAGAAGTAGAATGTGAATTCTTATTCCTACATTTGTTTAACTTTAGAGTATCGACTTCCTCTTGTAATTCATCAACAATTTTTGTAATCGTATTTACTTGTTTAAGAAGTTCATCAAGTTTTTGATTTTCTTGAGAATTTTGCAAAACTGGCATATTTAAAAAATTTAATTACTTTATATATTCGTTTATAATTATATTCATTTTATAATTATCACTGCAAAATTTTATAGGGAAATACCAAACTATAAAAGTGCTTTTTATAACACTTGAATATTTAATCTATATGTTAAGTTCTAGCATGTGTTCTTTTATAAATGTCACAATTGATATTAAAATACAAAAATAAAATAAAAACTAAAAAGTTTGAATAACTATGTGAAATATGTTTGGGTATTGCTAGAGAAATGCATTCAAATGGGAAATAAGATAGTATCAATTTTATATTAAATAACGTTTTATTTTGTTCATCGCAAGTCTAGGTACATTACTCATCAGTCGGAGTTGCCTAATAAACATAAAGACTGGCAAATGAACTCGTACAAAAAAGAAGTAACCATTTGCTCTAGCACGCTTACCAAACTCATAATACTATATTTATTTATGTACAATTTTTATATATCGAATCTTCTTGGTCCTTTACATCGCGCTTTTCTCTTTAAATTGCTTCTACGTAGTTGATGAGAGACATGCGTATTTTTTCCTTTTGGCACAAGAAAATACCATACTCCTGTTGACATTTTTACAAAGGACTTATGTGTTATAACTCTCTTCTTCTTCTTCTTTCTCGTAAATACAAAATTTGTGACAAAAAGCATCCTTTTGTATATATACACATAGAGAAAACATTCGCACATGGAGTGTGAACGATTCTCAGGAAAAATAAATTATCTATGATTATTTATTACTGTGTATTGATTTAATCAAGATTTAATCAAGTCATATATGACGTGGACTGTCAGCTAAACTACCATTATTGATATGCATTTTGTATAATTTTAAAACATTTATTATCTTGTGTAAATAAAAGAGAAAGTAATTTTTGGTAGTAGTTTTGTTCATAATTAAGAATGCAAATATGTATTTTTAACAGCATATTGATAAAACTGCAAAGTTGCGTCTGTGTGTTTATAATTATATATTATTTTTTCATGGTGTTAAACGAAATCAGTGAACGACATAAGCTTTTACGTGCGTGGTTGACAAAAAATTGTTTAATGACGGCCAAACAGTTTCTGTTTCTTACATATTACGGTGTTTACTTATATATAAAATAAATTGGTATGCATAACAAACACTCTTTGGCCATATACGATAAAAGAAAACAACTTTACACAATACACAGCACTTTTTATTTTCTTGCAAACAGTAACGTGACAGATAATTAAATATTAATTTATAACAAAAGAATTTTTTTCATTTTTAGAATTTACTGTGTAGCACAAGATGTTTTTAAACATTTATGATACAATAATTATACTATATAAAATGGTCTATATAAATTCCGTACAAAAATGACAATAGAAGTAGAAAATGTTTCTGACAAATTATTTACATCAAGAGGTAGCCATGTAAACGATTTTCTAGAATGTTGATAAATACGATATTTGCAGACCGGAACGAACAGATGTAACAATAAAAGAATCTTAATTTCGAAATTTTCGTTTTCTTTTCACCAACGCCTCGTAAACTTGGTCCTGTCACAAATGTCTTATCTATAATACTGACAGTATTGCATTTAATATTGTGAAAATGATAACGAGGCTTCAACCTTATTGGAAATATTAACATCACACAAAGTTAATATCTTCAGACAATATACAAATTTTGAGTATTTTTTCTCTTCTATTATTTTTGATAATTTCATGCAGCATTCATGCACGTAAGGAATGTGACGCTGGATTGGTGAAATCGCCGTGAAATAAATCAAAATTAGCGAAAAATATTCACAAAAGTAAGTAGTTAACGTAAATAAGTTATGATTTTCAATAGCCACACTGCTCGCCACATTGACTATTTTCCCATTCTAATCAACTGTTGATTTTTGCAATTTACTAATACATACATACCGATTCTTTAATCTAGCACTATATAAATAGCAAGACATAACGAACAGAAAAAGAAAATATTACAAAATTACTTCAGTGACAATTATTTAATTGAGCTTATTAAATTCTTTTTAATTATTATCGAAATAAAAGTTTTAATTTATGGACAAAGTTTTTTGATGTTTCAATAGACAAAAGTAGTAATATTTATAATTATTTTGTATGCAATAACTCATATGTAAAAATCATCACATGTTATTCATAATTAATGCACAGATTGTAGCACATAAAGAATATGAAAGTCGTTACGAAGCCAAAATAGCTGATCATGCATCGTGAATCATGGAACCACATTACATTAAATTTACATCTCAATGCGCGTGCAGCTTGAACTACAGCGATTCGCTAAATTCAACTTCACCGTTCCATCAGCGTCGCTTTATCTAGCTATACTTCAACAATGGTAGATACACTGTAAACTGAATTTTCGTTTGACGAGTACGCGCTTTCGTCATCCCGCTCTAGTCAAAAAAAGCGTCGGCCATCCCGGTGATAGGTGGTAGATGCGACGAAAAGTTATTTTGTAGAAAAACAAGCGACCAACGCATGATAAAGCGCGTGCGTTCGTATGCACACATCAACAAGGCATCTGTCTTGCCGGTTCATTAACACTGTACCCGTCGTCGTCGTCGTTCTTTGCGCTTTCCCGCGGACACAGCCTTATCTGAGTTATCGTACCGTCGTCGTCTCCTTGACGCAGCAGGTACTCTTCGTTTCGTCTTATTTTGGAAAAAAAGACTCTGTTTAGTTCTGATGAGTGTTCAGTTTAGTCGTCCTGGTGCTGGCCTATCGGGAATTCGTGGAGGAACATTCGGTACGACGCGCCTGTAACGATCATAAAGCATAATGAGTGTTTTGTCGTTAAGTAGTTCTTAGTTATTATAACTGTGTAAAATATGTAAAAACCAATTTATTTATCTGATTGATTTGTACATAGTTTTTGTTTACATGTTTGGCTGTTTTTTTTAAATATGTTTGTATCCATGAACATAGATATCTAATTTGCTGTTTTGTGAAAAGAGGTAAAGAATATTAATTTACTGTAATCAGTAAAAGGAGAAACTAGCACTGATTAACTATTAAGAGTTATCAAACAAGTGTTTTACAGTAGACATAATTTTTCGAATTTAAAAACAGCCAATGCACCATAAGTACCACATGATTATATAAAAGCACAACTTTATTCTACAAATACAAGTGTTTCTTAATTAAGCAAGCATTGCAAAGATTTCACACATTGCAGGGTTGGATAAACTTTTCAAACTACATAAAAAAATTTAATTACTTCAAAATGAATCATTTCAAAAAGTGTTTATGAAATATATCACAGTTTTATATTCTAAGATATTTTTCACCGCCGCAGAACTAAAGGTTAATATTTGATTATTGGTAATTAAAAATGTAGGAAAATAAAGATTTGAATCTATAGAAAATAAACGTAAAATTCTAGTTTCATCAAACGTCTGCAAACATAAGAATGAAAACAGCAAGAACATAATAAATTAAATGCAAACAAATTTGTACTTTTTAATAAAAAATTACTTTAAAACGTCTACAAAACAAAAACATCGATATATATATTACTCACTTTCCAACTCTGCAGAAGAGTAACTCAATGCAAAATTATTAGAAGTATAAAAATAAACTTACAGTGAAAAGATTAAATAAAATAGAAGTGGAGAAACAGAAACATGCATGTTAGACATAAAGAAAACAAAACAAATCACAAATTCCGATGGTAAATTAACAGAAAATAAGTATTTAAAACGCAACTTGAAACAAATAACATTTCGTTAACTAGAAAATCGTCGTTGAATTGAAGTTTCCAGTTGAAAAGCAGTCGGAACGCAGAAATATTGAAAAAAATGTATATAAATTAAATAAATGAAGCGCAGATCGAAATGATAATAGTTTACATAATTTATAGTACTGTAATCATATAAATTGAATTTGTTTACGGATCAAAATTTTAATGTCGCAGAAATAATCTTTTGAAGGGGAGGGGTCAGGAAATTAACGTTTCAGGTGCGAATAAGAATTGGTGAACGCCGGCACACATTCCGCAACTTTTATTTTCTTAAGCATTTGCTAAAACAATTAAATGGCGTCTAAAGTGTGCTTTAAAAAATAAAATGGTATAAAAAATGAATAAAGTGCGGAAATGCGTACCCGCTGGTTCGGTCTGTCATACAATAATTTTGTCGTTAATCTTATTCATTCATATATTCTATGATAACATGTTACTTCCTATATACACATTTATATTGCAATAAACAGTGTTTGCATGTGTAGGTGTGTCATGTACCTTTCTCGCATGCACATTGTCATTATATGCTTACAACGTGAAAGTCGCTGCCTCGTTCATGAATTAATTCCTTTTAAATATTTTCAATTCATATCGAAGTAACCCTGAGAATTCTTTAGGAGTACCAAATACTAGTTTTTAAACAAGTTATACAGTAAAATTAATATATAAATAAATATCTGTACAAGATTGAAAAAAGAGCATTATTGTTCATTAGTAACTCTCTTATATGTACATGTTAAAATTAATTATTAAAAAAAAAACGAATATAAAAGTACGAGTATCATTTCATAATGTTATTAACACCGTAATCATAAAAAGTTATTGCAACAGTCATGTCACTTGACGTACGAACAACTAGTTGAATTTAATTTCCTTGAAATTAACAATTATTGCCATGAAAGGAACACTTAACGAAAATTTAGTACACGCTATAAATATGAACGTGACTTGAATCTATAGAAGCAGCTTGATCTCAGTCTACGAAGTATAAAACAAATAGCCCAATGTGTAACAGGTTAACTGGCACGAATTAAGTTTAATGGCGAATGACAGAGTTACTTCGACGGCTTTGAGTTCATTAAAATCTGCTGGTAAGAGAGCAGGCGTTCGTTTTACATTAGCAAAACTGAAATATTGGTAATCGCGTCAAAATTCTTCTCCCATGCCGTCTTATCATATTATTTAATGTAATTCTTAAGATTTTTTAATAATTATTCATGTCGAGCTTAGAATTATCGCAAACATTCAACTTGGTACGATCGATTACACTTAGTCAACGTGTGTTATACAATAAATGTAAGCATCATAACTAGGATTCTCTTACAATAAGGCTTTTTAGATGGAAGCATATAATATTAACTTTTCCGAGCGTTGTTTTTAGATATACGTGACACTTTTTTTTTAATTTTCCTTTTACATATTTATTTCCAAAATGTCAATTTTCGTCTGTTTAAATAGAATATCGCTTCTATCTCTTTAACGCCCGTTTGCAGCCTTTTCATTTTTTTTTTGTATTTATTTAATAACCTCAAGTTGATCATTTTTTATATATCCTCTTCAATAATTTTCATTCGATCTATTTATTTTGTTACAGATTTAAATTTGTTTCGTGGTAAGTGCTTTGACAGACTATAACATGGTGCAGTTTTTCATAAGTTTATACCTTTTCACACACCATTTATCTTTAAATTTATATATGATATCCGAATACAAAAATGTTATCGTCAACGAATACATAGGACAACGAAAAACCTACATTAACTAAACGACATAGTAAAATTGTTTAGCGCACTAAAAAACAAATAGAAAGGACTCTTCAATGAAGTAAATGATTATAAAAAATTATAAAAAAAGTCAAATTGTAATCGTAATTTAATGCAGTCGATAAACATTAATTGTGAATTTCATTTCACTGATCCGCTTTAAAAATTCACTACTACGCGAGACCATATTTGTTTGCATTTTTTTTGCGGCAATCATGGACTACAGTCTAAATTTGACATAATGACTACTCGTTTAATTAACTCTGGCATGTCATCACCGACATAATTTAACCCTATCTACGCTATATCACATCCTATCTGAGCACGTTTTTTTATTTTTTGTTAATTTTTTTTCTTCAATAATCCTCAGTTTTTGTATATAGCTACAGTTTCTTTAAATATAGGGTAGTTTAAAAACGGAAAGAATAACGATGTAACAATAATTAATCGTTATCATTATCATTATTATTTGTATATATAATATGTATAGCATCGAAATGGGGTTTGTTCGCTTTCCTCTCTTTTTCATTTAATATAATCTTTGTATGGGATTTGATAAGGGGCGGGAGAAATGGCAATAATTGTAATATATGCGACACTTTACAGCTTTACACGTCTGAAACTCTCTTTACAACTTCACAAGATATATATGTGTCCATATGGTATATTGTATATCAAAGATGAAATTCTTCGTCCTTTTTCTTGCGCGCATAAAAGCTTGTTAGTTCGGACGTACATATCATTGTAATACATTGTCCCTTTTTTTTAAACACTTTTTCGCTTATTTTTTCTTTCCTATTGTATTATTTCTTGCCTCACAGTGGACAAAAACATTTACAGAGCACAAGACGTCATATAGAGTATATGTATGACTTTCCAAACAGCATGACATTTCTTTGAATTTCCGGCTTTATCTCTCTTTCGTTCTCTCTCATTCTGGATATCCATTCGTAAATGCACTTTTGATGCGCGGACTGCAGCGAGTTTTCTTTGGAATGTTTATAGCGAAAGTAATAAAAAAAAAATCAAATACGTAAATACTAATACTCGATGCAGCCCTAATTTCGTACAGAGAAAAAATTTTTAACAAAATTTGCCGCTTTGTCTAGTGAATTTCTGTAAAAAAAAAAAAAGATGCTGTTTAAACATTCTGCCTGTTTTCTGAAAAATTAAAAATTAAAAAAAAAATAAAATAAAATTTTTATAAAGTATTATAAGATCCCAGTATAGGTAGAGTAATTGATATATCTAAATTGCTCTACAAGCAATTATACTGCTTTTATTAAAAGTGTTTCTAATACTGTTAATTTGAAAGTAGGAACTTCAATATACAGGTACTGATAGACTAATGAATTTAGAAAATTATTTTGGCAGTGTAAAAAAAAGTGATAGACATTCGTAGATTTTATCAAAGTAACATGCTGATTTTAGTTATTAAATAACTAATGCTGAGCATAAATTTTGTTAAATTGCAACGATTACAAAGACTTTTCTGTAGGTAAAATGATTGATATGCGAAGAAAATATATGAGACATTATCATGCAAATTTTTTGTCAGTATTAAAATGTAATTTTTCTTGTATAGTAATTTTTTTTTAATTTATTCGCATTCGAAATAAAAGAAAAAATAAATAAATAAAATCAGTATACAATTTATAGCTGCGTTTTAGCATAATTTTTACTGGCAAATCTTACTAGAATATTTTTCTCTGCAACATCTACTCGCTAAAGATGGGCCGAAAGTAGCTGTGAGTAACATATGGAATGTTTTATTTTACGCACATAGACTACAACAGAGAGATAGTAGGGACATATGTATATATTTATACGTAATATGTATATATTTATAGTTCGTTCATCATTTTGATATTGCACATATACGACACATCTATGTATATGTATATATATATGCATGAAGAGGAAAAAGTGTCATTACATTAATTTCACAAGGCAAGCATCTTCGGCATAGTATTTACCCATTTCTTTTCTCTGCTAACCTGCGCAGGAATCGGCCCGCGACATTGTTTACTAATTATCTCTCTTTATCATTTTATTAATATTATAATAAACTTGTGATATCAAGCGCGCGCACACGACTTATAGAATTAAGCGACAAAACCATCACACTTTCATTAAATTTTTCAAATTTCTGCTTCTCATTTATGTTTTCAGTTTTCTTTATACAGTTATATGTAAGTAGATCAGGATACAGGCAATGCGATAACATTATACAGTAAAATTTAAGAACCCGCCACCTAGGCGCCATGTAATAATAATGGCTTTGGCCTCCTTTCATCGGCTGAGATGTATGTTCGTTCATCGCAAAAACGCGATGACTTTCTTAAAATCGTTTTTTTGTCATTTTGACGAGCGAAACGGTCACAGAAATTTCTTTTTCACGGGGCTGCTTATATATTTAGGCCCTTGGAAAATAAACTAATGTTCGTTTCGTTTCGTTTTATTTTTCTCTTCTAAATCCGCTCGTAAATACGGACTCATTATAAAATAACTACTTCATTTTGAGATTTAATCTTTTTATAAAACTGATCAAGTAAAGATAATATTCTTTTGCATGTAATATATTAAATGATTAAAAAAAATTGATATATAAATTTTACGCTTAAAAATAAATATAAAATAAGGTTTACATTAAAACAACAAATATATAAATATCTCCATTAAAAATAACAGTTTAATCAATAAATTTACTTAAATCTCATAATGAGGTTGTTACTCTTTACTTAACTTCGGCTATGGGTTATTTTCAAAAACTACAACAATTACCGTTATGAGTCACAAAATGTATAAATGTTCGTTTTTTAATAACCTGATAATTGACTTTTGTTAAAGCATCGATAACAGTAATACTATGTTTCTCCTTCATGATGGAAAAATGAAATTCAAGTATGAAAATAAAATTACTTTGTTAGTTGAAGAAGTAATTAGTCAAATCCAATATATTTATACACCAAAAATGCACAAAGAATTTAAAAGAGATGAATAAAAATGACAAAACTTTAAAAACGAAATTTTAAAAATTTCGTGACTTGGTTCTACCTGTGCAATGGCGAACATCATGCAGAAGAAAAGAGGCAGAATCCATAAGAATACAAAAATTACTTTAGAATGGATGATAGTCGTACGAGAAAAAAGCGAATTTGCAAGGCAACGGAAAAGGAAAAAAGATTTTTAGGCGACTTTTATCATTATCTGACATCGCAACTTTCCCAGAACGAAATCAGCTCGTGCAGAAATTGTAGATTTATAACTCTTACAATACTTGCATGTTTTTCAATTTTATGCAGAGCCCAAATTAGTACGTCATTTGCAAAATCTGAACTACTTTTGGTTACCACACACAAAAGATAAGGAAAAGAAGATTTGGCCTTTAGTAAATAATAAAGAAGCCAATTAACTACCGACCACATAGAATAAATCATTGTTGTAAAAAATATTTCTCTGTAATGTAAATAAATAATTCTACAGACGTATAATGTCCTTTCTTTTATGTTTAAAAAAACTACAAGATTTTAATAAAATCAATCTAATACATATAATAAGCTTTTATGATGACATTTTACTAGATCGGTAATTAGTGACTCCCTTACATTTCTTCAACAAGGTTACAAGCATTTGTGTCTTCCATCCAAGAATAACAATTATTTTTTTCAATTTTCATCCAGGGATTGGATGAACTTTGTCGAAAGATATTCCGTCTCTGACATTTTTAGTTCTATACCAAAGTCGGCATACAGTGTGTCTATAATATATGAGGAAAAGTAGAAGGATAGAGAAAAACAAGTAAATTAGTAAAGAATTAAGAGCTTTACAACTTCATCTTGAAAGCGTCCATTAGCTCGTTCACGGCGACATTAGCGGCGGCCTGTGTTGCTGCCTGTGTCATTCTTTGCTGAACCCCCTGAAGACCACCGCCCCCGCGACTAAACACACGTACACGTATTTTGTGACTATTAACTCAGATGTCATATTCTGGTATTGTTTCGTCAGTTTGTTGTATATTGTTAAAATGTAATGGTTTTTGTAATTACGCGCTTTTTAGTTACGAAACTCTTGACTGTATATATTTGTCGAGGGAAAGCACAGTATTGATTTCTTGAATGGCAATGAACAAGGTCAAGTTTGTCAATTAAAAAGACGAATATTTCAGTAATTTGAACGTTATGAAAATGATGTAGTTTTGCATAAAAGATAATGAAAAATATTTTTAGTTAATAAAAGTGACAGAGATGTACTAAAAATAATTCAAACTTGGAAGATTTTGAAAGCAATGAATAAAAAAAATAGTAACACAAATTTGTAACTTAGATGAAATAGTTTAATTAATATTAAATAAAATATTTCATTTCTTCAAGATCTCAGTCCTGTGTTCTCTTATAAGATTATTGTACAAATAAGGGTAGACGAAATGAAAAATAATGTATAAATTATTCAAATATATGCCAATGTTGAACATATTTTTTTTTATAATTGTACAATACTGTAGAAATAGAAATAAATATATTTTTCATCTGTCTACCCCTGTAATTTATAAATGCTTGATAGATATATTTCGTTATCTTAAAATAAAGATTATAGCTCTTCACTATATTCATCATTGTCAAAAATAAATACTTTGTATTCACGCAATATATAGGGTTTAACTTGATTATAAATAAGCATAAACCAATCTGATGGCAGTTTGCAAGTTATAAATATAGTTAGAAATTTGTATTTTCGTAACTCCACCGGATTACGTCCATTTGTGTTCTCTAATAAAAATATGCAGGCACCGACACGTCTTTCCTTTATGTATTATTAAATCGACCGATCGATCACTTAATTCGGATGTCATGAATCAATATGATTGCAAGTGAAAAACAAGGACGCACAAAAGGAAAGGAAAGGTGCTTTAACATTAAAATGACCTACAATTGCTTTGAATTAAACAAAGTTTTCGATGTTGACTTGTACTATTCAAAATGCTATATGATGCATAATTTACACGAGTTCGCCTTAACCGAGAATAAGAAAATATTCGCTCGTCAATACCACAACCATTTTTAAAATCCCGCACTTTTGTATTAAAATCGAGAAAAATTGAAAAAATATTCCATACTAATCTCAATAAAATGTCATGCTGTTAGAAAGCGTAAAATCTGTATTGTGATACAAGCTCAAAACAATCTACTATTTCTTATTTTCATTTATGTACACGGTGTCATATACAATTCGAAGTACATATTTATGATCGTATTAATGACAATATCTCCCTTAATGTACAGTTTGAGAAAACAATTTTTTCATTCTTTTTAACAGATAAATATATTGCACTAGTCCGTTGGACTCCGAAAATCATGAATTTTTTTATGTAATAATATCTGTTATCCCTATTCCTAGTAGAGAACGATACCACCGGAATTATGTGGACAGGGGTGTGCGATTCTCTGAATGATACAGACAATAAAAATATAAAACTTTTTAGACTATAAACTATGCACAGAAAACAATACTAAGTAACTTTTGCCAAGATAAATTTATATAAATACTTTTGTTTCCTTAGAAATTTGTACCCGACAAAATTTTAAGTCAACATTGTAACTGACAAATTTTAACCTGACATTTATAAACAATATTTTTTTGGTCATTCTTAAAAAATACAATATTTGGACCTCTTGAATGAGTAAATGCTTAATTGATATATTTTGTATGTAATATTAACAAGTAGCATATACAGCTATTAAGAGAAAGTGTAAAATAATGTTAATTTTGTTTGAATGCACTTGCAGGTTATTTCGATATGTGTCAATCGTTACAGAGTTGCACACCCCGATTTAACAATGACGCCGTGATATTTTGTTATATTGTATGCGGACAAAGAACACCACTTCACGTGGGGATACGTTTTTACGTGTTAGTTTTTTTTTATCAGCTAGATGCAACGGATATATATGGATTAGTAGCAATTAGGTGTGTTAGTGCGTAGACTTATTGTCGGCGCCTGCAATAAAAAGTAAAATTAGCACCAAAGCCTTAGATATTTAAGGAACTCAAAGACCAATTATACATCTACAATCACAAAAGTGTCTTAGATTTTGAAAACATTAAAGTGGTCAAGAATATTTAAAATTCAGTAATTTGTGCTATTTTTTCTTTAATTATTAAAAATATAGAAATAATTGCACAATACTAAGAATTTAGCCATTTACCATTATTTTCTTAAAATTATTATTATCACAACATCAACAATTAAGTTTTATTTGATGTGTAAAATTAAAATTATACCTTCTGTCAAAGATTGATGTACCTTTTTATTCCAAATTAAAATATCACTGTTATAAAAATAAATCAAAAGAAAAACGTCTTGTTCAATATACAAAGAAACATCTTAAATCTCATGAATTATTCATACTTTCTAATATAGTAGGCAAACAATATTATCAATAGATTAATGATAATAATCAAATAAATGAGATTCAGAATCATTCCTATTCTCTATGCTCTGAGCTCCTTAAATTCGTTTAACTTTTCCAAATGAGGGGAAAAATCCGTAGTCCCAATACATAATTTTAAGAAGATAATGGAATTCAGTGAATATTGAGAATAAGTAAAATAATTAATTGCATTTGTTCACTCAAAAAGTGACAGAGAAGACAGAAATAAAAATAGTTATCCGACAATGAATGATAATTCGACACTTACGAGGGTATGAGTGGAGGAGGAAGTCCTCCGCCAGAATTAGCTCGGCCCGGTGGGGGACCTCCCGGTCCGGGTCTGTTGGGAATGGCTGGGGCCGGCCTGCCGCCTTGCGGAACTGGTGGTGGAGCTCGCGAGCTCGCGGGTGGCGGAGCTTGATTAGTCCTCGGTCGACTGCCAGGTCCGCCAGGTGAAGGTGGTGATAACCTAATCAATATACACATCAATGATTAAGGAATAAGGTTGTATTTCATTATTAAAATCCCCAAGTTCATGCCAAAAAGTGAATTTAAATCTGGAATATTTTAATTTTAAAAATTGACATAAATCATAAATTGTTTATTTTGTTATCTAATTTCTATTATTGTTAGCTACTTATCTAAATTCAAAAGAGTTTTGCACATCTATATTTTTGTTAATATAAATGTATATTTAATTTTATAGCAGAAATAGTTTGTTCATATTTATTTCTTTACTTGAGGATTTTTATATGAAATCATTTGTTAGCAATTTTAGAATTTTCATGAGTGCAAGATGAAAGAAAATTGAAAATCTAAAGTGTAACTTTTTAGTGTGTTAACGATAAAATAAAGTTGTAACATGTGTTTCAGATGATTATAATGAGTTTTTATTAATCTTTATTCCAAATATACAAGAACAAAACAACATGTTATAACCTAATAATTACTTTAGTGATATTAAAGTGAATAGAAAAAAATATTTAGCGTTATCAAAACGTATTTTCCGTTTTATTGAACGTAAAAATTAATATTAAGGGGATGTGAGTACCGACGTTATTTTTCAAACGAGTACATCTCACAAAAATACCAATAGAATCATCCAAAAAAAATTGTGAGTATAGTATTTACATATACGGAGCGCTTGACAAAAATGATGAGAATTTATTTAATTAAATAAAAACCGTACTGTCGATAAAAAGGAATCTGCATTTGACCTACTTTTCAAACGAGCATAGCTAACGAAAATGCTAATAAAATCACTCAAAAAATGTTCTCAATATAGTGTTTACGTGTACGGAGCGCTTGACAACCGTCTTTTTCCAAATAAATGTTTGAATGTTGATTTAAAAAATATTGAAATTAGGGTTTCACATCACCTTAATATCACTAAATTAAAATAGATCGTGAAATTTTCCAGTTTCTCATTCTATAGTGAAAAATTTTTTAAAATACGAAAAATATAAAAAATTAAGTCTTCTATAAAGTAAAATGTGATAAATTTTATATTGCAATTGCCATGCGCTAAATAAATTGCTAATCCGTGTAAAATGAGGCGTGTATGTTGAAAAATAAACAGAAATCTTACCCAAGACTGTACCATTGATGCAGAGTAAAGCAGATATTAAGAATATACGCAAATAGTTAATTAGTAAAAAGAAAAAATATACATTCAGGAATTGTGAAAAAAAAATGATTACCTTGGGTTCTCGGCCGATGCCAACCAGTCATTCTTTACTGGAGGTGGTACAGGCGTAGAAACTGTAGCCATGGAGACGTCTCCAATGATTCGGAGAGCCTCCTTACAGGCGTGATACATGCGAAGCATCTCTTCTCTCTTTTGAGCTTCTTCGGGTGATTCTTCCATCATCGATGACTACAAAAATAAAAAATCACAAGGAAATAGTAAGGTCGCATTTTCATAAATAAAATATAGGCTTTAGTTTTTTTTTTTTTTTTTTAATGATATTACCTGGTCTCCACTAGCGTAGAGATGGGCCAAAAGTTCACCATTAATGAAATCTTTGGCATTGTTGATAATTAAGTGCATGATTGTTTTCGGGACAAGATCACGGGTAGTTTTCGTTACGATCTTCATGTAAGAATCAACCAAGTTCCTGATCGTCTCCACCTGTCGTTCTAACTGTGGGTCCATTGACGATTGTTGTTCATTTCCACCCTGGTTTGAAAAATATAGTTATTAAAATGTTTTTGATGTTAATATTAAATATAAGTAACTAATCACAGAGTTACTTGAACACTATGACAAACTCTACTGAATCTACTTCAATGTTGAAAATCTGATTCAGGACTGCCTTTAAAAATAATTTCTAAAAAAACATACATCTTTATTAACTTATTATTTTATTCTGGGGACGTTGAAAATTTAATTATATTATCTGATTTTCAACACTGATTTATATATAAAAATGTTTTCAAAAAGAACGTGCATATTTTTTATCATATTTGAAATAAAATTTTTTTATAAAATATACTTCAAACAATAAGAGTTTACTATTATAAAGTTGTTTGTAACATAGTATTAAAAATATAAATTTATCAAAGGAATTTTCATCTAATAATAAGTAACAATGAAGATATATTTGTAATAAAAATTATGCAAATTCCATATTCTGAAAAAAGATAATAATCACTTTTATTTTGATAATTTCATCCATAACTCATACACACTTTCTAATATATAAATTGTACAAATCTATAAGAATCGAATTGTCCATAAAGTGTGAAGCAAACTAGCAATAAAATTAATACAAATTACTAAGTAGCAGGAAATCACAATAATTACAAAACAGCAGTACAATATCGAGATGTTTTGTATTATGTTGTACGTGCACTGTATTTGTACAAAGTGCTTGTGTAAAAAAAGACTGAGGTGTTCTGTGAAGTTTACAAAATACGTTCCGAAATGTTTTCAAGACTGCCGAACGGTACGAACCTCATATCCTTCCTGTAGACGACACGAATTCAGGAAAAATCAAATTTGGAATTAAAATGTCATTAAACGATTGTCAAGTTTTGTGTTAAAGTTATTGTTAAATGAAGTCGCCATTTCAAAAAAGCGTTATATATTATTAGCAAATACAAATGAAATCTAATTTCAAATTAGGTTTCTAAATATACATCTGTTAGCATAAAACATCACTCGGTTATAAATTTTTTCAAAGTAAAAATATATAAATTTAATTACTTTCAAACTCGCCAGTGGATCCTAAAATAAATAAACACATGAATGACTGATAAAATCAATCTAGTAATTAACTTTGTAATTCTTTCCGACTAGTTTCTCTTTAAAAAATAATATTAATTATGGGATACGAGGAAAATTGTCTCCATTTTCATATTTAGTAGATTAGTTTCAAGATTATATATAATATTAATGTAAATACATTTATCTTTTATACAAATTTAAAGAATTATTTGAATAAAATTAAATATTAAAAAATAGATATTTTTAACCGTTTTGATTTCAATTTAATGCATCCTAACACATATGCCAATATATTATATAATAATTTGTATTCCCTTATTGACGTGATGAGATGGATTGAAGTATGATATTATTCTCTCAGTATTTAGGTGAATTTATAATACATGCACCCAAATATACTTACTTCACCGTCGCCGTTTGCAGCTTCCGTTTGCTTCTCGGGGTAAACACCAGCACGGAGGAAGGACGCCTTCCAGGAGTCGACATCGTCTTGAGTTTCGCAACTGAGCTCAAGCTGCTTGTAGTCCTTGTAAACATTGCGGCCCTCGGGATTGAACAAAGCGAATAAGTGGCGGCGAGACATGAATCCCTGCTCGAGATCACGCAATTTCAATCCATCCAAAGGTAGCATGTATTTCTTTTCTCGCTCCTAATGTTAAAAAAACAGAATTGTCAATTCAATTATTTAATTTCTACGATAAGGTTATTGTAATAAAATGAGTAAAATGTTGTGATGTAGGTATAGTGCATTACTGAAAAATTAAAGATTTTTGTGAAATTATAACTATAGAGAATGGCTTAATCAATTCGTGTATATTAAAATATGCAAATGAAAAAACAAATAATGAAAAAGAGCAGAGAAACGAAGGTTACCTCCTCATCCTTGAACCATGAGATGCTCTCGGATGTGAGCACGAACCAGTAGTCCCTGGAACCGCCCTTCATGATGCCGAGATTATGTATGCACATGTAGCCTTTGCGAATAACCTGGTTACCAAGGGTGTGACGACCGGACTTAACCGAGTTCTCTGATGACTGCTGGGCGCTGCAACAGAAAGAACGTTATACTGTGAAATTGCAGCTCGGCTAGAAGGAAAGAAACGATCGTCAAAAGCATAGCGATGAGTATAGAGAGATTGCGCGCACTGTCATTGTCAAAGAATTCCAGTACTTGTTATACAATATAAATATGAGCTGCGGACTAGCAAGAAAACGAAAAAAAAGAGAACGATAGAGAAAAAGAGAGAGCGAGAAAAGATCGGATGTCGTTGTCCGAAAATGAACGCGAAAATTCTACCGTAAAAGTAAGTGTAGTATAAAGGCTTTGAAAACTTTTGTGTCACACTCTCCGAATCTCTTCAGCTATTTTTTTTTTTTAATCTATGATTATGTTTCTATTTTTTTTTTTTTTTTTTTTTTTTTTTCAAACAACTTATTTTCTTTTTGTTTGCTTTTTTAGAACACAACAACGACAAACTAAATACGACAATAAATTTCATTTTATAAATATTTGTTTAATCAACATATTTACTTTAAAGACTTTTATTAATCCATTTATTATAGTTAGCAAAAAAGGATTTATTTTATCTCATTTTATTTAATTTAAGTTTAACATTATGGTTACGTGTTGGATGTTATAAAAATAAATTAAGTTTGGACTAAAAAGCTGTTTTGTGTCGAGAGTGTATCTAAAATAATGCTACTCTATGCAATTTATGCAGCCATGCCTTAACTGTTAATATATAAATTGTCAAAAGCTGCAAAATTATTTAACAATATAATCTGACAACACTTTATTTAAAAGGCATTTCGTAAAATTATTTACATATTTAATAAGTTAATTTTTTATATAAAACTTTAATTACGTAAATTAAGGCTCTCAAAACTTTATAAATATTGATGTACACTTTTTTGATTATAAAATACTTGAATATATAGAAATTTATGAAAGAACATTATGTATTTAAAACCAAAAACAACAATAAGAAATCTTATAATGTATTTCAGATTTGTGTAAGTGTAGGTACCTAACATTATACTCTGTGAAAAAAGTGTAAGAAATGGTAGTAATGGGCTTTTTGTAAAAACTTTTCTTAGTGTGGAATGTAAAAATAAAACCAAATAAATAAATAACCCGTTTGCAGCTTTTGGCATTAGTGAGGGATTTGATTAACTGAAATAAAAATATTTACACTCAAACAAATAACATACTTTAAGCTGCATTCATACAAGAAAAAAGAAACATATAAGTGGTGCACAATTAACACACAAAATTTACATGTTAAAACCAAAACAAAATTTCTCCTAACTGTAACTTAAAAAAAAAAAAAATGCAAACTAACTAAATTTACTAAAAATAAAATTGGTACAAATAAAATAAAAATTGTAAAAATTAAAGAGTAATACAAAATAACTCCTTTTTTAATTTAAAAAATAAAAAACTAAATATTTGTTATTTGCATTTAATTTTTTCGCAATCTCACAATAGATTCAACTTTTCCTATTTCGTACAAAATTTAAAAAAAGTATGGTAAAGAACAAAACATAAAGGGAAAAATATAGGAAAATCAATCTAAAAATAATCTAAAAAATGTAAAGTATTGTATGATAGGTGGATGTATGCAAGAAACAAGAAAAGGGAATAAAAATAAGAAATCGCAATGAAAATTTTCCGACTTTAATGCATGTTTAATCGGCTCTCTTACCTTGCATTATGGCTACTGGCTGCCGCGCTGCCGGTGTAATTAAATCATTGTTTTTATTTGTGAAGTACAACATGGGCAATGAAAATAGAAAGATTGACATGATAAAGTGAACAATGGTTAGTGAAGACACGATGAAATGTTACAAGATTTCAATTAAGCATGAAAAATATAAAGATCAAAAGTTCTCAGAAAAAGAAGCATTTTTTATGTACATTATTTAACTCGAATAACATTTTTTTAAGAATTTTGTTTAAATTGTTTTATTCGAATTAAAAATGTGCACTGATATTCTCTTTCTGAACTTCTAGCACAAATTTAATAATTATATGTTCATTAAAAATGAAATCCATCCTATTCATTGTAAACTTACAAGTATAAGAATAAGTCGATTAGAAGTTATCGACTTCTAAAATTTTGTTACATCATATGTGCCATATATTTCAAATTACTATCAGTTTTGCATAATGAGAATTTTTCGGAACCAAATGCAATATAGAGAGTAATTAAATTTTGTCTATATTTTATTCAGTCGGTAACTAAAAACTGACTTTTTCGATATATTATATACATCTACACAATTTATACATCATATAAATTTATCAAATTATTTGATAGAGTGTAGCACAAGAAGAAATCTACTTGACGAATGAACATAGATTTCATAAAAGAAATAAAATGATGAATTTATTACTAGTAAAAGGCAAGTTAATACTAGACAGATGTGCACTCTAAATATGCCGTTACCAAAAAAAGAATCAAGAATAAAGGTGAGGTCAAAGATGATCAAGCAAAGTGGCCTTAGCACGGCATGCATCGTTTAGTCAAAGAAAAATTAAAAAAATGTGCGAGGATTTTTGTGTAGTGTTGCACAAATTGAAATCTCTCGGTAGAACAGTCGCCACTAAGCTGAATATGCAAGTCTAATGTGTGCAAATTATTAATAAAAGAATTTAAAATTTATTGTGATTATGTCCTCTTGAGGCATACTATCCCTATACGTTCATGCCACAAAAAATTATTGAGAATTTTTTTTTTTTTTTTTTTTTTTTTTCAATAAAATTAAATTTTGCATGAATATTCTAAAGTCCTACAGACCTATGACTAATCACTTTATTTTATTACTTTTTTCAATTTCGCAAAGAAAGTCTAACTGAATTTGAATATTTGTAATTATACAAATAAAAATAACTATTTCATTTTTCTATCTTTACATGTGCAAAATAAATCAAGTGTACTGGTGTGGTATTTCAAATGTAATTAATAAAGGCAGCTTGTTGTATGTGCATGGCTATTTGTTTGAAACTTTATATAAATACGATATTCTTATATATTCTTAATTAAAGTATTCTCAACAAAGAGCAAAACATTACTTACTTTGCAAAACCAATAAAGTCCTCGTGATTGGTATTCATGTACGCGAGCTCGCAGTCTACTAAAAGAACGAGCTGTTCTTTGCACATTTGCTCTCGATTTCTGACATAAGTAGTAATAATACGTTCCGTTTCTTCTCTTAATCTAGGATATCGGGACATCTGCAATAGAAATTAATATATTTATTAAATTATCAAACGCGATAAATATCTGTCGGTGTTGGAATTTTAATTCGAGGGGTTCTGACTTACCCGATCTGTGCAAATGCGCACAACATTGCTTAATTCTTGTACGACTAGGTCCACACATTTAAGACTAGGCTCCTTGAGCCTATTAATTTGTTTCTTGACTATAGCCTCAAAAGCCATATCGGGAGTGAAGAGACCGACACGAATACCTGAAATTCAGAAAATGAATTAGACATATATTGATATTTTGTATTGCTTCTTTCTTTTACTATCGTCTACTTATATTTTACAGAAAACATGTACCATGAATATTTCTGATAGCAAAAGCAATTTCTCTGCGCAATTCCTTCTCGTCGAATTCCATTTTGACGATTTCGAATGGAAACCGTTCATGAAACAATCGGTTAATCTTGGCACCGCCGCTGAGCTCCATAGTGTTGATTTGAGCTGAACCTGAACCTTCAATAGTCCTCTCGAAATCTGATTGCAGTTGTTGTATCATCCTTAAAAATGACTTACTTTTAATAGAGTGTAGAGAGTACCGTTGAGAAAGTGTTAATCATATGGGTAGAGAGCCATGATATTAATTATTTAAAACAATCTACATTGTTATATTTATTCATAAAAATTTTACAAACATTATAAATAATTTTCAATAGCAATTCTCCTTATTGTGGATGGTCAAATTGAATGAGAAAAAAAATCAAATTATCAAACTATTTTTCAAAGTTTTAGATTTACAAACATATTAAAAAGTTAAAAATTGGTTAATTTATTCGAAAAATCATGGCTATTCAAGAAACCACGAATTTTCCATTCAAATTCCCAGCTGTAATAAAAATTATTCAATAATAAAACAAAATATTATATTTATCTATAAACTTTTATGTAATTAAATACCTATTACATCTATTGCAAAACGTTTCTATAAGTGTACCATTAACTAATTTATACTTATCTAATACCAACATGCATAGTTGTCTTAACTAGAAATGATAAATTAAAGTGATTAATAATTAATATTTCTCATGCAAAATTAGCACATAACGGGTTAGAGGGCACCCAAGATAAGGAAAATAAAGAGAATACCTACAGAAACATTTGAATTGATCTGAAAAACAAAACAAAAAAATTGGCTAAAATTTCAGGACCCTCCACCCATATAAAAGTAATCTTAAAAAAAGGAAAAAAGAAAAGAACTCTTAGTGCTACAATACATCATTCAATTAACGTTAAATGATATATTTCCCGTCCTTATCCGCTATGTAAAAGATGGCATTTCAAAAATCAAGAAAAAGAAATAAACATATGTATTATTAGGCACAACATACTGTGTCATGTGAACAAAATATAGGATAACATATATAATAGCAACATCCAAGCCCGTCTAGTAACTACTCTCTAATATCAATTAAGGAAGCGACTTACTGCAACATTGCTTTTGTTTTGATAGCTGGATCATCTGGCCTGAAATGTTTGTACTGCTCGACATCTTTCTCAAGAGTGAGCTGTTGCTTCTGCAATCTGTCGCGAAGCGCAGGTAACGTGTCTCGAATGTGATTTGTCAGCTGTTGATTGAGAACGCGTTGCAGATACGGCGTGCCTAATCTCTCTGCCAGATGTCGATATGAAGGATGACTGAAAAATAGAAATATTATTGAATCAATTGTAATTGAATATATAAGGATATTCTCTAACTATTAAAAGAATCCCATGTTGATTGTAATAAGGTTAATTAAATTAATTAAATTAAAATACTTTAATCATACCTTAAGAAGAATTTGCGTTCGGCTGCCATAGCTGCTTTGATATCCTTTCGACCTTCGATATCTTTCTGACTTCTGTTGACAACACCTATGTAACCTCTTCGCAAGGGTAATAATTTATTTTCCAAAATGTCCCTTGCATCAGTGCCGTCGTCCATAAGATCCAGCTTCGTGATGACACCAATGGTACGCACACCTGCAAAAATGGTAGGTGATCATGTAGTCCTTACGTTATAAAATATTCTTACAATTACATAAAATTGTAGTGCATAGGGTGTGGCTACGTTACATCGATAATATTAAAAACTTGGCAATAAATGTGAAACAGCGAGTACCATGAAAAAAGAAATGTTTAAAAGTACCGCTAAAAGCGACTCATGAAATTTTGCAAGCTGGAGAATAACAAATTATATCTAAATCTTTGGAACGTTTTGAAAATATAATCTTATACTTCAATTACCCTGGGGATCGACCTCCTTGGCAAGTTTAAGAGCATCGCTATTGGCTAAATCAGTATTTGCAGGTGTGACAGCTAATATAAGACAGTTGTCACGTTTGATAAACTGAAATATCATTCCTTTGATCTGGTTCTCGATATCTGCCGGCTGATCGCCGATAGGCACCTTTGTCAATCCAGGTAAATCAATAAGAGTCAAATTGAGTACTGCAAATAAAAGTGATATACATTAGTATCACATTTAATAAATCAATAGCTTATTACAAAATTTTATAACGATAAATGTTTAAGAGGTTGCCATTCAAAATTATTGTTAGAGCAATGATTTGTACATAATTAAAAAAAAGAACTAAACGATTGTTCCGCGATTTACCGACGCGTGTTAGTGACATTCTTTTAGACCTTGCTACGAAGCAAATACCATTTTAGAACTTCCTGATCGCTGAAAATACTTGTAAGGATCTAATCAGTATTCTAACTGTAACACAACAATAAATTCAAAGACGATTTCCGTAGTAGGACTGTCAAGAACCAGTTTCAACTTCGAACGTGTTTCTCATTTTTCGAAGTTCAGTTTGATAGCATGCAAACCAGTAGAACATAAAAAGATGTCAATATTTTTCCCAATAACAAATCACGCTAGACTTCTCGTGTTATTCGTAACTTTAAATATTTAATTAATCTCTTTTGTAAATATTTCTTATACACGGAGAAAAATGGTGTAGGAAAAATTACTATATTTATAGTAACCGTGGGACAGACTAGGTGCTTGAAATTTCGAACGTTCATAGTGAACGAAAGATTTTTGCCATGTTCAGATTTAGCCAAACTTGGCTACTTAATATATTTAAAAAATGATAATAACTGTATCTCTTCACTTCTCACTCAAGCAGTCACCACTAAAACCACTACGACGAATTCTAACGAAAACTAGAAACTTTAAGCTAATATTTCGTTCATTATGAACGTTCGAAATTTCAAATACGTGACAGACTTAAATTATCATAAAATTTACTACAATTTATAATAAAAATTTCTATGTTTTGAGTAATTTTTACTATGTATATAGCAATTTTTACTATAAATTGTAGTAAATTTTATGATAATTCGAGTTTGTCCCAAAGTTCCTACACTGAAAAAAGAATATTGTTACTGTTAACATATTTATCTATTTGAAATATAAGTATTTGAGATGTTTAAGGATAAAATGTAATATTGCTAATATTAAAATGTAATAATTTAACTATTAAATTCAATATATTATCTGTAAACATGTGATATTATAATAGTTACAATCTATATATAATAGTTAATTCTATATTTACTAATATATGATTTTGCCTTGATGTTGGTAACTCGAATTCCCGCCACGAATTTCATAACAGGAATGAAGTAAATTTAAAATAATAAATACGTTACAAAAGGTAGAGGGAGCTTTAGTCGCGTACGACACGAAACCGCATCAGGGTTATTAGTTACATCTCAGCGAGATATTTAATAAAATTATATTAATTATAAGTTTTGTATTCATTTTATCGACCCGTTACAGTTATTTTTTTTTATAAATTAGTATTTTTTTTTTTCGTTGAAATAATAAATTAACATTATTCTTATTATATGATAATTAATAATATTGGATTATTTTATAATTGATGTTAGTGTAATAGTAAATCGATGATATTGTAGCTATTACAATATCAATGTTCTAGGGTAACATGTTAAAATGTTTACAGTAAATTGATGATATTGTAACTATTACAATATCAATGTTCTCTGGTAACATATTGAAATTGTTTATGAGAATATGGTAACTTAACCGTTAACATGACATTATAAGTGTTACAATGCGTATATTTGGTCACATCTAAACATACACACGTTAACAGTTACAATGCCATGTTAACAGTAACCAAATCCTTTTCTGAATGTATAGAATATAGTACATTTTCCTACACATTTCTCTCAGTGTATTTATACAAAGAAAAGCAAATTCTTTATGCCTTTTTTCGACGTTTATCTGCCTATAAAACAATATTTTATAAATATAACGTCTCATTATCCTCTTTTACTAGTAGTAATTCCGTTACAAACATTTTACAACAAGAAAATTTCCCAAAAAAGTTTTTTTTGTTGCCGCGCAAACGTATAGACAATGGAGAACAAAAGAATCCTCACCGTTGGGCGAGTAGACTCTCAAATTGATGGGTACGTTGGAGATGCCTTTGTTGCTACCGGTTATGCGATCCGTTTCCCCCTCGATCTCCTTCCGCACCTCGTCGAAGTCCACGAACTTCTTTCCCTTGCAGTGCAGAAACTCGGCGAACTCTGTAACAGAAAAACACCACAGAAATCCATGAAAAACAATGACAATAATCAGACTCGTACATACACACATACATAAAAAAAAATATAACGAGACCACTGAGACACCACGTGACGGGAAGCTCGCCCCGAGCGAAAGTCGGATGCGCGCGCGCGGCAGCGGCGGCGCGATTAGCTTCCGTGTTCCACAATCTGTTTTTTTTTCTTCTCTCCATCGGGCATTTGTTGCATATATGAGTAAGTACACACGCATATAACTGTGTATGAGTTTACGTGACGGCGCCGTCGTCGTCGTGGCCGATGGCAATGAACTCGATTTCCTACTTATCGTTTATACGCGTACGCGTATATAGAGACGAGCGCAGCAGCGCGCGCGCGCGCAGGAAGCTCGATAACGCGAAACGGACGTCCAGCAGATGAAACGCGTGTATATGTGCAGCGTTTTGGCTTTATCGTGAGCAAGAGACAGAGAGAGAGAGAGAGAGAGAGAGAGAGAGAGAGAGAGATGGAGCAGCACGCATACGCCGAGGAAATGTGCTTTCGGGAGAAACTGGGGCGAGACGACCGGTTTGTGTCGCCAGAGGATTTGTGCAGCGCTTTTTCGTCGTTGCTGTGGGTAGTACAGTGCATTTTTCTAGGGCGGGCACTTGTCATTTTGGTATTAAAATGGAAGTTTGGAAAAATAGCGCGAGTGATTTTTTGTTGATTCATGGTTTCAAAACGGGATAGAATACACTTGTTCAATATTACACTAATGATGTATATTCGCTATGCATTAGTTTATTGATGATTATTGAGTCACTGATACGATGAAACTACAGTGTATCAACATTAACAACGATAATGCGTAGTTTATTTTATCTATCCATTCAACAGAATTAAGGGGATGTGAGTACCGACGTTATTTTTCAAACGAGCATAACTTACGCAAATATCAATAGAATTATCCAGAAAAAAATCTGCATATAGTGTTTGCGTGTACGGAGCGCTTGACAGACGTCTTTTTCCGAAAAAAATGATGAGAATTTATTTAATTAAATAAAAACCGTACTGTCGGTAAGTGGAATCTACAATTGACCTACTTTTCAAACGAGCATAACTCACGCAATTATCAATAGAATTATCCAGAAAAAAATCTGCATATAGTGTTTGCGTGTACGGAGCGCTTGATAGCCGTCTTTTTCCAAATAAATGTTTGAATGTTGATTTAAAAAAATATTGGATAGTTATTTTTTTCAGACATTAGTCATAATTGCAGCATTATTGACGTTGATATTGCGTTATTTTTATTAAATTTTTTTTATAAGTAATAATATATTGCTACGATAACATGCGCTATTAACAATATACTGTCTGTTATTAAATATACATAAAATACAGCTGCTCATAAAAGTTCAATTTTCTCTATCAGTTATACTAGTTGAAAAACGTTATTGGAGAAGCGGCTTCTATTATTATTAGAGAACCGTATACGGCACACGTTTATTCGGAAAATAAAAAGTGAAACAGACGCTAAAAAGTAAATATAAAAAGCGCCGAACGGATTAATGAAATCTTTTTGCGAGGTGAAACGATTCACCTTGGCAGGAGACCGTGACGCCAAAAAGTGTTTGCTCATCTCTTTCTCCCTGTCTCTCTCTCTCTCTCTCTTCCTGTTTCCCGATGTATGAAGTAGGACGAGGCTTCACTTTTTTTACGAAGAAAATCTAGTCTCTCGATCTATCAAGCCCATCAAAATAATTACCCTCTTAACCGCGCGAAATAAATTTTCAATCGGAAAACCAACGAGAATCTCAACGAGTGTCGCCGCACACAACGAGACGGCGGCGAATCATCTACGGCAACGTACGCATCCGCGTCACGCCCCGATTTCCCCTAACGACGTGATGACTCTCGTCGGAAGAGACAGAGAAAAACGGCACAACTATCATGTGCGCGCTGACTCACTCTTCTTTTTTCGCAAAAGAAAGTTTTCACGGTGCCGTGAACTTTCCATCCTGCGCTCGCTCGCTTCCTTTTTTCGGCGGTCGGAGCTTTTCTTCTCTCTGGCCGCGGGGTCGAAGTGGAGTAGGTAGGTGTATACGCGGACGAATCGATACGGGGCGCCTGCCAGCACGTATAAATATGCGACGCAATTCGTATGTATGTGTGCATGCGTGTGTGTGTGTGAGTGTGGAAAAGTTCAGAGGACAGCTGGGGGTATAGGAGTGTGTATATACTTACGTGTATAAGGCTAGGTGTAATCGCGTAAATATTGTTCCCGAGCGAGAGTGTAATTTCCTAATGTCCGGGAATTAGTGGTGTGTCAGGATATTTGATTGGAAAGGCGTTATTTTTGGGCGTTTTTCATATGGGGAAGCAATGATGTGCAATTGAATGTTTTCAAGAGTGGCACGGGTGTACGGTATTTCATTTATGCGTATACGGATTTCATTAATTCAAATGTTTCAGTTTTTTATTAAAATAATAAATCACATTTTCTTTTAATTAGGTAATGTTACGTAAATTTTTATGGGTAAAGTATTGTTTAGTAAAAATATTAAAATTTAAATTGTATGGAATACTTATTTTTAATTTTTTTTTTCTCTAATCATTTTTAACGAAAGATTATTTTGCAAATAATAATCGCCCCAACAATAGATACTATAGAAAGACTCAGAAACATTTTTAAAATATCAAATTTTTGCACCTGAAAGGTAAGATTTCGCATTGTAAATGTCGTGTTAATCTACTAATAACGAAGATAAACCGATGAGTCACAACCGATAAAGCTTTTTCGATTTTATTTATTTATTTATAATTTTTTTGGAATAAAATTTTATTTTAAGTTTTCTTAATTAAGTAATAATGGGAATTTTTCATGTAAATCAATTAAAATATATTTAAAATCTTTTTTGTCAAATACGTTAAAATTGTTTTATTAATAAAAAATATTTTATTTCCTGTTAGAAATTCGCAATCAGAACGTGCAAACACTATATTCGTTGATAAATTGACATTTGAAACATACATCAAAATGTCAATCAATACATTGCCTGGCAGCATATAAAAGTCCATAGCCACACATGTGATGTTGACACGCCCTCTATTCCTAATCAAAACAAAATTTATAATCTGACGATTCATTCATTATTGTAATTTCTGAACGTTTATTTCTTTTATATAGTCATTTCACAAAAAATATTCATTCTTCCGCTCCGAATTTTACCAATATTTTTTAATCTTCGGTAATTTTAAGCTTCAATAAATACTATCGTATTTGGTAACAGACATCTAGTTCTATACATAGATACGCTTCGAGCAGGCATCGTAGATACGGGCTTATTAAAACAGAATCAAGATAAAATTACATCGCTTTGTGCACGGGTTCGCTCAATTTTATCGTGATTTAATATTTGACATGTTCAAAGAAGTAACGAAATCAATAATCTTTCTTCATGTAGACATGTAAGCACAATAAAACCAAGCGTCGAACTATTTAGTTTTATTTAACATTACACACAATAATACTTATTTATTTATTATCATTATACGGGCAAATTTGCCCTTTACAAAAGTGTATAACTATAAAATGTATGAAGATGGCGAAGTATCTAAGTGAAATATGAGGATAAATGAACGCAAGTGATGAGAGTTAATAGATGGTGGTTAAGGATCGAAGTGCTGACTTAAAACATGTTAAGATTTGGATGTTAGTATTATTTGGCAAAAGATCCCAGGTTCTTCTCAAACAGTTAACTGTGGAGTAGAATCCAATGTTAGAATGTGGTCACTCAAGACCCTATGATTGCGTAAATTGTAGGAAAGACTGCGTTCGGTAAATAGACATAGTAACTCAGGGCACTGTATGACGTTACGATTAATTTTAAACGTTAATAGACAATCGTGGAACTGATGAAGTGAAGTAATAACATCCTACGTTTTTTCTTTGTGTTTGCGAATTTTTTGTCACGAGTACCAATGTTTCTTTGATATTGAGATAAATGAAATTGAGAAAATGAAAATATCAATAATAATGATCATTATTTTAAAATATTCTTTGGAAATGACTGAAGTGTCATTAGTCTAAACAGTTATCAGTAAATCAATCGCTTGATACAATGTACACGCGAACGAACCACAATTTTAAACCTATACCAATAATAATCATCGATCCCTGTACATCAGACGATTCTTTGGAAACAACCAAGCCCAGACCTTAATTCAATTTCAAACTGCCGCGTCGTTCATGCAATTTTCTCTTTAACACCTCTCAAACATTTACTCTCCCAAACTCTGTCCTCTATACCGGGCACCACCTCTATCATATTCAAAATTGCCATCCACCGCGTCAACAAAATTTTCTCCATTACTTGCGCCTCTCGCATCACCACCGCAGCCACGCCGCGTCACCATCCCGCGCGTGAAACAATTTCCGGCCCCTTCATCACACATCTAACTCTCCGTCACGGCGTCGCGTCGCTCATCATCATCGCGTCAACTCCACTCCTGTAATGGAATCAATATATACCAGCGTCGCACCGTCGCCGCCGTCACCAGAAAACATGCACGCACGGGTCAATGGGTTAACTCGCGCGTGAAGAAGAGGAAGGAGACGATGCGCATGTTGTCGGGCTTCGGAGAGAGAGAAGAGACGCGACCCGCCAGTATTATTATTGACCGGCGCGCGAGAGCTGTGAATGCGATTATACGCGCCGCGGTGGCGGCGGCGGTGATTCAAGTTCGCGGAAGGGAGAGGAGACGCCTCGTGCAGAGCGAGTGGAAGTCGATGCAAGTTGGCGCGGAGAAGCGCGTTGTGGATGGGTTAGAAGTAGAAGAGAGAGAGTGTGTGCGAGGAAGATGACGATGTGAGTGTGTGTAAATACGGAGCTAATTCGGTTAGGCTGGCGGGAGAATGAGGGAACGAGAGAGAAAGATGTCGCGGTTGAGTGGTAGTGCCTTGCACTTTGAACTTGAACGAGCGAAATATTGTTTCCTTCCGAGCAAATGGTATATTTGTAATCGCTACATATCTTACGGAGTTTGATTCTGTTTTTTAACTTGCGAAGTTTTGTCGTAGCAAGGAGAATGAGCAAGCTGCACTAGATAATTTATATATATATTTTTTTTCATTTTTTGTTGTAAAATTCAAAATTTTTTCATATGAAAAGTTAAAATTTTATAGGTCAGTGAATGTAATTATATAGATTACATACAGCGAAACTCTTAGAGCCATTATATCAGTAATAGAATTAAAAATAATTTTATTTTCGTTGGATGTACACGGAAAAAAAACTTAATAAAATTAGCGAGGTAATTTATTCATAAATGAAAGATGAATAATTAAAATAGCATTGTCATCAAGCTACCGTTTAATAACTTATTAAATTTTCGTAATAAACTATTCAGACATGTTTTTGTCATACGCTAAAAGCAAAATTTAATTCATATAGTCAAGAATGCTATTACTATTTGAATTCTGAGTGAAATTCTTGGCATTATGGTTCTATTTCAAGCGAAGTAGTGCTTTATATTCACCAAGAGAAAATGGACTATTTGAGTATTATTTTTATTTCTTTGAAATAGGCATTTTATTCAAATGAAATTAAAAATTTTTCATTTATCGTCGTATTTCACGATGAATTCTGTTCAAGTCTACTATATCTATATAATAAATAATTCTAATTATTTGTGCAATAATAAACAAATATAAGATGTACCTTTTTAGCATTAAAAGATTCGTTTATAATTACGCTTATTAAAGTTGGGTTGTGATCTGACCCGACCTATTATAACTTGCAAGCTTCGCTTATTTCTTTGAAACTGGAGAGAATAGTTATTAAAAGTTTACTTTCTTAATTTTGGATCTTTCTTATGGCGTTATTTGATATTGATCGATACGGTTTTGTATTATAATCAGAATACATATAATCAAGAGATTTGAATAGCAAAATTTTAAAAACTGGTAGTAGGACGTGCTTGACGGTTACTCAATATTGAGTGATCCACATTTGAACAGTAGGCGAGTTTCCAACGAAATTACATTACAGAACTAACGGTATATCTGAAAATGTGGAACAGTTTAAATTTTGGCATATATCGGGCTATGAGGTATATTATCAATTACACCTGTAAATAGCGTATTAGAAACTAAGCATTACACTTGCTTATACTCTAAGCGAGTATAAAGTTGAAAGTTGACAAGTTATAAATAGAGTAGCTGAAGTTTCAGTTATTTTCGAACGGCATCTACAGTTATTTGGACAGCTGAATGACGTTTATTGTCATATGAACTATACGCATACATTGCAGTTCGAAGTTTAGTACTGACGGTATTAGTACTTCACCACTTCCTGTACAGTTTAAAATCGTCACTATTATTAATTTTATAATTAAAAAATCGTTCGATACATTGTTAAATAATTTTTCCCGCGAAAGAAATTTCATCGTCAATTTAAAAAGAAAAACGTGTCAAAGTCACACAAACACACACACATCGTATTACGCCATACAATCAACAAAAAGCGGAAAATTAATTCCACCAATTTCATCCGCAAAAAGTCCCAGACAAGGTTATTATCTCCCGCAGGTACACCTATATATTACTAATGGATATCGTAACAACAGCTCTCGTGCGCCACGTGCTAGCGAAAGAAAACAAACCGTTTACATAATTTCTATCACAAAAACATTCTCTCTTTCTTTCCCACTGAAACCACCTATATACCTCTATATAAGCATCGAGCACGCGACAACGACGGCGACGGTACATTATTATACTTACGCCTCCCAGCGCGGCGCTGATTCACTCATTACTCGCGTGTCCTGCGGGAACAGCGCCGCCGCCGACGCTCTTCATCATAAACTCCCTTTTTTCACGCAAGGTCTACGCCTATACAGACTGCACGTTCTCGTGCTGCTGGCTCAATTGGCGTTAATATAGGCGCACGTCGCCTCCCTCCCGCCGCCTCGTCAAGAGACACGCTCTGAAAAAGTGCTGCGCGCGCGACACACAAAGCGCAAGTATAAATAATGAGGCGGCGACGAAGTCACTGCTGCGTCCTCATGTCTCTGTGTGTGTGTGCGATGTGTCGTGTGCCTGTATGTCTCGATATTGACTTCATTGAGACGAATCCACGCGGAGCGCTTGAGATTTTCGAGCTGATTCGAGCGACGTCTGTATGTGTCTGTCTGTGTGTATACGTGTGAAGCTATCACCTGGACGGCTGATTCTTCGTCGCGTATTGATTTGCCAGGCTGGTGCTGTGTGTATGTACACGGGCGCGTGCGTGGGAGTATATATCGCGCATGGCGCGCGTGGTTGTCCTTTTCGCGCTTGGGCGCGTGGTTTTTGTGAGGGAAGACGGCGGCAAGATATAAATTTCATCTCCTGAGCCTGAGAGGGGGGGGGGGGGGGATTTGTGTAGTTTTCCGTGAAATTGAAAAAGATGGCTGGTGTTTAATATTTATATAGGAAGGAGGCTTTGAAAATGTGTTGCGAGAGAGTGACCGTTTGCGTAAAAATTTACATAATATACTTTTTAGAAAGCGAGATAAGGTAATGCGGTTTGCAATGTGCTCCTGGGCGATGATAAAACGTTTTTTTCGTTCGACAGCTCGGTAATGTCAAGTCGGACGTTTCTGTTATGTATTTTTATCTTATGTTAAATTGTGTTTTATAGACTAATATTTTAAATACTCTCGTGTGATACGTTATAGGATAATAGGATAATATATATAAAGTTTATTGTGCTTAACAAAACACGTGATTAAGTCATATGACGCAAATAACTACGTTAATGCGTCTTGAAAAGTATGCACTTTCAGCTGAAAGTACACCATAAAAACTTTGTACAAAAAGAATTGAAAATTACGCACTTCGTCGAGTGTGCTTATAAATTATCAACCAGTTTAAATGCAAAAAATACGAAACTATTTCTGTGAAACATGGACACAAATAATATACTAGACACGGTAAAATTCTATTCATAATGTAATAAAAAAAAAAATATTCAAACGTTCTGAATTGCGCAATTTCAATTTTGCTCCGTTTTCCATTATTTGTATTACGTACATTAGAAAAAATTGAATTTTTTAAATCTTATCGCAAGCTTTTTGCAACCTAAAAGTTTTACGACGATTATTGGAAAAAAACTTTATGGCGCCGTTTATCTAATCGGACAATTGTGTAACTCCAGTTTCATCTAATGGTATGTATAGAAACATGCCGTGCGAGCCTGACACCATTTCGGGGAAATCCCTGTGGTCCAAAGTTGATATACATTTTCCGTGTTGCCGAGACAAGCGAATGCCCACAGTTTCAGCTTAAAATGTTAATTTGTCTACGAGATATTTAAAACGGAGCGAAATTGCTCGAAATTGCAACGCCTTCGGAATTGTGTACTGCGCCACCGCGTGGAATCTATTTCAAAATATACTTAGACCACTGCATGAGTACATTTTGAACTTGATAACATTAAGTGTCTAACATTTTTTCATTTACAATTTTGCATTATTTTCATTATGTTAAAATAGATTATCTATTAATTACCATGAAATTATAATAATGAGATAGTCTAAATATAAGTGAAAACTGTCGTAAGAGATTAAATATATATTTTTGAAATTATTAAAAGGCAGCTAACATTACTCTACTATAAATATTTTATTAACAAATTAATATTTCATCGAGAAACTGCAAGTGATCGCTTATCATAGAATACTAAAGTTCGTATCGATTTAAAATGTCAACTAGAAAATGTATTTCAATATTGATTTTTTGAAAGTAACGTACATAAAGTAACTAGAACAGCTGCTCAAAAAATTTAGGGTTAACAGACTTCTGGCCAACTATACTTTACAGTGTCAAGTTGCCCGAATGACATGCATCAAAATTTCTTTTTTATTTTTATTTCTCTCACAAAATTAGGTCGTACATAAGAGATCTCTTTATTCCTTTCTGGAGAGAAGTATTTTAAGGCCGTTTACTTCAAAATTTAAAAACGAGTTCCGAATGTTCTCGCACGTCCAATATACATATACATTCCAAAAAATCGATGATAATTACCGCTAACGCTGTTGATCAGCTGCAGAATGAGGGGCCTCCTGGTGACGATGCCCGAGCCTCTCGGCAAGAAGTCCCTGAAAGCAGAAAAAAGGGGAAAATTCTCAATCAGTCGCATCGATCCGAATCGAGCGCGCAATCAATCAATGCGCTTCATCTCTCGCCTCTTTTTTCGCGCTAATCCCCCAGGATGACAACGCATTCGGTAAAAAGGAGTCAGTCGCACGCGACTATATAGCAAGCGAGCGCGGAACGCGCGAACCGTGTCATGAGGTTAACGCATCGCATTCGCGCTCGCTGACTCGCGTGACGTCACGAGCGACGAGAGAGGTAGGTAGGTAGGTGTGTTTTGAAATCGGTCAGCTTCTTGTTGAGCGCGGCGTCGCGCGCGCTTCCGGGGGCGGAGGGAGAGAGAGATTTTGAAAAATTATCGCGAACATTCCGGAGGAAGGATGTAAATAGTAAGGAGAAACTTGGTGTGCATGAAGTCGATAGCGCTGGGAAACCATGCGGGAAACTTTAGGCGCGGGTGTCGAATGGAATTAAGTTTGGATCGAGTTTGTTAGAGGTCTGAGTGAGAGAGGCGAGGAATTTTTTTGAAGTATTGGGTTATTGGGACAGGGGAGGTCGATGAAAGGGGAGGAAATTGCGAGGATTTCGCGGACGAGTGGGAAAATAAGTTTCCGCCTATGTGTGTGTGTGTGTGTGTGTGTGTGTGAGCGACGGTGACGAACGGCTCGGAATCGTATACATAGGCGAAGGAGAAAATTAAATCTTAGCTCATCACTGAATTCGATACGTGATTTCAAGATTGATTAAAAAACCATTAGGACCTCGATTATTGTCAGAGAATACGAGATTCCATCTTTTGATTGCATTGTTGTTTATTAAAAATTTATATTTAATTAATTTTATGAATATTTTTTACTGATAAAAGTAGAGAGAATTGAATACTTTGAAAAATATTTTTGATGTTTTAATTTTAATTATTTCTGCAAACGAATATAGAAAATAAATGAATGAAAATTATTGGAAATAAATACGTTTTTCATGATATATGAAATTCATCAATTGTCAATCTTAAATAAAGAAAATAATTCAATTTTAATTTAAGTAGTTTTAAAGATCTTTAATCTAAAACTGTTAACATAAAATTGAGTTTATAAAGTATTATTCATGGTATTGTCACAGTTCCAAACTGTCATATATTCAAAAACTATTAATCATTTGACATACTTAAGTGTAACAACATTAATTATGAATATTTAGACTACTGTGTTAAGTAATTAGACTATAATTTATCAACTATAAAGAACAATGCAACAAAAGCAATGGAATTCATCAAAGATAAAAGTCAACAAGAGCTTAACTAAGGCTTAGTTGAGTGTAATATACAGGGTGTATAGAGTAGTATATAGTAGTATATAGTTTTTAGGTTAATTTCTGGAATTCATGTCAGTTAAAAAAAAAAAAACATGAAATCATCACTGTCAGGCCTCCATGAACTAATCAGATTGAAGCCACATGTAAAAGAATGTCTTAAATGAATGACACCTCATTAACTTGCAACTGATCTCTGTGATAAGATATTACGATCAATTGCTGCTATTCACCACTGAAAATTTGCATGATTATTCTTCTTTCTTTATGAAAGGGAATTGAACTAAGTCTTTGTTCTTCATTAAAGTATCAACTTTTTTGCAATAAAAATCAAGGAGCACATAATAAAATTTTCAATTTTCAAAAGACAATGTAATGACTCTAATATCTGATCCTCACTGATATTCTGACATTAGTCATCAGTAATTGCAAGGAATCAACAACTACATCTTTGTCTCTGTACGTCACCAATTTAATATTATACACTTTGCAAAAGAATCATGGAATTAGATGTTAAATGCTTCCGGAAGTTATAGAAAAGGCACACAATGGTATGATCCTAATGCATGTTTACACAATCTACTGTTGACTTTAGTCATGGGTAAATCCCCCCTGTAGTGCTAGAAGCAGATATTAGTCAAGAGAAATTTTATTGGGAGATAGCAGAGTCTCCCTCAGCTCTGGTCAATATTATGTAATGTTATTTGTGAGGTAACTTACTATTGATTTACGTATCTTCCACACATTTGGACCCCTTTTATATAAAAATTTGATACATCAATTTGATAAAAGTGCCTTTTTTTCTTATTATTATAATGGAAGGAATACTGAAATGTTAATGTCTATTTCAAGATTACAGTAATCACAAAAGTCATATCATTTTTACATTTGAATTGTAGATTGCTCGAATACTTAAAACTGATACGGTTTAGCACTCAGAAAATAATTTCAAGCACTACCTTGTTATAGTGCTCAGAAGGTAATAAAAAAATTGACGTTGTTGAGATTAATAACTTTAAGTTTAACACTAACATGTTCAATTATAAATTGTAATCATTAATAAACTTTTATTCCAAGTTAAAAAATACATATATTTGTGAAAACATATTCTACTTTTATTATTACAATATGCAATCAACTAATGATCCCAAATTCAAAACAGTCAACTATAATTATTCGATTCAATGAGAAGTGTTTCTTATTTACAGCTGCAACGTACAGTTACATGATTCATCAATGAATCATGACTTCTATTATTTATCGCTACTTTTCTCAAATTCAGTCTGGAATAGAACATTTATCCCACATTATTTCTACAGCAAAAAAAAATGTCCAATAGAATTTCTATTGCTATCTTGTGACTTGGCCTAGATAAAAATTCGATACAGAAGATAAATTTCCAATACAAGCAGTCTATTTATCAAAGCTGCTTGACCCCTTGCTATATAACATCACAACCTGCTATTGACCACCTCCTCTCTCACCCACCCTGTGGCCTGTAAGCCGAACTAAGGCCCCCTCTTTCATCTCTCTCATGACACCTAAGATCAATTGGAGCACAAGGCCCTGGGGCCACAAAAAGCTGACCTCTCTGTCTCCCTCTCTCCCTAAGCATACACACACAACACCAGTATTGATCAACTCCATCCCGATTTCCCGCACACTCCGCACTCCTCCCCAATCATTAAATCCTCCCCCTCGAAAACACCTCTCTCTCTCGTGCGCGCTCTCCCTCTCGCCCCCGTACTCTGAAAACAGAATCGGAGTTCCCCCTCATCCTCTCTGTCTTCCCCTCTCTCCCTCGCCTCAAACTTACTTTCCGACGAAGTTCTCGAGTACGGAGGACTTGCCGGCGCTCTGCCCGCCCACCACAGCGATCTGCGGCAGGTCGAGCTGCATCGTGACCCCGAGCTGCGTGAACGCATCCTGGAGCTTGTTCACGATCGGGATCAGCTGCTCCATTCCCGTGTTGCCCGCCATGATTGCCGCTGTCTGTCGTCTTCCTCCTCCTCACGACGACGACGATCCTCGCGTAATTCTCCTCGTGTCCTGTAGTCCCCAGCTGGGCCGCCCGAGGTACGCGACTACGGCGATGACGTCCCACTCTACTATACTCGCTCTCTACGGCGCGCTGCTGCTGCTGCTGGCCGCGCTCGGCGAGGGGCGCAAGATGGCCGTTTTTTCGCGAAGGAGGCGCGACCGCGCGCGCGCGCTCTGCTGCCGCTGCGCGAGCACTGCTGCTTGTTATATACTACTCTCTTTCTCTCTGCCTCTACGTATGTGCTCCTTTATCGCGGCCGCCCGCGCGCGCTCTCTCACGTTTTCACCTCGCGTCCCCGTACGATCTATATTATCTCTATCTCGCTTCCCTCGGCGTCCGCGCACACCACGCACACGCACGCACGCACTTGCACGAGGACACGTCCTCTGTGTCTGCGGCTCTCTCACTCTCAACGCATCTTCGGGAGACACTTCATCGAGAGCAGCGCGAACGCGACCTGTGCCTCTCGAGAGCCTCGACTGTGTCTGTCCGTCTTCGACCGTCTCTCTCACCTCTCTCCGCGCGCGCACGCCCTCGGAGAATAACCGCCGCCGCGATACTACCGCTCGCTCGCTCGTTGGCTTGCGCTGCGCGCTGTGATGATGGCCTGCGTGTAGGTACTTTGATGTATGTGCGCTAGCTGCCACTCCTATACGGCACTGGTGCTGTGCTCTTTCTCGCTCGCTCGCTCGCTCTCTCTCCCGCCTCCAGTTCCTCCTCCTCCTCCTCTCGCTCACGCAGAGAGAGAGATGGAAGAGCTGCTGCGAGACTCGCGTTTTTCGCGCTCCGGACTTCTTTCTTCCTTCTCTCTCGCTCTCGTTTACTTATATGCGCGAGGCAGAGAAAGAGACGCGCTCGCGAGAAACGGATTCTCCCGACTCGATATCGCGCGCAAAGAGCAACACACACTTTCTCTCTCGCTCTTTCTGTGCGCGTCCTTGTCTTCTCGCGCGCCTGCGTTGATTTCCCGCGAGTCTCTGTAGTAGTATGTACGTAGTAGACTACTACTATAGGTAGTGAGCACGATACAATCTCTCTCCCTATCGCTCTCTCTCTCTCTCTCTTCAATTCCGTACGTTATAAGTATAAGCGCGTGGACGAGGTTAGGCTGGGTCGCTCAGATACACATACGCGACAAGTGCGCGAGTATATGCGCGAACACGGGGATCCGCGCGTAAAGCACGAAATCGCGTATGACTAATTCCTTCGCTCTTTCTCTTCCTCTACTCGCTCTATCATCCCATCCACGTAGTGTATAACGCTACGTCATCTCTTCCCGAATTCCGGCCCAAAAATCGCCAGCTCCGAAATCATCATATCAAGTATTCTAACGTGCTCCGTAAAACCGGAGTCGCTGTCGCCGCGCCTAACCTCAACCGCGCGCGAACGTTAAAAGTTCAAAGTTACGCCAGCCGCAGTCAGCCAGAGCGGTGTACATGCATATATACAGTCATCATCGTATCAACCTACGATGTGTGGGTGAGAGAGATAGAGAGCGAGTGAGCGAGCTCGATCGATAAGCAAAGCGTGCGCACTGGGGCAGGCACACAGCGCTCTGCTGCTCGTTGATGTTCGTTCGCGCGCGCAGCAAGCACACACCGTGACCCAGTTTTTCGCTGAGCGGCGCGCGCAGCATGCTACACACGGGTCGAACACTAAACTCTCTCTCTCTTTTTCTCTCTCGCTCGTTATTATGTATATAGCTATAGCGCGAATTTTTTACGTTCGAGTAAGGCACGCGCGGCGTGTGGGTGTAGTACGCGTGCGTAGAGGAATAGGGCAATTTTCCGGGGAGGATGAGGAGGGAGAGGAGGAAAAGCGTATCTACTTGAGGGGGCTGCTGGTTAGGCTCGCTGTTGAGTGTGGTGATTCGAGGCGGTTAAAGATTTAGGAAAGTCGGGAGGGAGAGAGGAAAAGAGAGAGGGAAAGTAGGTAGAGAGGGCCGGGTCTCTTCTTGGCTTGGCTCAAAGAGAGAGGAGGGTTCTAGTGCTAAATTTGAGCTGCAAGGGGTAATACGCGTTACGACGACGCTGGAGATGGAGATGATAATATTTACGGTTGTTGTTTGTGTTTTCGAGTGGTTCGGGAAATTTGTTTTGGAATTGAGTTAATTTTGTTTTTCTTTCGTTTTTTTCTTGATAACATTGCGTTCGACGCATGCTCGATAAATCATTATTTATTAAAGTATTATGTTGAATACTTATTATAAAATATAATTATATACTGTATAATTATGATACGCCACAATGGATAAAATTTTCTATTTATAAAAATCTTTATTTTATTTGAATGTTTGATGATGATGGTTCTTTATTAACGTTTTCACGATAGTAAATTTAGTACTGTTCAAAATAATTACAGTTAATCGGGGAAAGCAATTAGTTGTAATATTATTATGAACCATGCCGTTCGAATATTTATATCTAGATGCAAGATTAAGTCCAGCAGACGTTTTATCTTGAGAAAATAAGCTATCACAGTATCTATAAAAACTGTATCAACGTCGATGGCAAATTAGCATTTGCAAATAAGTGCGCGAGAAAGGGGCGAAGCGAGAGATTTTAATTAGTCTCTTATAATTGAATGAACGCGATTTTAATTAAAAAAGGGTAATTGGGCTTCGGTGGCACACGGCCCGATCCTTCAAGAATAGCGAGTGTATAAGCACCATAGTATAACGCGGCTCACGTTCCGCGCCGCCTGAGACTGACGTACCTATATATACGTGTGCTTCTCTTATATGAACGCTGCGGATTAATGGGACTGCTAATAGTCGGCAATATATTCCGTTGTTCCACTTTTGTTTTCTTCCCCCTTCATGCCACGCGCTCGCAATGTTTATTTTTTCCTTCGCGTGCCTTTGCGTGGGCGGCTGTGTATATGCCTAGAGTAGCATTTTGAAAATACACGTCGTTGTCGTTCCAGCTCTTTCTCTGGTAAAAATGAGATAGCGCCTGGGTATTCATTATGCAGGAAAATAAATGATGCCGAAGGGGATAGTGAAATAATGCACGAGATAGAGGCTACTCTATAGGTTTCGCGGAAAAAGCAGCAGTTATGCGCGGGTCAAAGCTGGGTAAAAAAAAAAGAAAAAATAGAAATTCTGTGTAGGTTGAGGGGGTATATATATGGTTATTAATTAGATAGGAAGTATAGAAACTTTAGAAGTGGAAAACGCTGTATCGTACAATTTTATTCAAATAATAATTTTTGCTTGTTATAGATAAAAGAAAATGTATAGAAATGTGATACAGAGATTATTGTTGGTGGGAGAAAGAAAAAGTATATGTTATGTAAAGGTAATCATTTTTTACGTGCACAATTTAAAATTATTATTTTATAATTGGATGGCGTGAAATTGTTATGCGCATTTTGATAAACGGTTTGCATTACAAAGATTTATACTTTTTCTTCTCTTATCGGATTGCAGTTTTATAGCTATATTTAGCAACTCGATACTGTGAATAAATTGATTTATGTAAAATTGGCTTCTACATAAATCTGTTATTCCCGGAGTGCATCGAAGTCTCTGCCTCTCTTGTGTTTTAAAAAAGATATAAATTTAAGGTACATGTGCAGTCGTGCGAATATTTATACTGGAAATTTGTAAAACGCTTATAGAATAGCTGAAATGATATAGCCATCTTGGATATGATTTGGATATTTCTGTCCCTTTATCTACACTTAAAAATTGTTATTTCCACATTATTTTGTAATATAAAATAACTTCAATAAATATTAATATATGTATATTAATTTTAGATCGTAGATAATATTTATATTTATAAAGAGTTAGTTCACACAAAAGCATATACCAATGATAAGAAGAACAAAGTATAGCAATCAGCACAGAATATTTTATTAGAATGAAGAACAGTATATAAATGAAGGAATTAATATTTAGTTTTACTTATAAAGTTAAAATTTTAATTAAATAGAAGTTTTGTAGAGCATTCTGTTCCTGTGTCCGCATCCAGGTCAAAACACATCTTTACAACTATATTTTTCTTCGAAAACCAGCTTTCTTTTTTTAGACTCAGAAAAATAGACCTTGTTAATTTTGAAATCCACAAAATGATTCCAGATAATATCGGATTTTCGGATCAACCAATTAATGTTGAACTATAATCTGATCTCGAAAATTCAAAGACCGTGAAATTAGATTCCAAATACGGGATATAATAAAGGATCCGCCCCGCAAGCCCAACAAAAACGTAAGAAAAATAATTTCCGTTTGCATAATAACTCGAGAAAAAAAGGTTTATAGTAATACCCTGTGAGCGCGACACAAAGTACCTATACGTAAGACAAAAAGAGCATAATCGCACGGAGTTTGCATTCACGCGTAATGACAAAATCACGAGAAAAACGGGCAAACAATGCCGTGAACTACGTCATCGCATCGGCGGCCGTGTCTCTCGGCACATTCTTTCAACTTCTCCGCTCGCGCTCGCAGTTCATATACAACTTTACTCTGTAAGAGAATAACAATAATAATAATACCAACTACGCGACACGTCGTGCCCACTTGTAGCAAACGGACGCAAATAGCCTGTAATACTTTTTTTTAAAGGTTCTGTAAGCCTGAAACGTATGCCAATGGCTATACCAACATTTGATCATATAAACTTTAAATTAATTCCTTTTTCAAGCACATATTAATTATTCTTTGTTATAACGAAAATAATGCAGTAACAAAAAATCTCCGCAAACACAAGTGCAAGTAGTAAACGTATGCAAATTAGTTTTTTATGTTCTATATCGTGATAATATTAACCCTGTAAAATTGTATACGAATACTAATTGTTTTTTAACACCCGCTTTTTTTACAACTTAACAAAATTATTTCCGGTCTTTATACACGCGGAAACCGTATGCAAATTAGCTTCCGTCGGATTATTTTTGTTCAAACTTTTAGAAAAACTACTTTGCATACACTAATTAATCGTTCAAAAACATTGATTTTCGTTACAAATAAATATTGAATTGACAACGTGGCTGCAAGCGTGCAGTGTCAGATTACCCACTTATAAGTCGTCAAATAACTTGAATAATCAACCTTCAAATATGCATACACCAACTAATCATTCTTTTTTTTCTGTCACTATCTCCTGGTCTATAAGCAAGAACAATAATTGACCGACTCTCTCTACCCGCGTTTGCGTCTGTCTATCTCTCTCGTCGCTTTGTCTTGTATTATATACACGCGCTCGTAAAAGGAAAATATCTTGCGCCGGTATTTCGCATTGTAGCGAGCGCACGTTAATTATTCACCGAGCATAGTACACGTGCTCACTCGCTGCGATATTCCAGCGCGCGCACGAGCCGAGTTTGATACATCAGACACACATATACATGTAACGCGTGTGTATCAATATACTACTGACGCACGCACGCGCGGAAAAGCTCACACACAGAGAGAAAGAGCTTGCGGAAGGAAGGAGTAGAGCGCGCGCGCGAGAGCGGACGCAGCAGCCACGGAGGCAGCTACTTGGCGGCCGAAAATCCATAAGGAGAACGACGGCGCCGAGCGCGCGACACACGCGCGACATAAATTTTCTCCTTATATATATATATACACACACACACACACACACACACACACACACACACACACACACACACACACACACACACGCTCGCGCGCGTGTGAGCTGAGGATATTGACCGCGAGCTCTCGATGTTTGTGCGCACCTATATACGTATATACCTCTCTCTCTCTTTCTAGTGATCGATCTCTCCCACCCGAAGCGCGAACGGGCCTTTTTTCCGTAATCGCTCGATAACGCGCGCAGGTGCCGCCGAGAGAGAGCTGATAGATGCGACGGATAATCAAATATTGTACGTGCTCGTATAGCCTCGGCTCGTTTTTGGGCGGGATGGACGCGGCCGCGCGAGAATTATCGGAAAGGAAGTTCGGTGGCTCTTCCGCCCCCTACGCCACATCGCAAGTATTGACACACGGCGTTCTTTAAAATTATTGATCGCCGCGCGCGTGCGCCTCGGGAATTTTGATTCGCGGGCGCGCGCACGCGCGACAATGTATGAATTATTTCAGCGCAATTGGAAGAGGTTCTATTCTTCATTCGAATTAGAGTGGCATTTTTTGGTATGGTTAGGTATATACGATTGAAGTGGGTTGATTATGTGATTTTAATGGGATGTGGAGGTGAGGAATGAATACCTGGGATATGAATGTTAAATATGTAGGAGAGAGGCTTTTTTCCGATTTCCCCGATGATTTTTTGATAATACGCGCTTATAGAAGCGGACTGGGGAGTCGCCGGGGGAGACCCTTTTTGTGTTGAGGGAATTATTGATTCGTTGAATGATTTAATAAGCGATGGTTGTGTAAGCTTTCTGGAAGAAGGGTTTTGGAAAATTAATTGAAGGAAATGTGGTTCATTTTTATAGTAATTGGATGTATTTGAAGGAGGAAAAGTTATTATATGATAACACAGCTGACTGTGATGGTAAATATTGAGGAGGTCATTGTAAACATAACAATTTTGGTAATTTATACAAGAGAAAGTTACTACACTTATATGATGAGAAGGAAAATTCAGTGAAAATAGAAAAACTGATACTTGAATAGTATACAATAAAGCTTTAGAAATAAAGTAAAGGTTTATGGTGTTATTACGCGAGAAATCCTGAAAGCTCTCGTGATATCGGAAAATTGTCAGATGTAAACAATGCGCCATAAGGGGCGTAATTTTATTTCTTGCTATAAACTCCTGTAGTGCCAGCGACGCTTGCGCAGTCGATGCAAGTTTATTGCGCATGTGTAGCGACGTACAGTGTCACAATACCGGATTGTTTAATGAAATATCAATAATAAAAAGTGATGTACAACTTTCTGTGCTATAAATTTACATCAAATAATAGTAAAAGTATGGTATGGTCATCCAACAATTAGAATTTATTATAAAGTTTACGAATTTAAGGAAAATCAATATAATGCGGTAGGATGACCAGTTTGATGACCGATTACACGCGCGAAAATTTGAATGACTTTTATATAACAATTATACCTCTAAATCGGATATCAATATTGTTGAATTGAATATAAAAACGAACGATTAATTACACGAAAAGAAAAATTAGAAGTAAAAAGTTCTTTATAAAAATACATTTTATTCAAGCAGTAAGTATACTTATAACAAAGTAAAAATATACGTTATTTTTGTCATGGATTACAACAGTGTAATCTTAAAATAATCTCAACATTTTACACTTTGACTACAGCTTTTCCAAAATTATCACCTCTCAGCATACCGTCGAAGGCCTGGAACATATTTTCAAAGCCTTCGGTAATGGTTTCCCTATATTTCAGCTTTCCTTCGCGGATCCACCCCATGTTCTTTTCGATGCCCTCTAACCACCTGTCGGCCCATCGGGTGACGATGAATCCCTCCATCTTCAATTGATTAAACACTAACGCCGGCTGAAGAATCCTCGTCTGAGGCAGGTTTTCGCTGTTGTAGGACGAAATACTGCCGCAAATTGAAACTCGACCGAAGGGAGACATTTGGTAGATCACCGTGCTGGATATATCGCCACCGACCTGCAATTACATTAATCATTGTTTACTTTCTGAACAATCACATTATTGTAATAAACTAAAATCGAAAAATACATTATCAAAGTAGCAGTCCACGCCGTTGGGCGCCGCTTCTCTCAGTGCCTCATATACGTTCTCAGTCTTGTAGTTAATTGCGCGATCAAAGCCCAGCTCGTCCACGAGCCATTTGCATTTGCTGTCGGAGCCGGCGATACCGATGGCCTTCACTCCGTGAATCTTGGCGATTTGACCGACGAGAGAGCCGACCGCGCCAGCAGCGCCGCTGATAACCGCCGTCTCGCCGGCTTTCGGCTGACAGATTTCCAGGAATCCAAAGTACGCTGTGTTACTGAGACGATAATTCAAAATCGATATTATGTGTTTGTCATAAAGGATAAAGATAAAAAAGTGTTTCTTTTTTAACGGTACAGGTACTTTTTATATATGTAACTAATATACAGTATATTTATTAAAAGTTTGCATTTGGGAAGAATTTGTTTATTTAATTGCAGGAAAAACTGAAGAATTGATTTTTAAGTAGCAAGTTTTAAGTTGAAATATAAAAAGGAAAGCATTGGATAAAGGTATCGAATTAATGCAATTTCGAACGTTGGAATTTAATTTTTCTAGAAAATAAAACGTGAATACATTAAGTATAACGGCCTTGCCGAGGTGAGCCATTCTCTCTAAACTTGAATTAGTGAAAGAACCACTAATTCAACTGTAGAGAGTATATAAATTATAGCATTTTCATCTTGCCTCATCAGCTGCAATCATTTTATACCTGCAACTTTATACTTTCTTCTGCTACTACCATTTACTTATAGGGTATTTAAACAATTGCTACCAAAATTGCTACAATTCCAACTCCATCGTAATTTCAAAACTCTCCGATATGACTGTCAGCTTACCCGGGCATTCCCAACACTCCCAAGGCGAGCGAAGGCGATAATTCGCCGATGTCGGGTATAATGTACGGTTTGTCTTTGATTATCTGCTCTGCCGACGGTGTCTCTGGGTTCAAAACTGTACGGTTTCTCCAGCCCACGTAGCCGACTATCCTCTTACCAACCGGATATTTGGGGTTTTTCGACTCGATGATCTTGGCTACCTGAGAGCCGATCATCGTGCAACCGGTGGGCATGCGCATGGTGTACGCTCGCATGTACGGGTCCACTGATAAGTACTCCGCTTCGACCATGATTTCTGTGGGGGAATAAATTTGTTCCAAGTTATTGTAAAGTTTTAAAAAAAGTGTATTGTATTTAATGATTAGATGAAGAGGGGTGTGGTTTTAGACAGCTGTATATAATATTAACTTTACGAAAAAGATCATTTTTTCTTTTTTTATAATAGAAAAGAATCGATTTGGCATAAATAATTTACATTTACAGGTGTGGAGTGAAGCTATTATTTTTTCATCTTTCTGCAACATTTAAACTTTAAATATTTACCAGAGTTTGCATTTCTGTAATATGTTTCCAGAATTTAATTTAAATACTTAAATAAATAAATAAATGAATTCCAGGATGAGATTCATTACATGTGTTGCATAATTTTTGGAGAGGTTCATCGTGAAATATATTCGCATATTAAATTAGATATCGTGACTATATTAATTTTCATAACGCACTTCTTCTTTTACCATATTAGTATGGTGTCTAAAACCAAGAAAACGAAAACTTTATTTTGATACCATTAATATACATCTATATGATTTTTAAATAATTTTCAAATTGAAAACTAAAATTATGGCTTGTATACTAAATTATCGCCAGATGTAAAATATCAAGGTCAAATAGCAGAGGCGTGAACATCCTTATAGGTAAATAGATTCCATTTAGTATTTACAGAGCATCTGAATAATAAAATTTGAAAGCACTATTCATAACATTACGTTGGAATCATTAAATTTCAAATATTTATCACCGGGTATGACGTGTCAACAATGCAAGCGATGAAATTGTATAATAGAAATAGTTTATTATTTAATATAATTAATTGGTACCCTGTCGAAAATAATCATATGATTTAATTACGTGTTTAAATCGCGTACCGAATCATGTAACGAAATCACGTAATTAATCACGTGACGTTTTTGGGCCGTTCGTCACGTGATTTAATCACGTAATTTTTAAAAAAAATCACGTAATTTTGGTTTATATGAATTTTTAATATAAAAAATAGATTACATTATTTAATCATGTGATTTTTTTAATTATGTGATTTGAACAATAAAGATATGTTATTCTTAAAATGTAAATTTTAGTATAAAGTCTTTTTCAAGCTACGAATTGTGCAAAATCCAAAGACCTCGAATATAAAAAATAAGAAAAAGAAATTTCTCGATTCGGTCAGTAGTTATCAAAAACGAGGCACGCCTCGTAAATGTGACTTCCAAAAGTTACATGAATGATAAAGTCTCACTTCCCTTCACTGCTAGATATAGCAAACCGTATAGATCCTCCCTCAAGTGAATAGGCACTGCAAGAATACATAAGGAAGTGAGACTTTATGATTCATGTATCTTTTGGAAGTCACATTTACGAGGCGTGCCTCATTTTTGATACCTTCTGACCGAATCGAAAAATTTGTTTTTTTTTATTTTTTATATTTGAGGTCTTTGAATTTTGCACAATTCGTCGCTTGAAAAAGACTTTAATACTAAAATTTAAATTTCAAGAATAACATATCTTTATTGTTCAAATCACATAATTAAACAAATTACGTGATTTTTAAAATATCACGTGATTAAATCATGTAATCTATTTTTTACATTAAAAATTCATATAAACGAAAATTACGTGATTTTTAAAAAATTACGTGATTAAATCACGTGACGAACCGGCCAAAAACATCACGTGATTAATTACGTGATTTCGTTACATGATTTCGGTACGTGATTTAATCACTTAATTAAATATGTGATTATTTTCAACAGGGTATAATTACAAACATTACCTCCATCTTTAATTGGTGGTAATTCCTCTTCTACAAGTTTGAGATCCGATGGCTTGGGTTCTCCAACGAAACGTTTGGCAAACACGTACTTTTTCGCAACTGTAGCTAACGCTCGGGAATTCTGGTTTCGGAGCTGATTGATAAGTAGCAGCGACTTCTTGATTATCGTGGTCATGATTCTTCAGTTTTCTACTGATAATAATATTTTATAAATAATTTACGTATTAGTAATAATTGATTTGAATTTGCTATTATATCAAGCATAAGAAATTTGTCGACAAAAGTACGTTTAGAAAAGAAATATTACCAACGCCCGGCCGGTGTCCAGCACAATATCTAGTAATGGCTCTCGGTTGATAAAAAACGAAAATGTGTTGGAAAGTATATGTAAGCTGTAATTCTCAGACTTTATACTTTTTATCACCAGATCGCGCAGCAGGTACCGTTTTATACATAGACTTATATACAGATAGACTGAGCGCTCTTACAGACCGACGAGTACCTAAATAATAAAGGACAGAGATATGCTGGCAGACTCTCTTTCTCTCTCGCACACAGAGAGTGGGGGATAGAAGGTCGGAGGGGAAGCAGGCTATGCGCATGCAGACAAAGCTCAAAGTTTGTCTGTATAAGTCTATGGTTTTATACGAAAACGTACCAACTGATGTGTACCGTGTCGTGAGAGACTTACGTCTAGAGTTTTATACGTGCGTAGATATATACAAACATCGTATTTTATAATACTGATGATAAAAGATAGCTTTCCGTAAAAATTATTCAGTCAAGAAGTAACGTGTATATTGCTATTGTAAAAGTGAATGATAGTAAATAAAAATATTTGAGAATTTTTATGTTTTTATTATTTTTATCTATTTCTTTTTGAAAGAGTTCGACTCCAGTACTGAATTTCTCAGATATTTTTCTTAGCTATCAGGTAAAAGCTACAATATTTATCTTCAATTTCAAAGTGTTCAAGTTACTAAAATGAATGAATTTAGAATCATATTATTAAATTCTTATAGCAATACCAAGACACCAAAAATGTATTTAATTGTATTTGATTCTGTTAAAAAGAAATAAATAAAAAATAGAATGTCGGTTTAAAAATTTAAATTCCAGAATTAGTCTAGGCGCAGGCTATGATTTCGTAGCCGATTGAGTGCCATTGCTCTACTCAAGGTTTTTATATGTATTTTTTCATCCTGATTACGAATTTTGAGGGTAGAAGTCTTGAAAGTGGTCAGATAAATTGTTATTAACAATTTCATTGTTTAAATCGTTATATCTTTAATTCTTTGATAGATATCAAAATTTTGCTTTTGCAAAATTGTTGGTTTTTAATTCAGAAATATGCTCGATTTTGAATTTTTAAGAAAACTTAATTAGAAAAAACGTTATAGCAAATTTAGTGCAAAAAGTACTGATGTAGCTTCGCGCGGCCACTCTTTCGCTTGTATCTCCGGTTCTAACGAAAATTTTTCAACTTTCAACCTCGCATTTTGAAAAGAGAACAATATTCTATTAAGCCACTTCATAATTATTATCTATAATTTAGTTTACATAATTATTTAAACGTTTTTAATTAAACATTTCAGTAAAAAATGTCAATTTAATTTGTTTATAAGACTTTTTTCACTATTTGCACTAATTTTCTCAAAATTTTTCTATTGCAAAGTTGTTTGTTTATCATTTACAAATACGCTAGATTTTGAATTTTTAAGAAAACTTAATTCGAAAAAAAGGTATCGCAAATTGAGTGCAAAAAAGTCCCGTTGTAGCTAAGCGCGGCCACTCTTTCGCTTGTATCTCCGGTTCTAACGAAAAATTTTTCAACTTTCAACCTCGCACTTTGAAGAGAGAATACTATTCTATGAAGCTACTTTATAATAATTATCTATAATTTAGTTTAAATAATTATTTCAGCGCTTCAACCGAAAAATTTCTGTAAAAAATGTCGATTCTATTTGTTAAATGAAATTAAAATATTTTAATAAAATCAATACACATATTTTACTAAGATTTTTTTTAATAAAGCTTCATAAAAATATGTAATTAAGAACTCTAAATTATATTAATTTAATCATTGTACGTATTTATGAGCGCTGCGCCCGCGCATCGCATATAATGCAGTAATTCAAATTCAAACATATAAATAATATTTTAAATTTTACATTTGGCATATTTTGGTTTTGTTACATTAATTTTCAGATTAAACTTGAGATGTGGAAATACGTTGAAAAACGAATAATAGAGTATTTGATAAAATATCAATGTCATTTTTATTTATGCATGTACATCAAATAAATCAATATTATTCACTTGAAGTTCAAAATTGTGGCGCTTAAATTTTTTTATACGAAATTATAGATAATAATTATAAATTAATTTAATAATATTTTATGTTTAGCTGAAAATTAACAAATTTTTGCCAGAAGAAGTAAAAGAATTATCGCGCTTAGCTATAACGGGACTTTTTTTGCACTCAATTTGCGATACCTTTTTTTCTAATTAAGTTTTCTTAAAAATTCAAAATCTAGCGTATTTGTAAATGAAAAACAAACAACTTTGCAATAGAAAAATTTTGAGAAAATTAGTGCAAATAGTGAAAAAAGTCTTATAAACAAATTAAATTGACATTTTTTACTGAAATTTTTAATTAAAAACGTTTAAATAATTATGTAAACTAAATTATAGATAATAATTATGACGTAACTTAATAGAATATTATTCTCTCTTCAAAATGCAAGGTTAGAAGTTGAAAAATTTTTGTTAGAACCGGAGATACAAGCGAAATAGTGGCCGCGCGAAGCTACATCAGGACTTTTTTGCACTAAATATGCTATAACTTTTTTTCGAATTAAGTTTTCTTAAAAATTCAAAATCTAGCGTGTTTGTAAATGAAAAACAAACAACTTTGCAATAGAAAAATTTTGAGAAAATTAGTGCAAATAGTGAAAAAAGTCTTATAAACAAATTAAATTGACATTTTTTACTGAAATTTTTAATTAAAAACGTTTAAATAATTATGTAAACTAAATTATAGATAATAATTATGAAGTAGCTTAATAGAATATTATTCTCTCTTCAAAATGTGACGTTGAAAGTTGAAAAATATTCGTTAGAACCGGAGATACAAGCGAAAGAGTGGCCACGCGAAGGTACATCAGGACTTTTTTGCACTAAATTTGCTATAACTTTTTTTCTAATTAAGTTTTCTTAAAAATTCAAAATCGAGCATATTTCTGAATTAAAAACCAACAATTTTGCAAAAGCAAAATTTTGATATCTATCAAACAATTAAAGATATAACGATTTAAACAATTAAATTGTTAATAACAATTTATCTGACCACTTTCAGGACTTCTACCCTCAAAATTCGTAATCAGGACGAAAAAATACGTATAAAAACCTTGAGTAGAGCAATGGCACTCAATCGGCTACGAAATCATAGCCTGCGCCTAGACTAAATAGGATAAAATAGGGTTAAATAATAACATTTCTTTACCTAGATCAATAGTAAACAATTAAAATAATATCAATATATTAGCGTGATCAATATATGAAGTAGTTAAAAAAAAGCTGTAGTTAATGAGAAAATCAATTTTAATTTATAGAAAATTGAATTTGGTAGAAAAAATAGATAGCGTATAAAATTGAAGTTCTCGAAACGTATAATACACGCTGTAATTTATTTTCGTTGTAATACTGATAATCGGGATGACGCGTATACTTTTGAAATAGCAAGTCAGAATGTAGATATCATTTTCTGTATTAATAATGATCGTGTTTCGTTTATGATCCGTGATTATTCAAGTCACCTACGTAGTGTTAACATTCAAAGAATTTTTCATACTCTTAAATGTATTACATAATCTAATAAACTCATAGCGGAATATGTGTGTTTACTTTAATAAAATGTTCTTGTTTTATAAGCGATATTATCGGTAGAAAATTGAATAAACTTTTTTTTACTGTTCCGATGACGTAACGAGAAAGATGTTTAACTGTTACTGTAATCAACCGGTTCGAATCGCACGGGTAATATGCTATTTTTAAGGATCAGTGTTTTTTCCAGGAGACACATTTTGCTGCAGATAGAAGCATTTATTGTCGAACTCCGCACTTGCTCGCTTTATTTTGCTTTCTTTTTCTCTAGATCCTAGTCAAAACATTATTGTATCAAATAATGTTTCTTGAAAGTAATAAGTATTTGACGACGCAATAATTATAATCGGTTTATTTAATTTTCAAATAAACTTTAAAGTTGCTAAGATAAGATAAAATACTGCGTAAGTTCTGGTAATGGGTATGATTGATGTTTAATGTTTGTTAAAACACTATTATATCGAATAATGTTTCTTGAAAGTAGTAAGTATTTCATGACGCCATAATTTTCAGTATATTTAATTTGCAAATAAACTTTAAGATGCTACAAGATAAGATAAAATGCTGCTTCAGTTCGGGTAATGTGTGTTGATTAATGTTGGATCGGTTGTTAACAGTAAGTATAATACCTATAGTGGCTTTAAAATCTAAGCAAATTTTGAAAGAAATTTTAGTTCATTTCACGAATAAAATCAAACAAATACTTAAGAAATTTATGAATTTAAAACTGTTATAATTAAAATTAAAAACGAAAATGTTAAAAAGCTAAATGTAGTCGGAGCATAAACTATCTTATTCTTTTTAGTGAAACTAAAATTTATATTACCGAGGGTTTGCAAAATAGTTTAGTTTAAAAACTTGTGTAAAATTAATATCCAGATTTAAGCGTTTTATTCGTTTATTTTTAGATATCTCAAAGATTTTTCTAATTTTATTTTTGTATTCATATTAATAGATATTTATTATATTAGGCCTATTTGCTTTCAATTTAATTTTCTGACTCCCAAATTTCTATTTCTCGTTATTTTACCTATTTTTTTTAATATGTCCCTAGTGGAAATATTATTTATTCAAAACTATTAACACTGTTTAAAACTATTCATAACTGTTCAAGTCGGTTTAAAACTGTTCAAAAGTACGTATTTTTGGACATTTAAAACAGTTTTGAACAGATTTAAACAGTTTTAAACAGTTTTGAACAGTTTTGAACTTTTGTGTGAAAATAGTATTAATCAATAAGAATTTGTTTGGAACAGTTTAAAACAGTTTTGAATAGTTATGAACGGTTTTAAACAGTTTTAAACGGTTTTGAATAATTTTGAATAGTTTTAAAAACAGTTTTGAACTTTTGTTTTAAAATAGTATTAATAATTAAGAATTTCAATTGTTCAAAACTGTTCAAAACAGTTTAAAACTGTTTAAATCTGTTCAAAACTGTTTTAATCTGTTCAAAACTGTTCAAAAAATAAACGTCCAAAAATACGTACTTTTGAACAATTTTAAACAGTTTTGAACAGTTATAAACAGTTTTGAACAGTTTTAAACAGTTTTGAACAAATGATATTTCCACTAGGGGTACTATCTATATTATCACCATCATCTGTTAATTCTCATCCCCTAGCGCCTGGGGCTGGTCCGCGACAGATTTGTCACAGTATACTGTGACAACCACAACAACCCCGCGGCACATGACCGTCACCCGCTCCTTGCTTTCTTCATCTACACTCTACATCCACATACTTTCTCCATCACCTAATCTTCTCACCTAGTCATCGCCCTATATATACATCATCCGCCCACATCTTTCTCTATTCGTCTATCCCCCCACAGCATGGATGAAGTTCCGCGTTCTCGCGGCGGCGCAGCAGGGGGAGTCAGGCGTCGAGCTGCACTCTGCAGGACTGCAGCAGCAGCCGCGCAGCCTCTCTCATCCGGGGGGGTCAAGTCAAGTTGCTCTCTCCGTTTCTCCGTGCATATATGTATATATGTGCGCGCGCGCAATCCCAAAGTTCGCAGAACATACATTATAAGTATATTCCTATATAGGTATATATACATATAACACAACACGCACTCCGACGATGACGGCAAGGCCATCGTCGTCAGCCATCGTCGACTAGGAACTAGGACGAAAGAGCTCGAGAGCAAAACAAAACGCCTGCGCGCGCGTGCGGAACAACGTATACTTGTACCTCTTACACACTCGGTCCTCCTCCCTCCACGTCCACCTCGTCTTCCTGACTTCGGGTATAGTGTGTATCTATAGTATGTACTAACGGAGTGCTGTAAGTGTACTTACATACGTGCGCGCGCGCAGCGCATCGCCTAATCTAAAAGTGTGAATGGCGATAACGCGACGACGACGACGACCGGCGGCACTAGCAGTGGCCATCCGTGCGTACACGTTCCCGCGGCGGCAGCAGCAGCAGCAGCAGTTGAGGGCGCGAGACGTGCACGCGCGTACGTAGGAAAGGAGAGTGAGAGAGAGAGAGTGGGAGCAGGTCATCATCGTCGTCGAGACGAGGTAGACACGCATTCAGACGGAGAGAGGACGCACCGCCAAGATGTCAGACATCGACAAGTGGATCGAGATCGCCAAGGAGTGCAAGTACCTGCCAGAGAACGATCTGAAGGTCAGTGTGCATTTCGGAGCAACATTTAGGTTATATACGTGTGAATCCTAGGCTCAGGGAGAGAGAGACAAATATCTCTCGATTTTTTCCTGTCCCCGGAGATGACGACGATGCGTATACCTAACATGGCTAACGGTCTGTTCTATGTTTCATTTGCTGGGCGTGCAGAACCTCTGCGACCAGGTGTGCGACATACTGCTGGAGGAGTCGAACATACAGCCCGTCGCTACCCCGGTCACCGTCTGCGGCGACATCCACGGGCAGGTGAGTGGGAGCGAGATAGCCAGTCTAACCTCAAACGGACACAGTGATGGCTCTTTTTTTCCCCTGTCTGTCCGCCTCTCCCCTAGCACTCGCACGTCCGTGTTTCGTTTAGTCATTGCGAAACACGAGCCACTGTACTGACACCGATGCACACAGTCCACGCGCGTCCATTGTGCATGCATAATCATAATGCGACGACGACGCGGGGCTGGCTCTCTATTTTTGGGCCCGGTTCTATTAAAAACTGAGAGAGCTGGGAGTTACATGAAAGTGTGTGGGTACTTACACTCTGGGTGTTTGTCGGGACAGATTATTCTCGCATTGGTGCTAACAAGCGCTAAAGTGATTAGGATTCTATGTTTCCTTGCGCTATGCTTCTTTCTTTTAGTTCCTGATTTGTTTTATTGTATGTGTGTACAATGAATATGTTAACTAGCTTACTACTACAGTAAAACATCTTTATAGCTTTGGAATAGTTATATTCACATTTCTGTAACTTTTTATTCATTGTAATCCTTAAAACTATTATTCTATTGTCAAATATTGTAAGTTTTATAAAAGTACTTTATTATAGTTCATGGAAATATAGTTTTATTGATTAGTCTTATGCAATTCTCATTTGCACGAATGTATCTTATTCATTTCTTATAAATTTTGTATGAGAGCACAAAGCTTTCCTCTGAATATTTCAATAAAAATTACAGCATTTAATATTTATTATAATTGTTTACAGTTCTACGATTTAGAAGAGCTTTTTCGTAATGGAGGACCTGTGCCTGATACAAATTACATATTTATGGGAGATTTTGTTGACCGAGGTTATTATAGTTTAGAAACACTTACCCGCCTACTAACTCTAAAAGCCAAATGGTCCGACAGGATAACGCTACTTCGTGGAAACCACGAATCCAGACAAATCACACATGTATATGGTTTTTATGGTATGGAGCATTAGTTCAAATTTATCTATAAATTTAATAAAATTCTTGAAATTATTTCAAAATGGCTTTTAACTAATACTGAATATATGATTTATTTCAGATGAGTGTTTAAATAAATATGGAAATGCAAACGCATGGAAGTATTGCTGCAGGGTATTTGATCTGCTCACAATTGCTGCCGTACGTATAAAAACTTAAATGCATCCTGACTTATCCAAAATAATGGTTATATAGTGGAATTCTATTCTTGCAGTTAATCGACGAACAAGTCCTCTGTGTGCATGGCGGTTTATCACCTGCTATTAATACTTTAGATCAAATTAGAACAATTGATAGGAAACAGGAAATACCACACAAAGGTAAATTAATATTTTTTATTTAAAATTGTGCTAATTCTTATTGCATATTCAATATTGCATATGATAGGAGTGTATTTGTTCATCTGTGGACAGCTGTAATATAGAAATTTTATAAAATTTATCTTTCTTTCTGTAGGAGCATTCTGTGATTTGGTTTGGTCGGACCCAGAAGAAGTTAAATCGTGGACAGTTAGCCCTAGAGGGGCAGGTTGGCTATTTGGAGCAGAAATAACACACTCCTTTATGGATATAAATGCCCTTAAACTTATTTGTAGAGCTCATCAATTAGTTAATGAAGGTAAGAATTACATTTTACAATTAACCATATAGTTATTTTTGTTGCTTACATAAATACTTCAATTAATATCAAAAACATAAAATTAATATAAAAAAAACTGTGTTGTTTTTCAATGTTTATAAATATGTATGTTGACTCAATATAACTGTATAAAAATATTAGACTACTCAGTTACATAACTGATAAGAAAGCAAATCACTTTAATTACATAAATTTGCATATCTTGAATCAAACAATGTAAGTCAAAGTTAAAGATTTTCCTAGGCTTTTATTTCTATGCATCAAAATAAACGTTGGTGGTTACTTTTGAAATCTCATGTATCATAAAAATGAAAAATGAAATTTTCCGATAGGCTATAGGTACATGTTCGACGATAAACTGGTTACGGTGTGGTCGGCTCCCAACTATTGTTATCGCTGCGGCAACGTAGCAAGCATTTTAAAATTCAAGACAGTCGACGATAGGAACGCGGTGCTATTTGAGGCGGTGCCAAATTCTGAGCGAGTGATCCCTCCCTCATTAACCACTCCTTACTTCTTGTGATTTATCTCTGCACTTTGGAACGGCGGAGGAGGACCACCAAGCTGCGCGGGATGTGAGAAAGATCGAGAGAAGCGAGAGAAGTCACTCACGTCTGTCAATTCTTTCAGATATTCTTTCCCTTCCCCCCGTCTGACGTTTTGTTTTCCTTTTTTTTTTTAAATTGAGAGAACGCCGACGACGGCGCATTGGAGGAACAGGCCGGCGAAGGGACATACACGCACTACCCTCTTGAACACATCGATGTTTTGTAGAGTGTTTTGAGAGAGCTTTACGAAATTTTTATAAACGAAGAAGGATTACAAAAAAAAATATTAAACGAGAGAGAACCAGTGGCTGCAGCAGCGCGCACCGTTTAGCCCTCGTATTTCTTCGGTGCGGAGGACATAATGGAGCTCTGTGGTGTAGATGCTTTTATTGTTCTTTACTATGTACATTCTGCGGAGCGTTCGCTCCTCGAAGCAGGAGACATTTGTTTTCCTGGCTCCTCGAGCTTAAAGAGCTTTAATCAAGATTTGTGAAGAAAGAAAAGCTCAATTAAGATAAAATGAATTTTATTCTAACATTCCGAGGAGGCTCTGGGTTATGATGAATGCTTCTTTGCTATGTCGACTTGTCAATGGTGTGGAATTCAGGTTTAGCACTAAATGAACATACAAATAGTATCGATAAGGTCTTCCTGAAACAGTGAAAGGTCCATTTCTTTTTTTTTTTTGTACCATACGCAGAGATATAACGTCTGTGCGAAAGTAAACATTAAAGAAATTAGTATTAAAACGTCGAGCTATTATATTTACCAATACTTTTTTTTATTAAAATATCAATAATTAAATGCATAAAGTCTAAAAAAGGATTGTTTTAAAATGTGTTTCTTTTAGAAGAAATCTATATTGTTAATGTTTGCCGATACATGTTCATACGTTGAGTACTTGCAAAGATTCGGAAAAAGTATTGGTATTGTAATAGTTGAGAAAATAGTCTTTTAGCAATTATATCAATAATGATTTTAATGTTTGTTTCGCACAGCCGAGTGCATTCTTTCGCCGACGAAAGTTGTGCGAGTAGTATTCTCCGACCAAGAGAGTCTTACTCTGTGTGTTCGATAGCTCATAGCAGTAGCCAAAGTTCTCAGTACGTAGTTGAATATATGCGTATTTTACATAATTTTACCAGGTATTTTTACGCAAAGAAAAATATAATCGATTGTTAAATTACTGTGTTGCTCACACTGTGGTATGTTTCCTTGTTTTGTTATTGAATTTTGATAAAACGAAAGAAATGAAGGATTAAGGGTCATTTAGGAGTAGTTTTATCAATATATATTTACATTTGCTAACGCAATTTTTCCATTTCAAACACTAATTCCTTGAATTTCGCAATAACACGAATAGCAAGAGTATGTACCATACAGGTTTTTCTTGTGATTTTAATGATGGTTAGAATTATTATAGTAATTAAGGTTTAAAGTCGAAAAATTGCTTTGTCAACAGAAGAACACCGTGTGTAAGATTTTACAGAATAACAAAAACGGATGTAAGGTATCGAAATATGGTTTTTCACACTCCGTGCGCAAAGCTCGATTTCGCACACGCTCTAATAAAAAAGCATGCCCTAAATTAAGCTTCCCGCACGTCGTGTCAAAAAATTGTGTTCGATACTCGAGTGAGAAAGTGATTTTATCCTTGTGTGGCATTTTCACCCTCGCTTCGCTCAGGCGCAAACGTCCACCACGAGGATAAAATCACTTTTTCGCACTTGTATCGAAAATAACTATTTTCTTCTTTGCAGTAGGCTAAACGTTAGACTTTAAAGTGATTTACTTAATATGTGTATTTTCCTTTATACCAATCAATATGAAATCATATGAAATCAATGTTCCAACAGTACAAAGTAAATATTTTTAAAAAAGAACTTATTTAAACGAATGGAGAGTGTTCATACATTGTATCAAAGGTGTATGTTTAATATTATTGAATTTTCTTTTTTAAAATAATTGTAAAATTTATTTAGATAAATTAGATATTATTGTAGGTTATTCATAATATAATATTAATAATTCAGTTGAATGATATATATTTTTGCATTACGTAGTTAAAAAGAAGTACATTGAGTTGAACTAATCAGTATTGAACATATTAGCGTCAACAAAGCTGTTTATTTCTGTAACATTACGAGATCAACGGATATTTTATCGAAATTGTTTACATCTACTTTTTTATTAATTCATATGTATACAAAAGAAGAAGAAGAAGAAGAAGAAGAAGAAAATGTACATCAGTAAATATCTTTTTCGTAGAGTAAGAACGTTCGCAAGAATATTACGCAAACGGACAGAGCTTATTTCCTAAACGAAAAAAAAGTGCAACACCATACTATGTCCACCGTTGTAAATCACTAATACGAATGGCGTTAAGGTTTTGAGAACTTAAGAGACTTAACGAATCATTTTTCGGTAACTTATCCCCGTGATTCCTTAACGATTCTCTGTTCCTAGCTGTACAACTAAAATGAAAAAGATAACGTAAAAAAAGGAGGAAAAAGAGCAGTATAAACAATTATAAACAGAAAAGAAAAAAAAAACTTTAAAATACGAAATTGGCGGAATGGCCGGACTCTTGTCGTAGACGAAAAAAAAAATAATTAACAAAAAAAAATACTCTTTGTAGATAGTGTGTTCTCGCTCGTAGGGGAGCAAAAGCGTGTTTTTTGAAGAAACGAGAACCGAGACCCTTAGCAATGTGCCTCTAAATTAGTAAGCGTTCGTGTGTATACATATATTAAATATATATAGTGAAGAGTAAAAAAGATTTAACGATTTAAAACGAGAAAAAAATAAAAACAACAAGTAATAACGTGGTGAAAGAGGAAAAAGGGAGCAACGAGTACCTCTCGCGTAAGAGCCACGATTGCGAGGTACGCGCACACTAACCTGAATTCCGTCACCGCTACTGGCCGCCACATTCTTATGCTCTTTGCACGCAAATCATGCATTCGAAATTAAAAAAAAAAAAAAAAAATCAAACGCAAACAACCGGCCGCTTACGATCAAGCTTGGACATTGTAATTTTATCGAAAAACCGTCTTATGGACACTTGACGCAAGAAGCAGTAGTAAAGGAGAAAGGATTTGCTGGGACAAGGGTTTTTTAAGATCTTGAAATATTCGATCATTTTTATTGTTCAGTCAAATTGCTTCTCTTTTAATATTGCACAGAGTTTAGCATTCTTGCATTTTTATTTTGTTTTAAAAACAAACAGTTTTATTGCTTTAATTTCTTCGATAGAATATTGCTTGTATATTGAATGGATGTTATATTTTATCTTAAAGGATCACAAATGGTCGGTAACATAAAATTTAAACATTCCTTTAATTTGGCATAAAAAATTTGTAAAAATTTATTTATGAATAAAAAAGAAATCTTTTATTTTTTAAACATTACATTTTAACGATTTTCCTTAATCGAGGATTTCCTTTTTCGATAAACTTACAATTATCGAAAGTAATGGCAAATTTAACTAATTTCATCAACGCGATGAAACTACTATTTAGGAGAATTTGAGTAGAACATTTATTTAATAGTAACTATGATTCTCTTTTGTCGATTTGTTTAACACAATCATATTTTATTACGAATTAGTATTTTCTGAAGTTCATAAATGAGTTTTAAAAAGTGTATGTTTTACTCTCATTATTACACGATCTTTAGAGTATTTGTATATTCCACGAGTTGTATTTGAATTAATCCGTTGTTTTTGTTCAACGAGCTATGCTTATTTTGATAATTATTTATTTTAATAAGTAACAATTATGTCGCTTTTTCGTGTCAAAGTTTAAACAGCAAAGTAATTAGTATTAAAATAAAGCAAATTATTTGATTTCAAGCATTAATTAAATCAAATACGTGTATATATTTTATATAAATACTTATTTATTGTGCTGCTTATCAATAGTTAAAAGAAAAATCGATTAAATTGTAATTTAATAAACTGAATAGATGATTGATTTAAATAATCGCTTGTTAATTAGGCTTATTTTTCTACATAAAAATCTTTCTCACCGCGGCAATTTGTGCTGGGAAGTAAACAATCAATGTGTCTTTAAAGTGTATTAAAGTATTTTTTCCAAGAAAGTCAATTTTTTCATTTCTTACTAATACGTGTATAATGTAAAAAGTTGTAAAACATCTGATTTTAAATTATATTTTTGTTTTACTCGTATACCTCCAATATAATAATTATATTAGTATTTGGTACTGGCCGTCAGTCAGATTCAGTGAATTCACAACTTTGTAATACGAATAGAACGAGGCTGCCAAAATCACCATAAAGTTGACTCGTGGAAAATGCAAAAGTCGTTTGTTTCTCCCAGCAAGTATAACATTAGATTCTTTTTAAAGCAATTCAAAATAACGTCAAGCCTTAAATATAAAACCATTTATAGACGTTTTCCTCTGATCGATTGTTTGCAATATTTCCTTTGCAACGTCCCGCATAATTGTTATATAGTCTACAGTTAAAATATTCCCGATAAAGAAGGAGACAATGCGATCTCGCTGGAACAATCGACTTTTCCGTTCGGCCCGATGTTGTCCGAAGCTTCTTGCTCGCGAGTCGGTTTTCCTTGTTGTCTCAAAGTTTCTTCCCCGATGCTTTATACATTGTGAAACCCCTCGAGCAGTGCCTTCGAAAAATACAAGACGACGGTCTACTAGAAAATAGTTTTTTGTATCAATGGACTTGCGAGAGATATATGTTGTCGATCGTGATTTCGCCACTGTGGGAAAAAAATGTTTAACTCCGGAAGAAAAAAAGAAAGAAATATGATTGTGCGTAGTTATTAACTGTGCGGCTTTTGAGAAATAAATGTTTCTTTTGATTGCAAAATTCACATTTTCAAAATCAAATTCATGCATTGTTGTGAATCATTAAGAAGTTTGAGATGTCACGAATACGTTTGAATCCTCGTCTTGGTTCGCATTACACAGAATATTTATTTCTCAACGAACTTCAAACAAGTGTCGAACAATATCACATATAAAGAGAAAGCAGTGATGTGGAGGCATGAAAGTTTCAATAAATATTCCGCCTTGAAATCCAAAAGAGCCGTCACTGCTTCCCGAGTGTCCCCCCGTAAATAATAACCGTCCTGTTTTTTGAACCTCAACGCAGATATCGAGACGTTCTTTATATATATTGTAAACGCGAGAACGTTGTATATGTACCGTGAAAATCGCAAACGGCCAACGGCGATTTGTTGTCTTGTTTATTGTACATGAGAATCGACTGTTATTCTCATTTGTTGCTAAGATCGATGAGAGAAAGAGAAAACGAAAAAGAATCGATAATATTTTCCGTTACCTTCGACCGTCAAACGATCGAAGCGATTGAAATAACGATTTAAGGAAGACCGAAAGCAGAATTTTAGGAGCGTTGCGATCGAATTTCCTACGTGCGGAGAGAATTTCGCGCAGATTATCTCATGTTTTCGCGTCGAAAATGATTATTGTTACGTTGATCATTTTAATTCGATAATTTGTGTATAATTGTGTAGTCTTTTAAGCTTTTAGAGTACGAATTTCACTCGATGAAAGTGAAATTATGTGCCTTCAAAAATTTTCACTTCAAACTAAAAAGATTTTTTGTTTTCATAAACGTCAAAATTACTCTTCACTTTGAAGTGGAGTTGCAAAATTTTAACTTTGAAGTAGTGAAACTCTTACTCTAAAAGTTACCGAAAAAGGCTTTTTTCAAGCAAATGAATTTCTGTGATATTAGGAAACAATGCTGAAGAATTATGGCGTCCATGCTATCTATACGATGTACTTCTCAGCTAACGATGTTTCTGTGATAGTTTAAGAATATGAGACGTTGGAAATGTGAGATTATACTAAAGTGAAATTTTCTGCTTAGCAATGTAGTCGATGTAAACGGAGAAAGAAACGGAGCGACGGTGTGTATAAGGGAGAGATAAAAAAAACATAAGGGACTCGTGCTCTCGCTGAAAAATATAAGAGCATTCTTATCGAAAGGATATACGCTATCGACGTTGCCTTATCTACCTCTTCTTCAAAGCCTATGTGAATTCCCCCTTGATTCTTCTCTTTCGCGGGTTTGTGTGTACTTCGTATACAAAAAATGATATAAAGCATAAATGAGCGATCTCGACTTTTCTCCCCTGTTTGAACTTTTAATCTATGACTCTCTAAATTTCGAGGAGCTCAGGATGATTCCTATACAATTAAAACAGTGCCATTAACGTTTAGACTGGATTATATTCTGGACATAACGGTATTCCCTTATAAACTATAAGAAAATATATATAATTAGACGTTTCGTTGACTTTCGCGTGTAATGCTCCGAAGGATTTAGAGTTTCTCTCTGTAATGTCGCTTGTTTGGTAAAGAGTCGGGAAAGCTCGCGCGCTTCTACGCTTCTACGCTACATTATATATTATAAATATTGTATATGAATAAGAATTCCCGTTTCCATTCCCTCGACGATAATTCCAACAAGGAGTTGCCAGACGTTTGCGCGAGAGATTTTGACAGCCTCGAGCATGCGTACGATGTTATAAACATAATAATGTGCGACGCGGCGAGATGTACTAGAACGACGAGCTTTTTCGATTTATTACTGTTACTCGAATGCGCTGGTTTTGGATTTTCGCTTTCAATTTGAGATTCAACATAATTTAGTTTAGAATTAAGCTTTTTCAATTTTTAAAAATAAGGTTGAATGTCTAGAACTGTAAGAGCTTAGATATATATACATTTTGTATTTTAAACGGGAAAAGGTATTTATATTAAAATTACATATCATCTACCAGTTGCATAAATGAAGCGACAAGGAAACAATTCTTGCTTTTCTTATTATGCGATTGGAGATTGTAATAAATATGTGATCATGATTCATTGACTCAGTTTTTCAAAGTAAATAAAGAAATGCCAAATTTAGGGGTATTTTTGATATTTTAAAAATTTATAATATTCACCGTGTAAATAAAGCATTATATTGTTGAATCTAACAAGCATATCGATTTTAAAAGGAAAGATTTATTTTCGAAATTGGATCGAAAAATATTTTTCGTAAAATTGTTAGAAAATCTTTTGTAAAGCTTATTCATTTTAAAAAAGAGTGATAGTATATACTTACACATATCGGTCAGTATAGTCAGAATTGATATATTCAAACAAGTCATTTGAAACCAGTTAAAAGTATCTAAATTTTTTTTAATCAACGCTTTCTTTCCGACCATTCGGCAACAACTGGTAAAAGAAACCAACGCATTCCAATACGCAGTCAATCGCAAGCGCACAAACCCTTAGCTGCATTGAAGTATTATAGCGTTCGCGATCGAAGCGCTCGTCGATTTCTCGTCCTCGCAACGATAAAAAGAATTAATTAGCTAAAACAATGAGTCGCCGCATTTTGTGATCGCTTTGAACTTAATCGACGTGTGTACAAGCGCTTGCGGCGAACCACGGATTTCTATAATAAATACATATACACATCACCGCAAACGAACTGTAACAAAGATATTTTTTCAACTATCTCCCCCTCCATCCCCTCTCCCTCTGCCGATAGTTTTTGGCACGTTCTCATCTCGTAAAAAATCCTCCGATTATTGTATATCTATACCATTGTAGCGACTTTACGAGACTAAAAAATGAATTGTTCAATTTTTCCGTAGACAAACAACTTTTACTATTACTGCTACTACCCGCCTCTTACCCATCACACATTATTGCGCATTGCAACTAACTTCACCTCAGGCGCATGCGCGCAGGCAGTTGAAAAATATTTGTGTAGTGCACATTTTTGTACACACATATAAGTACACACCTGCGAAAGTTGCATACGCCAACGTGTTTATATGCGCGCGTATTATAAAGCGAAAATACGTACAAACGCACTCGAAATTGAAATCGTCGTGTATAGCTTTAAAGAAAAGGAGGGGAGCGCACTACACAAATGTTTTTTTCACTGTGGCAGTCCAATTTCATTAGTATTGATATTATTATTATCACTGTACTATAAATATTATTATTAATGGTATTATTTATGCTGATAAAAGAAATAAAAGGAAAAAACGAATCACGTATTATCGAAAGCGTGTACAAAAAAGGGACAAATGGGATTATATAAATGAAGCGGAGAAGAAGAAAATTTTACGGGTGATATATAAACAATTGTACAGGAATCGTCTTATATACCGAGTCCGGAAGACTCGAATGAATTTTCTTATATTATATATATATATATATATATATATGTTTTTTTTCTCTATATCCTTGTTTATATCATGGCTTCGCGCAGGAGCTTGAACACTGCGTAAACGATCCTTTAAAGATCTCACAGATAGACATCATTGTAAACGATCATCATGTACCTTGAAAGTATAGGACTTTGTTATGTTAACGTAATGAGACATCTGTAATAAAAATGCGTGAAAAAAGAATTATGCACTCTTTCATTTATTCATAATCCTTATTTTCTTTTCGTATTTCCTGAATCCTCTACCTACTATTGTAGCATATTTGCCATCTTAGCTAGAAAGATAATTATTTTTAAAAGTAGTTTCCGAAATACTTTCGCGATAAGAAGAAAATTTTGTCATTTGTCTCAATCTGTCCGGGACTTGAAGGATTTATTGATTTTTGCCGTTCAAATTGTTTTGATAAAATTATGGTTCCATTTGAAAATTTGATAGTTTCAATAAATATTCATAAATTTATTCAAAATCTATTTATTTGTATTAGAAGTACAGTATTAGGTAAAAAACATTTTATTCAAGTAGAAAGTAAAAATCTTGTGTTAATTTTATGTATACTTAATAAGCCTTATGCTCTTTTGTGATTGCATCTATACTTGGCGTTTTACTTTCAAATGCTATATGAATACTGGTGTTTCATTTATCAATAAAACCCTGTATTTACCAGCAGAAGAAAATTCTCAGTTCGTGGCTATCGATGATCCTCTTCGTATAACTATCTGTTGAACTTATTACGAATGCCTTGGCATCATTTTCGACGACCCATACAGTTCCAGGTTCCGCTTTCGATATTAACTCAATGACAGCGTTGGAAACATTTTCGGGTCTATAGAATGAATAATTTATAAAAATTTGCGCGAGATTTATATTTTCTAAAGTGATTAAAGTACTTACGATTGCACTTGCAGAATGTTGAAATTCTCAATATTTTCTTTCGGAATAAAATCTAAATAATTAGGTGAAAACTTTTCCGACATTTCCACGTTTAATTTAGTTCTTGTATGGCCAGGGCAAATGGCAATGATTTTAACGCCGATTCGTTCACAGTTGGGCTAGAATTAACAATTTAAGTTATCTTATAAGTATTTTCAAAATATGTTACTTTTGTAGTATGTTATCTACATACTCTCATAGACCTCGTGAAGGATACAACAGCATGTTTGGACGCACTGTAAACTGGCAATACATGACTGTCTAGTAAGCCGGTAACCGAAGCTACATTGACTATAACTCCACCATTGCCGCCCTTATGTTTTCCCATGTACTCAATTGCAATTAAGTTTCCAAGAATAGTACCTTTCTAAAAATTTAAAATATTTTCTAAATGGTTTTGAGTACAAAACAACAACGATATGAATCAGTATTATCAATCTTTTAGTTTTCTATCGTGTATCTGCAATTTTATGCAGCAGATAATAGTATTGAATAATATTACCGAGATTTTAAAAATAAAATATTAATAAAGGCTTGTCTTGTTGTAGACATAGAGTGAAGAATGTAGGATAAACGACAGGTGTCGTAAAATGACGAATTAAAGCACCGCAAAGAAGACTCATTCATTAAACGTTATTTCGTCTGTCTTTTATTAATTAAACGATTGTCGAAAAAAAACTTAATTTGCATGTATGTCAATTCACTTATTTAAAATAAAAATTTATGCGATGTTTTATCAGCGTCAAATCGCAAAAGTAAATTTTACAATAACTAGTAAGTTATAATTTTTACAATAACTAGTAATATATAATTCCCAGACTATATCTGGGAATTTTAATCGTAATGTAATATGTAATAGTACTTAATTACCACATTGACATCAAGTAAACGACCTGCGTCATTTTCGTTTGCGATACCGGCATCATTGATTAAAATATCAATATACTTATGTTTTTCAACGACTCTTTGGAAATTGGCTAAAATTATATAAACGACATTAAGGCAATCTATGGAATTTCCTATTTTAGACGTTTATACTACTGATTTCGGTATACTTTACGTACATCTTAATTCTTGTTCGTGTGCTACATCGCAGTGATAAAGTTCCACTCGTTTGTCGCCAAATTTTTTCTCCAATTCTTCGAGCCATACTTTGTCCGCAGTATTGTCGAAAATTGCTACGTACTGTACAAAATTAATAAATCATTCATTAGATTTCTTTAATAAATATAAAATAAATTTTTTGACATAATGACGACTGATTGAATAATTTTACCGCAGCTTCCTGCTCCAATAGGCCGCATACACAGGCGTAGCCAATTCCGTTCGCTCCGCCGGTCACGACGGCAACTTTATCTTTAATCTCCATCTTGGCCAGGGGATCCGACATGGCTAATAACAAATTATTTTTTTATGAGACAAACTCCCTTAAAGGTTACTCCCACAGCACTGGTTAAAAAATAATTGAGGGGAGGTATAAGAATTTGAGAGCTGATAAATTTGTACGAGATAAGATACTGTCGAATTTAATATCATGTTCTTATACTCACCACGGAGTTGACACAGTATTGTAAATAAGGAAGTAAGATTTGTTCTAAAAGCAAGATAAAAATTGTTTTTTACTTTCAATAATGTCAAATAATTTAAAAAACAATTATACTCTCGTACAAAACTGATGATCAAAATTAATAAATATATTGTAAATATTCAAAATTTTAAAGAATAATATCTTTTTCAGAATATAGCTATAATGCAATTTTCGAAGCCGGAAAGTTTTCCTTATTTGTTCATTGATCCCAACACCGGCAAACGTATAAAGCGTATACATATATTATCTCATAATCTCATCTATTAAATGATACTATATTTTTCGCGCTCGGTAAACAATACCCCTCGCGTTATTTTCGCTATACTTGTAAAAAATATATTGCTTATACTTCGAGAAACTGAACTATAATAATTATCCTATTTGACCACTTACTTTTAACAGATGCCACTGTACGGACGCTGACGCTACGTTATTTTTAGGTTAACACTGAAAAGGATTCACTGTGCCGTAAGAGAGTAATCGGACTATACTGGCGCTGCTCCGCTGCTCGGGGTATTCAACTTGTTACTATGGTGCGCATATATACAGGTACAGCAAGCACTGTAGCTGTCTGTATGTGTTAGTATTGCCGTCACGCGCGGCTGCTTCGCTTAGACGCGGGACGCGAGAGACTCGACCCGCATTATACGCAGAGACGCTTTGAAGTTGAGTTTACCTTGTAAATAGAGACTGGGCTATAATTATAAAGAAGAATGAATAATGCATAATCGGGAATGTTGGTATAAGTATGTGTGTGAGTGTGTGGGATTGGGTGCGGGCAAATGATGAGCAAAACGCCGTGTTTTTTTTTTATTAATCGTTAATCAGTTTATTTAATCGTAATAATATTATTTTTCGTCATGTATATAATAATTCTATTTACTTCTTACTATCTATATATATAATAATATATAGTGTATTTATGTTCATTATGTATAATATATTATCTACATTTATAATCCCTATGAAAGGCATCTCCAACCAGACTTCAGATTTACTTTTCATTTAAAATATCTTATTTATTCATAAAAATACAAGGGGCTCGCGCGCCAGCCGAACGATCCGGACGCCGCCCGTTGCCCGCTTGCGCTCTCTCTCTCGCTTTCTCTCGCTCTCTCTCATCCTCTCTTGCGCGCACGCCGACATACTTAATTATTATTATTATTCTTATTATATCATACGCTTATCTCTCAACAATTACAACGAATCAGTTCTAATTGCGTGCTCTCGGTGCTGTGCGTATCTTTTCACGCCATTACTGGTATTTTTTTTGCTATTTTTTTTTCTTATATGTTCCACTTGCGAGGCAAACACATCCTATAGCGTGGAATCGTTCTCTCTCTCTCTCTCTCTCTCTCCCGATTCGAATCGTCGACCAGTTTGTTGATTCTCTCGTAAGAAAATATGAACATAGGTTCGAGTAATTTTGGTCTAATAAAGTTAAATTTATTGTTTATACGATAAATAATTTGTCCCTTTTCGATCATTATAGAATGCCACTTTCAATATGTCTTAATCTTCATTGTCTCTTATTCGTATCAAATATACCGAATATTTAAAATGGCATTCGGAAAATTTGAGTGTTCAATAACATTCTACTTTAAAATTACTCATATGTTAACATTTGAAAATTTTCAAAAATTCAACGTTTCTTCGGTATTTCAAAACTTGCCTCCTCTCGCGTGCATCGCATTTGCAAATATCAAGAATTATGTAAAAGTAACTTATAACGCCAGTTTTTATTTATATATATTAGCTTTTTATTTAGTGCAAAATTGATTATTTTATGATAAAATAAAATTCGATATTTTACTTCCTTTGAGTATGTAATTTTACATTTACGCATGTTTTTTTTTTATTTAATTGATGCTAACATACTATTATTTATAGCTATAATGATTATTCGTGTAGATATGCGCATAATAAATTACGTTTAAATAACAATCGATATTCCAAAAAATCCGCCCGCAACATCGTCCCTCTGAACACCCGACAGCAGAAGACAATAATTATTTTGCAATTCGCCCTCGTTCTGAAAAAAATATATATCGTCTCGGAACGTCTCTATCAGTTCATCGATCGATAATTATTTCCAAACGTTCGAAATTGCAACGATAATGTCTCTCAACAATCGTTCAACGATTATATGATTTAGCAAGTTTCAAAATACTCTGCACTATACAAATATCAATTAAAGTTTCTCATCGAATAATATACGAAAAACCCTATTCGTCGATAAGCTCATCTACAATTTCCTTAATAATTCAGTCCAACGCGAAATGAATTTCTTCACCCTATATGTAAAAAAGATCCTCCTGCGCCGGGGAGCGTCGCTTTATTATTTTTTTTTTGTTTTAAAGCGCGCGGCAACGCGGCGTCCGTTCGCGGCGGCCAATCTCAATTACAAAAGGAATAGTCGAAGGTAAAACGAGATAATAAAAAGTACTTCCCTAAACGTAGGTAGAAATTGGTAACTTTGACTCACTCATATTTGAAAAAGTATCGCGCCGAGAAAATTTTAGCGACCTCTCGGCGAGCTCGCTTTTCCCTCTTTATCTCGCTCGCTCTCTCGCTCTCGCATTCTTTCTCTGGCTCTCTCTCTCTCTCTCTCTCTCTCTCTCTCTCTCTCTCTCTCTCTCTCTCTCTCTCTCTCTCTCTCTCTCTCTCTCTCTTTCTCTTTCTTTACTTGCCCGTCGTTTCTGGGTTGAAACGTCTCTCTCCTCATGCGTGTGTATGTTTTTACTCTCTGTATCGTTTCATTTTTCTATCCTATTATGCTTTTCGTCCACTGCTCTCTACGAATTTGTATAAATTATAAAATTACGGATGAATTCGTTCGAATTTTTCGTGTCAGTCCTTACGTTATATATATATATATATATCGTTAGTATGTATTCAGCTTCTGGCTTCGTGCGCTAAAATTGGACGCAAAAATAAGTATTTCGTACATTTTCCTCCCCTTTTTTCTCTCTCAATGACGCGTTCTTTAAATATGTTTCTTCGTCGAAAAAATGCGATGTCGAATGCGATAAAATTGAATTGTGATGGCGAGAACTGAGTTATCGAGAGCGCAAACGAAATCGATTATGATATACTTTACAAACGAAGTGCGAGAAATCGTGAAGAAGCAAAAACTTTCGATAACTCACTTCCGCGCGTGTGTGATGTCTTTTTACTTCGCTAGGCGAACGAGAAAAATTCATGATGAACAAGGACAACTCGACAGTATATATAGATATATATTATCATCATATATCACGAGAATGTATATATAAATGTATATTATATCACAAATCGTTTTTCTATTCAATCCGTGTCTCTTGCGCGGCTAGTGCCAAAGATTCGCAACTGAGACGCGCTCGCGAGATGCTTTTTCTTCCAATTGCTCTCGGTGTATTAATATATTTCAATATTTCATTATCATATCGTCATAATCAACAAGAAAAATGAACGCCGCCGCGTCGCGACGGCTGCGAAATACAAAATACTCACTGCTGCACAGGTGATGCGTGTGTGTGGCACGTGTATAATATATAAAGATAGACTAGTACTTTCAACATAGTTATTGTTTGTTTGCTTCTTTTCTTTTTTTTTCTTTAATCTTCATTTATTGTATCGTATTTAATAATAATTATCATTCGAATTCAATGATTTCTCGTCTTTCGTACAGTATGTACATCTTGTAGCGCGGTCAACCCACAAACGAGAGGCAAGAGCTTGCGCACGCTCCTGTGTACATGTTACGTGTGTGTGTATGTGTGTGTATGTGTGTGTGTGTGTGTGTGCATGTAATTTATCTTTTACTGAATTTTTTTTGCTCTACTCTTTCTTGCTTTCTTTTTTAATGTAACCTTTTTTGTTTTTCTCAATATATAGACTCTCACTCGCACTTAAATATTAAAGGTTGGGCACGATAATACTCTCGGTAGTAGTATAATGCCCTAAGTCTTGCTGATCCAACGTTTGGAGCCGGTGGCCGCGCGCTACCGAGGCCTGTACGTATATGTCTCCGCCCCTTTGGCTCCTGTCGCCGCAGTGCCGGGCACGATTTTTTTTTCCTAATTTTTCTTAATTGTTTTTTTACCTTAAATTTGTAATAACCTTTATATTACCTTATTAAATACCTTATTTATTTATACAATTTTTTTTGGACGACTCGACTCGACTTGGTTTTTTCTCTCTCTTTTTGCTCGCGAGTTTGATCATATTTTATTTTTCTCATTTCCGCGAATCGATCGCGGTTCGTTCGAGTGGTGCTTTCACTTCCTTAAATATCCGCGCGCGTACGCGTCAGGTGAAAAAGTGCGAAATTCACTCACGAGGAAACGTTTCTGAAATCAAAGCGCGTAAAGTTCGACGTCATTTCATGTTTTGTTTTTTCTTAATTTTGATGCCTATTCATCGTGAAATGTCATATTTTTTACACGCGTTCTTTCAGTTGTTGTCAAATTTTTTTGAAGCGGAAATGCTTCCTCGTCAGTGGGCGAAATTCGACCATAAAGTGCGAAATCAGCGATGAGAGAAGGAAGGCAACGTGACGACGCTGCTGATGAAGGATGAAGAGAGTGAAAGTAGGAAAGTATTATATGCGTGCAAGCGCAAGCGTGATATAGAGTCTAATAAAAGATCGTAAAAAATATCAGTGGCAGTCGTTTGTTCACGCTTCGTCGCCCGTTTAAATTTCTCTCTCTCTCTCTCTCTCTCTCTCTCTTTTTTTTAAATTTTTTATTCTTTTTTATCCTTCTCTAAATTTCGAACGACGCGTACTTTCGCTCTCGCGCCGACGACATATGTACAATATGTACATATCGAAAATTGACAGAGTAGATATGAATTTCGGATGATGGCGATCTCGCGATAATGAGCGAAGAATAATGCGTGATAAGAAAGCGAAGGCGCACCGATGGCGAAACTCGTCGTTCTCGCGTTTGACATCACATGACAGGAAATTGTAATTTGAATAAAATTTAAGTAAACATTAACCATGTGTTATACAGCGACAACAACAAAAACAACAAAAACAAAAAAACTTAAGTCTTAGAGCATCACAGATAAATGCAAGTCTTCTTAATTCAGAGTCAACTTGGATTAAAAATAACTTTTTATGACACGATAAAGAGGAACTAAAAAAATTATCGTTAAACGCCGACAGCAAGTCTGTGTTTCTTTCTTTTTGAAATGACGAGTTTGGGGAAAGCACCGTTTACGTAAGACCTCGAAGAGAGAAGTAGCCAAGTTTGTATACTCGTCGTCGAGAGTCCGATATTGAACACAATTACAACCACGCGAGACGCGCGACGGGCCGCAGGCGAGCGAGCAATTGTTGAGCCTCGGGTGCGCGCGACTCGCGCTCTTCCCTATCCACAAATTAATATACAAGTGTATGAAGTATCCATCGGTAGCTTTTTCTTTTAAGTCTTATAATATGGACAAGCAGCAGCCCCGGGCCCGAGACAGCCGCGGGGTCCGTGTTTATTTTCATTTATTTATTTTTTTCCCTCATTCCTCCCCTCTTTTTCTCTCTATCTATATCCCTCTTCGTGGATGCGCGTCGCGATAGGGGTTTCTCCCGTGCTCTCACCGAGGCGCTTGCGTTCGCGATTTCAACGTCGTCGTTATTGTTAAATGCATGATTTGGTGTTTTGTTGCGTGTGTCGTACATACATATACAGTGTTTTCACAAAGAAATCGTTTGAAAATAAAATTGTTCTTTATTTCGTAGTATCACACCAAACTGTTTTCAGGTGACATCGTGCAAAAGACGTGTCGTATCTTACATGGTAATATGTAATTGCTAGGCTTAACGTTATTATAATTATTACACAGTATTAAACTATCGTTTCTTGCTCGAGAACAACTTTGCCTTTTGTTTCTTTAATCGTACAGCTAATGAAAGTTTGTCGTACAAAAAACTATATGCATGATCGTTACAATCAATTATTTTCATTGTGAATTGTTTTGGATATTTTCTCAGGTAACCTTAACGCATTAATTAAAAGCTCAATTTCGTTACAATTAAAACGATCAGTCGGGTGTATAATAAAGAGAGAAGACAAGTCGGACAGTGCCATTCGTTGTTTGCCTCGACAAATTTTCAAATGCACATGTGTGTGTATAGAAGAATCGCGCGATGAATGAAAAATCACGAACAGCGCCTCGGTTCAGCGGAGAATTCTCCTCGCGACGAGCTCTTCTTGTTTTTTTTAAAAAACGGTTTTTTTCTACTACGGCGGCAAGACGAAATGAAGGCTGCAACGGCGTTCGAAACCATATTTTATCTCCCTCGCCTACCCTCTCTCTTTCTCCAGTTTCTTTTTTTTTTATTAAAAATTTTGTTTCACCCCCGAATTGCGCATACTATCATCTCCGCATGCATACACACGTGTCTCACAGAGAAATCATATTAAAAAATTAACGCTTCTTCTTTTATTCATTTTTGTTTCATTTTTTCTCTCCTTATATAAACTAGCTTCAACCACTGGTATACTTTTTCTCTCCACTTTTAATAACGCTTTTTTTCTTTAATTCGCCATTTTTTTTTTCAACAATTCGAACTCCCTATATAAATAAAATTGATTGCCGCCGATCGCGTCCGTGCGCAGTCTCTCCTCGTCCATCGCTTCCCCACCTCGAGAGCAACGAAAATAAACGAAAAACAAAAGGATTCAGAACGTTAAAAGTATGAGGAAGGAAGTAAACATAAATGTGTGTGTATATATATACGTAAGATGCCGTTTTATTTCAGGAACTAAACCGACACTGAAGAATGTAAATAAATGCATACTTAAGAATAAATCATTAGTAAAAATTAAGAGCGAATTTCAGCAAGTCGTTTCTGCATAATATGCCACGTGCACAAATATCACAAAAGTCCTCGTCGAGACTCGCGCGCAAGACTCGGAGAGACTTCGCCCGCCGCATCGATCGTTTCTCGACTTTCATGGATACAATATATTTGTGGGATTTTATACGGTGTATGTGTGTTATATTTATTATTTTTTTTTCTTATCATTCATTTTCTTTTACTTTGTAGCGTATAACTATGAGATTATCGTGGTAACTTGCATCAGTTTCTTCCCTTTTTTTTTCTTTCGTTCGGTAAAATGTACACAACAGAAAAAATCGATAGAGTCTCGTAACGCCTGTTGCCTCGATCGCGATTTTTCTCCCTTCTCTCAACACTTCAACTTTTGACGGACTTACTTTACTTTTTTTTTTTTGATGCGTCGTATGCTGGGCTCGTCTCATTTTCTCGCTGCGCGGAGAGAAAAATTTATTGCATTTTTTTTGTTCCTTATGATGAAGTATCACGATAGTTCAACAAGTAACTATCGAATAAAACGTAATAAATAGTTTTATAAGTCTGTTTTAAGGCAGTGATAATGTCGTCTAATTGAAATCATGAAGGAACATCATTGTATTTTACAATTCCATGTATTTTCTCGAGTTAAAACTTTTGTAAAAGATTTAAAATACTGCTTTTGATTCAACGTTTCAATTTGGTCGTTTTACAAAAAATAATCAATACTGCGCGGTAAAAGCAACAATACTTTTCCTCTCGGCGCATTAAAAAAAAAAAAAAAAAGATTAGTCCAAAATCAAATGTAACGCGGAACGAAATACCTCGAATTCTCATCGTCTGCAACAGCTTCATTACAATTCACACTGGGGCTCAGTCGCAATGACGATTAATGAGATCTTTCTCTGCGTACACACGAGTATAATTTTCAATTTCACATCATACAAGTTTCTCTCTAAATTCGCTCGATTAACCGCATTAAGTATCAAAAATATCGTGGGCGCGCTATCTCGCGGACTCGGATTGTTTATCTCTCGTTCTCTCTCTTTATCAATTTTGTTTGTGTCTTTCTCTCCTCTTTTTCGGGAAGGGGGGAGGGGCGTATATAGAGAATCGCACTTTCAATTCGAACCCAGCATACGCAACTAGTCGACCTACGAATCGTCTATACATTTATTTAATTATAGTTTTTTTTTTTTTTCATTTCATCGTTTGCTTCACAGTCAAAGTATTATGCGCGCGAACATGGAAATTATCAAAAAAGTCTGATGAAATCGCTCGATGTATATTCACCGGTGTGATGAGAGTATGATTTTTTTTCCATGGAGAATCGAAGATGCGAGCTAGCGTTTTTAACGGCGTGAAAATCGTTCGTGATTGTTTTATCTTTATCAAAATATAGAAAACTTTGTTGAAGCGCAAAAATGTATGTATAGCTTTCGTCTTTTTCGTGCGTTTGCCTCAGACTTTCTGATTGACAACTGAACACATATCGTCGGCACCGATTTACAACGCTGATGTTCAATTGGTAACATTTTGTCTTCGTTATGGTTGGACTGTAAAATAAATATATGGTATTTTTACACATCGCGAAGGAAGTTGATTATTTTCGAAGAATTTAAAACTTATTCAACAAATAAATATTTTTATTCAGTTGCGTTTAACACAGTATTTATAATTCGGTTGCAACTTAATAGTAATATTTATATAGACAGTATATATAACTATTCATATAAAAAATCTTCATCTTTGTACGAATTCATGCTCATTTTTTCCTTCATAGCTAAAATTATTTGATTTAAAAACTGTGATTCTTCCTTCATGAATTTAAAAAAGTTAAAAACATTTTTTAAAATGCATCTTTTTAGTTCACAGAACAATCGTTTAGTCTTAAAAAATCCCCAACGATCTAAATATCGTTCGGTTGCGTTTACGCACTTGAATTACTAAACAATATTTCGCATCGGGCCGACAATTGCTTTGGCAGTATATAATAATCATCGTACAATAAGTATACACATGGGTAACTGACGTTGGTAGAACTGCTACTACATAATAATAGCGGCAGCAATAAATGACTGTTACAATGGTCTATGCTACATACGTATAACAACAATAATAATAATGATGATGAATAATGACAATAATAATTAAAAAAAGAAAGATCGCGTTCAGACGTCGTACAGTGTGATGAGGCTTTTACAAAGGGCTCGAAAAATAATTACGACCAACCCCGCATTTCTATATATTTTTTTTCTAGTCTCTTCCCCCCTCGTTTTTTTTAATTAACGTGTACGTGTGTGTATGTGTATGCTTAGTTCGTTTTTCTTTATGTTTTTTTTTTTCCTATACATGCAGTGGCAGCCATAAGTTAGGTATTAGTCCGCGTGAAAATATACGCACGTATATTATTATATCGTAAATAAACACATTTGTGGTATCCCCGGGACGCTGACATTTATAAAACAGAGTCGACGTTACTTTTTTTTCTTAATAATTCTTTACGTTGTACAGACATTATGAGCTTTTACTTAGTTTGCAGTAAATGTTGATGCTGTGTCGGCGGTATGGTTGGATTTTTTTTCGTTCTCTACATATATGCTGTCTCCTGCTGATTTTTACCTCCCTCGTATAATAACGACCATTACGTGTATTATCGTATGCTGTTAATCTTTAGTGTTGGTTGTATTTTTTTTTCTGTTGTCGTTCAGTGAAATGGCGATGTATATGGGTTTTTTGTATATCTGTTATTTTTTGTTTTGTTTGCATGTTGGCCCTACGATGAGCGGTACGTACATAAGAGTCTTATTATCGATTCGGATTATGCAATGTGAACACACAACGACGTAGTTGCTCGACTGCGTACAGAAATATATTATTAATATAGTCTTTTAGTTTCGATAAAAAAGTTCAGTCCATCTCGATTTATTTCTTTAAATTTTTTCATCGCCTTCGTTCTTTCATTACTTTTTTTTTGTCTCGAAATTCCTCTCCTTATTTTCTCCTACTCGAATTTTGCAATACGGCATCCTAAATTTCTCTCTTTCCTCGAAGTTTTGCTCTTCTTTCTCCGCTTCTCGTATTCACTTCCTCGATTATTCAAATCGGCTATCGAATTCACGGTCTCTGGCCCGCTGAATCCGTCCGTCCTTCGCTTCCTCTGTCTTTCTTCATTGTCTTGCTCCCTCATCGTGAACTTATCTCCGTTCATCTCGCTCTCTTCCCTTCGTATTATTTTCTTTTTACTTTTTTTGTACAACGCGACGAACACACACATTTATATTATTTATATATTTATATATAATATTTATATATATTATACTTATTATATACACAAACAGAGCCGGTTCAACGTCCGGCGCGACGCGAGTCCGAATGCACATTATCATATCGTCCCTTCGCTTTGTTTGTTCAATTTGTCTTCTTTTATTTATATATGTATATATGTATAGGTAGTCAGCTTCAATCGTCAGCTTGTTTATTTACTATCTTTGAATTGATGAGTTCAATAGGAAAGGAACGTAGAACATTTCACTGTTGAGTAGTAAAGCTGCCGCCGATTGTACCTGAAAGTTTTACCATTCAAAATATTAATACCTTATGACCACAAAATAAAAAAATATTGTACTAAAAAAAATCTTTTATGAAAAACAAAAAATACGATCTTTACCTTTTAATTGTATATTTTCAAATAGTTACAAAAATAACGAAAACTATGAAAAAGTTAAGAGAAAACAAAAGCTGACTTTACCGGAGGAAATGTGTTGTAAAAGAACTAAAATACTATAGTAAAATTCCTCTCGGAAGTTTGATGTAATCACTTTCTAAAGTTATAATTCATTTAAATGAAACTTACTTCGGGCAATCGGGCGAGAAGATCGTCAAAGCGATTCGGCTGCTGCGGAGCACTGTGTTCGACGAAACTTCGTAAACAACTCATATATCGTTCTTTTATTTGTTCTAATTCCACTGTACCCCATTCTGCTGTAAATACAAAATGGAAACGTTAAACTGGGAACTTCTTTGGATTGTTGCGTTGGATTTATCGATAGCTCGTGGCGACCGTTATATAGACTTACATTTTTCGTCTGTCATGGCAGCAATAATTAAAAATTAATAATTAAAAAGTTTGTATTATTAAGAGGCTTAAAAGTGATATGAAAGAATCGGGTTAAACGCAACGACGACTTTGTATATGAATTAATCGAAACTACGGAGAACTTATAAATCAATAAATAATAACGTAGGCAGACACAGTTACTCAAACATTCGTCTGAATACTTTGGCGATCTTAATTTCTCAAACAATACCGACAGTGCCAATCACTCTACTTCTAACGATTCACAACGCCGATCAAGTAACTAACTGTCTAGATCAATATCGTCCCGAAGATAGAAATTATAAGAAGTGATATTACCTTTCGAAAGCATCGTAATGACTTTCAGACAGACGTACTCCTCCATCCTTAGCTTCACCCTCCTGAACATTATCGTGACGTGCGTGATTTTCCGGACCATGACGCCCACGTCCTGCTTCAGCTGCTCCATCGTGATCGGCTGGCCCATCATGCTGGCCAGGCACGCTTGTAACGTATACATGTTGCTCGCGAACTGCCAATTAAATTTAGAAGTTAGAATTGATGTACAACGTGTATATATAATGTGTAACTTGATTATTTTTATTGTACTGTAACCTCGTGATCGAACTCCTCCTTGGTGAGTTCGGAGCTCGAAACCCTGTGCTGGCCGTGCATCGCCTGGTAGGCTGAGGTCGTGATCACGAGGATCTCGTGCCACTTGCGCGTGAGCAGATTCGTGTGCACCTCCACCGGCAGTTCAAGGTAAAACGGTAACCTCTTGGTCCACTGCACCAACTTGTACACTATGCTGTCTCCTATCTGACGCAGCTTGTTACTTAAGTCCGATTTATGGTCCAGCAGCTCGTCCAAGTTCTGAAAAGTCGGGCGTTCATTCTTTTATAGTAATCCCTAGTAAAGCTCTATGTTAAGGGTGTAGGAGTGCACGTGACAATGGGAAGAGGCGTGTCTGACTTGTAGATTTCGAAAGTACACACACTGCGCCGTTGAATTTCATAAATTTTATTTGAATAATCCTAATTTAAATATATATCTAGGGTAGATGCGGGGTTACTGTGCCCTCTCAATTACTGTGCCCTATCTTTTAACACAGGGCGCGGTAACCGAGGCGCCGGAATTGAAAGCCGTGTTCTTATGGGATGTCAGTAATTGCCGCATGTATCACCCAAAGTTCATATTCATATTTAAACGTTTATGGTTAATTTTAAGTAAAACTTTAGGTTTTAATCAATCAAGATGCTCTAATTAATAAAATGAGTTCAATGCTCAATATACTGTGTATTGTACGATTATACTCGACGAAACATCTGAGAAGTTATGTTAACCACGCAGTAACCCCCACTGCTACCCTAAATCAAATTTAATTGATGGATGTATCTGTACGAGGAACCTTTATGATGTATAAGTGTAACACATACCCGTAACGTGGCAATATCTTGGAACTCGTCGCAGTCTATAAGGGTTTGAATCATGGCGAGGCTTGTTTCCAAGGGGAAAGCTCGATCCCGCGAACTACTAACGGCATTGTCTAGCCTTTGTCGTAAATGCACCACCTGAAAAGTAAAAAATCTGCATTAGCCTATGAAACTTTAAGGACTTACTCTAAGATTGGATATTTGTTTATAGATACTAAAGAACGGATTTAACCCAAAAGCCATTAAGAATACATTCACTAGCCAAAATCAGACCATTAATCATATATTTTTCAATTAGCCGAATATTCTTTTCAATTAACGGCAAAACACACACATACACAAGCTGCTAATAGGACGAAGTTAAAATAGGAAGTAGCATTGTTCGCGAGATTTTTGCGGAGCAAGTAGGAAATGAGCAGAGTGAGAGTTTTCGCTGTTATCTTTTCTAATTATCCTTTTGTTCGATGCCAGCGACGACGACGCCGACTACCACGAGGATGGCATTTCCGCCTGGGCCTAATCTATCTCAGCGCGCGGATCTTTTTCTACCGATCTTCCACCGAATATGTGTATGTATGTGTGTTCTCTCGATTGACGGCACGTGTCTCCTGCTCGTGAAAGTTTGGCGCACGCGCCGTCGAGCAGAGTTCGGGCATTTAATTGTTCCGGGCTACGCATTTCGTTTTCTCTCCATTGTGTGTGCGTGTTTTTTTTTTAAGGGGACTTTGATCTAGGTGTAAAAAGTTTGAGAGGCTATTAAAGTGACTTAAAACGGCCAAGTAATCGTGATTAATGAAAGTTGAAATTCACTTTTTGGTAATCGTGATTCGCATGGGAGCTATTGAATTCTTCTACAGGTGTTATGTTAATGTAGATTTGACAGCCAGTTCTGCCATTCGGTATATCTTATATATACGCAACAGTTTTATACAGGTTCAGATAAAAATACAGTTGACATGTTGATTTGACACTTATTGTCAACCTCAATACTCGTTCACTTATATATTTATTTTTATTTTAAAGGACTTTGATCACACTGTTGCTCTTAAATACTCGCTTGCTCTTGAATCTAAACGATTTCCGTTTCCTTTTTCTCTTCCGAGCAGAGTGATATACTTCTTTTCTATTTTTATTGATGATTTCCGGCCTTGAATGTAATGTTTTATTTACGGAAAGAACCCGTTGGATTGTAAAGCTGTGTACCAGTTGCTGATCCGGAACAAATCAGAGCAGCGATGCAGGATTTAAATGACAAGGATTACTCCAATCGGTTGTAAAATGAGAGAAAGTGACGCCTGACATGGCAGTTTAACATGCGGCAATAAAACGAATGTACAATATTGCCTTTGTTTAATTTATAGTAGGATTATTTACATTTTAAAACGTAAAGCATCTTTCTATTTTTTCACGTTTTAAAAATTATTAAAATGACTTACTAGTCTTCCAGATAATACTTACACGTTGATTTTCACTTTTTGTGAAAAGTAAACTTTTTAGTCGAAAAGGATCAGTCGAACTCGTATAGAAACTGACAGGACTTTCTAAATGACTTACAAGTGTTAGAAGTATTCAGATTAAATTAATAATCCAACTTTCAAAAAAATCAATCAATAGTACATTTCGACACGGGTGGGGAAGTCACACCACCTAAATAATCGACTTACGCACTAGTTTCGAACGGTATTTTATACCACGAGCGCCGAAAAATCATATCAAAGTTGTGATTTTGAGGTTAGAGTGGTATAATAACTTTTTACCTAACTCTACATTTTCGACGTACACACAGTTTGGAATTAGCGATATAAATTTCGACATGTCCTGTTAAAAATAGTGTATTGTATGTTCATCCTTATGGAAAGTTTTCTAATCATATTTTTTTTTTTTTCACTGAGCTCCTTTGAAGCCCGTTATTGGTGGCGAAATATCGATATTTTAGAAAGATTGCCTACATATCATATTCAAAATTAATACAAAATTTTGACACCTGGCCGAAATTACCACCCACAGCCACATCAAGCCACCATCTCTACCGCCCACTTCTCTATTTCCAAAAATCTCCTCTCTCGCTTGCGCAACGAAAAACTACGTGCGAAGACGAAGTTGACGCGGCGCGAAAGAGAAAGACTTCATATACATAAATATACACGTGCACTCTCATAACCGATTTTCGTTCTCCCGCAGAAAGAGTAAGAGAGTACGAAAGACAGGGAGAGAAAGAGAGGGCGTGAGGTCAGTGTCCCTTGCTGCAGACTTTCACAAGTTACGAAACCGAGCCGCGCGCACGCGCACACGACGGCGGCGGCGGCGGCAGAGAGAACTGCCCGTCCTTGGCACCGGTTGCCGCTGATTTTCTATTGTCCCCCCCGAGCGAGCGAGCTGGCGCCTGCATTATATATGTCCGACATGCGGCACGGCTGTTCTGTGCACCTGGATGACGGCGACGTTGATGATTTTATGCGGTTCCGAATCAGCCTGCGTTGGCTCTGATTAGAGTGCAATATGGTTATCGCGTTGTTTAGATACCTATATATTATTGTGTTTCGAACGGGTGCCTCGAGGTTTTAAAGCGTTCGAGAGGTATATAAGTGCTAATTACGTAAATTGTGAAAGTTTTGTTTTCGACGCGCGTCCTGTTGTATATATATAGATATAGTTATGATGTGTAATTTTACTACGCGTGCGTGGGCTATGGTTAAAGTGCGTTAAGGTCCGGGGATTCGGTAAAATAAGGTTGGGAATGTTTGGCATGCGCGCGAAGTATATATTATATACGATTGCAATCGGGATTTACGATCTAGAAAGCGAGCAAATTTTTTCGACCGCTTCGATTCTCCGACTTTATGCTGCCTGTACACAATGGCAAATCGCCATTGTGACGTGATTACCTTGTAACTTTTGAACTACACAACAATGACTTGGACCTCTCGAAGCTACGTATAATACATTATATATATATATTGCAGAAAGGTTCGAATTTGTGCAATACGTGATTAGTCGTATAGAGTAATAACAGATTATGCAAATAATCTATCCGCGCGCTGTTCATTTTCATTTTACGTAAAATTCGGATAATAATATTTCAACTAGTAATTCTGCTTTACTCGTTATGTAAACAGTCATAACGATTTGTATATGGTTTGTCTTAGTTCACTTAAACGACTACTGATTATGATAAATGATGAAACGTAATTCTTCATATTCTTTCAAAGTTATAAACAATATATAAAACGATCGATCAAACGCATAATCACAAGATAAGCAATTTTAATAACAAGGTTTACAACTAGTCGCTTCGACGACATTACCGCGAATCCTCGTAAAACAGCGCACCTCATCACCATAACTCAGTCCCCCATGATCGATCAATTCCCCGCATACCTTCCGTTACGTCACCCGAAATTCCTAATCGATTATTCGCCATCCTCGTAGTCTAACAACCTCCTATCCTGTTTCGCAAGCTCGCCCTCTTCCTCGAAAATAACAATACACCTACCGATCCCTTTCCCTTCCGCGCACGGCCGATTTCTCAGCTGACGGCCTGACGTCAGCGCGCGAGCGCGCGTGGAAAGCGACCGGGGCGCAATATTTCTCCGGTGCGCGCGCACGCGGCGGCAACCGGTGTGGTACCGCTGCCCTGCCGGTTTCACTTTTGGCAATGGCCTCTACCCGCGCGGCACTCGGTCAAGCGGCGATCGCACCGCCATTTGCATGATGTGCGTGTGTGTGTGAGGAGTCGCCATTGTCTCTTTCTTGCGAGTGAAGGAGGAAAACGAAAGTTGCTAGTTGGTGTGTGTGTGTGTGTGTGCATGTATAGCGAGTGATGGGGAACGGGATATTGTGGGTTCCGAGAGCGTTTTCGTGGTCGAGTTCCAGGTAAATGATGATTCTCGGGGAGGGAAAGGGTATTATTGACGTTTGAATGTCGTATGGTTGGATGATTGGGGAATATGAAATGAGAATAATCGCGAATGAAATGGGATACCCTCAGGTATGCGTGAGGTACACGTCTGTTGTCTATATTAAAAGAAAAAGTGAACATATCGGTTACGAATGAAAAATGTTGGTAACGTTTAATTATCTTCCTGAACAAAAATCTCAAAGTTTTAATAACAAAAGACTACAATCTAGATTATATTCCACGCAGGCGTGAAGCCAAAATGAATTAAAACAAAAAGATCGGTACGCGTGCTCACAGCGCATAAAAAAATCTACATAAAACACACGGCCCGCGAGGAAAATGAAAGTCTTTTCTTCCAGTCGAAAAGGCTCTGCAAGTACGTGCGAACACGCACCGCAGAACGAAACGGAAACGCGCGCTCGGCGCTCGCGGCTGCGTTTCGAATTTAATCGCGGTCGCGGCGCGCCGAGAGAAAAGTCGCGGTCGCCACTTGCGCTTATTACGCAAGTCGAACTCCGCTGAACGACTTGCGCTGCGAGGGAAATTGCGTCCGGTCCTGTATAAAGTGGGGCTCGGAGAAATTTTTGTGTTTTTTTTTCCTCCGTCCACTTCGTTATATTAACGATCTGTAATTTGAGGTGTTGATAAGCTATTAGGTTGGATTTGAGAAGGTGGTAATAGTGGCTGCCGTTGAATGATTTTAATGTAGCACGAAAGGAACTTTAAATTAATTGTAAGGTTGTTACGTAAAGTCCTGTAAAAAGTTTTCGAATATATTCAAAAACCTCAAAAAATAATTGTTCATTGCTTCTTCAACTAAAAATCGGCACCCGTATAAACGCTCGATCAGCTTCAGCCCAAACACAACAATTTTCCATCCCCCTCCGCCGCTAAGTAATCGAAAACTTTTCGAACCTCAATATAACCCGCGCCATAATCACTCGGTCTTTCGTAATACGGGAAACCTTGATTCCTTACGCAAGCCGAGAGCGCCACGGCTCACTCACTCACGCGCCAACACACGCAGCCGCGCGGCGAGAAAGTGAAATTGCAGCGCGGGCCGCGAGAGTTCATTTATTCACCGCGGGCCTCGCAATGAACAACCCGCGCTCGCGCATATATGAACTTCCACTTTTCCCGTCGCTATGCACAGCGATCCTTACGTAAGGCCGCACGTACGTGATGTGTAAGTCGAGTTTTCCCGCGGTCCCTCGCGAGAGAGGTAGCCTTGCGCCTCGATATCATCGAATTGTTTAGCGCGTTGCGGCTCGTTAGCGAAGGAGCAGCTAATTAGCGCTCGTGCAGCAAGTATGTATATACGCGCGGTGGGAGCTGATATTCTGATCTGAGGCTGCGATCGCAGTTCTATGAGGGGGTAATTAAAATTGAGGCGTTTTATTGGTACGTAGAGGTTGGCAGATCGATCTCCCGATGAGAGGCCTGGATGGACTGTATGTGTGTGGGTGAAATTAGCGATCGGATGGAGTAATGAATGCTGTGTTCTACAGGCTTTTTCGATTCCCGTGTATACTGGTTTGCAAATTAGACAGATTAAACGGACATTAAGTAGAATGTAAGAGTGTAACATATCGGGTTAACTAATTATATTTGAAGAGATTTGTAAGAATGAGTAAGTATTTAAGATGATGATCGTCGTAAACTATTTTGTTGAGAACTTTTTTTCAATTGTTATGTACACCAATAGCAATCTATTATTTTTGAAAACAGACGTAAGTTTTGTTAGTTTAAAGAAGACGTATTTACCAAACAGATAATTTTGATGAGAACACAAGAATCAATTAAAACAATGAATGAGAATGAAATTTTGTTTTCAAATGTAGATGAAATATGCTTCAAGGGTCTTGTAAAAATAAAATCTTTTTTTCCATTATTCTAAATATTCTCTGTTTATTGTCAATAAAACAATTACAATTATCTTCCAGCTTTGTACATACAGCTGTTCTTTGTATATAAATATATATGTATAAAATCTCTAATCAAAAATTCACATTGCATTCTCAAAAAATAGTTACCACTTGCTGCCAAGTACGAGCCTAAACACCTAGAAAACAAACAAACAAAAAAAATCTTCCTACCTCCATCATCACTCACAAAACAAAATCATACTCACGAACTACCATGGGCCAAACCCCAGCCCCAAACCAAATTAAATCAAAAAGAAAGTCAAATATCTGATTCTACTCACTTCGGAGGGGTTGGTGAGAGCCGTCTTGAGGATGGTCCCGTTGACGAGGTGTCCCGTCGGGTGCGGCGGATGGCTGGGCGTCGGCTGCGAGTTCAGTCCGTCGCCACCCCCATTACCGCCACCACCACCACCACCGTTGCCACCCGACGAGATCTTGTGGTGGTGCTGCTGCAGGAAGCTGCTCGCCATCTGCGCGTGCTGCTGTTGCTGTTGTTGCTGCTGATGCTGTTGCTGCTGCTGCTGTTGCTGCTGTTGTTGCTGCTGCTGCTGCTGCTGCTGCTGCTGCTGCTGGGCTTGCTGCTGTTGGTGCTGTTGGACAGCGCTGGCGGCGGCAGCGGCCATGTGCTTGTCGAACATGCTCGTGGCCATGTTGGCCTTGCTGCCCGCGCCGTTGACGCCGCCTGCGTGCGTTCCGATGCCACCGCCCACGCCTCCCATAGCGCCCATGTTGCACGGGGCGTTGCTCTTGTTCGTCTTCTTGTGCTTCTTGTACTTTACCTGGTGGTCATTAGGTTTTTTTTGTAATGGTTATAGGGACTCTTAATTATATCGGTAAGAAATCATTAATTTATGCGGTTTATTTTTAATATAACAGTGATATGATAGAGTATACGTTGGTAATGATAAAAGCAACGTTTTTATGGGGAAAAAATCAGTTTGGATGTACGAACCTTGTAAAGATTGTAAACAGCCCCGGAGTTCCTGCCGCCGGGCATCCGGTCTTCCCTGACGGCCTGGAGTACCATACCCTGTTCAATGCACTTTTTAAATCGGCAGTACTGACACCTGTTCCTCTGCGCCTTCGTGATCTCACAGCCACCTTCCGCCACGCAGGTGTAGACTCGCCTGTTCTGCACTGTCCTCTTAAAGAACCCCTTGCAGCTGTTGAAATGAGAGACGTTGCCGTTCATTATCATTTCGATATCTTATATGTAAAGTTCGTTGTCTTATACATTTGAATGTCATTTATTCTTTATTCAATGTGAATTTATACTTTTAATATATTGTATGTTGAACAAGTGTTCGAACAATTAGCATAAATGCAAAATTACAAGTGCTTTAAATTTCAAAAACATTTCGCTTACTTCTAAGCTGTTGAATATACTATGGAAATCAAACACTCAACTCATTTACAATTCGACATTTATTTCCACCTTAAAAAAAAAAAAACGACTTCAGATGATTATCAGACAAACCCCTCGAAGAACAACCGTTACCTCCTCGCGTGGAGACCTCATCTAGCGTGTACACACGTCGAATGAAAGAGGGGCGGAGAGCATAACCGAAAATGAACGAAGCTCACACACACCCGCGCTTCGATAACTCGACGCGCGCGATGAGAGCTCGGCCAATTCCCCGGATTAATCAAGTGACGAGTTCGCGCGGTGAATTTCGCGAGTGGAAATTCTTTGTTCGCGCGCGGTGGAAAAACATCGAGAGCGGGTGGGATTACCGAGTTTATTTTCAGTCGATGCTACGAGAGCTGCGTGTAGAGTTGCGCGTTTTTCCCGTAGCGAAAAATGGAGCTACCCGGGAGTTTTACGTTTCGCCGTGTAATTTTGCGGAAAAGGCGTCGGTAGTGGGTAGCGATGAAATTTATATCTCCGTGCGAAATCGAACTTTTTTTAAGCAATGTTGGATGTTTGGCATTTTGTTAGTAATAACGTAAAAATGGAAGGGTGAATAAATGAGCAGAAGGTGAAATTACAAAGGCCAACGCGTTGCGTGCAGCGTAAGAAAAGGAGTTACTCGGAATCAGGAAGTAAGAGCGTGACCTTAAAAACGGATGGACACCTGCGCGCCGACCAGGTGTGCTCGAAATTAAATTAAATGCGCAGCCTTTTTAACGCGGTAAAGATGTAGGTATATTTCGGTGTATCCTTTTGATGAACGAGTGTAGGGGGAACAAAGAAGATTTTTTAATGAGTTGATTATTAAATTAATAAGTCATTTTGAGAATATTAAAAAATGTAATGTCAAAAATAAAAGATCCACTTGAACGCTTAATGCTTACTTTTCAAAATGTACATTTCGTAAATACTATTTAAGGTTTCAGATTTTTCAACCAAAACCATAACTATTTTATTGTAAAAAGGTTTATATCATAAATAATATTTTTAATACTTATAAATAATGAAATTTATTATTATAAAGTTTACTCACCCTTCGCACGTGATGATACCATAATGCAGCCCCGTCGCCTTATCCTCGCAGATCATGCAGATCATGGGCGTCTCGTCCTCCTCGTGTTCGACCTGCATGGGCGCGGTGGCGGGCGCGCCCTGGTTCACCAGACTCTGCTGCAACTGTCCACTACCCTGTCCACCTTCGTTCTTCACCAAACCACCGTTCCTCACCCAGCTCTGCTGTTGTTGCTGTTGCTGTTGTTGCTGCTGTTGCTGCTGTTGCTGCTGCTGCTGCTGCTGCGAGCCCGAGGCAGTCAAATTGAGCGCCTGCATCTGCTGGGCGGCTGGTAGCTGGGAGAAATCACCAGCCCAGAGCCTCTCCATGTTGAAGGCCGGGCCACCGGTGTAGGAAGTCGCACCGCTGCTGCTCGTACTCGTGGGCGGTTTGCCGCGTGATTCCTGGCCGAGGTTCAGCAGTAGCTGAGCGGCGGATTCTTCGGACGAGGAGCAGGACGCCGCAGAGGCTGTCGTCGTCCAGGAGGCGGCCGGTGGTGGGACCGGATCGAGAGCCGGTGCCGACCAGATCATGGTTCGCACACCGCCGACTTCGCCCATTATTACCGTGGGTGGTGGCCGTGGTTGTGGGGGAGCCGCGCGCTGTGCCGGTGGTTTCATGCTCTCGCCTGTGGACAGAGCCGTGGGGTGGACGATGGTTAGATGCTGGCTGAGCGTTAAGTTGGTAGGATCTAATTTATAGAGAGTCGTTTCGTGAAATTATTTTTCAATGACGGTTGTACTTCAATGCCGTATCAAGCACCTAACTATGGTTAAGTTTTAAAATTTTATGGACTAGGTTTATCGGGTACATGCATTGCGAAGTCTATGAGTCACTGAATCCTTGATCTTATCTCGATCAATGAAGCATAACAATATCGTGCAAAAACTTCAACTATAATTTACATTGTTTCTGTAAAAAACTTGTATGGATTTTTAATGGTAGAAATATTTTTGTGGCAGCGCGCGTTATCATCCTGTACGATTAAACTTTTTTATTTAGTTAACTTGAGATAATAACACTGCCACTTTGAAACGTTTATAGTAATTTGACAAAAATCTTATGTCGCAAGCTAATATTATATCGACAGGTGGCTGTAAACTGAAACTAGTAGTTATAGGAGAATTTCGACGACCGCGCGATACACGGACAATAATACGGTAAAATCTATGGTTTTGGTTCGGGTCAACGCTACCCACTAATTATGTTTCGAGCTATACCTTTCGTCGACCTTTACCGGAGTACATCCCAATTCCAAAATGATTTATTTCATAGCCCGTAATCCTACACAATCTTTATTTTACCCGCTAAACCCATACACACAAAAGACCCCGACAACTCACCACCGGCAGTGTTTGCACTGACGACGTTCGTGCCGATACTCGTGCCATTGTTCCCCGTGACGTTGACATTACCAGCGGCGCCGTTGTTACCGGTCACGTAGCTGACGGCACTGCTAATGACGCCGTTGAGTAGCCTCTGGGTGGCGAAGCCTTGGACGCTGGGCGCCTGCGACCAGAACTGCGTGAGTAGGTGGGGCGGTACCGAGGGTGCCCTTGGCCTCGGCGACGTCTGCTGCTGGTGATTCGGGCTGGGACTGGCGTTGTACTGGGACGACGGGCTGCTTCGGTGCACCATCGATTGCATGCAGTTGTTGCTCTCCGGCCGATTACTGTTAGCGTTGCTGGTGTTGTTGTTGTTGTTGGTACTGTTAGAGGTGGGATTATTGTTGTTGTTGTTTCCCCCGCCACCGTCAAAGACGGAGTTGTCGGACTCGTCCATGGGCTGTCCGGAGGTAAGGTTGTTGCCGCCCCGGTCGGGCGTGTCGCCGCTGCGACTCGTCACTGAGGACTCCTGTGGCATCGGCGTTGACGGTGTGCTCGAGACCGCCTGCGCTGGCGAATGCGGCGACGATCTGAATTGAATTATGACATTCCATGTTTTGATTTGTTTGCTATTGCTTGTTTGGAAGATATTTAGGGGATATGATGATCAGTAGAATTTTATAGCACTTTAATCTTAAAAACTGAACACAAATATATTTTTCAATGATATCCACTTTTCTAATGATAATGATACCTATTTCATGAAGAAAACGTTGGACTTTACAAATATTGATAGATTGCTAAATCCATATAACTAATGAATTAACAGATTTGAGAATCAAATAGAATACATGAATTTGTATTTACATGAAGTGACTTTAATAACTCAATCCTATTCTTCGACTAGGACGTTAAACCGTTTATTCAATTTTGTTGTGGAAGTCAATATTTCTTTCTGTATCATAACAATGTAAGATGCAGAGGGCAACGAAATTCCATTTCGTAGATGGAATCCATATAGATTTTTCCTACCATTATTCAGAAAGTACAATGCAAAAACCTCAAGAGCATTATTTGAATATATAGCATAGTCAGTGAGAAGCAAAATATTTGGCCCTACATGCTACTATACTCACCTTGTAGGCGCAGGCGTACAGGACCTCTGTTGCTGCTGGTGTTGCTGCTGCTGCTGTTGCTGTTGCTGCTGATGATGATGGTGATGGTGATGGTGTTGCTGGTGCTGCTGCTGTTCTTCAGCCTGGGCAGCAGCGCTACTCAACCTAGGGCTGGCCATATCCGGGAACACCGAGTCCGGCGAGGCCCTTTCTGTCAGCAGCTCCTGCTGCTGCTGTGGTTGCTGCTGTGGCTGCTGCTGTTGCTGCTGTTGCTGCTGCTGCTGCTTCTGTGCGCCGACGCCAGCGCGCTGGAGACAGGTGTCGCGGGTACCGGGGCTCGGGCTGCCGCGTAGGTACTCGGACTTGACTTTGACCACCGGGCAGCCCGGCGAGCCCGGCATGTTGGCGTCCGGCGACGAGGTCGAGGTGTCCGCCAGACTCTCCCCTGGAGCAGGAAAGTTTATGGGTGAGGGCGAGGCGGCCTCCTGCGGTTGCAGACCCAACGGCGAGCCAGCCGATCCGAGGGATACCGGGGAGTCTGGTGGATATAAGCGCAGAACAAGCCTGGCGTCGTTAAATAACTCACGGGATTTAGCCTTTAATATTTTTTTTGCTTTTTTTCTTATAGGGTTAAGTTTGAGTTAGAGGAACGCGGGTTTCGGGTCTCGGGTTGATTACGATTTAACGGAGGGTGCGTGAAAATTAGATTCTTCTTTATAGAGGAAAATTATATATAATTTTCTTTCATTATCTTAATATTTTCACATGCCCTCGCATGGCACATTAATGCGATCGTTGAACCTCTAACTAGATTTGCTTCTAAAGAAATTAAACTATTCTTTCTCGTTTCTAACCAAGCTGTAACCCAGATTGCAATTTTGTAGACGCGATCAAAACAAATTTCCGCACATGCGAGATCGTCAAATGGTCCCATCATCTTTGATTCGCCAAATCTCTCTCTCTCTCTCTCTCTCTCTCTCTTTCCTCTTTCGCTCTCTTTCTCTCTTTCTCCACGTGGGGTATATGCACGAACGCGGGTTCATCGATCGCGCAACTGCAGTGCTATGATCTTTTGCGCTCGCGTGCGCGTCCACGATATTAATCGTCTCATTAATGGCATGTGTGCGCTGAGAGAGAGGGAGGGAGAGAGAGAGAGAGTGAGAGAGAGAGAGAGAGAGGGAGAGAGAGAGAGAGAGAGAGAGAGAGAGAGCTGCGTATAATTCATCGGGGCTAAATCACGCGATTCTTTTGTCCGCGCGGCGAACCGTAGTTTGTAGATAGTATACATAGCGGCGGCGAGGCGATCGGATTTCGAGCTACTGTGCGTGTGTACATGGTCAGCGATTGGCTTAATTTATGAGCGAGCGAGGTGTTTTCAGCCGAGCATTTAGGTTGTTCGAGTCGAATTTGTATCTGATTTTTAATGAGGACTGCAGAATTTAATGTTGGAATTATAGTATAATTAGGGCGATGAAGGTGTGGGGGATACAGCTTATTCTTTTTTTTTTAATGTTAAAAAAATTAAATGAAATGATGGACAATTCGATGTGGCAATATGTAATCCGTGCTGGCACCTTCGTAATCGGCTTTATTACACGCGCTTGCTCATGTAAATTGATATTTCGATGAAAATTTCGAAGTGAAATGTGAAGAGAAGTATTAGTCTAATCAATTCAGTATACGCATGTAATATATGTGTTATTGACGTTAATTGAAGTTATCGGAAATCTGATACAGGCTTCTAATTGAGTGAAACGTTTATTTCACATTTAAATTATAATTCATACATTCAAAGTAGAATATGAAAAATAGTAAAGGCATTGAATTGGTCAGAAAAATGATCCTATATTTAAACAACATTCTTCGTTAAATAAGATTCTTCAAAGCAGTATTAATTTTTTATAAATAAAGAAATTCATTCCCTTTAGTATTACACTACCGTATAGAATATAAATATGCCAATGAGCTCAGCTGACGTTAACAACAAAGTTATCCATATACACACGCACAGCTAAAAATAGCAACGAAAATTTTCCTACAAAAAACACAGACAGACACGACTATCGTGAATCTTCAACAAATGTACACCTCGCGTCGAGGAAAAATCTCTAACGCTGCGGTATAGTACGTACAGCTCGCGTACGCTGCCACCGCGCCGCCGTCGCGGTGTAGGTCAAGGAAGGAATGCAGTTGACAAGGCCGCCGCCGCGCGGACCTGCACCGCTGCGCGAGATTGTACGTACATATACACCCGCGAGTATATATATATATATATATATATACATACGAACGCTGCGCTCTCCCGCGGCTATTAATAGTTACGACAGTCGTATAGCGGGTACATACATCTAAGCACGTATGCGTGATCGGTTCTGCGCACGCATATAATATATTGTTCATCGGGCTTGAACAACCAGCACTTTCCCAATTAGCGGCCTGTATAGGCCACCTGCCGGAACAATCGCGCGAGAGTGAAGGATTGTATTTGCATCGCGCGAAATTAGCGGCGCGGTGCGAGAGCGTGTACACACACGCGCACACGCACACGCGCGTGCACACACACACACACACACATACTCGCACACACTCATACACACACACACACACACACACACACATACGTACATGCACACGCGTGCACACACACACACACATATACACACACTCATACACACACAGACGCACACGCACACACACACACATACACACACAGTCATACACACACACACGCACACGCACACACACTCATACACACACAGACATACACACACGCACACACACACACACACACTTGAAGAAACTGAGAGGTACCGGACGCGATCGGACGTGTAGTTATAGATAGAGCTACGCGATGCGTAGCTCTTTTTTAATAGCGAGGCCGTAGAGCGCCGCGCTTGTTTGGAGAATGAGCGCGGAATTTCGATGCGGTGGCATTGAATGGGAATGAATGTTTGTTGATTTATACAGAATTTTTTATGATTTTTACGTACTTTTTTTTCTATTACGTTTTTAAAATTGTTTATTTTTGTTTATTTTATAAGTAGATGTCCTTGTTTAGCAATTGTTTTAGATATTTTAGGATAGTTACCAGATGTCGAGGAATACATCGCTGGTGTGGTAGGAGGGAAAAGATCGAAATGCCTCCACGAGTGGAACCCATAATCGAACAAATGAAACGGATGCAGAAAAGCATACGGCCAGCTGTATAGGCCGAATCTCAGGTAATTTTCGTAGGGAGTGGCGAGATACTCCGCGTACATACGCATCGCGTCAAAAGTTCCGTTCAGAGGTCGTTGTAGCGTGTTGAAATTCATCGTTATGTCATTCATAGCCTACGTGACACACTGGTTTTCACTTTTTATAAGATTGCCGCGCCATTTCTGTATTTCAACGCCTAATGTGATTTTTTTGTATGTTAATGAAATAGGTGTAGGTTTTTGTTTTTTCACAAAATTATAAACTTTTGTAATTTTAAAGGTTTCCTTCGTAATATGTTTTAATTGTTTGCAAACATTGAACTGAAAACTTAAATTCAAGTATTTGAAATTCATAATTTTCAAACGTACTCCGCAAGGGGATTCTGAAGTAGAAAATAGTCTAGTGTGGTCAGACATATATGATTTGTCATATTTGTCGATTTAATTGCATTCTTTTAATACGTTTAATCCCTAGTAGAAATGCTAACCAACGGTTGGCGAACCGTTCGTCAATTTTTAAATTAAAAACTTCACACCATGATTCTGTAGCTATTGTCGATGAAGAATAACTATTTATACATCTGAAAATATTATATTGTAGATGCTTTAAAATACAGTGATAGTTTAAAATAATTTTAATTAAATTTCGATGTTAATCTTAACTGGAAATGCTTCCATTTGATTAACATGTTAACCAACGAAGTTGGTCTATTTTCTACCAGGGATGTATTTTTACTCTTAATTTCATTTAAAAATGTAATTTTTAATTACATTAATTTTCCAAATTAAATTAACATTAAAAATCAAGTAAACGCGCAGCGTACTCCGCTAATTAGAGTAAGATAACAAATTATTATCCACGTATGCAAGGTTACGAGTGCGCGCTCATGATGTCAGCTATATGTTTTCGTTGAAAATCTTACATAACGCGCCTTGTAAGCCGCGGTTATACTTTCCATATAAAATTGCTTACGTAACGATTTTCATGCTAGCTCATCGTCGTTATATTTTCGACGTATAAAAACATAAAAAAAGTTTCTTCAACTTTTGCAGCAACTGTGCACTCCATTTTTACACTACAAGGAAAACTTTGTCCCCCATATAATTTAAAAATAAAAATTTAAACAACTCCCAAAACCCACCGAACTCTGTCAAATCCCAGCTCACTCCGGCTATAAAATTTCCCACTGAAAAACCCACGTCGATCGGCTCCGTTCTCGCGTTTATATACTATATACCTGTGCGCTTGCGCGCGCCTCCGGGGATAATCCAAGCGAGCGCGCAACAGCTCGCTTGCTTGCTTGCCGCGCGGCTCGTTTATCATTGCCGCGCGCGGAAATGCCGCGGCCGCGGCGCGTGTCGTTGAACTCGCGCGGCGACGAGGCCACTGAAAGGACACTCGCGACGCGTAAGCGAGCGCGCGGTTTTTTCCTTTTTCACGCGCGAGGCTTAGTAACTGCGCGTGAGGCGATCGTCGTAGCAGCGACGTGGCGTAATTTTCTTCTTTTTTCGTTCTTTGTGTGTCGAGAATTGGATTTTTTTATGATTTGGATGAAAATTTTCGGTGAAATTTTTGGGTGACGCGTATGCGATTAAAGAATTATTTTTTTTTATAAGAAAAAAATATCGTTGACGGAGAAATAATGAATTTGTAAGAGTATATGGGTTGTTGGTTATTTAAGGAAGAAGTATACTTGAGTTATATAAAACTGAGTATAATTTGACGGAATGCGCAAAAGTTATTCTTTCGACATAAAATAAGTATCTGTTTTTATTTTTCCATAAATAATATTTATTTACGGAGATGCGAACAATGAGTGTTTCAGAACTTCAAAATGAATTATTTGCATTTTCGTCTAAAACGAATCCCTGCTGGAAATCGTCCATTTTTCGCCCATTTGTGAAACGATTTTTCTCCCATTTTCTAGCCATTTAATAGCGAGTTGACCAAAATCGTTAGAAAATGGTTAGAAAATGAGAGAATAATCGTTTCACAAATGTGAGAAAAATGGACGATTTATACCAGGGACTTTTTGAGAAATTTACTGCTGACAAATGTTATGTACTTAACAACATGATGTAATTTTTTTATTAAATTGTTTTTTTCCTTTACAAACTGTATTTACAAAAAGAGGATTTAACAAAATTTTGGAAATTACGACATCTATGTCTGATTGAAACAAGTCTACTCTACTTAAACTCATTCAAATTTTCAAGTAGAATATTCCAATTTTGATCATTCGTTAACGTACTCTGTAAAATCATTTATCATTTTGCTTACGGGTTAGAATTTATAAAAATATGAAATATAATATTTAATTTTATACTTTTGTAAATGCAATTTTCTCTTATTTTCTGTAGTAATTACGGAAAAAATGAGCGTTAGTAGTACTAGTCAATATTTGGTTACTTATATTTAACTTGAACGAAAATTGAAATACAAAACATTTACTCTAAAATAATTTTACACGGAATTTTTCAATACAATAAAAAAATCAAAAAGCTAAGAACACGCCATTTAATATCACAGTGCATCCATTAGCCAATAGAAAACCACATTATCTATCCACCCACAGAACACGAACGTTACAGCGAAATCAAATCCTCTCATCCTCGTCCCACGCAGCTGTAATTCCCGGAAGCTACTGCAGCTTCCTCTCGCGCAAAATTAAGAGTCCTCGATTCCGCGAAAACAGCGCGTCGTCCCCCGTGTAATAAAAAAGGGGAGAGAGAGATTTCCCGTCGAATAAAAGCGGAGACGCAATTTCGCGAATTGATCGAACATAGCCTCATGTAGCGGCAACAAACAAGCCGATCGGATTCACCTGCGCTTGCACACCATTTGCGTCGTACATCTCGCGCAGATCGATTATTTTGCATGACGCGTGCGCCGCGTGTTTTCATTCATATAGGAATTTTCCCGCCGCGGCGACGACGGCAGTACTTAGGAGGCTGATTTTTGGAGAATTAGGGCGTTTGATCTGATGGAAGTAATTATTGTGCAACTATGTTTGTGTGAGTGTGGGTTCAGCTCTGCTCGACGTTAATACAGTTACGCGGTAATGTTGAATGAACTTTATGTAACGAGGTTGATGGAACGTTGCGCAACGAGGCACGTGTAATTATGGTTCGGTTATTTTAGCGCGTAGTTACGCGGGATAAGAGCGGTTATAATGAGATGGCTTATTTTTATATTGCTCGACAAAATATTTATCGAGTTTTGATATACAAGTTTATAATAAAGTATATTAAGTTGACGGGGTATTCTTGACCTTGCGTCGAGATTTTTTATACGCATTTTATCGGCCTTCGATAGGTCAACGAACAAGTTTACCGAATCACGTTTTCGCTTAAGTGGGATACGAAATATTTTTCTGTTATTGCTTCCTTATTGCCTTATCTAGATTCAATAAAATGTAAAAATAAAAAGAAAACTTTGTGTCATGCATGTGTATACCGAGGCTCAACGTGAATAAAAAACGAGTTTTGAAAAAATTAATACAATGTATTAAAGTGACATCATTTCCCTGGTAGAAATTCATCTATATGAAATGGCCAAGAAGTAAGAAAATAGCTAGTAAAACTGGCTAATTAATCGCTATGATGAAACGATTTTTCGACCATTATTTACCTATTTCTTAGATTGACATAACAACAAAATATTCGTATTTGATTTACTTACTAATTTTATCTTTGATGAAAGAGCATTAAAGTGCATTGGATGGCTCACCAAAATATAAATAAATAACATTAACTAATAAATCATGTGTTGCACTCATTCTATGAATAATTCAGCAAAACTTTTATTTCTCCATCTGATTCTGTCTCTCTCACTCCTTGTCATAACAGCAAGCCTTCTACTATAGTCATTTCCAGACTAAAGAAGCTAATCAGTTTTAATACCTTTAAAATAGTCAAAAACAAGCTTGTGCTTGTATTCGAAAATTCATTCTATTTTTCAATCTATTAAATGGCCAAATAATAGGAGAAAAAGCGTTTCATCAGGAGCTAGAAACTGGACAAGAGAAATTCCTATTTTACAGCGAGTTTCTAATATAAATGGTCAGTTATTAGTTATAAAATGTTCTGGATTTCCACCAGGGATTTGAATCGTTTCATTTAAAAGTCGGATGAATTTTTTCGTAAACTTGTATATAAATAGATGTAGCGTAATTGAATTGGTACAAGTTATAGACAAAATAGTAATTTCAACTTTTTCTACTTCAGAAATGGCATTATTTATTTGTTTGGAGCTATTACATAAGTTTATGTAATTTCGAAATAATATAGATCTCGGCTGGTTCCTCACAATGATTCACTACACGCATTAACTTCATTTTTATGTATATTACACCCCTATTGTACTAAAATTCACTACACGTATAATCACGCAGTAAAACTAACATCTATTACAAACGTTATTTAACTATACATTTCACAAAAAGCACGTAAAAATTTTCTAAAATCTCCTTTTGAAAGCCTCGTATCTGCACTTCAATTTCCAAAAATACATCACACTATCCCACTTCCAAAGCTTTCAATCACCACAAATCTCTATCTCCTTTCCAGGACCACAAACGCGCGCGTGCGGCGGTCGCGGTCGTACTACCACCTCAGCCGCGGGCGCGCATCCGCTAAATGCACGCGCGAACACAACCCCCTACGCGGCGGCGGCGGCGACGACGACACCCCGCGTGCAGCAGCGTAGGCGCCGTGGCGGCCTGCACGTGCGCGACCTCTGGGATACACGCGCAGGAAAGAAGAATAACGTTGGCACACGTGGACAGAGGAAGGGATAGGGGGTTGTTTTTCCGGGATTTTTGCTGAAAAGAAGGGAGCTGCTATACTCAATGGACTTTTATTGGAGTAAAAGGTGGAAGAGTGGGGTTGGCTTGATGAATGTGGCTTGCGATTGAGTTGGAGGGGATTGGAGAGGATGCTGGTTTTTGTTGAGAGTAGAAAGGAGTTATTTTGGGTTAGAGGATTGTGGGTTGGAGTTGGAAGCTGAAAATTTATTGTTTTAGTGACTTTATTGTTTTGAACGCGATTATGTTACGTGGGCCAGTAAAAGTTATCAGATTTATCTTTTATTTTTAAGTATAAATATAATTTAAAAACTATAAAAAAGGATTTGATACGTTAAAAATGAACGGAAATATAAATGCTTTGATTTTTAGTAGAATGGATCAACGTATGATCATCCAGCATACTTTTTGTTTAGATATTGTTGTTATATTATATGGGAAGTTATTTTTACTAAAAAAATGTTTTGTGTAAGTGGAATTTTTACCTTATTATTTATTGATTTTTGATTATATTTATTGATATATTGATTTTTGTCAGTTGCAACATTATTTATTGCATTGATCAATTCATCTCACTTTTATTAAACATTATTTGCCTTTAAAATTGTTCCAATTTCAAAATCATTTTAAATCAATTTAGCATAAGAAATTCCTCCCTTTTAATCAATTCGCGCTCATTTTCAAACAAACGCCACTTTGGGAAAGTGCTGGTCGGTAACGCCCCGCATACATTCAAATATCATTCAAACATCCATTCTCCCGATCTATAATTGAAATCGGCAATTTGCGAAATACGCCACACGATAAACGGCCGAAACAAGAGGGCCGGCGTTATCGTGAAAACTGTATCATCGTGCTGAGAATGACTCACCGTCGCTACTACATCGAGAGTCGACCTTTCTCCTTTTCAACTTGAGGTCTTGAAACAAGCTCATGTTGTCTAGCTCACACGGGCTGCTCGTAAGGGTCATAATTCCTGCAACAAAAAAAAAAGAAAAGACGTATATTAGTATAATATATATATATACCGTACTACACTGCAACTCCACTGTGTAAAAAGTCTCTGTGTGTGCGTATGTAAGATGTTTGTAAGACGCGCGTAGACGAAAATAGAAGCGCGCGTGGAAAATAGGCGCAATTGACTGCTGCTGCTGCTGCGACGGGAGTTCTCCGGAAAGAGCGAGATCTAGCCGAGCAATTCCGAGAAAGAAGCTCCGCGTCGCGGCGCGGGAGATTTGAATTCGTTTAAAAGGGGGAGAGGCAGAGAATGAGCTGGACGGCGGTTAGGGGCATTGACGATGATGATGATTGAGGATCTCGTGACTGGCTCGCACTCGTTTAACGCGCATTAGCAGAATTCCTGGTTTATCGGTTGAATCGAGGCAATAGTGTTGTGTTTTAATGGGTGGTAGAGAATGTGTTGTTCTGTTGGAGGCGTGATGGAAATATGGTTATGGGTTGTTTTCATTAGACGTTCTAAAGTGGTTTACGTGGGAAAATGTTAATAGGTAGTAAATTTCAGTAATAAGTAAATACAGTATAGGGAATTTAGCAAGCTAATTTAATTTTGTGTAAATATTGTAATCTGGTTCAGATATTCGTTTCGGATATCTCTAATTAATTAAAATTAAATTCATATATAGTTTTTATTGTTTCACACCTGTACACTCTGTCGACAAATAATTAGAAACGACAATAATAAACTATTTCACAAGTAAAAAAATAAAATTTATAATGGGATTTCCTAAGCCTAAAAGTCCAAACATGTGTGGATAATCCTTCTTTGCGTAACGCTGCGATGAATCTCCAAATACAAAATGAAAAACAAACAAATGTATATATTTTTAGCACTCATTCGCCACATTGCTCTCGACACCTAATACCCGAAATACCTCCGAATCTATTTATAAACCTCCCAAAAACAACGAAACCAACGCTGTCCAACTGTAAACTTCTTTCCTCTATATATTCACCAAACCGCGAAGCACAAAGCCAATAAAAAAACAGCGAATGAACAGAGAGAAAGAGAGAGAAAGAAAGACCCGCTCGGAATACCGGTTCCGCGACGGGCCGACCATACGCAAAACTCGTCTAACGGCACACATACACAGTCCGCGTGATAGACGGCCGAATATCCTCACGTGCGCTCGCATCCTCTCGCCTTGACACGCAAACTGGATAAAGTATAGCGCGATAGAGCGAAATACATAACGACGACTGTAAGAGTGTATCGCTACGCAATCGAAAGAGAGAGAGACAAAAGTCGCGAGTACGCGCGGGGCTCTTAAAATTGCCCGACGACTCGCGCGAGTAGCGCACGCGCGGGGCCGACGAGAGAGGAGTAGGAGGCGGAGGAGGAAAACAAACGCGGCGGCCTTAACCTCTTAAGGCACCTGCGTCGTGTTTCGTCTGCGAGCGCTCGTATTATGTGTGTGTATGTACGTGGATGCGCGTAAACAGTTTGTTGCGTAAAAAATAGGGAAGGAAATTTCGCGCGTGGATTGCATAAATTTTGGTTCGTCTTGTTTGTTTGGAATGTAGTTCAAGAATTTATATTTTAATGTGGCTACATTAAATAACTATATTATAATATTATTATAGTGGAAATGATTTACTGAAAAATTAAGATTTTTATATATAAAATAATCTGTTAAACTTATTTTCTAACAGATCGTTTTTAAGCTACATGATTACAGAATACCACTGCAATTTCCAACGTCGGATGGAAAATTTGGGGCAAACAAAAACTGCGATAACGAGGGAGGACCGACATGACGCTAATTGTAAAGCCAAACAAGAATCTTCGCGTGCGCGCGAAAAACACACACGAGTGCGGGCTTGCGTGTGTGCAAGTGAAGTTTTTTAAAGTCGAACGGTCGCCGTGGTTGTAATCATCACGGCGCCGAGAGCTTTCGCGAGAAGTTGTAGCCCCGGGAAAAATATTTTTGTCATGTTGCAATATATAACTTTGTATTTCTGCGCGGCATTGCAGGTTACGTAATTCCGGCGACTATATATATTTTATATAGTAATGTTCAAAAATTTAATATGACAATTGTTAATATAATTATGCGAAGGGTTTTGCAAAACTAAAATTTTTGACTTTCGATGTCAGATGCCAACACAATGTGCGGAAATTATATAGGCAATGGATTAATAATTATTATAAAATGTATACAAAGAAAAAAGAATCAACGACAGCATGGTGAAAGTTTTGCTGAAACGCTGCTCTGTGAATATTAATTTTCAAAATGCTTTAGTTGGTAAGTTTTCACTATACTTAAAAGGATGACGTTTAAATCACCGGCTTTTTCTACTTACGATGGAGTAAACGTCGTCTTATGCAATCGGTGTAAGAATAATTTAATGCAAATTTTTTAGTTATATTTAAGATTTTACTTCTACATGATAAATGTGTGCTTCAAGCTTTTTTACAAAACTTTACTTCATTCCAAAAATTGCATAAGATTCGGATTTGACGTTCAATCGTCACAATCTACGTGACTCATGCTATATGAGTCAAACACACGTAACATCGTCATCTACATATATCTCAATACACGTAAACAATGACACCACCGAACTTTATCGATTACGAAATTAACAATTTTGAAAAATTCCACAGTCAACAACTCCTTAACTATACCATCAACCGCTCGCGCTCCATACAATTATAGCCCCGCGGTAAACAAACTCGCAATTCATTTCTCTCGTTCTCGCGAGCTCCCCGAAAATAGGTTGCATCACGATCAAGGAGCGTAAACACTCGCGCAACGATTACGACGAGACGCAGTACGATATAACAAAAAAACAGATACCTATATACATCCAGGGGTTCATACACCCGAATTGTGTCGAAAGAAAGAGTGAATCACACGCGCGCCGGCGGCCGAGCGCGTGTGTACAAAAGTTAGTTTCTCTCTCTCTCTCTCTCTCTTTCTCTCCTGGGAGCCACCCGCAAACGTTCAAGGCCCGTTACGCAGGATATATAATAGACGTTCGCTCGCGGGGGTCACGACGCACGGTGTCCTTGCGAAATTCTCTATTTTGATTGCGTGAGTAAGTATGCGCGGAGATTTGCACGTGTCCTGAACCCTGCGAGAAAGTTATTTGGCTTGGGGAAGCCCCGAATTTTGCAATGTTAAACGAAGCAACTGTTTTTAGTGCGTATAAATATATGAGGGTTTTGGGAGATAAATATTTTCGACGGGAATTCCGACGGTTTTATCGGGCAATTTGGAGCACTTTGTGGTTTTCGTTTTGTCGCAAGGTGGGGACGGTATATTGAGCGATAAGATGCGTGATTGAGATTAGATACGGTTCGTTTGGTTCATCATGTACTGATATTAAAATTAATTTACAAATTTATTAAAATGTTTCATCGAATTCGTACATATTCATGGTTTGGATTATAATTTATTTTTACAAATTGTTTTATAATAAAATAAAGTACAAAAAATTAATGACAATACAAATAACCAGACCTCATCAGAATTTCCCGAAAAGTACCATAAAACCCCCCAATCTAATTATCCCCATTGTGAAACCGACCTAACGCGCGTATCCGGCCATCACTGTACACGCCAAGCTATACGTATATATATCCACCCACCGCGCCGCGTGCACTATATACCCGCACAGTCTCACGTGAGTATCGCCTCCTCCACCTCCGCCTCCTCCTCTTCTATACCGCTAGACATAGTCTACACGCCGCTCGCTCGCCGTTAGATGTCGCTCCGCGCCGGCTATATACCGCACGTGCGCGCTACCTCTCTCTCTCCTCCCACTCCCAGCGCTCTGTCGAGTATATATCGAGCCGCTGCAGCGAGCGCGGGGTCCTTGCTCCCTGAGCTCGTATGTGGGTCAGCAGTCTCACACACGCCGCTCGCGCGCGCGCTCTCTTGCGTAACCAATGCATGCATGCGCCAGCTAGCAGAGCGCAGCGCGGAGCATCGATAATCCGAGAGACTCTATATATGCGCGACTGTGTGTGTGTGTGTAGGATGGGTAGCGGTTTCTTTTTTTTCTTCTTTTTGTGGTATATAGGGTGTTTTAATTGGGGTGGAAGGGTGAGGAGGGGTCTTTCTTTTTTTTTTCGAGCGGGTGTGCGGGAGTATTTTTGGTCGGGGGCTATCGATTTTACGGTCGTTGTGTAGCTCTGCAGCGTCGAATTTGGCTTAAAGCTGCGAGGGTTATTTATAATTTAAAGCGTCTTTCGACTTTTTGTTGTTGTTTATGGAAATAGGAAGAAGAATGGCGAAGTGGTTCTTTCTTTTGGAGGTTTTTATGCGGATCAATTATTTGGTCGTGGTTTAATAACAATCTGTATATTTTGCTCCAAATAAACATAGACGCTTTCCAACAAACAATATTCCATTTTTATCAGCGCGGTTTCTAAAATTACGACTTTCGAGATAAGCTATCGGAGCAACACTTCGGAGTAACTATATATGTGCTGTCAAAACTCGAGTAAAACAATGCAGTAATCAAACCTGCGCAACCACGCGCAATCCTTGACCTTCTTAACCAACAACAAGCCCACCAATTACCCCCCCAAAACTTTTATCCTCAGCTATATATACTAAAATTAATACCTACTCTCGAAGCTCCGAAAGATCCCGCAACTATATAAAACAACGCTTCTTTCTCTCTTTCTGCGCGTGTCTTCCCTTCCGCCACCGCAAAATCCCGTTACGTCCGTTCGCGCGCTCGCTTTCTTCGTGCACCCAAGCGCTGTCCCTTTTCAATCGCCCCCCTATATATACATGTTCTTTTGAAGAGAGTCACCGACAATGGGCCGAAAGGGGGGCAGCAACAGCAGCAGCTTTCGCATGCAAATCGTCCGCGTGTGCGTCCGTTATACGATGAGAAAATCCGAGTGTGAGTGTGTCTTTGGGTGGAAAATATATAATGATAAAGAAGAGCGGCAAAGGGCTTTCTTCGATGCTCGGATTGCGTAACGGTTTCGCTTTGTCGCCGTCGGCGCTGCTGCTGCTCGGTTTATTGGGTGAGCGTGTATTTAAGGGAGCGGGAAAACTGCGGTGAGAAGGTTTGTAGAGGAGGAAAGTGAAATTCGATACGTTTAAAGATATATACACGAAAATGTGGTTAAAACTGCGGGATTCCGAGTGTGTAGTGTACGTGCACATGACGAGCGAATGACGGAATAATTTACACGTTGATACTTTCAGGCCGGTAGGTATAGGACTGCGAGAAAGAGAGAGAGAGAAGTCTTTAATGCGCCGCGTGCGATTATGCAACGGCGTAAATTATTGGTTGGACGAGAGAATGGTTAAAAGGAACACTTTGGCGCCTTAAGTATTGTAATTCGTATACGTGACGTGAAATCTTATTAAATTAAATGGAGATTTTTTTTTCTTTTTGCTTAAAACGCTCTTCAACTTTCTAAATGTATCTTTATCGTAAATCAAGAGTTTTATGTACTCGGATACAACTTCATAAAAGTTGTTGAGCCTTTCTTTGGTCTCATCGTACATTCATATAAACAAATTTATCCACGGTATCAGATAAAATAAAGACTTTTTTTCCTAATTTTCCTCCTCCCGTAGCCAAATCATCGTAAATCACTACCAAACACCATCGTCTGCATCAAACCTCTCACGCGTATGACTCGTTACATAAAACTACTCTACGCATACACACACACACACAAAAGACATACATATTATTCTTGAACCTCGCGGCTTTCTCGGCGCGTCGTTCGTGCATCGACGCGCGCCACAGTGAAACCGCCGTGGGTAGTAAGTATAAGTAGCAGCGGCGACGCTGTTGCAGCGAAAAAAGTGCGCGCGAGCGCGCGTAACTATTTTTAGAGGCCGGAAGTTTTCTCGGCGTTTCGAAAATAGATGCGGCGCGGCGCGGCACTCGTGATTATCGCTGACCTTATGAGTACGCAGCGATGCCGGCGGGGAGGTCGGTAATAGTAGTGATAATTTGATACTGATGATTTTTATTGATTTCGCGTTTAGATATGTGCACGTATCAGTATGTAGTAATACCGTGTAAACTTGTGTATAAAGTAGTAATAGATGAATAGCTTCATTAATTTTTTCAAGACTACACTTCGCCGTGGCAGTACATAATACTGCAGCCGCGAGTTCTTTTAAAAATACCATATCAAGTATAACGCAGCTCTATACAGTGATAAGTTTCTTATCCACCTTCGCGCGCGTAAACTCGACAATTTAAAAAAGCCAATCTCTTTCTCTCCGCGCACTTAGCCGCCCATATATACTCATTCGTTCCAATTTCCGCACCTAATCCACCGCGCGCGCACACACCGCCTCTCTTACTCAACTGCGCGACATCCGTATACCTTATCTCACGCTCCCTCTTTCTCTCTCTCTGTTTCACTCCGCGTACGCTATATAGAGAATATAAAAGAAAGAACAGGGAAAGAAACGGCGTACGTCGCGTCATCGGAAACGAACTCGCACGCACGCACGCGCGCCCGGCGTTATTATCTGGCTACGGGCCCTACATTATACGCGCTCTCGTACAATATAACGGTCTCTCGAAAAGTAGGTGATCCTCGCGCCGGCGATGTTACGGTGGGGGCAAGTAACAGAAAGAGTGGGAGAGAGAGATAGAGGATTTACCGCTATACAGGCGCGCGTGCGCGCTCTCGGCGCCGACGGTGAAAGTGACTCTCCCACGCCGTGACATCCTAGTTCCAGGGGCCTAGCAGGCTTCCCTTTGGCGAGCGGGCAAGCGAGAGTTTTTTGTTGTTGTGTGTGGAAGTGGAGGAGGAGCGCTTTGTTCGGGGAGGGTTTCGTTGAGCATATGGAGGAGGTGGATATTATACACGTGAGGGCACTTTTACTTTGGGGTTAGGATGGTTTGTTCTTGGAATAAAGGAACGAAAGTGTGATCTGCGCGGTTGGGGATTCTTGTTTTTTCGTATTTTGGCACCTGCGAAATGTATAGATTTACGAGAAACGTTAGAGGTTGTGGTTTATTAGGGTGAGAGGGGATATTATGGCGTGTTGTGACTGTATTTTTGGCACGCGGTTGGTGGCGCGTTAATGTAGTAATAAATCGCGATGCCAAATTTTCATTCTACCGTGAAACCCGATGCCGATGAACTTGAAAACTCGGGCTGATCGCGGCGTTGAGGGCCCATCGTCGCGACGCGCTGAACTCGTGAGTAACGTGAGTAAAGTGGGCGTGCAGCAGGTTTTTCCCAATGAGACACGAGCAATTAATTTAATTAAGACGATTTTAATGATAAAAATGCCTAAGGTCGTATATCGTTTATAATTCATCGATTTAAAGCTCACCGTGTAACGAAAGTAATATCAATTACATTAACGTAATTTACAACAATCGGAATTACGATAAACGCGAACATTACGAGTAAAATAAATCCGGCTCGTTTAATCCGCCGTCAGATGTAAATGTCGCGTGTGCCACTTACTTATCTCCAACTACGCTCTGCCACTTTTCATCCTTTATTGCGAGATCCAACCGCATTTTCCCGCCGCCGCCGCGCGATCCATCAACTGCATCCTCTTGGATATACTTACGCCTGCGCGCGTGCATTTCCGCGACCGCTTACGCACGCGCATGCGCGTTAAAAGGCACCGCGTGCGCGCGATCGGATCCAGTCTAATTACGTCGAAAGAGAATAGAAAGCGGACGGACGCGCGGCGACGACGAGCGAGAGACAAAAAAGAAGCACGAGCCTCTCCTCTTATCGAGCGCGCGAAGTTTTGCCACCATAATAGCAGTGGATTTGCGTAACGAGCGGAAAAATGTGGGCATGAAAGTTGTTGTGTCTGTCTAAGTATGTGTGGTCTAATGTAACTGACCGATTCGCGAAACTAGGTTCGGGATTATGGGTACGCGCGCGAAGTGAGTTGTAGTTTTTGCAGGATGTTTTATGTAAAGAGGTATAGGTGCGAGCATACCCTAGTAGAAATCGTCCATTTTTTCTTCCATTTGTGAAACGATGTTTCTCCCATTTTATAGCCATTTTCTAGCGGTTTCGGTCAACTCGCCATTAAATGGCTAGAAAATGGGAGAAAAATCGTTTCACAAATGGGTGAAAAATGGATGATTTCCAGCAAGGCAGTAGTATAGTAATAATAAAATGAAAATTTGTTTCCTGTATTACTTGTGTAGTTGTGCCGTTTTATAAAACGCGTTATTATACGAGAAGGAGAGAGAGAGAGAGAGAGAGAGAGAGAGAGAGAGAGAAGTGAATATACACCCCGCTGCCTCTTGACTTCAAGTTTCTTAATTTTAAAGTTCCGTCGAAACTTCGCTGAAGTTTGTACCAATTCACAGGCAATATAGAATTTTCGTATACAACAGTTGCTTCTCATTTCAGTCAGATATACACTTCGAAGCGATAAAGAAAAGCGATAAAGAAGCAGACGTTAAGGAGCATTTCGAATTAATCTCCTTTCCTCGAGTTTTTTTCCCGGAGAAATCGTAATTTCCCGCTTTGACCTTTCGCCGGCGCTCGGTTATTTTCGTCGCTGTGTTGCACGGGAGACGGCCAGGAAAAGAAAGCTCGAGAAATTTTTAGACGCTAAATGACTAGCTGCGCGCGCGCGCGCGCGTTTCATTGTGTTTCGAAAGTGGCATCCTTAATTACGGATTATTCAATTGTGAAGAGCGACTGCGCGGGCGCGCACGAGAGAGAAGCGAGTGTATAAGCAGTCGAAAATTGATCGCTTTAACTTGTTCTCTTTATTAGGTCGTATCTTATTACGGTGCTTAAATCTCCTTGTGAAACGGCTCGAGAGAGTCGTTTTCTACGCTGTATGTATGTGTGTATAATTTCAGATACTTAGGCGACTCTTTTCCGCGGAAAGTTCGCTTGTTAAAGGTTTCGCGAGCCTGTCTAGGATGTCTTTTGAGCAGCTTCATTTATTGCCGAGGCGCTCGTTAAATGTTGTACACGAAATAATTATTATAATAAAAGTTATACGAGTAATTTGAATTATAAAGTTTTTCCGTAAAAAAAAATTTAATCATTATAGTTGATGGAACGAAGAATGCGTAAAAAGGCGACGACTAGCCCATCAAAGTTGATTTTTTTCTAACTAATACAAGAAATAAAAGATCCAGATAATACGCTCCACAACATTAAATCACATTTCCCACCTCTAATCTATCATCGCACCACTTACAAAACCACCACCTCTCTCTCCCATCATCAATTACCCGCAATTTTGTACGCCCTCCTATACTCTCTCGTGACGCAACCCACACGCACACACAGACATCACCTACACGCGAACCAAGGAACTAGATCGCGAATTTTACATAAACCTCACACACGCATACACAGACTAGTTACGCCGGTCTGTAAAAGGAAGAGCCTCGCGCCGGTGTAACATATAAACGCGCGATGCGCGAGAAAAAGAGAAAGGAAGCAGATAGAAAGAGAGAGTGCACAGCAACGAGCGAGTGAGAGTCGCAGCAGCGGTATATACCGAGAGCGCGCGCGAGCTCTGGGGGGGCCGTTGAACTTTCGCAGTGAAAGTTTCTATTATACCACAGGCCGAGCTCGCGAGCGGCCTTACCTTACTTTTCCCGCAACACGCGAGAACGGGCCGAGAGCGGGTTGTGTCATAAGGCCCCTGCCGAGAACAAGTGAGTGTGTGTGTGTGTAAGTGTGGAAGTTGAGTGCGGGGAGAGGAGACTTTTTTTTCTCGCAGCGGGATGGAGCGAAATTGTCGTGGATGTGGGTTAAAGAGGTGTAGTGCGGGTTTGGCGGAGTTTGGTTTTTTTTGGCGATGGGTTTTATAATGCGTGTGAATTGTGTGTGTTATAGGGGGAACTCTCTCAGGTGGGTGATTAGTCGTGTGGGACTACTTTTGGTGTGGTAGAGTACGGTTATGACGGATGCTTGCGTAACGCGAAGCCTATTCTAGATTTCACTTTATGGCTGTCGAAGGAGTTTCAAGTGACGCGCGTGTTTGCTTGCGAGCCGGAAAAGTAGTCGTTTATGTAGCCTGGAAAAGCGTTTTACTTTTTATCGCGCGTTACATTTTCGGTTAGATAATTCGTGTAGCGATCTGTGTCTATATTACTTTCCTCGTAAACTTATTTTTGTCTTTTAACACTTATATTATAACGTTGCTCTTAATGGAATCACTTTAAAATAAGATTTTCAAAAGATTAAAAGAGTTATTTAATAGCGAAGGAAAATGTAACTTATTGAATGTCAATGGACTTTAATCGAGAAATCCAATGCCGCAACGAAACTGTTTCAAGAGCATTGGGGGTGTAATGTTATTAAAAGACTGCTGCTATGAAAAACGATTTCAACGCTGTCAGCTGTAATGATTGAAGACGGAAATTAACATTTTTAGCGTGTAGATTCTTTGCAAAAGAAGAACACCAAGCAATAAATATCATTGATACATAATTTGATTTATTGACCGTGGGCATAAGAAAAGTTTTAAATTAATTTCAGTCGCTCTTCGCCATTATCGCATTATTATATTATTTCCGATAATATACATATATATAGACATACATACACGACGACAGTTTATTGAGGTTGGTAGAGTTAAGTGCATTGATGATATCAGTATCATTGACTTCCAAATGACTCAAGCACCAACGTCTGAATCATCGATTTAATTATTATAATCTCAATATAATACAATCATTACTTTCATCCTCCTTTTAACTACTCATATTTTAACATAATTTATCATAAACATTAATCACGGCTGTGTGTTTTCCTATTATACTTATGTAGAACAACAAAATAATCACGACATACATACGACGAGACAAAAAACGTGCAAGCCATTTTTCTATAACCATTTTCATTTTAATTAAATAAACTCTAAGCTACTCTCTAAAGTTGAATTAGTGAAAATTGTTCCACCATTTCAATTAATAGAAAAAACTTCTAATTTATTAGTGAATATTCACTATTTCATTTAGTAGTTTATTAAAACTACTATTTTGATTAGTAGTTTTTACTAATTTAATTAGTAGTTGTTAAAAAACCACTAATGAAATAGTGAATATTCACTAATAAATTAGTAGTTATTTCTACTAATTGAAATGGTGGAGCAATTTTCACTAATTCAACTTTAGAGAGTATCTTAATATTATTCAAATCAATAAATAGACTAATTAAGCATAATTATTTTATTATATAATTATACATAAAACGAGAACTACACGTGACATTCTATTGAAAAAAATCAACACCGTCTTCCTTACGTTTACACCTATATATACCATGAATATCTAACACGCCGCGCAACTCGCTAACGCTCTTACGGAAGAATACTTGAGATGTGCGAGAGAAGGGGGCCCGAAACTTTTCGACCGCCAATCACGTTCAAGTTCAATTTTCGTAATCGGGAGAATCCGCTTATTTTTCCGCACTCCTATAATTGACTCACCACCGGTGAAATTCTCAACACCAGAGTGTACGCTGGGCTTGTTTACGTTTCAAAGGCGTCGACGAATTAATTACCTGCGTATAATATACGGTATTTTATTGGAGGCAGCAATTCGCCGCGATGGATATATACAAAGCGGCGCGCGGGAAATGTGCGGCTATCCGGAGGCATGTCATTGCATAATATTTATGATTATTTTCTATTGCTATCGCTTTTTTACAATGATACATTGTTTTTTCATGTCACGGACGAACGCGCGAACGTTTACAAATTGGCCCTATCTTTATAGGTTTCGATGAATTGCAAATAGCTACTCGAACTTTTCGTAAGCGCGGTTCGCGTTGCCCGTCTGTCCCACTTAAAAGAAAAAAGCGTTTATCATGCGAAGTATAATAAAATTTCATTTTCTTTCATAAAAAGGCGTACATGCACAGAAACCTATTTTTCGCGCAGTTGCAACCATACAGACATCGCTACCTCGCAAGTTACATAACCATTATATACACATCTCGCCGCGGCTGCAATTTCACTAAATCTCCCATTCAACCTATACCAAAACCACGTGCGGGCCTTTTACGCCTCAACCCTCTTCCCTCGGCCCAATGCATCATCAGTCCTCCTTCAACCTCGCCCCCGCATTCACCGCGCACGTACATACACCTCCTTCCTCGTTCTCCCAAACACCGCCGCGCCATCACCGCAACGCCTACACCTGCAGCGAGAGAGCCAGTCAGTTGGCAATTGCGATTTGCAATTAGCGAAGCGTGCAATTGTGAAATCGGCCGCCGCCCGCGGTGTTATTGACCCGAAGGCCGCGTCACTGCCGAACGCGCGAGCGCGCCGGAGTCATTAGCCTCTGAATGTTGCACTCGCGCTAGCGCGCGGCACTTGGGCAACGAGAAACGGTCTTGAGATTTGCCAACACCCGCGCCTTTGTCTCTTGGGAGCCTGACACGCGCGGCTATATAGGACGGAGCGAGATGCTGTGGGATATATACGTGTGCATAGGGGTTTTTTTTCAGGGAGAGAGTGTAATGTGAGAGCGAGAGAGGCGAGAATAGAACGATGCATTTGGGGAGATCGTTATAAATACGAGCGCGCGGGTTTTTGGGGAGTATTTTGGGTGGATGTAGGTCAGATCGATGGAGCGGATGAGGGAGACGCGAGTGAGTAGGTACTAGGGATTAAGAGATGCTCGGGTTGTGGTGTTTCGATCGGCGGTGGGACACTGGTAGTTTGGTGGATGAGAGGTCTTGAATCGAGTTAATTTTACGAGATATGAAAATGGAAGAAGACAAGGTGATGGATTACGATCGATTTTCAGTCTCTCTCTCTCTCTCTCTCTCTTGAATTTCTACGACTGAAGGTATATACCGTGCTATATTCATGCTCGATCGCCGCGCTTAAATCGTACGGGAATAAGGAAATCGTTAAGAATAAAAAATTATGACGTTGCGAGTGACTTTTATAGAGTGAATTATAAGCAGATATATTTAAAAAAAAAACATTCTTAAATATCGTGAGGTTTCCGACAAGCGAGCGTGTCAGTATTATAGCCACACACCTACGATATCCGCAAATTTTTTTTTCATTCGCTAGATTGTTAACTTCAGTTCCTTATTGTATTTTAGTGGCGGCGTGTGTGTATATATACACACACGCGCGTGCGCTCGATCAATGACGTTTCGCATGAGATCGGCATGACGTTTATGCGAATTCAACTTTTTCGAAATTGGAAAGGAAGAAAGATACTTGTAAACATAACTATTATCTATACGCCCCTGCTGGAAATCGTCCATTTTTCTCCCATTTGTGAAACGATTTTTGGAACATTTTTCAGCCATTTTATGGCGATTTCGGGCAACTCGCCATAAAATGGCTAGAAGATGTTCGAAAAATCGTTTCGCAAATGGGAGAAAATGATGCAATATAATACCGATACACTGCATATTGACTGTGTGATTGTTTAGGAACTTTTTTATACCCCCGAATTAATAATTCCAAACTGTCCAAATCAACATACACGCCAAGATTCATAAGAAGTCGAAATTTAAATTTACGTCATTTGTATACGCAATTATCCGTGAAATCGAAGTCCGGAGCGCTTGAAATACACTATACGCGCGCGACACTTCGCTGCAATAAAATATGCTAATAATAATCGAACTGGTAAAAGAATCCTCCCCGCGGTGGCAAAAAAGCGGTACCGATCTCGTAGTTCTGACTCTCGGTCCGTGAAAGTCTACTTGTACGGTCCCGCACTCAGGTGCATACATACATACATACATACATGCATATCTCCGCTCTCGGCTTTATTACCCTCTCGCAAACAAGTTAATAAAATTGTTTTTCTCGCAGAGTCTCTTACACCATGCACGAGCTATCATAGAAAAGAGCCAAGTGTGCATTTGTATTATATACCTATATGTCGGCCTGTGTGCAGCACACTCATCTTGGCGCACATCATATGTCACACGCTGCCTCGATGAAGCTTCCGCGCGCACGTGTCTCCTCGCAGGAAAGCTCTCTCTCTCTCTCCTCTATATCCTCACGAAGACAAAGGAGACTCTCTCTCGTTCTCTTAGCGTCTGCACTGCTTCGCACTGTCCTTAGCGTCCGTCATCACACCAATTGCTCACATATCACCACCACGCTTTTTCTACCCTCTCTCTCTCTCTCTCTCTATCAGCGTCCCGCAGCAGTATACATGGAACTACATAACCGACCGCATCTTATACATCCGTCACTTGTGTATCTCCTCTTCGTCAGTCCATCCTCGCACTACGACATACATGTGCTCATGTATATATATGTACACAGTTCGCGACCGTGGGCCCATGTGCGTGAGGCCGAAAAAAAGTACCGTTCGCGGAGGAGGCTCGGCGCCGAGTGACTATAGCACCCGGTGCTGCCGCTGCTTTTCGGCTGCACGGCCCATACACACCGCGCTTCTCGTGTACGTGCGAGCGGGCGCGATGGGGCGGTCGAGGAGTGGGAGAGCAGCTCTATACCGTCCGGCACACCACTGACCTCGATATTCACGCTGCCGCTGCTGCTTGCGTGCGTGCGTGGCCCCCGTCAATGCCAAAAAGCCACCGCCACAGCCGTGTACACGCGGAACTTTCACTCTCCGGGCTTCTCTCTCTCTCTCTTTTTTGTCTTTTCAAGAGACGCCCGTTGGGTCCAGAGAGTTTTTTCGGGGACTTTTACTTTCGGGAGGCGCGCGCGCGCACGTGCGAGAGAGAGAAGAATAGAGATTCGGAAGAGTGCTCGATTGTTGTCTCCGTGTATTGCTGGTGCTGGTGTATAGTTGTTGGCGCTGATATGGATGCGCTGAGAGATCGCAGAATATTTATATATAGATCTTACGAAATTAGAGCTGAATTGTATACACTGGGTACGCTTATTACGATGTAGCGCGTTGTTTTTGTTTTGACGCGCATGAGCCAGGGTTTCTCGTTATCATTCGAACGCGCGTGCGCCGATAACGCGTCTAGTAGATACTTACGCACTCGTAAACAAAAAGTATACGTGAATCAGCAGTAGAGTGTTATTTTTCACCTGCGAAATACCGAAGGTCGCGTGTACGTATATACGAAAAAATCGAACGCGGAGAGGACGACGAAAGCAGCTTGCGAACGAGCGATGCGCTGGGCCGCGCGTCGAAAGTAAAAGTGAGGCCCGCGCGCCGAAAATACCGGTTCCTCGTCTCTCTCTCCCTCTTGCGCGCGCGGCGAGAGAAAGATTTACGTGCTTTTCCTCGCTTTTATTTCGACGAGGAGAGAACCTGCTGCTGCTGCTGCCCCCGCGACTTCACTCTCCCATTGTCGGCTCGTTGCGTAACCGCGTAACACTCACACGCACACATCCGGCGAAGCGCGAGGAGGAGAGAGAGTGCACCGAAGGAGGTGCAGTGTGTATAGCGAGAGAGAGAGAGAAAAGGGCGGAGAAAGCGCGCGCTCCTGCGCAGCTCGAGAAAGTCTCTCCTCGCGCGCGAGCTTTTCGGTTTTGTAACACACTTCTTCTTCCTTTTTCTCTTGACACCGCTTTGTTTTTTTAAAACAACGGCAAAAAGTCCACTCTCGACGAATCGATAAAAATCAGTCCGACCGGCGCTCGCTTAGCACGAACAACAAGCGCGAGCGCGCTCCTCGTCGATCCACTTTTTTTCTTCACAGAAAAAACAAAAAAAAAAAAAACATACATACAACACTGCAGTCTCCGTGCGCATTTGTCACGTATATATATACAACACACCCGCACAGCTCCAACTTCACTATATATGTTATATACTACCACAGTACTCTTCTTCTCGGGCACCGAAGAAAGAAAAAAACTGAGCCACCCTCATGTAATACACGCGAGCAGCGATCGCGCGCGCAGACTCTCGCGGCCGTAGTGCAGAGCGCGCACTGCACTCCGCGAGCGCGTTCTCTCTATCTCTCCTCCACCTCCTCCTCCACCTCCTCCTTCGCTGCTGCTGCTGCTGCTCTACGTACGTGCACATTCGAGTGGCGGTGGCGGCGAGCGGTCGGCCATGGCATACTTACTAATGTCAATCACACCGCCGGCTCTCCGCGGCAGGCATGCACTTTACGTTGGTGTATATGTGTGTGTGTGTGGGTATAGGAGATGCATGCATGGTGTGTGTGTACGTATACTTGGCTCGTTCGAGAATACGCGACTGTGTGTGTCTATATAGATAGGGAGCTGGCTGCGGCTCGCACACTGGCGCGGGGTGTGCGAGCTAGCGCAGTGTACTTAGGAGCGCGAGCTAGCGCTTCGCCAGCCCGTTTATCGCTTGCTGTTTCGTACGTGTGTGTGTGTGTGTAGATGTGTGTATGATTGAACCAGATGGAGAGAGTGATTGGACGTCCAAACTCATGCGGGGGGTGGTTTGGACTCTCGAGTTATGATCTATAGATTTCAGTTTGTGTGTATCTATAAATAAAAGAAAATATTGATATTTTTCTGCTTCTACACACTGCAGAGATGGTCTATAAAGTAGTGTACGTACAGACGTATACTTTACGTGTCTTAGTAACCATGCGAGTGTTCCCACACAGCTATATATACCCACCGACATACACACAGACAGAGACTGTGCACGTCTAACGCATATAATTCGAGCTTACGCACCGAGTCGCGAGCGCGCACGTATAAATAGTGCATTAGTGTATAATAAACTGTTCGCTCGCTCGCTCGCTCCCACTCTCTGCGCTAGGGAGCGAGTGTTTGAATGTCGCGCGCTCGGCTCGCCTCGGCCGCGCTCGGTGAGCGCGGATTACGGCCCTGAACCTTCCAGTTTCGTCAAACGTTCGCCCTTAACCCTCTGCACGCTAGCTCGCGCCTTTCCACTCTCTGCGCGAGCGCTGTGTTGCGTCGTACGTTGTATATATAGGTATATATACGGTTAAGTGAAGCAGAGGCGAGTCGAGTTTCTTCGAGTAAGCGCGAGGTATATACTTTATAATTGTAGGATGTAAGTTCTTTTTTGTTTTGGTGAGGAGTTTTTTTTATAGGAGAAGTGGGTTCCCGTGTAAAAAAAAAAGTCTGGGCGAAGTCTTGCACAAGTCTGGCTTGAAAAGTCTGGGCAAAGTCTCGCATGTCGGACGATCCCAGACTTTTTGCCAGACTTTTTATTTCTTCTATTAAAAGTCTTGGAAAAAATCCCCAGACTTTATCCAAGACTTTATGCCAGACTTAGCATACGGCGTAAAAAGTCTTGGAAAAAATCCCCAGACTTTATCCCAGACTTTGTTCACCAGGCTTTGTGGTCGGCGTATGGAGGTTATGCACACCCGAACAGAAGATTCCGCTGGTGTGATGAAGAGAGAGGTTGGATTAAATATGCGACCGTAGAGCAGCGAGGCAGTCCGTAGCTGCGTTTACCATGACTCCTCGTGGCTGCTCACATTCAGGCGTCTTCTTCGGGGAATTAGGAATTCGCCATCTGAAATAACTACATCATTGAAATAAAAACATCTCCGCGAATTCATTATAACATATGACCAACACGACTATTTTGAAGTGAACATCAACAGATAGATTTCAAATGTTTTGTTTGGTTTCCAAGTCTACACGCGCGTTAACTTGGAAACCAAACAAAACATTTGAAATCTATGCGTTGATTTCACTTAAAAATGAACGAATTCGCGGAGATGTTTTTATGTCAATGATGTAGATATTTCAGATGGAGAATTCCTGATTCCCCGAAGAAGACGCCTGAATGTGAGCAGCCACGAGGAGTCATGGTAACGCAGCTACGGACCGCCTCGCTGCTCTACGGGCGCACATTTAATCCAACCTCTCTCTTCATCACACCAGCGGAATCTTCTGTTCGGGCGTGCATAACCTCCATACGCCGACCACAAAGCCTGGTGAACAAAGTCTGGGATAAAGTCTGGGGATTTTTTTCCAAGACTTTTTACGCCGTATGCTAAATCTTGGATAAAGTCTGGGGATTTTTTCCCAGACTTTTTCGTCAGTATACTAAGTCTGGTAAAAAGTCTTGGATAAAGTCTGGGGATTTTTTCCAAGACTTTTAATAGAAGAAATAAAAAGTCTGGCAAAAAGTCTGGGATCGTCCGACATGCGAGACTTTTCCCAGACTTTTCAAGCCAGACTTGTGCAAGACTTCGCCCAGACTTTTTTTTTTACACGGGTTGTACAGGTGGTGAGATATGGGTACGGTGGTTTTTGAAGGGCGAAGGAGGATGGTTTTGCGAGATGTTGCGTAATGCGTGGCGTGGAGTTGATGTAAGTTGCGATAAGATTACGAGGGTTGTGGATTTTTTTTGTACGATGGGTTTGGACTTTTTATGGTGTGTTGATTTTTCAAATTTTCACGTGTTTTTTTATATAGAAAGTATCTGATACTCGAGTTTAAGGTGAAATGTTTGAAATATCTTCACGGTCTTTCTGGTCCTACCACAGCCGACTATTTCTACTGAACCACTGTAGATACGAATCCCTCCTTACCAAACGTTTCTCTCAGCTCACAGGCGTCTCCCATACCGTATCTACATAATGTGTTTTCCGTTTTTCATACACCTACCGCGATTTCTTTTTTAAAAAAGGCTTTCTTCCATGAGTAAACACACCCACGCACAGCAACAAAGTAAAAGTATCTAACCTCCGATCCATCGAGATCGAACAACAACGCATGCAGAAACACACACAGTCAGACGCGTAGTAAACCGGCGCAATAAACATTGTTGACAAATAAGTCGCGCTCGCTCGCTGTACATACAATGTATGCACTTCTGTTTTCCCTCCCGCGCTCTTGCTCGTAAAATTCGCGCGGAAAACAAGTGCGCAGGCGCGGGCAGCGAGCGCAAAGTTACGTTCTCTCGCTCGCTCGCTCGCAAGTTGGCGTAAACACGCGTTGTGGAAAATTCTCTCTCTCTCTCTCTCTCTCTCTCGTTCGTTCGTACACGAGGCCTTGCTAATTTTCAGCCGCCGATATATAGGAAATTCGGGGACTTGGTCGGATCACGCATGATAGGTTGATTTATTTTCGCGAGTCGCGGTTGGAGGCCACCCCGGGTGGTTATTTGAGAGTTGAGAGATGCGCCGGTGGTATACAGTGGCTTGGATTATGCGCGCGCGCGGGTGAGAATGGTTTTATTGTTTTGGAAAAAGATGCTGGGTAGTATTTCTGCGGGATGCTGTTATAGGGTGATTTAGTGCAGTGAAAATGTTGCTAATGGTCGGGTAAATGATTGGGGCGTCATTATACTATTATCAACGATGTTTACACAGGTATACTATTGAACTGATGCTATACAACAAGAAAGTATATAGTATAATTAGGGGAAAGATAAAGTATTTTTGTTTTTTTCAAATAGTATTTCTATAAATAAAATATAATTAAAGAATATCGACGCGTGTGTACGCATACTGACGGAAAAGTTGTAAAAATAACTTTCAAATTTCCCGACTGATTAACACAATCAGCAAGATAATTGAAACGAGCGTATGTGACACCAATAGATAATGCATGCAAACTACAAGTGATTATAAAACTACAGACAAGAACGCGTTCAGTGTCACTATTCGCAATTTTTTCACTGATAAAGAGGTATAATTTTCGCGAGACACAGAGCGCACACTTTCCTACGATAAGCGACTCTCGTGAGTCGAACTGTTAATAAAAGCTCATTGTATATCGCTTCAGTCCGATCGCTATCAAAACTTCAATCCCAAAGTAGAAACGTACACTATATATACATAACCACTCCAACTACATTTTATATCCTCCCTCCTCGTTCTACAAAATTCCGAAAACCTTGATCAACTCGCGCGCACACACGCGCGCGCTCGACCTTAAAAACTCCATCATCCGGCGCCTCGTCCTCGCTAGTCCATCGACCGCGTGGCCGCCGCCGCCGTCGCCGCCGATGCATTTTCTAGAAATTCATCATCGCGTCTAGCGTCACGGCCTTACGCTGTGTTGTACTGTGGGCGCGCGTCCGTGAGCAATCGACCTCCGACTGCAGCAGCAGTAGCAGCAGTGTGTCGACACTTCGGCATCACGAGACGACGGCAGCGACGATTCCGCCGCGGTGCGTGATGTGCATTAGTCGTGGCGATCGTTTGCTGCTGCTCTTGAGAGAGTGATTAGATGTGTGTGTGTGCGTGTGTGTGAGGCGATGCACTTGTCGGTGTCGCGTAATCGTGCGGCGATTATAGCGCGGGAGTGTGGGATGGTTGGTGGTGGAGGTTTGTGTGGAACGGTTGGGTTTTTGGTTTTAGATTGTCTGTGTGGGGGTTTATTTGACAAGTTGCGGGAAATATTTGGTAGTAAAAGTAGGCATTTTTTGTTTTTGTAGTGACGATATACTTTGAATTTATGTTATAAATTTCTAGATTTTAACCTTTTATTATAAGTTATTTAATAATTTTGAACTGTCTTTGTGAATTATATTTTTTTGTATATTTGCAATTCGTTTATTTTTACGTCTAAAATTGTTCGATTTGCAAAAGAGATTATTATACGAATGGAGTTTCTAAATTAAATCTTATTTCAATATAGTATTCAATGCAATAAATATTCACGATAAACTCGTTTTTTTTTTAATTAAAGCTATGTAAGTATAGGTATAACAACGTAGATGAAAATTCTTCTTGTACTTAAAATTACGAGGTATATTTGACATTCTTATGAATAAATTTATTGTAAAATATTAAAATGAACATTACGCCATGCTTTCGAAATTACATTTTTTATAACAAATGTATAAAGCATTAAGCAACTAGTTATAAAGCTGAAAATTTAATAGCGTTTCTTATAGAAATCCTACATTATATAAGTTGCATATTCCTCACATAATTTATTGTCATTATGTGGCATAAATCAATACATGTAGCGCAATGCATTGAAAAAACTCGTTTTAAAAGACACGTATAATATTTTCATTACATAGTTTGATTATACACTCGCTCGAATTAATATCCGCAAGCGCGAGCAATGAATATGAATGAATGGCCATATCTGGCATAACTTCTCTCTTTCTCTCTCCGATAGAACGATCTAGAAGCCGAAAGTTGGCGCCAACATTTTTTTGTGAAGATCTTTCGGAATCCAAAAATTTTACGAGCCGCAAGAGCTGGCGAGAGAGAAAGAGAAAATCATAAGGTCAAGGAGGTACAACAACCATGAAAACGTTGGGATTTGAAAATCATCTATACACGAGGCGTGAAGAAATTCATTCATCATGTAATTAGATAGAATATCCGCTCCCTTGAGAAAATGCTAATGGGAATCTGTACGTGGATATATAAAGACGAATTCCCTTTACGGCGATATCATCTGAGCTTCGAGCAGAAAAAAAATGTGAAAAAAAAATCTTTATGTCGTAAACGATGCTGAACATAAATGTTTACGTCGATGGAATGGGAGATAGAGTCCGAGAGATAACGGAAGTCTGACAATGAAGTGTCGAAAATTTCGGTGTGTCCATTAGAAATTGAAATGACACGCGCAAAAATTTTTGATTCTAAATGGCTGTATCTGAATAAATTTACTTGTGAACTTGAATAAATTCAGCGCCTACTGTTTTCTTAAAATGTATACACTTCACACAACGTATTTAATTTTCTGTGGGTCTGAAGTTTGCATCGTTGGAGTGCAACGAAATAATTTTTACAATTGATTAAAGTTATTAATCAATGGAAATTTTATCTAAATCTTTGTTATAAAGTTATTTGATACTATAAAATAATAAATCTACACGCAAAGTTGATATATAACTTGAAGTAAAATCAAACATTTTTTTATCTCGTTGCACTACAACGTTGCAAATTTCAGACCCATAATTTTCTACTACTCCATCTTTTTTTATTTTTCCTTCTCTATCTTATAATTGTACAAATAAATTTAACTTTTATAATAAAATTTTTCCATTAAACACCAATACATCACTTCGGATGTAAAATAATCATATTATTATTTAATTTTTTTTAGTCTATAAATAAACATTATTTACATTATTAATATTATTGAATTTCATCGCGATGATTAAATTCTCCTTTTTCAAGAAAAGAATTCCCATCACACTCTTAATCCTCGAAAAAAAAAAACCGCAGGACACGCGCGACCATCAGCCAGCTCACCACACACGCCAACACCTTATCATAATCCGCCAAATTCACGGTCACCGCAGATCCTTTCCTCGCGCATCTGATTATACCTCTCCGCCTCGATATATTCAACTTTTTTTTTCAGCCTATCGGTACCCAATAGCCATCGCACACCGCGACCTTGACACGCGCGAGCTCGGCTATAAAAATCCGCGCGATCACCAATCCGCCCGGGAGTTTAAGATCAAGGTGGCTCACCTCCGCGGCTGTAAAGGTCTAGCGCGCGCGAGCGATCGACGAATTTACGAGATTCCGGCAAGTGTTCCTGTCCAGCGTAAGTCCTTGATGCTCGGAAAGAAAGAGAGAGCAGGAGGAAGGATCCCGCGGCTGCTGCTTAACTTTCATGACTTTTTTTTGTAGCGTAGAGTGGTGAAGTTTTGGAGCGGAATCGTTGCTGATTTGAGAGTTATGGGCGTCGGCGACGATAAATATCGTGACTTTGGCGTTCATTGGAAAAAGACAAAGAAGTGACGGATCAATGCTATTTTATATACGTCGTGACATATTTTATCAATTACTAGAATTTTTTGGACAGTTTTTTTTTAATTTGCGTTTTTGTATATTTTAGATAGAAAAAACTATATTTGCATCGTCATATTCGTGTACTTCGAATTCCACAAAAATGTGAACCCAACAAGTGCCTACTCACCCTGCATGGAATAATTATTATCCACGTGTCACCTACACTTATAATTCACCCATAAAATCTTAAAACTCGAAAACTATTTTCCATGAAAATTAGCGGAAGCACTTAAAACTCGATAATTAGAAAAAACCTTGAGCGTCGTGTCTCTAATATCGAAAGCATTACGCGATCATCGACTCCTGAGGCCCTCCGGTAATTTGGAAACTATGCGCGTCTAAAATTTGTCGAATCTTTGTACGATCTACACGGCGGTCGATTCGATCGTTAGATTCAGGCAATCGCGTTCTATATACATGCGCGAGCGTTACGTTGAGAGAACTGTTCGAAATTTCGAATCTATTGAGGAGAAGAGAAAGGGAGATTTTTGTAATTTAGAGGAGGATTTTAAGCTGAAGAGATGTGTTTCGGAATTTGACCGCCGCGAAACGTTCTCCAATATTGGACAATGACTGATCCATTATTCAATATTCCAGTTGGTATAGCAGTTCTGGCTTATGTATAGTAGTTACCAAGTTTAGATTGTACTATTTGACATTTTTGGAGTATCTCTTTACATTAGAAAATTGAAATAAAATATTATTTAGCACCTTAATAATAAATCATAACAGAATTATAACGAAAATGACATCTAATTACTAATATAAAATTTGTTCTTAGAATTCAATATGCCATTGACATAAACAAAATCCTCGAGACCATAAAATTCATTACTTCTCGGTATCTATCCACGAAAACTAACGCTACAATAATTCAAGCTCCTCAAACGATAACGTACCCGAGCCACTTGCCAAAATCCCCTTTAAACATTGAAAATCCTAAAGTCGAGCAGTAGTAACAGTCCGCTCGGCCGGACACGCCTCCCGTCTCATACTGACACACACACACACACGCCGGCGTTAGAAGCGGCTCGCGAATATCACCAGCGGATATATTTAGTTCGAGATTATTGGCATAGGTCGCGGGAGTGCGCTACTATACGCGCGTGCTCCGAAGCGAGAGATAACGCGTGCGCGCACGTGGCCTCTATATACGGCCGATCTAGCCGGTTATAGTCGGGCCGAGCCGACGACGGTTTATTGTGCGGCGCGACGTAGAGGCGCGCGCAGGTTGTTGTTTTTGCCGGATAGGATGAGGTTATTTATTTTTTTTTTTTTTTTTTTTTTTCAGTGAAATAGGGTTGTATGTGGGATCGAGAAAGGAGGCGATGAAAGTAGGAAACGTTAATAGCCCATAAACAGATCGAACCGAACTAGATCGTTGCGTAACGTGCTGGCATTATGCGTAACAGCAGCGCAGTTACAATTTCCACCCGTTAAATAACGAGATCCCATAACGCTGCTCGTTACATAATAATCCGAAAAGCTACCCTGGTGGAAATCCAAAACATTTTATAATTAATAACTGACCATTTATATTAGAAACTTGTTATAAAATGGGAATTTCTCTTGTTCAGTTTCTAGCTCCCGATGAAACGCTTTTTCTCCTATTATTTTGCCATTTAATAGATTGAAAAATAGAATGAGTTTTTCGAAGACAAGCACAAGCTTGTTCTTGACTATTTTAAAGGTATTAAAACTGATCAGTTTCTTTAGTCTAGAAATGGCTAGTACAAGACTTGCTGTTATGAGGAGTGAGAGAGACAGAATCAGACGGAGAAATAAAAGTTTTGCTGAATTATTCTTAGAATGAGTACAACAAATGATTTATTAGTTAATGTTATTTATTTATATTTTGGTAAGCCATCCAATGCACTTTAATGCTCTTTCATTAACGATAAAATTAGTAAGTAAATCAAATACGAATATTTTGTTGTTACGTCAATCTAAGAAATAGGCAAATAATGGTCGAAAAATCGTTTCATCATAGCGACTAATTAGCCAGTTTTATTAGCTATTTTCTAACTTCTTGGCCATTTCATATAGATGAATTTCTACCAGGGTAAGCACTATGTGTATAAGTAATACTTACACGAGTATGAAATTGATGTGCCCGCGCAAATTTCGCGCATCCCTCGTCAAGGCGGTAAACAAGCTATATACTTACGCGGCGAATAAATATACGCAATAAAGTGGAAGAAGTATATACGGGCGAGGTTGGCTCGAGTTGCCGCTCTAGCGTGTCGCGCTCCACGCGACTAATTACGCGCGTCGCTCTCCGCGAGGTGGAAATGTATATGTATATTTTCGTCTAGGGTAATTTTCGCAAAAATTTACGAGGCTCGCTTTAGAGCGGTTGAGGTGTAACAGTGCTCCATGGGTTATTAGATTTACTTACGGAATTCGAATGTTTGTATTACCAATAAAGTGCTAGAAAATTATAAGATAATATATCTTCGCTAGAATAATAAATTCACTATATTGAACTGTTGATCTAAGACGTACGAAGGAAACTTGAAGAATACATACTGACATTTCATTATTGACCGCGCAAAAAAGTTTAATTCTTTCTTTTAAAATTTCTTCATTATCTTATTATTGCCTTTATTATCTCAACTTCAATCCTACTTCTGTAGAATTATAGCATTTACGAAGGCTTTGATACCATAAAGTTTATTTAAAGTTTAAAAATTCTCGAGAAGTTAAATGATAAGCGCGCAATAAATCAACAGTTTATTTTTCGATCCAATCAACTAATAACAAACGATAAGTGCAATCAGTGAAGTTATCTTTACAATTACGAGTTTTATCATCCATTGCTTTGTTATCATTTTTTCATAATAAATTCATACACTCCGCACAAAACATTGCTAAACATAAACATGTGACATTTACTCTCCACATACTTAAACGCACCCTCTGTCCGCAATAACCAGAGCATTGACTCCCACCGCTCCGTCTCTCGCATCGGCACAAAGCATCATACGCCGGCCCGATGCTCACATTACGTTTGATCGGCGCGCATGACGCGCGCGTGCTTTACGCTCCGGACTTACCCCACCCTCTCGTCATCATCTTCGCCGTCAATGCACGCGGGTTGAGTACTCACCGATGCAACAATTTCACGCGCTCGCGAGAGTCGTTACGCTCGCTCGGTCTGTTGATCTGAATGAAAAGCGTGGGCTGGAACTGCCGGTTTTAGGTTCCTGAATAGTAATAATGATACGAGTATGTCGCGGTAATAAAGTGTCGGGGTGTGTTGATGATGTCTAGATGACTAATCGTAGTTTGGGCTCTGAAATTGTTTGTTTGATTGTAAATCGACACGTGGTACTTCAAAAGCAGCAGCACCTTATTATATATGAACAAAGATCTGATATTGTATGTAGGACAATAGTCGGCCCTATCATCCTCTCAGACACGTACACGACAATCGTCCAGCTGTAAAATGTTAAAAGTTCGCCGCGCATCGCGCTTTGTATCTTTTTCCCTCCCTCTCCCACTCCCTCTCCTAGACTTTACACAGCATCGCCGCACAGTGTGGCCTTTTTTCACAATATACGCGCGGCGCGAGAGCCAGCACACTGGAGATAATAGAAAGAGTCATACACACGGCGAACAAAGAGGAAGAGAGACGTTATAAAGAGTAAAATATTCAGCGTCGCTCGAGCGGCGGACTAGATTGAAACGTCAGCGCGCGAGAATAGCTCCTCGCCAGCGGCTCTCGCAGCGCCGGCAACACTGAGGTCATTGCGCGCGCGGAAAAGCGCGAGAGAGTTTTCCAATGACGTCGATGCGCGGAGTCAAGTCGAAACGAGCGAGGTGGGTATATAGGGCTTTATTCGCTTTTTTGGAAAATCCGGCGAGACAGCTGCGCTGAGAATGTTTCATGAGGCGACGTCTGTGCACGCTCGGAATGTGTTTATCGAGCGAATTGCAGCTGATTGTTTTATGGATTTGAGGGGGATCTCGGTAGTGGTTTTAGGGAAGTTTTTAATGTTTTTAAGAATATGGGGATGATGTAATGTGTCTCCACGTTTTATTAAGCTTAAGTACCGATTTTCTGTTTAATTTAGAGAGGTGTATAGCTATGAAAAGTATCTGTAGACACCTATATTAAATAGTAAAAAGTTAACATTTTTTTATTACAATTCTGTACATACAGATCGTAGCATACGAATTGAGAAATTACAGAAGCATGAGTGAATAAAAAGCTGTAATAATGACATTTATTTCGATTTACGAACTTCTCGAGCGAGAACTTTTTGCCGGTCCCCCGATCCTGTGCATGACCCTGTATCAAATGAAACGCACATACTCACGTTTTTTCGCATAGCAGTTATAAGAGATTACCGTTTTAAATTAATTTGCACGGTAATTCGTGCCGTTTATTTGGTTACTACAAATTATTGGAAAATAAATGTTTGCTTGTTATTATTATTTTTTCAGAATGAGCTATCGATATCAGAACAATGCACAAATTATCTTTTTTTCATACTTTGCCGTTGATTATGCCTTGGTAGAAAATGAACTATTTTTGTTGGTTAACGTGTTAATCAAATGGAAGAATTTTCGACCAAAATCAATATTTAAACCTTATTAAAAGTAAGAATATGTTGTTATTAACGAAAATTGAATATTTATCTTTAACAACGAAATAATGTTAGTATGTTGTTTTTAACTCCAAAATTAACCAACAATTAGCCAACATGTCGTTAACGTTTCTACCAGGGTGTATTTTATAAATGTATACATTTCGTTTGTTCAATACTGACCTAAAAATAACGCAGATATATTTATTAACAATAGAAATGTATGCACGTTATTAATTAATAAACGAAAAAGAACGATCAATACTGAAATTGCAATTCGAATTTCGTGTGTCGCCCGAGAAAAATTTAAAACATATATATTTAAAAGAAATACGCTATGATCCTCCTACAAACTTTTTATTTTTGTTCATATGTCATCCATCAATTGGTCGTGTAAACCCGCTACTACAACTTCCCCTACCCTACAAACCTCCGATCCTTCCTCTCTATATCCCGACACACAACTCCCCACATACTTCACATGTCCACAAACCACGCGGGGCAGCTACTGTTTTCGACGCGACACACGAGCGCGACACTTCTAGGCCTGCGGCGGCTCTCCCGCGTTTACGTAACGCATACACGTATGTACACGGGAGGAAAGGAGCTAACGCAATGGCATTCCGCGAGCAGCGGATTGACGGTCCACTTAAGCGAATTTTACAGCCGCGCTAAGGTTGAACACCTCGCTTTGACCCGGTCTGCTATACTGCAGTGCTGGGTGTTAGTATAGAGGGATCTGGTACTGGTATAGTGATACAGAGGAATTTATGGAGTATCTCGAGAGGTTCGGGTTTATATCGATCGGTATGCAAAGTAGTTTCTGGTTTGGAATTTTAAGTTGGCGAATTCGATGATTGATTACGTGGTAGCGAGGTGGATTGCGAAAATAATATTCGATAATAATTATACTGACGTCGACTATAGGGGACGTTTGATATAGTAATATTTAAGAGGCAAGTAATTTATTGAAGGTTTAGCGAACGAAGTTTCGAAAACCTTCTGTCGATGCTTGAATTATAGACTGGTTAATTTCGTGCTACAAAATCTTATTTCTGAGTTATGTTTATGTTGTTTCAATGCTCAGGTCGTAATTTAAAATGCAATGGCGACAGCTTCCGTTGGACTTTATGAGTGCGGCCATAAATAGACTTTGTTTAGGTTATTTCGGTTGTAGGAAACAATTGATTTCAGTTTATGGCTTAAGCAATTATAAAAGTGAAATCGACCTAACATACGATTCAATTTAGTTTAAGATTTATCTGCTAACGAGAATTCCAAAACGTTCAATTACATGAAATTAATAACGATTGCCCCGATTAATACATTTTTAGATAATTTTTAAATATCACATGATACATCTCCCAATCAGCACGTGTACTATTAACATACGCTACATGTGCGGTGAATGATCTATAGAACGATTTGAATAATTAAATCGTCCTATGAATAATTCATGCGGTTTAATAACTTGTAAACTATTTGCCATAAAACTGACTTATTAACTTTTCATATTAATTAAAATCGTAGCTCTATTTTTACTAGAGGTCATTTATAAAATCCTCGCTGGGTTATTGATTCGTGTTTATTTAAATCAGAAAACATTATGCTAAAAAATAGTTTATATATACAAAAAAAAAAAATTTACGTCTATAAAAAGCGAATTCATACGTGTGACAAATTTTAAATATTCCTTTATTTATGAAATTTACACAGCACTTCATTTTATTACACTCTTCATCGTACGAGTCCCTTGCTTATTTATTTAGTTTCCGTAAGAATTTTTTGAAAAAATAAATATATAAGATATTACATTATTCATTATATCAAAAACTTTACTTCCACACGTTCCACGTAAATAATAAAAAATCCTACTACCAGCCCGTCCTTTTCATGACATCCCTCTACAACCCCCAAAAGAATCCTCTCTCTCTCTCTTTCTCTCTCCGCACCACATGAAATCACCGGTAACCCAAACGCCGCCGCCTTCTTCCACACACACTTTCTCAAAGTAAAAAGGCTGCCCGCCTTCACGGCGCGCGTGGCGCGCATCGCCTGTCCTTGCGTTGAAGTTTCTTCCTCCTCGACGAATACGACGGTCCGTCCTTCGGCGGCCGAAAATTTGCTTAACGAATTCGCGCGTATATAAGTGAGAGAGAGGGACGCGGAAGGCCGGCGCTGTAGCGCGCAGGCGCGACCTAGACCTTTCGAGTCCGGCGATTCGCGCATGCCATTAAGAGAGGATTTTTTGTAAATTCGTTTCCTGAATTTCGCGGGGACGAAGGAGACACGGCGATGAGAGTATACAAGAGAAGTGACGTGGCGCGCTGGGAGATATGTCACGTGGCAGGATAAAAAGGTGCGTTGTGAATGTGGTGTCGTTTGTTAAATTTTTGGGATTTTTTATGTATCGTAAGATTTAACGATTAATTAAAAAAGTATTTGATGTTTTTAATCGCCTTTGTAGGTAACGCCAAATGCTAAATAAAACAGCAATAATGAAAAAATACTTGTTGATGAGCTCTTAAACCAATTATCACTATAATAATGATCGTATGAATATTTAAAGGGTAAATTTGAACAAACACGAACGATACCAAGTACATTAACCCAGTCACTCGCAAAAAACAATCAACACACCCACAACTTACTCCCGACCTACCCCTCAAAAGAAATCCCCCCATATGTCATCAGCATTATCGTGAACTCACATCTTTTTCCGCTTAAGACATCCAAAAGATGAAATCCTTGGCGACCAGCGCCAGCTGCAGTGCGCGTGCGTGCGAAATCTCCTCCCCCTGCGCTCGCACTCACTCCTCGTCGCCACTCCGTGCGAAATCACGGCGGCGGTTCACTTTCTCCGCGCCGCCATGACGGCTATGTCCAGGGCGCACGTGCTGCTGTTACTTCTCCACACTGCTGTTGTTGCTGGTCTTTGTCTCCGGGGCGGAGGTAACGCTCGACCGAGGTCCGGAAGCATTGCTGTCGCAGGGCGCGAACTTCTTCTTTTTGTTTTAAATGCAAGCTGCGCACTGCATTGTAGGTGTATTTATTGTTCAGGCTTATCTGATCGCGGAAGGTTTAACCGTAGAATATTATATTTTCTTATAGTATTTATTTAGTTTTTTTTGTTCGCGAGTATACTAATGTTATTATATTGAACGATACGAAGGCTTTTAAATGCACCATAAAGATTTTATCTTCCTATCTCTTCGCGCTTCATTAAACGTAGATTATTTAACGATTATTATTATTATCATTATTATATTGGTAAACATTTCGTATTGTTGAACACTGGGAAAAAAATTGATTTTTTCCAACGATTATTATTACGATAATCAAACTTTTTCACATCGTAAACATAGATTATATCTTCTATTCGACGCAAAACAAAACAGCATCCACATTATCCCTTCAACCGAGGTTATACGCAACTCCACTAAATATCCCCGTAAACTCGAGTCGCGCCTTTTATTACGTTATATGCACTCGAGACGGCGGAGAGAAAAAAAAGCGTCTCATAGTTCACTGACTGCTGTACTACCGCTTCCACTTTCCATTTCACTTCATTGACACCATCTTCTTCTTATTCCTTCCTTCTTTCCACTTCTCTCTCATCAAAAAAATCACTTCCTCAAGGACGTCGATGAACACCGACGTAATAAAAAAAAGCGAACGTCGGCTGCTACCTATGTAGGTTAATCGACACGGCGACGCGAGCGCCGCGCGCGAATCGAAAATCGCGCGCGAGCGCCGACGAGAGTGCGATGCACCTTGTCGCTCTATCGAGCGACCCGCTCTCCGCGCTTTCTCTCTCTCTCTCTCTCTCTCTTTTACTCGCTGTTCGCGAGCTGTGTGTGTATGTATGTATATGCACACGGCGGCGACGCACTTTAAGCTCGTCTCCCTCCCCACCACCACCACCACTATTCGCTGCTGCTACTGCTTCTTTTTCCCGCAAGCTTCGCTTCCGCTTTGCGTTGTTGCACACAACTTCTTTTTTTTTTATTCGCGTTTCAGAGTAAAGAGATTATACCTCGGCTGGAGGTTTGTTGCACTATGTACGCCGCTGCATAACTCGCGATAAATGAAGTACACGAACGAACTTGAATTATAATTAACAAAACGAACGCACTGGTCACTTTGAACGAATTCCTGTCTCTGCAAAATCTCTTTTCGTCAACAGTCTTCTTCTTCTTGATCTACCTCTTCCAAGTCAAAGTATTCAGCAGTGTAGTACCGGCAGTAAAGTTATTGCTCAAAGCAAACAGTCTTTTGAACACAAGCGGATAAAAGAACTTTTCGCTCGGCAGTGTAATACGTAAATATATATATCCCTCAATCTCAACCTCAAAACGTAACGTCGGCAGGATCTGTCAAATCCAAAATCAAATCAGTCGTGAGAATCATCACAGAACTCTAGTGCCCCAACGAACGCTCACTATGACGGCAGTGCTTCCTTCTGAGATCATGGAACCCCCTCTCTCTCTCTCTCTCTATGTCCTCTTCACTTTCACTCTTACACTACTCTCCCTCAGCAGGCAGTCACCACTCCTCCTCGAGTCTCGGCCATCTCACCACTCGCGTAAATGCCATCGACCCCACCACCACCACCACCGTTATAATTTATTTACCAGCAGTCGCGAACCTCGGCGGCACTCTCATTCATGTTTCGCGAACGTCAGGGGCGAGCGAGCCCGACCGACCACGTGCTGCTGCCGAGAGGGAGTGAGTGAGAGAGAGAACTTAGACACCGCGCCAGTGCCAAAGTAGGGCGACGACTGGGAGAGAGAGCCAAGCGGCGCTGCACCGTTGCAGCGCGGCGCGCTCGCGGATTCTCTACGACCCGCCGGGGGAGCCGGGGGATGGGTGGGGGAGGAAGAGCGCGAGGTAGGAGGGAGCCGCTGCCGCCGCTGTTCGCCAGGGTCGCCCGTCGGGGGGTACCAGAGAGCGAGGTGCATGCGCGCAGAGGCTCTCTGGTATGACCGAGAGAGAGAGGACGCGAGCGCGAGCGATGCACTCGCTCGGGAGTATGATGCGTGGGTTGGTTTGGAGCTGGAGAGATGGATGGGTTTGAAGTGGCTTTTAAGGGGTGGAAAAGGTCAATGACACGGTAGGAGTTTGTCGTGTCCATATTATGGTTTAGTTACATATAGGGATGTAGAGGGAATGTAGAGTAAAAAAATCAGATTTTACCGAGTTTTCCAAGCCCTTCGACGCCCTTTACTTTATTCTTCTCTTAATAGTTCGCGAGTTAATTCTCGTGTAGACTCTCTTTCTCTCGACGTAATAAATTACGACGGTGTAACTGGGTCAAACCTCGCGAGAAAGCTCCACTGCTTCTTCAATTACAATAATTATACGCGCATCGGATATAAAAATCCCGGAATCCTTCTCTTATTCGCCTCCTATTTTGCCCCACTTGAACGACTTCCGCTATTTTCCACTCTCCTCTCTCATCAACTACTCCAAAGAAAAACAAAACTCCCTTTTGAAAAATTTTCCCCGACGATTTTGCAAAAAAGATGTTGCCGTCAATGGTTCTGCGAGACGCGCTTGCAAGCTCACATACGCTGATGCTTTCTTCTTCGCGGTAAACTAGGCTGCGCGCAGACGTGCTCTAGGGGCGCCGAGCCAAGCGGCAACGCTTTTGTTGCGTCTCTCTTTCTCGCTTGCTCGCCTCGTCCTCTTCTTCTTCTTCGATCTCGTCGTTTTGGACGAGTCTCGGTTTGAAATTTTAACGATACGAGCGAGGTGTTTTATAAATATTTACGGGAGCGGAGAAGCGTTTGGTTTTTGTTTTGTTGTTCTTTGGTAGCGTGATATAACGTAAATCGAGAAAGTTGCACTGAAAGTAGAAGTGCGAAAAAGTTTTCCGATATATGTATGCCAATTATCAGGTCGTTTGGCGGGAACTGGTTTTCAGCGCGAGCTTGAAAGTCAAAATTCACATTATTTCTTGGTCATGAGAGCTGGAGTATAGCGGGAGATATATATCGGTGCTGCAAGTTACACCAGTTGTTTTGGTCGTAAAGCCATTGGTGTTATAATCTGGTACTGATTTGTGTATATAACGATAATCATAACAAAATATCCGAGTGGTAATAAACACGAGGTATAACGACATAAATAACTTTTTCCATACTTTTAAGAGCTTTCATTTCCGCTTAAACTAAAACAAGTGCAACTGTCATTGTCAGAGATTCTCATTTGAGTATAATGACGAAACTTCTTTTAAAAGCTTTTTTTATATTTTCTGCTTACTCCTGTATAAAATGACCACCCCGCGGCATGATTACAGTCCTTAACCCTATAAATGAAGGTCCATTGTTAACGTTTCCATGTTATAAATAACCTAACACGTACACTATTATCAGCAATTAATCTGCAGCACACCCCACGTCCTGCTATTTTTATCACTTTCATCAATACCACACCTTTTATCCCCGGCTATATACCGGCATCCTTTCAACAAAACTCCCACTATACATAAACCCGGCAACAATCACAGAAACTTTCGTACATAACATCATCAAAACAATCTTCTCCAAAAGATTACCCATATTCCTCAACTTACTCTCCCACGATTACCCGCACTTAGCAGCAACAAAAAAACAACTCCTCTCCTCTCTCTGCCTTGTCACTTCCCTTTTCACATGTCTCTCTCTCTCTCTCTCTCTCTCTCTCTCTCTCGTCCGATCGCGCACGCAATTCGCCACACACATAAGCGCCCGGAGCGAGGTACCTCCTCCTACACTCTCGCTTTTTTTCGCGCTCACCCGCGTAACACAATGTATATATATATCCCGCGAAAGGAGAAAGCGACCTCTCCTCGTGTGCTCGCGCGTAGGATGAGGTGAGTGTACATATAAGCGCGGGGCATAGGTGTGTGTGCGTCCCTGTTGCCCAGTCGCGCGAGCGCTCAGCTCGGTCTAGGCCACACGACGATGTGCTGCTAGCTCGCGTTCAATAACCGAAAAACTTTCACCTTCCGCGCGCACTCGCGCTTGCCTCACCTTTGCGTGCTTGTGTGTGTAAGAGAGGTCCACGGTCAGCGGGCGTTGACATTCACTTTTTATCCGAGCGAGCGCCTTTTTTTCGCCTTATTCCCGGGTCTCTGTATGTGTGCGTGTGGGTATTATATTGTGCGAGAACGCACGGTCACGGGCATTTACACACACATACACTGCTGTGCGCTCATGTATATATAATGATAATAAAGCGCGCGGGTTACGAGATAGTTTCGGGAAGTATTATATAGGCGGCCGCGTGACAGTGCCTCGCGGAGGAGCGAGAAAAGAAAGTCGAGAGATCCGACGAGGCGCAATTATAATGATGATTTTTAGCTTTGCGTAATGGGCTATCGATTTGGAACGGAGCTGGTTTCCATTGGTCGCTAAAGGTTATTACCTAATAATTTGTAAGATTCTTCGATGGTTTGATGTGTTGGATTGGCGTTAGATGTACGAAGGTCTAGGTCGCATGGGATTATAGGTGTTTTATAGCTTGATTGAATTTTGATTGTACTGTTGGGTTATCGGTGTGTTAGGATTGACGATTGATTGGAGTATTTGAAAACAGCTGGGTGATTTTCTGTGTTGCTAGTGGAAAGTTTCATTCATCGCGCTGATCATAATGGCTAGATATCCACGATGGTTCCGTTGAACTTGGAGTCAATGGCTGGTTCAAAGTCATATAGTAAATAGAAATCGTAACTTTTCTAACTATTCTTCTACATCAACTTTTATTCTTTATACAAAATTGAACTTTTCACTGTAGTGATTGATTACTCTCGCATCATTTTTTCATGGATCATTCAAAATTAGCTACAGTTATAATGTTCTTATCCATCCATATTCAAATCTCTCAACGTTTCTACGTGCCTACGTTTCTTGAGCAGGAATTTATGTTTGCAAAGACTTACCAATGATAGTCTTGTGTAAATTCATCTCGTTAAAATCCACACATCAGAAAACTCGAGACTCCGCGTTAGGAAACCCATCCACCAACCTACCAGCATTTCGATATAAGTCAGGTTCAATGTCGCCGGGCACTCGTTTCCAATGGCCAACAAAAAAAATTCCATCGCTCACGGGCCCTTCCTCCTTCTTGCAAAACCACCATTCGTCCGGAATAAATAATTTTTCTCACAAGACACACGGGCCCTAAACCGCGTAATTAACGAACGCTGTATTTCCCAACGCGCGGCGCGCGATTTCTGGTTGGAAAAAATACAATTTCACTCTCTCTGTTCGTGATCATTACACGGCGATTTTACGCCGTTTTTTCGTGCGAGAGAAAGATAGAGGCACAAATTCAATATCAAGCACATTCGTGCGCGCGCGTTGTAAAACGCGCCAGAGAGTTTCTTCGCGTTCTCGAAGTGAAATTGTGATGTAAGAAACGTACGGGCGAGAGAAAGAGAGACTTTTATTTTCTATTCTTGCCGAGATATGAGCGGGAAAATTCAATTTTCATCCTGTGATAGTTTTCTACATGTGTGATCTGATATCGAGAGACGTACATACGTTCTACGAATCTCGCACATATCCTTGACTCATGTCATTTTCAAGAGTAAGAATATCAGGCTGTATATGGATCTCTGAGGATATGACAGAAACAATTTTTCAACAATGAAGTAGAGATTATTATTTCATTATTAAAATGGAAACACTACTTTGCTGTAGTTGATATATTATTAAAAAATACTAACCCCTATCAGTGTAAAAACTAATAATGGTCGTACAGTACTTGAGTTCTGAACAATATACTAGAAATTATCCAATAAAACAAACTATTAAAAGCGATTAAATAACAAGCTGATGTTTACATACACTCTTACCCACACATGCAGTAGTGTTACTTTGACACAGTAAAACCAGCAGTTGAAAAGCAGACCATTTCTTTCTCCACATACAAAAACACTCGTGCCATAGCACTCAAAATTAATATCCCATCAATTTAACAAGCCTTAAAAGCTCTCATCCTTTAAAACCCTACGTCACACTCGTATTTATATACATATCTCTATATACTATACACACCTCACCTCGCAACTGCTTACGTAACGAGACCCAATAAACCCGGGCGCGCTCTTTTTACGGCGCGGCGTTATACTGCCATCGCTCCCCTTTGCGCGGACGACACAAAAAGTGTGCACGGAGAGAAGTGACAAACGTTAACGCTGAAGCGAGAAAGAGAAGGAGAGAGAGAGAGAGAGAGAGAGAGGCAGATAAAATGCCGAACGAGATCGTCGTCGCGGCTGCTACAGCCTCCAATCGCGCGCAAGGATCGCCGCGCGCATCTGGCGCTGTGTGTGCTACTGCAGCTCAGCGTGCGCGCAGTAGAAGGTCATGAGGAGAGCGAACGAGCGAGAGAGAGAACAAGACAGAGAGAGAGACGTAACAAGGATCCAGCGGCGCGTCGACGTCGTCGCCGCTTCGCCCTGACCTCAAAAGAGGCCGGTTTGCGCGAGAGGAAAATCGCGCGCGAGCAGCGCGGCACGCGAGAGAGGAAAAGTCTCGCGTATATAGTATGGTCGTCTATGTGTGTTTGTGTAGATAGAGAAGCAGAATAGGAGAATACGTTTTTCTCGGGTAGGCGATTTTTTCTCAGGACACACACGGCGCGTTGACTACCTTCCCCTTGGCGAGGATATATAAGTAGCTATACAGTCGCTTGAACTCGAGTGAGCGCGAGAGTGAGAGACGGTGACGATGAATTTTAAATAATTCATGGGTGGAATGTTAATGACGCTTATGCAAAAGTTAGAAGTCGAGGCTCGCTCGTTCTGCAATGGCTTTCTGCGCTTTTTATTCTTTTTTGGTATTCGCGGCGATGATGAAGTTCTTCTTCCCCCTCTTTCTCTTTGATCTGTGGGTACGGCGGTATTAAAACAAGTAAAAATGAAGGAGGTTAATTAGTATTTTACTTTCAAGCGTAGCTCGTAGGATTGAAGCTTCCAGAGACCTCCGAGCAACTGTGACTTCATGTAATCGTAAAACGTATTATATTGCTACTAGTGATGTCAGAGAGAGTTAAGTAGGTTTAACAGTAGCGCTATATTCTTTCGGGCCGAAGGAAAAAATATATAAAATAATGGTTATGGGTAAAAGTGTGACGTAACTGGTCGTGTTTGTACAAAAGTGCGGTTTAATGCGAAGTTAATAAGGAGACGCGTGGTTATGGTTATTTTTGAAAACTTAAGGAAAATGACCCTGACAGTGATTGCCCATAACGCCTTATTTATCCGACCTGCTTGTATGTATTGACCGCTCCGACCCTGATAATTTTATAGGACGTGCCGATATTGTATATAAATTTGAGTAAAAAAAAATCGACTCGAGATTCTTATCTTAACTGCAGTTTAAAGGTAGTTTACCTATAATCGCTTGCGCACTTTATTCTCGCGATTTTAAGGTGTATTTTTAATTTTAAATTTGTAGTGGAAAAATTACCGATAAATATTTTGTTTTCTTCCGATTATCCAAAAACATATTTTTTCAACTACCGATATTCGAAATAGGTACAGTAAATTATTACTCTACTCTCTAAAGTTGAATTAGTGAAAATTGCTCCACCATTTCAATTAGTAGAAAAAACTTCTAATTTATTAGTGAATATTCACTATTTCATTTAGTAGTTTATTAAAACTACTATTTTGATTAGTAGTTTTTACTAATTTAATTAGTAGTTTTTAAAATACCACTAATGAAATAGTGAATATTCACTAATAAATTAGTAGTTTTTTCTACTAATTGAAATGGTGGAGCAATTTTCACTAATTCAACTTTAGAGAGCACAAATCAGTGAAAATTATTTTCCCCCAAATAACATTTTCGAATATCCAAACTTTGATACACACACACACACACACACACACTAAGAGTACCAACCTTCGACGACGATTTACCGAAACCGACCATTTCTCCCACACCGCGCGCACGTGCAATCGCGGTTTTAGGTCAGCCTGTGCGCGCGAGAGCATGGATACAATAATACATTTCTCGGAAATTAGACTGTGTGCGCAACAAGCTGCTGCCTCTCGCATATTTTGCTTACGCGGAAGCTAGCGGCAGCGACGGCGGCAGTAGAGCTTGTTTCATTTTTGCAATTTATTGCTCGTGCGAGAGCCTATTTTCGAAGTGTAAGCTTTGCGCGCGCTCGCGCGCTGTATAGCTGCGTTGTTATGGATGTGGTTTTGACGGGATTGTGTTACGCGTGCGTCTATGTCGCAGTTTTGGAAGCGGTGATATTTAGTTTTAAGTGGTTTTTGTGTATTTTGGTAAGAAAAATAAGAAACCTGTTGAGCGAATCGAAGTAGTATTGACAGGTTCGATGAAAACAAGAATAAGCTTGAATAATGCTGGAATCGGTTACTGTCGAAGTAAATTCGTGTACTCTGCGTTGAAATTTATAGAGACAAGATAATGTTTTTGTGAAGCTGATTTTATTGTTCGAAGTTTACGCAATAACTCGATGTAATTTGAATATACCTGCTGCGTTTGTGCATGGTATAGAGAATGTACAAAAATGTGAGGATTATTAAAAAAAACAATGAAAATTTTCAGAAGAGTATGAAATGTTAGTCTTTTCTTGCATCACCCACTTTATCGTCGATATACATAATAGTTTAACCTTGATTTTGCAAGGCATCGTTCAAAAAACTAGTACGTATAATTGTAATATTATCAATATACCTATATGATATTTTAAGTAAAAACACATCGATAAATTCTAGAGTCCTCTAATCTTCATGTCTAGTTCAATCATGAATTATTGATAAATTATTCATATAAAATCTAGAGTCCGACACAAATATATAACTTATAACATAAATATATATTAAACTAAAAAATAAAACATCACACGTCATCTACTCCGACCTTTCGCTACATATTACACACCGCATAAAGTCCAATTATACCAACCCGTCAAACTTCAAATACAATCCATACTATATACATCGCTGGCAGCTGCGTGCGCGAGTGCGCGGCCATTGTTGCGCTCGCTGACAAAGACCAGCGACGAGTGTTTTAGAGGCGCGTTTAAAAGCGCCGGATCATTAACGCTCTCTTTTCCCCGCGGCAGCAATTGCCGATCGCTCTTTCCAGCCTTTTAAACACCATTTCACCGATTATCATCGCGTACTACGACTCTCGACGTCTAGCACTAAAGATCCTCCTTTCCGCTATATTAATTATCCAGCAGATACGATCTCTCCGATCTGCGGATTTTCGTGCTGGGAATCGGCCGCGATATTGTAGCTCGTGAGGATAGAGCACAATTATGCAACCGCGCGATGACGCATTATATATACCTACTCCGCGCGCGTAGTTTGCGTTAAAATGTAGTTTGTATTAAATGATATGCGGAGATTTTTCTAATAACAAGGCTTTGCCGTGAATTTTAATACGGCGATTGATCTGATTAGATTATTAATTTTTCATCGCGTATGAGCGTCCTTTGATATACAACTGCGAGCAGTCGCGTGTTGCGTACCGGTATTCGCCGGAAATACAAAAAACGTAATTAAAGGATATTAAGAACAATGATTACACACATTGTAAATAGTCACAAGACGGATTTGCTTTTTTTTTCTTCGCTCATGCGTTAAGCATACAAATTATTCCATTTAGGTGATTTACTTTCACCTCAGCAACGTCCTCAGCAGCATCGCCATCCAAACTTGCACTTTCAATTCCACTCCCATCAGATTTCATCCGACGTCCCAAACCCGTTAAATGCGCGCCATCGGATCCTCAACTTGCACTTTCAACGGTACATAGGCATCCCGACGTGTTCTCTCATCCTCCTCCTCCTCCTTCTCGCCCGTACCGTCCGGTACATACGTCTGCGCGCGTGTTCATAAAAGAGAGCCGTGTGCACCGTAAGCCCCACTGACTCACAGAACTACTTTCCCTTCTCTCTCTCTCTCTCGTGCGCGCACCGTTATTCATGAGGTTAGCCGTAGTCTCTCTCTCTCCTGTCGAGAGTGAAACTCACCGGATGAGCGGACAGGGAGAGAGAGAGAGAGAAAGGATTGAAAAGGAGGTATTATTATCTTGGGTGTACTGGAAGAGGAGGCTTCTTCTTCGTCTTCGCTCTTTTTCGGAGGGCGACTTATTGTTGCGGATTTTTTGCTGCGGCGTATAGGTACCATAACTTTTTCGGGAGGCTCTTTGTTTCGCGCGTCCGTGCTTTCGGTTTTACGAGGGGAGAGGAGACGCTTTGTTGCGCGCGGAGGGTATATGCGATGTGGGAGTGCGTTTTCTCTTCGTGCAGAGTCTTTCGAAGCAAAGCAACAAGTCTGTTTATATATGCGTTAATTTGGTTCTAATTGAGAACTTTTAATTTACACTCAATTATTCCCTAATATCCTTTCTATCTATTAATATTTCTAACGTCCCATCTTCATATATAACACACTGTTTACATTGTTATTGACTTTCTTAAACGCGCAGTCCACCTGCTCCTAAACCCGATAAAAATCACAATTGCCGATACTTTCTTCTTATTAAACCGGCGCGCACGCCATAAACCATAATCGCTTATTGCTCGCTAAAAAAACTCCCCAAGTAGGTATACATCTACAATTTCTAACAATAGAAAATTCCTTCGGCCCGCCATCTCTCCGGCAACATCTCAAAATACCACCACAGCAATAAATCAAAGCGTTTAAGTTTTCACCGGCGCGCGCATAATGGCGCGCTCCAATTTATCGAAACAAATTATAATCGGAGGCTGCAAGGCCCCCTTAAAAATCGCTCTATCTCGAATCGCGGGCGATACATTATACCCACGCGAGCAATTTAGAAATCGTCTCTCACTCTCGGGGCGAGCGGTGCTGCGCAGGTGCAAAAAATCCCTTCGGCCTTTCAATGCACATCGCAACTTTCCCCCCGTAAATCAGAGGGAAGAAGTGTGTGGGTACGCGCGCTCACGTTCGAGCGTCGATATATATATTTGCGGCGCTCGGTCGACGTCGTCGATTCCGACGCATTGAAAACGTGTGGCTGACGCGCGTGTGTGCAGAGCAGCTTTATGCACGCGGCTAGATGCCTACGCGCGATATGTCAGCGTGTGTGTAGTATACGGTGCCGGTCGGCTTGTCGAGATTTAGTCACGGGTGTAGGTATAAGTGTGCACCGGGAGTGTGATTTTTTCGTCTTTTTTGATGTTCGGACGCGATGTTGATGGCTGATGGTGTTGTAGTCGTAAAGTAAATCGAGATGTGTTGTAAATATTTTCAGCCGCGATTGCGATCGTCGCTGGCGTTTTCATATACATTATACAGCGGGGGATGACGTTTAATTTAGATTTTCGTCCCGCCGGCATGTGCATCAGACGTTATCTGCTCTGTTATTTCGCACTAGCTGCGCGTGTGTACTATTGACTCTAAATCTTTCAACGGTGGCCCAATTTTGAATGTTTGATTTGACTGGAAGATGGAGCGCCCGATAACACCTATACGCCGATTATTAATGAATCTTGGGGATTCCGGCGCGATAACGATGCTACAATTTTCATTGGGAGTCAATCCTATAGGCGATGTGTGTGTGTACTGCAATAGATTAGAATTGAGGACAACGACTGATAAGTGCGTGTCTCTACAATTTATAATTACGTGTACACGTGAATCAAATTTTACAGATAATTTTAAAAGGCCTGATATTATAGTTTTATATAGAGAAATTCAATTTAAAGATTTCCTGAGTGAGTTCCTTTGTTTTTTTTTATTTTGTAAAGAACTCTGTCAGCTAAAAATCTATACTGATAACTGAATTTATCTACCTCCCTTATCACGGTTACATCTTTCATACTTAGAAAGCAGGAAAAATTTGTACTTTCCATTGAACACCTTCGACGAATCGAACCCACACACAAAGAAACAAAGCCTCGTACCGATCCACCTACGTGACTCAACCACTCCACTATTATACCTCGCTTTAAAACCAATTCCCACTTCATTAACAGCCACTGTGCAACCCAAATATACTGTCTCCACCTATAATCACATTACACGATATAAAACACGCGCGCGCTCATATTATTATAATCGACGGGATCATCACTGCGTTCGCTCGCTCGTGCGGTCGTTGAACATGACCGCGAAATAAAAAGTGGCCCTCAATTGGCCGGCGCGAGCGAGCGAGCGAGCGCGCGCTCCGCTCTTTTTCTGGGTCAAGATTCAAGTTCTTTGGTAGCGCGCGCGTTCGAATCGAGCGTATATATACGCGTGTAAGTGTGAATGTGTGTATGGACGTGTGACCGTTGCTCCAGTGTGTATATATATGCGCAGGCTGAAAAATGAAGAGGAGGTGGGAAGCACGAGGTGGACTACGTGAGATTTGGATCGAGGAGAGAGAGATCGGAGGGAAAGGGAAGTGTGGGTTTTGGTTGCTTCGTCGCTGATGAAAGAATGAGCTGGGGTTTGCGCATCTGTTGGCTGGGAGATATGATTTATGGTTTGATGAGAATTTTAATGTTTATGCTTTAATGTAAAAATAGTATCGCATATGCTTCGCATGAAAATGATGTAAGGTAACTGGTTATTCGGACATTTTTCTAGTCCGTTTCTAATTCGTAAAAAATATACCTTATAAATCGTTTTTAATTGTTTGAGAATGATAACTACATTTTTATGCAAGTTTCTATTATTAAATTTCAGCGAGTCGGGCGTTTTATAAAGTCAACAAAGCAAGTATTTCGTTTATAGTCGAAATATAAGCTAAAAAACCTAATTGAAAAGTTAGAAAGGTGAGATTTCTTCCTTGACATTAGTATGGAAGTAATATTAAAAATAATTTTTTTTTGTAATTTAATTACAATTTAATTCTGTGAATCTGTAAAGATGTGATCTAATAAATATGAGAATTAGGTGTGAAATTCGTATTACTTTCACGAAGTCATTATTTATGTGTCCCATTTGTAAGAAGAAACTTTAATAATATGATTAGTAATAATCAATTTCATTAATCAAAATGAATTTGTTGTTTAGTTTACAGCAAGCTCCCATATAGAATTCCAAAATCATTTGTAGAATACATTATAATGTAAACAAAAATTCCTTTATTTCCTTTATACTTTGAATTATTCATAATAGGAGTTAATAATTAAATAAAGTTTTTATATATTAAAGAACATAAATTTTATTAATTTTTAGAGTTTATGAGCTTTCTTCTACTATTTTTGCAATATTGGCCGAATTAGGTAACGTGTCACCAATTTGGACAAAATGCACATTTTACACTTTTGCTCCCTACAAAGCCAATATTACATTGGGGGCGTTCCTAATTTTTTCTTGGTAGTATATTTAGTATACTTTAAAGCTTTTCTTACAATTTTTTTTCAACACATTTACAGAAGGAAAAAGAAAATATTCCGCTTAAGGTACCCGAATTACCCCAAGTTATCATATTGTATAATATAAAACTCGTCGATTTCAATCGATCGAATTTGAAAATAGGATCGCTGTTCACGTTCGTAAATGAAAAACGAATATATGTCGACAGCTGTCAACGTAAATTTATAACACTTCGAGCCGTTAATAAAATTCTCGATCGGAAATAGCTGGAGTTTGCAGCGTCGTTCGATCCTTACATCCATCCATCCATCCATCCATCCAGACTTCTGCACTGAAGGTGAAAGCTCGCGACGCGATCGACTCGTCGAAAAGCCGACGCGCATAATTCGAAAACGAATGAAATCTCTGACCTCTCGTGATCGATGCGCCGACCTCGCGCCTTCCTCTTCTCCCATCGGATATATATATATGTGTGTGTGTGTGTGTGTGTGTGTGTGTGTGTGTGTGTGTGTGTGTGTGTGTGTGTGTGTGTGTGTGTGTGTGTGTGTGTGTGTGTGTGTGTGTGTGTGTGTGTGTGTGTGTGAGTAATTCCGCGGTACTTATTACAGCGAATCCACATTACGTGCCATGATCTTTGTGCCATGAGCTTTGTGCCATAACAAAAAGAAAGTGTTGTTCGATATCTATGTAACTTTATCTATGTTTGACATTTATGCTCTGTTCAATAAAAGAGTAGGTACTCCCCCTTTATCCTGTGGTGATGAGTATGTAGATGTCGAACAACACTTTCTTTTTGGTATGGCACAAAGATCATGGCTCAAAGCTCATGGCACGTAATGTGGATTCGCTGTCAAATTCGAGTTACTCTTTCATATCTTTAGATATACTCACTATACATGGAATTCTGTATTACAGGTTACTCTTTCATATCTTTAGATATACTCACTATAACGGAATTCTGTATTACAGGTCACAGTTTTTAAATGGAATTAGAAGAACATCATCTTGGTACCAAAACCCGATTTAGAATCGTACAAATTACGTATGGTAAAGAGGAAGACTAAATTTAAAGGCGTACTCAAGTGGTACAAAGTGTAAAAAGTTCTTTTACAACTGTTTTAACATGTATTTTCAAAAAGTCAACTCCAGATAATATGTGCCTATTAATTTACTACATAATGAGTTACTTAACCGATTGAGTGGTATTGTATCATATATGTACATATTTGAATAACTTTCTATTTTAACGGATTTTTATGAAAATTGGTATACAACAATTTTTTGAGATGCTTTAATTTTGTCTCTTCTACCACTTTTGGCACGAAATCTGGAAAAAAGCCTACCACTTAACCGGTTAAAGGTTACCAGATTTTTGCAAAAATTGAATTTTTTCTCTATACGGCTTTTTAAAAAATGTCTTCGCTTGTTTAGATCTTTATAATGGAAAAACCTTTGTTTTAGCATAACGAATAAAATGATTTGTTACTCATCAGTGTACCGCTTATAGAATTCATTTTACGTTACTTTGAAAAACGAAACTCGTTTTCAAAAATAGAATTAATCGCTGACACACAATTAATCACTGACAAAGTCAATGAAAAGTAACTTTTGTGTGGCGAGATCGATACATTTTATCCCTCAGAAAAACATATACCATGTCAAAATAGGCAAGTAGTTTTTCACTTACTATACAAACTTTTATACAGAAAAGATTATCACGAACTACTATAGATGTTCCCATAGATTTTGTAGGAGTTATCCGGTAAAAAAAAAATGGCTTTGAAAAAAAATGAATAACGCTACCACTTTTTCACTATTTGAGGTCTAGAAAGGAAGAAAAAAGGTCATATGAAAGTGTGCTCTTAATTTTTGTTTTCAATTCCTCTCTAGTTCAAATTTGAAAAGATTGGTGGAATTATTCATATATGTATATATCTGTGGCTTCCAGAAATAACCACACTTATCTCCACGTTTTTAGTTTTGCATCGGTGTTTTAAATCAAAACAAATGAGATTAAATGCAACACTGCATCTATGAATACTAATCTAAATAACATATTTATTACCACAGTAACTAGACCAAATAGCGTTCATGTCTCAGAAAACGACTTTCACTTATGTGGTTATTCCGGGAATAAACACAAATTTCAGTGGAGTTACGTGGGTTTTCCGGTCTCAACGGCAATTATATTGTTTTTTAAGTAACTATACATGATAAATATAAACTATCGCTCACGGGAGCTTGTAGAAGCAAATGTGTGTACTCTTTCTAATACAGCTATCTTGTTATGGATACACTTATAAGAATAAGGAACGTCTGTCTCTCTTACTGCAAAAGTGGAGTTGTATCGTTTTTCCAGGATATTAGATGGAAAAAGTGGAGTTGTATGGTTTTTCCGGGAGTTATTCTAGAAAAAAGTGGAGTTATGTGGGTTTTCCGGGAGTTATTCTTAAAAAATGGAGATATGTGGTTATTCCTGGAACATTCCTGAAAATGGAGTTATAGCGTTTTTCCTTGTATTTATTCAAGACAACGAGTGCACTAGTCATTTCTGTCATGATTACGTGATAGAGGACTCTTCGAAAGAAATGAGGCATAAAACTTATTTTTAAAAACATGTCACTTACGTGGTTTTTCCGGGAAGCCAAAGATGTATATGTAGTCTCAAAACTTTATATATAGTCACCGATATCTCAATCGCGAATTATCCGACGTGTGTTACATACACCGCGCTTACACAAACTACACAAAAGCAAAGAGCTATGCAGTTACGGCTTTCACGTATTTTCGAGCTTTACTTTGGAAATGTCACTGCTATCATGCGGAACTGAATTTGAAACGATGGACGCGGGCGTGCTGTAGCGAAGACAAAAAAGGGGTTCCGATGGGAGGAAGTGAAAGCTAATATTTAGTGTTAATACTAAACAAATATCCAGACACCAAACATACGATTCGCATTTTTACAGTTCAGTGCAACGATAGATTCCGAGAAATTTCTAGCTGTCAATGTTAATTTATACACCTCATTTACGCAAATTACGCATTAGCAAAGAGCTATGCAGCTACAGCTTTTCCGTAGTTTCGAGCTTTACTTTCGAAATGTCGCCGCTATCATGCGGAACTGAATTTGAAGCAACGGACGCAGGCGCGCTGTATGAGTGAAGACAAAAAAACAAAGCGTTTTCGATGCGAGGAAGTGAAAGCTAATAGCGCCAGCGCGTGATTATGATTTTCGAAAACTAAATTGGGCGAGAGCTGCTTAGCGGTAACTATCGAGATAATGCACTTTTACGAGCGCCCCTCCTCCCCCCGTCGTGTGTGTGTATACCTGTTAATGTAATGCCTTAATCTTTGCAGGAAATGGAAGCGGTGTTGTTTTATAATTATACATGTCGTTTAAATAATTCATGTAGTTTTTGCTGCATCGGAGATTAATTGCCGCGGTTTTTAGAGTCTGCGTTTATATATGGATAAAAAGCGTGGATTTTAATAATTTGGCTTTTTATTACTAGCAACGATGGCTTCGGCTCTCGGATTTATTCATAAGAGTAGCTTAGTATAGGTATAATATGTCGAAAAATTATCTCGGGAGGACTTCGTTATGTTACGTATATATAGTTTGGTTTTGAAACATTGTATATAAAATTGTATTTTAACTTGACATGTGAGCGCGCTTAATCTATGCCATACATCGCATAAAATACATTTAAAATGTAAACACCAATAAATGCTTTTCGATTAGAACGTTTCGATAGGGCCCTCTGATAACACTTAATTTATATTTATACGAAATTTAATGATTTAACCTGCCACAAAATCTTACATCGACAAATCTTGCCATGATAAAATAACCAGCGCTAAAAATCACAAGAAATTTACAGAAAAATTTCATTAAGAAAATAATTAATCAAGTATCCAAACTAAGAAACTACGGCCAAAAAGATCAGCGTCGCCGCGATGGCGTCCACTCGGGCGCGTCAGATCGTAGAACCGTTCGCGCTGGCGCATTCTACGCGCACGAATACTTCGTGACCGATCTCGAAACTGGGTCTCGCGGCGAGCTTTTCTCGTCCCGGGCATTCCTCTTTCTCTCTATCTCTCTCTCTCTCTCTCTCGTTCTCGAATAGGACGACCGCGACGACGATGCCGAAGAAGAAGAAGAAGAGGAGAGGAGAGTGCAAGCGCTAGGTCGCGCTCTGATGTTTTCCGCTCGAGTCATATGTGCGCGAGATGCGGGAGAAATTTTTCGTTTTATTTATTTTTTTTCGAGGGTGGGGGGTGGAAATTTTAATAAAGCCTTATTATGCTGAGAGTGTTAGTGATTTTGCCAGAGTTGAGTTACTTTTTTATGCAGTCTTACTATAATCTGTAAGAGTATGAGGATTCGAGTTTATAAAATTTAGTTATTAGTTTATTATTTATTTAGGTATATTAGATAAAATGAATACATTATTTTTGTTTCTGGTTTTATAGAGTTTATTGGATTAAATTATATGAAATATATTACGTTACTTATAAATATAGAAAAATCATAAATTATGTTTACATTAGACAATTTTTCGTAGGAACTGTGGTTGCAGGTATTTCGAGTTATTCTACCAAACGAGAGAGGGAAGTATTAGTACTATAATTGTACGCGTAAACCTTAATTAGTCATTAGATGGTATTAAAATTGGAAGCGTTATGCGAAGTTTCTTGAAGATGACGCATATTTCGCATGTACCGAGGAATCAGAAATAAGGCCTATGCAAGTGTTCTCGCTATTTCGGGTTCAACTCGTATGGGCTTTCCCGTGATGCCATGTGGAAGCGCTTTTACTTGGCTTCTAAAATTATTTCACACAGCTAAGATTTTCACAAAAAATATAAAAAGTGTCGAATTGAATAATTAATAAGTAAAAGCTTTGCAATACAATGCCTATGTATAAAGATCAAAAGATAAATACATAAAGTTTATTTAACTATAAAGTATGATTCCGCTCTTAAAAAAGTGATGACGGAAATGTGAAGCCGAAATAAAACCTTGGCGATTGGTCAAGTCCGTTTAAAAGGAGTTCGTGATTGGTCGTCTGTGACGTTAGCTTTCCGCTTAAGGTTTTAGCTAATTGGTCCGAATAAAACCCACAACGTTTGAAATTATGAAATATTTAAGCTAATAATATAAGTCATAAATAGTATATTAATGACTTAAAATTTGGTTTTGTATAACAAAAAAGTATTAAAATGTTAGCTGTAGTTAACAATGAAGGTCTACGAATACTATTCTGATTACATAGTGAAATTTCTAACCTCCAAATTTTTATATTGTAGGAATAAACTAAAATAAATACAAACCAAGTTACAATGAAAAATATTGGATAAATTTGCTTATGTTAAAAAGTAAAATAAATTTTAAATTCATAATATTTCAATATTAATTGTATAATTCAAGGGAAAGGAAAAGCATGTGTGAACTTGCTAGTGTTAATATAAGAGTGAAACGTAATTATATAACTGTCGATAATCAGAATCGACAAAATAAATAAGTATCAATACGAGCAGAATATTGACGACAAATGTTATATTCTTAACTTGAAATAAAAGTTTTTTTAACAAACTTCAGTAAAAATTTTCAAATTATTTTCAAGTATACTCCCATTTTGCAACGCTTTAAAAGATACTCTTTCGAAACTCGACAGTTTTCCATGTATTTATTAGCGATCACTCCGCATTTCCAGCGCTTCCGTGTGGCTACAACGCACGCACACACACACACACACAGACACACGCACATATATGTATAGGCATACACTTCTGCCTTACGTATATATAAACTCGTCGTCGCGGTTCAACTTCAAAGCCGCGGCGGCGGCGCGCTCGCGGCGCTTGATTTCACCTCGGCGCGCGCACAATACCGCGCGGTGAAAACGACGCTTATTACGCGTTCAGCGCATATATACATACGTGCGTAGATTTTTTTTTTATTATCAGACTCGCGAGACACTTTGTTTATATATATATATACTTGCACATATGAGCGGCAATGGCGCGGACTGTTGCTGATGGCTTTTCTCGTTTTTAGAGACGCATTGTGAGGATGAATGGGGCGCGGTGGATGGATGGATGGAGATTTTTATGTTTACCTTCTGCACTGACTGATGGTTCAGTGTAATACGCGCGCGGGAATGATGAAATGGGAATTAATTACAAGAGGCGGTTTAGGGAATGTTGACGAGTTCGTTAACCCCTCGCTACGACCATTAAATATGCGCGTATGTGCGTGAACTATACACTAATGTATTTCGGCAGACGAGAGTGGCGATTTATAAACATCGAGAAGATGTGCCCGAAAATTAATGCAAAATTATGCCACGTGCGCCTGTGGAATTTTTATTCCTTCCACGGCAGAACAACATCGCGTCAAATAACATCCGCGTCACCTATACATAACTATATTACTTTATATTTACTATACCGATCTTTTTCCTTCGCTCGTGAAAGACTACTCATTCAACGCTTAAACGCTCAGTTCCACGTTCCACATAGACTTCCTCTTATACACCGGGCGAAACCACATCCCACATCAGACGCGGGGAAAAAAGCGTACCCGCTCGAGCCGTCGCTCACACATCAATCTCGCGGATTTTCCTCTCGGTGAAATGCCGGGCACATAGCTAAGGGCAAGCAGCACCGCTCGCTTTCTCTCTCGCGACTGTATATATACGCCGCGCACGTAATAATTTTTCCGCGAGCGAGCGAGCGCTGACTTAATTTATGTGCGCCGGCGCCGTTTTGTCTTGTCTGGCCTGGTCCGAGACGCGGTGCGAGACTCTTCCCACGAGATAGATCCACGTAACGCGCGCGCGAGTTGAGCGGGAACGAGATCGAGATCGATACTTATCGCGCGAAACGCGAGTGAGGTTCGCGTTTGAGATGCGAGAGGGAGAGCGAAAGGAAGAACGAGTGAGATATATGTTATGTGGAGTTGGGGGTTTCTCGGTTGTGGGATGATGGAATGTGAGTATAGAGCGAGGGGTTTGGGAATTTTCACATGGATTTGTACGTTTCGGAACATTTGAAATGCGGATATGAAAGACATATTTTTCAAGATGGTCTGAAAAGTACGATCAGAACAGTCTTCTATTCAATTTCTTTTTCTTGTACGTAATATGCTGTACAAAAAAATCTTTAGATGAAGGTGTTTGAAATTTCGAACGTTCATAGTGAACGAAAGATTTTTGCCATTTTCAAATTTAGCCAAATTTGGCTACTTAATACATTTAAAATCGGATAATAATTGTATTTCTTCACTTCTCACTCTTGCAGTCACCAGTAAACCACACTCCGGGGAATTCTAACCAGAATTAGAAACTTTAAGTTAATATTTCGTTCATTATGAACGTTCGGAATTTCAAACACGTTAGATGAAGTCCATTCTTCATTTTTATGTTATTTTTTTTTTTGCAAATTAAAGCAATTATCCATTTTGACGGTGCGTTTATGATTTATAGTTTTTATAGAATAAACAAAACAATTCAACTACAAAAAAATAGTACAAAAATTAGTGATAAAAATAGCTATGATGAAGTTATGATGATCTTAAAGTTACAAAGAAAAACATCCAAATTATAAAGACAAGATTAAAAATGTTTATAGCAAAAGCGACAATACCAAATTTAATTTAATAATTTAATTATTTAATTCTAATTTATCTATTACGCTATAATAAATCTCTATGCGATTTTATGTAATCTTACGCGCCTGCCATTATCTAGTATATAAGAATATGTTATTTACTTTGTAAGTTTTTCTATTATATGTACCAGACCTATACACAGGCCCGCGGTCTTATTTGCCTCGGTAGGATTTACTTACTTATGTAAATTTACTTTATGTAAATATATAATAATCTAAATATAAATATTTTCTAGTAATAAATAAATAAAAATAAATAACAAATAATTATCAAAATGCAAAGTGCAACAACAAATATTAATATACCAACTGTTTCTCAGAATATAATAAATTTTCCCTCGCACTTTTCGCATTCAAAACCCACAAAATTCCACGACAGTTTTATCCAAATCAACTATCCCAGTCGCAAAAACGATCACCCATCGTCAAGCGTTTTTCGGGTTATTCAGTTATCGCAAACATGCATCACAGCCTGAAATAAAGTGGTTTCCCATCAATCACTCTGCATACAATCAATCTCATCCCACTTGCACAACGCGTATATACACATCCACAAATCTCTACTACCAATTACCCCGATCCGCTCCTCTCCGCGCACATTCACACTGTCACCTCAACAAATTGTGCTGCGCTCTCCAACAATCGCGCGCGGCGAAAGTGCAAAGGCTGCACATAAGCACACACAGACGCAACTTTCTTGCCGCGCGCACAATGAGCGCACTTGGGAAGAAAAAGATCGCCGTCGCGATGCTTTTCCATGATAACGCGCGCCAGACGCTACGAAGACGACGACGACGGCTTCCGGCAGGATGTTACGAGGCGGAATGGGAAGAGTTAGGCCTTTGTGACGAAGACGACGATCTGTTGTTCCTGGTTTCAACACGCTTTCGCCGACCGAGTGCAGCGGGAAATACGCCGCAGCGTAAACAGTTTCGTGTATATAGTCATCGCCGAGGGGTTGCATGTGTTTAAGGTTTCGCAAGTTATAAAATTGTAAGATGCTGTCGAATTGCATAGATTCGATTGGATAATTTGTGTATACAACCACGAGTGGCGCGTAATATACAACTGACTATAAATCTAACGCTGGTATGTACAGTGATAATTCTTTCAACCCGTCTTAACAGTTTTCTTTAATCTGAAATACACTTTTTCCCGACAATCCTAAAGCTTCTCATTTCTCGAGTGTCGCTTTTTCGTGCAAACTCTCCGCGGGAAGTCACCTCGGCTAGAAAGTGCTATTATACCTGGCGGCTCATTATTGTCTACAGCGTATATAAGTGCCCTGCCGCCGCTGCGCTTCCTCCTCGTCGTCATGACCTTTCTCCTCTTTGCCTCGGCGCGATGGGGTGTGCATGATGACGCACGGCACTCTCGCTATTTCTTACGCAACGGTTAATAATGATGTATATCGAGTTTCGGGAGGTTTTTGCACTCTGTTATGTAAAAACCAGCTGTTGTTGAGGTTCGCCCGATCATGAGGCTGCTAATGCTGTCTTTGTGCGCGGAGAGGGACCGATTTAGCTATTTATTTTTGGTTAGGATTGTTTCGCGTGTCTATAAGTTTGTTAGAATCCATTGTTGTAAAGTATGACTGTAAAGAGGTTGAGTATAGAGATAGGAGTAGGTGTATTTCTTTTTCAGTTTCAATGAAAAACGCCATGTTTGTCTTTTATGTAAATGCGAGGCAGTCGTGTGTAGCGAGCGTTTTATTAAATTTGCCGTAGGCATTTCTACATATACATATACATGCACGTATTCGATCGCGTAGACTTTTTTATTCCTCGAGATATTAAAATTTTATTAACTCCGCGTGAATTTATATTATACTGACATTTGCGCAATTCCGCAAAGTGAATCGAACATACCGTGAATTGAATTTATCGGATTGCTCTTTTTACCACTTTATTTAACATTCCATCACCACCATGCCGTGCATTTATACCATTAACAACCTCAATTACACGTAGAGTATTCCATTGAGTGCATCATATCCCTAATAAACTTTTTTTTTCTAGCTAATTTAAAATCCTTTCTCTCAACCAACCCATCAACCAGCAACCCAAACAAACCCATTGTCCTCCAGACAAAACGAAGCCATCTCTCCAAATCTTCTCACTCCTCTTTAACCTACTCCTCGTCATCACCTTAACTCTCCTCCTAAACCGCGCCATTTAACACCACCACGCCCCTGGCGCGCAACAGAAAAAAAGTCGCTCATAACGACGGGCTCGTAAAGAGAAGTCGTTAAAAAACGACGCCTGCTGCTATACACACCGAAAACAAAAGCGACACGTCCTTCCGTTCTCCGAGCGAGTTCGTCGACCTCGCGCGACGTCATCCTCCGTTTTTCCGAAACAATGGGGAAAGTTTCGCACGCGGCGCGCGTCCACCACACGTGGAAAGAAAAAGGGAACTACATACTGCGCGAGCGAGCGGTGAAAGGTGCGCAAGCAAGCGAGTGGATCTCGCCAATTAAGGCGCCCGGGCGTGCGGGTTACGAAACGCGAGAGAGGAGCGAGCGAACGGTCGCGGAATTTGGCCGTGCGCGCGAGCGGAAGGTCAAGGGCTTGATCTATGTGCGAGTGAGCTTTCACTCGAACTTTGGTCCCCGCGACTGGGATGTAGGTGTATGGTGATGAGAAAGGGAGGGAACAAAGGAGTCGATGGTTCTTTCTTGACGTCGCATAATGGACGATTTTAAGTGTCGGTGTTTATGAGAGCTTGTATACTGGATTTGGTATTGATGAATTTTTACCTCGTATATTAATTATTGCGGTTACCATTACGATGCATTCACGATTCGTTACGAGCTCGTATATTTCATAAGTGCGCAAAAGTCAAAGTTGCAGTGTAACTTTCTAAGAAGCCCGCCCGCGTGTACGTATATTATATAAGCAAAGGTAAAGAGCACATAAGCCTGCCATAGAGGCAAATATCTCGGGTCTAAAAGTCGCTAATAACCAGTAATCAGTGTAAACGTATCCTTTAATTATATGTCTAAATACGCGAGAGATATATCCACTGGATCCTTCACTTGTTTACTTATCAGCGACCGCGAGCGTTGCGCAACCGTGAGTTATATCATTTACACCGCGCACGCGAGCATAATCCTTTTAATTTCCTTACTCTTACTATCTCATGTTTAAAAATTCATATACGGTTGTATCTATGAATGATCAAAGTTTCAGCCGCGCGTTTATGTTATACTTGAGACTTACACGTAACGAAGTAGGCATCGATTTTTCCCAAGAATTATACTTGTTTCATTAATTTTCTCCTAGCTGACGTACAGCACGAATGTGACATAAGTAACCAATTACTGACATTATCGTATAGGTCTTGAAAAATCGATGAAAACGAATATCAGTAATTCTAAACAATATTATATATAACAATAAAAGATCGATCGAATCACAATGCAAATCATCCATCGACAATCTTATACACCGCCACAACAACTCTCGGCATGCATCCATTCCCCTAAAAAGAGTGACTCACACAACCTCATCGCGCCACACACTCACTTCTCCCAACAACAATACCACAAACATCACAACCCGTGTAAAAAAATCTCGCAGCCACCGTGGATTTATCTCCTTCTTCTATAATTCATAAAATCGCTTATCGCTCGTTCGCGCGCGCGCGCTCCTGCGCTTCATTCACACACAGCCAACTCTGTTAGGTTCGTTTGGTGTTACACTGCAGCAGCGACGGCCTTTTCAATGGCTATATAACGCCGCGCGAATCCATGAGAAACAATTACGTATACCTATATTATACCTCTAAGCGCGCACGCACAATTACACGCGCGAGCGAGAGAGATAGCGAGCCGCTTAGCAGCGCTCGCGGAGATCAATTGCGCAAATGTAGGAAGCGTCGATGCATTCACCTTTTGTGCAACCTTGCCGCGCCAGTGGTTGTCCGGTCGCCTCCGCGGCGTCATTTTACGCTCGCCGAGGTGAGTGAGTCGCAGAACTCTGATGTATGCGTAATGTGCGTTGGGGTTTTGATTCGTGGATAATGTATGCTGTTATTGTGTTTTCGTGGATGCGATTATATTCCTATTGTTTGTTTTTGTTTTATTTATTGTGAAAAAGACAAATAAATAAAACGAGTTAAGGTTCGTAAAAGTACTTTGTATTTTAATTTTCGTTTAAATCTTCAATGGAAATTGATATATTAATTTAAAATTGTTTAATTTACATTTGTTATACTTATTTATATTTTGTTGTTAAAGATGCTTGGAAGAGACAACAAAGAATTTATAAGCAAGAAGTACAGTCTATAAATCAACATAAAATTACGCTTTGTCTCGATCTTACTTCTCTCTATCGCCAGTCACGAAAGCATTTTCAATTGTCTAGCGATATACGTACATCAAAGATATACTAAAACTCCTAAACGTAACCGAAAAGATATATCGACAATAAAACCATCTCAAGTATAAATAACAGCCAATTTCGCATTATTTATACCCACCGACGTATTACACCCAAAGATCTAGGCCAACAAACATCATCTCCTGTCCAACCTCCCTCTCATAATCCCAACAATCACCAGCATCAGAAAGCATCTGGAACATTCACACTCGATAATCGCGTTCGCACCGCCACCTACACCTAAGGTCACCGCCATAAATCGAAAAGCTACACATAACAACGCTTTCCACCTACGTCTCGCAAAGCTACCTATATCTCGATTCTCCACGCGACGACACGACACGATCGCACATATAGATAGGTATAGGTTAGACATACAGAGCGAGGCATTCGCGCTCCACACTAGGCGCGCGCGCGAAGACAGATGTGATTTAATGTGTCGCGTAAATCAGAGCCTCGGCGAGGCCGGTAGCTTTCTCTTCTCTCCCGCGTCTTCGGACTCGCGTATATGAGCGTGAGTCAAGCCTCACCAATGCAACCGGCCAGGTCAGAAGCATTGACAATATATGCGGAGAGGAAAGGTGTGAGGTGTCGGGAAGCTGGTATCTGGGGTACTAAATGTTGGGGTTTAATGGCGAGGGTTTTTTTTTTTCGTCCGAGAGGTTGGCACGAGGTGTGATCGATTGTTTATGGGGTGTTGGGTGTTAAATATGCGCGGAATGTAGGGGGAGAGTGGAGTCGTTATGTGGCGGGGGGTTTTCACGAGGTGGAATATTTGTTGTTGGTCATCGTTGTCGTTGTTGTAGGGTGGTTACTGTTTAGCGAAATGATGGTGTTTTGTTAGATGGGGATGTTTTTAGTTGGCGGAAGAAAGTTGAAAGAATTGCATGCACCCACAATGATGCTTTGGAACCATTTTCATCATTATTGTCGTTTCAATCGTAAAAATATACTTTATTAAATTTAATCATAAATCCACAATCCCCGTCCCTTCATATCACGAAGATCGACTTAATTTCAATTTTTTTTTTAAATCCATAAATCTAGATATCAGCTACTGCAGGAACAATGGGTACTCATTGACACATTTCGCGCGCTCGCGCGCCTGCAACATATTGACAGCGTCTGTAGCCTAGACCTGACATCGGACTTTCCACAAAGGAATCGTGCGCGTCGGCGTGTACTACTACTTTTTTTTACCATCAGGACACGGGGGAGTATTTTTTTACTTTTACAGTATATCGGAGCAAGATCGAGCGAGTACAGCACTTTACGCGGGCTGGAACCTCAGCCGGTCGGATTACGACGTGCTTTCAAGTCCATTAGACGGGCAAGTCGCGGCAATTGGAGAAATTTATTCGTCGTGTGAGTAGTGCACACGTCGTGATCGGAATTGAAATTGTATCAGTGAGGGCTGCTGGTCATTATTTTTACTGGGATATGTGGTGACCCAAGTATTTACGTTCCGCTCTGGTAACGATGCTGCAGCTAAGAATCAGGATAACTCATTTCGCGGGGGAAATACTTGGCGTCAGGAACCCCAACGCTCTGGTTCAGTTTTTTTTTAGTAGAGTTCGACACGCGCGCTTCGCGCGCTGATTTTCTTTTTTTTTTTATTTTGCTAATAATTTGTTAATAAAGCTATCAAAATGGTCAAGTATTTATGCAAATACATATATGTGGCTTCCAGGAATGACGACGTAACTACATTTTACGTGTTTTCGAGAAATTACCGCTTTAAAATTTCTGTCATTCATGAGTATCTACATAATGTACCTTGTGCATTAAGGTACCCAACTCTCAGCCAATCGGAGCCAATCTTCGGTTTCAATGCTTAGTGGTGGGCAAATTACATGCGTGGACCTCATATCCCCTGACTACTGGGGTTTACAAGTTATTTAAATAATCGTTTTGCTTATTTTTTTATGTCTACATAACTCCCTTACATGCGTGGACCTCATATCCCCCGCCTACTTGTACTAATACATGTTTCGTAATTATAGTTTCAAAAAATTCTATTTTGTAATAGTTTGTTAAATAAATAATCCGGTTTAAATTAATTATTTCATTATTTTTGATATCAGATTCGTGATTAGCAACCCCAAAAACAAAACATAATACAGTTCCGTAATTATAGTTTCAAAAAATTATATTTCTCAATAATTTGTTTAAATAATTTTGTTTAAATTCATTATTACATTATTTTTTATATCAGATTCGTGATCACCGCCTATAAAAACCGCAAGTTTGTTGTATTTTGTGTCAGATTGAGCTACATTTGAAAGCGGTAGTCTCGAGTATAGTGTAATAGGAGCTACATTTAATATTTGTCATTATAAAGTTAATTTAATCTAATAAATTATTTTGTGATTGTAACTTTTATTCTTGTAATAAAATATATTTAAATTGTAATTTTGATAGTTAAAAAATAGTTTATGTATATCTATATAGGAGTTTAAAAACTTTAGACAAATATATATTGCATTTATCCAATCTATAACCCTATAAATCTATATAGATGCAGAATGACCGTCTTAAAAGTTTTGGTCACGTCATGAATTTTAATTTTAATCTAAGTTTTGCTATTAAATAAATAGTTTAAATATAAAAAGTTTATTTTAAGAAATATACGATACGAGTTTTAAAAACTTTAGACAAATATGTGTTGCATTTATCAATATCAAATCTGTTAAAATGGCGATAAGCGTCATCAGGAACTTGACAAAGTATGGTCATTTGCTTCATATTTTCGACGGTCTTGCGACGGTCTTAAGACGGTCGCATGACCGTCTTATGACGCGCGTCACAGTCACGTTGCATCTCTGCGTATACAACACGGCGCAACATCTGAATGTATACACCTCTTTAATATTATTATATTACAAATGCAATAATTACAATAATGTAATATACAACAACATGTCAAGATAATACAAAATACAATTTACATATTACTACAATATCTGTATTCAAAACTTAATCTAGTTCGCATTTAAAACTCTAGTCCCTCTAACTTTAGCAGACGCAATTGACGCGATTCGAGATTTTCGAGATATACTTCGAGATTTTCGAGAAAAAATCAACATGGCGCCGAACATGTCTGGTTGCATTTTATATAGAGGGAATTTATAACCCCCTATCTTTCCTGTACCACATATAACCATCTATCTGAAAATCGTCGCGCGAAGGGGCCACTTTTTATCCCGCTCCGTATACCGCCAAAGCCTCTAATCCACGACCATTAATTACACAATTATCCAGCGTTACCGCCTCCCTTTACGGCCAAACCCGACGCATCGACGCGCGCATATAACGAATCCAGAAATAATCGCGACAGCGCCCGCGCGCGTAACCCGAGTCGACGCGGCGTAAGACTAGCTGTACTACGCGCTTCCGGCACATGTGCACGCGGCTTTTCACTTTCGCGCGGCGGCGAGGGCGCGCGAGAAAACGCGTATAGGGAAACCAGTCGTGGCAGGCCGCGCGATTATTAACGATCATTAGGCGGTTATCGCGATTGGCCGGAAACCCCCTCCCAGAGAGTGTGCGCATGCGCAGCGTGATTATCGAGTTATGCGTAAGGCACGCGCGCGCGAGCGACCGGTAAGTCGAGCGGTGTGTGTATACGCGAGTGCTAAGTAGCCCCCTTGTTTTCTCTTCCTTGTAAATGAATGCGCGCGCGTACCCGAGGAAATGGTTATTGATCCTGCGGGGGAAACGGGGGGGGGGGGCATTGGTCGAGTTGCGTATTGTTTTTTGTGGTGATCGCCGGGGGGGGGGGTTATGTGTATGGATGAAGGCAGCATTTCATTTTGTAGAGTTGATGTTCGTATAAGTTTGGTGAAAAACTTTATGAAAAAAATTAGAGAATGTATTTGTAAAATCGTATATTTTAAAATATTTAATAGCCAATCAATCGAATCCCGCTGCAATTGCGATTAAGAAATAAGAAGTTACATTCGGTTACAGACTGGAATAAATTAGATAATATGTTATTGAATAATCGATTGGACATATTATACTTTTCGAAGAATCTTGCATATCATACTTTTAAACTTTAATGTATTCATTGAATTTCGTGAAACCATTGGAAGAACCAAAAATTTTTATTTTATTCTTTATTATTCATTAATTTTATACAATATTTAAAAACTTACTGTAACTTCCTATCAATACTAACTGGATCTCAACATTTTATAATAAATTACTTCATCGGGTTTGCAAGTTCCATCGGTTCGAAAACATATTTATTCTCCAAAAGCCCCTATACGAACACCGTCGAGCTACTGTAAGCAAGTTCATCATACTCTGCGACCACTAATTCATTCATCCGCAAAAAATATGTCAAATATCGATCCCCCCCCCCGCGTACACCTAAAACCAAAACTACAAATCCACCGAAAAACAAACAAATCCTCTATATCTCTCCAATTCCGCGCACCTATATATATATTATACATAAAAGTGCATCCGAAAACCACTCACCCTCGCTTCCCCTCCGCTCTCTAGCCATCGCAACCCACCCACAATTTCTCCTCTCTCCTCACCACCCCACCACACAAAGCGTCGAGGACGGAGGGAACAAAGCGAGGAGGGGGAGCTTTCAGAGGGGTGGCAAGCCGCGAGAGAGTTACCCGCTCGCGTGACGTCACTGGCTCGTCGAGTGGGGAAGCCTCTGTTCCGCGCGCATGCGCCTGCTGATTCGCACCCCCTGTGTAGGGGAGGGGGGACGCCGTGGTTATATACACACAGAGAGTGCGCGCGTTTGCTCGCTTGCTTGGGGTGAACGACCGACCTAGACTCGAGCGCCAGCGAGTCAGGGGTGTGCAAGAAAAAGAGAGAGAGAGAGAGAGAGAGAGAAGCCGACAGCTATAGCTATATACTCTCTATACCCTCTCTCCTATCGCGGGGAGCCGAGCGATACGCCGCGGGTATAGGCGCAGGCAGGCAGACAAGCTTTACGCGGAGTTGCATCAATCGTTAGGTTGTTTTTTTTTTGCTTTTTTTTTTTTTAATATTGTAAATTTGAGATTGCGTGGGCGGAAAAGGCGCGGTTTTATTAGAGCCTGCGGGAGAATGAATGGGCGTAGATTTATCAGCAGGAGGGATGGGATAGGATGTGGGGTAGAATCTTGTTTTTTCATTAGTACGGGGGATGTTATGTATGTTTATGATTTGTTGACCCATTTATAATCGAGCGTACATGCAGTTGGTCTTACTTAACAAATGGCTTAGTAATTTTAGTAAACAGAAACAAATATAGAAAGGTTTTAATAAGATCTCATCAAATCGGTATATTATTCTTTACGATCTGTAACAATTACCTACGGATGAAAAGCAACATTTTAAGATTTAAACGTAGTTATAGTAGATTTTTATCTTAGTTACTATTGTCATATCATACATCTATACTGTCTGAATCTAAAGTCTGTTCATTTTAAATTGAATTAAAATCTATCCTTATAATTACGATAAAAATCTCGTTTGAACAACTCCATTACCATATTATCACCAATTTTTTCATTAAAATAATTACTCCCTTGCACATATATCTCCGGCACGCCTAATCGCCATATCTCAGCAACCCTCTCTCCAACAATTCACACGCTTTACATCCTCCCCTCCCCTTCCATTGACAATTCTATAAATACTCCCCGAAAAACCAAAAAAAAGCCTCCTCTCCAACTTAAAGCTCTGCGAGGCACGTATATATAACCGTCTCGTCGACGCTCACACACACATGCACACACCACGTGGCCGGTATTGATCCTGTTCGGCGCGGCACGACAAAGAGCGCTCTCATACATATATACGTATGTATATATATACCCTAACACACAGATACAGACACCGACACAGTGTAAAAAGAGAGACGGTAGCGGGTAGAGTAGAGGGCTGCGAGCGAGCGAGTAAGCGCGCGCATCTGTCTCTCTCGCTTGGGGCGAACGAGCGCGCGGAGGGTAGCAGCCTAGTGCCCCTGCCGCGGAGGTCGTTCACCCCGGCCGCGGCGCTTCTCTCTCTGTGTGTGTGTGTGTTATGTACGTGTGCAGCACGTCGGTGGCGGCGTCCCTGTGCTATAGCGCTGCTATGTGCCGAGGCTGTACGCGGCGGCAGCAGCAGCGCGCCGAGAGAATCCGAGAATCGAAGCGCCCGCGCGAGCGGCCAATCTCGGGACTGTACTTGACCCCGAGGATCCTCTCTCTCTCCCTCACCCCCGCGCGAACCTGGAGGCTCTGTGTGTGTGTGTGTGTAGATGTGTATAGATGTGCGTAACGTTCGAGCGAGTGTGATGTATATATGCGTAGGACTGAGATAGCGAGAGAGAGAGAGAGAGAGAGAGAGAGAAAGAGAGAGAGAGAGATAGAGAGAGAGAGAGAGAGAGAGAGAGAGAGAGAGAGAAAGAGAGAGTAAGATTGAGGCACAAGCGTCGTCGACATCCCTTTCCTTATGGTCTTTTATTTCTTTCTTTTTTCTCTCTCGGTGGGTTTCTTGCTGGAGAGGGAGATAGAGATAGAGACGATCGAGGCCCGAGGTGAGATTCAAATCCTTTGTTGGGGATTTTTCTTTTTCTGGACCGATGGTTTGAGAAGAGAGTACAGTGAGTGAGAGTGAGTAGGGGAGAGAGAGAGAGAGAGAGAGAGAGAGAGAGAGAGAGAGAGAGAGAGAGAGAGAGAGAGAGAGAGAGAGAGAGAGCTAGGTGATTCATCGTCAGCGCTATGAGGGGGATAGCGAAAGGAGAATGGTTTTCTAGCTCGTCGTGGGCGTTTGAAGTTTTGCAGCCGAGTTGAGTGAGTTTGTATGTGTGTGTGTGTGTGTGTGTGTGTGTGTGTGTGTGTGTGTGTTCACTGTAGTGCGCACGTATTCATCTTTAGAATAAAGAGCAATGGTCTGTCTAAAGTATTTTTTTATTCTCTGATGGCTCTATAATTTCGTTGCGATTGGAGCAAAATTTTAGCAGAACGGAGTTTGTTCAAAATATGGACTCTAATTTTTTATAATAGAGGGAATTAAATAGCTATTTTGCTATTTATATTGAAATAGAGGAAAACGTAATGTACCCGAAATCGACATTCAATCATTTTTTTATTCTATTTACCGTAATTATTTAACGCTCACGACGATTAATTTTAAATCGATAAGCAACTACGGCTGAGCCTTCGCGCTTTTAGCGACTAAAATAACGGGCGGAACGTTGTTTGCAAAGGGCGGCTCAATTAATCTAAACTGCGTAAACAGGGAAAATGTATAAACCCGTCGAATGCAGTTACACGCGGATAGGCGCTATATACGGCTCTATCTTACTCACGGTAACAGACATGACAAGTGATCAAATCAGAGTACATACTATTTTCATCTACGTCCTTCCGTCAGCTTACCTGTAAACAGAAAATAAATTGTTATTAATAAACGATTATTCATGTGTCTCTTTATTAATATTTTAATTGTAGCATAAATCATCTACATAAATAAGCTAAATTTATCATCCATTCCTGATATATCTGGAATAATCTTTCCTCAAAAATTATGAAATACGCTAGACCAGAACCATAACACACGCTATGACTCAACCTGTCTCTCTCCACTTAGACGCCGAAAAAAAAAATTCGCCTACGAACTCATTGCACACACAGCGATAGCGCGTAAACACGTTACTCTTCCCCCTCCTCATCCCTTAACGACACGCAACCGCGATACAATAAATATTCATCGGCTAATAATGATTCAACGCGTCGATGGAGATTTACGTCCGCGCGTATTATTATATGCTGCAACGCGCGGTGGCGCGCGCAATGCGACGATATTATAATATGTGTGTCGAAGAAAAGCGCGCGTGAAAAGTGAACGGCGCGATGTGTTGTGTGCATGTATAGCCTTCGGCCAACGTATGTACCCTTGACCTCTAGTGATGGGATACACGGCGATTTTTTAATTTCGGATAATATATATATATATATATATATATATATATATATATATATATATATATATATATATATATATATATATATATATATATATATATATATATATATATATATATATATATATATATATATATATATATATATATATATATATATATATATATATATATATATATATATATATATATATATATATATATATATATATATATATATATATATATATATATATATATATATATATATATATATATATATATATATATATATATATATATATATATATATATATATATATATATATATATATATATATATATATATAGTGTATTTTCAGATGAGGCCGTGTGAAATATGCGTTTGCGAAATGATGGGATTGTTGATGGGTGTTCTATTTAGGTTTACGAGCGGCTTCGTGAATAATACTGTCGTTTGGCTTGATTGTTTCGAAATGCCGATTATTAATATAGTTACCATTAAAATTTAACTTTTTAACGTTTTTAATTAAATTTTCATGAATTTCATCAAACGAATCAGTAAAATAGGAATCTTTGTCTTTGCTTCACCTCGTTCTTCCATGTAATAAAAGAAAAGCCGTAGTTTTAAGATTTTTAATTAAAAGTTCTACCTACAAGTCGCTCCCAATGCAAAACCTTGTAGTCGAAAAAGTTTTTCCACCCCATTACTTCCAAATTAAAAAACCGACTCAAGTTCAAGTATATCGCATACAAACAACGCCTACACGCAGAGAAATTATCTGTTAGTGGCAAGAGGAAAATCCTTTTCTCAAAATCCTCTTGTAGTAAAACGATTATCGTTTTAAATCTACCGTATTATTCTTAAGGAAAAAAATTAATTTTTTGTTTCAAGATTATATTTTTCTAATGCCAAAATTTTATTTTTGAATCCCACAAATAGGATCCTTTTTAGACAAAATGATGTCCTCTTGCTGAATAAGGATTTTTCTCTTGAGAATGGACCATGTTCATAAAGTTTTTACTACAAAATGATTTTTCTTTTGTCACAAGAGAAAATGAGAGTAATCACTCCAAATAATTAATCATATAATTAATTACAATACAATCAAATATTAGTTATATTTATGGAAAGTATGAATACAATATTTAATGAATAAAAAAGATCTAAGTTGTTAATCGTATTCACGATTTTACTCCCCATTGCAGAAAGCCTCTTCGGGCTTTATTTAAAAAATATATCAGAAAATTATAAAAATTACACTCGATCGTCAAAATACATCAAAATTACAATAAAGGTTAGCAACAATTATTACCTTGTTTATCTCGCAGAGATTCGTCAAAAGATGTGAATACACACACACACACACACACACGCACACACACACACGCACGCACACACACACACACGCACACACACACACACACATATATTAACGCAGAGCTTATATAGTAGTGTGGTTGCACCGACCGTAAACAAAAACAAAAGCGATAATAGAGAGAGAAAACTGTGGTAGATATAAATTATTATCTACGTAACGAGTAAAACATAAATTTATATTCTCTGCTAAGATTCAGTGTATCTTCTTTTTTATTAATTGTATTTGGTGTGCTATTAATGAATAACATTTCGGAGATAACTCTTTTTTGATAATCACTTTCTATGTCTTTTATCTTAACTGACTCAAAGTCGAATTCATGTTTATGTGTATTTTTGTGTGTATATACAACTGCCTTTTCATTCTTATTCTTGCGATGTTCAGAAATGCGTTTATTTAAAGCACGTTTTGTCTCACCTATATACCGAGCATCACAGTCTTTACATGAGAATTAATAAACTACATTCGTTTGTTCAAGTTTATTGGTTTTGTCTTTACCAAGAACAACTAATTTGTTTAGTTTATTGATTATAGACGAAATAATTTGAATGTTATATTTTTTAAATAATTTTTTGCAGTTATCATAAAAATTTGAATGAAACGGTAATGACACTTTTAAGTTATAACCGTTGGTGTGTACTGGTTTGTTATTGGTATTATTTGAATTTTTTATTTTAAAAAGTCTGGCTTTTGTGTATTTTTTGATAAAGACCGGTGGATATGAATTCTCAATAAGTATGTCTGTGACCCGCGATATATTTTTGTTGTGGAAACGCTTGTCTGATAATAGAATAGCCCTATCTATTAAGTTAAAAACTATATTCTTTTTTAATGATACAGGGTGATTGCTATAATAATTCAATGTTCTATTCGAGGACATTGGTTTACAATACCAATCAGTGATAATATTGCCGTTTTCTTTAACAAGAGAAACATCCAAAAAATTAATACTGTTCTTATTCTCTATTTCATAAGTGAAATTAAGATTGCAATCAAATTCATTGAACACTTTGTTAACTATATGGATATCATCTTTTTTAATGCAACAAATCGAATCATCAACATACCGAAAATAAAAAATCGGTATGATGTTGAAATCAATTTTGAGTTTATTCCAACAAAAACTTCTAGATCTTCCAACACTAGATCAGCAAAAAAAAGGAGAGATGAGGGAGCCCATCGGTGTCCCAAAAATTTGCTGGTAACATTTGTCATTAAAGGTAAAAAAAACATTTTCAAACAAAAATTTTGTACTATCAATAATATCACTGAACGGTATTTTACAGTTATTTAAAATATTTGAGGCACGTTTCTCTAAACACTGAATTACAAAGTTCAACGAGACATTTGTGAAAAGAGAAACTACGTCTAGTGAAACAAGGGTGTATCCATCTGGAATTTTAATGTTTTTTAATTTTTGGATTAAATCAAAACTATTGTCTATGTGTGATTTGGGAGGAGGGAATCAGAGACAGGTCAATCTTCTTCTTTTTTTCAACATATAACAATTACACATGGATTGAACACACTCAAAAATTGAAATATGGTTAAAGTCACGCCGGAGATAGAGAGAAATTACCCACCAGTTGAATTTCCTCAGACTGTAAACTACTGGAGGTGGCCCCCAGTAAAAACTCAAATTTCGAAGTAAGTCTTGTAAAGACAGCTTATTTATCTACACTAAGAAGCTTTCCAAAAATTATTGAAGTTAGAAATTAGAGATTTTACTCTACACAATAAGTTACTTAACCGATCTATTCATAGTTTATTTATTGACATAATAAATTTAAACATTGATTGTCACACTAAAGAATTTCTTCAATCTGAGCAACAAGAATATTAAAACGTTAGACAAAAATCTTAACTATCGTTTTAATAAAAAACTTAATCTGATTAAAATGAGATCCAATGTTCATAATAATTTAAATGTTAATATTGATAAGTGTTCAAAAATCTTTCTAATGTACACATCCCGCCGAACGTTGCCGAAATTGCTTCTCTAGGCCGTAACTTCGCATATAAACAGTGTAATATGTCAGAATCTAATATTTTTTCTACCATCAAAAATTTAGAATCAAGTCTTAATACCTCACATTTGAATGACAATAATAAACATAAAATAAGACAAGATATAGTTAAAGCTATAAAATTTCAAACGAATTGTAAACAACAGCTGAATCTTACTGACCGAACGTTATTCAAACAAATTAAAACTGCTCAAAAATTTATAAGTGACAACAGAGATATATTTTTCACACAATCAGACAAAGGCAATGTAACTGCTTGCTTAGAGAAAGCAGAGTATATACAAAATGGTGTCTATAAAATCCTAAAGAATTTCAACGAAAATAACCTTCTCAAACATAAATATCATACCATACAACTCACACGAGACAGACACACAACTTGCAAAATGCTATGGCTTACCTAAAATCCATAAACCAACATTATCATTGAACCGATAATTTCAACTATCAACAGCTCAACCCATTCCCTAGCAAATGTGAATTATGAAAATCTTAAGAGTTGCTTCCCTCCTCCCAAATCACACATAGACAATAGTTTTGATTTAATCCAAAAATTAAAAAACATTAAAATTCTAGATGGATACACCCTTGTTTCACTAGACGTAGTTTCTCTTTTCACAAATGTCTCGTTGAACTTTGTAATTCAGAGTTTAGAGAAACATGCCTCAAATATTTTAAATAACTGTAAAATACAATTTTTGTTTGAAAATGTATTTTTTACCTTTAATGACAGATGTTACCAGCAAATTTTTGGGACACCGATGGGCTCCCCCATCTCTCCTTTTTTTGCTAATCTAGTGTTGGAAGATCTAGAAGTTTTTTGTTGGAATAAACTCAAAATTGATTTCAACATCATACCGATTTTTTATTTTCGATATGTTGATGATTCGATTTGTTGCATTAAAAAAGATGATATCCATATAGTTAACAAAGTGTTCAATGAATTTGATTGCAATCTTAATTTCACTTATGAAATAGAGAATAACAACAGCATTAATTTTTTGGATGTTTCTCTTGTTAAAGAAAACGGCAATATTATCACTGATTGGTATTGTAAACCAATGTCCTCGAATAGAACATTGAATTATTATAGCAACCACCCTGTATCATTAAAAAAGAATATAGTTTTTAACTTAATAGATAGGGCTATTCTATTATCAGACAAGCGTTTCCACAACAAAAATATATCGCGGATCACAGACATACTTATTGAGAATTCATATCCACCGGTCTTTATCAAAAAATACACAAAAGCGAGACTTTTTAAAATAAAAAATTTTTAAATAATACCAATAACAAACCAGTACACACCAACGGTTATAACTTAAAAGTGTCATTACCGTTTCATTCAAATTTTTATAATAACTGCAAAAAATTATTTAAAAAATATAACATTCAAATTATTCCGTCTACAATCAATAAACTAAACAAATTAGTTGTTCTTGGTAAAGACAAAACCAATAAACTTGAACAAACGAATGTAGTTTATGAATTCTCATGTAAAGACTGTGATGCTCGGTATATAGGTGAGACAAAACGTGCTTTAAATAAACGCATTTCTGAACATCGTAAGAATAAGAATGAAAAGGTAGTTGTATATGCACACAGAAATACACATAAACATGAATTCGACAGACATAGAAAGCGATTATCTAAAAAGAGTTATCTCCGAAATGTTATTCATTAATAGCACACCAAATACAATTAACAAAAAAGAAGATACACTGAATCTTAGCAGAGAATATAAATTTATTTTTTACTCGTTACGTAGATAATAATTTATATCTACCACAGTTTTCTCTCTCTATTATTGTTTTTGTTTTTGTTTACGGTCGGTGCAACCACACTGCTATATAAGCTCTGCGTTAATATACACACACACACACACACACACACACACACACACACACACACACACACACACACACACACACACACACACACACGTTATTTCTGGGACCTAGAGTTTCTTCTTCCAGAGTTGAGACAATACACTTGACTAAAGAAATAATGGACCCTGGGGTGTGGGACTAATACCACGTCCCGGAAATAACAGTTGCAGACACACACTGAGAGAAATGTTGTAGTAAAATTTATTATAAACATAAGAAAAATTACTATATTTTGTAGGAACGGAGGGACAAATCGAAATTATAACAATTTTTGCTATGCAACATAGTAATTTTTATGAATGACCTTAAATTTCAAAAAATTAAATTTTTTCTCGTTCTTTCTGTTTTCAGAACTATTTTCAGACTCTAATCATACAATATTTAATGTGAAAATAAATTAAAATGAGAAATAAAAATATTTTTTTTTATGAGCGTTGGGATCGAACCTGCAACCTTCACCGCGGCAATCAGACGCGCTAACCACTTACCCAAATATGATTCTTGAGTGTAAAATTTTGGAACTTGTACATGCCAAACCATCGATTTCAAGAAAATTTCAGATAATATTAAATAATGACAATAAATAACTTTGATAACACAAAGAAACTTATCATTAATGTGCATAATATAAAAATAAAATAATTGAAGTAAGGTTTTGAATGTTTTGTAAACTTAAAAGCAAGACAAAGTGAAATTCCCGTAGAAACATAACCTCAATCAGACACGTGGGCGCCTTGATCTGCGCAGAAAGTACTAATGTTGTAGCAATTTTTACTATGTTGGATAGCAAACTTTCTTATGGCCTGTAGCAATTTTTGAATGTGGCACTTTTTACTATGTTTATAGTCATTTTTAATACGCTACAAAATAAAATTTATACGCTACAAAATAAAATTTAAACGCTACAAAATATAATTTATATTCTATTCCAATAAAAATTAAAAGCATATATTTTAAATTTTATTATATCACAGTTTTTGCTATGTGTATAGCAATTTTTCTTTTATTTCGTAATACTTTCTAATCAACAACTGTCATAAAAATTACAAGAAATTTTGTAATTATTCATACAATTATAATAAAAATGCAGCATAAAGTGTATTTGTCTCACCCTTCCTATACTTTATAGTAATTTTTATTACAGTTATAATAAAATTTACTACAACATTTTTCTCAGTGCAGGTTTTCCGGGACGTCCCAGAAATAACGAGCGCGTCCCGGAAATAACAGTTGTATATAGGAAAAAGTCCCGGAAAGAACAGTTGCAGATAAATACACACACACACACACACACACACACACACACACCCACACACACACACACACACACACACACACACACACACACACACACACACATATATATATATATATATATATTGACATCTCTTGACGAATCTCTGCGAGATAAACAAGGTAATAATTGTTACTAACCTTTATTGTAATTTTGATGTATTTTGACCATCCAGTGTAATTTTTATAATTTTCTGATATATCTTTAAATAAAGCCTGAAGAGGTCGACAAATCCGTCGACGAAACGTCGCAAATATTTAACATCTTGGGAGATTTATTTTCTTTCTCGCTCCCAACGGATCTAGTCAGAATTGACTAAAAACATTATCAGAATAAAAAAAGAATTATCTCTTCAAGTTAAGTAACTGTCGAGATATGAATTTTTAAAAATCAGTTAATTCTTCTGAAATATATAAAGCTTTTTTTTATACTCCCCGTCAGAAGCTTAATTAGTCGTATGGTTAAGATACCGGCTTCCCAATCGAAAGGTCGATGGTTCGATTCCTAGTCACTGTACTTTCCAGAACTACGCTTGAAAACATTTTTTCTTCGATTATTTCACGAAGTTAACCAATTTAATTAATTATTAAAATAAAATAAATAAATTAAATAAAATAAAATACATAAAAAATATAAATAATAAAATAAAATACATAAAAAATCTGAATAATAAAATAAAATACATAAAAAATATAAATAATAAAATAAAATACATAAAAAATCTGAATAATAAAATAAAATACATAAATACATAAATAATAAAATAAAAGTTAAAATATTATAAATAAAATTAATAGAAGTAACATTTTTTTTTATTTAAATAGAAGATATGTTTAAAATTTTTTCTCGGGGGACAAGAGGCTTCTTCTTCATACAAAACGATATTGGTTAGAGAGAATTTTCCTACTGATCAACTAGACCTTCTATTTCCTTAAGGAATCCTTTTCGTACAAGAATAATTTGCCAGAAAAGGATTTTTCTCTTGTGGCAAGAGGAATTAATTTTGGCAACCAAAACAAGATTATTTTCCTCTTGGATCAAAATGATTTCATTTGCTACTAATGAAATTTACTCTGCGTGCACTGAACGGTAAACAACACCTCCCACCTCCCAAAATAAAAACTCCACCTACCCCTTAATTACAACAGAAAAACTAAACTCCGCGTGATGACACAACGCCCTTTGTCATCTCCCCCTCTCTTTCATCTCAGCCCTGCCAGCCACGAAAATCGAATTTTCCGCATACTTCATTCGACTCTGTAGGATTCTCGTCGAAGGAGAACCCGTCGCACCATCAGTTTCTTCCGCGCGGCAAAAGAAAGGGCTCGCATGCGTCGGGGTCGGACCCTTCGCCGTCGTGTGCCACCCTTCCGAAACTACGGCGAGAACGAGTATATATATACGCGCGACGCGGAAAAGCGAGCCGGCGCGCTTTGTGTGTGCGTGCGCGCTTATACGATGCGGGAAAGCGCGGAGGGTGCGCGCAGCGCTAAGGGCATTGTACCCGAGTTGAGAGAGAGACAGAGTTTTCCCGATGCACGCAGAGAGGGATACACACACACACACACACATGGGTGTGTGTAGTATGGTGCAAGCTTATGGGGAGCGACTTGTGGAGCCGCGGGTTTTCCGTCTCTTTGGGGTGTGGATTTTTTGAGGTAGACTGTATATGTATGTCTGCATATGAGTATGTGAGTGTGTAAGTTCTTAGATTAGTATTTTATTTGTAGTATAATATTTTATTTATTAATGAATAAAATACGTTACTTATGAATGAAAATAAGTAAATGAAATTATAGGGGTTCGTCTATATGAGAAGCTAATATTCTCATTTTATACTCCGATGACAAGGTTCGCAAGATTTCCCATGTACATAATGATTTAAATAAAAATATTTAAACACGCAGAGAAAAGTTCATTGGTAGCAAATGGAATCCTTTTGATCCAAGAGAAAAATAATCTTGTTTTGATTGCCAAAATTAATTCCTTTTGCCACAAGAGAAAAATCCTTTTCTGGCAAATTATTCTTGTACGAAAAGGATTCCTCTTCAAGGGAATAGAAGTTCTGGTTGACCAATAGGAAAATCCTCTCTAACCAAAATCGTTTTGTATGAAGAATAAACCTCTTACCCCCCGAGAAAAAAGTTTAAACGTATTTTCTATTTAAATAAAAAAAAATGTTAGTTCTATTAATTTTATTTATTTTAACTTTCATTTTATTATTTACATTTTTATGTATTTTATTTTATTATTTATATTTTTTATGTATTTTATTTAATATTTATATTTTTATGTATTTTATTATATTTATACATTTTTTTATTTTAATAATTAATTAATATTGGTTAACTTCGTTAAAAAATCGAAGAAAAAATGTTTTCGAGGATAGTTCTGGAAGTGCAGTGACTGGGAATCGAACCCTCGACCTTTGCATTGGTAAGCCAGTATCTTAACCACACGACTAACTAAGCTTCTGACGAGTAGTGTTAAAATAGGAAATATATATTTCAGAAAAATTGGATAATTTAAAAAAATTCATATCTCGACAGTTGCTTAACTTGAAGAGATAATTCTTCTTTTAAAATCCAATTCTGTATTCATACTTTCCATAACAATAACTAATAGTTGATTATATTGTAATTAATTATATGACTAATTATTTATAGTAATTACCCTTTTTCCTCTTGTGACAAAAGGAAAATCATTTTGTAGTAAAAACTTAATGAAGTTGGTTCTCATTTACTCATGTAACGAGATGAAGTTATTTTGCCTATAACGGATGCGATTTGCGGAAATAAAGAAAAGGGTTTTGATGTAAGAAAAATATAATCTTGAAGCACAAAATGAATTTTTTGCTTTAAGAATAATACGTTAGATTAAAAACGATAATCGTTTTACAGCAAGCGGATTTTCACAAAAACATTTTCCTCTTGCTACTAATAGATCATTTTCTGCGTGAATGTAATCATATTATTAAACAAAGAATAATCCCAACTAATACAAATTTTGAAATACGAATCAATGTTCTCTCAAACTTTGTATAGACAATCGACAAAATATGAATACCTTTAGGGGCGTAATGTATCCTACTCATCGCTGTAAACAACGAAAATCAGCGTCGTCCCGCTCTCACTGTCCACTTTCACTTCTTTCTCAATACGAGTCTATCACCTTCACTACAATTACACCACGAATCCACGTAGAAATCACACAAACAATGAAAACCCATCCCTAAACGACCGAAATAAACAAAGAATAACTCCTCAAACCACACCTGAAACAAACTAACTTCTCCTCCACTTCCTATCTGTATTACGTGAAAATTACGAGGCGCCGCGCTCTGGAGCCATCACCAATACTCGCACACGCACACGGTCGGCCGCCCGCTCTACACTAGCGCAGGCAACCCCGGAAAACCCCGAAAAAAGCCCTCGCTCTCTAGTCTCGTGTAGTATCGGTCAATTAGACCACGCCTAGCGAATAAATTCATGAGCTAGCTCTATATAGCGAGAGAAAGAGAGTGCATTCACCCCGGGAGCGCCGTTACACTACAGCGGGGGTAAAGGGAGAGGGGGGGGAGGATGATTCCTCGACTCGCTCGGTTTTCTTTCTTCCCTTCCCCCTCCCCTGCCCCGAACTCCGCGACGTAAGGACACCTGCGCGCACACGTAGATGCACAGATACACACAGACACATACGTGGTGAGCACGTGGTGGTGCTTGGTGGATGGCGAAAAATGAGAAGTGTCGTGGTGGTATAGATTGGAAAAGGATTGAGGCAAGGGCAAGGTTGCGGAGGATGATGGTTTTTGCTGCGTAAGGTGGCAGTTTACGAGACCGGAGGTGGAGTGGTTTTACGAACTCGAGATAGAATTGAGGTGGTGAGCTGCTGCTGCTGCTGCCTATGGTCGCCGAGATAATTTTGCGGGTTTTATGGTGGGATAAGCGTAAAGCTAGTGGTAATACTGCGTGGATCTTAGGTGGCGAATTTGCATAAAAGAGTTATTTGTAAAGTGAGATTTAGTTTTCGAAGCTGGTAGATGTTTTAATTTTTTCGTATTCTGATGAAGAGTATAGGTTATGCGTTTAGAAATAGTAGGTTTTTCAATCAAACATATTGGAATGAATTGATAAGATTTCGTATCAACTTTCGTGTAGTTATCAATAATTTATTTATGATTGAATCTTGTACCAGATTTAACAGTAAAAACTTAGAAGATGGTGACCTTGGCAGATGTATATATTACATCAGCCCTTATACATGTATCGGTATACATTACGCATTCGATGAAATTACAAACTTTACAATAAAATCATCCTTTTTTTATTTCATTCTGTAGTCTAGGAGCTGGGTACCGTCCCGTATGCAATAATATGTCCCCGGGTAAAAACAGGTGTTTCTTATAGATTTTGACCCGTAGAATCCGAATATCGAGGTTAAAATTCGAAAAAAGTGGTAGAAATTGTTTAAAACGCATTTGTTTAAACAAATAAGAAACTGTTATTATTTTTTGTCGGGATAATTTTTTTATGAAAATTTAGGCTATTTTAAGACGAAATGCCCCTTAGCATTTTTTTCATAAAATCGATATTTCAAAAGTTATGAATTTTTGAAGTTTGATTTTTACGTTTTTTTTGCAACTTTGATTAACAATAACTTTGGAAAAAATCAACTTTTTTTGAAAATGAAAGTTTCCTCTTATTCTTTGAGATGAAAACTATCATATTCATTTGTATTATTTCAAGTCTTACGTTGTTAACTATTTATTTCGTTATTTAACAAATACTGCTTTTTCGATATTTCCAGGGCTTTTCAAAATTATTATATTTGAAAGTTAAACCAATACCTAACTATTGGTGCGATTGCAAATCAATTTTAATGTCTAATAAATAAACAACTTATTGTTTAAACAAAGAAAAAAACAATTATTAACATTTGACTTTTTCATACATAATATATTATATTTCGTTTACTCAAAAATATAAAATTAAGGTAATATCAAGAAATAATGAAAACAAATTAGACAAGAACAAATATTTAATTTAAATATAAATACATGTATAAAAATGAATAACTAAGTAAAATATAATATTATTTGTATTTATTTTTACACGTTTCATTTTTTTGACAGAAACAGAACTAACACAACAATATGAGGTTTTAATGTATGCTTTATAATGACAGTTCGGAAAAAAGTTTTAATTTTATTACCCCCTATGGATGATTTTGTGCCGAACTGCCAATGTAAAGCAGGCATCAAAAACTCATGTTGTTGTGTTCGAGCAGCGATTGCATGTTGTTCATTCTGTTTCTGTCAGAAAAATGAAACGTGTAAGAATAAATATAAATAATATTATATTTTACTTAGTTATTCATTTTTATACATGTATTTATATTTAAATTAAATATTTGTTCTTGTATAATTTGTTTTCATTATTTCTTGACATTACCTTAATTTTATATTTTTGAGTAAACGAAATGTAATATATTATGTATGAAAAAGTCAAATGTTGATAATTGTTTTTTTCTTTGTTTAAACAATAAGTTGTTTATTTATTAGACATTAAAATTTGTTTGCAATCGCACCAATAGTTAGGTATTGGTTTAACTTTCAAATATAATGATTTTGAAAAGCCCTGGATGCGCGCGTACTCCAACCGTGTATTGAAATAATGCTTGGAAATATCGAAAAAGTAGTATTTGTTAAATAACGAAATAAATAGTTAACAACGTAAGACTTGAAATAATACAAATTAATATGATAGTTTTCATCTCAAAGAATAAGAGGAAACTTTCATTTTCAAAAAAAGTTGATTTTTTCCAAAGTTATTGTTAATCAAAGTTGCAAAAAAAACGTAAAAATCAAACTTCAAAAATTCATAACTTTTGAAATATCGATTTTATGAAAAAAATGCTAAGGGGTATTTCGTCTTAAAATAGCCTAAATTTTCATAAAAAAATTATTCCGACAAAAAATAATAACAGTTTCTTATTTGTTTAAACAAATGCGTTTTAAACAATTTCTACCATTTTTTTCGAATTTTAACCTCGATATTCGGATTCTACGGGTCAAAATCTATAAGAAACACCTGTTTTTACCCGGGGACATATTATTGCATACGGGACGGTACCCAGCTCCTAGACTACTGATAACGTAATAGAAAAATCGCTTGCATCCTTCGCGCAAAGCAGCTTAGTTTCCACCCCCGTCAACTACTTAAACGTCTACAAGGACAAAAATTGTGCAGGAAAAATTACTATTTTCTCTAGAAACCGTGAGACAGATTCAAATTTTTATGAAAATTGCTACAATTTATAGTAAAAATTATTATTATTTTGTAATTTTTACTTTATAAATAACAATTTTTACTATATATTGATGAGAAAACTAATCTGTTCCTCGTTTACTATAAAAACTAGTAATTTTTCATACAGAATTTTTCTCCGTGTATTCCTATCTCATCTTAAACTTCCTATATCCTTACCTCCGATCGCTGCTCTCCGCTTCATCTTATCTCCAAACCCCTGTGTCAACTCAAAGCAGCTCTGCGCTACACAAACCGTCAAGGTCCCCATGTCCAAATCCAGCAGTCACCCACAACCTTGGACATATTTGACACCTTTCTCCTGTCCACTACGAAACCCACCAAAAAAATAGTCACAACCGGCACTTCCACAAATTGTCATCTCCACACCGCCTATCACTCATATCCACGGACCACTCTCGAAAATTCACGCACATACACACACACAGCGGCCGAGGTCTGTCTGTCTGCCTCCGGAGTCAACGAACGTCAAATTGGGTCTGGCCTCTCCTCGCTGCCGTCGACGTCGTCGTCGTCGTCGTCTCCTCTCCTACGCGCGCGAGAGCGCAGGAGAGAGAGAGAGATTTTGGACAGCCCTCGTTCGGGTATATTCGTATCGAGCGGCAATGCCAAGGGCAAGGGCGCCCCCACTATGCGCGGGCGCTCTCTCTCGCGCGCGCCCCTCTTCCGCGTCGCCGTATAGCCGCACCGCCACCCGCCGCCGCCGTCGTCGACGTCCTTCTTCTCTCTCTTCCTCTTCCGCGTGCGTATATGTATATACTTTGTACCTATATATATATTTGCGTACGTATACGTCGCGCAGGACCTACACACATTGACTGTGCCGGGGATCACCCCACGCGCATGATGGAGTTATATCTTTTAGTGGGTATGCGTACGCATGCGCGCCATGGTGAGGGATACGGGGTTTTCGGCGGTTTCGTCTGTCTGTGGGGATATCAGTGTGTGTATACATGGGGGAGAAAGAGAGAAAGAGGGGTTACGAGAGGGGGTTTTGTTATGGGGTAGGTATATAAGAGTGCGGATGGGAGGGAGGACGCGAGGGATGGAAGAGGGGATGGACGTAGGGCAACGGGGTGTGATCAGCTGGGACGGAGAGGTTACTTCTGGATTTTATGAGGAGAGAGGGTAGATAGAGGTAGGGAGAAGGGATGATACATATGGTGGTGGTTCGGGCGACAATGGGATGGTACGGCGAGAGGGTTTTTCGAGGAGTGGAGGAGCAAGACTACTGGGGTGTCGGATTAGTGATAAGATTAAAAGAGTATGGTTTTGTAATCGTGATGTGCGTTCTTGTTGCTATTGAAATGGAATTAATGATATAGTAATTATTTATGATGGGAAATAGTAAATGTGCAGGGGTTTTGGATGAAAGCGATAAAATTTGTCATTGAGTTGTTGAAAATTTTTATTTTTTTTTTTTTTATAAACTTTGGCTTATTTAATCTGATTCTAAATAGAAAGATAGGAAGGAATATGACGACTATTTATTAGTAAGTTATTTATGAACATTTCTCCGTTGTATAGTTCTTTGCTGGATAGGGATTTACTGATTCGGAATAATATTTAGTTTAGATCGAATTTCTAACACTTTATTTCAGTCACCACGTAAAAGAAAATTGTGTTTGGGAGATGTTTGGGAAAAGTTTTGTTTGGCTTAAGTTTAAGAAAACGTATGCAATGAGATAATGCCAAACTTCCTAATTCATGATAGAACAAACATTTTTGAAAAGTTCAGCAAACTTTTCCCAAACTTCTCATCAATTCATTTTTATGTCATGAAGTTTAAGAAAGGTTTTCCAAAACGTTGGCCAAACTTTACAAAAGTTAAGAATAACTTTGGAAAAGTTGAGAATAACTTTGGAAAAGTTGAGAATAACTTTGGAAAAGTTGAGAATAACTTTGGAAAAGTTGAGAATAACTTTGGAAAAGTTGAGAATAACTTTGGAAAAGTTGAGAATAACTTTGGAGAAATTAACAAAGATTTTTTAAAAATATTTTTTTAAAGAAATTTTTAGTTGTTCCCCCACCCACGCACCCTTAGCCCCGCATTGTGATTTATAGCCCGAACCGGACATTCTTACTCAAGTATTTTCATACCCCACCTGTCGGTAGTCGCTACCACTTAAATCATTTATTCATGAAAATTTTGCGAAAGGTTAGCCAAACTTTTCAACAACGTTCTATTATGAATTGAGAAGTTTGACATTGTTTCATTGCACATGTTTTCACAAACTCCAGCCAAATAACACTTTTGTCAAACTTCTTTCAAACAAAATTTTTTTTTACGTAGGTCATTTATTATTATTTTATTTCCAAAATAAAAACAGTATTATAATAAACATAGTCAACCGTTCCATTATAAAATCATAACGCACAGTATCCTTACAGATGTTTCTACTCTAATGCCCCCTGTTATAAAAAAAAGGGGTAAAAGTAGTTTTGCAACCGCGCCATGACTTGTAATCCTGTCGACTACGTGATTCATCAATTCTCTTTTTTAGCGCGGAAACATATGTTCCCTTCCATCACCCGCCGCGTGATATCTCGCCGGGATACAAGGGTTGAAAGACCCTTCCGATTCTGTCGACCCGCGCGGTATATGGAAATCCGATCTTCTTTTTATGTACATACACCGAATGGCGTTTCATTTATCTTTTGTGAGTCGAGTTTAAATATTGTAACCGCACGTACTTCGAATAAAAATACACTGCCTTAAATGTTTGCATAATGTGGAAAAACATTAAGTCCTTTAAAATAATACTCAAGTGTAAGTATAATTAATGTGTTTATCCGTAGAAATTATTTCGATAAGGTTCACGGATAAAAGATACATTTTACATGCGCAAACTCGACGCTAAATAAGTAAAGGATACGTCATTGCCATGTCGCAGGCAGAGAAACTGAAAGTCGCTCTTAAAATTACAAAAACAGTTCCTTAAGCGCCACGCGCCACCCATATAAGCACCTCTTCCTTCGTCCCACGAAATTTCTTTCTTCCTCCCGTGCAACGACCGCAAACTTATCGCCACGTTCCTCGGCAACAATACAACCCAACCGACAATACCACCTCATCACATCCCCTACTTAACGATCCTCTCCTTTCGCAACAGCTCGCGCGTCATTCCCCGGCATAAAGGCCGAAAAACGCGAATTTCATACCTATAACACGCATACATAAAAGCTTCGTGTCGCCTCTCCGCGCGCGAGCGAAGGAGGAGAAAGCTGCTTGCTCGCTGTGCACTGCAGTTCTATACGAGAGGTGAACGCACTCTCCCTCGGCTCTCTTGCAACTCTAGCGATGATGTTTTTCTACCGTTACGTAAACCCCGCGCCGAGCGGCGGCGGCGGCGACGACGACGTCAGCGAGTCGCCTTCCTTTTCAAGGTATAGAGCGCGCCGAGAGAGAGAACGGACAGGTTATATTGCGAGCGCGGAAAAGCGACTACGTCGTTGCGGGGAGAGGGGAGATGCGTGAGAGCTCTATTGAGAGGGGAAATTGTGGGTTATTAGGTGTTGTGCAATTAAAGTTGTTGTTCTTTGCGAAGTGTGGGTTATTTGGGGCTTCACTTCGGAGAAGGTGTTAAGATAAAAATGTTAGTGCAATAGGTACGTTAAAATATGATTCTTTATTTTTAGGAGATTTTTAAAATCAGTTCACTATGATGGAGAGTCGAGCTAAATGCACAGTGAAGCTTTTCTAGAGGTGACCACAATTTTAGAGAGTAGTTCTTTGATTAAAGTGTATCCCGGGCTGCAGGATTTTGGCAGGCTTTCAAGTAAAAATTATTTTTAGCTTTTATCTTAATGCCGATGATCACATTTACGTATAAGTGATATACTATATTATATGTACTGCATCATATTATTCGCACGTACTTTGGATGCACTTGAAACATTTGTTCACGATCTACACTCACTTTTCACATTTCTACTCTCAATTTTCCTTTTCAAGTCTTAAACCCACAATATTCATCCGTTTCTCCGTCCTCCGCTTATCCGTGGATCATCCACAAACAACGCAACGACGACGACGACGATGACGAGCGCGTTGAAATCGACAAACGAGCTGTATAATCCCGTATATTACAGCGTCAATGCAGAACTGGAAAGATCTGTCAATAAACGCATCTCGCGCGCGGGGGAAAGTAAACACGCGAACGACCGGATAAAACAAACAGGCGTATTATACATCTCCTTCTCTCTCTCTTTCTCCCGAGTATCCGATGTAGGCGGCACGCGCCAGAAAGAAGCCCCGTGGCAATTGCCGGAGATGATGAAAATATCGCGACGAGCATCGGCTTAATAATAGAGCGTAGCTCGGCGCTCAATTAAAGTTGAAAGCGTCTATCTAGCGACTGGTTGACTGACAGTGTGTTAGAAATATATAAAGTGTACCTGAACTTCGACTTTGTTTATTTAGCTTCGTTTGCATATAGGTGGATCGCTTTAGTGTACGTACTGTATGATATATTCTCTTTTTTACGATCGATTGCACGCACATACACATAACACAAGGAATCGCATTTAAATCACAGTTGAGAAATTCGTTCTATACGAGCTCGCACACTTGGTAATTGACTGCAGAGCTAAACGACGAAAAAAAAAAGTTATGCAAGCATAATGGTCGTCGTAAATTAATGAAAAAACTTGTCGTTTATTTTTGCGAATAACAACGACAAACACGCCGACAGCGGCGGCGGCGGTCTTAATTTACTGCGGTGTCAAAACGTCAAAACAGCCGATATCCGCGGCACGCGCTCGGGTTCGCGTAAATAGAAACTAATTATACGCTTTCATCATACAGTACTCTTAATAATATCGAATAGCTCCTCGTAAAGTGCACCGATCGACCGAAAAATGCGTCTATCAGCGCGAAAGAATACGAGCAGCGCCGTTGTTATCATTATCACGCATTAAAAACACACACACAGACACACAATTTATGTACGCGAGTCAATAAAACCATAACGCGAATCCACGCAATAGTATATCATTCGCGTATTGACCCTTATCCGCGTGTGTATAATATACACGCGCTGCACAAGGAAGCAGGAAGCGCGGCTGAGAACCGCTGCGAGGAGAAAGTGCCCCGCGACCGACATATTTTGCGTTCGTGCAAGTGTACGTCTGTCTGTGTCTGGTATGGGCTGCAGACGTGGGCACGATATAACGAGAGAGGAGCATATAATAACACCAGCGGAAATAGAGATGAGACACGCGCGCACGCCGCTGGAGGTGTAGGATCGTTTCTATAAGGTGACGCGGTGCGCGAAGATGGAGACGTCGGTTCTGTTTTAAGAGCTGCGAGGTGACTGGAAGAAAGTTAGGCTCTAAAATGACAACTTTATTCCGTTATCGCTTTTTAAGCTACACTTGTCGATAAAACACTGCTATATAGTGAAGTGAATGGTGTGATTTTCGAACCGAATCGATAAAAAAAAGCACTCGAGAATAATAAAAATTGTAAATGGAGGAAAATATTATTTACTATGACAAAACGTAATTATGAAACGGCTAACGAACCGGTAGCAGCGGGACATTTATATACACACTCGCTGCTGCAGTGGTAGAGAAGTTAAATCAGTTAAAAAAACTACTTTGGTGTTCGAGTTTACTATCTCCAGCGTGCTAACTGCTGGTACAACGCCGTAAGGAAAGCGACTTTATGCCTTACATTATGGAAAAATATCACTTTTTTTTCATGCGACAATTTTATCGCCGCGGCGGCGATGTATTTCCATATTACCCACGTGATAACCGTGGCGAGAGATAACAAGTGTAACAGATATATGTTCTCGAGCAAGTATAACCGTAATGAGCTGCAATCAGCGTGCGAAAAACTACGTTCGACGAGTTTCGTAATCAACTGAGAAAGTAAACCCTATGCACGTTTTACCATAAAAAATTTATTTCCGATTATCATTTTTTCTTATTGGTCTTCAAATCATATCAGATATTTAATTTTATTATTCGCATTAAACAGTGATTACGTGCTCATATAAACACAAGTATTTCCCTAATCGAGAGTAGAACGCGCAATGAATATTTCATCAACGAAATTATTGTATATTCATGGAATTTGATTCTCAATTATTAACCATGTTTTGACGAATACGCATGAGAGAAAATGAATAAATTCTAAAGGGTATTTCGACAAACATTTAAACGAATCTTTCCATACAATTTCCACCGCTAATTTCCTCAAACTTCACATGATTAACTTCGTAATAAGCCTGAAAGCCCTCACTTTACAAGCATACGTAACCGTTACATCGATCACCCCCCCATTATAAATAACCCAAACTTCAAAGCTCCTCCAATTTTCCACTCCCTTTTACAAATCAACTTGCAAACTTCCTCTCTCTCTTCCCGAGCCTCCATCTCTTCCTCGCAACCTCGATAAAGCCGCGCACGCTCGTCTCTCTCGAAGATGTCGAGCGTCAAATTCCCCACACCCTCTCTTTCTCTCAGCTTTTTTCCTTCCTTCCTCCCTTTTCTCCCATACCCTCTCTCTTTCTCTCTCTACAAGCGCCGGGCAATTAGTCGCCAGCGCGCACACGCTCCGCTGGACGTGATCAAAGGGCTCGGCAGTGTCATTCTTATTTTACGGGGTGTGTGTATGAGTGTGCGAATGTAGGTCAGCGGCGCTCGCTCGCTCGCTTTGCTGAATAGAAAACAACCTGTTAATGAGCCCCCCTTGTCCCGGGACTTCGCCCCGGCGCGTTTTTTATATTCTCCTTTGAATTTCGCGCGCGAGGGACACCGCACGGCAAACACACGCGCGAGCGCGAGGTAATAAGCCGAGGCTGTGTTTGAAGAGTACGCTGTATTGGTGTGGTCGGAAGTGGAAGAGAAAGAGAGGCACGGGTGGTAGGTTTATTGGGTTCGATGGTTGTGCGCGGCGCGATCGTTTTTGTTTCAGCTGAAGAAGTGCGGGAGTGTTCTTATAGATGTGTAGAGTAGAGAGACGTTGCTCTCATGCGGAAGGAACGTTTGTATACCGTGTCAAAGGCGGCTGTTCTTATTCGTATCGCTTCTTGTTCAATTTTTTGGTGATATTATATGCGGAGATAAAATTTGTCGGATGGAAATTTATGTAGGGGAGACTCGGGCAATACGAAACACCCAATTTTTTTGGATATTATAATATATGGCGCTAAAATAATAATGAGCATTAATAGATAACAATATTGTTGACTACATACCGGTATGATTTGGGCGCCCGCGCCGATCAGGTTGACAACATAGGTGAAATTCCTTTTGAGCGTCGATTCTTATACGATTTCATCAACGCAAGTAAATTTTGTAGGGGTATTATATTTTATTTATATTTAAAGAAGTCATCGTTATAATTGAGTTATTCATTGTAATATATAATTATTTTTAACAAATGTTAAAAAGTATCAGTGCCGGGCAAGACGGCACACAGAGAAAAGAAAATCTTTATATTAAAAGTATACTTTTCTAACTATAAAATCCTGATGTTATTTGTGCCAAAGTATATATATTTCTTAGTAGTTAACAATATTTCTTTCAAAAACATGATTTCTTAACTATTAGGAAATATTATTTAGCTGTTAAAGAACATTCGTTTGTCCGTATCCAAACGTCCGTTCGTTTATAATTAATGACGTACCTTTAATGTAAAGATTTTCTTTTCTCTGTGCACTATGCAAATACGAGCAAAGCTGATCGTGCTTGTTGGAGTCAAGAGTTACTTGTAAAGGCAACAGAGGTAAACAATAAGAGGGATTGTTATTATTACTATTGATGCACGTTATTTAAGGATGTTCTCCGGGTCGAAACAGCAATTTTAGTTTTTATATTTTTAAATAATGTTTTATTAATTTGATAATCCAAGAGTAAGTACATGTAACAAATATATACTTGAAAGAACATAAGACAATTTTTTTCAGACAACTTCAGGCAATAGTCACTATGGTATTGTTACAATTAAAAACAAAAACTTCAATAAATTCTTTAAATTTTGTTATCTTTTATCCGATCTTAACAAAATAAAGCTTATTTTGTTCGTTAAGAAATTTCAGGGGGAGTATCGATGGGAAAATTTATGATACGAGTTACCAGTACGGCGCAATATTAATTTGTTTAAGAAAAGCAAGTCAAGTTTTCATCAAAACTTTCTTAAACAAATTGATATTGCGCCGTACTGGTAACTCGTATCATAAATTTTCCCATCGATACTCCCCCTGAAATTTCTTAACGAACAAAATAAGCTTTATTTCGTTAAGATCGGATAAAAAATAAAAAAATTTAAAGAACTTATTGAACTTTTTGTCTTTAATTGTAACAATACCATAGTGACTATTGCCTGAAGTTGTCTGAAAAAAATTGTCTTATGTTCTTTCAAGTATATATTTGTTACATGTACTTACTCTTGGATTATCAAATTAATAAAACATTATTTAAAAATATAAACACTAAAATTGCTGTTTCGACCCGGAGAACGTCCTTAACCTTTAGAGGACGGGAAAATCACTATAGTGGTTCGACCCATGATAGTCACTTCACCCACGAGAATACCCCAATATCAGATATGTTTTTTATGCATTTTCTTAGAGAGATCAATAATCCAAAATCCCCGTCCTTTAAAGGTTAAAGGCTCTGATTACCTTATTTGTATGACTTCAGAAAAAAAACCGCTGCCAATTCATTGGCCCGTGGTTTCCTCAAACTTAATTTACTTATTCCTTTAATTAAGTTTTAATAACAAAATTTATAATTTTTGCATCAATTTATAACATAATTATATTTAAATTCATTTATGAAGATTAAAAAGTATTAATTTTTAAATTATGTATAAAATATGAATAAAATAATAGGTATGATTTTTTTTTTAAATTATGTGTGAAAAATAAATAAAATAATTGATTGTAATATTATCGTCAAAACCTTTTAAAATTCCTAAATAACCTTTACTTCAAATTATTTCTTTGTGAAATTTCACACATAGGGTACTAGTAGTATGCCTGTCCGTATTTGTGTACTCTTGTTAGAATTTCCGATGTAAGAAAAAGGTTCTAACCTTAAAAATAATAAATGGCTATTACAAAACAAAAGCAGGTACACTACACGCGCGCATAGCGCATATAATTTCCATTTTCTAGTATACATAAATACGTTCCCGAATAATTGCGATTTTAAAAGAGGGCTAAAATAGATTTAACCTCAAATATCTCTGAAATTCATAAACGAATTCTTTTACCCTAAGAACTCTTCTAATAAATAATATACAAACTCTACATCTCTATCAAATATCAAAGAAATTAAAACAATTTTAATATAGTTATATTGAGCGACAACAAAGAAAGTCATTTTCAAAAATACTAAAATTTTCAAAATCAAATATCTCAAAAAGTAATAGTATGATCTAGATGAAAACTCGCACACATATTATCTATATCACATACAAAATTGTCTATAAATTTGGAGCTGATACACCGAGCCATTCTCGAGAAATTACGAGAAATTACATTTATTTGTGAGTTATGAACTTTTTTAAAAAAACACGTTTTTGTTAATAACAAAAGAACAATGATAGTTATAAATTTTTTTTCTTAAAAAATATGAATTATGAAATATAAAAAAAACACGTTTTTGTTAATAAAAAACAACCGTGATAGCTATTTGTTTTATTATAAAATATAGATATTTTACTTCTATTTCAAATGATAACTTTATCAGCTCAAAATTTGTATAAATTTGATATAAATAAATAATAAATAAATAAATAAATTTAAAAATTAACAATTTTTAATATTCATAAATGAATTTAATTATAATTATGCATTAAATTTTTTAAAAAATTATAAATTTTGTTATTAAAAATGAATTAAAGGAATCAACAAATTACGGTTGAGGGAGCTACAGGCCAATGAATTGGCAGCGGTTTTTTTTCTTATTATAAAACCTTGAAGAATGTGTATATTATTTACATATATTTTCTTTTTTTTATTGTTTATTAACGTTTTTCCTTAGGTGTACCTGCACGGGTTTCTCCTATATAGCGATTGGGACTTTGAATATGTATAGTTTGCTATAAATAGAATTTCGTAATTTATGCGATCACATTAATATTAAATCTAGTTTTTGATTTTTATTTGCGTTATAATGACGCTTGATAAATTATTTTGAAGTTTAAGATTACCTGAATCACCTGAAAACAGACTTGCTTATCGCAATCCATTTCCTCGATGTTAATTACGTGACTTGTTAATCAGCAAACTTGCTTCGTCAACTTTCTTTACACAGCATATATATCTTATTTCTGTGTCAATGCGCGCAAAGGGAGTCGCGTGCACTCATGCTCTATTTTCTAACTGCATTGCATTTTTTCATAAAAAAGTAAATGTTGTTATCGCGTATTATTCGTAAATAACTGTAACCTTAATAGCACCAATTTTTAAAACTTATGTACAATTCACTCTACCATTAAATGTTGCCTATGAAATCACGGTAGCTCAGTCATCTAAGCTCCGGACTTCGTACTGGGAATGTTTGTGTTTACTCAAATCTTGCCAGGTTCAAATTTGGATTGCGGCGAGTGATTGACACATTTTAGTCAAATTTTCCGGAATTCCCACATATTTATCTCACTGTATCTATGATCGTTCGAACCCACAGTGGATCTCTATCGCGTCAAAAGTATACTCATTATCGGAGCAGTACAAAGCTGTATAAGCTTCGCACCGATAACTATCGGCAGCAATAAAGCGCAAAAAAATCTCAATTATCATCTAACGAACATCAAACGCCACTCAGGAGCAATTCCACCGACATCCTCTCACAGATCTTAATCACCTTTCTCCCAACTTTCCTCTCGTTCACATAAGCATCCTTTCTCAGATTTCCTCGCGACTCTCAAAAGTGAACTTTCCGAGACTCTGTTTTCCATGAAAAGCTTATGCGCGTTCACTCTCTCGCGCGCCCATACACATACCCACGTACGTGCACATACATATATACAGAGAGAGAGAAAGAGATAAAGCTGCCCGTGAGTCACTTTCGCTGCGGAAACCGCGCGCGAAAATATACGTGACGCGCATACGGGGTCGCGCCACGCGGCATTAGAAAAACAATTGTCGCCGAGCGCATACAGTCGCTAAATGGGACGCGCGCGGGAAAATAAGAAATTCTGCCGGTCGCCTGATGTGCGTGCATGCGCGCGCGTGTGTATACGTGTATAAGAGAAATGGAGAGTTTTTTAAGAGACAGGTGAGTTTGAGTTATGGAGTTTGGAAAAGGTTGTTGGAGTTTCTCTTTAGTTGAACCTTAAATTTGTTTTTGTGTTTTTAATGTTGTTTATAATTAATCTTGTTTCGAAAATTATTTTAAATTTGCTTTCGAAATTAATCGGCACTATGTCCGTTGGGGCTTACTGGATCCAAATACATATTATTTGAAAACAACAATTGGAAGTCTATGACCACTAAATTATAAATTCATTATTCTTTTCACTTTACCTTACTTTGGGCTCAAGTTTATTTATCATTAAAAATTCTTCTTCTACTCACAACTCTGCAGAAAGCATCCGCAATTAAAAAAAAAAACACGAACGCATCGATATCCCATTCCTCATACCCCGTCGCACCTTCACTCTTTTATTATTCAACACTTCCCCGTGCACTCGCACAAAGACATCAGTTCCTCACAAATACAGCTCGAGGCATAAATCACCGTTTCCCAATGAAACCTCTCGCGCGCTCGCGAAAAACTCGCGATCGTGCATCTCGAAAAATCGTGCAGCCCGACAATCGGAGAAAGCCGCATCTCCGCGCTTTTATATTCTAATATAACTGTGGCCCCTGCGCGTACCCACTCGAGATAAAGAGATCTTATCGCATCGTGGAGTCGTATCTCTCTTTCTCTCACTCTAGTGCTTTCCTGAAAATCCTGCGAGCATTTTCGCAAGTGCAAGGTGGTGTGCGCGAGCCTCGAGCGCAAGCGAAAGTTCCTTACGTCACTCTCAAACGTGTGTGCAATGTGTACGAGAGAAGTATTCTCGCTCGTCTCTCCATCTCGGTCTTTTTCTCGTTTTCATTTTCACGTTTCTGCCATTGTTTTTATTTATATTCCGCTCGCTAACGGCAACCTTTGTTTTGTGCCGACGGTGGTAATATATAGGCAGTTAAAGAAGAAAAAGTGGCGAGCTGTTTTACTTAGAGGCGCGCGCAGTAGTTTGTGTAGTGAGTATACTTTTAATTTTAACTGTTAACAGAATAAAACTTTTTTTATTTATTAACAATAAGGTAATTTGATTATTTTTACCAATATTCGGATGATTAAAATATTTACATGGATATTATATAATTGAGCACAAGTTTCAAATGTTTTAGAATATAGAACCACCCCTGTCTTATCCCATTATTTACCTAAAATACAATCGGCCCATCGGACAAAACACCATCCAGACGAAAATAAATCCAAACCGACGAGACGCCCGCTGCCAAACTGCTTTAGACACACGCGCATTCACGCTTCGAATAATATATATGCCCGCGGCTAAACGCGCGCCTTCATTTGCTCGTAGGCGTTTTCACGCACCGAGCTATTTCCATTAACCCATTTCTCCGTCTCTCGCTCTCTTCGCGAATGTGTTATAGCTTGCGAGAAAAGCCGCACTTGTTTCCATGGGCTATTTCGTCGTCGCGAGTAAGAAGGGCGCGAAAAGTATGTATATATATATTGATCACGCGAGTTGAGAGGAGTTAATTTTTTATGGCTGCGGATACATTGTGCTATGAGGTTGGTAGCCATATATGCGCTAGATTTCGTAGGTGCATTATTCAGAGTCATCGCTGTAATGAGGGGATTTCGAATGCTTAGTAGGTGAGGATGTGCATAAGTCGACGACGACAACGTGGTGTAAATGCTGGGTGGAAGACAGAGTTGAATTATGGTTGCTGTCGGCGCGGGTTACGAGGTTGACGAGGCTTTACAATGTGGACACGAGCAACTTTTTAATGCATAATGAAATTAAATGTTGGTTATAAGTGATTTTGATTCATTTATTGTGATTAGTTTATTTACTGGTTAGAATGTTCGTTATGAACTCACCTATCGATAAATTGAGACTTTGTATTTACTAATGATTAATAATTATAAAATTGGGTCAGTACCGTCGTCTAAATTGAATGATGACGTCGGCGCATTATGGAATATCAGTTTAGTTGAATAAAGTTCAACATCGTTAAATTTAATTCTATTACATGACGACGAAACAAGCATACCGCCTTTTAATTAAGAGTATAATTCAATGACGCACAAATTGCGCAATATATTTGTTCCTTATTTTTTCAATTTTAAATTTCCTGTAGTTATAAAAATGTTGAAATATTTTATATATAGGATTGAAAGAATCTCATTCACGCAGAAAAATATAAAACTCGTTGAAGTTCAGAAAAACAGTTGCAACGTATGCTAGCTCGGCGTTATCTGCTTAACCTACATAGATAAACTTTTTTCCGAAATACTTATATTGAGTGCAACTGAGGTCAAACCGACAAATTGTAAAAAAGAACGATTTAAAATTGATTTAGTATGTTGTTTGCGTCTCGTGAAAATTGCATTTGACTAAAAACTTCGAAATTCAACTTTTCGCTAGATTTTCGCAAAAGTATTGCACTTTTATTTATTACGTAAAAATTATTGCATTCGTGAAAATCATAAAATCGCATCTAATTCCTTAATAATTTATACTACTTTTAACTTTTATTCTAACAATTATTTTATTAGTTGATATTTCACAGTTTCCAGTGAAATTGTTCTTCATACGAAATTATGCAAACATTTATTATGGATACTCTTAAATAAAAATAAATCCATTGCGAATCAGAATAGTAAATTCTATTAATTGCAAGATTCTATTATTACAATGTTCAAAATATTTTGAGAATATTGATTTTTATTGCAAAAAAGATAACTAAAGCGAGATGTCTAGACAGTTACTTAGTTATGTCGTTACGCGAATCAGTTATCTGCATGACGAATTAAAAAAAATCACGTTACAGAAAGCTCGCATTTTCGGTAAAAGTCGATGAAATATAAAGTGAAAACAAAAAGTTGTGATATTCGGTGTACGTTATTTTCTCCTCTAGTAAATCCGCTATGTATTGAACAAAATCTGCACTTTTGAAACCGTATATTCCTTAAACTATCACTCTTACAATCCACAACCCTCTAAAACCACCTTATTCACCAAACCCACCACCAACCAATCACCCTACCCAACCTCTCTCCACCCCACCTCTCAATCCGCACAATCACGCAAAAAGTGCATCCAGCCCCACTTCCTCGCGTTTAATTATACCGGACCGAGAGACGAGCGTCCTGGACGCCCGCGGGCCGGAAGCGATAACCGGTGCGCAATGGTCGAATCCGAAGTGGGTCTCTCTCGCGATAAGCATGCATGCGCGACCTCGAACGTCAGTTAGCACGAGGTGTGTGTTGTATCCGTGAACCGGGTGGGGGATAAAACGGGGTCTCGACGCTTTCTCAGCCGGGATTATCGGCCGGCCGATGGTTGTCGGCGTGCGCCGCGGTGGTCGATAGTGGTATAGGTGTTTTTACAGAGGCCGGGGGTGCATGGTTATACAATGCGAATTATTGGTAAAAGAAACTGGAGGATTAGTTTATATTTAGTATGAGAGTCAGTTTCATTGAGCTTTCGTATGATTGTATGAAATAATAAAAAGTCTTGGATAACTCATGACCATGTCCTGTTTCTGTTAAGAGAATAACGGAAAAAGACTATATATATATATATATATATATATATATATATATATGTGCTATGCTGTTTCATTCACGTAGATAGATATGAGGCGTCTCTTCCATAAGACAATAATAAATAACGTAGCATGCATTTCTCAGAACGAACATTACAACCTATCGCGAGAATACGCGCGGAAAAAGTCGATACTCCATAAACAATTAGCACTAAAGCGCAACCTAGAACCGTGTCCGCGCTCGTAAAATGACAAAATTGCTCGAGCATTCATCTCAAGGCTTAAACTTTACATTGAACTCTATTGATTTCCGCTCGGCTTCCAAACATATATAACGGCCAATCTATATATATAATTCAGTTCTCAAATCGTCTTTCATCCAACCCACCACGTCACCCCGTCTCTATACAAAACCCCCACATCATCATCATCATCGTTCGCCGAGAAAGCACTTCACCACTCACACGCTTATGAACGGGGCTTTAACGAGCGACGCGTCGGTTATCGCCGCCACCGCCGCCACCGCCGCCGTCGTCGTGTTGCAATGGCCCAGAAGCGGTAGCTAGGCGAAGGGTCAAAAACACCGAGTGGCATGGTTTCTAGGCCACGCCGCCGCCGCCGCCGCTGCGCGCTATCTATAAACCCCTGCTCGCGTCGCTCTCCCTCCCCCACTTCCTCCGCCGCTGCCCCCCACAGACGCGTCGCCACCTACCTCCTATTCGTGATCGTTGTATATATATGTGTCTGTGTGTATGTGTGGTTAGACGGGCTTTCTATGCACTTGTGCAAGCCGTGTGCAAGTGCTAGGAGCGAGCTGCCGGACTTGAGCTTTCGGAGGGGCTTAGATGTTTGTGCGTGCGCGTGTGTGGAGGTTAGCTAAATTTGCGGTTGTTGGGAGGGTAATTTTAGGTGGATTTTATCAGGATCTCGTGGATATTGTTGTTAACGTTTGTGTACATGGTTAAAGGTCTGCGTAGAGTAGAGAAGAAGCGAAAGCTTGCAATATTCTGCACGAAAATGTTGGCAGTTTTTTTTTATATTAATTTTCGAGTTGCTATCTATACTAGACACGCACGCGATTATACTCTCGTGGAAAAACACTTGTAGTTTCATTTATGCGTCACAAGTGCACGCGCGGGTTTGCACGTACGCGCGTGTGTGTGCGTTGCATGCTTATGCACATATATGCGTGTGTTTCATCAAGCCGCTCGGTGCTATAGGAGCATCGAGGTGGAGCCAACGAGAAAGAGGAGGGAGGAGAAAAAGCCAGAGAGGGAGAGAGAACGCAGCCCGAGCTCGGTCGAACTTTAAATATAGAGAGAGAGAGAGAGAGCTTTGATATTTCCGTTTCCGCGAAGTGCAAGCCAGAGTGAGAGGGAGAGAGAGAGAGAGAGAGAGAGAGACACTGTGGCCGCTGGCGACCTAGAAGGCCGGCGGATCATGACCGATTCCGAGTTTTTTGACATTCGGCCGCGTACGGCACGGACGGATCGATGCGCGCACTTGCACGCGCGCTATCTCGACGCGCATAAGTCGCTCGGGCTTTGCGGAAACTCGAGAAAGTTTTTCAATGCGAAGCGATACTTTGGAATGTCGGGAGTTTTTTTTTTCAACTTAAGGTTGAGTTTGGAGTAAAGAGATGTGTAACTTCAGGATTTTTTTAGATGGATGATAAGATTGGGGTGAGTTTGATTCGGTAGGATTGACATTGAATATTTTTTAGTAAATCTTTTGTAATATATTTTAATATTATATTGAGTTATCTAATTCGTTTTTAATGATAAATGAATTATAATTATGGAATATGGGTTTCATTGAACGTAATGAACGTTTATGAGGAAAATGTGAATAACTCGTATTATTCCTTATACTATATGTAGTTGTAATCTCATTCTTCTACTCGACGTAAGAACTATTTAAGGGCCCATTTTTTATAAATTAAGCGGTAAACATTACATCCATCTATATTATCTTAAGAAAAATAGAAAACATTCAAATTAACTTTTCTATGAAAAATCGCAGAATAATTACACACTAAAATTACACCGCTATATATCTTACATCTCAGCAACGAGCAATAAACCTTCCAAAATTCATGAGAAACGCTAGTGTTCCGAACAATTAAAACTCTCTACTGCGCAAACACATCTGACCTACAAATTCCCAACCAACCAAACGCTCCGAAATTCCCCTCCCCAAAAAAAGAAAATCCAAAACTTTCCCAATTTTCCAGCCACGAGCGAAGCACGCACGCACACGCGCGCTCAGAGCACCAGGGCGTCAATGTACCCTGCTCGGCCCTTACGTAACCGGTTGCGAAAGCAGCAGCCAGCGTCGCTCGAATCCATCTAAAAGGCGTTCGCGAGCGTGCCGCTGGCGCACTTACACACGCGGGCGTTACGTTCGCGGACGCGCCGCGGAGAAAGTGCGCGGCGGCGGCGGCGAGGCTATGTAGCGGCCAAGACCTGTTCCAACGGAGAGTGAGAGGACTCGCGAGTGGATATACCAGTTAATCAGCCGGTAGATTGATCCCCGTGGAACGGGTAATTTTCCGTCTTTCGCGCCTTGGTGGGCTTCTTCGATGTACTGATATAGTGGTAGCTTCTTTCATGTCTATATATTCGCGGCTAATGGGCCGCGAACGCGCGGTTACGATCGGCTGAGATTGGATCGGGTGAAAATGTTTGACTGGGTAATGCTCGCTGTGAAGAGGGTATAATGCGGGATTTGTTATATGCAGCTTGTTTTTTTAGGGATTATGCTCCTGTGGAGACGGTTGATTCGAGTATAATGTGTTGGTGATATTGTAGAGTTTGTTGAATGCATGTGAGAGGTTTAACCTGGTAAATCGCCTTTGATACCGTTATTTTCAGAGAAAAAAATATTTATGAGTTTTAGAATATTTTTATTTTTCTGACAATACAATGAAATTTTAATTTGATTTGAAAGCATATACTTTTGCCACCTCACGTATCGTTAAATATAGAAGAGAATGAAAATTCAATTAACTAAAATTATATGACCAAATATGATATTTTTATCCAAATGACTAAAAAGCAGAACTTTCGTATTCTTGTATAAAGTAACTACAATAAACATGCAGCAAAGAATATACCAGTAAGCAATACAACTTTCGTTACAACAAACACCGCTAACCGCGGAACACCCAACAATCTTCAGATTACTTATCTGCACGTTAAAAGAAAAAAGAGAGAACCTCGGAACCTCGCTCACAATTATCGCCCTTCCTGCTCCTTTCCACACAGAGCGCTACCAGCATGGCGCCCGCGGCGCAGGCACTTTCACTGCTTCCTCCTTCTCCTCTTCGTCGTCGTCGTCGTCGCGGTCGCAGACAAAAGCCGCCGCCGCCGCGAGACGCAGACTTCCTGAACGCGGCCGGCAATTTCACGATCGGCTTGAGAAAATGGGAAGAAGGCACACCGCTGCAGCGATATCCCCACCCTCGCCACCGTTGTATTACGAGAGTGAGAGTTCGTAGACCTCTGGTGCCGTTGTGTATAAGATACAATCGCGGTCGCGAGATGATGCTGATGGGGTTTGTAGTGGGATGACCTCCGGATGATAAGTGTAAGGTTAATTAAGAGGTATGGTGGGTGGGTTATGTAAGGGAGGTGGATTGGTATGGTTGTGTGGGGTTTGGGTGTTTTGATAAAGGTCATCATATTACTATTGATGGTTTTGTTGTTTATTGCTTTTCCGAATGAAAACTATAAAATTTACGTCTCAGTCAGGAATGATTTAAAATATTTATTACGATTTCTATAGGATTTGAAAGGACTAAAGTATGATAAATGATACATGTTATAAATGACATATGCTACTTATGAATATTTTATAAAAATGTTTATGTTGAAATTTCATTAATTTTGCACTTTCCAAAGTTCATACTTAGGCAATACTATCTTTTAACATTTTGATGTTAATACTTCATGATTTATTATTAAAAATTTACGTCTATACATATTTACGTATCTTTAAATTGAAAGACAGATATATCATGACAAATGTTTGCATTAGAAAGCTTATTAAAAATACTGTCCAATCATACACTCAACTACAATCTTCTGAGAAAACATCTCCTACTTCAAGATCGCATTGAAAATTAATTCGATACCATTTCGTTCCCGCGGCGTAAGAAATATACGCATCTGCATACACGATAATAATCGACCCAACCTCTTAGATTCTCACTGACGTCACCCACTCTATATCCTCACAACCGAACCGATCCATTCCAAGTCACTAATTCTTTTTCCCTTTCCTGTTGCACAAGTCGCTCGCTAATTATTTACTGCACGCGTGTGCGCATCTCGTTTCTCCCTTATCCGGCGTTATTCGCGCGCACTTTTGCCGCCCTGTTTCCTTAACCAAATAGGAAGTTAGCCGCGAGAAAGTCTATCCGATTTTAATTAAGCGATTGCGCAATCCGCAAAAAACCGCTTCTGCCGCCTTTCTATTTTAGCGCTCGAGGAAATTCGTATATATCAGCGAGAAGAGCGCGGAGTGGGAAACCGCGGAATCGTGGATTGGATAAGAGAGTCCGCGGCGATGATTTACGATGGGGTTGGCGTTATTAATTGGATTGGTTTATGTAAAGTTTGGTCGATTTTAAATGATTTGTGAGTTTACTTGTATGGAGGTCGTTGCTGCGTGAATGATATCTTAATTAGAAATGAACAAGTAACAAATTCTTTAGAAATAGTTGCTGATAATAATATAATAAATTGCTCACATTAAAATTATTTCTATCTAACATTTTTTACGTAGAACATGCAGTATTTGTAGATCGAGAAAGATGATCTATTTATATACTTCAAATAAGCGTTAATTCTATTCCCAATGTATTATCTACACATCGACAGCCTTTTGCTACAATTCAACGCACTAAAACAGTTCAGCATCTTCTCAACAAAAACAACCTCCGAAACCTCAGCCAAACAACGTCGGTCCACCGAGAAAATACCAGTCGACCCGCGAGAAAGTGCATCACGCGCTCTCCTCGAGCCTAGATCTGGCCTCTGCCTCGGGCACGCGGTCGCCTCGTACGTGTATTTTCGTCCGACTGCTCCTATAATAGAACACCCATGCGCCCGAGAGAACAGTAGAGCGTCCGCGCATAAAGGATGGCACGAAAAAAAGCGCGCCTGGAATGACGATTCGAGGTTGGGTGCGCGCGCAGGCCATTTCCTCGTGCGTAACCCAATTAGAGTGATTATTCAACGCGCGCGTGCGTGTGCACTGGTTGTGTGCTTCCTCTCTGTGTCGATCGGCTTTTTTGTTCATGGTTGACTAGCAGCGGTATAAGAGCAGAGTTTCTTAGGGTAGGAAAAACGCTTGCCCGTGGTCGAGCTGCTGCTGCTGCTGTCGTTTGCATTGCGAATTGTGTATGGACGATTTTGGTGATGAAGTTAGTTTGTAATTTTGCGGATTAATATTTAAGGAAATGGATGGATTCCAACTTGATTTTTTATAAAATTTTACATTTCGCAAAAACGTGTTATTTTTAATTTTTTCTATTCTTTTCCTCTACAATCATAATATATTCCACCAATTTGGCACTTCCTTTAAACGATCGCCCGCCGCTGCGCTTTTAAAAATAGCCAACCGTTGGAACTAAAATCGTAGCCAAGGGACGAGAATAACAAACAGCATTTCATATAAACCCGAAAAGCTACAACCTACACTCTGTGTTCAGCGCATCGAAGTATCATTTTACACATCTCGAAGCTACGCTCGAAATTGAAATTTCCTCACGCGCTGCCCTCCTCTCTCTTTCGCCTAGACCGAACCGAAGAAAGGGAACGAGACCTATAATTATTTTCCCTGCCGACCTCGTCGCCATCGTCGTCGTACGGAAGCACGTGCGAAATGTGCAGCTGCTGCTGGTACGCGAGCGCGGCGCGTCTGGCCGGACCCGGGCTCCGACTACTGCGGCCGAGCGAAAGAGAGTTCACTGGCGGTCGTCGTGACCGAAAAACTTTGGCAATAAACTTACGCGAGCGCCAGCGCGCGCGGCCATAGTTTCACCGGTTGCGTAATCGGGAGAGTGAGGTGTGTATGTGTGTGTGTGTGTATTGAGCGAGTCAATGGCACGTGGAATACAAGATACTCGATAATCGCTTGGCCCACTTGGTCAGGGTATTATATGGCTCGCGAAGGTCAAGATGCTTGGTCGTTGCTGTGATAGGAGGGGGTGAGATTTTTTTTGGAAGGTGGGCAATGAGTTGTTTTCAAGAAGATGATGAACGGGAGGTGGGTGGAGGTAGGTAAAATGTTGTCCTGAGAAGTATACACGTATTGGAGTTATAGCAAAATGATATTTTATAAAAGATGGTTAAATATGTAGAAAATGGGAAAAACACACTGCATATCAACTTTTACTTCTATATGGAAATAGAAAGGATTACTCGTTTTCGAGTTCGAAGTGATTCAAAGAATCGTTCATCAATATGATATATCACACTAGACTAACCACTTATGAAATGGGCGACCTCTATATGTTAGGTTTCTCAGTATCGTCCCATATACACTGTATTTATTTATTTATTTGAATGAATGTATTTATTAGCGTAAGTGGTGAGTCTGAATGTAAAATTAGTATTTTAATTTTTAGTTTTAAGTTTACTTTTGACTCCTTGACTATTCAGCGGTATTTTTAATGTATTGAAAACTAGTAATTTTTTTCGTATATTTCTAGTCAATCAAGCTTCTGTCTGTGATATCACTAATTTCTGGTTTTTTACTTACTTTGTAGTATTATTAGTTTTTAAGAATAATGACTGTGATATCGTAATTTATCTTTATTAAAGAGAAATAGACTGAGAAGCGCAAATTGACTGTGTTTGATTTGTATTTTTAAAAGGCTTATTGTATTTATATTTAAATTGTTTTTTATATTAGCTATTTTTTTGTATTATATACACGACTATTATACACTAATGTTGTTACACCATTTGTAAATTAATAATATTTACAATAAATGACTATTACTATTACTATTTAACACCTACTCGGCGATAATATTTAAGTTTCGATCGGACTCTGGAATTGATACTATAGGTAGAAAGTTCCTTGCTATAGATAAATTTTTGATGAAATGAAACATTTAAGAACTTATCTGTAGATCGCTCGTATGCAATTTATCAATTATTACTGAGTATCTTTTTTAGTCCAATGTAGTATAATTTATGTGAAGATTCTTTTTTAATATGACAAGTATAAGCTAATGATGACAGCTGATCAATAACTTGCTATAGGTATACGACACTCATCTGCCTTTTTCTGTAGAAGTATTAGCTTAAGAATAAAGTGAAAAATCGATGCACTTATGTATTCAAGACAACGATGAACTTTCATAAATCTGTGTAATCAGTTACACAAAAACTTTTATTTTAAAAATTACTCTTCTTCATGTAAATACACTCTTAAAATCGATAAATAAATTTTACCCCATTCTGAAGTTTGCAACGTTGTAGTGCAACAAAATAAAAAAATATTTGATTTTACTCCAAGTTTATAATAATTAATATTAATTTTGCGTGTAGATTTATTGTTTCATAGTATCAAATAACCTTATAACAAAGATTTAGATAATTTTAATTAATTGTAAAAAAATTTATTTCGTTGCATTCCAACGATGCAAACTTCAGACCCATAATTTTACTATGAACCGGTATTCGAAATCAACCGAAATTCCAGTGAAATACAGTTTCTCAGTAACACAACCGATTTTCTGATTCATATTAAGCGAGTAGATAACCAGTACTTTCCTGGTACAAACCTCAAACAGCGCAACCTCGCATGATCATTTTCTGTAAAACTCATTCTTTTTCTCTCATCAAACCAGTTCGCACAAGCGCGCTCGCCATGCTTCGATTACCCTGACGCTTGCAGCAGCGGAAGCGGAAAACTCACACGCGCTTCACGCGACTGTGGCCGTCCAATGGCGCATGTGCGCGCACGGCGACCTATTTGCGCGCGAAATCGACGCGCGCGGGAGGCAAGTAAACCGGCGGCGTCCAGCGAGAGAGTAAAGTATAAATACCAGGGCGACGGCCGCGCGTTTATTGTCCGCGCGCGGAGCGAGAGGCTTCCGTTTAATGCCACGCGCGCCCGCCGCAGAGAGATGGCGATAATTAAAGGCATAACCGGTTTACGGCTCTTGTGTGTGTGTGCACGCCCGGCGCGCGGAATCGGTTTTCAGTTTACGGTGGCGAGATGAGATGAGAGGGGGGAGAAAAATGCAGTTATACGGGAGCCAGGGACGAGGGTGAAGTATGACGAGGGTGGTGTGTGTGTGTGTGTGTGTGTGTGTGTGTGTGTGTGTGTGTGACCTACATTTTGTATGGGAAGGGTGACGGCAGGGGAAAGTAAAATTGGTCGGTGCACACGCGCAGTGTAATTGCTTTTTTGGCATGGTGTGGTTTGTGCACATAAGAATTATGCACATATTTATTGTGCACACTTTAGCATTGGAGTATACACATAGATATAGATATACACCAATGCTAAAGTGTGCACAATAAATATGTGCATAATTCTTATGTGCACAAACCACACCATGCCGCTTTTTTCATGCTTTTACTCTGAATATATATATTTTTTTCTTTCAAGTTTTGTCGGAGCAAGCTTGGTTACGTGCAATAAAAAATTGGATGTATAAAATCTAATTTTATATTTTTTAAAAGGGGTTCCAATTTTTTTTTCAAAAAAGAAGAATCTTTTCAAAAAGTATAACCTGATGAATTTATAACTCACTAATGCGTAAACGACTTTTAAAAACTAAACTTCGTAACAAGCAATACCTGCGACTTTCTCGCTGCCTTAAGGCAGCGAATTCGCACGCGACCAACATAAGTATATGTGCACACAGCGCTTACACAAGATCGTCCGGGGAAGATATAAATAATAACAGAAGCTTTTATCTATAGCTATAAAAAAGTTACTATCAAACGATAAAGCTACACAATAATAACGAGCCGTAGAATTAAACGAATTCCGTAACGCGATAACGAAGCGATTCACGAGCGCGCGTTCCTCAACATCACGCATCATAGTATAACACAAAAGCGCCGTGCCGCAGCTGTATGTATATATACAGTCGATAGTTTCTCCGCTTGAGCAACTAGTAGTAGCAGCAGCAGCAGCGCGGACAAGAGCTACGAGTAGTGCACTGTACCACTCTTACGTGCTGCCGATCGCGCGACTCATATAATCGCGTAAGAAACGCGTATACGCATACACACACACTTACCGCGAAAATATAAAGCTACTCGCGTGCGCGATTCAGTTCCTATTACCCAACTTCCTCTCTCTCTCTCTTTACCTACCACGCGCGCGAGAAAATTGATTCGTTACACGTGCGACAGAGTCACGGCGGTGGCGCATTGTTTACGAGGCCAATTAAGACACTTCTTTCTCGCGGCGTAGGTATACATATGTGTGTGTGTGTGCGTTATTATTAGAGGATTTACGGCGGGTTTGTCTTGAATGAAGTGACGTAATTCTCGCACGCGTATATATAGGAATCGATGAGACGACGAGGAATATATACACGCGGGAGCGTTGGTTTACGACACTTTTGAAATTGGCTCGAGAGCTCAGAGAGCTATATGGGCGTGCGTATTAGTTTATGGTTCGTGTGTGCGCATCTACTCACGCGGCGCTGCTGTGACGCGCGAGTGAGCGAGCGCAGTGCAGCCGATGCGCTTACTATACTTACTGTGTGTTAATTGCGCTGTGTGCGCGGATGCATAAGTTGTCGTTGATTGAAGGGACTTACCTGAAACAGAAATGGAAAGGTGCATGGTTAGTCAAATGTAGTTTGTGCGAAATGGTTTTATTTTATTTATTCACTTGTTTAATTAAATTTTGATAAAATATTTCTGAACGAAATATATAATAAAATTGAAAATAAATCTTACTTTTTATATGGTAATTCAATTAAAACTATATATATTCTATAAAATGTATAGAGTTGAGGTGAATATTTTTAGAATCTAAACATGAGATCTAATATTATCAAACAATATATAATCTTTAAAAATTCTGTTATCAAAATGATAAAATATGAAAACAGTATTAAATCATAGGAAAATCAGTAATTCATAACAATTAATACAGGATTACTGCTATAGTTATATTACTCCTTCCTAACATATGAAAATAAATCTCAGGAAATATTATTATAATTATCATAAGAAACTATACACAATACTCCGCGTTTAATTAACTTCAAAAACGTCAGAAAAAAAAAATGTTCTTTGAAACAACGCCAAAATCCTCATATAATACATCTCTGCGAGCAGAAAAGCGCAGTATATAGAAACCAGCATGCAGCCGGTCACGGCAAGCCGTTGCCACCGCGCGCCGACCGAACACTCCGTCCTCGCGGTTGAGCACCGCTGCGGCCGTATATATATGCGCGCCGCGAGCGATGTCTGCGCAACGGCTCGCTCTCTCGCCTCACACCTACACACACACACACACAGCTCCGCACTCTCGCTCTCGACCCGAGCCGAGCAGCGAGCGCGAGTTATGGCGTTGCGCAAAGGCTCGAAAAGTTCATGATACAAAGTCACATTACGAAAAAGCCCCCCGACGCTTGCTCGCGAGCGCTCCTTCGTGTGTGCAGCGTTATCACATACACGCGTATGTATATACGTATACGAGGAGCATCGATCTAATCTCGTGTTTTTTAAAGAGGTCGTTAGCGCCTCGCGCACTGGCCGCGGCTTTTTAAATCAGTCGCGAGTGTGTACGAGTGTATTGGGAAATGTGGGTATAGAAGCGCGAACGAGCGAGCGAGCTAGCGTTTTTGTATATATGATTGGTGGATGTGTGCGTGTGTGCGAGAATGACAGTTTTGTGTGGCTCATGTTTGCGAGCTAATAGTGGAGAGAGAGAGAGAGAGAGAGAGAGAGCAAATGTTTTTGTTTTGGTTGCGAGATGGGTTGGACAATCGCTCAATTTTGAATTCATAAGTAGATACGATAATAATCATATTATATACTGTTTGAACAGAGACAATATCCTTTCATATTGTTTTATCAATTAATTATTATAACGTTATGTTATGCCTAACTAAACGGTGCGTGAAGATTCACTATACTTTATACAATTTAAATTTATTGCATGTTTTATTAATATAAGCCATGAATGTAGGTAAAATAATTAACTCCAATTTATTAACTAATAAGAATGCCTCGTAACAAGGATATACATACACGTTAACGTTCATCCCGCAGCGAAAAGCTACCTGAAATTCGTCGGTAGTTTTACATAATCCCACTAGAAATTTTCTCAGGTATAAGTCCCTTTCGCTACTAATTTATATTCCAAATTAACAACCGCATTAATAATGCCTCAGAAGCCACGCCGCAGGATCTCAGGGTTTACGCAATCGCTGCATTCCTGGAATTTAATATTCGAGCTATAATATTCACGTCGGATTCTGCGAAAATTCAATCTCTCGTAAGCCAAGATTAATATTTTGCAACGAATCGATGAATTCAAAACGAATCTGCAGTGGTATTATCTTAAAAACTACTTTCTTGCGGAAATCTCTTATTCTTTTATGGATGAAACGACACGTGCTGGGCGCGCGAGATACGACTGCGTCCATTACTTTCCGAGTCATCGCGGTATCTATATCGACTGGCGCTCGTACGTATAGCGCTGTGGTTTTATGTTTTTTGGCAAGGGATTTCGTGCCCCAGTTGTCACCGAAAACTTAGCTTTATCGACGTTCCGCCGCGATACCTCCGCCAAATTGCCACTCCCCTTCCCTGCCGCCTCTCGCGGGCTTCGAAGGCTAGTTTTTGCGAGGAGTTCATCTTTATTCAATACGCGCTTTATTACCATGAATGCTAAAGGCTGCATCTTTATGGATAGCTTCGTACTTTATGTTTTAAAATTTTTCTATTTCGGTTCAATTGATATACATGTTTCTGTGTAATGTAAACGTACATTTTATCAAGTTGAACGTTTATTTTTATTATTTTGTTTATTATGATAAAATACTAAAATGATTTCAGTTCATGCATTTACGAAACACACACTTTCATTGTATTTATATCTTTCATATATGAAACCATCAAACGACGCACACTCATTAAAAATTCTTAATCACGCTCCAAAACCCCGCGACCTGATTCATACACATGCGTATTTTACCGTAGTTTTGCACAATACGCGATCAAAATAATATCCCTCCCCCGTGGTTTCTCTATTCGACAATACCTCGATTCTTGGATTTTCCTATCGCCGTCTCAAGGACCGCGTGCGACGTCTCTGCTCCTCCCGCGCGGCCTCGGCGAAAAAAAAAACTGAGCACCTTCGCCTACCTTATATATATACACACACACCTTCACGGGGAACCGTTATCACGCGAGCGAATCGATACCCTGAGATTTTACGTCCCGCGTGCTATACACCTTGAAAACACACACATCCCTGAAAGGTGGGAATTTTCGTTAAGGATATTTTGCCAGAGTTAAGTTTTTCAGCCCTGACTTGGTTTTTTCCGCGACTCGCGTATGTAGGGTACACGGGGATGGGGAGAGTAAGTGAGAGAGCAAGAGAGAGAGAAGGGTAATAAAGGAACGATTCGAGCGTTTTATCGACGCTACTACTGCAACGTGAATTTTCTGAAACGTGCCGATGCCGGGGATGGCCTTTATACCGATCGTTGCATCCCCCGAGAGTCGCTCTGCGCTTTCGCGTTAAATTGCGCGCAATGGGGAGCATCGAGTCTCGTTCCGGGGGATTGAAGGATATCCCGCGCATGGGATAGGTGCGTGTTGAGAAAATATATAGATGATTTTTGTAAAGTATGATGAATCGTGTGATTTCAAATAATAGTGAAGAATGGTATCGACTTGGTACACGTATGAGGATAATATATACATTAGAAAAAGAATAGCAAATGATGTATAATATGCGTACGAGTGGCTAGCAAAACAATGTACGGGTGTATATATATGTACTTAATATGTATTGCTGCTACGCGATAATAGGCTTCTCTTGATTCTCCCATCAGCCGAGCGAAGCGAATGATTTTAAAAGTAAAATTAAAATTTTTTTTTCCCATTTTCGTCTGACCGCTCATTTACATAATTATACTTCCATTGACAGATTAGGCATGTATTATTTTTCAAGGTATATACACGCCAGGTATTTCTTGTCACATATTTTAAACGACGAATCGCGCCAATCTATCACTATAGATTATATTTTACCAACAAAGTTTCCTCCGTTATTTTGAAAAATAGCATCCAACGCATCGCCGCAGCATATATCAATCACGTTATACTTCTCAAGTTCAACGCCAAAAAACTAATATATACGCGCTTCCACTTCGTTACCCAACCTCGCGCTCTTACGCAACATCCTCGTCCAAAAAAGGCGCATCACCATCACGCTCCCACCATTATAATACATCGTGACACTATAATACACAAGCGCGGGTCCAGTCTGCCTTTAAAATCTTTCTTCGCCATGTTGCAATTCCGACGCGCAGCACAGCTCTTTACGCTCAGGCTAGTCCAAGCTAGCTAGCGCGCGAGCGCGAGCGCGATTCACCTCGCGTGGCCTAAATAAACAACCGAGAATACATCGACCTGTGCGAGAGCGCGCACTGGCTATTTCCCTCTTTCTATTTCTCCCGCGCGCGGCGGGCCTAGCGTGCGATGCTCGATGCCTGTGGAGTATATGTATTAGTAGTAATGGCTCGATAGGAGAAGTTTGTTTGGGGGGATCTGCAGTTGCTTTTTTCTTTTTGTCATTTGGACGCTTCGCGCTGTATTTCGAGAAGTATTTTTGACCTGGGAGGTGTGTATTTTAGGTAGGAAGAATATTAATTGAGCTGTGTATGAGCGGCTTGTAACATGGAAATGCAATTTGCAAGGAGGAATATTATCGTGACGAATGAGCGTATAATGCAAATGTACATGTTTTTACATTACGCTAATGTAGATTTAATGGCGACGCTCGAGGAAAATTTCGACGCGCCTATGGTACTTACAGATCCGCGCGGCTCTCGAATATGCGTTTGAATACAAATATAGTACTGCGCGGGCTAAATAAGTTAGTGCTTGCTAATGAGGGGAGGTGTTGGGGAAGCGGGAATAATAAATTTTATGGTAAAAATATGTCGGTATTGCTAATTTCATGGATTAAAGTTAAAAAAAAGTCTGGGCGAAGTCTTGCAGAAGTCTTGCAAAAGTCTGGCTTGTCGTACGATCCCAGACTTTTTGCCAGACTTTTTGTTTTTTTTATTAAAAGTCTTGGAAAAAATCCCCAGGCTTGATCCAAGACTTTTTGCCAGATTTAGCATACAGCGTAAAAAGTCTTGGAAAAAATGCCCAGACTTTATCCAAGACTTTTCGCCAAACTTTATGGTCCGCGTATAGAAGTTAAACACGCCCGGCACCTCCCGTATGAAACCGATTCATGTTCATAGTCTTCCGAATCCCATGGTCACCGTTCTCACCATCGACGTTGTCGCCATCATCTGCAGATCAATTAAATTTTTGAGACACATAAAGTGGGGCTTCGTGAAATCCCAACCTGCAAATAGAATTCCTCACAAAGCATCTCTTCTATACAGCGCAAGTAAATATTTCATAAAAAATTTTAACTTATCTGATATTATCTCGGTGATGTTCATTACAGTTCGGCGTGGAGAATGTTTGCACCTAGAGTCTAGACACATACATAAAGAGAAAAACTTTATAGCAAAAATATGTAGCGAGCTGAAAATATTTTGAAGTATATAAATAACTTGAAACTAGTTGCAGAATGCTCTATGTTCACATTGTTCACACATTAAGATTATCGTTCAATTCATGTTGTTTGGACTTCAAAATATTTTTATCTTGATATACGTTTGGATTATAAAATTTTTCCGGAATCTCGAGTCATTGTAACCATTTTTTACGAGGAACTGTAATGGACAGTACCGGGATAATATCAGATAAGTTAACATTCTGTATAAAATATTTACTTGCGCTGTAGAAGAGATGCTTTGTGAGGAATTCTATTTGCAGGTTGGAGTTTCACAAAGCCCTATTTTGTGTGTCTCAAAAATTTAATAGATCTGCAGATGATGGCGACAACGACGATGGTGACAACGATGACCATGGGATTGCATCGGAAGACTATGAGCATCGGTTTCATGCGGGAGGTACTAGGCGTGTATAACCTCTATACGCGGACCGTAAAGTCTGGCGAAAAGTCTTCGATAAAGTCTGGGCATTTTTTCCAAGTCTTTTTACGCTGTATGCCTTAGCATACAGCAAAAAGTCTTGGATAAAGTCTGGACATTTTTTCCAAGACTTTTAATAGAAAAAATAAAAAGCCTGGCAAAAAGTCTGGGATTATCCGACAAGCCAGACTTTTGAAACCAGACTTCTGCAAAACTTCTGCAAGACTTCGCTCAGACTTGTTTTTTTACGAGGGTCATTTGATAAGTACCTAGCCTACAAATGAAAACACCAAAATTTTACAAAAAATAAAATTTATTTTTCAATGTAGTCTCCTTTTAGTTGAATACACTTGGTCCAGCGGTGTTCCAATTTTTTTAACCCCATTGAAAAAAATGTTTTCTCTTGGTTTGCAAAATAGGCCTCCGTGGCGGCGATTATTTCGTTATTAGAGTGGAAACTCTTCCCGGCGAGCGAATTTTTTAGGTTCGGAAACAAAAAAAAGTCGCACGGAGCCAAATCTGGAGAATACGGTGGATGGGGCAGCAGTTCGTAGCGTAATTCGACCAATTTAGCCGTGGCGAGTGCAGAAGTGTGAGCCGGTGCATTATCGTGGTGGAAAAGCACTTTCTTTTTAGACAAATGGGGCCGTTTTTCTTCTAACACGGTGTCAAATCGGCTCAATAGTTCGGCGTAGTACTGTCCTGTGACCGTTTTGCCCTTCTTCAGATAGTCAATAAAAATCACACCTTGAGAATCCCAGAAAACAGCGGCCATCACCTTTCCGGCCGACGGGACCGTCTTCGCCTTCTTCGGAGCAGGTTCACCGGGTAAGGTCCACTGTTTTGACTGCTCCTTGGTCTCTGGAGTGTAGTAGTGAATCCATGTTTCGTTGACGGTCACGTAACGACGCAAAAACTCTTTTGGATTGCGATTAAGCAGCTCCAAACACTGCTCTGAACTGGTCACACGGATGCGCTTGTTGTCTGCAGTCAGCAAACGCGGCATCCACCTTGCTGACAGCTTCCTCATGCCTAAAATGTCATGTAGGATATGCCACACGCGTTCTTCTGAGATGCCTACTATCGCAGCTATCTCGTGCACCTTTAATCGGCGGTCTGACAAAACGATATCGTGTATTTTTGTCACGTTCTCCTCCGTAGTGGCTGTTTTCGGAGCACCTGGGCGTGGATCATCAAAAACCGACGTACGACCACGTTGAAACTCGTTATACCAAAATTTAACGGTCACCATTTAATTTCACTGCGCGATTTCCCTTCCAAAAACAAGAATCGAATCACCGACCGATATTGTTCTTTCTCCATTTTTTCAAAAATCAACGGACACATTTGCTTTCACACGCTCTCAAAAATAAACTACAACTCCGATCCGGCTGAGATTTCGTCTGTAACCGTTTACAGGAAGATACTGCACTGTAGTGTATTTCTGGTGCGATAGTGGCACCATTTGGCGGTGAGGCTAGGTACTTGTCAAATGATCCTCGTACACGGGTGTTCTATGGAAATAATAAAACTTCTATTATATGCCTAGAGGTGTTCATCCGATTCAATGATGGTTATTATAGAAAATTCAATCTATTATGATAGATATCAGACCCCAACTACTATATCAGACATGCAAACCAAAAAATTTCCCGTACTAAATTAATTTTTGATTTTTTATCGTCAAAATGATCATAAAATTTAAAAATCGAATCTTCGCTCCGACGTAAACCAAACCTTAAAATCCACTGTAAAATCATTTGTAATTTCTTTCACATGCACCCACACTTCAAACTTCCTCCTCCGCCACTCAAACGCACATACACGCAACAATCACGCTCCCACACACACGCACAAACCCGCGCCGTCGCTCGTTTTCGCTATCGCGTTGGCGTCGGCGGCAATAATTTTTCCACCTAGTTTTTCGAGGTATTGACGAGACTTTTTTGCCGGCCTACTTTAGCTCTCTCGCTCGCTGGCTGGCGCGTTATCGGCGCTCGCGCGCTTATAATACACACTTGTGTGCAGCCGCGCGCAGCTCTCTCGCGGGGGAAAATTGCTGCTGCCTTCGGCTTCTTTATCTGCTTCCCTCGTCTCCCTCCCTCTCACCGTCCGCGAGAGAGACAGACTGCGCGATATCGCGCGCGCGCGCTTGTCATTGAAAGTGTTCAAGATCTAGTGCACAGACGCGCGCGCGCGCCTGCGCACTTCGATCAGGCGCAGATGCGCTCGCTGCTATGCGGATTGTCATTGGCGATGACGATTATCGGAACGAGCGAGCTTTGCGAGCGGTGGGATGGTAGTGGTTAAAGTTTTGTATGGGCCGAGATGGGATCGATGTGGTTTGTTGGAATTGGTGCTGGTTGAGAAGTGAGCTATTTAAGACAAGTACTAAATGAGTTTTAATCATTTTAATAATTTATAATAGTAATATATTCGAATATTGACTATTTAAGTATAATAGAGTTATACTGATACTTAATTTAATTTGTTTGATCCATTAGTTTTGATATAAATATAATGGAACATTTTATTTAATATTGTAAAATTATATTGTACTGACGATTAATTAATTTTCAATAGCTCTACTTTATTAATGTAATTCAATCACTTCTCCTATGCGAATTTAATGTTATAATGGTGTTTTTAAAACATCTTGCTTATTGGAACATACAAAAAAACTGTAGTTTTATATGTATTAAATAAAAGTCGAATCGATGTTCGAAAATAAATTCAATTTTTGATATCTTAGAATGAATTCCGTCAAATTTAGATACTATCTAAAATTAGGTCATCCAAGTTCACTGGGAGATATTTTCACTTATTACTTTCGATTTTAATCCAAACTAAAGCTAATTTTTCAAATTTATATTAATAGTGGGAAGCTGCAAGAAGAACATGTCTATAAGAAGCTGACATAGTTGAAATTTTTAATACCATCATCCCTCAATTACACGAAGACTGATCCAATTTGATGCGATCGATCTCGCGCAGGAAAGTTTGAGATTGTAATCCAGTTTTAGCGGAAGCCTGAAAGCCGAGTCGAAACTTTGCACCATCCGGACTTTCATCACTTAGCGGAAAGTAATAATTACGGTAAAGCGATAGCCTATAAATTTCATGATATAGTTCCCTCATTTTTCAATAACCAAATATGTTAACATTCGCTTTTTCAATGTAATTATTACCATCATCGATGAATATATCAAGCGTCAATTAGGAAGACGTTTCTTACGGATTACAACTAACAAGAGTGAGAGCTTTCTCAATACAACGTGTTAAACATATTATCTCGTATCATAATCGACACTGATACATAAAGGCGTGTTTCAGAGAAAACGACTCTGGTAAGCGCTCAATTACGTGGCGATAATAAACACATCCTCGTAAACCTAAAAAAAAAATCACCAACTTTGCATCCTTCGCAAAGCACACTTTCCCAAACGAAAGTCACGCGCAAAATTCAATCAATACAAAACACGCGCTCTCGACTTTTCACCGAAAGCAATTCCAACGCCGTCGTAATTCATGCACCCATTATACCCATCTATACGTACACATATACACACATGCACGTGCAGCTCCTTACAATAGCTTTCTAGAAAAAAAATGCGCGTGCGCGCGCAATAAAAGCTGCGCATAAACAGCCAAGTTTTATCATCGTCGCGACGCGATTTACGGCTCTCCCCTATAGGCGTGCGCGTGCACATCTTCGCGCGCTGTACCTATAGCGATGAAAATTGCTCGGCTAGACGTGAGCGCGCGCTTCGGAAATTAATATGTTCTCTGTACGTGTGCATATGTGTGTATGCGTGTACCGAGAAGCCGACCCTGCAGTGCGCGTTGACCCAGTATCGAGCGAGCGACAATAAATACGTCGCGGATGCGCGAACGCAGCGAGCGCCGCGTGTTGCCAATGCGCGCCTGTGTAGTAAATGGGTGGGTGTTGCTAGAGATGAAATAGCGGGAGCGTCTCTCTTCGAAGACGCAAAGTTTTCGTTTTTCAAACTTGATTGTTGCGTAAGATTTGGTGTTGCGTAATTTTTGGTGTTTTTCTATACGTTGATATAGAACATTTTTGGTTGAATTGTCCGACAGGTTGTTTTTACATAACTATATATTTATTTATTATAGATATTGGTAACATTTTAATTAGTTTTATACGGAAAATTATTGATTATTGGTGCCAACTAAATTGTTTAAAATATCTGATCTATACAGCATATAGTTAGATAAATCACTCTCTAAATGTAAAATAGTGAAAAATTACTACCTCAGAAGTTAAAAGTCGTGCACTTCCGAAACAGTGAATATGCACTCTGAAATAGTAAAAAAAAGTCAAATTTAACAATTCTACTAAAATAGTAGATGCCCACTATTTCGGAGTGCATATGCACTTTTAACTACTGAGGTAGTGATCTTTCACTATTTTATTTACATTTATAGAGCAATCATAATAGTTACAGTAGACAATTAGTAGTTAGTATAATTGATAACCGTAGCCTATCTTTTTTTCTGTGTATATCTCAATATCAATTTAATATTAGCGAATCAATTAATACCAACAAATTCATTGTTATCGCAAAGTAGTATGATGAATTAAAAAAGATTCGACGTGAATGTACGAATTGTATAAATAAAAATATAACATATTTATATCATCAGTATTTATTAAACATTATAGCTCGTCAATAGATACGATACCCAACGAAACAAGAAACATCAAACCCAAACAAAAATCATATTAACTGCACATCACTATCGGAAGCCATAAAATTCAACATCTGGCTTAGCTCCGCCACTTCATCACCGCATTTGCAATGGCAGTGGCAGCAGAACAGCATATATAGTCGCAGAGCCGCGTGATAGACGCTTGGAGAAAAATACACGCGACAGAGATGGAGCGAGAAACGACAGACGCTCGGGATGTTTGCGACAAGTGCACCGTCGCCTTTTTTCATATCTCTCTCTTTCTATATATCTCCGAGACGCCGACTACGACGACGACAGAAAGAAAGAGCGAGGGATTCGCGCTCAAGGATTTCAAATACTTCTTGACCCAGATCTTGGCGACGCGGCGCGAGCGCGCGACGTGGTCGCCGCGGGCAACAAACAATTGTTTAGTTATATTGTTGTTATTGGCGGGAGTATCGGTGGAGAAGTGCGAGCGAGCCACGGAGGCGGCGGAGGGAGATACGATAGGGAGACGCGAGCGAGAAGTTTCCGTTTGCGATGTGGAGTTGGGGAATGCTTGATAGAGCTTTATGGCAAAAGTGATTAGGGTTCTGATAGAAATTACATCTAGAGAAAATTCTTGCAATCGTTACTATAAAAGTACCAGACTGTATGGTGTAATAATGGCACAAACATAAAATATAGTAACCTTTGTAAGTCAAAATGTAACTAACATGACTATGAAAAATGGTTAATGATGACATATTTTCAACTCTATTTATAAATTAGAATACAAATACCATAAATTTTTTGTAAAAAATACTAGAAAATCTTGTTATTTTAAGTATGAGAGACTTACCATTAACAGACCCCCATTCATAATCAAAATCTTATAGTTATCTTTCAAATATTATAGTGTAGGTTTACCAAAAACACTGTAAATTTAACAAGATTTCTATTTACTACATCAAATAGTTATTTCTACAGTACATTTTTTCCCCGGTGTAATCTATATACGCATAGTCGTATCAATAGATTTTTTTTTAATTGTAAAAAATTTACTAGGTCGATGTCGATTAAATAATTTCAATGATATAATCGAGTTGAAATTATCTGGTAACATGTGTAGCATAATGTTTTTGAAATGATAAATATGTTTGGACATTCATAGTACTTACAAATTATAAAATTTTAATATGTTTACGGATATCAAATCATTTCGGAAGAATAATATGTAAATAGAGATTTAATTACAATTATTTTTTCTTTTCATCATATCAAAGAAATTTTTTTTTATATGAATAACAAATACGAAAAGAAACAATCAACTAAGCTAATTCTCACATAATCGTTAATAATAAACGACTTCAAGATTACGGCCGCGGTCAGATGCGAAATTTATGCATGTGACCTTCTGTGATTTATTTTGTAATACTCATTTATATGCAGAAACGCATAATTTACGCGATAATTGCGATTGTAAAAAAAAATGTTGTAAATATTTTTGGTATTGATCATAATTACAGTATGCCCATTGTAAACTGATCAACAAAAATACTACCCTGCTGGAAACCGTCCATTTTTCTCCGATTTGTGAAACGAACAGCGATTTCGGTCAACTCGCCATAAAATGGCTAGAAAATGTTTGAACGAGGGAGGTGTGTCTGTGCGTTATCGCGCGTCAACCCCCCGCCGCTGTCTCTTTAAAAACTTCGTTTTTACATATGAGCCACGACCGCTACTATTCAGGAGCGTAAACTTTTACATCTCAAATAAGTACTAATATATTATATTTTGACGAAAACTGTAACGCATTCATAAAAAACCGCTGCCAATTCATTGGCAAGATACTTCGTTAAACTAATTTATCGATTCCATTTTTTAAATTTAAAAAACAAAAGTAAATTTTTCACAACAAAACTTTATTAATAAATAAAACTGTTTTCTTTGTTGTTCTTTGTTGTTTGTTAAACAATTTGACTTAATACAAAAAATATCTTTTTTGTTTTTTCATTTACGTATCCTATACAAACAATTAATTATTGTTATAAAAAATTTTAAAGAAATACATTAGTTTGAGAAAGAAAAGTATGTATTGGCAATAATCTAATAAATATTTCTTTTGAAACAGGTATTTAACTACTATCCTGCTCGACTTAGTGGTTTAAAGTTAATCCATCATTGTAGCAATCATACAAATATAATAACTAAATTATAGTTCTTAACAAAAGTCAATAAATCGTTTTGAAATTTAACAGAGAGGTAGTTTTTTTATATTTAAGAATCGATTTCTTTACCCAAAAAATCTGACTTTTGCGATTAAAGATATTTTATATTTTTATGAAATATTTTTATGAAATTTTTATGAAATTCATATTTTGAAAGTCAATTTCTATCGTTGCCCTAGTACACGTTGCCGCGGGAGTCAATCTGAAATGACTAGGTTAACTTACTAAAAATTCTTTTACGCAAAAATGTTCAAATCAAATCCTATTAAATAATAAGCGAAAATCGATTATTTCAGGTGTAATTAGGCGTTAAGAATCATTTTTCTGGGTTTAACTCGGCAGGAATTGATTGTACAAAAAAAATGTTTAATAGGAAAAAGTTTTGTTTTAATATTATGTATAACTTTTACATTTTTGTGTAAAATGAAATCCTGTCAGGTAACGAGGAAAAATTGATTATTTTGTCGATTATATCATTATTGCGTTTAACAAATATTGTTCGTAGAAAAAAATGTTCAATGTAAAAAAGACGCGTTTTAATTAGTTTTAGTAGAAGCGTGTGCTAGATTTATACTGAAAATTAATTTTTCGATATATTAAGCTTAAAAATCTTTTTTTTTTTCAACTTTTTATTTGCTCTGGCGTTTTTGTTTTCCGATGGATTCGGCTCAATATAGGACTATCTGATCTTTATAATTAGACAACTATCTGACCCAAAGTTCGTTTGGATCCATCGAAATTTCGCTGAGATAATTCGTAAACTTGATTACAGACGAACGTATAAATACATACATACATCATAGAAAATGCCTAAAATGAACTAATTCTCGACGGAAAATAGTTTTTGTACAGTAAATTGGTAGTTTTTGGGGGGTTACACTTTTCACTCTGGTGAAAATATAAGGCTCTCCCGATAAGCGGTCGTGCCTAAAAGCCTAAAAAGCGTTTCACAAATGGGAGAAAAATTGACGATTTCCAGCAGGGTACGTGTGAAAACATTTTTTGTTGTTTCTTTCTTTTTTTTTTATTAATGCTGACATTACACGTGCAATAGGAGTCCGCAATATGAGAGCATTCAAAGCAAATATTCATGTAAAGGTAAACATAAATAAATTGTTTCTCATACCTCAAGCAGTAATATTCCGATTACACGAGCAATATACAGATAGCACCTATATATGCTTGTTTATATCGTCGCGCGGTACGAAGAAAAGCAAATTTGGAAGTTACAGGCGAAGAAAAGCCAAAAACGCGTCTAAGACGAAGAAAAGCCAGTTTGGGTCCTCCTAGACGAAGAAAAGCCAGTTTGCGCCTTCCCAGACTAAAAAAAGCCAGTTTGACTTGTCTCAGACGAAAAAAAAGCCAGTTTGCGCCGTTCCTGTGGAGGGAAAATCCCCCAACTGACTGCATCTAATTAATTACTAGTTATCTTATTATCTTGACTGATCATCTTTTTATCTTTTTAAAAATATTTTTAATCCTTTTGTTTATCTTTTTATCTTTATCTTATCTTATTATCTGAAAGTTATCTATAAGATGCCATTTAATGTTACTTTCGTTTGCGAAGTCAAACTGGCTTTTCTTCGTCTGGGAGGGCCCAAACTGGCTTTTCTTCGTCTGGGAGGACCCAAACTGGCCTTTCTTCGTCTTAGACGCGTTTTTGGCTTTTCTTCGCCTGTAACTTCCAAGTTGGCTTTTTTTCGTACCGCGCGACGATATACGAGCTGTATGATTTCGTTCTCAGATATTGATACCCCATCTAGCGCTTTTCCGTGTAACGATAATTACTATTGCCCTAGTGATTTGAATTTTGATTATAAACTGTAATGTTTGTGATACGAATCGACGACACTAATGCAATATTATATTATAGCTAAGAGACGAGTTGTAACGAGTGATTATGGAACCACATCTGGTACCACACTTCATTAATTATGAGCTGTTCGAATAGACACTCATGAAAACCACTCCCACAAATATTTTAAACCATTAACCACATTTCCAAAGAATTATCGAGTATCCAACTCCACCCCTACACACCCAACCACGTAGCTCATTTCACGTCCACACCCCGCAACGGCCAGGCGTCCAAACTAGGCCAGATACAAACTTTTTCTAAACAAGAATCACACCACGCCGCTGTTTTTGCGAAACTCCATTAGCTGCGCGTACACGAAACAATCTGTACAGCACGAGAACACTCAAAAGTGCGCCGCGCCTTCAGAGTCTCCGCCGTCGCATGATTTTTGCAATTGCGAGAAGAAGGCGGCTGGTACAGGCCTCCGCCTGCGAGAGCTTATTCCAGCGCCGGCAGGCTAGTTTTAAACTTTCCGCCGCGATTTCTGGATGCTAAAATATTACGTCCGCTCGAGCTGCCGCTGCCGCTGTCCAGACAAGTAGAGCGTGCCACACGCGATCGACCGCGAAATAGAACTTCCTCGCCCCTTACTTAGCTCGTTTTCGTCCGCGCGTGTATGTGTGTATTTGTGTACATGTGTGGGAGAGAGATTGGCTAGAACGCGAAAACAACCCCATCAGAGCTGAAAGCTGGAATTTCTGTATAATAATGAGTCGAAATTTGTCCCGTCTTTGCTGTATGCGTATTTTCTGTTTGGATGAATATGAGAGGAGAGAAAAAATAAAACAAGAAGTGGTTGCAGGTAATGTTGAAGGTTATTTTTAGTGTGGCAAACTGGATTAGAATAAATTTGTATATAGACGAGCTTGAAATTTGAAATTGTTATTTGGAATAATTGCGTGAAATTCCCAGAAGCAGTTCAATATAAACTTTAATCAAGAAAAGTATTCTATGGGGCTATCTATAAATAAACTTTCATGTAACTGCATTCATCAAAGTGAGTTATATAGAAGTAAAATTGCGTCGATGCTTCGTTAAGTAAATAATAAAATAAAACTTTTACATCGGAAATGTTGGAACGTACTTGATCATAAATTTAATTACTTTTTAAATAATGTTATGTATAGGAGTATATCATTCGATAAAAATAGATTTGCATTTTCTTATAAAAATGCATTAAATGTGAAAAAGATGAACCGAAACTATATTTATATTAAAAAATGTGGTTGATCGTATGAAATTCGAAAAAGTAGATAAAGTTTACAATAGCTTATATATAGCTTCAAAATGAAAAATTCACAAAGTATAACTTTTCAAAGCATCATAAATTTATCATTGAGTTTGCTAACCATATAATTTATAAAAAATGTACAAATAACTCAGAAATTCATACATTGAACTAACAAGCTACATTCAAAGTCATTAAAATTAAACTATACAAATGAAAATTTAAACTCTCAAATAAAAAAAAAAATCCCACAAAATTCTTTGACGCTCGTACTTTCAACCTTACAAATAACCCCAACTTTCCCCTCCAAATCACCGTCTCTTTTCCCCTCTCAAAAAATCCGTCTCGAAAAAGACCAAAGCTTCAAAAGCTCGCCACCGAGAAAAGCTCTTTCCTCGCAAACACGCCAAAGCCGCGCGCACTGCACCTACGCACACACTCTCCCACACGTATAATATATATAGCTATAGGTACCTCATACTACAGCTCGTCGCCGAGTGTATAGGAGAGGGAGAGAGAGAGCACAAGCGCGCCGACGCTGCCGCGACTGCGCGCGCGCGCGATGATGGTGGGGAGGGTCTAGGAGGGTTACGTGCTGTAGTATCGGTCATTACCTCCGCGCCGCGTAACTGGGTCAGTCGTCGCACGATGGGGGGGGGGAGCCGCCGCCACCGCCGCCGCGCAGCCGATGCGTCGATGAGGTTCAAATTCACGGTAGAGGATCGCAACGCGCAGCAGCAGCAGCAGCGCGACTCGGCTCGCCATTGACGCGAGGCCGACGCTGACGCGCAGAAGCAGGAGAGTGAGAGAGAGAGAGCTTTGTGTACGCGCGCGGAAAATGCATGTGTGCGCGGGATTATGGAGAGAGAGAGAGAGAGAGAGAGAGAGAGAGAGAGAGAGAGAGAGAGAGAGAGAGAGAGAGAGAGAGAGAGAGAGAGAGAGAGAGAGAGAGAGAGAGAGAGAGAGAGAGAGAGAGAGAGAGAGAGAGAGAGAGAGGGGTATATGCACGTATTGTCGGAAATACGTCGATACTCCGCGACGTGCGATGGGAAGTTTTTGGAATGGTGGGTTGATTATGAATTGGTTTGGTTTGTGGAGATGATGAATGTTTTATCACGGCAAATATGTTCATTCTGGTTTTTAATATGAATTTATAATATGAAATTTCGGCTATTTTTTCTTTTTACGGATTTTTTTTACACAATACTAGCGAACTGGCGATGAAATGGATGAAAAATCTTCTCGCAATTGAGAGAATATTTGATAATTGCTCTACATCGATGCCTCTGAAAAAATCTAATCGTCACTTTCAAAGCTAAATATTAGAAACTTGCTTTTTTTAAAATTAAAAAACTAATTAAAAAACTAAGCATATATTTATATGCGATATTTTCTTTAATTATAGATCAATAACCCTGTTAGTTCAACTACACCGTATTTGTATTGTTACAAATCACACTGTACAATTTACTATAAATAAAGATTATTATACGCTGTAGTTTTTACTCTTTTTCTAAGAAAACTCTTTCCATGCCAGTAAAATATAAGCGTCACGAAACGTTCAAAGCTTCAACATGAATAAGCGAGAAGTAAGTAACTAATTTTATTTTTTGCACGTAATACAATGTTACGGTGTACCGTACAAAAATAATATTTTTTCTTAAATATTAAAAAATGTTACCTCTTGAATTAGCGATTTTTTATATTATTGAATTCCAAGGTTTGAAAAAAAAATATTTAATCGTATATTGAATTGTCAATTTCAATATCTATGATATTGAACTAACATTAAAGTAGTATTGACGATCATAAATGCTGAATTTTATTTTTAGCCTTTTCTCGTATATTCATATATTTCTAATTATCGTTAAATCTGCAAAATAATAAAATAAGTAACATTGTAAAAAATAGTTTTTATCATTAAAGACAACGTTTAAGTTTCCAATTCTTAAAACTAAGACAAATTTACATGACGTCATACACTGATTCGAATAACCACACCTGCCCGCAATCCCCCCATAAATCCTCTCGCAACACCCAGCAATCTACCTCGCGCCCTGGAAATCCCCTACACACCTCGACACAACAGACGCGTACTCCGATCCAACAAAAGCGGGGGAAAACCGCGATTCCGAAGTCATGATCGCGTCTAGCCACGCGTGCAGTTTATATATACTGCATATAAACTCGTCGCTCGACGGCGAATAGAAGAACGCATAATACGCAGGCGGCTGCGGCCGCGACGCACGACGCGCGGAGAGCGAAGGCCTTGGTCGCGTTCGGCGGCGATTGGCTCGCGGCGCGCGTGATTCGCTATTAAAGTCCAAGACCTATCCTACGCACTCTTTCTCTCTACCGAGTGCGCGTTATTTCGAGTTCATTGGAGCCGAAGGTCGCCGTCGTCGTCTTGTCCGAGTTTCGAATCTTCGCCGAGATAAGCGATATAGATATGTAGGAGGGGGAGTATAAAGTTTTGCTGGGGTATTTGCGGTGGTGGGATGGGATTGGTTTCCCTGGGGGAGAAGATATTGTTTTTGTGCGGGTGTGAGGGGAGGACGTGCAGTGAGTAGAGGTTGGGATTTTGACTGGATTTGCGATAATTGCTATTATTAATATCGATGTTTAGTGTTAATGTGCTTGTAAAACAATACCATGTTTATTTGAAATATAAAGGGCTAAGAAATATTTTACGTTTTTAGATAAATTTAAAACTACGATTCGTTAAAATAATAAGTAAACTGTAATGTGAACTCCAAATCACCATGTTAAAACAATAATAAAAGAGACAAAAATCTTTTTGGTACATAATTAATCCGACGTCTTCCACTCTAATAAACTGCATGCAATATTAATGTATCGCTTAACATAAATTACTGAATCTTGCAAGACTGCCTGACTGTACGAGCAACGAATATTTCTATATATCTATAATCTTTTGAAACGTATCTTCAAGCAAAGAGAATTTACAACAGCTTATAAAAATGTAGAGAAATGTCAAGACCATGCACGTTATCGATCATTAAATTAAATTGAGACATATAATTAACATCCACCTTCGAACAAAAACCTATTGATAATAACGATCACCGCGATGGCACATATCACACATACACCAACGGAAACCCGACGTCAGAGCAGCTGCGGAGAAAAAAGTAGGAGGAGCCTCGTGATCCAATTCTCGAGTTTAATGATGATTATCATAAGCGCGTGAAAGCTCGCGAACGAGCTTCACTGCGGAATTTCGTGCCCGCCCGCCCGCGGGGTAGCGAAAATACGAGCGGAAAAGCTTTTCAGGAATTCGGTGACCGCGCGCCTCCACATCAAGTTAATTCAATTACGAGAGTTAGCACTACTGCGTCATAATCACAATTGGGATAAAAATGTACAGGCGCGCAGCAGGGGTGAGAATGCAAATTCGCGGTTGAAGCGCGACTACTTTGAAGGTTAAATCGTGTACGCGCGCGGGCCGTGATGCGTTTGACCTATATCTCAGGCGAAAATAACGCTGTCAGAGGCAGGGGAAATGTTATTGATTTTTCACATTCGTCGTCTATATACACATTTTTATTCATAAAATCCTCGCGCTTCGGTAAATCAACATGGCGAATTTTCCCCCCGAGGTCGCGCGCGTTATAGTCAAAATCACCGGCGCGCACCAACCGCAAAAGCTCACGCAAGTAGGTCAAAACTTACGTAAACGGCGCGAAGTCTATTAAATAATCGCGGATGCTCGAAGCTTTGATAAATACTCGAAATAAACGTCTCTCGTCTCGTTTGGCAGGCGCGCCGTGAAAAGGCGATTTTCTTTATACGTGCACACACGCACATGCAGGATCACGTGCAGCTCATAAATAATCCGCCGGCGAAAGTAGTCTTTTGATTAAAATTCGCAAAAGCCCTCTTTGCTGCCCCGCTCCTCGTGTGCGCCATTAAAAGCATTCTCTCCTCGAACTGCGCGCCGCAGAGCGTATCGAAATTCGTGCGGCCAGTCGAGAGAGCCTAAATATTCGCGGAAATTGCCCTGAATTTTCTCGACGTTCGCGCACGCGATATATCGTGGATTTTGCATTTTATTCATAAGCCGCTTATTGTTCTGCAGCGTCAACAGGAAGTTGATTTCAAGAGAGTATAAATAATTTGTTCGATATCTTTAATATCGAGAAGAGAGGATATATAAAAGTTAAAAGTTTCATTTCTGCGCCCGCTGTGTTTTACCGCTCTGCGCATATTAAAGTTATAGCCATTGCAATGACGTCAGGCGTAAGAAGTTTAACTTCAAACTGCTTTTCGCAAAGAGAATTTTTGCATTTCCCATTAGTCCCACCGAAGAGAAACGGTTTTTAGCTCAAATACAAATCTTTTCATTCTAATTCCCTTAATTCAATTTTCCAACCACATACTTAAAAGATCCTTCGGTGTCAAAACAACATCGCAATAGCACCGGCTACCCGTTGGAAAACAAACTTATTATGCGCTCCGGCACTCCGCGCGCATAGAACCCAAACAAGCGTGAAAAAAAAACCTCCTCCTGCCGCGATCGAACACCCTGGAATTCTCCCTCTTTCGCGTGGTGCACACGTTGCGCGCACAGCAGCAGTAGCAGCACGCGCGCGTACGCGTGCTGGCGGCATTCTGGGGCAAAGGTTGAAGAACGCAAGCTCGCGCCTCTCTCTCTCTCCTCCCCTACCTACCCCAACACAACGCGCGTCGTCGGAGCCTCCCCCTCCACTCCTCCGATCCTCTCTCCCTCCCGCTCTCACCCTTTCGTCCTCGACCTCCATAGAGTACTTTCATCTTTTACCCCGGCGCGCATAAGTGCGCGCGCTCTCTCCGGTAAGCGCGCGCGGGGGGGCCTATGTCACGATCCAGGTGAGGTCGTCGTGGATTTAAGCACCGCGTCTATATGTGTATATATGTGGGCTTTTTGTATTATAGAGGCTGCAGCACCCTCTTGGCTGGCTTTTAAACTTGGGAATCGAAGAGAGAGAGAGAGAGAGAGAATTCCCGGGGAAATTCGTTATAACACGCGCGGTCGCGAGCGAGCGAGGGGAGGGTCGACGTATCCTTTCTGGGTCGAGGTTCTCGGGGAGTTCCTGCGCCCGCCCGCTGACGCTTTTTCTCGGGTTTTCGCGCGCACGCTGTTTTCGCGGGAAATAGAGAGAGAGGTTGGATGTGTGCCGATAGGGTCGACGATTCGTTTTTGGGTCGAGGTTCGGGAGAGAAAGAGAGCGAGTGTGAGCTTTATTTCGAAAGTTCGGAGGGCCGCCGCAGCCGATCGATGAATCCTGGGGTGTGCAGTTGCACCGTGATTTTTAGAGGGAGAGAGAGGAGGGTGTTTGTGCGCGGCTGGTCGGCCGGTAATTGAATGCAAGGCGAGCAGGGCAGAGCAGTTGCAGTATTTTTAAGAATGCAGCCGGGCTTGGGTTATTTATTAGCGGGGGCGGGGATATTGTTTTCCATTTGGAAGGTGCGGCGCGGTCTTGTTTTGAGGTTACCGGTTGGAGGATTAAGTTATTGGAGAATAAACGGTGGAGAGTTTTTGTGCAAATTGGAATTAGGATTTTTTTACTTTTTAAGTGAATTGTTGCTTATTGTAGTAATTCACGTATTTTCTATATATTCGAATACAATATTTTTATTGTGGCTTTTAAATTAACTAGCCAGTTCAAGCGCGCTGCGCGCGCTCTTCGCTTCACCTTGTCTTATGCAATTAATATTGAAATATTATGAATTTAAAATTCATTTTATTTTTTAACATACACAAATTTATCCAATATTTTCTATTAAAACTTGGATTGTATTTATATTTATTTTAGTTTTTTCTTAAAATACAAAAATTTCGAGGTTAGAAATTTAATCGTGTTCAGAACAGTTTTCACAGTCCATTATTAACTGCAGATAAAATAATAATACTTTTTTGTTATACAATATTAAACTTTAAGTTATTAATACAATTTATAATTTATATCTTTAGTTTAAATATTTCATAATTTCAAATTATATGGGTTTTATTTGGATGAATAAGTTAAGACCTTCAGCTAATAGCTAACGCCAATGCAGACCAATCACGGGTTCCTTTTAAACGGACTTGACCAATCGTAAAGGTTTTATTTCGGCTTCACATTTCCGTCATCATTCTTTTAAGAGAAAACAGAGGTACTCAAATCTATTGGATATCGATCAACATGTAAATGACTGAAATTGAATAATATTCAAATAAACGCTTGTTCAATTTGTTATCATTCAAATGTTGTTTTCTCGCTTTTTTATTGAACAATATCCACCCTCAACCTAAGACCCCAGCGACAGCCTAGAAACAAGATGACAGATGCACTTTACACCCCTGCCTCTATACATTCGCGAATTTTTCGAGGAACGAGGATCGCCTTAATTCGCGGATCGGCCGCGAAAAGCGTTTTTCCGATAGATTTAACCGCTCGCGTCGGTGTAATCTCCTTTCGCGCCCTCGATCCGCTTTCACCCCCGGCAGGGGGTTGTCCTCTTCGCACGCGCGTAAGCCGCTCTTCTTTTTTGTCACCGGATGCGCATGTAAACACCTTTTGAGCGCGTTCGCCGCGGAAGGATGAATTTTGTATTTCGGAATAAGGTCAAAAGTCGTTTGATGGTTGGTGGCTCGCGAGGCGAGGGGTATGTGTATAGGTCGGTAAGTACTCGAGGTGTCATGTGTGAACGGTGGGTAAGAAGAGTACAAAGGGCTGTAATTTATCCGGAGGCAGAGATAATGAGCGTTATCGAATTTTATTTTCCTTTATTTATAGGTGAAACAGAATAAAGTTGTAGGATAGTATTTTTTCGTTCGCGGAAAAAAAATGGCTGGTTCGAAAAAGTGGAAACGTTTTATAGGTATTTACGCAGGGCTAGGATTGTTTACATTTCGAAATGGTCATTTAAACATATTGGAAACTACAAACTATCATGCGATCCAATTTAACCTCGGAATTGATGTAATAACTTTTCTCGCTAACACATAAAAAGTTATTAAAAAAACGTCCGAAAGTAATAAAACCAAAAATAGTAAAAAGTTAATCAACGAAATATCTGTTTCAAAGTGGCTTTTCATTCGTGCGCGAACTACGCAGTACGAATGCGTTTTTTTTACGCTTGCGCTCGCCGTATATACGTAGATTCGCAAAAGCATACATCACACGCTTCGCGTATAACCAGCCTGGCCTCGAAAAGCTCGGCGCTTTCACTGCAAAGCTGGAAAATTTCCTGACATTTACAGGCTACACGTATGTGCATATACGTGTACCTGCGTTGCACTACGCGCGTATACATATGTGTGTGTGAGTTTCGATTGCCAATGTTGATGATTTTCAAGCATCATACGCTCTGTCAAGTTCAATAGTGGTTGCCGGGTTTTCATTTTATTCGTAGTTTGAAAATGTTTTTCCGAATTTTCTTCTTTTTTTTTTGCTTTACATAGTTTAATATAAATAAGTTTTGTAAACTGTATTAATATAAGTTTACATATATAGGGAATATTTATACACGGAATATTTTTTGCAAAATGTCTATCGTTCGATTAAGATAAGTAAAGAAAAATAGTTTTACATTACTGTTTTGAAAAATATATTGTTAAATTAATTCTATTCACTAATAAGATATAAGCAACACAATGATAGTAGACTTATTATTTCTTACAAGAAAAGTTAATCAATCTTAGCTTTTTACGTTCTCCATAACCCGGCAACTCTTTACGAAACTACTCCTTAACCGTTTTTTAATTAAATACCATCAAACGGCCGATTTCTAAAATTCACGTAACATCCAAACCCAACCTCTTATTCGTCTTCCACAATTTCACCTCCAACACCCTATACCTCTGCTTATCCACAAACCAAGCCTCCTCTCAAACCAGCGCTTCCGCGAATCGCCAGACAACCGTGGCCTATACCCGTGAATCATCTTACGTAACCCTCTCTCTCGGATGAAAATCGATCGCGCGCTCCGCTGAACCAAGGCGCACTAGGGGGTAGGAGGCAAATCTCGAGAAAAAATTAGGTTAGAGCCATCAGCCGGGTGGCGGGCAATTAATAGCCCGCGCGATTAGGACGATTACGATCGCGCTCTCGCTCGCGCGGCCGGACTAATCCGGCTATAATTCTCGCGCAGGGCCGCACGTACATGCATCACGCGGTCCTTTATACCCGCCGAAATCTGGCACGCGCGCGCTGTATGTATGGTCGCGTAATCACGTGGGTATTGTGCATATAGGAGAAAGGGTGGAGAGAGAGAGGATGATGTGTATGGGGAGTGCGATGCGTGCGCGGAGGCGGCGGGATGGGAAGGACGTTTGCAGGTGCGCACGTTTCAATCGTGTTTATTGGGGTGGCGCAGATGTGACCTGATTGTGCCCGCGGCTAGAAAGGAGCGGGTTAAGTTCATTGCTGCACGGAGAAAAATGTTATAATAAATTTTATTATAAAATGTGAGAAAAATTACTATATTTTATAGGAACGGTGTGACATATCGAAATTATAATAATTTTTGCTACACAACATAGTAATTTTTATGGCTGACTAAATTTCAAAAAATTAATTTTTTTTCATTTTTTGAACTATTTTTGCATTTTAATAGAATACTTAATGTGAAAATAAATTTTAAATTAGAAATAACATTTTTTTTTGACGACGGTTGGGATCGATCCTGGAACCCTCAGCATGGTAATCGGACGCGCTAACCGCACTTACCCAGGTAGGATTCTTGAGAACAAAATTTTGGAACTGACATATGTCAAACCCCTGGTTACAAAATCTCTTAAATGATAACATTGAATAACTACAATTACATAAAAAATACTCATCATCAATGTACATAATAAAAAATAAAATGATTGAATCGAGATTTTCAAAGTTTTGTTTACTTAAAAGCAAGGCCAAGTGAAATTGCAATGGAGTACATAACCTCAATTAGACCATGTGCACGACTTGACGTACGCAGAAAGTACTATAGTTGTGGCAATTTTTACTATATTGGATAACAAAATTTCTTATGACGGGTGGCTAAAATTAAAAGAATATATTTCAAATTTTACTATATCGCAGTTTTTGCTATGTTGTATAGCAATTTTTCTTTTATGTTGTAATACTTTTTAACCAACACTGTAATAAAAATGACTAAAAATGTTGTAATTATTCATATAGTTATAACAAAAATGCAGCATACAGTGGAAATGTCACACTTTTCCTATACTATATAGTAATTTTTATTATACTTATATTAAAATTTATTATAACATTTTTCTCCGTGTGGGTGCGAGGATATGGAGATTGGTTTTTGGATGTTTTAATTTAATTTTTGAGTGGTGATTGGTTAGAGGGGTTTGGTAGTTTTGCTATTTAACGTTGAGTTGTTGCTGTTTATTCTAATTTTTGATAATACTTCCGTATTGTTTTTATTTTATACTTAACAACATTTAAAGTGATTACTGATATGTAATATCTCTCGCTACGCTCGGGCGCTAACCTCACGCCATGCAATAATGGGCCACTTAAGTCACACGTATCGTAATGTACTATTTTATAAAATTTTGGCAAATACGCAAATTGATTATTTTTTTATATCTTGTTGACGTTAATAGCTAAAGAAAACAAATTTATATTAGTTTTCTTAACTGACATTCTTCAAAACTTTGCTGAATAAGAAAATACTTCACATTTCTGTTGCATTGACTTCTTGTTTAGTACTGCTTTTGAATTTGATACGCAAAAAGTCTTTTTATAGATATGTCAAACTTTTCATTACTCGTTCTATTACAGTATACACGAGCTCATAAATAAAATACTTTATCATACTAGCTCAAAGTATATTTGTAAGGCAGCGTAATGCTAAGTATATATACGTCATGAGCAGTGGGTACATACTAGCATAGTTTTGAATTTTGTGCCAACCATATATCTATCTAAATATATCGCCGACTATTTGAGGGGTTGGAGAAGGGCTTCATGGCGCAAATGCGAAGACGGCGTATGACACATTAAGGCCCTGGAAGCAGTTTCAGATACCATAAATTTGCCGAAAGCCGCGAGAAATGTCAAAACAGCGCGTTGCCATTAACCTAGTTATAAACGCGCGCCGTGTACTAATATGTATATTTCTGGAGAATTTCAATGGAAATTCGAAAAATTAATTATATGGAAATTCGACATTTTTAATTTTGATTTTCAGACTGGCAGCACAAAAACATACTAGCAGTGTAATCAGAAATTATGAGATTGCCTTTCTACGTTCAAATTCATCTAATACTTCGAGTGAATATTTAGAGAAACGATTTCGTGTTAAAGGAAAAGAAACGCAAAATGTGTTAATAAGGAATTCTAATAGTGTAGGAAACGTTTTCAGATACTTGCTTATTTGTACTTTACAGAAATAGCGTTACAAAGTTTTAAATTAATTTGAAAAATAAAAAAAAATACAAAAGCTTTATTGAAACCCTGGTAGAATAAAAAAGAACATTGCTTGTATTTCATAATTATGTACTGTTACGATTTAATAATCGTACCAATCCGAAATAAATTATTGCATTTACACTTCATAAAATATGTATTTTACGTAAATATATATAAGTAAAACTTTTAGATGAATTATATTATTTTTGCATTATGATTTTTGCTAAAAATTCTTCCATTTAATTAACACGTTAGCTATAAAATATGGTTAATTTTCTACCAGGGAACAGTTACAATTTATTCACTTAGATAAAGATAGATAAAAATTATTAATAATTCATCAATTCAAAATATACATTACGATTTTTATAAAAATATAGAAATATACACGAATAGAAAACATTAAAAACTTCAATATCAACTGGAAAACCAACCGAAAATTCGCTTTCCGTAAAAAAATCCATCGTATCTACGTTCAAACCGAAACCCCTCGCAACGACCCACCAAAAAAACTGCCACCAAAAAGCTCATCTCACCCCACCCGTCACAATCCACAACTTCAAACACAAAAAAAACTCCGCACTCCCACTGGCGCGCGCTTGCAATTCCCATCCGTCGCTCTCCCTCTCTCTCTCTCTCTGCGCGCATATAGTCTTTGTCGCTCGGCAGGCAGGCAGTCAGCTCGCTCGCTCGACGGCGCTGATAAAGCGTCTATTTTCGAGGCGTAAAACCGCCTCTGCGTGAAGAGGGTCGCGCCGGCACAATGCACGCTGACCCATATACGGGTCGTTGCTATTTCAGATCCATCCTTTCCATAGAGGAAGGTCGTATACGCGCAAGCGCGCGCGTTCGCAGCGCTGCTATATACTCTCTGTACGTAGAAAATGCCGTTACGTAAGTGCGCGCTGCCAGCTCACGCGCCTTGTTTTCGTGCAGCGGAGAGAGGGAGTTCGCCGCGCGCTTAGAAGCGCCGAGAAAACGCGGCTGCCAGTGCACCGAGCGAGCGAGCGAGTGAGAGTCTGTATGGCTTTCCGTCCAATGGCGCGATTACGTCAGAAATTTTCTTTCTAGCTGCTATGCGAGCCGCGCTGTTTTTCACTCTGGGAGAGGAGGTTTTTTTTCGTAGATGCGTGGTAGTGGTAGTATATTGCTGGGTCGTTCAGCATGGGATGATGATGGGCCGGGGATTTTTTGCGAAACTGGTGCTTTTTTCTTGGAAATATGATATAGCTCGCGGTAGAGAATTATAAATGCGGGTTCTAATGTTTATTGTAACTGAGTATTTTATTTTTGTTGTCGGAGAGAATGCTGATCTGAGAGTGGATACAAATTAGTTTAATTGTTAAAATCATGTATTCTAACGTGATGTTTCTTTTTTATCAGAAAAATCGTTCAAGGATGAGTTATGTAAAATAAGTACAATGAAATTACTCAACTATGTTATTATTTTTTTTTTTTTTTTCATAAAATTAGTTTTAATACCATAATTTGAATTATCGTAGAAAAATTTAAGCCGTACATTTCTACAAATAACCACTAAATTTTAATGTTTAAATTTTTCCCAATATTCGTGATAATATAATGTAAACATCCTCAGTTAATAAATAAGAAATCAGTTTCTTAGTTTTTATAAACGTCTATTAAAATATCTCCGCGACTAATTAGAATAAAATAAGTTTACTATTGCATAAGCAGTGAGCACTATTATAAGGGCTAATATGCACTTTGGAAATGTGCTTTTCGTACCCTACATTTATCATTTTCACCGAAGCCGTTATTATTGAGTTCATCCAATAGAGTATGAGCCAATTTCATCAATTAACTTGATAAATACTTCACAATAAATTAAACAGATCAGCATCTAACCAAGTTTCAAGGCGAGTCTGACCTCGACGGATTTAAACTACTTAAAAATCTCAGCTCTCCCGATAAAGCCCGCACGTATAAAATCGGACGCTTCGCGCAATAATAAAATGCATGCAGATAAACTGAGACGGGTGGATTGACACGAAAGAAATCTAGAACTTTTGGTTCAATTAAAGGGAATTATGTAAATATTATGAAAAATGCCGATTCGTTTTTCTAAATTTTGAGGCGAACCTAGTTTTACTAAAACGTTATTTTTTTTGATTTACATGTAAAATTTATTAATATTGCAGTTAAATAATTTTGTAACTTGAACTCTTTTTTATAAATCGATTTATTTGTTCAAAATAACAAATTTAAACAGATAATATGTAGATTACTGTGGAAATTGTAAAAGAAAAAGAATAGGAAGAAATGTTTGACAGCAACAACTACCCACTACACTTTGAAGAACAGTTTGAATAAATTATTAGCTAACTTTCCAACTAAATAAGCATCTATTTCTACTTTGTTTATGAATTATGTAACAAAAACCTCTAAAAAGGTCAATATCCCAACGTGAAAATCTGATTACCCAATACAAATATAAAACCTTCATATAAACATTACTCGACTGCATTACAACTGCACATTACGATCCTCTCTCACTCCGATTCCGTGCGCGTTTATCGATTTCCCCGCTCACAGTCCAACAGTGCGCGCAAAAACCTCGCTACATCCTACAATCACTTCTCGCCGACCCTTATTACCGGTAGCCGACGTTAAATCTAGTTTAAATCGGTTTAATAAATATCGAGCGCGTATACGTGTACACACGGTTGCGTCACGTATAAACTCGCGGGCACGCGCGCGCGCGATTTTCAAAAATTACACGTTGCACGCGCGCGAACCATATCTTCGTGCGATTACTTTCTCGCCGCTTTTTACGTAATCTCTCGCGTTCGCTCGCTCGCTGCGTGCGTTTTGCATTCAATGTTTGCTTTTTTTTCGTGCTCCCGGTATGCATTATTCCGCGTGGGAGGCTTTGCCCCCTGCTTAAAAAGTAAATTTTGTAGCCTTTTCCCCGATTTGCATAGAACTCGCGCGGGAAAGTGAGAGAGATTACGCGAAAACGGGTGTCGATGCGGTTGCCCGTATTTGCATCTCGTGGGAGGACGCTGAAAATGTGTGGTTTTGATGTTTTTATTATTGGCCGTAAAATGCTGCAAGTAAGCTGTATTTTTCGCTTTCATAATGCGAATTCATTTTCATAATGTTTTTCTTATGTATTTGTCACATGTAACAATACCAAAAGAGAACATAATATATAATGAGTTTACGGCATAAATATGCTGTTGACAAAAATTATATTTGAAAATTTTTGAAGAAACTAATTTATAATCAGCTTAATTACATAATACTTTAATATAAAATACAATGTCATATTGATCCAAAACTTTTCAAAAAGTGGACCTTCCAGTAACAAAACTGCTAAATCCGAAATCTTTCTCATCATTTATCATGTCAAACCCCATCCCCGAAACGCATCGAATTCCCCTCTCCCAAATCGCGATAAAATCCAATGACGCATCTCGCGACTGCAGTCGAATCGAAAAAAAGGAACGAAAGGGGGGAAAGAAAGAGTTGCGCTCGCTCGGCGCGCATCGGTTGCGTAATCCTCGCGCGCCCGCCTCTCTCGAGTCGTAATTTCATCCCGAGAGCACTTTCTCTTTCGACCGGGCCGCGTGTTTCCCCCCTACTACATACTCCTGGTCGTCGGCGACCGGACCACGTAACTAACCGGCCTATCGTAATTAGCCGTGAGCTAGCGCGGGGCCGTAAACAGCGATGGATAATGGGCTATGGGATGGGATTCAGTGGAGCGTTTTTACGCGGTGTCTTGAAATGGTTATGGTGGCCTCTTGGTTGGAGTAGTTTGGTGTTTGCATTTAGAAGCGCTTTAAAGGTGGAACTCAATTATATTTGACGTCGTGTATATTTTTATTACAATAATTTGATTTTACAGGAAAATGTAGGCATTTACTGCATATACGATGTGAATAAGATTCAGGACTGATCTAGGATTTTTTAGTCTTCCTTGACCTTTATATAAGGTAACATTAAAAAAGAGACAAAAAGGTAATAACGTTCATACAGATTGTTTGTTTTTATATAACGATAATTGCGGTTCTTGTTTCTGCGGCAATAAACTTTCTCGTTTTTTAGTAATAATACTTAGAATATTGTAGAACGCAACAAATAAAACCGACCTGTAAAAGTAAATGTTAAAAGCAAATCATAAAAACTAATAAATAAATATTTTATTTAAATAAAAAGATAAAATTTTAACTAAAAACAAAAAGATATTCATTATTTACAATAAATTTTATTACTACTCAAAATTCTAAACGTAAAATCATTAAAAAACTTTCATTTCTACGAAAAGACTACCTATTCAACTTGTAACGGCGTTTAACTATAACTCTACCATTACATAATACTAAAACCATTCCTTTCATTTTTATATCTCATCACATAATGATGCTAACCACCCACGAAAAATCTCCAAACTCATCCATCATTCCTACAAAAAAGCTTCAAACTCGCATCCTTAACCCTCACATCATCTCTCGCTCGCTGTCTGCCTATTGCGCGAGCGCGAGAGCAACAGGACGGCGACCGCCAGAGCCCCGCCGCCGTCGCGGCAACGGGAGCAGTGTCGTGCGGGCGCCGTGACTTTCTCCGGCGCGACTGCGGCCAGCGGCCGCTCTTGTACTTCCCCGAGGCCTCGCTCATGAACGAGCGCGGCGCGCGAGCGTGGAGAGGGGGAGAGAGCGACCCTCCCCTCCCAATGCATCGCGCAGCAATGCACCGCTGCTGCTGCAACTTTTCCCCCACTTTTCGCCGCGCCCCTCTCCCATTCGTTTTCTCCCCACTCTGGCGTACTACCCCCACCACTGCATAGTTTCCCCTCTCGCGCTTACGCGGCTGTCTCGCTTGCCGGCGAGGTGCATCGCGCGCTGCAGAGGGGATGAGTCGCGAGAGAGAGCTTTAGCGTTTGTTTTTCAGAGCCGACGGCGCGGCTGTCTGAGTTCGTTTTGATGGACGGCCTGTCGCTGTGCGAGGTGGAGAGTTGCGAGCGGCTGCTGCTGCCTGTGTCTTTCGAGGTGTCTAGCTGATTTTTTTTTCGCCACCCCCATCTCCGCGCGGACTGAATTTTCCGAGGCTTTTCGCGCTTTTCGCAAAGGGCTCTTTGTTTGTCGTGGGAGTTTTATCTCTTGCGTCGCGGAAGTAGATGCTTATATCTTTGGCTTTTATTTTTTATAAGAATGTAGTCTCGTTTTTAAAAAATTAAGGTTCTGAAGTATTTATTAGGTGGGAAACAGTTTAATTTATTGATGATAAGGAGGATTTCTTATAACAAGAAGGTAGGCAAGTTCAGCTGTTATTTATTAACTATTTTATTAAGTATTTTTAAGAGTAACCGGAATTATCTTTAGTCATTATAAAAACTAATTTTAGAAATAATCCAATCTTTTCTCACCAGTTTACCTATATAATATTTACTACGTTTGCAATTACGTTACCGACAAACAAAAGATATATTTAAAATCAAACGAATGCAGATTAAGAAATCCGCGTCTTTATTTATGTAAAGTCTTATTCGATTTTCACGCACAATGAAAAACCACAAGCAAGCAAATCAGATCATTAAACTTTTTTTAACGATGTCATTGTTCGCGTGAGTGAAAGAACAAGCGCAAATAATCCCGATCCTTTTCGCGATACCTTTTTTCTTTGATATACGCGACTTTTGTTTCTTTTGGCTCATTGTTCTTCGGTCTTCGGGAATAAGCGTAACTTCCTGCTTTCACATTTTTCGCATAGCTCGAGAGCCAGTGCGTAATGGTCTCTTACGCTTCCTTCAACTACACTAATACTGTCGTATATTTTTGGCTTATGAATTGTTTGCTTGGTTACAACGAAGTGTTGTCCCAACGACTAGTTAAAGAAACAATTACTTTACAAGCTATCGACTATCGGCGCCTGCGGCTTCTTGCGCAAGCTCGAAAATTTCAAAGATTTCGCTTTGGTTTTTTGCTTTTTTGCTCTCCTTAATAACGACTAGACATTTTAAAGTTATCGCCTTTTTAAACTTCATTTGTACAATTGTTTCAAGAAATGACATAAAATTAGACGAGTTTTATTTTTTTCGATCTTTATTTTTAGAGTAAATAGTTTTTTGAAAAAATTTACGGTATAAATCTTAATTTTATTAGTTGTAAGTTTATGTTCAAAAGATTTTTACATTCTCCAATTGTTACAAAAAAGATTTCGTCGTTCTCCATTGATACTAATAAAAACTTTTCATTCCAAGATTGCAGCAAGAAACTAAGAAAATGAAAGAAGTTCTCAAGTAAGGCGAGAAAAAAAAATTCAATTATGTCGGGCTGTAGTCAACATAAAGAAGGTGTCCATTTCTCTAAGTACGACTAAGTGACACGGAAGATAATGAAAAAGTTTTTCAAGGCACTGTATACCAAAATAAAGATAAATTAATGAAAATTCGTCATTTCAAATTACTAATTCAGAAGTACACTAAATGCAGTTATTGAATGCAGGGATAATTAACTTACGTATATTAATAGATTAGCCATACGACAGTTATTTTTGACTCACCTAAAACAGAAAATAAAATTGTATAATTAATAAAATGTTCAATAATCAAATCAAGAGTCTGTCGATAGTAATAAAAATTCATATTGCAAAAATAACGGTACTTCAAATTATCTTAAGACTTATCGAATTACAATAATAATTAGTGTTTTACCAAAAAGAAATAATGTCAAAAATAATTCAAGATAATTCTCAAATAAAAATCCGCATACTCCTCAAAATCACAATATTCCTCAACGCGTAGTGTGTATTTCGAATCAAAAAGCACCCACGCAAATCCACAAAAAAGTGCCATCACCCAGCCCGAAAAAGAACCCAACCCTAACCACCTAAATTCGTTTAGCGCACTCGCGTTCGCGTGCGAGAAAGAAAGACAGCGGGATAACGAAACGCAAGAGAGAATTCCCTCTCTCTCCCTATGGCTAACTCCCATACCCCCACTTCTGCTCCTCACCCCCATTCCCCTATCCACTCACACAGGGCATCCCCCATCGCCGTTAGAATAGGAGGTGGGGAGCAGAGGGATGCACTCGCGCAGGCGCGCACAACGGCACACTGCGCCGCTGCTTGTGGCAGGTCCGGGCGCCTGCGCTGCATGCGCGCGTGTGTGACGTAGAGAGCGAGGGGTGAGAGCGAGAGAAGAGCGTCGGAGGGGCGGTCGGCTCGATACCGCGGGGTTCGCCCTGGGTTCAATGCACAGCGGCTCACGCACACCACACTGCCGACGCCATTTTCACCTGTAGGTGTGCCCGTGCGGATAGGTGGTTGTATATGTTCGCACATATGTATGCGAGTATGTATTGTATACGAGGTGTGCGGTTGACGAAATTCTTTTTGGTATAGGTGCACGATTTTTTGGGAAGAGGTGGTATGAGAGTTGTTGGATTTTTTTTGTTGAAGGAGGTAGGTTGTGGGGGGGGGGGGCAGATTTGAAGTGAAAATGTTGAATGAGGGTGTAAAGTGGGTTTATTGCACAATTTTATAAACGGTGGTGCGAATTTTGCGTGGATTAGTTCCAGTGAAAGTAATTTAGGAGCAAATTTACTGATAATGATTGAAAAATGAAATTTTATTCTAAAGTTCGTGTAAAATATGCAAATAAATGATAAGAAATAAGTTACGACGGGACACGTACATACTCTTGCGTGTAGCAATGAAATATAATGAATATAGATATGGTGTATAAATGATACACATGTACCGACTGCAGTAAAAAGTAACTTTGCATATAGCGCACTTAGGTATATTCTAGGCAATTTACTATAAATTTATCATTCTCTCGTGACGATAGTCATAACTGCATGATGGTAAATAAGGATCGCACTTTTTATTCAACTCGCAATTCTTTGAAAAAACATCGTCTACAAAGTTTATCTTCTATATACATTGCAAATCCGTCAAAAGAATAAAACAAATAACCACAACAACTTTTTCTTCGTTAATTACATTCAACGCAATATTAGAATCGAAGCACATTCGACAAATACCTTTAAAAAAAGCCCCGCATCCGCTTATCAGCATACCCGTTCTCGAATAACAAGTGCTATTGGCACTGCGCACTGCTAGCTCTCACCCCCCTCCTGTGCAGCCGTCGCGAAATACGATCCCCTTTCGGCAGCCGCCCTATCCGAAAAAATTCGCAGGGATTCCGGCTCTCTTCCTCTCTCTCTCTCTCTGTCTCGCTCGCAGATAATCGATGACGACGGAACGCGCGCCAGGGCCGTGGGGTAGGTCATTGCATGGGCTCGTGCCGAAGTGGCGCTGCAGGTGACGCCGTGCGCGACCCTCCATTTTAGGGGGGACGAGCGTGACCTTGTTGAGCTGAACCGCGTTTAGGGCGATCCTTTAATCGTCATTAGTGGACTGTGCATGTGTACGTACGGTGTCATCACCGGGGCTGATGATGGCGCGGTGACAGGGGTTTGGGATTTTATAATTGGGTTTGAATTTAATTTTGAATTTAATTATGCGATTGGTAGTGTATTTTAACGGATTTGAAGTAGAATGTGACTGATTTTTAAGTAAACTATGTTATAGTTTTTTATTTAAGTTTTATTTATAGTAAATATCTTTTAGATATATAGTTAAAAGTAAATTTAATAATGAAATTATAAATCACGGAATATTTACTCGGTTTTACCCTGGTAGAAATTCATCTATATGAAATGGCCAAGAAGTTAGAAAATAGCTAGTAAAACTGGCTAATTAATAGCTATGATAAAACGATTTTTCGACTGTTATTTGCCTATTTCTTAGACTGACGTAACAATAAAATATTCTTATTTGGTTTACTTACTAATTGTATCTTTGATGAAAGAGCATTAAAGTGCATTAGATGGCTTACCAAAATATAAATAAATAACATTAACTAATAAAGCATATCTTGTACTCATTCTATGAATAATTCAGCAAGACTTTCATTTCTCTATCTGATTTTGTCTCTCTCACTCCTTGTCGTAACAGTAAACCTTCTACTAGCCACTTCCAGACTAAAGAAACTGATCACCTTTAAATTAAATTAAATGGAAAAATAATAGGAGAAAAAGCGTTTCATCGGTTGCTAGAAACTGGATAAGAGAAATTCCTATTTTATAGCAAGTTTCATATAAATGGTCAGTTACTAGTTATAAAATGTTTTGGATTTCCACCAGGGTAGAAAAATATTTTTATATATTGATCTATATAGAAATATAGCTCTAATTGAGCAAATTTTTTTGTTTTATTAAACGTAAACTGATATTGAATTAGATTATAAATACTAAATTTTGTTACAGATGCTTTGGGCGAACAAGCGTTTCGATCAGTATTTTTGGTCAATCTGAAAACTTGCCGTTGCATGAATTTAAATTTTAAACAAAAACATTGAGGAACGAACGACTCACCTATAAAAGTGTCACGCGCGCATGCACCCGCCATCCTTCGAACTTCAAGAAGTCGGTGGATCTGTGTGCTGTCGTAATAAAGAGGAGAAGGAAGATAGATGCCGAGTAATAGGGGATACGGAAGCGCGAGAGGAGGAAACTTCCCAGGCGCAATTTGTCAAGAGAATTTATACACGCGTTTTTTTTCTTTTTGCTCTCTATGGGAACGTTCTTTAAAATAGAACTTGTCTTAAATTTGTGTGCAGTTGAATGAGAAACTTAAGCTTTAATTTTGAACAGTCAAAGATGCTTCAAAATGAAACTATTTATGACTTTCATTCAATTTTAAAATACTACTATTTATAAACTGATATTATACTTTCCCAAAATTATAACATATCTTAAAAAACTACATCAATAAATTGAAACCTTCCAAACGTTCAATTTGTTTTAATCTATTTTGCACACATCTTCCTAGTCGGCTGAACCTTTACCCAATATCGCAACATATCGCAAAAATACCGGGAATATCCGGTGTCGATTTTCCATCGCGAGATATTTCACGAGCCGAAGAATAACACCTGAGCTCCGCTCTCGCAATCAGAGTGCACGCATGCATACAATCGGTCGGCTTATCACGGCCGAGATTGAGCGCCTAGGGTTTCTCTCTCACAACCTTATCGATGCCGACGAAGCAGAGCGTCACCACGGCACTCGTTTAATTAGGCGCGCGAGCTCTCGGGCGATATATACTACGTCGAGCGAGGGTTAAGGACCTCGAGAACGCGTCATGCGCTGCAACCTGTGCGAGTCTCGAGTGGCTTTCCCTCAATGGCATGTAGGCATGTATACTTTTCTGCGATATCGCCGCGGGTATTGACGATTGCGATGTGAGAATCGATTGTTTGGATTATTGTTGTTGGTGTGCTAATTTTTGCTTGTACGAACAAAAGATTTTTAAGAAAAGATGGTGTAGGGATACCGGATTGGTTGGTGTATATAGGTAAATTAATTGAGGGATAAGTGGATCTGGCGCGGCCTATTGTGTAATACCGTCTAATCACGAAATCTCGGCTTAAGGTGATTGGGAAGCTCAAGTTGGCTTACAGGTGGCTAAGTAATATGCATTAATGAAATAAGTATTCGATTTATAAAGTAGTTTCAATCAAGTGATCTGTTTTATTTAAAATATACCGCAGAAACCTTTTAATAATACAATCTTAATGTAAACCCGTTGACAACTTTGTTAACCAAGTGCAAAAATACCATCACGTTTAGTAATACTGAAGTATAACGGTCGAATTGATCAACTGTATATTTTTTTATTTATCTTTCTACAGAAATGACTAAATTTCGGTGGCTTCCCGGAAAAACCACGTGACATGTTTTTTCGAATAGGTTTTATGCCTTATTTCTTATCTTCGAACAGTTCTCTATCATGTAATCATGACAGAAATTATTAAAGTGCACTCGTTGTCTTAAATAAACACAAGGAAAAACGCTATAACTCTGCTTTTCTTTCATACAACATCGTGGAAAAACGATCAGACGTTTATTATTCTTATACCATAGCAAGGTAGCTGCATTAGAAAGAGTACACACATTTACCCCTACAAGCTCCCGTGAGCGATAGTTCATATTTATCATGTATAGTTACCGGAAAAACAATATAATTGCCATTGAGACCGGAAAACCCACGTAACTCCACTGAAATTTTTTTTATTCCCAAAATAACCATATAAGTGAAAGTCGTTTTCTAAGACATGAACTCTATTTTTGGTCTAGTTTCTATGGTACTAAATATATTATGTAGATTAGTATTCAGAGATCCAGTGTTACATTTAATCTCATTTGTCTTGATGTAAAACACCGATGCGAAACTAAAAACTCGATTTACTCGAAATCTTGAAAAGTAGAGATAAATGGTTATTCCTGGAAGCCACAGATTTGTACTGTCATTGTTTAATGTCCACCTCTACTCATAACACAATATTCCATCATTATCCAAAAAGTATCATCAATTTCCCAAATTCTTAAACTACAAAGCCTACATCTTCGACACCAGCCTCACAACCTACATTCCACATTCTGATCTCCCACAATGAACGCCTTAATGCTATCCTCTTAGATCGGATCTCCACTCCGTTTGACACTCTAATCCGCAATTTACCTACAAAACGATCGTTACCAGATCGAGGTATCCACACACCCCAAGGCGCCATTATACACTATATATACCGTTGCAGCCTTGACTCGCACGGAGGCATTACCGCACCGCGCGAAACGCGAAACTGCGCGTCCCGAGCGGCGCTTACGTCATGTGCGGGAACGGCTCTCCTTATCGTCGAGCTGCACGCCGATACGACGCGCACTCGCTCGCTAAACCGAATACGGCGATGATCCCCGGGTATATAGTTGCTAGGCGAGAATTCGAAATGATATTGCCACGAGCGCGGGCTTCTTTTTTGGTGCGTGTACGTGAAAAGGGTGATAGAGAGGTTGGGTTAGGTCGTAAAGCAATGGTGGGAATAAAACGTTGATTCAGGAGGGTTATACTTTATCGGGCTTTATACAAATAGTTCGTATCTTCGGCAAATATTGTTCCGGTGGCGGCGATATACGCGTTGGTTCTAGGGGGCTTGGGAATCTTTAATTGTGCTGTGATGGATTGGGATTTTACGGTAATTTATGATGGATAGAGATATGTATATATAGTTTGATTGTAGAATTAATATCTTGTAAACGTCGCTCATAATAGGCCCGCATGCTAGGTGCCAGCTGATCCAGTTAGCAGTTGACAAATATGCAAACGTTATTTAGAACTATTCCGCGTGACGACTGACAGACTCTATAATTACAATTCGATTGTTCGGTTACGAATCATCGTGCATTAATCCCTAAATATATTCAATCAAAGTAATATCACGTCGCATTGATCAAAATCGCAAAAAGCTTATCGTCTTTCTTTCAGATCTCTCTACTGCAGACAAAGCGCGATAGCTCTCCATTCGACAGCTCAATTCGCGATCCGTGGAAAAAAAAGGACACTGTCAAACGCGGGAATCACGTACCATGTCGAGAGTCAGGGGGGCGAGGAGCAACTGCATATAAAACGATTTCGCGCCGCCCGTAAATTCTTATCACGCGTAATGCACCGTCGCGGTCTCGTCTGTTCTCTTACATTCGTTGTAGATTGTACGTATATATGTTGAGCGATTAAGGACGCATGAGAAGTCGTTGGGATTCATCCCGTAATATGTTCGCGGTGTAAAAAGTTTTGCGACTGTGTAATAAAAGTAAAACGTGCGTGTAAGATCGGACGCCACTTAAAGAATTGGTTGGGGTAATAATATTTCTTTTATTCCTAATAAAATGAATAAAACTATGACGTTTAAAATGTTTTTAAAGTATTTCTGATTGCATTACATACCCGAAATGGATGTTTTTTTAAACAAAGAGTTTCTTAAAATTGCGAATGGCATATTTTAACGATTTCCACTCGACGATAAATTATTATATCAGAATGGAAATTCCTAAAATTATACCGCCATCCAGCCAGGTATTAAATCTATAGATTTTTCTGCTCGTAGATCCTCTCCCCCCGAATCCCCCATCTCTCCTCGTAAATCTACCTCTTTCCAGAGCCGCTTTGTCTATCCGCCCACGCGGGCGCGTCGCTACCGGGGCCCCCGCGACATCTGGCATCGTCACTTTCTGACGATTAACGGCCGCAGCGTACAATGCCGCCGACGCGGAAGGGGGCAAGACGATGGAAAAGTTCCTCAGGCGGCGGCCGATGAGGGACGAGAGATTGATGAGTGAGAGCGAGAGTGAGCAACGCGATGGGTGTGTGTATATGGGAGTAGGCGATTAAAGATTCAAATGCAGTTAAGCTTGGTGACGGGGTGTCGTTTCTTTCCGATTTCTATTTCTGTATGGTGGGGAGAGAGCGGTGAGGAATGGTTGCTGAGGTGTTAGATGGTTGGGTGTATTAATCCCCGGGGGTTTGGGAGTCTTAAGTGATGAAGGATAAATAATTTAGTTTGTAATAAATCTATTTTTGAGGTTTTCGGTATAAACATTTTTCTTACATACGATTCATGAAAGAATTAATTTCATATTAAAAAAAAATATATATCGTGAAAAAAGTTTGGATATTGGTATAAATATTTTAAAATTTATGTAATTAAGCTACTATAATTCAATTTTATTACCACTTTAAGTGGCGTGAAAATTCACGATTTTAAATGTTATAAGAATTAATTGTGTAAAAATTGTTCAGTAGAATAAGTACATAACCTAGTCAGCCAATCCAAATAAATCCTAAACGTTACTAATTCCACAGTGACATTTATAATTGTATTTCCCTTTCTATTGATTAAGGAATCGCGTTATTTACTCGACTCTTTCCATGCCTATACACCAAGCGCGCGGTACAGCTCGTAATAAGCTCAAAAGTACACGTTTCCACAATGGGATGTAAAGTAGTTAATACTCCGTCATTTGAAATCGCTTCACTCCCCGCCGGGCGGCCGCTCAATATACACGCGCAACATCAGAAAACCGTTCGCGATTCCTGACATTCCACTCTCCTCCCCGGCCGCTCGGTACAAAATCAAAAGACACATAGCCGAGGCGAACAAAGAAAAGCCAGCTCTCTTGCGAGCGGGTGCAATGCAGCGCGACAAACGTGTACCGCGTCGCTGGAAAAATATGAAAAGCGCCTACTGCCGTCGCCACAAAGAAGCTTGCGGAAAAAAAGACGAATCAAAAGCTCGCGCGCGCGCACGCACGCCGCAGAACCCGAAGAAAAGCTCAGCGATAATTGTACAAGTTGCCGTCGTCGCCGGGTATATAAAATCGATGCGATTAAAAGTCCTGTGCGAGCAATGCGCGCGTCTGCAGTAGCAGCAGCACCGATGTAAACAAACTCTCCGCGAGTAGCGCGCCGTGCAGCGGCCGAGCTCTGACGCTTCGCCTCCCCGTGAGAGTTCGTCGACCCCGAGCCGCGTATACTCGCGCGCTCGTAGTAGTAGTGCAGCGAGAGAGAGAGAGAGAGAGAGAGAGAAAGAATGGAGGGTGAACGGAAACGGGGAAGAAGGGGTGTGTTATGCGCCCGCGCGCGCGCGTGCTCTCTCACACAGACGCAGACACACACGCACTCGAGCCCCGGCTGCCTGCGCCTAGGCTAAAGTGCAAGCGAGATGGAGAGAGGAAAACCCGAAATGGTAGGGAAAAGAGAAATAGGGGTAGGTCGGGGTAGCGCGCAGGATTGTTGTAGAGTGTACGTGTATTGTGTGTGCGTAGCGGCCCGAGGGCGATTAACCGTGTTATAACACTCGCTTTTTTCGAGAGAGAGTACAGAATAAAGCCGGGGGGAATTATTTTGCGCGCTGAAATTCTGACCTTAGCCGCGTGTGCTGACGCCGTCGCGGCGGTTTATGCGTGTAAATAATGTATATTTCGCGCGTACGGGAATGGGGTTTTCTTTTTTTTTGGTGGAGTATGGGGTAATAAAGAAAGGGGTTGCTTGTTCAAGGCGCCGAGTAGTAAGTGTTGGATGGTGGAACGAGTGGAAATAATATTTGTAAAGTTATGTTGGTTGATAAGAGTTGATCTCATAATATAGTATTGGAAACCGTATTTTAAAGACAAATCAGTCGTCTTTATTTTTGTCTCTTATTATCATTTCTGTTACAAAGAAATCGATGATATTAAATGTAGGATATTAAAAAGCTCTCAATATGTCAACCTCTCTTATGATACTTCCAATAAAAATGCAATTATACCAAGGCAATTATGCAAATGGCATTTTATACCATATGCATCGTACACTCACAAAGATTCCCTACAAGTGCACCTATACAAAAAACCTTAAAACCTTCAATTGCCCCTTCTCTCTCTCCCTCTGATAATTAAGCCTCTCTCTCCCCACCTCCCGTATATCTCCCATCGCAATAATATTAAGCATCACCCACCGGCGACGGGGGCCTCTCGCTACAGGAAAGAAAGATTCAATTTGAGCACATAATGGCAGTGGATATATCGTCTCGCCCGTTTCCTCCCCCACCCCATCCTATATCGATCATCCTTTCCGAATCAAAGAAGCCTCCCCCCCCAAAAAAGGAGAACGTCAACGTCGCCGACGAGAAGCCTCGCGTCGACAAAAGACGTTACGATAGGACGCGCGCGCGAGCCAACTATATACACATGATGGTGTGCGGGGGTGAAAGAGAGAGAGAATCGCATCGCGCATCGACCCGCGACTCAGCTGTGCATCCTCCCCTCTCGCGCGCCCGGACCTCGCGCAAGGCAGCAGCGGCGGTAGCAGGAGCAGCCCACCCAGCCACCACCACTATACCGTAAGCAACGCGCGCGCGCGCTGTGTGAACGTGACCCTCAAAACGCGAGTGCACGTACCGCCCCGACGACGCTCTCTCTCTATCATGCCGGGCGTAGGGGAGGCTGCTGCTGCCTGGTCAAACTCTGCGAGAGGGGGTGCGGGTGGGTCTATACGCATGAACGGCGCGACGCGTGTACATAGTCTCATGCGTGACGAGTGGGAGGTGGGGCTGGGTATGTGTGGACTGGGAGTGGGTGTACGTCTCTGTTTGGAGGTGAAATTAGGGGGATGACACGTTTGTTTGAAGCGTCATGAGGGTGTCGTTGTGTGCGTATATGTATAGTGAGAATGATCTTTTGCTGCTCATTGCGCTCAAGAATTTGAGCAAATGTTTTGGGAAGTGAGCGATAGCCGCTTCGGCCGTTTAAGTTGAGATGTGCTGGTTTCAAGTTGGTTTTGTGGATGATAAATTAATGTGCAAAAGGAGTTGAATATTTTGTGAAATTATTTTATTGGGCAGATAATTGTTTAAAGTAATTGTTGAAATATTGTAATCAGGTAAAGAACATTTTGGGATGAAGGATGGATTCACTTGTTGAAAAGGGATGTTGATGGTCTTTTGAAGATGCTGAGTCTTTATATAGCAGACCTATTGATTTTTCTAAATGTAGCTTTATTTAGTTTCTATAATTTTTTTCAAGTTAATATTACCTATACGCGAATTTGTCAAGATATGTAACAAACTTTTTTTTTTAAGAATGTAAGCATTTTTTATTGCTTATAACGATTCATTACTATGCAGAAAGTGGTGAAACAACGTAAAAATTTTTATAGCTCTAGTTTATGATGCAGTTGCTTTTAGGAAATTTCTGAAACCTCAATCTGGTTTAAAAATACACGTATATACATCAAAATAGTCAGAAAAATTGATTTATCGAAGTATTTAACAGTAGGTTTATTATACATACTTAGCGATTCAAAAACAAAATCCAACTGTGAATAAGAATAATCAGGATAAAAATACTTTTCGACGTCGTTTTTTTGTGTACAGATGACATCTATATCCGTAAAGTGACACGTTACAAAAGCATATCCAAAAGCACACACGCGTCCGCGGATGAGAGAGACTGGAATTGATTTCCTTTCAATAGCTTAATCCGATTTTTCACTGGTTTCTCTTTATCCTTGGCGTTGTGTATTTTCGGCGGTATCGGAAATGAAATGCTTCAGAAGAATCATTGGATGGATAGGTCTTTTATTCTGGTTTCAGTGGAGATCTTTTTCACGTGAGGTTGGAGTTCATATGTGGCTTTTCTATTACATGATCCATTGTTTTCAGTATGATACTGTTACGTATATGTGAGAAATAAATGAAGTGAAGTGAAAAAATATGCGACGAATAATCTCGCGCTCTACCACTGAGCTAACGTCGTGATGCTACGATGAGTGCATCGCGAGCTACTTATGTTTATGCTGACTGTGTTGTTTCTCGTCTTTCACGTTATGTCCAACGTCGATGGAAATCTCCGTGACAATACTGCATTCAATTAAATCTGAGTTTTGTAAGAAAATTAAATTTTAATTCTACTTTTCTGTATCACTGAGAAAAACCGCTGCCAATTCATTGTTAATGCTAAAATTTAAAATTATCACACCAATTTATGACACAATTCTAATTACATTCATTTATTAAGATTAAAACGTATTCATTTTTAAATTATGTATAAAATATGAATAAAATAACAAGAGTGATTTAATTTTCAAATTATGTATAAACAATTAATAAAATAATGGATTATAATATTAAATTCAAAACCTATGTACATATCTACAAAATGTCAAAACAATTATACAAATTTGACTCTATTCATCGTGCGACAAAGAAAATCACTTTTTAAAATACGAAGATTTTCGATGTTAAATATCTAAAAAAATAACCGAATGATCTTGACAAAATTTTGCATACATATTGCCTATATAACATTCAAAATTGTCTATAAATTTCAAGATGCTACATTAAGCTGTTCTCGAGAAATTACGATTCGAAAAAAAGGTTAACAAAATTTTAACCTCAAATATCTCTAAAATTTATGGACCAATCCTTTTGCCCAAAGAACTGTCTCGATTGGTATCCAAAATCTACCCCCAAAAAAAATTTCAAAACGATTAAGCTAATTTTACTCTAGTTATGCAACGACAAAGAAAATCACTTTTTTTTAAAATTATGTTTTTTCTCAAAAAATAATGAATATAAAAACATAAAAATTTACCAAATTACAGTATTCAATCTTCTTTTTAACCAAAAACATATTCATGTCAATATCTTTTTTTAATTTCAAAATATATTAGTTTTAAATATTAAAAAAAAAAAACGATCAAATTAAAACGTTTAAAATTGAAAAATCACTATAAAAAAAATTGATTTTGACAAACATAGAATATTGACCCTATACACTGAGAAAACTGTCGTAGGAAAATTTACTGAAAAGCTAATAAAAATTACTATTTTTTATAGCAACGATGGGATATCATGGAAATTTAGGTACTTTTGCTAACTAATATAGTAATTTTTGTAGCCAAGCTTAAACTTAAAAAAAATTGATTTTCATGATTTTATATCTATAGGATACCTAATATTTATACAATATTTAATATATTATTAATTAAATTTAGCTATACAAGAAATAAATAAGGAAATAAAAATTTTTTTTTACGGTGGTTGTGTATTCGAACCCTGGACCCTCCGCACGCTAGGCAGACGCGCTAACCTCTTACCCACGTGAGCTTCTTAAGTACAAAATTTTGGAACTGATACATTGGCTACCTTCGCTTACGAGAGAACTTTGATGATTATTTGATAGCAATAAATAACTATGATAATATAAAGAAATAACTCATAGCTCACCTGCACAACGTAAAAATAAAACAACTGAATCGATATTGTCGATGTTTTTGATAACTTAAAAGGAAGATAATCTCAAATTGCGGGAGAAACATAACCTCAATCAGACACGTGCTCCCGGCGTGCACGCAATAAGTACTACATGTAGAGGGCACTTTTTGCTATGTGTAGTAGTAACAATTATTAAGATACCTTGTAAATATTCCTGAACTATAGCAAAATTTTTTATAATTTGCTTATATCCCCGCGTTGCTATCAAATATAGTAATTTTTGTTAGTTTTTCAGTAAATTTTCCTACGACAGTTTTCTCAGTGTAGCTGTGTAAGGAAAATCTAAAAAAATGATCTCTGTCTAGTTAAAGTCGGTTGAGTAGATAATGAGATATCAGCGTATACTGACACACACGAACTGACAAAATTGTATTTTTTTGCATAGTATGCGTAAAGTACGTCGATTCGCATCGTTTTTAGTGCGTAAAGTTGAATTTCATACATAGTTTGCGTAAAATTCAACTTTACGCACTCAAACGATGCGACGACGTGCTTTACTCATACTATAAAAAAAATATTGTTCGCCACGCGGGCGAAATCTTTACGACCTCGTGATCAGCCAACAGTCGGGCCGGCTGCGCCGACCCTCGTGCGTATTAATCACTCGGTGCGTGAAGTTCAACTTTACGCCCTAATGACGAAAACTACTATTTTAGGGAATTGTGTAAAACTCCATAAAAAATTTTTTTTATATTATTCAATTTTTTATTGAATATAACCAACCGCGAAGGTTTTATTTCGGCTTCACATTTCCATCATCACTTTTTTAAGAAAGGAACACACGCACATGCACATACACACACACACACACACACGCACACACGCACCCATACTACACACACACATGCTCACACCACACACACACACATACATACACACACACGCACACACACACACGCATCCACACTACACACACACATACATACGCACACACACGCACACACGCATCCACACTACACACACACACGCTCACACCACACACACACATACATATGGAGATTTTCTAAAAATGGTGTCTTTCGATTCGAAATGTGTTAAACAACATTCCTAACACATTTTCTCAAAAATTTTGTTTACTATTACAAAGCTTCCTCTAGGAGGAATCAAAAGTTTTGTAAAAATTACCATACTGCCTCATAAAACTACGACAGGCTGTAAACCCCTAAAACATTGCCATACTTTACAATAATTATAGTAAATTTTCCTATATTTCTCGCAAAATTTCTTATAAAGTATGGCAATCTTTTGGGTTTTTACAGTCTGTTGTCGCTTTGCGAGAAAGTATAGTAATTTTTATAAAATTATTAATAATTTTCACTCAACTTTTTTCTCAGTTAGTATACTTTCATCTCTTATATATCGACGGCTGAGCGGAAGAAGAATGTATCGACGGATCTCACCGCGCGGACGAAGAACGTCGCATCTCACCGCGCGGATGAAGAACCTCATATCTCACCACGCGAATGAAGAGCGACCTTATTCCGCTCAGCCGTCGGTATCTCGGCGTGAAGATGAAGAACGATGTATCTCGGTGCTCTTACACGGCGCTCTTACACGCTTGTACACGGCCAGTATACGACGAAATTTCATCCTCGCGCCGAGATATGTCGTTCTTCATCTGCGCGCCGAAATACGTTCTTCTTCCGCTCAGCCGTCGATATATTATATGTAAGCGAAATTCTTAAACTCTTTTGCAAGATTCGAACTATTGTAATTTTACACTAGTCAAGTTGTTTAAACATGGATTTTTTTATAAATGAACATTTATTCTACATTAAGAGAAGCAACTTTTAAATTTCGAAAGTTCTTGTCTTCCAAATTAAATAAGGCGATAGTTCTGAATACTGGCACTATTATAAGTATTCTGTCATCTTAGTGTATTATGGAAATACCACTAGTTTAAAATTTTCATTTTATAACTGACATTACCTACTTTTACAAAGCATTTCCAAATTTTGAATGCCAATGTTTTCACGACTCTCTTCTGAAAATCCCCAAAAATTTCTGACACTTTCATCAAAATTCCATAAAAAAAAAAATTCCCCCCTTTATCCAACCCCTTTCAAGCTTTCCCGCTCTGCAAGCACTTTTCACTCAACCCACCGCCACGGTACCACCACCAGCAGCTCGCAGCCGTCAACGCTATTCTGGCAGCGTAACGCGTCCAAATTAATGAACGAACGTCGCGGCAGGAAAGACGAGGAGGAACCACTATAGCTGCGCCGCAGCGCGGAGGGACAGACAGGCAGCCCGGGAACGCAAACCACGCGACACGCACGGAGCGCGTATACCAAGGATTTCCGCTGCACGCCGATCGAAACGCCACTACCCGCCGCTGCGATGTAACCCTGGGCGCTGCCGCTAAAGCCGCCAGCGATGGATCGAAATTAGCGGTCCGGAAATTCCCCGAGGTGAAAATGGCCGTATATATGCGGGAGTGCGAGAGCTGCGGTGCTGCTGGTGCTCGTGAAAACTATCGGATTGTCATTAGTTTTCCATTAGTAGATCGCGGGGGCTGGTGCGCATAGCTTCTTGTTGGCTCCGACGGGACGTGGAAGGTAAAAAGATAGCTTGTATAATGGTTTTGTTGCGGGTCAATGATGTCAATGACGTCAAAACAATGCATAATGTATGAAAAAATTATAATATTTTCGTGTGATACCATTACCAAAAGACAACTATCCCGAATTCCATTTATTTATAACCATAAACGAACCTCGCCCCCCCCCCCCCCGTACACTATTATTCTCCGCTCTCGATTGCCCATAAACGTCGCGGGGCTGCTATAACGAACAATCAAACGCACGCCCGCGTATATAAGCATCCGCAATAAAACCTAACCGATCGGCAGCAACCGCCACCACCTCCGCCGCGAAAAGCGCAAAATATATATAAAAGCGCTTCATCTCTCCCCGTATTTCTAATCCTCGCTCTCACGCTCGATGGCGCGCGGCGATTAAATCGAGTCAATCAAACTTTAATCGTCCGCCTTTTATAATACAAAAGCCTCCTCCTCCTCTCTCTCTTTTCCTCGTACGGCCATCCGCGCCGCGGCGATGCGGTTTCGCTCGGTTTACGACACAGACCGTCGTCGTCGTCAGTCTGGCCGCGGCGGCGTTATATACGTTATACGAACCGCCACCGCCGCCGCTATATATCTGCTATAGCGAGCCGTCTGGGTTCTCCGGGAGCGAGCCTCGATTTTCCGCGGCTGCTGCTGCTGCTGCTGCAGTGAGGTGCAGTATGATGCTCGCGGGAAAGAGGGAGAGAGAGAGAGTTCTTTTGGTAGTTATAGAAAGTTGGTTAACTGCTGGGATGAGTGTCTTAAATGGAGGTGTAGGTATATATGTTGGAAACTTAACAGAAATTTATAACGTAGAATGTTGTTCCGAGATTTGTGAACAAATTAGTCGTTTCATAAATGCTAGATCAGTTATACCATTAACAGTTAAATTTTCGTAAACATTGTTATATTAGTTAAGTACAATGTTATTTGATAATGAACAGTCGAGAGCAAATTGAATGTCTTTTAATTATTGGAAACGGTAACTGACATTCACTTAGATTTGCTAGTTCAATTTAAACAACCAAGTGCAGACTGCAATACATTTTGTATTTACGTACACGTTTATTACAAATTATAATCGTTGAAGAATTTAATTACCGAAACGAAAATAGTATTCCACTGCATGTAACATATATTTCACTAAATACAAGGTAGTCACGTTTTCAATTATAGACTAATTATCCTTGAAGACTCGTATATATAATATATATATATATTGGATGTCGTTAGATCTGAAATTGATTCTTGCATTAAATTTTACTGCTCGGTTCTTTTAATTAGTAGTTAGTCCTCGAGCTAGTATTTCATTGTCTTAGGAATCAGATTTGTTCAATAACAATTCATCATTAAACATAGCAAAAATAATTTATTTTTCAAACAACTTTAAAACATTCATACAAAAAATTCATTTTTCAATATACTAAAAATTAATGCCAACGTAAACTCCATAACAGCCTTTCGTTTTACAAAACTTTTCAATCTTCTTCCGATTTCACAAACTCCACTCGTCGACGAACCTCGTCCTTCAAACCGAAAAAACCGCGACGCCGACAGTCGGCAGACTGAACGGTAAGAGCCTTCGCACGCTAAAAGAATAGCGATATGGAAATAAGAAATAGCATTGAAAACATATCTATAATATATATGAAGAATAAGAGGAATAAGTTTCTTATTCCTCATATATATAGATATATTTTCAATGTTATTTCTTATTTCCATATCGCTATTCTTTTAGCGTGCGAAGGTCCTAAGTACGCACAGACTCTCTTGCGTTACAACAACAACCCTTGCGGAAGTTAAGGTAGGTCGCGATCGCGCGCATACACACACACACACACACACGTGCGCGTGCGCACACACGGCACTTTTTCTCCGTCCTCGGGCATCTTATTGTCGCGCGGCCGCGGGCCCTTTTCTTCAATTGACGCTCATTATATATACGGGCACCGTGTGCACGTGGTCTTTGTGCGCGTTCAGACTCTCTCCTCCGAGCCCTTTTTTTGCGCCAGCTATAGTTTATTATATGTTTTGTTACACGATATTGTGCGTGCGCGAGTTTTTATCTTTGAAGGGTAGGAAGAATGCGTCTAGGAAATTAGAATGGGAACGCGTGAGGACGGGGATAAGTGAATGAAAATGGTTGTTTTGATGAGGAAAATAGGCATGGAAATGACGATTCATAAAAGGCACTGCTAGTTTATTTAAAATTAGCTAAATAATAATAAATTATAATAAAACTCAGCACCTATTCTTAAATTAAAAAAAAAAAGGTTTATGCTTTAGACTTACACCGTAATCTAGGACGTCTATACCACGACTTGAATAAGTACTTTAAAATTCTGCGGTTGAATCGTATAGCATAAAATCATAAGTGCATCACCCACTTCATTTGTCTATAAAATTACACAATTTACAATGCTTTTTAACCAATCTCTCGAAACGATTCTCACTAATCGTCTGGAGCAAAGCTCTCTCATTCAAAACCACCCTCCTCATCAATAATCCACCTGCAAAAAGCTGGCGCACTATCTCACCCCACCCCATTACCCGAACCTCTGAAGTTCAAGCTCTCTCTCTCTCTCTCTCTCTCTCTCGCTCTCTCTCTCTCTCTCTCTCTCTCTCGCTCTCTCTCTCTCTCTCTCGATACACGAAAACACTCTCGGCGCTCGCACGCCGTCACAGAGTCGCGCACACTGAAACATACACACACAGTGTCAACGACCCCGCGCAGGACCTCCCGCTAAGGAATTCCCATCCGATATCGAGCGCACACGCTTTCCTCTCTCTCTCTCTCTCTCTCTCTCTCCCGCTCTTCTGTTCTCTCGCTTCTTTTCCTGAATAATAACGCGCTCGCGTACGGGGCGCATGTCAAGCTTTTATGCAATGCACAAAAGTCCGCGCACGTATATACGTACGCGCGCGCGTATATGTATATATATATATATATATATATAACGTGGGGTAGGTCAACGCCACACGCTGTCGCCTGGCAACCTAACAGGTCCCCTCTCTTTCGCTAGCTGACTCTCGGCCAAATGCACCCTTCGCGCGCGGATTAAAAAAAAGCGCGGGACAATGGCGCGGTTCGATTGTTTGTGCCGGGACATAGAGAAGAGAGGGAGAGCAAGAGAGGGAAGGAGAGAGAACGAAAGAGTTGCCGCGGTGGTGGCGCTGCCGGATCGGATCCGCGGAATTTCAGGGTTGGAGGGAGCGAGGTACGTGATGTGTGTGCGAGCTGACTGCACGAGGAGTGGAAGAGAGAGAGAGAGGTACGACAGACTTTCAGGGTGGAGAGTTATCTGTTGTTGATGAGTTGTTATGAATTTTAAGCGAGGGAGCATTTGGGAGCCGAGAATGTTATGGTTGTGTGATTGCGATGTGGATGAAGGGGCTATAAATGCTTCGCCTGTGGTATGGTCAATTAGGAGGATATTGTCAAGAATATATTACGGCTAATAGTGAAAAGTTTATTACTTTATTATCAAGTGACTAACCCCAAGATCAAATGGATTAAATTAAGAGGTATCGGGTTAACAATCTTTATCTACCGTGATCACATTTACTGTATAGATATAATACAAACCAATTATTGCACGAAAGTAGCAAATAATTTATCGCAATAGTTTCGTAATAGAGAAAGTATAATCAGCTGGACAGTGTAAATAAATTTAGTCAAATCGTATGAGCATGCTTCATTATCAACACATAAGGAAATGACTATATATATATTCTATATAATAATTCTTCGACAAACAGGAAAAATGATAATTCCGACTTATTTAATCGGTCTAATCGAACTTCAATGTATAGACTACAATATCTTCGAAGGTCAGTAAGATGTTTGTTTGATTTGAAAATTCATTTCGAAACAATTCTTCCCAATAAATATAGTTTAATAACATTGAACACTATTATTCACCTCGAAACTCAAAATTAATATATACCAAACCGCGTTAACGTCAATCCCACCCCCAAAATTGACAATCGATATACACACCACGCAGCCTTTGCTCCCACCACCTCCCACCAATCCATACACATATACCCAACCACAACACACTGCGCGCATACATATACCACAATAGAGAGAGAGAGAGAGAAGCATATATACGCGTGTATGCACTGGAATTGGGTTAAACTGTCAGCCAATTATGACAGGATGTGATTTGGTCTCTCTTTCTCTCTCGCTCGCGTCGGCTTTCTTAGGCGCACGCCACGAGAACTGCAGCACGCACGCGCGCCCGGTCACGGACTTCTCTTACGTACGGCTGAGCGCGCGCGCGCGAGCGCTTTCTTCGCAGACGGCCGTTATTTTTACAGTCGAAAATTGCCGGTATACATTTGTCGTTTCAGTGTGTGCGAGCTCGAACGAGGTTGTTATAGAGGTGCGACAGGGGGTGTCAGTGGTAATGGAGTAAGAAATAAGGGAGGTGACCTGGTTTTTAGAGGCGGTAGTTTTTTTTTTTAGTCGGAGTACAGCGAGTAGTTTATAGGGGAAGGGAGACGTGCAAATGTGTCGCAATGTAAAATCAAACTGGGAATGGATATTTGAAGCGTGACGAGGCATTTTTAACAAAAAATCCTCGGCCATAATTTGAGATGCAGAAATAGTACATTGTGCAACAAGGGAGAAAATGAGCAATTTCTAGCGGAGGTGAGGGGTTCTCTGCACGAATCGAAGTCGACGGCGCCAAAAGCACCCGAGACAGAAATCAGTGCTGAAAACACCTTATTCGAGTCTGAAATAGTTTTCTTTGTAACACAAAAAGAGGTGCTAAAATGATTTTTTTTCGACCAAGCATCTTTGAGTAGATACTTTTGCGCTCGCTCCTCTAAGAGTGCATACAATTTATAGATGCATGGTTCTCATAGCTTTTTTTATTTGAAGATGAACATCTTTACATTCACATACAAATTTGTGGTGTATTTATTATTATTTTTATCATTATTTTTGTTATTATTTATTATTTTGATTTTTTATTTGGATTTCCAAATAATTATAATAAAAAAAAAGAAAATTGAACAAACAGTTCAAATCTGTATTCCTACAAGTATTTGGTTGTCATATAAAACAAAAATCAATTTAGCCTCGCTTTTTAGGCTCAAAAACCTCGAAAATCAATACATGAGTCACAAAAAATATGGTATGCACCTAGGTCTAGTAGGCCTTTTCACCTCGTGTGTTTGCAGTACGAGTCGAAGGTGAGCTAGCACGAGCCGAAGGCGCGTCTTGCGAACTGAAGACGAGAAAACTTCACACTCGGTCTAAAAAGGCCCACTTTACACCCTAAGTACACAATATACTATTCTTCCCGTGTTACACCGTATTTTTTTTAACGAAGGCATGACAGTGCCTTTTTTACGTGTGTGAATCGGAGAGAGGATTGGACATTTCGAGTCGTACACAACGCAGTTGGAAATCAAAATAATTTGAAATGTATACACAATTAACTATACCCCCCTAAAGGGAGGTAGAAATGAATATTTCTCATCAATTTTTCATTTCTCATCTGTTTTAGGGTAGAAATAGATATTTCTTACCACTTTCATAAGATACGCTCGAAATGCGCAATTTTCTCTCCTACTTTCACACGTGAAGAAGGTCCTATTTCCTCGTTGAGAAAAGGTCCAATGTCTTGTTGAGAAAAGTCTTTTACCTCCCGCTACGGCGGGAGAAAAAGAACTTAGTCTCCCGTTATAACGACTCGACATGCCTGCATCCACCGTTCATGCAAAAAAAGATCCTAATATTCCTGCACTTATTAAAAAAAGTACTATGTGCCAACAAGGGAGCAATTGACTTTTTCAAACTACGATGATGATATTGAGTAGTTATGTATTACTCGTGCTCAATCATCATCCTCGCTAGAAAAACTCAACTTTCCCTCGTAGTTGCACAATGCACAATGCACTAATTATTCAAACATCTCTAAAAATTACCACGTTTTTGCTCTTTATCATACCTACAATAATGTATATCACAACCTTCACCTTTAATTATACATCATCCCCGACTTTGTCGACCCTCCCGCCTCCCCGCATCCGAAAATAAACCATCACCATCCAAACCCGAACTTGCAGTCGCATCCGCGCGCGTTTCAGGTGCGTCGGACGTGTTCAAAACACACTACGCGCATATAATACCTCAACAACGAGCAACGCGCGCGATCGCATTGAAAATCCCCCCTGCGGCCACACGAGCGGGACGACGACGACGATAAATTCCCATCGTCCATAGCTCTATCCCACCGCGCTGCACAATTATAACAGACACATTCGCGCGTGTTTACCATGCGTTATCGCGGATCGATGTGTCCCGCGCATGTACACAGCTGCGGCTCAGTATTATATATACACCAGCGATATAACGCGCGAGAAAGGGGGAAAATCTTTTTTTCTCCGCGCTCGAGGGGTGAATAATGCGGTTATTCTCGGTGTTGGTATCGGTTCGAGGAGAGAAACATTGGAGATCCGATGCTTTTAATGGGTTTCCTTCGAGGGGATAATGTATAACATATAGGAAAGGAGAGATGCGGTGTACGTGTATCGCGTGCATTGTTGTTGCATGAGGAGAGAGAAAGAGAAAAGGAATAGAGCGAGGAGTAAGAGTGATTGGTAATGATGCGTTGAGTCATTCGGTCGAGAGATTCTATTTGCGCATTGAAGTATTTCATATTTTTGTGTACAGTTGTTTGGAGAGCGTAAAAAGACTGAGAATTGACGCGTTGAGTGATGGAGCCTGAAATAAGTGATTTTTAATGTATACATGAATCATGTAGTTCTGGAATATCTATAACGATTAAAATGTTATTAGAATTTCCCCAAAATATCTGAAACTGAAAAGAATTTACCGTCATCTTTTTAACGAATCCACACTTTACACAAAACCATACCCGAAAATTAAACACTTTCATTTGAAGTTTGATACGGCGAACTTTCTCGAACCGCCACCTCAGTGAAGTTCCAATTATAAACATGGGAGCTTGCTGTGTACGATTCGAAAATCGCCTAAACGAGAACGAGAGAAAGTCACGTGCTGGCGATTAGCGCAGACGGCTGCTCGCATACTTCCGCGAGCAGCTTGTTACGCACACTTCTGCGGGCCTCGCATGTATAATTTATGCGCGTGTGTGCGCACTTGAGCATTGAAGGGCTGAGAAAAGGGACGCGTACAAAGGTTGAGAGGAATTCAAATAATTGCGTGTGTGTGTGTGTGTGTGTTTGTGGAATGGTACAAAGTAAGTTTAGATTGTTATTTGTCTAACAAGTTAATAACGCGTTTACTTTTTTGGTAAAATACTGTACACTGAGGGAAAAACGTACTGTTGAAATAACTATTTGACATAGTAAATAGAAATCTTGTTAAATCTATCTTGATAACTATAAGATTTTAGTTATGAATGCGATTTGTTATGGTAAGTCCCTAATACTTAAAAAAACAAGATTTTCCAGTAATTTTTACAGAAAATTTATGGTATGTGTATTCTAATTTATAAATATAGTTAAAAATATGTCATCATTTACTATATTTCATAGTCAGAACAGTTATATTTTGACTCACAATGATTACTATATTTTATGTTTGTGCCATTATTGCACCGTACAGTCAGCTATGGTACTTTTATAGTAACGGCTACAATAATTTTCTCTGGATGCATAAAGCGATAATGTGCGAAGGAAAAATGTTTGAGGATATAAGTAACGCAAAATTTGAAGAATATTATCTTTTACGACTTTAAAGTTGCAAATACAAGAATTACATTAAAATCAAGCGATTGATCTAAATAATTCTCCTTTTCCTCCCACTAACCTTCACAAAAGAATTTTTCCATACACAAGCTCTCTTCCGACCCCGTATTTCTTCTACAAACTCAGAGCAAAAAGTCAACGTCAATCGTCACTTCTTCGCAAATAAATTCCCCCCCTCCTCCCGCACGCCCCGTTCTCCTCTCCTCGCAGAGAATATACGAGCGCGCAATATCGCTGCGCGAATCCGCTGATAGCGCTTTAAAAATAGACTCTAGGGCAGCACACACGCACTTTTTCTTCGCATCGCTCGCTCGTCAGCTGCGAACGCGCGTGTATATGCGTATGTATACATGTACAAGGAGGCGGCAATCGATAAATTTCATTTCTCTCGCAAGCTCGGTGGCGGCGGGCATTGACATTGACGAAATTCCCCGGGCTCTTTAAGGTCAATGTATTGTTACGCAACGCGAGAGCATCAGAGCGAGAGCGCGCGCGCGCCCGAGGCTTTTAATCTAAATTACGCGAGCACGTTATCGGGCGAGCCGTGTAATCAGAGCGCATGTGTGTGCGTATGGTTTGCCGAGTGAATCACGCGCTTCTTTTTTACCCGTATTCGAAAGTTTTGTGATGGAGGTGGCCTGTGGTGTGCTTTTTTAACGGTGCTTTTTCGGCCGGAGGAATTTTATCAGTTTGCGCTCGGGGCGAAGAATCTTTGTTGGATTTTTTGTTTTTATGATATTGACGGTCTTGGGTTGAGCGAAGAAGCTTATATGTACATAGTTCCAAGCATTTCAATTAATTTTTAAAATATTGTTTTAAATTGTAGATAACATGTACGTTTTGTTTAATTAAAAGGTTAAAATTTAGTTTTTATCGAGTGAAAGTTCGTTATTCAAATCTTCACTGTTGAACACTTTAGCAAACCGATGCAAATATTATTTTTGTAATAATAATACAACACGTTATCTATATGTAAGTTATAATTACCTTGGTATATGCTTACAGCCAACCAAATTATTATCATTTAAACGAGCTTCAATATTTTCTAACTATTTTCACAACATAATCTCAAACGTTTTCGAACAAGTTCATACTCTAAGTCGTAACTTAACTCCACGTTGATGAAACTTCGACTACAACCTGATTACAATTCATATAATCCCCGCTCTCTCAACCAAAACAAAAGGCGTGGTTTCGCCAAAACATAAATCCCTCGTAGATCGTTCGCTCACGGGAGGCTGACAACAAACGAGAGAGAGAGAGAGAGAGAGAGAGAGAGAGAGAGAGAGAGAGAGAGAGAGAGAGAGAGAGAGAGAGAGAGAGAGAGAGAGAGAGAGAGAGAGAGAGAGAGAGAGAGAGAGAGAGAGAGAGAGAGTACAAGCTAACGAAATTACCGAAGGTAAATCCTCTCTCTCTCTCCTAAAAATACGTCGCTCTCGCGCGTATACACACCGCGAGCCAAAGGTAAAGAGAGAGAGAGGGGGAGAGAGCGACGGAAGCAGCCAAAATCAAGCCGGGGATACACATAACTCGCTGCTCTTATCATGGGAGAGCACAGGAGAGTGGGCGGAGGGACCTCGGCGACAGGAATTTACAATGGGAAGAAAACGCCGAGTCGCGGTGAAGAGAGAGAGAAAGAGCGTATCCCTCGCTCTCTTTACTACGGAAGGCGTAGGAGAGAGAGAGAGAGAGAGAGAGGACAAGAGTAGATTAAATTCGAAACCGCCTGTAAGCGCACAACGACACGCGTTTGTATTTTCCGTACTTTGGAACATATGCATATACGTATACATGTATGAGGAAATCCATAATTTGTCCACACTTAGAGGGTCCAAAAAATAAAAAAAAAATTGGAGGCACACCTTCACGACAAATTTCTTCCCATTCTATAGGTCATAAAATATACGAAAAACTTGTGAACATTAGAAAACGGTCTTGTGACACCGTTTTTGAAAATGATTGAATTACGTGGATTCGGGAAAAATCACTCATTTTTCGCAATTTTCAAATGCACGTAACTTTGCATAGAACCGACTGACTTTGACGATCTTTAGCTTAAATTAAAGCTCTTTTCTTCTACTTTAATTGCCTTTTTGTTGAATATTTGTTGGAATATTTAAAAGCTTACTATTGGCTCATCATGAGTGACTACTTTTCGTCCATTTTTCCCATATTAAATTTCCATAAGAAAAATGAATTTTTTTTTCTAAAACGGTGTCACAAGGCCGTTTTCTAATATTCACAATTTGTTCGTATATTTTATGACCTATAGAATGAGAAGAAACTTGTCGCGAAGGTGTGCCTTCAAATTTTTTTTTTAATTTTTTGAACCCTCTAGGTGTGGACAAATTATGGATATGCTCACATATGTAACACACGTATATATGTATATATCTAGAAAAGATATATACCTACATATATACACACACGCAAGCGTGCGGAGCACAGCGGCAGAGAGAAGCAGCAGCAGCAGCAGTAGCAACGGCAGCAAGTACGCCGGTGCGGGGTCAACGACCCGTCTACGCTCTCTCTCTCTCTCTCGCTTCGTGCTGCTCGCGATATATATACGTATAACCAACACCCCGGTGCCATACACCACTACCAGATGGAGACCTCTCTCTCGCTCTCTCTGTCTTTTCGTGCGCAGTCTCTCTCATTCACATTCTGCCGGCTCGCTTTCTCTCTCTCTCTCTCTCTCTCTCTCTCTCTCTCTCTCTCTCTCTCTCTCTCATCCTACTTCTCTCTTGATTTCTCTCTCGCTCGCGCTCTATTGTGCCGGGAAAGAGAGAGAGAGAAACAGAGAGGAACCTAGCCGAACCTAGGCTAGACCAGAGCGAATCCCCGGTAATTCGTGTAACGAAGTCTAGCTCGCGGATGATGGGCAAAAAGATGACGATGATGAGGGCAGCTCTCGCGTGGTATATATACGCCTGAATTTCGTGGTGTTTGTTATCGCCTGTTTTTTTTTTGCAGGGGGATGGGGACGGCTCAATCCGTGGTTTTGTACGAGGTAGCCGCGTGTGATATTGCGAAAGCTTGATGATGGATGCGAGGGGATGGGGTGGCGAATTAAATGTGGTGATTTTGGTGGGACGAGAGGTGAGATGGAAATTTGGAGGTTGGTGAGGCAGAGCGGCAAGTAATTTTCGGTTGATTGATGTCGCTTAGAACATTCAATGTTTTGATTTATTTTTGTTGGTCACGAACAGTGTCGGTTGAGAAATATGATTGTGAAGAGATGTAAGAGCATATTAGGTTAGCTTTGTTTTGGTTATAGAATTTAAAAAATTTAGTCCATTCGGTATTAAATTGATAATAGAGTATTACGATTGCGATCTAAAAACGAACATTCTTTTCTATTTGTATATAAAAATGCACAGTTATTTTTATTGATTAGATATTTTATCTGTTTATATATACTCTTATTTATACGAATACCTATATATAAAAACTATCCCTATGGATAATCGATTATGACGTAATATTTACGATAATTTCTTCATAAAAGTAACATCTTTTCATTGCTACAGTTTCACAAAAAGTTCTACAACAAATGAAGGTTTATATCCCTAGTATTTATTTATTCTCTTTACTGTACAAAAACTCTACCATTATTTTAAATAACAATATTATATTACGTATAATTCGAAATCTTCTCTCATATTCTTACTCTTCCAGCTCCTATATTTATTGCGACTTCCTATTATACCAACTCGCTCAATACTATACAGACCAAAAAAAAGAGAGGATAAATGCCTCCTATATAAACTCCGGCATCTGACCTTAGATAAACCGTGGCGAAGGTGGCACACGCGCGCTATCACCATACACACACATACACATTACATACATAACACACGGGAGAAAAATAAACTCTTTCTCCAGCGAAACGGGCAACGACATAATCAGCTCATAAATTGCTATAAGCCCAGTGGGTGGTTATGTCACGCCCTCTCCTCTCCCCTCCTCCTACTCAACTCTTCCTCCCTAAGAAAGCCTCTCCTATTTTTATACGCACCTACACACACCCTCTCCGCGGGTAGTAATAGCTGCCGCACACGCGCGCTTATGAATCGAAGAAAGGCCCGATTAAAAATAGTCTACACTTACACGCACCGTGGAAAATCAATTTCCAACCCTCTCTCTCTCTTTACACCCACAAAAAAAGCTCCGATGGCTGGAGCGGGGTGGGGACCGAGAAAGAGGAGAGAGCGCGCCGGAGAGGTGCGCACGTGTGAGAGTCGAAAAACGGCGGGGGCGTCGGGGTGGGGATATTCGTGCTCTGCTCCTCTCTCGCTTGCTCGCTCGCTCCCCACCCACGCGGCCGCTCGTCGTTTTCACGGTCAAGCATATTGATTTTCCCGCCGCCGACGACGACGACGACGACGCTCCGCCGCTGGCATGAGGCGGCGCGGAAGGAAGAGCGAGCGAGAGAGAGAGAAAAGAAGAAGCTAGCTCTACGCGCAAGCGCTCGCTCGCTCTGTCGGCGCTCTTGGAGTGCATCCAAAGGCCGTTGAACCCGGGCGAGCGAGAGCGCGGGTATAGCGTATATATACAGAGACGCATACATACACAGAGAGCCATCAGGCGGCTTTTCTGGCAGCGGCGCGCTGGCTCGCTCGCAGGCGCCGTATAATGCGATAATTGTTGAATCCTCGCGAGGGTGGGAACGACGGGGAGTTGTCCGAAAAATTAAAGAGTTCGTTATTGCAGGAGTGGGAGAGTCTAAACGAGATAATTGCCGTGAGGGGCTGGGCGCGCGCGTTTGGATTAGGTGTGAGAGGCGCGCGGGCTTTGTTTTGGCCTGACGCGCGGCACGTCGTATACTGTGCCGGGGTGTGTCATTGTGAGTTATGCGGTTTGACATAAGGCGCTGGATTAGGTCATTCTTTTCGGGGATTGTGGTGATTTGTTGGATTTTTTTCATTGAGCTTGTACAAAGAATGAAATAAGAATTTAATTGACGAATTTAAGGTCTTGAAATAATCAATTTTTATGGTTCAGTAAACTTTAAGTGTTACTTTATTAAAAGTAACTTTCAGTTTACGAAACACCGTGTTTGTAAACGATCCATCAAGTATATCCAAAGGATTATATTATTATTGTTATTGAGGATTCATTTGTACCTCTAATTTTATAAAAAGTAAAATTGTGCATTTTTAGTTTTTAACAATTTTTAATAATTTTGGTTCAAAATTAAACAACCAATTTCGTTGTGAATAATAATATTCAATTTATTTATTCCAGTTTCGCCATACAATTCCAAAAACCTTGAGCAGCAGTAGTAATATCAATCAACACACTGCTACGCTCCCTCATACTTCCTAAACCTCACTTCCGGGCGCATTCCCTCACCCCAAGCCCATACCACCGCATCTCACTCCCGAATTCCCCGTAGCGTCTTACCGAAAGCCCCTCTCTCTCCCACTAGCACTGAATTACGCTCGGCGAGATGGAAGCGAATTGCCGCAGCTCTCTCGTTCTCCTTTCTAACTAGACACGCAATTTGATCAACATGACGCGCGAATCGCATCTCTTTCTCCTACCCATCCGCGCGCACGTGCGGATTCCTATGCTCCTACTCGCTAGAGAAATTCGAGCGCCCTCGCTCTGGCATCGAGAGATTTCCGATTAGCTTTGCCGAGGAAGCGAGAGAGAGAGATATGACGCCTCCTCGAGATGAGCTTTTCCTCGCGAGTCTATGGTGAGAGAGGAGGTTCTAAGAGCGCGCACGCGATGGTGAAGACGACGCCGCCCGATCGATTGTGCTTGACGATTTCTCTAGTATCCGCTGATTCTCGCGCGATGGAGATGAGAGAGTTTGCGTTGTGGGGAATTGGTTTAGCGTTGTTTGAAGGATTGTTATTGGAAGTATTGAAAAGAGAGAATGATTGTTTGGCACTTTTTGATTTTGAAAAATGTGTTTTTGTATAGAAAAAGTTTGTTGTATACTTTGAAACTGATAAAACGTATATTTAATCTGATAGTTGAAAAAGATCAAGTAGAGGGATTAAATCAAATGTCAGTTTTATTTATACACGATGATCAGTGTGTCGATTGTATTTTCTTAATAAAAGGGTATAGATATATGGAGAAAATAACTATACACGAAAAAAAAGTTTCCAGTAAAAATTACTCCTTCAATGACTAAAATTTAGTAAACTGTATAGAAAACTGGGGACATACTCGAAATGTATTGAATCTTAGAATCCACTTTACCAAATTTTAGTATTTCGGAAACTCAAGTGGAAATTACAATAAAAAAATGTTTTTTTGCAATCTATATTACCGACGTTATATTTTAGATTGCGAATGCACAGTAGAAGAAATAAATAATTTTTTGTATTTGAAAAAAAAGCAGAAAGCTGGGATCGGAACCCGAATCCGCTGCGCGAGAAGCCGCAGTCTTATCGCTACGCCAACGTGCACTTACACGAAAGACGTTTCGACTCGCCTATATATGCTACAGCTTGTGTAGTTCCACAATAGGACAAATTCGACATCTTAATAAGTTAATTAACTATTTGTTTCACGAAGGATGTAGTACACGAGTTTCCAAATTAATAAATATTTGTAAAAATATGCAGGTTATATTTTATAATTAATTTTATAGAAGAGAAGGTGATAAGTAAATCTCTTTTGAGGTTATGTCGACTTGCTGATGTTGTCATTAGTAGCATTTTTGGTAAAGTGACTCGTAGAAATTGCTACAATTCTATCAAATTTTAGGAAAGTGGCTCGTAAAAATTGCTACATCTTCTATCAAATATTAGTGTTTTGAAAATTTAGTATATAGTAAATACTACATTTTATATAAGTAATGTAGCAAATTTTATAACCATATTTATTTATTTTTAAAAAGGTGTATACCATTAATTGCTAAAAATATATTAAATATCTTGAGAATTTGAGTATGTCCTCAGACTAGTAGAGAAAATAGTAATTTTTAATGGAAACTTTTTTTCCGTGTAACTATATATAGAGAAACGTAATTGATACATATATGTCAAACGGTATATGAGGAGTTTCACGTCAACTGTCCCAGCGCGCGGCGCGCGAGCCCTAAATCGTGCTATTTCTAACTCATGTTTATGATACTAAAATGTACTTAAAAAAATTGTTTGATAAACGTTTTCGGCGTATTTTTTCCTCAGCTTTCCAATGACGTAAGCAGTTTTTCCAAAATTTTAAATTTCCACCTTCAAAAAGTACAAAACATGTTATATCTCAAAAAGTGTATTTTTAATATTTTTTTTGACCCTCTAGATCGAAAGCTGAGCATTTTTTACGTAGAAAAGGATATTTTCCAAAGAGTGCCCGAGATGTTTTTTGCGAGAAATAGAATGCGAAAGCGTTTTTGAAGATGAAAATGGAAAATTTTGAAAAAACTACCTACATCATTGGAAAGCTGAGGAAAAAATACGTCGAAAACGCCTATTAAACAATTTTTTTAACTACTTTTTAGTATCATAAACATAAGTTAGAAATAGCACGATTTAGGGCTCGCGAGCCGCGCGCTGGGACAGTTGACGTGAAACGCCTCATATTTATCTTTGAACACCCACAACACAATCAATAAATCCAAAACTTTTAAAATCTTATCTTATTAATATTATTATCTGCACATATAATAATAATACATTTTTATATTATCCCAACTGTACAAAGTTCCACCCATTGTTTACCGTAGGTGTCTCCAACCTCCCAACAACACCGACCCAACCCTCGTAAAACAGGCCCAATTCAGCCTAATCCCCGGAAAAAAGCGAAAATCCACTCAACTTTTGACAAATGACGAGCCACTGCGTTTCCTCCTCCGCATACCAAAAAAAAGGCGACGCGCACACGCAATTCTCGCGCACGTGCCCATCTTCAACTTCTCTCCTCTGTCTCTCTCTCCCCCATAAGATACAATCGGAATCCCCTTACCCTCATACGCGCGCGCGCCCTTGGCTGGCTTTTCCCGCGAGGCGCGCGCGTGGAAAACAAACGAAGGCGCGCGAGAATGAGGAAGAGAAAGAGAGGATGAAAAGCGCGAGGCAAAAAGGGACGCGAGAGCGACGAAAAGCAGCGGCGAGATAGACGACGACCCCCGTATGTGTGTGTGTGTGTTTATCGAGTTAGAAGCTTTGAGCCGAGTGAAAGTGGTAAGTAGCTGCGAGCGAGAGCGTCTTTTTCGCATCGCTGTGGCTTATTGATTGAGGAGTCGGCAGGTTCTGATGACGCTGTGTCTATTTTGAATTTCTAAGGTGCTGAAGGTGCTGCTGGTATGCGGTGGTAGTAAGTTGGAGTGCGAGAGGAGCTGGCCCGATTGAAGTTCGCCGGGGAAGTTTAGAAGTTGAGTCTGGTGTACTTCGACGGCTGGTTTGAAGTTTAACGGATAAAGAGAGCATTTTATTCCTCGGCGTTGATAGAATTTTCGACTGGATGGTTCAGCATTTATATATTTCATTAAGAATTTGTGTGAAAAGGATATTGTAAATTCAATGAGAAACTGATAAATTATGGAACAACTGTTCACTAAAAGTTTCTGTAGTGTAAGGATAAATTTTTTGTTTTAAATGAAGTAAAAGATCAAAATATATGCCCATATTTTACGAGAATTAACAACAAAAAATTAATGTTCTATTTAAAAATAGCAAAGTTCAATTCAGGTATCATCCAAAAGCTAAAATGTACAAACACTTCAAATACAAATAACAAACTCTCCGAAGGGAAAGCCCATCATCCTCGACATACCCCTGAAACATCCCGAAAATACACAAAGACATCGCGTCGCTCGTAGACGAAAACGAGCGCCCGCGCCCCTCCGGAAAAATCCATAAAGAAAAATTCAACGCATCGCTTGAGAAAGAGAGTATATCGAGCTATCTTTCTCTCTCTCTCTTCGCTCGCTCGCACAAAAGAAAAAGACGCCAACCTCGAACACGTTATACACACACGTGTACAAACCCATATACACAGAGAGAGAGCCGAACGATCGAGCGAGAGAGAGAGAGAGAAGGGCGCGAGCGCAACAACGATGTATTTCGGTGCAGTAGCGCGCTGCATGCACACACCGCGAGCGAGCGCTCGGCTAGAGGTCAATGCCCGTCCTTACTCCCGACCCGAGGAGAGAGCGCGAGATAGCGGCCGCTCATGCCGGGCGCGCATGCGCCGGGGGGTGCGATAGCTCGTCTCGCGAGCGCTCTCTCTCTCTCTCGCTTCCGAGGGTGGAGAGGTAGAGGAGAGAACGAAAGAGAGCGAGAGAAAGATGAGGAGAAAGAGAGGCAGAAGGAAGGACGGTAAATGAGAAAAATGAACAAACATCCGTGAGAAGAAGAGAGAAATGGAGCGAGCTCGTATGTGTGTTTCTTTCTCGAAGAGAGCGATCTCCTTTAAAGCCTGACCGGCTACGTCACGGACCCGCGCGCCCACCGCTCATTGATTAACATTTGAATTCGCGCGCGCGTGAGATGCACTCGCTTGTTTTTGCATACGCGCAAAGATGCGCGAATGCAGTTCGGGGAAAGAGCCTTTTTTCGCGCATTGTCATGCGCGCGGGTCGCAGAGGTGATTTTTACATTGAGGGTGAGGTGATAAGGGCAGTTTGGCGAAATGCAAGTGGGGTAATCGGATTCCATATTTTGTGAAGAAAATGGGACGTCCGCGGCGCGAAATACGGGGAATATTTTTTCATGGATTCGTGCAACATTTAAATGAAAATGTATAGCATTGTTGTAAGACTTACAATGAAATGGTAGTGTAAATATAGCATACGTGCGAGTTATCCTTGACGTTTGACTTACCTGAAAAGAAATGTTTTTATTAAATCGAGGTGAATTGAAATATCGCATTTTGTCAATAATTTTTGTATAATGAAATTTACATAATATTCTATAAGAATAGGACTAGTAATATTTGTTTAATTATTGTAAAAGTAATATAGGAATTTTATGTATATCAATGACTAAAACTAAGAAAATTAATGATAAAAATAGTGCCCATCAATTTATGAACATGTTATAAAAATCTCGATAAAATATCCGCATCGTTAAAACTAAAACACCAGCCCCCACATATCACAGGCGGAAAAAGATCAGCTGGAGATCACACAGTTATTACGCGTCCGCGACGCGAGAACCGACGAACGAGAGTAGAAGGAAGAAGTGACGAGAAAATCGCGGTAATGTTCGCGTATTATCCGATGCCGGCGTCGCGCACGCGCGGTGAAGTAATCCGCCGGCAATGACCGGAATGAAAAAGAGAAGAGAGAAAGAGAGCCGCGCAAGTGTTGCGCTCCTGTCCCCCCGCGACGCGCATACATATTTCTTCTTCTCTCGCGCTGGTATACGCGGCCTTCTTCGAGATTAATTCCAAGTTTTGTTTGTCACCGCGTTGGCGCGCTCGCTCGTGGCGATTTATGCGTAATTTTGTATTTGTTGCGTGTTCCGTTGACTCCTATGCTTGCATGAATAAGGTGGTGACATAGGTTGTAATTTCGTTTTGCGTAATCTGGCAGATTAAGGTAGCTTTATATTTATGTTTGATTCTATTATTTACGGTTTTAAAAGGTTGTCTATGAAAATTTATTTTTGTCTTTTTTTGTTAAAAATGAATTTTATATTTTAGTCCTATTAAGAGTTTTAAAAAAAAGTTATCAACTCATTTCACACATATTTGCTATGCATTTGCGAATGTAAATATCTCGTTTTTAAAAAATTATTACAATTTCATTTTCATATATTTTAGCATTGTTTAATTTGCGACTTTGTATTATTATGTCTCTTTGTCAATAGAAAGTTCAAACTTTATAAAGAACCTGCTCTCTTTCTGGAGTTTTTCAAAAAGAACAATCCGAGCATTAAAAGCCACCCTCGTTTCTTAATCATTTGTAAAATGAAATTGATGAAGGGTGAATGGCAGACGCACGGAAAAATCGAGGCGAAGGGAGTGGCATTTTACAAGGGGTTTTGCAGAAAGGGAAAAAGAGCGCGCGGAGGGACACGAGCGGAGGGTAGCGATGTCATAAGAAACAATGATCACGCGAGAGAACCCTCGCCTAGTTCATTCAAAGGATTAAAGGAGTGAAGTCCGAAGTGGGCGGAGAGGCACGGGGATGATGCGCAAATGAGAGAAAATGAATTGTAGAAGGGAGCAGGAATTGCAAAATGTTGGAAAGGGATGAGTCATCGTCAAATGGTCGCCGTAATATAGCAGTGTTACCCAGCTGGAAATCGTTCATTTTTTTCCCAGTTGTGAACCGATTTGTCGAACATTTTCTATAGTCATTTTATGTCGATTTCGGTCAATTTGCCATAAAATAGCTAGAAAATGTTCGAAAAATTGTTTCACAAATGAGAAAAAAAAAATGGACGATTTCTAGCAGGGTATAAAGAAAATTAGTATTCGTTTTGTAAAATATTTTATGCTGACATTCGACAAACCGATTCGCAATCTTTAAATATCTTATTTATAAACTTCCCTCACATTAGCCGTTTACAAGGTATAAGTGCGTTATATATAGTACCCGCAAGCGCGTCAATCGCACCCAATACACGCCACAAATTGCTTTCAACTACGTTGTCGCTCACCCCGAGCTGCCCCAAAATCGCACCAAAGCCTATAGCTTTTACCACTGACACGCGCAATTACTATCGCAAAATTAGCTCTCCCTCTCTCACTCGACAATCCTCATTCGCGCTTACCCCACCCCTCTGCCCTAAATCATCACCGACTTCAAACCCTAACCTCCCTTTCCCCACCTCTCTAAATCTCTTTGAACTCGCGGCCGCAGCAGCGGCAACTTGTCGCTCGGCCCCGGCCATCCGCGTCCAAACAAACAGTAGCGCCTGCAGCCCCGCCGAAATTCGCACGCGCGCGCGCGTTGCGCTCGTAAAATCGTACCCGCGCATGTATAGAAGAGAGAAAGAGAGAGTGTGTGTGTGCGCGCATTTACGATCGCCGCGTATAAATACGAGCGCGTGGCGGGTAAAAATATAGGGTAAGGGCCGATGGTTTCGATGATTCGCGAGAGGAAAAGAGAGAGAGAGAGAGAGAAGACTTTGTCGAAGTGCGTTGAACTTTTCAGAGCTTGCGGTGGTAATTGGTTTGACAGCTTGGTTGTTGGTTTTCCGAAGATGGAGTAGTGGTTATTTGATTGGTTGTGTTTTTGTACATGAATTTCATAAGAAGTTAAGCTTTGTTTGATATTTAATAATTACACGGATTTTTCAGGAAAAATTACCATGAAATTCACGGAAATCAGAGAACAACCGGAGTCTCTAGGAATTTTTACCGTTGTCAAGGGTAATTTTTACTAACCTTCCCTACAAATTTTCCTTTACACTCAGAGAAAATTTGTAGGGAAGGTTAGCAAATATTACCGTGACAACAGTAAAAATTCCCAGAGAATTCGGAATTCCCCGATTGCCGTGAATTTCACGGTAATTTTTCCTGAAAAATTCTATCCGTGTATCAACATTTTCAATGACCAATTATAAGAGGAATAGAACATATGTGGTCAGTAATAAAACATAATAATTAAGTATTTATACAAAAAAAAAAATTGTTTGAATCACAAAAGATGGAATTTAGTCTAACGGTTTTACAAATCGTTATTCGCCGAAAAATACAGTTGAAGCTTTGATTCTGATAATTTTTTTCCGACTTACAAAGATCAGAGGCATCTGTCATGACATGATTTCAAAATAATCTCGAATTCTCGAGAATTACAATTCATCGGTTTTATATATGGACTTCCATAGCTTTCTTTTAAACTTAGACATTTCAATGAGTCATTTTATATACAGCCTCATATCAGAAGCATAATTATTTCCATAACTCTCAAAGAACAAAAACACATAATTTAAATGTGCGCAGTCATTGAACCTTGCTAAACAACCGATCTCCAAAATCTCTCAAAATAAATCAATCTTTTAATTAACCCTATTAAAAAAAAGGCCACACACTAAACGTATACATCATTACAACATTCAATCCGCACGCGTCCACAACATTAATCAGCCCCACCTATACCCAACTCCATCAGCAGCCCATTATCGACCAATCCATCACCGAACCCACACATAAGAACCAGCCGCCGCACGACGACTCTTACACCGCGCGAATCGCGCTCTCTTTTCCTCCTCCTCCTCTGCCTCTCTTGTGCGCGATGTCATTGCTCCCGCGGTTGCGCGCGGCTGTGTAAAGAAACCGGCGAACTGCAATTATTGCGACTACTCTGGGCGCGCGCACACACGCGCCGATAATGAAGCTGCTCGAGCTTGCAAACCCGGAGCGAGAGAGTTTACTGCTCTGGTAACGCAGTTACCGATGTGACGAGAGGTAGGTGCGTTAAAGATGATGGGTGATGACGGTGGCGATGACAGGGGCGCGGAGTGAGAATGGCTGAGTGAGTTGGTGTTTGATTGCGAGAATGGACGGCGTAAGGGTATGGAGAGAAGGGAAGGTTTAAAAGTTTTAATGAACAGTGTAATGCAGATAATGGGCGGTGTAAATGACGTACCAATGGTCGTGTGCATATTTGAAAGTCTGTACAGTCTCATTTATATAGACGTCGTTAAAAATATTTCAAGCGCAAAGTGGATTGTCTCTTATTAATCAAGCGTCTATAATGCTTTTTACATTCTTTATCGTGTAGGTGAAAAATCGTATTTTCAATTAAATTCTAGCTTAATTTTACGTATTTTACGACAACGACGAGAATAGAAATTACAAAGATTTTTATTAACCACCATAGAAGTCAACTCGGCTCCGCCCATTGTACCTTCATATATTACGCTCCATCCACTCCACAAATCCTCAAAGCACCTGCGCTGCACTCCAGTCAACAGAATCGAAAATTTACACACGCGGCGTCTAATCCCATTACACCCCGACGTATCCGCGCGCAGCAGCCACATCCCTTCAAAATCCTCCACCTCAAAGCGCCCAAACGCACGCATTCTCCGCTGTGCCAAAGGACAAGATGCCAAAGTGCCGCGAAGCACTGACCGTGCAGTCCCAACCAGCGCGCATAAATTAACCATGTCTCACTCGCGCTGCGTACATATATACACCAACTCTCCTAATCCTGCTAAACCGAAACCTAGTGAAAGTTGCGCGCCCGGCCGAGGTCGCTACTCCTTTTCTTCCGCGCGCGCGCGGCCGAGAGAAGTTGTATAACGCGGGGTTCTATATACACTCGCGCGATCTGCTCTAGATGGTGCACTACAGTGCGGCACCGCTGCAGTTTTCGCTCGCGTTTTTCTCGCTATAGCTCGCTCGCCGGTTGATGTAATTCGAGAGAGCGAGCGGCTTTGAGGAAGTGTTGCCGTGCGCGCGTTGCGTAATGCTGCAGCGTGGTTTTTGCGCGACCAGGGTTGTTGTTGTTTTTGGAGGCTGGTAAAGCGGTGTCGAAGTATGTATATATATATATATAGTCGCGAAGTTTCGATTGAGATGTTGTAAGAGTGCTGGTTTGGTATTGAGTTTTGTACATATCGTTGTACGTATAGAGTTACATGAAGAATGTTTTCGATTTCATACTGAGTAATTGCAGATCGATAACAAAAGGCTAATTAATTGTTGCTATAATATATACGGAGATAAGATTGAAGCTCCAATAAATCATGGTATATATGTTTATACGCCGAGCAAGCTACGTTCTTCGTTATCAAGACTCCAATGAGGTTGCGAGCGGTATATAACTGTTCTTCGGGAAACTACTTGTTCATTGTTATAGCCAATCTTTCCCCGCAGAGTAAAGAATATTAATTAACATTTTAAATTTACCAACAAGTGGCTATAGTTGTGGCCGATACCAACACGGCAATATCGACTGCTATTATCGCACTTATTATAGTTCTATATTGCAATTACCGTTAACATTTCTATTACTACGATGCACGATTCATTCAGAATATTACTACCGCCACGTTGACTTCTTACTCGCACTCTATTTTCCACGTTGCATAAGAACTTCTGCTAATGCGACGTCGAACAACAAACACGACAATATCCACATTATAATCGGAAAAAAGGCTATACACCAAGTGCAAAAACAAAACGCGGTATTATCGTTGTACGTGCCACATCGACGGGTTCAATTTCGCATTAAATAAGTCATTGCCAGTTGAAAAGCGCGAGAGCAGGAAGGGGGAGAAAGAGAGAGAGCCGCCTCGGTAAATTGATCTATCTAGTCATATAGATTCCAGTCGTGATTGGCAGACTGCCACGGAGATCACGAAGATCGTGACGCGGAAGTCGCGCTATGCAATTTCTCTCTTTCTCTCCGTTTCTCTCTATTATTTTCAACTCCTCGTTCGCGCGTGGCGTGCCTCTCCGCTGTGCGCTTTTGCGAGCACGCTGTAGTAGCGCGAGGCTCGTCTTTTTTTTGCTTTATGACCAGTTGCATTGCAGTTTCAATTGATCATAAAGCGCGCGCGTGTAAGGAATGTACAAGTTTTAAATTATGTTTCATTCAAAGGGGTATACTGTAGGTAAAAACTACATAAGGAATCCCCCGATAGATATTGCCCAATTTTTGTACTCGACAGCAAAATAAAAATCAAAGCTACGCCAGTTTACGCAACGCTATACTTCGAGCAATAAAATTCGTTGTTAAACCACAATATCGCTGCAACTTCAACTAGTTTTTCTATCTGACCAAAGTCTGTGTACCACTTAATATATATACATCCCCAGAAACCAAGCAATCCATTACATAACCAGAAAAACTCCAACTGATCCTTTTCTCTTTCCATCCACAAAATATGTCCCCTCCCCAACGCCACATTTTTCCTTTTCCCAATCCCACCCACACCCGAAAAACAAAAAACTCCACCTGTCCGCGTCCCTATACGAATTCCCCGAGCAATTGCCGCTAACCAATCGGCCGCGTGCGCACAGCGAAAAGGCCAATTACGTCCAGGAAGAGCAGCAACGGTAGCGGCGGCGGCGACTACTCCCCCACCGGCTACTGCGCGCCGCCGGCCACTTTCACTGGTGACCTAGTGGGGCAGCGACGCGGACGTACACCGTCCTGCAGCAGCAGACGAATCGCGCGCGGCAACGAACTTTGCGCGCCGCGGGGTCGTCCCTTCTTGCCTCGCTGCTGCTACCGCTACTGCAAGAGAGGAGAGGAGGGAGATCGTTGTCCGAGATGTGGGTTAGCGTACAGAGCGGATTCTTGGAGTTGTTGGGGGATATTAGGAGGATGGTATAGTGTGGTCTAAGAAGGTTTAAGTTGGAGATATAGAGAGAAGTTGTATGTTTGGTTTTTGGCGGATTAGTTGGCTTTCAGCCGGTTTACGGTGGTTGTAACGAACTAATACTAGTTTAATAAATAAATAAGCACAATAGCATTTCAATAGATTTTATTGACGACGATGCGGCTCGTTACAAAGCACGTTCTAAAGCACGAATGACATTATGTTTCTCTTTCTTATTGGCTATAGCTTGTCTCACGTACTCCTTTTATCTTTTATAAACAAATTTCCTAAGCAACATAACATTCGAAATACAAGGGCCTCTCACTCCCCTTTTCGTGTAGAAACCTTTCGGACTCTACACCCCGGCCTCCCCCGCCTCGTATCGATATAATCGATAACTAAGGGGGCAGCGTGTATATCGTCGATTGGTTAATGGAGATGCATACTTTACGCAGCGTACTAATTACGTCACGTCGAGACACCTATATTTTATTGTATAAAGTTAATACCCCCCTTTAAAACTAAAAAGGTTACGTAAAAAAGCCAGAAAAATTACAAAAGGCGTATATGTCGGTAACAGTGGTTCTTTGGTACGATGAGAGATCTTGGGTGGATTTTGAAATTTCGCACGATGTTTTGTGAATAAAACAGAAAGATATTACAAAAAAAGGGATTTACGTGTTGATACGTATAATAATGAAAGATTAGCTGATGCAAAAAACAGGGAAAAGCGATCCTAGAATGCAGAACATAAAAGGTTCACGACTTATCTAATTGTATACTATTACAGGTCTAGAAAATGGATATATTTATCACCTGGAAGTACTGACCCCTATAATCAATATGCAATAAAAATACAAGTGAATGTTTGTTGGAAACAATATGCGCGTATCGAGACTTCAATATATTGTTCCTAGTGCAAATCAATTCGATTTTCACTTGTCCAGTCGATGTCCAGATACAGTTAATAGAATGCATTATTCATTTGCATTGATTTAGCACTTAATGATAGCCATTGATTAGATTTAACATTATCAATTAATAGATTAGATAAGTCGTTATTTAAAATTACATTGATTTTTTAGTGCTTTATCCCTGTCTAAACTGAAAGCTTATAAAGTATTTCTTTTCACTTGCACACTTTGCTTAGAAAGGTTAAGAATTAAAAGAGAATGATATTTTTATTTGCTTCGCTTCGTCAGGTGCAAACGTAACTAAACGTTGCATTTTTCATCGAGCTCGAACTTATTACCTAATCATTCCGTGCAAAATTCAAATTAAACGTATAGATTTTGCCGAAGTCGCAAATTGCTATCGAGTCGTTTTTTTTTGTGCGACATTAAAAATTACTATTACCGTAACACTATGGGCGTGCGCAACAGTAAAACTTTCAACGACCGTTTTCGCGTGCTGAAAAAAGCTCAGTTTTTGCGAAAATCAATGTTATGTAGGGACTTTAAGTATGCAAATTTATGGCCGAACTCACTTGAACCCACGAAATACGGCTCTACTTTACGGGTTTGACAAACTCGTGTAATAGGCATATGTGCCGTATAGTAGATGGATAATGCCCATACTAGACGTACTTGCAAAACAATCGAGATTACGGAAGTTTAGCGCAGGAAAAAGGCATTTTCTATTTAAAAAAACTAACAACCGTTGTTTACATCAAAATAATTTCATAATAACGTATAAAATTAAAACATCTATCATAACAGCAAATCTACATAAAATTTCGAAACCCCAAACTCGCATCGTCAACCGATTTTCCAACGATTCACGATCGATATCCGTAATTACACTCCTATACACACCGCTACCGATGAAAAAAAGGAAACCTAAACAAAACCTCCTCCACAAAAGCCCCCCCGCCGCACACACGACATTGTTCGTAGGTATATATATATGCAGCAGCACACGCGAGCCCGGCTCTATTTTTCCTAAGCCTCTTTCGCTCTCTTCCGTGCGTCGGCGTGTGTTGTGTTTAGAGGCGGCGGCGGCGGCGGGTCAGTAACCAGGTCATTCGCGCTCCCACCTATAGGCGCGCGCGCGCTCACGTGACCCCCGCAGGCTCGCGCGCGGAAAAAAGTGCATCGTCCAGCAGAGCGAGTGCGCGCTCGATCGAAATAGAACGTTTCCGCCTTCAACCTGCACGCGTGCGTGTCCGAGCCGACGCGTATACTGTATGGTGGTTGTGCGGTAGGAAGTGGAGAGCTGGGTTAGGTTTTTTTTTCCTTTCGCTTGGGTGGTGGGGCTGGTCGAGGTTAATGAAAGTATGGAGATGTTATAAAAATGGGTTTAGGTCTTGGATTTGTAACTGTTGAGTTGAGATATTAGTTAGCGTTTGGTTTGCAATACTTCATAAGTCTATTTAACTCTTTCGCTTTTAGAGATGACATGATGGGACCGATTCTTTTTATAAAAGCAAATACACAATTTTTTCACACGGGACGAACAATTTAAAAAAAAATTTGAGGGTATACCTCTGAAGAAATTTTTTTCTCATTCTCTAGGTTATAAAATAGATGAGAAAGTTTTCGCACACTCGAAAATGGTCTTGCGACACGTGAATATATTTGTTGGCACCTTCAAGAGCTTCCTATTGGCTAATCATCAGTGACTGTTTTTTGTTCATTTTTAAATATTTTTTAAAACCGTGTCCCAAGACCATTTTCAAGTGTTTTTTTTTTCAAATTTTTTTTTTTTTATTTTTTGAATCCTCTAAGTGTAGACAAATTGTGGATTTTCTCATAAATATATCGCTATTATAAAATTAAATATTGAGTTCAAATGTGCATGATATCCGATAAGATTTTTTCTTTTCAATTCAATGAATGTAATGAAATACTAGTAGATGCAGGTCATCATAAAATATTTGAAAAATTTTTTAATAGCAGAAACTTCTTATGTTACTACATATTAGCCGTGGGAGCGAAAGGGTTAAATGCAATAGATTATTTACGTACGCCGCAATAATTTTAAGAAATTCAATTTTTTCCACCATCGAATTCCCAAAATTTTTTGTTTTAATTTTTATTTCTATTAAGATAATTTTTCTTGGATAAAGAATGTATAAAACCTGATATAGGTTAATAAATAATAAAAAGGTGTCGAGAAAAAATCGAAATAATTTTATGCTGTTCAAAACAAGTGGGTATTATGTAGGACATAGTTGAACGAGATATTTGTGCATGCGCGAGCAGTCAGGCTCGAAACATTCAATTAATGAGAAAGTCATTTTATTTTCGCTCGCGCGTCAGCAAAATTCTTCAGGTTCATATTACGCCTATGATCACACTTATTAAGCTGTTTATGAATGTCATGTATTAAAACGATAATCACGAAGTACTCGTATATGCATTACATAACTTGTATATGTAGGTAACGTGTCAAAAAAACATTCCAAGAATTTTCAATTTGCCTCGCAATTTCAAGTAATTTTATTTTTAAGAAAAGAGAATTTTAATTTCAGATTAATTAAACTGCCACCAACGTGATACCACAAAGAACGAAAGTTTTAAAATGAAATTTTCCACGAACAAAGTATTTGTAATTGAAAATCTGTTGATTCGTGAACGTCAAGAAATCTGGTTGTAATTTCACCCTGATCATTACACAAAAGTAACCATTATCTTCGTGCACAATTATCCGTACCTCGGAGTGTTATAATTAAAAATCTAATCACTCGTTCGAAAATCAAATTCAAAGCCTACACTTAAAACCTTTTATACTAAATCCTCATTGCACATTTTCCCGCATTCTCACTTCTCGCGCGCTGCACAGCACCGCCTTTTCCCTCACTACTATACCGCGAAAGAGAAAGTTCGGGAATCAAAGCTGGCGCGCTTATCTCACGGCGGCGGGTCACTATACCCGCGACATTGTCGTATATGTATGTATATGCGTCTCGAGAGAGGAAGGAAAGGCTGCCGCGTGCGCACTCGAGATTAATTCCTGTGCCCGTACGCATGCGGTCACAGACGCTGACGCGCGACCAAGGTTTAGGTTACCCGAGAGAGAGAGGGAGAGACAAGTCGGAAGCAGGAAGAGAAGAGAAGTTGCCTGTGTCGAGAGTGCGTATGTGTGAATGGTGTACAAGGAAGAGGTTTCGGTTTTCTAGGAGCGGTAAAGAATTATTATTGTTTGATTTAGAAGTAATGGGTTGAGGAGAAGAGAATGGCCCGTTGAGTAGTTTTTGTAGGTGGCTCTGTGTTACGAATGACTTGACTGTATGATTTATGAATAGAAACGTATATTATATAAAGTAGTTGGTATTATGAACAATGTAGTAACATATACTTACTGGAGCGTATGCGATACAATAAATCAATTTTAGTTTTCAATTAAGCAAGCGTTAAGCGTTTTCTAAATTTTAACCTTACATAAATTTAAAAACTAATTAAAAATTTCAACTTTACTATTATTATAAACGTTAAAAAAATGTTAAAAACTCATGACAAATACACCGTTTTACAGTCGCTAATAACACAGATACCTTTACAACGATTCCCCCATTCAACCCACCACACAATCTGCCGAACCGACAGCATTCCTCGCGTTCTCCAGCAATTATTTCTTACACCGCCGACGCCGCCTCTGTCTCATCCGCGAATTTCGCTGGTTTTGTCGCGTGTCGCGCTTTTTTCCAGCGCGCCGCGCGGTCCGTGCACTTTGCGCTCGCGAGCGGGTATTTTTACGCCCGAGTCATCGCTCCCACGCCGGTTTGTATTTTTGCAGCCATCCGGGCGAAAATATGTAACGACGTCTGACGCTTAACATCTGTAGCGCGAGAGAGAGGGTCGAACGATTCATAAAAATGTGCGCGGGCCATTGAGGAGGAGGAGAAGCGGACGTGAATTTTTGGGGGTGAATGAGAAGAAAAAGGCGCATGAATGCGTCGTAGCGTTGTTTGGCGTGGGATATTTTTAGGGTATTGTTTATTGGGAGTAAAGTTGAGTTGACGGTTTGGTTTGTTGCTGCGTTTCCAAGATGAGAGAAGTAGGATGGAAAGAAATGTAAGTTGTGATTAAATTGGATTCACTTAATGTGCTTGGCTTTACTATAGTTTAATTGGTAAACTCGTACTATATCATAAAAATTAAAAATTTTTTCTTATAAAAATTGAAGAAAGTATAAAGATAAACTCTAAACACTACAAAATAACACGTAAACCAAACGACCCATCAAATCGATAAAACATTATGAAACCTAGACGAGATAAAGAAAGAAAAAACATCGCGACACTTTTCACAGCACCCGAGCACGGCGCAGTATACAGCGCACTCGGCGAACTGAAAAGCAGAGGAGCGGCGTGAACGAAGTTAAAAGAAACGCGCGCGAGCGCGAGAATGAATGAGACAGACGTGAAGTGCCGGCGAAAAGAGACCCAAAAAGAAGCGCAAAGACGAGAGCGAGAGAGAAAGAAAAAAATGAACCGGCGGAGAGAGCGTCTCTACTTTTCGAGAAGGCGAGACATTCGTCCCGCCTCGGCGAAGATCGCGCATTAATTCTGGCACTTCTCGCTCGGAGTGGGTAGGAGTATAACGACGACGCGTCTGAAACGAAGCGCGCGAGACCAATTGAAACTTTCGGACTGTCGTGGATTGGAAGGCAAATTAAGCTGCTTGGTTTTTAATTTGATATACTGTAGTTTTTGGTGGACAAAATTTACGGTTTAGTTTTTAAAGTTCGGTTTTTGGGATCGTTGATAGATTGGTAGGTTATTATTAGTTGCCATTTAATTAATCTTTGTACATTAGTAGATAATGGAAACTAATCAATTTATATGTTCAGAGTATTATTCTCATTTAATGCATAAGCTAATGCAACAATTTCAATACATTATATACAATCAAAACAGTGAAAAAGGATTTATTTAACATTCAAATTATAACTATTCGATATAAACAAAAATAACTCCATTATCAAAATCATACCAAAAAACAAACAAACTTTATCTCACTAACAACCATACAATTACAATGAAAACTCTCCACATAAACACATTACAACCCAACGAAAATACCATCCCTCACCTCGGCACGTCGTTAGCCGCACTTGACCCCTAAAAAAGCTCTAAAAATCTCCTCGCTCCGTTTTTCATGGCTAATATAACGAGTCGCGACCCCCGCCGCGACTCTAAATACATACCCCCCCCCCCTCCACAAGGCAACAAAAAAATGAGAACAGCAGCGTCTCGCTCTGCGACTCCTAAAAAAATGAATCAAAGCGTCTGCCCGTCTTCTCGCGCGAGAAAACTCGAGACTCGTAAAGCGGCGAATTAACGGCCTCCACTGCCGCCGAGTCAATAACACGGCGCCCGTCAATAAAGCGGCCGATGCACGCGTCGCCGGAAAAGTCGCCAAAAAAGAAGGAATAATCCGGTGCATCGCGTCGAGAGCCACATTGTGTGTAGACAGAGAGAGAGAGAGAGAGAGAGAGAAGAGTGCGAGGAGGGATCAAAGGAAGGGTTTCGGGGTTTTTCTCCTCGCTCGCGATTCTGGTGAAATCGGTGCGCGGCGGCGCGGAGGTCGACGAACTCCCGGAGTTCGCGGCGGCAGCGCTTTTTATACAAGCGGCGATCGATGAATCAGTTTTAACGGATGGCACATACGCACGGCGCGTGGGAGGAACGAAAGGAGTGTCGTCGTTGTGACGCATGCGGCGTTCTTTTTGATTTTCGGATGAGAATAGCCATGCGGGATGAGTTGATTCCGAGGAGGTCAAAGTAAATAATTGCACGTTTTAGGGAGAATAGTGCGTTGAGAATCGTTATAACGTATATAAATATTAGGTAGGGTTCTAAATTCGTTTACGAATAGCTTCTACACAATCAACACACCTAATTCCCGGTGATCAAACGGTACATCCGAACTTCCGATAACCCATAGCGCTATCGGCATTTATCTCAGGCAATACAATACTACGTACAGCCACAGGAAGCGAAGACAAAGTCAGCCGAAAGTTCAAAAACCCCTCATTGTCGAATTATCCTAGTTCAAACAGAGCGGTCGGGTGTTAGGCAACACGAAAATTTATCTTCCTGTGTGTATATATCGCTTGACTCTTTTCCACTTCCGCTCTCGCTCGGGTGTGTATTTTTATTCACCCATTGGTGCGCGCGTGCGCTTACGTATCATCGTGTGTGCGTGTGTATAGCGTAACGGTTCCAGGCGCGCAAGCGCACGCACCCGCGTGATAAGAGGTTTTTCACCTGGGCGTCGATAAGCGGCTGTGCGTTGGCCCCCTCCCGAAATAGCCCGAAGTTCAAGTGCGAGCTGCCGGAAGGTTGCGCACGCACGCACATGTGTGTCTGTGTGTGTCTACTGAATGGTAAGTGGGATCGGCTGATGGAAATATCGTGAAAGAATGAAAATGAATTACAAATGTTGTAAATGGAGTTTGATCTAGTATAAATTTGTCGTAAGGTATTTATATCACTTACAAAAACGTTTAGTAAAAATTATTAATAATTTTGTAAAAATTACTATACTTTATGGGAAAGCCATCACAAACTGTAAAAACTCAAAAAATTACCATACTTTGTAAGAAATTTTGCTAGAAAGATAGGAAAATTTACTATAAGTACTGTAAAACTTACTGTAAAGTATGGTAATTTTTTGGATTTTTTACAGTTCGTAGTAGCTTTATCAGACAGTATAGTAACTTTTCCAAAACTTTTTTCTCAGTACATGAATAGAAAAAAAACGAATTCATTCGTATGGTTACGTCAGAACAAGGAAAACAATCACGACTAGTTCGAGTCTTGTATATATTTTCAAAGTTGTAATGCATTCGTAAAACAATAAAAGTCTCAAGTTGATCGTTGAAACGTGTGCCACACTTTAAACTTTATTTCAAAAGCCCAATTTCTTTTACTTCCTCATAGAGAAAGTTTTCCATTCAACAATGAGAAATACAGTTTATCTAAAATATTGTTCTACATATTTGTTTAATGACAGTGAGTACAAATTCTTATTACCATTGTTCTGTTAATTTTAAATAGCTTCTCAGAAACCTTCATAACCAAACCAAAAAAGCCGAGACCTCCCATCCCGTTTCTAAGCCTCGCACCAGCGAACCACGGCATTACGCACCGAACTAGACCAAAAAAGCCCTCCCATCAAACTCCACTTACATAACCAGCTCCTTCTCCCAAGCCGTCCTCCTCACCCATCTATCCATCCATCCCCTCCAGCAAAAACCCCCACTCCGAAAAAGAAAATCGCCCCATTCAATCTCACAGTTACAGCGCGCGCAAATCTCTCTCTCTCTCTCTCACGCACTGCGCGCCGTCTCTTTTTGCACTCGATCGCGCCGCCAGATCGCGTCTCTCTAACCGCTCTGCGGGGATAAAAATTCCCTAGCCGAAGGAGGGAAAGAGTGAGTGGGGAAGTGAGCGAGTGCATCGTCCTCGAGGAGAAAGTGAGTTGCGCCATAGCAGTGGAGCTGCTATAGGTCTCTGTGTGTATGTATGGGGTATACACGTACATGCTGCGGATCAAAGCCTCGATTCTGCGTTAGAACCCGCGCGGATCTGTTTTCGCGTGCACACAGACACGGGCTGACGTTTCGTAACGGGCGATATACGTTAGAGAGAGAGAGAGAGAGAGAGAGAGTTTCCTGCATTGTCAGCGCGCTCGCGCGAACTTCCTAATGCGGGATTCGAGGGATCAGGTTGCTTGCGCGCGGTGAGTTTGATTGGTCGCGGGAGTTGTTGTTTCTATATTCGCTTCTGTACGAAACGATGACTTTTCCGTGGCAGTTGTGTGCGCGCGTAGATTTTCCTGGGAATTTGTGTAATCGTTTCGCAGGTAGTTACGAGTCTCAAGGTATCTTAAACGGCGCCTTTTATTGGACTTTCCGGTTTTAACGAGCGCGGGCGCTTTCCTCGTGAGGTAAACGGTGTATATATGTATGATGTGCCTCATAACGGCCAAAGTGTTTTTATGACAGGCAGAATTTAAATTCCGACGGCTTTTCATGTTTACAGATAAATCTGACGTCGCTGCTGATATAGCCGGGTTTTAACAAGTTATGTAGCTCTCTTATCGCCGCGTTTGTCAATGTATTCTATTTGATAATAGCGAACGATAACAAATAACTATGTTCATATAGTTATATATGTGAGTGTACAGAACAAGTATAACTAAGGAAGTTGTACACAAAACTTTCGCCTACTTGTAAAAAAAACAACTTTAAAATGTATATTTATACATATAGAATGGAACTCCATTCGACATTTAGTTGTTTTCAGGAAGAAAATGTTTCCAAATTCATATTTAAAAAGTTGTTCTGGATAAATTTGTGTACCAGCAGAAATAGATATGTAAGGTAAGACGTGATATTTCTGAAAATTCAGAAAATCTTGTTCGCACTTTCTATCTTAAATTGTACATCAGACAATAATATTGTATATAAAAAGTGAGTTTTTAAAGGCCACTGAAGTTCGCATCTTTCTTTAAAATAGACTAGACAGAGACTATAAATCATCTGCACCAACCGTCACGAAAAAATCCATTCATTAAAAACCCCATCCCCACCACTCCACCTCCGTTACACAACGTATACGCATGCACGCAGGCATTGCACCGACCGCTTAGAACATTTCCCTAGACGTTTCTCAGCCGCGCGCAGAAAGCGAGAAGGCAAACGACTGCCCTTCACCTCGCAGCGCGCTGCAGCCGCAGCCGCAAGTTCTTAACGCGCGAGTGTATGATGGCGCGAACAAAAGGATAACGCAATCGCGTAACCGCCCGGAGGCCATCGCAGCGGGATTCGCGCGCGAATGTTGTTGCAGCAGCAGCAGCCGTTCACCTGCGACGACGAAGATGAGTGGTGGTGCTGTGCGTGCGAGGTGCGTGGGATGGGTGGATGAAGGTTTTGGGATTTTGAAATTGATGATATGGGTGGTAAGGATAAAGGGATTGGGAAATTTTATGAAAAGTATCAGTATAGTGTCAGCTGGATTGAAGATTTATTTTTCAAAGCTCATTTCAAGCTAATAATAGGTCGCCGGTGAAGTTTGAGCTGTTGGTATTAAATTTTGTTATACGCGTGTTATTTTAAGCTAAAGCTGCTTATAGTTGAGGATAGGCGAAGTATGAGTAAACACGACTTTTACATCTATTTCTGAAACTAATAAATTTCATTCAACCTCACACCGTGTATTTTTAGGTATATGACATCAACGAGCAAATGGTCCTGATTCCAATCGCCTAATGTAATCGATTGGCCATAAACTTTGCAATATTGCAGGTAATATTGTAAGTTGCATTTTACGTCAGGCCGGGAAAAGTCTCGAATATGATTTATGATATTGTTACATAATGATCGTTAAAGTTTCTGTCTTTTTTATGAACTACAAAATGCTACCTTAAACTCCATTAGCAATTTTATAACCTTCTTTTTTAAGCAAATGAAACGTTACGTGACTCGGTCATTTAATGGCCTTAACTGGATATTTACTGGTTCAGTTACCTTAAAGCGCACTGCGTTTACATAACTATTTAGATGGTGTCTTTTCAAATTGCAATATTATAGCATCGTACTGCTAATCCATGCGATCGCTTAAACCTATCGACTAATTCCATCCATTTACCATTTCTTGCTGCCAAGCTAGCGCATAATGTCCTGAGAGCCCAGACTTAATAATAATTCCTTCGTATTCAAATTCACTTTCTATAACTAACTAAAAGTTAAAATTTAATTCTTTACACTGCGTAATATGTAAAGAATTATATAATGAAGTCAAATTTCACCTGTATTCAACGTTCACTTATCATTATAATTACTGACTTATCCGCAACAATATACCTTTCCTCCATTAATTCATACCCACGTAAAAAAAATTACGTTTGGAAAAAGTTCGGGAAAAGTTTTATTTGGCTTCAGTTTGGGAAAACTTATGAAATGAGACAATGCCAAACTTCCCAATTCAGCCCGTATCAAACATATTTACTTAAGTATTGTCATACGACACCTATCGGTAGTCGCTAGTACTTGAATAATTTATTTACGAAAATTTTTCAAACTTTAGCCAAACTTTTTAAAACATTATATCTAAGTTTGGCATTGTCTCATTGCATAAGTATCTCAAACTTGAGTCAAACAAAACTTTTCCCAAACTTCTTCCAAATGTAATTTCTTTTTACGTAGGTACTCTCCATAAACAACCGAATTGTCAATTCACGTTACAGACCCGAGGAAGTAACCATTCGCAAGCCAATCGCTATATCCCTGTACGAATTCGTGACCACTCTCTCATACATCGCAGCCCAGCCTGCGCAAGGAACCGCAATGTCGTCGCAAGCTTGTACACTCTCTGCACTCTGAAGCGTATAAATCCATCAGAGTAACCCCGGCCCTTGATTTTTCAATCCCTCCAGCTGCCGCAACAGCAGCAACCTTATCACCTCTCTCTCTCTCTCTCTCTCTCTCTCTCTCGTGCGAACAATCCGCGAAACGAGTGCAACTTTTACGACCCCACCTTCCCCCCCTCTGGGATTATATCGCACCTGTAACCCAGTTAATTTTAATAGCTCGTAAAAATGGCGCGCGAGCGCGAGAGAATAAGAGAGAGAGAGAGAAAGAGAGAGAGAAAGAGAGAAGGATACACACGCCATTGTTGCGGTCGGCGCGATTTAACCTGGCGATATCGCGCGGGCGAGTGTAGACCGCCGCCCGAAACGCCCATCAATTATCGGCCGAGGCGATAAACTTGGCCGAGGCGCGAGAGAGATGCAAGGAGAGCCGAGAAAAATCGTGAGAGAGAGAGAGAGAGAGAGAGAGAGAGAGAGGTGAGAGTCCGCTGGCGTTGGAGTTTGGTAAGAGCAGGGGTTACGTAATGAGGGAGGTAGCGTAGAGAGAATGGATTTTGAGAGATTTGTAAGTTTTTTTTATAAATAGGGCACGCGATGTTTTTGTCTATGTTTAATTAGATATTCGCAGGATTGCACTATCAGGATACGGTAGTACCCTAGTAGAAATTTGTCTATTACGAAGTGGTGAGAGAGTCAGAAATAGCTAGAATAAATGCCTAGTTAATGGCCATGTTGAAACGCTTTTTTCCTATTATTCGCCCATTTAATATATTGGAAATAGAATAGCATAACCTCAAAATATTCAATTTAAATTTACTTATAGACTTGACGTTACATTTAAGAGCATTCAATTGTAATAAATAGCTTACAACAAAACGGTAAAAATAAACACAGACTAAAAAATCATTTATAGCACTCCTTTCTTAGATATTAACTGAAATCCATATTTTTCTATTAGATTTTATCTCACTCCTCGTCATAAGAACAAGCCTTCTACTAGCCACTTCCTAACTAAAAAAATTGACCAACAGTTTCTTTTTCTCTCCAATTTTAATACCTATGAAATAGTTAAGAACAAGCTTGTGTAACTCTTTAAAAAAAGTCTTTCTATTTTCAATTTATTAAATGATCGAATAATGTTGGACTAATCGTTCCATCGATAGATAGAAATATCCAAGAAAAGTCGCTAGTTTTTGGCTATACCCCACTAAAACTAGCTATTTATTAGGCAAACAATGAAGTTTCTACCAGGGTACACTTTGAATAAATGAAGCTTATGTATAGAACGACAAATTTTGAGATTTATTTGATGAATGAATTATTGTGAGTGTGTACTTTAAGGTAATTATAGTGCGATAAGGACACTATAATTCTATAAAAAACAAAGAAAAACAATACTATAAGATTTTGTTGACATCGGTGATAAAATCGACGGATCAAGTACAAAGTACTATAGCATAAAGACCAAAGCCGGAGAATTTAAATAAGTTCCTTTTCCAAAAACGACCAACCAAGGAACCCGAAAAAACTCTCGTAGATCGCGTACCTACATGCTATATTATCGGGCGCAGCACGAGTGGAGAGCCAGATAGAGATAACTAGTCGCGCGGCAGCGTGTGTCACGGTCGATAAAACAATATAAATATCCTAGCTGCGACCTCCGTGATTTCTCTCTCTATGCCCATACTGCGCCCGCGAGCTAGATGTAGGTGTTACATATACGACCGGTCCGCACGAGTCGTTATTTTCCCATGACTGATTGCAATAGGTACGCGCTCTCTCGCGAGATGAGACGCTAAGGTTACGGAGGTTCGCACGCGCGGGCATTTTCCGCATGGGTGTCGAATTTTTCGACATGTTAATTAGCCCATTGTTTTCGTGCGCACGGTGCGGTTATCGCGATGCGAAAGTTTTGAGAGCGGAGTGAAGGTGACGCGCGTGGGCTTGAGCCGCTCGTTGTGGAAGGTTTCAACCTTAGGGATTGAATGGACGGATGAAAGTGTATAATTGGCCGTTTGGTGCGTAATTGTTGGGTTTGTTGTTAAGTGAGGATCTGTGTTTGCTCGTGCTCTCGGAATAATTGATTCTAAAGCAGCTGCAATTTACCTTAACTGTTAGAACCCTCATATTTTTGTTAATATTATAACCGTGGTCGAGAGCTCATGTGTTAGGAAATTTAGAAAAAGTTTCAACTTTTCGCGTCCCCAAAACCGGGAAAATTTTTTTTTGAAGGCGCATCTTCCGGACGCGGTTTTTCTTCTTTCTTATGTCACAAAATATACGGAGAAAATCGTGTACAATTAAAAACGTCTTTGTCTCACATTTTTTTTAACGGTTGAAATTTTTCAAGAAAATGGCAAAAAAGTCCTTTTCTTTCAACCTCAACCATTTAGCTCAGAAACGATCAACCCAAAGTTTCGAAAAAGAAATTGAAACTAGAAAGAAAGAGCTTTCATTCTCTTTTTTGAAAATTCAAAAATGTCGATTCCTTCAAAAGTTATAAAGATTTGAAGTTGATCATCGAAAAGGCATAAAAATGCACATATCGCAGAAATCGGCAGCGCCGATTTTGAGAGCATTTTGATGCCTTTTCGATGATCAACTTCAAACCCTTATAACTTTTGAAGGAATCGACATTTTTTAATTTTCAAAAAAAGGAATGAAAGTTCTTTCTTTCTAGTTTCCATTTCTTTTTTGAAACTTTGAGTTGATTGTTTCTGAACTAAATGGCTGAGGTTGAAAGAAAAGGGCTTTTTGCCAAGTTCTTGAAAAATTTCAATCTTTAAAAGAATGTGAGACAAAGACGTTTCTAATTGTACATGATTTTCTCCGTATATTTTGTGATATAAGAAAGAAGAAAAACCGCGTCCGGAAGGTATGGCTTTAAAAAAAAAATTTTGACCGGTTTTGGGGACGCGAAAAGTTGAAATTTTCTCTGAATTTCCTCATTTCCATCGGCTTGAAAATTCTTTATAGTAATGATGGTATTATCATCGGGTCTTATTAAAATTACCCTGCGGAAAAGACCCAAGCATATATAGTTTCTGGCAAAGTTGGCCGAGCCAATTTAACTACGAGCGCCCGCGTGATAAGGCCGAGAGAACTGTCGAAGCCCCCCCCCCCGTAGATTTCACCGGAGTTCTTAATGGTTCGACGACCTCGCCAGCATAATCGCGTTATTCAAAAGTTTCCGGATATTTTTCTTCCAACAACGCTCGACGTTCCACTATCCGCGACTTTTGGAATTTTAGCACCGCGCAAGACAGCAGCCAATGCTTACACAAGCTAAAATCCTAGGATCCAAAATTAGTTCCCAACACGCGGCGTCTCGCGTCGAGAAACATATACAAATATCGCTCGCGCATGCACGACCAGGAAGCTGCGCGCACTATACGCACGTGCACTCAATAGAACAGTTGAGAGCTATAATGGGAAACTTAAGGGACAAAGCGAGCGAGAGAGGCGACCAAGCAGTCGACGATCGGAGTTATCTTCGGCGAGCGCCCGAGACAACGGGGATTAGTCGGGATAGTATTCTGCAAGATACACAAATGTGCGAGGTAGCGCTCCCTCTGAGCCGGGGCTGTATACGGTACGCTGTGTTTTACAATTGGATATAAAATTTTATTGCGCAAAAATTTTATTGTTAGATTGTTGTACGTAGTTCTTTTTATTTTGCAAATATTAGATTAGGATTTATCGTGTGGTTGTTAGGAAAGAAAACGTATATAATATATTAATCATAACTAATTTCACGTAAAATCTGCCGTTTCGGTATTATATTATTAAATAATAATAGAGTTGCTCAATCAGCAACATATTGCATTCTAAAGCGTAACATATTAATCTCTTTCTAAACGTTATATATTCTTTCGATAAACATTCCCATATTTATCGTCCAAGCTAAAACACCTCACATCGCATCCATTACCGCGTCATTAAACGCCCCACAGTAGATATCACCTTCGTCCACCCTATACACCCTCCCAACAAAGCCACAAAGACACAAAGCGCGCAACCGGCATCCCCTAGCTGCGAACACGCGCACCGCCATTTAATTAAAACTAAAAGCAGCCCTTCGCGACTCTCCGATACCTCAAAGAAGCACATCGCTCTTGCACCACCCTTCCCTTGGATATACCCGAGATTTCCACACACACACACACTTCGCATCTTTGTATAAGCACGGCTACGGCGAAAGAAGACGCAGCGAGAGCGCAACTCTCGCGAGCGCAAATATTTATAAAGAGCGCTTTATCAGCGGCTCGTTTTCCCTCCCTCGCGTGCGCTGATATTGAGATGCGTGTGTTTCTTCGGGAAATGAAAGACACCGGAACCTTTCAACTCTCTTTCTCTGTCTCTCTCGTGTAAGCGCGCAGTGCGTTTGTCTTTTCGCACTGCGCTTTGTGGAGTGCGAGAGGAGTTAACGATGTGCGTAAAGGAGCGAGAGGCTACGCGCACGCTGTAAAAGTGACTTCGCCAGAGGTGACAGCATTGTCGATGGGTTGTGTATAAAGGGAGATAAATAAATACATAAGTTTTGCGTTGACAAATAGCCCGATAAGATCTGCAGCAGCGCTTTCGCGTTGCGTAAAGGCAGCCACTGAAAAACAGGGGATCGCGCTTTTTCTCGTTCGGAGAATGCAACTACGCAGCGCCATAAATTTCGACCGAATTACACTACACCTCTGACAATGCGCTCAACGAATCCCAAAAATTCCCCCCTTATTCGAGCGTTCAAAAATTTCACGTATTTCCGCGCAATAACACACACTCACGTAGTCCATCGCGCAGAAACAGCCTCGATAAATCTCGCGCTCCCTCCCCCGCGATCCAGATTTAATCTACCGTTAGCGTATACAAGACGCTTGCTTGCATCGCCTGAATTACGGGCTAATTGAATGAACCAGGCGCGCAAGGGAGCGATCGAAAGTCGCTGCATTTCATTATGTATAGTGAGGGGGTACCGGGAGCCGCGCGCACGTCGAGATAAACAAATTGCCGATTAATAGACAGTGATAGTGTGTGTATGTGTGTGGAAAAGCGGCAGCGACTTGACGAATTCGCGAGTGGACGGGTGCAAGAGAGCGGCGGGCGCAGAGCGTGGATATGTAAACCGAATGTGTCGTCGCCTGCAGTTTTTGTGAAATCGGTGCGGAAAGGTTTTGGAATGTTTCGGCGGCAGCGACAAATAATGGCTTTCGCGGGTAACGCAATCGGGGGTTTTTTCATTCTGTAATATAACAAACATTTGGAAACATGGAAGAAAGATATATATTTCAATTATTAACTATACTGCAATCTCGAAAATAGTTTTCAATTACTTGTTTTGAAAAAATAAGATTATTTTCTTATTTACCGAAGAAAGAAACTATACCGATCGTCGGCCACTTTGATCACACAATCAGTCTTTAATTCGATTAAAACTATCCCAACTCCTTGCCAAACAAACCCGCGGACTCATCGTTCATTCAAAACGCGAAGATTCACTTATACCACACTCTCTCGCAAAAACCGTCTAGACCGTCTCCTTCCCGCGCTCTTCAGCGCGCTTCAAAAAACGCGGCGCTCTCCCTCTCGCTCACTCTCTACCCACAGAGCCTATCTCTCACTTACACTCTCTACCTACACGAGCAGAGCGCATACCGCGCTGCCGAGTGCGATGGCCGCGAGTGAAAGTCCGCGAAGCTCCGCGCGAGACAGCGGCGGCGGCGGCGTCCGGAAGCGTGTTTCACCGCTTATAGCGGTACAGTGCGATCGGTCGTGCGTGCAGCAGCAGAAACGCCGGCTAGATTGACGTACTCACGGTACCGCTAGACTATACCGGCGCAGCGAACGCTTTCTCCTTCGCTGCAAGGATGCGCGCGGAGGTGTGCAAGTATGACGGTGCGATGATGCGCGCGCTGGGTATACTGGGAGGAGCGGGGCTTTTTGTGCGTGTTTTTTTTCCTGGGTTCACTTTCGACTTTTGTCATGGGGATTTGAGAGGAGGGTATATGTGGGTGAGGTAGGGAACTTTTTGGGCTTTCATCGAACTTGTATCAATTATTTTTCTCAAAAGTATAGTCTTGAAGAAAAGTTTCTATCGAATAAGTTTGTGAATATTATTTGCTTATAACTTTGTTAAATGTCTATTACGACTTTTTTTCTGGTAATTTATGAAACGTAAATAAGGAAATTTATAAAGTAAATAATGGTCGTGAAATATAAAGAAACCCAGCTCTTGTTTATATAACATTAAGAGAGCTATTACTTTTTTAGGATTAGAAAAGACAAGATATAAATCTTTCTGTTACTCTTTTTCAAGATAATGTTGGGTGAGTAAAAAAATGAGCAAAAGAAGCAATTCAATTACGTTTTCTTTCTTCGCGTAAAGTACGTTTTACTGTTTATTAGAAAATTGCATTATATCCCGGTAAGTACTAGGGACTTATTTTCTCTTCTCTATTTTCTTTGTTATTTTCCTTTGTTATGTTTATAAAATAATGTACGAAGAAACAGCGGAGGCCTTGTACCGCGCGATAAATTAAATGAACTCTATAGGACTTTCCTGAAAAACGCGAGTATTATATTATCTCGGGACAAAAAGTACGACGTTCAATTAATGTAGCTTTAATAATTATATATTTATACAGAAGTTATATGGGGAGCAATTTCAGTGCGATGTAGGTAGGCGTAAAAATAATGAATACGAGAATAAAAGTATCGTATATTACTATTCTAGTAATTATCCTTATGGAAAGAATTGCTTCTGGAACGCGAGCGCAAATGTAGCATTAAATTGTCTCTCTGCGTTCCCAGAAATGCATTTTGCATACTTTTTTTTTTCACCGACGCAACTTTTTCTTTTTATTATATAGCAATAATTGTGAGAATAGAAGGTTATTGCTTTTTACGTAAGCTACTTTTTAAACCCCCCATTGCTTTTCCATGCACCGCAGCCTTATGTAACGAGAAACGCGAATTTCTTATTATCCTCATTGTGCCCGGCCGCTACACTAATTCCTAATAAAAAGAGCCTACACGAGGCACGAGAATTTACGCGCATACATTATATCCATAAAAGTAGATTGTAATATAATATAATAATGAATAAAATATAACGAGCTATTCGTACACTGCATTTCCTTGGATCGAGGAAATTGCTCGCTGATTAGACGCAAAAAAAAATCGATCGCGGAAAAAAATGAAACCGACCGCACGGAAGAAGAGCTTCTGCTACTGCTGCCCAAGACCGGAAGTTAAAAAAACCAATTAAGCATGCGGAATTAGGAAAAGTGGAGCTCACCAACGACGACGATGTGGCTCTCAGTCGAGCGGTTTCGATCCATTATTCTTCTTCAAATGCGGAATGACAGTTTCGTACACGTATAAGATATGTATATACGGTCGATTAACGGGTGGTCGTTAACTCGTAGAGAGCGTGTATATAGTCGAGCATCAAATTTTTAATATCCGTATTATGTGCGAGGACTCGTGATGACGATGCCTCTTTAAATCGCTGTACTTTAAATCACTCCGTAAAACATGATGACGGCTCGGTATGAGGAATGCCTCCGATAAACAATAGGTTGGCTAAGAAGGGAAAGGGGAATTTCGTGAATATGGCCTTGTTTTATGGTATACTTTGTATTAATTATGAATAGTGGTGTAGATGTTTTAAAATCTATTTAAATTCTTATGTTTTTACGGGAAGGGAATTTACGATTTTGAAGCAATGTTGAAAATATATTTTTGATATAAAATAGAACAAACTATTTTAACTATTAAAGAGAAATTAAAAAACTAAAATATTTTATACTGATGATTCTATACAGGCCATGAATAAGTGAAAGAAGTGGTACAGAATTATAACTTGAATGGTTAGAGAATTCATCTATTTTAGTTTTTCTTGTAGTTTAATTTAAAACTAACTGTGATTCACAAACCAGTGAACATTGCCTTATCCTAGGTATCTATCTATAAGCTCACATTTTATTTACTTTAACATTTTTAGAATCATTTTAATCTTATCAATCTCGATTCAAATTTCTCCTGATACATTAATAATTTACATTCTTCAATTTCTCCTCATGTGAATCCTTAAAATCCTCCCTAATAAAATCCCTGTACACCCATCTCCCCGCCGCGACATTACCATAATGAAACTATATCAGTTGCACTATACCTCCCTCCCGGCGGCATGCGGCAGAAAGCCAATGAAGACATAAAAAGAAAGTAATGAGCAAACTCACTCGAACGCGAGTGTGTATGTGTATGTGTACGAGACAGAACGAGGAAGAAGACGAGCAGCCGCACGGGGGGCGACACGATGACACGACGTAATCAAAAGTCACGAATTATCCGACATGAATAATGCATGCTGCTACTGCAACATTCATGCTAACCTGAGCGAGAGAGCGCCACAGCCTTTATATATATGCTGGTGCACTTTTCGATCGCTATCGCGTGCACGTGTGTGTGGAGTGGAAAGGGGGAGTCGAGGAGACGAGGAGGCGAGAGGGGCAGTCGCAGCATCCTCATGATTTCCTCGGTGGGTAAACAATGCAGACGTTGTATCGAGTGTTTTTTTTCTACTTTATTGGCTTAAATCTTGGGATGTTGTTTTGAGGAAGGTATATATACGTATGGCTTTTGTCTCGACAATGAGACAAAAATTGTTTTTGTAGAGAACTTCCTTTTAGGAAAAAATGTTTTTTTTTTTCATATATAGGATTATGAACTCTAATGTAAGTGAATAGAATGCAACTCCACATGTTGAAAAAGGAAAACTTTAAAAATTATATTTTCTGATAGATTATGGTTGTATTGGCCGTAAGGTCCCTGCCAAAAGTTAGTTTTTCACGTTAAAACTGCGATAAATAATTATGTAAAGCAATTGATCAATTTTGATATGCAATTGGAATATTATAAGCTTTAAAAATCAAAAATCAAAGCAAAATTGTAAACTCCGCACTATTTTTTTTAAATTGTCAAAAAACACTAATTTCGACGTAATAACATTTTTTACGGCCAATGCAACCTTAAGAAGGGAAAATAAGATTAAGAATCAAAAGATTAACTGTGAATATTAGCTAAAACTTCTTGTCACTCTGTATACTTTTCTGTTTCTACTCATACACATTTCTTATCGAAGTAAATGGTAACATAGGGTTAACAAACTTTTCTGATATGCACATTTAAATATCAACTAATATAGCCATATAACTCTATAATAAGAATTGGATAAGCTTAAAAATTAAAAAAGCCGATTAAAATATTAACTTATTCTGCATTTAAGTAACAGAATAAATTTTGATTTTATAAAGAAATAAGTTGCAATTATTACAGACAATCTTATGTATGCACATATCATTGAGTTTCCATTGATCGAACTCGTAATATCATCAGATCTGTTTTACCAAACGATGCCATTTAAATATCAAACTATTAATACCGGAAAGTCAACAAAACGATCCTTTTCCGAGTTCTCCTCTTATACGATTCATTATTAGCAATCTCTCAATATCTGCCTGTCTTTGCTCGCAACTTAAGAATTCAACACCATCAATTCGCTCCAGCATTACCATTCATTTCCATTCCAAAAAGATTCATCAAACCCCCTATACCGAACCTCACTATATACCCCACCCCCCTCCCTCGCCTTCATCTCCCCTTTCCAATCCAATGTCTCTCCATAAGACGTTACGGCCGTCTAACGCCCGCGCGCCTGCGATAAAACGGAAAAGTCATCCTATGCACCTATACGCTACACACGACATCCTCCACCCCGATACCTATAACGCGTCTCGAGCCACGGGGGAGAGAGAAAGAGCGAATGTTTTCGCACGTGGGCGGTCCTAAAAGCGTACAAAAAAAAAGATAAAAATCGATGCACGCGCGTTAGAGTTTTTCTTTGCGCCCGCTCCACGGTCGTTGCTCGCCCTTCGTTTTTTTCGCTCTTCTTCCCGTCGAGGGCAAATTTTTTTTTGTCCCGGCCCGCGAGGCGGGAGGGCGCGCGGAACAGCGTCCGGCTAAGTGAGTTTTAAGCGATAGTGCTACTGGACGTGTGATGAAAAAAGCTGGCAGGATTAAGGGTGTACGGTGGACGGAGTGAGGTGTGCTGGATTGTTTAAGAGAATAGATTTTGTTGGCGCAAGTGACAGGCTTTTGTAAGTTAAATAAAGAAATGTAGTCAGAAAGTTTATCGCTGAAAAGAATGCCGAAAAATTCTACAATAAGATATAAATAATGACGTAACTTTATGAAAAAAAAAAAATAATTTATCTTGGGAGTAATTTAAGTTAATATTTTTCAAACAAAGTGTTTAAATTGCCGAAAATTAGACTATTTAACTGAAATAATGGTAAATAAATAACAAATCTTAAATAAGAGGAAAACCTTGTATCAAATATTGTAAATTATACGTAATGAAGAAGATACTAATTAACAAGGGTTAATACCACTTTGAATTCACTGAAAGGACACAATTAAATACGTTATAGGAGTGTGCATATATTATACACATTTGAACCTTTGACAATTGACCGTGAAGAGTGACAATCACATTCTGTTCAGCTAAATAATCCTGTACTTGTTTTACTTTGCAGAGGAATGAAAGAATTTAATTCATTTACGAAGAGCTATACTGCGCATAGTTATTTAAGTAATTTAACGTGAACAAGTATTACGTCATCTGTGAATATACCGATAAAATAAAATTTATTCAACAGAGTCAAACATTCATCAAATGAACACACGTCGCTCGATTTAAAAGATAAATAAGTCAAACATTGTCGACGATTATTTAATTGACTTTGTAGCTTCTCTACAATCCGAACGAAACCCGAAAATCGATACCGAGCGCACTCTGCCTCATCCGCGCTCCACGCAGCAAACTCGCGAAACAATCCCTCTCTCTCTCTCTCTCTCTCTCTCTCTCTCTCTCTCTCTCTCTCTCTCTCTCTCTCTCTCTCTCTCTCTCTCTCTCTCCATCTTTCTCTGTCTCTATGGCTCTACTCGCTGCAAAAAAGACCCGCGAAAGCTCTGCAAAAAAGCAGAAATTCCTGGCATTCGGCAACAATAAAAATAATCGCCATCTCTCTACTAGCCGTCCTCGACTCCGTGCTTACACTCGTCACATCCCTCTCTCTACCGTCAGAGACAGGGACGAGGCCGTGTGCGCGCGCGTGACGTTTTCGCCGTCGTCGTCGTCGACGTCGCCGCTCGCTCTCCCTCTCCCGCATCCCCACCAGTACCCGCTGCCTCCCCTCCGCCGCTGACGCTGTGCTACGGGTGGGGAGGCAGTGGTAGGAGAGAGAGAGAGAGAGAGCAGCCTCGGTGTCATTGCCTCGGCGCTCAGGGCGGCCAGTGACTCCATCACTGACCTAGTGCCGAGCACGACCGAGCCGCGGCTGCGGAGCTGCCCGAGCGCGCGGGCGTTGAACTCCGGGGCACAGCGAGCGAGAACGCGCGTATAGTGGGAGTAGAGAGAGAGAGAAGAGCGAGCGAGTCGATGCCGATGGTGCGCGAGCCGCGGCGAGACGCCAGCGGCGACTAGGCTAGGTGTGGGTGGCGAGAGAAAGAGAGCTTTTGTGGGTGTATACGGGAGAGATTTTTCGAAAGGGCGGTGTTTGTTTTTTTTATAGGGGAAACGCGGGAGGATTGTGGGGAATTTTTGAGGAATGGGTGTAGTTTGTTAAATGACGGGAGGAGGTTTAGATTTTGTTGGCGGAAGCTTTTGCGGAGCTTGCAGTCGCTTTCAGGTTGGTTTAGGTGACTCGAGGCGTTTTGCGCTGCTAGATGAACTGACAATATGTCGTCGAAAGAAAATGCAGACGGAAATTGTCGCGTCTTTTTCTATCTGATATATAGAATTTTACTACTGAAAATTTAATTACTAGAATGCGAATTGAATGTCAAGTTTAAAATGATCAGTTTTAATGGCTAATTGGTAGTGCAAGAGATTTTTATAATGTAAAGATAGATCAATTATAATAAAAACTATTTATATAGTAAAAAAAGTACCTTGTAAAAAGATATCTGAAACATAGATATTATAATTAAAAGTGTGTTCTAATTTTATGCATTTTTTAAGCTGAAGAAAATCGTTCTTTTATTTTTATTTTGTCAGCTTTCTGCATATAGCAGTATGTTAAGAAACCGACTCGATCCATTATTCAAACTTAATTGGCGATGATCATTAAGTTATGTAGCCATGACGTTAATTTTAAATCATATTGTGCGAGTTATAATCGGCACGATCATATGAAAAAGGTTAACGTACTGTTATCTGCTTATAAGGTATATATATACCGTAAAATGTTTTTTTACGGATCACGTCTCCACTGAGGTAATATGATTTAATCGAATTTTAAATTATTGTAATTTGTGGATAAATTTGTTTTAAATGGCAGAAGTAAAATGACAACTAAGTAATATATCATCATATTGTCTGCAACTACTTAAACTACTTACAAAAAATTTGATTATCTTATCTTATCCAAATTTGTTCTATATGAAACTTCAACTTTACACTTCATTTAAAAAATGAATAAACTTTTAAATATTATTGATTCGGAATCGGTATGAAGTTAATTTAAATTGTATTCGCCAGAAAGGTCACGCCAGTGAGGAAAAGAACACCTGCTCGCCGTATAAGATAAGATATTATTTTCACGAAAAATCATTTGTCCAGACACTTAATGCCGCCTGTCACTCATAACAAGTTTTAAAAACAGCATACTTCACACAATATTTATGAAACAAAAATATAAAAACATCAAGCCAACATGTTTTTGACTAAATTAACGCGTAAAAATATTGCATATAGTCTCTGCAACGTCTAATCCACACTCGAAACAAAGCTGTGCAAACAACATATTTTCAACTACCTACCGTTTCACGGATGATCGATTTAACAACCGTAATTTTCATCTATACGATCCTAAAACACTCACAATGAATCTTATTATTAGAAACGCGCAACAGCTCACGTGCACGTATTTCTACTCTGATTCATTCATGTATCTGCCACATCTCACCCTTACCACTTTAAAAAAAAACACCTTCCAGCAAACAAGAAAAGTGTCTTATACGCCGCGCCGCGCGTCTATACATAAATCGATAATACCTACACTCGATCGTGGAAAACCACAGCGTCGCCGCGCAGTGGGAGGGGCACATATAAGTGCGAATTTTGTAGCGCGTCTCGTATAATCGCGGAAGCGTCGGCAGCAGCCTCCTATAGGCTTTCCGACGACGGCGACGGCGTCGCGCTTGGCTTGTCGCCGCGTTATTGACTTCATCGGGCGCGCTCGATACGTCGATCGAGTCGAGGTCTAGGAGACGCGCGACGGTCGCTGCTACTGAGAATGCTCGTGTGGGAGTGGTTGAGAATGGACAGTGAAGTTTTGTATAAAAGAAAAATCATTTAATTTATGATATGTATCCGCGTGGTGGTTAATAACGTATATTTTATCGTAATGAGGATTAATTTTTATTTCGTAAATGTAGAAGATACGTGATGAAGTGGGTAAAGAATATATAATTTGCTTCAATTGATAGTAACGTTATCAGATTGTACCCACAAAAACATGACCTTGTCGTCAAGCATGCCTCTTAAATTTATTATTACCGTGTTTGCTGGTATATCTAATCGCGTAAAGCGTTCTGGAGGATAATATTTATTAGTTTGCCTAATAGATATAAAAAAAATATCACAATTATCATAATATTTTTATCTGACGAAGAAAAAAGGCCAAAGAATTTTCTTAACTCTTCAACATCCCAAGTTAACAACCAAAATTAAAAGGAGATCCTCCCACTTGGCAACTACAAATTGAACGTTAGAAACCACAGACGCAGTATGCGGTTCAAGAAACTACAGACACGACCGATGATGCAGAACCGCGATGCACGATGACGAAATCTGGGTCGTCGAACGGCGAAGCGAGAAAAAAGAGCGAACATGTTGATCCTCCGCGCGCACGCGTCAGACCAGGAAGCGAACGCGGATGGATGCTCACGTGAATGGGGAAAGTTTTCCGCGCGCATTTTTTTTTGCAGCCGAGTTGCGCGAGGCACGCGGGACTAGTGGGTCTTTTGTCTTTGGGCACTGACGGGCTTGGAATAGTTGTGCGGGTGTGCGTTGGATTACTGCAGAAATTGAGTAGGCTAGAAAAAGGTTGATAGATTTTGGGAATAGACATGCAGGTCCTGATAGATAATGAGTAGGAGAATATTACGACTTGAATGATATACCCACTATATTTATAATAACGAAGGAGAAAATTATTCGACACATTAGAGCTTGAACACTTTTCCCATCCATACATGTTACTCCGCTGCTGCTTACATTAGCTTTCATCACGATATGCTCATGTACCCTCATAATCGCGATCACACATCACCAAGCATCGTACAACACAGAAACATTGCAAAAGCCGCCATCGCCAAAGAACCCTATACTGCCAGAAAAACGAAATAAAGTCATCACCGTACAGCACGCCCAGCCGCCGAAAGTATCGAATTCCCCAATCGAGGATTACGCAATCCCTCTCGACCACCTACTACTATACTAGAACGCCAGTTCCATTAGCCACGCCATCGCGCACAAATGACCGATTGTTACATGCGCGAAAGCCGGCCGCGAACAGCGCTCCCTCTCATATTATCAAATCGACGGTTCTCGAGTATATGTAAAGGTACAAAAAACGTCCGGCGAAGGAGGAAAGCTGAATGGAATCGAACGAATTCTAATATACCTCTCTCTTAGGAATGTTTCCTATACACATAATAACGACATAACGCGCACGGTCTACGATACTTTTGTCGTTAAACGAAACTGTGCAGCGCGCGCGCGCGTGCAATAGTTGCGCAACGACGACGAAACTTCTAGCGAACAACGAGCAGCCGACTTTTTCGGCTCGAAGTTTCCGAACGTGTAACGGCGGACGTGTGTGTGTGTGTACCTTTTTGCCATTTTTCACCCGGAAAGGAAACGAACGGCACGCGGTGTGTTGCGAGCGATTTTTCCTCGAGACGCGCGCGTGATGTCGTGCTATGTACGCGTTTTGGTCTGCGGCGACGCGTTCTTCCTTATTATTTAAGCGGACGCTTATATTCGTATTGCTATACCGTGCATATGAAATATGGAAAATTGTAAAATAGTAAGAATCAATAGGGAGGGTATAGATTTAATTGGGCGCGTGAAAGATCTATGCCACTTTTGCCCACGGTTATGCTATTGCGGTATGTATCTATTATTAAGAGTTTCTGGTGCTACAATGTTGACAGTGCATATCTAAAATGTACGATGATAAATTTTTAAAGAACCGTGCCATTACTATCTTTTTTTTGTTCAATTATCCGTTTTCATACAGAAAAATAGGTCTGCTATGCTGTGCTATATAAAGTATAACAGCGCGGCGAGACACGAGTTCGATCGATCGGCGATTCGTTCGAGGCGATATATTCATATCGGCGATCGATTCAGCACGACACGAATGGTAAGTAATGTGTATTAAAGATAATTGACATGGTATTAATTCAGTCGAGGATCGCGAATTCAATCATTGGTCAGGGAATCTCCCACTTACGTGGCTTCACTTTAGCCGGTGATTGTGCTTCTTGGTCGCGCCTGCGGTATTGTATTACATTCTTCGTATCGCAGCCCATCAGTTACATTACTTATTGAAAAACTATACTATAAATACGTGGTTTATGCGTTAGGACTGAAGGTTTAATCACGAGACGGCCTATGTCGATCTTACAGATGATCGTTTTATATATTAAAGTTATCTAATCTTCTAGACGATGATTGATTTTCATGTTAAAACTTATACATATATAGCAAACCGATACATTTACCATTAAAGTGATGCAAGACATCAAGTAAGATAAAATAGTGCAAAACGGTTCTACATTAGAATCGATTCCATTTTTTCGAAACCTTTCTTTGAGCATTTAATTGAATTTGTCAAATCGATTATCACAGTATAGGTTTTATCTTAAGTTGAAACACGCATCGTAAGGTTTCCCTGCAGTAAGAAATAACACGATAATACACGAATGCTCGCACTTATACATTTGCATAAGTGAAAGTAATTTACCGTTAAAAACGATATTATCTATACTTCCTTCGACAATAAATTCCGCCGCTACTATATGCACTCGCCTTGATCTTCCCAACAACCAAAATCCATTCATACAATCCAGCCAAACTTTCATCCCTAATCGCCTTATCAATTCGCTCCTGCATTCGAAACCATATACCTTATACACGCGCAAGTACGTATCCCTCATTACCATTTCTAATGCGCACCGATAATCCTCCACTTCTCCGCGTAACGACGTCCGTCCGAACTATATACGCTCTTGCGCATCACGCGCTAACGAAGGTAATGAAGGGTAATTTGGCGGAAAAAAGACCGAGGGACGACGACGCGGTAAAATTCGCGCAGCAGCGCTTCCGGATTCTCGCTGCGCACACATACACCACATGTGTGCACGGAAAGAAAGAGGAGTGAAACTCGATACCGCGCGCCGTATTCCGCTTCCCCTTTCCTTTTTCCGATCGCAGGTATTAAGCTCGGCGGGAGAGCAGGAGGAGTCCGCGGCGGCGGTGGTAGTAAGGATACGTCGGATTACGCGCCACGTATGGTTTAATTGACGGGGTTTTTGCAAGGGGGTTAATATGGTTGCAGTTAAGTTCGTTAGGGCGATCACTAAATGCGGGGATAACAAATTTTTGTCACGTGGTTGTCGAATTTGAAGAACTATAATACTTGCAAAGACTTGAGGTTTTAAGTCTGATTCGACCATTCGTTTTCTATTCTGTTATCAAGTTTAGCGGCATATATTATGCACAGATGCAAATCTTTTTCATATTTTTGCATGAATTCTTCATTGCGCAAGACGTCGCATTTGCAAGGTATTTATACAGACTTTCCCATTTTCTATATGTTCTCCGCAGTAAAAGTTTTTAGAAGCTATTATTTTTTTACCCTAGAGATATTTTATCAAGGATACAGGCAGATATTTATCAACCGATTTATGATAATGAAAGTGTGTTTATATAATAATTACGCATACTTTTATTTCCATTTGTAAGCGCAGAAGTATAGAATATGCGCTAATAATATGTTTATTTTGCAATTTTCAAAATACGAATTATCGTTGTGGTAAAAATTGCGCAACCGTTATTTCTATGCTAAACTTTTCGCCAATATGATTTCGAGAATGTTTCTTTTATTTCTCTGGTGAGCATTTCCTATGCTAATGTGAATATCACTATATATTTTCAAGAAAAATAAAAAGAAGCAGAACAAATGAACATTCAAATATGCGAGCCAAACAGTATAATATTCGGCAAAAATTTCTTTCAAAGCCAATTGTAAGCACATAAAAAATGATAAATAAATTCGTACAAATATATATTTACGGAAAGTTATATAAACATTCCGTACCAAAAAATTTTGACCTAATGACATTTAAGCTTGCTCACTTATAATCAACTCTATAGTTACGCAATTTTCACGTAATCAGGCGCGCGCATTCCAGCACCAAAAACGATCTAAAAAAAATTTTCAAAAATCCAAAATCAGAATAATATTGTAATAATATACATTGTACGATCAGCGCGTACGCATGGAAAAAAAAACAGCACAAAATCATAACGTAACTGTCGATATGTCCAAGAAATACGTTAAAATGGTGTATAAGCTTACATTTTTGTCGCGTCGATGATCTGCCATCAATGTAAACGCCAGTGCAGATATCCTCCCTCCTCGGCGAATGTCCTCAAGTCCCGGAAGAGTCGTCCTCCGCGGGCGGCGCGTGCGCGTGTGTGTTCCTCTTTAGCGGCGAACTTCACCGACGACACTCACGATCATCATCATCGTCATTTGCACGATCGTCGATAACATCGTCCGTCCCTTTTCCGACACTCTCTCTTGTTTCTTTTTTTTTTGTTCACCCTCGACGCGTCTCTTCGTGGGTACAACGCACTACCACACCACTTTGAACTTTCGCGCGACGACGATACGGCCGTGTATGCGTGTGTCTGTGTGTACGTCTTCTTTAGCGGCGGGTTAGCGCGGTGTCCTCGTCACAACTGAATGGGAAAAAAACATACAAATGGGGCGTGAGTACACTGAGGTGGCGAGGTTGGTGGAATGTTTTATTTGGATTCTGTTTTAATTTGTAGGGTGTCCGGTAGTAAAAAGAATATTACAGCGATGTATTGAATGGTATTACGTTTGAGTATTATTATTTTAATTACAAGTTATTGTAAACTATATAACAAGCTTTAGACAATGAATATTTGGCATCCATGAATGAAACACCTATCGAGAAAAGCGCACTCGTCAGTAAACCAAAGGAAACAGAAAGGACAAGTGGAGAATCTCCCCCTCTTACATATATATATATACGCTCTCACGAAGAAGGGGGTCGAAAAAATCGAAAGGCATATCACTCGTATTTTTCCCGCGCGTTCCGTTTGTTCGGCGTGCGCTCGCTCGCTGGCGTCTCCCCTCTCACTCCGTTATAGCTCGCTCGCTCGGGCGTACCGTTAGCCGGGTACTCTCCGTTTCTATACGGAGCGCGAAAAGAACCGGTACGCACGCTGGACGATGACACGTTAAACTAGATATCGGCTGCTGCGGGGGAAAGTCATCGTTGAAAATTGGAGTGACGAGTGGCCGCGGGATGATTCTTTTACCGTAAGTAGAAAGGGAAGGAAAAGTCGATGCAAGCACCCTTGCTGTCAAGTGAAAGTATAAAAACAATCGCTTAAAACGTGGTATACGTAAGGGTTAGCGTATCGTTATGTATATTTAGCGATGCCGAAATGTATAATTAAAGCCGGTAAAAAGACTATTTTGTTTCTCGCATTGCGATGCGAAATTTCTCCTTAACGATTCGCGTACATATATATAGATATTACCGCTCGCACTTTTCGCTTAACTACTGTCCCTTGCGAAATTCCTTCCCCGTTTGTCAAAGCAGTTACAACTGAAAATCATGGTAAAAACGTCCATTCAAATAACAAGTATCCCAGAGCCGGAAGGTAATCATCGTTCGGTCGATAAGTGATCGAATATTCAATGAACGGTTTCATAATGACCTTATATAACGGCTACCATAGGCCAGTTCGACAATAAAACGTAATCCCGTGTTACAGAATCGCGCCCACCACCAAACAATGCGACAATGCCCCTTTCCGAAAACTTCATCATAGCTGTAAACAAAAGTCGCCTTTGACAAGAAGAAACAACACAAAGTGCAACAGCAGCAGCTTTCCTCGTCGAGTTGCACAACCACCACCGCCTCCCGGAGGAAGAGAACCGCGGGGTGGGGAAAAAGGCGCTAGTTTCCGGTCGTGCCTCCGCGCCGGAGAATGCAATTTCAGCGCGCGCAGAAGAAACGGCTTTCCGGGTGCCGGCAATTTCCGCGTCGTGGTCGGTCACGTGACGATTCTTTCTCTCTCTTTCTCTCTCTCTTGACCGACACAATGACGACGACGAGGAGAGTCGCACTTTCTCTCCGCGAGTCGATGAATCGCAAATTTTCAGCCGTTTTAGAGTTCGTTGTCTGTGACCCCACGCGCGCGCGCACGACACCGTAAAGCCGAGTAATTACCCGACCAGCATTAGCATAAATTTGGTTCTGAAGGAGGAAGTGAACGAGAGCAGAAGAGAGGGAGAGAGAGAGAGAAAGGTTTTTTGTGCTATGTGAAGTAACGATAGAAGAAACCGTGTTTTTGCCGAGAGTTATGGGGTAAATATTGAATTATTGAAGAAAGTCAGCCGAAGTAATGCAATGTTATATAAAAATGAAAAGTGGTTTAGTGGTATTCGCGGTGATATAACGTTTTTACGAAGCTACGGCTGGTTTATTTACCGTTGAATAAAAGATATAACGATATTTCTCACGGAGGCGAGTATTGTTTTATTGACGATACGTACAGCGACTTCAGTGGAGATCCCATCCCTACACTATTACAGTTTTCGAGCGCTCTCTCTGAATATACTAAAACAAGTACGATTATCTAACACTAAACTTCCCTGACTGATCAATATTAACAAACTTTCCTATTTAAAAAACGGAAAGCACTTGAAAACTATTCCCAACATCAGCTAGCGCAACCACATCAATCATCGACCTATCGACGCGATTCACCAGCCACCCAGCTGTATTTTAAAGCGGTCGCGACCGTGAGCAGGCTTGCCTGCTCTCTCTCTCTCTCTCTCTCTCAACCGAGCACTTGACCTTCGCCGCCGCCGAATATTTTGGTGTACGCACACTCACGGCCGGTCTCTCGGGCCGATCCGCAGCTGGCGATAAGTCGGTACACCGCCCGCTCGCTCGGCTTTTTATCTAGGCCTCTTGCCCCTTCTCGCGCTGTTTCTTTTCACGGGCGCGCGCGCGCTGGGTTATAGTTGCACGATAAGAACCGAGCGAGCGAGCGTTCGTTGACACCCGATCGATCAAAGCGCTGCGCTGCTGCTGCTGCTGCTGCTGCTACGTGTCATCGATTTTAGAGGAGGAGGAGGAGAAAGAATGAAGTTTATGCAGGAACGTGGTGTATTTGATTATGGAGATTTGGGCTGGATAAGGAAGTTTGGGAGGAGGATTGATGTTCTATTAATAGGACATAAGCCGGCGATTTTACTCTTTAGATAAAAACGAAGCACTTGTTGAGCGCGACCTTTGCAATGCTAATACAACGCCGCGACGTATAATATAAGCGCGAAGTAGATTGTTATCGAGATAAAATTCTATAATCAGCTCATGCGGCGGCCGAAACTCGTTCGTTCAACTTGCGCGAAGTCCGGGCTATCGCGTAATCGGCAAAAACCCGGCGAATTAGAAGTCTTCGACTTCGCTTTTACGAGCGCGCGCGCGGAGAGAAATTTCTCTCGCAGCGTGCCGTTAAAGTTAATGCCGGAGCTATGCGGTGTGTGACATAATATAGGAACCTGCTACTGTATAATTCGAGCGTGGTGTGCGCGATGATTATTATATCGTTCGTTAAATTTTGAGCAGGTACAAGTTTGGCGAGTGTAAAGTTACGTCCGTTATCGAAGACAATATCGCATCGCCTGACCTTTTTCGAGAAAAAGTTGGGTGTTACGAGGCGAGGATAAAAGTGGCACGACGACCCTTCGCGATCGCCATTGAAAATATTTCGTTAATTTTAGCCTCCTCGCGTGACCCACTTCGCAAAGTGCGCGTCTTTCATATGCGCGCGCGTGCGTTACATAAAACGAGAGATGCCGGAGAGCGCGCGTGTTATCATGCTAAATTGTGCGTAACACATTCTGCAAATACCCCTGTCGCGAAGTTAATGTTACTTCAAACAAAGCGGACGTGTTATTCCCTCTCTCCTCTGCGACAATTATATGAGCGCGTCCCCAATTCCAGAGCCGTATTTTCCATTTTGCCACCTACAATAATAATAATAATAATAGTAAGTGTGTACGTATGTCCGTGTGTGGATGTCGAAATGACGGGACTACCGGAAAAACTGTTTAAACAGTTACTACCGCCTGTTATATACAGATTACTCGCAGCGATAAGGCATAATATAGCCACGTAGCTTCGACACGAATAAACTCGCGGTTACAATGTGTATCGCACGCCGTAAATTTTTAACTTTTCAATCACCCTCGCGCGGCCGCCATCAAATCACTACCGCGCGCAACACAACACAACTCGCCGCTATATTCCGCAAACTAGAGACCCTACTTCCTCCCCCACCATTTTTCAATAAAATCACCGCGAGCGCGAATACCAGTTTTCCACCGCGGCGGTTCATCTATTTTTCAGCCCGCGCGCGTCACTTTTTATATTACACTTACTTTACACGCCGTACACACCAACTTTCTACACGCGCCACCGCACACCGAGCCGCTCGAATTTCCTTCTCTCGTTTGTCAGCACCTAGGTATATCTCCTCCTCCCGCAGCGCGGCGACTTCGAATCCGTCCCTAAATCAATCAAAAACGAATTTCCTCTACTTCCAGTGCGTATAGCGACACACAGAGACCACTTTCACGCGGAAGTGCGTAAGAGTTAATCGCGCGGCGTCGAAAAAAAATTCCGCGACAATTATATATATATATATAGGGGAGACTGGGGTAAAACCGGAATTCTCAATTTCTCGGTTACTATTAGTGCGATCTATATAATAGCTATCTTTGAGATGTTCCTATTATCATTTTGTATACGATCGGCTTGTCAAAAATAGCCCCGTGTTGACTTTAGAAGAGGTCAAAGATTTGTTAGCTCGCAAGATCGTGTTCATCGTAACAGTCATAGTGCGTATAATGTTCCTGTAAGAAACATATTCTTTCAGTATGTATATAATCTTATTTTGAGTCGGGGCAATTCCGTTTCTTAATTTCACTTTTAATTGCAAAAAATGAACAATTACTTTTTTTTTCGAACTTTGGTGTAAAATCGGATACTTTAGGTTGGGGTAAAACAGGATAGCTTATTTTCTCTTTTCTTTTTATGTAATGATAAAATAAACTAATAATAGACATTTACTGCGCTGTTCATACATTATACATATAAAATGTATTTGTTTTTTGGTGCAAAAATGCATAAATGTATTAGAAAGTCATCCCGGCAAAGATGGTCAGAAGAAAATATGGCTTCAGTGATCTTTTATAAAAAAAACGTTAATTTATAATTATTAATAAAAGATTTCTTCATTAAACAACGTTTTTACATCATAGTATTATTTCTAGAATGTCGAATACCGCTTAAAATTAATTTTGAAAAGAATAATGAAAGTACCCGGTTTTACCCCGATAATTTTTAAGATCGGATACTTTCGTAAATTTCTAATAACATTTTTGACAAATATTTTTTTCGCTAACCAAGTCGATTTTCAGCTACCTGAATGTAAACTAAAAACAATTCCAGTGTTAAATATTGTTATTACTTTATTATCTACTTTTAATAAACAATTTCCAAAAAGTATCCAGATTCACCCCAGTGTCCCCAATCGCGTGCGTATGCGCGCTTTTGTAATTTTCTCGTTTGTCGCGCGGTGTATATAGCTGTGAAGCGGTTATCGCGGGTTTGCCATCGGCGCGAGAGCATCGGCGAGCTTTGAGAATTTTCACAGGGAAGCGATCCGCGACGATCGCCCGCTCGTTGCATAAATGCAGTGTCAGTTTAGTTGCGTTTGAAAGGAAAGAGATTCGAAGAAGAGGCACGGTTGGAAAGTTTGGCGACAGTTTTATGCACAATTTGAGATTTTTTCTTCTTTTTTTGTTTTTTTTTCAGAACTTTTGACTTGCTCCTAATTTAAACACTTTGTACTTTATGAGTAATCTTCCTTTAATTAAATTTCCTAATCTTTAAAAATTAAATTTAAAATGTTTAGTGTTTTAATATTTAATTAAACTTCTTCAATTCTGATTTATCTTAAAAGTGCACTAAACTTCTCAACTGTGCTTCTTCTTCCGCAACTGGTGTACACGACTCGATGACCACTTCCTCCTCGTAATCTAATTTCTATGATTGCAGTATACTTTCCGACAACGTAGTGCATAAAAATTTACTCAATTCCGGCTTTCCTTCTCGCTTGCCGAAACCACTACTGTTTCCTCTTCGGTCAAACCGCACGCTTACAATCCACTCGTTATCCTACACCCAAACGGCGGGAAATTCAAATATTTCCAGCCAATTCTCAAAAAATCTCTTCTCCTCTCTGCACTACCCCCCCGTCAAGCAACCACCACACAGCAGTAAACACTATTGTCCCCCACGTCAAAAAAGTCCATCATCCCCCACAATCCACACGAACTTCTTTCTCCCCCTCCACAATACAACAAAACAGTCCAACGATACACCTCGCGCACGCGCGAATTGCAACAATTGCACAGGAGACGCAGCTATGTCGCAGTTATACTCTCTGTATCGCGTGCATATAACGCTGTTGCAGCGAGCACAGCACACGGCGTGCGCGAAACTCGTCTAGCCTAGGCCTCGGCTGCTCTATTCGCGGGCGCCGCGCTCGGAGAGAGTTTAGCCTGCTGCTGCTGCTCCGCTGCGCCGGCGACGACGACGACGACGAGAGGAGAGAGAGAAAACCCTTTCTCCGCCGCGCGCGCGCGAGCGCACTTCCTCGTTGCAACGAGCGAGCGAGCGAGCCCCCCGACCAGCAGCGCTAGGCTACATGGTTAGCTAGCTTTGCTCGTGTGTGTGCGTGTGTATGTGATGTTGTATGCACCGAGCGCTAGCTGCTCGCGGAAAGCGTGTCACGCCGAATATCGCGAGAGAGACAGTGGGTGGGTGTGGGGGAGCGCAGGACAAGGTCGAGGATGATGATGCGCGCCGGGGTCCTGGGTGGAGGTTGGGGTGAGGTAGGGTGGAGAAGGGCGGGTTGGAGAGTGCGATTGTTTTTTTTTTCGTAATAGGTGGATGATTAGTGATTTGAATATTTTTAAATTGAGAAAGATCCAGGTATTTCGTTCATGAATGCAGGTTGTCAAGAAAATACAATAAAACTAAAGGTGCATAGCTGTAGATGAAATTTTCATATTGTATGGAAAAAAAACAATATTTTAGTTTTTCTCGTATCAACTCATAATAAATTTACTGTCATTTCATTCCTATTTCAAGTTGCTTCAAATCGTAAAAATATCATGTTTCAACGAACGTGCAATTTTAAAATGTTTCCTAAGAATAAGTTAATTGTTAGTCATCGTGATTCATTGTTTGTATCGATCCAATGTTTGTTTCAGTTCACCTAAGATAGAAACGCTAATGGCATACAGATAAGACGTCTGGAATCTAACAAACATGTGTCGCTGTATAAGAGTTTCTTTCATTTTATGTGTAATAAAAAAGCTTGCGCTCTATTGATATAAGTTTCATTCTAAACAGATATCCACGTATCGTGCAATTGAAAGGGCCAATAAAAAAGTCGATTGCGCTTATTTAATGTATGTAAACAAACAGCAACTATAAAAGAATATTGCACTGGAAAGAACGAAAATCTATAACCGTTTCTTCAAACGCGACATCATTTTAGATCATTCATTACGACTTCTCTTCAACTCAATTCGAACCTGTACACAATCTTATTTTCAATTCACAGCATACATCTGCTGCCGAATACTGTCAACCGATCACTTTCACAGTACCCAGCATTTTGAAATTGCACGTTCGTCATTAATTTTCATTTCGTTATGTAACTGAAGCAACGGAACCCCGGGCCCACCTAGATCGTTCGCGAATTCAGCGAGCAATTATTTTTAGTGAAACAACGCCGCGCGTTACATCAGCGCTCGCGAATTTGGCGATCGATGAATCACCGGCGAAAACAGAAATTTTACACTAACCTTCATCTCATCCCAACTTCCTCGATTTTCTCCTCCCTGGATCTATCGCGTAGTCCTCCGTGGCTCCAGTTTTTCTCTGACAAGTGAATGCAGATTTATTTCCTCGCTTATCCCAGCCGAAACCCACGAACCACAGAAGCTTACATGTATATCTTACCGCGCACTTTCCCGTCCTCACTGTTTCTTGACTCTCCCCCCACCCCCCCTGCACTATGAAAACTTGTACACACCTCTCTTGCAAAAACCACCACAGTGTCACTGCCTATAGTCCCCAAAAAAACCGGCCGCGCACTGCACTGTCACTTGCTGCCGGCGAAAAGCGCGCGACAACACCGTTTTTTTCTTACTACTTCCTTTTATCTTTCTTTTTTTTTGAGGAAAGAAAAGCACACACAGAAGCTCGCCTGCGCGCGTGCGCTTCCTCCTCCTCCTACTTCACTTCGCCTCCTCCTTCTCCACTTCACTTTCTCTTCTCTACTTCCTCTTACTTCCGCCTTCTCTCGGCCGGCGCCTCACCGTTCACTCTCTCTCTCTCTCTCTCTCTTCACTCCGAAAACACAAAGATTTCTCACTGTACTACTCGTTCTTCTTCTACTTCCTTCGAAAATCTCGACACAGAGACACGGATCACAGACACTTCCTCCGAGTTCGTCCGTCCTCACAGCAGCAGCACACAGCACACACCGTCGTCACCGTCAACGCCGTCGTCGTCGTCGAGGAGAACCTAGAGAACCTCGCCGCGTTCGTTCGCTCTCGCCTCGCTCTCGCGCGCTAGCAGCCGGCAAGCAGCGAGCCACTGGGGTCAATGACCTCTCCGTGCCGTCGTCGTCGCGCTGAGGTTCTCCTCTCCGCGCTCTCTGTGTGTGCTCTCTATCTCGCTCGCTTTCTCCCCACCTCGTGTACATTCGCCCGCTCGCGTATATATACCTATATACGTACATATATATGTCTCGCTCCCCGTATATACCCGTGTGTGCGTGTATGCGTGCCTATATGTATATACGTGTGCACGCGGCGGGGCGAATTCGTTTCTCCGACTTCTCCTCTCGCGCCGCGCGCATATGGGTGTACACGCTATGTATGTGTGCGAGCGTGTGTATATACGTTGTATACGTACGCCCCCCAGCGCTTTCCGCCCCGCCGTACGGTGCTGCTTCCGTCTCGCTCTCGCTTTTAGCCGAGCGCCGTTGCTTTCTCTCGCGTAGTAAGTACATGTCACTCTCTCACTTTCTCGCACGCGCGCGCAGTGGTCGGGATGTGCGCTACTGCTGCGGCTGCCTCCCCTCTCGCGCCGTTATGCGCGCGCGCGCGCTCGTCTTTACGCGGTGCTCTCACTCTCGCTCGCGCGCGATGTGATGCAGCAGCAGCGGTATCTCTCTCTCTTTTCTCGTGTATATGTATATGTACGTCTTATGCTGCTGCACTCGCGCACTGACACGAGCAGATGCGTTCACGCGACTCTCTGTGCGCGAGCTGTGTTTATGTCTTTACTGATTTAAGTGAGAAATTACGTGTTTATACTTCTATACAAGTATAATATGTAATAACTCATGTTTTTTTTTGTATATGTTACTGCTTTATCGAATATGCAAAAGTTGACGAAAGTCTATACGGAAATTTTCATCATTCGTCGACATTTTGTCATCACTTTTCAGTCATCTTCGTCATTTTTCATTTCCGCTACAAAGGCCGCCTTTATATTCTCATCTGTCTCCACTCCTAGACCAATTCGAACCACCACCACCAGAGCGAAAAAGGCACAGAGAGAGAGAGAGATAGAAAGAGAAAAGCCCCCCTACATTTCCCTACACCGTCACCCTCGCAGGCTACCCTACCTGCCCCTCTCTCTCTCTGATGGTGGGGATATCGTGAAAAGCCGCGAGGAGAACAATAATCCCCCTACCACCCCTCCATTCTCCCCTCTCTGTATCCACCCAAAGGGGGTGGGTACGTAGTCGCGCGCGCACAGTATTCCCCTCTCATCGCGCGCGGCGGGGAAATCGACGGCGGGTTCACTGGTACAGTGTACCCTCGGCGGTGCAACGCTCTCTCTTCCTGATTCCGCGAGCTTGCTCGCGCTCCCTCTCTTTCGCTCGTTCCGTTTTTCTCTCTTTTCACGGGTAATGCCGCCGCTGCACGCTAATGCAGCCTGCAGCCCGTTGTTGCGCCGCCGCCGCCGCCGAGACGGTACTTCTTCTTTTTTCGATGCGACGTCGTGGGCGTATGTGTGTGCTGTGTTGCACGCGATCGTTGGGTTATTATCTTGGATGTTGGAAGGAGGATGATGGTGATGAGTCAGAGATGATGGGTGATTTGTGGAGCTTTTTTGGGCAGAGGGATGGGAGAGAGAAAGAGAGAGATTAGAGTGGAATGAGAAGGGAGAGAAAGAAGAAACGATTGATTGTTTTTGATGGGAATTAATTGGGATGAAGGTTCCTTTGAAATGTCAAAGTCAAGTTTGTGTCCGTGAGAAATGAACATTGGATTGATGGGAATAGGTTCGCGAAACGCGAGTGTGCGGCGCCGGTATTCCCTGATGCGGATTATTAATTTGAAGGAGTTATTTCGACATTATGCTACAGCAGAAATTTAAATCTGTATCGTTTGTATATATACTTGTTCACTCAATTTTAATAAATGCTCTTTGATTTAAGATATTAGGTAGACACTAAGCTGTAAACGACCGTTGGATTCTTATTCACTTTATAAATGATTTGATACTTTAATAAAGTAAAATGAAATTATATTAATATTAATTTGTTAGTCTTATTTTTATCGAAATTATTGTTAACGTGCTGTTCTGGAAATACTATTTTAATTGACAATTATACTTATCTTTATAAAGCAAGTTACATAAAATTATTTATTTTAACACAATTCTATAATTTATAATGACAGACTTATTCGTAATGAAAGGAATTAAATAGCAAAAATCCCTCTTTGAATTACATTCGTTCATCCAGCAAATATCCAAATTCCATTACACCATGGCCATCTCCAACCGACCACTATATAGAAACTTCTATATAAACCACACGGCGATCTTCCACAAACAAACCTTTATTCAAAAAACTCTCGCGACGACAATTGTCAATTCAGCCCGCCCCTCATCCGATATCTCTCGATCCGCCGACCATTCTCTCTCTCTCTCTCTCTCTCTCTCTCTCTCTCTCTCTCTCTCTCTCACTCTTGAAAATAGAGAGCCACTAAGACGACGCTCGGTCGAAAATAACCATCGAGCTTCCATCATCTCCCGTCACTCTCTTTCTCTCCCTCGCCTCGTTGCATTATAACGCGCGCCCCATCAGCGTCGCACTGAGTATAAAGACATAATCGCGGCCACCCCGAAAACCCCATCTCGCAATCACCATACGCAGCTCTCTCTCACCCGCTATGGCGAGAAAAGGGTCAATAGCGAGAAGAGGCCAGGCTCGGCCTGGTATGCCGTGTCCTTGTGTTCGCGCGCGCGCGAGAGAGCGCGTGATGGATGGGGCCGACATGTCGCACGCTTCCGCGCGAGCTTTTTTAAGGTCAACGCGCCTGCGGAGGAGGCGTCGGCCGAGCTCCTATATAGCAATGTATATAGCAGTGACGATTCTGGGGGCGCGCATGTGTATAGAGAGAGAGAGAGAGAGAGAGAGAGAGAGAGAGAGAGAGAGAGAGGTACGTACGTTATATACTTGCACACTGACGCGTGTGTGAGGTTATCGCCAACGTGAGGGAGCGAGCAAGGAGAGAGCGATAGATGCGTGGGATGACGAACTATTTTTACAGTAGTCGGTGTGAGAGGCCGTGGAGGAATGCTGGCCATAGAGAGAGAGAGAGAGAGGATTATTGTTGTTGTGAAAAAGCGAGGAAAGTTATTTTGTTTGATGAGAGCAACGATGGTGGTGGTGGTCGGACATTGGATTACAGGGTTTGGGGAGTAGGATTTTTCTTTATGACATTTGTGGAAAATTAATTGTCGCTTAATGGAGGAGAAAGAATCGATTACAAAACTTCCCAGATAGCAGAAACGTTTGAGAAATGTTTCTGAAACATTTCATTGGAAACGTACGTACGTTCCACCTGTTTAGCCGGAAATGTTTCTACAACGTTTCAGAAACGATGAAATGTCCGGCTTGGTTGCAAGGTCATGTCGTAAGAAACATTTCGGAAACCGTAACCGGAAACGTTGCAGAAACTTTTCTATAACGAAATTATAATAATTTACATTGTCAGTTATTAACACTGATATTATTTCAAACAGTATTGGGTATACTTTGTTAGAGTAAACGTCCCTTATATACTCTGGAAATATGCTTTCTTTTATGAAATGAATTACGCCACCTACGTTTCCAGTGAAATGTTTCTTGCTATCTGGATTGTAACGATTAAATTTTATTTTGTAATATAATATGCCATTAGATACAAATGAAAATTATAGATAAATCAATAATGATATTTAAGCGATATGTAGATGCATAAGAAGAATTGACTATTGAATTAAATTAAGTAAATGGTCTTTTCTATTTCATATGACGGTTAATAATATTCAGATGATGAAGATTTACTCTATATAATGAGGTATTTTGGATGCGTTATTCCAATGTATTAAAAAAAAGTATTACATCATAAATTATTCTGGTGTTAAGCTGAATCATCATTTCGTTGAGACGATCAATGCTTTTTTAAATAAATTATATTAATGAAACAATGCCATATCTTTATCACAGATTTACTTCGTAGCGGTCAATGTACAGTTAATGAAAATAAATACCAAATATGACTCAATCAGTAATAAAATTCTTTCATATCGTTGCAATCTTGTAATTACCACATCGAGTTCTGTGACCCGTTACAGAATCCTCGAATGAGACTATTTGCAACGTTTTCAACAAAAAAAAAAACCGCTATCAATTCATTGGCACGTGGCTTCCTCAAACTTAAGTTACTGATTCCTTTAATTAATTTTTAATGCTAAAATTTAAAATTATTACACCAATTTATTACACAATTAATTTATTAAGATTAAAAAGTATTAATTTTTAAATTGTGTATAAATATGAAGAAAATAACAGGTGTGATTTAATTTTCAAATTATGTATAAATAATGACTAAAATAATTGATTACAATATTAAATTCAAAACCTTTTAAAATTACTAAATAACATTTACTTCCAGTCATATTTTCTTGATCAAATATTACACTTATATTACCTATATATCCCACAAACACTGATAGAAAGAATGGTCTGAGAGAAATGCGCAATTTATTTGCGAAGAAATTTTTTCATTACGTTTTTCATTATGCGATATAGCCAATACCTATGTAAAATTTCATCCAGATTATATGGTTAGTTTTTGAGATATTTGATATTTAAAATTTTGGTATTTCTGGAAATGACTTTCTATGTCGTACAATAACTAGAGTAAAATTGTATTACTTTGAAATTTGATGGAGATGTAGAGTTTATATATTATTTATTACATGAGTTCTTAGGGTAAAAGAATTAGTTTATAAATTTCAGAGACATTTAAGGTTAAAACGGTTAAAACTGTTAAAACTGTTAAAACTGTTAAAACTGTTTTAGCCCTCTTTTCAAATCCTAATTTTTCGTGAACGGTTTTATGTATATGTTCCTATTATAAAAGGGAGATAGCGATTAGTATCGAAAAAGCTTATAGAACCAACTTCAGAGCGTTATCAAAAAATTTCATTGATCGAACGGTCGTAGTGCCCTCTACGCGCGCATAGTCCTTAATATAAATTGAGCGATCGAAATTCGTTCGGTTTTCGAGCGTTTTTGCGAGGTATCTCGAAATCTCGAATCGATCTCGAAACTCGAAAGAAATCGAGAAACAGCGAAGAGAGGGCGCGCGTAGCGCGCCAAATTAACGCTAGTCCTATTATAAAAGGGAGATAGCGATATTATCGAATTGAAGCTTACAGAGCCAACTTCAGAGCGTTATCAAAAAGTTTCATTGGCTAATACAGTAGGTAAGATAGGGTAGTGTCGACAGGCGCGCGTAGTGGGACGGAAATGACGCGCGATACGCGCGCGTGTTGTTTACTTGCTTTTGTTTTTTATTGAGGTTAATTTACAGCGAGTTGTGCAGAAACATGAAATTAGTCAGATACGCTGGCCAATTATTTTGAGTTTGAACTAATTTTTCGAATAATAGCGATTTAAGAAGTGAATATAATAAGAATTGCCCTCTCTCAATTTTGAGATAAAAATTTTAAAGTTGAAACATTTATGGTTCATGGACATATAATTTTATATACACTCATTTTGCCTTTATAAATTTATGTAAATGTTTTTATTAGCTGCCACTGATATTTGTATTTACATTAATCCTGTTTTATCAGCTAAACATCTCAAAATAATTAATATTAAAATTATTTATTAAAATGTAGTAAATTGATCTGACGGAGGCAGGTAAAAGAAAAACAAAGTTTTTTCTTTTATTTCAGTAATATTTCGTTGGCATGGTCTGCCAAACTCTTCAGACTTATTTGTTTTATGTGTCACATAGAACACATACATCGATTAAAATTAATTATTTGTGTCTTAAACAAATTAAATAAAATAAATGTGAAATAACAAATAATTTCAATAATAAAAAATATATGCATTTTTTAGATATTAATGAATTATTAAATCATTGAAAAAGAAAGTATAATGAATAAACATATTTTATATTTAAAATATATAGCATACATATAGGAACGATACATTAATTTAGAGGAAGGTTTTTAACCTTTTTTTTTAAATCGTAATTTCTCGAGAACGGCTTGATGTATCATCTTAAAATTTATAGACAATTTTGTATGTTATATAGGCAATATTTGTGCAAAATTTTATCAATATCATTCTGTTATTTTTGAAAATATTTAACATTTAAAATTTTCTTATTTTAAAAAGTTATTTTCATGTCCTCACGGCGGCGTGTGGAAAGTTATTTCGCGTGCTGTTATAGGGCACTTTCAGAACGAAAACGTGTACGGAAAAACGAACTTTCCGTAACTTGTGAGGAAAAATAGCAATTTATTAAATACATCAATTTATAGTTCGTTTTTGCTCTAATATACAAATTTTGATTGGAAAAGCTATAAAGTTGCAATGATTCTATTTATGTATTTTTAGTACCTAAATCGAATGGTAAAGAATTGTGAATAAACGTACTAAATGCCAGTGACATTTCATAGCAAATCATTCATCATCATATGACATACGTTCATCTATGACTCAACATTATACGAATACCTTATCCAGCGGCCGAAAATTTAATTTTCCCCAAGATTAAAACTTGGTCACAAGTAAACCCAAAAAAGCACATACACACGCACCGTCCCCGAATTCATCCACGGAACTGAAAACTAATCAAACATCCATGTATTGGCACTGCACAAGCGCGGTTCTCTTCCCCTGCTCGATCCCAATTAAACAAAACCACATCATCGCGCGCGGGGAATGCGAATTCACTTCCGCGATTCCCCGCGCGATAATTTCACGAGACTTGCTTGCGCGCGTGAGCGAAAGAGAGAGAGAGAGAGAGAGAGAGAGAGAGAGAGAGAGAGAGAGAACACACCGTGCTTTATAGGACATTGACTTTGAGATATCGCCGAGGCGCTTCGTTGACGCGACGACGCTATCTCGGACGCAGAGGCTTATCGCGACGCGTATACTCGTTCGCCGTACTTATACTCTCTCTCCTCTCTCTCTCGCGTTGGTGCACCTTATCTGCAGGGAAGAAAGAGAGAGAGAGAGTGCATGTGTGTGTGCGTAGTTGGCTTTTCTTCGATTCTCCATGTTGGGTTCACGAAGAGACTAGGAAAATGCACCACGGTGTGCGAGTGCAGCAATCTCGGGATGAGCTTGGTAGGTAAATATTCGGGTGGGGGCGCGAGAGGTTCGTGAACTCGAGTTGAATGTGATACAGATTCGTGAAGATAGAGTACATGGAGGCGTTGACATTGTCTTAGGAATGGTTCTTATATTGATGAGTTACGACTATAAAAACTGATTTCTTGTAGTCTACGACACACAGACACAATCTAGAGATAGAGTCCTTTAGAATAATTAGCAGTAATAAAAGAAACAAGAACAGATAAGGTTTAATATTTTATTCAAATCAACAACAAGTAAAGAAAAGTGAATCAATAGTATTGTACAAAAGAAGATAACTGGAAAGGCTTAAATTCTATTCTCTTGATCAGAGTTGGAGCTTTAATATCTATATCAGATAAGTATAAACATTTCAAATAATATTTTACATTGTTATTTGTTTTTTTGATTCTTTGTGCTTGTATTTCAGCTCAAGAAAAAGAGCAATAGCTTTCAAACTGGAGAAGTATACTTATACATACAGAGAGAAGGAAAGAAATTACGGCTGGAGGATATTGCTTATATTAAGATTGGGGGTAACCTAATTATATTAATTATTGATCAATATAATGATTTTCCTGTGTTGTGTTAATGTGAAGATATCAGTGTGACTTATTAGTTACTCTTATTTATCAGATCTACTTGAAGAGGTTGTAAAAGTGTACATTTGTGAAAGGAATAAAAATAAAATCCAAGTGTATTCAATAAAAAGGAAGATTTAAAAGCTACTAGTGTTAATTTGGCGTGCTACGCGCGCCCTCTCTTCGCTGTTTCTCGATTTCTTTCGAGTTTCGAGATCGATTCGAGATTTCGAGATACCTCGCAAAAACGCTCGAAAACCGAACGAATCTCGATCGCTTAATTATAATATAGGATTGTTATAAAGTGAATATTATTCATAACAACAGTGCATCAATGTGTATAATGAGAATTTTGTAAATAAATAAGAAAATTTAGTGTTGTATAGAGTAGTGAGGAGATTTTTCAACACAGTTCACGTCAAATTACAAAATACTGCATTATTTCTTATTGTGTGATATTTTTCTATGTGCTCTTGAGAAAATCAGATACTTCTGATTATTTGATAATGGTTTAAACATTATTATATGTGAAAAAGTTTGACAACTGTTGCAAATAGTGAGAATGAAGAAATATCGGTTGGAGAAGGAGTCATTTCAGCGTCCGGTTGGAAAAGGGGTCATCTCGGCGCCCGATTGGAGAAGGAGTCATCTCAACGCCCGGTTGGAGAAGGAGTCAGTTCGCGCGCAAATTTTTTTATCTCTGATTTAAGTTGGCAGTACTGCCAAAGTATATTTTTCGGAAGAGCCTTATATTATTACCAGTGCGAATAGTAATTAATTCATTAATATGAATTAATTACTATTCGCAAGTCGCATATAATTATTAATTATAATTAATAATACTTTAGTTTAAAAATAATAAAATATGGTTGCAGAAGTGTCTAAGTGAGCTGTCGCAAGTTTTTGTAATAAAAATTATCGGACCCGGGCTTGACTAGGGCCGCCGACTCGCGAGTCTGACCTCGAGTCAAACACCCTATACCAAGTAGTCACGACTGCCATCGCTCGGCTATGTGCTAATACCCTTTATATCGAAGAGCTTTATATCGCTTCATATAGTAATTATTTTTATATTACTAGAATTTTGGGCGAGCTAAGTTGTATCTGAGCTGTATTTGAAAATATTATAATACTTTGATATGTATTGTTGATTCGTATTTTCATTACGTATCAAAATTTTAAGTTAAAATATTTATTTACTGAAACTTTGCGACATCTCGACTGATAATATTAGAGTCGCCATAAATAGTAACGTATAAAAACCAACAAAGTAACGTAAAATAAAAGATAACTTAGTTTAATGCCCAATTTTTAGTGTTATCATCCACATAAAACTTTCATTTATAACTAAAACATAAAACTTTCATTTGCGCTTCAACACATGCCTTAACACGTACTTCCCACGCACTTGGGCACATGGCAAAAAATAATTACTATATAAAGTGATATAAAGCTCTTCGATATAAAGGGTATTAGCAGATAGCCGAGCGATGGCAGTCGTGACTAGTTATTATAGAGTGTCTGACTCGAGGTCACTTCTGCAACCATATTTTATTATTTTTAAACTAAAGTATTATTATAATATGAATTAATTACTATTCGCACTGGTAATAATATAAGGCTCTTCCGAAAAATATACTTTGGCAGTGCTGTCAACTTAAATCAGAGATAAAAAAATTTGCGCGCGAGCTGACTCCTTCTCCAACCGGGCGCTGAGATGGCTCCTTTTCCAACCGCGCGCTGAGATGGCACTTTTTCCAACCGGGCGCCGAGATGACTCCTTCTCCAACCGGGCGCTGAAATGACCCCTTTTCCAACCAGGCGTTGAGATAACCCCTTCTTATTCGGGAGCGACGATTTGATCTTGGGTCAGATTGATCCTTAGGGACTCTCTGAAGGTCAAATCAGCTGTCCGACTGAAATGTTTACAGTTTTTGGCAAAGATTGACTCATTTTTTAATAGCCTCGTAGCATTGCGTCGGGTAGGATCTGTTATTATCCTTCGTGGATCCCACGTTGGAAGCTTATCATTCTTACCTCTCCCTTCCTCTGTTTTTTAAGGTTAGGAGTTCGGAACTGGCTTCTTCTTACCGCTCTTATCGTTACTTGATTTCTCGTTCTTTTTCTCTCTTCTTACTGATCACCATCCTGAAGAAGGAGACTATCGTGTTCCATTTGCACGTATCTGTGCAAGAAATTGCACGGCGTTGGTAACCGATAATTTCACACGTAGCTCGGTCTCCAGCGCATCCCTCTTAGACTGAAAGGCTGAACATGTGAACAATGAGTGCTCACATCATCCGACTCGTGGCCGCAGTGTTGGCAATGTACAGTTTTTTGTTAAAGTGTTTACGAGTTCTAATTTGTTTAATCAGTATTTGAAACTAAGAAATTCCATCGTTTTAAGCACCGCAGCTGCCACGGTGCGTAACTACAGGAGGTAGTTTTCGTGACCGTACGCCAGGAGCACGAAGAGTTGGTTTCTCTTCGGGGCTGTACAGAGAGAGAGAGAGAGAGAGAGAGAGAGAGAGAGAGAGAGAGAGAGAGAGAGAGAGAGAGAGAGAGGGGCGAAAACGATGAGTTGCTTAGCAACAAGACTGTTGAAAAGCAGTTTTTGTTTTTTCTTAGCATTTGGGTCGAGAGGGCGGTCTCTGGCGGAACGCAGGTTTTTTTTTTTTAGAAGTCTGGTTTTCTTGTGCTTGCGCTCGTAAACGCTTAGCTTCTCACGTTGTATTACTATTTTGTCCTTTCTAATAAATAAATATCTTCGTTGAATAAAAATAGACGATTTGGTTTTACTCATTCGCGTTATAGTTGGCATGCCGCATTATTTATGTGTTGATACTTTAGCAGGTAAGTGCGAAACATCCATGTCTACTGAGAGCTGGCGCCAGGTGATAGTCCAGTTTCCCGTGTGTCTTATCTGATACATCCCACTCCGGTTGCCATTCCATGAGCAGGAGATCTCGGGCTCTCTTCTTAATCGCTTTTTACTCAACTACAGCCACGTGTCTGTAACTGAGGAATCGTTTCTTGTTCTTGACAGATATTTGCCTTCTTCTTGGCGAGGAGATGTATAGGCGGAGTCGAAGATAGCACGTTTGCTGCATCTTTGGAGATCGTCCTGAATCCACTAATTACTCGGAGCTCCATTTTCCGCTGCACTGGACCCAGCCCTTGCTTGATGACACTTTGCGACGCTTTGGGCTCCAGACTGATGCGCTATGTAGAAGGATGGAATGAACCACGTTCATCAGGAGGGTCCTTCGGTCGGTCCTAGATCCTCCAACGTTGGGCATCAACTGTTGGAGTGCCGATGATACGCGGTCGGCTTTGTTGGCGGCCTCAGTAACATGAACTTTAAAGGACCAGTTCTTGTTGATCCACATCCCTAGATAGTTAATCCGGTCTTTAAGTGGTACCTCAAAGCCGTTCAACTCAAAGCATGGTGGTTTGAACTCTCGCCTCTTGTTTATCAGCACAGCCTTGCCTTTTTGTTCTATCAGTGTCAAACTTGTCCTCTTTATCAACTCGTGTATCATTTCCAATACCTGGTTGCAGATTATTTCTAGCTCTGTCGAAACCTCCGCCATCGTCATCATCACGACGTCATCCGCAAGCGCTGCAACAGTGACTCCTTCATGATAGTTTAATCGAAGAAGGCTATTATACTGGACATTCTAGTAAAATGGCTCTTTAGCCGATCCTTGAGGAACTCCCGCCGATAGGTCGTCTTCAGTTCTGCCTTAGTCTGTATCGATCACTAGCTTCCTTTGTTGGAAGTAGGAGCTCACTACTTTGAGTAGATCTTACCATCCAGTCCCCGATAGATGTGTTCCCATCCAGCGGTATTGAGCGCTTTTTTTACGTTGAGGGCTGTAACCGTGCAGTACCCGTCTTTTGCCCATCCTATTGTCCTGCCTTCTGTCACGATCCTGTCTATCCTCTTCATTGCGTGTATGGCCGGCCGTCTTTTGTGGAAGCCATTTTGCGAATCAGACAGTCCACAACTTTCCTCGTACGCTTTCTCTAGTCGATTCAACACCATGATTTCATACAACTTTTCCGTGGTATCGAGCCTGTCGAGGGGCCTAAATGAGGATGGGTCCCTAGGATTATTCTTTCCAGGCTTCGGTATAAGCACCAGCCTTTGTCGCTTCTAATCTTTTGGAAAATAGCCTTCGAGGAGACATCGTCGCGCGGTACGAAGAAAAGCCAACTTAGAAGAGCCAGACGAAGAAAAGCCAGTTCTGCGCGAAAAAAGTCAAAGAATGGGCATATTTTTGGCTTTTTTCGCGCGAAACTTGGCTTTTCTTCGTACCGCGTCTGGCTCTTCTAAGTTAGCTTTTCTTCATACCGCGCAAAGACATCTGTTGTACAGTTGTAGTAAGAGTCCGGGTTTTCCTTTTGTGACCGACTTGAGAACCTCATTTGAAACTCCGTCCAGCTCCGGAGATTTGCCTGTATTTTGCCTGTATTAATTTTACCAATCGCCCGTTGTAGTTTCTACATGTTTAAAGAGTTCTACATCCGATGTTTCATTTTGCGGGTAGGAGGTCCTTGGTTCGCCCGCAGAGAATAATGTATTGACGATATCGAGCGAAGTTCGTCTGTCTGCGACTCTGCTGTGAGTGCGTAGCTAGCTCATTACTAGTCTGTAGGGGGTTTCCTACTGACCTCGGTTTATGGTATCTATCAGGGCTCTCCAGCACTCTCTTTTGCGTGATCCGATTGCGTTACGCAGATTAGCTATACGTTTAGCTTTCCGGAATCTCAGAAATCTCATTCTGTGTGCCGTCGTGGTCTTCCTCATTCCGGCTATGTCATCAGTTCACCACTAGCCTTCGGTGCGGCGGATCAGTTCCTTCTTTGGGCATGGAAGTACTACAAGCCTCGGTACTATTACCTCCTCCGTAGCTTGTTCCATGGACCACTCATCTCTGATACTAGGGAACAGGACGAGAGATTCCAATAACAGTTCTTCATTCAGCTTCCGACTAACCCACCTGACTTGTCTTTGACTTGGTCTCAAGTTCATCTCTCTGATCTCGAATAAGATGTCTATGATCATTGAGAGTTGTTTCATCGGATACCTCCCACATCGTGAAGTTTCTAACCAGTGATGGGCTTGTCCATGTAAGGTCAAGTACTGATTCAGATTTTCCTTCCTTTCCCTTCTCCCAGAACGTCGGGACTCCGATCTGGTTCATCACTACCAGATTTAGAGAAGCCATCAGTTCATTTAGGCACTGGCCCCTTGTATCTTCCGGTCCTCCATTCCATGAGGGAGACTTATCAGGAGAGTGTACTACCTTAGGGTCCTGAAATTGCTTGCAGTTGAGCGGAGAACTTCCTTCTACCATAAAAAGATGAAATCTAAAGCCGTAGGGTGTAACGCTCAAGGGTTTTTTTTTGTTGTAGAGCCGGATACTCTGAAAAATGTAATAACATTAATAAGTACATGCAATTACAAGGCTCAGAGTATATCCCTTAGTTTAAGTGTTAATAATTAGGCACATATAATTAATATATATTTTTTAGTATATCTTACAGTAATTTACTCTTGGTTGTTGTCATCTTACAGTAATTTTTTTTAATTGAACCATACACTGTGAAAAGATTGTAAAAATTATGCGTTACATGGAATTAACGCTAAAAATACACCTCTTTTGTTTTATACATGCTTAATTATCAAGAATTTAATAATTATATAATTATAACACATATTTTATAGTATAATTTACAATTATTTAATTACTACTGTAACGACGCTATTCCTTAACTGTTAAGGAATGGTTCGTTAAGGGTTAATAAATATTACTTAAAAGTTGTATTTGACTTTTATTAATACATAGGTACTTAAGGTGGCTCCGACGATTTTTTCTGACTTATATATTATACAAATTTTTTACAATGCTTACTTCACATATTATAATTTGAGAAACAATATAATATAAAAAAATGGTTCTTGAAGTAACAAAAAAATTTTCTCAAAAAAATTTCCATATTGTTATCGCTAATTAAAAAAAAAAAAAAACAAAACACATAAATTTTTGCTTCTTCCTAGAGGAAGCTTTGTAATAGTAAAATTTTAAGTTTCGTTAAATCGCTCTAGAAACACGAATAGAGGTTCGAATCACATAATTTTAGAAAATGTCTGTATGTGTGTGCGTGCGTGCGTGCATGCGTGTGTGTGTGTGTGTGTGTGTGTGTGTGTGTGTGTGTGTACCGTTTTATCTCAGGAACTATTCGATCGATTTTAACCGGACAGGTCTCATTTTTTTTTTCTTTTTGTGTGAATGGGGGAAGGAAATCCTCTTTTTGATTCGCCGATTAGTTTTTATTTTATTTCGTATTCTCGATTTTCGCAAAATTCATTTTTGCGTTTTTTTAATGATAACATTGAGATATTTGAATCGAATAGATAGCATTCAACAGAGCATAAAAAAACCTATTTAAAAAAACTTACATTAGCTATTGCGGTTCTTTTGTTATTAACAAAAACGTGTTTTTTTTTAAAGCTTATAAACCAAAAATAAACCGTCAATTTTTTTGAAAAAAATTATGATAATGTAGAATATAAATAGCTATAATTTGTAAAAATTTGAATTCATTCTGCCGACTAGTTTTTGAGAGAAAAATTTAAAAATGAAAAAAATGCATTTTATATGAAGCACGTTTACTTTAGTAAAATTAACTTACTCGCTTTGAAATTCTTTGTAAAGGTAGATTTTGGATAGCTCTCGGCTAAGTTTTTTGGGCTAAATAGTTGGTCAATATATTTCAGAGATATTTGAGATTAAAATTTTTTTAACCTTTTCTTCAAATCGCAATTTCTCAAGAACGGTGCGATGAATCAAATCCTAATTTATAGACAACTTTGTGTGTAATATAGGTAATATATGTGCGAATTTTCATCAAGATCGTTCGATTACTTTTTGAGATATTTGATATTTAAAATTTTCGTATTTTGCAAAGTCATTTTCTTTGTCGCATGATAACTAGAGAAAAAAAAATTGGTTTAATCTTGTTGAAATTTGTGGAGATGTAGAGTTTACGTGTTTATCGTATAAGTCCTTTAGGTAAAAGAATTGTCTCATAATTTTTAGAGATATTTAATGTTAAAATTTTTTACATATATTTTTCAAAATCGTAATTTCTCAATGACTACTTAATGTATCAGTTTGAAATTTATAGACTATTTTGTATGCGATATAGGCAATACCTATGTAAAATTTCATCCAGATTATATGGTTAGTTTTTGAGATATTTGATATTTAAAATTTTGGTATTTTTGGAAATGACTTTCTATGTCCCACAATAACTAGTGGAATTTAATTACTTTGAAATTTGGTGAAGATGTAGATTTGATGGAGGTGTAGAGTTTGTATATTATTTATGACATGCATTGTTAGGTAAAAGAATTAGTTTATAAATTTCAGAGATATTTGAGGTTAAAACTGTCAAAACTGTTTTAGCCCTCTTTTCAAATCGTAATTTTTCGGGAACGGTTTTATATATATGTTACTAGAAAATGGAAATGACGCACGATACGTGCGCGTGTTGTTTACTTGCTTTTGTTTTTTATTGAGGTTAATTTACAGCGAGCTCTGCAGAAACATGAAATTAGTCAGATACGCTGGCCAATTATTTTGAGTTTGATTTAATTTTTCGAATAATCGCGATTTGAAGTGAATATAGTAAGAATTATCCTCTCTGGATTTTGAGATAAAAATTTTAAAGTTGAAACGGTTATGGTTCATGGGCATATAATTTTATATACTCATTTCGCCTTTAGAAATTTATGCAAACGTTTTTATTAGCTGACACTGTTTAGATAATAATTTATTTGCTTTTGCTTTTTATGAAGATGCAGGTGTAATACTCATATTTTATCATTAATCCTGTTTTATCGGCTGAACATGTCAAAATCATTAATATTAAAAATAATTATTTGTTTCTTAAACAAATTAAATAGAATAAGTGTGAAATAACAACAAATTTAAATAATAAGAAAACAATATGAAATTTACAAATATTAATAAATTATTAAATCATTGAAAAAGTAAACTGGAATCGTCCAATGAGATTGCAGGATTTTAAAATTGACTAGGCACGTTCGGAAAGAATCAACTTCTGATGAGTGTACACTAATTTTTAAGAAAATTTAAAGAAAATCAATTTCCTGGTAAACTACCTTAAATTATATTTGAGTTTGAACTAATTTTTCGAATAATCGCGATTTAAGAAGTGAATATAGTAAGAATTACCCTCACTCAATTTTGAAATACAAATTGTAAAGTTTAAACTTTTTTGAACTAATTCTTCGAATAATCACGATTTAAGATGTGAATATAGTAAAAATTACCCTCACTCTATTTTTTGCAATATTGGTTGACTATATACTATGATTGTCATATGATTACTTAACAAAATTTTAAACTACAATAAATTCCAAAGTATATCTATTATTTTCTATTCTAATAATGAAATAAGTGGTGCAATAGTTCACATAATATTATCTAAATTATAAACATTACGGTATTTATTTATTTAGTTTCCATGTGTAAAGCTTCACCTTTTCACACGCCTCATACTCGTCTATAATGAAATAAGTAAAAAGTTATGAAGATTAGCGGATTGTACACTTAAATATATATGAAGATAGGGCTTTTTTGTTATCGAACAATAACAGAAGTAAAGATCAACTATCTTTTTAAAACTATTTACATTAGCTTTTTATCCATTTCTTTGTTCAAGAAAAACCAATTATTTATAATATTTCGTAAAATGAACTCTCTTATTTGTAAATCTTATCGTTTCAAAAACTTTTCCACAATTAAAAATATTAATGAAAATGATAAACATATTTTTCTGTATGCAAAGTATTAAGACACAGTTAATGAACAAAATTATGACAGACGATACTTTGTTTGAAGGCCGAAACCAAAAGCTTGAGCCTTTTTAACATCCTAAAGCTCAATGTAGGGGTCAATAACACTGAAAATTAAGAACATCAAATAAAATTATTCATTACGAATGCATAAAAATCAATGTTCTTATGTATAGTTTCTATTGCTACGTAAAGAAGTATGCAACGAAATAAATCATTATTTCTACATAAAAGTAACTTTTTATATATATAAAATAATTTAAAAGACAAAAGTGTAACACTCAATAAAATTTTCGCTCTGTACCAGTATAGTAATTTGCTAAAGTACAAGATATATTTATAAAATCCCAATAATACGTGTGAACAATGTTTGCAACTAATCCGTCAAGATAAAAAAATCTAAATTCGAAAAGTTGGTCTAAGTCGAGCGTCGTATGGAGCGAGAGAGACAGAGAGAATTTCCGTGAACCTCCAAACGTTGTTTTTGAGCGTTAGAATGTCATTATCACGCGATAATGACATCAGGACCGCGAAATTACGCGCAAGGTCGCCCCTCCCATATAGCCGACTCGCTCGCCCGCGTGCTGCGTGCGATGTGCGTTATTCGCTCTCCGCGCGGCGCTCTCGACAGATAGCAAACGTCACGCGTATGAGTACATGTATATATTACCGCACTCGACGTGTGGAGTCAATGACCCGCTCGTATTTCTTTTTAATCAAACCGCTCGTGCCATTTCTCGTAATGTTGTTACGGCCAGGCCTATATCGTCGCGCGCGCGACTCTCCATTATAAAATAATTTACACTGTAATTAAATCGTTTTACGATTGCCGTGATTATATATCAACAGCAGTATCGCGTGAGATCGGAATTTTTCGATTTATTTTAAATTTTGTCAGGTGATTTATCGAAATATTTGATACGAAATTTTTTATTGTGATTTTTTTGTTTCTATTAAAACCTTATGAAAAATTGATAATGCGATAAAGTTTAGAAGAATCTTAAGTAATGAACGTAAACTTTGTGAACTTTGTAATTTATTAGTTTTTAATTAAACTTGTCTTTGATTGACATAAATATATAAAATACTACATAGAATGGTTATCTAATAAATAGTATAGACATTTTCCATTTTATTTTATTACATGATAGATATTTTATTCTCTAAAATATAAATTTTTCAAGATAAAACACATTTTTCCGTATAAACGTATACTCAAACATCTTCAAAATTATTTTTCTTCAGCCATACCCCCGCTTGTAATGCATATCACTGACTAAGACTCTTATTCTCTATCATATCTGCCACCCTCATCAATCAAATCTCAACTCTTTCCTTAAAAAAAAACCCTTACCCCCACGTACCACCGATCAACGCGTCGATATACGATTCTGTCGGCTCGGCGCCTCTTCTAATTTAGCCTCCTCCACCGCCCGAAAATAAAATTCTGTCTTCGCTCCGTGGAAGTGAGTACGACTGGCCCCCGACCGCCTAAATTCGTGTGCATGTGTGCGGCGTACTTGTGTGCCTTTCACGTGGCAGAGAGCGAAGATGATGATGGTGCATCGACCTTTTCCCTCCGCGTGTGTGCATAAGCCGAAGAAGAAGAAGAAGAAACCGCGTGACAGAAAGAAATGGAAGGGGAGAGAGAGAGAGAGAGAGAGAGAGAGAGAGAGAGAGAGAGAGAGAGAGAGAGAGAGAGAGAGAGAGAGAGAGAGAGAGAGAGAGAGAGAGAGAGAGAGAGAGAGAAGATTGCTATTGAGCGGGTGGAAAGCGAAGGAAAGAGAGAGAAGAGCGAGAGAAAGAGAGGATGTGTGTACGAAGGGGGAGTGGGTACGGAAAAAGATTGAGCGCGCTATGTTGTAAATATATACTTGAGATAAGTCGTAGATTTTCCCTTTTTCATGTGTATTTGCGTATGATGATGAAAGGTTGACGATGGAAAAAGTCAGAAATTGGTGGTGAAAGAGGCTTTATAGAGCTTTGATTTCGCAGATTTTTATGCAATAATTAATCAAACAGCTGATTGCAATTAAGCTATTATCGTATTAAAAATCTTAAGTTTTATGTATAATTAGTACAAGATTTATTTTATGATGATTGGTATTAATTATTCTACATGTTTTCAAATCATTTTTTCCACCAGACACATGCAGATAACATTTGTCATAAACGAGATTAGATTTATCAAGGCAAGATAATGGATATAAATATATTATATTATAAATCGTATCATATTGTGATCCATATTTTAAATATTAAGCTTACGATTAATTAATTAAAATATAATGCATCGCATTTTCAATTATCACTTCTATAAATTAGATCATTATTTAACATAACATTAAAATATTAAATAAATCATAATAGTTGTATAAGTGATCAATGCAATAATCAAAATTGATTTCATCAAACATATCATTTATACAAAAAATTCAATACACTTATTTCGTCCTCCCACACTCCCTCCTTCTATCACAATACTAAATTACCAGCACATACCAACTACAAGCCCCCAAAGAAAACACACCAGCTGCAGGTTTTTCGATTTTCCCCGCCCGTGTCAGGCGCACCCGCTGCGGGGATGCATGCATGCGCGGTTATATCGATTTCCCTCCGGTGTGCTCGCCACGGGCCACCGCATCCACTGGCCTGGGGGCGTCATCGTGGCCGCTCATCTTGATTAGATTGATTAGACGAAAGGTCCCTCCCCCCCCTTCTTCATGCACGATCGTTCGCGGGCTGTCTTTTGCCTGCCGATCGCGTCCCCGATGCGATTCGTTCTTCCGTGCGGTAGAGTGATAAAGGAGCGGGGAAAGTCCGGGATGCGGGGGTTCGCGGATGCGGTTTCAGTGTCGATCGATGGAAGATTGGCGATGTGAGTTGACCTAGGAGCGAGGTAATACGTGTGGTTGTTTCGTTCGACATTGAGATTTGGGAGATGAGTGAAGGAGTTGCAGGTTGTGGTTTTCAGAAGTATAAATATCTTTTATAGAAATTGATGATATAGAAATGGTTTTAAATATTCTATTTTCATTAACTCAATACTTACATGATTTCCCTAAAAAAATTTGTAAGTGTATGAAAGAGCACAATTTTTATCATTAATATAATTTTATTATTTTTATGAATAAATAATGTTGCATAACATTATAATTAAGGTATGACGTACAGACATGGGCAAGAATTTTGCAGAATAATAATATAACAATAATAACACGTATAAAAGTATGCCATTCTAAATTCCGAATGAAGTGGTGTTCTATGCTATTGTGATAATATTCTGTGATATGCTGCATCCGAATTATTGATCTTATATTTAAACTGATCAATATTCAAATATTGTTAAACGAAAACGAGTTGTGAAGAATTCTAGAAAGCAGTAAATGAAAACTATCTATGCGTCTTTTTTTAACAATGGAAGCGGTGTTTTCGTCAAGTATGTCGATGACAGTTCGAGTACTTCTCGAGGGCCCAGATGGCGCAGTCCTCTGGCGATGCTAGTTTTTATAGCCGAGACCACTTGGCTTTTCCGATTAATTGCGGGTCTATACAAAAACACCCTTTTTCTCGAAATTCCTGCCTGCCAAGGAGAAGAGCTGTAGTCAAAGTTTAGAAAACGTAGGCAGTTCGAAGCTGTCTTTACTGGAGTGGGCATCTACATTCTGTCGACCGAAGTATTTACAGTAATCTTTGAGGATTTCAAATTCGGCGACTCCTTAACTTTAGAAAAGGTAAGTACTTTTTGTTCTGAAAAAATTCGTACTTATGTAACTCTATAATTAAGAAATAGATTTACTTTGATTAGTATGAAGTTACCATTAAATATTTATTAAATAAAAATCTAAGATATAAAAAAATCTTTAAAATGCAACCTAAAATCATATAAAAAATAATATTTGTTTTATACTAACGAAATCACTGTGAACTGCTAAAATCTTCTTTGTGAAGCTTCTATATTTTAGAAAAGAATTAATTTTATAATGCGATAAAAAATTTTTTTTCATGCTTTTCAATTTTACTTTTTTTTTAATATTATTGACGTTATGATACTATTAGTACTGTCATTGATAAAATAAATTTCTAACTTACCTGACTGCATTTTCGAATAAGTATATTCCGAATCCTAGATTTCTACTTTACCTACGTTTGATTATTTTTAGTTTATCCATATTAGATATTACCTGGGCGAGTAACAATAATAAAGTAATACAAACTTGATCGCCAACGACCACATAATTCTGAACATATACTTTCGTTCGATCACCGAAGTTAATCAGCATTTATTTTACAAACATTATAAGGCCTATTATAGCCCCTTGTTAAAGCCTTAGCTAAGTATAAAATCAAGTAGATTTAGACTTATGGTGCTAACCATTGTTAACTGACAAATAGCTAACTTTTGGTTAACATTTCTACCAGGCTAATGTTGACTAATAATTTAAATTGCTCTGGTGGAAACTGACTTCATTATTTGACTAATAAATAACTAGTTGTAGTGGGGCTAATATAGCTAAAAACTAGCCACTTTTCTTAGACATTTCTATCTATCGATGAAACGATTTTTCCAACATTATTCGACCATGTAATAGATTGAAAATAGAAAGACTTTTTTTAAGATTTACACAAGCTTGTTCTTAACTATATCAAAGATATTAAAATTGGAGACAAAAAGAAACTGTTGGTCAGTTTTTTTAGTTAGGAAATGGCTAGTAGACGAGGAATGAGAGAGATAGAATCTAATAGAAAAATATGGGTTTCAGTTAATCTAAGGAAGGAGTGCTGTAAATGTTTTTTGAATCTGTCTTTATTGTTTACATTTTTGTAAGCTATCTATTACAATTGAATGCTCTTAAATGTAACGCCGCCAAGTCTATGAGTAAATTTAAATTGAATAGTTTGAGGTTATACCATTCTATTTCCAATCTATTAAATGAGCGAATAATAGGGGAAAAGCGTTTCAACATAGCCATTAACTAGTAATTAACTGTAATTAACTAGCTATTTATTCTAGCTATTTACTGACTTTCTGACCGTTTCATAATAGACAAATTTCTACCACGGTGCTCCAATAATTATTGCTTTCTCAAAGAGAAAGCTTTGTAACAGTGAAAATTGTCGAATCAAAGATTTTGATGAATTTTGATGTTTTTGAGGATCCTGAGTCAGAATAATAAAGGGAGAGAAATGTTTATACAAAAATTCATATATTTTTCACGAAAAATTACTATACTGTTGCTCAATCGGGCGACAAACTTGCATTATACTTAATTTTAGTATACCCAATTTTTACTATACTAGATAGTAAAGTAGAATTCACGATGAAAACAAATTTTCGCAGCCTAAATTACCGACACATTTATTTTTTTAGTTACTTCGCATTTATGAAACTGACTCAGAAATAATTTTTTTTTATCTCTGAAAAAAAACGCGGAGACCGGGAATCAAACCCGAGCCCGACCAGAAATAAAATCAGTATAAAATAAGGCCTTGATCAAGATCTTAATTAAACTGATCCAGTCCTGATCAAGATACTGATCAATACCGGCTCAAGGTGGTGACGCTTTTCTAGTCAAGCCCGGATTTGACAAATGAAAATCTGTTATAGATTCAAATTAGGCTAACCTTTTATACTTGTAGAACAATATTATCTGCTGTTAAAATTTAATTGTTATATCGTGCGGTAGGACTTAAAATGTTTTTATTAGCAATGTTACATGCACTTTATTTTGTTAACTATTTTATACAGTATTAAGCTGTTGGGTTTTTAGTGAAATAACTTACATAGCTTACGTCATTGACTTTGTACAAGTATAAATAAGAGCTGCTAACATAATTGAGCCTCGATAGCAGATAATTAAACGCAAATTAACTCGTCACAACACAATATATTTATTACAACACTGAGAAAACGATAATATTATAGTTAACATATACGTATGATAAGATCAATCTTACCAAAACCAGTTGTGTAAATGTTACGGCAGCTTCGTATTTAACAAATGTTAGATTTATACAATAATCTAAATTTTCAGAACAATCCCTGGTGAAAATAGTTTTTCACCACTTCCCGTTCTGGGTCTAAAATGCGAAAGTGGTATTTTCGGCCCGGGTATGATGAAAAATAGTATACGCACCATGAACGGTAAATTGGCCAGCCCACAGCTCATGTAATTTTCCACCCTCGCCTTCCGCTCGGGTGGCAAATTACACGAGCTGTGGACTGTCCAAATTTTTCCCGTCCTAGGTGCGTAATATACTATTATGAAAAAATATAAGATCAGACTATAACGTATCTATTCATAGAGATTAATAATAAATTCATTATTACTTTTAGAATTTATTATTCATAACTTTTTCATGAAATTACTATGTATATTAATTAATTTTTTGAGTTTATGATTTTTTTTCCTATTATATTTATAGTGTTTCATGGATAACTAATGAAATATAAACCTTATGAATAACTGATATAGTCATGAATAACTGATTAATAAATATAAGAAAGAATATGGATAACTCCTATTTTCTATGCTTATCCATGATTTTTAATGAAAACAATTTCTGATTTGGAACACACCCTTGCTTTTTCATAAAAATATTTTCACCAAGGATCATTCACATATATTTATAATAAACGTCAATATTGTAACAGTTACAATGATATTTGAATGAGCGGGTGTAGTGCCGCGAGAGTTAGCCAATAAACAGATTAGGTAATGCTTTTCGTAGTTTTTTGCGATCATAGGTCTGAGAACGCATGTGTAATACGTGCTCTAGGTGGTCGGGGTAGCCGATGACGGTGTCTAGGTGACGCGCTCTGTAATTTTTTGTCTAGGTGTCAGAACATATTCAATTATACGTGCCTTAGGTATTCCCGGTAGCAGATGAGAGAGTCAAGGTGGTGCGCACCGTAAGATTTTGCCTCTAGGCGTTGGAAATCACTGAATGCGTAGTCTAGGTGTTCAGAGTGGCCGATGACGGAGTCTAGGTGGTACGCTCCGTAGATTTTTTCATCTAGGTGTCAAAATGCATTCAATGCGTGGTTTAGACATTCGGGGTAGCCGATGATGGAGTCTAGGTGGCGCGCACCGTAGGTTTCTCCCTCTAGGCGTTGGAAATCAACGTATGCGTGGTCTAGGTGTTCAGGGTGGTGGATGACAGAGTCTAATTGTCAGTGGTGCGCTCTGATCTAAATGGTCCGTAGCTTTTTGCGTCTAGGTGTGAGAATGCATTCAAAGCGTGGTCTAGGCGACCGAGTAGCCGATGACGGTATAGTTGATGCGTTCCGTTGTTTTCATCGTCTATACTATGTTTTCGATGATTTCGTACACGTAGAGCCAAAATGTACGGAGTGTATCACCTATAGATTCCATTATCAGACACCCCAAAGAACCACGCGTTTGATGCATTCCAAAACCTACAGAAAAAAAACTGCGGAGCGCACCACCTAGACATCATCATCGACTACCCTGAACACTTAGACCACCTATTAGGGACTTTCCACAAATGAATTACGGGGGCCTTTCTACATATGTGTGTTCTGTGTGTTCTGTGTGTTCCCGACAAAGACAGATAGATCTGTCCCGTTTATGTAAGACAGAGACAGACATAGAGAGAAGTTGTCTAGAACAGACAGAACACACATATGTAGAAAGGGCCCGGTGTGCTGCTGTATGCTGCGGTTGCATTGTGCTGCGTTGTGCTGCGTTGTGCTGTCCGTTCCGCCACGAAAACGGAGAAGCCCATCTGAGTTTATACTCTGTGGTCTTGATTTCAACTAGCAAAAGTAATTTAGATAGAACATTACCCATGTAATTGCTCCGTTTTTGACGTTGCAATTTTGGATTTTTGTAGCACCTTAGAAACATAAAATTATTTTTAATTATTATTAATCAATATTATTAATAATTAAATTAATATTAGTAATTTAATATTTTAGTATTATAATAAATTACTTCATCTGTAATCATTATTAAAAATGGATATTGATAGAGAAAAACAATATTTACAAATATTTCAAATATTAATAAATTTACTGATAAGAATACGTTTAATTAAAAAGAAAAGAAAGAGACTTCGAAGATGGTGGACAAAACCTTATTTTGTATCCACAATGGAACAAAAATGGGCATTAAAGATTTTGAAGACTTGCATGACCTGGTAAACATCGACTACAAAAGCATGTGGGAAGAAGACCATCCATTGATACTGGAACACGCTTAGTAGCAACATTGCAGTAAATATCTTTCTTTTTAATGGGAAATGAAAAAGAAGAAAAGAAGTTAAGAATTATTAATTAATTTTTACGGGAGTTACTTAGGTCACGGTGGAAGCATCAGAGACACTAATCTATTTTTCAGAATAGGATTATCAACAACATATAATATCATTTCGGAGACATGTATGGCAATAGCAAGTGTTCTTATACCATTGTATGTGCAATTACCAGCTAATAAAGAACAATGGTTGTAAATAGCTAACGAATTTGAAACCTTATGGAGTTTCCCAAATTGTATTGGTGCGTTGGATGGGAAACACATAAGAATTCAACGACTACCTCATAGTGGCAGTAAATTTTATAACTACAAAAAATTTGACACTATAGTATTAATAGCATTATGCAATGCTTATTCAAGATTTATGTGGTTCTCTATTGGTGATTTTGGTGAGTTATGAAATTTCATTTTCTAATTGTAATATATATATATATATATATATATATATATATATATATATATATATATATATATATATATATATATATATATATATATATATATATATATATATATATATATATATATATATATATATATATATATATATATATATATATATATATATATATATATATATATATATATATATATATATATATATATATATATATATATATATATATATATATATATATATATATATATATATATATATATATATATATATATATATATATATATATATATATTACAATTAGAAAATTTTTTAATCACAAGAAATACAGAAGAATTAAATGTTGAAAACAGAAATATATATATATATATATATATATATATATATATATATATATATATATATATATATATATATATATTTCTGTTTTCAACATTTAATTCTTCTGTATTTCTTGTGATTAAAAAATTTTTTTAATTTTATATGTACAAGTGTTGGTATTGTATTGATCCTTCTGGTGAAAAAAAGTAACGTGCAAAATTTCTGTGAATAATTGTTGGTGACAGTCTCTGAACTGCTACATTATCTTGTAATAAATGTCTCTCATACATGCGAATTTCTGTTTTCAACATTTAATTCTTCTGTATTTCTTGTGATTAAAAAGCAATACAAGCTATTAAATGTTGAAAACAGAAATTCGCTAGCAATTAAATGTTGAAAACAGAAATTCGCATGTATGAGAGACATTTATTACAAGATAATGTAGCAGTTCAGAGACTGTCACCAACAATTATTCACAGAAATTTTGCACGTTACTTTTTTTCACCAGAAGGATCAATACAATACCAACACTTGTACATATAAAATTAAAAAAATTTTTTAATCACAAGAAATACAGAAGAATTAAATGTTGAAAACAGAAATTCGCATGTATGAGAGACATTTACTACAAGAGGATGTAGCACAGCTCAAGACTGTCACCAACAATTATTCGCAGAAATTTTGCACGTTACTTTTTTTCACCAGAAGGATCAATATAATACCAACACTTGCACATATAAAATTAAAAAAATTGTAATTGAATTTAAAAAAGAACAATTTATTTATAAAAAGTTAAAGTTATAAAGTTACCTGTAATGTTATTTTTATAAAAAAATAATAAAATAAACTTTGTGTCAAAAATTACTTTGTAAAATTTTCAATAATGTTCTCTATTCCGCATACTCCTTCGAATATTTTGTCTTCAGGTAATTCATCCAATGCTTTTTTAATAGCTTTTAAGTAGACATCATTATCTTGAGAGGTATGCCCTGCTTTTTTGCTTCATAGTTTGCCGATACCTTAGGAAAAGCGATGTTTTCATTACCTGTTTTTGGAATTAATCTTTGATTGTCTGAACTTTTTTATACTGTAGACATATGACTTTGTTGATTTTTGTACTGTGATTTTGTGGCCTGTGTACATTCTGAAACGTCTTCATAAGTTAAATCTAAGTCATTAAATTCTTCATAGCTTCCAGTAGGTTCATCTATTTTCATTTTTTTATTTTTTTGTGTTGATATGTGATCTTCTAAAAAATTTCATATGCTCGGATAAGTAATAACTATTGTTGCAATTACGTGATCGTGCATACGAGCTCCTTAAACTGTGCCACCGCTTTTTGACATCAGAATCTGCAATACAGAAAATAAGAAATTAATATTTTTAGAACAAATGAGACAAGACAATATATTTATTATTACAAACGTAAAATTATGATATTTATAACAAAGGTATAAAACCCTTACATGATAATTTTTGTTGTATATTTACATTCAAAGAATTTGTAATTTTTATAAAGGCTTTCTCTTTTTCTTCACTAATGTAATAATTCGGATGTTTTTTGTTATATAAAACCGGATTTTTTTCTACGCCAGCTATAATTAACAAATTAACATCTTGTTTAGGCATTTTCAATAAGAAGAAAAAATAGTTATTTGAAAAACATAAATTTTTCAGTAGAAATATAAGTATTCAGAACCGCCAAAAGAAACCGAATTTTTAACAAAGTTCTTCTATTGTTATAGGTTAGTACACCCGAGGGAAGTTGATTCTTGTGGAACGTGCCGGGTAAATGGCAACGTCGCACAGCCTCTCGGCTGTCCACGTTCGAGTGACGGATTGCCATCTAGAATGGCGCGCTGGTCTATGGCATAAGAAATGACGTTATTAATGGTTTTGAGGTTACAGAATGAAATTTCAAAAAAATAAATAATAAAAATTATCCAATTTTTGGTACACAGGAGGTGATTAAATATTAATAAAATAATTCTAATGACGTGAATCGTAAAATTTTTGATATTCTTACAAATATAATTGGAGTACCAACGGAACGCTTGACTTAGAAGTAGCCAGTGGTGCTCAACTCACACGCAAAGTTCTAGCTGTTTTATAACTTCTTTTAGAGAAGCGTAAATCGACTTCGAGCAAGAGTATTACTTACTTAAATACTTAAAAATACAAATTCATGTAAATTTACATAATCTCTCTACTACTGAATCTATCTATTTTATTACAAAGATTATGAAGTCAATTTAACAATCTTTGTAATAAAATAGATACCTTTGAAGTATGTGAGATTAGTTAACTAGTCCAAAGTGCTGGCACGGAAAGGTATATGGATTAATAAAAAAAAATATATAATTACAAATTAATAAACGACATATTTATTTAATCGATAATATATAATACATTATAAATACAATAGTGAAATTCAAAAGCACTTACAACTTTCAGTAATAGCTAACAAGTATACAATTTTTTGTTTGTATAATTTAACTTTAACATACTACTAATAGATATTACAAAAGAACAATAAATCTAAGATTTCATGGAGAGCAAGGCAGTTTTAGCAGGGCAACGAATACGCAACACGTCGCTGAACATTACCGTGATATTGACAAATTTATCATGCAAAATCTGCTTGGGTTTCCATAGCAGTGTTTTCCGTTTCGCTGCTGCGTGAACGTCCACCTTAGAATGCACTAAGGATATTGAACGAGGTCGTCGATATTCGTCTGATTGGTGTTTCCGGAGCCTGCGGCGTTGTCTCCTCGACGTTTATAGTTGACGTGGTTTGAGCACTTCTTTTTCATCGTCTGAAAAAATTACTGCGATCCATGGTCACCTTCTCCATCGCATCGTTGTCGAATTCTAACTTCTGCGAACTTCTGCTACTGAAAAAACTTGTGATACTATAAAAATAGTATATTAGGCAACTATGGTGGTCCCCTTTAACTCCATGTTGCGTATATACGATTTTTTCACCATATCCGGGCCGAAAATACCACCTTCGCATTTCGGAGCCGGGAGCGAAAGTGATACTTTCGGTCAGGGTATGGTAAAAAATAAATAAAAAAATGTTATACCTTTCATAGGACTAGAATTGTTGCCAGGTAGTAAGTGATAACTCTTATATATTCCAAGTTGAACTTTGGGAATTAAAAAACTAATAAATTAGAATATATACAAAAACATTACTTTTTATTATAATAGTTAGGTTCTACCTGGTCAACATTTTCAGAAAAGCTAATTCGAAGTTTTGTCAATTATTCCAAAGTAGTTGCTTTACAGTGTCCATTATAACATTGTGTTCATATTCATTTTTCTTATTCTTTCTAATATTATCTGGAAATTGTCTATCTTCATCATCATCATTTGTATTTGAATTTTGAAGAATCTGATTTACTTGATGAAGTAGATTATTATCCAAGGATTAATATAATGACACTATTATTATACAAGTTGATTACCTCAACTTTACCTCGTTGAGGTAGCAAACTACCTCCTTCACTGGAATATTCCTGCATATCTAAATGTGTGCTTTGTTCAGGACTTGGCGGACTAGGATCTTTTACATCTAAGTCACTACCGCTTAATGTAGTTCCTGTCACAAAATCGACGTTACATGTAAAATTTTTTTCAACTACTTTTTCGCATATTACAATATGAATGATGATGTAATTGGAAAGAAGGGTACTTGAACAAAAGAGCAACATTTTTTGAAACCAAATTTAATTATTGATAAAGAAGATACCGCCATCTAAAAAAAATTCAACGAAACACAGGAATCTTTTTTATTTTTTATCCGATTTCAATTTTGAAGGTCTCATTTTGTTACATTTGCAATTTCAGGGTGAGGTACCGATTTGAGAATTAAAAAATTATCAATACTTGTAAAGATACATCAAATTGTTTATCAAAAACTAATGAGTTCTTACAAACAATTGTATGCAACTTTACAGGTACTGATAATTTTTTAATTTTCAAATCGGTACGTCGCCCTGAAATTAGAAATGTAACAAAATAACACCTTCAAAATTGAAATCGGATAAAAAATAAAAAAGATTCCTGTGTTTTGTTGAAATTTTTTTAGATCACGGTATCTTGTTTATCAATAATTAAATTTGATTTCAAAAAATGTTGCTCTTTTGTTTAAGTACCCTTCATTCCAATTACATCATCATTCATATTGTAATATGCGAAAAAGAAGATGAAAAAAATTTTACGGTAACGTCAATATTGTGACAGGAACTACCTTAAGCGGTAGTGACTTAGATGTAGAAGATCATAATCCTCCAAGTCCTGAACTAATCACACATTTATACAATAAAACATATTAATACCTGAATGTCAGTACGTTCAGAGATCCATTTCGCAATGGCTTGAGCTGAAAAACCAGCTCTTTGGATATCCATAGTATTAGCTGCCTTTGGTTTACCCTTTGCTGGGAAATGCATATAAACTGGAGCAGTGTTCAACCTGATCTAAAATAAATATAAAATAAATATAAAGTCCACTAATGCAAAGAACAATTTGTTAGAGTACGACTGGGAGTAGTGGAAGAGATTGGCTACTATCACAAATTCGTCATTAGCATGCCTGAAATATTTGAAGTTAAATTTCTAATATATTATTTAATCAATAAAAAAAGTACAGTAAATTTATTTACCAATCTGCATATTTAAAACAGTCGCTGTGGAGCCATTGCCATAAACATTACAATAACAGAATAGTTTCTAGGTGTTGCTTTAACAAACTCCTTAAAATTAGCGGTATTAACCTTCATCACAGGTCGTTTCATAGCCATGTCTGCGAGCTGCTGGACACAATCAGCCACTGATGAACTCTGACTCCATAATTAAGTCAATTATCAATACAATATTCATATTTTTAGGTTAATCAAACCATTTCTTTTTACAAATACACGCCGGAGAAGACGAGGAACACGGTGAAGGCAATAGCGACGACGAAGATGATGCTAATAACACTCTTTCTCTCTCTCTCTCACTCACTATATGTCTCTCTCTTTCGCTCGCTCTTTCACACATCATAACCTAAACACCGATTTCGCGCTCGCGTCGTCTGCGCGACTATCTATTCGCGATCGTACATTTTAACACGCCATCTATAAAATACCGTGCGGTGGCTTTAAGAACTGAGCGAGAGGGAATAGTTCTTATGGGCCGACCGCACGGTATTTACAGATGGCGCACTAACGTTCGATCGCGAATATCTGCGTAGCAAGCAGGTACCAACTTATTGGCGGTAAACTTGCGTAAATTTAAATGAAATAAGAAAAAATTACAATAAATTTCAATTTTAAATCATTGTATCTTTCAATCTGATCCATAAATATATAAACATATTGCTGTAAATAAACATAGCATAAAGAAACACCAACACTTAATAATTAATATAACTGACACCTGCATCGACCACTTTCTGAATTCTTCGTGGCATGGAGTCCGTTAATGCTCGAAAATATTCAGGTCTTTCCTGAAGATCAGCCCATGCTGCCATTACTCTTTCGTACAACTGATTTTCATTCTCGGCTATTCCAGGTAACCATTCCCTCACCGTTTCGGCCCATACATTTTCGATAATATTCAGGTCTGGGGATCATGCAGGCCATATTAATCGGTGGAAACGTGGATGTTCATTGTACCACTGTCGAATTATTCGTGCAGTGTGTACAGCACTGTTGTCTTCAACAATGTATATTACATCTTCATCGGGGTACCGTTCTTCCACAGAACAGCGTCTCCAAAATGTTTCGATAGACCTGCGCGTTCATCTGTCGTCCAATATCTATGATTTCTCCGGGCCCGTCACTGCTTACCCCAGGCCCAATAGGCCTTACTATGCCGGCCACTATATAGGACGTAGGTAAAACGTATCGCTTATCGTAGCGAGTGTTATCCGGTCTCCAGACTCCGTATCTCCTATCTTTGTTGGTTGCATGCACTTTTTCGTCGACAAAAATTGTTCTTCTCCACTGCTCTTCTGTCCTGTTCCCATATCTTTGAGCAAATTGTAATCTTGCCTGCATATGTGGATCGAGAAGCTTTGTCTTTTTGGCTGCTTTTCGATACCGTAAGTTAGTTCGAGTCTTGAGAGCTTTCCTAAACGTTTTAGCGCACACGTCAAGATTAAGCCTTACCAGCACTTTTGAAGCGGGGAGGAAAGGATTTTGCTCCATGTAGGCAACAGCTCTTTCCAAATCCTCGTCCATCAGTTTATCGCGTCGATTATTGCCTGATAAATTAAGAATGAAATTAATTTTGATATAGAAATTTATTTTTTTACATTTTTCGCATTTTTATAGAACTTTCGCGTTATGTTTTTGCGTGCGCAAATTGGGGCCTCTATACAGATTGTTGATTAAAATATTTACCTATCCTTCGATCTTGCGCTATATCCGGAACTTCACCTTCCATTTGAAATTTCTTTCTGTAGTTATCGACAGTTTGTAGGCAGCAGTTCAAATTTCCACTAATTTGTGCATTGTTTAAACCTTGCACAATATAAAGCCTCATTTGTAGGATATTAGCTGGGGTAGGTCTAAACCACTCCATTTTGCAAATGAAGGTTACCTTTTCCTGAAATTAGATTTATATCGACATCGAACGCACTATAAATTGTTATGCAAATAAAACACTATCGCTCTTTTTCAATAAAAAGTGTTAATTGGATTATGTTGTTCTCAGCAACACCAGTATCATTAATATCAAAAAATGAATTATCGGGAAAGCGAGTGCTAATTTTCTTCAGTAAGGTCATATCAGACATATTGTTTTTTATTTTTTAGTTTTTATATTATATTTTTTATATTTTAGTTTTAATTAATTTTATTATAATTTTTATTGTAATTTTTTTCTTTTTAGGATTATCCCTTCTTAAAAAAATGATGAGCGGCCATGTTGAAGCATCTAAAGGCTTGATTTTGATTGGTCAATAAGAAGAAGGCGCGAGAAATTTACTGTTTGGAATTTAATGTTTGAATTTTTTTTAAATGGAATTTTTACATTTACAGTAGTATTATAATGACAAGAAAAATATGAAATATAAAAAATATAAAAAAAAAATAAAAAAAAAGAGTAGTATAAAAATAAAAACAAGTTCTGACTTTGAAAAAATACTTAAACAAGTTAAAAGTAAAACGTAATGAAGATAGCATGCATAACCTCAAAAACAGAAATAGTACGCGCGAAGCGCGTTTGAATATCGCTTGTAATAATAAATTATTAAATATGAAACAGTTTATTGAATTATAACATTATTTACAAAATCATTTTTAATTTCATTAGATCTTTATATAGAGCCCAATCTATGGGAGCTAGTAGATCTCCTATTTGCAGATAACCACGTCGTAGAAATTTGCAAATTTCAAGATTTTGTTTCCGCATCCAGGCCCACAACCGTTCTATATCTGCCACTGTAAAAGATGTATGTATTAAAACGGTTAATACATGTTGTTAGGTTTCACTAATAAATAGAGCTCTTTCCAGAAGGGGTATAATCCTAAACAGATTATCTCCATTTCACAAACCTTTAATTATTAGAGCCTGCGGTCGTTTATTTAACCTCTTCGTAATATTAATAAATATTTTATTAATAGAAAATGAGTCGTCTTTTAAAGCGAGGCCGAGATAATTATACCTCTCCAACTCTTCTTCCATGTAAAGAGGCAATATTTGTCGCAACTCCAACACTTCTTCGTGATAAAGCAGCATACAAGGCATCTTGATTTTATAATCTGTAAATATAAAATACATTTTTCAACACACCCTGGTAAACGTATCGATACTACCGAGTATCGGGTACCCAAAATATCGATACAAAATATCGATATTTTTCATTGGAAATATCGATATCTCGAAATATCAATAAATATCGCCCACCTCTACTGTGTCGCGCGATACATTTTTAGTACAGAATGAGGTCCCTGGCTTCTTCTATACTTGCCTTCGGATCGCTCCCGCGCTCCTTGATTATTTTATTTTATTTTTTTAGTCAGAGTTCTATTTGTTCTAAATCTTGTGACACGAAATTTAGTACATAACTTTTTCCTTCGTTGTTTATCCATACTTATTAACAGAACAACGGATCATTATCCAAGTTTTAGGTTATGGCGCGCGCGCAAATACTCATCCTTAAATACTAATGGTAATGTAATATAATGGCAAAATGACTCCGAAAATTTTCACGGTGTTATACCGGCCTGGATTAGGCTTGCCCTAAATGAGTTTATTGAACGGCAGAAACGGAAGTACCTTACAAGAAAAGCGTCACATGCCGCGCGAGAGCCTTGCACGGCATACCCCATTCGGGTCATGTGATACCTACGGCACGCTGTATTTCATTTCTACTCGAGGCTCGAGGGTGTGATCAACGTGATATGGCCGATGGCAGCAGGTAGATGTAAATAACTGCTCATAAGGAAAAGAAAATGCATCATTGTTTAATATATTTGTTAATACATTACTGTGATGATTGTCAATTTAATTGTATTTTCCATACTATGTAATGGAGAAATTAGAAATTGAACATTTGGAGATTATCAAATAATGTATATAATTAGCCGACGGAGGGTATTATGTTCCATACCTCTTATCGGTACAACGTCGGTAAGTTAGATAACTCAAGGTATACTATAATTACAATAATTAATACTAATTTAAAAAATAGTATTCTATTCGTGTTATTGATATCATTATTATAATCACTATAAATTATAAAATAAAATATAATTTTTGTATTTTAATTCTAACTTAATTGTAAAATTTAAGAAGTAACTTTGAATTTAAAAGCTTCAAACACAAAAATAAACCAAAATATTTTTTGTTTATTATTAGCAATCAATGAAAAATATAAATTGCGTTAATCAGTTTTCAAAATATAATACTTAAATTTAAGTTTTTTTCTGGGGATGTACGATAAAAGTAAAATAACAGTTTGATTGTGTCTAATCATGTTTATTTGTTTGTGTAGATCTAATACTTCATATACGCTTAAATACAATTTTCTATTACAGAAAATAATATACGAAACTTAGGTAATGTACACGCTGTATATTAAATTTATAAATAGATTTCTTTTTTAAAACTTTTCGGTTACAGCATCCAATGCGATAAGTGGTTAAATATATTAATCTCATGTTGCGGATGCTCTCTCGGGTAAGCAATAAACGCTCAATTCTCTTGACAAAAAGTATAAAAAAAAAGAAAAACAACGAAAAAATACCATTCCTATACAATATAATTACTCTTATAGAAAGAAAGTTTCCTTTTTTTTTCATCTCCGTTAAACATCTCGACTCGATGACAATTCAATTGTACATATTGACGAAATAATACTTTTTTTCCACGGGATTAGACTACGTTAGAAATCTTTTCCACGTCACTCTCACGTCTCGCACACGTGTGTCTCACTCTTTCGCTCTCTCCCACTCGCAGATCGTAATAGTAAGTCTAGGATGATGCATAATCTTGTAGTTTAATGATGATTGTGATGTAAAAACGCAACGCGCTCGCGTATAAAGGCGGTCAAACAACTAATTGTCATGCAGTGCGACACACTTTTTCGTAATATTCATTTTTCTTTTTGTCATCTTTCACATCGTCTCGTTTCGCGAGTGTAAAAAAACGCGCGCTCCGTTTCCTTACGCTCCTCACCATCTCTGTGCATATCGTTTTAAAAAGTTACCGTGTGCAAGAAACGCATGTTATATATCAATATAGCGAATATATTAACTTCATACAAATCCGTCAGATTTCACAAAACTCGATGCGATTCTTTCACAGCGCGCGTCGTTTATTATTATTATTTTTTTCTTTCTTGTTTAACTTATTTTCTCCTCCAAATATCTCACGCGAATATCAATAAACGAAAGGAAAGAAAAAACGAAGATATTTTACATAAATTCAAGCGACATTGTACAATGCAAAAACCTTTCTTTTTTGTGTTTGTTTGTATATATCTTTGGTAGAAACTACTAAATAAATATTATCGCTTACACAGTGCACTTTTCAAGTTCGAAGTGCTCGAGATTTTCTTTCATAAAATCTCGATGAAAATTTTTTTGCGCTCTCGTACCGAGTTACACTCGACACTGTTTTTTGTTTAAAAAAAAAAGGCCGCGCACGCGTCATGTACAAAAAGGCGTTTTTTTTTTTTATTTTGGGTATAAAGACAACAACAGAAAAGCAATCGATCGTTCGGGTAACGTGTTCTCGATGAAAAAGAAACGTTATTCTCGTGTACTGACGATACGCCAGATTGTGCGTCGAAGGTTCGCCGTATAGATTCAGCGTAAAATCGGACAATCGTATCGTGATTCGTACTCGTGATCGTCACTTATAATTCTAAATTGCAGCGTCAAATTCGTCTTCCTTGTCTGGATTTTCTTTCTCCAATTCGTTGATGCCTTAAAGATGCGAGAAAAAAAGAACGAAGAAATACGTCGCATTACAGAAAGTACGTATGGTAAAAACTGTACATAATAATTTGAACTCGTAGCGTCGAATGCATAAACGAATATACCGGTAATAAATCGCCTTCGCTTCATTCACTTTCTTCTTCTTTTGGAAAGAATTCCTCCACTAATCAAAGTCGAGCGCGTAGCTACGTAAAGATTAGTCTACTCAATCAATACCGCAGTGATAAATATCTCTTTTTTTTCTTTTTCTTGTCTGTCTAATTACTACGTAGCCTCTAATGCGCGCGCAATTGAAAATTTTTGTCTTGCAACGAGCAAAATTTTGCAGAGATGCTTTGTTTATAATATACATATTTTATACAAGCAAATGAGGATTCTACGGCATTCCTGCAACATTTTGTATGTTTCCCGACGAATTCAATAATACTATTTTTATATTTCGCATTCAGTGATAACAATTTGACAATCAAATTTTCTTAACAAATCGGTTTGTTGCTTACATCATTTAGTGACGATTACAGCAGAAAACAATTAACATTAATTCATAAAATTAATTTACATTACATAAATTAACCACTTTCCCATAAATACGTAACAGTACGATGTCGACCGGTAAACAAGCCGAAACCAACTTTGTCAAATAAAATCACTTCCCGTCTACGTAATCAGGTTGGCAGAAATAGAAAAACGGTAAAATCGATGTCGGGACAATTTCAACATTCGCCACTTATAGCGCAGTTCACTCTTTGCCTTTCAACTTTCAGAAACAATTTATCCAGTCTGTTCCCTTATAGGTTTCTGCAAATTCATAAAATTTACAAAATCATTTGCATAACACATACATTAACAATCTGATCGAAAGCAAGAACTGATTCCAGTACTCCGGGGATTATTTGAATTTTCTTGAATATCGATTGCTTTATAATATTTTTAGCCTTTTTTTTCATTAATTTGACGTAATAGTTCTAATACTTGGATGACACATTAACACTAAAACACCTCAAGTTCTTAGAAAAAACTTTCAATGTTATTACAATGATTAACTTCAACTATATGGTATAAGATTATTACTTATAACTTGTTATCCATTAATATTGAGAAGAATTTTTTATTTACGATTAACAATAATTCTTACTGTTAAGTAAATGAAATAATACTGTTAGCTTAAAAAGGTTCGCCTGCGCGTACGTGAATAATATATATAATACTTTTCACTCTTTACAAATGACGATTACGATTTGAATTTCGGAGAGATATTTACAGAGTACAAACGTATCTCATGATCAACGTAGAGTCGTTATAAGAAATGCCGAGAAGTGACTGCATCAGTTCTTGATCGAAAGCAAAGTAAAAAATAAAGCAAAGCGATTTCTCTCCACTACATCGTTATACAAAAAAACTCGCTACTCTGCTATCTCGACCCTGCCCTCTTCCGAAATTCGTGCCCTACCGATAGCCAGGGACGAGACACACACACACATATACACACACAATCGCAGCGTGACGACAACGTCTCACGAGATTCTTCCCCAGAATAACAACCGCACGCGCTACTTTGCTCAGCAAGACGAGCTTTTGAGCTCGGCGATGTCGGCGATGTTCTGCAGGAGGGTCTGCGCGTCTGTGCCGCTCGCGTTATTGTTGTTATTGTTGTTACTGCTGCTGCTGTTGCTGCTGCTGTTGTTGCTGCCGCCGAGGTTGGATTTGCCGTTGATCGTCGCGGTGGCGTTGGTACCGCTACCGTGGTGGTAGCGTTCCCTGAGGGTGCTTAATGCGGACAACAGTCTTGTATTCGACGACATGAGGCGCGAGTTGGCCGCGTCCAGGGCGGCTATCTGCTGCTCCTGCGCGTCGATCACGCGCTGCTTGTACGACAGCGCGGCCGACATCTTCTGCTGTTCGCGGCGCAGCTCCTCCTCCACAGAGATTAACCTGCAAGGCAGAGATGAGTTTAGTCGGGGGTGTATTAGCTTGGAAGGGGGTATAATTGTTGCTGTAGCTGTTGTTGACTGGGCAATACAACGTGTAGATATAACGTAGCGGGGCTCAGCCTAACATACTGAATTGAATATAAGTTTGAGTGTCTTTGGAAGAGATATTTATTTCAAAGAGAAATTTATTTTTATTAAAAATTTTGCTCAAATATACTTTTATTCAGAGATTATTGATAAATATACGTGGACATTTTAATGAATGGAAAGCTTGTTCGATTCGGTGAATGTTAAGCTGAGCTGATGTGTGATAACAATGAAATATGAAATATGAAATATATGAATGATTAAAAAATGTTGTATTATGTATATATATATAACAAACGATCATAAATTAAATTTGAAAATATAATTTCGTTGTGAAATATGCTGTTAGATCCAGAATATCATTGATTAATCTAAATCGTATGGCTTTTGTGCCATGTCGTGATTTCCTTGATAATACGGTACATATTCCACATTACGTAAATTTGCTAAAAGCATAATTACAAGAATGAATGAAAATTTTAACATTTCTATGATGTTAAAATTTTTCAAGGAGCTCCTAACATTTCGTTTTTATATTCAACTTAGGAAGTTTGTAGAATTCAAAATTACTCTTTTAGGCAGCTCCTTTGGCTAATATTAAAATAAGTCTTACGTTATAGAAATGGATCGCAAAAAACTTATATAGTGCAGGATTACTTGTAATACATCAATTTGCACGCAAGGAAGCGCAACGAACAGAAAATCGAACAACCAATACAAAGTCATAAAAAGTATCGTTGCACAAATAATATCGACTAACAAAGTGAATTATAAAACGGCTGACTGAAAGTGTGTTGCAGTTTTTAAAAATGTGTTCTGTGATAATGGCTAATGTCGATGAATATATGAGCAAAAAGCTATATGACAACATTGCGAATAAAATAAATGTAACTTGTGTGTATATATAAGTACAGGTTCTTACGTATCGTTTTGTGAAACGCAGAAGAAAAAGCAGTTTGGTGTGTTGAGCGCGTTGTGACTTGTATACATATTTCTTCAAAAAAAAACAATAACAAAAAATCAAGACGACAATAGTAAATGTATAGTCATGACAATCAAACGCTAAACACGTGACATAATAATGTATAAAAAATGTAAGAAGCTTAGAAATATATTTTGACTCTTACACCAAGATCCAGATCAAGCCAGAGTTTACCACAAATGCAGCGGATAGAATGGACAGGAAAACATAGTCGATTAGATTAGAGAAATTATACTTATGTGAATTTCAAATCTACTTTTGATTTTCAATATGGCTACTTCAAATTTTGAATAGTTTGAGTGTTTTTCTCTTTATTTTACTCTGGTATTTAAATCTTGATCGTTCGATGAACGCGCGTGATATAATAAAGATTTTGCATTTGAAGCGTCGATACTTGATATTGAAATGGGGACGGGCGGTGATAAGTTGTGATGCGCGATTTCTCTGAACGGACACAGACAGGCAAAGTATCACTATTCATTTCAAGTACGATAATCCCTTGCTTTTCACAGTAATCGTATACTGTATTGTTTTTCTATTTTTTCCAACTTATCGCTCATTTTCATTTTATTGTTTGCGTATTATCGCTTTAGTACAAAATCAAACTATAATCACTTGTTGAATTTTCAGGAAATGTTAATGATCATTTTCTCATGACAAGAGTTTTAGTATAAATCAGTATTTTTAATAATATTATTAATCGTTTTAATATCTATATGATCATGTTCTACACATTTAGTGATTATTAATGAATTTTGATCCGATTAAAGAAAAAAAAAACATAACTTGCATTTCTGAAACGAAAAAATATCACAAACAATGACACTCCTATGACCAATAATAAATATCACTTGACATTTTGCTTCAGGTTAGTAGGCATCGCAATGTAACAAACATCAAACAACCCACCAATTTCATTATTAGTACAAAATATATACTCGGTTAGCCGAAGGGATTCGGACTTTGAGAAAATGAACAGCGAGTGAGTATACAAAAGTTATATATCGTAGATTAAAAAAAAACAGGAGAGAGAGAAAAAGAGATAGGTAGAGATAGAACATTGGTGCGATGGTGGATAAAGTCAGTAGTCGTCAAAAGATTAGTACCTGGAGATAATGCTCTTCATTTTGGAGTCCGGACCGACACCGTCAACGTCGGCATCCTCGGCGGCGCCCAGCCGAGCGCGCAGTCGGTCGACGCTGCTCTGCAGCCTCTCGATTTCCACCTCATACTGGAATAATGCGAATAGAGCAGAGATGTCGTTTTGTTAGTTACAGGGTTAAAACCGTAGAAGAAAATAAATGATGATATGTGTATGATATGATATAGAAACACACTGTTTCGGAAAGTTAAAGTTAAGATACTGTTATTGACTGTTGTTAATAAAAAATTAGATTTCGAGATATCGAGACAAAGAACGATTTTCATTTGAAATATATACTTTTGGGCCAGAAAAGAGTAAGAAATTCTGACAAAAATTTTGAAAGATCAGAAAAAGACAATTTTTTTTTGTTTTATTCGCATATTTTTGAATTTTATCTCAGTACACCCATCATGTTCGTTACCTGATCGATACTTCGATGGCTCCTGGACTTGCTTCGCCTCGTGGCGCAGCTCTCCTCCTCGCTCGTGTCCGACAGATCCCTCGTCGAGTCCAATGACAGCCTCCTCCTCAGTTTCGTGCAGCAAACGTTATTCTGCTGGTCGTTGTTACTGGGTCTCAGGGCAGAATTATTCTGCCTCCACGGATGCGTCGGCAGTCCGTTCCTCTGCAGGTTTCTGGCGTTCTGCTGCAGTGGCGGTGACGGACTCAGATCGACACCTCTGACACTTTCTACACCACCGTTGCTACCCTCGCGTTCATCCGAGCTGGTGCTACCACGGCGTCCGTTGCGTCCGTGGTGATTGGACTCCATGTGGTAAACCGGGTTAGCGAAGGCAAGAGGCGCGTTGCCGAGGATGTGGGCATTGGCATTGCCACTGGTGAGGTCGACGGGACTGGAGCTCTGGCTGTACGCGGCGAAGCTCTGGTATCCCGATGAAGCGACGTTGCTGAGTTGAGAGATCGAGATCTGGGAGCCTTTTTGGGATTTCGATTCCGAGACCTCGTCGTCGGCGTACCTCAGGAGATCGGAGAGCTCGTCGAGGTTACCGTTGGCCAGCTGGCCAGTTGTGTTGTTACCGCTAGCGGATTTCGAGTTGAGATAGCTGTTGTTGTTCGGTTGATGATTGATCGACAGAGTGATGTTCGAGCTCTGGTGATTGTTCGCATTTATCGTTGTCTTCGAGACGTTATTGTAGTTCTGCTGGTGTGTCTGGTTCGCGTTCTCCTCCTTGTGGCAGTGATTTCTGCTCGCCGACCTCGTCACATTGTAATTGTTGTGGTTGTAGTTATCCTCACACCTATCGTGGATATCGAGATTCTGCAACCTGGAGATATTGTGTCTGTGTGTCTGCGCCAGCGTGCCGTTATTCGACTGGCTGCCGGTAATATTGTAATTCGAGTCCTTCAGATTACTGTGACTCTCGGACCTCGTGGGACTGGTCGGATGGCTGGCGGTCTGGCAGTGATTAACATTCGCCAAACTGGCGCTCGTCGTCAGCCTATACCCTGGTCCGCTCCTGTTATTCGGAAACGCGTTAGCACGTTGATGCTGTTGATGCTGTTGATGATGATGATGCTGCTGCTGCTGCTGCTGCTGCCTGGCGATCGGCGTTGGTGACCTCGAGATAAACGCCGGCGATTCCAGCGGGTAATCCTCTGAATTGATCTGCAGCTGCAATTTGCCATTTGTGGGTAGATACGCGTTCCTGGGCAACGTCGCAGCCCTCACGACGTTGGGGCTACGCGTGCCGTTGCTCGTGCTGTGACCCAGGGTATTACTCTGAATTATCTCGGTACTGTCGCCGATCGTGCCGTTCAGAGTGCTGTGGTTGCTGCTAAGCGTCGACGTCGCTGAGATCGAAAGGTTCGTGTTACTGTTGGCGATCGTAGGATCGTTGTAACGAAATATGTTGTTCTGTAAGTTCGGGTAACGGATGCTCGAGGGTACAGGACTCGGCACTGGTTGATCGAGCGCCTGGGAGATGCGGTCGAGGATGTCTGGTAAACGAGCCAAGGGAGAGGAGAGGGAGGACGCGGAAATAGCGCCCACACTCTCACGTAGAAGGGAGTGCAACAGAGAGAGCTGCTTGCCCAGGTCGATGTAGCCGTCGTACTCGAGGGCTGAGGTTGGTGCGTCCTTTGGCGAACTCTGTAATAATTGTGGATTTGTTATCGCAATGCGAGAATTAAAAGCTTAATGTAATTTCGCGTGTATATTGATTCTCTTCAGGATTAAGTAAAATGAAATTTGTTTTATTTTTAATAGAATAAGAAGTGTACTTTAATCAAAATGAGAGTTTATAATTTGTTCAGAAGCTAAGGTTTAAAATTGTAACATTATATACTTTCGTAGAATAAAAACTGGAGTACCGAAGAAAATGGAACTCTGAGAAATTCTTTAACACAAGACTAAAACGAGCGATAACGTAAAATAGCTATTTAAGAATACTCCAGCAAAGTTTTATGGATCGATATAAAATTACTCTGGAAAATATATATCGCGCGAAAATCTCTTAAAACTTTTTAAAGTGGAGCGCTCGCTCGAAACTTTCGTAATAACCTCTCGTCGGCGGGCGAAATTATTACCTAGCCGGCTGGGCGGGCGAGCGGGCGCGCATACTTTTCGGTTATATAAGCCAGCCATTACTCATGTACTCACGCTTATTAATTGCAAGAAGGTCTTCATCGAGGGAGCCTCGCGCTCCAGGACATCGTTCATGAATTCCATGAAGTTCTCCTTGCCCTGGAATCGCGTGAAGTTGGCAAGGGTCTGCAGTGTTTTCGCCACCAGCGTCAAGTTCCTCGCCGCCTTTTCGTTCGGGTATTCTGCAAGAAGAGCGTCCTCGTTCAATTTTCTCGCATGGAGAGTGAGAGAGAGAGAGACAGAGAGAGAGAGAGAGAGAGAGAAAGAGAGGAAGAAGAAGAATAATGGTTATGCGGAGGGGAAATTAAACGAGAGTGTAAAGTAATTGGCTCAGGGGAGCTTTGTCGTCAAAGGAAAAAGTGTGTCTTTTCGGCTGTAAAAGCAATTACCGCGCGGTTGCGTCGTTTTGCGCGCGAAATGAGGCTTATTAGAGGAAGGAGTGTCGTTGCGAAAGAACAATCTTTTGAGAATAAGAGATCGTTACAGTTAAGGTTTAACGATGCTTTACGGGCTTCGTAGTGCTATAGTTTTTAGAAAATTTATTGAAATTAATGATAAGCAACGGCTGCATAATTACATTATAGAAATTTAACGTTGAAAAATACTTTGTCAATTTATACGATGAACTATACCGCTTTATTAATTGTAAAAAAAAGTTAGTAAACTTTTTATGGCTACTAAAAGCCATACTAAATTTTGTTATTACTTATTAAACTTAAATTCTTAACTTTGTGATGCAACTTATCCCGAGATTACATGCTTTATTTTTAATATCATACAATTAGGAAAAACGTTCTATGCAATTTTCCCATTAAAATAAAACCGACTGTAGACCGTAACAGATTAAAACTAAAAAATATTAAAATTACAGTAAAATATTCGTGTATCTTTAGAAAAATCCATTGACCAATAACACAAACTCACCGTGTGTAATATTAAACAAGGACGGGCTGAGAATCGCCGGGCACAAGAACCTGAGGAAAATCGAGGCGGAAATGAGATTGTCCGCCATGTCCTCGCGGCCCATCTCAGCCAGCCTCTCCCTGAAGATCCTGAAGCACTCCCTCAGCTCGACAGGGAAGTGCGAGTGACTCGCCAGTATCCTGCTCCAGGCCAGCTCGACGGCGGCCCTGAGGTTCTGCTGCTGCTTGTGAAGCGCGGCGACGGAGGCGACCTTCAGCGGGTCGACCTCGCAGTCGCCACCCTCGACGGCGCCACGTACCACGGGGCCCAGGGTTTCTTGCAGATAGCGATCGCCTGTTAGCTTGAGGTAGGCTTCCATCGCTTTCGTTGCCAAGCTGTTGCCGCGGAACGTCAGCCTCTCGTCGTCTGTAAGAGCAGGAAGAAGGTGACGCAGCGTTAGCGTATGGTTTACCTTATCGGGGCGAAGCATCTCGGGTGCAGAGATGCAGGTGTTTCGGAGACCTGTTTTCGGGGATTAACGTGTTTAGGTAGTCGAGAGGTATTTAAAAATTAGTGCTTCTAAATTAGGAATAAGTTATTGGAATCCAAAACAGTGGGGGGAGGTATTTTATCAGAATGATAAAATGTTAGATGGGTATTTTCTCAGAAAATATACTATCGTTTAAAATATTTCCCGAATCCGATACTGTAAATTCCGAACATGAGCTATACAGAACACACAAGGGATTTCTTTCGAAAAAAAAATATCAGAAAATTTTGCGTCTATAAAAATTAAAAACAGATTGCATAAAATTATAAAGATACTTTTTACTAGAAGAATAAAATTCCGAAAAATATAGAACATTCATTTCTATATGATTTTTAGCTCATTTTTCGACGTTATAGCTTTTCTAAATCACTGCATTTTCTATAATTTAATAGTTAGGCAGAAATGGCATTCGAAAAATTGATATCGCATATCATATAAAAATAATTTAATGAAAATACTATGACTTTCTTGCCAAATTTTTTCGAATTTTTATATATTATACATTTTTAAACATTCGGAAAATTTACCTTTTTATCATAAGATATTCTAATTTATTTTTTTACCTTTCTGAGAAAATACCCATCTAACATTTTACCATTCTGATAAAATACCTCCCCCTAAAAACAGTAAATTTATCAAAAATTTATTACAATATCTTAAAATTGTGTAATATGAATGAAAAATAATTAAAATAATTATGAAATAAAATAATTAAAACGTTGGGAAGTAAGCATTTAGAAATAATAAAACTTATCCTAACGTAACATTATTTAAAATAAGCATAGAAAATCTGGTTTTACTTACCAATTCTGTGAATGTCCATCATGACCAGATCGGCGAGAAATTGCGGCGCCTGCTTCTCCCTCTGCATAACATTGACGAGAGCCGTGGCAATGTCCTCCTTCGCTTTGACGCCAATCACGGGCTCGAGCTTCTCGCAGAGGGCCGCATAGTCGTTCTTGAGGTACTCGAGGAACTCCTGGTAGACCTGGACGGGCAGTATGTCGACCGACTGGAAGCGGCACTTGACGCGCAGCGTCGGCGGCTCCTTGAGCGGGCCCTTGTCGGCGACCACCGGGTACCATTTCTCGGTCAGGTAGCGCGACGTCACGTTGTGCACGGGTATGTTAACCGAGCCTGTGCGAAAAAACGAAGAAGGAAAGTGGTATAGTGAGATTAGTGTATATGGTTAAATAGGTTTCCGGGCTTTTGTGAGAGTTTTTCGAGAGGAAGTTTGGGACGATTGGGCGCGAGGGTGAGTGATTCGGAAGAAGGGATTTGCGAGGATTTTGTGCGTGGTTGGAATGTTGGAGCGTTTGTGTGGATTGCATTAGAAGGACGTAATAGTTAGGCAATTTTAAAGCCTGCTTTCTAATCTTGGACGGAATTCTGAAGATTTTCAATGCGTCTATTGTTTTTTCTTTACAATAATGCAGTAAAGGGAAAAAGAAATACATTTTGAAATAAATTTTTATTTATACAAAGTTGACTACGTATCGAAAAACTTTTTATTTTCGCAATGTGTACATAATATATATATTGAAAATTTGTGTTTAGAATATAAATTAACGAAAACATAATGAAACCGAAATATATTTCTCTCGTTTCATACGTTTCTGTCGCTCTTCTCTAAAGTAACCTTTGAAAGCGCGTGAATGAGATTATACAAACTTTCTATGAATAGAAGAGGGATGGAACTTTTCCTTTTAAATGCGGATACACGAAAAACGCATTTTCCATTCAAATCAAAAGGGGACAGGAAAGTTTTCTTTGAATTGTAGAGAATTGTAGAAATGTCGCTTTCTTATAACTGCAAGATAGTTTTATAATTATCCTACACCAGCATTATCGATATCTTCTAGTTAACGTTATTTAAAAGTCTTTGCAATACATTAATAAATCTTCGCAGCTCAAATTCACGATTGCTTAAATTCAAAAAACTCTATTCCATTTTTAACACAATACAAAACAATAAATCATGATAGCTAATACTTTATATCCCCACTATCCGGCCAAACGTCTCAAAACCACTCTGTACTGATTGAATGTTCAACTCCCGCGCTCGAGCGCACAAACTGTCCCATAATCGTAAATTCCTTAACCCATTGTCCTCCCTCTTCTCCTCTCTAATCAAGCGACGCGAGTCAAGCCGGACGCGATTCGATGCCACTCATCTCCCATCCATCCATCCGCATCCCTAAAAGATCTCTCCTCGGCGCCCGAGTACACGGGCATTTTCCCGCTGCCTCGTAAATCGCGTCAGCTAAAAAAAGCCTACTCCCAGTGCTCTCCTACACGCGTTTCCCTCCTTTATACATATAAAACCCCGGGGGCCCGAGTGGCACGCGCGCGCGCAGACGCAACTGGCCCCATTCGGTACGCAACAATACACACAGTCTCCCCTCCGTCCGTCCCCCTACACGCACGCTAAGATTAAGATTTACGAAAAGCGGAGGCGCAGGCAAGCGCGCGCAGGCAGGAAGGAAGAATGGGCGAGAGAAAGTCAATGGGAAATGAAAAACGACTGCATAAGACTACTCACCGATCAGTACATTCTTGTCGCGCTTCTTCTTACGGTCGGCCTCGCGGTAGAGGTTCACCTGGATGGTATTGACGGCCGGCAGGTGATGGAAGTCGAAGCGCTCGCCCCAGAAGCACAGGTCGGCCTTGAGCTTGGCTGTCGTGCGGGCGTAGAGGGTCGAGTCGAGGCAGACCTCGCAGAAGTAGCGCTTCTTCGCGGGCACGCCCTTAGCCTCCAGCAGCCAGATCTGCAGCGAGTTGTCCGTGCGACGCGTCTGCTCGGCCTCCGGCTGCACGGATTTGCGCAGGCTGTGTCGGGATCAGAGAAATATTCCACATGAGAGATTTTTTTTTCTGAGTGGCTGACTCGTTGTATATTGTGGGATTGATGGTTTGATTATGGTTGTATGTGTGTGTTTTGTACGAAGAGTTTTTATGTGATAGGATTGTGGAAAAATTGTGAGAATTATATAAGGATTGGAAGAAATGTAGGGTGGGTAATTGGAGAGTTTGACGTTGAGATGTGACACTTGATATTTAAGATATATACTTGGAGGCCTGTCGAGGGAACAAGAATTTTAATTGTAGGTAACAATCGTTTTTATTCACTATAAATATCCAATGCAAGTGAAACAATAATTAAAAGTTTTTTTATGGGGCCAAAATTTGGTATGCGAAAATACTAGTTATATTTTTCAAATATATTTGTTGCATACGTATATAATTGAAGAAGAATAACGTTGTCGCTTTTCTACCGAAAGAAAATGAAAGTAAAGAACATCGGCTTCGATTTGTAAAGCTGAAGTAGCCAAAGGCAATATTTGCTTTGACGCCGCGTGCACAGCCGAGGAATACGTTATAAAAATAGTGCCTTCAATGCATCGTAAATTAAAGCTCGTACTTTCTAAAGACTAGCATTTTCCATCGCGGTGAGTATGTCTACCCCTTTTCTTCAAGATATACGTCGCTCATAAATTAGTAGCGCTAATAATGGTGCCAGTGGTTGTTGAATATTTTACAACTAAAGCTGCTTTTAAAACGGCAAAAATTATCGTAGTCTATAATGAAATCGATATATTTATGTTGTGAGTTAAAAAAAATAACGGCTTCTATGTACCATCTGATAATTTTACTGACAGTATTATTCAATACATTGACCTTATGAAACAACCGTCATCTTGATAAACTAAAGAGTGTCAGAAAAGAAACTATCGGTAATTTTAATACAAGGTCAGCTATTATTTGAAGATGATAATGCAGACTGGCAAGTCACTCGAATATTTTGGAAACGTCATGCGTCTCATTATTTGAAAGTAACTTTAATAACTGCGCACTGTAAAGAGCTTACTGTAAATTTTTTTCCCCCAGTCATTTCGTATGCATATTCACTACTTTTAATAATTTTTTTATCACAGTTATATCAAGCCGTAACAAAATAACTTTCTACTAGTCTTACAGTATGACCTTGTCCAACGATCCCATGTTCAATTAGCACTGATATTCAACAAAATAATGTCAAGAGGTATATATAGTCGTATACCATCTGTGGGAAAAGAATGCAACTCTGTTACAGTTTCTTGTCCGCTAATTACTCATAAATTTAGTTCAATGACAGTTACAGAACGCATAAAACACTATTACAACTACCCATCCTACCCTAATTACCCGCGACATTATCTCAATTATGAAATTCCTTCTCCTACATACATCATTACATCGACAGCATAACAGAAGCATTCCGAATTCCACTGACCTGTGCAGCCACTGTTCCCTCTCGTGTGCCGTCCTACAGCTGAAGTACTTCGGTCCACCGTTGCTGGGCGTCACCTGGAAGCAGTGAGGCCTGCCGAGCAGGCTCGGGTGGAGCGGCGTCACCGCGGCGAGGTCCATCGAGGTGACCGCCTGACCGCAGAGCAGCGACTCGTGAGAGCGGCAGCCCCTGAGGCCGCCCGGGCCGACACCCCCGAGGCCGCCCCGCTGCTTCTGTCGCTCGAGCTTCGTCACGCTCTTCGTCCTCTTCAGCGGATTCGATCGGAACGATCGCTTCGAGAAGAAGTTCTGTGAGGAATGAAGAGAACAAGCGCTGGATTAGATCGGAGGAAGTCAACGTTTATAATGTTGTTGATTGATATGAGGGGAGGGAGTGATATTTGTTTGGGTAAAAGGTGTATGACACCTGTTTCCAGAGTATAAGGTATATACGATAATGTTCGTTGTTTTGGAATGCATGAGTGGGATAAAAGTATCGGAACGAACGTTTATAGTGGCTTGCGTAGTGTATACTTTAGAGGGAATAATGGTAAAAAGTGATATATCGGCTGTAAATTAAAGTTCGCGTTTTTGCTTGGATCGGGTACCGTTTGTTCTATAAAACGTATCAAACTGTTACTTTATAAAATTCATATAAACACCAGGATGCATCTTTAAGATTCCAGTTTGATTACATAGCTGGTGCGTATACACACGAATGCATATATATATATGTGCAAAAACTGCATGTTTGTTCGTCTTTTATACCGCAACTGGATTGCCAGAGAGCAGCCGCCAGTTGCAGTTATATACATTTGTAAAAAAAATTGAAAAAACATTATATGGTGTACTTTCGTCGTTACATATAGCTGTCGACCAGCAGCGCGTACACTGTAATTACGCTTGATTTGTACGGAAGACGTGTTGATTATATAGTTTCATGCGAGATAAATATGGAAAATATACGTTAAACATTAAATAAGATTTACACAAAGCGAATGAGTAATTCGTTAGCGGCGAATGTATTTAAAAAAGTACGCAACGCAAGTTTTTCCTTCCGAAATGAAACCTCGTTTCGTAAACAAACCGCCAAGATGAATTACAAACATCGCTTCGAATAAAAAAAAAAACATTGTCAGAAAAAAGTCATACCCCGTGTCCCACAATATACACAAACTTTCACATCACAAATATGACTGCTCCGCGCCTCATCATATTTAGAGAGATCGACACGCTCGGCCAAATCAACACTCGGCGAACGAAAGCAAGAAGATGAAAAAAAAGCGATCAATGTCACACGGGTTTCACCTTGATCGAACGCCTGCACGTGTGCGGCAATCGATCAAAAATCCTCACCAACGTATAAGGATACCAAAACACAACGCGATGTCGCTGGACCGAAGGAGGAAGCGCGACTGGCCGATCGGATATCGGCGGGATCTCCTCTCGCATCCGCAGGTGAAAGGTGGAGTAGAGTCGCTTAGGTGATATAGGGGGGACTTTCGTCCCGCGCGGCTAATGCACGCACGTATGCGCGCGAAAGCTGCGCGCGTGATACACTTCGGGAAGATGGGATCGGGGAAAAAGGAAAACGAGCGACGCGCGGGGTAATTGAGGCGCGGATTGGATTTTGTTCGAGAGCGCGCGGTTGCGAAATTGTTCGGGAAAAAGAAAGTTGGTTGGCTTTTTTTGTTTCGTTTATTGATTGATTGAGTTTGGGTGATACAGAAAGAGCTGAGGTTTGAGGCTAAATAAATACTTTTAGCGAGAAAGTATAGTTTTTGGTTGCGTGCTGTGTGTATAATGGCGAAAGAATTTTTCGATTTCTTATAATAATATTAATAATGATGATGAAATATTATATTCGGTCGTGTTTTACAAGTTTAACGTCGTGTTTAGCAGTCGTTCAAGGATTTATTAATGTGACGCGGGATATGTGGTGAATTTAAATGTAGAATGGTATCTATTAAGCCAATATTGAGAAGATAAACATCATAAAGTCCAATATAAATGATAATAATATTACCTAATTTCTTTTTTTATGTATAGATTTATTAGAAACATTGATTTAGCCACTTTGGATCGGATAACATTTTTTAAAAGTGGGCTTCCCGACCTAAATTAGTTTTACCACTAATCTTATCAGTAACTAGATTGATGTCCGCAATTATCGCGTCGCGACACCACGATGTACCAAAAGAGAAGTTAGAAAGTATGATCTTACGCGACCTTGATGATCAAAACTCGACACCGCTAGGCATTTTTTGCTTCTGGTCGCCGACAATTGAGCAGATCTTTAACGCGATTTCTCCTTGAGCTATTTTAGAAAAGTCTAGATCTGGCTTTTTAATGAGGAAGTAAAAAGTCGTAACCAGTTTCGCACAAGTCGCCTTAGAACATATATATACGAGCGGGCACATTAGTTGATAATTGAGCGAATTCCGCATGCTTTTTTCAAGTGATTTATTTTATTCGTCTGATTCCGGGAAGATTAACCTTATTAAATATAGCGCTATTACTTATAACGTCTGAAACGGGTGAAGAACATTTTCTCGTACACTGAGCTTTACACGTGTATGTTCTCTCACGTAAAAATTTTATCTATTCAGGTCAGCGCTGTAACTAAACCTACTAGGAGCACAACCAAAGTAACTGAACCGCTAATCGTGGCAACGAGAATTCCAATTCTATTGTTAAAAAATAAGGAATTTTAATGTATATTTTGAAAGATTGATAGTTTTGTGAGGAAAAAAAACACCTGCACTTAGCTAAAACATCTGTAGGCTCTAATCTTGGCACGAAAAAAAAAACATAAATATCGGCTTGGTTATCGGTCGGCTGCCCAAGCGTGAGATACGCAGGCGTCAACAAAAAAGCTAAACCATGACAGCGTAATTGTTTGCCGCGGCCTCTGTTTTACCGGTATTAGCACTTTGCTGGTGCACCGGGATAACTTTACATTGTATTCTCACGATTAATACATTAATTTTCGAAGATATTTTCTCCTAATCTATAGAAGTAATTTCAAACGATAAATGAATGAATTTATGATCGAAGAGAACAATAAAAAATGTATGTACATCTTTTGGTATTAATCGGAAATCGTTTAGCAATTGTATTGTACAATAGAAAACGCCGTTATTAATGATTCGATTAAATACCACTATATAACGACAAGTTAAAAAAAAAAATCCTCCAACCCAGCCAATTCCCAAAAATTACCCTAGTAGTGAAGTATCCGATGATCGCGCTAACGACGCGCTCGCTCTCGCTGCTCGTGTCCTTGACCGGCTCCTGGCACATAGTCCTCTGCCTGTCGCGCATGGACCGCCGCCGTCTCAGGGCAGCCGCGACTCGCCTCCTCCGCCTCCTCGTCCTAAAGCGCGGCGGGCAGGCCAGACAGCAGCTCATGTGAGAAAACCCACCACGGCATCGCCTCTATATATGTGTGTATAACCGTGATTCGACGGATTCCTGCCGGATACATTCGCAGGGTTTTCGTTGGGTATATGTATTATATACAGTACAATGATTTTTTAAATACTTGCACGAGAGGACGATTGATGGTTCGTGTGGGTGGAGGAGGAGGAGGATGTAACGCTGCGAGCTGTTTGTATAAATATTTTCAGAGGGAGTGTGCGCGCGAGCCTCTTTGCATTCCTCGAGGTTTTCGGCGATGTTCGTGTACCCGCGAGAAAGAGAGAGGAAAGAGTAATTTATTCTACGGAAACCTGTTTGAAGTGGTATGATAATGGGTGTGTGTTTGCGCGTTTCAAAAGTACGCTGTAGGGTAAACAAAAGAACATTTCTCGCTGATTAAGCTTTAGTGTGGAAATGGTGTATGACGTTAAATAGCGATATAAGTTTTCTCGTATAGCGGGAAACACGTTTGTTGAATGCCAAGTGGAGACGATTAATTAAGCGCGAGACGCTATAGTTATATCGTTATATGTGTACTTCGCGTTCACAATACGCACCGCGTGTTCAAACTGTTATTTTTTAAATACCGCAATTCCTGCATTTATATTATTGCGTTCTTCAACAATCATGACTCACACCGGCAACATTATCGATTATTGATACGCGCGTGCATCGATGATTTTATGACAATTTCGTACGGTATATAGAGAGTGTTATACACATGACGAAATGTGTTTGAATTACAGCGTTACATCCTTCGCATAATGAATGCACAAACACGGCTTTCGTAACATTTAAACTAAATAAAAACTGTGTTTGCATGTTATTGACATCAAGACTTCTTGTTAATTAAAATACTAAAAAATGAATTCTTTACTGTTTAAACAACAATTGCTCGAACGAATCTTCACTAACATTGCAAATTGACTTTAATATCACTCACTTATTACAGTTTAAACTCGAAACAATTCCCATTACAACATTTGAAAACCTTACTCAGCAGCGTTACAGCACCACCTCCATGTATACCTCGACTCCACCTCTCCTCGAACCACCAAAATCTCCGCGCACCCGCAGACCTAATTATTCTCACTATATACCTCTCTTATTTCCACACTTGATAACACTGCGTGCACGCGCACCTTCTCGCCACAGTAGGTAATCCTCGACTGCTCTTGCCACGGTGATTCGCCTCTTCTTTCCGACGTCCCCGTTGCCTCTCTGCTCCGATATCTCCGGCGATAAGCTCCCCGTCACTACCGACTGATAACGCGCGCTGTTTTTCGCGGGAACAACGACGGGCCTCTAATATTCAGACGCCGCGGAGCCGGCTTAACTCACGCGCGTGAAAGTCGGCCGCCAAAATTTTCCTCTCAGCAAATTTCGCTCTCGTGGTGTGCGTATATGTGTAAGTACGAACATGGAAATCGGTTTTAACATGAAAACACACTGGGACATTCGTTATCGTCCGTTGTGCGCTCCTCTGTCACACTATTCTCCGAGATTGCCTAATATATCACTTTGTTCACTGTTGCGGAAAATAAATCAACGGCGTGTTTCTCTTTAGATCCACCGAAAATCGTAGACCTTGATCTACACCAATCGTGCAGCCTTCGGCTTCGACAACCGACCCACATATAACGACACTTCCGCGCTCTCGTACGTCCCAGCACCGACTAAAAATCCTCCGTCTCTCTTTCTCTTATACTGCACATACACACTCGCGATCTGGCGAACTTCCGCGCCAGGTATCTGAGATATTTTCGGCGCGGGAAACGGTGAGCGTCACACGGGCGCGCGCAGGTAGGTATATACACTCTCCGAAGAACTCCTCGCTCCGCACCGACGCCACCAATTAACATCCGGCCGCGGAAAAGCGTAAGCGCAACCACTCGCACGTCACACACACATACACAAAGAGACGACGCACGCTGCACGTGGGCGGGGCGGACCTTTAAATTTTTCACGACGAAAGTCGGCTCTGACCCGGTTTCGCAACTCACGAATTCGCGAGTGTTGCCCAACAGTGTCGCTGCTGCTGCTGCTGCGGCGACGACTTTTCTTTTCGCGACCGACAACAATCGAATCGTTGAGCGAGCGGTAACTGTAAACGCGCGACGTCTTCTCGTGTTCCAGGCCAGGAGACGTTTTGTTTCGCTGCTCTCTCGTGGCGCGGCCGTAGAGTCGCGTATATGAGAGCCGATGGCTGATTTATGCCCCCGTCCGTTGAAGGTGTTATTATGCCCTTTGACTAATGGCGTGTTTAACAGGCGGAATTGATTTTTTTTTTTTAAGAGAGCGGTCACATCTGTAATAACAGAACACGGGTTAGCGCGCGCTCGTTTAAACTCTATTCATAATATAAAATCACTCAACAATATTTCGACGACAATTTTGCTATACTCAACACAGCAGTATTCAACAATTTTCCAACACAGCCCGCTCCTCAATAAACAATCAACTCCTTTTAAAAATCTTTATAAATAAATAAACGGATAAACAGCATTATTTAGAAAAAGAAGAAAAAAAACATTGTCAAGCCGGTGCGCTAACCGAAACCGTAACACCACGAGCATAGCGCCATGTCTCGCTATAACACACACACGCGCACGCGCGCGACAGCCACCACAGTACCTCGCTCGGCGAAATCTCAACGCGGACTGATCCGGCTCACTCGCGCGCGCCTGCAGATGCTCATCCGAGGGATACGCATGCCGGTGCGTATACACACACATACACGTCCAGTAAGCACGCACCAGTCGCGTATAGCTCTTCCCTCTCTACGCGCTCCGCTTTTTCGGGCGCGCGCTCCTGCGGGCCCCTTATATACCTACCTATAGCTCTCTCCATTCAGGTGAGTCGGAACGAACGCGTATATGCGAACGGTCGGGGAGGGTAAGAACGGCGCGGCCGGCCCCCGACAAAAACGTCTTCGAGGGGTTCTCAACGAGCGCGAACTCGCCGTGGACTCGATTTTTCGAGGGGCCCTTGTGTATAGCGCACGGCGAAAAGGTATTGTGTGCTCTCTCTGCCCCGAGACGTATAGAGGGGCCCGCCGCGCGTTTCTTCTTTTCGAGGAGCTGCCACGGCGTGAAATGTGCGAGGGGTGCGGTGGGTTTTAATTTTGGCGTAATTGCGATCGGAGTCGGCGAGTGAGTGTATATGGCCGAAAAGGCGCGTAGGGGCGGCTATGGTGACGAATTTCGTGGGAGAGGGCGAGTCGCGAGTGAATAGGTGTGCATGTAGTGCTCGATGCAAAATTTCTTTTTTTTTTTTATATAGTGATTCAAAGTGCACGAGAACGGGCTGCTCGAGCGATGAATCATACACGCGGTAAACGACAATGTAATTCGAGAGGTCTGTGTATCGTTTTCGTATGCGATAATGCAGAAAACGTGGTCGCAGTTTTAATGTACGTTGCGCACGATAACGGTTGCGAAGTATATACGAGCGTAATATGTATAAATAATTATGTTAGCGAGGAGATAAGGGAGCTCAGCTGAATTCTTTACGAAAAATTGGTTCCAAAGTTTTCTGGACTGTCGGTTGTGCAAATGTTATTATGACATTTTTAAATATACCGTGGTACTTGTTTCCCAGGGAAAATTGTCTGACTCTTTGCAATTCTCGCGTTATTGAAAAAAAAAATGTTTTCCCTTTCCCAGCATTACATTCTCGTTCTATTGTACACAAGGTTTCTCGCCGTTTATGCCGTCTCACGCGTGAAAAAAAAAAAATTCACAAAAAGTCTACTAAAACCAAGATTTTGAAACTTTAGAGTCTTAGAAACGTGTTTTGAAATTCGGCGCCTGTATCACCTGGTAGAATCTAAGGGAGCGAGAGCACGCGACGTCGATCGGAATCTCGGTCGCCAAGGAGGAAGTGCCCGCGTGAAGAAGATGACAAAACGCAGGGTGACTTTGGATTCCTAAGCGACCCGATGGGAGATTTTTCGGAAAACTTACCGGGGGCTCGAATGAGAATTAGATGGGACAAGTCGAATAGCCCGTTATTGATGGAATGGCTAGGGAGCTGTCCCATGATTTGCATAATTTTTGGATTTGTTCGTTTTTCGGTTAACGAAGAAATAATGCAAGTGTTATTTTGACTTTTAGAAGAGGGTATGAATATTTATAAAAGGTAATGTTCGGGTTTGTTCGGACACGCTGGAAAAATATTAAATGATAGTAATATGCTTTTAAATTAGAAAACAAAAATTTTATTTAAAATTTTTTATTTAATTATTAGTTGCTAGTTGTCTATAAACAATTAAATAAATTAAATTTATTTTATTTTACTTTATTTTCATTAAAAGGCGTTCATGAGCACACATGTATGTAAAGATAAAAGTGTGGAACAGCCGCTACAAGTATCAGCAGCATAGCTATAAATATCCTCATTGATTTCCTCTAGTTGTAGGAGTCGACTACAGATAAAGTTTTCTGTATTACCGGCAAAAGGATAAGCATTGTACTCCGACAATTTATTTATCCTATAAATACCATTAGAAATTGTTTAAACCTAAAAAATTTTACCACGGTTAATTGTAAAATTGAAAAAATCAGTTTCACTTTGAGATAAAAATTATTAATTTAGTATCTTAATAAAATATAACATTTTTTCCAAATTTATTTATTTATTTATTATAATTTAAATAACGAAATTATTTATATCTCTTATTTTTCATCTGATGTTAACTATTGAAAACTGAAAACACATAAAATTATATAATAATAAAATTAAACTTTTATATAACATCAAAAGCTTTTTAAAATACTAGAAAAGATTATATAATTTTTAAAATTTTATTATAAATAAATAACTTTATTGATAAAAAGGTGTTCAATCAAATTAAAACATATTTTAGTAACAAAATCATACTATAAAACATGTTCTTCTAGTCCACTGTGATAGGCATTTCTGCGATGTGAGACGTAAGCGAATCTTATCATCTGACCGTGTGGCCTAATGGATAAGGCGTCGGACTTCGGATCCGAAGATTGCAGGTTCGAGTCCTGTCACGGTCGTACAATTTTTTTTTTTTTTTTTGTAAAAATTTATTAAGTTATCTAGCGCTTACCTTCGATAATGATCATAAAAAAATGTATTTTCAGTTAATAACAATAAACAATATATTATTTTATGCTCTTAGCATATGCATATTTTATTAAATTTTTTTGAGCATGTAAATTAGATTAATAATTTATAGAAAACGATAAAAATTTTACTGCCGATTATCATTTAAACAATAACATTAATAAAAGACAAATTTGTAATTTAAATCAAATTTTTCTATTTTTTTTTGTTTAAAGAAAAATATAAAAGAATATTTTTAAGCAATCAGTGTACACTGTACAAAGGTAAAATATAATTTTTAAAATTTGAATATGTAAGTAATTTACATAAATAATAATATTTACTTAACGTGACTTTTTCTTATGAATATAGATTTTTTACTGCAATAAATATCATGGACGAAGTTTGCTTAGCAATAAAGATTCGGTCTCCTCTGTAAATAATGATTTTCATTTATTACGTCAAGCATTCATTCAACATAAATAAACAATCGCAAAAAAATTTATCACAGACCCAATTAATAATTTGTAATATATCCCCGACAACGATATCCAAACAACTGCACTTGCCGGGGAAAAAAGTCAAACCCTCCGGCAGCATCTCTCCCCGCGTCCACCAAAAAACATTAAAATATTCATCCTCAACGCCAAAGATAGAAGCGACCAAACCTGGCCGCGTCTCTCACGGCAACGCATCCCTCGACTGCTGCGCACAGCCGTTGCGCGGATTCCTCTCTCTCTCTCTCTCTCTCTCTCTCTCTCTCTCTCTCTCGCAGACTCAAAGAGGATCGTTGAACGCGCGCGACGATCGCGACGGCGCAGAACCAGTTCCGCCTCTCTTTCGCTCCCTTTGTTTTTTCGCTCCTTCTCGACCCTTTCGCGCCTCCTCTCTACGTTTTTGTCGCAAGGCAAAGCGAAACGCGCGCGCATTCGCGTCAACCGCCAAATCGACGATTAGTCGTCCTGTCTCTAAGCGATCACGTACACAGCGAGGATTTTGCCCTGTGACTTGCGCGCGTGATCGACACACGAAACGTTTTCTCTTACTCTCTCCCCCTAAGGTTGGCAAAAAGTAACGAGGTTGGAGACGGGAGCGGAGTCTGGGTGAGATGCTTTTGGCAGGGCGGGGAGTGAGAACTCGCAAACGTCTTTTTCTGTGCGATTAAGGCGCTAGAGGTGTGAGACAATGGGGGGAAGAGAGAGAGAGAGAGAGAGAGAGAGAGAGAGAGAGAGAGAGAGAGAGAGAGAGAGAGAGGATTAGGTGATATGGTGATCGGTGAGACGTTTTAGTATTTTGACTTGGCGGATGGTACACTGAGAAAAATGATGTATTAAAAATTACTATAATATATAGGAACGTGGGGACAAATCTCAAATACCAAAATTTTTACTATATTTTGTAGTAAAAATTGATATATACATAATAAAAATTGCTATGTAGATAGTAATTTTTACTATAAAATATAGTAATAATTTTAGTATTTGATATTTGTCCCTACGTTCCTATATATTATAGTAATTTTTAATACATAATTTTTCTCAGTGTAGCGCATATTCTTAGTTGCTGTGAGAAACGTTGACAAATGTACAGTCGAGTCAAGATAAATTACTGACAAATATAATATACGATTTTTTTAAATATCATAAATATATAATTTTTTGTATACTCATCGTGTAGCTAGCAAAAAATATTATCAATTGTACTATTGTTACTGTTAATTAAAAAATCGTCATAGACAAGAATAACCATGCATTTAATATCCAATCGAATGAATTTCATCGATATTTATAGCTCGTGAGTTTCGTGGAATTATCGGTTCTTCCCCTGCGATCTCTCACTACAAATCTACACTTTTCTATCGAACGATTCATTAATAACCTCCTCACGCTACAATTATAAAAGATTCCCACCTCTCCAACCATCGATTTTGCAAGATCTCGAATCTCAACAATGGAACCAGCATGGGCATCACCACCTCGATGCCTCTCCTCGCACATAAATCAGCGCCAGCGTACGCATCTCAACAGCTCCGCATCGGTGCAAGACTCAATTGAAAAGGAAACAGCGTCGAGTCGTTGAAACTGTCTCCTACGTACACGCTGCTCTCCTATATAGCCAAGGGAGAATATTTTGAAATATATGTGAAACCGAATCCGCGAAGGGATATCCCATGCAGCGGCCGTATAGGGTCTCGCTCTTGTGCGTATATAGAGAAACGAGAGCGGCGTTGCAGCGAAAGGTGCCGATCGATATTTTCTTTTCTTGGCCTGTGGGCGCACGTGTATAGGTATACTATATATATACGTGTATACTACGCCACTTGTGGATATGTGTGTGCGTGTATATAGAGTCGGCGGGATTCTGGCCATTTATAGGTAGCGGCCGATTAGCAATTGAATGCGCGCCGTGGCTGCAATTTTTATAAGTCAGATATATATACGAGAGAGAGAGGGACGAAAATAATGCATTCGAATGGACGCCGGTGGAAGGGGGGAATCTTGAGAGTTGGTTCGACGAAAAAAGCTGCTACGGAGAATAAGGCAATTGAAGGGTTAATGGGAATTGATTTTTAATTTCCGTTCTGTGTGACGTAGGCGCGCGTGCCTTGATATATGAATGGTCGTGGATGTCAATGGAGGTGATTTAAAATAGCTTTTATCTGTACGTGCATTAATACTCTCATGTGATTAATAATAAAAAAAGATATATACATATATACAATAATGTATTAATTGAAATTTCCGTGTTTGGATTAGATTTGAAAATTAATTTTTATATACTGATTAAATTGAATATGAAAATTTTTACAAGGCTGCTTTCGTTATAATATTTTTATTAATTATGTGTAAAAACTCGGATGAATAAATATGACAGAAAAATAACCTTTCAACGTTCCGCAATATTCAAATTGTCGACTACACACATGCCTAATTAAGAAACATATGCGTATATATCTCTTTCATCAGCACAATGGCTCGTCAATTACGAAAGAATTTAAATTCCCCGCGCGAATAAATGCCGAGTGTTTCCGCGAATGCTCCTCCTCGAAAATCGAAAACAAACGCCGCGAGAGGAACAAAAACAAACAATGACGTCAGCTGACAAAAGGAAAGGGCTGAAAGCGAGTGAAGAGAATCCCAAAAAAAGAAGAGAGCCACCTGCAGCGGACACGTCCCGAAGGTGACTTCCGGCGTCCGCGGGCGCATGGTGGTGGTGGTGGTGGTTGCGATTTATCTCGTGAAACTCAAGAGATCGGGAGAACGTGAGCAGAAGTCCCAAGTCAGGATTCCGTGAGCCGAAAGCCCAAGAGGTGGTAGTGCAGCAGTATATATGTGCAGAAGAAAAGCCGTGGTGGCAGCGAGAGGACGAAGGTCGGCAGGAAACGGGCCGAGGAAACGAAAGAATGCACTTCCGTCGGTGCCGCCGCCGCCGCGTTGATTCGTTCGGAAAAGTATCGGAGAGAGGAGGCGTGTGCTCGTTTTTGTCTTGGTGGGTTCCAAAGATTTCGCTCGAAAGTTGCAATTGTAGCAAGCTGGAGTACAGTGGAGCAGCCGTAAATGGACAGCCGTCGCGTGATGAGTTTTATAGGGTGTGCTACAAGCAACTTTCTCCACTTACCGGCAAAAGTTTTGTATCTTCCTTAATGACGTGAACTTGCGATTTTTTTTTTTCAAAATTGATTCAACGAAATATTGTAAATAATTTCTCAAACTACAGCTGTTGCCCTATATTAATCGTCCGCTATCTAATTTTCCAAATCTTTTCGGCTAACGTCTATAAGGATTACAACCTCGAGCGATCCGCGCGCAGTGGTAGGGTGCAGCCAGTATGAAAGGGAATAAATAGTGAGGCGAGTGTAGAAAAATCGACGTAGACGTAGAACAGCTTTGTATCGAGCCTCTAATCTGATTTGGTGATTAATCTCCGTGGAGTATGAATCGCAGCGGAACTAATTTGCCATGATCACATTACGATTTTTCAAGATCCAAAATTCCGACAAGTTACATAATATACAGACGTCAGATAAATGCAGTTGCGTGCGCGTACCTGACGCGAACGTGGGAAAAAAAAAGAAAATTTATTTACCTTGCCATCGGGGAACGGTTTTTCTCGCTCAAATTCCTCCAATCATCTTACAAATTTACGTCATCAAACAGTCTATCCATTCCCTGAACAAATTCGCGCACACGCGTTTATCACTCAAATCTAATTTGGCGAGTTCCGGGGTCTCAACAAACGAAGCACTTCGCATGCGCATCAGCGTAAACAAACACGTGACAGGAGGCGGCCGATTAACATTTTACATATACACGCGAAACAAAGTCAGAGGCGCCGTTCCTCTTTACTTATATACCCAGGGCTAATCAGGCTCCGAGCTGTCGGAGCCTCCTGGACAACGCGGAATCCCAACGATGACTAAGTGAGGTAAGGGAGAGAGAGAGAGAATGGGGAGGGAGACACACTTTATTAGCCTGCAGCCGCGACACCGCAACGCGCTCTAATTAAAGCCGAGGGTCGCCGGCATATCGACCCCGAACTTCGCCCGCCCGCCCGCGAGAAAGAGAGAGAGAGAGAGAGAAAGCGCGAGAGACGAGTACAATGAACCCTATGACGCTAGAGTAGTCGCCGGCTTTCGTGAATATTCAGCGACGCGCGCGACGAGTAAGTAGACGTGAAGTGATCGCGGCGAAAAGTTGCTAGGAGGAGGAAGGGAGTGACGAGCGCTGATTGGCCGGTAATCTTGATCGTCTGGAAAAGCGGGAATCTGGTTTGGAGATTTTAGAGAGCAGATGTTTGGTTATTCGGTTGAACGTACGGTAATTCATTTAGAGTGCGCTCTTATTTTGTAACCAAGTTTTTTTAATATAATTGTTGTTGAAAAAATAGATGGGAAGGATACCTATATTACATACCACAACAACGGCTATTCAGTACCCCGGAAAAATCAAACAGGTGATAAAATAATCAAAATTCATGGCATGAGCATCCACATCAATCACCGCCACCGCTCGCGACTCGACGCGTGCAATTCTTCATCCGCCAAAAATCCAACCGGTACACTGCAGCGACACAACCATTCATTCGCCGTGTATATGTACCACCACACGCGTAATCGATCTCGACCCTCCGCACTGTCGCCAACGTATATTATACACGCGCGATTTTTGTGCGCACGTCAACGGAACAAGTACATAGAAAAATCACCTGCACGGGCCGGTATAATATAAGCTATCCCTTCCCACGTGAAAAATCTTTCGGGGGAACTGGTTATTGCGCCAGGGGAAGAGGGAGGCGCTTGATTTTTGCGCGTTCTCGCGGTGAACGGGGTATTAGCATGGCGCATTGTGTGTAGAATGAAAGAGTAATTCGAGATATCTATTCACCGCGGCGGGTCTCTTATCGAGATGGCGGATAAGAGGCGATTAGAGTGATTAAGGGGTACAGGGCGTGGCGAGGAGTCAACGGAGTTGTCCATTTCGGCTATGCAAGAGGCTGATGGCTCTGGCATTAAAATGATAATTCGACAATAAGAACGTTGGAATCGGCAATTATGGTTGTCAAATCGTTATTAATCTTCTCATTAGGGGACTGGTGATTTTCATTTTTGATTGGACGAATGGTATACATTTTTAGGATAACTTAATTGCTTTCATGGAGAGTAAAAATGACATTAAGCGCCTTGTGACTTTAAAAATAACCAGAAACGACAATTCACTTTGCCACTGTACTGAGTAACTGAATCCAGCACGGAGAAAGATACATTTATCAGACCGGTCGCGCATACGTAATTGTTTACGTGGGGATTCGCGCGCGTATGTAAATGCGCCCTTACCCGCTGTAATTGATTTCATCCCTGCCATTGTTATACTAATGGCCGGTGTGGACCCTACTCGAAGGAGTTTTCTCGAATGATTTTTCAAAATATAAAATGAAGTCGTTGGGATGGGTGGAGCACAAAAGGGGTTATCAAAGTGTATATTCATGAACGAGTACAGCCAGCCGTTCTTGTAAATAAAGTAGCCACGAAATATTTTCGCCGGAGCCGCCGTGTATAATGAACACCTAGAGTCAGCTGGGGAAACAATCTTTAGAAAGACTTGGCGGAGGATAAATTGAAATATTCATTCGAAAGGAATGAATGATTATTTTACATTTTTCAGCAGGCCTCGAGTGTTGCCCAAATCTCATCCAAATAAACGTCCCCGCACTTTCATACCTATGCTTTTTTCCACGCACTCTCCATGCATCTATTAAAATGATATTCCTCCAAAACATCACTCTCCAACCAACGATCCATCTTCCTCACGCGTGTACCGGTCACTTCAGTCCCGAAACAAAAAAAAAAAATTCGTCGAACATCCATTAGCCAAACACCCCTCGAAGCAGCGTCGATCGCGAAAAGCTCATGAAAACGAATGAGCCAGTGACCCGTTAAATATTTTGACCGTTTTCCGCCCCAGATACATATCCTCCGTCTCTGCGCCGCATATGCACGTCCGTTACGTTTGCTTGCGTGCCGAGAAAAACTTTGATGAACCTCGTTCGCCTGTCTATTCAGCTGCTGCTAGTCTTGAGCCTGGCTTTCACACGCTCCCCTGAAGAACTTGGCGCTTGCTTGCACGCGCAGCGTAGCGTAGGGTCCAGGTGAATTTGCACAAAGCTGAGGGGGAGAGAGAGAGAGAAGAGGTGACTCTGATCGATGCGACCGAGCCGAAGACACGTATATAGGAGAACTCGTTTTCAGCGTACATATAGGTGCGCAAAGGGTCCGTCCGTCTCTTCTCTTTCTCGCTCACTTCACGGCTTTTCCGCACTGCACACAGAAGCGCCGATCGATTCGGCCTCTTTTATGATTTAGGACTTCGGGGGCCGGAACGGGACGACCGTGTGTATATGACACGGGCACGCGTGAGTATGCTAATGAGGTGTGTCGAGGAAAAGTTTTCGGGTAACGGGGCCAGACAGCTTCTCTCTTTTTTCTCTCTCTCGCTCTCTCTTTCGGAAGAGGGGTTTCCTCTATATTGACGCAAAAGAAACTCGTGAGTCATGTTGCGTAACGAGATGCTGAGCTGCTGCCTGGGTGGTGGGTTTTCCTTCGCCGTATCGAGTGGATGGAGGCGCGGTACGTTATTTTTCAAGGGAGTTTATCGAGACAGAGAGGGGTGAGATATCCTCGTTAAAGGGGTGAATCAATGACACACGCTCGCTCCATTGATGAAGTATCGGTTGGGCAGTTTCTTTTCAACGATTTGAATAACGAAATGAGGTAGCTCAATGGGGGAGCAAATGAAGCTCGGCATTTGCATGCGGGAGATTTATGGCTTAATCAATTTTCAAAGTGTTTACGATCGGGGATTGAATTTGGAGAATAAACACTTGTTAAACTGTATAGGTTAGATATGCTCCCTTTTTAAAGGAATTGTTGGTAATATATTATATACATTTTTTTTAAATTAACATATTAATATGAAAATTCCCCTTTTCGCTTAGTCAACAATATTTGTTTGACCTTAGTAAATTTCCTATACCTTCCGTATAAAAAAAAACACATTCAATTTATAGCCAATATTCCACTTATTACCATTTGCAGCAACCACCTCGCAAGCCAACTATTTTTTCATCGAGCTAATTCGATTAACACAGCGCATGCACAGGAATTTTTTTCTCCCAGCTGCGCGCATTACATAGCGAGGGTGGCGCAGACGAAAAGGAATTCCAGATAGGCACGAAGTAGAAGGAGAGAGTACTTACGACAATGCGATTGGGGGTGACGTCGAGTGGCCGCGCGCCGAGCACGGGGGTGGCTGGAGCGCTGCCTCTTCTGCATGCCTTCTCGTATGAAGTGTCTGAAACAGGTGAAAGAGAAGAGAGATATGAAATATAAGCTCTCGGTGGTGGTATTTTTTTTCTTTCATTTTCGGTTCGCGAAAGATGAGGTTTTTCCTTTCATTTTAGTGCTTGGGTGTAGGCTGGATGGTGGTTGTTGAGTTGTTTGTAGGGAAATGAGGTGCGCTTTGCGGTGGGAAAAATTAATGTAATGATGAGTAATATTGTATGTGGGACTATTGATAATTGTTAAGTGTTGTTGTGGTTTTCTGTATGAATCTGAAGTTTGCGTTGTTGGAATGCAACGAAATAATTTTTTACAATTTATTAAAGTTATTAAACAACGAAAATTTTATCTAAGTCTTTATTATAAAGTTATTTTATTACACTATAAAACGCGAAATCTATACGCAAAATTAGTATTAATTATAGTATAAACTTGAAGCAAAATGAACTTTTTTTTTATTTCGTTGCACTCCAACGCGGTGAACTTTAGACCTATTTTTCTGTAGCAAGTGTCTGCAACTAATTTCTAGATTAGAAATGGCTGCAAAAGGCTTGAAATATAGAACCCAAACTTTTGTTTTGTGAAAACTTTACCGCACGAATCAAAATAAAGGGTTTTACCAGAAAACTCAAGCCGAAGCTAAGCCTTAGCTTTTTTTTCGAACTAACCGTTAAAATAAATAACACCTGACAAAAAACCCATGCTTTATGATGTCGTCCCAATTCTTTTCCACCTCGTCGAACATTTTTACCTTCTTGTTAATTTCTATTGAATTATGTTTACTTAGGGGTGTGCACTTAGGGTTAAAAAACAGCAGCAGCAGCAGGCCCCCCAAAAGCAGCTCTCCAAAAAACTGAGAAAATTTATGTCACCCCTCCCTCCCCCCTTAATTTTTACTTTACGAGGTTCCGCAGGATTTTCCGTGGTCACTAAACAACAGCACAATTTTGGTTCCCATATGAACCACCGCCGAAAAAAGTCGAGGCGACGAGGTGCAAAGTGGGCCGTGTCACAATAAAAAATCACCGACGCATCGAAATCCTATCCCCGCTCGCCTATTCTCACGCCTTGCGCGCACCCTATACAGACGTGCGAGCGAAAAAAAAGAGAAACGCGGAAAATTGAAAAGTGACGAGGTGTCGGCGAGGCGAGTTACAGGGAGAAAGAGAGAGATGAGCTGGCGGATAAAGAGGGTGAGAAAAAAAGAGAGGGAGAATGGAGAGCAGACCGAGCGGTGGTCGAGATTGCGGGTATGCCTATAGGATTAAGTGAGAAAGAGAGATTGTTGAAAAATGTAGCTGATATTTTTCATTTTTATTTGTGTAATAGGAGTATTATGTTAAGGAGTATCACATATGCTTAACCCTTAGGTAAAAAAATTATAGTAATTTATTTTTTTAATAACACACAGAGAATAATATATATAGGATAACATTTAAATATATTACATTCTAAATTATTAGTAAAAAATGAGTTAATCGACAAAAATGAAATTACTAACTTATGAACATAACAAACAGTACAGCATTAAAAATAATATAAAGTCAAATCTCACGAGGTGAATCTTCACTTAAAGAATAAGCAAGCGACCCCAAAAAACGCCAGAAGAAAGTTAAAAAGAAGCGAGAGAAAAGAAAAATACTCGTAATTTCTCGGCTCCGTCGCAATAACTCAGCGCCTTTGCGCATTCCCCAACGGTTCGCCTCTAATCGGGCGTGACTTTCTCGTCATACAATGCAGTAGTAGCAGCGCCGGCCGCGCATTTGGCGCACGAACGGTCGCCGACCAAAACGCACTACTACGCACACATGCACTCCCTATACACGCGTGAAAAGAAGAAAAAGGTACAAGCCGAAAACGTGTATAAGATCCTCGACTATATATACCGAGGACGGAGGAAGGGATTAAGTCGGTGATTTAGAGGAAGCGCCCGCGGGCTAAGACCATTAAAGTGTAATACGCCGGTCGATCCGGCGATGAGCGTGGCGACGATTTTATCGGTGTAATACAGCGCGGAATGAGCTACTGCTGTATAGCAGCGAGAGCGTGCGGATCTAATAATGGCGATTGACGACGGCGTGTGCCGCACTGCGGCAGTTTTTCTTCGAGTGTACGTCGGGAAGTTCGTTTGCAGCGAGAGATCGTGGCGAAGAGATTGCAGCGGGTTGAGACGGGGGGGTAGATGGAATTTTACGGAAGCTTTTTGATGTGTATATTTTAAGAGCGATGTTTTGGATATAGCTGTGAATGGTTAATCTAGGTAGAACTTGTCTTGTTACAACTTTTGATGAGAATTTAAAAATTCGTACTGTACGACGTATAGCGAATACTTCGAACCAAAATACCACGCAACAGACAGTTAAAACTCTACTCCAGGCTCGAAATCGCCGATACTTTTCACCCTCCCGTAAACAACGCAGAGGCCCCCTACGAACACTAGCGCGCGTAACTCTCTCAAACTCGAGGCAAAACACGGGGCCAGTATCTCGACTTTTTCACATTTCTCGTCTCTCTCTGCTGGACACACACGTATATCTACAACCAGCAGTGTACGCGTCTCCTTAGTCAAAACGTCTCTCCCCCATTGTTGGTCACGACCCCCTCCTCTCTTTCTCTCCAACAGCTCCCGGCGGGAGACAATGCTCGCACGGCTCTCAAAGGGAAAAAGGCGCGCGTGTAATATCGATGGCCCGCGCTTTTCTGTATATACATATGTATATATGCAAGTGTGGCGTGCGTCTCCGCGGGAAACGCGTTCACCGGGCTTTTGTCGCGAAGCTGCTGTAGCAGCAACAGTAAGGTATATTCTCCGGGACCGATGAATGGCGAAAATTTTAGTTTTCTTCTCGCTCATGCGCTCTCGCCACCGCTGCGAGAGACAACGAGGCTGTAATGGCTTGCGGTTTAGCGTGAGAGAGGGAAAGAGAGAGTAGTCTTGAAGGCGCGAGCGAGTGCTTTTGTGCAATGGGGGTATTCGAATGCAAGGCTACTTTTCATTATTTTTCGCCTTGTTTGTAGCTAATGGCGCGCGGTCTATAAGTGAATGGCAGAGACGGAGGGAAAGAGAGATGAGAGAGTTTAGTGGCCTGAAAAATGTCTTCAGCGCGATATTACGGGGAGGAAATTCTGTTCTTTGATGGGAGAGTGAGAGTAGTGGTCTTTAGCATAACAGAAAAATTTGTTAGGAGTTCTAATTTCGATTGTTCTGGTGAATGCATAATGCAAGGTCTGTAGCTGGAAAACGACCTAGCGCTATTTCAGGCTGTTGTGGGAGAAAGGGAAAGGTCTTGTGTGCACTTTAAACTTTGAATATTATTTTAATGTTTAAGCTATATATATAGTTGCATTTTGAATAATTAAAAGCACCATTTATGCAAAAAAATGTTACATACCAAAAAAAGCATTAAAATTTTGACTTACGTTTAGTGAACTGTAATAAACATCTTTTTAAAATTAAAAATGATTTACAATCTTAATACACATCCTGTTATATAACGAAAACAAACACCAAAAAAGTCTAAACCATTCCCGCAGCTACCTAAAAAAACGTCCACCAAGAAACCCAAACTCCAGGTATAAAAACAATATCCCTCTCGGACAAGTGTCAGAAACCATCCACCTTAAAAAAAAAGAAAACACGTTGGCCACACTATTCAGAAAAGTCCGTTACGCGTGCGCGACCGCGATTACCGCCCCCGCAGTGCGAAGAAAAGCCGTCGGGGTCAAGCCTCCGTTCAGAGCTGCATAACATTTAAATGGCCATTTCTGTAGCCTCGAGCTGCTTCGACACCAATTTGTCTGCAGCCCGTCTGTTCCTCGGCCGGGTATACCTACATATACACACTTAGTTTCTGTCCGTATCGTGTTTTCTTTGGCGGCTTTCGGTCTGGCTTTGTTTAGTAGGTTACTGGTTTCTTAACAAGTGCGCGTGTGCTTGCTTAGTGTGCAGTTTTAACGATGATGCAAATGATTACGGAACATACGCTTTTATCTTTATTTGAAATGTTTCAAAAATTAATACGTATACTGCAATCATTACTTAATTTACCGTCTTTATATTACAATTATACTTCTTTATCTCTTCCTACAGTTCACTTTCCTACACCGACATCCATAGAATTTTACACTCGACCCCACACTCCTCCACATTTCTTTTGCCCGAACTCGACCCATCCCCCAAAATTTTAATCCGAGCCGCAGAGTTCCCCCCTCCGTCAGCTCACAATTGGAAACCGCCACACGTGGAACGACGACACCGGAGCGCGTTCGTTCTTTAACGTTATATTATTCGCCACCGCACGTGCGAGTCCTCGTGCAGACGCTCGTTACGTATATAACCGTGCGGCGGCTGCGCATTCCAGAGGCGTCTCTGCCCGCGTTGTCGCCGGAATTACGCAAGCGTGCGAGTGCGAGAAATTTGCGACTAATGAGAATGGGGAGATTGGTTTTTGTGTGTGCGTGTGTACATGTCAGGGTTTGCAGGGGTCTGATTGGTTGATTAAAAATTTTAATTTGGTACACGGAGAGAAAAATTTCAGTAAAAATTACAAAAAGTTCGGCAATTTTTACTGAACTTTTCCGTACTGTGGTAACAGACTACCAAAATGAGCGGATTTACTTGACTTTCTATACATTTTATAGAATTTTCAGTAAAAATTACCGAACTGTTCAGTAACTTTTAAGAGAAGGTTTAGAAGTTTTCGTATAAAAGTAACGGTACTGAATATACAAGTTCCAGAATTTGATGATGCATATGTCTCTGTAGGTAAATGGTTAGTGTGCCCGACTGCTATGCTGAGGACCCAGGTTCAAATCTCGATGCCACCGAAAATTTTTTAATTTCTTTATTTCATTTATTCTTGTCTTAAATTATTATTTCCTTAATAAAATTCAACTTTAAATAATTAATAAATGTTTAAAATATAAATAAATGTTGTTATTCGGATCTCCCGAAAGGGGGAGTCCGAGTCCATTTTTTTCAGTGCATATTAGAAAATTACCGAACTGTTCTGTAAAATTTACAAAAATGTCAGTCTGTTACCGTAGTACGGTGAAGTTCGGTAAAAATTATGGAACTTTTTGTAATTCTTACTGAAAATTTTCTCTCCGTGTATGGGGTGGAGCGCCGTAATTATTGCAAGGGTAGAGGCTGTTCGCGTTGTTGTAATTTGATTTTGGCTTGATTAAACGAAAAGAACGGTTCGTATTAAAAAATATTAATTGTGTTGATTTCATATAAGATAATATTTTATTTTAACAGTATATACTTAGTTGAATCATCATTTGATGTCGTGGTGACAAATGTTTGCAATATAATCAGATAATAAACAATTTACTCATTATAAATATATTTTCGATTGCGTAATTTTTGTTTCATATGTACATCATGACACATTTTACATCGTTACGAAATTTATAAATTATTAATTTGACAAATGTGAACAACGTCTTAAAGTATTTCCCTTCTAACCACTGCACCAGCTCACGTCAATCGAACGAGCAGCCTCACATTGTCCCACGTACCTCGGCGCGCCTACCGTCATGCAGCCATCCATACACGGCCGCACGACGGTGTGGGGCGCCTTCGCGGCTCTCTCTCTCTCTCTCTCTCTCTGCCTCTCTTTCTGTCTCTTTCTCTCTCTCTCTCTCTCTCTCTCTCTCTCTCTCTGCCCGCAAGACGAAGATTAACGATGTCTTTTATCCGCGCTCTCAAAACTCGCAAGAACACATATATATATATATAGCATAAAAAAAGCGCCGCCGCCGACGCAGCCGGATAATCGAGATGAATGCTCGCTCCTCGGGAGATAATGCGACGGGAGGTGGAACGGCTCGGGCCGCCGCGCTCTTCCGGCATTTTTGCGCATCGCTCCTCTCTCTCTCTCTCTCTCGCAAAGTGGACCATACCGACGTGTGCTATTACCGAGTCATTATGCGAGAGAGGGAGGGATATCGAAGGAGTGTATATAAGAGGCAACAGCGATTCGAGGTTGATGGACCGTGGCGAGATCGCGGTCTAATTTTTTCGAGAATCGTCTTTATTAGGGACGATGCGGTTCGCTTAATTGTAGGAGGTTAGCGCCGAGGTTAGCGCGTGGTTATGTGAATTGGAGTTGCTGCGAAGGGTATGAAAGGTTCGCGGAATATTTATTGAATGATGTATGAGTGCATCGTTTAATATAGCGTTTAATTCTCGTACAGGATGTAGAATTTGTAATTTTTAATTTTACATGTACGGAGTCACTGTAGTTAAGCAGCTGCCTTGTCATTATAGAAAACGGTGAGTTTTAGATTTAGCTTTTTTATGATTCCTTTGTGTGATGAATTTACAAGACACTAGGTAGGATAATTTACACGACGCGTGCTTCTTCTAAAGCAAAAACTTTCAGAGTGAAGTGAAATTACATCAACGCTTGTTTATAAAAATTCATAATCGTCGCTCTCGACTCGCAGGAAACTGAACGAACAGGTGTTCAACAACCGCGCATGCGTTCAACACTGCGTTACGCGTAAATCATTCAAAGTCAAAATTCCCTCGCCTATAACGGTATTATACAAATCGTCCTCATCCTAACGAACCTATTCTCCACCTCAAACGCGCAAAAATCTTCAACTTCCTCTCCCGATCTTACATATATCCGTCCATTCATGTTGCATTCCACGCACGCGTTGAAAAACAAAAGCATAAACCGCGCGATTCCGATTAGCGCTCGCGTGCGCTTATAAAACTGTTTTTCAATCAGCCGGTGCCGACGCTGCCGGACTTCAATGTCACCGCGACCGTTTGATTCGCAACGCGCGCGCGGCGCTGTTTATACCGCGGAAAACCGGTAATCGCGTTTACTCGCATTAAGCGCACCTAACGATCCGTGCGCGCACGCATCCAACAGGTGGCACGATCGCGTGTTAAGTTCACGTGTGCGCGCGCGAGCACTGAAGAAGGAAAAAAAAAGGAGCAACAGCGGCTGCGGCGAGTGATACAGAATCGCAAAGCCGCCGCGGCGCTTAGTCGTCGCGTAACGAGACCGCGCGGCTGACTGGTTAGTCGCGTTTTGTCGTCTCGCGGATATATAATGATTGCAGGATGCATTAGCCTGTAAAAGTGTAATGGCGCGCGAGGTTTTTTGCGCGGGAGAGTAGTGCGCATGTATATGCTGATAAACTGCAATTAGGCGCTGGGCGATAAGGTGTAGTCATATAGGAAGGTCTTTTTGCAATAAGGAAATATAGTTGCTGCGAATGGCGGGAAATGGTTACGCAAGGGTTCTGAATTTCATCAATTAATAACACAGTCCCACAAAAAAAGAAAAGGTTCTGTACGTTAGATCGGACTATCATATCTCGATGTATTTTGGCCCCCTAAGTATGACTCCAAGGTCAGAATTCGTCCACCACGTCTGAATTTGGAGATATCATTAGGTATAAGATTTTTGAGATATCTCAAAAAACAAAGTAAAAACAATTTTTTTGTTAATCTTTTCTACAAAACAATGTAGCATTGTTTGCGCCCTTCAAGACCAACTTTACACCATCCCTCTACAATTTTTTTTCTCCGAGATCTAAATACCTGAATTTTGTAAACTCACACATATCTCTTAAAATCAAATTCTTTATTTCTATCTCGAAATTTACATATTCAGATCTCCGAGAAAAAAAATTGTAGAGGGATGGTATAAAGTTGATCTTGAAGGGCGCAAACAATGCTACATTGTTTTGTAGAAAAGATTAACAAAACAATTGTTTTTACTTTGTTTTTTAAGATATCTCAAAAATCTTGTACCTAATGATATCTCCAAATTCAAACGTGGTGGACGAAATACACCGAGATATGATAGTTCGATCTAAAGTACAGAACCTTTTCTTTTTTTTGTGGGGCTGTGTAATCGGTTCAAAAAACTGTTTCCCGAATGAAAATATTTAGAAAACTATTTGGTTATTATTTTTTAAATGAAAAATCACGGAATGTTTGAAAACAACCGGCGATAGCACCGCATTCAGATTTACTGACTCATCTATTGCTGCACATACAAAACATTGTTTATCGCGAAGCGGCGACTTTCGCATTCCCACCGGAAGACGATATAAATGCGCAATCTGCGCGAGCGCTCGTGCACACGTGCGCCTGCATCTTGGGGCCGTTATCAATGTTTATACCCCGATAAAGAGCCTTTTTACGACTCTCGTAGAATGCCGCGCAAGCTGTTTCTTTCTCTCTCCAAACCCGAGATGTTAATTAATAGTCGTTTTTATTGGCCAAACTCAATTATTCGGAATACAAAATATTCAGCCGAGCAAGAAACGCGCAAAGTGCCTGTTTTACAAACACAGTGATACTGCCATTGCGTTTTTAAATCTATATTTCAAATAGTCATGGAGAAACCGAGAGGGAAACGAAAAGCGGTTAGCGCAGTTACAAACGAGTCGAATGTCTTACCTAACAGATTCACAGAGATATCGGAAGGGTGTGTCCGAGCGACAATCAGCACCGACTATTATAGTACGTATACACTGGATTAAGCAATCGAAAGCTCACAGTGGGAGAAAGAGGAGAGAAAAAAGTTACTCATAGGCTATATACTTGCGCAATCGGAACCCTCCCGGCAATGCCGATTCAATCAGCCGAAAAGAAAGGCACGCGGGAGATCATTAATAACCCCTTTCGCCAAAAGAGTGAGAGAGGTAGTACTTTTAGAAACGATGCCTATCTTCAGCGTAGATACATATATATCGAACGATATACAGCGCGTCACATACGCGCAACCCTTCAGGGGCCACCCTCCGAGAAAAAGAGTCGTTTTCATTATTCCGTTTCGATTTCACGTCTCGCCCCGCGAGCGTTTCCTACGTTGCGTAACTCACGCTCTAGGATACGGAGTGGTGTTATATATATTGTAGATATAAAGGGCGAAAGATCTGTGTGCCGGCGCGCAGCGACCCGCAGAGTTTATACCGTAACATCGATAATGCTGGTTCTCTATCTTTCGTTATATAACGTGGGCTCTCTCTATTTCTTTATTCTTGATCGTTCTTGTATGTATATATAGGCATTCGTTTTTGTACAAATTTTTCCTATTTTTTTTGTTGAGATCATATTAAAAAATTTACGTTATTATTTTTAACAATTTTTTAAGTAATTTTGTGGATTCCAAAATAAATGTTAAATTTATATTGGCCCACTTTTAACGATTAAAAAGTTAAATATTATAGTTTCTGGCAGCACACTAATCTTTACAAATGTTATCCCTTAAATTCGAAACGGTTTCACCCGCAATTTCGTCCGAACAAAACATTTTAAAAAAGATCAAATACATCCATCGTCGAATTTGTAGTTTATAAACCATAGAAAATGTGAACTTACGATACACTTAAAAGTTATTACAGATATCCCCTCCCCCTTTATCCCTCAGCTCTCTCTCTCTCATTCTCCATCTCTCTCATCCAATCCCCATAATTCGTTCTTGCCTTCTGCGCGCTGCGACGGCGGCAGCTGCAGCAGCTTTCACTCGGTTACACTCGCGCGCGGAGTAGCATTGAGAAAAGGAGAGCGAACTAGCATGCGCGCGCGCGCACACGTACACACTACTGTGTACAACTGACAGAGGGAGAAATGTACGAGGATGATAATTATTAGGGCAATTGGCATTCACATCGCCGGCAACATTGTCCCTCGTGGGCGTGGCGGGTGTGCGCCTCGAACCCTTTCGTCTATACCGATTCGAGCTAGAGATATTTTTTCCTCTCCCGCTTTCTTTTTCTCTTCGTATAACGACGAATGTTTCAATCGCTCCGTTACGATTTAACAGTTTCATCAATTATTAGCTCGCGTAGGTACTGGGTAGTCTGTGGGTGCACATATAGGCTTGCACAATGGCGAGTAGAGAGGACGCAATCGACCGCTGCGTTATGGTTTTTGAGAGCGAAAGAGCGACGATTGTCAAAGGAGGCAATCAATCAAAAACTAGATGTAATGTTACCCGACGTGTTAAATGGACCGGTATTGTGTGTGTGTACTTTATTAATTGACCAGAGCTCACGCTTAATGGTAGACATTTTTAGTACGTGTGAAAGTAGGCGGTCGCTGCTGTCATATTAATTTTTTTTGGTTTATTGCATGAGGCCGGTTAATAAAATACACGTGCATTTGAAGGCTTAAACTGGTGAAATGTTAGAAATGTAGAAAATAATGTCAAAAACGGTAGCTAAAATATTGATTGAAACAAAAGATCATTTTGTGATAAGTAGTTAAGAATCTTGGGAAGGTACAACGAATAAACGTTAACAGTGCTAACATATATATATATAAAATTTGCATTCTAATTAGTCAACTTTATATAAATCAGTGTAGTTATAACAATGGTTTACGATTCGTATTCTTTACGAATTTGTATTTTCCAAGTGACCAGTATAGCAGAGTGTATAGAAAACCAATACGCATAAGACGGAAAAATGAAGAAATGCGAGAACGCATATATAACGTATAGGTCACGAGATCTAGATTTCAATATGTGTACGCCCCGAGCTCTCGAGACGCGACAATGGATGTTTGTAATTTTCAGGGTCGACCTTCTGCATTCCGCGCGCAGTGCCGTGACGCAACGGCATCGAGATCCAGAAGAACGACTTTCTATATATTAGCCACCACCGGGGTATATATAAGTGTCAGCGCGCGTACCACCGCCAAGCGAATTGATTGGCCTTTTTTCGATCAGATACGTGTGATGTGAGACTTCTGAAATTGGATCTGGTGTCGGATTGTTTCGAAGCTTGCGGACAATAATGGCCGAGCGATGCATAATTCACGGTTGTGTGCGTGTGTGTCACTCTGGTTTCATTGATTTAGAGTTAGGCAAATCAGTGTATGATAGATGAAAGCGTATACATGTATTATGTAAATGAAAAATTTGGATGGAAATTTCGTAATGGCATAGAAGATGTTTTCTTTGTCTGTAGGGGTGAAAATGATTAAATATCTGTTTGCGAATAACGTATTTTTATATTGAGAAAAGTTCTGTGAGGTCCATGAACTACTGTCATCAAAATTCCAACGCAAAAGTGCCCGAAATAAAAATAAGATAGCATATCTGGTTCTTTCCAAGTGATTTGAGGACAAGTTTGGATTCGCCGTAAAATGTTATGTTTACATTCAGCGAGTAATATTGATGCAGAAAACAAAGATGTACGCAAAATGCTTACAAGTTGCTTTTATAAATAGCGTTCGATAATTTATACATAAAAGGGCACAAAAAATCTCGCATAGCAATGAAAATGCAGCAGACCATTAAGTTTTTCATTCAGCACAATTCATTTCGTTTTATAAGAAGTTGCATACATTTATCCTAAATACATCTTTAAATACCATAAAGTCTTATATAAGAATGCTATTACAATAAAAAACAGAACAAATATATTTTTACTAAAAATGTATATAGCCAATATTATGATTGTCAAGTCAGAGGTGTATTTGATAACGATAAAAATCAATTAATGATTTAAAAATAGCACACTAAAGAACATTGTCACTGTAACTGATGACTTTAACAAGAAAATTAACTAGAAGCAACCGAACGACCTCGAAGTTTCCCAGCCGTCAAACCAATAACTTGATTGAATAAATTATCAACGCGAGGTCTGCAATCAGATACTAATTTTCGACTATCACTCACGAAGGTTACAATCATTTACATTTTAATAAGATTACGGCAGATAACGAAGTGACTCACGTGCCAAGGCATTAAAGATGTACAAGTACTTGCGTATTACATAAAATCTGTTTATACAAATATTTTCACTCATCTAATTCAGCATTAGAGCGCAAAAAAGGCACTGTCCATCAATATTTATGACAGTTGTAACACACGAGCAATTCAGTTTATAAATAATAAGACACGTTAATAAAATCTCCATAATAGAAATCGCAACGTTATATCCCACGGAACGACTGCGGAAAAATTCCACTAAGCCCCATAAAGAGCTCTAAATTACAGATTAAACTTTCAGTTACATCGGTAACAAGCTCGCGCGTTGAATTTCTCCCGGGGGCGATAATGAAGCGATACATTTAGCCGATAAAACCGGTAGGCCGGTGTAAATGCAATTTAATGCCTGAGCGCATGCGTTCTGGAACTTTTTATTTTTCCGTTATACCCGAGCGTGTACACCTCAGGGGTGCAGCGCGAGGTTCGCGCATCGTTGCATATTGCAGTAGCCGCGAATTCAAAATCGAGTTGAAACCGTTCGGTGTGTCACCTATACGAGTATACATCCTTCTTCCAAAATTCATCAGTCTGGCGGTTGGAATCAGAGGGCGCGGATGATAGATCGATCCATCGCACTTGGTAAGCATTGTTTTAGAATGCTCGGGGACGAGGGAAAAGTTAAAATTAGTTTGTGAAACATGAACGGTGATGGATTATCTGTATTGAGAAAGCTTTTAAAATAGAAGGATTTTTCTATTTCGAATCATATTTAAAATCTAATAAAATGTAGATAATCTTTAAGTACACTCTTGTGTATTTCGTAGTACAATTAAACTTAACCAGTGTGAAAGCGCAAGACAACAGGTCACACAGAAACCACGAGCCTTCCCCATAAATTCGCGACCGAAGACTGCACTCGCGTGCAGTCCTCTTGACGGAATCGCGATCTTATCGCCGCGGCACGAGGACGAAGAGTCGCCGTCGTCGTCGTCGATTGGTTTATATCGGTCGCAAAGACAATAGGGCCTCGCTAGAGACAAGTCGAGAAATTATCTCTGGGAGAGGAGAATCGCGTAGCGGTTTGTTTGATGATGGTTAGCGCGGATTAATCATTCGGAGTATTTATGTTTTTTTGTTTCTGTTAATTAACGTGGATTCATCGTTCTCTGCAGCAACGTCTTCATTGTAATAGTTTCATTCTTTTGCGGATGAAATGTATCTTTAGCGTTTCATTTCAGTTAATTTATGTGATACAGTCCTGCTTTTCACTTTTAAAATCATGATACTTTTAATTAGCGACTCTAGCGTTACTGCTACATACTAGCGTCGACTCATAAATAACCTATCCATACGCAACGCCGATACCGATCTCCATCGCATAAATAACAAAATCACTCCCTTTGCCTCATTTACTCCGGCCATACATCACAGCGAGTAAACAGAGCCCAAGCCACCTACAAAAGTTCGCACTGGTCACCAGCGTGAAACACACATATATAGCCCTTGCGTCTACACATTACATCGTTTCCGCAAATTGCCAATATAGACTCGTGACACAGTTTATCACTCTGCGTTCCAAACATCCATACACATCCCATTTACTCTTTCCCCATTCGTTAGCTCATTATATGTACCTACAGATCTCGTATATCTGCTGCAACTCGCGCAAACGTATATACGATAAAATTCCGCGATCCCCATAAATTTCGCGCGCGAGCAAACGCATAGAGACATTAGCGCCCATTATTTATAGCCGAATTATCGCCGTCGCGCGCACATACAAAGTGGTTCATTGTACCGGCGCGCATCGATCACGCGCGTTTTCAGGGACGACGACGCGGCGACGGCAGCTGTACAGTCGCGCACGCGCGCGGAAAGCAGCGGTCCCGCCTATTATGGCTTTCCACGCCCCGAGAAGGCTAGTTTTATAACGCCGCTGCTGCATTGTCGGCATGTAAATGTTTTGTCGGACGACGGGACGATGGTGCTGGGATATACGCTGTTCTTGAGTATTTTTATCGACGGCGCGTGTGCTTTCTTTCGAGTTTTCTATTTTGGGTGTGGGAGGGTGGTGGTAGGTAGGAAGGAGAGAGTGGGAGTATTAATAGGGCGAGGGCATGACTTATGCGCAGGAAGCGGAGAGGTTGAACTTTGAGATAGAAATAAACGAGGTTCAATTAGAGGAGAATTATTATGGGCGGAGGCTGTAAACGGCGTTTGATGAAAGTTGATGAAAAATTTTTATGATGATGAATGTTAGAAAAGTTTAGAAAGAGTCTTATGATTTTAAATACTCTAGGTATCTGAGCTATACTTTTTGTAAGTGCTTATTTTAAGTTGGAGATAAATAAGGAAACCAAATTAATAACTCCAATCCAAAATAGGATTCAAGGTTATATGCTTGATGATTTTATACCATATAGAGATTTTTACAATTCACATATAAAAAATTTGACTACCTCATCGTGACTTAAAAGTTAGTCATCTCATAAATATATAGATTCTTATCCAAACAGCATTAACATGCTCAAAATAACTTTTAGCCTTTTTACATCGCCAATATTACAATCCACTACCATTCAACGACACTCCTCAAGATTATTATCCATACCTCACCTCATAATTTCAAATATCACAAAGCGCACAATTCCTCACGCCTAATCAGACCTTACCTCTATCTCTCTTCCTCCATCCTGAAACGCAACACCATAACCTCGCAAAAAAGACCTCTCGACTCTCAGGTCTTTGCTCCCTCTCTCTCTCTCTCTCTCTCTCTATGATTTACGCGCCGCGTGTCTTACGTAAGGCCCGAGGGTGGGAGTGAGCAACGCGCTCGCCGATCGCACGTAAATCACCTCTCTCGCTCGCGATAAGCAAGTACATAGGTACGCGCGTTCGCTCACGCCTATCAATCGCCCAATTTGGCCGGCGGGTGGAACTATAACCGCGGCGCGCGAGTCGTCGACATCATAGCGTCAGATCGGCAGTTCAGATTATGCGCGCGGAGAATTTCTTCGCTAATCATGAGCGTTGCAGAGGCTGCGGCTCACACGGTAGCGGCTGAGGTGATGTGACGGGATTAGAATGTGTGGGAGAGAGAGAGAGAGAGAGTATCGATTACTGATTTGTGAGTTGTTTGAATTTCGTGGAAGGTAATGAATTTAGAGATAGCGCGGGACGTAAGGTGGAGATAAAGGTGACGGTTACAGGCGATTGATCGGTTATTGAAATTCGTTGAGAGAAATGGGTAGTAAATTTGTAGTTACGAGATGGAAATGATGCAGTGAGTAATGCTGTGGATCTTGATTGTTCAATAAACCATGCACTGAGAGAAATATTGTAGAAAAATTTACTATAAATGTAAGAAAAATGACTATATTCGATAGGAACGTTGGGACAGGCTCGAATTATCATAAAATTTACTACAATTTATAGTAAAAATTGCTATATTCCTATGCTTTGAGTAATTTTTATTATAAATTGTAGTAAATTTTATGATAATTTAAGTCTGTCCTACATCATTTTTCTCCATGTGTATATCTTGTATTATACGGTTTTTGTAGTAAAGAAAAAAGCGAAAGTTAATCATCACCTATATACTCATAGTCATTTACGCATATTCTATTGCTATTAACTATTTGGTAATTAGAAAGTATGATTCTCAAATATAAGAATAATTAATTTTATATCGACAAGTTATTAATTGATTCGTAATTTGCAACTTATACATCTGCACCGAGTCTAGCAATTTGATTCACGGTTAATTTGGTTATTTAACGATGATTTATTATTCGTCAAGAAATATCTTACACACATCCACAACTTGCGTTTCTTTATTTTCAACAAATTCTCATAGCATTTCACTCTCTCTCTCTCTCTCTCTCTCTTTCTCTCTGTCTCAACGCCAATCCATCTCTCAAACTCCAAACTCTCACCGAAACTCACCACCTTCCCACACCGCGCAATATCTCGAAGACAGCAACGCGTACGCATCACTCGTCCGATCGCTCGTACACACACTCATATATATATATATATATATATATATATATATATATATATATATATATATATATATATATATATATATATATATATATATATATATATATATATATATATATATATATATATATATATATATATATATATATATATATATATATATATATATATATATATATATATATATATATATATATATATATATATATATATATATATATATATATATATATATATATATATATATATATATATATACGCAAAAGCTTCGTCGTGGAAATGTCGACATGTATAAGGCGCGCGATTCCATCATCGCGTGCGAATTTCCCGGCGCGCGTGCGCGCGATTGACGGGCGTCTCGAATGCGGCCGCGAGGCGTCGGCGCGCAAGAAATTCAATTAGCGAGGGATCACGCGTGTACGCGTCTTTGGTTCTTCCTTTCTTTTTAGGAGAGATAGGTGACTTTGCTTGTTTCGTATCGAAGAAATGATCTGTGGAAAGTTTGCGAGGCTGTGGTTGCAGTTATAGGAAGTGTAATGGCAATGTTGAAGATTTTCTCACGGTGCGTGGAGATCTTTACTTTTTAACCGAATATTCTTAATAATCGTATGTATGTTTCTTAAAAATTTAATAAAAATTACAGATTCCAACAATATAATTGTTTTTACACAAAAGATTATCCAACCCTCAAAGCCTTTATCAAACCGCGTGTATCTGAAACCATACAAAACAACCTCGAGCCGAAAGTAGCTTTACCGCCCATTCCCCCTCGTAACCCCATTTACAAGCGACAACAATTATCTACGACAATACACTCCTTCTGTATTTCGTCTCCTCTCCCGCACCTATATTCCGACTTCGCGTGCGCTTATCTCCCAGCCGTAAGCTCCCATCGTTTTGACTCTCGAACAATGCGCGAAGTTTCTGCTGCTTCCCTCGCGCGCGGGCCACAATTCGACGTTTCGTCATCACACTGCGCGCTGTGCCGATTCACGTCCTCCTCCTCTTTTACACCTCTTTCCTCTCCTAATCTGCCATCTGCCATTGTCGGCAGCACACGCGACGTCGCGCTCCTCCCGAGCTGCATAACGTAATCGACTTAGACCGCCGCGGCGCGCGACAATGGGGCGGCGGGCGGAAAAAGATTATATGCAGCGACGGGAAATCCCCACGAGATAAATGTGTATATATGCATTCATTGTAAGAGAGAGAGGGAGAGAGAGAACGTCGGGGAAGGGGTTGCGCGGAACGGGGATTTCTCGATTTGGCACGCGCGAGTTTCCGGAGCGAAACGCGTGTGCACCTGGGTGTGTGTGAGGGTATATGCATACATTCAGGGGAGATGCAGATTTTTCGACGCAGGCGAGAGACAGCGTGATTTATGGGAAGGATTCGTACGAGAGCTGATTAAGTCTCATGATGCGACGAATTTGGATGAAGGTGTGGGGGGTACAGGGTGGGTAATCCATGGGGAGTGTTGTGGGTTTTGAAATTAATTGTGTTTTTTCCAAGTTTTGATGGCTATGGTAATATTTTTTCAATTTGTTATGAATGAGGTGGATTTTTTATACTTAGCCACTTGGGGGATGGATATGTTTGCATTAAAGTTTCGTTCTGTGTCAATAGCACGGGAATCCGTCATGGAAACTCACCTGAAACAAACAAATGAAAATAACCGCATTAGAAATTAATTTATAAGATATATTATTGTACGCGAATCATTAACAGTATATGATAAATTACTGCATTATTTAGTACTGTATCGTATTCGAAAAAGCACAGATGTGTCTAGCACAACGACAGCAGTACTAATGATTACACGTACATTTCCATACAAAAAACACACTAACGACCGCAACTTCGTCCCAAACTTTCCGTCAACTTCGTTCTCATTAAAACCCTGGGCTCGCATATCCACACCTATATCCTAACCCCCATTCCTTCCAAACGAAGCCAATCGTGAATCGTGTCGCCCGCAGAGTCACTACGCTAAACATATGGAGAATGCAGCAGACGGATGCATTATATGTATACTGCAGCAGCGAACGGGTTGGAATAAGCATCGCTACGTGGGGTATGCACAAGCATCGGCTGTCGAATGACCGGCTGCTGCTGCTGCTACCCCATGCTGGCTTCCGGGGGCGCAAAAGTATGGTACTACTGCAGATTATGTGCGAAGGATATGCCGACGCGCGGCACGATCAAGTGTGCGTGTGTTATAATACGGGGGCGTGTAATGTGTATTACGGGGAAGAAAGGGGTTGGCAGAGGGAGGATGGAATTTAACGAGTTTGGAAACAACCCGGAGGGTTTGGAGGTTTGTAGGTTTTTGGGTTACGAGTGGTGCTCGGAGTTATCGTAAATCGTGTATATAAATATATACGTAAAAGTGAGGTATTTGTTTCTTGCGTGTTGAAGTTTACGCTGATCGATGTGGCTAATTTTGTGGGTACGCACGCATATAATTGGTCTGTCAAAAAAGCTTGACCGAGCGTGAGGTTTTTGTTTTACGGTTGTAATCTCACACCTCGAGACGCGAATATCTGCGCTTGAATCAATCTCGTTCGGGTTGCATAACACACCTCGTACTGCTTCATTTCCTGCTACAAAACTGACATTCAGTTGAACGATATTTTACGGTTGTATAGACATCATGGGAAATTATAAGCGCGATTCCTTGCCACTTCGCGTTATGTGTTCATTTGTTGCAAAACACTTTTTATTATGCATTATTTCATGCGTTATAGATATCAATGCTATTATTGCTTAATAACATGCTATACGTTTCGATTCAAATCGGCGTACTTGCATACGGTAGAAAGTTTTGTTTACGATCGTTTTCCAATTAGTTCAAGTTAAGTCCATTATAGTATACATATTATACACGCGCACAGACCTAATAATTTTTAAACGATAGTAAAACCGACTTTTATTCCGCTTAATTAACCGCGCGCTATTATCACGTGAAATTGCGAGCATTTTTTATACCATACGTAACGAACTTTTCCCTTCGTATTATAACGTTTTTTTTTCCTAGAGCTCCCCGATCCATAAACTCACGAGTTATTGCATTATTTCAGGCGGTCCGCTATCCGCAAAATATACGCCGCGTATATATATATCAACCGTGCGAAAATGCAAAACTTCCACATTCCACAGTCCACTCCCACCCCGTCAATCATCGCCCTTGTATATGTACTGACTTCCCAGCGCGTGTGCATTTTTCAATATACGCTAACCGCGCGTCATTAAAAGCGCAATTCATCTCACGCGCGTGCGCGCGGTAAAAGCGAATCTCGCGCGATAGCAGTCGCAACTCGCGTTCTCTCTCTGCCACATTTATCTCACTCGCGTATGCGCGCTTACGAACTTCCCGTTCAGCGAGAAATCGACTTGGGTGCGGTGGTGTGTACAGAGTCGTTTCGTTGTGTGAAAATTTCACACATGTGAGTGTGCACGAGTGTGAAAACGTGTGTACGTGGACGGGAGAGTGCGTTGTCCTTGGTTCAGAGTGTACACGCGCGAAGTAGACGCGTGGTTTTAGTGTAAACAAGAGTATAGGAGAGGATAAGGAATGCGCTGGGTAATTAAATTGAGAGTGCGGCACTCTGGAAGGTTAATGAGAGAACGCTGAAGTGCAAGTTGACGATTTTCTTTTTCAAGTGTCTTTGGTGGCGGGAAAACGAGTTTTAGCCGAGACGTAGAGAGAGGTGAGAGCACCTATAGGCGGAGTGGTTTAGTGGTGTAATGCGAATTGCGCAGCGAAAGTTCTCGACCTCTGAAGATTTTATGTTTTACTGAGCTGTTTAGTGGCATTTTGTTAAATTTGAATGCAATGTATACATGAGAAGGTTAATTTTAAAAGTGTAAGGCATGAGATGTAATTTGGCGAAAGCAATGGCAACTGGTGTTACGTATATTATTTTTCAAGGAAAACAATCACGTGCGGAATTGAACCATTTTTTAAAATAAAAAATTATCTTTCGCGCTCAACGACTGAAAAAACCAACCTCCGAATGTTCTAATTGCGGGCTTAAATCGACCGTTAACAGTATCCTCGGCAGAGCTCAGAATAGCGAAATCCCCGTCTACTTCCGGCCCATTACCCCGTGAATAGGTCCGCTAATGTGATACTGAATATACGTGAAAACCTCGGATTTAATTTAACCGTCCTTAATGCGCCGAAAATAAGTGTGAAACAAAACCTTTTTCCACCCCGATGTTCCACCCAGCCTATGAATACCAAAAGATATATATTTTCCAACCTATTTGCAATTTTTATACAAATCCATAAGAGTGCGGTGCAGTAAAGCAAAACACTTTGATACTGCCAGCGACGAAGTATAGCGCCATAAAGAAATCAAAAGCAGTGCTACGACCATTTTCTTCTGCCACACGCTTGCCAGATCCTGACACACAGTGTATATATGTGTACACGCATCCCCGATCACACCCCTCGTAAACCCGACGACGCGCGGACAAAAATTTCCGCACACTCTGCGCACGTGTACGCATAAAATAATCACGCGCATAATGCGCGCTCCTCCTATCCTCTAAGCTGGTTCTCTCTCTCTCTCTCACTCGGAGGGGTGCGCGTAAAACTCGGCGACGCACTAATTTATCGCTTTATTACAACCTCCGGCACGCGGGGTATATATCGCGCTCGCACAATACCCATTAGCGGGAGAGCGCGTCTAGGCGAACCCGCGCGCGATTTAAGATGCCGTTAAAGTGTTTTACGGCGCTTTTACGACAAGCGCGAAATTTGACAGCGCGCGCCCCGAGAGTCTTTTCAATTGTTCGACACGTTTACCGCGCGCGTGTATGCCATTGTTTCGTTATTTTTTGGTGTGTGAGTGTCCGCGACTGGTACTACTGTGCGGTGGTAGTGGTTTTTTCTTTTCCTATAGGTATATAACGAAATTGAGACGTTTATGTGTGGCTGGATATTGGGTGGCAGAGGGAGCTGCCGGTACAGGTTCACTAGAGATTTACAGCTGTGTCTTGTAAGGAGGGAGGGACAATAAGTGTGCGGAGGTCATTGTGCATGGAATAGTTACTGGATTTTAGTATAGAGAGGTTTTGTACTCTTGCGACTATGTATTAGCATAGGGTTTTTTAACGGACGCGGGAATTCCGAACGAGAATTCCGAACGAGAATTGCGATTAGCTATATACGTGTGTTTATGCCATAGCGACAGTGGTATTAGCATATAATAGCTCTATCGAAAACAGCTATACCAGCAGCGAGTTTTTTTATATATAAAACCGATCATAAATATATTTCTTGCTCCCAAAGTGACTTACGTGCTACATCATATCGGCTCTCAAGAATGCCCATTCAGAAAATTATGAAATATCACGCTTTGATACACCCTCTCGCAGTAGATAGAACCCGCAAACTCTTTTTTTCTTTGTATTCCCACCGCGCGTAATCGACTTTTATTAAGTCATCGTTACGCGCGATTGTTGCCCGCTATACGCAGACTTTTCCACTTATACCTGTACGAAAAAAAAAATCTCGCAGTCCTTCCCTCTTTTCCCGAGCTCCCGTCCACTTCATTAAACGTCACGGCAAAAAGATTCGACGCGACGCGCGGTGACTCGCAGAATCGCACACGCGCTACTATATATACCATGGACATCGCACGGTCAGCTTAAATAAGGCAGAAACGCGCGCACGCATCCTTTTGACTCTCATATACCATTATTTTTTCACCCCCTGCGTCGTGGTCTACCCCTTTTTCGCAGCAAAAAAAACGAAGAGAGAAACACAACTGGCCTGCACAAGGTCAGTCAATCGAAAAGCGATTCGCGATGCCACCCGAAATCTCGCTCGCTCTCTTTTATTCCCCTCGTTTTGTATACGTATACGGCTGTGCGTGTATCTGCACGGGCCAACCCCCTTTTTTACGCCGCTTTTGACGCTCTGGGTCGGTCGCGTCGGGCGCCTCCTCAATGCCCCGCGTTAGCATTGTCCGTGTTGATTTTGTGATTTCTGACTTTTTAATAAGGTCGCAGCTCGACGCGCCGACAATGTGGGGCTAATTCTGTCGCGCGCAAGGTTTGCGATTAAATTTATCGCGTTTTAAAAGATCGTTTTAAATTTAAATGAGCTTATTAGGCTTTTTTTGGATGTGCGGCGTATGAACTTTTAGATATAATCCGATTTTATATTATACTTTTGTAATATTTCACTTCTTCGTTTCAATAATTTGAAGAGGTATTATTTATTTCATAAACATTAAAAAGTATGCAAGACTTATTAATATTATTATTTTTAATACCTTTAATTTTGTTTAACTGCATTTTTCATAAACAAACCCGACTTCTCGCTATGCAAACAGGCTCTGCTTGTTTTCTGTATCGCGCAGTCAACAATCGGATCGAAAATCAACCGCCCAACTCTCTTGTGTATATATACCTCCCGACAACGAGCCGATGCCCGGCGTCGAGGCGGGCGCTCAGCTGTCCACAAGGAGGCCCATTGTGGGCCCGGGGATATTTATAGCCCGAGGATGACCAAACAATTTGGAGCGGGTACATTGTTACCGCCACGTACTCCGTATGCCAATGCGCGCTGCAAGCAATCCGGCCAATAAGCGACGATTCATAACTGCAAGGTATATGGTAAAGACTCTGTCTATGTGTATATAGAGTAGAAGTGGAATGGTTTACAGTTAAAGTTTGTAAGAGGAGAGATATTTAAATAATTAAATGATTTTTTAAACAAATAACTTTTGTTGTGAACCTATATTTTAAAATTAAGATACCTCGACATAAACTCAGATATATATACTATTTGAAGTCAACACTTATTTTAAAAATTGTGTTAATAAACAAAGTATTATTTATAAAAACAAGATTTAAGAAAACAGCTGTTATCGAAATTAAAAATTTTGGGAATTTCAAAATATTTTCAACCGCTGTTTCCACATTTTTCAAAACCCATAAAATTTAGCTCGCTACCCCATATCTCATCGGCACCCAAAGACCATCGCTCCATACCACCACATCATACACACACAGATACCCGACGCGCGCGGTATCACTTTATGTCCCGCTTGCACGGACTCCACCCATTCAACGAGCGAACTTTACGACCTCCGCGCGCAATTCACACGCAGATAATCGAAGTCGCGCGCGCGCGCGGCGGGTAAATCGAGTGACGGCGAGGAACGAGGGGCGCGAGTATGTGCTGAGGCCGTAAAACCGCTTCCGCGAGTCCATAAATTTCCGGCGTCGCTAATCGCGATCGAGAGGGAGAGGAAGAATCTTCGCGGGGACCCGCATCGCGCCTTTGTGTCGCCTGCGGTTTACGTCGCTCGGATGCAAAAGGCCGGCGCGTTGGACGTCGAGTGCACAGTGCGATGACGAGATGATTGCGCGTGTCTTTGTGCTGAACACGTGGCCAGCGTATTGAGGTATATGTGAGTATAATGTATAAGGGTGGCGATGATCGTGCTGGTTTTGGAGAGTTTTTCTGTAGGCTTTTGAAGGAGTTTCCTTGTTTGTAGTGACAGTATATAATGTTTGAATGTAAGTTTTTAAAATAAGAAAAATAAGAAAGAAAAAGCCCGTAATGAAATATATAAGCGTCAGAGCATAAAATTGTCACGCACCGCGTATATTTTCAAACTTATATTTACACACAAACTGAATTATCAGCCACTAACAATGCTGACGCACATAAGCGGCGCAAGAAACGCACAGCCGTCTGCCCGTAACAACCGGCATCGAGCGTATTTCATCTCTCTCTTTCTCCATATTCCAAAAAATCCCCGCGTCGTCCCGTCGAGTGGCAGCGCCGCGTTTTTGCCTCGCGTCTGCGCACCCCACGGCGCATTATTTAACGCTACCTGCCAGCAGCTTCCACGTTTTCTCGGACAATCGTGAGGCACTCGCGCACGCGTATGTATATGTAACGGCAGGGGAGTGAGTATATAAATGGCGACGCGGGACTTTTTTAATCGGCGCGCGATGGGTATGGGAAAAACTCACCGACGTTTTCCGTTTTGTTGTTCCTGCGCGGAAGAAGCGATGAAAAATATGGCCGGTGTAAAATTACCGGCGGTGTGTGTGTGTACACAGGATCGGAGGAGAAGATGCGTATACGTATATACGCGTGGTCTTAAAGTGACTTTAATTTACTGCCCATATGGGAGGGAAGATTAATCGCCGAACGGGAGATTGATGATTGGCAAAAAATGGATTTTAAATTTAATGTGGATGGGGCTGGGACGCCAGGGATGGAGAAGCTGGATTTACTGGATATGAGAAAATATTTGGTTTGTGTGTGCACGGTGCTAGGGAAATGAGTGATACGTTTGGGGTTTTGTACATATATAAAAAAAGATTTGACCAAGTGTATTTCTCGACATAATTAAGACTTTTATGTCAAGTCGTAGTACTTTTGGATGAATGAATCGAATTTGGAGTGAAAAAAATTTTCAAAGATATAATTGATATATATTATACATCTCTTTTTGATGGATGACTTTGTTCACTATTGAAAAACACTTTTTCACACACACGAATTGAACTTAATATTTTTCAACGTAAAATAAAAAAACAACGAAATAGCCAATACTTTGTCAACTAAAAACCACCTTTTACCACTCAACTTTAGGAAAACTGCCAACTACAAATCCTTTGAAATCTTTCGAACGTACCTCAAAAAAAAAGTGCGCGCGCGTCAGCAAAAATAATTGACACCGTTTACTTCCGCTCCCGTACACGATTCACCCGCACCCCTCTCGCAAAAATCATCGGCTCCCCGACCCCCAGTCGAAAATCCAAGCTCTCCGAAACGGCAAAAGCCCACACACTCATCCCTCGCGCGCGCGCAACGTTTTCCGCCGATAAACGAGCTTGACAAGCGCAGACAAAACACGCGGAGCCGGACGGCCGCTAATTTGACTCGATCACGAGCCAGCGAATCCATAGAAATTAAAGCGCGCCAGCGCCGCGGTGGTCGACGAAAAGAGAGCAGACAAAAAAGAAATTGGCGAGTGCTGATTGACGTTAACACGGCGACGCGTGCGTGCGAGTGGTGTTGCGTGAGTGTAGAAAGAGAGCGGGTCGCGGTAAGTGGGGTATATTATAGAGGTGATGAGTGTGTGGGGACGAGGAGGTTTAACGTTTTAGAGTTGGCGGTGGTTTTTGGTGATAAGAGGGTGTAAGCGACATAAATTCTGCTTTTTCTGAAATTTGTTGGTGATGAGTTTTTATGTTTATGTAAACTTTATTTATACAAATGATTATTGTCATTTATATTTTTCATTTTTAAGTCAAAACGTATAGTCCATTTTATTGAATTATTGATTAAATTATATATCATTATTATAGCATGTCGACCTTTTAAAATCAAGGAGCGCGGGAGCGCTCCGAAGGCAAGTAACAGTCAAACAATGCAGAAGAGGCCTAAGGAGTGACCCGTGCCTTATATTCTTTGATATGAGAGCGCGAAAACTTTGATCGCGTTGTATTTTATCTATGCAGAATATATTTTACTTTATTTTAACCATTATTCAATCATTTGCATTACTTAACAAAATTCATTCAAATTCCACAACATCCGAAACTCCGCACACACACACACTCTACTTTTTAAAATGCATCTCCCTCCAGCCAAACTTTATTTATCGACATGTACCGCTCTCTACAGATGCACACCAATGCAGCGCACCCGCAGGGCATGCACGCGAAGGCGGTGTGTGCGCGTGATGTGCGGGCCACTCGTCCCGTTGCATCGGCGCGCGTGTGCATGCACTGCAGACGACGACGACGACATCGATAGGGCGGGCAGCGGAATTCACGGCAGATGTTTTAACTTCGTCAATGGACGTGTTACTCTCATTGTAATTCTTGCGCGTCGAGTGAGAGAGAGAGAGAGCATTGACTTGCATGAAAAAGAGCCACGCGCGCGTTCTCTCGATCGCTCTTATACGTGAGTTACGTTATATTATATGTATAGAGAGTTGAAGTGAAAAAGCGGGAAAAGTTCGAGGTTTTGATGTATTTTTTGTACAGAGGTGAATGTGAGACGTTGATCGAAGTGATAGTGGTTTTGGGGGCCAGAATTATGGTAGCATTATTTTTTTTTTATATTGCGTGTATTATTGGTTTGTGAAAATAAAAAACACTTTTGGAAAGTTAGAATAAATAAAATTATAATTATAGAGGTCGTTGAAAGTTGATGTAATAAAGTTACATAAATAAAATCAACGTTATTTTATCCGAAAGAATAAATTACAAAAGGTATAATATAAAAGTTATTTTATTCACACATTCAACACGTTAGTAGAAAAGCTTCTGCCAATCCCTGATAGATACACAAAACAAAATCTACTGCACCAGTTACACGGAGAAAAATGTTCTATTAAAAATTACTATGTTTTATTGTAACCGGGGGACAGACTTGAATTCTTAAAAAAATTACTATGTTTTCTAGCAAAAATTGCTATGTTTCTAGTAATTTTTACTACATTTATAGCAATTTTTGCTATAAAACATAGTAATTTTTTTAAGAATTCAAGCCTGTCCTCCGGTTACAATAAAACATAGTAATTTTTAATAGAACATTTTTCTCCGTGTAGAATAGCAGAGTAGTAACAAGACGTTTGTACACACGAAAATCCTCATCGAATCGAAAGCAATAAAAGGCGATCTCGAATTACGAATTCACGTATCTACGTATATATAAGTCGCGCCACTGAAACGAATCGATTTATCGCAACGAGCGCCCCTCGATCTGCATACAAAAACTTACACCTCTCTATACACACACGTTTCAATCCACGCGCTGCCGACGTATCTTATTAAAAATCAATACGGCCCATAAACTCTCGAGAATGGCGTGGAAGTTTTCCGGGCTATACACATGCGAGTATAATCCGGCGAATTATCCGGACAATAATCCTGCATAATCGGCCGTGCGCGTGCCTATACCTCCATGCAGATGCGCGTGCGCGTGCGCCGATAATCCGACAAAGCGCATCCCAAATCCGTTCGCTCGAAAATCGAGCTTCCCTCTCATCTGACACACACATGCACGCGCTAGACATCTGAATAATAAAAGAAGGGCGCACGAGGGCCTATATATGCAGACGAAAATCATTCCGAGATTCCGAATCTCGCGTACAGCGAGCGGGGAAAATATCGAAGAATAGCGATTCTCTGCGGCTCTCTGGATAAGGATCGCACGGAAACGTATGCATTTTTCGTCGAGCAGAGAGATTCGCATCGCGTGGAATGCCGGTGGAAATCCTCGCGCGCGCATGCGCTCTCGTGAGAATCAATTTACGACGCTCGCGTAGCCTCGCTGGACGCTTTGCGATTCTGCCGGCGTTATTTTGCATAACGGGGATACTGCTGCTACTACGGCGGCGGGGATCGTGAGAGATCGAATGGAATTGCGGATATTCGAGCGGAACCGTCGCGTTTTAATTGTCCGCTGCTTCAGCTATGTATCGTTCGTGTAATTGTTAGTGAAATGAGACGTAATGAGGAAGCTGTACGTCGAAACAATGATTTAATTTTCATCATGGATTTCGAATCATGATAATTAGGTCGTATCGGAGTATAATGCAATAACTGGATTCTAATTATGTAATGTGGTTTGAACAAACTGGTATAGGTATATGTAACATTCGAAAATTTTGATATCAAAGAAAAATACGAATAGCTGCGAATCGTACGCGATTACATGCGAGCGCGTGCAAAAAGTACTTTTCAACTTTCACTCGTAACGTGTTCTCGCTCGATGCAACGCCACTTAAGGTATTATCTTAAACTACATAAACATAACGAAAAGAGATTATAGAAAGGTAGTAAATGCATTTTTATAAAGTGCTTAACAACCGTGGAAGAAGGTTTATGTAACTATTTGACGAGATGCATCTTCGGACTTTAGTGCGTAATAATAATTTATTGTCAGTAATAAATTGATTTTTTTTTCTGAACGCTAAGCTCTCGGAAAAATTATACATAGGAATGTGAAAGTTTGATGTACTTTATTTGCTTGTGTGAATTAGTAACATGTGAAAATGCGAAACTTTGTCAGCTTACTTTATTCCCAGCGAGCAGGTAGCCGACTTTCCCATCCTTCTAAAGCAATGAGGAAACTGAACAAGTGACGATACAATTAAATAGCCTTAAAATGGTATTTGACTCTAGTTTTACTTTCGCAGGTGTAATTATATAAATTCCTGCTGAACTTTCCATTTATGGACCAATATTCCCGCTCTTTGCATATTTAACAGAAAGAAACGTATAAAACATATCAATCTTTCAAGGGCAAGAAAAAGAACAACAATAGCCATACTTCCCTTTATACCCATGTACAAAACTCGCTCAAAGTCAATCAATCTCTCCCAAGGCATTAATGAAATAGTATCCAACGATAAATCATCGCGCATCTTCCAACTGTATAACGCATCCGATAACAAACGATTTCCATTTCAGCTCCCGCGACGTATCATTCAGAAGCGCGCACGTGCACGCGATAAGAAAAATGCTCATTATCGCTGAAACAACAACAAATTATTCTCGCGGGATCCTCCATCATCGCAGCATTCTAAATTATTCACGCGCTCACGAACACATCCCCGCTCGGCTCAACGCGCGATGTACAATAAAGGCCGCGTTTTATCATCCTCGGCGCGATAAAAAGTCTCGTTAATTCCGTGCGGAGCTAGACACGGAGAATAAAAAGTAACGGCGGTGTGTGTGGAAAAATCTTGCCCGTCTCTCTGCGTGTTGTAGATTAGGAATTTTGACGTGTAAAATTGTCTGTACTACTTTACTTGATTATGTCTCAATCAATACCGCATGTACGATTAGTAAATACCTTTAACGAACTATATATAATATTGTCATCCAATCAATTGCACACTCAATAGCGCGAAAGAACCCGATCAAAATTCCGCTGCTCCTCTAACAACGCACACAGATTACATCTTCTCATCGAATTCCTCATTCCACGGACATAACAGGAGTTCGTCATCCCATCGGCTCGCCCCTCTTTATTCCTCACTCTCTACCTGCGCCTGGCTGACCTCAACTCGCACGACGCCCGGTTGCGAAGGGCTTCCTGCTCGACGGCTTTTCTTCCGTCCGCAGTGCACATATACGCGTATATACGTATACGCGGCACGACCTCGCATTTTTCCCGGGAAGATGATTTCGCGAACCGTTGATTTTTCCGTTACCCCGCGATACGTCGCCAGCGAAGAGAGTGAGAGAGAGAGAGAGAGATGTGTATCGGGCGCTCGAATGGCTCTGTTTTGCAACGTCGATAGTGCAGTTAGAGTCGTTATTGGAAGGATTGGTTGGAGATTAATATTGACTGATGTGAGAGATGACGATGTCACGGCGTGCATAGTTTTATGAGATGAATTTTACATTGTAGAGGAGAGTGGTATTAACAGTTAATGCGAGACGAAATATGTTTTGTTTTTATGTATAGGTATATGTACATATGGTTACTAAATCTTTGATCAACAGTTGAAAGGTAGATAGTAGAGCCACTCTAAGTGTTACACTTTGTAGGTTCGACTATTACAGGATTTGCTTATCTGTTGACACTTATCGCGTGTTTTATCGGGTCTAGCAAATAGAAAGTTTGGAAAAATCTCTGTCTACAAAGATTTTAAACCGCATGTAAACAACCTATAGTACAGCGTGTATTATCATCGACTCGCCACAGAAAATTTTTTTTCGCTGAATAAACAAAAAAAAAATATTTTCGAAAATATACAGCCTATTTGAGAAAAACGTGTATTATGATTTACCAAATTGATAATCCATATTCTAGCGCGCGTTTAACAAAAGCAATTTCCCTAGCCAAGCATTATTTCATAATTCCAGTAATACAACGCACACTCCCCCATGACGAGCCATTTACAATCATCATCTCCCACAAACCGAAACCTCTCCTCCGCTATCATCATTACACTCCCCTCCTATATATACCCACACAAACATACAGACATACCATCGCTATACGCGAAAAAAACCATACACAACACAACACACATGCTTGCGCGCGATAAACGCAGCTAGCCGCGCCATTACGCAAATACGCACTTCCTCGGCGCGCTTATCTCGCCACCTTATCTCACCTCCTCCCCCCCCCCCCTACTATACTACACACTATACTACGCTAGCACGGGGCGTTTCGCGATCGCGTTAACTCGCAGATAAACGGTTCTCTATCTTTCTCTCTCGCTGCAGCGCGAGCGTAACACACTGACTCCGATCCCACGCTCCCTTGCACAACGCGCGTGCGCTTAGCTTTTCTCGCAGAGCTGTGTAATTTACCGGTGAGAGGGAGAGTATAGGATACAGCTTTCATGATGGCAAGAGCGATGGATTATACATATTTTTGTATAGATTTCGTGGGTAATTTTGGAACGATAGATGGCATGCTGTGTGTGTAATGTCGCGATGTCGTGTGAGAGAGAGAGAGAGACGTGGTTTATGTCGTGGCGCACGCATGTTTGCGCGATGGCGTATATGGAATAATGATAGAGGTGGACGGGAGAGATGAATTATCGGATGCTGGGGTAATTATTGTTATTATGACGTTCCTGGGCGCACAAGCGCGCGAGAAAAGAAGATGCTAGGGATGATGTGTGATGGGGACCGAGCGTCGTCGTTTTCGTTCGCGCGGTTACTAACCTTTAGCAAAAAAAGAGAAAATTCGCATTAGCGGGATGCGTTTTAATGATATCAGCGTTATGTAATTATTTATGTGATATAAGACCTTAATTAGATTGTTATATCTACAGTAAAAATAGTAACTATCGAAAGTTTTACCGTTGTAATTTTAAAATTCTTTATAGTAATAACAGCACTTTCTAGGACTTTTCTATCGAGGGAAAAGCCCCGTAATTAAGAGTTGGCGTTGACATCACATCTGGTCGGAGAAAGCGCGATAACCCCTCAGAAAAATGCACCGCGCTGCAATATCACTTCCTCCTTACCCGTTTTATCTCTCTTCGACAATCGTGTCAACAAAGTAACCCCTTTATACACAACCCAACAAATTTATCATCATTACACTGAAAACTACTAACGCACCACCCCCCGATTCCCACGTGTAATAGAGACACCACTATACCGTAAAACGCTTTCCGAAAACATACTTATATCGAGTGGGTTATAGTCAGTAGTGTCACGTTGCACCGAGCAAGCATCACACACTTCTCACGTGGCTCGGTGCACCGGAAGCCGCGCGCCTAGACGCGAGCGCGGCTAAAATTAGGTCAAGGTGCGATTAGCGCGCGCTGGCGTCAGCGTCGTTGCGCAAAACAGAACGCGGCGGTGTGGTGCTGTTGTTTTGTGAATGGGACAACTGTTGCGGGTGCTAATCGTATGTAGAAAACACTGGGGGTGTGATCGTGGTTAATGGGTTTTCGAGCGTTGAGAATTTTCGGATTGGTTTGGAGTTCGAGAGAATTCATAACATGCGGCGAGGGAAATAACGGAAAATGCGATCTGAGAAGTTTATTATCGAGTGGTCGGGAGAATGCGAGAAGGAATTTCGCGGTTGTGCTGGTTTGGCTAATTTTATTGTTGACGTAATGTAAGTAGATAGTGGAAGATTGGGCGGTACCGGTGCGGTATTATTAATTTGGAATATGCGAATGTCTTGCGAAATGCGCTGAAAGACTTGACTATAACTTGCAAGTGGAAATATTGTTAAAATGCAATAGCTTTTGTGTTATATAAATGATAGATATTATACTTTCTGACGTTGTCTTATTTTCTAAAAATATTACGAAAAGGCTTGATCTTACACATTATTCCTCGGTGCCACCTAATGATCTGTATTCATGCTACCAAAACAAGTTTTATCTTCGACAAAATGTCGATGGTTTCTAAATTTCTTCTAATTTCCATCGACTGTATGTAAAGATGCTAATTTAGAATACTAAATATTCACGATGCAATAGAACGACTTACATTTTACATATACAACACAAATTAGAAAATATTTATTAGTCAAATTGTTAAATCTTTGCATATATTGTATATCAACTACTTACATCGATAATAACCTAAACCAAAAAGCACTCTCAAACATCCCACTAATTTAATTAAACGCACGAGTACCCCGCCTCCCCCAAAAAATCGCGGCCGCTGAATTCGCAAAGTCATAATGGCCGATCGAGCACACAGAGAGACGCGCCATACTATATGCTCTCCGCTGCTCAGAATCCGGACGCCCGGTCAAAGCGCACCCGCATGCGGACACTCGAGTGTGCAGGCGTGCGCGCAGATGAAAAGGGATCCGACATAAGGCCATCGTGGCCGTTGCGCACTTTGCGACTACGACGACGTCGACGACGATTGGGTAAGGGCCGGTCGATGGCTTTTTCGGTGCCGTATATGTGCTGAAATTTGAAGAGGGAGAGAAAGAGAGATGGGCAGTTACAAAGGAGAGAAAGGATGAAAGGAGAGGTTGGGGATGATGGGTTATATCGGGTGGTTGGGGTGGGTGATTCTATGCGCGATTTGAGGTTTTGAAGTGGCAGCAATTTGGGAGTTTGTGGAAATTGAATGGCGGATTTTTCTGTACGCGTATAAATTATTTAATAAGTTGAGAATAAACCTTATTCGAATTTTAAAAACAAATGCTTCTATTACGCTCTAGACTCGTTCAAACAAAACCGTCTAGACACTCCATAATCATCATCCTAACCACGCATTTTCACCTCGAGCGGCTTAATTACTCCACCGGCGCACAAAGGAACATATGCGCGACAGACTCAACCTTCGAAAGCGACAAATAAAAGAGCAAACCCACTGAACTACCTACCTACCAACCAACCCTCGCGTGACAAAAATCCACAATTAACGAGAGAAAGATTGAGCCTCTCCATCTCTCACGAGCGCGGTAAGTACGCTCTCCAGGCTCATGCGCACACGCACGCACGCATGCATATATCCGCGCTGAAAGAAAATGCCGGGCCATTAAGCTCGAATCGCGGGAACGAATAAATTAGATCCTCTCTCTGCGTGTATATGCGCATGCACAGAGAGAGCCGTTTAAGGTGCGCGCGCGCCGCCGCGTATATAAATCGCGGCGCGAAGACAAAGGCCCTCGCATGTGTATGCAACCCTCACGTTCTATTCTCTTAATGAAGCTCTCACTCTCGCTCTTTTTTGTCGTGGTCTCTTTTTGAAAATCCACAGCAGTAGCAGCAGCCCTTTTTGCGGTCTAATGAACGCTGTTCTTTTGTCGATCGTATGAATTGTCAAGAGGGATCTGATGCTTTTTTTTTAAATCTAGGAGACTCATTTTAATTGGTGCGTTTGAATTAAAAATATTTGTAGAGAGTAGTGCCTGCATGCGTGCAGTGGAATTCGAAGGGAATGTGCCCGTGGGGCTGGAGTGTGCGCGTGGTTGCAGTTTCAAAGGGATGCTTTGAATTTGTATATAGAGGGTAGTATGGTGGATAACTCGTGAAGAAATTTAGAAATGAAAGCGCATGCCGTTATAGTGATGCGTAAGATTAGTTAAAATTTGAAATTTTGAAAAATTTTGATGAGATCAAATTATGAATAATTTTATTAATGGATGAAAAAAAATTCAGTTGAATAGACTCTTATAAGACAGTAATCTCTCGAACTATAAAACTGACTCTACACTTTTTAAATTGCACCGTTCCCTCCATCAGCACCACCACCGTTTTAATTAAAACCATAAAATGCAGCGTTGCGCACGCGCCATCTCCATCAACGCACTGGGTCAATTCAATTAACGCACTCCAGCTCTCCTTATAAAACACACACACCCATACTCCCCATCCGTTCGCTCCGACAATTGCGGAAACGCTCTTTAAGAAGCGCCGAAGAAATAAAAAACGGAAAAACACATACACACGCGTGGCGCGTGCGTTCTCTCCCTCTCCTCTCCTCGCATAAATATCGGCGGAATGTGCCGGGCGCGTGCGCGCGTATGTATGTATACGCGAAGAAAAGAGCAGCGAAGGAGAAACGAGGGAGAGGGAGAAACGGAAAAGGACTATCTGGCCGCGCGATCGGTATAGCGCGACGCAATAATTAAGGGTAATTGGGACAGAGCGCGCGCACGCGTGCCTACAGGGCAGATGCGCGCGCTTGCCAAGAAAGTAAAGAGTTTTCGATTGTAGAGGCAGATTAGGGGGGGATAAAGGAGGTATGCGCGAGGACTTGTGCGTGCGTTTGGGTGAGTTCGCGATATCCTGCAACTGATATGAATAAGTAAATGGGTTATGAATATGGTATACACAGAGCGAGTGTATTATAAGCACTTTTTTAGGCAAAAAGTGAACGTTGTAAAATTTGTTTTGCGAAATTTTTCTCAGCTCGACGCGCGGAAAAGATGGTTTATTTCATGAAAATCATCAACGGTTACGAGCAGCTCTCGCTCGCGTTTGTCGGCGACTTTGTGTTGCGCGAGTATAAAGTAACGCTAAACTAAAACCATTACGACGCCCCGAGAAGAGGAGGCTATTCGATTTTTAGCATCGGGAGAAGATGGTATTTGCGAAGATTCGCAAGCGCGTAATGACGCAAAAATAGGTTAATTGTATGAACAGGCCAGCTGAACGTTCCACTTCCAAGTACTAATTTCAATAAATATACGCGGGAGAAGGAGAGAGAGAGAGATACGCGTGTTTTGTGTGGCATGAAACCAGTTCAGCGCTCGTTTCAAGGCTATATAGGAGTTCAATACGAGCCGGTACTAGAAGACCATTGCTTTAGTACCTTATACGCAGTATCGCTCGAAGACTCGCGTCTAGAGAGTTTGGTATTTATTTAAATTAAGAGAGATTTGTTCTAGTAGCAGGTTATCGAGATACCCTTCGTGAAATATTTTGCGTTCATTTTTCTAAATATTTTACAAATTCAGGTTTTTAATTAAAAAAATACCATCAGCTACCACCTGCCCATATCACTTACATAAGACCTTTCCAAAACCATTTCAAACCCCCGTAAAATCCCTTTACGCAAACCCGCTTGCTAACCACTCGAAAAACAACGAAGCGAAAAACCAACAGCGAGCAAACAAAAGACGCGGCCAGAAAAGCGGTGAAACGAGAAAAAGTCATATAACGCGCGTGCACATACGCACTGCGCATGCGTGCACGCGCGAGTCCAAGGGCATCTCGCGCAGGTGTTCCAGCTGCAAGCTGCTGCTGCTGCTGCTGCTGCTGCTCTCGTGAACTTTTCCAATATCCTCGCACGCGGCTTTGTGTGTAAGTAACGCGTGTGCAATCGTTGATCTTTCGCGCGTATATAGGTGTGTATATATATACGTCGCGGTCGCCACTTGAAAAACTGGGCGCAGTATGAAGGTTGTATATAACTGCGTTTAATGCGCATTTTTTCCCTGGTGAGTTTTGTGGAATCGATTGCGTTGAGTGTATGTGTGTATGTGTGTATAGAGGAGGGGTAGAATGAGTTTGCAAAGTTGACGAGGTGCTGTTGTTTGTTGAGGTATGAAAATGCGACGATTGATAAGGGTTTATATCGATGTTTTAGGTAAAGTTTGGGGAAATGAGAGAAGAGGGAATACGATGTGTACATAAATTCCCTGATAGAAAATTAACTATTTTTGTTGGTTAACGTGTTAATCAAATGGAAGCATTTTCGACCAAAATCAATATTTAAACCTTATTAAAAGTATCGAAAATTATAATCACATGCTCAAATATTGACAATAAAATATGTTCTTATCAACGAAAATTGAATATTTATCTGTAACAACGAAATAATGTTAGTGTGACGATTTGAACTCCAAAATTAACCAACAATTAGCCAACATGTCGTTAACGTTTCTACCAGGGTTGTAAACAATTTTAAGGCCGAACAAAAAGGAATAGTATTGAATAAAATTTGAGAAAGTTAGAGTGATTTATTGTAAGAGAACTTAATTTACGTAGAGAAATGTAAAGAGAGTTGTTAAAGTATCAGTAGTAATAGGCATTTTAGTGTCAAATTAAAACAGTATTTATGGAAGTAATTTAGAATGGTATGAGTTTTCATTGGAAATACGCTTATAAAATAACCGAGATTCAAACGGTAGAAGTGTTTATTAAAAATTCATAATACAATAACTTTATACTACGGAATTCAAGTAACTTTGTACCGACACTTTCACTTCAAGCAATAAGTACGAGTAAAGTATTTAAATATGTACGTCTCTCCAGTACGTCGCAGGTTAACTTTTGAACATTATTTTGTAATGTGAAGATTAAATGCCAGTAAAACATTGTCACAAAATCTTTAATTTTTTTTCTTCTTCATTGGATACATTTAAACATTTCAATTTTTTTGTTAAATTTGCCAATTATTCCTTATCTAAGATCTAAAACGTTTTTATGTTAAACATTGCAAATCGAATTATAAAATAGTTCTTATCGCGAAAAAAGTCACTTGCGCATGAAATGCGTTTATCATTTCCATCTAAAGTGTTTATAGATCTAGAAACGGATACATAAATTTAAATTCATTCCCATATAGCAGAAAACATCGACTCGCACACCTCCTCTAACCCAACCAAAGATACAAAAAAAAAAGAAAAAATCATTCCACAAAAATATCAACCCAACGTAAACAAACAATTTTCCGCTGCCCGGTTATTGATTTCATCCGCCAATTAAACTCTCTTTTCCCTCTCGCCGCAGCCTCCAATTTTCGAATTACCCGAGCCATTCATCACCCCGGTAATTTTTAATAACAAACCCTCGGCAATTAGAGCCGACAGATTTTTCTCTCTGCTCCCCTTCTCCTATCGCGAGAAAAAAATCCGACCCGCACACTCCCTAATCAATTATTCGCGCGAGCGGCCTTTTATCAATCACGCGGCGGATTAACGCTCTCGGCGTCATTATTTGCGCGCTATCCGAGAGGAATGATAAATCATTATTACCTCTCGCGGGGATAATTAAACGACGCGGCGCTTGCACACGAGAGTACAAAGAGCCACGCGGTGCGCATAGGTTTCTTTTCGATTCGATTGTAAGTGCGCTGTGTAGTGTGCGTGCATTATAGCTCGGCGCATAAGTCAACCCAAATGGGAGTGCGCTTTCTATCGGTTATAATGTACACTAGTTGAGATAGAGAGAGAGGGACAAGGGAATTTGCGCGTTTATGGCGCTTTGTTGAGAACATTTTTGCGAGTTTTCGTGTTTTTTTTTTCGCGAAGTGGCAATTTTAAGTGGGAGTAAATATATGTGGAGCAGTAGCAGCCTGCTCTTTTAATGCATTAATTAAATAGAAATTGTTTTAGATAAACAGCAGCCAACTTTCTCAATTTCATTTTCTTTTCGAATTGGGTCGCAGCTAATGTTTCTACATTAATTTAATCTAGATACCAGGTTTTCACTGCAGGAATTTACAGTTTATTCCATTGCGTAATCACGCTAAAAGAAATTCACTCCTATGCAGTTGCACAACCGAATATTTTCACCACCCATCAATCCTACACGACTTCTCCCCCATTGTACGAGAAATTCAAGACACACCACGCACACTCCTCGCACTTTTTCCTTCGCTATTACTCCACATAAAGCCGTAGAAAAATCGTAAAGCGTTGCGAAACGCGGCACCTAAATCACCCTCTCCTAACCTCACGTGTGTAACTTTCATCCTTTATATATACTAGAAGAAAAAAAAATCCCGTATAATTCAATACGCGCTACACTTGGCGCTGCGCGCGCATAAATCACTTTCTAAAATAATTATCGATTGTAAAAATCACTGCCAGCGCATGAAGTCGCCCCATTAATTTATCCCTCGCTCGCGCTAATAATGCGCGCGAGTCACCGCGAGGCGCAGAAGAAATCGATCGAGCGCTGAAATATATATACGCCCGAGATAGTATAGAGTGAGATCATCGACACACACACACACGAGGCTGGGAGAGTGCGCGATTTGTAGTTTCCGTTAGACAGTTAATGTTCTGATTATCTCGGCGAGCTTGTATCGCCGGCTGTAGTGGCTGATAAGTTGCGTAGTAGCAGCGCCGAATGAGTGATATTTTTATTGTATACGCGGGGCTTTTCTTTCGTATATATCGGTCGTCTGGGTTATGAGATTTTTCTGTTTGCCGATGGAGTTAAGATTGCGTATACGCTCTTATAGAGGTGTAGCGCGAAAGAATTTTTGTATGCGGATTATCAGAGGCACAATGAGTTACAAAATATGCTTTTTAATATGTTGAGAGGGAGTGGTTTGCGAATAATGTTTCGGGATGCGTCAAGGGATTGGAATGTCCGGAGTGACAATTTAAAATTTGATTGTGTATACATATATGGAAATGACTAAGGTGATCGATCACGACGGATTTTGAATATGAAAAGTAGCATAAGCTTCTCGTTTGGTTATTTATTCACTTTTAAATTTTGCGTTTCTTTGGTACGCTTAGCATGAAAAGGCAACTTACGAAGGCTGCACAAGACCGCAACGCAACTTTATTTCATCATTAAACCTCGTCATCGCATCACCCATAAACATCACCAAAGGAAAACCTTATATAAATAATCAGCCTTTCAGGCAAAATTTATATTTATCTCCTCCCTTGATTACTCAAGCTCTTTTCTCTCTCTTTTTCCTACATCATCCCCAACCTTATCTATTCTACTAAAACCCCCATCCCAAAGCACACCACAAACCCATGACACACACACTCGCTTATTTTAATTAGACACAAAAACCATTAACCCCCGCACGTTAAAGCCACCGCACCGTTTGCGAAAGAAAACCGGATAAAACACCATAAAACCCGTTTATCTTATACGCGAAAGAAAAATTCGCCCGCGAAATCGACGTATCAGCGTATTTCATCGGTGCGCGCACGCGCCTGCGATTTCCACTCGCGCGCGGGACGGTTTATACGCGCAAGGCGATTACGCGCCTGTAAATTAAACCCCGACGCTGTGAACCTTACAGTGCGTGTGTGTAAACCTGCGTTCTCTCTTGCGGATAAGTTCGCGCTGGTTTTGTTGCGGGGAAAAGAGACGTAGTTTCGGCCTCGAATCGAGTTTACTGGCGTGCTGTGAAATTCCGCGCAAAGCTTTTTTTTAACGTTAGTTAAGGTAATGCGATACTTTTGGTGAAAATGTGATATAAAGTGGAGGTTTAGTGTTTGTGTTCCGGAACGAGCGTTTTCAATTTTACGTTTTTGGTAATTTTAGTGGTCTTTGATATTAGATTTTAGATAGATATTAGATTTACATATAGATTTGATATTAGATACAAACTAAAATTTAATATTATTAGAAATTATGTTTTATGATATGGAATTAGTTTAGTTGATGCTCAAAATAAACTCAATTACTTTACTCTTCTATAAAAACTGCTTCTTTTTATTCTCATCTTTTCTATTTTAAAAGGCAAGCAACGATGTATGAAACGGTTAAAATAGACTCCTTATATTATATTAAAAAATAAGTCAATGAAAACCTAAAAAATAGAGTGTAAAAATAAGTGTACCATAATTATATATTTCATAGTCATTGCATAATTTTATTATGTATCTTTTTATAAATTTATTATATTCGTATTCCGAATGCAAAACATTTATAAAAATCTTCGAGTCCCGTTATAACTATACTCTACATTTTTTTATTTTATCATACACGTTTATCAATTCATTCCTACTACAAACTTGCAAAAAGCCCCATCAAGCTCTTTCAAACATTTGAGAATTACTGTCTCTCTTAATCCTCTAAAACGTTTATTCATCGCAGCGCATTCACCTCCAGAAATCCAAACTCGTAATCCCGCGCTATTTAAAAGAGTCTCCGTCAATGCAACCTTCTAACACCCTCGCCGAAAAAAAAAATTCCAGCACTACGCGCATAGAACGAAACTTTATACACACGATCATCCGCGCGCAGCCTCCCACAGACTAAACAGGCATCCTCCGCCCACTGCACTCGGAAACGAGCTATACGAAAATATCCTCGCGGTGTAGGCGCCTCTGTGTACGCGCGGGGCCGGAAATGCTGCTGCCGCCGTTCGCGAGGGTCTTTCTCCAAAGCGGAAGCTTTGGATTCCTTTTTAGCCTACGGGCGGTGCAGGCAGCATCGGACGAATTTTAATGCGTGCGAGTTCGGAAATGTAAATGTGTACTTTCACTCGCAGAGTACTGTTATTGCGAGGCTGGAGTTTAGATTGGCTTTAGAGGTTTATGGGGCTTTTTAGAATCGGGGATTGGTAGGAGCTGAGTTATGTCGGTATGAACATTGCAATTCACTTTCCTGGATGTGAGTGTATGCATGTAGATTTTTTGGCGGGTAGAAATTATTGTATAGGAGGAATGGGTCTATAGCCTACTTTCCCCCTTGGCTGCGCCTTTGTTTTGGTAACTCACCTGCAACAGAAAAATGAAAATTATACGTTAGTACGAGTGTTGTTCGTGAATATTTAGTTCTTATAGGTATATAATTACAAAATATACTATAATATAATATGGTAAAAACTACGGCGGAATAATTTTCGTTGAAAGTCAGTTGCAAATGTATAGTATAACGTTAAACTATAATATTTCTCGATATACTTTCAAAAATATATTGTCTAAAAATACTGCGATATTTAGCACCAGTAATTATAGAAACTAATGCAACGACTAAATCTTTTTTTATTTTTATATATCTTTGAAAATCTCTAACGATATAAAAAATCCGCATTCCAATCGCTATAATCACCAACTCATAAAACGCTTTCTCAAAAAACAAATCCCCTTTTCCCTACCGCGAATCCAATCCTGCAACTGCAGGCTGCATGCGCGAATGACTAATCCCCAGATGGCGTACATGTGCGCGCGTTCTCGCGAAAGTGCAACGAAAACAAAACCAATCGCGCGGCAGCGCAATTAACGGTGAATCGTATACTCATCTCCGAGTGCCTCCTCCTCCCCTGCTAATTAACCGATCGTCGAGGATATTCCATTGACCTCTCGGCTTTTACTACGCCATCGGCCCGGTTTCCTTTCACGATATCGAACGCCGCCGTACGTTGGATTTTTGCTTGTGCGCGAGTGCGTGCGTACATATATACGTGTGAGTCAGCACCCGGGACTTTGAGTTCGCGCGCTGCGGCATGAGAGAGATCCGGTGTGAGAGAGCGGCTGACCTCCGCATGTTGTTGCGGAAGTTTCGATGCTGATGATGATGACGAGATGTTGGTATTGTGTAAGGATTATTTGCAGGAAATATTATACCCGAGTTCGAATATGGCGTGTAATTTAATATTTTAATTCATTTTATAAGGTTGGTAGTGGTTTTTAGATGTTTTACGTAGTGGAATAGGACAAAGAAACCGGTTCGGATTGAACAACGAGGAAAAATATATGGTTGTCGTCAATAACTGATTAACAGTTATCGCTACTATTTATTTTTTAGACGATATTACGTGCGGTATACCAAACGTCTATTCGCGTTTTATCAAACATCACTTTTTATTCGAATACCTTAGAAATTACGAATCCAGCGAATTTTAGCATTCACGTAAACCTTCCTCTCTCCAGTTTTAGGAATAACCATTCGTATATTTGTGATAACGGAAATAAATTGTTTTCGCGATAAACCCGCATGCGCATGCATCGAGAAATGCGCCACGTACGATTTGCGAAAAGTACGTCGTATTTTCCCATATCAAACAACAAACTTTGACCCCCTCGAAAATTAATATTCATGAAACACAATGGCCATACCTGCACATAAACAAACAAGTTCCACCTCTCTTTTTACTCCAACTTTTACTTTCTCACATTTCAGCCTTGACTATATACCCTGTCCCATTCTCATTCCTAATTCAAATTTCAATTTTGACTCTACACTCGACTTTAATCCAGCCAAAAGCACCTACCACGTGCGATATAACTCACGCAGTCTTCCTTCCTTCCACCGGCGGTGGCGGCGGCGGCGGCAGCGGAGAATCATTGCACTTTCGTCGCGCCGTACGTTCGCGTGAGGTACGCCTCTTAGCGTCTCTCCTCGGAATATATCACCCCGGCGGGACTTGGACGAGCGCAACGCTCACGGCGCGCGGTCCCTTCGTCCAATCAAACTCTAGTCGCCGTAAGTCGCGACGCGCGTGGAGTCTGAGGACAGGGAATAAATCTCGAGAATGGTTATAGGGCCGTTTAGCGCTCGTGTGTGTGCCTACTTCTCAGCGTGGCTCCCTCTTAGGTCGGCCTGCCCCCGCGCTTGGTTTTACTGTTTATTAAGAGGCGTGATTTATCGCTGGTTTAGGGGAATTTAGATGATGCATGCGAGTTTGATAAGCTGGTGGATGGTATATAGAATAAAGATTTTATTTCCCTGGTAGAAATTCATCTATATGAAATGGCCAAGAAGTGAGAAAATACCTAGTAAAACTGGCTAATTAATCGCTGTGATGAAACGATTTTTCGACCGTTATTTGCCTATTTCTTAGATTGACGTAACAACTAAATATTCGCATTTGATTTACTTACTAATTCTATCGTATATGAAAGAACATTAAAGTGCACTGGATGGCTCACCAAAATATAAGTCAATAACACTATAACTAAAAAATCATTTTCGATACTCGTGCGCAAAGCTCGATTTTGCACACGCTTGGCAAAAAACGTGTACTCAAAATATATCTTTCCACACGTCGTATCAAAAAATACTGTACGCTACATGTTCGGGAAAGAGATTTTCGTCTCGCGTGCCTTTCCGTAAACGTCACACGAGACGAAAATCTGCTTTCCCGCACTGATAGCGTAATGTACTATTGTTGTACTCATTCTATGAATAATTCAGCAAAACTTGTATTTCTCCATCTGATTCTGTCTCTCTCACTCTTTGTTATAACAGCAAGCCTTATACTAGTCATTTCTAGACTAAAGAAGCTGATCAGTTTTAATACCTTTAAAATAGTCAAAAACAAGCTTGTGCTTGTATTCGAAAAACTCATTCTATTTTTCAATCTATTAAATAGCCAAATAATAGGAGAAAAAGCGTTTCATCAGGAGCTAGAAACTGAACAAGAGAAATCCCTATTTTATAACGAGTTTCTAATATAAATGGTCAGTTATTAGTTATAAAATATTTTGGACTTCCACCAGAGTTTGAATAATATTCTATGAATTTTATGAATTTACTATACATAATTGGTCTTAAATTTTAAAAATTCAACAATGTTTTTGTTAATTACACTATCAATTTTATTTCTCCCCCACTCATTCTATGTGAATCTTCTCGCAAAAATTCAAAAACCTTCGTAGAACTTCATTCCACAAACCAAAATATAATCTAAAGTCTTTCTCGCGTACAATTTCAAATACCACAAGCTCTCTCGCAGCCCGAAAATAACTATAAAAATAAATCGCGACAACAATCGTCCCGCCGTCTTTAATTATTTCCTGCGGATGCTGCAGCTATATGTGTATGCGCGCGAGCACCTCATGCTCTTCTCTCTCTCTCTCTCTCTCTCTCTCTCTCTCTCTCTCTGCACGCGCGAAATAAAGAAGGCGAAAATTCAAATTATCCCCGCGTACGAACAGCCGCGTTTCTGTCTGTCTGTTCTCCCTTTCCTTCTTCTTCTCTGCCCGTTATGAGTCAGCGCGGTAGAGCGAGACCTCACTTCTCGTCGCGCGTAAATCATCCGCGAAGTTTACCTCAAGAAAGAAGACGAAGAAAGTGAAAGGGAGGCGCGTATTATTGTCGCCGAGATTGGATGCGCGTATGTGTGTATATATTTTTCGCGCTTACGGCGAAGCGACGAATATTGCGTTGTCGGTTGTAGCAGTTTAGTGTTCGGCTAAAGGTTTTGTGTCTGATTCGAGCGCTTCGTTCGCGTAATGAGCTTTCATTCTTGTATATTTGATGCATAAGCGACAGCGTAATAAAACATTTTATTTTACGATTCTATAAATATAATTTATTGCGGGAATTTATTATACCATTCCTATTTGCTAATTTACTAATGGTAAGTATGATGAAATATATAGATTTTCTAAATTTTTCCTACGATTCGACTGCTCCACTTGGAACAAAATAATGCTCATCAATAACCCCGACCTGCCATTAACTTTCATACCTCGCATTGCCAACCCTCCCACCAATTTCCCAGAATATTTACAGCCTTCTAATCGCTAACAGCGCAACTTTATAACTTTTCATATTTAGCCCACATCAGTGTCTCCTCCTCCTCGATCGCACAAATTTATCCGGAAAATCATAGGCATCGTATTAGAGATAAACGCTTTTCGTTAGAAAGTATACTTTCACGAGTCCCGGCTACTACTACTACTATTACTATAGACTGCAACCTCCAGCAGCGCTGCTGTTGGCAGCCCCGTGGCATTAAAGTGACCAGCGCACGATTTATGGTGACGTTGACTCGGCCGCGTGCAAGAGGCTATATACTAATGCATCTATTTACGCTTTTACTCCGAATACCTGGGAGCTAACGTGTGCTACGTATAATATTACAAGTGGCGCGCGAGGCAAAGACGGCGGAGGTACTGTTGCACGCTCTATTTCTTATTATTTATGTTTCGGTTTTCATGACGCCAGCAAAAAAGGCGACTGTGTTACGTTCGCGGTAGAGAGAAGTCGGTCTGTGCTGTATAGTTTTTACGATTGCCGGGGTTTAGTCTTTTGTAACTTGGCTATGCTCATATTCCATCGATTCTAAATTTTGAATAATTTAGAAATTTAATGAATAAAGTTGGAGTTGAATCAACAATCGATAACACTACGTATAGGAAAATGTATATAGCAGTGAGTATTATCATGAGCTAGAAACATTTGCAGCGGAGTAATGTAATTGGAAAACTGCCAAACTATTTTAAATAGTTACATGAGAAACAACTTTCTGAATATTCGATTACTGAGAAACTTAGCAAAACGTCTGTCAACATTGTATAACTTCTACGAACAAAAACCTATTCACTTTTGAATCTAATAAAAAAGAAAAATCACTCCTTTCTATTATCAAACTAACGACAACATTTATAACCCTGGCAAATCAAAGACCTTCTTCGCAAAGCAACGCGTACAAAGCCAACAATTATTATCCCTCGAAAAGACGTTTAATCAAACTCCTCCCCCCAGCGCGCGCACGCGTAATCCAACTCCTTCCAACCTCTTTATCCCCCCACGCGCCTCTAACTATCCCACGCTCGATTAATCTTCCTCAATTCCCTCTACTTTTCTAAAGCCCAGACAGACAGCCAGCCCGAGCAACGCCTCGGCCGCAAGAGAACCTATACACAACGGTTTTTCCACTGCGTACATACATATACACATACACACACGCACGCCTAGACCTCTCTTCCTCTTCTTCCATCCACATTTCTCCTTCTCTCTCCTTCCGATCCCCATTGTCGCGTCCAAATCGAGTTTCCGACGTGCGAGAGAGAGAGAGAGAGAGAGAGCGAGTACAACGACCGCCCGCAATGTAACGGGCTAACGAACCGAACGGACGGACGTACGAACGAACGCGTATATATACGTACGTACGTAGCACAGTATTTATAGCTTTAATCGCACCCGCGCCTAATGGCACCTTTTGCGGTGCTATACGAGAGAGAGCGCGGACCCCAAGTGGGACATCGCGTCTCTGGCGATGATGGGGACGTACACTGTTCGCCGCGCCGGCAGACGCGGAAAATGTAATTGGATATATACGGCGCTGGACTGCCGAGACGGATGGATGGTGACAGGATACAAGCGGGGTGTTGTGTGTATGTATGCGAGAGAGAGAGAAAGAAAGAGAGAAAGAGCGAGGAATGGTTATTAAAGTTTATGTGGTTTTTATTGGGTGGCAAGGATGTATCCCCATTGTAATGCAATGAAAACCTCGAGTAGCTGTCTGGTTGGGAGGAAATTTACTGGTTCGTATAGAGAGTCTCGTCGCTGCCACTCTTTGTGAACGATGGCATTGAATGGGAATTTCTGATTGTGCGCCACGGTTAAACATATTATGATTCCGGCTCGAGTTGTGCTCTAAGGAGGCGCGATACACTAATAAAAATGGCTGTGCTTTAAAAAGTTTAACTCTTTTGATTCAGAAGTAAATGTAAATCTAAAGGGAGACAAATGGCAGCGGTGAAAAAGGGGCCGAGTAATAAAAATCTCTCGAAACGCTTTTTGTTTACTCACAAAAGCGCTAGTAACATTGTTACATGCATCGTGAAATTTGGCTTTATGGTAACCTAAATTATGATAAGCTGCATATATGGAAGTGTACGTAAATTGTTACGAGCTAGAGCGCAGTACATTTGCTGAGCCATTCTAGTTCATCCGGAAAATCGATGTCAGCCCTGTGTTGTACATGTGGTATTTGACGCCGGAACTCCGTTGCCGAGTCAACTGCGCGCTCTGCTCGCCTATGCCCGCGACGACGGATTAATTATTAAATGTTTGTAGTACCCGACCGTATGTGTATGTGTGCGTACGCGGAGGTTTATGTACCTACGATTCACGTGCGCATATATATATCGACTAGACAAGCCTCTATACGTATGTATGCGTGTGTACACGTTCGATCGACGGCTGCGGCTGCCGGTTTCCGATGGTGTACACGTTCGTTTTATTTTTTCGTGTTGTTGTGTACAACGTATGCACATATAGGTGTAAACGGGCTTTTTGACAGGTTTGACGTGCGCACACGGGTTACACACACGCACACACACACACACACACGCGCGCGCGCGCACACACACGCACACACACACGCACACACACACACACACACACACACAACACACACGTAGCGCGAACGAACGCGCTTTTCATTATTTGAATATGCAAAAGGATATATCGGCGCGCGTTTGAAGGATCGCGGGCTTTGATAGAGAATCAATGTAACCAGGATGTGTCATTTTCATATGTAGAGTGGCGAATGATGATCAATAATTGTCTTTGTGCGCGAATGGCTGATAGAAGTGGTTGCTTTTCTTTTTTAATGGGAAAATTAAATTCTGATTAACAATGAAAGTAATGTGTAGTAATTCGAAACCTCGTGTATGATAGCAATCTATAGCGAAATATTATTCGCTCGCTAATGCTCGCACTTACGGTTGAGGCTTTGAGTTACTTCAATTAAACCTCGAGTATAACAATATGTAATATGAAACAAATTGACGCGTAATTAGGATTCGAAGAGAAACGTTATTGTGGATAAAATTATAGCGAATTATAATGCACTTGAATTTTTGATAGCGCGCGATGTCTAGAAGATAAACGAGGGTACACTCGCATTTGAGGATCATGTGAATGGCTCCGAGGTCTAAAAATAAGTCACGCTATGTATGCAACCTCGCGTGACTGTAATGACTCTACATTAATATCAAACATTTATTATTCTGGATTCAAAAAGATTTTCATATTATATTTTATATGTGCAGGTATATATTCGCGGCACAATTGCTTATTGATTAATTCTTTAATTTAACATTCCTTTTATTATCAAGGAGATGGTTTATACTTATTGCATACACGTATACTTGTTACTTAATCTTTTCCATTCAATTAGTGAACAATTGCATATAATAACTTTTAATCATTTTATAACCAATAACTATATTCATCACTATAAAAATTTATTGTGTTTAAATTCATGCTTCAAATTCACGTTTTTATCAAAAGAATAAGTATTCACGTATTTGACGAACAAAAAAAACCTCATCGAAACCCGCTCTATTTGACCAAGTCATAATAAATTACCATCTTTCTCTCCGCAAACACAAACGTTTTTCCACGGCCCGGCGTACAAATTGATAGATCGAAATCCCGTTAGCTAGCGCGCACGCGCAAGGGCGAGAAATAAAATAATGTGGGTCGATGTTGTCCAAGGCGCGACAAAAAAATATATATATACCCGGGGGGGGGGGGTCGCACGCGATTGCAGGTCGGCGGCGCGCGAGGGTTGCGCCCGCGTCGCGCTGCATTTCGGGAAGGGAGGAGGGGCCGCGACGAGGCTTTAAATAACTTGAGAGTCGTTGAACTGGGTTTGAAAAAGGGAAAATGGAGGGAGGTGGAAGGGGGAGAGGGACGTGTGCGGATGGAGTTGGCAATAAGCGTGTGTGTATGTGTGCAGGAATTTTATTAGAACGAGTGCGCGCTGTGGCTTTTTTCATCGTCTATTGCGGCGCGATAGTGGATGGTTTTAGTTTTAGGTGAAACGTTTATATAATTATTGCACAGATTCGAATGATGTATTAGTAGCGAGGTAATTATGTAATTCTTATAGAAAAATATTAAATTGAAATTTTAAATATATATATACACACACACACACACACACACACACACACACACACACACACACACACTATCAACTGTTCGAATCTATAAAATGTTTGTGAAGAAATTTATGCTAGTGGTATTTAATTCGAATGATTTCATAATAATTTAATCACTTGTCATTCGCGGAAATGATTGCAGTTAACGCTTTTGTTACTCTTCTTCTTTCGAAGACAACTCGACGTTTCCTGCGATTGAATCAAGACAAATTGATTTATCCCGGTTGCATTGACTGCGTAACAGAAGCCCAACCACAAATTACCCAACAGTATTTTCTGTAGTTTCCGAAGCGTAATTAATTACACAATTTGTAGCACTTGATTAGAACATTTCTAATAAACAATTACCTTACTTTTAACACTATAATAACGTTATATAGCATCTCGACGACTTTACAGCTTTTCGTAACAAAATTTAGTACCGGTGCTCCCGTATAAAATCGGTTTTACAAATTACTCGCGGTAATAACTCAGGCCCATTAATTAACCCGCAATTTGTGATGCAATTACCAAAGATAATCAACCGTAATTTTTATTTAATTACATCCACCCAATTTACACACAATATCGCGACTTTTACCATAGCATACAAAACGAAAATTACCCTCGCACTATACAGTTATAACCCCTCTCCCCCGCTCGCAAAAAAAATCCATCAAACTTCTCCGCGCAACTTCGAAACAAAACCAATCCCGAAAAATGAATCCCTCCGATGATAGTGAAAACAAAAATCAAGAAAAGCCCACACCGTCCATTTGTACTTATATCCCCCTCTTACAACTGTCGTTCTCACAAAGCCCGAAAATATTTCATCGGAGGCAAGTCAATTCCCTCTTGACGTCCCTCTTAAGCGTATACCTCTTGAGACTATCCCCGCGCAGAAAGAGGGAGAGAGAGACGGGATGACAAGGCACGCGCGCAGGAAAAGTTATCTTCCTCGCGCGAAGAGCGAGCGGACCTCACCGGCGGCCACGTGAGTCACACACGTCTTTCTCGCCCGCGTGCGCGCATGCGCAGCAGAGTCAGAGTATGTAAGAGAGAGAGAGAGGAGAGGAAGAAGAAGAGCCGGTTCGGAGTCGTCTCGAGGAATGCGACGCGGCCTTGTTTACAGAGCGCGCGCGTAAGAGAGAGAGAGAGAGATGCTTTTCGCTTTATAGCGTTGGAATCCGAGGGTTTTCCGCGCGAGAGAAGCGCAGCAGTGCGTGGGCGCGCGAAAAATCGCGGCCTTGCTGCAGCGCGCAGAGATAAAAGTTGAATTTTATTGGGTGTGCGCGCGCGTGCAGGATGTGCGGGTACGAAGATAAAGAGAGAGAGGAGTGTGGGATATTGATAGAGGTATTATTTTTTGCGGTGGGAAGGGTTATGGATGGTATACGTAGAGGGAAATTTTTTTGCGGTATAGAGGAGCGTTTAGGGTGAGGTAAAAAATTAATCCTCTTTGGGTAGACAAAAGTGAGGAATTAATCCTGAGTAATAAATGAGCTGAAAAAGTCTTTTGATGCTTTTTTTTCATCGGAGTGTAATGTAATTGATTAGCGAAAGGGGTAAAAGTGTTTAAAAAATTAGTGTATACAAAAAGTCGAACAAGACATGCATAAAGTCGAAATAAAGACTATATTTCGCACCAGCGGCGTTCAATGAAACATATCTGATAAGCGTAAAAGAAGGCGATTTACAAATGATCCATTTTCAAGTCGCATGTATATGCAAAGACACGTTGCTCGTGCAGCAGCAGCCCCGACGGAATTCGATTCTCGCGGCAGGGTTAATTATGCAAATGCCATGACAAAACGAAATGTCAACGCGGTCGTTACTGCGCGACAATGGGGCGACCCACACGTGCGTATAGGTAAATAGCCAGCGCGTGTTAAAAAGGTGACTTTCGGCTCACCCCATACGCGACGACGCATTCAAGCCTTTCTGTGTATCTCCCTCGACGTATATTTACGCCTCATTTTTCCACGTTTGCTATGGAGGAAACATTTGACTTTTAAATAAATGCAATGCTTTGGAAACAAGTTTGCGATTTTCAAAGGTATAGTTCTGCGAGTTTGTGCATATATGGGTCCCTTTTTAAAAAAGTGATGACCGGAAGAAGTGAAGCCTCTATAGATTAGATCTGTGATTGGCTCTTGGATAAAAGGCGCGAGAATTTAAAATTAAATATGCATTTTCATTCGATAATTAGGTATTATTTATTGCAATATTTATTGGAATGAAAATGATTAAAGTGAAAAGTATTAAATAAATAATAATCAAATTAATGTTGGTTATAACTTAAAAAAATAAATAATATGTTTTAATTATTTGTTAAAGTGATGACCAGAAGTAGAAAAGTGTTTCAAAACACAATATGGATAGTTATTGAATTGCATGGTAAAATTCAAAACAATAAGCAATATTTTAATCTTAGAAGAATTAATTATGTTAATATTAGAATAAATTATGTTCAGATTGTATTCTTTATTTAATACTTCACGAAAAAAAATATTCGAATAAACTTATAGTTTCTAGCCTCAAAATTTTGTATAAAAGTAAATGTACTACATTATTATATCAATTATTAAAAATGCATCAAAATTAAAAGAAAAAGATTTCCGGCTTATAAGGAATAAATTATTCTTTGCATAGATTTGGCTATAAGATAAAATTCGAAATAGAAAGTTTTGAGTGCACGCGCGTGTAATTGAAAGTTATACAGTTAGTAAGATACGGTGAGATTGACTGACGGAGTCGCGTATATATATGCAGGCTTAGTTCGGTATAGGCTCGTAGGATGCATCACCTACTTTTACTCGGTTTCACGCGTGCGCTCGGGATTATTGTAATTACATGGTATCGATATCGACATGCTCTTCGCGTTGGCTGTCATTAAATGTGGCAGGCTTCGGTTTGAAATTAATGCATGCATTACAGTTCCCAATAATTATATTTTGAAATGTATAATAATTCTATAAATATTATCAAATTAGAATTCAAATTCATAAAAAGTATAAAATATTCTTTTTCTTATTTATGTTTTTAATAATCAAATTAAAACCAATGATTGAATATTGAAAAAAAAACTCCTCTGCGGTGCGGCACGATCAACGTGCAGATCCTCTCCGCAGACTTGCTGGCTCTCTCTGGTCGCCCCCCTGCCGGTACTTGTCCGGACGAGGCAACATAAACTAGCTTTTAAGGGATCAGACCGACGCACAGACGGAGAAAGCAAAAGGGTAGCAGCAGTGCGCGCGCGCGACACAAAAGGGCACGCGCGCAAGCGCGAGTTTTTGCGGATTAACTCAGTTTGCAAGCGCGCGCGCGCGTTCACTTTTTTACCCGGACTTCGAGAGCCATTATTTCAGAGAGAGAGAGAGAGAGAGAGAAAGAGACGAGAGGGGGTTAATTGTGATCTTTATCGGATTTCTCGGCGAGCGAGCGAGAGGGAAAATCGACAGCTGTGCAGGTATAAGAGAAAGAGAGAGGGAGGGAGTCGATAAACGGTGGAAAGCATTTTTAGGAAGTTTTTCGGCAATTGCATATATACAGGGGTTGCTGGTATATGACGACATGGCAGCGGTGATATTGATTCCCCTTGACGTTTCGAAAGGGTGATTTTTGGTGCGTGTGTACGCGTTTTTGACGGCTGCGTTTTTTCCCGATAATTCGTTTTGATGCTTTCGGCGCGCGGCATGTTTTTCTCGACGTTTTAATCGTTGACGCTGCGGATTGACGGTGCGCTTTTTATGGTGATGGTATATAGTTTGGGGAGTTTGGACGTTCGAGCGAAAGGGGTTTTTCAGCGATTTCATGGAAGGTGTATGTTTTTTTGTTTTAGGGGGAATCGTTTAAAGGATTGTTTATTGCTTCCATTTTTTGTGTAATAAATGAATATTAGATATTTATGTGTAAGCGGTAAATTTACTAGAGTTAATTTAATAATAGGGGTATTAGGTGACTAAGGACCCAAGGGTCTCATATTTAAGACTTGGGGATCGATTTTCGTGTACCTAAAGGAAATACGATACTCGCCCGCAGATGGTGGTAACGAAGATTGGTATGAAAATTGGATTAATTAAGGACGGACATGATACGCGTTTTCCGAGAATACTTCGTAACATTCGTTTCTCCCCATTCATTCGAGTCTTATGGTCTAATTTAATTGCAATTTTACTGTTAGCAAGTTGTGTTTAGGAAGTAACTATAATATTGTGAAATACTATCGTATGACATTTGTTAGTTATATATACCTTGCGCTACCAACAACTGCAATTTTCATAACATTAATCACGTATAACCTTAAAAGGATAAACCAACGGAAAATTTTTGAAACTGAATATCCTATCGCCCAATTAATAGGATTAATCACGTATAACCTTAAAAGGATAAACTCACAGAAAAATTTTAAAACCGAGTATCCTATCGCCCAATTACAACATCGAAAAACCGATTGTTCCGCTCTCCCAGGTCGCGCGTAATCCAGCCTGCGGCCACTAAAACTAATCGGAAAATCTAAACTATAGCTTTTACACACCCGTCATTACTATATACACACACATCTCACCATAGCGCGCACGCTTAGCATGCGGGCCACGCACCCATTGCACAACAACGACATCGGTGAACTTTATAAGTATACACGCGCGTATTTATACATATCTCGAGCGATCTCGCGGCCCCGCACTTCGTCATCGCAAGACGTGATTTTACACGGCCATTGGCTTCTGCTCACGTGCCTTGCGACATGTCATATAGCGTTTCCCCGTTTTTGTCGCGCTTGAAAATCGAGCGAGTTGCACACGTTGGTCGCTGTTGCGAGAGAGAGCGAGCATGTATCTAGCGAGAGCTCGATGACAATTGTCGGTTGAGTGTGTACGTTTCGGTTTTCCGCGCGCGGCGTGCGATTGCGAGTCGGGAAAACAATCGCAACAATCGTGCGAACGCGCGGTTCTGTGTGTCTGTCTGTGAAATGAAGCGAATTAGGATCCTTATTTGTAATTGAATGGGAGATTTTTCCTTTCGAGAGTGATTTTCCTTTGATTGTGAGCGTATATCGCTTGCTGGAATGTAAATTGGAACGTACGAGAGTTTTCTCTTGTTTGTAATTTCACGATTAGTGCTGCTACGCTTTTGATGAAACTAAAGCGAAATGTTTCTTGGAAAACTATATGTATAAGTTGTAATATGAATCGTGTCCTATTTATCGCATGCAAAATCAATGCGTCAAAAGTTCATTTGTTGTGGTAGAATGAGTCACGTCTAGCAATAAAATTACGAAATTTGTAGAACAATGCGTTTGCTAACGCTAAATTAATGATTCATTCAAAGAGAAACCAAATAAAAACAAATAGGAATACATTTGTAGTATAGTAGTATAAACATTTGAAGAGGATTAAGGACAAACTGATGCAACATTATAGCAACCATATCCCTCTTACATTGCTTCTCCGACAATATCCTGCAAATACTGTACAAAACCACAGTAGCAGTTACATTAACATCAGTTCGCTCACTTTCAATCAATACCACACCATTCGAACCCCCTTTCGCGACCACCCGGGCATTACACTAAATCAACAAACTACTATACAAAAATCCTTTTTCCATTCGCCGTCGCCTCGCATTTGCATTCGCTCGCCTTTTATACCTTCACACGGACATATCAGCCGGCGCGTTCTGTATCTAATGCTTTCCCAATACCCACAGCTCGCTCTTTTTACGAGACGGCGAAAATAACGCGCGCGATTTCGTTTTATGAAAGCGTGCATGCGCATGCGCGTTCGATTTCGCCCGAGCGTTTCGACACACGAGCGGACAATGCGCGGCCAAATTGGCCGTGTAATCGTACCGTATGTCCTCGAGCGCGAGAGTGCGGCATTAGAGAAAACACGCTATTTGCGAGCGTAGAGTATAAGAGGGAAGGTGAAGCAGTCGATGGGCTCTGTTATTTTCATGCGGAACTGTTGGTGTTTACGTTCTGCGGCAGTTTAGGAGTGAGAGTGTATAGCGATGAGCTTATTATAGAGACTCGTTTACGGGTCTTGGCAGAAATTCAGTTATGGAAGTAGTATTTTTCCATTCAAAATTGTCGTATTTTATTTTTATTAAGTATTTTAAAAAAGGTTTGTTTATTTACAGTTCAATTAAATTTTCACGTTAAGTATTGTTTATTTATAATATGAATTTTAATGCAGTATAATAAAAATAGTAACAAATATCATACTATCTAGACGAAAAACTGTAATTTTTCAAACCACGTCATATATATTCAGAACTCATTTCGAATCCACTTCTCGAATTCACTAAAGGATCACTTCGTCAAAAACCCGCAGAACTCTCGGCCCTATCTCCATCGTACGTCAACTTCTCAAACATAACTCCCGCGACGTATAATATTTATATTTGAGTGGGACGCGCGATATGGTATTCACGGGCGTATACGCGACTACGTTATCCTCGTCTCGCGAAACGTCACCTTCCGCGCATGCGCGCACACAGGATTGAGTTTAACGGGGTCCGGAAGCTGTTTCGTAGATTGCTTCCGCGTCGCGCGCACGTGGAATTTTTATTCCTTTTCCGGGGAAATATTGCCGCCGGAGAAATTTTTACGGTGACGGCTCTGACGTTGGTTTTTGATGGAGCTGAGGGGAGAAAGGTATATTATATGAAAAAATTGCAAAGATCGGTAGAGCTGCTGTATTTGAATAATACATACATTCGTGGCTTGTGAATATAAAAATGGAGGCGGTGATGTGTCGAAAAAGGAATGTTTGTCAAGTAGGATGTGAATAGAAACGAACTATGTATTTCAAAAAGGTTTTTTTAAATCTTTTTTTTACAAGTATACTGAAATATTTTATATATGTACACTGTTAAAATTCTGCATGAAAATTAATGTATGTACTGGAAGCAAAATTACATCGTAGTACATTAAATTTAATGCAATGTAGATTAAATTTAATAAAATTTACATTAAGTTTAATGCAATTTACACTAAATTTCATGTACCGTACATTAAATTTAATAAAATTTGCATTAAATTTAATGTACTGCAATGAAATTTTGCTTCCAGTACATACATTAATTTTCATGCAGAATTTTAACAGTGTACATATGCAGTGTGGCTCAAATTTAACCAGAGTATTTGTTTCCTTTACTTTTTATACACCGATGATTAATCGCCACGAACCCAAATAAAGCATCGAAACCAAACAGATAATGCACACAAACTCGCAAATCAAACTTTTGTACAAATCGCTCGCGCCCAACCGTGAAATCGCGAGCACACACAGACTCTCCCCACGTGTTTTCAATCGGAAGCCTCTCCAAAACTATCAAAACACCATCTGCCTATATTGCGCGTCCTTCCTCAAGACTGTCCCTCAATAAAATAATGCACCGCGCTCTTTCTCTATCTCTCTCTCTCTCTCTTTCATCCCTGCTGTCTTCCCTTCCTCCGAATTTACGAGTCCGGAAATATTTATGGCGCGCACGCGCGAACCCTTTTTTTCTAGCCGCGATCTATTTACACGCTTTAAACGCGATCAGCCGCACACGTACCCATAAATTTCCGCATCGACACGCGCGGCCCAAGAGAGACACGAGATAAAATTTGCCTACGCCGCCCGCTTCCCTTTTCTAGCATTGGGTTTCTCTCGTTTTTTACGTTACATATGTACGGTCCTAAGTACACACAAGCAGTAGCAGTGTGCCAGTAGTGTGTGTATGTACATATACCGGCCGAGGTCCATTGTGACGCCGAGTATAGATAAAAGAACGATAAATATGGGTATGGAAGGAGGCGGTAGGCAGAGAGATAGGAAAATGGGGAGAGCGATAAAAATAGAGCGCGTGGAGGAGCGTATATAATGTATAGTGAAATGAAAGAAACGAGTTCCTTTCGTTGCGGGTTCGATGATGTGTGCGCTTCTGAAACGTGCTAGTGGTGAATTTTCTAGTTAAGGCTATCTACAATGGATAATTAGAAAATGATTTAAATATAATAGCAAATACATATAGAAGCAAAATAATTTTGTATAATATTTATGAACTTCTTGGTACATGATCTATTGTTATACCATGTTCAATTTGAATTATAAAATGACACGTATTTAATTGGAAATTATTATAAGTTTATAAAAAGTTATGAATATCAATATTTTAATCTTATATAAATATAGATATTATAAATAAAAATTCATTTGTTATTACTATTAGAGTATAAATTTATCGTTCGAATAAAATTATCAAAACTTATTTTCGCAGCGTGTACACCGTAACTAGTATTGGCCATAAGCCTACCAAACATTCATTTATACCCGCTATCTACGTACTAATTACTACTATCAAGAAAACCACGTATCCTGATATTCAAATGAAGTTTTCTGTACAGCGCTACTTTCTCTTTCCTATCGCATATTGATTTATTCCCACATGTCGATATAAATATATATCCTGCGTATACGCGTGTCCGAGCGCACGAGCCTTTCTCTCCCCCCCCAAAAAAAAGATAGAACCAAAAAAAGGGGACGGACACGCGCTCGCATAAACATCGCTACTCCACACGACATACCTGCACGCGCACAGCTGATTCGACCTTTTTTTTTACGAACCGTCGAAAAGGGACATCCTTCATATATACAGAAAGAAAAAAAAAATAACCAAACGCAAACACACAAAATCGTCCACGCGTATGACCCACCGCTGATATGTTTACACGCCGATACGAGCATATGCACGCGTCCTTTATTTTCCTCTACTTCTATTTTTCGAAAATCCATTTTCCGCTCTTTTTTACGCGCGCGCGCGCATCCATTAGAAGCGCATTTGCGTGAGGGGGATATATAGAGCCGCACGCTCGCATCGGGCAAATTAGGGCGAGGGGGTATAATATAGGTATTTCCCATTGTCCATCCTACACGCTCGCGCATATTATATAGGATAGCATGATATGCGCACTTTTTTACGCCCGAGACTGACAGATGTCGCGTGCCCCCGCGCTCGCTCGCTCTCTCAAGTGTGTAAGCTGATACACGTCGCACGGATAAAGGAAGGAAATGACCATCAAATGACGCGTGCAGAAAAAGTCGGCGATCCACTTTAACGCCGACTGTACTATAAAGCGTAAATATGTGTATGGATTTGCCTATACGCGAGCGAGAGAGACTGTTGTTGGCATACAAAATATATGCGCCTCGAGATGAAGAGGGGGGGGGGGCATAAATCACGATTTCACGCGCGTGTGTTGTGTACCTAAAAATTTAGCTGCGTCAGCGGCGCGAATGCGTTTGGGTGTATAGGTGTATTCCCATTTTCCCGAGAGCGTTTGTATACGCGAATTTGCAATGTTAAGTGTGTTGCGTAGCAGAAGCTCAGACGCGCGTGTGTGTATGTCTGTGTAGAAGTGTGCCACTGACAGAAGTGTCATTGATGAGATTTCGTAATTGAAATAATTCTATACGACACGTTACGATTGCCGTTATTTCACACTCGCAGGCCGAGGTTATTCGATTCGTATAGGCGAGAGAGCCACTTGCGTAATTCCAGATGTATAATATTTTACACGGTTTTACTGTTTTCGATAATCTTTTAATATTTTATGAATACGCCATAACTCCAGTCGATATGTACGCTAAAGTTTATAAAGTCATTGATTTGTATACGAGGCGTGAATACCAAAGTGCTTAACTTACGTTTTAATAGTTAATAAATTTAATTAATGTAGAGTAAACGTATTACCAAAAATTTAAAAAAAATTATCTATTTCCTTCTCTCCCATAATTTTCCGCCCGTTTAACCGCTCAATTCCGGGAAACAGCAATGAGCGTAATATAACTCACCCCTTCGGCCACTAAAACGCATTTACCAAATTACGCGCCGCGAGTCCTTCCTCGCTCGTCCGTCCGCGTAAACGCAGCGATTTAGCAATGTAATGCGCCGATTTCGTACTTCCTTGCACGCCGGCCGCGCTGCACGTGTGATATGCCACTTGCAGAGCTCTATACTCGCCGACCTGAATTACGCGTATTTTTCCCCCGTAATATCGCTTTCAATTACGGAATATATACATCTATCTATCGAGGCGGATGTCAGTTAGCATGATGGCTTTTTCGATTATCGGAGGAAGCGGATAGGATGTTGTTCCGTGCCGTGCTGGATCAGGTGTAATCGTATTAAGTTGTAAATATGTAACGTATATAGTGTACAGATAGAAAATGAAATTACGTAAGAGCACGCACGTCGATTTTTCATATATCAATGCGGCTGAGTTTTATCCCTACCGTTGAACAAAAAAGAAGATACAGATCAGTTTTTCTGTTATTCTTGGGACGGGTATAATTACGGTCGCGCGATCTTTATACAGACTGCCCTCTGAAAAACACATCGTTAAGCTGCATTTATAAGCACATACACACTAACGAAGAAAAGGTATATATATATCTCGATCGCTTGCTCCGAAAGAAACGGCCGCAGAGCGCACGCGGACAAAGCGCGCAGAAAAATCCACAAAGAAAACGCATAAGAATTTCAAGAAGCGCGTGCGCGCACACGATAGCGATCGCAGATTAAAAGAGAGAAAACGTTCCGGAGCGCGTTCCGGAAAGACAAGGACCGCGCGGGTAAGTATGTGTGTGTATATATAGAGAGTGAACGCGCGGGGCAGCTTCTCTTTTTCACTCGATGCAACAGCAGCAGCGACGACGGGGGGAACGCGAAGGTCTCGGGGTCAGCCGACAAGAGCGTAGCCTTCGGGAGCAATCTGCTCCCCGCGATCCTACCGCAATTTATCCCTTCTTCGGTGCTCTCCAGGCGCGCGTGCGAGCAGCTCGACTATACGACGCGAAGGTATAGCTTATTTTCTGTCGGGTATAAACCCTTCGAGTGTAGATTATCGGCTTGGCTTTTATTTATTGATTGTTGTGGTAGGTCCTTGGTTGTGTTGGTTGGTTGATTGTCCGTGATAATTAAAATTAGTGTGGAGCTACTTTATAAGAAATTGGGGTAGGTATTGCCCTGGTAGAAAATAGACCAACTTCGTTGGTTAACATGTTAATCAAATGGAATCATTTCTACTTAAGATTAACATCGAAATTTAATTAAAACTATTTAAAACTATCACTATATTTTAAAGCATCTTATACAATATAATATTTCCACATGTATAAATAGTTATTCTTCGTTGACAATAGCATAACATAGTCATGGTGTGACGTTTTTAATTTAAAAATTGACGAACGGTTCGTCAACCCTTGGTTAGCGTTTCTACCAGGGTGTTCCCTTCTTAAAAAAGTGATGACCGGAAAAAGTGTGAAGCCTCTATAGATTTGATCTGTGATTGGCTCTTGGATAAAAGGTGCGAGAATTTAGAATTAAATATGCATTTTTATTTGATAATTAGGTATTATTTATTGGAATATTTATTAGAATAAAAATTATTAAAGTGAAAAGTATGAAATAAATAATAATCAAATTAATGTTGGTTGTAGTTTAAAAAAATAAATAACATGTTTTAATTATTTGTTAAAGTGATGGCCAGAAGTAGAAAAATATTTCAAAACACAATACGATTATGTTAATATTAGAATAAATTGTGTCAATATTATGTTCAGATTTTATTCTTTATTTAATACTTCACACTGAAAGAATATATTTATATTTAACATGGTATTTTAACTATTAACATGGCATTGTAACTATTAGCATATATATTTTAATACACGGAGAGAAAATTTTCAGTAAAAATTACAAAAAGTTCGATAATTTTTACCGAACTTCACGGTACTACGGTAACAGACTGACATTTTTGTAAATTTTACAGAACAGTTCGGTAATTTTTCTAAGCACTTACTTTTTACTGAACCGTTCCGTAATTTTTACTCTTTTTTGAGTTATAAATTTTATAGAGTATGGCGAATATGGTAATTAAAAAAAATTTATCTATTTATGGGAATAATTTATATTAATCGCACTTATCGCCATTTTAATAGTTGGGGATTCAGTGTTGCTTTCCTTGTGGTGTAAGATAAGATGTAAATATGCACGCCGCTTTTACATAGGAAATTTTTATATCTAAAGTCCTAAACATATCTAACTACTATACTACACATAACCTAAGTAATGCCTTACATTTCGCAATACGCAAACGCTTACATATGAACTTTAGAAACTCAGCGGACTTATATACTAACTGAGGAAAGTCGTGGTCACTTGCGAGTTTCAATATTCGCCATCTACCGGTTGTGCACGGTAATTCTCGCTGAAATTCAAAAACGCGCATGCGCACAACAGTCAACAACGCCACCGCGCGTTACGCCAACGAAAACTTCCAAACCTTCTCTTAAAAGTTACTGAACAGTTCGGTAATTTTTACTGAAAATTCTATAAAAAGTATAGAAAGTCAAGTAAATCCGCTCATTTTGGCAGTCTGTTACCACAGTACCGAAAAGTTCAGTAAAAATTGCGGAACTTTTTGTAATATTTACTGAAATTTTTCTCTCCGTGTAGTGACAATGCCATGTTAAATATAAACATTTTGAGAAAAAATTTCTCTCAGTGCACGAAAAAAAAATATTCGAATAAGCTTATAGTTTCTAGCATAAAAATTTTGTATTCGTTAAGAGTAAACGTACTTCAGTATTATATCAATTATTAATGATGCATCAAATTTAAAAGAAACAGATTTCCAGCTTATAAGGAAATTATTCTTAATATGTTTAATAAAAAAAAGTACATAGAGCGCGCGTAGCATGTATGGATTTGGCTAGTAATATAAGAAAGTGATGAGACATTAGGAAGATTTTAAAAAACGTTTGTTTATGAAAATTTAATTAAATGTTCACGTTAAGTATTTTTTATTTATAATACACTTTAATGATACAACAAAAATAATAGTGAAAAATATCATACTATTCACACGAAAAACTGTAATTTTTCAAACCACATCATATTATATATTCAGAACTCATTTCACATCTGCTTCTCGAATTCACTAAAAGTTCACTCCTTGAAAAACTCGCAGAACTCTCGGCGTCTTTAAAGCTTTATTTTATTATTTGCATAATTGAACAAACGGTTATACACTTCTTTTTTTGGAATTTATTAACAAGTAATTCAATGATAAATACAACACAAGAACACAAATTTCCAATAATTAGAATCAATAAGAGGTTTCTGGGGGTATAATCCTCATATTCAATTAGATCTTCTGGTAAACTGCTAAACTTGTGAATAGTATCTTCTTTGTCTTTGAGTCCCGCTTCGTAAAATCGTCGAAATAATTGTTTGAATCGAATTAAATAGGGTGAATTTTTCTTCAGAAAATACGCCATTATGTGTTTACTGAATACAGCGTTTGACACTCTAGCAACGGGTTTCCCGTCAGAATCTACGCAACTTTTTGTTTCGTAGGAAGCTTTAACAGCAAGCATTATGCACAAAACTTTTTTGGTTCTTCTTAATTCAAGCATACATTCTGTGTCGTTAGTAATAAATTTTGTTTTTGATTTTATGCTTCTTATGTTTTGATTGTCATCATTACTCAAGGAAAAGTTAGAAAGAGCCACATTAGCGTATGGTTGAAAATTTGATTCATCCATTTCTTTGAAAGTATTCAAAGACGATTCCATTAACACCATACTGGCGTCTACGAATTCCGAATAAAAATAAGTAAAGTGAGTTGCAAATGTGATACCAATGCTTATGGTTATGATTCTGTGTACTGTTTTCTTCGGAAATTTAAACATGGGATTTCCAAGTAGGGTTTCAAAAATGTTGTAAACGGAAAGTTCTCTGTTTTTAATTTGGAAACATCTGGTTTCAAAAACCAAAAATATTGTAATTAATATTGTAATTGATATCATGAGCAAAAAATGTACGAATAAACCATTTATATCTTTTTCGACGTTTACAAGTAAAATTGGTACAGCCGCAACATATTTACCGACGAACTGATCTATAGATACAGTAAACGTATTTGGCATTTCAAAAGAATAAAGCATCGGTAATAATAAAGCGTCTATTTCATCTTCCTGAAAAAATTTTTTTGAAGTTTTTATGACATCCTGAAAGGTTGCGATTCCTTTCATACAGTGTGTATACTTTATAGAAAAATTCATAAATTCTGTTATGGTAATAATTAAAGGAAAATAAATATCATCTGCATTTATACCGTTTAAAGCACTGTCTTCTGTAAAATTCATAAATGGTGGATAATGGCAGCCAAGTAACTTCAGAGGATACTCATTCACGTTATTCAATTTTTCTGGAAAAATTTGAACTTCTGATGATAATTTTTGTTTGTTTAATCGTTTATAAAAGGGATTGTAAGAATAAATATTCGATGAATTATTCCATTTTATTTGAATTATTGAAATATCTAGAAACATTTTTTTCCAAGCATATTCGAGAAGTTTTATAAATAAGGTATTATCAACTATGTAGTCACTAAAGAAAATAATCAGAAATTTTGGTCGTCGTTTATTTAGAAATGAGTTTTCAAATAAATCAATTATGCTCCTTAAATCTTCTATATCATGCTCTTTACGCGCAGAATATAAAGTTATACATAAAGGTATATACTTTTTTTTATTAAGAACTATCGAAAACGACTTACTGTTTTTAACGCTAACACTCGATACATTCGATATATTTAATTCAAAATCAGCAGTTGGAATTTCACGCTTAATGGTTTTTAAAACGTTGTTATATATAACATTTCGCGATTCACTCATATTGTCTATAAACATAATGGTTTTATATGGTTGTACAACCCACGTTAAGTATCGTTGAAGTATGTTCAACCAACCTTCTAACCAATCAGTGTTAACGTCACCTTTAGCAATTGCGTTACAGACGTTTACAGATAAAAAAGAATATATAATAAGCACTATTAATGATGTACGAAGTTTCATTTGAATTATTTTGGGTACGTTCTCCTCAAAAACTTTTTAGCTACTGCTCGTCTAACTTATTCACCAAGCGTAAAAGCCGAATATCAATTTATCGAAAAATAATAAAAAGTAAAAAATACGAAGGTGTCCAATGTAAATAATGAAATTTTTCAACTTTTCTAATATTTAGGGACTAATTATGTAAAAAATTACAGAAATTTTATAACTATTTTAAATTTTAGTTCTAGCACCTTCTCTATAAAACATTTTCGTTATATACATAATTTTTTCAACTAAAAAGTTTTAGAATTCAGTACTATTACAGAAAAGGTAATTATGAGCTATTCCTCGCATATTCTACAATCGCGGCACAGAAAGAAAATGAAATTGTTCATTTTGAAAAGTTTCAAACGTTTTCAAAATTATTGAAACTAAAATAAAAAAGCTATAAAAATAGGTCATTTTTACCACAACATTATAATAAAACCATTAACGAATAAACTTTTCATACCCTATTTTATTAATGAAGAAAAACGTTAATTAACAAATCCATCACGCACTTTACATACTAAATTCGACATTCGAACACGTTACGAAACGTCCCGTCGTCCATATGATATCGCCGGCCACATACAGACACCAATCGACAATGCGCTCTGAATAGCCAGCCCGATTACCCCCTCCTCTATATATATATATACCCTCCTCGCACCTCGAGCCATTTGCTCCTAATGCTCGCATTTTTCGTCGCTCGCGTCTCTCTCTGTCTTTTTCGTCAGCGCGCTGGCATTAAACTAGATAAATGATCCCCCGGCTTCGCTCCACATAAATGCACCGGATTTTCCGTCGCTCTCGCCTACTTATATCTAGACACATTGTACATACACATACCTATATATACGCATCCGCCCTCGCGCGTCGGCGGATCCGGATATATTTTCATGCACGCGCGTATAAGAATCACTTTTCTCTCTTCGCATGAATGAATGAAGAATGCCTGCGCGTGTGGGGGGAGACACTGCGGGGTTTTATGGGGTGTCAACCGCTCGCGAGTGTGTGTGTGTTTTCGAGAGGATTGATGCGACGCGATTTTTCAGCGAGACACGAGGGACGTCGCTTCTTTTCTGCGAAGGTATTCACGAGCTTCTAGTTTGGTTTGGATGCGTTTTCAATGCCGCTCCGTTTATCGGGTGTAATTTATAATTTTGGGTGTTGTTGTGTGCGCTCACGCGTTTAGAGTATGCGAGCGTGCCGATGAGAAATTGGGGCAATTATGCACGGAATATCGCTGCAGTATATTTAGGCCGGATTTATATGCAAATGGTGTTTGCCTCGTTTCGCAGGCGCGGCTAAAATGTGCGTTTTTCCGGACGGATCTCGCGCATAAATTACAAGCGCGGCATATGCGTGCATTCGAATTTTACGTTCGCGCGCGCGTGGATTTATACACTATTTGTTCAATGACCCGAATACCGAACACATTTACAACAAAATCCACCGTGGAAGATATCTTTGAAATCTTCCAAAGCCATAGAAAATTGTTCCAAACTAAAACTCTCCGCGAGAAGAGAAAACCTTAACTTTATCAATACCGTCGACCTCGCCGCCTTAAAAATACACTACATCTCACGCCGGCCGCCGTCCAAGTTTCCATTTTCCTCTGTATATACACACAAGCGTCATATAAAGCCCGGGCAACTTGTATCGCATTAAAACTGAAAGTTGCATCGAGTGAAATAAAACTGAGTTTACACTCGGGCGCTCAAAGAAATTCAACTCTCGATCGAGTGCGAACTCGCCGGCAAGACGTAATAAATCGAATGTGTGTATATATACACAGACTTTGCAGCGTGCCGACAAACGGGACGCCGCTGCGCACTCGCGGTGTACAGTCGGTGAGAAAAATTAATGTGGGTCAAACGATCGCGCGAGGAGCGCGATTCGAATGTCGTTGCGCAAAGGTTTCGTGCGATGCGGTCACGAGTGGAGGGAAGACGAGTCGACGAGTATGTGTGTGTGTGTGTGCGGTTTGATAGCGTTTGCGCGGCGCGCGCTATATTGCGGGATTTGGTTTGATATTACTCTCGAGGCTTTTATAGCGGCTAGGCTTTGTGATAGGGAATGAAAGGAGAGTAAATAGATATTTTTATTGGCCGATATGTCAATGTTGAAACACAATGGGTTATGTACAATATACACTGTAATATAATACCGTACGAGTTCTCTTTCCTGTATATAACTTTTATATACGTTGAGGAACGGTATACCGGATGTTCCATCACGAATATTCAGCAACTTTTAAACGAAAATTGTTCACGCACGTGGAGACACCGCAACTGCTGAAAATAGCAAAGTGCGAATTTCAAGTCTTATTACAAGGAGGGACGGGTCAACGACCCAAGGGTAGCAATTTACATAACGTCAGTCAACTATAGTATTACCGCGCGCGAGTTCTAAAGGCTCGAGACCACGACAAACACGAGCCAATCTCCTCTCGACCGTCTCTCTGTCGAGGCGAAGATGCGGTCTGAACTGTCCGAGAGAGAGAAGAAATGTCACTTGACCGTTTTGGTCGTCGCCAGTCTCCATAACAATCTCTAATGCTTTCTCAGCCTCGTATAGTCCTGCATGTATAATTTCGTAACTATATATAAGGTTTAGTGTTTTTCCGGGTGCGCGCTGCGTTTAAACCGTTTTATTAATAAATAACAGCGATACTAATGAGTTAAACGTCGCGGTTGAAAGTTTAGATTGAGTTATTACATGCGTTCATTACAAACGAAAACGACGCGTCATTATACCTCATTAGAAAAAACCTTTCCAGTCGAACCTTTCACCCCTCGCAAGCTCTTAAATTTTCGTGTGTATCCGAGCGACACACTCGTAGAAAACCACAGACTCTATTCCATTGTCGTACATTAGCGTCTTTCAGCAATGTCAGCAGCGGGCGCGTGCAATCAAAATTTCTAGCACGCGCGCGTTCAATCCAATCAACAAACTCGACACCTCAATCTTCCTTTTGCTCTTTGTACGTGCCCGAGCGTCTAACTGAATTCTCATCAAAGGCTGTCTCTCTCTCTCTTTCTGTCGCTCACTAGTTCTCAGATTGAATTTTCATTCCATACTGAAATAGACGGGGGGGGGGGGGTGTACCCACCGTCACTCATATTTAACGAGAATTTTTTCACAATTTTTCTACGCGGCATGAATATTGCATTTTTCCCCGTTCCATACCGTACGGTCAGGTCATTATACTCCAATGGAATCGAATCACGCTTCCTATCAGTAGAATAGTGTACTTTTTTTTCAAGCGAGTCTGCTTTAGAGAGCAGTTATCAAATAATTTTCAACTTTAATGGTAACGGAATTAGTTTCTTTCCCTCGACAAGCGGGTTTATCAGTGTAGCAGTTATTATACTTTTAACCAATTATCATTTATCACATGATTGTATCTAATCAAACCACGGGCGATTACCATAGCTACCATTTTAACAAGACGACATAATTATGAAAAAATGCTATAGTTGTTTTATTATTTGTACAATAAAAAATTCAAAAACTCTAAATGAAATCATCAAACGAAATGATCGCAGCCGCAATGCAAAAGATTTACGACAGCAGCCAACCTCATTCCATATCCCACAGGCTCCAAGCCAGCCACGACTCGTTCGCCTCCTCCCAACGCACAAAAAACCTCTCTCTCTCTTTGGAAGGGGGTGGGGTGCTACGCTTCCTCGGCATATAATTCCAGATTCCCGGCACGCACCCACGCACTCAGACTCGAAACAAGCGCGTTCGCTCGCGCACCACCAGCCGATATTACCAACCATTCTCCGGCGCAGACGCAAAAACGAAGGAGGAACGCGCGGCCGGGCTAAAAACCTCGCTCTCGCCCTCGGGCCCCTTTCTCGCGTGAGAACCGTGGTGCCTCCTTCTTTCGCTACCGCGCGTGCTCGTACTTACTCTCTCCATCTAAGGGAGAGTGAGAGAGAGAGAGACCTCGAGGAGAAGAGAGCACATGTGTATGTATTCGCGAGCAGCACCGTTCGTTCGTTCCGCGAAGTGTGTATGGGAATCCATTTCCGGCATATTCTCACGTTCGCCGTCGCGAATATTTCGTGTGTCTGGCTTCCGCTGTCCCTTCCGCGCGCGATTTGGACATAGGCGGTGGTTTGATTGGGAAGGAGTACGGAAGCGTGAGTGGGATGGTTATATAGAGTATGTGTGGGAATCACGTGGATGGATAATGATATGGCGAGAGGAAAGTGGAGTGTGTTCTGCCGTGATTGTCGCGCGCGGAGGAAGTGATGGTGCGGGATTCGGTGAGTGCGGTGGACTGGACGCGTGTAAGGAGAGGTGAGAAGTCGTATAAAGATTATCAATGGGCTCATGTGGAGTCATGCTGAGGTGGCGGCCGAGATTGCGGGGTCGCCGTGTGAACTGCTTTCAATCACATGTACGTGCTTTAAGATAATGAGTATATATAGTATACAATATCACGAAATGTTTCGTTGATTCTATCGTTGGATCTTCCCTTTTAACTTCGAATGTCTATATTTAGAGCATGCGCCATAAATCAGCAATCGATACCCTACAAAAAACCATGGAAAACCCATTCAAACCGCCTCGAGTCAAAAACTGTCCTACATTAGCCACGGAAAAAGTCATCCGTTACAATGGAATCACAGACACACACGCACGCGTGGGCTCTTCTCAAATAGCTACATGATACAGCTCTCAATGCCGACACGTACGATCTCTCAATTCGCCGATTAACCGCGCCGACGCTTCGCATAATAGAAACGTCCTTTTCGCGCGAGAGCGATCCTCAGGGACTTCTCCCGCTCTCGCGAAACTCTCCATTCGGTATAAATCTATCGTAATCGCGCGACTCTTCCGTATACCCGTGATAAATTTCGATTACTCGGGTTATAGTGTTCCTGCACACGCGCCAGTTTTTTCTATATATACGTGAGGTAAAAGGGGGGAACTATCGTCGTCCATTCGCCCCTCGCGGCTCATTTTTGGGGAGAAAAATGATTTTTATCGAAAGGGCGGCGCGTTTTTTTTTTTAAGGTAAAAATGAAGGGATTGCGGAAATCCATGACTGCGCGTGCGTTTTGTGTTTGCTCGCCGATGGCTTTATCCGTGAGCGCGCGCGTGCGCGATTATCCTGAATTACGACAGCCTACCGCAACATATCGTCAATTATGGCCATTGTGCGCTGGAATGGAACAAAAAGCGAAAATCTGTCTCGTGTGTATGTGGCTGTGTGTCAAAGCGCGTATGCGCGTGCGTGTCTGTTGGGCGAAAATAACCATTCAATCGTGATTCGAAATGAATTATTATTGTGCGTGCTGTATGCCATAAATCACAGGGTATTTTAAACCTCAAAATATATCATTAATTAGTTGTAACATATGGCAAGTATATTCAAATCCTTCAAAATAACCATTTATATTGTTTTAATCCCAAAACCATACATTTTATTATTCAATTATTTTGTTCTATTTTACGTTAGAATATAAAACGTCAATAACCCCCGCGATTTCAATTTCACGATGAATATTCATTCTATAATACGTACCAGCCGCACAATAAAATAATGTCGTAAGCTCTATACCCGAATAACCCACTAATACTCTGACACATTTCTCCGAAATCCGAAAATCCCACGAGCCAACAACAACAGCCGACCCCCAAAACCGCTTTTCTCACCACCAATACCGCGCGACCTCGAGCTCTCGGACCCACTCCTTACCCTCCTACCTCCTCTCTCCCACACCCAATTCGCTAAATCCCCTGCGGTACACCGAAACATGCAAATCCGCGCGCGGTGCAATTGCCCGGACGGACACTCGATTAACCGCTGCAGCCGCCGCCCCTCAAAACTCTCGCGCAGATTAATGACGTCGGGCGAGGATTCATCACTGCCATCGCGGCTACATAACGGTCGTCGCGTGCGCGCGTGGGCGTACGGAAAGTAGATTCCGATGCGATGCGCCGCGACGACAATGCCGGGGCATTTACATGGACGATGACAATGGATGCGCTGCGTGCGTGTGGGAGGGGAGAGATGGAGGAGGTGAAAAGGTGTGTGTATGTGTGTCTGGGGGAAGGAGAAAAATTGGAGATGGATTATTGATGTGGTCGGATGGTGTGTATGAAGGTTTGGTGATGAAATTTGGGTTAGGCGCCGGTTTAGTGGGAGTTTCGTCGTTGAGGTCAGTACGGTATGAGGTTAGGAGATTAATAAGATTGAAAAGATAGGAATTGACTATAAATTTGTAAGCGCGCTTTTTTGTCAATAAATAAATTTGGTAACCCGAGAAAGAAAGAAGAACTGTTTACAATATATTAACTTTCCAAAAGTAATTGTATTATATCTATTAGTTGTTTACGATTGTGTATGTATTTTTAACTTTTACACGAACACAACTTTACGGAAATGCATCGCAAAATTATTGAACTAGAAAGTTTGACTTTCTATCCTAATTTTACAGAATATTATTATGTTCCACAAGAAATATCCAAACTTTTAATTTGGAAATCACACAGACATATTATAAAGTTTACAAAACTATATTTTCCTTTCTGTGAAGAGAAAATTTAGAATTCCCATTCTTCCTTTCACATATCAGTAATTGGTCATTAACCGTGCTTACTAAGTTTGAGCAAAGACTTACATTAATAATGAACGCTATATGCACTCGCAAAAAGTGCACTCGGCTCGGGAACATTTAAGAAACTCACCTGTAACAAAAAAAGAAGAAAGCAAAATTAGCAAACGCTTGCGAAAAATCGTTACAATTTTTCCCAGCAATAGAAAAAAAACAATATATTTGTTTTTGTGTTCGCTATTAACCAAGCCCTCGCACAATTACATACATTTCCCTATATAACATCGCAATTAATGCAAATTAAATTAGCGCGCGATAGCCGTGGTAATTTCGCCGAATCTCTCGCAACTCTCTCACACTTTTTACGCCTTGTTTCTCCGCTCGAAATTAATACGCTCTATCTCTCTCCCTCTCTCTTTCCCTTATTCGCAATTAAAACAAACACTCCTTATGCACATCCATTACGCAACAGCACTACGCTTTTATCGCTCCTCGCTCCCATTATCCCTACATATAAATCCCACATAACTCACGTGGCACGCAATTTGCACGCGAGAGAAGAGAAAAAAAAGAGTCGCAACGCATATAATAAAATCACAAGGCTTATATACGCGCGGAGACAGACAAAGGAACAACAGATACGTACGTATACACGCGTGCGCGGAGATTCCAGGCCGAGTGGAGAGTATTATAAAGTCTCTCTCTCTCTCTCTCTCTCTCTCTCTCTCTCTCTCTCTCTCTCTCTCTCTCTCTCTCTCTCTCTCACTCGCGGCCTCGTTATGAAACGAGCTTTCACAAGCCGTGAGCTGCTGCTACTGCCCGTTGCTTAATTGCAGCGCACGCAGTGGCGAGCAATGCCGATCAAATTCGTACATATGCAGCCGAGAGAGAGAAAGAGAAGCGGTTTCTTATTTTCCGCGTGCTTTGACGGAAAAATTGGCGGTGCGCGCAGGCAAGAGGTGAGCGGCCTCCTCGCGTTCCGCCGCCGAGGTTGTCTATACATTTTCCGTTTGCGTATATATAGCGTAACGCGTGCGAACTAGGATTTTAGGTGGGTTTTGTCGTTTTGCAGTGGGAGTTGGAATGATATGATGCAGGTTGCGGTGTTTATATTTATTAATTTTTTTATTATGAGTATGAGTAAGGGAAATTTTAATGAAATATCCCTGGTAGAAATTAATCTATACATGAAATTCCCAAGAAGTTAGAAAATAGCTAGTAAAACTGGCTAATTAACAACTATAATGAAACGATTTTTCGACCATTATTTGCCTATTTCTTAGATTGACGAAACAACAAAATATTCGTATTTGATTTACTTATACTAATTTTATCGTAGAGGAAAAAAGCATTAAAGTGCACTGGATGGCTTACCAAAATATAAATAAGTAACATTAACTAATAAATCATTTGTTCTACTCATTCTATGAATAATTCAACAAAACTTTTATTGTTCCGTCCGATTCTGTCTCTCTCACTCTTTGGCATAACAACAAGCCTTCTACTAGCCACTTCAAGATTAAAAAAACTGATCAGTTTTAATACCTTTAAAATACTCAAGAACAAGCTTGTGCTTGTCTTCGAAAAACTCATTCTATTTTTCAATCTATTAAATGGCCAAATAATAGGAGAAAAAGCGTTTCACCGAGAGCTAGAAACTGGACAAAAAAAATTCCTATTTTATATTAAGTTTCTAATATAAATAGTCAGTTATTAGTTATAAAATATTTTTGATTTCCACCAGGGATGATGATATAATAATGCGAAGCGAAATGTTTGTTTTATAAATGCGGGTTCATGTTATTTAGTCGGTGCTAGAATGATACAGTGTCCAAAACACACACAATGAGCCGGCAGAATAAATGTGAAAAGCTAAAATTTATGTAATGGATTATATTACTTTGTATAAAAGGAACATTATTTCCACTTCAATTCGCACGGAAAATACAACAAGTTACAAAAAGATTATAAATACAAATTTTTAAATTTTAGCATATAATCTTTTTATTTATGTTTTATTTATTCCGGAATAATGAATACAATAAACAATCAACCCAAGACGAATGAAAACAAACAGTCAGAAGCATCGAATAAAGCACTCCGTTCTCGCGCAATCGAGCGAGCTTCATAAACCACAGCCACCGCCGCGATATGCGCGCGTAAACATATGCATCAGAACTAGACCGAGACACGCATGAATTACTATCGCCATCGCAGCTCTCTCTCTCTCTCTCGCTCGCGCTATGAAAAATAGACGATTCCACTTCGCCTCGAGATAACGTGTTCTCTCGCGCGCGGCAATTAGAAAATACGCGTGTTAACCTTTCACTATACACACAGACACAGGCGGCTCGGCACGCCTTAGCGCAGCGCGAGTATATATTCGAAGGGCAATTCTCTAAAACGGTGTATTCCGCTCATAAAAGCGGAGAGGAACGCGAGGTCGGCCGCGCGCGTATTTCGAATTCCGAAAATTTCATCATGGAACAGAGACGTGCGCGCGCGCGGGGCGAATATTTGCATGCGTGATTGCCGGCGAAAAATTCGTGCCGTTTGCATTGGTATTTGGGTTGCGGGATTTAGGAGATGGTTTGGTTTTTGGTATGGGGTATTGATTTGAGGAGGGGAATTTGTGTTGGTGTGGAAGGATATGTTTCTTTGTCGCCTGTTTGTTTATACGAAAAGGTATAGTTGAATCGACGACAGTTCTTTTTTTGTTCGTGTGTCAAAGAAATATTTATGACGGCTTGTATTCAATGCAAATTGAAAAAAAGAAACGCATTTCTAGGACGGCTTTATGTAAAAATTATACGTATATTATAGGCGTGAGCGATAATAACATTATGCAATTTTGAAATTATTTTTACGCATCTGTTTCTTTAATAAACTGCGAGGCTTAAATATACACTTTTAAATTTATTGTATACTATTCATGATCAGCAAGATAAATAAATACGAAAATTATAAAGACTAAGTTTTTTTTCGAAATTCTCTCATATATTTGCGATCTTCTATCCTGAAAACACAATGAACGCGTACGTATGTCATAAATTCAACGGTGGATTTCATATCCCTTTTACGTGAAAGTATAATAAGCAAGCTTTGTATTATAATTCACATCATATAAAATATTTCATGCAAATGACGCAATTTTACGCGTTGTCCCTTTACATGAGCACAAGATTTTCTTATCGCGCTAGAAATTGAATATATATTCACTCTATACGTTATTGCACACGAGGTATACCATGATGAAATAAATATTTAACATACAATCCAGCTTCTCACTTTTGACGCATAACCTATACTGTTGCTAAATTTCATCGTTGAAAAAGGGATCGCAGCGCGGCAGTGAAGTTCACAGTAAACACACTGCCGTACTCGTTAAAGAGAGAGAAAACAGGTCAAACGTTCATTATACAATTAGTGGAATCCAAATATTAGGAGGCAGAGAGAGAGACAGAACACGTACAGAGTAAATTCCGGAATTGAATTTTCCACGCACGAAAGTATAACATATATTACTTCACGGCTATACTTTCACGGTAATTAATCTCGACAATAAGTATACCCCTACTCCTTCATTCCTCTAAAAAAAAAACTACACCACCGTCGTCATCATCGTCATCTCCTCGGATCCCTGCTCCCTCCGAGATCAGGCCCCGATCTTTCGCTCTCCCCGTCCCTCCGCGATCGAACAAAGGCATCATTAAACGTGTCTTGTTATTCAGCCGTAGCTTGCGCTGCTCGCCGTATATAACGCGAAGGAGGAACTCGCTGCGAGGCGACCGTATAGGCATATATGTATATATACTCAAAAAAGAGAGCGAGAGAGAGAAAAGGGCATGCACTGCGCTCGCGTTCTTCTCCCTCTCTTTCGATGCACACAGGGAGAGGAGAGCAGGTGCAGGTCGTCACCCGAAAAATATAAGCAGGTCGTGGCACTTTCAAGAGAGAGAGGTGAGTGAGCACATGTGTGTGTGTGTGTGTGTGTGTGTGTGATTGGAAAGGAGGGAAAGGAAAGAGATTTAATCCGTTTATAGGAGGGATTTTTTAATCGCTAATTGTGACGAAACGGGAGCGCTATTAGGTCTGTGGATATCGATCTTAGCGGTCCGCGCACGTGGCTGAGAGCTGTTTGTCTTTGATGAAAATGCGTGTGGGTATTATATATAGGTTTGCTACATTAGCTACGTAGAAAGTTTTGGCTGGATTGTTTCGTGATGGGATTGGCGATAGGATGAGTAGAGACAGGATTGTTTAAAAATTTTGAACGGCACGATTACTGAAATTCTCCGAGATATGTATACTGAAATATTTTAAGTACTTGGGAGAGCCGCGAGGAAAATATAGTACGTATAGTGTAGAAATATCGCCCGGGGAATAGATTTTCATATTTATCCTTTTGACCTTTCCAGCTTACCAGCGAATAAATAGCTATTATAAATCCTTTTGCTGCGCGTTCAAAGATAAGGCGAGGCCGCGAACATCTTTGACCTTATAAATTTATTTTAATTTATTTTTGTTAGTCTTTCTTATTCAAAGCGTTTCGTGTGTCAACAGTGGTGGTTTACCTTACATTCTTGCTTCGGTGAAAGAAGGATGATGTAGAATATAATATTTCAAAATTGATAAGTGTAAATCTTATGATGGGTCTGAAGTTTGCAACGTTGTAGCGCAACGAAATAAAAAAAGTATTTGATTTTACTTCACGTTTATACTAAATAATATTTATTTTACGTGTAGATTTAGTGTTTTATAGTATCAAATAACTTTATAACAAAGATTTAGATAAAATTTCTATTGCTTAATAACTTTAATTAATTGTAAAAAATTATTTCGTTGCACTCCAACGATGCTAACTTCAGACTCATATCTTATCGAAGTATATACTTTTACCGCATGCAATTTACAATTGGACACAATTATTACTTCTTCTGTAAAGGAACACGGCTCATTTCACTACCAAAATGCGCGAACTTTAATCCTCGAAGTTCCCAAATAATAAGGCCAATCGACTTTCTACTCTCTAAAACGTGACTTACAGCGCACTGCACACTGCCTCGCACCGCATAAATTTTCGCAAAATATCTCAATCTAATTTCCCCCGCGCCTAATAAAAAGCTCCGCCGCGAGCCCAGACCTCACGTACATTATACACAATAAAAACAAGTGATAATCAATTTTAGCGCTCAGTCCAATTCGCCGTATATAATCCAGGATATATATAATATTGAAAACGCGCGACGCGACGCGAGAACCGCACTCGCTCTCCGCGGCCGCGGGTAATTGCAAACCGCCAGGGGAATTGTATTTCTCCCGCGGGAGGGGCGGACTTATTTTATTCGCCTCGGCTCGATGGTATAATGATGGCAGTCATTTCGAGCCGCTCGCCTTCTTTCGCGGCGCTCTGAGGTCGACGAGACACTGGGTGTTACGCCAGGTTCGAAAGGTAAAGCGAATGAGGTTTGGACTGTGATAAAAGAGATTTCTGTACCGCGGTTAAATGAAAATTCAAATTTTTTTTTTCTCTTATTGTTCAATGTTTGCGAGTTGAAAATTGTATAGCGTATATAATAACTCGAGAATATCGAAAATAATTTCATCTTTACGATATAATGACTTATTTAATGGAAAAATTGGCCATCTGCGTATACCTTATTCACGGAGGTATATTTTCGGTTCGAAAATTGGCACAACTTTATTTAATCTCACTCGGGGAGACATTATTTTTAATTTTCACATTCAATTTTAATAAGCGCAAAAACATCGGTGCCTGCATGCCCTGAAAAGCTACATTGCGAAAGTATTTTTTAAATTGAAGCTATAAGACACTTGAGCGAGAGAGGGAAAAAGAGCGAACGAGTACCAAGAAACAATTCGCCGAAGAAAATTGGGCGTAATTTTAGGGCACTAAACTGATTCGCTTATCTGAAATGCGTCATCCACAGGCGTGTACGAGTCGAAGGGGGGAGACGACCCTAAGGAACATTCATCGCCCGGCGATCGTTATCCCCGCCGGGGCGGTGTATCCTACACCCGCGCGCTCAAGGTATTTGGCAGAGGCGTTAAATAGGACGTCATTGCCCTTTTTCGTCACGGCTCGTTCACTGACGCGCGCGTCAAACGGCTTTTTTTATCCGCATGTATATTGCATGTATTTTTATCGAAGAATCGTTGATGCAAAAACTAACAACGTTGTGAATCAATGCCGTCGACATTGAAAAATCTTTCGTTATATGTATACATGAACGTTTGTACGCTTCTAGAATCCTTTTCTCAGAGACTATATAGTAAATCAACAATCGGAAACGTGTTATCAGTCGAGCTTTGTTAGTTCTGCACAAATTGCACGAATTTCGTGGATAGATAAAACTCCCGCGCATATCTCTTACACACTCGGCGACCGTGACGAGATATGCACAGATCCCATGGGAGAGATAATTGTTCCGCAAGTTTGTTCAGCTTGTTGGGCCACGCGAGCGTGCGCCTCGATACTACTTATACACCTCGTCAATTAAACGCGAGACCGATTTATCACCGAGCATCGACCGCGTGGTGCTTTTTTCGCGGTTACATGCGCGCGCATGCGAGTTTCTAGCGTTTCTTTTCACGGTCCACGGGCGGCCAGCTATTTTTTCTCCCTCTGCGTACGCGAACGATAATTTCTTTCGACTAGATGTACGTATGCGTATAATAAGACTTTCATCGTATAGAACGTAAGTCGGTGCACGTCGTCTCCACGTGAAATGATCGTTTTGAGAACCGTAATAGAATGATACCGTTTTAAAACTGTTGCATCATAGAATATAATGGCATACGTTATAGGCACGCGTCTGCGTATGTGCAGCGTGCGGTGGAAGAAAAATGAGCGCGCGGTTATTCGCGTAACTCTTTTTTTTCGTCCGTTATAGATATACTATAGGTACACGCTCATTGTGAGATTGAATGCATAGTTGAAAAATTGTGAGATAACTTATGCGAAAATGGAGTATTAAAACATCATAAGACTAGGTTGAGAAGAATATTATCGGGGGCAAGGATTGAACCACAGTAATTGTGAGTAGACTTAATTTACTGTCTTCTTGCAAAAAGTGGGAATTCATTATGTCTTGAAAAATGGAAAATTCGTCGTAAGTATAGGTATGTGAGTTATTGCCTTTGAAAAGTTGCAAAAAATCTCTCAAGGCTTTCAGGAACTTTCTAGTCAGTCGACAAATTATAATGCTAAAAATTCCTTTCTAAACTACGCGAATAATCACAAACTACACCATTTATATATTTATATACTCGGCACACCATCATCCTACAAAAATTTATAAAAAAACTCTATTATACCACTCGACGAATACTAAAATTTTTCCTACACCGTCGCTAAAAAAGGGGCACAGATACACGCACCGCGCTACGCAAACCGCCCATTATCCGCGTCTCGCTCACCAATATATATTTATTTACGTACCTGCTGCCGGTCATATTTTATTTGCAACGCGTACATTGCGCGCGCGCGCGCGCGTTATGAGAGACATTATAACTATACACGCATATACACCACCGACGCCACCGCGCGCGATAATCCTCGCTCTAAAACGGTACTTTTATCCATGACCTTTTATACATATACAGCAGCGCTCGTGTGTGTACACGGCGCAGAAGAAAAGACGCGCCAGCGATGTGGTGCGCGTGCAGCGGCTATATATAAATTGCGCGCCTCTCGAATGTCAGCGCGTTCGGGACGACGATGACACAGTATTGCGTAGGGCCGATTGCCTACGAAAATATATAATACGTATATATCATACATATATGCGCGTAATACGTATGCAAAATTTCGAGTCGGCAGAGTCCCTGGTTATATGGGCGTATAACCCAGATAGCTCCGCGACGGTTCTGTTCGCATAATGAGCTGGATGAGAGCATAATTATTGCGTGAATTTCAATCGAGAACGAAAGCGTTGGCTGACTAATGCGCCGCGGAGCCTCCACGCTGTATTCATGCGACGCCTTTTCATTAGGCGTATAATATAGAAGCTGATGAATAAAAAGTGGCTGGGTAAATAAACGTTGGTGAGTATTTTTCTGATCAACAAGAATATTAAATGGAAAAACCTCAATTTCTGACCAGTCTAATTACACTTGTTCTAGTACATACTCTACATCTCTCACTCTTTCTCTCTCCGTATTACACACTGACGAAAATTCACGCATATACACACTCGCCTGCTCATTAAAGGCACACTGCGGCAAAAAGACAACAGCGGGTCCGCGCCTTGCAGCAGCCGCCGCGGCGGCAACAACCCGTCGACCGGCTTTTTTCGTTAATCCTCGCGACCACCGCCGCCTCTCTTGCACCGGTATAATTTCGCTCTCTTCATGCAGACACGCGGAAAAAAGAGCTGCACGCACCCGATAAAGCGTACAGGAGGAGAGAGATTACCGCACGATGTATCGGCAATTCTCACGCAGCTCGCCTCTCTCGCCATTAATTGGCATGGAAGCGTGCATTAGGTCAGTCGCCGGGATTCCGCGCGCGACAATAGGAGAAATTTTTACGTCTCGGGTAACATTCCTCAGGCGTGCGTAATACATATACACAGTCGAGAGAGAGGCTTGTTGTTTACTTTCGTTGGGTAGAGGCTCGGTCATCGAATGACGAATTAATGGGAGAGTATAGGATGGGGTGCCGCGTAGGTATGTGGGGAGCGGAGGAATTCGTATAGGGGCTAATGAATGCGTCTGCGGTGCTGACGGGCGGGAGTTAATGGAACGAACGAGTTGTTGTTCTTTTCATTTTACTTTGTTATATATTGATAACGAGTGTGTATAACGTGGATTATTGGGTAACGCTCGATGGTCCTGTTCCGCGGGGAAACGTGTTTTAAATAGATCTCATTTCTCTCCGAGCGAGTGACTTTCGCCACCCGCGTGTAATATGCGCATAATGGTGTAAATTTTTACTTTTCGAAACTTAGCTGTGGGTTTTGTGAAAAGATTCCTTTTTTTGACCGACGTCTGAATGCCCGGCAAATTCTTTTCAGAAATTATTACGTGAAAGGATTGCATAAAAATCGCCTCAAACTCGTTAGTTCGGATACACGCGCACACGCGCAATTTAAATAATCCGGCGAGAAGCTTATATACGCGCGGTTTCGGCACACGCGAGAACCAGTATAATATAAATTTTTCTGACGGAAGCCGGGGAGTTTTAAATAAAATAAAAACTCAATGAGCAACTAACCGCTACTAAACTATCAGTATCTTTTTAATGAAAAAAAAAAAAATTATAAATATACCTTCTCAATAGAAAAAAATTTATATTTTATCATCATAAATCAATAATTAAACGAACCACTTTAATCATCAGATATTATTTTAATCCATCTACATTCATAAAGTTTTCCATAATACTTCAAATTTCCAAGACTAATCCCTACGTCTACATTCTTAACTACTCCCAACCTCTCTCCCCACGCTACCTCATATTCGAATGAATCATCGAATGCATCACACAGCGTCTGGAACGCGCGCTCGCGCGACCTCATTCCGATAAACCCCATAAACTCTCCGTTTCCCCCATTCACCTGAGTGCACACCGGCGTCTGTATCCGTCTCCTCTCCGTTCCTCCCGGCGCTGCTGGACTCGTCGAGTACCGGCGAGTCTTCATTCTCCTGTCCGGAATCCGCGTCGTCGTTCTTCGCCGGTAGATGCGTGGCCGCATTGCAGCTATCGATGGACGCGTGTCTGCTGCTCCTGACCAGCGTGCTCGTGCTTCTGGCCAGCTTCGTGCTGTGCGTGCGTCTAATGAGCAGATTGGCCAGGGTAGGCCCGGACGTATTCTGGGACGAGGACGACTTGGCGGAGCGATGCTCGACGACGGATTTCGCGTGGTCGTTGCGAGTGGCGCGGGATGATTTGGTGCCCACGGGTACAGCTTTGACGGGCCCAGTGCGTCGTTCGATCGAGTCCTCGCGCTTGCTACGCCGTCGTTCCTCCTTGTCCACGTTGTTCTTGTCCGAGTCGAAGCTGCCTATGGTCTTGTTCAGCCTCGTGTCTTTCCGATTACTGCTGCTACCGCTCGTGTTGTTACTATCCTTCTTACCGACGAACCTGTTCTGGAACCTCTCGATGGTCTTGAACGACCTCGTGCGCTCCACCTTCTTCCTCTGCTCGCTCTCCACATTGTTATTGTTATTGTTGTTGTTGTTCTTCGGGCTCTCGAATATCCTGGTCAGGCTCTGCACCTTGCCCCTGGGCTCCAGCCTCTTGCCCGTGTAGCCGCTATCGTTGTTCGTGCTCTGGGTGCGGGTGAGCATCGGCACGTTCGGCGCTGTCTTCGACTGCGTGATGGGAAACGTGCTGCAGGCGTATTTCTCCGAGTCGCACGACACCGACTTCTGAAACTTGGACACCGACGCCGACGAGGACGACGACTGGTGGTGGTGATAGTGGTGGTCCAGCGACACGTAGAACGTCGATCTACGCTTCGGAGAGTCCTCCGGCTGCTCCATCTCTCTCTCTCTCTCGGTTTTTTTCTGCTCCTGTCAGCGATGGTAGTCCATTAACCCGTTATACATACACGCGGGCTCGATCGCACCGGCCGAATGACTCACAGCGCGTGGATCGTTAGCGCGCGTACTACACTCTTTAACGACTCGAATGTGTAGAAGATATTCCCTCGCGTAAAGGTTATCACAGTTGCGTCGTGCGGAAGACTAGATTATAGGTATTGCGCTATAAAGCTATTGTTGCCGCTGCTGCTGCTGCTGCTGCTGGTTGTGGTTCTCTTGGGCTTTTTGTCACGCAGGCTATGAAAACGACACCAGAGAGTGAGAGAGAGAGAGAGAGAGGAAGCGGTAAAAAGGGAACTGGTTTTTTGCGCCTTAGCGGGGCCCCGTGAGAAGGGTCGCCGCTGCTCGCTTCTTCGTCGCTCTCTTTATACACTCTCTCGCGCTTTATATATCCGCGCGCTTTCTGCTCGCGCGCGATCGATATTAAGAATTACACGCGCACTCGTACACTGATGTATACGGTGTATGGCACACGTGTAGTCACGCGAGCGCGAAATCACACGCACTTTCCTCGTAGATCCGCATATCACCCCTCCGTGTCGTGGTACTCTATTTTCCAATCCGTGAAGTGCCACTTCTCTCTATCCAACACACACACATACGCACACACTCTACCTCTCCACTATTACTTTACGAGTAGTCAATCCGTTCGCGTGCTCCGACGCTGCACTTATCTCCATTTGTTTATTCTCTCTCTTTCTCTGCTACACTCGCCCCTATGCACACTCCTTCTCCACCTGTTCAATCACACAACTCCTCGTCACTATCGATCATTGCACACTTGCCCGCAAAATTCCTTACTCACACTGCGCGTAATCGAATTATATGTTAATAAATACGCGCGAGCGCGCAAGAGAACCCGACGTCCGCTCGCCGCACGGAGCGAGGACTATCTGGGGAACCGGCTGGCGCGCCGACTTTTTCCACTATACGCTATCCACACTCACACACAGAGCCGGTGTGAGCAACAGCGAGCTCTCGCGGCGCGGCCGCGAACACTCGGCGAGCGCGGCTCGTAGGCTTCGATTCTGTCTCTGCGCTCTCTCCCTCTGCTGCGCGAGTGGGAGGGAGAGAACGAAGCGTAGATATATATATATATATATATATATATATATATATATATGTACATTAAACGTATATGTATATATATATATTGGGAGAGAGATGCATCGGAGTGTACGATGCGCTCGGCCAGGCTTCCTATATAAACGCCGCTTGAGGAGTGGAGAGTCTTGAGTTTCGGGCTGAGAGAGCGTAATTGAAGCCCTTTAAATGTGGTGACGTTTTGATTTTGAGAAGAGTGGAAAGAGGAGTATGTGTACGATTATCGCTGAAAGATTTCGGTGACGAAATGTGTAGAGGAGAATGCAAGGGGTTCCCTGCGGTAAGTGCGTTACGTAATTTGGGTAATTTCGTAAAGCTTGCGGAGCGAGGGAGAACAAATTGTGAGAATTATTTTACTGTGTGTGAATAGGGCTCATACTGACGATAATATGAGGTTCGTTGGTAAACAAAGTGTATTCAGTCTGCACACGTGTCAATACGAGAGTATGTCTAAATTTTGTTTAAATTTACATATTTATAAACTATATAAATGTGTATATCGTTCGTTTACGTAAGTCTATATACGAGAGCATAAAATACACCGAGCGAGAAGTATCTTCTCCTATATTTTATTCGGAATTTACTTACTGAACCCTGCATTCTGCATATAATTCCCACAAGCCCCAACACGTATACGTCCAGGCCAAAGCGCGTTTTAAAAACTGAGTTAAATTGTAGCCGCCGCCGCCGCCACGTGCTTCCAATTTCACGAGCCGCGACGACTTCATTTGTGCTGTGTGTATATGTGTGTACGCGCGCGCCTCTTTTTTGTAGCCATTAGCGACGCGGCTCGTTTCCGCTGCGGCGTGAAAAAAAATTATCCTCCCCCTCGTCAGAAACAAAAATAAACGAAAAAATTTTTTTCTAATGTCTCTGCCGCTACGCGCGGCGTTAATATGCCGTATATCACGGGCCGTATGAACCCATTTTTCCTCTTCTTTTCTCGCGAGTGCAAGTGTATATATACATATATATTCAGGCGGCTTTTTTTACGGTATAGGTGACTCTTGCCCGAGAATTACACGCCTCAAAGTCAAAGCGCACGCTAATCGCGCGCGCACACACGGGTCCTTGATGCGCGCCGCGCGGGAAAAAGTGCAGCGGGGGAAAAAAGGTTTCTGTAGCTTGATGGTCACAAGGTAAAGTGCTAGTTTGGGTCGGTAAGTGGTGAAGGAAAGCGGAGGAAGAGATAGGTCGTCGTTGTAATTCTCGTGAAAGCGATACGTTGTTAGGGGATTATGATTGATATAGGTTTGATGTGTGAGGAATTATGGTGATGTGAACATGTGACTGGGTTTCGAGCTGTGGAATGGGATACAGGTGTTTATAGAAACAAATGAATATGATATATTATTATCGGATTTCTAATGAATTGTAATTTAATATATTGAAATATGTAGAATACTCTTATGATCAAAATCCATTTTTCGAAATGATGAGTATTTTATGGAAAAGAAAGCTTTATTTAATATAAAAGATATTTAAATTTTACGTACACGGAGAGAAATTTTGTAGTGAAAATTACAAATATTCGAGACAAAATTACCAGTTTCTATGGTAATGGATGGACAGACTGACAATTTCAAACTTTTTACCAAAGTGCCTTGGTAAAATTTTTTTTTAGTTAATTTAAATTAAAAAAATTAACTTTTTTTATCCATATTGATGGATATATAGTATTTTAATATAGAAATAGAAACAGAAACAATGATGAAAAAACATTAAACTGAAAAAAAATTTTTACGGAAGCGGGATTCGATCCGACGATCTTTGGGTTGAGACTCCGACGTTCTACCGACTGCGCCACAGAAGCTGTTACCAACAGTCATTTGAATCGCCGTTATTACTTACTGAAAATATGTGTATTGTTTTCATTTTAACGTCGGGCACGCCTCTAGTATCAATCTTCTGAAACACAATAATGCGCAGTGCGCATGCGCGAGTACACAAATACCAGGTTATTTGGTAAAATTTATCAGTTTTCTTAGTAAAAATTCTTAGGTTACCTTGTAAAAATGACTAGATCTCAATTTTTACCAGTGTTTCTGGTAATTTTTATTCAGATAATTTGGTATTTTTTTAAAGTGGTTATGGTAGGTTTTCTTGGGAAACTTATAAATTGTATTAGAAACCTGGGAATAACACGGCTTTTGACAGTCTGTCCATGCGCTACCAAGGCACCTTGGTAATTTTTACTCTAAAATTTCTCTCCGTGTAATTTTATAAAATTGAAACATTCCAGTTACATAAACATATTTTCAGATATATATACATCGATATATAATATATAATCGTATAAAATATTTATTCATCCAGTCCTTGTCTTCCGCAAACGAAAACCCCGCTATTAATTCAATAAAACTTTAATAAAACTTTCAACGCGCTCGACTCTATAATCTACAAACTCATCGCCCTGTTAAATTCATTATCCCGCGCGCGCAAAACAAAACAATGACTTGCTAATTAGCTGTTTAAACCAAACGGCTCGGCATTAAACTTTAAAACGGACGAATTATAAGCGTTTTTACGATCTCTCTTCCATTCCTCTGCCTCCCTCCCACAACGGAGATTCTATTAAAAAGAAAACGCGCGCGTATAATAAGCGAGCCGCGTGGTATTTTACGAGGTGCTAGTTGCAGGTGCCGACGCGCGAGTAGCTTTTCTCTTTCCGCACTGAATTCAGCGAGCGCGGGCGACAAGAAAGTGAAAGAACTCGTGCGCGCGAGGAAAGTTGGATGGATGCGCGGTGGAGAAAAAGTTTTGAATATAACATAAAGTTTAATAAATCGCTGGGATAGCATCTGCGAAGCTGGTCTCATAGTGGAACGCGGTCGCCTACTTTTGGCTAAGGCTCGATAAGTCGGATTGTCCGGGAAGAAATGTGTGGCTGAGAGATAGCCGAGATTAATAATTGCCTAGCTAAAGTGATTAACGCGGCGTAGGATTAATGCAATCTTATAGTGATAAGGAAAGTGTTCAGCGACATTATAATTTTCCGTATACAGCTTATTTCGCGATGGTCTTACTACTCTTATAAAGTCATTTTAGTAAAAGTATAAAAACTCACTTATCGAATCTGAATGATAATAACGTCACTCAACCGACCTAAAATTTCATTTCACCAAGCCCCCGGTAAAGTGCATCAAAAACTCTTTTAAGATTAGCCCTCTCTCTCTCTCTCTCTCTCACGTCCGTCCGGCGCGGCGCAAAGGTCAAAGCTAACGCGGGCCGCGATAAAACGAGCGAGAGGAAAGTTTGCGCAAAATAAGAGAGAAAAAAAGGAGCAAGGAGCCCGCGCGCGTAAAAAGAAGATAACGTCTGCGACGATGGATCCTGGCTTCTTTGTCGCCAGCGACGATTCTTTCTTTCTCTTCCTCCTTTTTCTCGAGACCCTCGAGCGTCTCCTCTCTTCCCTCTTTTCTCTCTCAAATTTGCGTGTCGCGCCATCGTCGTCGTCGTCTCTTTGAAGAGGGAAACACGTGCTCCGTTGTCGCGCTAGGGCGACGGGCTGCCTTTAACTTTGAGCGAGCGGCACGCCTGTACATAGTGTATGTATGTATGCATGTAACTTGATAGTCGCTATGCATCGGGAAATGGGGTTGAGGATAACGAAATTCGTCTGGCTTTCTGCGGTAGTCGAAGTGTATCGAAAGAAGTATTAACTTTTTGACAGTTATTGAATTGAGCCTCTTTTCGATTATTTCGATTATATCATAACCTTTATTTTAACAAATATTACTTCAAAATGTAAATTATTCTAATTTCATAGTTCCAGTTATATAATGTGTATAAATTCCTAAGAAGTGAGTGTTCGTATTGTTAATTATTGAAAAATGGTAGGTGGACGTCAACGAACAGGAGTCAAAATTTTGAATATTTTGGCCGACGTTTCGAGTTTTATTTGTACTCTCCTCATCAGGGCTACAATGTTATGGAAGTTGTGATAAAAAAGTGTAATAAGAATTATTACAAATAATGCACAATAATGATACATCACCTTGAAAGATCAAAATTTAACACATAGTGCATTAACGTCAAGGTTTTCAATACCATAATTTGGAAAGTATATCTCGAGATAAATTGACCAATATGCTAAAATATAAACAAAAAAAAAATCAAAAGGTTAAAAACAAGATTAAAAGTTTGTAATGAAGATTAAGGAAAAAATTAAACATTATGAACCAAATGCAAAAATCTTACGTCTTTCTCTATGTTTGTTACACATTGCTGTCTAAGGTTTAAAAGTACAACGTACTTTTATAACGCCTAGAGCAGCACTGGGAAAAGAATAAGAAATTATTGAAAATTAATAAGTAGGCTGGTGGAGAAGGGTGTGAAAGTGGAAGAAGCTGTCGTGGCGGTGGATCGCGTTGGTCGGGGAAGCCTGAGTGAGAGAAGTGAGCGGAGCCGAAATGCTCTAATCGAATGTTAATGTGTATACGTATGAAAAGTGCTACTTCTCGTTAGCATACTTTCCCAGTCACAGCAGACGAGGCTCGACAGCTTATGAAGGATGTATCATCATTGTGAACATTTAAATTATTTGTAATAATTCTCATTACACTTTTTTATCACAATTTCCATAACATTGTAGCCCTGATGAGGAGAGTACAAATAAAACTCTCGAAACCTGTTCGTTGACGTCCACCTACCATTTTTCAATGTATAAATTCCTGATGATTTGTATGCCGATTGCGAACTTATTAATATTTCCAAGAACGAATATATATTCTCAGTATTGCCCGCGGGAGGTCCCTCTCGCCAACTTCTATCTCCCCCGGCCGACTTTTGAGAAACACTCCTGCATACATCTGGCATGTGATGACAAAGCAAGATGCATCTTCAAAGATTCATTACGAGTTTACACGGAAAAGGTGTTAATGCAAAATCTCAAAGATGACTTTCTCACCGCGCGAATCGAGTACACGTTCAACCAAATCAATCGACCATTACAATCTCACCGTCGTCTTAATCTCGCGCACTCTTATATACGTGCAACACCCTTTCCCATCAGTAAAGCCACCCACCTAACTGTACCTTATATGTATACCCTCGCCTCATTGTGCGTTCCGATATCCTCTTTCTCTCTCGGCTTTTATATATACACGCGTGCGTGCGCACGGGAAATTAGCTGCGGGCGCGTCTAGCCGCACGCGCAGCACGTCTTCGAGAGCCGCCTCTCCCTATATCCGCTGCTGCGGTCGTCGGCAAAAAGGGTGAGGCGCGCAAAAAGTCTCTCTCAGCCCTACAACGCCGCTTAATTTACGGCGTCTTTTTCTCCTCGCGCTGGAAGCTCTTTTTTCCCCGGGACGATTCTCCGCTTAGGAGAGTATTAGGCGAGCGGCGCGGAAAAGTGGCCGAGTAGGATGCGCTGTACGCGGCTAACGGTTGCCTCGGGATTATAATTGTTTACACGTGGACGCGCGAGCGCCGGAAGAAAGTTTTAATGCGAAAAGTTTGATTGGGAGGGGGGAGGGAGGGATGCTGCTGAGGCTAGCACGTGCTTCGTGTGTGCGTGCAAGGATTATCGCGGATAATTGAAACCACGAGGGAGAGGGAAGAGTCGCGGACTGTACGTATAACCAGGGACGAGAACTGGAGCGCGACGGCCGAATATATATATAACGGAAGGGGGAAAGCTACGTGTGGTGTGTAGTAGTGAGAAACGGCGGAGTCATTAATTTCATAATTGCAAATTATTGGTAGGTTGAATTGGATATATATTGGATTCGTCATGTGATCCGATTCGAGGTGAGAGATAGAGATATTGTTTGGAGGCGATCGGATTTGATTAAGTTAGCGGTGAAGTTTCGAGATTCGAGTAATTTAATTATAGTCGCGTACAAGTGTACCGTGCGTCGCTCGATGAGAACGAAAAACTTTCTCGCTGATATTGTCAATTAAGCCATAGGTATATATATTTATTATTTACAAATAGAACGTGTAAAAAGCTCCACTCGCGGAGAGATATATAAAACAAAGCTTGTTATTCGCATGAGTATTCATAAAGTTAATTAAAAGCTTGCGCGTCAATTACAACGACTTTTTGCAATATACAGTCTGTTAGCATTCCTTTGTGATGTCACTTTATTAACCTCATCAAAGGACGCCGCGCGCGCGTACGCGCAAAGCCACGTCAGATTAAACTTCTCCCGCGACGCGCTCGTTTACTTTTATTATTCTCCCCATAATTTAATAATCCCTCGAAATTTAGTCGCTAATATACATTAGCCATTCCATAAACCTCATATAGTTGAAAATAAAAAAACGTTTACAAACGACTGCAACACACACACATATAACTATCGCAATTCTCTAACAATCCTAATCAACATTATATACCCTCCTCTTCTACTCCCCTTCGAACTCTCCTCCTTCCCAGCGACATTAACCCGCAGTGCGCAGATGAGCCTCTCGGCGCCGCTGCCGCAGTCTCTCGCCGCTCGTCCATCACGACTTTATGTCCATTTCTCTCTCTCTCTCTCTCTCTCTCTCTCTCTCTCTCTCTCTCTCTCTCTCTCTCTCTCTCTCTGTCTCTCTCTCTCTCTCTCTCGTAATTGGCATCAGAGCCGGCGGGCGTTCGCATATTTCGCCCTGGTAATTACCTGCGGCCAGCGCGCGCATGCGTTACAGGTATAGTGAATGCACCGCGGAGGACAGAGAGAGAGAGTGAGTGCACGTATCGGCCGCCGCGGAATTTCGGTGGTCGCGACCGCGCCGGTGGATGGGTAATGGGTTATCGGTGTTTAGTGGCGGAGTGGAGTGCTGCGCGTCTGGGTTTCGGGGGAATTTTGAATGTGACGTATAGCGATGGGGCTGGGTTGAAGTAGGTGCTCTTAAAATGATAAGATGAAAGGAAGAAATAGTTTGTGAAATCTAAATTATTATACGTAGATTGAAATGTGTTGCATATATAAAGCCTGCTGGAAATCGTCCATTTTTTTTTCTTCTATTTGTGAAACGATATTTCGAACATTTTCTAGACATTTTATGGCGAGTTGGCCGAAATCGCCATAAAATGTCTAGAAAATGTTCCAAAAATCGTTTCACAAATGGGAGAACGATAGACGACTTCCTAGCAGGGTAGATAGTTTTTTTTTTTTTTAATATTCATATTATTTAAATAAAACAAGATTTTAATAATCGAGATTTTAAAGATTCGGTGAAATATAAGGGAAAAGTGCAAATCCGGCGAAACTATTTAGCGAAAATTCATTATTAATAAATAATTAAATTTCATCTTGCAATAATTTTGCAGACAACCGTAATACCAAATAACGTTTAAAGCATTCCCGTTACTTTTCAATGAATAAAAAAAATATTAATACCCCGATGAAATTACCAGCACAATTGAATAACAATGCCGCCGCGATTGATGCGCTCGTATGCAAATATGCATCTCATCGAAATCAATAATTACGACTGTACAACTCGTAAACTTTAATAAGGACAAACTACCGCTACCGGAATTATACAATTGCGCGAAGCAAAGAGCTCCCGACAAGGACTTCCATAAAAACCATAACTGCACCTTCTGTAATGCAATTAGACGCGTACATCATAAATATACGAGCCAAGTATATTCCCGCCAACAAAAAAAGTAGCGCACGAGGCTCTCGCGCTACGTTAAACACTCCACACACGGTATATACACAGGCTGCTGTACCTTCCTTCCTTCATTAGACGCTTTTTCGAACGGACGCTGCACTTGCGTCGTGTACCTCGTCCGCAACAACACACGCCGAGCTCCTCTTATACATATATATACGTGTGTGTTATACAGCGGCACACACGCGGAAATGTCGAACGTTACGATGAGTAATTTAGCGATCGATCAGCGCGCACGCGCTCGGTTATGTATTAAGAGGCTTCTTCTTCTCTTCTGCAGCGCGACGCGCGTCCCATAATAATGCGCGCACGCGCGCGATCGATCGCGCGAGATAAAGACGCTATATAAGCCGTATACACGCCGGACTGCTGCTGCTGTTCTTCGGGGAGGAAAGAAAAAGACTCTTAGCTCGTGTTTTTGCGGAAGACGCGCCGACTTCGCTTCCGCGTTATTAATCGGGTGTCGTTACGGGGCGACTTATTATTCGGGATAATTTAGCGGCCGAGAGAGACTCTATATGCGATGTGTTGTGTCGTATAGGTTGTGGCTTACCTGGTGAGTCACCTCGCGCGTGAGGTGGCGAGATAAGTGGCGCGGATAAGGCTATCGGGGAAGGATTAATGGACTCACCTGGAACAGAAAAAAAGGAAACGTGTGCATTAGCGCTGTGAAATTTATTTTGATGAGATTGTCGTTATGGGTGGGGGGAGATAAATATTGCTCGTACATGGTCGCGGTCGTGTGTAATGAGCTTTGTTGAAAGTTCCGATGGCATCGGAATGATTGAATTATGGACATTCGAGGAAACTTTGTATTTAAGGAATAATATAAACAGGAAATTTCTTTTTGTGATTTAAAAATTATGGTTCATAATTTATTGATCAAGGATAACAAATGTACAAAAATACGTAAAAATATTTTCAGAGTATACGCAGTGTATTGTGCCCTTACAATTCATTACAATTCCACTATTACAAATTGTATTATTTACGTATGGTTTCCATGATCAAACAATCGAATAACGAATTTAGCTTGCCATAAACTACGAATCTCAGCACTTTCCTACACCCCCGCCCGAAAATTCAGTCACTATCCATCGCTATCTCCTGCTCTCGACTTTCTTCCCATCAACTAAGGCGCACCTCGGCGCATCCTCTCGCTCTCCTTAAAACGGAGCATCGCGAGCGTAAACACGTGCGCACGCGCGAGTGAGCGATCAGAAACATTACACCAGAAGCGATCCGTTCTCTCCCTCTCTCTAAACGTGGGAAGAGACGATCCTGCAGCGCCGACGTTGCCGCTTATCTCGAAAAAGCGCACCACGCGAGAACGACGCGATCAGTCAGCGCGGAGGCGCGAGAGCGAGCGCCTTTTAAAAGGAATATGTATATATGTACACTTGCGCATGTGCGCCTGTGTGATGGCACAAAGAAGCGAGAGACACTCAAAAGCGACGCTTCGTCTTATTTGCGCTTACGTGTACGTTTTAAAAGGGTAAGAGAGCGAAAGAGAGAGGAGAAATGGAAGAGCGAATTTTAACTCGACGCGTCGCTTGAATTTCACGTCTGAGTAGCTCCGTGAGAGGTGTGTTAAAATAGTGCCAGGGATTTGTGCTTACGCTCTGGCACCATGATTTAATGTATAAATTCGAGAGTGTTATTATGAAGAGAAAAGTTGGTTGCAGTGTTCGCACATTGTGTTTGAATCATGAATTTGAATAATACACGTTTTAAACGTGATCTCAAAACGATATATACCAGATGGATACCACTATACTTTAATATATATTTATTATATTATGTTGTTTAATTAGCTATATTACTGAAATTTGTTTAACAGTATATTTTTATATATATTACACGCTCAAACCATTTTCGTTCTTTTTTTTAACACTACTTCTTACACTTCAAAGTAACAACTCAATCCCATCGTATCTCATTTCCAACATAATTTTCATTACACTCGAATCCTCATCTTTGCGTCCCAACTTGCAAACTCCAGCTTTGGCTACCTCGCAGTCCCCTTCTGTCTCCGAGACGCCCGACAACTTTGCAAAATCCTCTCTCCGAATGAAAAATTATCGCGGCGCAGCCGTAGAAAGCGCCGAGAGACAGCATAATTACCTACGGCCGCTCGCTCGCTCGCTCGCTCACCGGCTTACAAAGCAATTACAAGGAAAGCGCTATCTCCGGTGTCCGTTTCTCGCACGCGTATATATATACGTCTACCTACTCGGGGCGACGATGGGCCCCTGCCAAGCTCTCTGTGTATGTAAAACGCGCGGCACTTGGCTCGCTTTTAAAAGCCGGAACGAAGCCGTGGAGGCGCAGGGCAAGGATTAAGGTGCGAAAGGCGCCGTGAGAAGTTAGTTTGTTGTTGTTGTTGGGAGTTTTTTTTGGAAGGGTGAACTGGTGAAGTTGGGATACAATAATCAAATGGCGCAAAGTTTAATAATGTAGTATACTTTAGTGATAAAGCGTGCTTTTCGAGGTTTTCAAAGTATCTGTTGATTTCGTATTATAATGATGTATAGTTAATAAAGTTGTTTCTTTTGGAAATTATATCGTAAATTATAGTGTCGCCGGTACTTGAATAAGATCTCGCGCCCTGTATTCATTTAGCTATCAACCTTTATAATTGTATTTATACGTATTATAACGTACCGATAATTACACTTATACTCCAAAAAAATTCATTTACGATAATTTCACGCGCCACTTTTACAACTTACCAGGGCAAGTAAAAGTACACAATAAGCCCAATCCGTTACACGAGATTAAACCTTTATTGCAGTACATATCCCAAGCACACCACCTTTTTCTCTCGATACTTATCTCTCGAACGAGCTGCCGCCATAATGAAATTTCGAAGCGCCCGCCCATATATTTGCACGCATAATTTAAAATTCCGCGAGCGTAAACACGCGCACGCTAAACGCAAACAAAAGGCGAAAAAAACTCATGGGCAGAGAGCGCATGCCGACGCGCGATCCATAAATTTCAGAACCTCGTAGCGGCATCATTCGGGGCGGCAGCAACGTATAGCCTTACAAGTACCACCGGGGAGTAATTACCGGCCATTACCGTCACACACAACTCAAAATTTTCGTACTATTTCTCGCCTAACGCCTATCAGAAAAATGCTAACACATTACAGCCTTTTCCAATCCTTATACACATGCCGATAAAAAAGAAAAACTCAAAGTACAGCATAGACCGCGTCTGCGAAAAGGACAGTCACCGCGCATCAGGTATACGTATACACATACTTACACATTTACACACGTAAGTATACGTATATACATACGTACGCGCGCATACAGTCCCGGATGCGAGATTTAAGGGCCACGAGCGTCTAATTTACGAGTGCGCGGCGGCGGTGCATCGAGCGATCTCCGCGAGTGCGCCGACCCCCGCGCGATTTATTTCTCGCTCCCCTTTTCTCTTTCTCTCTCTTCTTTTTTTATTCGCTCCCCGCGAGAGCGGAGCGGCGAGCGCGCTCGTAAATAATTCTAGAGCTGCCGCCGCTGCTGCGGCGCAGAGGAGAGAAGTAGAGGCGGCCCGAGTCGAAAATCGTCGAAGGGTATATGTATGTGTATGTATGTACAGGGGAGATTGGTAAGTAAGGCGAGCGCGCAAAATTGTGTATAAGTACGGAAATACTTGATTTCTCAGGTTGGTGCCGGTGAGTGCGGAGAAAATTAAAGAGGTGATGCTGAACTCGTGTTTTTTTTCTTGCGAAAAGTGGTAGTGTGAGTAAGATGTTGGGGATGGGAGATATGTTTAGCTTCGATTGTTGTAGTTTGAGTGTTGACAAAGTAAAGACTGACATTTTATTTTAAATATTTCGGTTTAGAGGAACGTTATATAAATTGTATAAATGACATCTTTACTTTTATTATTAATCAATTTTAGGTCCATTTTTATTGACAATATAAATATTAGTAAAAAAACTTTCTTTTTTAAAAACATTTATTCGAAAATAACAAACAATTTTCTAATCCCAAATACAACGTTTGTTTAAATGTTCAACTATATAATAACTTTTACATCCGACCTTTGGCAAAACATTTTTCCCCTCTATAAAAAAACGAGAATATTTCCCAAAACCGTCAATCTCGCCCTCCGGACGCACACACATACACACAGCGATGCCTCGCATCCGTAAAAACTCCGCCGATACGCCACTACACCCTCCCACCTTTTTCAATCCAAACGACCCTCATAGTTTTCGACGCGCCATCACTATATACATGTACACCTATATATACACGTATAGATAGTCAGCAATCGCGCGTGCGCGTCGAATCGGAAAACGTTCGATTCGCCTCGGGGCGAGGAACAAAAAAAAAGCACGACGACGGCAGGAGAGCTAGCCTCGTTACATTCGGCCGGGAGGAAAGAGCGCGCGTATACATGCGTGACGACAAAATTTTCAGTGTGCGCGTCCGCGATATCTATATATTCGGTAAAAGCGCAATAAAAATTTATCAGTAGCGGCAGTTAAATTCCGAGCGGGGGAATATGCCGCCAGCGAAATTTTAATTGAAAAGACAGTCCTTGATTCGGTTAGCCGCGATTACAAAGGTATGTCCCCCTCCCCCCGTTTGACAGCCAATGTTATTTATAACCTATAAATTTGTTTGGAAATTCTTTTACGATTAGAAATATATGTGCGGCTGGCGAGAGGACACGGATTTATAATTTTTGTCACGCATAGTTTCGATTAAATAATTGCATTTTATCTTAATTAAATTCTCTGTTGACGAACGCGTAAATGATGTTTTAATCGCAATGAAACATTTGATTCATTATAATTAAAAAAATACCATCAAAATTATTTAAACTTTCAAGCTTATTAATTCTCTTCTCAAATTATAAATGTTTAATGCACTATAATGTTTATTGTAACGTAAAAATGTTAATATCAAACGTATACTTCCGTACGAGAAAATTCAGCATGACATAACCATACGCGACGAATATCCATCCTCTCAAAACCTCCTCGAGCTCGCACGCCACTTCTCTCTTCACGTCCGCGCCACCGGCGCACAGAGCCGCAGCTGCGCGAAAGAGGTTGCATTTCTAACGAGGGTAGCCCTAGCTCTCTCTCCCTCTCTCTCTTTGAGCTGATTTACATACTGCAGCGCGTTGACTAGCATGCTCATTTCGGATTTGCCGACTGACCACTCGACCCTCCGCTGACCCGAACGAGCTCCGTCCCATTCGCTACGCGCGCACAGCCCCAAGAGAGTGAAACGAGAGTTCAACGGCGCACGTTTTTTGAAAAGTGTTTCAGAGATGCGCGCGCTGGGAACGAGAAAGAGTTTTCTTCCCGACTGCTGCAGTGGGAACGGGTCTACTTACTGTGGATTTTCTGTTTTTAAGGTTGGAGACTGGCGAGACTGACAGATGAGCTGTTGAGCTGCCGCTGATAGAAGGATGGTAGGGAGGGGCTATGTATGCGTGTGGGATATTGGTGTGGGCTTGGGTATTAGAAAGTAATTAGGAGAACGGTATGAGAGGTTTTGCAAATGAGTGCGAAGGGCAAATATTTACTGATCGCAGTGAATACGGAGCGTCGCGTTTGGGATAAGATAGAGGGTGATTAGGATGTTTTTGTTGCGATTTGGGATCTGAGATATCCTTGAATATTAATATCGTAGTCAGTTATTTGCTCTCGAATATTATTACACAAAGAAACATTTATTTTTTCTGTTTTCAGCTGAAAATTTGAAAATCAACATAAGAAAAAAAAAGAGAAAACCCGTTTAGCCTGCAACTCCATTGAAACCGAGGAAAATAATGTGTGATCACAAGCATCAGGACGCTAAAAAAGAGGTAAACTTACTTTTCCTCACTTGCAATCATTCTAGGATTTGTCTAGCAATTTTTTTCTCACGTTACTCTCATTGTTTGTACATTTCCATCACGTTTCGCCGAGTAATTGCTCGGTACACAATCGTATTTCATCTGCGGTTCTAAAAAAAAAGACGCGCAACTTAAGAAAAGAACGGCCCAATAAATCAAGCTTATCTATTGCCGTTGGAATTCGCGCGTCAAGTGTAAATCATGAATTTTCATAATCGAAAGTATCTTTTCTCTTATATTATAAACATTTTCTCTCACTATGAGTCATACACATACACACACCTACCCATCCATCTTTAGAAACCCGCAAACAACAGTAGCACCGAAAACCCAGCCACTATACCGCCTCGATATTTCTATAACGAGCAATACCTATATATACGAATAGTTCGAGGGTCGTTTTCAGCGCTTACGCTAATGAACGCTAACTGAGCGTCAAATAATTATTATCCGTACACGCGCGCGCCTGCAGCGCTAATTGGATATCGGCACCGCGAGGGCGAAAGCGTAAACGGGTAGCAGCTACGTTCCTCCGCGAGTATAAATATATACGCTCTTTTCGTTTATTGATCATTTTCACACCGGAGAACGGCCCCTCGAAATAGAACGATCGAGCGCATTGGGAATTGAAAATGCATGTTGTAGAGATGGCGGAATTGAATTTCGCGGTATAGTTAGATGCGAGCGTGGACTGGGAATAGGTATCGGGAGTTTTTTGTAATCTATTTTTGTGGTTCGAAGATTGATTGGACGATTTATAAATGTTAGAGTTTGTTTTATTAGGATTGAATACTGTATGCGAATCTTTCACTTATTTTAGCTAAATTTTTCAATTCAAATAATATATACCGTTTTTATATGTGTAACTGCCCTGATAGAAATGTTAACCATAAATTACCTATTTTTTCGTTAACTTTATGGCTAAGAACAATATTCTGCCTTTATTTTACAATTACCTAGCAATTATTTAAAGTAAATTTTGGCATTTACATTCGGCAACATTCATATTTTAAGTACTAGTAATACTTTTAGGTACATTGAGTTATTGATAGATATTGATTTTCATTCAGAATGTTTCCATTTGATTAACATATTAACTATAAACACTTTTTTTGCTCACAGGGTGACCAAAAAAAGTGTTCGATTAAAAATGAATTTTTATTTTCAAAACATCAATATCCGTTCTATACTTTTTGCAATTCCCTTACAAACCAAACCATTAAATTCCTGCATATAAAGACAAAACCACCCGAATCACGATCAAACTGACCCGAGCATTTTTTTCCCGCACCCAGTAGGCACTCGCACACGGATTTACCGATAACAAAAAGGTATCCCCCGAACGGAAAGCCACGAAGATAACCGACCAAAGGCGCAAGGAAAAGGCGATTTCCTCTCTATATACATACTACCTCATGGGAATTTATCGCGGTAAACAAAGTTGATATCTCGCCCCGATCGAACCACCGCTCGCGCGCGTAGAAACACCCGTGGTAATTCGAAACCCCTCGTGTGTAGAGTGACCAGAAGCGGCTTCTTCGTGTATATCCTCGCTCACCGTCGTCCACCTGTTGTTGTGCGCGTGTGCGTGAGGATCCTGGGAGATGGCGACGAAGATGTATCTCCTCGTCGAGGCGGACCAGTCGCATGCCGATCCTGTTTCAAGGTGCGCTTTCACTTTTTCGCCGGTCTATTTTTGTATTATATAGAAAGTCGGGTACAGAGCGCGCGTGGGTATTGTGTACCGTTAGGGCAGGTGAATTTGACGAGGGGACAGATGTTCCGGAATGAAATAAATTTTTAATTCAATTTTTGGGTATGGACATCTAAATATGGATCTTAGAGACATATATCAATTGAAAAATGTAGCAATATAGTAATTTCGAGCAAATTTACCTTATAACTGAAATTATGGTTTAAAAAATGTCAGTCAAACGCATTTTTATTTAACCATTATTTAGTATGTTAATTATACATATGCTCTCAAACAGACGATAAAGTATAAATCAAACAAAAAACCGCTCGCGTCTAATACGCTGACAGCAATGCCCCACGACCAACATAACGCTTCGCTCCTTTCAGACTGATGACCGAATTGGTGGATCAGCTGAAGAGCAATCCATCGGGTATCCGTGACGTGCGCCTACTCTCGAGCCACAAAGACGAGGATCCGTCATGGGACACCCCCAACAGCGACGATATGTCAGCAGACGACGCACTCCAAGTGGAACCTCACAGTCCTCACTTCGCACCCAACCGAAAGAAGCAGCGAACCAAGTACATCTGCGGGCCAGATGTCGCGATAACGGCCGAGACGAGCGTTGATTCGTCTGGTAGGGCCCACGCCAAACTCACGATGCGCACGGATAAGGAACGGGAGAAGCAGAAGGAGACGTTTGTTTGCCAGCGAGTGAAGAAGAAGGGAACTGAGGACGTTTTTGTATGTAGAAGAAGGAACGGGTTGGATCCAACGCCGAAAGAGTTGAGGGGCGAGAGGAAGTTCGAGTATCTGCCGCTGAAGTCGAATATACCAGAGTATAACACGAGCAAAAGTAGCAAGTGTGGCAAGCCTATTGCTCTGTCAGATCATCTATCGATTGGATCTGTGAATTCGGGGACGAAGTTTAGGAGGAATACAGATATCTATTCGGGTGGGATGATGATGAAGAAGAACTGCCCGGCGAATATTCCCGAAGAACGGTTGAACAAGTACGATGCTTGTATCAACAGGAAGAACGGGCTGCAGGATAAGTGCGACGCGGTGTCGAAGAACGCCTTGAAAAGCTGTCGCAAATCGAAATAGTGATGTCGAGTGTAACCAAAAAAATTGTAAATGTTGTCGTATGAAACTTATGATTTATTTTGAATGTCCAAAACAAAATTGTACAATCTTTTGTAATTACAAACAGCGGAATAAAATTCTAATAATTAACATGATAAATGCGACTTTAATTATTTTCCAACTATTTAAACACGAGAACGCACTCCTTGAATAAATTTTTAACATCTTATGATCTTTTTTTAAATAGCTCGATATTTTCACAAAACAAATAAACTCATTCTCTCAATAATAAAAATCTTCTAATTACAAAACTTTTGAAAATTTCCATCCACCTTTCTTTTTCAGCCGAAAGTCAAAAAAGAAAAACGAGACCACCACTGCCCCGCGAAAAAGCCAACCACGGGGTCCCCGACATGCGGCACTACCGACAAAACTGCGACGCGCACGCGGCCACGGCGCCTTTGCGTGATGGATCCACCGGAGGAGGCACACGCCGTCCTGAAGAAGGTCAACTCGTGCGAGCTGCGCGCCAGCGTCGTCTACACCGACTGCGATTGCTATCGGCGCAACGGCCTGCAGCATGACTGTCCGCGCGAGAAATGCGGAGGTTAGTCACTTACAGCTTGTGTTTTTATAAATTATTTAGGAAGCGGCTTTTAAGGGATTGGATTATACGTGTAGAACAGGCGTTAATTATTCTGTAATAATTTGTGTGTTCAAGGGGTTTTCTAATACGTACGAGAGGGGTTTCGGAATTTAATAAGGTACATCATGTAGAATTTTTTCATTATTTTGTTAATATTTCGAAGTTATACTCGACTGCGATATTAACATTTCAAACAATTTAAAAGCTTTTTCACAAGCCTCTGACGTTTCCCAGATTAAAATATCGATTTCGCATCAATTTACCGGCCAGAATCCCGCACAAAGCCAGCAGCGGCGGCAGTCAATAACGTCAGAATGAAATTTCCCTCTCCGCAACCCGCAAAACACCTCGCCTCATAACTCACGCCTATATATACACTCGCACAAAACGATCCCCCAATATACACCGCGCATTTATTATTATCATTACTGTACAGGGAATAAATGTTTAACGGTGCCGTGGCCGGAGTGCGAGCTCGGCACGTACTACAAGGAGAAGTGGGAGCGCCTGGACGCAATACGCTGCAGGCGGCGCGAGCGGCCCTACTGCGTGCCGTTCAAGTTCGACCTGACGCGCCGCTACGTCGACGATCACGGCGAGTGCAGTAGCAAGTACCAATAAGAAAGAGATCGCAGCCCCGCGATGGAAGATGTCGAGAAAAACTTGTTCCGGCCGAGGGAGAGAAAGAGGATGGATAGGTTTGTTTTGAGAGACGGTGTGTGCAGAAATAGGAGTGCTGGGATGTATTGACCTTGGATTTTTTCAGATCCAGTGGCGTGGAGGACGTTGAAGGGGAAGGAGTACTGGAAAGTCTTGAAAATAAGGCTTTTATAACAAAAAAAAAATAGGTATAATTAGTGGAAGAAAAAGTGTACATAAAAATGGGAAACGATGATTATGAATATTTCGGCGGATTTTTTGTTCAACTATTAAATCGTTATAAAAAAATAAAATACGTTTTTAATCGTTCTTATTTGAATTTTAATAATGCAGTTACAGACAATATTTATAAACATATAGAAAAACATTTCCATTACACAAGCATGTCACTTTCCGTTTGGGATGATGAAAAGGAAGAAACAAACGGTATTTTCCTGGCTTGACAAGCAGGAAGTAATCTATAATACCGTCCCCAAGACTTGGAACTGCCTTGGATTCTTTCCAAAGACTTAGCGATAAAGAAGGAAACTTCGATGAACGTCTCGCTCGACGGCGAGTGTCGCTGGAATCCGCAGATTACGTCGTGTACGAATTTCCGAATTTTCACTTTATCCCTTCAATCCCTGGAAGTTGATTTACGGGACTTATCTACTCTACCAACTCTCGTGAAACTTTGCGAAAATCGCTTCCAAACTATCTACATAATTTTTTACATCAACATGTAATTTTCTTCGACAAAAATACATATCTCCGCACCGTCGGGCGCAAAAACGTTCCACGAACAAAACGTGTACACGAGCACCGAAAGAAAGAGAGAAAAACCACCCGTAAAGACCACTTTTATCGGGGAGGACACTTAGGCCGCTGCACTCGAGCCAGCACGCCGTTAACAAAGAAAAGTGCCATCGTCTATAGACCGCCTCGAGTGCATTAGGCGCCGCCGATGCTCAACACGAACTATTTCCACGCGGCATTCGATAAAATCACTATATGGTAAGTATGTACGTGGGATGCATTGTCGTCGAGTGAGTGGGTCTCTCTATATATAAAAAAATTCTTGAGTGGTCGTTCAAAATCAGATCATCGCACCTGCGTTTTTGAAAATATTTGGATCACGTGGTTTGCCCTATATATTTTGAAGACTTTTCTGAAGAAAAAAAAAGCTTATAAAAGGTTTCATTGTACTTTAAATTAATGGAATTGCGAGGCGGCCAGGTCACTCGTTCGCGTTCTTAATATTCCGTTTAATCGCGCAATTGCCCTACATGCCTTATTTACTTGCTCGCTGCTGAATACCTAATTAGTACACGACATGATTGAGTGTAATAAGCGAAAACGCCCCAAACTATTTGACACAAACTTTCCGGATCGCATTATACCTAAATTACCCTCAATTTGTTATAATTCTCCCTAATACACCACTTACCATCTGTCAAAAAAAACTTAGTCAAACACACATTATTATACACTGCACCAGCCGACGACGACACCAAAATAAGACTTGCCCGAACGCGCAGGCGACCTCGGCCGTCGAGGTCTAATAACCTTCCCAATCGCACATCCTCCGCACATTGTCTCCGCGCGTCTCTCTCTCCGCTCGTGACGAACGTACGCGATGCATTGGAAATAAGCCTCCGTGTGTGTATACATATATGTCTATATATCTGGCGCGCGAGTGGCCAAGGTACAAACTGGCAGGAAGTAACGGGACGCGCGCGCGACTTCCGGCGCATTTGCATGGTGGCCACGCCGCGCACGGCTTTCGGCTCTTCCTGCGCGCGCGCAGCGCGAATTCCATGCCCGGTGAGCAGGATTTTTATACAGCTTTGTTTTCTTACGTGTGTGTGTGTGCATGGTAGGTGCGCGGCTGATTTATTCCCGGATTCTAGAGGATCTGCATCGAAGGGTGTATTGTTCTTGTTACCTATTACAATTGCAGTCGAGTGGGATGAATTTCTCAGTTGCGTGTAATGAATATGTAACTGGTTAGGTTGTTGAGACGTGGTTTAAAAACGTGTATGTATGTTGAAATGTAAAAAAAGTTTTTACAATAAGTTTGAAATGAAAAATTATATGAATTAAATTGATCAGTATATATTTACAAATGATTTTATCCCATTCGTATGATAAAAATACGGATTTAATTAGAATGCAAATTAAAAGTAATTTTGAAACTTTACTTAATAAAACTAAAAGCGAGTTTTCATAGACAAAATTATTTGACGAGTATACGATATGTGCAGGACGAGCCCACATGAAGTCCATACGTGATGACGTAAGACGTCGACTCGTAAGAACTGAACAATTAAAACAAATAACACCTGCAAATGTTAATTAACGACAAAGTACATATCATTCTATTCTCCAAGGAATTTTCAAAATCACACATGTGGCTGCTCAGCTATTTTTACGATTGCTGCAAACAATGGAATGGAGCATCCAAGGCTAATACTAAATATTTATGACGAATTTCCAAAGTTAGAATCCCAAGCTGATTAATCACGCAATATGAGAAATTTTCAAACACACACACTGACTCCGCGAATAGCTCGATGATCGAGTAAGAAAAGTAAAAATGCCGCTTTTTATTGCACTAACGTCGTCGGGGAACCTTTTTTCTCTCTCTCTATAGAACCTGCAACGCGCATAAAATACCTTAATATCGCAATCAGAGTCCCTCAGCCGCACCGAATCGCCTCTTTGACAAGTACTTTACAATTTAATAAAAGCTCTCCACCCTTAAAAATAACCTTCGAATAGCCGCATAAATTAGCTCCACCTCGCGTCACCCGTAAATGCCTTTTCAACGCGCACTTCCCTGAGTCTCATTACACTCGACGGTGACCAAAGAGATCAAAAAGACGTTTCGAATCTCCTTCGCGATATTATCCTGTCAATCTTCATTACGCCTCGCGAATCGCCGATATAACTCCGAGAAATCCGCGCGTATATACACGCGGCCGATCGGCTTGTCATTTACATAAGCCGGGCGGCTATTGTAACGCGATAGACCGCCGCCACCGCCTCGACCGATTACACCGCGCGCACCTTTGAATCACCCGCGTTCTCTGTGTGACTCGAGTTACAACCCCGGGAATCGGCTCTAAGCCGGCCGCCCACAACTCTCTCTCTCTCTCTCTCTCTCTTTGAGATCGAGTGACACGCTCAAAGAGCCTCCAACAGAGATATCGCCGTGGAAAGAAACGGGTTATACGCGTGCGCGGGTAAACAAGGAGATGCAGCAGCAGCAGCTCAAGGGTCAGGGACTCGCGCAGGTAGTTGTTCCATTAGCTCTCTCTCTCTCCCACAGAATATTCTCGCGGGGTCGATCCCTTCTCCCTCCTACGCGAGGTTTATTTTCTCCTCTTCTGGTATCGGGGATAATCTTGCTTTAATAAGGCCGTGGATCCGGGGAAAGACTCTCGGCGATTATTCTTCCTCTCCGGAGTCGTTTTTCTCTCTTCCTTTATTTTTTGTTTTTCGTTTTGAGGTTTAAAGAAAAGCAAATGAGGCTACGAAATAGGATATTATAGTCGTTGCGGGGAGCTGCTTTTCCGAGATTTTTCAGAACGAAAATCGGTGATACGCGCTCGTTCATTATACTGGCGGAGATAAGTCCGATTGATATGTGTAAGGATGATTTAGGGCGCGACTTATCGCGCGTTTGACTGTATAAATACCGCCGTACTCTTGTCTGATTGGTTAGATAGGTGGACGTTTTATTTTGTCTCGTGATGTTTAGATTATGTTATTTGTGTTCCGGGGAATATGATGCGTGTGTGCGTCAGCGCTGCTTACGTAAATCCGGCTCAATTGTCACGGATACTAGCTCGGAAAAGCAGTTTCTCTATCGGAAACGTCTATAGTAATAAGTTCTGGATAAAAAATGTTAGTTATCATTGAAGGAAACGAATTATTATTGCTCTTGAAACTAATAGGGAAGTACGTAATTGTATAACACATTACTGGAAATTATGGCCCGTATCGTAAATTCTTATACACGAAGCCGATATGAGAATGAATTTCTGAAAATGTCTGATCGTAATCTGAAAGTGACTTTTCTAACGACGCCTTAGGTGTTCAGATTCTTGAAAGCTTAATTTAACGGTCGGTAGTAGCTAATCCTAGAGTAACGGATTAAACTGATAAAATTTTAAAAGGAGCCCGACTACATTTAAATTTAATTTTTGTGAGACACGGTTCACTTATTTGTGATGAGTGGACCAATCGAAATCGTTATATTATAATTTAATGTCTTTTCAGAAAATTCTCAAATATTAGCTTAATTACTGTTATTTACGAACATCCTTATAAACTGAATAAATGTTCGGTTCATTTGAACTTAAATCTTTGATGTTGGCTGCTTTTCAGGTGTTCTTTACCACGCAGTGAGAAAATTTACCGACTGTAAATTTACCTGTGGCATTTAATAAAATAAATCAGAATACGTAGATATCTCAGGAACACTTCGATTCTCTCCCACAAATACTAAACAAGGCTGTCGAGATACGAGTAAAAAATAACTCTATCAAGAGAATTTCCCAAGCAACAACAGCTTCACGCGTGAAATCGAAGTTTCTTGCGCGAAGATTCGCTATTCCGTAGCTCCAACGAGCGCAGAGCCCTTGCAATAAAGTAACTGCGCCGCAGCAAGATAAAAGTACACAAGAAACAGGCGCGAGGGCGCATGCGCAAGAAAGCCCATGTGCGAAGAAGAAGTACGCGAGCAGCAGCGGATCCTCGGGAAATAAGCGCCGGTCGTGCGCGCATATACATATACACGTTATAGCGCGCACGAAGAAGAAGAAGAGGCAGCAGCGAGGCTGATGATACTCGGCGCAGCAGAACCAGTCTGGATAGTAGGCAAAAGAGAAAGGAAAAGGAGGAGGAGGTGGAAGCCCGCAAGAGAGAGAGAGAGAAGATCGAGGGAGTCGTGTATATACGCTGGGCAAAAAGGTACAGAACAAGAGGCGAAGGTATAAGGATGGCCAGCGAGAAAGAGAGAGGGAGAGAGAGACGAGGGTGGATGCAAAGAGAAAGAGAGAGGGAGAGAAAAATGAGCGCGCGTCGGAAGGAGAAGAAGAAGTTCGTGTACAGAGCGCACGGCTCGACGAAAAAGGCAAGAGAGAGCGATGCGCTGGCTGCGAGAGAACGGAAAATCAAGAGTGAATTCGGGAAGGCGAGGAAAAGAGATGAAAATAGATGGAGAAGCAAGTGGCGCGTGCGAAAGAGAACGAGTGCATGCATACGCGGACGCCCTTTCGAAGACATTAAGCTGCGGGATCGGGAGAGACACGGCGACGACTTACGGCCTATTTTCGGGATTATGAGTTATACTTTACGGTCGGAAATAGGATGCACGGCACTGCACGCTACGCTGGATTATAATTAGATCCGCTGATTTAAATGGTATAAAGTTAAATATAAAGCGCGAGTTTGGTGCTACAGCCGCTCGTGAACGTGGCGTTATTGCCTCGCTTTATACATAATTTCGCCGCCTACGTATGTATAATTCTGCATTATGATAACCGTAATTGGAAGTTATGCGAGTTTTGCATAATGGCGCCGTTTGACTTTTAGTGGGATTGTGCGCAATTTAAAGTATATATACTGAACTATCAAGTCTAAGAATTCAAAAGGTGTAATAGTTTCAGAGTTATAAGCTAGAGGAAAATATTTTGAACCCTAGGTATGAGGAAAAATAAATAAAGTAGTAGTTGTAAGGTTGAGATAAGAGAACGTGAATTCTAAAACTGATTTATACATTTTGTACTTTGTATGTCACTATAGCGACTGAAATACAACATGGCAATTCAAAACTGCAGTGTATGCGCGCGCTGTTTCGTAATTAGTCCAAAGGATAATTTACAGTACCAGATGCACGCGATTACAATTATGACAACGTCGTAAACATTAAAGCACTACCCGAACGTCTAATAAAATACATAGAAAAGCATTAAAGTATACACACAGCGGTAATTACTAATTCCCACATCCTTTTGAAACTAGCTGCATCGGCGAATAATCTCTCCTCGTAAGTCTTTCCAATCGATGAAACAAAAAGGCGCGCATCCTGCTAGTTATACACTGCCATACAGTATACGTCAAAGCCGCACGTCGCGTTCCCTTCAATTTTCAGCATAATTAAAGAAGCAGAAATCGCCGAACAACAAAAAGTCGCGTATAAATACTGCGCATCGTCCCCTCCCCTCGCGCGACTCCCTTTCGTCAACGCAAAGAGACCAAGATAAGCAGAAGCAGGGGCGAGGAGTAAAGGCGAAAGCTCGGCGGAAAAGAGAGACCACGGAACGCAGAAAGAGAGAGTGAAGATGACATACGCGAGGAGGCAGCGGCTGCTGCTGGCGCAGAGAGGAGGGATGTGTTTATACTCGTCGCGGCCCCGCCGCCACCGCCGACTAGATTACGAGAAAGGGAGGAAGAAGCGCAGGCAAAGAGAGAATAAGTAAAGACGGAGAGAAAGAGAGAGAGGCTACGTGACTGGGCAACCGCAGACACGCTCGACTCGCGATGAGTTCCGCGCGCACGTCGAGGCTGCTGCAATATAGCTTGAAAAATGCCGAAGCGGAGCGGAGGAGTATAAGGATTAGAGGATGACGGGGCCGACGAGGATGACTTTGGCGAACGGTATATGTGTGTGTGTGTGTGTGTGTGTGTAGGTATAACGCGAGCGAAAAATATACCGAGAGATTTCCGTGATCTGGAAGCGCGCGGCGTTGCGCTTTTTTGCGCGCAGGGTAGTGGATAGTGGATCGATTGTGTAACGAGAGAGAGAGAGAGAGAGAGAGAGAGAGAGAGAGAGAGAGAGAGAGAGAGAGAGAGAGAGAGAGAGAGAGAGAGAGAGAGAGAGAGAGAGAGAGAGAGAGAGAGAGAGAGAGAGAGAGAGAGAGAGAGAGAGAGAGAGAGAGAGAGAGAGAGAGAGAGAGAGAGAGAGAGAGAGAGAGAGAGAGAGAGAGAGAGAGTCGTTGAGAGGTTCGGCTCGCGATGACGATGGTATATATAGTATAAGTAATCGCCCTGCAGAAGGTTTTGGCCACGATGAGTTGCTGCTGGTTTTGCGAGTGGTCGTTCGATGAAATTTATGCTGATTGTATATTGCTCTGAATATAGTCGGGCATGAATTTCACGCAAGAGTTGGTGCAATAACTCGGGAAGTAGTCTCAATCTTTCATGTACACGCTTTCGCGAGTATATCGCTAAGAAGCTTGCTATTGTCCGAAATTAAGAGGTCAATTAATAATTCATAAAGAATTTGCAGATTGGGACGGTAACAAACTACCGTTGACGATTCGCGTTATACTACACGCAAACAGTTATAATAATTTTTACCTATAAGCTCTCAGCATCCCCCGTGTAACAAAAAAAACCCTCTTGGAACAGTTACTTATACCTCCACGTGTTATACCCCCGCACTAAAAACGCAACTACACGACCATCTCACACGCTCTTCCCACACCATCATCTAGGTCACGCGCTACACATCCCCGCGGGCACCTCACCGATTACGCACGTTTTTTCTCTCTCTCCGACTACTACTACAGTCTCCCGCGGTAAAACGCAATCACCTCGCGCGGGTGCTCGCATCGTCTCTTCCCTGACACGCGTAACGAGCTGGCGCTTGAGCACTTAATCGACGTTGAGGATCGATCGGTCGTACACACACACGTATATACATATATATACGTGTATAAGTATATAAGCATAAGCATATGTGCATGCACGTACGAGGACTATGACCTTTCGAGTTTATGACTCACTTGATTTAAGGGAGGTGGAGAAAGAGCGCACGAGAGAGAGAGAGAGAGAAAAAGCTCTCGCTTTCTAGCCGACAAAGTATAGTTACGAGGAGCGACTTAACCGCACGAGTGTGTAGGACGTATATAGCGACTGCGCCAGTGCGGCGGTGGAGGCAAAAGGGGCTTGCGTAATAACGACGGCAGCGGCACCGAAAACCATAATACTCGCGGCGTTTAACGAGATGGCGGGTATATTGCCCTATATTGTTGCTTTTCTTTTTGCGCCGCAGGAGCGGAGAGGAGGGCTTATGAAACGCGAAATTTAAGTGATAGCCATCGGGAGGGAATGGCTGTGGGAGACTGCAGGGTTCGTTAACGAGATAGTTCGCGCGCTGGTTGTACTCGTTGCGAAAGAAAATTAACACAAATGTGAATTTCGTTAACTTTTCGTGTACTATGCTGTATATATAAATAGATTAGAAATAATGCGTGATAAGTCACGTATATTTTTACGAAGAATTATGGAGGGAGCAGTTTTAAAAGTCATTGCTACGATCCACTTTATCGTATAATGTTAAAATTATTAATGACCATCTGTATCATCCTTTGCCACTGACGAGAGGACCGTTTAATATACATAACGGTGCATTGAGGAATCAAAATTACTTCTGAATTGATGATCCACTTAACGCTGCATCTCATTCTACGGTCGTATATATACGGGAACGGCTTCGTCTCGACGTTATGCCAAAAAGGCACGAATACAACAAAACAACCAGGAGCATTCTTTCCTGGAGCACGTAGTCGCTTTTTCGAAATTTACAAACTATACCTCGAAAAGAGTGCATTTATCTTTCGCTCCTTGAAGAATGCACCGTTAATGACAAAAGAACGACTCTCTCGCGCGCGCGCGCGCTCGGAGCCATTTTATTCCGAGCCAGATTACGATCGGCGGCGTGCCTGAGTGTCATCGGGACTTAGCTTTCTTTTTTTCCTTCTCTCTTCTCTCTCTCCCGCCGTTCGTCCTTTCGCCCGTCGTGAACGTGTATTATATGCGTCGTGGCGTTTTTTTCAGAGGTTTATAGGGGCGGTATTGATTATTAATGGGTTAGTCTGCATTTCAAGTAGTTATTTAACATTTATAATGGCTATTCATGTTTATTTAGCATGGAGGGGCACGATAAGAATGGAGCGAATTTTCGAATATAAGTAAAGGATGGTGATATTTTAGAATTTGCCGCTAGATTAATTAAATGAGTAATTAACATATACACTTCTTTGTTATTTATTGTTGAAACTTATTTAAAAGATAATATTATAATTTTGAGTTTTGAAAAAATAACTGCATTCATTTTAGTAAATAGTGATTGTATTTTATTGTTTTACTTCAATATTCATTGTATAGAAAACGTCGTTTTATGTTATATCGGAATATTATCGAACATTAAATAGTTCTAATAGTATTATTAAATAATAAAACCTTTATGTGAAGGAATTTACAAGTGCCAATAAAAGATTCAATGTTTTTTTATTTCATCATTATAGATATGGTATTTCAATTTATATTCATCATGCACTTAAAATAAATCATTTATTATCTCTACGCGGCGTAAAATTAAAACGTCAAAACCATATATTTTTATCTGAAGCATAATCCTAAGACTGGCTTAGTCGCAACATCAGCTGCTAATAGTTTACTTTTCTTCCGCTAGAGGCGCCACTTTACAGCACACAGCTGTTATCCAGCATCGGTACAGAAGAATGCGACTACGTCGATAAAACAGGTACCTCCCGTGTTGTACCATGGTACTATGCCGGTAACAATCTCATGGTAACGAGGTAACCGGTTGTAATGACTTTTTGCTGCAGAATTTAAAAAAAATAGATAAAGATTCAATATTTACGACTAACAACTTAATCTCGTTACACGATGATTTTATCCGATTGCCAATAATGCAAATGCATTATTAGTATTCCAGCATGTCGGGAGAGGATAAAAACGCGTAGCTGCCGAGCGGTAGGGAAAAAAGGAGGTGGAGGATAACGATGAACAAGGGGGAGAGAGAGAATCGAAGAAAAGTAATTAAGCGCTCGCTCGTAAATTACATTTTTGCGTCGCGTGCAATATATACAAGAGCCAAAAAGATGTACAGAGAGCAAAACTCCGTGGGGCACATGTGCGAATATGAAGTGTTGTACTTACACGCGGCATTGAGCGCGAGTCTTTCGTGAGTTGCTGCTCTCGCGCCAATGAAGTATCGTAAATTTTTAATGAATGCATAATGCCTGCAACGTGTGTTACACTCGACGAAATTATTTTGTTTATTTTATTGGCTGGTTATTAAAACATCATTGCACTTAAAATTAAATAAGTAATTTACTTAGCCATTTAATTCGTTATACACATTTTGCATTTGCATAAAATATTACTTGCTTGTTTCGCGAATATTTATATACATAACTTGCCATATATTGGTATTAGTAAATATTGTTTTTATTAAATTCTAAATTATGTATTAATTCACGCAGTAAGTGTGAAATTGAATTCACAACTGCAGTGCTGCAATTATTGTATATACGGAAATCGGATTCTCGTCATCTGCATAATTTACTTTTTTACGAGTGCAATGGACAGCGGCGGTGAGTAACGACCTCGTCATCACCTAGACAATTAAATTCCTTTTGCGTCTGTGTCTGTCTGTGTATGTGTAAAATAAATGGATTATTAATGAACCGGTTTCGAATAAAAAAAAAACATGAAAGTTTTCAGCCCGCGCGTTCGCGAAACTATATAAGAACGCGCACGAGAAACAGTAGCCTTCCGACTAATTGAGCGTTACGAGAAATTATTTTGCAATTATAACGCGTGCGCGCGCACACCTACGGGAACATTACGGCTGATAAATGACCGAGAAAACACTGTGGGCAACCGAGGTGTTTTGAATACTCGCTTCTGGAGCGATTTCGTGATGAAATTTAATATGGGAGATGTGAGATGAATAGAATGAAACTTAATAAAGGATGTTTCAAAATTAGTGCTACAGTTTCGAGGCGTAACAATATTATCTATTCATAATAGTGACGTGCGATAATAGTTTCGCAAAATATCTACCTATTGGCTTTACATGTCACTATATACTTGTATAGATAAAAGGTTGGAGTAATCTTTGAAAAATTGAAAGAAATTTCTATAATAAATAACAGATACTTTGATTCTTGAGTATCGATATCGGTATTCTATCTTTCATCAGAACCCTTTAAAACATAAACACTATCCTATTTTTTATAATTAAAATATTGATTCTCCAGTAAAAATACCTATAACTCGGGTCATGTGTTTTACAAGGATCCGTATATATTATATCGATTAGTCATAAAGTTACAAGGTTGGATTATCCTCTTTTAATTAATATGCCAGACCAGATTTTTCGCTTCATTTGAAAAAAACGCGATTCTTTTCTATACACATTAAAAATTCTCTATGAATATCCTTTGACCGCGTTCAGCTGTAATTATTAACATAAGAAACTATTGACTATATACTACTACCCACATTCAACGCGACGTAACTCGCCAGCAGCGAGTTACCCAATCGATGCGCACCAGATTCTCCCAAAATACTTCGAACTCAAAAAAAGACCGATCCACCGTCACGGCGCTACCCGCCGAGTAATGCAACGAGAGCAGTGGGAAAAATGAAAAAGAAAAAAAAATATCCGTACATTCCAAAAGCTCTCATCGACATGATTCGTCGCTTAACGCCCGCTCGAATTTCGTCGGTTGGAATTCGTGCCGCGCGTCTATTACCGTCCGCCTCTCTCTCCTTCCGATCGCGAATAACATTTCCAAAAAGCAGAAAAAAGGTACACACACACACACGCGCGCGGTAACGAATCTGCCCTCGCCGGAAGGCGGAACAGCACACGCAGAGAATCATCGAAGAGTTTAACGATCTCGCGTTGGAACCGGCTCTCGCGAGTGAAAGAGAGAACGTGAGCGGATAAACTCTATTTCGAGGGCATAGCCATTTTTCCCTGCGCGAGCTGAGCGTCGAGTGGGGCTCTCTCAGTCTCTCTGCAGGCGGCTAAATGGGATTCTGCGCTTACGCTCGCGCAGTAAAAAGCGGCGCGGGCGTCTTGCGCGCTCGCGCCTGGCGCGTAACGTAATGCGCGTCGACGCGTCTTCGATCACTTTGAATTGTGAGCGGAGCTCGGGGCTTTTTTCAGCAGCAGAGTAATTGGAATTTATGTGGTTTTTTGGGAAAGAAATGGCGTAGTTTTGGAATTGTCGAGTGAAAAGGTGGAGTAAGAAGTGTGGTAGAAATTATTAGAGGAAGGAAGAAATTCTTTTAGAGGAACTTCTGATGTTTTATTCTGAGTTGATATATTTTAGCTATTGAAAAGTTTTCGTGTTCGTGTTATATATCTTGTATTCAATGTCCGTACTTTTAATTATAATATTCACGAAAGACTATTGTGATTCTTTTTAATCAACTGGCGATCCTTACAGCGCTCATAATTCAAGATAATTTTCTTCTAGATTAAAAAATTATTCAGTTTGTTCTAAATAGGCTCCTCTTTTGTGAGCTCGTTCATTCTTGACACTTTCCTTCCCGAGGGTTCTGACGTTTCTCTCATTTTCACGACGTCATTACGATCAAGTCGTTAAATGAATAAAAGAAATAAAAGCGCTTCACACTTCTCCCGCGCGATTTCAATGTACCGCATTGTTCCCTTGATACGTTTGCCGCGGGTGAGTAATTAAAAGTTAAGTTTGACCTCAATAAACTGGCTTACAAATTGATTTCTGATTTCTGTATTAATATGTAGATGAGATAAATTAAGAATGTTTATCAAGAATAAATGAATTATGAGTAATGCGCGTTCTATATTTAACTCTCTTCTTCATAATATACCAGGAGTAATTGAAAAACAACATTAACTTATTCTCATATTTACCTTCTATTTAGCGACTTATACTGTGGTCTAGAAAAACTTTAGCCATTGTGCAGTGGACAGTGAAATACTACCAGTTCATTACGTCTTTAGGAGACTTTTTCTCCGTTCGAGACTGAGAGGTTTTTATTTTCTAGTGAGTCATGAAAATATTAAAAGCGTCGTATTCAAGTAGAGCATAGAAGCCACATAAAATCGAGGAACCTGCCTACTATCAACAGGAAAAACTTGGAAAATAGTAACAACATTGTCAAGCTTATAACTTCATAATTATTTTCAAGGAATTGGTTAAACGACAATATTCTGTAAATTTTAAAATAACTGTCGCTTGTTATAACATATTCTTAAAAATTATCCATTCATTCTATTTTAGTATTTCAAGAGTGAAAATTTCCAGCTTCTTATCTAAATTTTACATTAATAATAACTAAAAAATCCTACAACTACTTTATTGGTCAATTTTTTACAAAAATACTTCATAGTAGCTATGCGCGTCATTCCGACAACAAAAAATTGTCATTTTCATAGCGAAAAAACAACTCATTTTCCGGTCGCTTCCCAGCAATCACAGAATCACGCACAAATTCTCCTATACCCCCCCCCCCCCTCCGCCCCTAAAAAAAACAATCAAACCCAGAGTCTCGCACCTTGCATAATCGTCACCAGAACCAATCATGCCTGGCCACCCAATTCTCCTCCTTCCTCTTGCCCAATCATCTCGCAAAACACGACGTTTTTCCCGGCCATTAGGAACCAATTCCCGGTGTTTTTTCTCCTCCTCCTCCTCCTCCTCTCTCAATGAGTCACGTCTTGCTCAATCGAGCTCATTGTCGCGCACCACAGCCGCGCCCGGCGACCGAGGATGATACGAGATACACGCGGTGTCGAAACAACTTGTGCGGGCGCGTGAACTAACGTACACCGGAGTTTACGAGCACTACTGCATTGCGGTAGTATAGAAGAGAGGCAGGGAGAGTCTTTTCGAATTCGCTCGGCTGGGTGCCGCGCATTTGTTACCGGCGCGGGTCGCGAGCATTGCGGCGCGGCGTGGGGAGTTGGTACGGTAATGAGGTTTGTATACTGTGTGGGGAGAAGTGCGGGTGAAGATAAGCAACAAATAATCGGAGGATATAGCGAAACTGGGTGATGTTTTGAAAAACAAAAGAGTTTTTAAAATTTATTTTATTTTCTTATTGGGTAACAACTACGTAAATATCCGTTCGAATTAATGCATAATTATGAATTTACTATTAAAGGGAATGACCAATTTTCCTATTGTCTAAGTTAATCAAATAATTAGCAATTTAAATAACGAAGTAAATAAACGCTTTATGCATAGTAAAGATTTTTCATATTTCAGCAATAATTTTTATGAATTCTCACCTCTTACGTCATGTTGTTGGAGTTTTTCGTAACGAGAATTTTTAGAATCAGACTTCGTTTTAGACTCACCTGTAACAAACAAAAAAGAAATAACAATCCATTAGACAATAAAACAGCTGGTATTTAAAATAAAATTATTAATGATTATTAATAACGATAATTCATTCTAAATAGCACGTCAACTTTGTATATTGCTTCCTCATAGAGGAAGCTTTGTAACGGTGAAAAAAAATTTCGTGACAAAAAATGTTCAAAAAGATGGTTTAAGGCAATATATGTCGATATTTGTTGATTTTGAGAAAATTTGTGTGTGTGTGTGTGTGTGTGTGCGCGTGTGTGCGACCGATTTTCACCAGACAAAGACTATTCTCTTCGCTTGCGAAAAAAACTCGTTACCCTGATAAATTTAAGTTTTTATTGATTTGTTTTTTTTTATAACCAAAAAAAAGATTTTGAATTTTTATTTCTTTTTTTTTTTAATTTTTTTATATCTTAAAGCCATTATTTTATAATATAATGAACTTTTCTTGAAAAGTATTTAAATATTACCTATATTTTCTTTTTTTAATATTTAAATTATCTTTACTTTGTCATTTGTTATGAAGGAAAACGTTTTTATATTTCATAAATTAATTTCTCAAAAAATATTTTATTTATCGAGTTGAAATTTTAACCACTTATTACACTCATTAAAGACTATATTTGGTTAAAATTTCAAGAGATTATCTTCATTTGTTTTTTAGAAAAAAAAATCATTTTAGAAAAAATTTTCGTTTTCGTTGTCGCACGATAAGAAGAGTAAAAATTATCCAATCGTCCTGAAATTTGGCACAGATGTAGCTTTTGTATATCTTAAGATCGAGTTCGTGGCTCAAAAAAATCTGTACGTTACGACCAAAGATATTTCAGGTTAAAAGTTTTGTGTAAAATTTTTTGAATATCAACAACATATTCCAATAGACAAATTTCACAATTCATGAATAAAAATATATCGATCGCTGCTAGTATTCTGGTGGTTTCCGTTATCGATGCCAAACATTTTTTAATAAAAACGCAAGTTTTTTTAAGTAACTTTTTTATCAAAAGAAATAAAGCTAATCTCTTCAAAATTTAACTAAATATTGTAATAAATAATTGTAATAATTGGTTAAAATTGCAAATTGATCAAATATTCTCTGATATATCAGTATTAAAAACATTAAAAAAAATTTTTAATCTCGAATATTTGGTCATGATGATCATTTTTTTGTGTTTTTTGTGGACAATGAATTTTTTTTTTGTAAAATATATTTACTATGGTGAAGCCCATAAATCAGTTATCGAACAACTGGATTTCTGATCTGCTCTACGGGGGGACCAAAATCAATCATGTTAGTCTTTTGAGGTTATGTCTTATTATTTCTAATTAAGGATTATATTCGTTTTCTAGGTCTGATTGATTAAAATTAAGTTGAGGAACGAAGATTGCTCTATTCTTAGCATCAATAGTTTAAAATAAAAGAGTTTTCTTCAATAAATAGTGGCGAAAAGAGTGTTTCATAAATGGGAACCGGGTAGACTGTATTGATGAGACACGCCAATCATTATACCATAAACACGAATTCCTGAACAACTAACGTACGCATGGTGAAACAGTAAATAATTTATTAAATTATATTAAAATTGAGAAAAATTATCATGTATTTATAGTCTACAATTCTTAAGCTTTCAAATAAGCTATAGATAACATCTTTTAAAATAAGTTCAATTAAAAAAAAGAATTCATCATTGAGCATCTATGTTTTGGAGGACATAAACACAGTTCGTTTGAACCGCGGCTAACCGACACAAGGAGCGAGCTATTGTCCCGCAGTTTCCGTGCTACAGCAGTGTCAGGCAGACTACTGCCATACAATTTTTAAGCAGCAACGCTACAAAATTTTTGTTCCGATGACCGAGTCGCGTTTGCGCAGTATCCGTGCGGGGCAGTGCAACAACGGTCCGAAGAATCTCTCAGTGTACGGTCAGGCGAAGCAAAATTTACTTTGAGGTTTTTCGTTTATATTTGTATCAGGACACCACGTTGACCTAAGAGTTATACGGATCCCCTTCGGGGATGACAGGGACGCCTTTCGAACAATTTCCGAAGAATGTTCGGTCAGGCCAAACAAATTGACTTTGAGGGTTTTCGCTTATATTTGTATCAGGACACCACGTCGGTTTAAAAATTATTCAAATTCTCGAAGGAATGACAAGGTCTTTCGAAAAATCTTTGAAGAACGTATTTCTGTGAAGGTATAAAGGCACGGCTATCCATAGGAGCCGTGAAATGCAAAAATGGGCAAGGCAGGTAGAAACATTTTACAGCCACATTTTGCAAAAACTTCTTATACTGCCTGTTTACCTAATAACAGTCAGAAAGCAAAAGTCAAGCTCATTGAATCAAATAAAGTTATGCATTTTAAAAAAATTTTGGAGATATATTTTAAGTTCACCGTGTACTGCTGGTTTATTTAATAAATATCTCAATTTTCAAAGAGACAAGTTGATTGGATATATATATGTTAATAAATTATTTTTAGTACGAATATTGTCATAAAATTATGTTAATCTAATATGTCCAACTTTTTAAATCAAAGAGCGTGGTAGCCCTCTACTTGAAGGGTATAAGGAACGAAGTGACGCAGTAGTGAGCGGGGCGGCGACGAACTTTTTATACATTGATTTTAGCTTTAACATTACTTTTTTACTGTACTAGCAAGTTCAGGCGCGCTCTTCCTTTACCTTGCTTATACCTATACAAATAATATTCAAATATTATGAATTTAAATTTTATTTTACTTTCTAACATCCGCGAATTTATCCAATATTTTTTATGGAAGCTTGGATTGTATTTATTTTAGTTTATCTTACAATACAAAATTTGAAGGTTAGAAATATAACTGTAATCAGAACAGTATTCATAGTCCTTCACTGTTAACTATCGATTAAAACTTTAATACATTTTTGTTATACAAAACCAAATTTTAAGTCATTAATACTATTTGTGATTTATATTTTTTAATTTAAATATTTCATAATTCCAAACTTTGTGGGTTTTATTTTGACCAATCCGTTAATACATTATTATTATTTATCATTACATCATTATTCTTTTAAGAGAGGAATATTGTAACTCAATAAAACATGACTTACTATTTTTAGAATTTTTTACTTTAAGATATACTAATCACTATTTGAACTAAATCAAATCCTTAATCTTTAGAAGCAAAATTATTTTACGGTGTCAATTTAATAGAGATCGATTGAAACTGCTTTCTAGAAATTTTAAGGAGGATGGAAAAGTGAAGGACCCGAGCAGGTCAAAGATTTTCACTGGTTTTGGAAATGGCTCTTGCCGTAAATGATGTCCTAGTCAAAAAAGGGTCCTTAATTGGTCGGTTTTCACACTTCTTCGGGAAACGCCAACAGTTACAAATGTGCTTGACGTTTCTGTTGACATGTCAACACTAAAAGCCTAGAAATATGCTCAAAAAAGATTACTTTCGATGGAATATTCCCGACTGAACGAGTAAGTCTACAATGTGAGAGGGAGGGTATTGAATCGTGGTTTTGTCAAGTTAGTAAGTAATCATTTAGGTGTCATTAAATTATGATACCATAAAAACCACAAAAAAGTTTTTTTTGTGGTTTTCCAGTGACTTCCCAACCAAGGTAACATGCTGTCGAAGGACAGTTTTGTCGCTGCCCAAAGCTGTCCTCTGGAGGGAAAGAGGCTCCTTGTAATTTTTATATCTAAGAATATGAAGAGAATAGTAGTAGCCGATGAGGAATAAAATGGGCCAACAGGATGTTCTAGGCGATTACTTATAAGGCTTACAGTGACTAACACAATACTTGGAAACGAGAACCATAGTAAAAATTTTCTGCGTCGGTGAGTCGACTAAAAAAATTGTGGTTTTTCAACGATTTTTCGATCCGGATTTCATGTTGACAGAGGAGGTATTACAAAATCAACGGCCTCCCATGTTCGTGATAGATCGGTACTTAGGAACGGATGGAGGGATTTTATGGTTTTATTGTATAACCTTAATAATACACATTGTATACATGTATACACTGCTTAAGTTGTTCGAAAGATTAAGCAATTACAAAATATTAGTACCAAAGCATAACATTTTTTGTTAACAATTACGAAAAAATTTTAAATATAAAAATAGCAATTTATCAAAATTACATAATATGTGGAGCCTTTTACATTTTTTTCAATTGAATAATAACGAAAAATCTGATTAATGGTGTAAAATAATTCTAAATATTCACGTTTTCGGAAATCTGCCGCGCTCAGTTTGTGAAAAAATATATTAGGAAGATCTCCAAGAAATTTCAGCTCATCTGGTCAACCGGTTCCAGAGAAAATCTATGAGAATTGAACTAATATGCAAAAAAATTGTGTTAAAATTAAGTGGCTTATGGCTATTAGAAATTTGCAAATAAAGAGTCTTTCAGGGCTTAATATGTTGATTTCCATGTGTTTTTTTAACAGGTAATAATGTTTTTAATGTATACATAAAAAAAGATACTGGACTAATTAAAGCAAATCTTATTTTTTCAGCATTCACCTGAGGCTCGCCCCTTAATTAACTGAAATAAAGTTCATTCTTCTTTTTTTTTTTAAATCTCATAGTTGGACAAAAATTTATTTTTGATTTTAACATGTTTTATAAAGCGCATAAAATTACCTATTTTTTCATTTTGAAATTTCGGACTAGCTATTTTTGTTCTTTTGTTATACAATTAAAGATTATTTTTTTGAAAACTTATATTTCGGTACTTTAATATTGACACTTTTAGAAACAAATCTTGGTCATGTGTATAATTACGAGCGAGAGCGAGCAAGTACTTTTGCTAGTGTGTATAATTATTAAAACTCTATATTCAAATTTTTACTTATTAAATACATTAGATCTCGAAAAGAAAATTAAATAATGAAAAATAGTACATTATGCATTTAGGGAGGCAAAGAGTTGACCAGTTCAGAGAACGTGTAAATTAAGAAACATGTGCTCCGCGTTGGCCGTTTTTATCCGCTGGGAGCCAAATTTCACGGCTTCTAATGGTAGCCGTGCCTTTGTACCTCTACGGATATACGTTCTTCGGAGATTTTTCAAAAGACTTTCTTGTCATTCCACCGAGAATTTGAATAACCTCTAGACCGTCGTGGTATCCGGATACAAAAGTAAACAAGAAACCTCAAAGTCAATTCTTGTCTGCCCTTCGAGTAACAGCACTATAATACCTTAGGTAATAAGTGCTTATTACTTTATTAGCACGGATTATGATACCTGCTCCCGCAGCTCCCACAGTTCAAAATGGCCTTGTCCCTTTAGACGTTAGGACTTTCCAATAATGAGGCAAACAGAACTGGCAAGAAGATACATTGTATAACATTAGCATATTTTGAATCTATTGTTTGAATCTCTCTGATGTTATATGCTAGAAATAGTTCATTGTGTAACTATGGAGGAAAGTTGACTTTTTCTAGCGAAGATGATGATTGAGCACGTGTGATACAGCAGTGCTTAAAATCATTATCCGTTCTGAAAAAGTTAATTGCTCCCTTATTTCACATAGTACTTTTGCTTCCTTCGACAGGAAGCGTTGTAATAGTAAACTTTCAAGTTTCGTTAAATCTTTCTATAGAAACATGATTAGAGGTGTTAGAAGTTTGAATCACATGATTTTAGAAAATGTCTGAATGGATGTGTGTGTGTGTGTGTGTGTGTGTGTGTGTGTGTGTGTGTGTGTGTGTGTGTGTGTGTGTGTGTGTGTGTGTGTGTGTGTGTGTGTGTGTGTGTGTGTGTGTGTGTGTGTGTGTGTGTGTGTGTGTGTGTGTGTGTGTATACCGTTTTATCTTAGGATCTACTCGATCGATTTTCACCGGACAGGTCTCATTTTTTTTTGTTTTTCTTTTTTGTGAGAATTCGGGAAAAAATCCATTTTTTGGTTCACCGATGCGTTTTGGTTTTATTTCGAAATTTCGATTTTCACAAAATTGATTTTTGCTTTTTTTTTAATGATAGGATCGAGATATTTGAATCGGATGGATAGCATTATTCGAAAGAGCATTAAAATACCTATATTTTCCAAAAACAATTTACATTAGCTATTACGGTTCTTTTTTTTTTTTTTTTTTTTTAAAGCTTATAAATTCCAAACTAAATTGTCAATTTTTTGAAAATAATCACGATAATGCCGAATATAAATAGCAATAATCTGTAAAAATTTGAATCCATTCTGTCGATTAGTTTTTGAGAAAAAAATTAGTTTTGTATGTCCAACGATTACTGAAGTAAAACTGGCTTTTTTACACGCGAGCGATACTTCTGAGCTTTTAAAATCGTTCAAGTAGTATAGCTGTGCTAAATAAAGACCATTAATAATTGAAACACTGTTACGGTCGTCTACTAAAATGGTGATGAAATAATTGATCGATGATGTCACATCGCACGTTATTGTCTTCGCACTCGAACCATAGAACAATTCCGGTACTGGAGCATCTCGAATATCGCCCACCCATATACCTCCTCCAATCAAACAAGTGTCCCAATTCGCACTATGCAGCCGGCAATTTTTCACAAAATCACCCGTAAGCCAGTCATTTGTATCTTCCTTCCCAATAAACGCCCATCGAATCGCCCTCATAAATAAACTTCGCCCAGAAAAGAATTACCAAACTTTCTTTCTCTCTTCCTTCTTTTCCTCTCCGCGCTCAATCAATAAAGTCCTCCTGTACTCCTCCCCCTCGGACGGATCCCTCGGCACGCGAGAGCGCCAGTGTCAAAATAGACGTTCCTCAGACTCGTTATTCTGCAAATAAACCCCGTACGTGTCTGAAATCTCTAAACGCCCGCGCGTGCGATGTGGTATAACATCATCGACGCGCCGCGTCGACGGTGCGTTTCTTCTGCGCCAGCCGTTATTCTTCGCTTTTTCGCAGGCGCATTCGGTGATTCCCTCCCGTAGCGTGGGAATTAACCGGCTAGAATGGTTTCAGGGATTCCTTTTACGGATAATTAAATTAATCTTCATGGCTTCGAAGGAGTGTACAATCGGTGACCGTGAATTGAATCCGATATATAAATATTGGCGCTTTTGTTGGGTAATGGGCTTGAAAGATATAAAGTTTTCTATTATTGCTCAATTATACGGACGAGCCGGTTTTATGTGACAAAAACAAATGTCTATATTAGTATAAACTCTAAATATAGAGCAGACAAGTTTTTAATATCTCTCGTCCGAATAGTCCAGTCAATTATATACACGGAGAGAAATTTTAGAGTAAAAATTACCAAGGTGCCTTGGTAGCGCATGGATAGACTGCCAAATGCCGTGATATTCCCAAGTTTCTAATACAATTTATAAGTTTCCCAGGAAAAACTACCATAACCACTTAAAAAAAATACCAAATTATCGGAATAAAAATTACCAGACACACTGGTAAAAATTGAGATCTAGTCATTTTTACAAGGTAACCCAAGAATTTTTACTAAGAAAACTGATAAATTTTACCAAATAACCTGGTATTTGTGTATTCGCGCATGCGCACTGCGCATTATTGTGTTTCAGAAGATTGATACTAGAGGCGTGCGCGACGTTAAAATGAAAACAATACACATATTTTCAGTAAGTAATAACGGCGATTCAAATGACTGTTGGTAACAGCTTCCGTGGCGCAGTCGGTAGAACGTCGGACTCTCAATCCAAAGATCGTCGGATCGAATCCCGCTTCCGTAAAACTTTTTTTTCAGTTTAATGTTTTTTCATCCTTGTTTCTGTTTCTATTTCTATATTAAAATACTATATATCCATCAATATGGATAAAAAAAGTTAATTTTTTTAATTTAAATTAACTAAAAAAAAATTTTACCAAGGCACTTTGGTAAAAAGTTTGAAATTGTCAGTCTGTCCATCCATTACCATAGAAACTGGTAATTTTGTCTCGAATATTTGTAATTTTCACTACAAAATTTCTCTCCGTGTACCATCATTTATTTTAACATTTTAAACTTATTACTTTGCACTAGAAAAGATCAATTGAATAAATAATGGTGCAAGTAAATTTCATCCAGCTACGTTTTTCCTCTTTATCTTTGATCCGAAATACAGCTCTAAATTATTCACACGGCCCAGCATCCCTTCACCGCCCAAACTTTTTAACCCCCACCGTCCATTCAGCGTCGAAGATAAATCGCACTCTCCCTCGCATCTCAATTTTTCACGATGCTGCTGCTGCTGCAGCTCCGCTATGCGTCTTCGCCTCCTCTAATACACCCATCGGTATATCCCACACATACACCGCTAGAGCTGTCGATCACGCGCGGGCATATTTACAGCAGCTCGCAGATTCACCTTACGGGAGACGAGAGCGCCGGCGGTGCACTCTCCAGATGGTGCGAACGTGTGTATATCGCGGCTGGCAGCCGGTGTGTAGCGCACGGTCAGCGAGTGCAGCGCACTTTTTGTTCGGAGAGTATCGTTTTTTGGGAGGCGGTATGGGAAAGGTGTATAGGATATAAGAGAATGAAGATGTTCGTGGATTTTTTATGGAGCAGATGGAATTTGGCTGAGAGTAGGTCGTGGGATGGTGAATACCGTATTGTAGCTTTGTGAGCTATGGAAATGTGATATTTGTGGCGCTGTTCTTTTCTATGGGTATATTGTATCTAAATTATCTAAAAGTTTTCATGATATAGGTTTAATCTAAAAATAAAAATTGAAGAGGCCAATATAAAAATAAAGAACTACCCTGGTAGAAATGTTAACTAGAAGCTAGCTATTTTTCAGTTAACTTTATGGCTAAAAACGAATATTGCTTGTATTTCATGATTATGTACCAATCCGAAGTAAATTATGGCATTTACACCTCATAAAATATGTATTTTAAATAATAGTAGAACTTTTAAATGAATTATATTATTTTTGCATTATGATTTTTGCTAAAAATGCTTCATTTAATTAGCACGTTAGCTATAAAATATGCTTAATTTTCTACCAGAATAGAGATGAACTTTTATTATTCATCATAAAGTTATAATTAATGTAAATATTTTAAACCATAGAATATTTCTGTTTATCCATCTATCTCTCTCTCAATCGTTGACGTCCCCATACATATCCATAAATTTAGGTGGCTAAAATTAGCGAAGTATGCTTGTATATAGATTGTGATGAATATTCTCGTACAACCAGTTTATTATTTTAGTATCTAGAATTTGAAAAATTGATCAATCAGTACGAGAATGAACACGCAAAGGAAAAACAGAAGGAATACAAAATTAAATGAATAAAAATTTGTATATATTATATATGACAAGCTTTGTAATTATCAAAGCTAATGCTGCCATTCTTCAAAGTTTTTCGGAATTTCGTATTAAACACGCGCCTGTAATAAATAACTCCCCATCACGTATTCCTGATTTATTATTACAGTACACATGTTTACAATTCGCTAATTTAATCCGGACCTAATAAACCACGAACGAATTACCACCTCTCGCGCATTCCGCGCCGTTCCAATATTTCACTCCGCTCAAACTTTTCGTCCGAAAACTAGCCTCGTCCCCCCACCATCTTCCATCCTCGTAAACCCGCAGCTCGTGTCTCGCAACATTAATTATTCCTCTCGTAAATCCCGTTGCCGATATTCCTCCCGGCCACCCCACCACCGCCGCCTCTTTTGAAAATCTCATCGCTTTAACGGCCCAATTATATACCCTTCCTCCCTCAGCCCCGGCGCATCTCAAAATTCATCATACACACGCTGCAGCACTGCGTCCTTTACGTAAAAAAAGCACTGCACCGTCGCGACAACGATGAAGCAAGGACAAAAAAAAAAGAAGAGAGAGGAGAGAAACCGCGTCTTTGAGCTGTCGATGTGTGTAAGCTCACTCGCCGCGCGTCGGTGCAAACGAGAGGGAGAGCGAAAGAACGCGCGCGCGCGCGCGCTTGCGAAGAAAAAGACGCGCCGGGGGTCTTTGCGCTCTCGCTCTCTCCTCCTTCAGTGTGTGTGCGCCTGGGCCGGTAAATAATTGACAGTGAATGAAAACGGGCGGCAAGGTTACACGCGCCGCGGTTCAGGGCCATCGGTGTAATTATAATGTGCGAGCGAGAGAGTCTTTGGAGAGGAGAGAGAAATATGGGCGACGTGCCCGCGCGTATCGCCTTCTTTTCTCCGGCGACGTGAGCGCGAGCTCGTGGACTTTTTATTTGCGAGGGAGAGAGACGGACGTGCGGAGCGAAATGAGAGGGATTTTTGTTGCTTCTGCTGCGTATATATATATAGTACGTTGTTGGGCAAATACGATGGAGCGGCGCGATACGGCCGATATGAGTTTAATGCGCCGGGGAAAACGATGCCGTACTGGATTTTTTAGAGCTGGCATATGCGGGGTATCGTATTGAGAGGAGACGCGGTGTTGGCTTTGATAGGATGGTAAGTGGTCTGCCTTTTGTAGCGCGAGAAAGAGCTTTGGGCTCTGCAGGTTGAACTTGAGTGCTGCACAAAATTAACCGGAATAATGATGAAATGTGTTGGAAGGTGGGTGAAGTTTATAAAATGTAAGGTATAACTGTTTCGTTGTGCTACGAAAATTTCTAATGCTGTGAAACTGTTGTAAGTTTACGATCGTGATTTTGCTTACAGCGAAAAGGAGTGAACGCAATCTAAGCATGAAATAGGAAAAAGAAGAAACGTAATGATAACTGTATCCGTAATAATGAGTTGAGGGGAAAAAAATAGAAGCTGAACCGATAATGAGAAAGGGTTATTATGTAACTGAGCGAAGACAGTGATGACGGTATAAAGCTATCGATGATGAGAAAAGACCTTGGGCTCTTCAGGAAGATGTAGCTTGACCCATGAGATCATAATCGGAGGATGGAGGAAGTATAACTACACGGGTATTATGGAACTAGGAGAGTTATAGGTATGATGAAAATAGCTCATACGTGATAATAATGGGCTGTAGTAAAAAAAAAATTAAAATTTGCAAGGGTTTTTCTACTATAAAGTATATTATCACAGTGAATAAATTACAAATGTCAATTTAGAAACTAAGCAGCTTTAACTATCAAAATGAAGCTATGCGCTTGCCTGCATACATCATTGGTATCGTTATTATTCAGCCGTAACGTTGTGACAACTGCTGAGCAAATTAACTCCTATTATGTAATTCAGTCATTAACATTAACTTCGCGTAATAATTCCAGACAATAATGGCGATAATGCTATAATCTTCAGTTGACATAGTTTGCACGGAACTGTATTCAAGCTTATCCAATCCGTGATTATAAATATTTATTCCCATAACATTAACAAAACTTAAATATTTAATCTATATAAACTTTTCGTCAGCACAAAAATTTGCCATACACATTATCACCCTCCTCGAAAATAACTCAATACTATACCGTCCCAACAAAACCAACAGCCCCGTCCAATCATAAACCTTCATCACGACAAAAACGCCATACACATCCCCGTGCGCGCGCGGTTCTATTTTTAACCGCGGAATTTCGCTACCACATCGCTCTCTAATGACTCGGAATGCGCTTTAATGCGATCGGCGGGCAATTGCCGCGCGGCGGCGCCGTCATATCGCGCGGCCCATTATCCGGCGGAATGATAAGAATGGCACTCTAGCTCGCGAGGTTCGGTTCCTCGCGCGCGATTCGTTAATTCGCTGCTCTCTGACGACTTCTTGCGCGCGCGCGCGGCATTCCGCGCGTACGGGATTTCTTGTTGTCGCGGTCCGCAATACTACTGCCACGGTGACAGGTTGATTTTTCCCGACGCGGCTCCTCGCCACGGCTATTTAGAGGTGAGTGTGTGTATATATACCGCCGATGCGTTTTTGTGAGGGACATTGGTATTTGTTGTCGTGGGGATTGGGATTTTAGCGGTGCTGGGAGACGATGATGGGATTGACTTTTGCAGGTTGGTTAGGGGAAAAGCGTATGGTATCGAGGTCGCATCTTGATTGGAATTTCGATGCGATTTCTTTTTTTTATTTTATTAATAAAATATGGTTCGTTCTTATAAGGTAGTGTTTGAAGGCTGATGCCACGAATCGAAAAGATCTGCGTCGGGTAAAAAGAAATTTCAGACATGTGTGAAATCTCGTTAATCTTGGAAATTATATGAAGAGCAATTACTTTGTAAGAAAATGAAAAGATTCCAATCGTAACGAGAAGTTTGTAAAGACACTAATTTGAGGTAAAAACTGATCCTCTTATTACAAGAAAAATAATCTATAGGAACGGTTAATATGATTAATCCTCATAAAAAAACTGAAACTTCTCTCTCATATTACAAGAACCGTCAATCAAACTCTCCCCAGTTTAATAAAACTAAAGACTCTATCGTAAAAACTAATCCTAGGGTAAACCTCAAGAATGTCAAAACATCGACGAAGAAGGTGTCAAATAAAAACGGCGCATCCTCGCGTGTAATCTTCATAATCGTCTTCCTCTCCCGGCTACGAAAAAAATCCACATAGCTCTCTCTCTTCATCCTCGAGCTCGCTTTTTGCCGGATTCCTATCCGCTCTCGCTCTACATATACATGCACTTTCCGTTCGCCTCGGAGGCTCGACTTCGCTCTCTACCGGGGTAATTTTCCCCGGCGAAAAAAGAAACCCTAAATATAAAACCTGAAGGAAGCGAGAGAGAGAGAGAGAGAGAGAGAGAGAGAGAGAGAGAGAGAGAGAGAGAGAGAGAGAGAGAGAACAACGGCTCGAGGGCTACAACAGACAACAGGTGAAGAGCTACTCTCTCTCCCTCTCTTCGTGCACTTGTGTATATATATACATACATACACGAACGCGGGGGAACCGATCCATAGAGCAATTTAATTACCGCGAGAGCGCCGACCGGCCCCCGTGGCTTCTTCTCGGAGCCGCTCGCGCGCATAATGAAGAGATGGCAGGCAGGCAGGCAGCGTACAGAGAGAAGTAGAGAGAGTCTAAGCGATGGTCTCTTCGTGTCTCCGCACTATAATTCATTACGCGAGAACGAGCGAGAGAGAAAGAGGACAGAAGAAGTTATAAAAAACGCACGCATTCCACGGCAGCGGCGCGTTCGAACTTAACGACCGTATAGAGCGCGAGAGAGAATAGTTGATACGGGGAGGGGATGGTTTTGTTTTCCGTCGTATACAGCAGTAGTGTATAGATATATAAATATGGGTGTGTATTATAGTAGCCGCGCGATGTTATGTGGTTATAATGAACGGTTTCGCTTCGAGGAAGTCTTAGGAGCCCAGCGGTCGAGGCGTTTAGAAGTTTTCCCCCCCGGCGAAAAAATGAGGATTCTAGAGATGCAAATGGGGCTGTTGTAGTCGCGGAAGAGCCGCAGAGGTGAGAGTGAGCCGGGAGGGACGGAATTTTTAGCGGGTATACAGGTATACGCGTTGTTTGTTATTTACGCGCTGAGTGTGCAGAAATTTCGAAGATATTCTTAGGTCAACTTTTTTTCATACTTTTTTTCATACTTTTTTTTAAGGTTTCTACACCGTTGAACGCCACATTGTATTGTTATAATTTTAAAGCTTATAATGCGTTAATAATTAAATCATAATGAATATCATCTAGTGTATAAACAATATACAATTATCGTCTGTGCGCGAGCGCGCGTGCGAGAAACGTAAACTCAATAATGAAATTTAATTAAACACGTAATTGTATACCTATTTATTTCATTAATTTAAAATGGAAGTGCATCGTGATAAATTTAGTATAACGCCGTCGTTAAACTGCTGCGAGATATTTTTGTGGACAGCAGGTTAACGGACGACTTTATTTCCGCAGGTGTTCGATTCGAGCGCGGGGAAAGTGAGTTAATCGCGTGGTGAAACGAACAGATTCACCAAAGAAAAAAAAAAAAGAGAATGTTGATAAACTACTTCACGCATCTGCGATCACTCGTTTATTACTAAGTTTTACTGTTACGGGTATACTGTAAATTTATACGTTTCATTACCAACGTGCAACAAGTTTATCTATAGAACTTTCATGTTAAAATTATATTTATACAAAGATATCAAAAAACTTCCTGCTTTTTAAATTGAAAGTAGTGCTAATCAATGCTTCTTAGTTGGACGGAAACGTGTATCAGCAGATAGCAATTAGATGTTCTATAGATATAAAAAAAAATAAGTAAAATATATCTATTTCTTAATATTGCATTCTGTTTAGAAAATCAGAGAAATCAAAGCAAGCGTTTATAAAAAATTCATTGCCGTAAAAATAGAAAGTACAATGTCTTATACTTTTAGAAAATTTCAAAAAATATATTTACACGCTTATCCTGCACTCTATCTTATCAAAGTTTTTAATATTTATGTATTACATTACATATATACGTGTGTCCATATTCCATGGAAAGCAAATTTAAAAAGCAAATTCAAACTTTTCGCGGCTTTTTACAACAAAAAAAAAAAAACCGTCAAAAACAAAGAAAACTTCAACGTACGCTTGCATGAGCACTCGTGCACGCATCTCTGCTTCATATCTCCCCAGCCAAACATCCACTCGTTCTATACCTTGGCACTTGATAACCAAACACTCGCGCATTGGCGAACCAGCGCTCCACAGCAACCACACAAATCGCGGACCGAAAACGTACAACTACACACACACACACACACACAATCACCGTCTACGTATAGTGCAATAGCGCGCGCGCGGCCGATGGACCGCGACTGATCTCTCGCGCGCAGGGCGAGGGCTGCTGCGCTGCGGTAGCGCTCGAGCCGCGCGTGTTTGCCGTGCGGCGAGACGTAACGCGGGAGAAGAAGGGAGAGAGAAGAAAAGAACCGATGATAAGGTGGATGATGATGGCGCGGGTGTCGGGTGGCTGGCTGAGGGGTTGAATGGGTCATTGAAATTTTGAGAAGGGGGGTGGCGTTGCGTTGGAGATGGATAGAAGCGAGTGGGAGAGAATGCTGATGGAAATTAGTTTTTTAGTTATGGGGAAGTAGGAAAATGGTGGTTGCTAGGTTTCGTGGTGGTGGTATATTGGATGATTTTAATTTGAAGGTGGTAATTGCTAATTTTAGAAATTATTTTGGTTATTTTAACAAACTTTAGTCAATTTTTTTATCAGAAGAATAGAATATGGTGGTCTATTAAAATCAGTGTTATTGGAAAATATGTAAAACGAGAAATTCCACCTTTAAATGACTGATGTATAAGTTGTAAATAACGTTTGGGCATACTTTATATTGAGACTTACATTGAATAACTCAATAATGCCGATTTGATAGTTTGAAATATCAGTATATATAATTATTACAGTATTGACGCTATCATTCATTAATCTTATAAGAAAGTATTCAGTTTCGTTTTTATTTATTAAAGTATCCGATCAAGTCTTGACTAATCGGCTCGGTTTTCGTATTTCATGGAAGCCGTTATTTTGCGGAAAATAACGAGAGTATGAAAGGAAAAATGTTTATGGTAAGCCATAAAAATCGAGCCCTTACCTATCATTAGACGTTTAATGACCTTTTTCGTTTCCGCGGTTCATTTGCAAGTAAGATACTTTTGAAAAGTGCGTTTTATGACCTGTATTTATTGTTTGGAATGTTTTAATTGCTTTTGAATATTCACGAAAAAGTAATAACCGAATGTCTATGACTATGCGCTTTACCCTTATAAATATGTTATTGTCGTACTTAGCAATAATTCGATGTTTCGATTAATTCAATATTTCAAAAATATGATTTTTTTAAACATCTTGAAAATATCTAATTATCGATTTTTATTTTCCCTATTATTATAATTCTATATTATTATAGTTTGTTTATGCTCTGTAGAATTCAAGTGCATTCGAATGTATGTAATTGATTTGTGTAACTTATTATACGCATGTAATTATTTAGCTATCAATAACTTATTACTATATAAACTTATTACTATTAATTCTATATAAATTACTTATTACTATATAAATTCAATAATGGGTTATATGATATGTATATTATTTTAACTACATGAAATGTTTAGTTCTTTGAAATACACTGAATATTGAGTATAATTAATTCAGTCATTTGAAATTGATTCATGTCAACAAATTTTCTAATTGAAATTTATAACCCTTTTTTCACCAATCCCAAATAAAATATTAAACACAATTACGAATTCCCAATACCTTGTGCGGTCAAAAATATTCACTCAATAACGATAACTATTTTTAATTGATCGCCAATATTAATAACCCACATATAATTCATAAAAACTTATTTTCCAAATCCAGCCATCAACCAAAACACACACACACACACACACAGTACCTGATTCAGTGTCATCGTGATCGGCTCCACGGAGGCACGAGTGGAAGCTGCGCGAGAGTCTGCGTCCGCCGGGCGAGGCGGCAGTCGTTGTCGACTCGGCCGAGGCCGACTGGTGCATCCTCTCGGCGCTGCTGTCGTCGCGCGAGCCGCTGCTGCTCTTCTCCTTGCCCCTCATCATTCGTCGCGCAACTGCACTGCTGCTGCTACTATTGCTGCTCGCTCGCGCGGCATCCTTCGCGCGCGCACTGAGTTCGGCTGCGCGACGTAGTGGCGCGGAAAAAGTTTTTTACGATATAACGAAGAGGGACACTTTCTTCGAGGGGGAGGAGGAGTTTCACTCTCGCCCTTATCTGGAATGAGAATGCACACGTGCTATGCGCCGCGGATACTTTCGAAAAAATATTGGGTTTTATTGCGCGCTTTTTGTACATATATATATATCCGTGGCGCCGGCGATGACGACGACGAGTGATCCACTTTTCGGATGGGTGTTTTTACGGGTTTTGGGTTTTTCTTCTTTTCATTTTGTTGGCACGGTTTGGTAGTGAGAGTAATTGGAGAGAGGTGCAATTGTAGCGGGTTAAAGATTCTCGAAGGTAAAAGTGTTTACGGCTGGTAATGAGTAAACACGGTGCGGTCGAAAGTATATAATTACTTTCGTTTGATTGAAAAAATTGTCGTTGAGATTTTATTGTATGACAAGTTCGAATTATTATAATAAGTTTTCAGTTGTAAGAAATTCAATTCTAAATAATAAACTGCGTTTGAACTAAAATGACATGTCCGTATAGTACAATACAAACATATCTGCCAGAGACTGACTAATAAATTGATAGACAACATTATAGATATCGCTGACGAAAGTACAATTGCCCCAGGAAGCCATAAAGTAGGCCTGACTATACAAATATCGAATTACACTCTTCTCGAGAAATAAAAAAAGAAGCGCACCTTGACACTTCGGACGTGTAACATTCTTATCCTTATACCATTGTAGCCTGTACACTTAGAGGCCCCGAGTCAATAACTTCTCGGCGTACTTGAATCAATCGATGTCGAAAGCTCGCGCGCGATGACGAAAACCTGTAGAATATAAACGACGCCATGTGGCAGCAAGTGACATAATCGCATAGAAATTAGTTTTGTCCCGACGTCTAACAATGGCCTCGCTCTCTCGACGATTGTCACCGATACCGACGTTGATACGCCTCGCATGCGCGATTTCAAATCGCCCGTTTTATCCCAGGCACGCGGCGCGACGACCGTCGACGATCGTAAATCAAGACACTTGTCGCGTAGGTCTTGACAGCGCCGACGACGATTTCGCGCGCTCGGGTTGTGAAAGAGTCCCGAGTGGACTATAACGTATATCGAAATTGAATAAGTGGAGTGATTGGCGCGATGGGATGAAATTTCAAGTATTCGCGAATTAATACTTTCGATAGTTGATTAGATGAATGAAGAGAATTTTCGACATTGTAATTTGGCTGTATCATTTGTTCATGGTTATATAGGGCAGAAGGTTCAAGGATTTTCTTATTCAGTTGAGTTTTGATGAAGGAAGACAATATAACAAGGATGTTTTGTACCGAGTCATAGATTATATTATGAGACATCGCCGCGTGGCGCGTTGACCTAAAAACCATTCGTTAAATGCGCTGAAATAATAATAATTGCTATAATGCAAGGCATAGGTGGGTATTCTATGCAGCCGCGCGGTGTGACTATAACATAAACAATTGTTTGCGAACATCTCTTCGTTTGACCTGGTTTGCCACTAAAGGACTTACGACACAGCGGTAGCGAGGCGAGTTTTATGAAACTAAAACATGATTTCAATTTATTTTACGAAATACATTTACGCTTGAACAAATTCGCTCCACATTTTCGCCAGTTACGATGAAATATTTCAAGAAAGCTCCTCTTTCTATATCTCTCTTCCTAATAATTTTTCTCGCGCCTTTGGAATGGTGCCCGTTTCTTATTATTGAAAAATTTTAATTAAGAACGTTCTCGTTGTTACTTTCTATATCTTTTACTTTAAACAATATTTTTCGACATATTATGCCGTAAAACTCGATTTTACGGCCGCAAATGAGTCCCTAAAAACGAATTTTGCGACAAGTATATATAAAAAAATAATGTTCGTCAAAATACTATTACAGTATTTTGTGTTTTATAATCTCCAGGACTTCGTAAAACTCCTTAATCCACCTAAAATCTCCGCGCCACCCACGACCGTTTACCCACTTACCTCCCGACCCAAAACAACCAAACGCCATACCTATATAACACACCTCCACCGCGTAAGCCGGCATCAGACTATCTAAATTACTCGCGATAATACACGCACATACGCGCGCCTGCGTATCCGTACACGGGCTCGCTGCATAATTTATAAGCACGCACATACGCATATACGTCGCGCCCACGCGTCACCCTCCTCGTGGGTGTAAACACACACATGGCTTCCCTGCGCTATACGCTGATTTTAAGTGGGACAGAGCGACCGGGACTGATTTGCAGGTATAAGGAGGGAAAGCCGGATAATTAGCCGCGCACCGCAGCGTCGTAAATATCGACGAAGGGCTATGGGTAGAGACCAGTCGGCGCGCGCGCGACGCTCATTTACACTGAATGGCAAGTGTACGTGGAAGAGCGGATACGGTGTGGCGGAGGATTTTTTTTCTTTTTGAGGTTTTGGTGGGTGGCTTGGAATTTTAATTGAGTGGTTAGAAAAATGACGTTGGTATAGAGGAGAAGGCGAGTCGTTTGAATTAAGAGTAGTTAGTTTAATCGAACAATTAATTGATTTAATGGTTTTTTGTTGTAATGATGAAAATAAATTTTTTTTTTATTTTATAATTATATTTCAAACTTCATTAAATTCATATAATAATAATATATATGAATTTGGAGTTGTTCAGTGAATAATTCATTTTCCGAAATGAACGTAGCTTAGCGAAACCAATATTTACATGAAAATTTTGAACGTTTGAACTATTCATATCAAGAAAAGCAAACATGGCTCTATTATTTTGGAAAATTTAACGCGACATAATTGATGAGAATCAGATATAGGAAACCACAAATCACAGTAACTTTTTGCAATATTCGAGGGTCCGCAGTTATTGAAAAATACGACAATTCTAAAGAAAAATCGTACGAATAGCTGAAAAATCATCCACAGACGACGGAAACAATCCATTGCGGAAAATCCATACCCCAGTTCGTTCCACATATATCGAAAACCTGTGAGGCGAACGACCTCAATCGCCATCGGTAATGGAAACGTCAGGAAAACTCTTGCCTCATACCGTCAAGAAAGCGAAACTTCCATTTGTCACACTGTACGCGCAAGAAAGATCAAAGAACCTCGTCGACAATATACAGTTGACCGCACACCGACACACAATCCAACCTCTTTCCGCCACGTAATAATCTCGCCGCTAAATCGTCGATTAGTCCGCCAGCATTCGTTATTATATTACATTCTATATATATGAAATCAGAGCGGATCGCGTGACGGGCGCGATAACTGCGGAGCCTGCGATGTTTGGATGTATATATCTGTGGACTCAAGTGTGCGCCTGGAAGTGGATATGCGCGTCTGCGATGCGGTTCTCTGAATTTTCCACGATTAATTATTTATTGTATATATATCGCGCGATGAACGAGCCGCTACGCGTAACGGTGCTAATTTGCCAGCGCGAGATGCGGCGGTGATCATCATGATCGTTAGTGAGTAATAATTGGGATACCGGTGTGTGATGAGTAAGTTTGCTAGTGAATGTGTTGTTAGATTTTTTTTTTGTTTGACTAGGTTATGAAAAATGTAGTTGTATGGATGAAATAAATTTCGAGTTTTAATCTGTATAAGAACTTCGAAGTTTTAAAGAGGAATTTTTCATCAAGTATTTTAAATTTCAGAACCCGAAAGATGAGAGGCGTACTTAGATAAGCCACTTTTTTCGTTTTACCCTCCATTAATGACAGAGAATAAGTAACCGCGGCTAGCAACTCGACTGAAAAATTACTTTGCCTTTAAGCTCTTCAATTGTTCGGAATATGAGATTGAAAGTTTTTCATAATGCTCCATTGTTTCACCGGCATTAGTCGGTACTTTAAATCACAGATTTCCATATACGTACACTATATTATTTATATTATTTATCATTATATCCTTCTAGCAGTTCGTTATCTTCGCAAACAAATCACAAAACACACATTATTCCTATATAATTAAATCTCTAAAAATAGTCCTAATCACCACGTACGTATTCATAAACTCCCGTCTAACACGTTCTTAATTCAACCCAAAAAAAAAAGGAAAATCCCCGCAGCAACGATAAGCTGTATACAACCATCATCACCGCAGCATTCTTGCGAAACGATATTCAGATGTACGACAAGTCACTCCGGCGGCTAACGGAAAACCACTAAAGCTCGTGGAAAACAAATTTATCATCACTCACTCGTCTTACCGAGCTACAGCGCAAATTGAGCGTCAAACCACCGCTCGAGCTGCTCTCTGTCCCAAATAAAACGGCGCGAAAATTTCGATAACCGCAGAGCAAGCAAGTAGGCCACTGTACGCGCGCGCCGGCGCGGGTGAAAACAAAGCAAAATAAAAAAGCAACCTCACAGAGAAACATCAAACGCACGTTGCGGCCCTGTCGTGTGTGCGCCCCCTCAAAAGTCTTTCCGTCGCTTTCCATGCGCGAGTTTACCAGTTGCCCGTATATAAACTATATGCCGACCCAATTTCCCGCCTTGTATGCGTGTGTGTGTGTTTACAGTTACTAGGAGCGCGCGCACCGCGTAATCGAAGCAAGCTCGGGCGCAAAAGAGAGCGTATAATAGCCGGGGTGGCAAAAAAAGGCGCATTTCTCGCGTCGAGTGTTTCTCCCTCCCTCTACGCGGAATTAACGGCGAGGTAGCGCCAGCAAACCGCGTCGGGTTAATTGTGTTAATCGAGGCGATTTATGCACTCTCTGTGTGCATGTATAAGCTATACGCGTACACACACACACTTTCGCCAATGTGTGCTTATGATACATGTGTTGTGTATATACGTTGTTTATGGCAATGCGTGCGGGTTATACATGCGGGAGAACGGGTGCGATGATTTATGATGGACGAAATCGGGTTAGCGTGCAGTGACGCTGGTATATACGAAAGGTTTTGCGCTTTTTCTTTGATATAATACACCCGAGGAGTGGGGAGCCACTCGATGAGATTATATCAAGTCGTCGTGAAAATTAATTGAGCGGAGTTATATTGCCGCGGACGGGCGCGAGTGTCGTAAAGTTTTCGCTTTTTCTTCCCAATTTCGGGTGATTTAAAAGGATACTTTATGATCGGCGAGCGCGAAGCGCGGTAAAAGTTTCGAAGTGGAAAATCGATCTGTTTACTTTTACTGCGAGAGTGGGACTGCAGTTATAAAAGTCATTTGAAAGTAGTTCAAACTAGAATTGTACTCTCTGCGGTGTATACGCATCGATAGATAAGCAATCAATTCCGAATGACTAAGATATATATAATAATAACGTTGGTTTGCTCTGCTCTATAAAGAAAGAATAAAATGAAATCATGCTTTTTAATTATAAAAATTGGGTTTCATTTTGGTGAAATTCTTTCACGATTACTTTCTTCAAACGCCGACAATATAATAAGATATTTCTTTAAATAATGATAGAGACATATTAATTGCACACTGATCTTGAAATCAAATAAATATTCATCTAATCTTTCAATTTTAATTGGACTTCAAAAATACTCCACACCACTACTACCTTTACCATTAAGATTCCATAATATCACCCGAATACACTATGATTCCGCCTCTACCAAATACCCTCCAAAAACCCGGGCGCTCGCACACATGCAGCCCATTATCCACTACAGCCACAAACCGCGAAATCGAACGACGGCCGCACTATACGCCGCGGGGCTGAAAGGTTCCATCGTCACGTGCGTGGTCACATCATCTCTCTCCTCTCCTCGCGGCATCACACCGCGCCGCGCCACTCGCGACTATTTTCGCGGTGGCTGCGGCTTGGCGGTGGCGGCGCGATTCGCGAGAGACAGATCGCGGCTTAAAATAGCCACTAGACACGACGCTGTCTCCGAGAAAAGGAACGAAAGGGCGCAAGCGCGAGAGCGATTGAGCGTGCCAAAAGCCCGAAGAGCCGTTGCACCGCGAGTGTATATAATAACGTCTGTAGACTACGGTAGACGAGCGGTTGACGGTTTATTGTCCTGATGCATGCGCGCCCTGGCGCGGGACGCGACAGTTTAGATGAGGAGAGATACAGTGTGCGTTGTTTAATGAGTTTAATTAAGGGGAGGTTTTGGATGGAGTGTAGGATTGATGGGTGTGTGCGTTGCGAGATAGGTTTGAAGGTGGGGTTTAAATTGATGCGGATGGTGGCCATTGTTTTGTGATTTAAGAGATTGAGGAGCGTATTTTTGGATGTCGCTGGATGATGATTTTAATATCAGTAGTAAAGATGAAATGATTTTAGTATAGTACTGAATGAGACAGCAGATTATATTTTATACTACTACCGTTGAATGAACGATAAAATTCAATTTTGAGTGTCTATATAACAAGGTACAAAACTAAAACTTTCGAAATTCGTAAAAACCCCCATCTACAGAAACGAAAACTTTTCATCACGAACAATACACGTAGAGGTTACATCACCTCCCAAAAATCATCAACTCTCTTTCTCTTCGCTTACACAATCACCATTCCGACAAACGTTTTTCCGCTGCACCCCGCGACGAAACGGCGTCGACCGCATATACGGTACATTACTTATATACCCTCTCCTTTTTCCTCCACCGAAACCACAACGCTCGCGAAATAAAGCGCGCTCGCACGTGTATCACTGCGGCGCTCGCTGCCGACGAGAAAGAGATAAGAAAACAAAAAATCCGCGCGATCTTTCTCCTTCTTCCTGGCGCGCGAGTAAAACTCACAGCGGGGGAAACTCATTCGGCGGTATCTTCGCGGCGCTATTTCAAAGGTGGGCGCGATTTACGCCCCGCGTAAAACTCTGCACCGTGAAAAGTCAAGGAGGAGGAGGCACGGACGGCTTTTGTTTATGCGAACCATTAATTCTCTGCTATTTAACGATATTTCGTTTTTTTTCAGGGGGGGGGGGGAGGAGGAGAGTGAAAGATATACGAAGTTTATGCGGAAGAGGTGAGGCTTTGTGTTGCAGAGCGTGGGAATGTAATGGAATATTTGCGAATTGAAAACGAAATATTTGTTTCTGACTGCGGATGGAAATGAAATGGATGTTTTGAATTCTAAAGTTGAAGTTAAAATTCGCGGCACAAAATACAATATCCTGCGTACCGTACAGTCCACGTACAATTTTAATTTAGAAAATTGAAAACCTGTCGAAACCATATACTCGATTTTCTATTACACACCTGAAACAATCCGACTCAGAAAGCGCGCCCGTCAACATCACATTTCCAACTAAGAACCCAACTCTGCTATTCACCGGCTAAGCAAACAAAGCAGCGCCATCGAAAGCTCGGACTGTGAAAATTCAGCAACTAGATTTACGACCGCGCCGGTACCGCTGCAGTCGAAGCTACGGCGCGCGCGCTGCAGACTGGACTAGGATGAATTTACGAGACGGCAATGTTCCCGACTGTTGTACGCGCGTCTGTGTGTACTAAACGGGTTATAAGTGAATCGCGCGTGTGTGTGTGTGTGTGTGTGTGTGTGTGTGTGTGTGTGTGTGTGTGTGTGTGTGTGTGTGTGTGTGTGTGTGTGTGTGTGTGTGTGTGTGTGTGTGTGTGTGTGTGTGTGTGTGTGTGTGTGTGTGTGTGTGTGTGTGTGTGTGTGTGTGTATATATATATATATATATATATATATATATGGGACTGAGGGGGAGCGCGCGAGGTTCGCGTGAAATGTTTAGTGGTACGCGGATTCGCGCGCCTGATTATATGGTTGTTGGTAGGTGATTGAGAGTCGCGGTGGAAGGGGGCCTGACGAGGCTGAATTATTGGGTTCGTGTTTTTTTTTTGTGGACGGTCTTCTGAAAATAATGAATTGTATCGTAGATTGATGGAAGATAGAAGGAATAAAAGTAGAGTAGGAATATTTTCGATATTTTGTGTGTATCCCAGAGAAACTAGAATACGTTGATCGAGGTATAAAATTCAGAGTTACGTAAAATATAATGACGCAAATGTCCTCCAAGATCTTCGAGAAAATGAAACAAAATTTCGCTGAACGCGCGCGGTTGTTTTTTTTTTTCAAGTAGGCCAAGGTCCCGTAAAAACAAAGCGAAAACGTTTTACAATTCTTACCTAACCAAACTAGAACGTTATATCTAATCATATAATTATTATGTATCTTTTAAATTTCCTGCGCGCATATACTCGAATGACCCAACGTGACTAAATTTTCACGATACAATGAAAACCTTATAATACATTAATCATTCTCCACCGCGATTAACCGCGCACGTACTAATAAAATTCAATCACCACGTACCATACAGTCGCCGTAAAAATAATCGTTCCCGCGAAACCCATTCAAAAGCCATTCTCTCAATACACGGCCGCTTTAAAGCCTCACATAAACCCGTCTATATCACACCGGCGCACTCGCTTAATATGCGCGCGTTTCATACAAGACGAATCCGACAATTGGATCAGCCCTACATATACATACATACACCGATTCTATATATGTGAATGCCATCGCTCTACTCGCGCACGCGGCGCTGAATGATGAATGCGAGCTGGGCACACGATTAGCCTCTCGCTCGCGCCGATTAGCCATCTCTCTCACTCACTCGTAGGACGAGCAGACGATGCATTAACTTGATTAATTGCACGATTGTGCGCGTCGCGCGGAAGGAAAGTGTTATTATACGCGGATTTGTGCGCGCGCGGCTTCCGCCGTTATCGCCGCTGCAGGAAGTTCCAACGGCGCGTGGGTGTCGCGTGCGTATGGTTCTTAACCTATGGGGGTAGGGTGAGAGAGGAGGACTTTCACGATTGTGAATGGGACGGTTGCCGGAGAGAGAGAGAGAGAGAGGGGAGTGAGTGGGTGGGTGGATAGGTGTGATTATGGAAGGGCATTATAGTTGAACTTTGCTAATTGTTGCCGAGTATTGCACTGTTAAAAATATCATTAAATTTAATGCACCTTTAATGTACACTCGTGCATTAATTTTCATGAATTTGTAACTTAAATATCATTTTATGCACATCTACCATAAAATTAATGTAAATCCATACAATATTAATGAAAGTACATTAAAATTATTGTACCTGTACATAGAAATTATTGTACGAGTACATGAAATATCTGTATTGCATGAAAATTACGAGTGTAAATTAAAATTAATGTCTTATGCACAAAGTTTAATGAACATGATGATAAAAATTACAGTTCACGTGCATTAAAATTAATGTTGAAGATAACGAAATTTAATTACATTTCATAATATTTCATTACATTATACGAATAATTAAATCAACTAATGTTCATTAAATTTAAAGTACCATGCTTTAAACTTCATGTACATAAACACAAATCATGCGGTTCACGTGCATTAAAATTAATGTGAATATGAAACAAATTTAATAAACTTCACATGAAATTTCATGACATAAAATGAAAAAGGCTTTTCCAGTACTGAGCATTAAATTTGAGTAACGATCCATTGAATTTCATTCACTTTCGCATAAATAATATAGTTCACGTGCATTAAAATTAATGTGATGATATTAAAAATTTAATAAACTTTACATGAAATTTTATGACAAAATGAAAAAGGATATTCCAGTTCTGAGCACTACATTTGACTAGCGATCCATGGAATTTCTTTACCACCCTGATAGAAATGCTAACCAACCGTTCACCATCCGTTCACCAAATCGCAAAGGTTTGGCCAACCATTTAACCAATGGTCGGTAATAATTACCGCTTATTTCATCACGGAATAAGCCTTGCGGTTGGCCAATAAATGTTATAATAAGAAAATTGATTTCTTGATACAAATAAATGGCTCATTAGCTTCGCAAAATGGTGGCCGATGATAGAGTCTAGGTGGTGCGCGCCGTAGGTTTGTCGCTGTAGGTGTTAGAACTCATCGAATACGTCGTCTAGGTGGTCAGGGTGACCGATTACGAAGTCTACGTGGTGCGCTCCGTAGTTTTCTGCATCTAGGTGTCGGAATGCATCCCATACGTGGTCTAGGTGATCGGGGTAGCCGATTACGCAGTCTAGGTGGTGTGCACCGTAGGTTTTTGACTGTAGATGTTGGATCTCATCGAATGCGTCGTCTAGGTGTTCAGGGTGACCGATTACGAAGTCTAGATGGTGCGCTCCGTAGTTTTTTGCATCTAGGTGTCGAAATTCATTCCATGTGTCGTCTAGGTGTTCGGGGTAGCCGATGACGATGTCTAGGTGGTGCGCTCCGTAGTTTTTGCATCTAGATGTTGGAACACATCGAATGCGTGGTCTAGGTCTTTGGGGTAGTCGATTACGGAGTCTAGGTAGTGCGCACCGTAGGTTCTTGGCTGTAGGTGTTGGATCTCATCGAATACGTGGTCCTGGTGTTCGGGGTAGCCGATGACGATGTCTAGGTGGTGTACTCCGTAGTTTTTTGCGTCTACGTGTCGGAATGCATTCCATGCGTGGTCTAGGTGGTCGGGGTAGCCGATGACGGTGTCTAGGTAATGCTCTCCGTAGTTTTCCTCGTCCACCACGTTTGCGATGTGTTCCAACACCTGGAGCCAAAAAACTATAGAGCGCACCACCTAAACGCATGATCAGCTCTTCCAAAGACCTAGACCACGCATTCGATGTGTTCCAACACCTAGATGCAAAGAAACTACGGAGCGCACTACCTAGACATCGTTTTCGGCTACCCGAGCACCTGGGCCACGTATTCGATAAGATCCAACACCTGTAGTCAAGAACCTACGGTGCGCACCACCTAGACTCCGTAATTGGCTACCCCAAAGACCTAGACCACGCATTCGATGTGTTCCAACACCTAAATGCAAAAAAACTACGGAGCGCACTATCTAGACATCGTCATCGGCTACCCCGAACACCTAAAAGACGCATTCGATGAGATTCAACACCTACAGCCAAAAACCTACGGTGCGCACTACCAAGACTCCGTAATCGGTCACCCAGAACACCTAGACGACGCATTCGATAAGTTCCAACATCTAGAGCTACAAACCTACGGTGCGCACCACCTAGACTCAGTCATCGGCTACACAGACTACTTAGACCACACATAGAATGCATTCCGACACCTAGATGCAAAAAACTACGGAGTGCACCACCTATACATCGTCATCGGCTACCCCGAACACCTGGGCCACGTATTAGATTCACCCTGAGATCTTAACGCATAAAACTACGGAGCGCACCACCTATAAGAGTCCATCATCGGCCACCCCAAAGACCTAGTCCACGCATTCGATGCTTTTAATTATCGATAGTTAACCATCCACTGGCCAACCGTTCGTTAATATTTTTGTTATTCGTTGGCCAAAAAGATTAGCCAACAGTTGCAGTTAAGCCATTTTGGTTGGGTTATTTTCTACCAGGGCATCCGCATAAATAATACAGTTCACGTGCATTAAAATTAATGTGATGATATTAAAAATTTAACTAATTTTACATGAAATTTCATGACATATAACAAGAAAGTCTATTCCAGTACTGAGAATTACATTTAAGTTATTGTTCTTTTAATTTTATAAACATTTTCATAAATACTACTATGCAAGGGCATAAAGAGATTACTGTTAAAGCAAGACAAATTTAATGCATCTACATAAAATTTATATACTTTTTACAGGAAATGTGTTAACTTTAATAAATATTTACATTGAATTACAATTAAGTATGCCTTAAATTTTAGTATCAAAAAGAAATTTTTTATCGCATCTAGTTTAAATTTATTTTAAGAAAATCTCATGACAGTACTAATAGAATCGCTTCAGAAAAATTCTGAGTATAGTATTTACATATACGAAAGGCGTGAAAATTGTGTTTTTCCAAATAAATGTTTTGGAATTTTTTAATTAAATAAAAATTGTAATGTCAATAAGTAGGAATCTGCATTTTTGTCATTTTGATCCAATTTTTTCAAAGAGTATATCTCATGACAGTACTAATAGAATCGCTCGAAAAAATTTTTTGAGTATAGTATTTGTATGTTCGGAGGGCGTGAAAATTGTGTTTTGCCAAATCAATGTTTGAAAAGTTAATTTATTAAATAATGAAATTAATATTCAGACGTTTATCTAGAAAAACAATTTTGTCAAGCGCTCCGTATATGTAAATACTATGCTCAGAAATTTTTTTGAGTGATTTTATTAGCATTTCCATCAGATATGCTCGTTTAAAATCTAGATCAAAATTATACAAATGCAGATTCCTACTTACCGGCATTGCGGTTTTTATTTAATTAAATAATTTCTAAGTATTTTTTTTTCTTTTTTTTTGAAAAACAGGATTGTCAGGCGCTCCATATATGTAAATACTATACTCTTAAATTTTTTTGAGTAATTCTATTAGTATTTGCATAAGATGTACACGTTCAAAAATTATGTCGGTATTTCACATCAATTTAATTAAGTTTACATAAAATCGAACTCGTTTACTTAAAATATTGTTTAAATAAATAATTCTTAAAAGCCATTAATATTTTAGTTAGTCAAAATGTAATATCAATTGTATTAATATGGATAATGCACCTTATGTAGATGAAAATGTCAAACTTCTTCAAGCGAGCGATAGCGTAACGGATAGCGTGCGTGCGTAGTAACCCAAGGTTTGCGGGTTCGATTCCCGGTTAGGTCGAAAATTTTATGTAAGTTTTTTTCTGCGATAATAAAAATGCGATTAATTAAAAGTTCTTTAATGAAAATGCGAAAATTTATAATATTAAAAAGTTATATGCATAAATTAACATTGTTGCTGGAATTAAAAAAAGGTAAGCAAAATATATAATAAAATTTGAATCAAAATAAATAATTTCCACTACAAACTGTGTAGCACTATTACATTTTCTAAAAATTTTTTATTTTCGCAAAATAAAAAAATAATTTGTTGAATAAAAAGAAAAAAAATATTTTTCAACAAAGTAAATAATGTTTTCAAGTAAAATTTTATTAGTATAACGTCTTTTGCTAGAAATTTCAAATATGCATTCAATTGAAATTCCAGTTTACGGGACTTTTTTTAATGTGCAGCGATGAAATTTTCCAGTACATTTACAGTACATTACAGATTTGCATAAATTGTAATGCAGATTTGCATTAAATGTAATGCAGATTTGCATTAATTATAATGTAAATTTGCATAAATTTTAATGCAAACTTGCATTAATTGTAATGCGGATTTTCATTAATTACAATGCAGATTTCCATCAATTTTTCATACATTGTAATGCAGGTTTGCATTAATTGTAATGCTGATTTGCATTAATTGTAATGCAGATGTGGATTAATTGTAATGCAGATCTGCATTAATTTTAATGCAAACTTGCATTAATTGTAATGCAGATTTGCCTTAATTGTAATGCAGATTTGTATTAATTTTCAGTTATTTGTACATTTATTTTCAGCTAATTTCATTAATTTGGTTTTAATTTACATACTTGAAATTTGCTTCATTTACATGTTCATTAAATTTAATGCAAATCCTTTTAACAGTGTGGGTATGTGGAGGAGTGGAAGAGAAGGTTGATGGCGGTGTGTGGAGGAATTGGAGATTCGGGCAGAGGTCAGTGACCCTTATAAAATGATCGCGATTAAAGTGGCTGTTTAGTTGGAGGAGGTAGAAAAATTTGAGGTTTTTGTTAATGTAAATAGAGTGAGAATTGTTAAGAGCTGAATCACATTATTTTCATAATATGCAGATAATTACGGTTGAATGGAAGTATAAACATAAAGTTCAGTCGTATCGCTTAAAAATAGATACGTGCAATCTAGGCTAACGATGCGGTTCTAAAATGACATCACTCCGCTCCTCTAATCATCTTATTTTTACGAAGTTGCTTTTGAAATGCTCCGTTGATAACATATATTTGAGAACACGATTTTATTTCGCGATAATGATAAAAAAAATAGTTAAAAAAAATGCATTTTGAAGCGATTACTAATTAGTGATATTTTCTTAATGATACGCAGTATCGTTGTGATGGTAAAAAATTCTAAAATGTTTATCACACAAATATACAGTACCCGCATAATCTTTTTGAAGCTTTTCTCGCATCAAGATGAATTCCGGGAAAAACCGCAGACACACACAGAGGACAATCTACCAAGAAGAGTACTCTTAGACATTACATTGTCATGCTCCCCCTTGTTTCTCATTTCTCGAAAACCCGCATGTTCGCAATTTGTAGCGAGCGACGAGCAAGCACAGCAGCGACTCGTCATATACCCCGACAATTATTATAGCTTTCCCTAAACTGTGCGATTCTTTGAAACTCCTAATTAGCTTTTATTTTTACTCTGAAAACTGCTGCTACTACTACCTCGGTGACATCTTGTAAGAGATATTTTACGAACTCGCTCGTTTAACAGATTCCGCGAGCATATCCGTACGGGTTTCTTTTTATCGTCGTTCGCGACCTTATTTGTGCCACATTGTAACGGTAACAATAACGACAGTCCTTCTTCTCTCTGACAGTAACGACGACGATGAATTGACGACATCGCTCATTCAATGTATAGTACGTGCAGAGATGACGCTCGGTTTTTTTTTTCGTGAATCGACTTATTCAGGCCTTTTAAGTGGGTAATCATAAACAAGTACAACGTATAGTGTTCGACTTTTCTGACATTACCTTATACTTATGATTTAAGATACATTCGGTATCCCTAACCCCTCAATTTTCAATAATTAAAACAAACTTTATGAAAAACAATTTAACTCCTATGAATCCTTCATTACCCATTAATGAAAGTGAATACACGTACCTGCCGTTAACAAATTCACGTATATCACGTTACTCATAAGCAAGATTTCCATAAACCTCCATTTCATATCCCCCGCGCACTTTCTTCCACCTTCGCCAGCTATGGCCATAAACCATTCCCTCTCAAATAGCCCATCGTTATACAGGCAGCTTTTTATAAGCGATAACAATGTCAATTACAACGCTGCTGCAGCTCGATTCTTCCACGCGTGCGCGCGCAGACTATATTACACCAACGCGCTTCTGCATACATAAAATCCGCGGCGGGTTATTAAACGCTTTGGCGTAGGCCGCCCGCTATAGGAGTAAAGAATAAAAAAGGGTCGGAATAAAGACGCGGAAACGCCATTATTCAGCGCGTCGCGCGGACTCTCTCTCTTTCTCGCCTTCACGCGTATGTACGCTCCTGCAGAATTATACGTGGGTATATACATATAGTAAAGCGAGCTTTTAATCATCGCACCCACATGGCGCGATAGCTACACCGCCGGGAGCGATGATCGTTTCCGCGGATCGATAATGGCACTCGTGAAACGCGAGAAGAGTATTCTGACGATGCGACAAGAGATGAGTATCTCTCACTGTCGTCGTTGCGATTTTCTCTTTGTGCGCACGGCGATGGTTTGTTAATTTGTATTTATGACGGAGCTGAATGCGTTATTAAGTTGAAGAGGGAAGGAGGCTTTATTGGGTTTATGATGTCACTTTAACGATGTCTTATTTGCCGAGTGATTTTTTCTTTTCTTCGTGAGTGGGATGATGGCAAGCGCGCTTGCTTTGTATATTTTTAGAATGGGAAATAAGAAAGTTTTTCCGCTAATTGGTCATGCGTATAGAAACTTTATTAATATAAGAGATCGCTGCGCGGGTTTAGAATAAATGTAGACGCGAGTAGCTATTTTGAAATGTGAATCTAATTGAGACCCTGAGCTAATAATAGCATAAGCGCGGGGTATATACATGCAGTTTTTAAGAGACTGATTAATTCGAAGGCGATTAAGACGTGTAATTAATTTATTATTTATTTAGAATTAGTATAGAGAAAGCGATATAAGCGATACTGAAAGTAAATTTCGGTGATTGTTTGTGGTCAAAAGTATATATCTTTCCGTGAAGTATACGTTATTACTATTTCTATATTTTATGATACGGGAAGTATATTACTCAGAAATCTTATCGCTTCGGAACTGACAATGTAACTTATCAAGTACCAGCAAACATTTATTCAAAGAAATCTTAATAATATACTCTATAAAGTCCAGTATAATAAAAAAATGCTTTTCTGTATACAATCAGTGAGACAAACACACTAATCACATCCACGACTGCGCGGCACCGCAATCGAAATAAAAATTTATCGCGCGCCACTGCCGAAACTCACTTTAAACTGCTACATACAACGTATATCATATCACCGGTCGATATACACCATACGCACGTGTTCGAACGAGACGGAGAAATTACTTGGTCAGTTGTTGTATACCGGTAACAACAGCGCGAGTCTATACTTCCGACGAACTTTGCTCATTTGGAGGAAGAGACTATATCCCTGTGCGGGTGGAATTACGACAGTATGAGAAATCGAAGGTTCCCCGTGCGCCGAGTTCCATAACGACGTCACGCCTTCCCCATAACTTTTCGATCGATTGTACACTTGGAAAATTATGCTCACGATGTATACTATAGTAGACACGTCTGGTTAAAAGTTCGTTGTACCCCACACGTGTGTGTGTGTGTGTATAATAATATGTGACAGCGCAGTCTCGGAAGCTCGTTAGTCAATATTCAACGTCCGAGTTCCGCTGTATAAAAAGCCCAGCGGATTTTTGAATATTTTATTAGGCTCCTTTGACGGGTCGAACAACGCGCGCGACACACATTTCAACGTCGACGGAGAGCATATAGAGAGAGCGCGCGAACACACTAGTGTAGTCCGTAAAGTTCGCGGGAAGGAGAGAGACAGCGACACATTGCCAGGAGGCAGCGCGACGGTGGCTTTCATCCCCCATTGCGGACGGTCGAACTTGTTCGGTCCGGCACGCTGCCAAGAACCAAGCACAAAAGTGCAAACGAGCAAAATAAAGAGGCGAAGAGCGAGCGAGCGAAAAATGGGTCAGCTTTATACCCCAATAAATTTTTTGGAATCTTTATCTGCACGAGCATTCGACCATTCGACGACAACTACGGCACGCGCTCTTTTATCATCGGCGTTAGATAGCCGCGGAGACGCGAGAGAAAGAAGTAAACAAATAAAACTGTATGTTTTTATCGGCGCGGACACGGAATGCATCATGCGATAATGGTGATTCGAGATAGAAGAAGTATGCGGTTCATTGAGAAAGAGAGAGAGAGAATGCCTTAATTGTTTCTTTCGTCAATTATGAAATAGTGAGTGCTTACATACCCGACGAGGGTATTGTTCAACTGCATTGCGAAACTTATAGCTCGAAGTGACTAAAAGTTGATGCGGCTCGTTATTAATATTTATGGGGTTTCACAAGTTCACAATGATCGTATAATTAAAGTTTACTTCTCATTTTATCATTTCCCTTTGTAGCGTATTTATATTATTTTATAATAACGAGCTTTGTTACGCGAGCCTGAAACTCTCCGCCCAACTGTATTATTACTCTCTTTTTACGAAAAATATAAATAATAATAAACCCCAGCGACCTAGATATTTTCCTTTCAATCCATGCGAAACTAAAAAAAATTGCCCATTGTCACACTATACCTACTCCAACTATACTAATTTCAAAACGACGCCCAACATTTTTCTCAAACGCTCGCGCGCACTGACGCAATCAACGACACTGTAAAACGAAAAAGAAAAAAAAACGCGTCCTCTCTTTCTCTCGCCGCATTATCATCATCCACGCGCGCGGTGTTTATTTCGTGCGGGAGGAGGAGGAAGGATATCCCCTTTTGTCGAAGCGCGTTATCCACACCGGAAGTCGCGTCGCGTATATACCTGCTCGCTCAGCGCTTCCTGTCCCCCTTTCACTCGTGCGGGCGCGCGCGATATATATTCGGCTGCATACATATATGTACGCAGCAGCAGCAGTGCGCACGCTTTCTTAAGTGCATTGTACGAAAGAGAGGCGTGTGCAACCCCGCACGCGACGCGGTGTAACGAAAGAAGAAGAAGATACTTGAGCGCGCGTGGTATGGAAAATGTTTTCTAAAAGTTTCTCTCCGGCGTGTGTATGTTTACTTTGTTGGGAAATAGTTGGTCACTTTTTGCGGGACGTTGAATGTACTTTGTTGAGATTCATTTCCGCAGCGCTTCGCGCGTTATCTACTTTATGCGCGCTGTGTTCTTGTTAATGAAAATTAAGAAAGGCGAGACGCGTGCGAAGTTTGTTATATTGCATTACAAAGTTAGGCTGGAAACTTGTTTGTTCGAGCCACTAAACAAATTATGTATATATATATACGTGTTTGCGCCCACGTTGCAAATATGGGAAATCTTGACAAGTGTAACAAATCATTTCGGAAATGCGTATGTATATTGAGATAGCCATAAAAACAATTCTCTTTTATTACAATTTTTTAATATTCGCGTATTAATCCCGAGATACGGCTGTAAGTGGGCACGCGTGCAAATATTTATTTATCGTGTTTTTTTTAAACGCTCTCTACGGAAAATCATGCATTATTTATATTGTACAATAATTTAAATTTGAAATGCGCTAAAAATATGCGTTACTATTATCTCATGCTGTCGAGAAATGAAAAGAAAATGATAACATGTGAAACGGTTCTATCTAAAAAAAATTATGCGGTACCTAGTCGCGTAATGATAACAAGTTATAGTCACATCATAATTTCAAATATATGCTAGTTAAAAAATCGCCCAACAACATTATCACGCCAACAGAATCTTTTAAAATATATAAAACAATAAAACTTGTAGATAAAATAAAGCATAAAAAAGCTTTAAAAAAAAAGTTGCAACCCCGTAAAACCAAAAATCATTCAAGACCGTTTTATTACACCTGCGTACGATTAAAGCACGCGCGCGTTCCGTACATTCTCCCTCTTTGTCATGATCGGGTGAGCGAGACGTTTACTACCTTCTCTCTTTTGCGCTCTCCTTTTATTATTCTCGAAGGAACGACCTTCCTTATCGACACGCTAAATCTAGCTCGTTTTCTCTCTCTCTCCCGTCCGCGCGGAATCGGGTTAGCTTCGCCGAAGATAAGCCGGTGCACGGCCGGTCGTATGTACAGTATACAGCGCGTGCGTGCGTGTGGCGTTAGAAAATCCAACGACGCGGCGCGTATGCCTACGTACACTCTCGGCCCATACAGTTTGACACGCGAACTTGTGAGGGCAATCAATGCGCCGCCGTGTGGGTCAGCTAGCGCAAGAAGTTTTAGTGCTGTGTACTACGCTTATGGATTTTCTTTCGAGCGCCCAAGTTTTCTCTCTTTCTGTGTACGTGTATGTGTACGACCTAGTTTTTTTAATAATAAAAGGCCGGGTTACGCAAACGCCGTGTGACTGTCAATGACACCCTGAGAAGCAGGTGAGGGTGTGGGTGGAATGGGTACGAGTGGTGCATCTAGCCGAGGAAAGTGATCATTTATTCAGTCATGAGGTTTTTTTAGTGTAACGGCGGTAAAGCGCGTGTGCCTTATTTTAGCAATAGGAAAATTTAAATGAAAACAATTTTAATTTCAAAATATACTGTTAAAATGTTAATCGATATTGGAGGAAAAGTTTTTCAGAAGTAGGTATATCATGTTTTAGTTTCTCCTTTGAATGAGATATTTACCCAAAACAAATTTTAATTACAGAGCAGTAATTACAGTTTGAAAAGTATTTTTCAGTGTACACATAGAAAACTGATTTATTCTCTGGGAGTCTTGGAAACTATTTTGTGCAAAGGCAAAAGTACGTGTTTGAACATTTCTTCGGAGGAAATTTACTCGATTTTTGTTGTGCGAATAATTGTTTTAAACTTTCCTGCTATGTGCTTTCGGCACGCGAACTTTAATTTCGCGAAAATATCTTTCGCAACAAAGGTATATTATTTAATCATAAACATTAGAGAACGATCTAAACGAAGTTCTTACATTTCTTCTGTTATAAACTTGACGTAAATTTTACAATAAAATATATTTTCCAAAAAAAAAATTCTAAAATCCTTATGAATTGAATCTATTCCCGGCACCTAATCCAACTCTCACCCACCGACAATACGATTACCCGCAACCACCATCCATCGCTCGTCCACTCCCCCGCCAATTTCCCGCGCTCCCATACAAAACGGAACCCGCCGCGGATACCGCACTCCGCGCTCTTTCCTCTTCTGCTCCGCGCTTCATTCGAGGCACGCGCGGCCGTATAAAGAGAGGCGGAAATCCAAGGAACGCGTGCGCGCCCGTAAAACAATGCACTCGCGGTCGGCGCGCATATAAAAGGCGCGCGGTGCGTCGTAAAAAAAACTTGCGCCGCCGCAGCAGCAGCAGCAGACTTTTTTCGGTTTAGTGTCAAAAGTTAAATTGCAGGGGTGGGAGGTTGCCGTCGCCTTTTTTCTCCATTTTTTATAAGAGTAATTTGAGACTGAGGAATGGTGGAACGTTTTTATGGGTAACGAGCGCATCGAAGATTAAAGAGCCGAGTTTTGAATTCTTTTTTCTTTCTTTTACGATAGTTGGGAGTGATGAATTGTTTATTTTGGGAATTGGTTCGCGGCGGCGCTCGGTGGAAAGAGGTTACGGAATTTGATGATACGGTTTTAGGAAAGAGGATTACGTATACTGACCGTGAAGAGGCCATTGTGATGCTACTTTCCCGAAATAGCGTACGCTGATGCATATTTTCGTTCCACTTTCGCTAGGCACAGTTAGTGAAGCGTATATACACACGTAACGTTATACTATTTCGAAGTGTAATATCGAGGTTATAGTCCTCCCATAATCGAAATGAATAACTCTTACGGCATTTGAAATTTCATGGGTCTGAAGTTTGCATCGTTGGAATGCAACGAAATAATTTTTTACGATTGATTAAAGTTATTAAACAATGGAAAGTTTATCTAAACCTTTGTTATAAAGTTATTTTATACTATAAAACACTAAATCTACCCGCAAAATTAATATAATTTAGTATAAACTTGAAGTAAAATGAATTTTTTTTTATTTCGTTGCACTCCAACGATACAAACTTCAGACCCATGAAATTTCATCAATCTTTTGTGAACTTAATTGTAGAAATATTATATGCCATATATATTTATTTTAAAAGTATATTTCAGAATAAATATAATACACTCGACGTGTTCTTGTTTATGCACATACTGATTGTGCACATATTAATTGTGCACACTTTAACATTGGTATATATCTATATATATAGATATGTACCAATGCTATCTGTGCACAATAAATATGTGCACAATCCTTATGTGCACAAACAAGAACATGCCATACACTCAAAGTAGCATAACACTATCCCACATTAATTTCAAACGTATAAGTTCAGCAACTTTCACACAATAATGTAACTTAGAAAGTACCAAGCATGCCCGCGCATTCCTAAAAACCATACGAAAATTAATTGGCATCATCAATCACGACAATAACCCACTCTGTATTACGTAAACCCTACTGCAACCCACAAAACTTCCTACTCCTCACGAAAATCCGAAAAAATTCCTCTTTTTATCACCGTACCACGTATAAATCCCATTGGATAACCGTATACGTATAACCATTTATATATCTATAGAAAAATCCTCGCGGCCTACACCTGCATCGCGTTGCGCAGCGACATTCGCCGCGCACTATCGACGTTGTCACGCGAGTATATAACTGCGAACGTCCACAGCGACGGTGACTCGTGGGATTATACCCCACTAAAGTGGTTTGTAACTGTCGGGAGAGAAAGAAGAAGGCGATCGCGGCCGACGCAGAGCCGTTTGCGAAAAGCGACGAATCAGAGAGAACAGGGATTGATTTTAAAAGTGTCGTCGGATTCCGTTTGATTTTCGAAGGATTTTTTATGATGTGCATATTAAGTATTTTTGTAATTATTTTGAAAGTTTATATATGTGTCTTAAAGAATTTGTAAATTTAATTTTGATAAATTTTAAGAGTTTTTTTATGATACTATAATAGTAAAGACTGTTCGTAATAGTTGTACGTAGAGTACTGTTAAATGTTAAGCTGTTGAATAATAACTCATGAATATATGAAATAAAATTTAATTTTTGCATGAATATTATGTCTGTTACACGACTGAGCTACCTGAGATACTTCACATTTTATGGATATGACTGCGGACTGCTCTGTGGAAGTCCCTAATAGTTTCCGACTAAAGGGTTTGAGTCATAATTCTACTTCTTGAACAAGGCTCCTAAACTATGACACGGTGTACTATTTTACTATTACACTTTCCGCATAATTGTTATTCACTCCTTCGCAGAGTTCCTAAGATTTCCTCTAACAAATTTACAAGAACTTTGTGAACTTCATTTAAAGTAACACAAGACTATATAAAAAAAAAGAAAAAATTATTATACCAGATCATTTCTGTGTTGGTATTTTTTCATTTCATATTTTCATTCATCGCTCGACAGTGAGAATAAGAAAGTCTTGAAGAAGCCACATGTGTTTAATCCCCGCAAGTGACATATCTGGCATCTACGTTATACATTTTTGTATGGGATCTTATTTAATACAGTTTGTCGTCGCGGAACAGATGTGTAAAAGAAAATTTCAAGTCCCGTCTTGTCGACGGTTGCTCTAACGTCATTACATAAATACTTAAACGTAATACAAACTTTTATTTTAGAATTATTATAAAATTTCAATTATATTTTAATTGTAAAAATGGGGTTTTGTAATAATTTAATAAAACAGATGCATAACGTAAGCTACTGGTTATAAAATGTACTCGTACACTCACAATACTGAACCATTACACTATGTTACATATTATAATATTAATTATAAAGAATTACGTAGAAATATTATTTGTGTCTAATTGAATTTTATTAATTTAAAATCTTACACAACTTATCGTTTTAAACCGTGTAAGTTTATTTGTATTCGTATATAAGCGTATAAAGCAGGTTCAATTGTATAATTGCAGATAAAATCGTAAGATTTCCTGAAGTATCTAACTAATAAAGTCAATTCACACAATATCCGATTCCCTAACTCTTACATTCACTATGTTCATATATATGTAATACTACATTTTTACGAATTTATCGTGCGACGGGCCATTATCAATAGATTTCTAATCGAAAGCATCTGGTACAATTATCAACTCTCGAGCGATAAGAAAAAACGAATCGTCTGGGAAAACCGCGGAGTCACCCTATTACTCCCCGTTATTACAAATTCGAAAAGAACCGCGAACTGTAACTGCCCTATACGGAACCGCACGGCTAAGCGGCTTACGCCGAGAGCTTTCCGGAAACGGACGACGGCAGGCGGCGTGAGAGAGAGAGAACACGCGCACGGATGTACCTCTCTCTCTCTTCCTATGTAAATCCGGGGTAAAACGGGAGTCATATTGTCGGCAACAATGGCAGCGACGAGGACGCGACTTCCGCAGAGATTTTCAGAGCGCGCAGAAATATCGGAAGGACAGCACGCTTCGTTTGTTTGTTTTTTTTCCTACCTTTTCTTTTGCTATTTTCTTTTTTGTTTTCGCGTTGTTTTTTTACATCGCCGTGTTTTCGCAGCGCGTAATTAAGGTAATAACGCGCGCGCGCAACAATGAGTTTTCGACGCGGCGCATCGCTTGTAACGACGGAATTTTATAAGCCGCGATAACAATGGAAGTGCGCGCCGGGATTTGCGGAACAGTATTAGTAGTAGTCGTCGTCGCGCTTGGATTGCCCCAACAGCTGGGTTACGTATGCCGATGTCGGGAGCGAAAAATTGCCTGCGCCTGTCGCGATCGAGATATTTGTCTGAATGCGTGGCTTGTAACGAGTCGCGTAGGAAAATGTATGATTTAGGTTTTGAATGAAGCTGCGGTGTTACATGGTATTGTTTGATTTTACGCTTAGTTTTGGTTGAAAAATCAAGTTGTTTTCGTGCGTAAAGCGGTGTATAAAAAGTGACATTGAATGTCGATTACAGTGGAAAAATAATGACAGGTGTACGCATAGTATATAATATAATGCTCAATGTCATACAATAAAATCACAACAATAAAACTGTCTACTTTACAATAATGTAAGCTATTTTTAACCAAAGCCGTAATAAAACTGTTTCCTTTTTAGTGAATCATTAATTCGCTGTTCATTTGTAAAGAAATCATAATTATTAAATAACCTTTACGGCACTCTGATAGTCAATTTTAAAGTATATCATTCGGATACACATCATCCCTAACACAAAAAAAAAAAAAAAAAAAAAAAAACAGCATCCACTTGCCCGCACGTACTAATTGCCATTTATTTTAATTACCCCTCAATATTAATTGGACCGATTTTCCCGAAGCCCCCCCTCCTCGGCCCCTCAAAGCAATCAAAATCGCACACACAGATATACGCACAGTCATTCCGAATCAAACTGCCTACACCACCCAACGTCAGCTCTCGCGCCGCGTTTCGTATAAATCAAAGATATACACATCCCCCGTCCACCCGAGTTTAATTATTTCCCGAAAAGTACCGATCGAGCGGGACCGCGCGCGAATTTTCGAACGAGTTAACCGTTCGGAATAGCCTCGTCGCTTGGTGCGGCTGCTGCGCTCCGTCGGCCGATAATTATACGGGCAAGTGGCGCCGTTAATGCTACACGTATATAGAGAGGGATGGGGGGAGTAGTGCAGCTGCAATTTAGCAACGGGGTAAGTGGATCACGCGCCGTGATAGCGCCGCTGCCGCGCGGATATATAATGACATTAGAGATGCGCTCGCTTGGGCCTGGAACAAGAACGAGAGGATTGTGCGTATATGTGTATATATGTAAGTGTGCGCGTGTGTGTGTCTCTTTCTCTTTTTACGGGACAGCAGTTCTCGCTTTTGTCAAGTATATATAAGTATATAAGCGTGCGAACGATCAGCTGAGACTCTTGAGGGGCTTTGTTTTGTTCTTTTTTTCTTTCTCTGTCGCTACGGAGAGCGCCGTTACGATGGTGGTGAAGGATGAAGCGATTATTTTTGTTCCTCTTTTTGCGTTCGCGGGTTAAAATAAGTCTGGAAAATGATATGGATCAGAGATGAATTTAAACTTTAAAGCATGAATTCCGATTCGCGTTATTGAAGTTCAAATTGCTTTTGAATTGTATATAATATCTTGTGAAAAATCTGGTAAAAATATTGAATAAAAGTACTTGATCCAGATAACAATGAATCGTTTAACCGACACCGATAAAATATACAATTAAAAATAAAATCTAACCAACCAGCGAGTCTTGCTTCATCCTCCACCCTCTCGAAACTTGAAAAGAACTGTACCTCATCCCACCAGCATCCAACCCATCGTTCGTCGACCGCAGTCCAAGAGACAGAGAAACACAGACACACACACACACACATACATACATACAGACAGACTTACCGTCCCCTCGCAATTAAACGAAGCCCGCAACAAACTAGAATACTTATGTACCTCTGCTCAGCAAGACGACGGCGACGCCGTCTCGAGACTCTTTCGCGTATTCTCGAGCTTCTGCTGCTGCCTCTTGAAGCCGCCAGCACTTCTGGCGCGAGCAGCGCGACGTCGACGTCGACGGCCACCCGAAAAGCTGACGCACGAGAGATGCACGTGACTGACGTCTCTCTCTCTCTCTCTCACACGATAGTGAATGAAGCGCGTCGCCGGCGCGTTTAATTTTAGTGCGCCGAGAGTTCGATGCTGCTCCGCGTGCCTCTCTGCGCGAGAGTTTATCTTCTCTTTCTTCTCTTCGTGGGATAGAAGAGGCTTAAAGGTTTGATCTCGTGATGTGGCGGTTGACCTGGGGTGGAAAAGGGTTGGTTGTTTTTTACAGTGATTTTTAGGGGAGAGTTGTGACTGTTTACGCAATGATTACATTGAATACTGGCGTGGATCTTGGCTGTTTACGTAATAACTTTTAATTGGTGTTACCTAACACGAGATTACATATATAATTTTATAAAGTAATAGACAGATATATAACTTTATACGTGTATTTCTTTTGTAATTTTTTGTATGTTTTCTAATATAATGCTGACACAACATATCGAAAACGATAGCTTTGATAAACATGCGTAACTTATTATATTTATTTAAATCTATTTAAATAAATAAATAACCAACGACTTCTCTATTTATTCATGAGTAAAAATAAACACTAAAAGTAAAGCGTCGAAATAATCATCACGACTTCCGTCAACGTATGTATACAAACTCGCATAAAAAAATAACGAGAACAAAGATTAAAAATATTTACATCACGCGAAACATAAACCAACATATTTCAAAACATTCCCGAGCGAGCTCGTACATATACGCTAGAGTATATTTCGTCGCACCTTCACTCCTTTATTATTCCAGCGCGGAGTTCATTATACGCTCCCGCTGTTGATTTCCCTCGGCTGCATTTATTGTTAAAAAACATTCCCATGCCCGCAATTGATTCTCTCTTTCTCTTTCTCTTGCAGCCGCGTTTCTCCCGCCGACTTACGTCCCGCTTATTTCTTTTTCTTTCGTAAGAACGTCTGTTCGCGCTTTCCCAATCGCCCTTGCGTCTCCGAGCGTTAATATATATGTGTATGCGTGCGAGAGTAGCCGTTAGAAACTGGGTCGATTCCTAAATTTCGAATACGCATCTTCTTTCGCGCGCTATTTGTGTCGCAACGGAAGATGAACATTGCAATTTCAGAGGATGGAAGATGAATGTAATCTGGGGCGAATTTGCGCTCAAGGTATTTGGAAATAGTATATAAGTGTAACTGGCGGTTGGCTTCGCAATATGGGAAAATGCAAAAGTTCGTCAGTAATTGTCAGCTGTCGTGGAATGTAAGACTCGAAAGACTTTGAGTAAGAAACGTCTTTGTTGATTGAAAAAAAATCGTGACACAAGCATCATGTGAGCTGTATAAAAGAGTAAACATTGCAGTTCTAAAATGACGAAAACACTGAACAAGGAGCGATAGAGAAGTTCAATGGCACACGGGCTGCTTTTAGTAGTAACGATAATAACGTTGAGTCACTATTTAATTTGAAAAGTGATGCAGACAATGAGCCAGCATAATACTTAAAATCTAAAAATATACTTATCCGTTGCACTTATACGCGCGCTACTTATTTACGACTGTTCCTACTCTCTAAACTACACACATTCATCGCATTCTTACACCCCACTTGAACAACCACACCGTATAAACCGAAACCTCCACACTCCTCACCTAGAAACCCTATAAACACCGGTGCATACCAAAACTTCAGCTTATACCCTGCACCTCATTCGAATTCATTCACGGCGATTCGCACCTGGCGCTCACGCAAGAGCAAACACACACGTAGCACCCCGACGAAAGGGGGCGAGAGGAGAGGAGAAAAATCGTGTGATGGATTGCGTGTCCGCGTTTATTTTTTCTTTTTTTTCGTCGTTGTCGACGACGACGACTACGACGACTACGCCCCTTCCGCTGCGCCGAACAGGTGCGAGCCGATATCCCTTTTTATCTAGCCGTGCGGGCACGGGCAGATAAGTCGACGGTGAGGGGCAATAAAAAGAACGCCTGCGTGCATGCAGAAGTGTATGTATATTATACGTATGTATAAGGGCGAAGGAGGAATGTGCTTTCGACGTGAGGTTTCTGAGGCGAGATGTGAGCGAGGTTTTTTTCTTTGCGTGGTGGATGTTTGCGCCTTGGTGCGAAGGGATGTGCGGAGAGATTTTTAATTTTTCGAATAGAAATGGTGTACTTTGTAAGTTGTGAATTTGTAGGAGAAATTTTTTTTTCAGAGATTCAGAGGTATTTCGAGTGTGTGCTGCAAGACTTTTTTCCACATGAATTTACATGAGCTGGAAAGTGTCTTGAAAATTTTACTTTTACAATCGTAATCAACGGATGGATAAGGTAGAGCAATTGTGTAATAATTGTATATTCGTGCGTTCCGAAAATTAACATACGTTGTAGATAAAATTTCGAGGGATTCACCATATTAATCATCGCGAGAGGAAGCCGAATGCCAGGTGCAACGAACAAATCCGTGTGAACATCGCAAAGCAAAGCGAACAAGATATCAATCATATATACTTTCAATGCGTATATATAGAGAAAAATATTAACGTCCCGGCATCAGATAACGAGAATTAGAAAGAATACAGCAAAGAAAGTTTTACAGCGCTTTTCACACTATACACGTCTAGTCGGTAATTAGTCGAGTGAACCAAGTCTCACGCATTAAAGAGGCTCACTCAGCATAGCATACAATTACGCTGCGCTTTATCTCTTCGGTAAGAGGCAGTTAATTTATTTCCAAAGTTCCGTGTTTATTGAAATTTACAATATATTAGCTTACAGCGCACACGCGTCCGACTTATGTACTGCGTCGGTCCCGTAAATCAACTCGATTCATTCGACGCGAAAGAATTCGCTAAACTCGCTGGCGAGGAGAAGAGGCAAATACGTCACTCGGGGGCGCTCTCACCGCCTGGATTTTAATGAAACTCTCCGCGGGTGAGGAGATGCTTCCTAGGGACAAATGACGAACGCACTGGAGAGACATTATATTATCTTATCTCCCGGTGTGTTATGGCCTCGAGGTATTAGCTAATTCAGTTGAGGATAGCTAACGTAAAGAATTGCGAATGGCTGTGACGTTATAAATGAAGGTTTATACTGAAAATTTAATTAAACAGGGAATGCTTTTGTTTAACGGTTATTGTATCGCGCATGCGGAGAACAAATTTTTCAAATAAAGCAGAAATTTTTTAATCAAGTTGAGAATCTTGATTAAATTTATAAAGTATTAAGAAAATTTTTATGATGAACCTGCAGTGAAGTTTTAATATACTAAATTGTTGTTGTAGTGGGAAAATTTAGAAAATTAACTGAATATGTTAATTCAGAAAAATAAAATTGTTACATGTTCATTAGTTTCTTTGAGTTATATAAAGTTACCTAAACATGAAAAATAGATTATAAAGTAACTCTTTTCGCACCAGCATTAAAATTGTTTTAATAATTCCAAGAATACCCTCGGATTAATCCACCATTCCGACCCCAATCACCCATCGTACCATCCATTCCCCATCCAGCAAACCGCTCATGTCCCATTCACACATCCCCTTCCCCACTTTTCTCATCACATCGCACATTACGCAAGAGCCCCCATAAAGACACCTGCGCGCTCTTGCTCGTAAAAGCTCTCTCTGATAATTAGCCAATTTATTCGCGCGCGCGCGTTCTTCCTGCAGCTCCCGGAAAAATGTACACTGCGCCGATGCACCGAGTGCAAACACCTCGCGGGCTACTACATTCCGCGCGCGCTACCTCGGGGGCATAAATTCTATACGCCACCGTCGTCGTCGTCGTTGTTTTCCGCCAATAAGAGCGAAAGAAAGGGCCACGCGAGAGCGCCGCAAAAAATGGTACGCAAACGCGCGTGCGTAAATTATGAGGAGGAGGAGGAGAGAATCGTTCGTACATAGCTCTCACGATTTATAGCATCGCTGTGCACGATTATTGTGGATGCGTGTGTGTAGGTATATAAAGAGGCCTTTTTTGGAAGGACGGAAGGTGGCTTTCACCACCGGGCTATCGGTTAATTAGAGAACAATGACCGATGAGAGGGAGGCGATTTTTCTACAGCAGCATCGCGTGATTTCTGTGTATAGGTGAGGAGGAGGAATTTTTGAATAATTAGGTGATAAATACGTGTCGGTTAATTAGCGAGGTATTGAAATGCGATGGGTTTTCGGTTGGCGAAAACATATGCGCGGTTGCGAGCGAATGGCCTGGTTTTAGGATTAATGATGATGTGGAGCACCGTTAGAAAGTTATACGTTTTTTGATATTCACCTTGCAACGCGAGAGCCGATGCTTCTCGCTGCAGCGGTGAATCATTTGTGAATTCGCGATTTTCTCTTTTAATATTAATTATTATCAAGGAAAATGATCGCGAGATATACGTTAATGAAGTGCTGATTCTCGAGAATATTAAAAGCCCCCGTGAAGTAAAAAATGCGTGACTAATTAAATGTTTGCAAAGTTGCAGTTAATGGTATGGAGATTATGCGATAAGCGGCGCACAATTATCTCAATTTCTGGCTTGCCTCTCGTAAAATCTGGGCAAATTATCGACGCACGGAAAATCAACGCACGCTCCAAACTCCAATAAAACTTAGTGAATCGAGGCCCGGACGTAATCGCATACATTCAGGATATACAGTCCCAACTTTATCGCATTCGTTCGGCGCATCGCGCGCACGTGTGTCTGTGTGTCTGTGCGTTAACCGTAAGATAAACCGTAGCAGAGCGGAGAATCGAGAGAGGGAGACAGAAAAAATATATACTCGAGAGAGATAAAGATAGCAGCACGCGCGCGACACACAGACACATTGCTTTTTGCTTCTGAGAAACGAACGCGCGATGATGGCTGACCATTGCTCATAGCCCCTTGTGTGTGTGTGCGCCCGAGAAGAGTTATCGGGAAAAGTTATGACGTAGCGAAAAGTTGCTGCGCGCGATTTTGTTTCTCTTTCTTTTCTCTCGTAGCTCTCGATATTTTTGTCACCTATATATGCGCACGTATATACGTGTGTAGGAGGAGAACATTTTTAACGAGAGTGACTGTGTTTCACCCGACGACAAAGTTGAGCCCCTCACTCGCGACAATTAATTCGATTTTTGTAGCTCGGGGTTTTTAATAAAAGTGCGACTGGTGGAGTATATAGAGTGAAAATTAAAACAACCCGCGCGAAAGTTGAACAGTCGTACGGAAGAAATTGAAAACGTGGAAGTATAAAGTCATTCCATCTCGGTTGAATTCCCTTTTTCCGCGCTGCACGTTTTATAAAGCCCGTTCGCTTTATTCATCGCCGCGACTTTCTTACACAAAGTTTAGCGACGAAACTCTTTTCTCTTCTTGTAAAAAATGTAAAAAGCACGCGCGCGCTGCAAAAATGTCGATCTTCTCGAGGCCGCGCTGATTCAAAATGTTTCGCGCGTAAAGTATATATACAGCTAGCGTAGAGAGTAACAGATACGGATATTGTTACGTGTATACTACATTTGTGTATACGAAGCAAGAGAGGATTTCTCTCGTTACGAATTTCGCGATAGCTATTTAATGTGAAAATAATAAACGAGAGTATTCGGTTGCATGCTCGACGTGATATATCTGTGTCCAAACGTCGGTTGATTTGATAATAACGAATTGTGATTGTTTCTGCGTATATGATGGAATTCGCATGAAAATATCTATACGATATATATTATACGTTATAAAACGTGAATTGATATTTTGACGGTTCGATTTCGGTGGGTGTAAAGCAATACAAATTCCAATATACAAAAGAGTTATTATTATTATTAAATCTTTTTATTTAATTTTTGTTAATATTATACTTTTAACAGTAATAATCCAGTGCGCGCTCCTCAATTCCCCGACTCTATCCTCCCACTTTCATACTTTATTAAACGTTCTCTGATTAAAGTAGAAAATTCTTGGAATACTACGTACGAGCTCAGGACGAAACGCGCGCTCCACTTGCCATCCTCCAGAACTCATAACGTATACCTCTATATATACATGTATGCCCCAAACCACAAACACACACGCACAGCTCCACTCCTCCCTCTCTATATATGCTCGCCGGCAAAGACAATCGCGGGAGCTCGAACTTTCTTCCTCTCTGTCTCTGCGCCGGCACGGAAACTTCGCAGCCACCGATCGACTGTGTAAACCTCCGCGCGCGCGCGCGTAGGACCGAAATCTAATCTTGCTAATCTAGCAGCGCGCGTGTGTGTATGTATGCATGCATGCAAGTGTCGCCCATGGAAACGGTGTGGATTTTCGGGCTGCTTGCTCGAAAAACTTTGCGGTCGCATAATTGGATGACGCGCGTATATGGCGAGGGTCGTCGTGTGATGTATGCACGCGCGCGCTCAAGAGAGAATGTTTTTACAAGAAGTTTTGGACACGAGTTGGTGCCTTAAATTGATATGTAACGTATACAAGGTGGTTATAAAGTTTTGACGGAGCGGCGGCAAGAGTTGGTAATGCAATTGGCCAAGTTTTATAGGCAGCTGTGATGGATGTGTTTCATTGTCGGATTATATTGAAAAACATTTGGTTTATGACGGTTGCAATAATACACAACAAGTGCAGGTGAGGTGCACGCCAGTGTGTGTTATTTTTGATAAAATTCCGTCGAGTGGCTTTTACCAAAATGAGAAATGCTGCTGCTATACTGCGTCCAGCGATAGTACATTTCAGTTTTCACTCGTGTGCTGTTTTTGGGGATTTTCTGCACTGGTCCACTTTCACTACATTCAATGTAATCATCGGGTAAAATGTTTTTCGAAAATAATTTATATACATGCGCTTCATTCGCCTCTTTACACATCTTATCTCGAGCAAACACTGGCGATATTTAATTTAGATTTGAAACGTGCGCATATATAAATCATTTTCTCAACGCCACAATGCGGCCTTTCAGTAATCGCCATGAATTACACGAAAGACACGCTACAACAACAACTAAAAAGAAAGGACCATCATAAATTTATCTACCATTGAAACTCAGTGGGCCGTCCAGTCGGAACCACAATCGTCGCCGCTATGTGGCATCATCTATGCACTTATCAACGGTACATCCTCGCACCACTCGTGTATCTCCATCCGAGTTTGCGGTCACCAGCAACAGAAACCAATCCTCCCCGCACAGAAAAATCGGCACAATTCCTCCAACAATACACTGTTCCGCAACGCGTCTCGCACACTTTTACCTCTCTCTCTATCCACACAACCATCCACACTCGATGATAATCAGCCGACCGGCGAGCTGCACTTCCGGCCCCCCGCTATATAGGATCTGTCACCTGCTTCCTCGTCCTCCCCCTTATAAAAAAAGAGCCCACCACTCCAAAATAAACCTACAACAACAACGCTTCCATAAACAAACTATACCGCTAAATCGCAAAATTTTCGCTCAACCACACGCACAGCTAACAGCACGTGTGTGATGGAAACTGGTTTAACCGGCACCACGGGACGAGCGCGTAGCAAGTGTATAACATCGGCGGCCGCAGCGCGGGAACGTCGGCGCCGTACTGTCCGCGGGCGCGCACTCGAGCAGTGCAGCTTCGGCCGCGAGCCCCCGCGCGGCGCTGCTGCGAAGCGCGCGCGTGCCGCCGTAGTAGGGCTGCGCTATATGCTGGTGTATTATGTGTGTAGGAGAGCAGTGGGCCGCCGCGGCAAATGCGTGGGTGTGCGATGATGGGGGAAGAAGAACGAGGAGGACCGTGAATGTGTGCGTGTATGGGTATTGTGTTGCGAGGTGTTTTTGGAGCTCGCAGGTATAGTGGAAGAGGTGCGCGCGGAGTGTGGATTTTGACGGGTTTTAAAGGCTTTCGCGCACAGGTATGTGTTATATGTGGGGAACGGTTCGGTATGATGTATTTTCTAGTGGGAATATATGCTGAGTGTTTTGAAAATTTATTGCGTTTCATTGGCGAAATATTTGTTATATTATTATTAGTCTACTTGTTGTTTCTTTTAGATTTAACCCTTCCAGTCACAGAAACCATATATATAGGCACCCAAAATTGTTTTATATTTCTCATCATTTTTTTTTTATTAAAGCATATCCCTCATTTTTTTGAATTTTCTGTTAGATAAATACTTAAGCTTGAGAAATATAATAATACTTTTCGGATCTATAATTGTTTATAATTGTTATAAATAAATTTATGGCAAAAAATCATATTTTTGTGAATTTAATTTGTGACTGAAAGGGTTAATTGCGATAAAGAATTCTTTCGATAACAAATACTTGATTTCTATATAACAACTTATTATATATTAATTAAATGAAAATAATGGTTAAAGGAACGATGTATTTGAATATTCTAGCAACATTTTTAATTGTTCAGTGTACAAATGAAAAGTAATGAAAGATTTAATGAGGCATACATTTGATATAACAAACACAATATGTAATATCAAATGACTGCCATTTATTCGGTTTATTTATTATTTAAAGTAACGTCCGAAAGTACAAATTATACCTCCAAATTAAGAAATAACGAGTCATTGAAAATAAAAGATTTAAAGTCGACTGCTCCTTAAAACAAAACGTTCTCTAGAATTGACATTTCTTTTAAAAACAATCACCCCGCTCATTATACATTGTCTGTACGCGCTCACAATTACATATAGTTGACAGCCATTAGAAAAACAAGGAAAAAATCCCCCTAGACAATGCCCATCCTTAGAAACCCCATAAAAAAGAGCGCCGATTTTGAAACGTTCGCCAGCTCATGCGCGTACGCACCGCCTTTGTTTCGGGATTTTTTATGAGGTGCGACGACGCCCGCCGCTGTCGGAGATGTTTTTTTTTCGTTGAGAAAGTCAGCGCGCTCGCTCGCAGCCACTGTTCGCGTGCTTGCAGCGCGCAGTTTCTTTTGCGCAATTCCTAACTAGATTCCGGGGAAGTAGTTTGAGAGAGAGAGAGAGAGAGAGAGAGAGAGAGAGAGAGAGAGAGAGAGAGAGAGAGAGAGAGAGAGAGAGAGAGAGAGAGAGAGAGAGAGAGAGAGAGAGAGAGAGAGAGAGAGAGAGAGAGAGAGAGAGAGAGAGAGAGAGAGGGGAGAGATACTTTTATGCCTGAATAATTGTAATTATTCGGCGGAAATTGCGATGTTGCGTATCTGGGATGGATTGCGGCACTAAAATTTTTCATTAAAATGCGGTAATGGGTCGCATATCGGTACGGATATTACAGGCGTAAAGTACACAAATAGATGTGAAAATGAAGAGAATAACAAAAGTAATGCATTAAATTTACGTTCAGATAAAATTTTATTGGCAAATATTATTATTTATTATCGTAATCCAATATTAGTTATACTTTTCTCCTTAAAGGATGTTAATTCGTTTAATAGAGCCATTTATAACCGTGAATTATTAATATTCGCAGTAACTTTACATTATTCGTAGAATAAGTCGTTATTTTAACCAAGCATCGGGACGACAAAACACTGGTCATTACACTACACCGCATACCAAAAGCTTATCAACCTCGTCGCCGTATTTTTCTCAGAACTCACCCGCACGATAACGCTATATACATATGCACAGATATACCGCCAAAATCACACCGGGAACCGACGAAAGTACAACGATGAAACGCACAACATACGCGTGGGAGTGCAATAATACACTGCCGCCCTATATTTCCGAAAACTCGGAAAAGCCTAGACCGGGCTCGCACGGGGGTTTCCCGCTGTTTGCGCGCGTTACTCACTCGGCGTATAATGTGGGAACGGGCGTGAAAGCGCGAAACGCCGGGGGTGAGCTGTGTAGAATGTACTCGATTAGGCGGGGGCGTAAATCAGGGGACAAATGGCACGCGCGCGCGTATGTATAGTTTTGTCAGGGATATAGAGGCTATTATGTGTGAGACGGAGGACTGAATGGCCTGGTTTCGGTGGGATAATGAAAGTTTTACTTGGCGGGGAATGGAAGTCGATGTTGATGGGGTTTCGATTGGTCTTTGGGGACGATGATGGTTTTCGAACGATTGGGTGTATGTTTTTTTAATGTCTGGTTAGTTGGATATGGCAGATGTGGTAGGGGATTAATATAGGTTGTTTTTATGAAGGTATTTAAATGGAGACGTTATTGTAACGCTCATAATTACGCGCACTTCGCTAATCATTTACATACATTGTAGAAGTTTAATTACACCGGTAGATAGCGAATTGCGCTTAGGCCACATCGACTTTAACAACCGCAGAAACATTGACGCATTACGCACAAACCCATTGACGCGCGCTCCTGGTCTTAAAAAGAAAATAAAGCGAGCGTTCAACTCCCATTCCCGCGTAATTGCGACATTCCGTGAAAGCCTAAATCTCTCTCTCCCAGCTGAGCCGTCAAAGATAGTAATATGCCGGAAGGAATTAAAGCCACGCTGCTGCCTCGCTGCTGCAATTACTAATTTTTCTCTTTCTCTCGTGGTGTGCGCGGGGGGCGATCATCTCTCGACGGCTGCGTTCTTCCCTCGCGGCTGATGCGCGTTTACGATTATACACGCTAATTCGACCAATTTTTCGATTCCTCGTATCTCTCACCCCTGCACGCGCGCACACGTTTTTGCTTTGTTTTTATCTTTTCTTTTTGTTTTGCGCCGCGCATAGTTGCTCCGCATATTGTTCGATAAATATCTTTCAGCTTTCGCGAGCCTTTATTTACCTACGCGCTCTAACGAGCTAAATAACTTTGCGTTTGTTTACTTTCTTTATTGTTTTCGCGACGAGCGTGATTTACGGCCTTTTTCTTCCTATAAAATAATTATGTCTCGGCTGGTGCTTCTCTTATAAGATCACGTGCTATATAAATAACAAAAGTATTAATAAAATATGCTTTCTGTTTTCATGTATATGTAATTTTATAGTTCATGGCAACCTTCACTTTTATTTTGTCATGAGATTTTTGAGATATAAATATTTTTTATAAGTAAATAGTATTTTCAGGCCGATCATTGACAATGTTAATACTTTGACAGTCGTTTTACTGTTAAAGTTAAAACATCTTAAATTAAAAATTGTTGTATAATGATAAAATAATAATATAATTCAGCTAGTCTATTTTACTACAACAATATGGAATATTTTGTGCCCGAGTTACAATCAAGGATGTTAACACGAATGGTAACTGTTTACTCGTGAGATTACCCAATAGGTACGTGTTATATTTAACAGGTTTAATTGGATTTGCCGCCCATCTCTGTTACCAGTAGAAATCACTTTCGGAGTTATCCCTTGAGTAAACCTTATTACAACCTTTTGTTTTCATCCACAGACACTCGAAATTATACTGCTCTCTATTCAATCTATGTAACTAAATAATTAAAATGTATGAAAAAAACATATTTCATCATAACGTATACATTATTATTTTTATAACATTTCTGATGAAAATATGAAATCTCGCTATGATAAACTAATACCTTTATACTAAAAAAAAAATGTTTTCAATTTATTTTCAATCTTCATCACGTTTCCCCAGTAACGACATCCACGTGGTAGCTTAAATAAACAAGAGCCATCATTGTCTTTGTCCTAACATCATCTAGAACACTACGTTACAAAAGAACCTTGTGTACTTAGCGACAAAATTTCATCTCATCCACTCGCCTCGAGCTCGCAATTTCTGTGCAACCCCCTCCTCCACCTCCCTCGAAATGAAATTTTTAATATATTATACACCAGCAGCGCACCGGAGATTGAATAGTGCGCATCATCCTCGAACTGATTTCCCTCCCGTCAACTAAATCAAACCCCCCCGCGAAGCGAAACTGGGCCAGCAACGCTTGTATATAAATCTCAATCATTTTTCTATCACGAGCGCTCGCTCGCTCGTCTGCTCTCTCGGGTTAACTCCGGCAGCACGGCGCGTGTGCGCGCACTTATGGCAGTGCGCGCACTATTTTTAGGCCGCGACGCTGGATCATCTTGCGCGGGGCGGAATTAGACTACACACACTCGCCTCGCGTGAGGTCGATACTTATACTTGCAGAGCGCCCGCCCGTCCGACGCTTTTTGTTGTCGGAGAGAGAAGAGGAGGAGAAGGAGTTGCTGCGGGTTGAGTGTAGGGAGCGTGGGTGTATGAGTGTGGTGCATGTGGTATCGTTTCTTTTGATAGGGATAATAACGTGCAGTTGTGTTTAGGGATATGGAGACGCGGGTTACGCAAAAAAAAAGTAATTTTCGGAGTAACCGGTCTGTAAAAATTAAGGGGGGAATATTATGGTTTTAAAGTGGCCTATTAGGGTAACAATTTTTATTAAAATACCTATATAGTCATTGATGCAAAGAGAATTTTTCATTCTTAACGTAATAGCCACAATGTCGGAGATGAAATTTTAAGTGATAGTATAATGAAAATTAAACAGCTTTCCATTTCACCGCGGTATAACGTTATTAAACAGTAATTATTTTCATGCAACTTACATTGAAAGATTATATATAAGCGAACGTTACAAAACGATGAAAACAGAATTTCAAGTTAGCTTGTATAACTCAATATTCGCTACACCTTTCATTGGTCGTAAAGCATCACACGTAACCGTCCTTCTATCGCATCTTCCTCGACAAACATTCTTCACCCCCCGGGGGAATATCGAAAAACCACAAAAAACCATGACCTACGAAAACACTGCACCTATACAACTTAATCAATTCATCCGACTGCTCCCCCCACACTGCGCCGGCAAAAAGACACGATTGTATATACAAAAATCCGGAAAGCTTCTTTCGGCGCCGGCAATAAAAGTGGCGCGTGCTGCTGCCGGCCGGTCCGACCAGCAGCAGCCGCGCGCTCTTTTGATCGATAATGTTTAAACAAGCCTGCAGTGCGCGACGTTTACGAGGGCTTTTACGGCTCTCGATGCGCTTTCGTACACGCGTGCGCGCGAGCCGTTTTTATATTAAGGCGGTTTGGTGAGGCGCGGCGAGTGGAGGGAGCGATTTTCATATGTACGTATATATACGTGAGGACAAAGGCGAGGAAGATTTAGGTCGAACTGAAGGGACACACGAGTGGTTATCGGCGCGGAATGAGAGTTTTATATACGGAGTCAACGAACTTCCCGGGAGGAAATTCGGTCAGTGCGTTGATTCGTCTCTATGTGTGTGTGTGTGTGTATAATACCTATATTTGGGTGTGACGGTGTTGATACGACGAGTTGAAAGGGGATATATAGAGGCTGCTCTGTCGAGTGTGTTTTGTACACGACCGAGGTTTAGTCTAGTATGCAGAGCGATAGTTTGAGAAAATAATTCAATGGAAGACGGCGTTGGTTAAAGGGAGTCTATAATAATTTAAAGTATAAAAGTTGCGTGTATTTTATCTATTGTAATAAAGTTACGAAGGTACGTCATAAAAACGTGCATTAAAAATCCAGGTCATCGTCTCTCCCTCGTCATTCCCTTCGAAATTTACTTAAAATCCATTTCGTCTCACTTCTACCCTATATATATACGTATAGTGTATGCACTTCCGACAATTTTATCTCCTTACCTCGTAAACCCGCGGCGCATTCGGAAAACTGCAATTATTCAGCAAAAGCCTCGCCCGCGCTGCCGAGAACAGCTTATCGTATCGCTTCGTTATATACAAACGAAGCAAAAATAAAAAAAAAAAAAAAAGAAAACCGACAAACCTCTCGACGGAAAATCGAGTCATCGCGGTCGAGTGCCTGCAAATGTTGACGGATGAACGAGAGCTGTGCTGCTGCGCTGTCACTATACTACCTCGCCGCTTAATGCAATCGCGCAAATGGAAACGTATTTACCCGGTCTGCGGAAAACGGCTCTATTTATTTCCCTCGCCGCCCGCGCGCTTCCTCCCGAGCCGCACCTCGCCTTGTCCTTTCTTTAGGTGGGGAACAGCGGCGACGATGATACGCGCGAGTGAAAAGTTGAGAATTTTTGCGTGTGTGTACGTGCGTTGGCCTTTTTGCGAGGGATCGCGTATGTGTAATCCGATATTGGCGGGAGAGGGTGGAAAATCTGGGTCAAAGCGCGCGGCTGGTTCTGGTAGCGTATGAGGCGTAAAATTAATTAAAAAATACTTTGGGGTGAGGGAGAGAAGAGTGAAAAATTTATGTCGATGTGTGGTAGTGTAGCGCGCGACTTTTTTCTTTGTTTTGGGGGTTGGTTTGATTGTTGTCGAAGTGCGGTTTAATTATGTATGCTTGTAAATATTCTATTGAAAATTGATAACATTATCCGAAAATCATTTACTTTTGATAACGGTTCATTATTGGAAAACTAATAAAGGGTAGTGAAGGTTACTTATTTTCCTTCAATTTATGAAACAATTTCCGTGCTGATTTTTTTTTCTTCTTACCTATAGCTATTTCTATTGATTAAGGAAGAAATTACCGAAAACCTGTAAGAAAATCATTTTACAAATGAGAGATAAATGTGATTTCTACTAGTCCACCACCTTCTTTATATCGAAATCATAGTGTACCTTTTATTGAAATAACATTATATAAATATTTCTTCGATTGTTCACTGATCTCGATGTAATCTCCTCGATTGCTACTATAATCACTTATAAAACTGAATCTCAACTAAAATCTTACAACTTTCAGTAGGCAGAAACTAGAGCCATCCGGAAACCCTGCTCTATAAATACAAAAATCCAACCTCCGCAAACTTTTTGCGACATACGTGCATGCGCGCTTCTCCCAAACGAAGTCCCGCGCACGCTTTCATGTATATATATGTCTACCGCCCGGCGTCTTTACTCTCCGCGACGCTTTGATCTTCGGCATTTTAAGAGCGCAGCGGGGGAACCCGCCGCCCGCGCCTTTGCATTTTGCAAATGCGCGCGCGACGTCGCATGGCATTTTCATAACTCCGAAATTCTCGCCTCTCTTCGTGCGTGTCGCTATAGGCGTATGGGATTCAGAATATGCTTGTAATATTTTATGATTGATTAAGTAATCTTGGCCGTGAAGTAAGTAAACGATGGTATATCTGGAAATTGCAGATTTTACTGCAAAAGAAGTAGGTTAATGGTTGGATTGCTATGAATATGGCGATTTTTATGTCACGTATAAAAATGATACAAAGTTGACGGTATTGCCTGGGTACTCAGGATGAAAGTTATTTATATTATATAATTTACCTTGCTGGTAATAATCCTGTGATTGGTATAGTAAACCTCGAGGTAAAGACAAAGATTTAAACTCACCTGAAACAAAAATAAAAAGACATATGTGAAAAAATTATTCGATCTAATGCTGCATTTAATGAAAAAAATAGATATGTATTATATGAGGTTGAAATATTTGTAACCATTGTACATTTCATATCAGACAAGATTACAGATGAAAAATTAACTATACAGTTCTCATTCCACCTGACCGACTCCATCAACTTCAAAAAAGAACCATTGTAACAAAACCATACACTTCCCTTTACCCCTCATTAGTATAACGAGAGACTCTCTTCTCCGCCCTCACCATTTACATAGATACCGTCGATATAAGTTCAACCCTTTCTATTCCTCCGCATGTACCCATTCTCTTACAAAACCGTTCCCTTACAGCAAAACTGCGGCTCGCTCTCTCCGGGTCCCAACCCACCGCCCTCGTATCAAAAAGACCAGACCGACAACAAAGTCACTCTTCGCGAGCGCTGCTCTCTCCATTCGCGATCGTAAATAACCCCGCAACTTTTATGGACTTGCCTCCCCCGCTTCTGCTCTCACTCGAAAGGAAAAATCGTTACATACATAAATGCACTATACGCGCTGCAGCAGTAGTAGCAGCTTCCGCGAGACGTCGACGTCCTTCCTCTCTCCGCATTTTTGCTATACGACCTTCAGCGCAATTGCCATTCCAAAAGTTCGTCTTTCCACCACCCACGCATATATGTATGTACGTATACGTGCGTGGCTTTCCGAAATTCCGAGACAATCGGGGAACGTCGACCTACATAAAACTGGTGATAACGTCGCGGACGAGCGGATTTTTGCGGGAATCTATAAATATACACGGATGCCGATCGCATGAACGAATGTGTGGCTTGGAGCAAGCGATTTCGCGAAGAGTACAGTTGGGTGTATCGGTACAGGCGATGCTATTTGGCTTAAAATGTGTTGAATTTGTTATTGGGATGAGAAATAAAGCAATCGAGTCGTGACACTTATAAAGTTTTACGCTGGTTTACAAGCTGAAGGCGGCGAACTAGGTTGTAAATTTTATAAGTAATTGCAGAATGTGACAAAACCGATAACTGTAAAGAGGGTGAGGCGGAACGTGTTACCGGTTCATTTCTATATTCAAGAGCCAGAGATTTTATCGCGCGTACATAGAATCAATATCCATATTTACTGCTGTTTCATAAAGATTAACGTTTCTGACATTAAAAACCTAATAAAAGAGACGATAGATTTTAACTCGGGCAACGTCAATTTCGGACAAATCATTAAAAGTCTTCTGCAAGTACCAATTAACATTCGCAAACTCGTAAAAGATAAACACGAAAACAGCGACCGCCAATCGACCCATTAACTATATACATCCCGAAAAAAAACTCCCTGCGCACTTCGCAACTATCTCCCTCGATTTCTCCCCGCGACACATTTCCGGGACGCCGTCGACAAAACCGCGGTAAACACGGCCGCGCGCGAACTTCCACAGCCGTAACCTCGATTTGGAATTGAATTCCGCGAGTCCCTCTATATACATACAGTGCAGCGCCTGCACTTTGCACATCGCTGCTATAGAACTCCCTCTCGGTCGGCGCTAATACTTTGGCGCATTAACCTGGCTTACGGCCACCGGCGCGTCATAAATAAGGCGTGTGTAACAATGCTCGCGTTGTGTCTGTCTGTCCCCTACTATGTGTGCGCGGCTACGCCTTTTTTTTCTCGAGCTTGGAGCCGCGCCTGCGAGCGGAAGCGCGCGAGCCGAGGATCGCTGCCAAACGGCTAATTTCCATGCGCAGCGAGTACCCGCGTATACGTACGTAAATTCGCGCGCGTGTGTGTGTGGGTATGCAGCGCGAGTGCGAAATCGCGAACGAACGTGCGGAGGCTCGGATAGATTCGATTCTTCGGCTTGGCGTGTAGGTATATATAGTCTTTGAGGATGGGTGGGAGGATTGTGATAAAGGTTCGGGAGTATAATGTATAAGAGGTTTTATTGAAATCTTTGGAGTAGATGTATGAATAGGAAGATAAGATTGCAGTGCGCTAGTGATGCCGCGTTATGAGAATGTAGTCGTGATGTGTATATATGCGCGTGTCTTTATTGGATTGGTTCTTTCATTTGAATACGTTCTCTGGTTTAAGGAAATGTCGTGGTAGCATTTTAGGGGGGATCGTATTTGTTACCGCTATTGATATTATTTCTAAAGAGACATTGTCATATTGCATGGTTCTACTAATGATATGGAAGTGAAATTGAAAATATATTTCATTATTGAAAATTAACCTGTAAACAAGTTTGTGACAATTTTAGCTACAGCCTGGATGTCAACTTTGGTTGTTAGTTTTGAATAATGATCTTTCATATAAAGTTATTCATAATGTAACGACAGATTGTATATGTAGAGTAGTATATTTAATTAAATTTAACGAGTATTTAAATAGCATATTGGAATTTATGACGTAATCCATCCTTTTTATGTATCATATGAACCATGATAATAAATATACAAATCAATATGCATTGACTAGTTCTTTATCCATAAAATATGAAATATTTTGTCCGCGGGTAGGTGTAAATTGCGCACCTTTGTGACGTTGGATATTAAAAACTACTGAATAATTCAATATGAATAAGATGTTTGATATGAATATGTGATGGTATAATGAAATATAAAAATTTAAATTATAGTTAAATTCAGTGACGCTATTTAATATTATCATTATAGTAATTTATTGTTATACTTTATCTAACAGAGTATATCATATTCAAGTTATTTCTCATTTCTAACGTGAAAGAAAATTTTAATAATCATTCTACCCTTGTAAAAACCATGATTAAAGGCTTTAAAAAACTTTAAGAAATCCTTAAAAATTACTACCTTCCACCCAGAGAGAAAAGTTCTTGAAAATTTTTAAGAGACAATGATATCGATCTATCTGTCGGCCAGAACGATACACCAAGTTGGACGAGCCGGCGGAAAAAGTCAAGGAGATCCGTTAAAAGGCAGAATTTTCATGGGCTCTCTCTTTCTCTCCTCCCCCCCCCCCCCCCCATCCTCAAAGAGACTAGTAGGCGTGAACTTTCGCAAACGAACACAGGAGAAGGACAAAGACGGAGCGAGAGGAGTAAGAAAGGAGCAGTTCCCGCAGGTATATTACGCCCGAAAAGGTCGCACTTATGTTAGTCCTGGCGAGCCGACTTCTCTATCTCTCTCTCTCTCTCTCCCTCTCTCTCTTGGCTGCGACCAGAAATGAGGAATCTGGGACGAGAAAGGTCGCCCCCTCCCTCTCTGTCCACAAGTTCTTTTACCTACTACTTTTTTCATCTGATAGTTTTTAGGGGTGATTCATAGTGTTTAAAGTGCCGAGTCACGTCTCCACTGCATTTCGAATCTCGTTACCGCATCGGTGCAGATTTTCACCGCTGGCGTTTTGATAAAATTGATGTGGATAAGGTTTACCCTCATTTTACTTTCAGAAGGAGAAAGTCGCGTGAAAGTGACAATTTTTTTTTAAACCAAAATATACATCGGCGACCTTCCTCTTGCTGTTTAATTCCGTTAGATAAGTTAAGGAAATGAGAAAATGTTAGTGATTTACGAGCTAACAACGAAAATCCTTAATACGAAAGTTAACTACAGAAATTTTTTAAGTATAAAATAACAAAGTATCATTTTATTAGTAATAGTTACAAGATTCTTAAGTTGCCATTTAATCGTTGAAATATACCTTAGAATCAGCAATCGAACAAAAATATATTAAACTGTAATTTTATTGAATTCCTTTTGTACAACGGTACAATGAGACAAACATTCCTAATGAAACCAATCGACGATACAATATTTCTATTAAAATGTACAAAAACAACGATAAGACCTCGACCAATATTTGACATTCAAATCTCCTTATCCGTACACTCGACGTCCCAGCCAATGCAGCGCGCTGCCCTTTACCTACAGACTCCGCAGATCCAGCGCGAGAGCGGAGGGAGAGAGCATCACGAGTGGAGGAATTATTTGGCGTGAAGAGCCAAGGCACTTAAACGCCGCCGCTGCTCTCTCAGCGAGCAGCAACTCCTGTGCGAAATCGACGTGACTTCCCGGGACCGAGAGGTGAGAGGAGCTCTAGCAGCAGCACAGCAGTTAACGAAGGCGCGAGGAAGAGAGATAATCCTCTGGAGCCTTCGCGGCACATTTCCCAGAGAGTGTCTCTCTCTTTTTTTCCGGCGTGCACTTTGTTTGTTTGCGCGCGTGCGACCTACTGTACTGCAGAGAGCAGCGGGTGTGTATATGCAGTTTACAAAATCTCCGGAAATCCCGATGGAAATCCGTTGTGAGTTCGGCGGGGATTTGCGAAAATAGGTGAGAAGTGGATTTGTTTATGGTATTTGCAGGTAGGAGATAGGGTTTGATGTAGGAGCATAAATGTGGATTTTTTACATGGGCTGGGAAGCGAAATGAATAAGAGAGGTTTACAGAGATTAAAGTATTTTTAATTTTTAAAACTATGAACGCGTGAAATTGAAGGTTATACATTTTTTCTGGTGGAAATTGTTTATTTTTTGTGAAATAAGTTTTCTGTAGTTTAAGGTATCCAAGCATAATATTTTTGTTATTATTATTATTATTATTATTATTATAACATTGGAAGGCGTAATAGATTGAAAATTTTCCCAGCAATAAGGAAACAGTATAATGAGAACAGAAAATTTATGAACATATTTTCCTGTAGAGGAAGGAAAATAATCGCATCACGTTTATGAATGCAACAATGAGTCTCACACATTCTTTCTCTATTCTGATGTCTATAAAAGATTTAAATGCGAAAAAATTAAAAGGAAATAGCGACACCTTTATTGAAAAAAAAACAATAAGATATTATCTAAGCTATTGTTGGACAACGCAAGGTAAACATTCAAAGTTTCAAGTTATTAGCATTATCACTTTCACAAAAATGTACCGCATGTACTGAAAAGTCATAAAAAGGATTTACGACTAAATAATTTGTACCATAAAAAATTATTTTATTAAAAAACCGATCACTTACAAATCACTAATTTTCGCGTTGTAAAAAAAAAACAAAAAAAAACATTTTCCGCTACTTTGAATTTAATTACTTAACATTCTATCCAAAAATGCATTTAATTTTACGAACAACACTAAAACCCCTCCCATAAAACGCACCCTGCGAAAATACCAACAACGGCCAGGTGTACGCGCCCGCTTTAATTTGCGTAAAATAAAAATCGCGAATAAAATCAAGCCAGCTCAGCGATTCGCCGAACCATCAGACTGCGAAAACTCCTCCCACCGTATACATAAATTCCCTCGTGCACCGTCGAACAAAAGCGCTCGCGCTCTGAAAAATCATCAAAACACGCGCTTATATGTACACGCGCAGTATTCATCCATCCCACCACTTATATTTATATCCCCGAAAACTAACGGCACACTGAAAACCTCTCGAGGAGGCGAAAGAGGGACGGAGTAGAGTGAGAGTGAAAAAACGCGAACGAGAGAGGGTGACAATCGTACCAGGACATACGGCCGGAAGAACCAACGCAGAGAGACAGAGCGAGAACGGACAAAGACCGCCGGTGCCGCACACATGCCGCAGCTGTCCGGGGCAGCAGCAGCGGCATGCGACTGCGCACTCGTGCGCAATTTGAATAATTAACAGTTTCGTGCGGTGCATGTGCACGCGCCGAGGCGGCTCGACGCGGGGCACCGAACGAAAATCCGTGAAAAAGAGGAGAACAGAAAAGGGGGAGGAGGAATGTTGTAATAATCGGGTTATTTGTAAACAAATGGTGGGTCGTATGCATTGGGTAATGAGGTTGAGTTTCGGAGAGGTTGCAAAGGTGGTACGCATGTGCGGTCTCGGGTGATGTATTTGAGTCATTACTTGCTTGGTGTAGCGTGCAATGTTAATGTATGAGTGAGTAGCCCGGTCAATAAATGAGAATACTTAATTGAACTAAAAATTAAAATAAAATAGCGCGAATAAAATTAACAAAGTGTGTGTGTTTTATTTAAACGGTAATAATTTGTCAACTAAATCATTATATTAGTTTTCGTGTCAACTTTTCAAGCATTTTTGCGGATTCGAATGATTTGTACGGTAACTTTTGTTTATTATGAATGCTCTGTAGTTTTATTCCACAATCATTAGTATGACTTCTCTGGTAGAAATGATAACCAGAAGCTAGCTATTTTTCAGTTAACTTTATGGCTAAAAACGGAGATTGCTTGTATTTCATAATTATGTACCAATTCGAAATAAATTAGGGCATTTACACTTCATAAAATATGTATTTTAAGTAATAGTAGAACTATTACATGATTTATATTATTTTTGCATTATGATTTTTGCCCAAAATGCTTCCATTTAAGTAACACGTTAGCTAGAAAATATGGTTAATTTTCTACCAGCTGGGTTTCATTTCAGAATAAAATACAAAAATAAAAGAAAACAATAAATTGAAATACCCTGCAATTATTTGAAAAAGTATGTTTACAATGGCAAAATAACACAAGGAATATAAATTGGATAACTTCCGCCTCACACGGAAAGTAAAACATTTAACCCGAAAAAGTACGAAACTATATTCATTTGCCAACAAAATACAAGCCCGGCTCCCTCCGATCCAACTAAAACAAATTTCGCACGACACTTTCCACTTAAATCGCGAGGCGCAATTTGAGCGCGGCATTACCCAACTTGGCGCGTAAAACAGTTGCCGGCAAATTTTAAAAATTCAGGAGCCACCGAAAGCTCGGCGCTTCGCGCGAAAAGTATCGGGAACACGTACCTATAGTAGTTTTCGCGAGTTTCGCGTCGGGAGCTGACCTCTATCGGGTCGCAATTCCAGGCGATGGTTTAGATATAGATATAGGAGCGCTCGTAAAGCGCCGCGAGGCTAAACATTATTCGTAATTAGTTGGCGAGCTTGTGGACTGTTCCGCGAACACATCCGGTAGAAAAGAAGAAGACGAAGAGACGCTGCTGCCGCGAATTATTGCAGGGGTTTTGTTCGGAGATAATGGGCATGGGAAAAAGGGGGTGGCGAGGAAAAGTGGCAGGTTACGTAATCGACGAATTTTTTTTCGCGTAATTTGGCTGTTTCCGCGTACCCGTAGGTTTCTGTCCGCAGAAGGAAAATGACTTGTAATGGTCTGTTTTGCACATAGGTGATAAGAAATTTCTTGAGGCTCACTGAATGTTAAATATAAAATTGTTATTTATAACTTTCTTGAATATGAAAAGCGTTTTCGCAATAATTAAATTATTAACATCCGTCCAATGTACACATTTAAAAATAAATGCAATAGTGCCAAACGCATGAGTAATTCTTTTTTTTCATATTGCTCTTGAAATTCACGATCAAGGATGGACTTGTTACAACACAATGTTTTCAAGTACTTATGGGTCGCACAATGACTCACAGTTTGTCACGTTCGAGTGAATCATGCACAGTTACTTCTTTTCATCGAAGCTTCATTACGAATGTATGCTCTGTCACTTTTCAAGCAGTTTTACAGTATATCAATTATACTTTTAATTGCATTAAATAAAACCATGATTTTGTTATTAAAAGTTTGTCTGTGTAAATATTTTGCATAAATACAAAAATGATGAAATAAACTATATTATAAAGCCGTTAGCTCAAAATATTATCACTAAATCTATAAAATAACTGGAATCATTACTGTTTTTTTTGTTTTGTAAATTTTGCCTATAAAATATAAGGTCGACATAAACCATAAGATTATCATACCATATAATTATTTTAAACTGTTATTTTACCATAACGTGTAATCTATAAGAAAAAGGTTACTGAGAGTAAAATTAAATCGAGTTTTTTTTTTCTTTACCTTGTTCAACATGCTCCGTTAGCTCTGGTAGAAAACCTCGAGGTAATGAAAGTGATTTCAACTCACCTAAAACAAAAATGAAATTTTCGTCAGACATGAACATAACCATACGATATAATCATATAAATATAATTATAATGAACATCTTCATTAGGAATGCAATTTCATACTATATAATCAAGCCTTCACTACAACAAGTGACTTACAATACAATCAAATTAAAACGCATATGAATCATACCACAACTATTCCCTATCTTCATGAAAATGAAATTTTTTTCCTGCCCACCCTCTCTTCGCTTAATACAACTTTCATGAGCGCCGAAATATAAACGTGAATTCTTCGCGAAATATCGTTCGACCTATGAAAATTGACTTTTACATCTCTCCGCCAGCACCGAGTATAAATAATTCATCTCTCCGTCTCTGTCTATCTCCTCCCTCCCTCTTTCCCTCTCTTTCTCCTCTCTACTCTGAAGCTTGCAGAAAAGCACGATGCGAATATATTCTTCCATAAACGTCACTGAGCGACCTCCATAAATCGGCATCGGCCAGCCGCGCGGTCGCATCTTGCGCGCCGGCGATCGTAAATACCGAGAGACCTTGTCCAAAAAGCGAGACTGTACACGCGTTATAGTCCTGGGTCAAGTGCGTCGCTCGCGCATCTGTGTGTATACCTATACATATATGTGAGAGTCAAATATGGCGGCTGGTACTTCGAGTCAATTAAGCCAATTTCGTCGCGCAGCGGGGCGGTGAGCCGAGTTATTATAGGGCCTTTTTGACTCTTTCGTCGACGACGTTTGCTGCTCCGAGTTAATGAACTGTTGTTGGGTCTGGGTCCTAGGATAATCGATTCACCCGCGTGCTTTTGTGTTCTCGATAAAGCGTTTTGACTGCGTTTGATTGAGCGAGTTTACGTACGGGTGATTATTCTATTATAAAATATTTTATATATAGACATAATAAAATTATACGACAAGAGCATGTATGATTTGCAATATTTAACAAATAATTTCAGTACGATCATTCTTTATAACAAAAAGTAACATGAATTTTTCTGAAAATCGGAGACGAAAAATCTGATCTATCCAAGTTAATTTTTTCTCTAATGATTCATATAACCATAATCTCCCAATTTACGATCACGCCATTTCGTCGGGTGTTTGTCAAACCCTCCTACCGCCACTAAATATATTTAGCTCGGCGAAAAAGTCCACGCACGGCAGAAATCATGATGATGCACGTATAATGACGAACTTTCAGCTAGGGTAACGTCGCCGCCATCGCCGTCGCGCCTTAATTGGGATTCAGGGCACGCGCATCTCGCTTGGACACGTAGACTTTTTGCCGCGCGTATAGCTCTACTCCCCCTTTGCGATGTTAGTCGCGAGTCGACGTGGGCGCGCGATGTCTTTCGAGAGAAACAGAGATAGTGGTAATTTGGGGAGACGGTGTGGGGTGTTTCCGGATGTGTTGACATTTTTTTTTCATATTCGAGGGTAGGCTGATTTGGGACTGTAATTTTGCTGCGTTGGGAAATCGTTGTCGTAGATTTTTGCGAAATATTTTTTGAATGAAGAGTAAATCTAATAGACGTCAAGAAAAAACTTATTAGTTTTTGTAATGTACTAACGTAATCTGGTGTACATAAAAAATGTTAGATTTCTTAACTATATGTGAATCATATGGTGCAAGAATTCAGGGCTTAAGAGTGGGATCAGGCCGTTAATGTGTGACGTGATGTAAGTATCATCAATAAATCTTCAATAAGAAATCATACGATCATGATCGCCATATTTTTAAACCGGCTTTGATCTGGAACTCATCAGTTTGAAAAATGTTCCGTGACAGCTCAGTTCGAGTTTAATTAAACTTATAATACTAAAGTTAATATATTCAAATCGTGAACAAAATAGTTTCAAAGAGGCCTAGTCTGCTTAATGTATTTTAAAAAGTCGTAATTTGAAGCGTTTCGCAACTCTGCACAAAACAGCGTTTGACCCACGGGAGGCAACAAAAAGAATAGAAGGCCACACTGGCAAGGGAAACACAAAATATATAGTCTGTCTTTTCCTTTGTGTGCACTTGCTTCACTCGTAATAACAGCTATTTTTTCGTTTACATTGTCCACTGTTGGATTGAAACATTTTCCACGATAAAAAGAATAATACAATATTAAAATTAAATATATGTATTTAAGCAAGCACGGACTACTATTTTTACTCTAGTATATACATAATTTATCCTTATACAAAATTTCAATCATTAATTACACATTGTTGATTGTAAAACATTTCACCGTTAAACCAATTTTCCAAAAATCAACAAACTAATTTTAATTATACCCCTTGAATAACCGAAAAAAGTAAACCACTCTTAAAAACTTTCTATCAAATTAACGCAAACAATTTTTCTATTAAAACTATCCACGCATACACAAACCTCCAAGCCATCAGCGCACCGGGCATTCCTCGCTTCTTTCTCTCTCCCCACCCCGTATATACTTTCCACACGATATCCTTGCACCCTCCGAAAATTAAACACCACGCGGTACCCCCTCACCCCCCTGTAAACACCGGCAGGTGTGTGCAGCCGCCTATCTCTCTCTCCCTCCACTCCTCTGTGTGTTCCATACCGCCAGCGTACACACACACACACACACATATATCGATCGTCAGGAGAACGCGTGCGCGCGAGATAACGAGGCGTCCCCTAAAAACCGGCATTCCTGCGTGCGCGCGTGCGAGCGCCGTTGTTTATGTCGCGGCAATAACGCGCCGACTCTCTCGCTATGCTGCGGTTTTTTCGCGCTCGCGCATGCTGCAGTATGTCTGTGTGTCGAAAAGCCGGCGAGAGCGTTTTGTTAGGCTACTCTTTTTGCGCGCGCCCCGCGGGCACCGGATGTTTATGGCGCCGGCGTGTGCAGTCTGGCGCAGAGGCTTGGGGAAAATGGAAAAGTGGCTTTCTTTTGGGAATTTGAAAGTTTTTTGGATTTGAAAGTGATGTGGGTGGTTGGGAAGGTGCTGTGAAGGGATTTGAGTTGGTGTTGGATTTATTGTTAATATTTTAACGGAATGTCTCTTCTATTATGTTAATGTAAGAGATGAAGATTTTCATTGAACTCGGGAAAAACTGTTGCTTGTTCAATATATATTCGAAAACAATTATAGGGTTACATCAATTTATTCCTTTTGAGTTCGTCCAAAGCTATTTAAAAAGTAATACAACTTTTAGATGAAACTTATACCTACACAGGTGATGTCAATTATTTTAAGAGCATGTTAGTATTATTATTGTAATACCAATGATGGTAAAATTACTGGTGTTATAATAAGTTTCATTAAAATAATACGATTTTAAAGCTTTCAATACTACACTTTTCACCATAACATTACCTTATTCCTATATTTCATTAATATCACCTTAAGAATCAGCAAACTACATATATTTTCCGGAACGTTAAGAAACAAATCTAATAAAGGCCACATACCCATATCGTGGAACAATGCAACGTCGCAATAAAATTCCTTTCAACCTGCACAGCAAATTGCGTAATCCCCCTCTACCTAATATACGTATGCGATTGAGATATTTCTAAAAACTCAGACAATGCTCAATTACCTATGGTCGTATATCTCTCTGCCTAACCAGCTCCACACACAGCGCACGCAATATATGAAAATGGCGCACTAAAAGCAGGAATGAAATAATTCCTTCTATACACACACAGTACCCAACCTCACGAGAAAAATCTCACGACCCGGGAGAATTTCGCGGATCACCGCGACAGAGGCGACCATTGTCTTCCCCTGGCGCGATTTTTTTTTTTGCGTAATGCGCGTGCGCGGGGAGAAAGTCTGCGTCTAGTGCCGCCGATTTCGCACCTGGCGCGAGCGTGTGCGCGATGATAAAATCTCGAACGAAAATTGCGCGCGCGCGTGCGCGCGCATGAGTTTTTGCATTTCATTGCACCACGTTGTCGGTTAATTAAGCGCTCGGTCTTTAAGGCCTGCTTCCTCTAGGCCTGACTGCGTTTGAGCGGGGAAGCAGAGGGATCTCAGTTCAGTTGTGTAATGGATTATTAGGATTTAATAATAAGTTTGCGTTTTTATTATGGGGGACTCTTGAGTTGCGTTTTTTTTTGGTTTTTAAAATGAGCAGAGGTTTTCAAATGTCAAATCTGGAAGTGATTACTGTTGATGATAAATAATAGTTAATATATTATCAGCAAAAAAAATTTAACTTTGACCACAATACGAAAGAAATATATAATCGGTAGACAACAAAAATGCAATTTCGCACAATGATTCTCAGAAGGGCTATCTCAAGATATTAATTGTTTTATCCGCAGGACCATATTAAAAAGATTTTCTCTAATATAAATAAACAATATGTCACTACAATATACATTTTTTTGTTGACAATTTTTTAAAGTTGCCCCCTAAAGCCTATACCTATCACTATTAAAATCATAAAATTTCACGAGTTTTCAAAAATAAATTATTCATACTTATTTTCTGTTTTCTATGAAAGTCAATAACAACGTTTTTACAACAAATACAATTTGCTCTTTCCATTTCCACTAGTGCACAAGACACTCTAGAAAAAGTTTCAATATACTATCCAAGCATTCATCGAAAAATGTTTGTTACATTTTCTTTTTGTCTTTTATCAGTTTGTGAAGGAATTTCGAAATTAAAAACAAATAATGGCTTTCTTTATGTTATAGATAAACAATATGTCACTAGAATATAAATTTTTTTGTTGACCATTTTTTAAAGTTGCCCCTTAGAGCCTATATCTATCACTATTAAAATCATAAAATTTCACGAGTTTTCAAAAATAAATTATTCATACATATTTTCTATTTTTATGAAAGTCAATAACAACGTTTTTACAACAAATACCATTTGCTTTTTTCGTTTTCACTAGTGTACAAGCGTATGTGTGTGTGTGTGTGAGTAGACGTGGGGGGAGCAAGCTCCCCAGACAGTGGCCCTACGACACCGGAACACTACCGACACCGCGTGAGCATTCCTTCAGTGGGGCCCGTTCTGATCCGCTGGACCCATCGTCGTTGCTGTTGTTATCCCTACTCCCTCGTCCCAAAAGCCTTGCGACCAAGGAATTAGGAGTTCGGGCTCGACAGTTTATCCGCATTTCGTACGCGTACATTCCGCATTCTACACGCGTACATTCACACACACACACACACGCACACACACACACACACACACACACACACTGAGAAAAGTGATTCTTTGTGCCAAATGACATTCATTAACTGTTAAGAAATATTCATTTGGGATATAGTCAATTGAATATTCATTAACAGTTAAGAAATGGTTATTTGAAATTCATATACTACCGCTGCGCTGGTGTAGTGCTCTACAGTACTTCTAAATAATATGTTACTCGTACCTCAGGTGAATCACATAACTTGTGAATGGAAAATAAAATTGTTTTATAGAATACATTCCAGTTCGAATATATACAACTAAATAAAGTACGAAGATTTCAATACTAATCGTGATTGCAACGTGCCTAACCTACCTTTTTAGCTACATCTCGGAAAGTCATATTTCTTAACTGTTAACCTTTTCGCTCCGGGACTGGTCCATATATGGACCAGCACTCCGTGTGGCGACTTGTCATAAGAAGTTTATTCACTTAAGTCGTGAAATTCAGCTAAAATGCGAGGTCAATTTTAAAGGAAAAATCCCCGGAGCGAAAAGGTTAATGAATGGGGAATTTGTACCAAACATATAAGTTTTTCGGGTCATAAATGAATTATTTCTTTGTAGCAAGGAATCACTTTTCTCAGTGCACACACACACACACCTCTTCGCACGTCGACCTTTCCTTCCCTCTAGTCCGAGGATCCGTGATTCGTCATTCGCGGTGTCGCCTCTTCTTTTTCTCTCTTCTTTGTGATTGCATGCCTGAAGTAGCACGCAATCTTGTCCCAAGATTCCGGTCCGCGCAGCATGACTTCGACCAGTATGTCTGGCTTTAAGGATGCGCCAATACTCTGTTGTAGTTGGGCCCGCTCCTCCATGTAGACTCTGCAGTGGAAGAACGCGTGTTCCGCGTTGTCCCATTCGGTGCCACAGTCCTGACAGCTTGGATCGCTTCGCTTTTTATACTTGAACAAATATAGACGCCGAAGCATCCATGTCCACTGAGTGTCTGCGTGACCCAGTAATCGAGTCTTTCAGTAATCCACTCTTTGACGTCCCTAATAAGCGTGTGTGTCCACCAACCGTTAGGGTATGCGTTCCATTCACCTATACCCCGATCGGGACCACTGGAGGGACTTCTGTTGTCCGGGTTACCCCCATGGATAGTCGATTCCGTAGACTTATCACCATTTTTTGGTTTTATTTCGGGGTTCCTTCCCCTAGCTAGTTTTGGTCCACCCCGGATATTTTATTTCCCCGGTGCCCTTCATGTCTGATGAGTTCTTCTTATCGGCTGCCTGGGAGGCACCTAATGCGAGACTAGAAATTCGACACAGGGTGTGTGTGCTTGTGTGTGTGTGTGTATGTGTGTTATGTGTGTGTATGTGTGTGTGTGTGGGAGGAGGCGATAACTTTTTAACCATTCGACCGATTTTCATAGTATTTTCGGAGGAGATTTTTAAGGGCATAGACTATTTATTTTATCAATTTTCTTTTGTTTTATAACCAAAAAACGATTTTGAATTTTGCGTTTTTTGATTTTTTAATATATTACAGCCAGTAATACTTAACATACTAAATTTTTATTAAATTACCTACATTTTCTTTTTTTAATATTTAAATTATTTTTATTCTGTCATTTGTTATTAATGAAAATATGAAAATATATTTTTTATTTAATTTCTAAAAAAATTTTTTGTTTATCGACTTCAAATTTTAACTACTTATTATTATATTTATGAATAATGAATCCGAATTTTCAGTGTAATAACTAATTCAGCACATAAAATAGATGTAACAGTATTTTATTGCTACGAAGAAATTGACTATCAATCAAAGTGGATTAGAGCTACTGTCGGAGGATATCACTTCAAATATAAATCCAACGCGCTTATTAACAGTACCTTTAGGGTAGCGTGGAAAAATATTACATATGTACAACATATGTTTATTGTTACACAATTTTTGAATATAGTAAAACGTATAACACCAATAAAAATAAAACTGCTTTTAATTTAGATTCATTATATTAGGAAACTATCTGTACCATTTTCACAGCAATGGACGTACTATACTTACAGTCTTCATTACTTGGCTTTACTTGTTTTAACGGAGGTTGGAGAGCGAAGCGAGCAGGGAGCGAAGCCCCGCTAGTGTATATATATATATATATATATTATATATATGTGTGTGCGTGGTGTGTGTGTGTGTGTGTGTGTGTGTGTGTGTGTGTGTGTGTGTGTGTCTGTGTGTGTGTGTGTGTATCTATATCTATCTTATATTACCGACTGACCATGTATGAAGTTTCAATCATCGGTTGAGTCAGTATATTGCCTTTCCGATCCTCTAAAGATTAAAATGAGAGAACGTATCAACGATTTTTCATAATTATACTTAACATATCAATAATTCTAATATATACGAAAAAGGTCAAGTACAATATTGCGAAAATCTTTCACTTACATATCTAATTCGCACGTACGCATGTATCTTCTTAAAACTGACTCATAAAACATGTTTAATACGCTAACTTATTATATAGTCAACTGTTGCTTTAAACATACCTTGCAGATGAAATCTCATCAAATTAGCCCTCAAATATACCAATACCCAACCGAGACATGTAATCGAACCAACAAAAGTCCTTCCCTATCCATCCTATACTAAAATCCGGCGAATCTCTTTAAAGATCTACCTTGGCCGATCTCCATATACCGCGGTTTCGCGATGACCAAAGGGAGCGCGAGAGTCTCGCCGGTGCGCGAAGATACATCGCGGCGAGTATATACATTTGGCGGGCTTCTAGTGCGTGCTGTATAGCATAAACATCGGGAAATCACGACGTCGGCACGCAGTGTATTTTTTGCCGCGCGCGCGTCGTCTCCAGGTTCTTTTTGATCGCGAGTGCCGTACGGAAATAGAGCGGCAGTGGCGATGCACCGAAGGGAAGAAGACGGAGAAAGATAAGCAAAAGAAGAAGAAGAAAACAAGTTTCGTCACTTTGAACCTGGCGTAATATGATTGACGTTATTGGATGTTCCGGGAGCAATAAAAAGATAAGTCAACTCTTTCTTCCTCCCCGAGGGCCCTTGTTATTTTGCCAGCCGCGCGCGCGCGGGTGTAGCGCATAATTCGTTAGGCGGCGAGACACGACGATGTTTGGAAAACAAATGGCCGGTCGGACGACGAATTGGGTCACGAATATTTTAATTATAGTGATAGAGATGAGGAGTCGCTGCTGTTGCCCGGAGAGGCGATAAATTCCGTTCAAGGTTGGAGAAAGAGGAGAGATTAAATTCCGTAGCAGTGAGGTTTTCATAATTTTGATAAAAGGTTTGGAACTTTTTTACTTCATTTTAAAAAGTAAAATATTGAATTTGCTACAATAATTATAGAACGTTCTTAAACAGTGCGAAACAAATATTATATTCGAGGGCACATTCATATACTATAGCAAAATAATCGATAAATATGTACTCGTAAGACGAAACCGGAATATTTTTAAAACTTAATCTACTTAAATGCTTTACATATACATTACTGTTACAACGAGACACGCATATAAACATGAAAAACGGGACGTTGAAAACGTTTAATTCGGAACTGCAGGCTCGACATCATAAAACTTCCGATTCTTAATAGAAACGTCACCCTTCCGCGTTCGAATAAATCCTCACAAATCCACCTTAAATCCCAGGCTATTCATACGAACTCTCTCTCCCCTCATTTCACGCGCGGATCCTCGTATATATACAAATGCTGTTCCTGTTTAGTGCGACTTATCTTTACCAGATAACAAACGGCTCGCTCCACGCGACTCGAGTGCGGAGGGGGAGAGGCAAAAAAGAGACCGTGCAGACAGAGCCATAATTTCAGGACGCAATCGCGGAAAGAGTCAAGTGGTGCACGCGCGTGCTGCTGCCCCTCTCTCTCTCTCCACTTGTATGCAGCGAGCGAGCGTGCGCTGATGTCTCAAGTGACACGAAATCGTCCACGGACGAGGCTGCATGTCGATCAATTTTTCCGAGTTCGTTTAGCCGCGAGAGAGAGAGAGAGAGATAAAGAGAGAGAGAGAGAGAGAGAGAGAGAGAGAGAGAGAGAGAGATGTGTTTAATAGAGGAGCACTCGAGATGATAGGGTTTATCTGGTTTATTTTTGCTGCATGCCTCTTCAGGGTAATTTGTAGGAAGTGTCTCGGTCATGATTCGAGAACTGAAGTTCTTTCTGAAGGATGTATACAGAGGCACTTTAATAACTTATATCAATTGGACATTTTTTCGAAATATTCATGGTTTTAAAAACAGTATTTATTAAAGTATTGGCTATTCAAATTATATACTAATGAAAATGAAACTATTTTTCATCAATAAAGTAGTATTCAAAATTATTTTTAATTCTTGAGTTATGTAATACAATATACATTTATGAATTAGATGAGTACCTTAAAAAAATCGTTCTTATATAACACATTGATATAGAAATTAATTAGTATAAAAAGTTCCAATATAATCAATCAAGACCAAAGTACGTTACAACTTTATGGAGCATATCTTTGAACTCGAAGCCAGATAATTGTTAGATCAAATAAGTAATGCATAAACTTACTCTGTTGTATAGCAAGTCGACTAGGATCGATTCGCTCCAGAGAGGCTAACTCAACATCAAAGGTGTGCCTCTGCTGCGACCCCGAGCCCTGCCTCGGCCCGCTTCGTGAGACTCTCCTTAGCAACGGCGCTAAACGGAAGTCAAAACAACTTCTTCATTTCACATGTACGCGGATTAGCGCTGAAAGCTCGTGAGTATAAAAAACACGCAGGAAGCAGCGAAGCTCGCAGTGTGAAAAAATAATTCGGATGTGAAAGCTCGAGTGATGATGAGTTGAGAACGTTGACTTTAGCGACATGTACGATGTGGTGGTTTTTGTTATTTGCTCGGTTTTTGTGCGAGAGGAGACATTGTATTTTTATGCGGGTGAAAATTATATTACATGTATATACATTAGTTGTTAAAACGTATAATATTTGTGTTGTGCATTCTGTTGAATATCGTGGATTTTAAATAATATTTAAAGAATAAACGAATTTAAAGGATGACTTTTGGCACGAGTTATGGATTAAATTCAGCATGTTTTGAGAGATTTTCTTTGTTCGGCCCCATGATAAAAATATGTTGAAACTCGATCCTTTCCTGCTCAGTGAATTGAAAATCTCTGTGTATTTATCAGACACGGCGATAAAGCTACAAAAAAACAATATATACAACTTGTTCGGAAAATGTATGCGTCTGTAAACATAATCCTGTAGAGCGCAAAATTGTAAGAAAAAAGTTCCTTTACTATTTTTTCATATGACTAGTATTTTTTTAGTAACTGATGTGTTTAAATTGTTTGTTTTTAATAGGAATTGTATATCTATAGATATCATCTTATAAACATAGGTATACATTTTCTATTAAAAACAAAGAATTTAAACACATCAGTTACTAAAAAAGTACTAGTCATACACTGAGAAAAAATTTTTGTAAAAATTATTATTATTTTTGTAAAAATTACCATACTGTCTTATAAAGCCACCACAGACTGTAAAAACCCAAAAAATTACCATACTTTATAAGAAATTTTACTAGAAATATAGGAAAATTTACTATGCATATAGGAAAATTTACTATACTGTATTATAAAATTTACTGTAAAGTATGGTAATTTTTTGGGTTTTTACAGTCTATGGTGGCTTTACTAGAAGTATGGTAATTTTTCCAAAACTTTTTTCTCAGTGTATGAAAAAATGGTAAAGGAACTTTTTTCTTAGAATTTTGCGCTCTACAGGATTATGTTTACAGACGCATACATTTTCCGAACAAGTTGTATATGAAAATGCGTTCGTGAAAAAGACAGCCACGCATGACGGAAACGAGTATTTTGAAGCATAAATAAATAATCCAGAATAATGTTCAAAAAGTGAGGATGCGTGTATGAGAAACATAAAACAATCTATATGTATAAAATTTTGTAGAAAAACACTGTATCTCTGCCTACTCGAAACAAATTAACTTTCACATATGCTGCCCACAGACCCCCAGCTCCTTTCTTCCTCTTGAAATTTATTCACGATTCACGAGCGCGTAGACAGGAAAAATCGCCGCGCGTTAAAACTCCACTTATACCAGGAAAACCATTGAGGCGATCACACGCGCAGGAAACAAAGCGCGAGCCAACCGCCCCCTGGAAAAAATTTCCTCCAGAATGGAGCGGAAGTGCGTATATATATACATGCTTATAGACACACGCGGCCACGCGCAGCATCGTCGTCGCTCAAGATCGGCCAAAGTGGGAGTGTATAGAGACGACGGCATCCCTGGCCGTTAAAGGAGCGCGTGATTCACGCCACGTGGGTGCGCGAAAAGGGGGATAGGCCGATAAAGCTCGAGTGCCGCTCTGAAAATATCGGTGCCTGGGTTATCTTTTATCTTTTGTCTAGCTATGGACTTTTTTCTTTCTCTTCGAGGATAATAAGCCGGAACGCGGCTTGGCGAGAGATAGCGTGTGGATAGACGCTGCTTTGCTAATTATGAAGCGAACATTTTTCGGCGATAAGGGGCGCTCTAGTTTTGTGAGATTATGTTGAAGAATTAACGGTAGTTTAGATTGCGAGGGTATATATCTATGAATTTTGGTGTGTTTGAATAGGGTGAAAGGAGAGGCACTGAACAAATATTATCTGAGATGCAGTATAGGAATCTAAAATGGGGCGAGACATAGATTGTTCTGACTATATTGTAGGATTAAAAAGTTACGAAAATACATTTAAACTCAGATATATTTAAATGTACTATTAAGCTCGAAATAATATACGAGGAAGTTACACAACTTTTGTCTCACACTTTTCCCGTAATATTCGAGAATAGAAAAATATTTTCCTTCCAACTCACTTAAAAGCGACACCCAAATAGTTACGCGATCGTTCTAAACCCACCTATCTATCTCCAGCATTTTTCTCACAATCAGTATTGTTTCTCTTGCAACCGGATGCCAATTTCCAGCGCCAAAAGTCATAGGTATAACGCGCGCGCGCAAAAAAAAAAAAAACGAAAGCGTCTCTGTCCTCTACAAAGCAACGCGATCGTTCGACACCATAAATACACGCATACTCACACACGCATGAATTCCAAATCGTCGTGAACTTAAAGAGGGGGAGGCGATGTGCGGCAATTAGATGCTGGCCGGCGACAGTAACAACGGCTTAAATAGTGGCGCGTGGGGTCCGTCGGCCCGCCCGGTAACCGAAGCGTGGGATCGCGTTACCCAAGGCACACACGGGGCCCCCGGTCGTACCCCTCGGCCCATTGTCTTCTTCGGTTACCAAAGGTGTTCCTCTCCTCATCCTATACTCTTCTCTCTTTCTCCTACTCTCCTATACACGCATGTACGAGTATGTGTATACGTATGTACGTGTATACGCGCCGCGTCATGGAATACGATATTCGAGTTTGCGCCGATTATGCGGCGCGATGCGGATGGCTCGAGCCGAAAATAAAGGGGTAAGAGAGGAGAGAAAGAAAAGAGCGCCGAGATGAGAGCTTGCAACCTGTCACGCGATGAAGCTTGATCCTGGAATTCTATTTTGAGAAGAGCTGCTGGAATTTATATATGCGTTTTGGAGAGCGAATACGATGACGAATGGAAAAATAGTTTTTCACTCGAGTTTCAAATTTAAAGGGAAAAGCGCTGGGTATAAGTGAATTGAAGGTAAAATTTTTAAATGAATGTTTGGCTAGATTTCACTCGGAAGTTTCTAGAAGTACAAGTTCGTAAATGGGGTTTGAATTATTTATGCTTTTGTTGTAGGTATGTATATTGTCATTAGCATAGGATGTGAACGTTAATATCAAATCGTTAATTGAAAACATTAAGCACTACTCAATAACAACTTCTTTCATAATTAACATTTTCATTTTTCCCGTATAAAAGGGAGAAAATACCTAACCGAGTCACTATTTAATAATCACAGAAATAATGTAAATTTGATATCTCCAGTTTTAAGGTTGTACTGGCCGTAAGGTCCCTGCCAAAAGTTAGTTTTTCACGTTAAAACTGCGATAAATAATTATGTAAAGCAATTGATCAATTTTTAGTTCTCGCGATCAATGTTTAATGCATTTGGAATATTATAAGTTTTAAAAACAAATAAAAAATCAAAGCAAAATTGTAAACTTGGCACTGTTTTTTTTTAAATTGTCAAACTGCACTAATTTCAACGTAATGGCGATTATTACAAAAATAGTTCCGAGTTTACAATTTTGCTTCGATTTTTTATTTTTAAAGCTTATAGTATTCCAATTGTATTAATACATTGATCGCGAGAACTAAAAATTATCAATTGCTTTACATAATTATTTATGGGCGGGGGGGGGGCAAAGTTTAGACGATTCACTTTTAAAATTGATGTCAACTATAGACGTTTTTTAGTTCGACACTATAGTACTGCAGATTGTTTTTAATTCCGAAATTTTGAATTACAAAAATCATATTTTCGAATCTAACAATTCACCTACTGTCCAAAACATCGAATTTCATTAATAGAATTTTAATAGGAATAAAAAAAGATATTTCGAAATAAATCATTAGAAACAAGTTATATTTGCTTTGAAATAGTATTGATGAAATTCCATGTTTTGGACAGTAAGTGAAGATTCGAAAATATGATTTTCGTAATTTAGAATTTCGAAATTAAGAACAATCTGCATGGGGGGTCCAGAGTTTCGACGATTCACTATAAAATTGAAGTCAACTATAGACGTTTTTCAGTTCGATATATGGCAATGCAGATTGTTCTTAATTTCGAAATTCTAAATTTTCGAATTTAACAGTTCACCTACTGTCCAAAACATCGAATTTTATCAATACGATCTCAAAGCAAATATAACCTGTTTCTAATGCTTTATTTCGAAATGTCTATATTGTACCCCTGTTAAAATTCTATTAATGAAATTCGATGTTACGAAGTGTTACATTCGTAAATATGATTTTCGTAATTTAGAATTTCGAAATTAAGAACAATCTGCATTATCATATGTCGAACTGACCTGAAAAACATCTATAGTTGACTTCAATTTTATAGTGAATCGTCGAAACTCTGGACCCCCCCCCCCCCTCAAAATAATAATTGTTTTACCAGCAGGAACATTTAAAAAAAATTTTTTGTAATATAAATAAACAATTTATCACTGGAAAATAAGTTTTTTTGTTGATCATTTTTTAAAGTTACCCCCTAAAGCCACCTACCTATCACTATTAAAATCATAAAATTTCACGTGCTTTCAAAAATAAATTCTTCATACTAATTTTCTATTTTCATATTAATAACAACATATTTATACCAAATGACATTTGATTTTCCATTTCCACTAGTGCACAAAACATTCTAGAAAAAGTTTCAGTGCTCCCAAAGTATTTGTCAAAAAATGTTTGTTATAATTTCGTTTTGTCTTTTAGCACTCTGTGAAGGAATTTCAAAATTAAAAACAGATAATGATTTTCTTGATGTTATAAATCGACACACAATACAAAATTCTTTAATATAAATAAACAATATGTCACTAGAATATAAATTCTTTTTTTTGACCATTTTTTAAAGTTGCCCCCTAGAGCCTATATCTATCACTATTAAAATCATAAAATTTCACGAGTTTTCAGAAATAAACTATTCATACTTATTTTCTATTTTCATGAAAGTCAATAACAACGTTTTTACAACAAATACCATTTGCTTTTTTCGTTTTCACTAGTGTACAAGACATTCTAGAAAAAGTTTCAGTTCTATCAAAGCATTCATCGAAAAATGTTTGTTATATTTTCTCTTTGTCTTTTAACACTCTGTGAAGGAATTTAAAAATTAAAAACAGACAATGGTTTCCTTGATGTTATAAATCGATAATTATTACAAAATGTGGCGCCATATGAAGCAATTATTATTGATAATAGCAACCATACTATAAATACTGAATACAATTTCTTATGGAAAAGTTTAATTTGTCAGATACCGTCTACTAATATTTACTTGGACACTTATAATCATATTGATTTTTTCAACAATCTAAAACCAGTTAATTTCTACGTCATTTTCCATCATGTTGTTGGCAACAGTCTTAATAGTTTACAAAATATTATTGACTTATTAATGCAGCTTCACTTTAGTATTACTCATCCAAAATGTTTAGTCATTTTTTACAACGAAAACTTAAGAGACGAAAAATGGCTTAAAACTTTCTTAGAGTACGCTTGGGTCAAAAAGTTCTTAGATATATCTGTTATAGAAATTGATGTGAGTACAACAAAAATATTTCTTCACTATTTCCTTCCTTTCGACAATAGTCTTAGTAAACAGCCGATGACTGCAGAAACCGAATTATTTCCGAATAAATTAAAAAACGTCAACAGATACCCTTTAAAAGTATTTGGTTGTCATTATATTCCATTGATGAATTTCTCAAAGATTAATGAAATTACTGGAATACAAAAAAAAGACCTTTACTTTCCGTTGATTTTAATTGCAGCAAATATCATGAACTTCTCTATAAAATACATTCATGGTAAAGAAGGAATTTGTACTCTTCCAGATGCCCTGAATTTAGCTCAAAGGTACTTTCAATTAGATGAAATAGATATATCTTTATTACCGAGCCCAATCAATCGCCATCTTCCATTTGCAAAACCTTTAGCAATAGAATATTATTCTGTACAATTTGTAGCAGTTGCACCAGTTTTACTAAGGACTACCTTCACAGTCTCCTATGTGTTTTTTAAATACTTTTTTGTTATCATATTAACTGTAGTAAGTTTGACACATGCTATGCAAATTTTGTGCATAAAAAATAAAGAACTCAAATTTTTTAATATTATTGAAGTGTTACTTGGAGTTACTGTTCATTCAAATCCAAAAAAAAGTGCAAACAGAATACTTTTTATTAGTATTATCGCAATTTCCGTGAGCCATTGTACGTATTTTTATTCGAAATTTGTTGATGCACATTTAGTGTATAGCGAAGATATAGCTTTTAACACCTTTGAAGAGCTGGATGAATCTAATTTTCTAGTATATGTAATAAAGCAGCGTATAATCTTTCTTTGCCTAACTCTGAAAATAAACATATTGAAAATCTACGAAGAAAAGCCATACAAGTTGCAAATGAAACGGTATGCATGAATCGTTTGAAAAAATATAAGGATGCAATTTGTATAATGGCCAATAATAAGGCCTACTATAAATTGAAAATGTACTTAGATGCATCGCAAGAGCATATTTTCCGGTTAGCAAAACCAATACTTGTACAACAACCAATGGCACAGTTTTTCGAAAGGGGGTCACCTTATACAGTTCAGTTTCAGGAAATTTTTCGAAAATTGTATGAATCTGGAATTTGGAAAACGTGGGACAATATTCGTATATTCAGTAACCTCAAGGAAAACACAAAGAATAAGAATTACAAGTTATTAAAAAGTGAATTGTTTCTAGTGATAATAAGAGTATTAGTAATTGGATTTACAACTTCAACTATTGCACTGATCATTGAATTGGCGATTGAATTCATTAAAAATTATCAATTTGCTAGAATGAATAGAATAATTGGAATATAAATAGATCTAACCATTAATAAATTCAAGTTATGTAATTCAAGTTGTGTAATATCTTTTAGCGATTATTTAAAACAAATAAATGATTAATAATACCCCAAAACAAATTTCTTACGATTTATTATTTTTTCCTATCAATATCCTCCTAAAAATATTTAACGAAAATTTTTAGTTACAAACTAAAAAGAACCTTACGAAAGTCACCATTAATGGCAAGTCTTACAGGGTTTTTCACAAACTTAATTATTAATCTAAATTTATCGCACCATAAATAAAACACGTATTTTACACTTTTTTATGTTAATTCCCTACCACTTGAATTATGATCTGAAATAAACGTACATATTAAAATTAACATTATTAAACGTTGAATATTAGGAATATTCCCAAGCAGCATAGAGTCATAATAACCCCAACCCTATCGCTCAACACTACGTCAAGTCCTTATCCTGAGGCTTTTTCAATAAAAATTCAAATTCACGTGCGCGCGGGCGGGGGGGGGGGGTACGGTGCACGCAACACACTGTGCGCGCGCTCGGCATCTGTGGAAGCTCGCGCGTAATACCCACGGGCCGAACTCATCCAGCTAGGTCTAATCAAATGATATTGAATCAAAATGAAAGCTCGGCCGCAGCAACGAGGAGAATCCTCTGTCTCTCTCTCCCTCACGGGTTGACCTTGAATTACCACGCGCGCAGCGTTTTGCTGGAATTGATGAAAATACGCGCAGACGCGTATAAATATTCCAGCGCGTTACATACGCACGGGGGAATGATTATAGGGCGCGCTCGCGGAGAGAAAAGCGTGCGCGTGATGGCTCGTCATTCAAATTGAATGGATGAAATTAAATTCTGCGCCACGGTGCGGATGCTGCTTCTTCGTTTCTTTACGGCATTGACCGTAAATTTCGCGCTGCAGCAGCAGCAGCTGGAGAAATTTACGATGTGCGTCTAAAGCGAGAGAGAGAGAGAACGATGTGTGCGCGGCCAAGAGAGCATTATGCAGATTTTATAGATTATTCGCGCTGCGGGTGAAATTGGCAGGCTGTAAATGGATGCGTGGGTTTGGCGAATTTTTGCGTAGTTCCGAGGGCTGCCAATTTGTAAGACGCAAGGTTTCTGCGGTTGGGGGATACTGCGCGGATGAGCTGAGAATGTCGGCGTTTGGGGTCAAGTACGATAATGTTGCTAATATGTTCTTATGTGGGTTAATGAGATTGTCTCGTGGTCCAAAATCAATTTGTAAAATGCAATTCGGATGCAATAATATTTTATTTTTCTATTATAATATAATGGATATTAAATTGGCAGGAGCAAACAGAAGGTAAGTGAAGATAAAAGTATTGACTTTCTAAACATTTTCCTAGGAATTTGCGCAAAAAATGTGGGGATAGTCTTGTGGTATTTAGCTATGTAAAAATGTAGTTTATATGCACAATCTTCACAAAAAATAAATCACTTCGTGTCTATACCTTAGAAGGAAATAATTGTTATTTAGGCAGTAAATCTCGAACAGCCCATATGCTTTTCGAGTTTATAAGACTGCTGCAAACTTTCTATCGATCTATGTAGCGCGTAATCCTTATATAACCAATTAAATGCGGCTCACGCGATATACGCTACAGAGATTAGATACCCAAGTCAAACTTTCTGATATTCTTTACTTTTCGCGCGTTTCTTCAATCCACAAAATTCTTACTACATTTATTTATCAAAATCTGATCGTATGTACGATTTTAGTATAATTTAACAAACTCGTTTAGATTTTTATTCTAATAATAATAACAATCACTTTCGATGAAGATAAAGCAGTTATATTTAAAAGAAATTAAGAGGATGTGACGCGCAAAAGTTATCGTCGTTGGTTAAAAATAACCTATAGACGGCCAAAGTACATGAATCATAATAAATACTATTATAAAAAACCTATTACCACCAAGATTACACGCGTTACCCGTTGCTGTAAAGTTTATAGCATAATCATACTCCAAAAACCATAAAATTTTATGTATAATAACAGAAGAAAAAAAAACAAGTAATCAATAAAGACGGTCTTCGGCGCCATGTCACGGAGTTTTCCTCTCGGTACTTTGAAAAACTATTAAGCTATAATAAGCTGGAAATTGTTGTTTTAAATTCATCGAAAGGAAGTTTATGTGTTTTACGTCTTTTCATTGCGCGATTAGTCATATACGCGGAGTGCGGCGAAGGAACCCGGAGTTCCGATGAATCAGCCATCACGAAGAGAGAGATACATCAGAAGGAAGTAGCGCATGGATACGAGGAGTTTGACAATACAGAGGCAAACACGTCGATGGAAAAACTGCACTGCCAAGCTGAATAATACATTAGGCAAATTGAAAGCCTATTCATGTTGCATTTGGGACACAAATGACTGTGATGATACACGGTACCTGGAAGTTTGTGCGATTGGCCATGATACTTATAAATATTTATTTTAAATTGTTTTCTCATAATATTTTTATGTATGCACTATACAAACTGTACTTCGTCAACGACCTCTATTTTATTGTCATTAAAAAAGTCATTTTTAAAACAATTTGTAAGTTCATCATAAAAGGTTGCACGTTCCCGTTTACTATAATATTTACAATTAGCTTCGTTCATTGATGAAATGACTCTAATGACGTAGGTATAGTATACCGACAACAACACTACCTTCCAGCCCTATATACGTAAACACACTAGATCCACAACCAATGACAATGTGAATGAATCGAAGGCTATTATATACTTAAGCAGCAGCAAGCTTGCAAATCGCAGAAAAGATAAATCTCTCATAAACTCACAGCTGGCGCTGCCCGAGCTATCCCCGTTCTCCTCGACGTCCAGCCGGTTGTTCTTCTTCCTCCGTCTGATGATCGAGTTCCACACCTTCTTGTGGCTCATCTTGCTTTTAATACGTGCGCGCACACCACTGGCGCTGCTTCTCGCTTTACGCGCGCGCAGTTATTAATCGGCCGAGCGTAATCCAACGCTAATTGCCCGTGAAGGCGCGCGTATAAGTACGACGGGGCGTCGTCGTCGTCGCGGTCGCGCTACTTTGCACTCCTCCCTCGTCACTTTCGCGCCCGGCGCCAGCGACATAACCTCGATTAAGGTCTATTATTAACACTGGCTCTCCCATCTATGTGTCCACGTATACACACATATACCACAGGAGGATTTTAATCCTGTTTATTATAAGCAACCAGTATGCACGTGTATATCCTTGCGCGCGCGGCGCTACTTATACTGCTGTAATTTAGTTTTCGCTCTCTGCTCTCTGCTCTGCTCTGCTCTCTTTCTCCCACTTTTCACTGGAGCGCCTCTTCTCTTCGGCTTTTCACCCGCGTGTACGTAACACAGAGCTAACGGAGTTGCACAAACGTTACTGCCGGAAGTTTGGGATTTCGTTGTATGGGGGCGTATGTTTGTCTCCACGCGTTGCATGGGGATAATTGATATCTGGTTTTTCTGCGTCTAATTAGAAGTCAATTTTTGCGATCCGCGGCAGTGCGCGGCTTAATTATCGTTATTTAACAGCGCACTCCGCTGCCTCTGCTGTGGCCTAAATCGCATTGCAGCGGTGCTGGTATTATTCGATTGTGGTTACATAATGGTGCACTAAACATTTTTTTATCATACGTGATTAGTTTGTTTTGGTCTCCCAATGGTATAAGTGTGTACTTTTTATCTCGTGTACAATTAAATTATAAGCAAGAAGCTTTCGAATTGGCTGTTATTGTACTATCGAATAATAAGACGCTAATGTGCACATCAGTCGCTTACAATTTATAAGGACGCACAGCGTATGAACTTCTAGATGTGCAGAACAATGCAACTTTGCAGATCTATTGTCGATTCATCGCAAAAGCATCGTTGACGCCTGTAGTAATCATCAGTGATTTGCGGCGTCAAAGACCATATTTATGTTAATTAATCTCGCAACACAATTCACCGTCACTTAACAAGGCGTTTTGCAACTCTTGTGATGCGTATTGAAATGCAGCGCGACGACATCAAAATAAACTGCCACATGGAATGTCAAACGTATATAAAATCACGATTCAGCAGGATCTCTTCATAACATTGAACTTGTAGAATCAGTGATTTTTATTTCCAAGTGTTCACACCAGAGACATTTTTCACACAAGGGCTTGAATCGAGATCGGACACTTCATCACACCTAATCACCCGCACTATATCGCGACGAATCCACGCGTACATAAGTACACCGCGTACGCCTCGAGAGCTGCCTCGTCAACAACTGCCGGCACGAAAAAGCAACTCGCTCTCAGCGCTTCGTAAATTAGAGACCTGATGGCGTTGCCTCTGAAGTAAAAGAATTCACTCCCGCCGTCGTCGAGTCACGCCGGACGCGATTAAAGGAGAGGCGAGGTACATAAAGTGAGCGAGTGAGAGGGACTACAAGGATGGGTGTTGGTTATTGCCGGTTGCACGCTCCGGGCGTGACGACGTCGACGACGCTGTCGTCCAGGAGAGCCTCCCGCGCATTATATACGCACTAACTGTTGAACGACACAATCGCGCACTCGATGAGGCGCAGATCCTCTCTGACTGTCCGTTTCCTCTTGCGGCGTCTAGCGCTCGCTGCCGCGCGCTCGTTACACTATGATTTTGAGACTGGGTGTGCAGTGGTAGGGGGTATAAGCGCGCGAACCCGAGTGCGATGAGATAGCAGAGAGTTCACATGTACGTATCGCCTGTACTTGATGTATGTGCGGGAGCACCTTCGCGATACGGCGCTGACCACGTGGATGAGATGGTGACGGGGAAGGGAGCGGAAGATTCCGGCCCGTACAATAGTGGCAAAGGAGGTGGGGAGGTGGGTGCGTTGGGAGAGGTTCAAGAATGCCTGTGGGAGAAGGAAGACGGGTAATAATGGAGAAGTAAGTGCGGTGCGTAGAGAGGATGTGGTTGAGCCGCGGCGATAAGAAGCCTGGATTTGACGCGCGCGCGTGTAGAGATTTCCGAGCGGAGGAGAATGTATATACAAGTTTCCTCAAATTTTGGGGGTTTTTGCAAATGTGTCGAGTTTAATTTTATCGTTTCTAGTGTTGTAATATTTCATTCGCGGCTTCATTTCAGTCACGATGTTTCTAATGTTTGATTTAGATTCTTTACTTAGATAAGTAGTTGACTCCGTGATTCCTTCTACGATTTTTTACCGGCAACGATATATGTATAGTACGATTGGTATCTATTATTGAACTATTACACATTTGAAATAACATACATGTGCGCTGTTCCCTAGAAACAAAGCTTTTGATTTATGGAATGGTTACGAATGCTGTATACCGTGAAAATACAGTGTTTCCTGTAAATAATATAAATGTATAACAAATTGTCTTATAATTATATGCTATTTAACGTTACGCTAGAAATAGAAAATGATCGCATGCGTGGTACGAAGGTGTAACTATTGCGAGACTGACACACTTGCGTGACTTGTTATACAATCGATAGAAAACAATGGATCGAGCGCATTGATTGTATTTAATTCATTTCGATACTAATAGATGATATTAAAATTATATAATCAAAAATTTGTACTTGATTTTAAAAAAATAATAACATCCAATGAAGATTAACGTGGTTTCTTTACTGTTCCCCAAACATATTCTAATGTAGATTAAAGAAGTGACGTTATACATTATAAAACCTACTTCATCTTTTTCGACATATGTACTGTACATTATGGGTCTGAAGTTTGCATCGTTGGAATGCAACGAAATAATTTTTTACGATTGATTAAAGTTATTAAACAATGGAAATGTTATCTAAACCTTTGTTTTAAAGTTAATTTATACTATAAAACACTAAATCTACACGCAAAATTAATATTATAGGGTAGTGGTCCGTATTAGTGTGCCTGTCCATATTTGTGTGCCCTATTATTAAAACATATCCTAGAAGTGAACGAGTAAAAACGTAACACTAAAATATTTTTTTTCATAAAGTATAGTTAATTAAGTTTAAATAGAATTAATTACTTAATTTGTTTTCATTTACTATAACATTAAAAAAGAACTTTCAAAAATATGTTTCACGGTTTGCGGTGTGTCACGGTGTTTCCTTGTTCAAACTTCCTAAGAAATGACATTTTTAAAAGTAACATTAAATAATGTTTCGGAAGGATTTTAATGTGGGATACAATTGATTATATCATAAAATAATATTATGTTATATAATAAACCTTAATATAAAGGTTTTCAATTGATTTTAATATTTAATTAATGGTGTCTACTAATAGGGCAGTGAAAAACGACTTGTCCAGATTTGTGTGTGCACAAATACAATACGAGCATGCTCGTATCGGCGCTTGAACAGGAAAGTTAGGTTAGGTTGTCTGCGCACAAACGTTGTTTCATATCGCACTGACGACCTTCAGCAGTTTTTACCGTATTGGAATTAATTAACATTCAATGTAAACAAGGGTTAGAAATTGATTATAAATGCACTACAGTTAAAATAATTTTGTTGGCAATGATAATATTATCAAGACACACTAATGTGGGGCACACAAACGTGTACATCCACATTAATACGGGGCACACAAAAATGTACTTTGTTGTCTGCTAGGGCACACAAATGCGTACAAAATTTTTTTTTTTTATATTGCTTGTAACTTTCGTAAATATTAATATTTTTTTATAAAAAAAATTGTTTCGTGTAGATTATTACTTTTATTATCTATATAAACCACCCGGAATCTCTGATACAGCTTAAATAGTCTATTATTATGCGACAAAACTGAAGAGTTTCTTAAACCCACACTAATACGGACATCTACCCTATAATATAAACGTGAAGCAAAATGAATTATTTATTTTTATTTCGTTGGACTCCAACGTTGCAAACTTCAAACCCATTGTACATTACCATTACAATTTTTAATCGACCAATGACACATCAATGAACAAATCACCACGATAAAATCAAAATCAAAAAAACCAATAAAAAAATCCATACGCACCAACAAACACATCCTCGTGCTTGCGTTGCGGTCAAATCAACCTTGAAAATCGTGAGTAAGTCTTTGCTAGAGCCGCAGCTCTCACCGTCGTTAAATACAACATAGGCGCGTACTCCTCTTTGTAATTTTCCTTCAAAGCGCGTGTGTATCACAGACGTGCGCGCGCGCGTGCCACTCGCGCACTTTTCGCGCGGGGGGAGACACTTAATCACCAAGTCTGTCCCTTTCATAGCGCATGCATGCACGATGCACTTTACACGCGAGATGTAGGTATAATACGTAAGGGAAAGAGTGTCATGTACGCACGTGCGACTGCGTCAGTGCAGCGTGCCACAAAATTATTGATTTTCGAAATATTACTCTGGCCGGAAACTAGCGTTTAGAGTGTTTCTAATGAAGCTGAAAAACGAAAATGATGCGGTTTATGTAATGTAGCGAAGGAAAAGTGTGTTTTAATTATTAGATTTTCGAATAATTTTTCATAACGTTCTCGGTATGAGAAAATATAATTATGAAAGAAATTGCTTTTCAAATTATTAGTTTTTGATGAATAACAGCTCGGGCATTTGGCAACACATTCATTTGTAAGCCATTATTCACGTGGGCGACGGTGGGAAGATTAACCGCTCATTGCTCTCTGCAAAAATATATGGGCATGGCTAATTTCAGTCCTTCGTGCTTTAATCGCTTGTAAAAAAAGTCGCTCATGTCCAAAACTGAAAGTTACGCGGGCCTGGGAATTAAGTATACATTTTCTCTGCGCACCTACTAGATAAAGTACACGCACTATAGCTTGATAATGGGAGTGTAATCACTGTAACGCTGTATGTAATTAGCCTACACTATATATAATCCTTAAATGACATTTAATTAAGTACATTATATCTTGAAATGAGATCCGGAGATTAGATAAGGCACTTGAGAGTAGTAAATTTATGTAACAAATTTTTTTTGGACAAAGATTAAATAAATATATGCTATTATAGCTTAATGTAAGATGAACTGCACTAATTAATTAAAAGGATGATTTGGGATTATATTCGTGCAACTGATAATTGTTCCAATAACGTATCGAAGTATAGTCCGTTTCTAGCCCTCACCTATGGGAAAATATAAAGTACTATTTCTAAAATAAAATATATTTATTAAGCAATAAGTCTTTTACAAATATTTTCTTTGACTTATACGTATGTATATATGCAAATTACACGTTATTTCTAAAGCGCGAAAAAAGAAACCACTAGAACCCAAAATCACACCTATTCCACGAAACACTCTTCTCTCCCCAACCATCAACCTAAGAAACCAAAACCTCCTCAAAAAAAGAAAATCCCCAACTCATCGATACCACCTAACAATCACCTCCATCCCAATCGGCGCGTACCCCACGTGCAAATCGTTCGATTTATCGCTATATATACTCAACAAGCGACGCGCGCAATCTCACTCGCAGACTCGCATCGTCGATTCGGGCACGCCCAAGTTCATCGCGCGCAGCACATACGCTCATATCGTCGCGTGTGCCCGCTCTCTCTCCCTGACGATGATCGCTCTTCCGGCGAGGACACATCCGGCGCGCTCGAAACAATGGCCCGCAAGAGAGGGACGCGCGGCTTTCATGATAGAGTGCTCCTCAATGACGCCCACGCGTACGCGCGCACGAGGAAGCGCATGCATGCACTGCAGTGCGAGATTTTTCCACGAATTGGTATAATACTCGATGAATTTTCGAAAGGAGGGGGAGAGAGACGCCTTTGGGCGGTGATTTGGCGTGGAGAGTCGGAGGTTGTTATTTTTTTGGGTAGGGAAGTTGGGGGATTGTGCTGCTGCGTTTCGTATTGTTAACGAGGTTGGAGTTGACTGTGGAGGATGTAATTGGGGTGATGCTTGGTTTTTTAAGTGATTATGGTTGCACTTTTAATGGCATGTTAATGTGAATAATTATTGCTTGAATTCCAGTGCTTTTTTCGCATTCGGGGCAGTTTACCTTCATTTATAAACGTTTTTTATATAAAGAAAGTATTTATTATAAGTGCCGCTTCATTGAATTTAATCACCCATTTTATTAAATGAATGCAGATTTTATCAGCAACTATGTTAATGGGAGCTCCCGGCTACATTGTGTTATCTAATAATGCATTTTAATAGAGAGAAAATTGTCAACGTAATGCCATGGATCATAAATATCTTTAGAATTTATCTATAACTTCTTTAGCAATATTACAGGACTTGTAACAAAGTATAATAAGAAAAGGTAATAAAGTCGATTTTTCACATTATACACATTCTGACTTTTAAAATCAGTCATGTATAACAGCAACTAAAAACAAGAATCTCAACCGCACTGTAACAAAACATTCTAAACAAACTCCATAACGAACCTTCTAATTCTGTCAACTCTAGGATTTTTAATCCCACTGTTGCAACCGACTCATCGAGCAAACGCACGGAGATAAAAAAGGGGAGAGGGCCGAGTAATAGCAGTAACAGCAACGGGAACGGCAAAGACGACAACGACGACGCGTCGTCGAGAGGAAGTGGAATGGAGTAGTCAGCGCGCATTTCCCGCGCGTAGCGCGCGTATATCATGTACACCGGTGACGACGGATATCGACTTACGTGGCGCGCGGAGTCACCGGCCTCGCTGCGCTTTCCCAGCGCGCGCGTGGCCGGTTTATCGCGGAGCTGGGGTCCCGCGTTATCACTTTCTTTGGTTACGGTGTTGTGTTCTGGTACGGTATATGAGCGGAGTGTAGGTCTTTTGTAGAAAATAAGTTTTTAATAATATTATAGTAAAAGAAAAAGGAATATTTGTGATATTTTTTAACTATAGTTCAAAACGAAAAAAACGCGTTTCGCGCGTATTATTTTGTTTTTCCGGTTATGGTCACCATTTTTCACTATAATTTAGTTTTAATTAGTTTAAATGATAAGATAATTGATACATTTTTAAGCAAAAAATCAAATGTTATTATTCTATGTTAATTATTTAGTAGTTCTATACATACTTGAGTTTCAAAATTCAAATCTAGCGCATTTTCAATCTAAAAAAAATTCAAATATTCGCGCTTTTTCAAATAACCAATCACATCGAGTCTCTAAATGAGCCACTACTTCCGGCCATCATTTTTTTAAGAGAGGAAAAGCCTCGGGGTATGGCTTGCCAGTGCTGAGCGGCAGGGTTGGTGTTATTATACCTCTATGCTGCTTGGGAATATTCCCATAATATTTAGCGTTCAATAACTTTAATATACGTGCATTTATTTCTATAATTATAATTCAAGTGATAGGAAATCAATATAAAAAGTGGAAAATACGTATTTCATTTAAGATGCAATAAGTTTAGATTAAATTAAATTTATGAAGGGCTTTAATGGTGACTATTTCGTATCAAGTTTTTAGTTTGTACCTAAAAGTTTTGTTAAATATTTTTACGAGGCTATTGATAGGAAAAAGTAATAAATCATAAGAAATTTTTGGGTATTATTGATCTTTTATTTGTTTTAAATCATCGATAAAATATATTACATAACTTGAATTATTGATAATAATTAAAATTTTATGTACTTAACGGTTAGATCTATTTATATTACAATTATTCTATTCATTCTAGCAATTTGATAATTCTTAATGAATTCAATCGCCAATTCAATGATCAGTGCAATAGTTGAAGTTGTAAATCCAATTATTAATATTCTTATTATCACTGCAAACAATCCACTTTTTGATACCTTGTAATTCTTATTTTTTGTGTTTTCTTCGAAGTTACTGAATATACGAATAGTGTCCCACGTCTGCCAAATTCCAGATTCATACAATTTTCGAAAAATTTCCTGAAACTGAACTGTATAAGGTGACCCCCTTTCGAAAAACTGTGCCATTGGTAGTTGTAGAAATATTGGTTTTGCTAACCGGTAAAGATGCTCTAGCGATGCATCTAGGTACATTTCCACTATATAGTAGGCTTGAGGACTGAGCATTATACAAATTGAGTCTTTATATTTTTTCAAACGATTCATGCATACCGTATTATTTGTATCTTGTACGGCTTTTCTCCGTAGATTTTCTATGTATTTATTTTCAGAGTTAGTCAAAGAAAGATTATAATCTGCTTTATTAACAAATACTCGAAAATTAGATTCATCCAGCTCTTCAAAGGTGTTAAAAGCTGTATCTTCGTACACTAAATATACATCAATAATTTTCGAATAAAAATCCGCACAATGGCTCAGGAAAATCGCGATGATACTAATAAAAATTATTCTGTTTGCATTTTTTTTTGGACATGAATGAACAGTAACTCCAAGTAACACCTCAATAATATTAAAAAATTTTAGTTCTTTATTTATTATGCACAGAATTTGCATTGCATATGTCAAACTTACTACAATTAGTATGATAACAAAAAAGTATTTAAAAAACACATAGGAGTCTATGAAGGTAGTCGTTGGTAAAACTGGTACAACTGCTACATATTTTGTAAAATAATATTCTATTGCTAAATATTTTGTAAATGAAATATCTATATTGATTGGTCCCGGTAATAAGGCCACATCTATTTTATCTAATTGAAACTGCCTTTGAGTTAAATTCACGATGTCTGAAAGAGTACAAGCTCCTTCCTTGCCATGAATATATTTTATAGAGAAGTTCATGATATCTGCTGCAATCAAAATCAACGGAAAGTGCAGGTCTTGTTTTTGTATTCCAGTAATTTCATTAATCTTTGAGAAATTCATCAATGGAATATACCGACAACCAAATACTTTTAAAGGATATCTCTTGACGTTTTTTAATTTATTCGGAAAAAGTTCGGTTTCTGCAGTTAATGGCTGCTTAATAAGACTACTGTCGAATGGAAGGAAATAGTGAAGAAATATTTTTGTAGTACTCATATCAATTTCTATAACAGATATATCTAAAAACTTTTTGACCCAAGCGTACTCTAAGAAATTTTTCAGCCATTTTTCGTCTCTTAAGTTTTCGTTGTAAAAAATGATTAAACATTTTGGATGAATAATACTAAAGTGAAGCTGCATTAATAAGTCAATAATATTTTCTAAACTTTTAAGACTCTTACCAAGAACGTGATGCAAAACGACGCAGAAGTTAACTGGTTTTAGATTGTTGAAAAAATCAACAATATTATAAGTGTCCAAGTAAATATTAGTAGACGGTATCTGACAAATTAAACTTTTCCATAAGAAATTGTATTCAGTATTTATAGTATGGTTGCTATTATCAATAATAATTGCTTCATATGGCGCAACATTTTGTATTAATTGTCGATTTATAACATCAAGAAAACCATTGTCTGTTTTTAATTTTGAAATTCCTTCACAGAGTGTTAAAAGACAAAGAGAAAATATAACAAACATTTTTCGATGAATGCTTTGATAGTACTGAAACTTTTTCTAGAATGTTTTGTGCACTAGTGAAAAAGGAAAAAGCAAATGGCATTTGTTATAAAAATGTTGTTATTGACTTTCATGAAAATAGAAAATAAGTATGAATAATTTATTGTTGAAAACACGTGAAAGAAGGATGTCCATGGGTGTCCCAGGTAAATATCAATAAAGAATCAATAAGGAACGTAAAAACTAATAATAATATAGAGAATCCATGCAAATTTAAGCACCTGCATACGAATTTACCTGTTTATATAAATTTCAAGCAAAATTGCTTACCCAAGCATTTTTTCAGAAATCTTTTACACTCTCCAAAAAATCTCAAAGAAAACTCTTAAACGCTTATTTACACCTACGAAAATTGCTCCAAATATACGAGCCGAGCGCGCTAAAAATGGCATCCCGTAGCTCAAACTCCGAAACTGAAACACCAAAAAACGCTTTTCCCCTCTGAAAAATGAATATTGCCGCTAAAAAAATTCAACCACGAAAGAAAATACCGCAACTGCGAGAAAAAACAATACATATATCTCACCATCGCCCGAACTCCCAGCGACGATAAAAAATCGCGAAAAATGGGCACACACGCGGCTCACGATCATCGGCGCTCGTTTTTTAGCGCTAAACGACGCGTCCCCAGCGGCCGCCGCCGCACTGCGTTTTCCCTATAGGTGCAATGCAGATAGGCTCTCTCTCACACTCGTACTCGGCTGCATTATGTATGTACACGAACGGCCTGCTGTGCTGTTGTTGTTCTCCCAATATGTGCGTGTGCTTTTGCGCGCCGAGCGAATGGAATATCGAGCGCGCGAGCGCGTGCACGTACGGAAATCTTGCGGCTTTGGGATGAAAAGTTAAAGGGAATTCCGGGACTGCTAAGGTCTTGGCAAACACAATTTTGATTGAATTTTAAAAATGTAGATAGTGAAATAGTGCGAGTGTTGATTTGCTTAGGTTTTCGGGAGTGTGATATATGAAGTTATTTTTGCGCGCTGAGAGGATGCTTGTAATATTTAATGTTTCAATTTCGAACGAATTCGGCTGTAAATATATAGAGAGTTTTATCTGGGGAAGCGTTCGAAGTTCACTGCATGCACTCGCGTATGAAAAAGATAGTGAAAATTTACAATATAGGCTACAATTTAATCTAAAAAATTATTATTTGCAATTTTTAATTAATTAATGCGATTTAATATGAAAAAATAAATTATTTAAATTAAAACGCTATAGGCAAACTTTCTTTTTACCGTATAAATTTCATTACTTATTATAAAAATCTATTTATATAAAAAAGTATTTTATGTTTCCCAATTATATTTAATAAACTAAAAATTTCCATTTAAGTAAAATATTTTTATTCAAAACTTAGAAACCATTATTCAGTTAAAATATTAATGGCACCAGAAATTCAAAGCTGATAGTGGCCTCCCTTTGATACTAGGTATTAAATTATGAAGAGTACCCGAAAGTGATTAAAATTTTTCTGAAAATTCTCTCGTCAAAGGTGCTTTGACGACCTGCATTTCGAGATGACGAAGAGCTCCCTTCTTCTTAGGAAGCAAAAATGGGTTACGGCGATGTCGTAATACATAATTATGGTCGTGACGATGGAAAAAATTTTCTTGTGCCTACCTATAAGTGTTGCTCTGTTCTCATTTTCAAATATTTTTACTACACGATGGAAATAAATAGGGTTGTAAGAGTTAAATATAATTAGAAAAACATTTTAATTTGCAAATTATAGGTAAATGGTTATGATATTGCAACTTAATAAAGTATTAACTTAGAAGAAGCAATAAGTATATATAAACAGAGATCCAATATTATAAACACAGTTTCTACAATAGAATTAAATTTTAAATAAATATCTTTGTTATATGTTATAATTATTTACGTTAGTTCGTAATATCAGTTTCAATACTTTAAATACTAAGAAATACGTACAACGCCACCTATACATAGACTATGAACTACCCTATCAGAAAGTGAACCTTCCACCGGTAACGCCGGTATTAGAGATCTCGTCAAAATATTTTACCTTGTCAAGGTAATTCTCTACAGTCGATAAGTCAGAAATCTACTCTTTCTATTTACCATGGTGGTGATGTAAACAAAAATCAAACTTAGTTATAAACAAAGTGCATGATTTATTATTCATTCGAATAAACAATGACATTTTTCTAAAAAAAGAAACTGCAAACCTTCGAAAACTCATTCACATTTACATTTTACAACTTTGAATTTCAAATTCTTTACGTTTACGCTTATTAACGTCACAAACAGTGACCATTTGAATAGCAAACCTTTCACCCACTCATCGCAGCAGCCGTCGACTGCGTATTCGTCTTTCACCTTTCATATATTTTCACGGCTTTTCGCACAACCGACTCAATGGGGAATAATGAGTGCTCATTAACACGACGCCGCCGTATTGTCGCCGGTACATAACGCAGACGTCGAGTCTTCGTCTATACACCCGCCTCGGTGCGGTTTCTCTCAGTTACAATGCAAAACAAAGCACAATTATGCCTTCGTGTCACTGTCGCCCACCGCGTTGAATTGACTGGAATAAAACTTTGAAGCGCCACGAAGCTGCAGGTGAGGTTTAAAATAGGATACACACTTAATTACCACACCGCGTGAAATTTGGTTTTAGTATTATAAAAACAGGTTTCGGCTTTTTGCGCTTGTCGCGTGAATGGAATAGTAGTAGAAGTGGTGGTGGTAGTGGCCTTTAGAGAGAGGCAAAATCACACACAGGTGAGTGACATACATAAATCTGCATAGTGAAGGCTTGATTGTTAGCTTGTTATACGCAATTATTGCGGTACAGACGTTCTCGTGTGACTATGATTGTTACTGCTGCATGCCTTCTCGGTGGATATTTATCTGCGATGTAACGATGTGGTCGGCGCGTTATTTACAAGCGCCTTGGATCCGAAGTTTTAAGATTTAAGTATAAAATTTACCTTGTTTTAATAATAATAGTATTATAATTAGAAACATTCTTTATTTCCTTCAGTTAAATATATAAAATCTTACATAAATATTGCGATTTACAAAGTGATCTGCAAACGTATTACACAAGTCGGAAAAGAATAATAATACACTTAGGTTATTTTTATCAAAATAAGTCAGATTAAGTTATAATAATGAATTTATATGTAATAAAATATTACTTCTTTTTAGATATTATATGCAGCAATTTAAAACTTTTTGCTAGTAGTTATTTTGGAGTTCTTCATAACATTCAAAAAGTCACGATAGTTCCAAAAATGCCGCACTAAAAATCAATTCCTCCAAAACCCCCCCGACAATACCCCTTACGAAATCCTCAAAAACGAAAACGCCCAACCCATCGTTACATTTCCATCGATAAATTTCCACCGCCACACCGCGCTCGCACAATTGCCCTCGGGCTATCGACCGCGCATCTCGACACTCCAATATTTGATTTCCACTGATACTCTATATAGTCTCACTTGGCCCGCGCGGTGATATGGAAGCATAGACAGATAGTCTCGCCATATATCCACGCGCGTGCGTGCGTATATAATGAAAAAAAAAACGAGAAGGACACTCACCTATTGGAGAAGCGGTGTTGGCCTCGCGCAGGCTGACCGTCTCGGGCTCGATGCCGGCCTCGTCCTCCTCGATGAGGGGCGGCGGCGGCGCCAGCTGCCGGGACGACGTCTCGTAGCCCCAGTACTGCCGGAAGGCGCGCGCACCGCCGTCCAGCCGCACCCGCGGCAGCTCCACGAACATCGCGTCGCCCAGCTGTAAATGCAGAGGACCGCCGTGTGAGTATATTATATACATATAAGCTGATGCGAGGTATATTGGCTGTTGTCGAGTGCATGGCACACACGTTAGGGAGGTGCAGTTTTCGGGGGGATGATGTATGTATGTATAGTCATGCGTTATAGAGCTGACACGTGATAGCGTAATCAGGTGGATCGTTAACAACTCGAAATTATGTCGTTAAAGGCGAAAGTTTAATGAATGATGTTTATAGGAGGAGAAAAATGTTAATTGAGGATCAATATTATTCAAGTTCATGTTTAAAAGTAAAAATCTTATGCAAATATTTAGTGCTTATTGACGCGCTAATTTTTCGCATCGAATGGAAATATTATTGTTATGGAATTATGAGGTAAGTGTAAATTAGCCTCGGAAACATTTCAAACGAATGAAATTCTACTTTACAAAGTGTTGTATTGTTTACTTATTTTCAAATTTATATGAATAATAAATAACATACACATTTTTCACAAAATTAAAATTAATTTTGTAAAAGAAATATTGTGCATAAAACACATTTTACATTCCAAATGCGGGAGAGACCAATTTCGAGTCGTTTACGCGCCTGCGTATATATAGTGGGTGTGGTATTTTTATGTGAGTTCGTGTCAAAGTGCAATTAACGCTTATGTAGGGCACGTGGGAAAAAAAAATTAGTAAAACCTAGATTCCCGTCCACTGTCTCGTAAACGGTTCGACGAAATAACTTCATACTCAGTTATTTCAAACGATTACATTCCACGTTGTATAATATAATGAATCATGAAGTACCTGCTTCATTAAAATGTCACTCATGTGTCAGGTACATCATTAGTACCTTAATCATCATCAACAACAACAATAACATCAAAGACAAACACATACATAAAAATCCACTCACATAGCCTCTCACAACATCCATCGCCATCAACAATTACAAACTCCAGCAAATCGACGTTAGAACACCTCAAACAACGAAACACTGAGCTCTCGTCGCAAAAACTACACTCTACCCCGCCGTCACTGACACACCCCATCGAGCGAAAAAGCAACACGGGATCTAAATTTCGCGCGAGCCTATTACACAAACGCGAAATGAGTCGGAAATTCCACGATCGCGCGCGAGGCGCCGGCGTGAGTAAAAACGCGTCGAGTACGCTCGAGCGTTGGACTGCTACTGCTATATACGCCATGTGTAAGTACGCGGGGGACTCCGAAGTTTATCTGAAAATATCGTAGATTGACCTGTCCCAGGGCTGACGTCACTAATTAGAGCTCGTTTGTCGGCTCTCGAATAAAAGGCCGGTGCTGCGCCGCGCGCATACATATGTCTCTTTTTCTTTTGCTCTTTCTATAGTCGCGCCCGCGTTCCATTCTCCCCCGCATGTGCGAGCGTGTGTGAGATGCCCTTTTTTCAGCTTTTTTTTCAGAAGGTCCGACGCGACCCTTCCTCTCACGCGTTTGAAGGCTCCATTGAGCGCTCGAGTGTTACAAATTGAGCTTTTCGTGTCTGTGTATATGCGAGGGTGTGTGCATGTATGAGGGATTTTTTTTCAGTAGTCATATATGGTCGATGAAATTTTAGGGAATTGAAGGATATAGTGCTGATGTCGAGATATCTTTGTGAAGTGTCTCGGTATAGATATTTATGAAATAACGTTACGGAGTATATCGACTATATTTTTAAGCAGTATAAAGTTAATTAAAGGTTTTAAGTAGCTCTTTCGCAAATAAACATTATTTAATTAGAGAACTTGCAAACGGCGTTATAAAATCTAATAAAAAGATCGTATTTTTCAAGATAATAACGAGGATTACGTGCATGCAAATGTGACTCACGTTAGAACGTAAAATTATGTCGCATGCGAAAAAGTACTATTACTTCGTCGTTTCTTTTTGCAACACCTACAAGTTTCGCTTAATTGAAATGAGGGTAGATTAAAAGCATACGTATACACTTTAAAAAGGTGAAAAATATTATCCTAATTGATTTTTGTTCACAATCTTGGCAATGCATTTTCTTAATTTATCAAAGTAAACGTTGTGCCTTACTCTTACTTATACTAATTAACATGTAACTTGCAGCAATTTTATAATGTGTTAATTATTTTATGAAACCATATTCATGAACACTAAAATATAAACGTAATTTAATAAAAAAAACTGTCACCAAACTTTAATTAGCCGCGCAATCGAGATACCAAACTATGTACACCCTGCGCTATACAAAATTTTAATTTCCTCGTATGTTTACACGCCGCGTCGACAATCCGCTTTAATTTCATACCTCCGCACCTCGTTATTATTCCAAGACGCCCCCGCGCGTTCGCTCGAAAGCAAAACAAAACCTCCCTCACGCTACTTTACACTTTTGCGAATAGCGTCGCGCTAAATTGATCGTGACACGCGTCGCCGTCTACGTCGCGGACGCGGGGAGCGCGTCGACGCGGCCGTCGACCTTGACTCTGCCTTTCTCTCTCGCGCGCACATATACACTCGCTATACCTGCCAATTAGCGGGAGTGAATTCGCAATTTACCGCGCGCGCACCGCGGCGATCACGAATCCGCGTCACCCGATATTTCCGACCGTCATGCGGGGGTGTGAAAAAAGGCGGCAGGGCGGGGGAGAACGTGTGTTGTAACTTTGTTAAAACGACGTGCGAGAGTTTGCGGGCGCGGACTGGATGATTGAGAGCGTGTGGTGTTTTTTGGTTATTTGCGTGCTTCGCGGTGACTTTTTTTCGCGATGTTTTGGGAAAATTTTTGTTGACGAATGTGCGGCCGAAAATGAAATTTGCCGTGGCTGATTGAAATACGTGGTTTACAATCAAGTAACTTTGATATTTTTTGTGTTATCTTTTAATTGAAAAAGATCGGCTATATGAAATTGCATTTAATTATATAAAAATGCCACTGTTTGCTAGTGTTTTATACCATTTACGTTAAATATACGTCAATAAATGACTTTTATTACAGCAGAATCCGCATACTGAGAAAAAAAGTTTCGTTAAAATTACCATACTATTTTTATAGCCGAATTCACATGAGAAAAAAGTTTCGTAAAAATTACCATACTTTATAATAAATTTTACAGTACAGTATAGTAAATTTTTCTATATTATACTAGTAAATTTTCTTATAAAGTATAGTAATTTTTTGGGATTTTACAGTCTGTGATAGTTTTACGAGGCATTATGGTAATTTTTACAAAGCTATTAGTAATTTTTACTAAACTTTTTTCTTATAGTGCATCATTAAAAGAAAGCATTTATGTTCTCAAAAATGTTATACAAGATATATAAATTTCTTATAATGAAGGTATACGAAAATTTTTCAATAACAACATCTATCACTGAGAAAAAAGTTTTGTAAAAATTATTATACTATCTGATAAAGCTATCACGAACTGTAAAAAATCAAAAAAATTACCATACTTTACAGTAAATTTTACAGTACTTATAGTAAATTTTCCTATCTTTCTAGCAAAGTTTCTTATAAAGAATGGTAACTTTTGAGTTTCTACATTTTGTGGTAACTTTCCCAGAAGGTGTAGTAATTTCTGCAAAATTATTAATAATTTTTACTTTTTTCTCAGTGTATATAAAGCCATGTCAACATTAAAGATCAATACTCACAAACCTAGAAACAACCCACACTGAGAGAAGGATTTATTTATATTTAATATATATGTTAACTGTTAATATTAAAATAGCTGATTTTGGCAAAATAAGAAAATATTTGACGGAAATCTTATTATAAAGATGCTCATATTAATAGTTAATGTGCGATATTAACAGTTAATATGCGATATTAATAGTTAATATGCGATATTGATAGTTAATATATTTCTCTGTACATTAATATATTTTCTTATTAAATATAAATAAATTCTTCTCTCAGTGCATCCTATACGCACACATCACATTTCCTATACGTAAAATTGACGATATTCTCACTCCATTCCATCATACCGCGACAGATAATTCTCAATTCACACGCGCATTACTCCGGACGACCGCCACCGCCGTCACCGCTGCTGTGCTCGTGCGGAAATAGCCCAAAACCGCACGCGCGCTAATGCAATATCGCGCGCCCGCGTCCGACGCGGAGCGCAGCCAATTATACGCGAGCGCGCGCGCGCATCGCCGCCAATTAGCATTCGCTGCTGCATTCTCCGTGTGCTCCGAAAATCGATGCGTGGGTGACCCCATTTTCATTATCTTGCTTTCTTCGCGCGAGAGTCGATTAATTAATGAACGGATGGATGGATGTCGCGCGTGAAGAAGTCGTTAGCGCGGTGTCGTGTGTTATAGGTATAGGAGTTGGGTTGAGGAGTAGAGGATCGGTTCCTTCGTGATGAATAATGGGTCGACGAGGGTTTTGTGCTGGAATGAGGAGAAAAGAGCGGGGTACGCGTGTGCGTATAATATAGGGATCACTTTTTAGAGTGATGAGATCGTAGGCGTGTGTAAATGGGTTATTATTGTATAATACGTGATGAAGTATTTTAATAATGATTAAAAATGGCTGTTGCCGCGTATATTTATTTTTACCACGGTTATGTTTATATATATGAAAGCGCATATTAAAAGAATACATTATTGAACTCCGAATGTAAAAAATTTATAACAAATAACAAATATTTAAAATTCTTATCATCTTCTTCCCTCATAAAAGAGTCACTAAAACACTATTTTTGACCCGACATTGAGTTCATTACAACCCCAAAAAAACGCACATACCAGCTTATATGCATTCGCACGAACGAGCCAACGAAGACGCTGCATCGGGAGAATCTCGGCCCGAACGAATCTTACGCGGGACTTTAATGGCAAGATCACGCGACGCTTGTTCCGAACGCGAGAGAGCGACAATCGCCCGGGACAAGCTGGAAAATTGCATTGCCGAGGCTGCGAAATCAGAAAGGCGTCGGGAGGGAATTGCATGCAGGTTGATGGAAAAATTCTGCCATGGGTGGTGGTGTGCAGGCACGAGGTGTTTTTAGCAAGTCAGCTGTGCAAATTGAGTGTACAGTTTCGAGCGGATTGCTAATTCTGCCGGAATAGTGTCCAATTTTGTAGATATGTATAGGGAAAACGCGAATGATTCGACGCGCAATTTTAATATGGTTCTCTTGTGATTATAAATTTAATTGTATACACTTACATACCGAACAATTATTTATTGTTTAAAGTATAACCGTTGAAAATTTCAAACTAAAGTATACATTGATGTATAAGAACTAATTTAATTAACATTTTTGATATTTTCTACTAAACGTTACATTAAATGCGGTATTTATCCTGTTTTAAAAATTAAAATAGTCGAATTTAGCTATTCTATTAGAATTTAGAAAAAAAAATGCAATAAATTATATTCCCTCAAACTCAATATTTACGATTTAATATACACCGCACTGACGTGCACATATAACACAATAACGCGTAAAATTGAATCGAACCAATAAAATTACATCGCCCACCGACTCTCTCCCTCTTCCTCTATACTCGCATTCGATCGTCGACGTCGCGTGTGCGCGTCGCCCATAAAATTCCTCTCCCCACGTCTCTGCACACCTATACCTATATAAACATACAACCTCACGTATCCTCTCTTCCTCTCTCGCGACAACTCGACGCATTTCCGCGACACAGCCGTATACGGTGAAAATACGGAAATGAATAATCGCTCTCTCACTCTCTTGCTAGCGCGACATTCGGTGATGGTATGTATATACGTGGTGTATGTACAGGCGAGCGCTTTCCCGCGCGAGCCCTCGAGGAAAGAGGTGCGTCTCGACGACGACGACGTCGTCGAGTTTGCACCCACTGCACACATATACATCATACATCGAGCGCGCGACTATGAGTATCGAGTTTCACGCTCGACGTCTTTCTCGCGTGCGGGAAGGGGGTGAGAGAGTCTGGTGTGAGGGGTTGTGATGCGCGTGTATGCATGTATATGTATACGGAGACACACGCAGACGTAGACAATGCGCGATGTGCGGCGAAGACGCTGTATACGAAGCGGCGGTGATTCGAGCGGATATAAATATAGATATATGTACGTACAAACACATATATAAGACACACAGGCACAGGTATATACGAATGATATGTATATGTATATAGAACACACATAAAGAGCGCAACACTGGCTAAACAGAGAGAAGTATACATAGAGGTGCTGAAGTGAGACAGAGAAAAGTGATGGAACAAACCTTGTTGTGAGACTTGAACATACAGGCTGTCCCCGCGAATAGCTGCGTCCGGAGGAGAAAAAAAAAGAATGTAGTGATTATTCTGCTGATTTATGGCTTGGTGTAGTGGATTGTGAGGTATTTTTATATGTTAGAGGTGTATTACCCTGGTAGAAAATTAACCATAAGTTGGCCAGAATATGGCTAAGCCATATGCTGGTTAAGCATATTCTGGCCAACTTATGGTTAATTTTCTACCAGGATAGTTTTGGAAATAATTGAAATATGTTATATACACACACTAATTTTTTAAAATTTACATATTTTTTCTCAATAAAGTATGTCATCGATATTGTTTTCAATAAGTAAATCTCGCAGTAATGATGTTGTTTTATTTGAAAAATGATGCCATATAAAAATTTCAGTCCCTTTTCGAGTCATTGAATTTCCGCAATAAAAAGCAGAATTTAACGAATACTTAGTTCGCAACGAATTAATTGAGACCCAAATTTTTACGACGTACGAAATAGGTTATCAATTTACACATTTGACATATACTATGAAGCGAGTGCCTTGAGGATGAATCTCGACTTAAATTTATTCGCAAGCATCTTTTACCTTCGTTTCATGCGATTAATACACGGCAATTACTTAACATTTTAATGCCATCCTTCATCGATAAAAATCCAATGGTATACTCGACGCAAAACGCGCAATTACGTATCATTGAATACACGATTAAAGATGATAAAAAAAATTTACCGAATTAATGAAGATGTAATCGAACATTGTAAAACGGAGCAAATGAAAGAACGCAGTGTAATTGCCGGTCGATGGTATATACCGATATGTTCAATTAATATTTCACTCCATCAGATTAATAGACTCCTCTCGCGCACGACACATGGGCAGGTTGCGCATTACACGGTGCGGGGCGTTACGCTGGGATAGCACCTTGCAGTTACGCGTAATGACTTGATTTATGTAAACTATTATTCTAAAGGCTTTTTAAATTTTTCTTTTTTTTTCTAATGACAGGTTGTGTGACGTGTTTAATTAAGAAAATAAATGAATACTTGGCATAATTCATTTTTTGTTTTCATTGCGAGCAAATGTTTCTATTTCAATTATACATACTTATGTTTATAAAGATTATTATGTGCGAACCACAAATAAATAAAATATTAAAAATACTTTCTTATATACTTTAGAAAGTAAATACATAAATAACACAAGTAAATCACCATCCACCTTATTCATTCCCCGTATTTCCCAAAATACAAAAAAAAGTCGCCATTACATACCACCATCGCCGTAAACACGAAGTCGAAATAGCCGGGGAAACATTTTATTCGCACGTGCTGTGTGCGAGAGCACACGCGAGATCATAAAACGTGCACGCGTATACGTGGATCGCGAAAAGAAAGGATTTTCGGCTCGGGAAGAGGCCATCTCCTCTAAACGCGCGAAAAAGAGGCGAAGAAAAGAAACCGCACCAAGAGCGCGCGCGCGCGCGCGCGGAGAAAGCAAGAAGAAACAGCCGAGAGAACACTCACTCGACACCGCGCGGCAGTACCGTTCGCGTGTAAGCAACTGTAAGTGGTGACGGAGGGAGGAGGAAGGGGACGGCAGCAAAGACGACGACGACGAATTTGACGTCACGCGCGGTTACAAAGAGTACGAGGAGGTTGTATACAGTACCGAGAAAGTTTAGCGCGAGGTGTAAATGCTTCCGTATGGTGTTATATACAGCTCTCCAAGGGACACGAACAAACTAGTGCTCATCATTCGCAGGTCACGGCACGGCGAGCAGCCGACGGCGGGTTAGTTACGTCACGTGGGCTGATGAATTTCGGCGCGTGCGCCGCGGTGCGGCGCTCTGTCAGTTCTCGCGCGCGGTCGTCGTCGTGTAGATAGATATACATATAGGACGGTTGCTTGATTTATACTGTATACATGTAGGGGAGAAGAAGAAGACGACACGCATCGATCAGCTGCAGGAAAGAGATAGAGATAAAGGTAAGTTTCGTTGCTGGGTTTTGTTATCTTCTGCCCGTGCCGATCGCGTGTGTGATACATGCTTTTGTGTGTATATGTCCGCGGGAGCGAGAATTTTTAAAGGAAGTATGTGCACACAGCATCGCGATTATTCATGTGTTTTGTGTGTGCAGACGAATCGCGTGTGAACTGTTTTGAGAGAGATGTTGTCGCTCGAGTTTTACTGCTTATTGTTTATTTTGTTTACGCGGGGTTAGACGATTGTCTGTTAATTGTTGTGCTAATATTTAATTGAGCGATAAGGATCGAATTGTACTATTATTTATTTTTGAGTTTACGATACGTGGCAATTGTCTAGTTTTATGTGATAAGTTTATTAGAAGATTTATCGCTGTTTTTATTTACATGAAATTTTTATCTGTATCTGGTCAGAGGTAAGTGAAGTTAGCCCGCGTTAACGACAAAATTAGGTTAGAAAACAATTCCAATATAAACTTTTGTGTGTGTGTGTGTGTGTGTGTGTGTATATATATATCCATAACCAAACGTGATATTTCGCGAGCTATACCGCAAAACAACAGAAAAAGTTGATTTCGTGGAAAAGTGACTGTTATTGTCGAGCAGACGGTTTCATAGTCGTTACGCGAGTGCGAGGTAACGAACGTCGCGCTCGACCCGAAAAACTCTCCCAAGGTTATCGAAAGTGACAGGGCACGCGGCGCCGTGTGATCGGTCAGCTGTTACGGTGGTCGTGCGAAAGTAACGTTATAGTGAACAAAACAAATTGGTGTTGCGATAATATACGGTTATTACGCGAGACTTGTCAGGTAAAAGGAAACGTGATTTATACTCTAGATTGTGTCTTAAAAAAGAGAGAGATATATTTTTGAGGGATTGTAATGAAGAAAAATGGGCTTAATTAATAAATATTACGATAATTATGAGAACATAAATATTATTTATGACAAATATGCTGCAATTTACATTTTTAAAAGAAATCCGACTTAAAAATGTGTTAATCAAGGTTGCAGACATTCTTATAAAGAAGGAAGTAAAATACCACTGATCTGCCTTTTCAGAATCTGTTCTTAAATGTCCCCATTAAAAAACTTTAACAGGGTGACTTCACCAGTGAAGGAACGAATAAGGAAATTGTAACTTTTGTTATTTAATTAAGTGGTTTAAAAATGGATTAAAAGTAAAACCCTTTTGAAATTTATATTCTAAAATGTTCAAACTGTACGTCCGTGAGCAAATTTTGAATAAAGAATCAAAGTAAAAATTTTATTTAATGAAAATTGTAAATATCTCCTAAAAACCAGTAAAGGAACACGCAATCTTAGTACACTGAGAAAAATGTAGTAAATTTTATTATAACTGTAATAAAAATTACTATAAAGTATAGGAAGGGTGTGAGATAAATACACTTTATGCTGCATTTTTATTATAATTGTATGAATAATTACAAAATTTCTTGTAATTTTTATGACAGTTGTTGATTAGAAAGTATTACGAAATAAAAGAAAAATTGCTATGGCATAGCAAAAACTGTGATATAATAAAATTTAAAATATATGCTTTTAATTTTTATTAAAATAGAATATAAATTTTATTTTGTAGCGTTTAAATTTTATTTTGTAGCCTATTAAAAATTAATATAAACATAGTAAAAAGTGCCACATTCAAAAATTGCTACAGGCCATAAGAAAGTTTGCTATCCAACATAGTAAAAATTGCTACAACATTAGTACTTTCTGCGCAGATCAAGGCGCCCACGTGTCTGATTGAGGTTATGTTTCTACGGGAATTTCACTTTGTCTTGCTTTTAAGTTTACAAAACATTCAAAACCTTACTTCAATTATTTTATTTTTATATTATGCACATTAATGATAAGTTTCTTTGTGTTATCAAAGTTATTTATTGTCATTATTTAATATTATCTGAAATTTTCTTGAAATCGATGGTTTGACATGTACAAGTTCCAAAATTTTACAATCAAGAATCCTATTTGGGTAAGTGGTTAGCGCGTCCGATTGCCGCGGTGAAGATTGCAGGTTCGATCCCAAGGCTCGTGAAAAAATATTTTTATTTCTCATTTTAATTTATTTTCACATTAAATATTGTATGATTAGAGTCTGAAAATAGTTCTGAAAACAGGAAGAACGAGAAAAAATTTAATTTTTTTAATTTTAAGGTCATTCATAAAAATTACTATGTTGCATAGCAAAAATTGTTATAATTTCGATTTGTCCCTCCGTTCCTACAAAATATAGTAATTTTTCTTATGTTTATAATAAATTTTACTACAACATTTCTCTCAGAGTATCTAAATACGTTTCACCAGTAAAAGAATACACGCCAATGAAGAAACACTTAATAGCGGCAATTTTTAATTTTATTCTTAACAAGATAATTTTTTTCATGGAGAATCTTTATATAAAATGAAATAAAAATTTTCAAGGGTTCGAAAATTATCGTCATGTTAGATAAATAATACATAGAACGCTTGATATTTTCATATATAAAGAAAATGTTCGTTAACTGGTGACTGTTCCAATACTGCTGTAGTCACCGTACAAAGAAGTGTCGTATGCATTCGTATATCAAATTGAAAAAATTGGGGACACTTTATATTATTTTAATATGAAGGCAATATTAAAGCTATACATTTTACATGACAAATGTTGTACATTTTTTATAAATTTATATTTTTGTTTTCGAAATTACGAAATATCTAATAAATTTGACTAAAACGTCATCAATTAATAATTATAGTTACAAAAACAGCTTCTATACCTCATCACTCGGTTGTCCTCAGTTAAACTACAGTTAAACTCGCCCTACAACATCGCTCTCATAATCAGCCATCGATCTAACCACAGCGACGAGGTACGAAAATAACAGAGCCATAAAAAGCCTGGCCGTTAGTGCATTCATCGGTGCGTTTACCCCATCGTTTGGCCACTCGCACTGCAGGTGCTCTGCAGGCGCATCGCGATTTCTGGCCAACCGTATAATCGAACTATAGCGGTGCACGCGGACTGCTCGTGGAACACCTATATATAACCTCCGAAGATTCTCCACCTCCTCCGCCACTTCCTTCCTCCCCCGCCTTTGTTCCAATCCGCCCGCGAGTCCGAGAGAAGATAATAGAGCGCGCGGACGTCTCCTCCGCACGCGCGTTTTCTTGTTAGTTCTCGAGTACTTATATACAGAGACGACTCTGCAGCCCTGCGCACGCGCGACTAATTGAAAAACTTTGCCGAACGCCGCTGCTGTTCTTCGGAGGGAAATCGAAGCTTGTGGCGGTATAGCAGCACTTGTTTGTCACTCGTCGTCGTCTTAAACGTTGCGAATTCTTCGGTTCTACGGTATAAACTGGGCGGAAGAGGGAGGAGAACCTTAGCGCGAAGTTCGGTAATTACATGAATGGCGGGAAAAGTTCGCGCGCGGATAGTTCATTGAACTTTCGTTTGAAAGGAAGGGAGGGGTGAAAGGGATTGGGATTATCGAGGGTGCCTTATGATTGGTGTGTGGAGAACCTTACAGTTATATATTTTAAAGTTTACAGATTCAATGCATCGTTAAATTATGGGATCTGTAATTACTGAGGGGACGGTGATAAAATTAAAAGTTAAATGTAGTTAATGCAGCGCCGCTTCAAACTTTTAATAGTTATAAAAATGATATTTATTGTTATATAACGTGATTTTATAAAACTTTTGTTACAATTTGCAAATTTGTTAAAAACCATTAAATTTATAAAGTTTGCTTTACATTATTGATATTCTTATAAAAAAAGAATAATTCTGTCGCTTTATTTTTAACCCTATATCAACACCGTGCCAATTCCAACCGTGTTATTTAATTACGAAAGAAGAAAGCTCGCATTTATCAAAGCATTTGACATGAAGATCGTCTGATTATAAGCGACTTCACTTTAACGCTCGACTGCATTTCCCACGATTCTGAGGGTGGCGAAACGTTAACAACGAAAGCGCGAGCGTATACGGGGCGGAATGGTGACTGCGCGCACCGTCAGGAGCTTTTCTCGACAGCGCCCTCCTAAACACTTGAATCCGCGACGGGATTCTGTAAATTTATAACGAAGGGGGCCACTTTCGGACGCTGTCTCATGCCCCCTGGCCCTCCTCTATATACGCACTTTTACATCCACTGCGCACGAGTATATATAAACGGGGAGCAACGAGTGTCGCGTTTCGTACGGCTAATAAAGGCAATAAGGACGAGCGAGCGCGTAAAGGGCGGAGGCGCGAGCTTTGAGCGGAAAACTTTGTAACGTCGTTTTTCATTATTAAGCCGCTCGGTCGTGTGCAATTAGTCCTCGGCAGTCTCGCCGCTGACGCTGCTTCTTGGCTTTTTGTTTTCATATATCTGTATCTCTTTCTCACTCTTCGCGACGTGGAAATTAGATAAACTTTTGTTGTTGGACGGTCGTCGGGGAGCAGATAACGAATGCAATTTCTTTTTATTAATTTGCGTGGCGGCTGAGGGCGAGTATTATGTATTCTTTTGCTAATCGTTTGATTACGCACTCGTTTGCGAAATGGTGAACATTTTTAATGGTATAAATTAAGCAAGCTCATTGATAATAAAAACATTTTTTTATCAGGTTACTTTGAGTTTTTTTTATTAAATGATACTATATTCTCATAAATGGAACTATATTCTCATAAATTAAAATGATATTATGCCAATATTAGTAACACTTAAAATGTGAAAAAACATATCCGGGAAAAAAAAACCGTAAACGCGCGAGAACAAGCTACCATCGGCCACAATATCCTCCCACCTGCGCCACTCTTCGCAAGAATACAAGAAAAAAAGCCGATATTCTCACGTTCAAAGCGGCACTGCAGTCTTCAATCCACCTTCTCCGAAAGAAGCGCGGCGGAAGAGACGATGAGTAAGCCGCGTCCGGTATCGACAATAACGGCATACCCGCCACCCGCGCCGCCCCTGCGCTTTCCCCCTTCTCCCTCCCCTTTTCGCTTTTCTTCTCTCTCTTCGAGTCTATGTTTATCTTCGTTCCAGTGCACACTGGTACCCAAGGCGAGCCGCTGATATAAATGCACCCTTCGTCCTCTCTCTTCCCTATCTTCCCCGCAGTGTCTTTCTCCCCTTCATCCTCCCTCCCTCCCTCTTCTCTCTCATCTCCCCGGTGGAGGTGTGCCCGAGGAGCGCGAAATACGACGCGGGCCCGGCCCCCGGTATTGTCTCTATCACTCTCCAGCGCGATATTAAGTCGTGTCGGCTGCATGTCGTAGCTCTCTCTGTCTCTCTCGGTTTCTTCGTGGTCGCCTTTTTTTGTCGTTCTGCGTCTTCAGTGGGGAAGGGAATTGTTACGGTTCTATTGTGCGCCCAGAAGCCGCGCGGAAAAGTTTAGCTCACGCGCGCGTGAAAATTATTGCGATTTCGCAGTTATTAAAGGTGTTTTGAGATTTATGGCTTGGAAGGGAATTAATGAGAAGTTGCGATTTAGGGTGGAAATGATAGGCTACTTTGAAAATTTATAATATGGGATTGGTTATGGATGGTTGAAATTGAAAATTATTATGAATTTTATGGAATAAGCGTTACATTTAAATTGAAATTGGTATCCAGAAAGTTTTCAACTCGAATATTTCATTATATGCTCGCGTAAAAAATTTTAATCTCTAGAGATGCAGTGAACTATTTTCATGTCGCATGAAACTAAAAGTACTTTTTTTTTACTTCATTTTTAACGTTATTAGTACAATATAATAGCTTTTATGCAGCGGAAACTGTTTTTACACGGTCGTTATGGCGTGCCGAGAAATTGGAACGCGAAGGGCTTTCATACTTCTAGGGATGAATGCGGAATTAAAAATGCCGCAAATTCCTCTGTTAGAATTTTTTTCCACATTTTTCCTCGTTTTTTGTCCTCGACGTATCTTGTTTGCGCTTGTCTCCTACCTGCTGCACTCACAAAAAAAATCTCAATTCACCTACACCAGAGGTAGAAATTGTCATGGCGAATATGCGATAACACGCGTTTAATATACGTTTTGTAAAATGACAGTCGGAATTTTGAGAACGTAAAAACGATGCAGTCATATTTAATGCTTTCAATCTCGGCGTGTTCCTGTGACACAATGTAACAATAAAAAATTTAATAAAACCGAGAACTTCCATAAAATTAAAATATAGAATTGCCAAAAATCAATATTGAAAATAAATCAGAATTTTCTTTCATAACCGAGAATCATAACATTTACATCCTCCACACTGAATTTTTATGCATCTAATCTTTTATCCGCCAAATTTAAATCGACGATATCTCGGGCCTCTCCTCCCCCTCTCTTCTCGAGAAAAAAATAAATGTTTCAAGCAAAACACGCGAACCGTCCCGTCGGCTAAAATATGAAAACAGCTTTCTCTCATCTGCCGGCCGTGGCCTTAAATACAGAGAATACTTTATCGCCCAGAAAGCCCCTTTCTCACGACTGTGCACGCGGCAGCGAGGACGACGTCGACGAGGACGACGTCGAGGAGCAACCACCACAAATTCCCTCCCAATCTTTTCTTTTCAGCGAAAAACCGTTCACGGACGCGCTTCCTCGGCCACCATCCCTCTTGCCTGCATCCTTCTCTCTCTCTCTTGCTCTCCCTCGGCGCCTTTATTTCCAGAGGCTCGCTCCCTCTACTCTTTCTCGCGGAACATTTTTCTCTCGGGGTCTGCTCCCCTGCACACATGCCGGCCGCTGCAAAGAGAAAAGCGAGAGAGAGACGAGGGGCAGCAGGAGGATGAGGATCTTACTTTCCTCCTTTTCGGTTTGTTCGTTGCGAGTCGTACCGACCCTTCGCGTATTTCTCGAAAAGTCTTTCGAAAAGTGTGTGTGCGCGCGCGCACCGTTAGCTGCTGGAGAGTTGGGTCGTTGCGCGCCACCTCGAAGAAGCTGCGAGAGAAGAGCTTGCGGAGGGGTTAGAGCTGGAGAATGCTTCGGTTGCTCGATGCTTGTCTCACACGTCATTGCTCTCGTGTCTTTTAGTGCTCGGTGATCGCCGGCTTAGTGTTTCGGTGACTAGCCGTGGTGACAGTTGAGAGGGATTTTCATTGTTGGAAGAAATTCTTATTATTTACTTGGCTCAAAATCTTTTATTTGTTTTGCTTTCTATGCTATATTTTTTCCTATGAGCGCCTTAATTCATTAAGAGAGTCTTTTTTATGAAATAAACGTTATTTTGAACTTAAAATAACGTCAATCTCGAGTAAAAACAACGATTAAAAAAAAAATCCTTAAAAACCTGATTCTCTATACATATAATTGTCGAGGTCAATGTATAGCATCACAAATAAACTATCGTAACAGATAACCATTAAATTAAACAAAATAAGTCTAAGAAAAAAATAGCTCAATATCGCTTCCTTCTATATTTCATATCTTGCGAATATTTCTATTTACGTAACACTTCTTCCGAGCTTTCACGCCACAAGAATAAAACTCGTTCGTCTCTATATAAAACAAAGTCTTTAGAGGCATCTCGAGCGCAGGAAAATGGAAAGGTACAGAAAAGCGAGCTCGGAAAATAAATCGCGAGCGGGCCCAAGATAAATCCCGATTGGTCGTAAGTACCGGCTGGGATAAGGAGGCTGCGAGAGAGAAAGAGAGAGAGAGGGAGAGAGAGAGGGGGGAGGGGGAGCTGGAGAGGCAAGGTGAGACTCGAAGGGGTATTTTTGAATCCCTCGGGAAAGCCATTAACGAAAGTAAGGCGCTGTAGCCGAGCATTTCTTACTCGGCGAACACATTTTACGCATATTTTATCATCCATTCTCTAGCCGTCGATTTGCGTTTGCGCTTTCGCACGTGGTTAGATTTTTCTCCGCAAGTAAATATTTCACGAAATTTTTATTTATTCTGTGGTGTTTGTTTTTAATTTACCAACTTTGAATTTTATTTAAATAAAAGTGTACGTTGAAATATTATATGTGTGTATGTGTGTGTGCGCGCGCGCGCATGTGTGTGTTGTCTGCGTTTATCGTCTAATGCGAATACAGTAATAACGATAAAAGAATTGCGTATTATATTGCAATATACAAAAGAGATATTATTTTGTTTGTTATGGTGTTTTTCATCTGATGTTCGATCGTCCATATTTTTTTTTAGTTCAAAGTTTTATAGCATATTATTGCAAAACTATAAATGTATTTTATTATAATGTCAGAAATAGAAATTGATGAATATATTGATGACTTCGGGAAAGATTGCATTGTTAAAATAATAAACTCGATAGAATCAGTAGTCCTTAATATAAATTGAGCGATCGAGATTAGTTCGGTTTTCCAGCGTTTTTTCGAGGTATCTCGAAATCTCGAATCGATCTTGAAACTCGAAAGAAATCGAGAAACAGTGAAGAGAGGGCGCGCGTAGCGCGCCAAATTAGCGCTAGTAACCAAAGAAAAAAGCGATGATCGATAATGATCGATACAAGGTGGACTGCATTGCACAGCTTTGCTTTTTGAAACACAAGATTCAAATTGAAATATTAAAATAAAATTGATTCCCTCTTAAGGTGGCCCTTCACGGTTTTTTCGAGTGAATTTTAAGATTTATTAATATGATTTTTTCGCATACTGTAATATAAGTAAAGATATAACTTGAATGAAGGGAACTTCAAGTAACGAATAACATTTTTTGTAACAAAATTCAACTTCTGTTAAAATAAATACAGCCACCTAAATAAAAATTCAATAAAACACTCAAATCTTTTTGAATTATTATCCGATTTTAATTTGGAAGGTCTCATTTTGTTCCTTGTTAAATTTCAGGGCGAGGTACCACTATAAAAAAATAAAAAGTGATCAAGACCTGCAAAGGTACGTCCTTTTGTTTGTAAAAAAACACGCATATCCTTATAAACAATTGGACGTAGCTTTGCAGGTCTTAATCATTTTTTATTTTTTATAGTGGTACCTCGCCCTGAAATTTAACAAGGAATAAAATCAGACCTTTCAAATTAAAATCGGATAATAATTGAAAAAGATTCCAGTGTTTTATTGAATTTTTTTTAGCTGGCTGTATTTACTTTAAGAGAAGTTGAATTTTGTTACAAAAAATTTTATTTGTTACTTGAAGTTTCCTTCATTCAAGTTATACCTTTATACATTGCAGTATACCAAAAACTCATATTAATAAATCTTAAAATTCACTCGGAAAAACCGGGAAGGGCCATCTTAATCAGAAAGCTCAGAACACCTCATAGGAAGTTAGCGCGACTTTTGATGGGCTTATTAATGATAGATAATAGTCAGACTGCATCGCGCAAGTTTGCTTTTTGAATGAAACACAAGCTATAAATTCAATATGAAAATTTATTATATTTACATCTAGGCACTACACGACTAAAACAGTTAATTTATTGATAAACCAACGAATAAAATGGGTCTGAAGTTTGCAACGTTGGAACGCAACGAAATAAAAAAATAATCCATTTTACTTCAAGTTTATACTAATTAATATTAATTTTATTTGTAGATTTAGGGTTTTATAGTATAAAATAGCTTTATAACGAAGGTTTGGATAAAATTTTCATTGCTTAATAACTTTAAGCAATTGTAAAAAATTATTTCGTTGCATTCCAACGATGCAAACTTCAGACCCATCGAATAAAGTAATATATGACACATTATCTGTGTAGTAGATGCTATATATATATATATATATATATATATATATATATATATATATATATATATATATATATATATATATATATATATATATATATATATATATATATATATATATATATATATATATATATATATATATATATATATATATAATTTTTTCGATATCTGTATCACATCCAAATATTGCTTTTTTTATTAGATACAGTAAGTAAATTAATATTTCATGCCGCAATCGTCTGGCTTTCTCATCTATAATGTAACAACAATCTGAAAACAAAATTCGCAAGTTAACCACTGGACGGAAGAAAAGCATGTGAGTTGGATAGCGGCGTCGTCATGAATTTTACAATAGTACCGGTAAATAACCCTCAAATTGCTGCTTAAAATTGAATTTTCTTCATCCTCTCCTTTATGAATGACATCGTGAATTATTTATACCATTAGTGACCGTTAAATGTTTACTTATCCGAGGAAAAACATGAACTTTTTTTTATGCAAAACAAATCTACTATTAAATAGTTAATGAAGCTTTTAGTAAAACTTTTATTCTTCAATTTTAAAAATTGCTCAAGTTTAGCCGTATAACTTCATTTATTAAATATATAACCGATAGAATGCCATCAAATTCATTATACAAAAAAAAATGTAAGTATCTTACGCACAATCCTGTTTATTTAAGATTTTCAAAACCTCTTCAATCAAGGCCCAAACAACAGTTTCCTTCAGACGCATTTTCGATTTTCCCAAACGCGCGCGCTCGTGTGCAAGCGAGCAAAACAAAGAAAATCCAATATTTTCCTTTCTATGCAAATATTTTACGTCTGGAATCCACCTCGGGCGAGCATTAAACTTCTTACGCAAATAAAATTCACCGAAAATTCATGCTAGAAAAGAGAGAATCGAAACGCACTTTCTATCGAGAGGCGGCGGCGGCGGCGGACGGCGAGTAAAGGAAACTCTGGTCTATAACCATCGTCGGCGCATAAACCACACACGTGCACATCTCTGTTCAGTGCTACCCCTCCCACACGCACGCGTGGATGCATATACGCGAAAGAAGCAAACACGCGCATGCCCTCAAATATATCCACTTTACGTCAATACGTCTAATATGAAACCTGCCGGCGCAATATACCCCCACCATACTCTCTTCTTCTCCTCCTACGACTTTTCCTCTCCCCCTCTCTTCCTCGAGAGAGAGCACGAGTCTACGGCGTACGTATCCTTCCTGAAATTTCGCGAGATCTAATGGATCCTCGCGCGCGCTGTAAAGTTACGTTTACGAGCCGTAACGAAATTACGGCCCGCGCGAGAGAGCAAATAAAAGTCGCGTCGTATAAGCGCGCGCGCACGCGAGTGCAGCGAACGTTTCTTTTTTTTCTTTTCTCGCTGATCTCTCGACGGCTGCCGAAATTTCGCCGCACTTATTTCCGCTTCTCAATTTTTTTCTACGTTCTTGCGAAGTCGAGGTACGCAGGACGTTATATATACGTCACAAGTGAGAAAAGTGAGAGAGAAGCACGGAAGTAGAGCGCGCGCGGTTCATGAGGAGAAATACTACGACGGGGCGCGTAGTTAAAGGAGATTAAATTATTGCGAGTTTACGGCTGTTTTTATGGGGGTATTTAAAAAAAGTTTCAAAAGCGCTCGGGCGCCCTTTCTTTTCCCCCCAGCTGGGCGTAAGTGCACTTTGCACGCTGTTTATATTGTGCCCGTCTAAGTTTAAGAATGCGTAAACACTTTCTAAGTGTCAGCTTGCAACGCAAAATTAATTTTCCGGTTTATAATGAAATCTGTGTGGTTTTGTACGTCGTTGCGTCATCGTTGAAAATAATATTCGCTTTGAAATATGACGATTGACCAAGCCTGTATATAATATATACACACATTTCATATTCTATTACTTTACCATCACCGAATAGAGCCCCTCTCCAAATCTACAATTACTGGTCACTACAAATTCATAACGTGCAATCAGAAGCACATTCTCTATTTCGTTAATCAATTATTCTAATGTCCGCACAGCCCTATAAATTATCCGAAACAATTACTCGCTCGCCCACACTCGCTAGCGCGCACAAAGGACTAATCCCCGCGCGCGCGCGCCGAAACATATTCAAAACAATTCCGATGCAATTTTCCCTTCGCCCGACAAACTAACCTCCCGTCCCGGCGCGCACTGGGGTATCGGGATTAACGAAGGTCCGAAGGCGGGGAGGCGATCGAGGCCTTCAAAGTAAAGGGCGTCATCGACCTTTGAACTCTGCGCCCATATCTCTTGAAGAGGATCTCACGCGCGCGTGTCGACTCCCGAATGTAACCGGGAACTTTAGGGTCCCGGCCTCGGGAAACGAGCGCCCGCGAGTGTACCTGGCGAAATTGCATTCGAAGTGAGGGTAGGGGGAGAAGACGTAACCTTTCCATCAGCTGCGAGATAGAGAGAGAGTCGATCTCGATTCGCTATACCCTGACTGTATATACGTATATATAGAGTCGCGTGACGAAGAACGCGCGCGACGCGTGGAGGGAATAAGAAGTGGCGAAGAGGGGTAGAGCAGTGAGTCCGCTTGTAAAAGGTTAATGGTAATTAGGAGCGCGGATTACGGCGGTTTTCGGCGGGGAACGCCGTGAATTATATATAGATCGCGGGCATAGTTTAGCTCGGGAGATTAGACTTTTTATGGGTACGCGGTAGAGGGGAAAGCGTATAATCTGGGAGGGCTTCTGATCATCGTGTAGCGGTGAAAGTTTAATTCGTTGATTAAATTTTCATTTTTAATTGATTTGATCATTGGAGGAATGTTTGGAGATTAAGAGAGTAAAAGTTGCTGGTTTTGATTTTAAAAGAGGGGGTATCGAAAAATAGAAAACTTTTTTAAAGAAAGGTAATTTATCAGAACTTGTTTTAATGGAAAACTTGTAATTTCAATAAAAAGAAATTCGAAATTCATAAAGTTGAAAATTTATAAGTTCGAATTCGATTTTACGAATTATAATTTTAAGGAATAGTAAATTTGTAGAAAAAATATTTATTTATAATTTTAGAATACTATAATTTCGAAAACCAAAATTTTAGAAATTAAATTACAGAAACGAAATCTACAGAAAATATCTGTACATAAATTAGAAAATCATAATATCAAAAGATCAAAATATAGAATTTAATAGCATCTTTAGATAGTTCAAAAGATCGAAAATTGAAAATCTAGAATGCTGAAAATCTCGTAAATATCAAATATCAAATGTTCAAATATTGAATGTTCAGAATATTGAAAAGTCTAAATATCGAAAGGTCCAAATATCGAAAGATCAAAATATCGAAAGATAAATGTCGAAAGTTCATAATATCGAAAGTTAAAAATGTCGAAAGTTAAAAATATCGAATGTTCAAAATGTCGAAAGCTCAAAATGTCGAAAGTTTACAATCTAGCGTTAATTACTTTTTCTTTACCCTAGCTGAATAGTACATATGTTTTCGAAAGTCTGAACATTCTGAATTTGTTTTTCGAAAGTTTGAACCTTCGACATTTGTTTTTCGAAACATTGAACTTTTGACGTATTGCCTTTCTACATTCATATCTTTCGAATCATTATATTCGAATAGCTAGAAATTCCAAAAGTATCATTCTATATTTTGGTTTTCTAAAATTCATATTATTATATTTCATTCTATAGAGTAGAATTCGAATAATTGATCCTTTGAATTTCCACTAAATTCAGCATTTTCGGAACTGTGAACTTTCTATAATAGGGGAATTCTTCATTTTTAGCGTACGAAATTATATCATTTTTTTCGATAGTAATATCTTCTATAAATTTAATTCGATATTCAATTTTTTCCATGAAATGAATTTTCTAAAATAAATCTACTTCTAATATGTGCCTTTTCTACATTCTAAACTTTTGTAAAATTATGAGTCTGTATACAAATTTTTGGCATCTAAAGCTTTCTAATGAAAATTTTTCTATTTTTAGATACCCCCTCTTTTAAAATATACAGAAATTTTAATAACGGTAAATGTTTCTTCAAAGATTATTCAAAATTTTTTGTTTCTTTTGAAGTTGTAGTTGGTGTTTTAACACAGTCTTAAATATTTGCATTATTGCCAATCTTTAAATTTGATGCAAATGAAATAATTGACGCTTGCATAATCTCTAGTAGAATAGGCGAAGGATTTAAGTGCAGTTTTTTCAAAGTGTTCGACGTAATTGACGAAAGTTTTTTGAGAAGAGTTTGATGGAAGTTAATTCATGGTTATTGTTCACGATTATTTTAAACGGTAGCCTACTTTTAAGCCTCTTATAATTAAACTAAAAAAAATTATTGTAAATGTTCAGTAGGCATTTAGTGATGACTATACAGCTTTCTCCAACATTGTGCATTAAATTATTAAAAAATCTTGATATTCAGCAGTTTAAAATGCTCACCATTTTTGCGATTTCTTCAGAAATAATATTTTACAAGGCATAACCAAAACATTACATTTCACATTAACAAAATAAATAAGGCTGTATCCAGTATTCCCAGTCCACCGCAGTAGAGAGACTTTACGTTTTGATTTATCACCGTTATATATTATACCCGTACCGAGAAAACATTTGTACGGCCGATTATGATGCTGTCGAGCCATCAGAGCGTCGCGCATCCGGCGAAGTAATCGATAAACATTGGCACGATAAATGCTTCGAGCGGTATGCGCGCAGTTCTGCAGCAGCAGCGTGTTTTGTGCAAGTGAGAGAATCTCTCGCGACTGATCTATCTAAATATTGCGTTTCCGGCGATGCAATCGCCGAGGGTTGATGTTATAAATCACGTCGCGCGCGGCGATAGAATCGTCCCGAGTTGCATACAATTTTTTCGTTAACGACTTTTAACAGTCAACAATATATAATCGTTGTAAGTTATGTCGCTATTTCGCGTACTATGTCACGGATAGAATCTCTGATTTATGCCCTATATAAATTAATCCTCAACAAAGTATATTTTAATTTAAAATGTTCTCTCTTTCCCGAATACCTCAACATAAGCTAAATCTTACAACAAAAGATTCCATAGATTTCAGAACCCCTTTTCCCTAATACTTCCTAAAACAACTCGAGAAACGTGCCTCAACGACAGCCAAACACTGCAAAAGCACTTCTCGCTCCTACCCGTGCAAACTTCGCACTTTTTCCCACGTTTGAAAAAGAACCGCAACTCGTATAGCGCAAACTTCCATGAATCACCATTTCAAACAGCCACCTCAGTCCCTCTCTCGTTTCTCGAATTTACAAATACATACCCCGATACGATCCAGGGCACTGCAGCAGCAGCGGCGCGTCAAACGCGCGGCATAACCGGCGTTGCGCATTCCCGGCACCGCCGTCATAACACAGTCGCGAGCGAGCGCATAGCACCGCGCATGCATGCACGCGCTGCAGAGGGAAACGCGCGCCAGGAGGTTCTCTCGCGCCTTGCGTTCGCGCATGACCGACGCCAAAGCAACCACCAGCAGCGGCAGCGTTTAGCTAGCACAGACGTCCGTCGTCCTGGTCGGCGACGGTGGTGCTGGCACCGGACCGAAAAGTGTACATATGTGATGTGTGTGTACCGTTTGACGTGGTGAAGGATCAAAAGATTGCAAGGAAAATGCAGCAGCACACGTGTATGGTGGGTAGAGTGGATGAGGGAGTTTTACTCCCTCTTGGGTCGTGGGTATAGTAATGGGAGGAGGGGGAGGACATTTGTGGTTTGTAGGTGCGGTGGATGATTTGGAATAGAGATTAATTGGTTCCATTAAAAATAGTGGATAATTTTTATGGGCGGGTTTTCATTCGAGAGTGTGTTTTTGCGATTTTATGAATGAATAAGCGAAGAAAATAGGTGGGAAAGCTGTATGTGATCGTGGATCCTTTGATTTTTATGAACTAAATCTTTGCGCGCGCTTCATCTATATTTTTTTGTATTAAGGATGTTATGGCTACGCAGCTCCTACACAAGTTAGTTTTTAGCGTTGAAACTACGAGAGAAAATGATATCGAATAATTATAGAAATGCAATTCGAGTATTATAAGCTTTATAAATCGTGAATCGAAGAAAAATTGACAAAGTTTTATTATTTTATCAAAATCTTGTGTACTATATCTTGTTGTGCGATAATAAAAAATAATTAAACTTACTGAACGGAAAAATCGTTAACTATTCTATATAATTTTTTCTCGTAGTTTTACGCTAAAAACTAATTTGCACTCAGAAAACGATCTTCCTGTATCAACGAAAATCTGCTTGTCGGAAAAGGATTTCCGCTAAAAATAGGGCCAAGAAGATATCTTCCTATGGAAGGAGGAATTATCTTACAACAGGAAGTCAAGCTTCCTGTAGCAAGATGATAATTTTTTGCGCAGGAGGAAATTTTTTCGCGTAGGAGGAATCCTTTTTTGTCGCACGAAGAGTTTCTGGGGAGGAATTTTATTTTCAGACAGGAGGATCGTTTTCTCTGAGTGTGTGTAGGAGCTGCGTAGCCATAACATCCTTAAACATACTAAGAATAATTTATTCATTATAAGCCGAAAATGTTTTTCTTTTGATTTTAATGTATTTAATAATTGATAAATGTAATACTGCAGTACATTTACCCTTAATCAATACTAAATTTTGAGGATAGAAACTATATAAGCTATTCGAATTTTTGTTTCATGATGTATAAAATAAAGAATAAAATCTGAATATAATATTGACATAATTAATTTTAAAAAATCTGTTTTACTTTCCATTCCAATTCTCGAAACCTTCCTTTATTGCTAAAATTAAAAATTTGCTTATTGTTCTGAATTTTATGCCAAATTCAATAACTAATCGTATCCTGTTTTACCTCTGGCCATCACTTTAACAAACAATTATAATGTGTTATTTATTCTTTAAGCTACAAACAACATTAATTTAATCATTATTTATTTAATACGTTTCACTTTTAATCATTTTTATTCCAATAAATAATAATCATCAAATAAAAAAATGCATATTTAACTTTAAATTCTCTCGCCTTTTTCCAAGAGCCAATATCACAAATCAAATTTATAGGAGCTTCACATCTTCCGGTCATCACTTTTTAAGAAGAGATTAGAAATATTATCGAGTTGTCTAAAGTAGAATTTTAATTAAAGTATTATATGAACAGCTTTTAAATTTTCAAACGGTACAATATGTTTTATAACACGAGCGTCCATAAAGATTTTGTTTTTATTAAATTTATACCTTGTACGCCGCTGTACGTGCGTTAAATTAATATTTCCGGAATGCAGTTATAAAGAATAAGTCATAAAAGGAACTTTCATCAGCCTTTTTTACGGCAAAGAATTTAGCCCCAGTATAGCCGATGGAACGAGTGATGTTTTAATTAAGTAGTAAACTGCACTCTTTAACGCAATAAGTGAAATCTAAGAAAGTTATTCAAAGTTAAACGTTAATTGTAGCATCGCAAAGTTATGTAACAAATCAATTAAAATTCACAAAAATGGACACAATGCATTTTATTTTACTCGACCCAGTGCATTATGCAACTACCGATAAAATTTAACTAAAGTGGGTTTTTGTAACTTATCTTTAAGAATTTCTCATCTTGATTTTATACATACACTAGTCATATCCATGCATGCTGCGCGGCTTCAAATTTTCATAGAAACGGAATCAAAAAATATTTTAGACTTCATTACGGTATTTTTTATTAACATTCTCTTTCAGAAAGCATAATACATTATTTATACTAAATAACAAATTTGAATTCTAAATTTTAAGGTTAGGAAACCAATCGGAACCGTTTATTTTGTAAATAAATTATTAGGTACCAAATTTTTATCAATTGGGATATTGAATAATTTAATGATTATTTTATTGATTTACTCAAATGCACATATATAAATCATTTAATTAAATTCTATATCAAAATATTCATTTTATATCAGTGAACATTTTGAATATTCAGACCGGATATTGAAGCATCAACCAATCGTATTGCTTCTTTAAATGCTTCACAACATCCTGTCATCACTTTTTTAAGAGAGGATTTTACGTATTTTAACATATATAAAGAACTTATTAGTTCTTAACAATAAACAAATACCAATGAATCTGATTTAGTCACCTTCACCCATTACCCCCTTCTTACGTTAAAATAAACTCCTCCGCGAAGCAACTCTCCGACGAAAAAAGGAACTCCTTGGAAATCAATTTAATTTCCCACCCCCGCAGCCGCGGCCACACGTGCTACTACACGCGCTTCTTCTCCATCCCCGTGCCTGCGTCTGGCCTGCGGCCGGAATAAACTACAAAGCTCGAAAGGAATCCTACGGCGAAACGAAGTTACCACTCTCTCTCTTTGCCCATACCGCTAGTTCGTCCATCCCCTTTACTCTCTCTTGCTGCCGGTAGCCAGACAGGCAGCAGCAATAGCAGCAGCAGCCCTCGAGAACGCCTCATTTCCGCGAGTCCGACGAATTTCCCACGCACGCGCGAGCGCGGATGTGTTTTCCGGCGAGGACTCCAGACGGCAATTACATCGCGCGAGTCTCTGCCAGAGGGAGGCTGTGTCGTATATATATATTTGCAGGCCTGCGAGGCTAGATTTTGGCGAGGTCTGCTGGTATCTTGTTAGCGGGATGGTGGAGAGTTTTGACGTTTTTGGGGGGAGAGATAAGGTTTTCTGGGAATTGTGCGAGTTTGAAGTTTCAGGGCTTTGAATGAGACGCGTGAGATTTGAGGGAGGAATTGGAAGGGATGCGGGTGAGAAGGTTTTGGGGTGGAGGGATGTAGATTTGGTAAGTATAACAAAAAGATAATAAATAATACGAATCTTGATGGAAAAAAGTTCAAAAACTGTGTATGATAACTGTTTCGGATAATTTTGTGTTAAATTCTAAACTTTTTAAATAAAGATTAAGGTAGTTCTTACCCAAGAAAACGATCGTTAAAAAAGTATTCTATATAATCTATTGCTCAAATATTATATTAAAAGTGATAGTAAAATCCAATAGTAGGTTGCTTTAAGTAACAGAAAAAATTTTTCAAATTTAAATTATATACATTAAAGCCTAAAATTTGCTAAATAAGGAAAAATATCACAAAAAGTCATGAATTATTTTTGTTTTTTATTCGATTTTTTTATTAAAAACGCTATTTTGTTTCTCAAGCGTTCCTCGATAAATTCACCGCATGAAATTATCAACAAATCATTTTACAAAAAAGTTAGAGAAATTTGTTTAAAAAAAAATTACAAAAACTTAGCAACTAATAGCTCTAACTTTGTGTAAAATGATTTGTTGACAATTTCATGCGGTGAATTTATCGAGGAACGTTTCAGAAACAAAATAGTGTTTGGAATAAAAAAATCGAATAAAAAACAAAAATAATTCATGACTTTTTGTGATATTTTTCCTTATTTACCAACTTTTAGACTTTAATGTATATAATTTAAATTTGAAAAATTTTTTCTGTTACTTAAAGCAACCTACTTTTGGATTTTACTATCACTTGTAATATAATATTTGAGCAATAGATTATATAGAATACTTTTTTAACGATCGTTTTCTTGGGTAAGAACTACCTTAAAAGATAAGCCTAAAAGTTTAGACAGCCAACAATAAGGGGAAGAAAAGAACTATAATTCATTTATAACTTTCCCGCGTAAAAAAATTTGATTATCGATATATAGCCAATATATCGGCTATATATATGTCTCTCCGGCGCGAAATATTGGCCATAGTATTCCCCATATATTCCCCATAAGATTGTTATATAAATTCTTATTTATATATAGCTCCAAGAATAAGAAATATGGGCCACATTATGAACGTTATGTGGAAATATAGTATGCATGGCCAATACATGGCTCCGGCGCCGGAGTGACATATGGCCCACATATTGCCCATACATCAGATGTATGGCTCATATGATGCCCACATATTGCTCATACTCTGAGCAACATATTGGCCACTTAATCTTTTTTTGCGCGGGTTGCCTTTTTCAGGAAATTTTACAAGAATTCTCACCATAAATAGTAGATAAAAATATTTTTTAAGAATTTAAGTATGTTTCAGAATTATAAATAATCATAGTGATTTAGCAGGATCATTTTCTTTCGTGTCATCAATACCGACCCCGCCAGACTTTAAACCTCCCACTCGCCAATATATAGACATCCCCAGAAAAACAAAAAGAAAAACCCCTAACCTCTGCTTTTGTCGAAAACGAATTCCAATTTGACCGGTTTGCTTACCAGCACAACAGTCGTCGTTAGCTACCTTACAAATCCAACGAAAAATAAAAGGAAGACGAGAAAAAACCCGGCTGGAATACCGACACGCGAGAGCGGCGTAGAATCCAAATGGATCTTTAGAAGGCATAATGAGAGGACCACTTGGCGATTCCGCGAGGGCTCGTCCGGCCCAGCGTCCCGTGCAAATTCGACGACGACGACGACGACGAAGGGGACGCAGCAAGTAGCGCGCGCGGCATAACAGCCGAGAGGGAAAAAAAATTGGAAAATCGCGGCAACGACGCATGTATATACATCCACCCGCGCACGCGCGCGTACCGGAACTCTTACGGTATGCTCTCGAGGATGTACAGTCGTCGTAAAAAAAGGAGGTATTGCGGTTTTTTGTGGGAGGCGGAATAAATGGGGAAGTGATTTAGAGTATGTTAAAAACGCCGAGGGAGGTTTATTGATTGTAGAGGGTGAATTTTATGTAGCTGTAAGTTGGAATTGATATATTGAGTATTATACGTTTTGGGGAATGAAAGTGGGTGCTATAAGGGTGAATTATTCTAAAAGGATTTTTAAAACGTTTCTACTTTGATAGGCACAGTTTCACAACTAGAAATGGTGTTATAGTTACTTATAGTCCAGTGATGTATTATTTTTTTACATTTTAAACAACGTTATTTATGAATAAAACGATAATACAAATAATTTTGTATTGAATAACCTTTTTTAAACGGACGATTTTTTTATTTAAAATCTCAACAAGATTTCAGTTATTGCGTTTCCCTCATTTCCACATTGATCTAATTTATCGCTATGGTTCAATTGCTACATTTCAATATGAAAATTACATATGCATATATTATGCTTTTCGTTTCATCTGCGCTCTACAGTACACAGAACCATTATTCAATTTCCAAAGTGATTTCTTCGCTTTTCATTCGGACTGTAAGGCCAGTACAAGCTTAAAAGATTCGGCAGAAACGCGGGGTGAATCTGCTATAAGACAGTTTGGTCGTGCGCGGCTGAACTTTTTTTCTCTCTCCCTCTTTCGACCTTTTTTAAGGACCTTCTCTCTTCTCTTGCCTGTTTCCTTTTTCTCTTCTTCCGACGGGATTTCGTAACGACTTATTTTATGTTCTTCCTGTTCATCCGCTTTTTTGTCCGGCAAAAATATATTTCTCATTCTCCTGTTCTTCAAAGGATAATTACCTTCGCTTCATTCGCGGAATACTCGGTTTTATTTGTGAGTCGGAAGAGAAAACGACAAAGTTCTTGAAAGGCAAGAGAGAATTAGGCGTAACAATTCCGGTTTGAAATGACGGATTTCAGAATTTTTCGTCGGTCCGAAAGAAGCTTTCATAGAATAACTGTAAAGATTGCATATTATTTGGCGGATGCTTATAGAGTAAAAATATTTGATCAATTATTCATTTTTTGGCTTTTGTGAGTGAGTTGTTTTATTTTTTGTATAGTTTTTTGTAAATTAATTTTACAGTAACAGCATTCAAGTACAGTTTTTAGTTGAGAGAATTTTTTATAGAAATTAATATGACCTATTATAGTTTTTATTGCTATTTAAGATAACGAATTCTAGTGTATCCTGTTGACAACAAACTTTCAACACTAGAACGAAGGGAGAAATTCAACACCTGCACGCATAAACTGCAGAAGTTCTGTAGCAGCTGCTTAGAGTAGCTAATTTCAAATTCTACGATCAAGTTTGTAAGATAAAAAGTGCAAGAGCCAAATCGCTATACAGTGTCATGAAAAAGTCTTATAATTCAATTAACAATAATGACAATGCTGTAAACATTTCCACGCACGCCGACTATACATTTAAATTTACCTAATTAACAAATATTTGACAAGGCACAATAAATTATTATCAATCAATTTTCAGAGATACTAAAACTATCAAACAATTCTACGCTCAACCGACTTTCCAAAAATTGAAAATAAAAAGCGATACTTTCACCTACACAATTTCCAAATCCATATACTTTCAACAACCGTTACACCTCGAACCGCAGAGCGATCGCCGTTAGATGCACCTCGCGTTCTTACCGAAAAAAGGTGCAGCTCCAAGGTGAGAAAGAAAAGCGAAGGGAAGGGGGGCGGTAAATCATCACAATGGACGTGGCTCGCGCATGCAGCTATATACACGCCAGCGGAATATGAGGAAGCGAACGAGCGCACCTCGGCAAGAAAGGAGCAGCGAACTTCTTCCCGAGAACCGAGCCGAACTTCGGAATGGACTTTTTCTCCCCGTCGTCGTCGTGCGGGTCGATAGCCGCGTGCGCGCGCGCTCTGCATTATGTATAATAAATGCACATCCGAGAGGCTTTCTTATATACGTGGGCCTCTCGTGCTCTGCTTTCCACTACAGCGCAGGAGTTTCCCGCGTGTGTAATATTGTTGCGGAGAGTTGAGAGGGAAGGTTGCAAGGTATAGACGAGGGTGCAGGTTTCGGGTTTGTTTTGGGGTATGCGCGTACCGGCGGTGTGTGTAGCGATTATTTGCCGCCTGAATTGATTTTCCGCGTCTAGTGTGTGTGCGTGTGAGCTTGATTAAATATTGATTTTACGGATTGAAGTTTCGGGTTTGGATTATTATGGTTACGGGCTTGTGGGTTGTAATTATTGCATTTGTACGTGCGCGATTATAGTTTAGCGATGCAATCAGTCGTATAAACAAGTTGATTAATATAGGGCTGAAGGCTACAAAGGAAATATATACTTGTAATAATATTCTCAGTACCTTAGAAATTCATTTATCTACAATTAATTTGCAATAATCATATACATTAATGTAAATAACCTTTAACCTCCCAGCGCTTCAAAGTATAAAGTAAAAGAAAGATCACATTATAATTCTTCCTATCTCCAACGCCATCAAAGCCCACACGGCACGACCTCCACCTCCCGATTTTGGAAACTACATCGTGTCTCGTACAACGCGGGACAATGACGACGTTCGAAGTATATACGGTGGGTTGTGCGCGCGCGAGCAATTATTCCGCAAGATACATGTATATTTCCCGCTCGTGGCCAGGACTACTCGTGATATATATACACGCGATGTAGCTGTGCTGCGGCGAACTTGCCGGATCGACTTTCCAATTGTATTAAAGAGGGGAAGAGAAGGGCGCCGCGGTGGCCCCTACGGCGGACTTTACAAGGCACAGGCACTCGCTTGCATAGTTTATGAGTCTGTCTCTCTCTCTTTCGCTATATACCCTCCTTCGGCTACCGAAATTGTGCGTGCGCGTGCGACAGACCTTATGAAGTTATATGCGAAGGAGATGAAAAGAGAGAGGACCATCTTTAGATGGAATTTAATTCCGCGCACGAGGTTGGAGAAAAAGTTTAAGCTCGGGGGGGTAGGTAGGCGGCGCGTGTTTCGTATAAAGTGTAGGCTTGTGTGTGTGTGCGTAGGGGTGTACTTTGTGGATGGGGCAAAACGTGGGTGAATGATACGAGTTATGAAGCTTTTTCATTTTTGAAATGAAAGCTTTAATTATAAATTTTGTGAATTTGGAATAAATATTGCTTGCCATTTACACGAGTAGTAAGTCATGTATTAGTGCGTAAATATTTGACACGAATATTCGTAGAATAATCGTTGATACGAGCTAACTAAATTATTATACCAATAAAATTGTAATAATTCAATTGTTATTAATCTTTTATATCGTTAAATCAATGCGATATTTATAATTACAATCGGACATTAAGACTCGTTTATCGTTTATAATTGAAAAAAAAACTCTAAATCGATTTCCCAATGCTAGCTACTTTATCTAATTTTACTGTGTATAATGTCTCATGATTGCCTTTAATTTCAATCAAATAGGAGTACCTCCACGAAGCAATTATCGTATATGATTTGCGCGGTTAAATTTAACTCGAATTTTTATTCGACCAAACGCCATATAACTCCAATATATCGTATACCATCGATTCTTCCTTATTCACAAATCTTGAGCCATAAAAAACTCTTGACCTGCCGCGGAAAAATGTGGCTGAACCGATAGCTCTCTCTCCCCCCATCCTTAAAACTATAGCCTATAAATCACCCCCCGGCGAAACCCTTCCAATGCATACCCCATCCCAAAGGAAGAAAGAAAAGAGTAGTCCTCGACTTACCGCCATGTCCTCGCTCCTGTACGCCGTGAGGGTCTGCTCGTCCTGCAGGAGGACGCAGTAGCAGGGCTCCCAGCAGGCATCGTCGCTCGGGTCGCCGACGCAGCAGTCCGCCTCTGTAACACGGAGAAGAAGAAAAAAAAGATGATTTGAATTATACACGTAGGTATAGTGTGCGCGCCTAATGCGCGCTCGTAAAACGCAGGTGTGACTTGCGCGCTGGATCGTAAAAAATCACGGGAACGGGAGAGAGCCAAAGTTGCGCCGTTCGTCTTTCGCACCTCGCGCCTCTCGAGGTATAGTCTAGTTTACTTTTCTGGGGGGTAAGGGGGAGGGCAGAGCATGCTCTGACTTATTATTATTGCGCAATGGGTTGTCGAGTGTGAGAGAGAGGGGGAGTATTACGTAGCGTTATGGTGTTTCCATGGGATGTTGTTTGAACATTTTACGATTAGGAGATTTATTATGTTAATATAAGAAAGATTTGGCTGATTAAAAAATTGTCTGAATTATCAGTCAGATTAGGTCCTTATCATGATTCAGCTATAAATAATTTTTTATTAACCTTTAGAGGACCGATATTTGGCGTACTAGATTGTTCTAAGAAAATGCATAAAAAAGGTATCTTATATCGTGGATTGACCATACGTGAAGTATCAATCATGGGCTAAAGGTTAATATCATAGCATTTGATAAATATTCATACACACCCTAGTAGAAATTCATCTATATTAAATGGCCAAGGAGTTAGAAAATAGCTAGTAAAACTGCCTAATTAATCGCTATGATGAAACGATCTTTCGACCATTATTTGCCTGTTTCTTAAATTGTCTTAACAACAAAATATTGGTATTTGATTTACTTACTAATTTTATCTTTGATCAAAGAGCATTAAAGTGCATTGGATAGCTTATCAAAATATAAATAAATAACATTAACTAATAAATCATTTGTTGCACTCATTTTATGAATAATTCAGCAAAACTTTTATTTCTCCATCTGATTCTGTCTCTCTCACTCCTTGTCATAACAGCAAGCCTTCTGGCCATTTCCAGACTGAAGAAACTGATCAGTTTTAAAACCTTTAAATCACTCAAGAACAAGCTTGTGCTTGTCTTCGAAAAACTCAATCTATTTTTCAATCTATTAAATGGCCAAATAATAGCAGAAAAAGCGTTTGATCGGGAGCTAGAAACTGGATAAGCGAAATTCCCATTTTATAGCAAGTTTCTAATATAAATGTTCATTTATTAGTTATAAAATGTTTTGGATTTCCACCAGGGCATAGTAAAATTTATTTGTAAACTTTACTTTTTTAATAAGTAAATTTACTACTTTCACAGTAGCGCTGGGACACACTCGTCATGTGTGATTGCTTTATTTTTTTAAATAGTAATTTTTATAATTTTCATAGCAAATTTTTCTTTTTAAATAATAAGTTATATGATTTTTGCAGCAAATTTTAGTTTTTGAAATAATATTTATTATGTTTCTTGTAATAACTACTTTCATAATAACTCTCAGCGTTACTATGAAAGTAATAAATGTTCTTATAAAGAAAGTAAAGTTTACAAATAAATTTTTCTCCGTGTATATAACATTGTAGAATGTATCAAATGGTGAAAAGGGAATCATATAACAAATTATTTGAAGAGAGTAGTGAAGAAATTCATTAAAAAGAAATATCATATTATACGTATCACGCGATACACGATTTCAAACTTGTAAGGAAATCAGAGAGAATGGCTAAACCAATTACTGGTAACAAACATTACACCAACAATAGCACAACATGATACCTGAATAATAACAGTGAGCGAGCTTGATGGAGCATTGTTACACGTAATAACTCACGGAGGTAACAATTCAAACTGTTTGTTTTCGTTAAAAATTCCTGGGGTTTTAATAGCGCATTGTTTTGATGGTAGTTGCATATTTGGTTATACTGCACAGCTCCTTCGCGTGTAGCATTCAACGCTGCGTTACTCGATCTCAAGAAAATGCCCTGGGTGTATTATATACTTTTCGCGAAAACCTTTACTTTTCCTCGAATTACATAATACACTGAATCGCCCGCACGCTTTTACCATAAAGTATTTTTTTACGAGTTCCTTACAGCACTTCCCCGTGTTTTACCACGAATAAACACCTTATCACGCACTCGCATACGTACACGCGCGGATGCGTAAAACACCAACTTCAACAATTATCACGAACAACTTTAACGGCCAACTTACGGGCTGCGCTAAATTTACGGCTTTACTATTTTCAACGCATACTAAAACCCTCTTTGTCTCCTCTCTCTCTCTCTCTCTCTCCATTCCTCCGCTCTTATACAACTATATACACGAGCACCAGCGACTGCAGCAGCTGCTTGCATTAACCCCATTTTCGCCGGCGTACACCTCCTAACGCACTCAACGCGATTATCCGCGAAAAGGCGGAGGCGTATAGCAGTAGTGACGCAATTTTTTTCCCTCCGTGCGAAAAGAGAAGGAAGGGCCTGCAGCCCCGGCAATTAGCTAATTACGAAAGAATTACCGTGACCCCGCCTGCCGCTGCTGCCAAGTCGCGCGAATTGTCCAAACTTGGATAGTGCGTGAGTATCGAGCTGCGTACGGGTATTTCGAAATCGTTCATTGAGCAAAGGAGGGAACTCTAGTTGGCTCCTTTTTCATACTTTTCACGCGCGAGAGTGTCTGGTTTCTCAACGTTGTGATGAGATGTTGAAGGGTATCGATAAGTCGCGATACTTTCACTGGACGGGTTTTGAGCCAATAAAACTACTAATTGGTGCAGGTACGGGTTATTTAAGAGAATTTCAAGTAAGGAATAGTTTATTTATATAGATATGTGTGTAAAACAAGATGTTCTTCAAAATGCATGAACAGTTCTACCTTGTATAGTGTAATTTAAGCTTTCAATTTATCAATACTCGATCGTGTTAAGGTAATTTATTCTATCTCGAATGTAATATCTTGAAACTAAATCGATACATCTTGAGGCGGTAAACCAGAAACTGTAAAAATAAGCACAACTTCAGCTTCTGCAACTTGAAAATATAATTTGAGCCAGAAAAAGTAATTACTCCACGCCTCCGTAACGATAGTCGATTTTCTAATTAACGGTTTCAGGTGTGGCTGTTAATATAGGTTAACGGGTTAATGCTTATGCATAAGAACAAACTAAATTTAGATTTCATTCCTTAATGACTTTTTATGATCAACTAGAGAGTCATCGAAAATGAAACTTTTTTTCTCGAAGCATTTATGCACTTTTTATTTACTACTTTCAAACAATCCAATAAAAAACTTCATTTTAAATATAATCATAATAATGCAATACTCGAGGAAACCAAGCCCATTTCCCGTTTTCAAATAAAATAATCCCTTTCACCCATTATTTTTTCCAATCCATCCAGCCGTACCTCAACAGACCCTCTGACATTTCCATTTCAAAAATCCATTACCAATCCATTGTAAACAGCGCCGCACAAAGAACCACCGACATTTTTCCCTAACACTGTAAAATCAACACTGACACGCACACATGCTCATCACTCTTTGAAAAAACTCCTGCCCACACATCCTCTCTCCTTCACAACATGGTAATCGATCTATTAACCGGCTCACTTAGCCATGAACACTCGCACACACACGAGGGCCATACCTTTCCATCATTCCCCTCGCGATTTGTCGCTCGACCATAGCGCCCCCGCGGGCTCTCGCTCTCTTCCGCGGCGCTATATATATGAGACCGTTTTTCCCGCGGGCGCGGCATCGTCCGATCGCTCGCGCGTTTGTGCACCGCGCACGACTATATATGAGAGCGCCACATGCATATGCAGCGAGCGAAATTCGCTTCTTTATTTGCGCGCCGCGCGATGCGCTGTGAATTATTCATGAGGAGCGAGTTGGCTGGGCTGCTGCTGCGGCTGTAGTAGTAGTGGTAGTAGTTCGGTACTCCGTTTCTGATGTTTCGGAGGTCGTTGATGTTTTAATTTCGAAGCGCGATGAGTTTAGGTGGGAGTGTATATAGTGAAGGTGGGAACTTTTAAGCGAAGTCATCAGGTTAGTTAAGGGGGGAGAAGTTGTTTAAGTAACAAATTTGAATGCATAGTGAAAAGGGATTGTCGGGAGAATTTTGCCGTATAAAATGAGGGTCACGAATGCGCCGTGAATATACAGCCTTCTTGCATTTGCAATATGAGACTGCACGGCTAATAAGGTACATGCAAAATGTCTATATGCAACTAATATAATTGAGCGATTGTTTCACTAAATCGCGGTTGTTAAGTATACCTCAAGATCGAGAGTTTCAATGTACAAATTAAGATATTAAAGGTTTTTTTTCGTAAGAAGTATAATGAAACTTTATAATACTGTTTGATGGGATATACATTGACATCATCGTTCATTTTTATAATCTCTTTAACATCCCATTAAGAAAGTTTCCGACCCTTTACCCAACTCTAATGAAATAATGAAAAATCTTCAGCTCTATTATGATTTATTACAGTGAAGTCTAACATTTGAAGTAATTCATCATACATTTATGACATTTCTTGAAAAATGATGCTCGTTAAAAAGTATTAAGTTACAATTAGCTATCTCCGTAAACTACCTTTCCCAAACTTTTAATCCGTGGGTTTTCAGAAATTCATATATAGTTTCTTCCTCCATCCATCCCAATAAATGAGTAACTTTCCCCTCGCCCTCGTCCCACATCATCTCCAGCTCATAAAAGCCTATAACAACAACAATACAGCCTCTCAACGAACAATACGACACTACGTCGATGCATACATACATGTCAGGGAAAACCTGGCGCCTGCTATACGCAGCGCCGATTACCGGCCGATGATTGCCCTTCCTCTGTAACCACCGAGCTCGCGCACATGAGATTGTTTAATCATCGCGCATCGACCCACGCGCGCGTTACGTCTTCACACACATAACCATTTCCTCGGGACTCTCCTTTTTTCTCGTTCATCCATTGCGCGCTCGCTCGATTGTCTTGATCTCGGAGAACAATGACGAATCGTTTTATTATCACCCGGGCGAGCGGATTAGATATGATTGCGGAGCATAGGCACACACACGGGATATTTCGCGCGATTTATGGAGATGCGGAAACCGTCTCGGGTTAGCGCGGAGGCGGCTCAGTTTGAGAAGAGCGATTAGACGAGTCTTATTCATGGAGATTGATGCGGAGTGGGAGGCCCTCCTCGATTGCTTTTGATGATTTTTGACGCCGAGATGCGCTGCAGGGTATTGTTTCGAGGGAGAGAGTACAGGAAGAGCACGAGATTGTGTAATCTAAATTCATATTGGGTGCTCGGGACGTGTTGAGCGTTTCCTGTATAGATTGAAATATTTAATTTTATACGATGTCCATTTAGTTGCTGTGTGGGGTAGAATGTTTACAAACTAGGGTAGTTGTCCCGATTAGTGTGGGTTTAAGGAAGCTTCCCGGTTTGTCGCAATTTGCTGAACTCGTTTAGTCATGCACAAAATAATGTATAATCAATATATGTTGATCGTTTAATTTTGAATCTAAATACAGAATTTTTTTTCTCTACAAAATATCAATTAAAATATCAATTAACCCTATCTAAAGTTATATTAAAAGTAAAAAAAATCATTTTTGCCTACATTTGTGTGCCCTAGCAGAGGGCGATGAACGCAATTGTGTTCCTCCGATTAATGTGCTTGTACACGTCTGTGTGCCCCCGATTAGTGTGCTTTATCATTATAAGAAATATTATTTTCAATATAATTAAACCTATAAATATACAAATTATGATTATACATTAGCGTTTCACGTATTTATTATCAAAATATTAATTTACCGATGCAGCGATTTGAAAATTGATCGATATATTTTGTATCGGCTTCTCCTTGTGCAATTTTCTTCTTTTTGACGTTAATTTTGCATTCATTTCGAAAATCTATTGCTAGTAAAAATATAATTTAATAAAAAAAATAAGTTTACAACACACTTTTCTATAACGTGGTGAAAGATTTATGCACGCAAAAACGTAGTTTGCACAACTACATATGAGCGACGTATAACCTAACAAAGGTTATGTTTACGCTCTATCGGCGCACACAAATATCTGCAAGTGCTGATTTCGTGCTGTATTAATGGACAAAGTCATTTAAAATATGAAAAATATCTTAGCATCATTTTATAAATGTTTATTGTGTAAGTTAAAGTTGTTTTATAATATGGTAAGCACTTTTTGTACTTCAAATTACTATTATACATTATTTTTTCTTACAATAAAGATTGTCGTTTCTTAGCACCTTCGAGTAAGAAAAAGTAATGAATCTTTCCAAATCACATGTTGTACTTTTTAAAGCATTATTGCAGCCTTATTATTACTGACTAAAAATTTTTGGCACTTAAATCTTATAAAAGCTAAATAGTCTAATATTTGGAAAAAAATTATTTCAATGCTATTTTCCTATCTGCTTATTTGTATATCGCGTTTAAATAACAGAGCACACAAATAGGGACGGGCACAGAAATCGGGGCAAGTACACTATTGTTTAGAATTTCACTTTTAGAAGATGACATTGTGGGAACAGAAAATCGAAGGTTAAGTAGAGAAGTTAACGGGAGAATACCAATTTTAAACGTCCACTTTGAATAAAATTTTTCAATTTTCAAGTTTTTTTTTACGCTTAACCAAAGGATATGAACTTTCGAATACCTTCTTAATTATTTTACCCATAACAAGTATTACAGAAAGTATAACCATACTATCCTGAGCAAAATCCACATCTTCGATCGATAATTTATCTCAGAACAAACAGCATTTACTTGACAACGATGCTCATTACCTCGAATACAGTAACAACCTCCACTCCGAACTCCGTGATTCCCACACCGTTGCGCAAATACCTCGCTAAACAGTCCCATTAGCTGTAGCAGCAGCCTTCTTCAAACCGCCGCCGATAATTTCCGCGGAAGAAAGCTCCCCGCGGTCGAAAATTCCCTACTCCTCGCGTACCTACACACACGTCAATTTACGACGAAATTACGGTAGTACGTATATAGCAGCACCACCGCGACGACGAGGAAGCGGAAAAGTCCTCCGCGTGCGACCGCACTGAGAGAAAGTCTCTCCTGACAACACACGGCCGCGCGCGCGAGGTTAAGGTTAATAGGCCGTTCGCGTCCAGCACCTAATGGCCAGAGAGAGAGAGAGACGACGACGCGGAAAATCGCGAGTAAAAGCCGCGCGCACAGAGAATAATCGTCACGAGTGCGCGCGCGCGTGGAAGAAGGAAAAGTCTTCTCTTCAAGCTGTGTACTGCGGATTTGGCGCGCGAGAGAATATACGGGCGACGAAAAACGCCGTCGAGAAGTTTTCCCCGTGTCGGAAGTTTCGCCTCTTTCTCTCGAGAGTCTCTCTGTCGTCGTTGTCGTTGTGTTGCGCAAGGGAGAGAGAGAGAGAGAGAGAGAGAGAAGCTAGGGACGCGGAAGCAAGAGGAAAAAGATTTATAAGGGAGTAAGCCGGACAGCAGTCCTTGCCGAGTTTTCTCCGGCGGAGCGTAGAGGAGAGAAAGAGACGGAGAATCCGAGTCGCTGACGCTTAAAGTGCAGCGATCAATCATTAGAGAATGTTTGGATGTCTGCTGCTTCTCTGTGCCGTTCTTCTTTGTTTTTCTTCTTTCGCTGCTGCGATCTGCAGTGCGACGACGGGGTGTAATTGGATTCAAGTGGCGTTTGAACTTTTGATTGGAATTTTTGTTACTTTAACGTTGTCGTGATTATTAGCTAAAAAAAGAACGAGAAGAAGAGTATGTCCTTAAGAAAGTTTTAATTTATATAAAAAAAAACTTGTTTATAAATAACGAGAAATTGGTTGATTTTATTAATGGAACGGGAAAAAATATCGCTACAAATATTTATTTACCGACTTGTTTATCATCGGTCAGGTTAAAACGAATATGTTTTTATATTTTTGATATATCACTGATAAACTTGTCGTTATCCAAAAGTAATTACGGAACCTGCCATCTATCAAAAAAACGCGCTAAAACAGAACCCGTATAAATGCAATTTCCCGCATCTGAATCCAATGCGAGAGAAATAATTTAATTAAAAACTTTACCTCTATCGTGGCATAAATAAATCAAAGCTAATCTCGCTCCCGTAATTCGTATTAGCGCGTACAAGAAAATCCGCGAGCAATTACTCAGGTGAATGACGAAGTAACTGACCGCCTGACGCCTACTGAATTTCTCTCTCTCTCTTTCTCTCTTCGTCTCTTCTCGCTCCGTAAATGCGATTTGAATTCGCTGCCCGGTGAATTACACGCTACCGCGGCTAAGGAGGAAGCGAGGCAGGGAGGAAATAAGAGCGGAAGAATGAGCGAGAATGACAGAGCGGAGGAAAAACGGGAAATGAAGGCAGAGGTGGAAAAGTGAGTGGTGAAGAGGAAATTTCAGTGCTTTCTTAATGAATACGTCTTGGCGTACGTAGAGCTGCCATTAGGAGTATAACTGCAAATACGAAAATAACTTGAAAATTATAGCTGAATCGATGAAGCGTTTTTTAACCATTTCCTTTGTAATTATTTCTCTATAGTTTCATATATTAAACAATATATCTTTCAAAACTCTCTTTCAATTTGCTTTCGTAATTTTAGCACAAAATATTAAATGTTCATTTTTTTACACGACCATTTCATGTCAAAATAAAACTTCAATTCATTAAAAATATATTTATAAGCAAAACGAAATATAAGATCAACAAAGCGTCCTTCAATTTATCCAAGCCAATCAACGCGAAGAAAAGCGTCCCCGGCAGCCTCTTCAATAGCAGACCCATTCATTGGCATTCTACTCCTTTCTCCGCTGAGAAATAAGAATTAAAAGAAAGTAAGAGAAAAGAGGAAAAGCGAGCGAAACGCGCGCACGCAGTTCGCGGATAAGAGCAAATTATAGAAGAACCCAGAGAGCGGGAGAAGGACAGAGAGAGAAACGTGAGAGGAAGAACTTGGAAGACAGCCACATATCTATATACAGAGAAATTAACTGGGGGAAAATGCGATTGCGCGCTCGGTCAAGTGCAGACCTTGCGCTACTCTCCCTCTCTCTCTCTTGCTTCTTCTCCTCTCTCTCTCTTGCTTCTTCTCCTCTCTCTCTCTTCCTCGCTCGAGCCTTTGTTTATAACGGAACGCGAAAGTGGTATTGTAAATGGCGCGCCGGCGGAGGGCATATCGGTATTGCGCTCACGCACCGCGCGGGAATAAAATGGAATTTGCTGCTGCGCTCGCGCACACGCCTTCTTCTTTCTCTCTTTCTCTCTCCTTTGCTCTCTTCTCTTCCCTCTTTATCGTCCGCTTCCTACACACGCTGCGCCCGCTTGATTTCGAGAGAAGCCAAAGGAGAAAGAGAAATGGAGAAAATGAGAGAGAATCGGAGCAGGACTGCTGCGCTACCACATTTCATCTTGCTCGCTGCTTGCCTCTCTCTCTCTTTCTCTCTTCTCTCCCAGTGGAAAGATTTTCCCGTGCGGAAGGCAGGAGGGAGAGAATATTGGAAATTACGGAAAAAAAGGAATATGAAGGCAATAAAGTTCGATTTGCTGCTGTTTCTCTCCCCCTCCCCCCTCACAGGTCTCGTTATGCGTGGATATATACCTATATTTTTCTTGACTTTTCTATTTCTCTGTCTATGGGCTTCTTACTTACTTTTTTCTGTTTGCGGTATAAACGGTCCGGAGTACGTGGCATTATTACTTGTATATTCGAATGTAAATTCTGATATTGATTATTTAAAAACACGGGTATAGTGCTGGCTTACCCGAGAAAATAAATGTACTATGTTTATCGAAGCGTATAAAGATCGTCGTATTAAATTCGCGTTACCGCTTATAACGGATTATCGAAACATTATATATTTTTCAAGCGCGTCTCCGAAATGAAAATGGGCTTCGATAACATCCAAACCACTTTATTATTATATATACCTTTCAAAAATCGTTTCTCCCTCTCAAAACCTCATAAGCAGTAAATGTCAATATCTAAAATGCGAAATGATATCGAAATTAATAAAAAAAATTTTCATTACTTCACTGACCATAAAAACAGCCTCAAAGGCTCCGGCTCCCTATAGCTACTTTACGACCAGCCGTCCGGATTTTAATATTACACCATCCCCGATATAGAATAATACAATATCCACGAGCACAAGTAATGCTTTTAACCCAGTTCCCGGGCGCAGCCAGGGAGCGCGCGACATTCTACTTCATATCTCTTTCCGTATGTATATACGCCCGGCAAAAGCGCACATCTTTTCCTCCAAAAAAACTAGTTCAACATTCTATATACCTCCGCCTCTCTCCCTTTCAGACGAGCAAATCTCGCAGTCCGCGCAGCGAAAAAGGCTTCCCCCGGCGACATATCCACTCGCACGCGTCCTCCTCTCTCTCTCTCTCTCTCTCTCTCTCTCTCTCTCTCTCTCTCTCTCTCTCTCTCTCTCTCTCTCTCTCTCTCTCTCTCTCTCTCTCTCTGTCGTACTATTTCACGTCTCAAATGCAATATACGCGCCCACGTCGTCCACCTTTTCATACATACATATATGTACGTACATACACAAATGCGATATACACGAAAGGGAGTTACGCTGTTTTCTCGTGTATGTATACGTGTGTATATATAAGTTCGAAGCCGTGTACGCGCGATAAATCCTAATTCCTGGACACGACGAAGATTTTCGCGTCATACGTCGCGGGAGGATAGAGCCTTATCTCGTAGCCTTAATCTCAAGACACGGCCACGAGAGGAAAAGTTTTGACGCCCGCGTATATATATGTGTGCGAGTAGAGCGCGAGGGAAGAGGTCGGAGGTCGCACTGCTGGCTTTTCTCGGTCGCTGGGGAGACACGCGGGAGTGGGTGAGTTCTTGTCCGCAGGCGGATGATGATATTTCGCTCGCGCGGGAGAGACAGCGGTAAACATAGAGCCGGGGCGGATTATGGCTCTCTAATTGCGCAAATATTGAGTTAGGCGGGCAAATAGATTTTCAGACAGGCGGAAAGGAGGGACGCGGATTTTGTTTGTCGTGATCATCGTCCGTGATTTTTACGCGTCTGCTTAGCCTTGTTCTAGAGTGTCTATATTGGAGCCGAAGCGGAATGGATAATGTTTATTGCAGGCTTTTATGATGGCGATGACAGTGATTGATGTGAGCATTGACCTAATTTTTTATCAAATACATATAAAAAGAGATGAGAAATGGGGGATTTACGTCCCTGAAATATATCTATAAAAATAATAATAAATATAAATATTTATACAGGGATAACGGTTTAGCGATGAAAAGAATTAAAGTTTGACGTAGTTTTTTTTTTTTTACAAAAATTTGATTTTAGCCTGGAATTGTCAATCAATCGAACTTATATATAGATTAAATTTAAAACCAGTTGACATGTTGCTTTTTTTTTTGAAGAATTAAATATATCGATAAAACTAGTTTATTCGATGACTCTACAATTTCAAAAACCATTACTAAATCCGAACGTGTATCATATTTTAAAGAAACCACTAACACCTAATCAACAAATTCTAAACGGACGACAGCGAGCAACTAATCGCACATCCAGCCGCTAAGCAGCTGTCAATAACCCTTTTAACACCTCAAAAAGTCACACCGCCGCCGCCGCCAGCATCAGCAGCTTCTCTCTCTCTCTCTCTCTCTCTCTCTCTCTCTCTCTCTCTCTCTCTCTCTCTCTCTCTCTCTCTCTTTTGCCGAGCGCACGTGCGAAAACATGATTTTCATTACGGCAAGTGCGAAAAGCAACAGGGAGCGAAACAGAGAGCGAGAGACAAAGAGAGAGAGAGATAACAGAGAGCACGTTCGGCTTCCGGCTGAAGCAGTGGCGTCTCGAGGAAAAGCGGGACGCGCGCGCGCCTTGTGATCTCGGGCGGCAGCTGATGGCCCTCGAGGCTAGAAACTCTCGTCGCTCAGAGGCTAGACTCTTTGGTAATTAGGAGGCGCCAAAAAAGAGGCCGCGAACTGCATATAGAAGAAAGGGTAGGTATATCAGCGACGACAAAAAGGGGAATAGAGTAACAGAAGGTTGTAATTGCGGCGCGCGAGACAGATGGAAGTGCAAAAAGTTGGGGCGATGATGGTTCGATCCGTGACGGGTGATTAGAGCGGTACAGTTATATACAGCGTAGGTATAATATGAAAAAAAGCCGTCGAACTTGCGGTTATACCGCTGCGATGCTAATCGCGTCGCTTCAAACATCGCGGAACATGTGATAAACAATGCAACCCTACCGTGCCGATAACAGCAGCGCCTTTGGCTGTAAAGGACATGCACATAGCAGTAGCAGCAGCGACATGAATTTTAATGCCCCCCCGTGTAGATCTACTCCACGCGATAGCATGAAACCCCGCGCGCGACGCGAAAACAATATGCCTCGCGTTCCTCAAGATGCAGATACACACACTCGCGCGCTAAAAAACCTAAGGGAGAGATGAAGCCACGGGATGCTGCTGCTGCTGCTGCCGGCTACCTATATCTATACACCGCTGCGCGAGGAGTCCTCATTAGACGGGAAAACCGCGAGCGCGCAGTGCCGCAGTTCATTACCGTTGATCTTATCGCGCTCCCGATTCTTTGCGCCGACTTTCGGTCGCTACTGCTACTACTGCAGCAGAGGTATAGTAGAGTCGCGATCTATTTTCCTTTTATTTCGTGCCGCTGTGGTTTTCTCTTCTTCTGCATAGTAGAATGCCCGCGCTTTATTTGTCGCGACGGCGATTACGAGAGACGATGGCGACGAGTTCGCGGTAATAGCGGCTTTTTGCCGTCTAATCTCGCGGGGTTCTGTCTTTTTGTATTATGTATAAAGCATTTTTTACGATGTGGTATCTTTAGGGTTATCACGGTGCTTTGCATGTATGATGGATAGCGAATACTCTGTGCAAGAGGAGAGAATAATAGATGAAGACATTTGGGTTACTTCTTAATTCGTTCTATTCGTGTCCCGCAATGTAGGCCTGGCGTACGGCAGCCTTGCATATATAGACCTGACCCCATTTTAACATATATTATGTAATTATACGATCGGAGTAGGATGGAGGATGCGCATATACACGCGCACACACACAATGTAAGTGCACTTAAGAACTGACGCGATAGAATATGGGACCGGGATTCAAGTGGATTAAGAATTAACTAGAGCAGAGTGGTCGGGGCTCTCTCTCTCGCTCTCTCTCTCACACACACTTGATAAAGCGCTTGGGTGCGTAACACCTCCGGGAACTGGTACCAACAGCTTTAACTGTTCATTATTAAAAAATGTTTTATAATTTTGTTTGCTTCCAAAAACAAAAATTGCGCTGTCCACTATTTAAAAAGGACTACACGTATAAATATCTAAAAATCAACCAGGCCGACTGTCTTATGAAACCATAATTAAATCCTCAATGACTGTACAACGCTTTTCCATTCCCCGCCATTTGCGCGGAGACAAACCGTAACGACAAACGCGTGAAAAAAAGGCGAATTTGGCACCAGGAAAACTTTCCGGCCGGTACATACGTATACGGACCACCGCGAGATTTGTCCTCGTTAAAGCTCGCGCACGGTGGCCTCAGACGCAACAACCGTGCGGCTGGCTGGCACATACGCGCGCGCCTATAAATCTTGATAAGGATGAAAAATCGGCTAGCAAGTGTGTGTTATATGTGTGTGTCTGTGTGTGGTATATGTATGAGCGACGCAGTGAGTTATGCCGGAATCGAGGGGAAATAAGGCTGTTTAAATCTTGACTTCTCGGCGGAAACGCGAGAGGAAGGCAAGCGAGGTTTGACGTGCGTTATTGCTCGTTCATCAGCTGCTTGTACAGTTAGATATGATGCTTGTTTATGCGCTTGCGAGGCGATCTCGCTCGCTCGCGAGTACAAGTTTGTTTATTTATGCAAATGAGGGAAGAAGGTGGAATGCCTGGTATATGAAAGTGGGTCGTTGCATATTAAGGTTTCTAATGTTTTTGTAGTTTGTCGGTTGGTATTTACAGGTGAAACAAATATTAAAAACGTTAAATTTTATTGAAAATAATAGTCTGTTAGAAATTATCTTTAACGCGGTGTTAACGATCACTACTATATATACCGTTCGAAAAGTAAAACACCAGCACGCACTCGACTATTCGCCAGTCGCTTGAAAAACAGAGCAATTACGCGCAGTTCAGAAAAAAAGTACACACAACAACACCGCGTACGGTAGTCAAACCACCACCGCCGCCGTGGCGAGCACAAAAACGTCTGGTCCTGCCTCTCGATCAACAACGACGGGGGCTACAAAAGCAGCAACTGCTGCGGCAGCGGTTGCGCGATTTTTTCTCCTCACCGGCGCGACGGTCGAAGGGTACATGTATACACGTACGTATATACAACCGTCGCATTGGCCTTTCTCTGGCTGACTCGCGCGGAGGGGCGGAACGTAAATTACCGGCGACGCTGCAAGTTTCCCTCTCTCTTTCACTTGATCGGCTCTTTTTTCTGAGCACCGCAACGCACGCGAGATCCTTGAATAATAATCGGCCGCACGGGAGAAGAGAGAGCAAAATTGATCGATTTCTTCGCCAGGCGAGACGCGTTTAACGGATTTAACGGAATCTCGCGTGCGGGGACAAAAAGTTAATGGGGTGTATATATGGAGTTGTATATGATCTGGTTTCTCTTTCGTGGCGCTGCAAAAAAATTCGCGAATGGGTTTATAAAGCGCTAACTTACAGGTGTATAGTGTATGTACACGCATCGCCTTATTGAGAGCTATATCGATGGTCTGGACGAATAAGGCGCTACCTCAAATTGCCATTGAAGAAGGCGCTACCTCGTTTTGGCTTTCAAAAGTGCGCTACGTCGATTTTTGATTCAAAACGGCGTTTGACTGAGTCGAAATAAAATAAACTTAAATAAAAACAATTACCTACAATATTTCTCATCAACGATGAATAGTTTATTTATTTATTCGAATATTCACTAATTATTTATTGATTATTTATTATACATCCATCTTTAAATAATTATCCCAATTTTTATAAATTGTTATGATTAATATTTTAACAAATATTGTAACTTTATATAATTAGTGTATTGTTAAATATGTTTTGAGTTTGGTTAAAAATGTTTGTTGAATGTTTACAAGTAATTGATGTTATGGAATAAAATGTGATAAAAACGAAATATTATATTAAAAAGTTATAATATTTATTAAAATATTAATCATAATAATTTATAAAACTTGAGATAATTATTTAAAGATAAACGTATAATAAATTAATAAATAATTACTGAATATTCGAATAAATAAATAAACTATTCATTGTTGATGAGAAATATTGTGGGTAATTGTTTTTATTTAAGTTTATTTTATTTCGACTTAGTCAGCGATGTTGCCAACTTAATTTCCAATAGAAATGAACAGCTGCCGACATAGCGCCTTTTTGAATCCAAAAACGACGTAACGCCGTTTTGAACCAAAAATCGACGTAGAGTGTTTTTGAAAGCCAAAACGAGGTAGTGCCTTCTTGAACGCGAAAACGACGTAGCGTCTTCTTGAATGGTGATTTGAGGTAGCGCCTTATATTCGTCTAGACCATCGATATGTGTATATAGATATATGTATAAGGTAAAGTACCCAGTACTGGGACAAAGCCAATTTTGGAACCAGTAGTGGGACAACAGTAAAAAGACTACAATAAACGGTTAAGACGGTAAAAGCATTAATTCATTAGCATTCTTTATTCTGTTAACTATGTAGTCACTTCGTTATTGTGTTGATTTACTTCTTAAATTAGTGTATAACAAGATACAAATTTTTCGAGGTTATGTTTCAGAAGCGCGCATAGCGAAAATTTTGTCCCACTTTAGGTCCTCTTAATTCTCATATCACAGTAGTGGGACACGTTTAAAAGTATTGTCCCACTATTGGGTTCGAACGGGCATCCCACTACTGGTTCCAAATAAGTTACCTTGTCCCACTACACCAGTCGAACGTTATTTTCATTTAATGCGATTATTTTAATACACGAGCAACGAAAGAAGGCATTTTTTTCTTAAAATAAAACATGAGATAAGAGCTATCTGCTGAGCTAATTAGTTTTCATGTATTATGCTTAGTTTCGGCAATAGAAAAGATTATAAAAAAAGTATGGTCAAAACTGTCCCAGTACTGGGTACTTTACCTTATATAGGACTCGCTTTGAATTCGAGAAGAAGATACGCGCGCGCGTCGAAATTCAATAAACCTGTCGCAACGTCTTGCGTCGAAGTGTGATTCTATTACCGATGCGCGCCCATTTACCGCGTGATTTGCAAAGTATGAAGTAGGTTTCGCGCGGGTGTATACAATGGACGGGCTGCATGGAAGTCGAGAGCGGAATTCAATTAGGGACAATGCGGCTGCTGCTTCGCTGCTCTGTATTCCCCGTGAGCAGTTGTGCATCCGCATAATTAAATGGCGAACGTCAACAACCGACAATTTTGATTATTTTACGATGACTAATCCTTTATAAGGCTCATATCTTTTTTATTAATGTTAGATCTGGCTTTTACGACAGAACTTTAAATAACCCAAAGCTTAATTATACTTTCTACGTGTTACATTAGATACAGCGCGAATGTACAACCGCATTGAACACGGCAGCGCGAATAAAACTTCAACAATGACGAATAGCCTTTTCCACCTCGGCGGCCGAGAAACTTTAGCCAGGTGCCGTATGCGGCTTTTCCAATCAAGTCCTTTTCACCGTTCTCTCTTTCTCTATCTATATATCTATCCCTCTCCCTCTCTCTCTCTCGGTCCATTCAGTTCGCAATTATTTCCACTCGCCGGGCGCTCGCGCGACTGAAATTTCACTCGGCCAGGACTTTCGCGCTCGCACTTTCCGAGCTTCACCGACGACTACGCGGACGGGGGACGGGAACTAGGCTAGAAAACGAAGGCGACGCGAGCGGGGCAGGGAAGTTTAATCGGGTCGCGGACGACTCGTTAATTATCCTTGCATAGTATATAAGCGCGGCACCACACGAGCAGTGCGCGTGGAAATGTAGGTCGCGGAAAATGACGAACGGATTGAATCGCACGCGTGTACGGAGGCTGTCGATTGGCTAACATTACGGGGAGAGTCGATCGCGCGCGCGCGCGCGCACGGGTTAAGCGCTGATTGACGCTGGGTAATGAAAAGAAGAAGGAGCGGACTGGTTATGGTGGACAATGAAGCGGTGGGTTCTTGTTCGTGCAGCGGTGCTTTATAGGGGGGAGAGAGAGGAAGAGGATGAAAGAAGAGGGAGCAGTGAGAGGAGGCGGAATATACGCGTGTCGTAATTGACGAGCGCGAGCAAATCGGGTTAATTGGTTTTTTTGGTATTGCAAGGAAGGCGCAGGTGAGTTGAGAAATAGGAGAGAGAGAGAGAGAGAGGTTTTTGTAAAAAAGTAAAAATCTCCTGTTCAAGGCTTTTCGAGAAACGGTATATTATAATTTGTTTTGTAAAATAAGTAGTGAGTATTAGGTTTGCTTATTATGAATATATAGCTGTAGTATTCAATTACAATTTGCGTTTGCTGTTTCGCAATGTGTATAGTTCAATACGTTGCTTCTCTGGAACAAGAATTTAAATTGCAAAAATGTATTGTTACAGTAGAATTTAAAAAAACTTTTATCAATGGCAGCAGTATAAACATACTTATTGCGAGCATGAAAGTTTATTTAAAATTGCATTATCCACTACAAGAAGAAAAAATGCACGTACCTTGGAAAGGTACAATATAATTGAATTCTCATGAATCGAAAACATAAAATTATGAATTTATATCCTCTCGAGTCATGTTCGATATCGACTAGCACGTATCTGAGAAATATTCTTTTGTCCCAGAAAATCTTTTTACCCCGGTAATAAAGTACCTTGCCATACGTCATTAGCATAGCAAGCAACCTGTTGTTTGGATACGACCAACGGTAAAACGCACTGGGTGAGCAAGTTCATCATAATTAGTCAAATGCTCGCACCCAAGGTATTACAAATCGCGCTCAAGAAAGTTGCCAGGAGACCGGGTCTACACGTCTACTGACACATTTTCCTTAATGCAAAGCGAAAAAACAATCTATATCGTTCGCTATAAACCCGCCATCAAACTCCGTACATAAAAGTACTTATAGACATTTTATTACTTTCATTGTTAATAATTAACAGGGCGATTAGTTCTCTCATTCCCATTATCATCCTTCTAAAAAACCCCCTAGCCATCAACCCAAAACATTCCTCAGCCACTATACCATACTCGAACCCCCCACTCATCAAACCTCAAAGCGCACAATTAGTCTCCCATTCCCACCTCCGTCAAAAGAAACCGCCCCATCCTACGAAAAGATCAAAAGTTCCTAGGCTGACGTAGCAGCGGCGCGGCTCGGCTAATAGCTCACACGCGGAGAGCTGCAAGCGTGACTTCATCGCGCCAACCTCACGGCGGCAGCTCTCCCGCGAGATACTGCAGCCATAGCCTCGCGCGGCATGAGACAGACGTTAAGCCTCGGTAATTTCCGGGAGCTAATGGACCCGCCATCGCGATGTTCATTCCGAATAATTAATTCCCCGCGCGTAGGATACCTTACCTTATATACCTCCTCCTCGGCGGCTGCTGCTGCTGCCGCCGCCATCATCGGCCTCAAGTCGAAATTCCCTCTGCGCGCTCTCTCTCTCTCTCGGCTTTACGCGCAAAATCGTCGGGGATATTAAACTTTACGACGCGGCGTTTCGCGTGCCCGCGCGCGCTTTTGCCCATCGGGTGTGCGCTGGATAAAAGTCGAATTTAGCGAGAGCGCGCGGTGTAACGTAAGGTACCTCGCGAGAGAGAGAGAGGAGAAGTAGAGGCTTATGGAGCGATAAAGGTGGAGCGTAAAAATTACTCTGTAGGAGAGTAGACGTCGGATGTGGGATGGAAGATTAATGTCCGCGCACGTGGGCTCGCGTAGATCCTAGGCGGTCGTATGGGAAGCGCCTGAAGTTTTCGAAATTCGCGAAATTCGTCGTCGTGGAGTTGAGGCTGGATTATTGCCGCTAAATCTATAATTTTATCGTTGAATTATTTAATTTGGTATTAAGGTATATTGATGGAAGCTTGCGGAATACAGTAAAAATGTAGAAACGTGAAAAAGTGTTTGGACTTAACGACTAAACTTTTAATCATTGGAAGGAAGACTTATAATTATGCCTGAGTTATAACTGAATCCCTTAGCGGATAAAAGTTTCTCGCAGTTATAACAAACTTTTAGCCTCTCGATAATTTGCGTGTGTCGTAAAAGTTTTGAAAAATGTTATGCAAACTTATATTGAGAACTATAATTTTTCCTACAATAACTCTACCCTCGTGATATATAATGATTCAAATGAATAAAAAAAAATAATCGCTCGATTCCTGTGAAAAAATTATAGCACAAGGTAATTGTGGTTTATATAAATATATTTTTTAAGTCAATATATAAGAATGCACTTTCACCTACGTTCATCGCGAGCTATTAAACATTTTTGGAATTCGAAAAAATCCACGACGAGTTATCACAGCCCATTACACGTAGTAAACAATAATTTCGCGCTCTTTTTATGCCCCATAAACAGTAGTCGCTAGCCACCCGAGAGATTTCAGTGATTTACTCTCGGAGCGCCATACTTTTCCCACGAACCTTTTCCAGCCTCACCCAGGCGTGCAATTAATTATAATTACGCTGAAAAACTGTGATTATGTATGCGCGCGGCGCAAAAAGAGTCGCTGGATTCAATTCCGTTCTCTCTTTCTGTCCTGGAGTGCACAGCACTGGTAGATAGCTCGCCCTTCCTGCATTCTCGCCGCTGCAGCGCGAGATATATCGCTACAAAGTCCTGCATTTGACGTGGACAATTAAGGAACAGCGAGTGCCAACTGCACACGCACTAACGTGATGTAATGCTTAGTGACCTGCATTAAGTTTCGTTACGAGCAAACGATACTTAAACGCGTCCTTTTACAATTTACAGTATCGTTAAAAAAATCTGAATCTTTGACTTTTTGGTTTCATTGAATATTACATCACAAACATTAAATTAAAAGCAACTTCAGTTATCTCAGTTTCTGAATTTTCGCGAATCAACTAAGGAATTCCAGTTATTAAAAATATGTCAACGTCAGAAATGTAGAACGCCGACGTCACTTTTGTATAGAGATCGAAAAATACATATGACCCACGAGGTACTATTTCTATCACCGAAATCAGTCTACATTTATACAGTGGATCGGCAGCTAATGATAATATTTACAGTGGGCGAAGTAAACGCTGCTCATGCTGCTGAACAGGAAAAGCTTCTCCCCGAGCAATTTATTTTAAAAGCGTTCATGAAGTTATAAATAAAGCGATGTCTTCGAGCGCGAAGTCTCAATTTATTTTCATCTGAAGTTCCACGTTCGAACTCTTGATTTATTAAAGCCAAATGTAAGATCCTCTCTGAATTTAAAAATATTACCTTATGAATAATACTTATATATACTTTTAGTAAATATTTTAACCGAAGCTTTTCAAAAATCACTCGAAACCAATAAAAATCAAATTTCCAACAGGAATTCACGCTCTCAACCTATCCATTAACCGCGCTCACCTTTATCGCGCGAATTTCCCTATAAAACCCCTCCCCGCAAGATCCACTACGTGGAACCGTTTACACACTGTGTATCTCCGCGTATATATATGCAACCGCAGCGCACGTCCACGCTCTTATATATCTCCCGCGATAATACAGCTCTCGGCTGCGAAGCGATCTTTAAATTCACGCGGAACGCCCAATTACGAGCTAGCGCGAGCGCCGCGTCTACTTCATTCTTCTCGAACCCGTAAATTGCCATCTTCTTCTTCTTCTTCCTCTCTCGTACACATACGCGCCGCTATCGCGTATATATGCAAGAAGAGCAGCGGAACGCGCTCGCTCGCATCCAACTCATTTACCCACACGCGAATTTATCGAACGTGGAAGATCGCCAATACGCGACGTCGGCGCTCTAAATTGCCGTCTAATTGGACGATCTTTCTCTCCCCCTTGCGCGCGAGCTTTCAATAAAATCGTTGGCAAATCCGCGCGGAGAAATAACTTCCTGCTTTCGGCTATATTCAAAGCGCGGGTAAACAAACGCGCGCGCGAGCGAGCGCTATAGGTGGGAGATGGGCTTTGTGCGCGAGCAAAAAGTGTCGTAGTGTAGAGGGAGTGGGAGGTAATTGCGATAGAGATGGGCTTATAACGGGGAGCGATTAAATCTATCGGGAGAGGGAGAGATAGCGATCGGGAAGGATCGCTATATTGCGCGCGATCGGAGAGGAAAAAGGGAGAGACAAGGGACGTCGTGTGGCGTCCTTAATTGCTCCGGGCGCTTTTCACGTGGGATGCCGCCGTTTTTTTGTTCTAAAATGTTCTTTTTTTTTGTCGTGATCCTGATGCTGGGCGTACGTGTCGATTGTAAATTTGTTGGTGTTAAGTTGCGAGGGGTGGGCTTGACTTGACAATGTGGGTGGAATATTTTATTGCTTGTAGAAATTAATTGAATGGAATCTTTAATTATTCGTAGGGGTAAAGGAAATTGAAGTATTAATATTTATGGTAATAACTGGCTATTAAGCACTAAATTTATCTTAGAGCGGAAATGATATGGTTCTGAATAATAAATAAAACCATTATCCTTTATTTCCATAATAAACGTTAAAGATTATTAAGGCGATGTGAAGTTTAAAATCAACCCAATTTCATTATTTAATAAATTAACATTCGAATATTGAGGTTTTTATTTAATTAAATAAGTTCTGAGTAGATTTTTTGGAAAAACAACAACGTCAGGCGCTCCGTATATGTAAATACTATATTCAAAAAATTTTTTTTAGTGATTCTATTAATATTTGCAAAAGATGTAGACATTCCAAAATTATGTCGGTATTTCACATTACCTTAAGATGTGGTGGATAATTTAAAAGACGGTTCATGCTTCTAGTTTTAGAAATCAATATCGAACTTATTTACATTTAACAGAAACATATACCTTGGTTCTTACGTATAAATACCATACTGCAATGGTTCTGAAGTTTGCATCGTTGGAATGCAACGAAATAATTTTTTACGATTGATTAAAGTTATTAAACAATGCAAATTTTATCTAAACCTTTGTTTTAAAGTTATTTTATACTATAAAACACTAAATCTACACGCAAAATAAATATTATTTAGTATAAACGTGAAGTAAAATGAATTATTCTTTTTATTGCGTTGCACTCTAACGTTGCAAACTTCAGGCCCATATACTGCAGGCGTACATATAAATTTCAACTACTTTTATCCAACTTCCTCGAGCCTAAACCAATTCAAACATTCTTCCGCGCTCTTTGTCTCGGATCACCCTGCACTTTGACGAGGCAAGTTCTCAATAAAAGCGTCTCCGCATTGTGCATCCTCAATCCGCGCTACTCTCAAACAGCCGATCAATAAGCCTCTTCCATTTACACCGCCTTTATAACTTTTTTATCGCCGCGCGTCCTTCGCGACTTTCACTATAAAACCAGCGTAAAATTTCAATCTCCCGTCCCCGTGGAATATCTCAGGAACCTCCACCAACACCCCCTAAAAAAACCTCACACTCACACACATACATCATCGCCGAGGCAGACGCCATTCAGCCAATATGAATCCATAAACTTCACGCGGGCATCGATACACCACCGCCTATATCCTCCTCCTCCTGCTTCTCTTCTTTTTTGTCATATATATAGGCGCGCGCCATGTAAATCTCGCGACGCGTCGAATAATTTGCGGCGCTAAATCACCGACTGCCGGCCGCCATTGTATGGTAATACTCGGTCCACTGCGCGCCGCATATCATATGATGTACGTGTACGTGCAGCAGCAGCAGCACCTGAAGGAGAGGAGAGGGAGAGACCCAGTGTGCCGCATTATCGCGCTGCGCTCGCGCGGGGGGCTATTTTTAGCCGCGGAATTATTCGGTGAAGAGGAGGAGGAGGAGGCGAGGGTATGAGCGAACGAGCGAGCGAGTCGAAGTGCATCGTGAATAATTGATCGCGGCCGTTTGATGAAGCGCTTACGCGGAATCGGCTTGATTTAATGGGGATGCAAGTGGTGGTAGTAGTAGTAGTAGCCGATTTGCCAGAGTCGAGGATGATGATGCGGGAGCTGGGGCTATTGTGATGTAAGAGTATAGCCTTGTGGGTTTGGAATGTATGAAGGAGTTCACGGGTGGTTCGGACAATTATGTTTAAAGGGTTGTATTTGAGTTTTTGTAGCTTTAATTATTATAATAATGAGCTGCATTTTTTTTATTTGTGTTAAATAAAATAATAATTTTATTAATTTATTAATAAAATATATAATAATATACGTGCGTATCTTAAAACTGTAAAGGTGTAGAAGGAAAAAAGGCAATTAAGATATAACACTCACTTAAATGCGCATAATCATTAAAAATGTATTATTACACGCTGAAATAAGTCCTGCGGTTAAATCATTCGTACCAGGAAGTGAAGAAGTGCGAGGTAATCATAGTAATTTTGATTCAATGAGCGCCTCACTTGCCTCTCGCGGCAAACAAATAAATTGCAGCGCCAGAAACAGCCATGCCGTTGCAGCAAAATTTAAAGACATGACGAAAGCTTGCCTTTATATATATGTGCAAATCCGCGGACTACAGACAACAACTGGGGTACAAAAACGGAAAACATTTTTTTTTGAGGGCACACCTACCACATAAGGTTTTTTCAGTTCTTTGGGGGTCCCCCAACATGAAAATACTCGTGTACACTCATTATCCGTTGCCAAACTTTTTTGCCGACGAAATCAATTTTTCTTATGGAAATTTAACATGGGAAAAATGGACGAAAAGTAGTCATTGATGATTAACCAATAGCAAACTATTGAAGCGGCCAAACCAAATTACACAAAAAAGCGATTAAAGTTGAAGAATAGAGCTTTAATTTGAGATGAGAATCGTTAAAATCGGTCGATTCTGTGCAAAGCTACGTGAAGTTGAAAACGGCGAAAAATGACAAAAATTTGAAGAATTACGTGGGTTTGAAAAAAATCGCTCATTTTCGTCATTATTCGCCATTTTCAAATTCACGTAGCTTTGCACAGAATCTATCGATCGTAACGATTCTCATCTCAAAATTAAAGCTCTATTCTTCAACTTTAATCGCTTTTTTGTGAAATTTGGTTTGGCCTCTTCAATAGTTTGCTATTGGTTAATCATCAATGACTACTTTTCGTCCATTTTTCCCATGTTAAATTTCCATAAGAAAAATTGATTTCGTCGGAAAAAAAGTTTGGCAACGGATAATGAGTGTACACGAGTATTTTCATGTTGGGGGACCCCCAAAGAACCGAAAGAACCTTATGTGGTAGGTGTGCCCTCAAAAAAACCGCTGCCAATTCTTTGGCACTTAGCTTCCTCAAAACAATTTATCGATTCCTTTCATTAAATTGAAATTATAATAATAAATTTTTCACAAAAAAAAATAAAGAACCTCAAATATCTTTAATCGTAATTGACCGATTTTTTTGGGCAACGAACTCGGTTCGAAGATATAAAAAAGCTATCTCTGTGCCAAATTTCAAGACGATTGGTTGATTTTTACTCCTGTTATCGCGTCCGAAAGAAAGTTCCCTTGTTTTCAAAATATTTTTTTTCTTTGAAACAAATGAAGATAATCACTTGAAATTTTAACCAAATATAGTCTTCAATGAGTGTTATAAGTGGTTAAAATTTTAGGTCGATAAATCAACAATCCTCTGAAAAAACGCAATTCGAAAATTAAAAAGAAAAATTTTTAACCTCAAATATCTTTAATCGTAATTGACCGATTTTTTTGGGCAACGAACTCGGTTCGAAGATATAAAAAAGTTATCTCTGTGCCAAATTTCAAGACGATTGGTTGATTTTTACTCCTGTTATCGCGTCCGAAAAAAAATGCAATTTTTTTCAAAAATATTTTTTTTCTAGAAAAGAATGAAGATAATCACTTGAAATTTTAACCAAATATAGTCTTCAATGATTGTTATAAGTGGTTAAAATTTCAAGTCGATAAATAAAATATTTTTTGAGAAATTAATTTATGAAATATAAAAATGTTTTCCTTAATAACAAATGACAGAGTAAAGATAATTCAACTTTAAAAAAAGGAAATTGTAGGTAATTTGAAGACCTTTCAAAAACAGTTTACTATATTATGTAATAATGGCTGTATGATATGAAAAAATCAAAAAAACTGAAAATTCAAAATCATTTTTTGATTATAAAACAAAAGAAAAACGATAAAATGAAAAAATAGGTTAAGCTATCTCTATTCTATGTCCAAACGAAGAGAATAAGCCCTCATAGATGAAAATCGGTCAATTCGTTCAAAAGTTATAGCCGGTACACACACACACACACACACACACACACACACACACACACACACACACACACACACACACACACACACACACACACACACACACACACACACACACACACACACACACACACACACACACACACACACACACACACACACACACACACACACACACACACACACACACACACACACACACACACACACACACACACACACACACACACATACGGACACGAAAATTTTAGTTCTCAAAAACATCGGATATTGGTGCCAAAAGTCTTAAAAAATGTTTTTAAACATTTTTTGTTCCAAAAATTTTTTTCACCATTACAAAGCTTCCTCTTTGAGGAAGCAAAAATTTTTTCCGTTTTTGTACCCCAGTTGTTGTCTGTAGTCCGCGGATTTGCACATATATATATATATATATATTTTGAGAAATTTTGTTCGCTCGTTGCAAATGACAGGATGTTTCTCGCATCAAGTGCAACTCGTACAACACGTTGCTATGTCGTAGTAGGTTATATATAGTTCCGTCAATGTAGGAAGAAATCATTTCCACTTGTGTTATTTCGAGTGCGCCGAGCGCATTAAACTCATTATTTTTGGGGAATAAAGGGGACGCGGGGGCTACTCCTTGGAAATTTGCTGAATTGAAGTTAATTCTCATGATGCGCGCATTAAGCGGCGCAAAAAACCGGACGCCATTATGACGTATTTTGGTCTTGATTTAGCAGGAGTGTAATAAGCTTCATCCTGGGGGTTTTTTCGGCTAATTAAATCTGGCTTCTGTGGTAATACTTGTTAGACTGAATAACGTAAAAGCGCGCAGACATTCTTAAATATAGGCTAATTCGTTCCTTAGTTCAAGTAAAAAAGTATGATGATAATTTATGAAGCTTGAAATAATTTGTCTAACCTGAATAGAAATTTATTAATGAAGACATCCGTGCATAAAAATATTACTTCAAATGTTAGATATGTATGATTAGAAATTTCATATTTTTTTTTTATCTAATCCTTTTTACATAATGTGCGAAAGTAATACAAACTGTATGCATTAATCACAAAAAATCAACGAACATTTTCTTTATAAACCCGCAAATTCGAGGTACGTTGATTTATCCTGGCTTTCAGTTAATCCCATCAGCGAATAAAAATAAAACTCGTTTCCATCCTTCCGCAAATAAAGATCTGTAATTACCGCTCGTAACAAAAGAAACTACCACCTCTCCTCACCTACAAAAAAAAGTTCATTCATTCTCATCAAACATCAAAGCCCCCTAAAAGACCTCGAATCATCCGTCCCAGCTCCTCCAGGCCGCCATCCATCCTCCTCTCAAGAAACACACAGCAGCTCACATATACAAAACGTCCGTGCGGGCAAATAAAGAAAGGAATGACAAAGTGTAGTATACGCGCACTCAAGACTACGCGAGGCACACACGCGCGGCTATACACAGTGCACTTTTCCGCACTCTGCTGGCGCCGTAGGTATATATACGCGCGGCGTAATCCGTCAGCGCGAAACCGTACGTGGCGGCGGCGGCCGTATCTTTGCGAATAATCGATAGGACAAAGGGGGAGAGTGAAGCCGAGCCGGGCCCTCTCTCTCTCACGAGGGATACACTTTGTGCTGCGCTACCGCCGACGTGGCGGCTGCTGCTGCTGCTATCAGTTGCGGGAGGGAAAGAGAGGAAGTCTTGCGAGAGCGCGGGGTCCCTCTGTGTCTTTGAGAAATTCGAGGAGGGAGAGAGTCGGGAGGGAAGGCTTTTTTCGGAGTCGAAGGGGAGATGTTGAGAGAAGGGCGAGGGGAAGTGGATACGTGCGGTCAGTCGCTTTGAATTTTACAAAGGGTTGCTGGAAATGTTGCTGTGATTTTTAATTAGATTTTTTATGGTAGACAGTGTTGAGGTTTAGGTTCGGCAGTAAATAAGCTTGATTAGTTGATTGTAAATGGTAGGGGATGGGAAATATTTATTTAATGAGGGTTATACATTATTAAAATATAGAGGTAAATGGTATTATAGTAAAATTGTTTAAAATTTCGTAAAAATCGAAAAATGATGTAATAATTGAATGTTTACGAAGTAGTTATTGTCTTGAAACGGTTATCTGCACGGATTTATGACGAAAACCCGTTAGAATTTTTAAGATATGGGTGCATTTTAACAACTGAAAACCTGTATTCTTATTTCACTATTTTACAATTTCTATAAATGTTATATACATAAAATTATTTAACAACTAATAAAAATGGCAATTTCTAAGTTATATTATAAAAATGAAATTTCAGGAGCATGAGAATCGATAATAAAAACTAAATAAAATACAAAACCGATCTTTCAAGCGTATATATACTTTTGCAGCCATTGCAAAAGATTTTCTTGATAATTTCTTCATTATCCATATTTTTCTTCATATAGAAATTCTGAAAAAGCCCGAGCGCGCGCGTCAGCTTTGGAAATCTGAACCGTGAAAGCTTAATTGAACTGGACAGAAAATCAATGGAGTTTATTTCCCCCGCTACGTTTATTGATTAAAAGCTTTTACTCTGTGAAATATTTAGACTCAAGTTGATGAGAATTTACGTAGGAACGCGCTGTAAAGGGATCCGATTAATTCCCCACCCAAGGCCGTATTAGCTCAAACCACATTAACATTTTCAATTTGGCTCTTTATTACAAATTCATTACCTATGTGTTTGCTAATAAGTTTTAACATACTTGATCGAACAATTTACTTGGCACAGTTTTAATAAATTTCATTAATTTCACAATATTCTAAAATGCTTTTCAATTACTTAACCTAAATAGTTATTTAAGCTTAAATCAACCATTTTCGTTCCAGATAATCCCAATTTCCAATACGTTTCAAGCTTCTAAACAATTATTTCCACCCATCAACAACCAAAAAAATCTTCTACAATTTTCCATATTCAAAACAAACCCTGACCATTTCTATATTCCAGCCCGCTCCATCGCCCGTGCAATCACGGCGAAATTCTCACGATGCATTATGGCAAATCAGCCGTGGCGCGCGCTCGAATACACCGTTAGCCCAATAATCGGCCAATTTATTCGCCGGCACAAAACACCACCGGCGTAAATATCCCCCCCCCCCATCCTCTCTTCTCTCTCTCGCGTGTGCGCCTCCCGGTCACGTATATATAGATAAGGTACGAGGACAAAAGCCCCTAATTATATCCATTCGCAGAGGGAGAGAGAGAGAGATGTGTGTGTGTGTGTGTACGTGTACGTGTATATCTTACCACAGTAATGAACGAGCAGGTAGAGGAAGCCCGCGTGAACGCGGCTGTCGCACCACGAATTCGCGTCGCCGGGCTGGGGCTCGAACAGCGAGAGGTCAAGACCCTCCATGTCGCTCTCACCGCAGGAGTCGCTCAGCGGCTCGAAGCCGCCGCTGTTGTTGTTGCCCTGCACGGCCTGCCCCACCGTCGTCGTCAACTCCGCCGCTGTGTTCATGTCGCTGTTTTCGAGCTATTATACACGCGTGTGTTATAGCTGAATGTCGGTATATACTGTTTCCACACGCACTCGCGCACCTTTTTCTTTATTTCTTTTTTTAATCGATAGATTAATTAAAAAAAAGAGCACTGTTACTTTTTCTTCTTCTTCTTCCTGTGGTGTACTGATTAGAGGTCGTTCGCGGGCACTGTGCGGCGTTCGGGCGGCTTCGGCGAGACGCTGACGGCCCGTTGAATCGTGCAGTAGGTTGGATTGACGTTTTCGAGCATGGCTGGGGACAACGCCGGCTCACGGATTGAGAGAAAGAGACACAGAGGCGGCTGTCGTATGGTAATCCTGTGTCGGGGAGAAAATGGGTGAAATCAATACCGCGCGCCGCAGCACATACGCGGCGGAGAAAATAGAATGTGAGCGAGCGGTACAATCGATGGATTATATTGCGATTCGCGAGAGACTCCATTCGTTTCGTCGTGTTGAAAAATAGGAAAAAGCGCTTTTGCAGTGAATAATGCGCGGTAATGACTTGAATTATATATATATGTGTGAGTGCGCGTATCGATTCCTTGATTATACGAACGCGAAGTGCACGTGTTTGCTGTACCGCATGCATGCATTCTATTCTCTGGCGGTGTTCTATTGATTGGTATATGATGCGGTTCTTCGATAAGCCAGGGAAAAAGTTTGTTAGAGACTGTAGGAGGAATCGCGTTTCACGTGTTTATTATAGAATGATGATTTGGTAATTTTTTCTGTGCGAAAAATTTTTATTTTATATTATCGTGTGGTAGAATGAATACAATGATCATTTTGTTAAAATAAGTTGGGAGAAATGATGTACTTAAGGACAAATTCGGATTAAAGGTATTATATTTCTTAATGGATTTATGAATGTCTTTCATAATGGTAGCTACTTATACACATTCGAGTACGGAATTAAGAAGTAAAAGGGAAAGGGTTTCAAATTTCAACATATCCAGCTATTGATTTCCCACTTCCTATTTTTGAAACTTAAAAAACCGCTACGATACTAATATTTTTATTTATACTGCCAATAATAATTGTAACATTTGTTATTTCATTTCTGATTATTTAATTAAAATAATAGTTTTAAAAGATCATTGTTAAACAAGAAAAAAAGATAAGTTTTGCTTGGTACCTAAAAACGTAATTAAAAATAAAGTTATCTGTCAAACAGAGCTTATATTTTCTTTCGATCAATCCAAAATCTGATAATAATGAATCGTAAATGAAAACAAATATCAGAGAGAATCCTTCAAGCACAATCAATGTTGAGTAAATATCAATTACCCAAAATAAACACTGATGTTTTTGCATTATAAAATCATAAACTGGTTTTGATTATTTATCTCGCATGGTAATTTCCAGAAAATAATCACTTTATTGAATAAAAATGAATCCAATTACAAAGTCCTTTTTTTCGCTTAACATCGTTGCTAACAACGCAGCAGCGAAAGCGCTTAAAAAAATTTTAACCATCACTCAGTAATTATTAAAAACGAAAACGTCCATCTAAATTACGCATTTAAATTTAAAACACGAATAGCTTGTATATAATCACCCAAAGTCACTCCCATTCTGTCGTCTCGGAACTATACAATTCCTCTTACTCATCCCGGCCCTTCACCATCCCACAACGCCGCTCTTGTTCTTCCAATATATATATACCACACCGCCGCTCCGATTTGACAGATAAACCCATCGCGCGCGCTCGTACACGGCCTAAAACATCGTTAGTCCTCCTAATCGAACTCCACCAAATAAATAGTCCAGCCCCCTTCTCCGCAATTAACTCTCCACGCCCTATATATGCTCCGCAACCTGTGAGAACTCCTCAATATGACAATACCCCGGGCACTGAGAACCTCGCCTCATTCTCTCGCAATGCCAAGATCAAGATCACATGCGCACGCGCGCCTCGCTTTCTTTCTCTTACTCGTGCAGTATCACAGAACGCTGCTGCTGCTGCTGCTGTCGGCAGCAGCACGTGAACTGGTTTTCGAGAGAGAGACGCGCGCGACGCGGGGAAAGGTCGTTCGCATCGAAAAGTTCGAAGTTGGTCGCGCGCGCGAGCGTGCCTGAAGAACAAGAGAGAAAGAGGGGAACGGGTGGGAAGATAATCGTTTCGTGACTGCACCGTGCAATTTTTCGCGCGTGAGCGAGCAACCGATCCGATGTATGTGTGTGTGTTGTTCCAAGAGGTGGTGGTGTAGGCCCCCTGCGGGCTTCTAAGCAAATCATGAGGATGTAACAGCGCTTTTTTCAGGATAAGTAAGGGGAGACGAGAGCCGGGAGAGAAAATTCCTCGAGGGGGTGTTAGCGACTGAGAGCTGGTGCGTTTTTTTCTTGCTTTCCGTATATACCTTGGCCCATCTCGTGGATCGTAGAATAATTCTTTTTACAGGTGAGGGGATAGCTCGAGGGAGGGAGCTGAGTGAAAACAGTTTGAAATTCGACGAGATTGCAGGGTTTTAGTGTGATGAGGCGAGGTGTGGCTAATTGAATAGAGGGAGAGACAGAGATAAAGAGGGTAGTATCGACGAATAGCGGTTTCTGTTTGTTACGGACGAAAAAGTATAGGATTTTGTTCAATAAATCGTTTGTAAAGTGATTAAATTCAAGCAAGATTATCATTTTTATATTGCGAGAGAGACAAAGGAAATAAGGGACGGTGCGTAAAGACCCCGGTAGCTACTGTTTAGGTTTATTTACGAAAGAAAGGCAGAGGGAACTTATACGTAGTTCTAAACGATAAGCGTAAAAAGAAGTGAATTGCCAAATTGCGTAATTTAGTTATTTCGAGACGGAGGGTGATTTAAAGTAATGACTTATAGGTTATACTGAAAGTATTCATGGGTTTAAAGTTTGCAACGTTGGAGTCCAACGAAATAAAAAAAAAATAGTTCATTTTGCTTCACGTTTATATTAAATAATATTAATTTTGCGTGTAGATTTAGTGTTTTATAGTATAAATTAACTTTAAAACAAAGGTTTAGATAAAATTTTCATTGTTTAATAACTTTAATCAATCGTAAAAAATTATTTCGTTGCATTCCAACGATGCAAACTTCAAACCCATAAGTATTCATTAATAGTGTTGCTTTAAAATTTTAAACGCGTAAATGGGATCCCTATGCAGACTGTAATCGAGTAAGCTGCAGTGATTCTGAGAATTAGAAGAAATCATAACACGATATAAACTGTAGAGATATATGAGTACGAATAAACTATTTTCATAGGAATAAAAAAATAGACTATGGTTCATTTAATCTTTACATAGAATACAGTCTTCAATCGTAATAGTTTCATGAGTCGTTACACTAATGCATTATCAATGATTTCTCATACGTTCAAATATAATTCAAACATTTTTTTATGTATTTTCATTAGACTGATATTTATCAAATATTTTTAATACAGTATCGTTAAAAATCTTTGTTTACTGTTCACAGAGTTTACATTGGGACCTGCTGTTGAAAGTTCGTCTTCATACAACAATGATCATGGAAAGAGAAATGTTTATTTATTAAAAGCCTGATCCGGAAGAAATTTTCAACAATACTAAAATCTTCCGATCAAAGAGATTGACTTCTAAACGATCCTAAGGACCAGCGAAAGAAGAGAAAAATTGTCATTCCTCATAATAAATAAAGAGAATGGCAGAAAACCTTGCGGCTTTCTTTGAAGAGCTTCATACGACCATGATGTCGACTACGGAGGAGTTACACATAGTAAAAGAAGAAACAATCAGTCTATTCGAGAGGGTGAAAATGCTTTTGATGCGAGACAACGACGACCGAGTGCGCCTAGAACTGTTTCACATGCTCCAAAGGGTCAGCGACAACTTGGAGCAATTGCTACATTTACAGGATAAGCTAAAAATGCTGCAGGTGACGATCGAGCTGCGAATGAACCAAGTGGCACATGATGCTGACAGCTTAGATGGAAGTGATGAAGACGACGAAGAAGATCAGGAAGAATAAAAAGAATGAATAAAACGCAAAATAAATGACAAGGCCTCGCCCCGAGGTGAAGATACGTTTGTATAATAGCTTGTACAAAAAGTTCAGGAATTGTTCTTTAATTTAGCTAACTGCTGCCGTATCAACTATGAGCACAACTCAAGCATTTGTAGATTTAGTTTGTATTTCATTTCTATTTATAGTAAAAAAATAAAATAAAAACGTTTCTTACTTAAGCATTACATTGATAATTGAGGTCTCGAAAAATAAAAAGAAACGCCACGAAATCGGTAAAAATGATTGTCCTCGTATAAAATCCATTGAAATATATCAATTTTGTTTTAATACGAAAAAGGTTAGATTACTTAGATACTCCTAGTTTCTTTGATAAACTCACGTGTACAAAAATTCAACATAATTTTCTCAGTCGCCTACTTTGCCAACGATCTCGCATCCCTTTTTCTATCTCGGGCCCTCAATCATATCAAAATCTTATCTCCTACCACATAAAAAAACCTAAACTTTTCAGCGATCGCATTATAGCCATCGCTCCATTCCCTACCTATATGCCATCACTCCAGTCTCCCCTTTATAATCGCACTCGCACAAAATGCTCGCGCGCAAATTCATACAGCCCAATCGGAAAAATCGAACGCGCGCCGAGATCACTTCGGGGCAAAACGATCAATTATATTACCAGCGGCCGTTTAACGTAATGGACTAATCAAGTGGGAAACGCTTGATAATACAGGCTCGCGAAGAGAGTACTATATACGCGATGAGCAATATTGCGCGTGATGCGTCTCTCAGGACGAGGAAGGAAGCTGTACATGAGAGAGAGCTCTCGAGAGCCTCTTCAGAGCTAGACGTATACACAGAGAGAGAGGAAAGTCGGCGCCTCTCTCGTTTCGAGACGGTCAAATTGCCCGGCGGCGCTTCGCGGATGGACGTGTCTGCTCGTGGAAGCCCTCGCGGATCAGAATTCTATTCTTGGATGTTATTACAAATTAAGAATTTCCCCGGGCAGTGCGGCGGCGGCAGCCGAGCGGAGCGGCTCTCCGGTTTATCTGCAGCGCGGATCGCTGAGGATGTTATGGGATACGCTGTTTCAAGTATTTCGCAGATTAAGAGGGAACGCGAGCGTTCCGTTGTATTTTGTGCATAATATAAGAGGAGGGCGAGCTTGGGGTTCGCGCGTGAGCGTAGCTGCAGTGTAACGTAACAGGGGATTCATAGGAAAGTGGGGTATGAATTTGTTTATCGTTGAGTGTAGCCATTAGATTTTATAATCATTTTTTATTTATAAATTTATAACGTTTGTTATAAAACGTAAAACGTGAAATCCACGGGTATACGTGGGAGAGGACAAAAGACACATTTTATGTAAAAGCGTCATTTTCTTCTCCACTTCAACGAGTATGAATCACATATTTTCTCAGCATTGTTTCAGTTTTGAATGCATGGAATTACACTTTTTTTTTTCTTTCAAATGTACGATCGCACGCACAGTGTACACAATAATTTCGAATTCTAAAACGGACTCTGGTGTTCTGTTACTCGGAGAACCTTCATTTGCGTGAACGGGGTATTTTAGCCGCTTGGCAATTTTCATAACTGTATAGTTTAAGAGTTCTCGGAAAGAGCATTCAAGCAGAGCTTTGGCAGAATAAAGACATATCTCTGCGAAATTTTACGATATACGAAGTACGCGTTTATTCGATAGATAAAAAATTCTCAACTATCATTTCGTGATTTAACCGGGTTATCGATCGATTTTGAATGTGTGTAATTCCATATTTTGCAAACCTCATAATTATACACTAATCACCATCTGACCTCCATTCCAACTCCTCATTCCAATCAATCACAGATCTTGCACCTACAAAATATCCACGGTAAAAGAGCGCCACACTTAGCATCACAACACTGTGAAAGGCCAAATCCAATCAAACGGCCCTGCTCCCCGTCTCCAATAAACAGCTCGCTAATCCCCAGCATAATGCGCGCGGACGCGCATAATAGGAGAAAACCCGTTTGGAAGTCCTCTGATGTGCGCGCTCGGCAACCAACAATGGACCGGCACGCCGCGCGGCGCACGAAATATCAAGCCTCCTCTCGTGCCGAGAGATGGAATCAGCTGTGCGCTCGAGGAGAGGACATCAGCCGCGGCTCTTTGACTCTCTCACTCCTGCCTCACCAATGTGTGTGTGTGTGTGTACGCGCACGAGAGAGAGAGAGAGGAGCATAAAGGCGAGGATGAGGCTGGATTTCTTAAAAGCGACCCTAGCCTCACGACTCCAGAAGAGGGAGAGAGAGAGATGCGATCGGCCGTGGCTCTTTAACCCCGCGAGAAAGAGCGAGCCGCGCGCAAAGGTTGTTCGGTGCAAGGTAAATATACGCGCTCGTGGTGCTTGACGCGCAGGTTTGATGCAATTAAGGGAGAATACGTGCGGTGGTATCGCTTTTCTCAGTTTTGAGTAAATCAGGTTTTGAAGGATTTTTCGCTTTTTCCGGCTTAGTTATCAATAATTGTAAAGGTAATTATCGGGTATTTTAATTGAAGTTGTTGTTATTCATCTGTAGAATACCGTGACCGATAATTTGATAAATGATAAGCCGGTATACGGTTTTCATATATATAGAAATTCAATGGCTATTGAACATTCGTTCTCACTCGAAGTATAATTTCTAGAAATACATTGAATATTTTGTTTGCAAACTTTGAGTGACACATTAATAATTGATAATATAATACATGTTGAATTATCATATCAGATACATTTTCCATATTTTCGCGATGTAAAAAACGGTGTAATGAAACATTGTATAATAATGCACAAAAATATTACGACTTACGAAATGAGAATTCCGTATTTGGAACTGATTTTGTTATTGAATGCGGCCGTGACGAAAAATAACAATAAGCTTAAAATATACTTTGACAATATGCAAAAGCCTTTTTGCGCCCGATTTAACTTTACGCGTCGCTGTTTTCGCTGCAATCGAAAATACTGCTCGCTGCACAAAAGCATATTGTTGGTCAACCAACTGCTGCTGCGGCCTCTTGAAAATGGAACGCTCAATTTATTAATATATGGTCTTTGTAACAATTCTCGCAATAGCCGCATAAATTCATTTTATTATTTTTATAGACAAAAGTATTTTTTATAAAAATAGTCTAACTTTTTTTAACTTATTTTCTACTTTGAAAAGTCGTACTCAACTGCTGCGGTATGACTATCATCAAATGTTAATAAGATTTCACACGTCAACGTAATACTATAATTATTCCATACATTTATTCAAGAATGCAGCACCGAATTACAATCACGCTAAAGCCTTGCGATAACAAATCATCCTTCCCATCAACGCTTCGCCTCCCCCACCTGTCCTTTACGTAACAGCACCACTATAACTTCCCTCCTATCGCCACCTCGATCAAAAACCTCGCCACTACCACTACCACCGCAAACAGCAACTCACAACTGAACGCGGCTGCAAAAACGCATCTCACCTAGCTTCCATCCTCGTCAACCTGTGCACCTAGCTCTACCTTTACCTCTCTCTCTCCCAGCAGTACTACAATCCTTCCACGAAATAAACCGGTGGAAATCTCGAATCTCGGAATATCTCTTACTGACCACGAACGCGCGGCGGAGTGAGATCGCCTCGCGCGGGTTCCCACGATTCAATGAAAGAGCGCTCGGCTCTCTCTCGCTCGCTCGTCCGCGGAAGAGATCTCTCTCTCTCTCTCTCCCTCTCTCTCTATACGCATATGTGCGGTATACGTATATACGCTTCCGAGTTGCTTCATCAATTACGGAGATGGTTCGCGCATCGAAAAATTCCTGGAGAGAGATAAGGTTGCTGCACGTGCGTGTACGGGAGCGTTGTCTTATTACGGTTATTATACCGGACGGGATGCGCGCGAGCGCGGATAATAAGATGATATGTTAATTTCGTTTAATTAGGTATAGGCGGCGGTGGTTTTGCGGGGTACAGAGATGAGGAGGGGAATTCGGATTATGCGCGCGGGGTGGATGGTTTGATTTAGCGGATAGTGGTTGGTTTGTTGCAATGTAATGTGCGCGCTGCTCTGCATTGTTTTGGTTCAATTGAACGGGTATTTAGAGCAGTGTTGGGTATACGCGAGAGAGACAATATTTATGGATGTGTATAATACTCGGGAAAGCGTTAGAATAGTTTAAGTTGTGATGCAAATGCCGCGCGAAACCACCGCTGGTGTAAACAAACTCGAATCGGTATTATACGAGAAAATACCGTAAACACGAGAGGCTATCACTTGATGAGAAATAGTTGGGAGTTCTATACATGCATTAACATGGTATTGATAAAAGTTGCATAGCGAAATTCTGAATTTACAAATTGTCCGGTATTGAAATCTCGACTAGGTATCGCGAGCTTTTTTGTCAAAATTTTCGTACGTCAAATCAAATAACCGCGCGCGGTGCGTTGAAAACTTCGCGCCGACCTACATTCCCTGCAAACTATTAAACTCAAATTCTATCAAAAATTCCCCGTTTAAAATTCAATATCGTGCACAACTCGCCGACCGCCGCAAGGAAACTTCGGAACTTCAAAATTCAGAGCCAAACTTCAATAATCGTTGAGCGATCGCGCGTAGATACGTATACGGTATAATTCGCCATCGCGCGCAAAATATCGGAACCAGTTTACGCGCGGCGGCGGCTAAACGCATGCACCCGCGATATAAGAGGTTAGATTTCTAAATTGCCGATGATAGGCGATACGTGCGCTGCTTCGTAATGTTCTCGATCGTGCGCGTAAACGCGGGTATATATACCTACCCTAAGCGCAAAATATCAGCCGTTTTGCTTGGAATGCGAGCTTCTAAAAAAGTCATCCATGACGACGGTATAATTAGTTATTATAACGGTAACGGTTGTTACATTTTTTGAACGCTGTGTCAATCAGCTCCTGTATAAGTGTAAAATTAAAAATTCGTTTCATTCGTTCGATACAATACACTTTTTCCAACCGCTTTATTTATATGAAAATAATTCTCTACTGCTCCAGAATGTCAGATATATACACCACCTAAAAGCGAGCAGCTCGGAAAGTTTTTCCTTATCATCCCGCAGTGCATCTCGGCAACGGCATCCGCGGAATTATAGGCCGCACCGCGAGCCGCGTCTACTTTCGCGCTTTACGGCCGCGTCGTAAATCATCCCATTATAGACAAAAAAGACAAAGAATCGCTGCGCCGCAAGTTACATAAACTAGAAATCGCCCGTGATGATGCATTAAAAAAAAAAAAATGTGCCATCCTACCATCTCTATTTTCTCGGAAACCGCAGACCGAACAATTCTATACATCGCGCGCGAAAGTGGTTCGAATCATCCACACGCGGCATAAAAAAGTGCCTCCTTTTACATTTATCACGACCCCATCGCGCTTTACGCAGTCTAGTATACTGTATCGAGGCCGCGAAAATAAGAGACGCTGCACGCACGCGACTGTAAAAACGCGCCGCGCGACGACACACCACATAGCAGCGCGGCGATAACAGTCGTAACGGTACATCCTCTCTTCCATAATTTCTTCATCAGAAATCGTCGCCGTAAATCAGCCGTGCCCCGGCCGCTCGACAATGGAGATTCCCTCTCCCTCCCTCGGCGTCACAATCAACCGGATAATTACCCGCGACTGCTTTTCTCGAAAATCCTAGGCTCGAACTGTACATACCTATAGTCGGCGATCTCGTTCATTAGCCGCAGCAGCTGACGCGACGAGAGCCGGACGGACGGGTATAAGATATATCCTTCACTTCGCTCGCGGGGCTAGTTTATACTTCCTGGTGTGTACGCGAGAGAGAATGGCGCGAAAATATTCCCCGAGATAAAGATTATATTAACTCTAGTGCTGGATAGCACAGCGAGGATTTATAAAAGCGGGGCTGTAAAAATATCCACGTTATGGGTATTATAGAAAGAAAGTTTGTAATCCCGCGCTGGTTTATTCGTCGTAAAATTACGGGATCCGCAGGGGGACGGAAGGATTGTACAATTATATATATATACACATACACACACACACACACACACACACACACACACACACACACACACACACACACACACACACACGATTGTTCGTTTTCTTACTTTTTTCCAAACGACGCGGTCTGAAAATGTCCAATTGCGAGTGAACTGAACATATATGTATATACATGCTGCTACCATGAAACGACTCGCCTAGTTTCGATTCTCGACGATGATAGTGGATTAAAACAAAAAGAGTTTGGGATCATATCTGATTGAATTTAAAGCCCACTAAATAATCAATTTACTTTTACTTATTTGTATGTATGCGTTATTTATAAGGCTCGTGGATTCTGCATGAGAATTCCCACTCTGTCGTGTGCCCGTCTCCTCAGCGCTGCGTTCGTGCAGGTCGTACACCTGTTAAGTCAATACATTCCTAATGCGGAGATCACGTAATAACGCAAGAGATGTGGTATGTGTGTGTGTGTGTGTATGTGTCTATAACAGTGAATGGCCGGCTAAGCGTAGAAGGCAAAACCAGTATTTTATCTTGTTTCGTCAAACTTTCTGTGTGTATAGGAAACGAGACGCGAAACGGCCGAGGCGAGGCGAGAGCTGGACATATACGTTACAAACAATTGTGATGTTTTTATTTGCTTGTAAACATTTTTATTTACCAATTTCTTTTATTTACTAAAAATTTTAGTTTTAGTATCTAATAATACGTGCATATAAAGGATTTTTTTAAGTACAACATAGCCAACGACATTCTATAAATAAAAACAAGCCAAACGACTAATACAAATTACTAATTCCAGACATTCGCAACCCCAAACAACTCTCCCACGCCTAAAAATAAAAATTCACTCCACCCGCCATACATACATCACTTCGGGCACTGCCCCTCGCGAAAATTGTTATTACACCCCATGTGTGCCTATGTACACATATATATGCAATGCGCGATACACGCGCGACGCATTTGTTTCTTCTTCGACGCGACACACAACAGCGACCGCTAATCAAGCAGATTAAAGCGGACGCGCGTTTCGGCTTTTCCCCGATTTTCGAGAGAGAAAGAGAGACGGGGGACAGCGGATTACCCTTTGGTGTCATCGGGCAAACGTATGGACACAGAAAGGCCATAACGACGCGAGGGCGTCGGAATTTATTTGGCCGGGGGGCGTCGCGACGCGCGCACACGCCGTTGTTGTTGCTACCGCTGCTGTTGGCCTTTCGATGGTTCGAGAACACTGTGCGAGTGTACGTAATTGCGGGGTGGAGTTATTGATACGGGGAGGGCGGCGGATGGTTTTGTAATTATTGAAATGGCTTTGTGGAATTAAGCGGAGATTGGTGGCGGGTGGTTGAAGTTTTGTAAATCTTTGTAATAAAGGTTGTATAATAGTTTTGTCTTTTAATGAGAAAATATCTTCTGTTTTTTAACTTTTAACAATCAGACTATTTTTTAATAACTAGTACTATACTTGATTACGCAGAATTTTTGTCAATTATTCTTCAAATTTGACTTTCGTAACGAATATGATTATAGGATTATAGTTTTTAACAATGTTTCTGAAATTGCATTGAAAAATCGATATCAAGTGTTTACTTTTGTACGGGCGAGTAGAGGCGAGAGAAGAATGCTAACTTAATTTACGAACGTAGCTATTACACTCACGTACAAGCAAGTAGAACGAGTCGGACATGGTAAGACGTGTAATCACAAATTTTCTGTATTATGTAATTAGATTCAAGCATGTTTTTCTCGACTTCTTCAAGAACTATACAAAACTAAATTTACCTCAAGTCTAAATCATTTATGAATTTTGTAGTTTTGTTTATTTATATTTTCTATTAGAATAAATAATCTTGTACTGTTTCTAATCAAAACCACATATTTTACATATTTTCTATGTAAATGATAATATTACGCATTTATGCATTTGAGAATGTGCTAATAATAATGTATATTAATTAACATAGTAATAAAAAGAAATATATATGAAATGGAAATAAAAATATATATAAAAAGTATCTCTATGTAAAGGAATTTGCAATCATTTGACTAATTTACAAAGCGCTTTACATATAAAGAGGAAAAAAATGCGTTTAATGAATTAATTAAACACCAACGTTAAACCTCTTCGTACATTAATTAATAATCCTTTAAAAACTATAATTAAACCTGATAACGGTGATTTTACGGCACTCGGTAATTATCATCGATTTTTAACTTTTTACAAACGGAAAGCGCAACATCGTTAAAAACAAATAAAATTTCGACATTTTTCGAAACGCAAAAACCTTATAAAATATATTATACCAAACATCCCCTGTCCGACGTAATCGCGAAAATTTCGTGTTTATAAACGCGTGCGCAAACCCGCGTGAAACCGTTTTATCGCTTATGAATACATATTATAAAACGCAGAGCGGGAAATGCTCGCATAATCGAACTGCCGTTTCGCTGAACTCGCGCGCGCGTTTAATTAAGTATGCGAGATCCGCAAACGGCGCGCAGCACTTCCGTTTTTCCGACGCGCGATCGATTTTCTTTGTGTGCGCTAAAACCGCCTAAAGGCGATTGAATAAAAATAATAGCGTACACAGGCAGGCTATATATACGTGTGTATTTGGCTGAGCGACGCTTTTCATTCAAGCGTCGCGCGTAATTACCGCTCCACTGATTCGCGCACGCCCGCGCGCGTTTTATCGCGCGGATTGTATAAATTATGCGCGTACGACTGTTTGTTTTAATAATGGCCCGGGAGGATAAAGGCAATTAAATTATTTATATAGGGAGAAAGACGGGGGACCGATGCCGCATTTCTCTGTGTGTCTGTGTGCGGATATGTGGTGGAATGCTCGATGGGAATTCGAAAATATGTGAACTGAATATCATCGATTTTAATTGTATTAAATTAGCATCGATAAGTAATAAATGCATGATGTATTGCTTGGAAAATTAAGATTGTTTATGCGGCTTTTACCGTTCGAAAAATGAACCATTTTTTCTGTTTTCATTCGCGAGTTTTATTATTAGTGGCTACGGCCGTGACTCCCGTTTGAACATTCATATAGGCATTTTTTAATCGATAAAAATAAAAGTTAAAATAGAACATTTTACTACAATATTGTACAACCGTAAAATTCTTTCGACATCTCTGCTAACGAACAGAACTTTTGAAAAATATATTAAAAGCCATCAAAAAGATAACGTTAATTTGGCTCGTTAATACAAAAACCTATTGCCCGCGGAAATTTATTGACTGCAAAGACTCGGCCGTTAGCTCGCGGCTCCCTCGTAAACGCACACGTTAAAGCCATCGGAGCGCGCAGTTTTCGTACATACTGTTACCTCAGACGCGCCTAACCTTTCTCAATAACGAATCGCAATTAACGGGAAAAAAAGGCCAACCTAAAGCACGTACACAAACACAATGTTCTCTCCACATACGTTATTATTACCCAACGAATATTACGCTCTTTCTCTCTCGCTCACGAAACTAGACTCCACTCAGCAATATATACATCTACTCTCCTCTCCTAAGCGCGCGCGCGCAAAAAATCGAGCAGCGCGAAGACGTGCAATAAAGCGTTTCGAAATTTTTCAGGCGTCTCGCTCTGCTTATGTCGGCGGCGCGCTACGGTCGATATTTAGTGGCTACTTCTGGAAACGTTATACTTTAACGGGGCCCGAGCCGTTCAGCTCTATGGCTGAATCGTGTATGTATATAAAAAAAAAAGAAGGCTGCTGCTGATGTGCCGCTGCCGTGGACCGTTGCCTTGTTCGTGTATATGTATTATACCAGCGGGCTATACTGGAGAATGGAGGAAGAGTGCAGCGAGAATGGAATTCAATCTTATCGGGTGTCTCCCTCTCTCGCTCTCCGGCTCTGGCTTATTTTTGTCGGAATTATGAATGAAATAATATCTGGCAGTGAGCGTATTCAAGGCTTTCGAATGACAAAATTGATATGGAAATTGAATTGACAAAATTTAATGTCATAAAATTTTTGTTCTCTTTCAGGCGAGTATAATATCAATAAAAGTCGTTCTTGCGATGGTTCTTTTGTTGAATTTCTTATAATACGAGTCTTGTTTCATTTTACTCAAAGTAGAAGGAGACTGGAATAGTTGCACCGGTTATCAACGAAAGTCGAAGTTAATAACGTGTTTTATGCTCGAAAAAGAAACGAATTTAAATTGAAATCGCGCGTTTAATCTATCGATTATTGCGGTACTGGAATCCAAAATTAATTCCACGTAGAAGAAAAAAAGTTAACAGTAGTGTTATCTTACAAATATATTAGTAATTTAACTCTGTAGGCACTTTTAATAAACTTTATTCAATTATCTCTTCACGGATTCAATTATAAAACAATTACATTAAAAAGAAAACACACTACCGCATTTCAAAAAATGAAAATCCAAACTCCTCATAACATCACGCTATTCGAATCCTCGGCAACCGAGCAACGGGACAGCCTCTAAAATCCAATGGTCAACAAACTCCTCTCTTACCCGCGTACTTAACCCACAACCGCTGCACATACAGACGACGATTCGCAAGGATATACGCGACAAAGTCTCTTCTGTCGCTCGGCCTTGGACATTACACTGTCGAAATTCACGGATACATGCGCTCGAAAAGTCCGCTGGCGCGTTCCGGTTGGAGACATCGTCGGATGAGATATTTCGCATTGTTTCTCTCTCGTGCGCGCGGGGTAAAGAGCGTAAATCCAAAGTGTCAAAGGCCGGCCGCGAGACTATATGTGCGTAATTGAATTGAATTATGTGGCGTGCCAGAGCGGGACGCGTAATAATATTGCATGCGTTAAGTAGCATGAGTTATGGGCTGTAAGGCCAAGCGGTCGCGGTGGTGGCGATCGGTTGCACTTTCGATATTATTTAATCGATTGCTGTGCGTGGCTGTTGTTGATAGTCCACGGTGGCTTGAAAAAACGAAATAATCGATTTTATTGTTGGTTTTGTACGGTTGGGTAACGGTGAATGGTTGTTTCTGCCTAAATGGTTTTCAATTACGCGCGCGTTTATATATTTTTAAAAAATAGGATTGTTATTTTTTCGAATGCTTTCGAAATCCATTACAAATGAGATAGCAATTAATTCGTAATTTTTAAGTAGAGCTGAAAGGTTTCAGGATATGAAATGCACGGCATTAAAGTCACTGTATCATTTCCCAATCACAATATGGCCTTCCATTTAATTGTATTTTTTAAGACAGTTTAAATATTGATTAATGGAAGTGAAAGTCGTGAATACGACTCTGATATCATTTTTTCAATTGATTGTGTTCACTCTGGATCCGCGATTCACTCTTTTCGCGTCCGTTCACTGGAAAAGTCGACGGATTCATAGATACACAATAAAAAAAAAATGTGAAAATGATGAATGCCACATTACGGCATATCGAATGGAACGAGGAAGATTGAAATGGAACAATCTTCATGAAACTATTACGATTCCTCCTTCATTTTCTATTTCACTTTCATTTCCTCGAAAAGCACGACTATCTCGTCCCGTCTGATTTATATTAACGCGAGAATCCGCTCGAATGTAATGAGGCAATTCGAGCGGATCGATTAATGTAAATATTTAATTTTAATCGACCGCAATTGCAGGAATTTCTCTCACGTAGTACGAAGTATACCTTTAAGAAATTATAGAGGAATATCGATTGTGTGTATATGTGCACCTTCGGCGCTGAGTGGATTCGCCAGTAGATAAGTTTCATAGTTCATTCTATGCACTTGAAGTGAAACGATATAAAGAGACTATATAAGAACGTATCTGTCTATAGCTTTTCATTTGTTTAAAAATATTTACATGTCTGTTGATGTTGGTCTATTTACACAAAACAGAGCTAATTGATAAAACTTTTAATAATTTACTTGTTATCTACAATATTTCTTGTAAATTGGTAAAACGTTTCTATGTTCGTTTCAAAATCATAAATTTCACTTCTTCGTGGACAAGCATAATTAATTATTATCTCTACTTCTAAATTTATTATTCAAAATTAATTATATGTTTGAAATAAATCTTTCCACAACCGCTCTCTCAAATCAAGCCGTGATGAAATGCAGTACTCGATATCAAGCCATCGCACGTGTGCGGCATGACACATGCAAATTCTGCACTTCAGTAGCAGCAGCATCACCGTTGTTATAAAATTCAGCACATCCGTGTCTCCTCCTCACGTACCACCTACCCCCTCTCGCAATGAAACTTTTTCCACCCGAAATAAAACCCATCATCACCACCATTCTCCCATCCATCCGAAACCTCACAAATCCCAATCAATAGAACACCGTTGGCCACCTTTCCTCACACTATTCCTTCCACTCACAGCCAACTTTTTTTGTTTGGATGAAAAAAAAAATTCACCTCTCTCTAATCTCCCGTTCACTTCACTCCGAACCACTTGTCACCACTGTCACTAACCGCCTTCCTTATCTCACAAACCTCGCGCGCTCGCGTCGCGAGTATCTCACTCAACACCGAGCGAGAGAGAGAATGAGCGAACGCGACGAAGCTCGCGGGGTGGAAGTCCGTCGCGTACTAACCGCGCGCGCACTCGGCGTACAACACACATCGCGCGCCGCGCCGCGCCGTGGAACCGAGCCGCTCCGGAAACGGCCGAGAGGTGCGCGCGCGCAAGGTGGAAGACCCGCGGCATCCGAAAAATCCGGTCTTGCATAAAGAGAGAGAGCGAGGAAGAGAGAGAGAGGACGAGGAACTCTGGCGAGAGTGAGCGCGTGGCGGTTCCTCTTTTTTGGGATGAGGGGGCCAGCTGTTATCGGACGTTGATATTGATTTTTGATTGCAGTGGGTCGGAGTGAGAGGTGGAAGGGGCGAGGAAGGAGTATAGGTGAGGGTTGTGGTGAATTTAGGAGGAAATGTATTAATGTTGTCTGGTGGAATGAGAAAACTGGATGGATTTTTAATTAGTAGCGTGCAGGTGTTTCTGTATTTTGTATAGACGTTCACAAAGTTTTTGTCGAATACAGATAGGATGCGAATGTGTTTTCGAAGTTATTTATTATTTGTTGTGGCAAGTTTACCTATTAGATGTAATAGATTTCTGTTACTTTTTGTTTCAAGTATCGACGAGAATAGAATATAACAATACACAGAAGTAGAAACAACTGATTCTGCAATTTAAGAAGAACTTTAGTTGCCCGAGGAGCTTAATGATAATTGGGAAGAATGCGGTAAAATCTCATTAAACGGGACGAGATTCATAGCTTTGTTCGTCCGCCTTGGGAGGCTACATTTATCCTACATAATCTATACAGATGTAGTAGTATGTAATCAACTTTATACACAGAATTTCTTTAGACATTCTCTCAAATTAAGATGGTCTACTTCTGTAAATTATAGGATTTTTTGTTGTGTTTGCAGCGATTAGATGTTTTTGTAGGCATGCCACTTTTAAAAATAACTGTGGTGTCTGTTGGGCAATAATATATGATCTATTTTCAAAAAGATGAATCCACTGTTAATATTGCTGTATATTTATTTATTCCAATTTAGAGTACTTTTCCTGTAACATTTCCTGTAAATTTCTCTCAAGCTTCTGCCAAAAGTCAAGGTAAGAGATTCAATATGAGGTGTGCCTTAACAAAGATTCATTTTATGGGTTGTAAATAATCAAGTTAACGGTTACAAAGTACTCTGTTTTCTTTTATTCCTAGTGGCCTTAATTTAAAAAGGATACGTTGTTCTTAAAATACAACAGTTCATTGTATTGCGTTGCATTCGAAAGTGGAGTGAGAAATAAATTGATACGATAAGTTTATGTTATTATCGTAGAAATCTTATCGTCCCAGGTTTCAAAGCGTTTAATAATAAATTTAATTCTCTACTCCTGGTAACACATTAAACTAGTTTTCTCGAATTATGAACAATTAATGAAACTGTCTCTTTAGGCTATTATTTTTATGAATTAATACTTCATTATCCATTTCCCAATGGACATTCACTCTTGTCTCGCAAAAGAAATATTCTAATCACGCTACCTATCTACACACATGAGTGAATTAGAACGAGTTTTGTTACCAAAGTGAAATATAATGTTAGCTTATGCATAATTCTTGTATGACTCAACGTTGATTGAATTTTTTCAGCGCAAAAAGGTATATCGCTGAAAAATCAAACCACAGCCTACACTATAAATATACAGTTACTTTCAGTTATGACCTTTTTTAAACTGTTCTTTTCAAACAAGAACCTCAAAAAAAATCAATTACATAAAACACCAATTAAAACGATACCAACCCAGACACAACAAAAAACTCCCGCGCACAAATGTACGGAACCTTATCTCAGCGACAAAAATTGTGTCAGTCAGTTTCTCTGCAGTAACGAACGTTTCGAACGAAAGATCGCCGGGGCGTCGTCGCAGGTGCCGAGTTACCGGAATCGGTGTAAGTACATCGAGGCCGAAAAATTGCAACACCGTCATGTTATATATACACAGGCTCTCTCCTTCGCCGCTGGAGCAGAAGAAAGGTGTCGAGTGATACACCGCACGTTGCGGCCTTGCGAATTGCGCGCGCGCGCGCGCGCTCACACCGGCTACTCGATCGAATTTCATGAGTAATTTCACCCGAGATTACCGGGTAATTTTAAATCGCAGCTTGAGCGATCGAGATATTTTTACCCCCGCGCTCACGATGACATTGCTCAATCTCGCGCTCGCTCTTTCTTTTCGTATCAATCGGTGTACTGTGATACGACGTTTTTGTGTGTCGGTCGTGTTTTGTTTTGTTTTATCTTTTCAATTATCGAATTATGGGCGGGCATTGTTTGGATTGGACGCGGTTATTTTGGTTGTGATCTCTACTCGGATTACCGTGACAGTTATGTTCATGTATAGAAATGAATCGATTGCGAAAGATCAGAATTAACCATTTTACTTCTGTTTGTAGTAAAGGTATCATTTAAAATTATAAAACCTGTTTTTTTTTACTCGAAAATAAAGATTTATAAATAAAAGTCAACTTGAGGCTAATACTGAAACCACTTGAAAAATATATCTTCTAAATGTTCAACATTGTAAAGTAAGCAGTTTCTAAAACTGTATAATTGAAAGCTAAAAATACTGTATTATTATCACATTTCATAAATTTTAAATCAGGAAAATTTCATTCATATTCACAGTACCACAACAAGGTACGTTTAAAAATCCATATCCGTAGCTCAAATTACACATATAGCAAAGAGCCCAAGAAAACTCTTAATCAATTACCTTGTACCTCCGGTATAATATATCAACGACCAACACCTTTCCCATAAAAAAAAACCTTAACTCCCCTCCCTTTAGCGCAAAAACTAAAATCCCATCCGACGACCGTCGATAAAGTTCCTCAAACTCCCGAATCAATTAGCAGACGTGGTGTCAGCGCTTTCCCGACAAGCTTTCTCTCCCCACCCACTTACACACATACACACACACACACACACACACACACACACACACACGCACTTCTTCTGTCGCCCATTAACCATCGAAGCTCAGCTCGCGCCTCCGATAAAGAAAACGTCCGCGCGCGCGTACGCTCGCGACTCCTCGTTTTCTCTCTTCCCCCGCCCGTCGAGATCATCGGCTCAGCGATCCATCATCGGTTTATCGCGCGCGCAGATGCTACCGGTGCGCGTGCGCGAGAGAGAGAGGAGCGCATGACAAATAGCGCGACGGAAGCGGTTTTCTTTCCCGCCGCGCGCTATGACTTTCGGCGTGTATGTGTGGGTCGTATAGAACGAGTTTCCCGCCGCGATAAATTCGTCCTGCGTGTGTATGTATATATATATACGTACACACACATATATACAATTCATGGGCTATTTATAGGTAATAAAAGCTAGGCGGGTATAACGGTGCGCGCTCGCCGCTGCTGTCCGTAAGTTGTAATTTACTCGGAGAGGTAGCGGAGAGTGCGGATGAGACGGAAGAGAGAGAGAGAGAGAGAGGGGGTTGTCGGAATTATGATTGCTCGAGCTAATTTTAAATATCGCGAGAGAGTGAGAGGAAGAGAGTGGATGCGCGCGTGTTATACGGCCGCGTTGAGATTTTTACGCCTCGCGTCCAGTCGAGAGAGCAGAGTGCAGCGCCGATCGATATGCCGGGTTGTTAGTTTTCGTCTCGGCAGAGTGAATTACGATTTTTAAGAGTACGCGTGTGGAGAGAAGTGGATGGTAAATTATGACGCGGAGTAGAACCGGTTTGACGCGCGCGCGTGTACGTCTGGAGAGAAAAATGTTTTCTAAGATTTGCTAACAATCATTTGTCATGAACACTATTTGTATAAATAGAAAGCTGTGATGTTGAGGTGTGAAAGTAAGGGTTATACAGGTATTTTGTGGAAAGTTGATGTTTCTTGTAGAATTTTACTTTCATCGTCGGAGTTAGATGGTGTTTGTTTATATGACCGTCTAGCTGAAAGAAGTAAAAATGCCAACGAGGTTATAGAAAATCAATAAGTTTCGGGAATCCAACATGCAGCAGTACACTGACAGACAGATTTAATCTCGTTATTAAAAAAAAAGTCCTTAATTCGTTATCGCATTTCAACCATCTTCCACCCATTAATCATTCACTGCATGAAATAGTAATACTCACTAATTACTTTTTTCCACAACGGTACATTTTACGCCGCCTCGTATTGATCTCCGCTCATTAGTATGTCGCGGTAACTTGTAACAGTTTTTCGCGATGCTTTATTTTCGTACCTTTATCTATACACAGTTTCTCCTTATAGACATGATTTTCCTCGCACCGGAATCAGACGCGCCGAGCAATTAGCAACGTTTTCGAAATATGTTTTTTGCGTGCGCGCGTGCGGCATTTATGCGTCGCGTAACTTATAACGTCCTTAGGCCGATATGCGTTTTGCGCGTGTATACATATAGGCAGACGCCGTGTCAGCTGTGCGTGACATGTGCGTAACGCCTAGCCTACGTGTGTGTGAATATGCACATGCTGTTTTTATGCGAAACGCCTATAGACCCCCGAGTTTTCGGTTTCTGGGTGTAGGGGAATTTTACGAAGGGTACACATATAAGATATGCAACTGTAATACAAAATGTGAACATTTTATGCGTTTGTTTAGTCATTTTAATCTATGTAAGAATGAATCTTTTGAAAGGAAAATGAGGGTTATGGTTGTTAATTTCTGGTAGAACACATTCGATATCATTAAGATTAATCATATAACGTTTATGTTTATTCTTCAGATAAAATTATTTTATGTTAACTCCAAATTTATTTGAAATACCGAATCTTGTGTACAATTAATTTCGCATATGTTATGCAACAGATTCCAAGTAGGATGAAATTGCAGTTTCTTAAAATAATCCAAGGATGTGGAATCACAGTAATTTACGTATACCTGCTCTCTTCGTTTCATGGTATAATCATGGAACAAATTAAAGTTCTTAAAGATCGAAAAATAGTGCGTCGCATTGTAATACAACGTCCCTGGCTTAATAAAAAGGCAATAAATTTACATTAAGAGCTACTTCATCACATAATTAATCGGAAAGGAGGTTAAGATGCGAATAAATTCAAAATTAGCACCAAATTCACAAGACAGGTTATTTAAAATGTTGCGCAATATTTCATTATTGATATCATTAAGTTGTCAATGATAAATTATATATGTTCGTTTTCATCTAAATTAGAAATTCGATGATTAGAAGTTGCAAAGTAACATCTCATTAATATGCAAATAAATATTAACTTTTCGCATATATGTTCAAGTATAATAAAAACCTAAAAATACACTTTTAAAAATTTAATCCTGACTTTTAAAAGAATTTTAAAAATAATGACCCCATAAAGCACACGAAATTGTGAATTACGAAATAAATCGCCAAAAGTTAAAATAACCTTCAAGCCGAAAATTCGTAACTCGTCAGCACATATTAAACTTCGTGTTTACGCGAAAAAAGCCGGCTTTACGTGCAAAGATTGATTCGAGGCATGAGCGTGCTGTGCGCAAAAATATAAAACCGAGCGGGCAATCTCCTCCGCGCGTCAGACGGGCCGCGCGAGCTGACGAAGGAAAGTGAATGGATGGGGACTTTGAAGTCAAAAATAGCCGAAAAATCCCCGTCCACCTCTGATGCGTGAAAGTGAGGGGCGCGCGCAGAAAAATTTCGGCGAGACGAAGGCAGGCACGCGCGCGCGTGAGAGCAGCCGGCGAAACTTAACGGCTTGTCACGGGACCTGACGGCAAAGGAACAGCTTGTAATAATGTAAGCCCTGGCGACGTGCACGAAGAGAGTTTTTTACGCTGATGTATAATGTTGGGTAAAGTCTGTGAGAGAGAAAAATTTGTCTGGAGATATAAAATTCGGCGCAAGTCAATATAAGTTATATAGCTTTTGTTCGATGAAAATGTATTTCGTTAGAAGTTTTTGGATTTGTTTGTTATGTTATGAAAGAAATTTCGAAAAAATTTAGAATTTCAGTATAGTAATATTTTTTTAAATAAAATAAACGTATAAAATTGTTTACAAAAATCTTTTGACTACGAGGTAAATTAAATTTCCATGTATATTTATTTGTTCAAAATTTTAAATATTGAATTTCATGAAAATAAATACATTAAATTATTTACAAAAATCTTTTAACTACGAGGTTAATTCAATTTCCACGTATATTTATATTTGTTAAAAATTTTAAATATTGAATTTCGTGAAAAGCTGAAATCATATTTAATATATTATAAGAAATTAATAGATTTCCATTCAACCTCAGCTTATTTCCGTAGTTGATTCATTTTTAATAAACAAACAACTTTAATAATTCAAACTCTACGTACGAATTTCAAACAAAAGTATTTTTTGCCTAAAACAACTCCGCTATCCACCCAAAACTAAACAGTTCTCCGCCACCAGCAGCCAAAAATCTGGAACGAAAAAACCGATCCCCCAGTAACACGGTCGATCGACATCGCGGGAAAGCGGAAAAGCCGCGCGTAGCTTATTCGCCGACGACCATTTAATCCCGGCCCAACGCGCGGATCTGAATTTCCCATCGACGCGGCGGAAAAAATACACACGCGAAGTGGGATTCGAAAGAACAGTGGGTGGTTCGTCGATCGAGCCCTTTATATGTATTTTGCGCTCAGGGTTTGGCATAGTGGGATGAGTAGGAATGTATGCGGACGGTAGAGAATGGAAAGGGGCGGGTTAGAAAAAGAGAAGTTCTCTATGTTTTGATAGAATAATTATGGAAAGCGTTGAGCACATGCGAAAGTTCTTTTAAATGTTCTGTTATGAAATGTTGAGTGAAACTTTTTTACAGTATTATTTCGAAATTATAAAACTTCTGTAGAGTTGAAATTTTGAAAAGTCGATTTACATTAAAAAGTTCTTGGTTAAACTCTTCACCGACTATTTGAGAACAAAATAATGTTTTGATTGGTATGATGCCAGAAATTTTGAATGGAAGTTTTCAGATTCAGAAATCTTAAACTAGAGTTTCAAGAATTTATTATTTTGAAGTTTAAACGAAAATTATTAAACTTTCAAGTGAAACTTCAATGCTTGTTAAAAATTTTTTTAGTGAAGCCATAATAATTTCAGTAAAACCAACTTTTATAATTTCTTTTTTTTCCAAGCTATCAAATTTTTTTTTTCCATCCCAGAAAATCCAGTAATACTTATTTACATAGAACAAATAAAATGGAATTAAAGTACTACGAAAATAATTTGATTTTAAAGGATTTGCCAAAGGCTTATTTTCAGTGAAATCCTTTCATGTGGCTTTCCGGGACATGATCGTTTGGGATTTCGGGGCCCTCCCTAATGTATATATGTATGGCCTGAAATGTACTGCATCGGCTGCGCTCTTATTACGTTGCCACGCGCATATATATGCGTGTAGGACGTATTCCGCTGAAAATCGTCCAAATTGAAAACAATAAAAAGTACCGGACCTTTAAAACTATCTTTTTGATTATACTCAATGTAATTTTTATTGAATATTTAGGTGATATAAAGTTAAGCGAATAAAGTTTTTAGTTTAAAAAACTATTATCCCATTTTATAATCAACCATTCATCACCATTCTCATTATCGGCATTGTTTTCAAATTTCTCAGAATCCATGTCACAGTTATACCTCGTAACCAAAAATTAAATACACCGCTATTCATCCTCTTCCGATTCCATTTTCATGCAATTTTTCTAGAACGCCCGCAAAAGGATTTTTCAACGAAGCTATTCAACGTGGAACCGCCCATACGCGGAGAGCTGGCGTGCGTGCGCGGATATATTTCAATCGGCCGCGGGGGCCGCAGACAATTGGGCGCGCTCGTGGCATTCGAAATCGCTTGGGAGATTTTCGCCTTTGAGTTCTTCCTATATTGCCCGGGAAATTCGCTGTTCTTCGCGGTTGAAACGCTATAGGGCGAATCAATGAATCGAGAGTCTACGGATTCCCGCAGCGGTGAAGGAATTTTATAGGGTAACATTTAAATTTTAGTGGCTTTCGGGAATACATATGAGCGTTTATTTTTACAAATTCTTATTTTTCTTTGGAAATACGTAATTCTAGGAAAGAATAGGTGGAATTTTAATTTAATTCACTTAAACATATGAACGTGATTTTTGTAAATTCTTTGATTTTTTAAAACATTTTCAGTGCATAGTAACTTATAAGTTTATATACACCATATACTGTGATGGTAGTTCAAGCTCAGTACATATACGCATATTAATTTTTCTTCAAGCGTCTTTTCAGTTATAAATTTCCTTAATCTTCTTTATACGACTTTTATTGGCTTCTTCAGGATCGAACGATTGTCTATAAAAGTAGCCACCGCAGTTCACTAAACCTTGGTCCATAGGAAAACTGCAGAGACAGTGGAAGTGTAATTTCTTTTTTATGAAGGCTAAATTTATGGAAGGCTGTAATCCATTGACATTAAATCAGAATTACCTCTTCTCCTTCGTGAAAAATAGCCACAGCATAATGGACGCGCATCGTTTTTCACTATCAAAAAGTGTCTATTTTATTAAACAAAATTAAAGCCTCAACCATTTATTACAACAAAAATGTTGATATTAAATTTATATTTTTTACCTGAAATTTTTAATCAACTGCTTCATAATGTTCATATAGTTCATATATTCACTTCGTTAATATTCATATCCATTTGACATCGATACACCTGCCTAAAAAAAACTACCTCCAACCAAGCCCTCACGAAACATCAATACCATTGACGTGCCTCAAAAACCATTCAACAGCCATCATCATCATCATCATCCATATCATCACCTCGCTCTCCAAGCGCTCACCGCCACGTCAATCACCGGAGAGGCAGAGCTATAGCCGCGGCCAGAACACGCACACACCTACTTAACCCCATTATACGCACGATCACGCTGGAAAATCGAAAAGTGGGTTAGAGAGCAATACGAGACTCCGACGCTCTCGCGCGTTTCCTCTTCCTCGTACATCCTTTCCGCACGCTGAAGTCCGACCCGCACCCACGCGAAAGTGGCAATTTCCCTAAAATATCGATCGCGCGCCGTAAAAAAAAGGCGCGCGCGCGTAGCCTTGACGGAGGAGACGTTGGAATTATTGCGCGACCGCAGCGTACGCGCGCAATTGACTTTTTCCTTATATACTCTGTCGCCCGCGTCTTTACGACTGCGCTCGTCGCCCGTCGTCGATCGTAAAATCGCCAATTGCGGGAGTGCATAATGACGAGGACAGAGTCCCTGCGCCGATGGATTTTCTTCTCGGAGATGAGTCTTTTTTTAGATTGGAAGGTCTGGCTGAGGGAGTAAGAGTCGCGGAGTGAATAGCCGAGTGGCGAAGTTACGTAATGGAGGAGATGAGAAAATGTTTTGTTGCCGGAGCGTTCGCGTTGCTGGAAATTCCCGTTATGATGGAAAATATAAATTGGATCTATTTCTGGATAACTCAGACAGGTTGCCTTTTATTGCGTGATTGATCGTGTATTTGTTCAGGGTGTCGAAAAGAAAATGTTTCCTTATTGGATTGTATATACAATTAGTAAGAAGATTACATAGAAATATTATAAATTAATAAATTCTTTATTGAATGTTTATGAAAGTACATGGATTTTTAAATGTAAATATTGATTTTATTGAGTATATTATATTCTTACACTAAATTCACTATTAAATCTTTATATGTCGTTTTTAGGCCAATAACTTTTTAAGATTAAACAATTTAATGATATTTACATATCCCGTTTAAAGATCTTCAAAAATATAGCAGTCAACTACTTGCAATTAATTTTCGACTTTAAAAAATTTCATTTCCTGCAAAATCAGCCTACAAACCTTATTAACGAAACGAATATAATCCTAATAAAATACATTCCTCCGTCCACCGATAACATCAACTAAATTAAACAAAATTTTTCTCAATTTCTCCCGTATTTGCCACAATTCCGGCAAAATTTTACACGGCACCATAACACTTTTCACCTGCTGTGCACAAAACGCGGGGTCACGCACTTAAATTTGAGAGCGAAAAAGTCGCGTAAACGCGCGCACAGTGTGCACGCGTCGTGTAAATCCCGAGTGCCGCGCGGCGCGAACCCATTTACGGTTTCGCCATTAGTCGCGTTTACACGCGCGACGAAGCGCGTCGACTCGCGCGCGCGCCTGCGCATACTGCTCTCTTCCGCTTTTAATTCACACTTTTCAGCGCGCATTTATCTTTGTATCAGTGTGCCCCCCGCGGCTGACACCTCACGTGGGGGGCATAAATGTATGCGCAGTCCTGACCTAGTATGTCGGCTTCGATTCGATTATATGTATGAATGTGGAGCTAGTCGAGTCTTACGTGTGTTATATGAGAAAGGGTTCTACGAAAAATACTTATAGGACATTTTTGATTCAAAATTGTCCAAAGAGTATGAACAATTTCTTGTTAGAACGAAAAACTTCAAATTTAATTTTGTTATTGAAAATTGTTAATAAAAATTTATGGTTAAGTTTTTCGCAAAAGTACCCAAGATATTCCTGTTCAAGGGGTCAAAATACGTTAGAAAAACCTGGCGTCATCCATGAACCTCAATCGGCCACGGCCACCCCTATAGCAAATTCGGACTACCGCTTGCGTCAGAGCATGCATGCATGAACACGGTGCTGCGGCGCAAGATATGTCAGCCGATCTGGTTCGCCGGCCCTATATACCGGCACTACTGGCATGCCAGCCGCTAAAAAACAGAAATGATGACCGTAACAGAAAAATGACAGAAGTGATCGTCTGCCTGATGATTAATGCTGATAATATAAATCTATATATTGTATATTATTTCTCCTTGTTTTCTCGCCCTTCCGATTCTACTTCGTTCTCTAACTCTGCGGGCAGTAGATTGCATTATTACTTAATGCTTTTACCTAGAGTCGCCCGAATCCACGTACCGGTGCATCAAGAGAGATGGGAGAGCAGTTTGTTCGCGCGAGACAAGGTGAGGGTTCATTTTTTTTCGGGGTACCCGTGCTTTGGATTTTTTCCGTGTATATTAATTTTTATATTTGAATTACGAACTTTTGCAATTACTTACTTCTTATATTTCAATTATATTATAATTAATTTATAATACCATTTTACATACAAAATTTTTGAGGTTACAATTTTGAGAGTACACGCATTTTGAGGTTAGATATCCTATACGAATAAGTCAATTGCAAAAGTTTTATTTTGATGACTTATTACTAAACGAATATAGGGGAAGGTGGGGCGGTAGTGACACCCTAACTTTAACTAAAGATTGCAATTAAATGTGGACAATTTTCAATAATTTAAAAAAAGAAATAAATAAATGAATATATCTAGAAACTCAATTGATGATAAAAAAATTTTATTTTAAACTATAATTTATTCTAATTAGCCAAAAATATAAACCTTGAAAAATGCTCTCCGTGCCCCACTAGCGGGTGGAAAGTGGCACAGCGTGGGGCATGAGTGGCACGGTCATCGTGACGTCGTAATGTATACCTATATATATTTTAAGAAGTATTTAAATGTATACCTGATGATCAGGTGAATGGTTTTTAAATAATATAATGCAAAATGGTTATCATTAAACTTGGAAACATGAAATTTTATGTTTTAAGAATAATGATAACCATTTTAATATCTACCTGTTTTTCTTTTGTAAACTCTAACCATTCTCTACTATTATTACTTGTATGTACCTTGCCCCTTATATTAAACTTTTCCGCACTTATGCTTTTAATCTGTGTGTATACGTTATTACACAAACTTTTGATTAATGCTAATTTAATTAATACTAAATGAAATAATACTAATTAAACCTAATTAAACAGGTCACGGAGTCAACCCATCTTTGGTTATTTTGAAGGTTAACAATCGACGAACAGCGCAGACGCCGCCACCGCCACCGCGCGCCGCTCTGTTGATGTGCGCCAAGCGCCACCCGTGCCCCGCAAGCTGTGCCACCCGCAGCGTTGGCCCCGCGAGGATTCTCCCGGTGAAACGGAATCATTTGATTAACTTCAGAGCGAACCAGAACGGAATCATTTGACTAAGTTCAGAGCGCTGCTCCGGCAGACCGCGGCGAAGAGAGCAGATACTATAGCAAAGAATCAAGTGTTCTGTTGAGTTTTCCTTTTTACAAGAGTAAATTTGTGGAAATTATGATGTTAACATACAAGAACATATTTTAGCAGCGATGAAGAGAATTCAGATATGTATTATATACTTATTATATTCTAATAATTTTTTAGTTTTTGCCTTAGCGGAAATATTTTTGTTCTATAAAGTTTTAAAAACTGTTGGTAAGAGTTTACTATAAACTGTTAATTACCAATTATTAATTCATTTTAAATGTCATTAAAAATTATTTGAAAGTGTTTCAAACTCGTATAAACTATTTGAAACTGCGTTCAAAATCCTATATTTCGTAACATTTATAAACAGTTACAAATAGTTTTAAGTAATTGTTGACAATTATTAACTGTTATTGACATTAATAATTTAGTACAAGGTGAATAAAAATTATTCGAATAGATACTTTGTGTGAGTTTTATTTTTCATTTCAGAAAAACGTGTACATTGCAATGCCAGCCATAGGACTAAATTTTGGAGCTGAGAACTGATTGAAAATGATTAATGGCAATCATATCTGGACTGGTGCAAATAACTTTGATCAAGATAAAAGTGATTATGTTTAAGGAGGTGAATAATTATGTGTTATCGGGTTCATAAACTTTATGGAACTTTATGTAAAAGCTTTTGGATAGAAGAAAATATTGATGAGTGACCCGTGAGCATAAATAAACAATATAATTTATGATGCTGATTTGACATATTGGTCTGAGCTTTGGTTTGACATCTTCAACGACATTAGTTGATATCAGTGCTGGGCTATTGTCCACATTTACTGAAGCACCCGTTAAAAGATTGTGTTAAATGAATATTGATATACTGAAAAAGAGAAAATGATGTGTTATTGTGAAAAATGTAGTGAATAAAAGTGTTCAGTTAATCTAATTTATGATTTTGTCAAGGTGGGAGACGTCAAAATGTTTTAGAGGAGAGCTTTGTAAATATTTTTCTACACAAACTTTAAAAATTCTCAGTGATTCTTAGTTCCTAAACTGGTTGTGATTCTTAATTTTACTAGATTATGTGTGACAATTATGGGTTATTAATTTAAGTTGATTCAATCAATAATAATTTCATATGTACTCTATAGTGTTTGCAACTGAATAATTTTTTCACGAATTGTGGATTTAGAATGATGTTTTACAAATGGCTATAATATCTGGGCTGTTGCGAATAACTTTGATCAAGATAAAAGTTATTATGTTTAAAGGAGGTGAATAATTATGTGTTATGAGGTTCATATATTTTATAATAAGCTTTTGCATAACAGAAAATATTGGTGACACGTGAGCATAAATATACAATATAATTTATGACGCTCATTTGAAATATTGGTCTGAGACTTGGTTTAAAAAGAATTTGTCATCTTCAACAAAATTAGTTGATATCAGTGCGCTGTGCTATTGGACATATTTACTCAAGCACCAGTTAAAAGAATATGTTAAATGAATATTGAAATATTTTAAAAAGCGAAAATGATGTGTTATTGTGAAAATTTTAGTGAATAAAAGTGCTCAGTTAATCTAATTTATAATTTTATCACAGTGGGAGACGTCAAAATGTTTCAGATGAGTTCTTAGTAAATATTTTTCTACATAAGATTTAGATAATAATTTGAAAAAGTTATATCCATTCAAGAATGTCAAGAAAGCTTTAATAATTCTCAGTGATTCTTAGTTCATAAACTGGTTGTGTTTCTTAATTTTACTAGATTATTTGTGACAATTATGGGTTATTAATTTAAGTTGTTTCAATCCATAATAATTTCAAAAGTTCTCTATAGTGTTCACAACTGAATGATTTTCTCAAGAATTGAGGATTTAAAGTGATGTTTTATGTACATAAATGGCAATCATATCTGGACTCTTGGGAATAACTTTGACCAAGATAAAAGTTATCATGTTTAACGGAAGTGAATAATTATGTGTTATGAGGTTCATATACTTTATAATAACCTTTTGCACACAAGAAAATATTAGTGAGTATAGTGACACGCAAGCATAAATATTATGAGGTACATAAACTTTATAATAAGCTTTTGCATAGAAGAAAATATTGGTGAGTGACACGTGAGCATAAATATACAATATAATTTATCACGCTGATTTGAAATATTGGTCTGAGACTTAAATTGGTTTAAAAAGAATTTGTCATCTTCAACAAAATTAGTTGATATCAGTGCGCTGTGCCATTGTACATATTTACTCAAGCACCAGTTAAAAGAATATGTTAAATGAATATTGAAATATTTTAAAAAGCGAAAATGATGTGTTATTGTGAAAATTTTAGTGAATAAAAGTGCTCAGTTAATCTAATTTATAATTTTATCACAGTGGGAGACGTCAAAATGTTTCAGAGGAGTTCTTAGTAAATATTTTTCTACACAAGATTCAGATAATAATTTCAAAAAGTGATATCAATTCAAGAATGTCAAGAAAGCTTTAATACAAATGATAATCATATCTGGACTGGTGCGAATAACTTTGATTAAGATAAAAGTTATTATTAAATATTTTCGATTTAAATTGGTTCCTAGATTGGAGAAATATTAGAAATTTGGAGCAAGGGATTTCTCAATTGAAAATGACCAAAGCTGAGCTTTTTGTCAAAAATAGCTAAATATGAGGCAATTGGAATTGGTGGCTTGGGCTTAAACGAGAAATAAATCGATTACAACACTCAAAAGCTCTGTTAGCATCTAAAGAAGGTCACTTAAGGTCTCAAGTAGAATCAGTTTAAATGTTTAAATAAAATTGGAAGGTATGAAACAACGTCATGAAGAACGAAAAAAGACACTTGCAGATACAAATAACTCGCATGACAGAATATCTAGATTTATAAATAGGCTACAGAAAAAGATGCAACTTGTGACAAGAGAAAGCAACATGTACAGGCAACAACTAGATACATATGAAATAGAAATATCTGGATACCAAAATAATAGTTAAGAACGAAAGCAAGTTAGTAAAGAAAAGCAAGAAAGTTAACTAACGAGAATGGTAAGAATTCTGAATAAATGGTTGACGTGAATGAAGCTCCTTAATATAATACAAAATAAGGAACATTAAAATTTCATTTACTATTTTGATCATGGCACTTGTAAATTAAATATTAATAATTTTAAGTATAAATAAATTTCTACAAAAAGTTGCATAAATTTTTTCCTTTTTCTAATTTTAATTTTTCTATTCTTACATAGTCTCTTAAAAAGTTGTGGAATCCACAAGTATTCTACGAAAGTCATAACTTATAGACAAGTGTATATTATCATTCCTTGCCAATTCTTTAATCTATTAATAAGAATTAAAAGTTCACGCAAAACCTACGTGTTTGGAAAATAAATTATTGTTATTATCTCTCTTAACAACTGCAAAGTTTCTTTTCGAAAAACAATAATTACATAAAACATATTTAAATAAGAAAAATGAAAAGTTTATGGAAAACTTATATGCTACCCAAAATAAATTATTTTTATTATCTCTCTAAACCACCGTTAAGTCGCTTTGTAAAAAAAAATTCAGCACCCCCGTCCCCTCCTTTTCTCTCATCTTTTCTTACTTAACAACTGTATAACGACACCACGAAAAACTTTCAGAAGAGCCTAAATATTTTTTTGAACAGCCAACAAGACATTCTGTACAAGAATAATATACTAACAAACTTTATTTGGAAATTAGAACTACAGAATGTTTGAAAAATGTTTTTTCTAAAAAGAAAGCATTAACATTTTTTTCTCGAAAATAATTTTTGATATATTCATTTATCTAAATTAAAGTAGAAATAATAAAACTTTCTGCGAAAGTATAAAATAAGGCACGTATAAGGTTTTCCTGGAATCTATAAAAATAAAAAGAAATATATTTTCATATGACTTTACAAATTAATAGTATTGAAAATTTATTATCGTACATAAAATACAGGTTTGATTATATTATTTCAAGAAACGTTACTAATGTAATCATTGTATCGAGCTCCTTATAGAAACATTCAAATTTAAAACTTTTATTGTGACTAACAATACTTCTATTTAATAATAATATTAAAAATGTACTATATAATAAACTCTCATAACATTATACAAATGTTTAAACTAAGGCAAGTATTAGCCTCTCTCTCTCTCTCTCTCTCTCTCTCTCTCTCTCTCTCTCTCTCTCTCTCTCTCTCTCTCTCTCTCTCTCTCTCTCTCTCTCTCTCTCTCTCTCTCTCTCTCTCTCTCTCTCTCTCCCCCCCTCTCTCAACCAACATTCGTCAAACTGAATACCAAAAACTTTAATAAGAGCTTAAATATTTTTTTTTAAACAATCAACACATTTTTAAGAAGAAGAAATTTTTTAAGTAAGTTTTAACAACACAATTTTTAAGCAGTCCTTTTATTTCTTCGAATCTTATCAAGTCAATAAGCACACTTTGCAAATGGTGATAATTTTTTCATAACTCTTCAAATAATAATATTGTTAATATAAAACTTTCTATGAAAGTATAAAATGAGGCAAGTATAGTATATTATCCTACGCCTAAATCGATTTTTCTGCTATAGCCGTTTCCGAGAAACGTGCTATCTGCTAGCTTATAAAATTAAGCTAGAAGACCGCTTTCGGGTAACTTTGCGAGTATTCGATTTGGCGATTATGGAAAAAGGACATATTTTTGTGCTTATTTTCTGCTGTCAGATAGCCGAAGCTAAAAATCACAAAATCATTTGGGAGTCCCAGTACGAGACATATAAGGGAGTTACGTAGACGTCGAATAATTAGGAAAGATAACTATTAAAATAATTCTTAATCGCAAGTAGCAGGGAAAAGCAAGGTCCCCGCGTATAAGGGAGTTACGTAGATGAGTCAAATTAGGCTACAAAATTATTTAAATAATTATTAATTCTAAGTAGCGGGGGGGGGGGCGTACGTGTGCCCAATTAGTCAAGAAAATTATTTAAATGATCCTAAAATCCAAATAGCCGGGGGAAGCGAGGTCCACGCGTATAATGAAGATAGGTAGACGTGCAAAATTAGGCAAGATTATTATTTAAATAATTCTTAATCGCAAGTAGCCTGGGAAACAAGGTCCTCGGGTACAAGGGAGTTACGTACTCGTGCAAAACTAGGCACAATCATTATTAAAAAATTCTCAAACCCAATTAACCGGGGAAGCAAGGTTTACGCATATAAGGAAGTTACCTAGACGTGCTAAATTAGAGAAGACAATTATTTAAATAGTTTTGAAACCCAAGTTGATGGGGAAAGCAAGGTCCACGCTTATAAGAAAGTTACGTAGACATGCATAATTAGGAAAGACAATTATTTAAATATGTTGAATGTATAACGCCATCCATTTTTATATTAAATAGTTGAGGACGATCTTTGGAGGCAAAATGAAATGATCTTATTTCTTTATGGCAACGTTTCGTTGGCTTATAGTACGCCAACCTCATTGAGTCGAGAATAACATCTGATCGACGTATGATATATACGTTTATAATTTCGACCTGATGAGGTTGGCGTACTAAGCCAACGGAACGTTGCCATAAAGAAATAAGATCATTTCATTTTGCCTCCAAAGATCGTCCTCAACTATTTAAATTATTTAAATAGCTCTAAGACCTAACTAGTCGGGGGAGGCGAAGTCCCCACGTACAAGGGAGTTACGTAGATGTGCCATATTTGACAAGCCAATTATTTAAATAATTCCAAAATCCAAGTAGAGGGAAAGCAAGGTCCGCGCGTATAAGAAAGTTACGTAGACGTGCAAAACTAAGCAACATCATTATTGAAATTATTCTAATACACAAGTAACCGGGGAAGCAAAGGCACCGCGCAGAGCAAAGTTACGTAGATGGACCAAATTAGGCAAGGTCATAATTTAAATAATTCTAAAACCCAAGTAGCTGGGAAAGCTAGGTCCACGCGTATAAGGCAGTTACCTAGACGAGCTAAATTAGGGAAGACAATTATTTAAACAGTTCCAAAACCCGAGTTGCGGGGAGAGCAAGGTCCACGCGTATAAGGAAGTTACCTAGACTTGTAAAATTAGGCAAGATCATTACTTAAATAATTCTAAAACTCAAGAAACCGGGGAAGCGAGGTCGTCCCGTATAAGGAAGTTACCTAGACGTACTAAATTAGCGAAGACAATTATTTAAATAGTTCCAAAGCCAAGTTTCGGGGAAAACAAGGTCCACGCGTTTAAGGGAGTTACGTAGATGTGCATAATTAGGAAAGATTATTATTTAAATAATTCTTAATCGCAAGTAGCCTGGTGAAACAAGATCCTCACGTACAAGGGTGTTACGTAGGCGTGCGAACATAGGCAACATCATTAATGAAATTATGCTAATGCACAAGTAACCGGGGTAGCAAATTAAGGCAACGCGCACAGCAGAGTTACGTGGACGTACTAAATTAGGTAAGGTCATAATTAAATAATTCTAAAACCCAAGTAGCCGGGAAAGCAAGGCCCACGCGTATAAGGAAGTTACCTAGACGTGTAAAATTAGGCAAGCTCATTACTTATATAATTCTAAAACTCATGAAACCGGGGAAGCGAGGTCATCCCGTATAAGGAAGTTACCTAGACGTGCTAAATTAGCGAAAACAATTATTTAAATAGTTCCAAAGCCAAGTTTCGGGGAAAACAAGGTCCACGCGTATAAGGGAGTTACGTAGATGTGCATAATTAGGCAAGATTATTATTTAAATAATTCTTAATCGCAAGTAGCCTGGTGAAAGAAGGTCCTCACTTATAAGGGTGGTACGTAGACGTGCAAAACTAAGCAACATCATTATTGAAATTATTCTAAAACACAAGTAACCGGGGATGCAAAGGCAACGCGCACAGCGGAGTTACATAGACGTACTAAATTAGGCAAGGTCATAATTTAGATAATTCAAAAACCCAAGTAGCCGGGAAAGCAAGGCCCAAGCGTATAAGGAAGTTACCTAGACGAGCTAAATTAGGGAAGACAATTATTTAAACAGTTCCAGAACCCAAGTTGGCGGGGAAAGCAAGGTCCGCGCATATAAGGGAGTTACGCAGACGTGCATAATTATAGGCAAAATAATTATTTAAATTATTCTAAAATCCAAGTTGCCGGGAGAGCAAGGTCCAAGCGTATAAGGAAGTTACCTAGACTTGTAAAATTAGGCAATATCATTACTTAAATAATACTAAAACTCAAGAAACCGAGGGAAGCGAGGTCGTCCCGTATAAGGAAGTTTCCTAGACGTGCTAAATTAGCGAAGACAATTATTTAAATAGTTCCAAAGCCAAGTTTCGGGGAAAACAAGTTCCACGCGTATAAGGGAGTTACGTAGATGTGCATAATTACCCGGTTGAAAATATCAGAGCAGATTTCCGTACTGAAATCCGCCCGGAATTCGGACTGAATTCCGCGGAGAAATCCATGCAGAAATCAGTCCAACAAATCCACCTGGAAATCTACGTGGAAATCTAGGTAAAAATCCAAGCCACGTCGCATCGCGTCTACAACTGCGTTGAAATCCGCGCAGATATCCGTAGGGAAATCCAAATGTTCAGTACGCCTTCATATATGTTCGGATTTCCGCACGGAAATCCATGCTGAAAACAGAATGGTGATTATTAGCTTACGCATTTAGACGGAAATTCGCGCAGAAATCCGCGCGGAAATCGAAGTGATCGGTACGCCTGCATACATGTCCGGATTTCCGCGCGGCAATCCACCTAGAAAACCGAGCAGTGGTTTCGCTTATGCAGGTGCACGGAAATCCACGCGGAAAATCGAAGTGATCAGTACGTCTACATATATATATCTCTGGATGTCCGCGCGGAAATCCACGCGAAAATCCATGTAGAAAACCGGGCGGTGGTATCGCTTATGCAGGTGCGCGGAAATCCACGCAGAAATCCGGACGGATACCTTAGCGATTATTACTTGTCTAGAATACGTCCGGATTTCCACATGGTAATCCACGCGAAAATCCATGTAGAAAACCGGGAGGGGTTTCGCTTATCCAGGTGCACGGAAATCCACGCAGAAATCCAGACGGATATCTAAGTGATTATTACTTGTCTAGAATACGTTCGGATTTCCACGTGTAAATCCACGCGAAAATCCATGCTGAAAACCGAGCGGGGTTTCGCTTATCCAGGTGCGCGGAAATTCACGCAGAAATCCGGACGGATGTCTAAGTGATTCCCGGTTGTAAATATTCACCTGGTTTTCACCTGAATTTCCACCTGAATTATCACCTGAATTTCCACCTAAATTTTACGTGAAATTCGTGTAAAATGTATGCGAAAACCACCCAAATTTTATGTGATTTATACCTGTATTTCACGTGTCAAAATTCTAAAAACGTCAGGTGAATTTCACGTGATTTTCACCCGATGCTCACGTGAACTTCACCGGAGATAAATTAAAGCTTCCTTCTTGTGACATCGTTTTTTCAGGTGAATTTCACGTGATTTACATGTGAATCCACACGAATTTCACATTTATTTCACCTATATTCCGTAGTATTTTCGGGTGAATTTAACCTGAAATTCACGTGATTTTCACCCAATATTCACGTGAACTTCACCACAGATAAATTAAAGCTTCTTTCTCTTGTTATCGTTTTCTCAGGTGAATTTCACGTGATTTTCACCCAATATTCATGTGAACTTTATATAGACCCTATTGAAAGTATCCATCGGGATTTCCATATAGAAATATACATGGATTCCATATGGACACTCATATGGAAATCCACCTGAAAATCTGTTCCAAAACGTCATATGCAAATCTGTATGAAAATCCATGTGAAAATCCATATGAAAATCCATGTACAAATCTATGTAGAGATGCAATTAAAAATCTGCCCTGAACCTGGATTATTTATGGACATACTACTGCAGATACGATTTGAACTTCGCCGAGAACCATCATTGGAATATATATAAAAAAGGCTATATCGGTATTAGTATATATAACTAATGGATATGATACATACCTAGCTGCAACATTACAATAAGATATAAGATCACTGATGATATTTTGCTTAATGTGGAGAAAGAAGTAACGACGTTTAACGAGCCTCGTGCTCGCGCTACTCGACAACGACCCGTGATATCAAATTCACACGAGGCCGGAGCCGAGCGCCCCTACGTGTACTCGATTATTAGCAGCTACCATGAATAGTTGGGACGGGCGGTTAAACTCGGCGACAGCGCGAGAAGTCGACATCTTGGCGATGATGGTGCTCTTCAAAGAAACAGCTCAAATTTTTAAAATCGTTTATGCTTTGTAAGTTTACTGATAATTGTTATTTCACAAAATTTTTTCAGATTCTTTATTAAAAATCCTTAAAAATGAGCCCTACTAAAACAATATTGGCGAACAACCCTCTTTTGTAAAGAATTGTATATTTTTAAATACCAATAGAAACCAATCATTTGTATTTCTGACAACCAGATGGATTTGAGATTTTAATGTTATTCATATATCTAATGTTATAGATCTTGTCAATAAGTTTCTCAAAGCAGAAAAAATACATTCAACATCTATTTTCAACAATATTTTCACCAGGCTTGTAAGTAAAAATATTCATCTTTATTTTCCTAAATTTTCAATGGGAGCCGGTTACACTGTTATTAAACTCTATATGTATTTTTCATATCTACTCGTAAGAAAATTTCATAAGTTATCGAGTGTTATGTGTGCCAAATGAAAAAGTATATTACTATAAAAAAGTTTAAATCAAAGTAGTTGAAAGACAATTTAGCAATTGTGTATTCCGATGCCCAGACAAGAACTTCTTACTCAATTATTTTCAAATAAAATATGGTTTTCTTATTAAGTCTGCGCTTCATGTAATTTCATAAATTATGTAATTTACAATCTTATAAATCATTAAGATCCATAATTCAATTATTTATTTGTGACTTATTCACTGAATAGTTTATGAAATTTCATGAAGCGAGGGCTTAATAAGAACACCATATTATATTGGACTATTATTGAGTAAGAAGTTCGTGTCTGGGCATCGGAATATACAATTGTTAAATTGTCTTTCAACCACTTTGATTTAAACTTTTTTATAATAATATACTTTATCATTTGGGACACATAATACTGGATAACTTATGAAATTTTCTTTCCAGTAGATATGAAAAATACATATAGAATTTATTAACAGTGTAACCGGCTCCCATTGAAAATTTAGGAAAGTAAAGATGAATATTTTTACTTACAGGCCTGTTGAAAATATTGTTGAAATAGATGTTTAATGTATTTTTCCTGCTTTGAGAAAACTTAGTGACAAGATCCATGCCATTAGATATATGAATAACATTAAGATCTCAAATCCGTCTGGTGGTCAGAAATACAAATTATTGGTTTCTATTGATATTTAAAAAATATAGAATGCTTTTCAACAGGGTTTTCTAACAATGCTTCGAGGCTTATTGGAAAAGCTCTTAAATAAGGACTCAATAAAGCTTTTGTCGCATGCAAAATATTCTGCTTTATCAAATGGATCATAATTCATAATATAAATATAACTATATTCTTAAAATAAAAAACAAATTTTTAAAAATTTTGAGCTGCTGACTTCATGTGAAATGCATTATAAATACCTATACTATATAATGTAATGTCATATGAAATGTCAGTATTCTTTCATACTGCTAACAAAAACAGATTGAATATTAGTTGATTCATTACACGGAGCAAAATTTATTTCTAAACTTTAATCTTTATAAGAAAATTTATTATTTTTATAGTAGTGCTGGGACATACTCAACATGGGGGATTTATCTTGTTCTAAATATTAATTTTTATTATTTTTGTAGCAAATTTTACTATTTCAAATAGTACTTTTTATGACTGCTGCAAAAATAATAAATATTACTATTTCAGATAATAAAATTTGCTACAAATGTAGTAAAAATTATTCTTTAAAATAAAATTTGCTATGAAAATTATAAAAATTACTATTTATAACAGTAAAGATCCTACATGTCGAATGTGTCCCAGTACTAAACTATAAAAATAATAAATTTTCTTATAAAAAGAGTAAAGTTTACAAATAAATTTTTCTCCGTGTACAAGAAAATAAAAAGCATATATTATTATGGCCAATTCACATATAATTATAAAATAACTTCACATATTAAAGATTATTGACATGCGTGTGCCTCTAAGTTACTGTTATATAACTTACATCGAAAGAAGAAATCCATACATTGTTGCTAAATGCTAATTAATCATTAGAATATAGCTTACAGTTTGATAGCAGCAGAAGGTCTTTCTCGACGTAGATGCAGCCACCAGTAACCACCACACTCTCACGTTCGAACTTACGTCGTCGTAACCCTTGAAGCACGCGAGAGCACCGGTCTATTAGACGACGTTCGATAACTGCCGCCGGCCGCGCGTACATGTGTAGAAAGTAATAGAGAGAGAGAGAGAGAGAGAGAGTCAGCTGTCAGTGAGGCTCCTGTCACATAGGCGCGTACGATCGCGTTCGACTGCGTTCGAGCGCGTTCGACCGCGGTTATGCGCACGCGCTCGCTTCTCTTCGTCCGCACGCGATCAAACGCTCTTATGTGCCGGGAGCCTTATGCGCACGCGCTCGAACGCAGTCGAACGCGATCGTACGCGCCTATGTGACAGGAGCCTCACTGACAGCTGACTCTCTCTCTCTCTCTCTCTCTCTCTATTACTTTCTACACATGTACGCGCGGCCGGCGGCAGTTATCGAACGTCGTCTAATAGACCGGTGCTCTCGCGTGCTTCAAGGGTTACGACGACGTAAGTTCGAACGTGAGAGTGTGGTGGTTACTGGTGGCTGCATCTACGTCGAGAAAGACCTTCTGCTGCTATCCACGCTGTCATCTCCGAGGTTGTGTGAGAGAAATCCCCCATGTTGAGTATGTCCCAGGACTACTATAAAAATAATAAATTTTCTTATAAAGATTAAAGTTTAGAAATAAATTTTGCTCCGTGTAATGAATCAACTAATATTCAATCTGTTTTTGTTAGCAGTATGAAAGAATACTGACATTTCATATGACATTACATTATATAGTATAGGTATTTATAATGCATTTCACATGAAGTCAGCAGCTCAAAATTTTAAAAAATTTGTTTTTTATTTTAAGAATATAGTTATATTTATATTATGAATTATGATCCATTTGATAAAGCAGAATATTTTGCATGCGACAAAAGCTTTATTGAGTCCTTATTTAAGAGCTTTTCCAATAAGCCTCGAAGCATTGTTAGAAAACCCTGTTGAAAAGCATTCTATATTTTTTAAATATCAATAGAAACCAATAATTTGTATTTCTGACCACCAGACGGATTTGAGATCTTAATGTTATTCATATATCTAATGGCATGGATCTTGTCACTAAGTTTTCTCAAAGCAGGAAAAATACATTAAACATCTATTTCCAACAATATTTTCAACAGGCCTGTAAGTAAAAATATTCATCTTTACTTTCCTAAATTTTCAATGGGAGCCGGTTACACTGTTAATAAATTCTATATGTATTTTTCATATCTACTGGAAAGAAAATTTCATAAGTTATCCAGTATTATGTGTCCCAAATGATAAAGTATATTATAAAAAAGTTTAAATCAAAGTGGTTGAAAGACAATTTAACAATTGTATATTCCGATGCCCAGACACGAACTTCTTACTCAATAATAGTCCAATATAATATGGTGTTCTTATTAAGCCCTCGCTTCATGAAATTTCATAAACTATTCAGTGAATAAGTCACAAATAAATAATTGAATTATGGATCTTAATGATTTATAAGATTGTAAATTACATAATTTATGAAATTACATGAAGCGCAGACTTAATAAGAAAACCATATTTTATTTGAAAATAATTGAGTAAGAAGTTCTTGTCTGGGCATCGGAATACACAATTGCTAAATTGTCTTTCAACTACTTTGATTTAAACTTTTTATAGTAATATACTTTTTCATTTGGCACACATAACACTCGATAACTTATGAAATTTTCTTACGAGTAGATATGAAAATACATATAGAGTTTAATAACAGTGTAACCGGCTCCCATTGAAAATTTAGGAAAATAAAGATGAATATTTTTACTTACAAGCCTGGTGAAAATATTGTTGAAAATAGATGTTGAATGTATTTTTTCTGCTTTGAGAAACTTATTGACAAGATCTATAACATTAGATATATGAATAACATTAAAATCTCAAATCCATCTGGTTGTCAGAAATACAAATGATTGGTTTCTATTGGTATTTAAAAATATACAATTCTTTACAAAAGAGGGTTGTTCGCCAATATTGTTTTAGTAGGGCTCATTTTTAAGGATTTTTAATAAAGAATCTGAAAAAATTTTGTGAAATAACAATTATCAGTAAACTTACAAAGCATAAACGATTTTAAAAATTTGAGCTGTTTCTTTGAAGAGCACCATCATCGCCAAGATGTCGACTTCTCGCGCTGTCGCCGAGTTTAACCGCCCGTCCCAACTATTCATGGTAGCTGCTAATAATCGAGTACACGTAGGGGCGCTCGGCTCCGGCCTCGTGTGAATTTGATATCACGGGTCGTTGTCGAGTAGCGCGAGCACGAGGCTCGTTAAACGTCGTTACTTCTTTCTCCACATTAAGCAAAATATCATCAGTGATCTTATATCTTATTGTAATGTTGCAGCTAGGTATGTATCATATCCATTAGTTATATATACTAATACCGATATAGCCTTTTTTATATATATTCCAATGATGGTTCTCGGCGAAGTTCAAATCGTATCTGCAGTAGTATGTCCATAAATAATCCAGGTTCAGGGCAGATTTTTAATTGCATCTCTACATAGATTTGTACATGGATTTTCATATGGATTTTCACATGGATTTTCATACAGATTTGCATATGACGTTTTGGAACAGATTTTCAGGTGGATTTCCATATGAGTGTCCATATGGAATCCATGTATATTTCTATATGGAAATCCCGATGGATACTTTCAATAGGGTCTATATAAAGTTCACATGAATATTGGGTGAAAATCACGTGAAATTCACCTGAGAAAACGATAACAAGAGAAAGAAGCTTTAATTTATCTGTGGTGAAGTTCACGTGAATATTGGGTGAAAATCACGTGAATTTCAGGTTAAATTCACCCGAAAATACTACGGAATATAGGTGAAATAAATGTGAAATTCGTGTGGATTCACATGTAAATCACGTGAAATTCACCTGAAAAACGATGTCACAAGAAGGAAGCTTTAATTTATCTCCGGTGAAGTTCACGTGAGCATCGGGTGAAAATCACGTGAAATTCACCTGACGTTTTTAGAATTTTGACACGTGAAATACAGGTATAAATCACATAAAATTTGGGTGGTTTTCGCATACATTTTACACGAATTTCACGTAAAATTTAGGTGGAAATTCAGGTGATAATTCAGGTGGAAATTCAGGTGAAAACCAGGTGAATATTTACAACCGGGAATCACTTAGACATCCGTCCGGATTTCTGCGTGAATTTCCGCGCACCTGGATAAGCGAAACCCGCTCGGTTTTCAGCATGGATTTTCGCGTGGATTTACACGTGGAAATCCGAACGTATTCTAGACAAGTAATAATCACTTAGATATCCGTCTGGATTTCTGCGTGGATTTCCGTGCACCTGGATAAGCGAAACCCCTCCCGGTTTTCTACATGGATTTTCGCGTGGATTACCATGTGGAAATCCGGACGTATTCTAGACAAGTAATAATCGCTAAGGTATCCGTCCGGATTTCTGCGTGGATTTCCGCGCACCTGCATAAGCGATACCACCGCCCGGTTTTCTACATGGATTTTCGCGTGGATTTCCGCGCGGACATCCAGAGATATATATATGTAGACGTACTGATCACTTCGATTTTCCGCGTGGATTTCCGTGCACCTGCATAAGCGAAACCACTGCTCGGTTTTCTAGGTGGATTGCCGCGCGGAAATCCGGACATGTATGCAGGCGTACCGATCACTTCGATTTCCGCGCGGATTTCTGCGCGAATTTCCGTCTAAATGCGTAAGCTAATAATCACCATTCTGTTTTCAGCATGGATTTCCGTGCGGAAATCCGAACATATATGAAGGCGTACTGAACATTTGGATTTCCCTACGGATATCTGCGCGGATTTCAACGCAGTTGTAGACGCGATGCGACGTGGCTTGGATTTTTACCTAGATTTCCACGTAGATTTCCAGGTGGATTTGTTGGACTGATTTCTGCATGGATTTCTCCGCGGAATTCAGTCCGAATTCCGGGCGGATTTCAGTACGGAAATCTGCTCTGATATTTTCAACCGGGTAGGCAAGATCATTATTTAAATAATTCTTAATCGCAAGTAGCCTGGTGAAACAAGGTCCTCACGTATAAGGGTGTTACGTAGACGTGTAAAACTAGGCAACATCATTATTGAAATTATTCTAAAACACAAGTAACCGGGGAGACAAAGGCAACGCGCACAGCGGAGTTACGTAGACGTACTAAATTAGGCAAGGTCATAATTTAAATAATTCTAAAACCCATGTAGCCGGGAAAGCAAGGCCCACGCGTATAAGGTAGTTACCAAGACACGCTAAATTAGGGAATACAATTATTTAAATAGTTCCAAAACCCAAGTTGGCGGGGAAAACAAGGTCCACGCATATAAGGGAGTTACGTGGACGTGTATAATTAGGCAAGACCATTATTTAAATAATTCTAAAGCCCAAGTAGCCAAGGGAAGCCAGGTAGGTACTTGCGTATAAAGAAGTTAGGTGGACATATTCAATTAGGCATGATTATTATTTAAATAATTCTTAGTCGCAAGTAGCAGTGGAAAGCAAGGTCCACGCGTATAAGAAAGTTACGTAGACGTGAATAATGTGGCAAAACAATTATTTAAATAGCTCTATAAAACCCAAATAGCCAGTTGAAGTGAGGTATACTTGCGTATAAGAGAGTACGTATGTGTGTAAAATTAGGCTAGATCATTATTTAAATAGCTCCAAAATCCAAGTTTCCGGGGTAGCAATAGGGTAACGCGTACGGCGTATTTTCGTAGGCGTACTAAATTAGATGAGGTCATTTTTTAAATAATTCTAAAATTCAAGTAGCCAGAAAAAAGGTCCACGCGTATAAGGATATTACCTAAACGTGCTAAACTAGGCAAGGTCATTACTTAAATATTTCTAAAGCTCAAGTAACCGGGAGAAGCGAGATCCTCGTGTATAAGAAAGTTACTTAGACGTGCAAAATTGTCGCAAGATTATTATTTAAATAATGCTTAATCTTAAGCAGCCGGGGAAGCAAGGTCCACGCGCATAAGGGAGTTACTTAGACGTTCAAACTAGGGAAGACTATTATTTAAATAGTTCCAACACCCAAGTTGCCGGGAAAGCAAGGCGCACGCATATAAAGGAGTTACGTGGACGTGCATAATTAGGCAATACCGTTATTTAAATAATTCTAAAACCCAAGTAGCCAGTGGAAGCGAGATACTTGCGTATAAAGAAGTTACCTTGACGTGCTGAATTAAGTAACAAAATTATGTAAATAATACTAAAAACATTCTAATGCCCTCCTTTACGTGGACCCGCCGTCCTTCGGCTACTTGGTTTTTAAAATTATCTAAGTAATTATTTTGCCTGATTTTGCATGTCAACATAAGGGGATTTTGTGCGTGGATCTTGTATCCCCGAATATTTAGGTTGTAGAATTATTTAAATAATGATTTTGCCTAATTTTGCACGACTATAAATCCCTTATACGCGTGGACCTTGCTCACCTCAGTTAGTTTAGTTTGTTAGACGTAGAAAATTAAGCAAGATCATTATTTAAATAATTCTAACTTTAAATAAAGTGAAGCGACCTTCATTTGTAATGATGGGGAGTCGGAGAGGTGGCTGCGAGAGGCAGTGCCGTCCGTCAATCTCGGTGTCGTGACTCTGGCGAGGATTGTCGTCCCGGAGGAACTCATCAAGAGAGTCAATGTGACGGCACTGGTACCGCCGCCAAGAAGAGAAGCCTCCCAGTTGGTCAAGCTCCTGGGGCGCCAGAACCCGGTGTTGGATACGTCAAAGTGGAGGATTCTCCAGTGCTTGGAGGGGGCCCGGCTTGCCTCCTTCGCCTGGGGTTGACGACGCCCCTCTGGGTGTTCTAGAGACCAGGGTTGGCAAGGCCTTCCTGGGGACAAGCGAAATCACCTTTAGCTGGTCTTCGAAGAATCCGGTTGGCGAGGACGTGAAAGGAAAGCAGGATGATGTAGGGGTGGATCAGCATTGAAATGGTTGATACGCAAGTGGACATCCTGCAAATTAACTTGCATCACAGTAAAAGCGCCTCAGTGGTATTAACCAGGTGCATGACTGTCAGACACACATGCCCAGCTATTGGGCTGGTGCAAGAACCCTGGCTGGTCAGGAACGAGATAAAGGGACTATCGGTCACGGGGCGTGTCTACGCGAGTGGGGAGCATGTCGGGCAAAGAGCGTGCGTGGTCGTGAAAGGGCTGGAGGCGACGCTCATGCAGGAATTCTCAACGAGAGACCTAGCGGTGGTAAGAATTCGTGGGAAGTACGGCGTCAACAGGGGCAAAGAGTTCATCGTAGCATCTGCTTACTGTGCGCATGAGAGAAAATCTCCCCCAGAGGAGGTTAAAAGGTTAACCAGGTACTGTAGGAAGGAAGGACTCGGGCTCATTGTTGAATGTGATGCCAACGCCCACAATGAGGCGTGGGGTAGCACGGACACAAATGAGCGGGGGGAGGAACTCCTGGAGTACCCGATTGAGGAAAACCTCATTGTTTTAAACACAGGTGCGGAACCGACCTTTGTCACGTCTAACAGAAGCGAGGTACTCGATACCACCTTCTGTTTCGGACTGCTGAAGGGATGGGTTCACGACTGGAGAGTCTCTGAGGAGCCCTCCATGTCGGACCATAGGATTATCAGAGCGCCACCTTAAGGGGCATTGTCCCCAACGTGGTCTGGTATAGGGATCCCAAACAAACAGACTGGGATGGCTTTAGAGCCTCAATACGGCGATGCACAGTCGGATTCAGGGGGCGAGATATGGTACACCGAACGAGCTGGAACTTTATCAGGACGGTGATCACAATCGTGTTCGAGGAAAATTGTCCCATCACTCAAAAAACCACTGGACGCAGCAGGTGGAGTGGAGTAAAGAGTCGGAGGCAAGGCGGAAGGAAGCAGGTAGGCTCTTTAATAGAGCGAGGAAAAAGAACACGATAGAGATTTGGGAAGCCTACAAGCTTAGTCAAAGACTATAAGAGCCTCATTAGAGAGGAAAACCGTGACTCTTGGAGGAAATGGTGCTCAGAGTGTAGCACAATAAGCGACACGGCTAGACTTTTCAATGTCCTAGCGGGGGCTCCAAATGGGAAACTAAGGCTAATAAGGAAGGCTGATGGGAGTTTTACTAGGACACCGGAAGAGACCCGGCAGTGCTGCTGGAGACCAATATCCCTGACTTCAGGCGGACGGGCGGGGCGGACGAGCCCCCCTCCCTCCCGGAGGGCTGGTAGAAAGGCGGATTGGAGCATAGCAGAGCAGGTAGTCACAGCGCAAAGGGTCAAAGAGGCTATCATGTCCTTTCAGCCATACAAAGCACCATGCCTGCAGGCATGGATAACATCACCCCAGTGCTGCTGCAACAGGACCTGGAGGAGATTACGGGACTGCCGACAGGGGTACTGAGGGGCTGCATAGCCCTTGGGTACACATCCAGGCAGTGGCTTAAAACAAAGGTGAATGTCATCCCCAAGCCAGGGAAGAAGAATTACACGGATGTGAAAGATTACAGGCCCATTAGCCCCCGTCATTTCTTTTGAAGACGCGATTGGAAAGCTTGTGGATGGCTATCTTAAAGAAGGTCCTCTGAAGATGTGTCCGCTTCACGAGGAACAACACGCGTATCGCACGGGCAGGTCAGTGGAAACAGCGCTCCTTTCGGTGGTCAACTACGTTGAAGAACAGCTTGAGCTGAAAGGAGTATGCATAGGAGCCTTTCTGAATGTTGAAGGAGCGTTCAATCGGACCTCTAGAGAGGCGATCCGGAAGGATGCGGTAGAACATGGTATCCCTAAGAGCATCATTGACTGGATCATGAGCTCCTTCATGGTGAGTAGGGAATGGTGAGTAGAGAATCCTGGATGGGACACTCGACCGGTGGGCGAGTATCCGAAGGCTGTCCCCAGGTTTTGTCCCCCTACTGTGGAGCCTGGTGGTAGACAGCCTACTACGAGTACTAAACGAGGTGGGAGTCAAGGCGGTAGGATATGTGGACGATATAGCTATCCTAGCGAGGGAAGCTTATGAAGAAGTTCTTAGGGACTTGGTTCAAGGAGCCCTCAAGGCAACGAAGGAGTGGTGCAGTAGCAAAGCATAGCGAATTCATGGGGATAAATCGGTAGCCCTTATCTTCACAAAGCGCTATAAAATTAGAAAGCTGAGGAAGATGAAGGCGGGGAACTTAGAGATTCCTTTCGCGGAGGAAACCAAATATCTGGGAGTTATCCTCGATAGAAAGTTACTCTGGCGCAGGTACCTCGAGGAGAAATGTAGAAAAACAATCTCCACTTTCTGGCATACAGAGGAGCATTGGGTTCAAGGTGGGGAGTGGATCCGCGGCAAATGCACTAGATCTACTCTGCCATTATTGTGCCGAGGTTAACGTTTGCCTCAGTAGTCTGGTGGAGCAGAACACTGCGGAGCACGGATTGCGCGAAGCTGAATCGGGTACAGGCGCTTTTCTTAAGGAGCATAACTGTCACTAGGAGGAGTACGCCCTGTGCCGCTATGAGGACCATGCTGAACCTACCGTCTCTGGCACTGCACATCAAGTCTGAGGCAATGAATACGGCATACCGGTTAGGTTGCGTCGGTCTGTGGAAAACGGACAGCAAGAGGCATAAACGGCTGTTCGGGGATTCACTGAGGGAGCTCTGGAAAGAACCGCAGGATATAATACCACCTCAACCGGTAAGGAAGGGGAGATGCAAAATCCACATTCCGGAGAGGGTGAGGTGGGAGGAATGTAGACCCAAACACGGCGAAATTTGGTTCACGGACGGGTTTAGGGTAAAGGAAGGGGTGGGAGCTGGCTTCTGTGGACCTAGGCAGCAGGACAGCTTCTGCTTTAAAATGGAAAGCTACAACACGGTTTTCCAGGCCGAGGTACTCGCGATCAAGTCATACGCGGAGGGACTAACAAGGGCTGGCAAGTCGAGCTAGATTATTTGGATCTGCTCGGACAGCCAGACGGCATTAAGAGCCATCGAGAAGACCGTTACTTGCTCTAAGTTAGTAATGGAAACAAAGACCTCGTTGGATGCACTAGGTATGGTTAACCTTCTCAACTTAACCTGGATTCCGGGTCACTCCGGGTGGAAAGGTAATGAAAGGGCGGATACTCTTGCTAAACAAGGGGTCGCACTCACGGCCCCATTAGACAGCAAGCTGGCATGTCGGCGCAAGAAGGCCGGAGCAGAATAGCTGCTCACATCATGAGCCTATGCGAAATGAAGTGGCTCGCGACTGAGCGTTGCAGCAAATCCAAGGCCATGTGGGGAGTAACGGGTGACCAATGGGGCCGAGAACTTCTCTCCCTCGGTAGGTGGCAACTCAGAAGGGCAGTAAAACTGATAACAGAGCACTGCGACCTGCGGGGTTTCCAACACCCAGGTGCGGGGAAGACTGTGAGGAAACGCCAATCCACGTGATCTGTGAGTGCCCTGCACTGGCGGAATCCAGAAGGAAGTGGTTTGGCAGGGCGGTGTCAATACCAGAAGAGATCAGGGAGCACAGAATTAGGGGGGTCCTTGACTACTGCTCTGCAGTTGGCCTCCCCTAAGGTGGGACCCGAGGTAGGTGGGGAATAGCGTACAATGGCAAGCAAGCTAAGAGCGCTACACCGTTATGGTCCCCGCGAGTTTACAATCTAATCTAATCTAATGAGGGAGTTACGTAGGCGTGCAAAAAATAAGCAATGTCATTATTTAAATAATTCTTAAACCCAAGTTGCCACGGGTAGCGAGGCATTTGCGTATAAGGGAGTACGTAGGCATGGACAATTGGGCAATATCATTATTTAAATTATTCTAAAAATGAAGTAACCGGGGGTTTAAAGACAGTCCGAATAAGGAAGTTACGTAGATGTTCAAAATAAACCAAGATTATTATTTAGATAATTTTTAATCATAAGTTGCCGGGGGAAACGAAGTACACGTGTTTCAGGTAGTAACAGAGACGTGCAAAATTAGGCAAAATCATTATTTAAATAATTCAAATACACAAGTAGCTAGGGAAGGCAACGTCCATGCGTATAAAGGAGTTACGTAGACGTGCAAATTAGGCATGATTATTATTTCAATATTAGAAAACTCCGGTTGCCGATGGGAGGGAGGTCCACACGTATAAGGGAGATACGTAGATATGAAAAATTATGCAAGATCATTCTTCAAATAATTTTGAAACCTAACTATCCGTGGGAAGCGAGGTCCACGCGTATAAGGGAGAGATAGGCGTTCAAAATTAGGCAATTGTATGATTGAAAAAGTTCTTAAACATATGTAGCCGGGAGAAGCGAGGTTCTCGTCTATAAAATGGTTACGTTGACATGCACAATCAGGCAAAACAATTACTTAAATAATTTTGAAACCCAAGTTGCGGGAGGATGGGAGGTCCACGTAAACTAGGGCATTAGTTTTCCAAATTATTTACATAATTTTGTTGCTTAATTCAGCGCGTCTGTGTAACTTCCTTATTCGCGAGGACCTGGCTTCCCCCGGCTACTTGGGTTTTAAAACTATTTAAATAATTTACATCCCTAATTTTGCACGTCTAGGTAATTAACCTAATACGCGTCGACCTCGCTGTCTCCGACAACTTGGGTTTCAAAACTATTTAAATAATTGTCTTCGTTAATTTAGCACGTCTACGTAACTTATTCCTTATACGCGAGGACCTCGCTTCTCCCGGTTACTTGTAGAATTATTTAAGTAATGATCTTGTCTAATTTTACACGTCTAGGAAACTTCCTTATACGCGTGAAACTTGCTCTCCCGCAACTTGGATTTGAGAATTATTTAAATAAGTGTTTTGCATATAATTTAGCATGTCTAGGTAACTTCCTTATACGCGTGGACCTTGCTTTCCCGGCTACTTGGGTTTTAGAATTATTTAAATAATAGTCGTACTTGGCTTTGCACGTCTATGTACTCCATTATACGCAAGGACCTCGCTTCCCCCGGCTACTTGGGTTTTAGAATTTATTTACTTTGGTTTATATAATTGTCTTGCCTCATGGTGCACGTCTACACGTCTATCCAACGACGTCATACGCATGGATTTTGCTTTCCCAGGCTACTAGCGATTAAGAATAATTTAAATAATAATCTTTTCTAACTTTGCTCGTCTACGTATTTCCCTTATACGCGTGGACCTCCCCACCCCCGTCTACTTGGGTTTTAGATTTATTTAAATAATGATCTTGCCTAATTTTCCACATCTAGGTAACTCTCTTATCTGAAAAATCTCAGGTGAGATCTTAGGTGATTTCTCAGGTGAGATCTCATGTAAAATCTCTCGCCAAAATCTCACCTGAGATTCTGCTCCAGATGCTGCAGAAAACTTACGTTAATTAAAAATCAGCTTCTTCAGTATTGGGAATCGTCTTTTAGGATGTTTTACCCCCCAGATGAGCTCAAAAATACATGTTTAAAAGCATTTTACACAATTTTTCAATTTTTAAAATTGATACATGATATCTCACCTGAGATCTCACATGATATATCACCTGAGAAATCACCTGAGATCTCATGTATCAAATTTTAAAAATTGAAAAATTGTGTAAAATGCTTTTAAACATGAATTTTTGAGCTCATCTGGGGTAAAACATCCTAAAAGGCGATTCCCAATACTGAAGAAGCTGATTTTTAATTAACGTAAGTTTTCTGCAGCATCTGGAGCAGAATCTCAGGTGAGATTTTGGCGTGAGATTTTACATGAGATCTCACCTGAGAAATCACCTGAGATCTCACCTGAGATTTTTCAATAGGGGTTGCTTTCCCCGGCTACTTAGGTTTTAGAACTAGTTAAATAATGACCTTGCCTAATTTAGCACGTCGATTAAGAATAATTTAAATAATAATCTAGACTAACTTTCCACGTTTACGTAACTCCCTTATACGCGTGGACGTTCCCTTCCCTGGATACCTGGGTTTTTGAGTTATTAAAATAATTGTCTTGCCCAATTTACGGCGTATACGTATCTCCCTTATATTCGTGCAGTGGACCTCGCCTCCCCGTCTACTTGGGTTTTAGAATTATTAAAATAATGATCTTGCCTAATTTTCTACGTCTAACAAACTAAAGTAGCTGGGGTAAGCAAGGTCCACGCGTATAAGGGATTTATAGTCGTGCAAAATTAGGCAAAATCATTATTTAAATAATTCTGCAACCTAAATATCCTGCGGATACAAGATCCACGCACAAAATCGCCTTACGTTGACATGCAAAATCAGGCAAAACAATTACTTAGATAACTTTGAAAACCAAGTAGCCGAAGGACGGGGGGTCCACGTAAAGAAAGGTATTAGAATGTTTTTAGTATTATTTACATAATTTTGTTACTTAATTCAGCACGTCCAGGTAACTTCTTTATACGCAAGTATCTCGCTTCCACTGGCTACTTGGGTTTAGAATTATTTAAATAATGGTATTGCCTATTATGCACGTCCACGTAACTCCCTTATATGCGTGAACCTTGTTTTCCCGGCAACTTGGGTTTTGGAACTATTTAAATAATTGTTTTCCATAGTTTTGGACGTCTAAGTAACTCCCTTATGCGCGTGGACCTTGCTTCCCGGCTACTTGAGATTAAGGATTATTTAAATAATAATCATGCCATAATTTTGCACGTTTACGTAACTTTCTTTTACGCGAGGACCTCGCTTACCCCGGTTACTTGAGTTTTAGAATTATTTAAGTAATTACCTTGCCTAGTTTAGCACATTTAGGAAACGTCCTTATACGCGTGGACCTTTTTCTGGCTACTTGGATTTTATAATTATTTAAAAAATGACCTCGCCTAATTTAGTACGCCTACGAAACTACGCCGTACGCGTTGCCATTGCTACCCCAGTAACCTGGGTTTTAGAAGTCTTTAAGTAATGATCTAGCCTAATTCTACACGCCCACCTACTCTCTTATACGCGTGAACATTGCTTTCCCCGGAAACTTGGGTTTTGGAGCTATTTAAATAATTATCTTGCCTAATTTTATACGCATACGTAGTCTCTTGTACGCAAGTATACCTCACTTCCACTGGCTATTTGGATTTTAGAATCATTTAAATAATTATCTTGCCTAATATGGCACATAATCTACGTAAGTCCTTTGTACGTGTGAACCTCGCCTCCCCGGCTACTTAGGTTTTAGAGCTATTTAAATAATTGTTTTGCCAAATTATTCACGTCTACGTAACTTCCTTATACGCGTGGACCTTGCTTTCCACTGCTGCTTGCGACTAAGAATTATTTAAATAATAATCATGCCTAATTGAGCACGTCCACCTAACTTCTTTATACGCAAGTACCTAGCTCGCTTCCACTGACTACTTTGGTTTTAGAATTATTTAAATAATGGTCTTACCTAATTATGCACGCCCGCGTGAAAATGTAATATGAGATCTCATATGAGATTGTAATTGAGATTTCATATAGATTTCACATGAGATCTATATGAGTTCTCATATGAGATCTCATATGAGATCCTTATACGAATTTCAGACATTATATAACTCATGTGAGATCTCATATGAGATCTCATCAGTCATTTTCTATTAAGTAAAAAAATTTGAGACATTAGATCTCATCTGCGATCTCATATGAGACCTCGTCTGCAATTTTCCTTAGTTAATAAATAATTTATTTTTGCAATAAATTTATTTTTTATAATATTTATTTTTTTAATAAATGTTATATTTTATGAAATATTTAGAAATAGAATGAAATAAAATATTAACATTAGTAAAACGTATTGATAAAACTTTATTGCTTTTTTTTAAGATTTATTAAAATATACTGTTTATTCATACTTTTACATTAACAATAAATTATTTATTAATTAATTAAAATTGCAGAGATCTGAGATCTCATATGAGATCTCATATTAGATTTTACATGAGTTCTAAGGTCTGAAATTTTTTTATTAATTATAAAATTGCAGATGAGATCTCATATGAGATCTCAGATAAGATCTAACGTCTCAAATTTTTTTACTTAATAGAAAATGGCTGATGAGATCTCATATGAGATCTCACATGAGATATAATGTCTGAAATTCGTATAAGGATCTCATATGATATCTCATATGAGAACTCATATAGATCTCATATGAAATCTATATGAGATCTCAATTACAATCTCACATGAGATCTCATATTATATTTTCACGCGGGCGTCCACGTAACTCCCTTATACGCGTGGATCTTGTTTTCCCCGCCAACTTGGATTTTGGAACTATTTAAATAATTGTTTTCGCTAATTTAGCACGTCTAGGTAACTTCCTTATACGGGATGACCTCGCTTCCCCCGGTTTCATGAGTTTTAGAATTATATAAGTAATGAGCTTGCCTAATTTTACACGTCTAGGTAACTTCCTTATACGCGTGGGCCTTGCTTTCCCGGCTACTTGAGTTTTAGAATTATTTAAATTATGACCTTGCCTAATTTAGTACGTCCACGTAACTCCGCTGTGCGCGTTGCCTTTGCTACCCCGGTTACTTGTGCATTAACATAATTTCATTAATGATGTTGCCTATGTTCGCACGTCTACGTAACACCCTTGTACGTGAGGACCTTGTTTCACCAGGCTACTTGCGATTAAGAATTATTTAAATAATAATCTTTCCTAATTATGCACATCTACGTAACTCCCTTAAACGCGTGGACCTTGTTTTCCCCGAAACATGGCTTTGGAACTATTTAAATAATTGTCTTCGCTAATTTAGTACGTCTAGGTAACTTCCTTATACGGCACGACCTCGCTTCCCCCGGTTTCTTGAGTTTTAGAATTATTTAAGTAATGATCTTGCCTTATTTTACAAGTCTAGGTAACTTCCTTATACGCGTGGACCTTGCTCTCCCCGCAACTCGGGTTTTGAAACTGTTTAAATAATTGTCTTCCCTAATTTAGCTCGTCTAGGTAACTTCCTTATACGCGTGGACCTAGCTTTCCCAGCTACTTGGGTTTTAGAATTATTTAAATTATGACCTTGCCTAATTTGGTCCATCTACGTAACTTTGCTCTGCGCGGTGCCTTTGCTTCCCCGGTTACTTGTGTATTAGAATAATTTCAATAATGATGTTGCTTAGTTTTGCACGTCTACGTAACTTCCTTATACGCACGGACCTTGCTTTCCCCTCTACTTGGATTTTGGAATTATTTAAATAATTGTCTTGTCAAATATGGCACATCTACGTAACTCCCTTGTACGTGTGGACTTCGCCTCCCCCGACTACTTAGGTCTTAGAGCTATTTAAATAATTTAAATAGTTGAGGACGATCTTTGGAGGCAAAATGAAATGATCTTATTTCTTTATGGCAAAGTTCCGTTGGCTTAGTACGCCAACCTCATCAGGTCGAAATTATAAACGTATATATCATACGTCGATCAGATGTTATTCTCGACTCAATGAGGTTGGCGTACTAAAAGCCAACGAAACGTTGCCATAAAGAAATAAGATCATTTCATTTTGCCTCCAAAGATCGTCCTCAACTATTTAATATAAAAATGGATGGCGTTATACATTCAACATATTTAAATAATTGTCTTTCCTAATTATGCATGTCTACGTAACTTTCTTATAAGCGTGGACCTTGCTTTCCCCATCAACTTGGGTTTCAAAACTATTTAAATAATTGTCTTCTCTAATTTAGCACGTCTAGGTAACTTCCTTATATGCATAAACCTTGCTTCCCCGGTTAATTGGGTTTGAGAATTTTTTAATAATGATTGTGCCTAGTTTTGCACGAGTACGTAACTCCCTTGTACCCGAGGACCTTGTTTCCCCAGGCTACTTGCGATTAAGAATTATTTAAATAATAATCTTGCCTAATTTTGCACGTCTACCTATCTTCATTATACGCGTGGACCTCGCTTCCCCCGGCTATTTGGATTTTAGGATCATTTAAATAATTTTCTTGACTAATTGGGCACAGGTACGCCCCCCCCACAGCTACTTAGAATTAATAATTATTTAAATAATTTTGTAGCCTAATTTGACTCATCTACGTAACTCCCTTATACGCGGGGACCTTGCTTTTCCCTGCTACTTGCGATTAAGAATTATTTTAATAATTATCTTTCCTAATTATTCGACGTCTACGTAACTCCCTTATATGTCTCGTACTGGGACTCCCAAATGATTTTGTGATTTTTAGCTTCGGCTATCTGACAGCAGAAAATAAGCACAAAAATATGTCCTTTTTCCATAATCGCCAAATCGAATACTCGCAAAGTTACCCGAAAGCGGTCTGCTAGCTTAATTTTATAAGCTAGCAGATAGCACGTTTCTCGGAAACGGCTATAGCAGAAAAATCGATTTAGGCGTAGGATAATATACTATACTTGCCTCATTTTATACTTTCATAGAAAGTTTTATATTAACAATATTATTATTTGAAGAGTTATGAAAAAATTATCACCATTTGCAAAGTGTGCTTATTGACTTGATAAGATTCGAAGAAATAAAAGGACTGCTTAAAAATTGTGTTGTTAAAACTTACTTAAAAAATTTCTTCTTCTTAAAAACGTGTTGATTGTTTAAAAAAAAATATTTAAGCTCTTATTAAAGTTTTTGGTATTCAGTTTGACGAATGTTGGTTGAGAGAGGGGAAGAGAGAGAGAGAGAGAGAGAGAGAGAGAGAATACTTGCCTTAGTTTAAACATTTGTATAATGTTATGAGAGTTTATTATATAGTACATTTTTAATATTATTATTAAATAGAAGTATTGTTAGTCACAATAAAAGTTTTAAATTTGAATGTTTCTATAAGGAGCTCGATACAATGATTACATTAGTAACGTTTCTTGAAATAATATAATCAAACCTGTATTTTATGTACGATAATAAATTTTCAATACTATTAATTTGTAAAGTCATATGAAAATATATTTCTTTTTATTTTTATAGATTCCAGGAAAACCTTATACGTGCCTTATTTTATACTTTCGCAGAAAGTTTTATTATTTCTACTTTAATTTAGATAAATGAATATATCAAAAATTATTTTCGAGAAAAAAATGTTAATGCTTTCTTTTTAGAAAAAACATTTTTCAAACATTCTGTAGTTCTAATTTCCAAATAAAGTTTGTTAGTATATTATTCTTGTACAGAATGTCTTGTTGGCTGTTCAAAAAAATATTTAGGCTCTTCTGAAAGTTTTTCGTGGTGTCGTTATACAGTTGTTAAGTAAGAAAAGATGAGAGAAAAGGAGGGGACGGGGGTGCTGAATTTTTTTTACAAAGCGACTTAACGGTGGTTTAGAGAGATAATAAAAATAATTTATTTTGGGTAGCATATAAGTTTTCCATAAACTTTTCATTTTTCTTATTTAAATATGTTTTATGTAATTATTGTTTTTCGAAAAGAAACTTTGCAGTTGTTAAGAGAGATAATAACAATAATTTATTTTCCAAACACGTAGGTTTTGCGTGAACTTTTAATTCTTATTAATAGATTAAAGAATTGGCAAGGAATGATAATATACACTTGTCTATAAGTTATGACTTTCGTAGAATACTTGTGGATTCCACAACTTTTTAAGAGACTATGTAAGAATAGAAAAATTAAAATTAGAAAAAGGAAAAAATTTATGCAACTTTTGTAGAAATTTATTTATACTTAAAATTATTAATATTTAATTTACAAGTGCCATGATCAAAATAGTAAATGAAATTTTAATGTTCCTTATTTTGTATTATATTAAGGAGCTTCATTCACGTCAACCATTTATTCAGAATTCTTACCATTCTCGTTAGTTAACTTTCTTGCTTTTCTTTACTAACTTGCTTTCGTTCTTAACTATTATTTTGGTATCCAGATATTTCTATTTCATATGTATCTAGTTGTTGCCTGTACATGTTGCTTTCTCTTGTCACAAGTTGCATCTTTTTCTGTAGCCTATTTATAAATCTAGATATTCTGTCATGCGAGTTATTTGTATCTGCAAGTGTCTTTTTTCGTTCTTCATGACGTTGTTTCATACCTTCCAATTTTATTTAAACATTTAAACTGATTCTACTTGAGACCTTAAGTGACCTTCTTTAGATGCTAACAGAGCTTTTGAGTGTTGTAATCGATTTATTTCTCGTTTAAGCCCAAGCCACCAATTCCAATTGCCTCATATTTAGCTATTTTTGACAAAAAGCTCAGCTTTGGTCATTTTCAATTGAGAAATCCCTTGCTCCAAATTTCTAATATTTCTCCAATCTAGGAACCAATTTAAATCGAAAATATTTAATAATAACTTTTATCTTAATCAAAGTTATTCGCACCAGTCCAGATATGATTATCATTTGTATTAAAGCTTTCTTGACATTCTTGAATTGATATCACTTTTTGAAATTATTATCTGAATCTTGTGTAGAAAAATATTTACTAAGAACTCCTCTGAAACATTTTGACGTCTCCCACTGTGATAAAATTATAAATTAGATTAACTGAGCACTTTTATTCACTAAAATTTTCACAATAACACATCATTTTCGCTTTTTAAAATATTTCAATATTCATTTAACATATTCTTTTAACTGGTGCTTGAGTAAATATGTACAATGGCACAGCGCACTGATATCAACTAATTTTGTTGAAGATGACAAATTCTTTTTAAACCAATTTAAGTCTCAGACCAATATTTCAAATCAGCGTGATAAATTATATTGTATATTTATGCTCACGTGTCACTCACCAATATTTTCTTCTATGCAAAAGCTTATTATAAAGTTTATGTACCTCATAATATTTATGCTTGCGTGTCACTATACTCACTAATATTTTCTTGTGTGCAAAAGGTTATTATAAAGTATATGAACCTCATAACACATAATTATTCACTTCCGTTAAACATGATAACTTTTATCTTGGTCAAAGTTATTCCCAAGAGTCCAGATATGATTGCCATTTATGTACATAAAACATCACTTTAAATCCTCAATTCTTGAGAAAATCATTCAGTTGTGAACACTATAGAGAACTTTTGAAATTATTATGGATTGAAACAACTTAAATTAATAACCCATAATTGTCACAAATAATCTAGTAAAATTAAGAAACACAACCAGTTTATGAACTAAGAATCACTGAGAATTATTAAAGCTTTCTTGACATTCTTGAATGGATATAACTTTTTCAAATTATTATCTAAATCTTATGTAGAAAAATATTTACTAAGAACTCATCTGAAACATTTTGACGTCTCCCACTGTGATAAAATTATAAATTAGATTAACTGAGCACTTTTATTCACTAAAATTTTCACAATAACACATCATTTTCGCTTTTTAAAATATTTCAATATTCATTTAACATATTCTTTTAACTGGTGCTTGAGTAAATATGTCCAATAGCACAGCGCACTGATATCAACTAATTTTGTTGAAGATGACAAATTCTTTTTAAACCAAGTCTCAGACCAATATTTCAAATGAGCGTCATAAATTATATTGTATATTTATGCTCACGTGTCACCAATATTTTCTGTTATGCAAAAGCTTATTATAAAATATATGAACCTCATAACACATAATTATTCACCTCCTTTAAACATAATAACTTTTATCTTGATCAAAGTTATTCGCAACAGCCCAGATATTATAGCCATTTGTAAAACATCATTCTAAATCCACAATTCGTGAAAAAATTATTCAGTTGCAAACACTATAGAGTACATATGAAATTATTATTGATTGAATCAACTTAAATTAATAACCCATAATTGTCACACATAATCTAGTAAAATTAAGAATCACAACCAGTTTAGGAACTAAGAATCACTGAGAATTTTTAAAGTTTGTGTAGAAAAATATTTACAAAGCTCTCCTCTAAAACATTTTGACGTCTCCCACCTTGACAAAATCATAAATTAGATTAACTGAACACTTTTATTCACTACATTTTTCACAATAACACATCATTTTCTCTTTTTTCAGTATATCAATATTCATTTAACACAATCTTTTAACGGGTGCTTCAGTAAATGTGGACAATAGCCCAGCACTGATATCAACTAATGTCGTTGAAGATGTCAAACCAAAGCTCAGACCAATATGTCAAATCAGCATCATAAATTATATTGTTTATTTATGCTCACGGGTCACTCATCAATATTTTCTTCTATCCAAAAGCTTTTACATAAAGTTCCATAAAGTTTATGAACCCGATAACACATAATTATTCACCTCCCTTAAACATAATAACTTTTATCTTGATCAAAGTTATTTGCACCAGTCCAGATATGATTGCCATTAATCATTTTCAATCAGTTCTCAGCTCCAAAATTTAGTCCTATGGCTGGCATTGCAATGTACACGTTTTTCTGAAATGAAAAATAAAACTCACAAAGTATCTATTCGAATAATTTTTATTCACCTTGTACTAAATTATTAATGTCAATAACAGTTAATAATTGTCAACAATTACTTAAAACTATTTGTAACTGTTTATAAATGTTACGAAATATAGGATTTTGAACGCAGTTTCAAATAGTTTATACGAGTTTGAAACACTTTCAAATAATTTTTAATGACATTTAAAATGAATTAATAATTGGTAATTAACAGTTTATAGTAAACTCTTACCAACAGTTTTTAAAACTTTATAGAACAAAAATATTTCCGCTAAGGCAAAAACTAAAAAATTATTAGAATATAATAAGTATATAATACATATCTGAATTCTCTTCATCGCTGCTAAAATATGTTCTTGTATGTTAACATCATAATTTCCACAAATTTACTCTTGTAAAAAGGAAAACTCAACAGAACACTTGATTCTTTGCTATAGTATCTGCTCTCTTCGCCGCGGTCTGCCGGAGCAGCGCTCTGAACTTAGTCAAATGATTCCGTTCTGGTTCGCTCTGAAGTTAATCAAATGATTCCGTTTCACCGGGAGAATCCTCGCGGGGCCAACGCTGGCCACCCGTGCCCAATATTATCATAATTTTTAAACATTATTCAAATTGTTTATAATAAGTTTTAAACAAAAAACAAAATAGGAGTTCAAAGATCGTGACTCAAGCTACCAAACAGATTTAGTTTCATTTTAAAAAAGTATTATTTTCAAGTAGTATCATCTTCATTAATAATGAAGCCAACCTTTTTTTGTTGCTCCGAATTTTAAATTCACCTAGTTAATTAATAAAATTTTTATTATATATTATAAGTCGGGAGAAAAATACTAGAAGTATTTTAGATTAATATTTTTCTATAATTTAATAATTTACATATATTAATATGTAAGATATTTAGATGCCAAACTGTGCTGCCTTGCTCCTCGTGCCCCACCTTCTCCTATACGGGATATTTCACATGAAGTTAGCAGCTCAAAATTAAAAAATCGCTTAGGCTTGGCGAGTTTACAGTTTTTGGTGAAAAAAACATGTTCCTAGATTTTTAGACCAATATTTTAATAATTAGAAAAGTTATTCTACATAAACAAATAAAATATTCTCTTAAAAAATGCTATTAAAAAAAATAAAAAAGAATTTTTAAAATTAAATATCTTTGGACGTTACGATTGAATGTTTCTGGACTACTAACTCGTTTCAAAGATATAAAAAAGCTATCTCTGTGCAAAATTTCAGGACGCTTGATTTTTGTCGTACGAACAGCAGCAACCTAAAATAAGTGCATTTTTATAGTCCCAATGCTATTTAATTTTATAGGAAGTTTAAATGCTCGTAGTATATAGTTTTTTTGATATAATATATTTCGAGTGGACGACAGACGAGCCAAAATATCCTCTCATGGGCTAGTCGTTTCCACTTTCCCAAATCGACGGTGTGCTGTATTATGACAGCCAATTTTCACATCTCGATAGAAAATTTTATAAAAAGGCGGCGAAACCCACAAGAGGCAAGACGAGCGTTGAAACTTCCTGTAAAATTAAGTTAGTTCATCATAAAACATTATAAACAAATAAACTATTTTAAATAATGGATATTCTAGTAGAATTAGTTACATTTTTAAATATTGTTCATATAAAGTTTTAAATTAACAACTTTTTCTTTAACTAATTTTCAACTTAAAATTAATATTATTCAATTTTTAGTTAAATATTTCAGTTAATTCGTATTAACTCCGCCTACTTTTATATTTTATTAAAATTTAAATATGAACAATCATTTATTTTAGAAAATCCATGTTATTGAAAAAGATTATTTGTCTTAGATTTAACATTAAAACCATAATTTTAGTTACTTATTGTTTATTATATAAGTTATACGGTTTCTGAATATTCATACCTCATTAACGAATCCTAGTATTCGTTATTGAGTGAGAGTTGACTCAAGGTGCTGGACGGCCAATAACTTTCCTCATAGGTCGAACCTAGAAAGCGGTTACACCCCTTCGCCGACGACTATATAAACTGCCGAGAGCACCCCCGAATACACACTCATTATTTAGTTTCAAGCATTTCATTCAGATTTTCTAAATTGTAAGCAGTAACTTTGCTGTACGCATACATTGTCCGTCGTGTCTACTTAATTTTCTGTTTGCCCCCTTGTACGTTGCGGCGTCATCGAGTATTTTGTATATTACTGTGAGCCAGTAACAATTTTTAGTCTGCATAAATCTCTAAATTTAAACTAAAAGAAAAAGTGTTTTTATTTTTCACATCATTGTTTTTTTTCTTTAAAATAATTCGAATCGGTTTCAAGCAACAACTGAACTTCGAAAGCAGTTAAAAACGAAGGACTATAAAGAGTAAGTAATATTCTATAGATATTTTTCTTTAGAAATTCCCCTATTTTCCCTGTCAATTGTATGATTATTTTTGGATTATTGTTAAATTCGTTTATGTGCCAATAGGTCCCAAATAAAAAATATATTGTTTTATTACTAAATAAAACTTTTAACTTCGTGTAAACGTATTAATAATTATTGGCATTTAAAATCTAGGTAGTAAAATAAAGTAAATACGTCCGTTCAAATGTCTCAATTATTAATCAAAATATTGCGACAATTTAATTATTGTGAAATATATTGAAACTATTGTTACGAGTGAGCTATCGTAACTTTTAAAAATAAAAAGTGACGGACCCTGGAATTGAACCAGAGCTGCCGATTCGCGAGACAGAAACACTACACTGATAGAAGTATTTATACCACTCTAACCTCAAAATCACAACTTTGATATGATTTTTCGGCGCTCGTGGTATAAAATACCGTTCGAAACTAGTGCGTAAGTCGATTATTTAGGTGGTGTGACTTTTTCGCACTCGCTTCGCTCGTGCAAAAAGTCACACCAGCTAAATAATCGACTTCCCCACCCGTGTCGAAATGTACTATTATTTACTGTAAGCCCCGTGGCTTACTGTTAAGCCACCGAGCTTTGAAATTTCGACAAATGAATATTCCTTAACTATTAATCCACGTGGATTAATATCTAATAACGTGGTGTATTAATAGTTATAGTGAGTAGTGTATCCGTCACTGCACACATAACCTTCAGAACAGCGGTCAGAGTCTCAGAGATGCAAGGAGAGATCGCCGTAAACACACACACATCCACATTATACACGCACATAATAATCGCGGGTCCGCGGCCGGCGAGCACAACATAGAAGATGGTGGCGCATGGCGCTCGCTTGATAGAAGACAGCGGTAAGTATACGCCGCACAGCAGCGTGCCGTCTATATGCAAGTTCGTGCATGCAAACGCATGCGTGCTCGGCAGTTGAAAACACATGGACAGCCCGTCCTTTTCCTTCTCGCTGCTTCTCGCCTCGTTTTTCGATGCCGTTTGCCGCGGAGAATCGACGGCCTCACTGCACGCATTCATGAGGACAGAACGGAGTAGGCCGCCCATATGTTTTCAGGGACTCAGTAGTCTACGCCGCGTTCTGCATTGCCGACACAGCCAAACCTCCCAAATCCTGCGGAAGTGTGCGCAAAGCCAGATTCATTAACTATTAAGAAATCTGCATTTAGACTAAAGTAATTGATGGATTTCATACAAAACAAATACGAATGTACCGGTTATGAATATTATGTAATAGTAACGAAATTTGCCTTTAATTTAAATACACCATGTTTTTAGATTTCAAAGGAATATATTCGTTTACTATAAATGAATACTTCTATCAGTGTACCAACAAGCCACGGCCGCTACTGCTCGGCTTTCTGCTAATCGGCGTCATATTGTAATCGGACGCCTTGCTTATTTCGTTCTTTCATATTCGTGTGTGTATCCACACGTAACACTACTAAAATAACTAAAAATTAAAAATTCAGTAAAATAAGTATTTCACTGTATTTTATTGTTTTTAGTAAAGTTGCAAACAGTTGATAAACATGGCAGTTCCATCAACATCTTCAGCTACATGAAACAAAAAAATTTCCTCGGTGTTAAAGCACCGTTAGGATATGTTGCTGGAGTTGGTAGAGGAGCAACTGGTTTCACCACTCGTTCTGATATTGGACCGGCTTTCGAAGCAATAATTGAGCTTTGAAATTTGTTTCAACACGTGCATAAAACGGGCCTTTTTTCAGCCTAAAAGACGGAAAATATTTTTTTTCCCCGCTACAACGAATCTTTGTGAAATAGTTCTAATTGTTCTCTTAGTGTGCACAACTCGAAATGCACGATCCCCTACACAACTTTTATGCATATATAAAAAAGGCCCTCTCATACACTCGTTGAAAAACATACTGTGTGTAACGTAAGAAGGAAGAAGAGTTATTTCAGACTCGGGTGAGGGGTTTTCAGTACTCGTCTCTGTCTCGGGCGCCTTCGACTCCGACTCGTGCTGAACACCTCACTGTCGCTTGAAACAGCTCATTTTCTCCCATTGTTGCACAATGTACTATTACATAGATATTTTTCATTAGAAATTCGACTATTTTCCCTGTCAATTGCATGGTTATTTTTTGATTATTGTTAAATTCGTTTATCGGCCAATAGGCCCAAATAAAAATAGTACATTACGCAACTAGAACGCAAAGTAGGTGTTTCTCGCACAGGTGTAGTTTGTCAAGATACACCCGTGCGATGATTACATGATTTATGCACGTGTTGCGTTTACTATTGTTTATAACTGAGCGCGTGAAACTCGACGTTAGATGCCTATTCAGTGTACGTATCCGGTTTTTTCACAAGTGCGTAAACACTCAATTATAAAACTCAGTTATAGAAAAGCACTCAGTTATCAAAAATATTTTTTTGTGTAAAAGGACTTTGGTTGTATATATTATAAAATCAAAAAATAAAAATAAAATATCTATTTTATAAGTACTGAAATTTAAAAAAAAAATTTTTTTTCGGTTACTGGAAATACTTGTCTATTATACTATATCGTTTCTCAACATGCAATATATGAACAATTTATTAAAAAAGATTTTATATTTCAGACCTATATTAATCATAGAACCACCTTAAGAAGAAAACCGAATTGTGCCAGAAAGCCAAATTATCTCGAATTTTTCGCATTTTACGACTTTCAATGTTCAAAAAAAGTATGTCCGACAGGTGTGCTCTTAAAAAAATTTTCCGGCTTTGTGCCACAAAAAGTATGACGGTTCTGTGGATTTCCTCATATATGTACGAGTACAAATCGCTAGAGAGATTTATTTGAGTGAACACGATGATGAGGTTCTGCGAATTCATCAGTCGAGATGAGGTGTGTGTGTGTGTGTGTGTGTGTGTGTGTGTGTGTGTGTGTGTGGTAACATTCGTAATGAAGTTGTAAGTTTTTGTAAAAATCGTTTGACTAGATTTCAATTTACGCAGCACCCTTTCCCGCTTGAATTTTATTAAGTGTAATGTAGGTCGAAAAGGGGTGAGAAACTCATCGACCCGTTCGATGCCCTTCGTAATAAATTTATTTCAGAACGAAATAAATTAAACCACACATTATATGCGATTTATTAAAAAGTTTGCACCAGCTTTTTATGATCACATTTTTACATAAATTTTAAACATTTAAGAGAAACTTCATTACACAAATCCGGTATAACTATTCTATCAAGACTTTTCCTTAATCCATTTCGATCGTATCCCAAACATTATACACACATATACACACTTTATTCCCTCCCATTTCGGCCAGTCGACCCAAACCAAACCAAAAGACGGTCTGCATCTAACCTCGCCGCTCGTACCAAGACTTCCTGCTTAACTCCCAGATATATACACACACACATAGACACACGTTCAGAAAGGCGCGCCGTGCTCTCCTCCACATTCCCTCCTTCTCCTCCTCCCACCATCTCGCGCGGCATACATATGCAAAGTGTGCCCACGCTAAATTCGCCCGGCACACACACGCGAGAGCGCGCGCGGATGCGCCGGATTAGCTGCGCTCGCTCGCGCGTGGAATGCGACGTACGCGCGTCTGAAAAGAAGCCCCCGTTACACTTCGGGGCCCCATATAGACCGAGTTTAGCAATAAAGCGGGCGCGTGCGCGCGAGAATGGAGGAGTGTAGAGATACCTCGGCGGTACTGGTGTTATGCGCGGTCACGTGTGGAGGGTGACTGCGACTGCGGATAGGGAGAGGTTTCTTTTTTTCGTTTCGGGCGTGGGAGGATATAGGTTTGCGTAACGGTGGTGTATAAGGATCTGGATCGACTAGATCTGAGTGATGAATGGTATCGATCGGTCGATTTTTTGTCGATTAGATAAATTAAGTAAATCAGAAGTGGATGTGAATGCTAGGTGACTTTGCACGCATTGATGATGGGTAAAAAGACGATTTTGACATCGAGTTAAACGTGCAACGCGTAAATTAAGAGCACTGATAACGTGTATATAGTGTATAGCTTTCTTATTCTGTAACTGTAATAGCGTTAAGTATTTTTAGCGCTAAAAACTTTGACGTCTTGACTACTTTGTTCTTATTAGATCCACTGTTCGTTTACTTAGTATTAATATAACACGTTACTCACGATTTTTCTGGAGCAATATCTTTTTGTAATGCGGTTGATGTTACTCACCTGGAAAATAAATAGATTAACTGTTAAATATATACGAATTAAAGAGTTTAATGCTTAAATTATATTATAAAATTATTTTTTACATCGTCTAAACGTAATTTTTGGAAGGAAAAGAGTAAAAACAGGATATAATACTTCCTTGCGTCGCATAATAATGTAAAGTTCATGGACCATTAAATAACATCAAGGGAAGCTAAAACTTTAAGCGAAAACTTTTTTCCTTTTTCGTACCTCTTCGCAGTACTCAATAATTTTCGTTGGCTAATTTCTTTGTTGGCTAGAAACTTTGGGAAAATCAGAATAATAGTTTTCATTCAGCAAAAGAGGTTTCAGTCAATGCTTCTGGATAGTATGCACTTTGATATTAAATACTTTTTAATTCAACTTTTTTTCTGATTCGAACTTTTAGACCTTGTCAGATGCAATTTTAATAAAAACTTTTACGTGTTCCGTGACCTTTTTATATAAAGTCACTTTTATCCTGTATTCATCCTATTATCATAGTATGTATATGTCCCTTGTTCCCTTATAACAGATAATGATTAAATCAATATCTTGAATATCCTTTCAGAGTTTTTTAAGCCCGTGATTAGTGGATCCAATAAAAGGCGTGAAAGCATGAAAAATTATTTCTTGGGAAAACGTTAGCCCATTCAGTTCGGTCATAAAAATTGAGATTAAAAAATTCATTAAGAATATCGGATCGTTATAGTTACATTTTACAACAAATAAAAAATAATTATATTACTGGTATACATTTTATACTATAACGCGTATAAGTCTGCATCGTTAAAATAGAATTATTAAAATGAACAATCAACTTACAACTTTCAGTTTCACTGTTTTTGAAATTTTCTTTTTAAGTTTTAATTGTATTACCCAGTGATCAAGCAACACATAAACTTTATCATTTTAACATCCTTCTATAATTTGTAAAGATCAAGTCAATTAACTCGAACCTCTGAAACCCCGCGCTCGAATAACTGTCAAATCAATAACATTTTAGCCATAAGCAAGAAAAAAAAACTTGCAAAAGCAATAAATTCGCAAATCCCAGGTGCAACGTCTCCTCTCTAACTTTCCCATCGCCGTAATCCCGTAGCATCGCGAGCGCGCGCGCGTATAAAACGTCGCTATCCCGCCACACTGTCAGCCGCTAAAAGCCATCAAATAATCCCGAGCTCGCGCGCACGCGCAATCTCACAACCTCGGTAGAAGACAAAGTCCGCTCAGCGAGCAATAAAGACCGCGATATAATCCAATAAAAGCCCGCGGATCGTAACGAGCGCGAAGAATCGAACGAACGTTGCCGCCGCTGCTGCTGCTGTTGCAGAAGTTAAACGGAAAATCTCTATGGCAGTGAGAGCGGACGAACTTCTTAATTGGCGATCGCGCGCGCGAGTCGAGCGTTAATACAGTTATACGCGCAGACGTAAAAAGCTCGCCGACGACGGCGGTAGGAGGCTGGAAAACACGTGGATGTCTCGTGTCTCGAGGCAAAGTCGCGTGAGAGGATTTTTTTTTACGGTCTTGCGGTTGATGCGTGCAGCGCGGGATTACGCGAAAATCGGAAGGATAACGACGTGCGTGAGGAGAGCTCCGCTTCAAAGATGTGTTTTAAATATGAGATGGAAGATGGGTCTCGGTGCGTCGGTGTACTTATAGTGGCCGTGCTTTATGGGCCGGCACGAGAAATTTTATGCGCGCGCGCAGCTTTGACGCGGGAAAGTTCAATTACGAGAAGTGGATTGCGTGGATCATGTGCGTTTAAACGGTTTCTCTATAGACACTTTTTGCGAGATGGCCATTTGCAAAATTTATACATAGCGGATCGCTTTCTAGCGTCGACGGTGAAAAGTGCTGCAGTGAATTCGTTGAATCGATTGGGGCTCTTAACAAGAGTAAACAGATGGATTTTGCATTTATGAAAGTGCTTTTCGTTAGAAATGTACGGTGCTGAATAATAAAGTTTATTTTAGTATCGAGTGTACATACTTCGGTATATACTGCAAAGCATTTTATCTTAACTCTGTGGCCGTATGGAAAAAGGGAACATGTCCATTTTTTTGACAAAATGAGTTAACACTATTTTTATGTTCTTTGAGAACTGAGGCATAAACTTATAATAAAATTTTCTTTAGAAGCTAATTTTTTTAGAAAGAAAAGTTAATTTGAAAAAGGGCACAAGTCCACTTTGTCAACTAATAATTTCGTAGTAAGGGTTGGAGGGCATAAGTCCACATATTACAAGAAAAAAAAAAATTTTTTTCGAAGCTGAACTTTATACACCGAAAACGATGCGAAGACATGCTTTACTCAGAATTATAAAGAAAATATTGTTCGCTACACGGGCGAAATTTTTACGACCTCGCAATTGCGCGACACTCAGTGCGTAAGGTTAAACTTTACACCCTAATCATGAAAAGTACTATTACATATTTTATTGTCAGTATTTCGCAAAGTAGTGAAAATATAATTGCTTAAATATAGACTACAGCAGTAATCTCTTAAAGCGACGTTTCTATATTCAATTTTACAGAAAATTCCTGTTTTTGTAGAATTTTTCTTGAATTCAAAAAGCCCGAATAAATAAAATTTACAGTAGTTTTGGAATAAGGGCACAAGTCACGTAGATGTGCTCTTTTTCTTACATCTCATGATATTTTAATCTTGTTTGCAGTTCATGAATAATTTACGGTAAATAAACCTATCCCAGAAATTTCAATAGTAATTTTACTTTTGTATAATGCACTATTAATATGCGTTTGTTTTCGCTGGCCTATAACGTAGTATAAAACATCAAATATCTCGACAACTTTTTGAAGTGACATGTGCCCTTTTCCCGTACGACCACAAGACTATTACGTTGTTAAATTTTAATTTTTTATTTCAATCCTTCGAAAATATTAGATTTCCCAGTAATTAAAGTTTTTATGAAAGAATTTTTATAGGGTGACTTCACCAGTGAAGGAACGAATAAGGAAATTGTATCTTTTGTTATTTAATTAAGTGGTTTAAAAATGGATTAAAAGTAAAACCCCTTTGAACGTTATATTCTAAAATGTTCAAACTTTACGATGGTGAGCAAATTTTGAATAAAGAATCAAAGTAAAAATGTTATTTAATGAAAATTTGTAAATATCTGCTAAAAACCAGTAAAGAAACACGCAATCTTAGTATCTAAATACGTTTCACCAGTGAAGGAATACATCGCCAGTGAAGAAACACTTAATAGCGGCGATTTTATGATTTTATTCTTAACAAGATAAGTTCTTTTATGCAGAATTTTTATATAAAATGAAATAAAAATTTTCATGAATTCGAAAATTATCGTCATGTTCGGTAAACAATACATAGAAAGCTTGATATTTTCATATATATAAAGAAAATGTTAACTAGTGACTGTTCCAATACTGGTGTAGTCACCCTACCATTCTAACCTAAAAATTGCAACTTTGACATGATATTTAAGCTCCCGTGGTATAAAATAATATATGACAGTGATGTGTAAAGTGATTTTCATCGCATTCAACTGTTCTCACTCGCTTCGCTCGTGCAAAACCGTCTCATGCGGTAAATAATCACCTTTCACACCAGTGTCATAATCCTATCTTTAAAAAACTGATGGATTTGTTATGATATCAATTTATTCGTTATTTGGTTGGTGGGAGGAATGGGTTGCTAGATTACAAAAATAAAAGGGGCGCGAAGGCTTACTAAAATTACGGTCGCGAAGCGCGCTTAGAGATGGCTAGTATAATATAATTTTTTATTGAAACAAAAATATATATACGTAACAACTGTAATATTTGAATACAGCAGAGAAAAAATGTTTTAGTAAATAATAAAAAAAGCTGCTTTTAACGGTAAATTTGAACAGAAGATCAAATGCACTGCTATTTTAAATTTATCATCAAAAGTAATCAACGGAAACCGAATTTTTCAACATCAATAATCCACTTTCCGACAAAAGTGATTACACATTTTTGCAAATAACCCATTGATTTTACCTTTATAAAATAAACCACACCTAAAAGCCTTACAAAAATAAACTTTCCAAACCATCCATCATTCTACGAATCGCGAAAGCCAAATGGCTTTTTCGAAAATTCATTGAATTTTTCAGGCCACCCATCGCGCCTATTTTAAGCTTCCATCAGAACTAGCACGCCATACACCGTCTCCTCTTCTTTTACGATCAATTCCTCCATAAAAAGACCGACCGACGGGCGCGCACTCTGCCTTATCGACGCCCCCGTTAGCGCGGGCGAAAGAGGCGACGAGATTCGTCGGCTTTCTAACAGATGTCCAGAGCTGCCGGCATAGTAGCGGCGTATATTGTGCGCCGAGTCACGTGTATCTCGCACTACGGCGGCAATGCACTCGATGCTATCCCTCTCTGCTCAGCGCATCGTCGTGCAATAATAAACGCTACACACGTGCATCCGCGAAAGGGAAAGAGAGAGAGAGAGTGCGTTGACGTCCGGGCGCCGTAACCTCGCGCGTTCAAATCTAATTTACGCGCGGGTTGCGTCTGTATTATGCACGAAAGGTACATGTGTGTGTGTGAGTGTTGTGTAAGGGGAAGAGTACGAGGAATGGGAAAACTGGTACCGTGGGTTTTAGCGAGAGAGAGAGGGGTGGGGGGGTTGTTTTGACGTGGAGAAAGAGAGGCGATGCGGATAAGAGTGCTACAGGTTGAAGGTAAGGTGTAGCGAGATTGGATGGGCAGTTGATTGTCTTTGGATTTGATTAGATGGGGGGTTCGTGGTGTTTACCATTGATTGGGTAATCTACTTGATTGCCATTATTGCAAGCACTAAATAAAGGAAAAGTTAAAATTTATAAAAATTTTGTAAGCAAACATTAAAATAATACTTTTGAATATTTCTTTGATATTGCGTGTGGTGAGGGTGATTTATTGCAGGAAATAGGCAAAGCAATCGCATCCCTCCTTGAAAAACTCATATTCACGTCCTTAAAAATAACGTTGCCTAATAAGACTTGTAAATTGATTTATTATGAAAAGGAAGGCATTAAGTACAATCACTTATTTACTACTTAGAGGAAACAAAGATCGTTATAGAGAAATACCTCGAGCTTTCAAAACCCCCTTACTTAACCGGAAACAATTTCAAAATATGAAAAACGATTCACTAACATCACTGCATTACCATCGTTGCGCACATTTGAAATCCCGTAAAACTGGCCGCTAAAAGATATAAACCCAACTCTCAGGCGATAAATCTAAAAACGACATATATAATACCACGCGCGCAATGTGCAATCGAATAAATCACATCTCTAAAAGCCTCGAAAGGGATTAATCCAATTCTAAGTAAATCTCGCGCGTCGAGCAGAGCCAGCCTCGTCGTCGGTACAACGCAAACCTCGAGCTAAATCATTTCCCGCACAATTGCCCCGACAACGCGGCGGCGGCGGCGTAAGAACCCGAGCGATTTTCCGAGAGCGAAATATCCGCTCGCGGGAGGAAATTGCGAAATAAACTGAACCGCCTCAAGCGCACGCGCGCTCAGTCGCGAGTAAGTTCAACTTTGCGAAATTTCGGAGTGTACGGGGGCCGCGACAAAGATAGTCCTTTCGGCGAATCTGCTTTACGTGGCGTTATTACGGAGCACAGAGATGTAGGAAGAAAAATGGGGTTTTTAGCGGGCGGGGGCCGCATGCTAAACTGGAAAGTGGGATTATACTGTTGCGCGCGGAGTGTTGGGTTTATTTGCGCGTGAATCGAGGTGGGCGCGCGCGCTTTTTTGCTTTGAGAGCGAGTGAGCGCTTGTTAGCGATAGAATTTTCGTGATAAAGGGAAAAGGATTTATTAGAAGTATTTTGCAATTGAGATTTTTTTTTTTATTTTTAGTAAGAGATTTTGGGGATGGATAGTCTAGATTATTTAATGTTTAATAATCGCAATCCTTTTTTTTAGACAGAAGAATTTTAATAGCACGGGTGTATACGGTGATTATTTACCGCAGGAGACGTTCTTCGCACGAGCGAAGCGAGTGGGAAAAGTCGAATGCGGCAAAAATCACCTTACGCACCAGTGTCGTACAGTATTTTATACCATGAGAGCCGAATAATCATATTAAAGTTATGATTTTGAGGTTAGAGTGGTATAATCATGTCTTATTTTGAAACTATAAAATAATTGTGTAAAATTGAATTCTTTATCAAATAAAGGTTTTAATTACGTTAAAAAGTTTTATTATTAACTTATTTGTTTTCTGAACTATAACGAAAAGATGTTATGATTTTTGTTGGTTTATAAATTTTAATCTAATAAATTTGTTATATACCTGTATAATACAGAATCATTCGACCCTGTGCTATGCATCAAAGCGACACTGTCAAACATATTGGATTTTCATCTAAAATTAATGAAAAGTACATTTAGTTCCATCTCACAGCACTGACGTCATCGCACGTTTCTCGTTATCGTCTTCGCAGCTCGATCGAAAGTGATCTGGCGAACGGGCACAAAAAAAAAGCGGGAGCACGCTCGCGCTGCGGATAAAAGACACGCGATGAGACCAAAATCACACGCGCGAATATGTAACAAGAGTGAAGTTTTAGCAAGAGAGGGAGAGGGAGAGAGAACGAGTTATAGAGCGGCAATTTTTTGCTTTATCAATTCCCCGCCGTCCGACCGAAATAGACCCCATGCGGCGCGAGGATTATTTTATCGGATCGTTCGAGCGTTATAATTTTTTTTTCTCTTTTTTTAGGCAATCAATTCGCTTTATTGTCGAGAATCACGTACGATGAAATATGCGCACGCGCGCGTGCTCGGCTTACGGGGAAATTGATTTTTTATACACGAAGTTTTCGGGACTCGATAGCTGAAACTGGCCGGTGAAAGAATAAATGTATTAATTGGATTTGAGTTTGTACATCCTATAGTTATTTGAATAGAAACCGCTCGGGATTATTGCATCCGGACTATTTCAACGGCTTCTGTTTTTATAATGGTTCTCTCTAACTAAACTAATCTTTATTTTCACCGAAAAGTTTTCCACATTCGTTATTTTTCGAAAAAAAAAAAAAATGTAAAACGTTCTTTGATTTTTGATAAATGGCCGTTCGTTAATACACCATGTAGTGTTATTTATATGAAATTAAAAAAAATAGGTAAACAAGTAATTATTTTCTTTATATTACTTCAAACCATACCATAAAAAATATAAAAAAAAAACCTTCTACGAAATAAGTAAACTAAACAAATCCACCATCAAATTCGAATCTCCCGCACCTATCAAATCTCCTCACTACGCAGCATCACGAGTACATCATTAACTCAAACCCAAATCACACTAACCTTCGTACCCATCCCTTCAACAAAAACAACGCACCCCTAATGAGATCGAAATACAAGTAACTCTCTCCCTCTCTCACACACTCAACACCGACATCCGCACACATTGCAAACGCCACTTAAGGCTCACTTGTCGCTGTCGGCCAAACGCACGCGCGTCGCCGACACACACAATGCGCGCTTTGTCGCCGCGCGCGGCGAGTCGAGAGCGGGGGTCCGAAAGTAAGATTGAACGATCGCGCGAGTGACGAGCAAACACACAAGCGCGGTGCACAAGGGGCGACTCGTTTTTCTTTGCTGCAGCAGCAGCGGTGCGCCTGTCATATGCCGTGCAGTATTGCGGGGAAAACCGGCTTGCTGTGCAGAGGTGAATTATTGCGAGTGACGGATCGGTATACGTGTGCGCGGGTGGTGCAGTGATTTTGGACAGCACGCGGACGGGGGGGGGGGGGTAGTGGTGGGGGTATGTATTGGATATTGCTTTGTGGAAGTACAGTGGGGCTGGGAGGATAATTCTTTGATGAAGTATGGTCAGAGGTCGGGTAAATGTGTCGAGATATTGGATATTAGGTTGGTATTGAAATGAAATAATAATGTTTTGTGCGGTTCTAGGTGAAAAAATATGATTACTAAATGTAATGCCGAAACACTAAATTTCTATGAATAAAGTAAGTATTACAAGTTGCTGTGTTTTACTATATTCAAAGAGTTTCCTCATAATGTTAAAAGTTATTTTCATCAAGTAATGTACGTTATTTTCGTTAATGTAAAAAATGACTTTCGGTAGTGTCAAATGAAATTATGAAATAGAATTTTTACCATAAATGAGGCGGAAATGCTAAAAATATTTTGAATGTTTTATAAAAAAAATTCAATTAAATTTTTACCATGACCCCGGTAGAAATGTTAACTAGAAGCTATAGCTATTTTTCAGTTAATTTGAAGGCTAAAAACGAACATTGCTTGTATTTCATAATTATTTACCAATCCGAAATAAATTATGGCATTTATAAATTATAATACTTCATTATATATACTTCATAAAATATGTATTTTAAGTAATAGTATTATAGAACTTTTAGATGAATTATATTATTTTTGCATTATGATTTTTGCTATAAAAATGGTTCCATTTAATTAACACGTTAGGTATAAAATATGGTTAATTTTCTACCAGGGAAATAAGGCGGAAATGGTAAAAATATTTTGAATGTTTTATAAAAAAAATCAAATTGCATACTCCAGGCAAATACGTTTCAGATTCCAATATACAGTATAAGATTATTCACGCGTCGGTTATAGTCGGTTATATAACTAGAGCGGTGAAATATTCAACGCGCTTACGTGAGAAATAAATAAAAATATCGACGGAAAATGAAACATATATATTCCTCGAGAAAAAATAGAATAAAACAAGCAATAAATTTACCTTACTATGTAATTTTGAGAATTTTACGGTAATATTAACTTCTCTCGCTTTATTATGAAATCAAGCGCTAATGAAATTCATATGTCATCATCATATTAACCGGAAAAACTGTAGACATTATGACTAAATTACTAAGTGAGCGTAGAAAAGAGTGAAAGACAGAAAATAATTGATAAAGCTGTAATCGCGCAAAAGCTCCGATGAAAAGTATAATTTTATAAAATTTGTATAAAATATAACGAGTTAATGGAATAATTAATAATTCAATGTACGAAATTAATTTGACAGCCCATTATAAAACTCCCATTGAAATTTTTTTTTGAATGATATACCAATTCACATCCAATGAAAAACCTCCAACGACCCACCGGCGTCCAACAACCTCGCGCGCTAAAAATATGCGAAAATCGTATACTCTCGCACTAAAAGGCAAGAATATGTACGTATATCGACGAGCAGCTACGGCGTCGTCACCGCCGCAGCCGCCGCCGTTGTCGTCGTCGCGCCTCGTCTGCAATCGCGGCACGCTTCGCCGGTCATCGAGATTACCGGAGCAGCAGCAGCAGCAGCAGCGGCAGCTGCCGCGTCGCCGCGAGTCAGCGAGGCGTCGCGGTACGTCACCCTCAAAGTGACGCGTTTTACTTTTTTGCGCGATGCAGCCTCTCTCCCCCGCCGCGCGTGCATCGATTTTACAGCAGCAGCGGTCGTGTTGGTTTTATTTAGAGTGAATTCCTTTTTGCCGGAGTATAATGATTATTATGAGGATGGGAGTTGATTAATGTGGGGAGAGATTTTTGTAGATGAGGTTTGTACGAGAGATAGAGAGAGATTTGTCTGTGAGTGGGTGAAAAATGGGTCGGATTTTGGCATAAGGAATATTTTTTATGAAAATTGTGGAAGTCTGTGGCGACGATGATAAAGGATTCCAAATATAATCTTGATCAATGGGTGTTCATTGATTTATAAATTCAATTTCGCCTGGACAAGGTTTGTTACATCGCTGCCGTCAAGTTACTGTCTGCCATCTGTGTTTATAGAAGTTATATATAAGTTATTCTATTGATTCCAAATGTTACTAAAATAATGCATTTAAAGTATGTTTCTTCTCATATTTCTATAACGACAGCAAACTTTTTACATTATTCGATATTCTTCTTATTTAAATTCTCAAAAAAGAATGAAAAATTATAAACACTCATCTCACACAACGTTTGAGAGTATCAAACCCCCATACAATGCACTACATGCAAAGCCTCCTAGAAATTAGAAAAGCACTTCGCGCAAAAAGCAGATTAAAACCTACTAACTCTTTTTCTCTGTCTCTCTTGAAAAAATATTGAAACCGTACACGAGCGCGCTCGCTTTTTAATAATCGAGATCGTTGCGCCCTCCTCGCGTGAAAATTCTAACCGGGTCTCGCTTTTCAAGACACCCCGCGGGGTATTAAAACGGCAGATTGCGCGAGATACAAGGGAGAGAGAGACTGCCGCTGCCGGCCTTTTAATGAGATCCGCGTGACACCCTATACACGCGAGCGGTCTCTCATTCCATACACACACACACACACACACACACACACACACACCCACACCCACACACACGCACACACACACCCCTTTCGTTCGTTACTTACCCTTCTCTCGCCCTCGTGAGTGTGCGAGTGCGTATGTGGAGTGTGGCATGGACATTTGTATAGATGGAAAGAGTGCGGTAGTCGTGTATGCGAGAATGAAAATCTAGATTATATAGGTATTGCAATATAAATTAAAAATATATATATAGAAAAATATTTATCGTACATTTAGGAGATACTTTTTTGGTTGTGTTTCTCGTAGAATGAAAAATAATCAATCCATTCTTTTATTCTCACTGTATAATCATATGGTAACACTTTAAAGGAATCTCATTTTTTTACAGCATCTATCCAACTTATAATTATATCCAGTATATATAATCGATAAATTTTTATTGAAAAAACAAAAAATAAAATTTGAGAATAAAAGGGCTAAACTCGATTATGAAGATTTAAATGGTAAATTTTTTGGGATTTTTACAAAAACTCATTAATGAAATAAAATTATTTTATCATCATTATTTACCTAATAAATAGCTAGTTTCCCCAATAATCGTCAAAAACGAGACACTTTTCTTGGCCATTTCTATCCATCGATGAAAAGATTTTTCCGATCATATTCGCCATTTAATAGACAGCATAATAGAATAAGTTTTTTCACAAATTTACATTAGCTTATTTATGAGTATTTAAAAGATATTAAAGTTGGCCAGTTTTTTTAGTTAGAAAATGGCTAATAAGAAGCTTGCTATTATGGCGAGGAGTGAGAGAAACAGAATCAAATGAAAAAATCATTGTGTTCGTTTGTATCCCCTGAAGCAATACTACAAATGAATTAAATACCAATAATTCGTGTTTTCGTTTTGGTTAGTTATCTTTTTTTAATATTTGGCTTTAAATATATGATTAGATTACAGAGAAGATTTAGTACAAACATTTTAAGGTTGCGTTATCTCCTCATTAAAAATATTAATTATATGTCGACTGCAATTTACTATCAACTGATATCAGTTGTGTTATCTCCATTAAATAGAGAATATGACCGGAAAAATCGTTTCATCACTACCCAGAAATTAGCTATTTTTAGTAGCTATTTATTAATTTCCTGGCCATTTTCGATAGAGAGAATTTCTACCAGGGCTACATCTTCTAAAATTATACTGTAAACAAGACAAATATCACTACATACTCTGGTAAATAGTCTGTTAAGATAATACATTTTACGCCACAAGATACAATTACAAGTTTATAGCTCATTTTTATTAGATAGATTTTTATTACAAAAATATACTTTCTGTATAACCTTTTTAAACAAAAATAAAACAAAAATAAAAATTTTTGAACAATTGTGTGAATCAGACATTTGCTTGTATCTACACATTTAAAGGCATGTGAATTATAGATATTACAAAACAGACAAATTAAATAGAATAAAAATGTATTTAAAACAAATATTTTAAAATTTATTACTACTAATAATTCATGTAGTTGCTAAAACTAGTCAAAATATATATTACGTTAAGTAAACTAAAACATAATTGAACAACCATCATCCTTATCATTTTACAACACGTAATTATTCTTTACTAGAGCACGAAACATAGATGTTAACTCAAAAATCATTCAGAGGTTATTGTTCTCGAAAGTCCGCAAACGAGATATTAAATATAAAAAGCTATACCGCGTTGTTGATCCAGAAAACTAAACACATGCAACGCATCATTGGCAAATGTGGGACGTAGTTCACCCTCCACCGACTCACATAGTGGAAACATCACCGCGGCGCTTCTTCGAGTAACCGTTACATACTGCACCTCGACGAGAGAGATTAGATATTAGATTAGATAAAAGATTCATTTTATTTGAGAGAGAGAGAGAGAGAGAGAGAGAGAGAGAGAGAGAGAGAGAGAGAGAGAGAGAGAGAGAGAGAGAGAGAGAGAGAGAGAGAGAGAGAGAGAGAGAGAGAGAGAGAGAGAGAGAGAGAGAGAGAGAGAGAGAGAGAGAGAGAGAGAGAGAGAGAGAGAGAGAGAGAGAGAGAGAGAGGAAAGGTAGAGGCCGGTCGAGTGTAAAATTCAATTAGATCATCAGCGCGTTGCTCTAGCAAAAGGACGCGCTAGCAAAAACTGTGCGAAAAGTTTAAGGACGCATCGTGGAAATAAAACATGCTGCGAGATTCTACGGATTTAGCTTTTCACGCGGTTGATCGGGGATACATTGACAAACACTTGCTTATATACACAACGACACGTTAACTTAAAAACATTTGCCCAAAAGCTCGAACAATATTTATAGAAAACCACGATTCTCATAAAAGTACAAGCACACACCCCATTTCCATCACACACATACACATACACACACGCATACAATACTGATATTCAAAAACACACAACTACGTACAAACGTCACCCGTGCTTTCCCATCTCTCATCCTCTCTTCTCCCCTTTCATATTTGCAGTTCGGCTGGAACCCGACACCCTTTTCCCCCGAATCGACCAAATGGAAGGAGGCATACACGCGTGCACACGCCGAGGGTAGAGCAATCGGGTGGCGGCTAGCGCGGCTTTTCCGCGCACGTCGGCCGTTTTTCTTTTGTGCAACGCGCCATCGCTGCCGGGAAAATTGTAGAATTCGCGTATGAGAGGAGGGAGAGAGGAGTCGTGAGCGCACATAAAAGGCAGATGCATGTATAATGCCCGCGCGTGCACGGGCAATCTTGTTTTGAGCGAATTTAACGTTTATAACGCGGAGAAGTGCATCGCGCCGCGTATCACTTTAAGGGAGTCTCTACAACCTTGCGCGTGCGTGTGCGCTCGCCGTGTATAAGGTATACCTATATATAGGAGAGCGCTATATATAGGTATACCTTATACACGCGAGCGCACACGCACGCGCAAGGTTGTAGAGACTCCCTAATAATGGTTTATTCATGGAGTTCGCTCGCGCGTGCGACTGCTGTGAGCTGACGTTCAGCGGGAGAAATTGCGATAAAAAGTAATAGAATGCATGATTAACGGTAGTTTCGGGGCTGCTTCGTTTCGTTCTCTTGTTTTGGTTGCGCTGTGGTCGATTGAATAAATATACGTGCGTGTGCGGTTTCAAAGATGTGGCGCGGGTGGGCATACAAGAAAGATGGAGAGAAGAACTGATGCGTAAAAAGCTTTTTTTTTTAAATGTTTCTTCGCAAAGGAATTTTAACATTTTATGTTTAGAACAAAATGGTTTTTATATTAAATAGGTCAGCGCACTATAGTTTCACTTTGTGTAATGCAGCAGCCCATTCAAAGCTACGGTAGTACTGTACGTATTATTATTTCGAAGCGAACTGAAGTACGAACTTTATCCAGGTATAGTTAGAAATTGTACAGAAATAATAATGTTTTTATTATAAAGTACCATAATAATTATAAATAAAATTATAAATCCGCACAATACTTAATTCACATTTATCTTTTGCTAAGGCACATAAATATTTTTTTTCTCGAAAACGTTTAATTAAAATTAAATGTAACCATCATATAACCTATATACATCTAAATAAAACACTCGACTCTCCAACTTTCCACTTACCGCGCGCGTAATATCCGGCCGCCAAAAACTTTTCTCCCTCGCTTGCGAACAACGTGTACACGACATTTAGAACTAGGGACTTTTCGTTTTCACATAAATCATGAATTCGCGTAACTTTCTCTCCCTCTCCGTGCTGGAAAAAGCTGGCATTCCCTTCTGCATCCCCTCGAAAATGTGTACAAAGACATATTCACACAAGTTACCAAAGTAATCGTAATTTTCCCGAGCGCCACGTTTGCTTTTTCGCGCGTTTCATTTTCAGCACACACACGCATGCCTATCATAAAGTCGCTAAATTCCTTTGCGCCGACGACCTCTTAACGCTGTAGCCTGCTCGCACGATATTGACGCGCGTGTTTGTGAAAGCCCTAAGGCGCAGCGCTTTGAGGTACAAGGAGGAGGATGGGAGGCTCGGTGATCCTGAAAGCTCGTGATCTTAAGACACCGCTTTTTAAGCTTCTTTTATGATGTTTATATTGGCAATTATTTGAATTTAACAGTGAATAAAAAGTTAAAATGAAAATATTAATATATTATATTGGTAATTATTTGAATCTAACAGTGAATAAGAAGTTAAAATGAAAATATTCCCTTCTTAAAAAAGTGATGAGCGGCCATGTTGAAGCATCTAAAGGCTTGATTTTGATTGGTCGATAAGAAGAAGGCGCGAGAAATTTACTGTTTGGAATTTAATGTTCGAATTTTTTAATGGACTTTTTAGATTTAGAGTAATATAAAAATGATTAAGTTCTGACTTTGAAAAAATACTTAAATAAGTTAAAGGTAAAACGTAATGAACATAGCATACATAACTTCAAAAACAGATAAGTACGCGCGAAGCGCGTTTGAATATCGCTTGTAATATATAAATATGAAATAATTCTGAAGTCTTGCTTTAAATGGGGGGGGGGGAGGTCCAGAGTTTCGACGATTCACTATAAAATTGAAGTCAACTATAGACGTTTTTCAGTTCGACATATGATAATGCAGATTGTTCTTAATTTCGAAATTCTAAATTATGAAAATCATATTTACGAATATAACACTTCACCTACTGTCCAAAACATCGAATTTCATTAATAGAATTTTAACAGGGGTACAATATAGACATTTCCAAATAAATCATTAGAAACATGTTATATTTGCTTTGAGATCGTATTGATGAGATTCGATGTTTTGGACAGTAGGTTAACTGTTACATTCAAAAATATGATTTTCGTAATTTAGAAATTCGAAATTAAGAACAATTTGCATTACCATATATCGAACTGAAAAACGTATATAGTTGACTTCAATTTTATTGTGAATCATCGAAACTCTGGACCCCCCCCCCTTTAAATCCAGTACAGTTTGATGTTTTTCATTTATTCCATATTATGTACAACGCTTTTAATAAAACATATTACCAATTTTAATTAATATTCAGTTTGCCAATATAGATTTTAATTATTTGCAAAGAGTAATATAAATATTATGCTACAAGTTTACCGTCTAAATAATCAAAGAATTTGAGAAAATGAATAATTTTGAAATCATATAATATAATAGCCACGTGTAATAAATGTCAATTCAAATTTAATATAATAAAAATGCACGAAATATTTATAAATTATGTCAAATATATCATAAAACTGATGAATTATTTTACAGGTGCATCAGTCTTCGATTCCCATATACGAAATTCTTCGCTCACACGTGTGCACACAGTATATAGGCATCATGAATCACAATTTGAATTCACTTCGGTCCTACACCCGTTCGCTTCTCCTTACGTCCATTAGATGCCGCGTTAAAGTGCCTTCGCGGGAGGGATCGTTAATGCTCGCGCGCAGCTCTACGCGAACACGCCAAAGTGAAAAAGCTCCGAAGCGCGCCGCGCACGAATCGTAAATCGAGAGCAAGAGAGAGAGAGAGCGAGAAAGTTTTTCCACTGTAAAATTTAATGGGTTTACTCGGAGTCGTAGGAAGGAGAGATTACAAATTGGATAACGATCTTCGGCTTATATACTAAAGTTCCGCGATTTTACGAGTTTGTAAACGCCGATTTGCGCCCGAGTTTGTATATATACATATGTACATCTGGTATTAGGTCGTTGTAGTCGTCGAGGGACGGAAGTTTTTGTTTGCGCGATTGATTGTGCAGCGCAGGGCTGTATTGTTGGTTCTCGGGGAGGCAATTTTGCTATGTTGAAAGTAGATCGCTCGCCGCAAAAGGAGCGCGCAGTAACGAGTAGTACTGTACAAGCGTTGTTGTCGATGTCGTTCGTCGTCATTGAGTCATTAGGATTTCTCGGTTAATTGGGGAACAAACATTTTTGCGCCGATTGCGTTATTATTGTTCGGTTTAATTTTCTAGCAGTTGAAGCGGAGCTATTTTAATTAGGTTCGTCGGTAAAAGCGTTCTTCGAAGAAACGGTCATGTGTTTGCACAACAAATTTTATGATGTCATTATAGTCTAATAAAGTTTGGTCTGAGTATCGATTGAATTTGATTTATCGTTAAATTTTGGTTTAGCTTTTTGAAGTAACAAAATACATAATAAAATAAATTAATACGTCAAGTAGCTGAAGAATTTTGCAATATTTTGGGTTCCGATCTAGCGTATACGCTAATATATATTATTATTGTGAATTTGATACTAATATAGAGTCACTCCTGTCAATTCTGACTTCCGAAAACTTAGAAACTCCATCCTCAATCCTGGGTTAGCATAAAATTCACATTATTTCTTGTTTAACTTTTTTGTCAAAAAAAAAAATTGGAGTAGTTAGGTGAGTTTTCCAAAGAAGTGAACAATTTTGTCATCAACTATAGAGTTTCCAAGTTTTCTGAAGTTGGAATAGGCAGTATTGACTATTAGTGTCAAATCCACAATAAAATAAAATCAAATAAATACGATTACAATTTCATATTTGTATCCAAGTTGTTATTTGAAATATTCTTTTCGGCCCCACATTTATTAAAACAAAACATTGCACATCACATAACCGCGATAAAAATCAAAACGTACCAGTCATAATTAAAGGCCGACCGACTCCCGTGAAAAATCCATAACCCTCGTCCTCCACGCCAACGTCACTTTTCGAAATCAATACTAACCGCTTTCAAAAATGCATAAATTAGACATAAATTTCCGCGTTTTACGGCGCGCGCGCAACATCTCTTGCGGGCGCAATTCAAAACTCCGCCGTAAAAAAAATTCCCAAACCCGCTCGCCGCGTTTAATTTTCCGCACGCACGTCCAATTATTATGGAAATCGCGTCGTAGGCCTCGCACGCACCGAAGGGCAGCCCAATGCAATAACGCATAAAATAACAATGAAACGAGACGGCCATAACGAGAGGGAGCGAGCGATAAATAACGCGAGGCGCCAATTAATCAATCGGCAAAAACGGACGCGTGCGCGCGGCCGGAAGTGCGGGAAAGAAAGGAAAAACGCGCGCGTCCCGATCGACGTAATGGCATGCCGGATACCGCCGACGCGCAAAAAGTGCGGGCGATAAATATTTACGCGCTGAGTGAGGAGCGTTTAATCGTGGCAGCGGTGAGAGGAAGAGGTCGGTCAGTCGTTGAAAAAAAAAAAAAAAAAATTGCTGCATTGTTTCCGAAGGTGATTTTTATATATGCGTATATGATTCTTAGAAGTATATGTGTCGGTTGAAAGGTGAGTGTGCTCCGCGGGCTATTTAAAATGACACAAAACTTTACAAACTTTTTAATAAAAAACTCAATAAAAATTCCATCTCACGCTCTGCATAATAAGCCTTATATATACACTTTCAAATCCGGACGAGAAACCTCCTCATCCACGTATACCTCTTTTTTTCTTCCATAAAAAAGAAATCCCCGCATCGCCATTCCACCAGCTCCGAAATCGGTCTCTCGCACGCGCCTAAGCCATCGCGCGCCCGCAGCAGCTTCCGCGAGCGTCGGCTTTATCAGCCTCTGCGCACAGTGAAAGGGAAGAAAGAGGGGCAGAGGAGTTTTCATGCCCGGTCGACCGAGAGAACGCGCGCGCCTATCTCCGTCGTTCGTTCTCTCGCTTCCTTTCCATATTACCGGCTACGTGTGTGTGTGTATAGCAGTGCGGTGTGCAGTCGGGGTAAAGGCCGCGTAACGATCATGTGCAGCCGGGAGGCACACAGCGCGCTGGTTTTAACCGGTGACGTGTCGGTGTTGCGTTGTTGATTATTGCGGAAGAGCTAGTTTGCTTTTTTACGGAATGTTGGAGGTTGAAGAGTTGAGAGTTTAATTTTTGTTGGTTTAGTTTGGCAGATAATGGGGATAACGCAATCTAAGAGGGGAGACCTTAAAAAGAATAGTTGAACATATACGGAATGTATATAAAATGTGAGGATAATGAGAAACTTTCCATAAATTCTATATGAAATGCTTTATATATATATATATAAATGAAATGTTTCCAATTCTATATATCAATTTATTTATCAATTGAAAATTATTTAATATTATGCAGGTAATTAATATTATAATTTCGTCTTATAAAATAATAATGCTTCTATATCTTTTGAATTAATGTTATGATCCGTAGGTATTTATTCCTACTTTTCTTTTGCAAACGCATCACAATAACATAACGCATCCGTGCACAGGGTATTTCATAACGCTAAAACATTCCATTCATAACTCTACTCGCAAAGACACACAAAATTGCTCATAATACCCATACAAAACTCTTATACGACACGGCATATCGTAATCTCCTCCCGCCACACACATATACATACCGTCCCGGCGAAATCCTTTAAAGCGGAATCGCGGATTACCTCTCGAACGAGCTGCTCGAAAAAGCGGCTCGAGCCCGCGCGCAGCGCCCACACATACTAGCGCGGCACCTGCGCGCATATCCGCGCGCGATAAGCGTTCGTTCGTTCGCTCGCAAGTCTCGGAATAATGAAAAGGTCGTTAGGAGCACGTTAGCGCCGAGAGCCGGACGGAGTCCAGTCGTAAATTTCTACGCGCGCGTGCCGAGCGGAAGCCTAAATGGCCGGGCGATGGCGCGACGAATCTTAGTGCGAGCGAGAGCCTATGTGGAAATAGTTTTACGCCCCAAAATTGTCGAGGGAAAATGTATGTAGGAAGGGGAGAAAAATTTGAGAGCGGACGGGGAGAATTAGGGAACGGCTGAAATAATAGGGAATATTTCGGATGGGTGGACCGGAGGGGATAGAGGCTGCATCACGTATGATGAGGGAGGAAATAAATTAACTATGGGAAATGATAAGGGTGGAAAGTTTTTTTTTTGTTTCTGTCGTATCAGGAAGAAAGGGGGTTTATTGCCCGGCAGGATTGCGGCAATGAAAATGCGGAAATTAATTTGTACCCGGAGGGGTGTAATTTATGGGGTTCAGATTGGGTTGGGAACAATTTTTCGTATTATTGTAACCATCGTTACAATAAGCTCCGGTAATACATTAAATATAAAATATTATCATTTGGAACGAATTGTATTGCTAAAAAAGCTGTAAAATGTTATAAATAACATTTATACTTTACCAAAGCAATTGCAAAAATGGAGTCATTACGAAGCTTACTTGTATCATAAAAAAGATTTATATTTATGAAATATAATTTTTATATACAAATAAATGAATATTTTATTGAAATAAAAAATATAAATAATTTATTTTCTTGGAAATAAAATATTGCGTCATAAAATATTTCATCTTAAATTCTCTGGAATTATAAATGTAAAGTATTGAACTTTCAAAATGAACACCTCATGTAGGGATAATAAAATGGTATCAGCAATCATAACGGAGAAAATAAAAAATAACAATTATTTCAACTAATTTTCAGTAAACGATATTACACAATTTTCTTACACTCAACCCTCAACCCAAATTTCCTACCACCATAAACTACCTTCTCTTTTTTCAACCATCGTATACCGCACCAGGCGAACCTCCTCCCACGTGGCAGCCGAAAATTTCGCCAGGCGTACGGTAGAGTCCTTATCGACTCGACGGCCTCCGCCTACCCCGTAATACGCTAGCTGCAGCATGCCACTGCGGCAAAAGGGTCGCGATTTATCGTCGCCGCGTCCCGCCGCCGGCCGGCGGACTTTATCGCGGCGGGTCACGCGGATAAGGCCGCCGCCACCGCCGCCGCCGGCGGAGACACCCACGCAATCAATGATGATCCCCGCGGCGTTAGGTTCGGTAAACACGGAAGACCGCAGATGTAAATGGCTGCGGCGGCGGTTTTGCATGTGTATATATGTTATATATAAAACTGAGATTTATTCGGTTCCGCGGCTGTATAACGGCGCTTAGTTTTGCGTCAGCTCAAGGCGCATGGCTACGATGAGGAGGGATGGCTGCGGGCGTTTTGTGGAATTCAGAGCTTTTGGGTGGCGCAGTTTGAATGGTAAAATTTGTCATGGTTGAAGGGAAGGTGGAGGTACAATGTTCTGAGATCTATACTTTTACCTTGATTTGTGTCAGGTAAGACTAACACTTACTTTTGTAATTTCTGTTGAGTAAGAGGTACTCGTTTCTGACATGTAATTTATTCCTACTCTGAAGAAATGACATAATATTAAAATTTTGTCATCGAATAATTCTTTTATATCTTTATAAAATAAACTGCTATTAATTATGTATCTACCAATAAAACTTGGGCCATTTAATTAACAATAAATATTATTTTTAAAACAAATTAAAAAAAAAAATATTACACATATTAATTCCATTGCTACGCAACAATACTATTATTGATTTTAATGCTATAAAAATGACATCTTATTACACATAAACATTGTAGGCATACAAAAGTACACGTACATCTTTATTGAGGAGACAGGCGAAAACTTTGCCAATGCAAACACCGCGAGGGTTATAAAGTCAGCGCGATAAATTTTCCAACGGTCCATTTAATATCAATAACCTGGCGAATGTGCAAAAGCCGTATAGAGACATTTTTTTTCGATCCAGGACGGGGACACTTCCAGCGAGGGACACTTTTTTACGCCAAACATAACCTAGCACAGGCATATATCCATTTGGCTTATATGAAGATATGAGGGAGGACGAGGTCGGTTGTTTAGCCAGAGAATATAGGAGTTATTCGATGTCGACTTTATAACCAAGTAGGTCAGAAGGCTTGAAATGTATGAAATAAGTTTTGACGAGCCGCCGTGTCTCATGAAGAGATTGCAACCTTTTTACTAAAATTTTTCAGACGTTTCCGTCTTTATGCTCATCACTGATTTGCAGCTTGTACTGTGAAGATCTTAAAAATACTTTTCTTTTCTATTTTCATTATATAATGTATAAATGTCACATTATATTAATGAAAATTTGATATAAAAAATTTTAAAGTAACTAAGAAAAATAAAAACAGACTTACAAGAGTAGAACAATATCGATAGCAATGTATGTTAATGGAAAACATAATTCTACTTTTCGATTTTGGATTGAAATATTATATTATACACATCAAAGTGTAATAACGAAAATTGATATACGAATATAATACCGGAAATTATGATTTAATTCATATTACATAATGTTGCATCTATATTGCAACAAACATTAATACTACAAAATTTTAATTAAAAAACTTTTAATGTACATTTGCTTTACGCCCTGAATTCATTGTCGATTAATTACAATTTATTATAAAACATGAGTAAATGTTGACATCAGTATTTTGCTTTTACTTTCTCAAAGAGAAAGCTTGGTAACAGTGAAATTTTTCGACCTCGAGATTTCGATGATTTTCGATATTTCTGAGCTCCCTGAGTCGAGATATGCATTTTCTAGAAAATGTCTGTGTCTGTGTGTGTGTATGTGTTTGTGTGTGTGTGTGTCTGTGTGTGTGTGTATGTCTGTGTGTGTGTGTCTGTCTGTGTGTGCGTGTGCGTGTGCGTGCGTGTGTATGTGTGTGTGTGTGTGTTTTATAAATTTGTCCGCAATATAACTCGAAACTGGTCAGAGATATCAAGTTTATCTTTGGCAGATATTTAAAGTTTATTTTGAAGTTGTGCAAGTTCAATTATGTAGTTGACCAGATAATATTAAGTCGGTTAAAAAAAATAAAGCAAAATATCGAAAAATCGAAGTTTTTTTTTCGTCGCCGAATTTGGATATAGGTCGTAAGTAGGCCCATTTTCTGAAAGATCTTGAAATTACTTATCAATCCATATTTTTGTCCGCCTGATCAGATAATATTTTTCAAAAACCATGTATTTTGATTCCAAACACGTCGAAAAACAATTATAACATGTTTTTACAACTCAAAAAATTACTATCACAAAGCTTCCTCTAGGAGGAAGCAAAAATTTCTCTAGCTATCACGGTTCTTTTGTTATTAACAAAACCGTGTTTTTTTTTTTTAAAGCTTATAATTCCTAAACTAAACGGTCAATTTTCTTGAGAAAAATCATGGTAATGCAGAATATAAATAGCTATAATCTGTAACAATTTCAATCCATTTTACCGATTAGTTTTTGAAAACAAAATTGAAATATGAAAAAAAATGAGTTTTGTATGTCCAACGATTACGAAAGTAAAATTGACTTAATCGCTCCGAAATTCCTTGTAGAGGTAGATTTTGGATAGCTCTCAGTCGAGTTCTCTGGGCAAAATGATTAGTCCAGAAATTTCAGAAATATTTGAGGTTAAAATATTTTTAACCTTTTCTTCAAATCGTAATTTCTCGAGAATGGCTCCATGTATCAGCTCCAAATTTATAGACAGTTTTGTATGTTATATAAATAATATGTGTGCGAATTTTCATCATGATCGTACGATTACTTTTTGAGATATTTGATTTTGAAAATTTTCGTATTTTACAAAGTTATTTTCTTTGTCGCATGACAACTAGAGAAAACAAAAATTGGTTTAATCATGTTGAAATTTTGTAGAAATGCAGAGTCTATATATTATCGTATAAGTCCTTTAGATAAAAGAATTGTCTCACGATTTTTAGAGATATTTAAGGTTAATATTCTTTTACGGTTTTTTTCAAAATCGTAATTTCTCAATGACGACTTCATGTATCAGCTTGAAATTTATAGACTATTTTGTATGCGGTATAGGCAATACCTGTGTAAAATTTCATCCAGATTATATGGTTATTTTTTGAGATGTTTGATATTTAAAATTTTAGTATTTTTGAAAATGACTTTCTTTGTTGTCGCACAATATAACTACATTAAAATTGTTTTAATTTCATTGAAATTTGGTGGAGATGTAGAGTTTGTATATTATTTATTAGAAGAATTCTTAGGGTAAAAGAATTCGTTTATGAATTTCAGAGACATTTGAGGTTAAAACTATTTTAGCCCTCTTTTAAAATCGTAATTATTCGGGAACGTATTTATGTATACTAGAAAATGGAAATGACATGCGTTATGCACCGATGCGCGCGTGTTGTATACCTACTTTTGTTTTGCAATAGCCATTTACTATTTTTAAGGTTAGAGCTTTTTTTTTAGATCGGAAATTGCAGAAAGGGCACACAAATACGGACAGCATACTACTAGAGACACGTACCCTATGTGTGAAATTTCCCAAAGAAAATATAATTTGAAGTAAAGGTTATTTAGGAATTTTCAAAGTTTTTGACGATAATATTACAATCAATTATTTTATTTATTGTATTTTTCACACATAATTTTAAAAAAATCGGGCTTATTATTGTATTGATATTTTATACATAATTTAAAAATTAATACATTTTAATCTTCATAAATGAATTTAATTATAATTATGTTATAAATTATTGCAAAAATTATAAATTTTGTTATTAAAAATTCATTAAAGGAATAAGCAAATTATGTTTGAGGAAGCCACTGGCCAATTAATTGGCAACGGTTTTTTTTTTGCCAGATCGGATGTTATTAAGTAGATTAAAAAAATAAAGAAAAATATGGAAAAATCGAAAATAATTTTTGTTGGCTTTGGGTTTGGATATCGGCCGGAAATAGGCCCATTTTCTGAAAGGTCTTGAAATTTCCTATCTACCCATATTTTTTTCGGCCCGATCGGATATTATTAAGTCGATTAAAAAACCGCTGCCAATACATTGGCACTTAGTTTCCTCAAATTTTCTCGGTCAGTAATCATTTAAAACTCTTTTTTAATGATTTGTGATTGTATTAGTGCCGATGGATTCCCTGCATTCAAGCGTTCCAATTTTTCATACACGTCGATCTCTTAGCCAAAAGGCCGAAAAGTGATGCTGCTGTAACGTTTGCAGGCTCTTATAGCCCTGGAAAACGTTTTTTCACGTGCGGGATTGTTTACGCCGCCTAGCGGTTACGAGCGGTAGACGCGCAATGGCACTGAGCTGACCTGTGGCGGCGTGGCGTGAACGTTTAAACTGTTAGAGAGCTCACTTTAGTATTTTCTACAGTATTCCATCAAATAAATTTGATATAATATAATAAATTAAATATCTATTAAACTAATTAAATATATTCACCATTTTTAATGCTTCGGTAAAAAAATTCAATCTAGACAGAATTCTCTGGTGGATGAGAAAAATATGTCATTATTACCTTATTGGTAATGAAATTATAATTCTCAATTGTTTATTACAAAATTATCAATAATATTATTTGCTTAGGAAAGTCACATTTATTAATTTGGTATGAATGTTTGAGAATTACACGTTCTATAGCGTAGTATACCGAGTGATGTTATTAGCAGGAAGAATCAAGTTTAATTTTTTCTTTATGTTCAATATTTTATTTTTATCACATAAAACAAGTATTTTTTATACGAAGTTAGGTTTATAAATTGTCGAATCTGAGTCCAGATTTTTCTTGAATCCAATCATAGTATTTGTACACCCTAGTGTACACTCCAGGAAACATTGTCCATCCACAATGTATACCAGAGGAAATGATTCCATAGAGTTTACCATGAATAACACCAGGTCCACCAGAATCACCATGGCACGCATCAGCGTCTCCATTGCCCGCACAAAACATATTATCAGTTATGGGATGTGATCTGTAAGCTCTTTCACAATTTTCTTGATTCGTTACAGGTACGTATGCAGCCTTCAAAATATCAGAATGGCTCAGACGTTCCTAAAAATAGTTAATTAAATTAACTAAAGAAATTCTAGAAAAAAGAAAACCTTTTTCTGTGAGGGATAAGAACTTACCCCTATCAATCCAAAACCAGAAATCCGCATCAATTCATGTTCTCTGGGAATATCGTGTGGCTTTGCAAGTTCTATAGGTTGTTGTTCATTATTAAATTGAATAGGCTCTGTAAGCTGGATGAAAAATATACAATGAAAATATTCGTGTTAGTCACAAGTTCTTAGTTCTTGATCAAAAATTAAAATTTGTACTGAAACTTATTTAACAAGTTTCGAAGTTGTATAAAACCTTTATTACATACACACATTGAAATACTAACATTGTCATGAATAGTGATATTATATCTATACTAAATCCTTTCTAATTGTAAGTAATTCACAGGTAAAATAAATATATTTAATTACCTTGATTAAAGCAATGTCGTTGTTTTTGCTGTTGGTCTCAAAATCCTTATGCATTATAATTTCCTCAATTCTGTGTACTTTACCGAAACTGATTCTCTGTTCACTGCCAGTTCGTACTGATATGTGCGGTTTACTTTTATTTTGCTTGGGTCTGAAGTTTGCAACGTTGGAGTGCAACGAAAAAAAAAAAAAAATAATTCATTTTACTTCAAGTTTATACTAAATTATATTAATTTTGCGTGTAGATTTAGTGTTTTATAGTATAAAATAACTTTATAACAAAGATTTAGATCAAATTTCCATTGTTTAATAACTTTAATCAATCGTAACAAATTATTTCGTACTTTAGACCCATTATTTTGCAACGAAGAGATTAATTTAATTTTTTGTAAGAAGTTCTATTATATAGAAACACTTAATGTAATTATAAAAATTAAATGAAATCTTACTCGACACAGTGTGAAGCAGTTATAACCCAAGATTTGTGTATAATAGTTGCACCGCAGAAGTTATCTATTCTGAACCAAAGCAAGCTAGCCTAAAAACAAATTAAAATACTTTCATCCTGAGAGCTATGGGCTTAAAGATTTATATTGAAATTATTATGTTGATATACAAGATATAAGGAGCTTTAATCAGATTCAACATCTTCTTGAATTATTTTAAAAAACTTTTAAATTTCTATAAACTGTTTTGTATGAAATTTATACAATACATAATGCGATAAAGCAAGTACGTCTATTAATATCGTTCATGGACTATTTTATTCAACAATCTATTAATAAATAAATCTATTAATAAATCTATCAAATAATCCATTAATTTTTTAAACAGTTACATTAAAGAATTGCTGCCAAGGAATGAATGTTACAAAATTTAGTTGATATTTATTTACCTGATATGGTACATCTTCTATTCGAACGTAATCTCCTCCAAAAATTTTATTTTCACGTGTAGCATTGTTATCTATTAGAAATTGAAATATAATATGTAATTGAAAAATTTATTTTAATCCACAAAAATACTATTTAAAATCTCTTTTACCTATATAGAAGCCGCGCGCGAAAGTGACGCACAACAAAATACACAAAACCTTCATGACTGCGATAAGTGAAAATGAAAAAAAAATCTTCCTTATATACACCGGATGATCATTAACAGAATTATAAATTAAAAATAAAATAAACACAAGTGTTGGAGTCAACTATTTTTTTCATGCTGTCATTAGTTTGGTTATCTTGTTATTGTTACGATAAATGCTGTTGAAGGCCGCGCGTCAAGGTACACGTGTTACGACGTGCGCAACGACATGAAAATTTCAGTAGTCTATGTATTTTTGTATAATTTTTCGTGATCGTGTCGTGCGCACGTTGTAACCGTATACCGCGGCCTTTAACAGCATTTATCGTAACAATCACGAAAAATTATATTTAACAACAATACATAGGGTTCTGGAATTATCCAAAAAACTTTCTTAGGCGTTTAAGAATATAGTAGTTCGAATCAAATCGCAAAATTCGAAAATTCGTTACAGAACTTTTGCATTTGAAAATACAGGTTTAAAATAGCGAAAAAATTGTTTTAAAATTTGTTATTTGGTTCAATAACAATCTCTATCCCGCTATGGTTTATAATATTTCTAATACTCCAAAATTTGTTGTGTAAAAATTTCTGGAAGAAATAGTTGATCTGAACCAAGTTCTGGCAAGTTGAACAGAAAATTACAATAAACTTTCTCTTTTCGCAAAAAAAAAAACGCTTGATAAAAATTCACATACATAATATCTATATCACACACAAAATTGTCTATAAATCTGTAGCTGATTCATCAAGCCGTTCTCGAGGAATTACGATTTGGAAAAAAATTTTTAAAAATCTTAACCTCAAATATCTCTGAAATTTATGGACCAATCATTTTGCGCAAAGGACTCAGCCGAAAATTATTCAAAATCTACCTCTACAAGGAATTTCGAAACAATTAAGTCAATTTTACTCCAGTAATCGTTAGACATACAAAACTCATTTTTTTCATTTTTCAATGTTTACGTTTTTGTTAATAACAAAAAAACAGTGATAGCTAGAATTTTTTTTTTTTTTGGAAAATATAGGTATTTTAATTCTTATTCGAATGCTTCCCATCCGACTCAGATACATAGAGCCGTTCTCGAGAATTAAGATTTGAAAAAAAAGGTTAAAAAAATTTTAACCTCAAATATCTCTGAAATTTATGGACCAATCATTTTGCCCAACGAACTCGACCGAGAACTATCCAAAATCTACGTCTACAAGAAATTTTGAAGCGATTAAGTCAATTTTACTCCCGTAATCGATGGACATACAAAACTCATTTTTTTCATTTTTCAATTTTTCAATTTATATTCTGCATTATCATGATTTTTCTCGAAAAAATTGACCGTTTAGTTTGGGAGTTATAAGCTTTTTAAAAAAAACCGTTTTTGTTAATAACAAAAGAACCGTGATAGCTAGAGAATTTTTTTTTTAAATATAGTTTTTTTCATGCTCTTTCGAATGCTACATATCCGACTCAAAAATTTAAATCCAATCATTAAAAAAATTCAAAAATAAATTTTTTGAAAATCAAAAATTCGACATAAAACAAAAACGAATCAGTGAATCATAAAAAATTATTTTCTTCCCGAATTCGGAATAAAAAAACAAAAAAATGAGCCCTGTCCGGTTAAAATCGACCGCGTAGATCTGGAGATAAAGCGGTATACGTACACACACACACACACACACGCACACACACACACACACGCGCACACACACACGCACACACACACACACGCGCGCACACACACACATCCATACAGACATTTTCTAAAATCATGCGATACAAACTTCTAACACCTCTAACCATATTTCTAGAGCGATTTAACGAAACATAAAATTTTACTATTACAAAGCGTCCTCTAGGAGGAAGCAAAAAACTAGGGGAGCTGAGCGCCCTCCTACATGTCTCGCTGTGCTCGACACGCCCCCCCCCCCGCCCCCGCGCACACCTGCTCCTCCCTATGCAAAAACTTCGTTTTTACATAATAGGCACGACCGTAGTGCTCAGAAGAATCTTATATTTTTATTATTGCAAAAATTTTAATACTTAATTTATCGTTTTTATCATTAAAATAAACATAAATACATCTGCAGTAAAATTTCAATAAAAATCGTCCCTTTACTTTTACACATTTATTTCTTCTTTTTTGTAGAAGGTTTGCGTTTTAATTCTACATATATAAATATATTTAGATAACTTTTTAAATAGTCTATTACATGGAGAGAAAACTTGAATAAATATAACCTTATTTTCATCTGCTAAGGTTAGTGCATGTAGCTAATCGCCAATGCCGGACTCTTAGGCCGTTTTTGCCTGAGTCCTCCGTAAACGTAAACATCACAGTCGCATGTTGTTTTGAGGTTAGGAGAAGCAAAAATCATTTGCACGCAAATAAATAAACTTTACATAATTTATATACGATTTACGTAAGTTAATTATAATTGTAATACGTTTTTCTATTATAATTTTACTAAACAAAATCAAATATTAAGAATTGGTGAACGTGGAAAAAAATCTTTACTGTTAACTCTCAGGCAGAAACTACCGGGGACTCCAGTAATGCTAGCTTTATGCCTACTATCCGAATCACTCTGGCCGTTTTGGTCTAAGTTTCTAGTTAACGATACTTAACTCTTCTCTCCGTGTATGTATATAAATTTAATAAGTATATATACTAATTGGTATGATTAAAGTGCACATAGGAATATTGAATATAAATATCATGATTGAAGTTATATTTTAAATTAAAAACATTATTTTCATAATTTGTGTCATAATTATAATAATCGTTTTCATTTTTATTTATGAAAATGTTATATGGAAAAAATTTTGTTTTAATGTTATCCATAGGGTAGCTGTCCGTATTAGTGTGTCTGTCCATATTTGTGTGCCCTATTATTAAAACATATCCTAGAAATGAACGAGTAAAAAAGTAACGCTAAAATATTTTTTTTCATAAAGTATAGTTAATTAAGTTTAAATAGAATTAATTACTTAATTTGTTTTCATTTACTATAACATTAAAAAAGAACTTTCAAAAATATGTTTCTCGGTTTGCGGTGTGTCACGGCGTTTCCTCGTCTAAACTTGCTAAGAAATGACATTTTTAAAACTAACATTAAAGAATGTTTCGGAAGGATTTTAATATGGGATACAATTGATTACATCATAAAATAATATTATGTTACATAATAAACCTTAATATAAAGATTTCCAATTGATTTTAATATTTAATTAATGGTGTCTACTAATAGGGCAGTGAAAAATGACTTGTCCAGAAAAGTTAGGTTACGTTGTCTGCGCACAAACGTTGTTTCATATCGCATTGACGACCTTCAGCAGTTTTTACCGTATTGGAATTAATTCACATTCAATGCAAACACGGGTTAGAAATTGATTATAAATGCACTACAGTTAACAAAATAATTTTGTTGGCAACGATAATATTATCAAGACACACTAATGTGGGGCACACAAACGTGTACATCCACATTAATACGGGGCACACAAAAATGTACTTTGTTGTCTGCTAGGGCACACAAATGCGTACAAATTTTTTTTTTTTATATTGTTTGTAACTTTCGTAAATATTAATATTTTTCTATAAAAAAAATTGTTTCGTGTAGATTATTAGTTTTATTATAACATAATCTGCCCGGAATCTCTGAGACAGCTTAAATAGTCTATTATTATGCGACAAAACTGAAGAGTTTCTTAAACCCACACTAATACGGACATCTACCCTAACTGTTGTATTTGATAAAAAAATATAGTTCAATTTTATACTATTTTAATGAAAGGTGAAGACTATAAGCTGCTCACGGACTGACGGGCATTCCAAACTACATATATACCTACACAATCTCAATTACAAAGAAAAATACTCACTACTACACTAATACCGCGAAAAGGAGCAAAACAAAAGGAGAAAGCTTAATAGGGGAAGGCGGGGCATGACGTGTCAGGTAGGTAAGTTTGGCACCCTCATATTTTTAATATTAATGAATGCAAAAAATGTAATTTTTACGTAAACCTAATTAGATATGATTTTAGAATTTTCCTCTATACTTTTGAGATTATAGATAATGTTTAACATTTAATTTAATAAGATTGAAAATCGGTGCTTAGAAACAAGGTTGACTTCATTTTTAAGTCGCTTGGAGCAACGAGAAAATGATTTTTTTTCTAAATGAGACCAAACCTATTTGATAGTTTCAACTTTTATCTTTCAAGCCCTGTTTTTGTTATTTTCAGAAAATCTTTATAAATAATATAATTAAAAAATGAAAATGGTATTAAAATGGGGCATGACGTGGCACCCTGGCGGGGCACGTGATGTAACCTACAAACCAAAAACGGAGCAAGATGGGTTAACAACTACGCAGTGCAATAATTTAGTTTTAAGTAGTTTTTAGTTTCAATTATTACATTAATAAGTAAATAACGATTATTTCGACTGCGTATTAAGTTATATTTAGAGTAGAAAAAAGCCACTTGAAGACTTAAACACAAATCAGCTTGATTTATCCATTGTTAATAATAATTCAGCTTCCGTAAATAATGAAAATTACTTTAGAGAAATAATACCTGAAGAATCAATTGTAGATACTCAAACTGCCTTTTTCAATGGTCAGGTAGTTCAAATATGCTACATAGATGAAAATGATGCGAAATCTTTAAATTTAAACTTATTGTAATAATAATGATAATTTGTTAATCAAACAAAAGTATTATGTTGTGATCATATTTTATAAGAAAGAATTTATAATAAAATGTAATAATTTATTTTAAAATAAAAATTGTTATGTTCCTCAATAAAAATAAAATTTTCAATTTTCAATAGACTGATTAATTATTTGATTTTTGAAAATTTTATTATGGCATAATTATTAAAGTATTAATTACTGGAAAAAAGAATTGAAAAATACCTATAGTAATAGTACATTACGGTACAAGTGACGAAAGTTGAAGTTGCGACTATTTTTCTTGATGTCTGGTGGAAAGTACGTTTGCCACTGACAATGATAACGCACCCGATGGGCTCGAGAGCATTGAGTTCGATGCCCGCACCCGACATTTGCGGCACGAGCGCAGCGAGTGCTGCTGGTCGGGGGGGCGGGCATCGAAAACATCACATGCATAATTTTAATAAGTGAATTTTACTGAAGATCATGTAAAATATTTTTATTTTACGTGCAATTGTTACAATTGTTACACGTACAATTATTAAACATGCGGTACTTTTGCTCCATTTGCAGCAACAAAGTCAACTACTTTATTTGTATCTGAAAAAATACATGATCACTCAAGAAGAAATTCTCACAAAAAGTGCGACATTATTAACGAACAATCTTTTATCCAATTCTCAAATTAAAGCAATATAAATCACTTGTATACCCGATGGGCCGCATTGATTCTGACAATACATACCCTGTTAGTGACTGTCACACATAATATTTAAATCGTTAACATACCTCGAAAATGATATGAACATTCAAAAGGTTATGTGTGAGTGTCACTAACGGGACATGCATTGGTAGAATCAATGTCCATCGGGTGTACCTTGATGATCAGAAGTGATAGTTTTTATTGTAAATATAGGTTAATGACTTTGAATATGTTGACAAAACCTCTAAAACAATCTATTGATAAAGTCTACAGTTGCCTAGTTACCAACTCAGAATCAATGGTTAAATGTCCTTCTTTCGCCATCGAAAACAATGGCGAAACCACGTACTTTCCACCAGGGCATCAAGAAAAATATTAAATTTGACCGTACCATTAGTGCCCCGTCGGGTGCCACAATCCACCCGCCGGTGGGGCACGTAAAGAATTTTTTTCAGAATTTTTTTTCTGTATTTTATCAATAATTAAAAGAAAATGAAAAAAAGTTAATAGTTTATTTTATTTTATTTTTTTCTGATCTAATTATTCCGTTTTTGTACATTTTGAAATAATCACGGTTTAGTTGTTATTTTTAATCAAAGTTAGGGTGTCACACGTGCCCCGCCCTCCCCTACTGATGCATTCGGTAACGGCAATCTGACTTAGCCCTACGACCTGCGTCCATGAATACTTGAATACTACTGCAGCAGTCGTAACGGCTACCTCGACTAGACTGTGTTCGCACACCAAGTACAGCGGAAAAACACATGCGACGATGCGATTCGCACGACGTGACCGCTAGCGCTGCCTGTGTATAACATATATCTATATGTATGGATCGTGGGAAAGTTCGCGTTCTGCTACTGCTCTATATATTGAGATAGTGCGGCGTGCCGCTACGCACATGTATCCATGGTGTGCGATGACAACAATCGCATCGTCTGGCTCCCAATGTCCCCAGTGGTGACAGTGGCTGCTGTAGTATGCCGCCCTGGTGAATGTCGTCCCTTTCATTGTGTTCGCCGATTAATGATGCTTCGTCGAAGATGGGAAGGCAGTGTGTCAACGGCGAGAGCAGATTTAGTAAGCTCTTTCTCGTTCCTAACCTTTTTGATGTATCAGCTGATGGTACTTTCTCTTGTTGCAGGTATCTGTGGCAGCGAGAGTAGTGTAAACGACGGGCACTGCTGCAGACTGTTTCTTGGGCGTAGAAATGTTGTCTGGGTCATCTATTTATTAATTATATGTGGTTTTTAGGTGCTCAACTTTCCTTGTTTGACTCTTATACTAGTGACTATGTGTATAGTTAATCTGCTGCTTGTGTCTTCAGCGACTCTCAGGCTGGAGCTGTTTCCAACAGTAAAATAATGGTTAAAGGTCTCCACCAGTCCTTCCCTTCTAGTTGTCGCTAGTACAGCGAGTGAACAATAGCCATTGCTGCAGACTTTTCTTTTGTATGGTATGTTTTTTTGTGTCATCTATTTATTAGTTATATGTGGTTTTTAGGTGCTCAACTCTCTTTGCCCCCAAAATAGGGACTGATCTGCTGTTAATGTGCTTTGTTGATCTCTTGGCGGAGGCTGTCTCTGACATCGAGACACAATTGACGGCCTCTGTCAGTATTTTCCTCCTAGCTGGTGTGATTACTGACATAGTGGATCGTTATTAAATGATTTTCAGCAGAGTGGCATCCATGGAGCAGTGCCAGCCTACACCGTTCAACTCTATTCTGCTGCTTCGGTAGCTCTAAGTGATCTTCGAGTGTTAGTGCTTTAGAGTGTGAGGGGATAGATAATAGAAACTGGGGGATATCATAATAAGTGATGTGTGTGTGGTTAAATGCGATATGGGTAGGTAGTTGTCCCTGGTAATATTACCTTGTCTAATTAACTTCTAAGTTTAGTCTGCGTGTAAGAACTTGCTTCAGGGTATCTGTTGTTTTAAAATACATCATTGTGTATTTCGCAAACATCTACCCAGTGAGACTTTCCTATTTAATAGTCACACTATAAGACTAACAAAGTCAGCTAGCACATTGCATTCATTATGCATTGAAATTTACCATATTGCAAAATTTATAGCTCGTACATTACACAATAGTTTTTTTTTGTAAATATGATATTACTTTAACATGTACTTATATAATATTACACAATTTTGATTCTTTTATATATATAGAATAGCTTATATATATTGCTATATACGTGTGATGAACTACCTTAAGTCGGTTAAAAAAAATAAAGAAAAATATGGAAAAACCGAAAATATTTTTTTACGGGGGTTGGGTTTGGATATCCGTTGGAAGTAGTCACATTTTCTTAAAAGTTTTGAAATTAACTATCAATCCATATTTTTTTCCGTCGAAACGGATAATATTAAGTCGGTAAAAAAAGTAAAGACAAATATGGAAAAATCGTAAATAATTTTTTTCTTCGCTTATACAGAAATTGTACTTTAACATCCTAGAGCTACCACTATAAAATTAAAGGAAAAAGAAACGCCTGTGTTAGAGGATATTTGAAACCTTCGCCGAGATATATGGTTTTTGAAACCACTCTATGAGTTGGTGGATTTTTGAAGTTTTCGCTGAGTTGGCGGGGTTTTGAAGCAAACACCGAGTTAGCAGGTTTTCGAAGAAAATGTCGAAGAAATTTCGAAGAAATGCAATTAATTTATAAATTCAATAAATAGCATGTAATAATACCTTAAACTTTTTAATTTGCAATTTAATAATTACACGGAGAGAAATTTTGTAGTGAAAATTACAAATATTCGAGACAAAATTACCAGTTTCTATGGTAATGGATGGACAGACTGACAATTTCAAAGTTTTTACCAAAGTGCCTTGGTAAAATTTTTTTTTAGTTAATTTAAATTAAAAAAATTAACTTTTTTTATGCATATTGATGGATATATAGTATTTTAATATAGAAATAGAAACAGAAACAATGATGAAAAAACATTAAACTGAAAAAAATTTTTACGGAAGCGGGATTCGATCCGACGATCTTTGGGTTGAGAGTCCGACGTTCTACCGACTGCGCCACAGAAGCTGTTACCAACAGTCATTTGAATCGCCGTTATTACTTACTGAAAATATGTGTATTGTTTTCATTTTAACGTCGCGCACGCCTCTAGTATCAATCTTCTGAAACACAATAATGCGCAGTGCGCATGCGCGAGTACACAAATACCAGGTTATTTGGTAAAATTTATCAGTTTTCTTAGTAAAAATTCTTAGGTTACCTTGTAAAAATGACTAGATCTCAATTTTTACCAGTGTTTCTGGTAATTTTTATTCAGATAATTTGGTATTTTTTTTAAGTGGTTATGGTAGTTTTTCTTGGGAAACTTATAAATTGAATTAGAAACCTGGGAATAACACGGCTTTTGACAGTCTGTCCATGCGCTACCAAGGCACCTTGGTAATTTTTACTCTAAAATTTCTCTCCGTGTACTATATAACTATTTTAAATATAATTTTCTTGATCATTTTGAATAATTGTATTTATGAAAAATCAGATATGCAGAAAGAATGAAATTTTACATTAAAATGTACATTTAAAAAAATTATTTGATGTAATTTATCAATTCTCTTTGAGAAAGCATTCTGCTAAAGCAGTTAGCAGCGGTTTTTTACGTTAAACAGATACTTTAAACAGTTATTAAGACATTTGTAATTTTGAAAGTAATGTAGAGTACCTAATTCACAACTTTATTCTCAACCAAGAGTTTATTAATTTATGAGCCCAATCTTGTACCCTATCAAATGAGAATCAAAATTATGTAAGTCAACTTACTTACAAAATCTATGTTTATTTTCAACACTTTTTTTCATAATGAAAAAATGTGCCACCTTGAAAAAACTACATAAAAGCTTTAAATACACATTCTCAATCCTCAACCCAAAATTTAACAACCTATAATGATTTCATTCGACACTAATCCATACGACATAAAAATTTATGAGTCCAATAAAAAAGAATAGACAATAACCACTTCAATCACCCTAAATTAAGGGGGTTAGTGCGATATTGGCTTTTCTTAAGAATTTCTTGAAACTTGCAGGGTAGACTCATATTACTATTATACGCAGTATCTGTAAATTTCAGAAAGCCTAGCTTCCCCGTTTGTGAGATATAAGCTCCCAAAGTTACGAAATTTAACACGGTGTCTTATGGGACCGTCGTCATGAAATGTAAAAAAATGAACGTTTTCGTCAATAACTTGGAAAGTTTTCTTAAGACTTGAAAGAAAAAGAGATATGTTACTAAGAACAATACTTTGAATGTCCTCTGCAAATTTCAGGAAGCCTAGCTTCACCGTTTTCGAGATACAGTTGTTTAAAGTACGTAGCCTCGGGGTAGACGATGCCGCGCGTGTCCTTGTGTGCGTGTAAACAAACGAAGACTCGCTGCGTGTGTGTCTACACAGACGTAGCGCTTCTATGTGTATGTACACACAGATGAAGCGGCGCTATGTGTGCGTGGACAGTCTCTCGTGAAATTTTGAGAGTGGGGAGACTCGAGAGAGCGTGAGGCGTACGGCGTTCGACCAGCTGTACTTTTGGTTTGTATGTTACCGCACTAACCCCCTTAACATCTCACTCGTGATCACAAGACGATCCATTCACCGCGCGCGACGACCTCGCATATATGCTGCGCACAAAGAAACTGCGTAACCCCCTCGTAAAAAATCCATGAATCACACTGCCATAAATTAAATAAAGCCATCAAAGGCCGGCGGACTGTGTAAAAATCGCGCGACGAAAAAGCGTATATACACGACGACGATGATGTGTGTACGGATCGCGCCGAATAAAGGGGCACCTTCATGGCGCGCACGCGTGAGTTTATAAATTTTTCAGCGAGCGCTGCATACAAGACGCGTCTGTCTGTGCGCGAAAGACGCGCGCGTCTTTAATGCAATTTGTCGCGCGGATGGAAATGGCGCTCGCGCCTGGCGTGCCTTTATTGTGTTTGAGGGATGGAGGAGCGGTGGATAAGGAAGGAAAATGAAATTTTAATGAAATTTCGTTCTATAATTTTGAAGATGACATAGTTTCTATGCTAATTTGCGAGCTGGAGTGTATTATTTTTCGGAGGGAGCAGAAGACACTTTTGAAATAGTAACGAAGTTAAATTTTTATCATTGACTTTGATGTGTGTATATGCATACATTTTTTTTAATCATGTACGCGCAAGTAAAAGCGTGCATCGCTTGTTATTGAGGTCTAATGAAATATTAAAAAATATGTGAATTGCAAAAATGGCTGCCGAATGCACTGGATATTTGACAATAAAAGACAGAGGGTTTATTCAAGCGAGACCTTACATCAGCATTTTCATTGTTTTCGACGGGAAATATTTATAAACCAACAAGCTCATTGTGCATTTCTATTTTATTTTAAAATAATATAATCCCTGCAAAGTTATTACTTTAGGTTTGTTTGAACCAAAAACATTCAATACAATATATAATTTATTTATCAATAAACAATAACAAGAATTTCGCATAATTTTTCCACTAAAAAATTAACTTCCCACGCCCACAAACCCCACCTGCGTTTTCCACCTCTTGCTCGAAAAACTGCAAAAAAAGAAAATCACCATCACCACTCCCCTACTCGCAAACGCACCGCGGCGACCGCGAACAAAAAAGCCGTCGCTGCGGCGGTGGCGGCGCGTCTAAAAGAACCGGCGTAAAAGCGCACGCATCAGCGCAGGGAAAAATTTTTCGCCGAACCGAAAAGCGCGCACACGCACCCCTGCGGCAATAACGCACGCGGCAGATTCGCTCTGAATGTATAAAAGCGCAGAGAGAAAAAAAGAGAGCCTATAGTGTATGGGAGAGAATGGGAGGAGGACGCGCGGCTGAGGCCTAAGAGATTTTTCGCTGCGCGAGGGAAGGAGGCAGAAGCGTATATATACTCTGGAGCGCTTTTCACGCCTCTTTTTTCCCCGAGGATACGAGATTCGTGAATTAAGCGGCGGGTAGACGAAGGCGAGGAGTGCGGAGTGAGAGAGAAGTCGCTTGCCGTGTAATGGTTTATTTAAAGTGGAGTGTAGGGGTTTTTCGTGGATTTTTTTAGGGGAGAATAGGTTGATGAAGTGTTTTGTATAGTTGAAAGATGCAGTTATAAAAATAAATGAATGGTGGTTAACATTTTTAAGATATTTTTTTAATATATTACAAAAATATCTTAGAAGTGTTAACCACCATTCATTTATTTTTTTATTTTTTTTATAACCTTCGAAGGTTATTATTGTTAAACGGTTGAATGAAAGTAGAAAAATAAATACCAACATTTTTTATTTACTTATGTTTTATTTATACTATTTTTTTATGTGAAATGTTTTTACAATATAAGTGTTTAATCGATCTTCTTACCGATTAAACATTCATTATATATCTTCCATAACAAATAGCATTTAAAAATAATCAAGGCAGTTTAGAGACTTAAAATGAAAGCAGGTCAGATACTAAAAATAATATGTTAATATACGCGTGCCCCTTTATAACTTTTAGTTGAATGTAAATCATATTCTAGTTCATTAACTGCACAAGTAAATTTAATGTACTCTAAATAGCTTCAAAGAAAATTATTCGTATGCCTAATTGAATAATTAGGTCGCGTGTGTAAATAAGTATTTTACATGAAAGCAAAATTGAAATAATCACTAAAAGTGATAGCAGTAAAGTAGTAATCATTTTTCACAAAGCATTCGAGTAGAAAAAGTGTAACTTTGTCAGACAAAAGGAAATTTTCAAATTAAATTATTTTTAGCCTTTTTTGTGCAAAAGAGCTTAAATGTTTACTCTTCTGGCAGAAAATTCTAAATAATGAAAATGGCACGACACAATACACCTTACATGCACATACATGCACACACACACACACACACACACACACACACCCCCGAATGTCCCGCTCTAAATGCAAGTCTTAACGGAGTAATTTAAATAGCTGCAGAACACACCTAAAGCTGTGGCTACTTAAGTAAATTTTCACAAATTACACCTCGTCTCCTCATCATATACAAAGTCGCGAAGCGCTATACAACGTTACACCGTAGTCCCCTCAAATTGCCAGAGAGCAGGTACATAATGACCGGTAATATTGCACAATTAAAAATAATTTCACAAAAACTAAAAGCCAATAGCTATACAATTAAATGCATTCTTTATTTGTATACTATTTAAACTTGACATTGAACATTATATGCATACCGATTATCTATTGGATAGTATAATTTATACAAATTATACTGTATCACAAGTGATAGTTACTGGTTTTGAAGACTTTGAATTTATTAACTACGATTATTTTTTGAAAATCAAATCATATTAGTTAACATAGCTAAAAATATGCTACATTTATGAAAAATTCAGTCTAACCACGGTTGAAAAGATCTTATAAAAACTAATAAAAGTCTGCAGATCCGGGTGCAAAAACCGCATAGGTTATTATGTTTCTGCACCCTTTTTATCTGGCTTTATCAGACCTTTTCAATGGGGACACTAATAATGATGGTACGAATCCATTACAAAAATTAATTTACACGATATTTAAAGATGTTATGACACTGAAGTAATCATGACATGTACGCAAAACACACATATTACACTATTTACGCTTACTCACAGTATCTTCAAAATAAGGCGGTAACATATTTAAGCACTAACCCGCCCCGACAACTGCCAGATAACGAAAAATAATTAAGCCCATGTCTCACGCGGCACTCCTACCTCCGCAGTCTTCCTCAACCTTTTCTCTCTGTCTCTCTCTCTCCCGGGCGTACTTCTCCTCCTATATTATGCAGCACGACCAAGAAACTTTATGGTGGTAGCAGCAGGCCCTTCCTTTGTACTCAGCTGCCACATGAATCAAGGCGGCAGCGAGTGCCGCGCGCGTGCAAAACAATATAAAATATAACTGCGGCCCGCGCGGACTAGTTCGGAATCTCGGCCAAGAATGTGTGTTGTTCCGCGCGCAAATTTTCGAAATGTGTCTTGCGGAGACATACATCTTGGGTGACAGATGGGGGCGCCGATGGAAATAGAATAAAAGGAGGATGATGGCGGTGGTGGTGGCTTTAGGTTTACGGGGCTGTAAAAATTTTGTGGCGGCTGTGATTTTTTTAGAGAGCGCGAGAGAGATGTAATCGCGTAGTTTTATGGTACGATTACGTCGTAGTCTCGTGTAAGGGTTATGGTTTTTCTGCAGGAGATGGAAAAACTTTGCATTAGCCGGATCGGAGAGTCGTGAATTTCGGTTGAACTGTAAAAATGAAAATATTATATTATTACGTGTTATGCTGGATCAAGTGTATAAAAAGTTTAGTATAGATTACTGAAAGATATCAGATTCATTGTATAAAAATATTCATATATTTTTAAAGATATTAAGATTTACAAGGGTAATAAAACAGCTTTAAAAAATGTGAAATGTTTTCAAATAAAGCAAGATGTAGATATTTCGTGGCATTTCATTTCTGTTATATTCTGTTTAATAATAAACTTTTCAAAAATTAAAATGTTATAATAAATATTTTTCTCCATTTTCGTGGAAATGTTCTCTTTCTTTGCGTCTGTTATGGAGAGGAAACCATTCTCCGTAGAAATCCCCCCAACGCACTCCAATCGAATTAGTCAGGGTTCAGTTCGCGCAATTAATCAGTATAGCTCCAAGGTTCGAATTGGAAAAAAGAGAGCACAGCAGGAATTTTCCAAGATTATTCGGTACCTCGTTTCATTTAACATATTTTTTTTCTTTATTTTAGGTTTGCAATCTAAGTCTTTATTTAGAGTAAAAGATAGTCTGCTAAATAATTAAAAAAAAGTGTAATAGGCACCGAAATTTAATTTAATGTAGTTAAGCTTAAATGATAAATATAGAAATCTCTGTTGATCTCATCTCAAGATGAATAATTCAGCCCTATTTTAAAACAAAGCTCCATAATTCTCGCGCCGACTGCTGCAGCTGTCGTTCCTTTAACATCCGAGAAAAAGACGTTATAAGAGGAAGGAGCGGAAAGCAGAGCTGAGCGAGAAGAAAAGCAGTGAATTACTTTTCGCAAGAGATTTTCATTATTAAAATTACTGCGATCGATAAAACATTTAATTTGAGCAAAAGCATTATAAGGGACTTAAAATGCCTAATAAAAATGCAAATTATATCTTTTAGTATTATATTTAAAATTTATAGCATAATAAAATGAGCTTTAATTTGCACGTGTGGCTCAACTTACGAAGATTTACTCTTCTAAATTGAGCATATCTTCTTACTTTAGAGACTACATCATTTGTAATTGAATTTTCAATGCACGGCATATTTTAAAAATAAACATCTATTAGTTAAGAATATTTACCATTAATCGCCAAAAAAGTTTCTAATAATTGACAGTGATACATTAACTTCCTTTTTGATCTTATAAGTACTGCTTTTATGTCTCTTGCTACACAAATGTAAAATGCAAAGTATCATTGCTTCAGAGTATACAATTTCCGAATTCACATTATATTTTAATATTTCTTTTATCCAGTATTACATTCACATATAAGTAATTCGTGTATTAAAACCCAACACTCAAATAGCAGAGACGTATTTTCGTAAATACCTTGCGACAATCTTCTCGATCCCATGATTAATTTCACCATAATAATAATCCTTCCAAACCTCTCCACCCCACTGCACCCAACTCCACACACAAAAGAAACTACAATTCACCGACCGATCGCACCACCGTCGCAGCACACAACCTCACTTCTCCGCTCACGGACGACTCTGTACAAAACGCAAAGCGGAATCGGCCGCGAAATCGAATCAGGTGCGCGTTCCAGTCTCTGCCCTTCCGCGCGCCGCGGCTAGTCGCGTACTAGCTCTACGCATGTGTGTGTGGGAAAACTCGCGCGAGGCGTCATCGTGCGCGCTGGTGGTGGTAGGTACAGACTAGCCTATCGCACGTATATCGGATGTCATCGACTGCGCGCGCGCCCGCGCGTCTATATATCGGAATCCGATCGGAACTGCAGTACGCCGCACCGGTTCGCGCAATCTTTATAACGCGATTGATTCGCGCCGCTGTGATGCAGTGTGTTGCAAGAGCGCGCACTGTGTGTGGGTTTCTTTTCTGCGCGGATCGGTGGTTCCTTTCGGGATATTTCGTGGGAGGTGCGGGGATTTAGAGTTGTGCATTTGATTGGGGAAAATGGAGCGTGATGATTGATTATCGTTTCGTTGGTCAAATGAATGCAAAGTTACGGAGCTTTGTACAAAATAATATGGAAAAGAGTTCTTCTTACGAAGTTGTTTATTTTTTTGTATGGATCAAGTATTGCACGAGAATAGTTTTAAAAAACTAGTGACAGAAGAAACTTTAATGTGAATATCGTTAAAAAATTTAAACCAAAAAGAAGAAAAAAATGATTATCTGAAATAAGAGTATATATATACTCTTGTATTTGTATACAAATGGAATAAGATAATATTACCCAACTAATCGCACCAGTCATCCAAATAAACATAACACTTTCTCCAAGCAATGCCGACAATTTTCATCATTGAAGCTATAGCCTAAGTAATGTAGCCAACATACCACGAAAAGCAAAGATTAAACGGGCACCGAATTACCCAAGCAGCCGGGAAAAGATTCGGGAATGGAATTGCGGACTTGGAATGTGAGAATCAAATTTTCGCGGAAAGCTTCGCGTTCTCTCACTTGCCCTCCTCCGTTCTTCCTCTCACTCTCGCGCGCAGTTTCCCTTTGAATTTACAATGCCCGCAGGAATTCGAGTCGTGCGCGCAAGTTTGAGGAAGGACCGGCGAAGGGGGTGAGAGAGACCGGCCGAAAGAACAAATGAATACGCAATGGACACCGTGGGAAATTGCAAAGCTCCGGTTCTCTGTGCAGCGCGCTAGCTCTGTGTAAACCGGACCCAGCTTTTGGACTGACGCTGAGCGCGCGCGCGCGGAATAAGTCTTCGCACAGCGGTAGGTAACCGTGTTTGCCTTTATCCGTGAATTTTTTGCTCCTTGAGCTGCTGCTCGCGCAGCGGACCATTGTGTGCCCGGCGTGACGGGGTTAGTATTTGAAAGTTAAAAGTAATTTTGTTAGGTGCTGGCCCTGTTTTTCATTAGGTGCGGAGTGCAGTAACGTTTTTTTTTTTAATGTTGAGTAATACATGTGGAATTAAGAATTTTGTTTTATATATAATATAAATGTTTGAGTATACCGGAGTTTACGAGTAAGTCTTGGTAAAATTGATATTTTGTTACTGCGATTACTTTATTCAATGATAAAGTATATAAGAAGAATTACCTATACTTCAATAGAAGTAGTTATAGGTGAAATCTAGTCAGACGTCAACCTGCGGCCGCTCTCGAGGCCGTTCTCTTTTCGTATCACTGGAACACTACAGTATTTCGGATACATGTATCACCCGTAATAATAATGATCCGCAAGAAGTTAAATCTCAATCTTTCACTTTTACATTGAACTTATTCTGTTGAACACCTCATCTCGCATTTTCCTCTCCAGTATCCAATCCAACAACTCTTTCAATGAAAAATATCCTCTCACTCTATATATATATATCACCTATACAATCATCGGTAATTATACACCCAGCACGTACCGACACCACCCAATCACAAAACCTTCAAACCTATAGAAAAAAAAGAAGCCTCCACGCGATATAATTTACCAATCCGAGCCCCGCCCACTCTACTCATGCAACGACCTCGCACATCGCGTTACGCTGCTGCAATCGTATCCTCATCCTCGGCTCGCGCACAAGCAATAACACCCTGAAAACTCGGCTGACACATACCTATACGCTGTACTCGGGCATCCGTAACACTGCCTATACGTTATACGCGCGCGGATTGCCTGCGTCCCGAAGAAACATACCTTAAGTAAATATAGGAGCGAGGCATGAGGGTTCATCGTCGTCTAGTCGCAACGTATAGGGTACCGTGCATGGGGAGATACGCGCGCGCGTGTAGGTGAGTGGATTTCGGTGTTCTTAGGAATTTCACGGTTCGCGGTTCATTCGGCAGCGTGGAATTTGGCACTGCTGAGTGTGCTGGGGTGACGAATCGGTGGTCGTGGAGAGAGAGAGAGGCGGTTGTGACGAGTTGATTAAAAAAATTAATGACTTGTGAAGCTGTAAAGAGCCGCATTTATGGCCGGATGTTTATTAAAACGAAGTAGGTCAGGTGGAAGAAGGATGGCCTTTTAGCTCCGCTAAAAATACATTGTAATCCTTGTTGTTTTCAAAATTATTTGGAGACGCTTTACAGTAAAATGTATAAATTTTTATTAACAAATTTTAGCTTTTAATTAATGACACTTCCACTACCAACTAATACCTCCTACAACCCTCAATCAACCAGATTTCTATTCCTACACCATTCCGTGCCAAAACTGCTGCCCCCTCCCTTCCGACAAATCCACCACCATGTCCAACCGTCTCTATATCTTCGCCCGGCATAATCAAACTGTCAAGATCGCTCAAACCCGCGGCCTATAAGGATCTCCGCTGTATACACCACTCACCCCATAGTGGATCATGCGCGTCCGCAATGCTCTCGCGTGTGCCACTTGCGGGTCTTAGTCCTCCCTCTGTGTACGTGTGCGGATTCCTTCTCTGCGCGCCACTGGCAAAGGCACAGAGAGCGAGAGACAGAGAGGAGTGCAATGGCAGCAGGCGGACGTTTGCGTTATTGGATATCGACCCGAGTGTGGGAGTGAGAGGATGATTCCCTCCTGATTGGGGTCGGAGAAGGTGAGTTGGCAATTATTTGCGTGGGACGATTGCGCTTTTTCGGGTGAATGTATGTATGAGGGGGACGCCATGTTGAGGAGGTTGAGAGGGTTGATTAATTTATTTCGTTGTTTTAGAAGCGGGAGTTTTGTTTATTCATTTGATTGAATAGTGTGGGCGGTCGATGAAAATTTTTGGTAGTGATTGAGAAATTTCCGTTATTTTTTTATTTAATTGATATTGTTTGTTGATTGATTGAAGGGAGATTAAAAACATCTGTTTGTTTAATTATTTTAATAACGAAAAATATATATAGAATTGTAGGAAATATATTAATCTCTGAAGGCACGAGTAAGGAAATTATTCGCTTATTGATCGAAATGAAAGTAACATTGTTATATACTCGACGACAAATTATATTACCGTCGTGATTTAATTAAAATTGATTTAACCAGCGGGGGCATGATTTTCCAGTACGTTTGATCACGATGTTTAATACTGAATATTTGCAAATGAATTTCAATTCCCAATAGAAATCGTAACTGTTTTCTAAGTGGGAACTGGGCAATTTATCTGTTATCGGTCTAGTGTGATTGATCAGTAAAATTGTATCGAATCGAAGCCAAAGCGCTCGGATGAAACGCTTGTTCAGTAATTTCCTGAAGTAAAATTGTCTGACGATCAGTGCACGTTCGCTAAACAATAACACGTTGCGAATGAAAGAATTATTGAATTGCACTGCCGCATTGAACAATGGATGTACTATGATGAAAATAACTCGTGATTTATAATGGTTTATTACGTACTTTTCATCAAGGTATAATGAGAAATTCAATACTTCAGCAAATTGTAGAATCTATAAGTGTATATTGCAAAAATATGTAAAGATTTATATAAATATCTGCTTACACACATAAATGTTTTGTACGTTGCTGCTTTATTATCCTTTACAAAACCATGTATTTTGTTTCTAAATCAAAGAATATACAATCGCCTCTTCCAACAATAAATCTGTAAATACAATCCCCTATCTCTAAAATTCCTTACGTTCCCGCACACTTTCCATTTCTTTCCCAATTCCCGCACGCATCCACGCCGAATCCAATCATCGAATCCGCAGCGTTTGCAAAAAAAAGACACTCCCACCGCGAAACCCATCGCAGCTCTCTCCCAAGCAGCAGCAGCCTTCGAATGGCGCGCGTACGCACCTCAATTACGCGCGAATCGCGCAATCTTCTCTCTCATTAAAGGTGAAAATTTCCCTCTCCCGGCCATCTCCAACCACCTCGCGATTCCTACGATTAATTTCCTCGGCGTCGGTCGGTCGGTCGGCTAGATTTTATTTAATTACAGCCCGCGTCGAAGCTTGCAGTCTCGCTTGCTCTTGCCTCTTTTTCATCAAGCGACGCTGCCGCCGATGTTTTCCCGCCCTTCGTCTTCTTCTTCTTCTTCTCGCTGCTGCTGCCTCTTCGGAGAGAGCCAAGGCTGCGGATTTTCATTAGTAGGCTTTGTTGCCGCTCCCGAGTTTATTTCAGTAGTAATTGCATTTAAAAGTTCGCGAGCGAGCGGCAGCGCCGACTTCTCTTTTTCGCCGCGCGCGACGTGCGAAGGCCGAGCGTTTTTCCGTTCGCCCGTGCGCTTGGTCTTCGCGCTCTTGAGGGAAAAGGGGGACGACGGTCTGCTGCCATTTTGATGCGCGCGCGTGAGGGAGAAGCCTCTTTTGTGTTTTGGAAAATGGCGGCGTTAAAATTAAATTGCGCGTGAAAAAGCTACGGTTTTAGCGTTGTGATTCTTTAATTTTGCGTGTTTCGCGCTTCGCCGCGGCGTAATTGCTTCGGCGCACTGTTCTTTTACCGCGCGAATGCGCGCTCGCGTTTACGTGTAAAAGGTTTTTTTTTTGCTTTCGAACGGAATGAAAGTCTTACATTATGTAAAATGCGGTTGTTTTTTTAATATTTTCTTTAGAATAGAAACTTTATACCAAAATACGTATATTTTTCTTTACTTCATTATTCTGTATCAATCCTTGGACTTATTTATTTTCTTTGATATGTATATGCAAAAATATAGACTTCTAATAATATCTTCAATATTCCTTATGATTGTGTAATCAGCATTTCAAAACACAAAACCGGTTCCTATGAATAGAATAACGCCTATCGACTTACATATCTACATATGCCGCGGTATAAACTTGAGACTACCGTTACCTGCATTAAGAACTTTTATGGCGAGCTACATATTTCCAAATGAGTAAAAGTTTTGCAATTTATTATAACTGCCAAAACAAACGTCTTTCCGATACTATCTTTTGAATATGCTCAAAATTTAGATGGTTGGAGTACACTGAGAGAAATGTTTAGGAAAATTTACTATAAATGTAAGAAAAATTACTATGTTCGATAGGAACTTTGGGACAGACTCCAATTATCATAAAATTTACTACAATTTATAGTAAAAATTGCTATGTACATAGCAAAAATTACTCAAAACATAGGAAATTTTTATTATAAATTGTAGTAAATGTTATGATAATTTAAGTCTGTCCCCTGATTACTATAAATATAGTAATTTTTGTTACACCATTTTTCTCCGTGTAATACAGTACATCAAACGTTCAAAGATTATCAGCTATTTTGTTCACTACTTCCCATATAACACAATAACAACAACATTATCATTTTGTTGCGCTATTTTGCTTGCGATTCTGCATAGAAAAATACACATTTTTTTTTAATTTTTCCGCTTTTTATATTTTCGCAACGTATTCCCAAATTACCCATAACAACCATCACTATTGATAAATCTCAAAGATCCATACACAATGCGCACATCGAAGGAACTACGCGATTGCATTATCTCGCAATGACAGACGACCATTCCGCGTTACCACGAAGTCGCTCCTTTGCACCACACTGCATACGAGCGACCACACTGCGAAAACATCGCTACCGTCTCTCCGCACAGCGCGTCGCGTCTCAATCATATCACGCGCTGTATACCCACACCCTCGAAATAGTCGACACATATGCGCCGAGAAAAGAGCAGCAGCAGCAGAAGCACCAGAAAAAAGGCGACTCGACGTAGTACACACCAGCGCGCTCATGTATATTTAAGCGAGCAAACAGGACGGCTCGATCGGCATAATCGCGCGCGTGTTTACACACCCGGGCGTAATTATTCACGGTCAGCGGAATAATAGAGTCGCGCGCCCGGCGGATTCCCATCGGAGCTAGAGGGAGAGAGAGAATCGTCCCGACCGCAGGAAGACGACGCTATGGCAGCGGGTTATATCCCGGTAGCGCGTAGAGAGGATATGCTTGCGGGCGAGGAGGGATGGATGCTGTGCTGCGGGATATCGATTCATTTCGGTGAGAGGCTTGGGCGGTTGACTTTGCGAGAGCGTGGCTCATCTGGAGCGGAGGAGAATGAATGAATTATTCCGCAGGTTCTGTAGGGCGGGAGCGATGGGTTGGTATACGTGGGCGCAGGTGAAAGTGTTATTGGTGCTTTTCGTAAGATTATGTGTGTTGCGGTCGTATTAGTCATAAAATGAAAACGTTGTCGATATTTAACAATCTTAATTAATCGTGTATACCTAAGTGGTGTGTGCCTTTACAATATTACATATTATCAACATTACATATTCTAGGAAGAAAAAATTTTATTTTAAAAGCAATCATATTTAATTAATTTTCCAATTTCAAGTATAGATGCATAGTACAATTAGTTAAATGGGATTAAAAAAAATATTTTAATTACTGCTATAGCTTTATGATTTCAAGAAGTTCATAAAACGAAAGTACAGGTTTGTAACTATATGTGCGCACAAAAACAATTAAATATTGTTTCAAGGTAATTAAATTGCTTCAACAACTAAGTTGAAGCGAAAACTGCAAGTTATGTTGTAATACTCTCCATTAATACGCTGCTATAAATAAACCTCCTCATAGTTAATTAAAAGCTATACATTCTAACTATCTACCAAAAAACAATCCATTCAAAATTTCAAGAAAAGAACCCTCCCGCAATAAATCAAACCCCAGTTACCACGCCGTGACTCATACCACCAGCACAACCTCCTCCAAAAAAAAGACACCCAAACCGTCACCTGACTCACACTCACGTCTCATTCACCCGTTCATTCAGAAAAGTTCACACGCATGCACGACCTTGCTAAACATACACACAGTCGCGCGACATCCTTACCTTCCGCGCGAAAGATCCGAGATCTGAGATAACGACACCGCGCGTATATACATATATATATATATACACCGTTTGCGTGCCTTGAATTATCAAAGCGCGCTCGCCGCAGGGATAATAACGCTGCGACGATCCCCGGCTGTGTCTGTGTGCATGTATATATATATGTATATAAGGCTTACAAGCCCGAATTATGCAGGTGGATCACGCGCGCGCGCACGTGTAGGTGCGGACGACTGTTATTCCCCGCGGGGCGTTCGCGAAAGTTTCACGTGCCGTGAAATATTGCGAATGCAGCTAGGTATGCAAGTATCGGGCGAATAAAGATGATGCACTTGGTGGCCTGTGGGTTAGGTCAGAGGAGGTTTTCGAGTGACGATTTTTTGGGGGGACGTTGTGCGGTGTTGCATCGGCGAAGGGAATATTTCGGTTTTGCAATATTGTTTAAGGATGCACTGAGAAAACTGTCGTAGGAAAATTTACTGAAAAGCTAATAAAAATTACTATTTTTTATAGCAACGATGGGATATCATGGAAATTTAGGTACTTTTGCTAACTAATATAGTAATTTTTGTAGCCAAGCTTAAACTTAAAAAAAATTGATTTTCATGATTTTATATCTATAGGATACCTAATATTTATACAATATTTAATATACTAACTACTTTTAGCGCGCTTCGCGCGTATCATTTATCTCTTTGTTTTTTTGTTTTTGAGGTTATGAACATGATCAAGTTTCATTTTAAAAGTTTGTTTTAAATAGTTTAAATTATACGATAATAACGTAAGTCTCATAAATAAAATCATGAAATTTTTCTTATACTATTCAGTTTTAAATATTCAAAGTCAAGAATCCAATCTTCAAAATTCAAACGTACTCGATTTTGGCGCTTATTCTATGTAGACCAATCAAATGAGCCAGCAACAACCAATCAAAACAGTCTTATTGTGATGACAGATTTCCTCCATCACTTTTTTAAGAGAGGATTATTAATTAAATTTAGCTATACAAGAAATAAATAAGGAAATAAAAATTTTTTTTTTACGGTGGTTGTGTATTCGAACCCTGGACCCTCCGCACGCTAGGCAGACGCGCTAACCTCTTACCCACGTGAGCTTCTTGAGTACACAATTTTGGAACTGATACATTGGCTACCTTCGCTTACGAGAGAACTTTGATGATTATTTGATAGCAATAAATAACTATGATAATATAAAGAAATAACTCATAGCTCACCTGCACAACGTAAAAATAAAACAACTGAATCGATATTGTCGATGTTTTTGATAACTTAAAAGGAAGATAATCTCAAATTGCGGGAGAAACATAACCTCAATCAGACACGTGCTCCCGGCGTGCACGCAATAAGTACTACATGTAGAGGGCACTTTTTGCTATGTGTAGTAGTAAAAATTATTAAGATACCTTGTAAATATTCCTGAACTATAGCAAAATTTGTTATAATTTGCTTATATCCCCGCGTTGCTATCAAATATAGTAATTTTTGTTAGTTTTTCAGTAAATTTTCCTACGACAGTTTTCTCAGTGTGGTGATATGTGTGAATAGGGAGGATATGAATTGTCGTATATGGAATTGTTCATATGTTTAAACTATCACTGCGGTTTTATCATTGTCGCGTAAATGTAGGCCACTGGCCTACTGGGTCTTGAGAGCCATTTATTTCAATTATCTTATATATCAGACCGAAGTCCATTTAAGCTATATATCATTCCACTTTCTAGATAGAAGTATAGATTCGCTATCTGTCCATTAAAATACATTAACGAATAATGCATTAATAAAAATTTGTATAAACATTTCATTCAATACACTATACAGTACTGCTTAATTCAAAACGTTCTTTATTAAACAAACAAACAAGCATCAGACGCCTTTGAAAATCTAATTATGCTCAAATAAAATTCACCTTTGATTTACAACTCTGTAAACGGTATCCGTTAACATCGCAAAAACGGCCACTCCATTAAATTCCCAACCGCGTCACTATACACGTATTCACACTTTCGTTCGGCATTCTAGAACCGCCGTCACGCGCGCGCACACGATCCCAACGAATCGCTAATTAATAGACAGCAATAAAACGCGAATAAAATCTCGTATCTATAGCCCATATAACTCCGCATCTTCCTGTTTACGAAAATTATCTCTCGTGAAATATCGCATCTACTCTGACATCACACTCATCCCGTAGCGAGATAAAAAAAAAACGATTAAAGAAAACGGGCAGTAAAAGGCTTTTGCGCAACGCTCGCGCAAAGTCTTCGGCGGAGCGTGAGAATCATATAATCTGCGGAGCGTTCGGTCATAAAAGTCGGGCGGTCGGAATAGAGGCGTTATAGGCATTGTAGTTCGACTGCACGCGCGCATTGTACGCGATTCCGCGTGAAAATTGCGAGGTGGGCGGCGCGTGGGATCATTAGAGGCAGTTATCGGTGAGAAATTACGAAGATTTCAGTTCGCATTGACGTCATACATACTAGCCGAGCGTTGAGCAGCCGATTCGTAGAAGGTTTTAGTAGTCGGAGAAGGAGGCAGTATGATATGAATGGGATGAAGGAGTTTATTTACGGTGCGGATGGATTTTATGGGTTTGTGTGTCTGTATATAAAAGTTTAGAAGTATAACAATAGTTCGTAAAGGTGAGTTATGAAATGCATGAAAAATTTAATTAAAATCATAGAATTACCAATTATATGTTGCAGACAGTTCATAGACAATTTAACATTGAGAGTACATGAAATTTCCCTAATTGTGGTAAATTTATTCTTTTGTTTTAAAACTATTCTTCTCTACATTTGCTAGCCTTTTTTTGCAGAACTTTCATATTTTTCATCATTTAGCAAGGTTTCGCTAAACTTGAACGCAAAAGTAGTCATATATTAAAAGCAAATTATCTCGTCGTCATTGAAAAAAAGTCTTTAGCCACATTGCTATGTATACACCGTATATAAACATGAACGGCGACGAGCTCACAAGAGTCTGCGGCCGTGTTGCTAGATTGTCCGACCTTCATTAGCGAATTAAACGCTAATCTCATAAGGCCAGGCGATAAGGAATGAAGTACGAGAACATCATACGCAGCTCTAAGCCAGGCTGCGCGTAAGCCGTTACGAAACGTATTTGAAGCTTGTCTTACGCGCTCTCGAACGGTAAACCAATAGTTAGGATGCAGTGGTCGTATGCGCCCCGATCGATAGGATGTTTTACTGTCGGCGAACTTACCTGCAAGCAAAAGAATACATGTGTAAGAATTAGATTCAAAATTTGTTAGTTATAGATAAAAATAATACATATATTTTTAATATTTTTTAAAAAACACTGAAGGAAAATGCTATTTTAGTTCATTAAGTAAAAATGTCACTTTGAATGCTCCTTACAGCACATTATTCACCCTTTTCAAGATAATATAGAAACTAGACTTCATTCTATTAAATCTCTGCGACGGCCTATATATATCTCTCTCTCTTCCGGAAACAAATCCCCTATTGCAGCATCGCAAAAGCCCCTTACGAAACACCACACCCGACAACCATCGAAAGGACACATCCAACATCACATTCCCTCGCCCCGCATAATCCCTGTTTCCGCAGAGCGAGCGCGTCCCGCTAAATTAATTATACCTACTACTACTACTACTACGGAAAGTTCGCCGAGATCACGACGTCCGCGTGAAAAAGAGCAGAGCCGCCATCGCTGCTCTCGCCTACATACATACGCGACAACTGAATTAAGGAGCCGCGCGAAGGAAAAAGCGCGCGGGTAATTAGTCTCTAATTGTCACGGGCAAATGGATGGGCCGCGCGAGCGCTAATTGGATTAATTAGATGAAAGCCGATCGGTCTCCGTTATACACCGCGCGTGCGTATTGACTCAGCGACGGCGGTGAACTTATATGTATGCGTGCAACTCGAAACAATAACTCCTCGCGCGTGCGGCTGCCGTGTATTAATAACGAGTCGGCCGTGGTTATGCGTGCGTGGACATGGCGAACTGCGTATGGGTTATTCTATACTGCGGAATTAGCTTTGCGGGGGAGGATTCGATGAACTGGTTTCGCAGTGGATTTATGATGTTGTGAATGCGAGGATAATGGTATGATGTAAATACAAAGGATCGTTATGTGTTTGTTTTAGCGTTAGAATTCGCTATGTTGTGCATAGTTGGATCGGTATATAACTAGTGCATGATACCTTAAACTTTTTTACTTTCAACTATTTTTAATATCCCGGAATACTTAACTCCACGTGTCAATCTTATATTTTGTGAAAATCGCAGCTAATATTTACACGTATTGATTAATTATTTACTTCAATCAAATGATTCGCGAAAAATAACACTCTCTCTGCCACCTCGTAAATAATTATGAAATCGCACACGAGCTTGTACCGACTGCAATCAATTATTCATAATTCAATTAATTCCTCGCGGCGCGCGCGGCTCGATTCACGTCCTCCCAAATAAATCCAATATTTATTCGCACATTAATTCGCATAATCCTCGCATTAAAGTCCATCAATAAACCATACACAGCGGAGAGCGCGTAATATCTCCAGCCCCACGTCACGTTGTGCCGTCACCGGTCGCCCTTTTAAAAAGTCGTTATCGCGCTTGCCACCGAGAGAAATACTTATCAGCGTATCGCATTACCCCGGCGCAGATTTCCAATAATGTTTCCTCCGCCTCCTCGTTTCCATAAAAGGCATTCGGCGCTCCCGGTCATTTCGCCGCTCTTTTTCCATCTCCTCCGCCTCCTCCTCAAGCCACACAGACACAGAGCTCGTAATAACTTCATCGGCCGTTACGTAACCTCGCCCCTCTCCAATTGATTTTCTATTTGTCTCGACGCGATGCGCGCACTGCAGGTGAGTATATACCTTCCGGGACTTCGTAAACATTGGGGGCGACTGTACGTGAGTGGGAGGAGGAGAGAAGGGAGAAACGAAAGTACGAAGCGGAAAATATGGCGGGGGGGTGAGGCGTATCGGGAATGGTTCATGAATCGGAATGCTCGCGCGCGCGCGAGCGCTTTGTGTCTTGGCCCGGGGAATGGTCTAGAGGGTGTAGTTGAATTTTGCATGGAAGGAGTTGTCGAGGGAGCTATTCGTTGGGTAGTTTTTAAGACATTTTAAGGGCAATTTGTGGATTTTCCGGCAATGTATTGGCGGTGATGGATTGAAATGACTGCGACGAAATAAATAATGTATTAGATGGGAACTGTAAAATCTTTTTTTTTTATTATTTATATTTTCAATAATTAAATACTATTTTTAATCGAATTTACTTGAACGGCATTAATTAGATTATGCTTTTCATATAAATGTTTAATTGTCATTAACAAATATATTCGTGACGTGAACGGAAATGCGTTTCGTGAAACAAGTGATTTTATTGTGAATTCGTGACGTTTTGACATTTAACATTAGCTTGATTAAAATTACTGAATATAATTATATACTTGATCTACGATTAACGGAGAATTAGCATTGAATTTCTCTGCCATCACATCCACATACATAGAATTATAAATTCCATCATGAGTATCCAAATTCATAAGCGTTCAAAGGCGATTTATCTATAGAACACAGTACAACATAACCGAGAGATCACGAGATTCAAGAAATATTATTCTATTATAAATTTAATATCAAAATGCTCAAAAATATAAAACGAGATATGTCATGTTTTTTTTTCTCGGACTAAATTTCGCCTCGCCTCGTCTCCGAAGGAAAACAGAGCGCAGCTATATATAGCACGCGGCAACAAAAAGCCAAAGTAAGAAGGACGATTCCAATAGGGATGCATCGGGATGCGCGCAGCAGAGAGCGGGCTGAAGCGAGCGAGCGAGCGAACGCAACGCAGACGCCGTTCGTTGCCAAAAACATTGTCGGGGATTCGCCGGCTTATTTATCGCGAGAGATGCCAAGTCAAGAGGGGGGTGTATAACTATACCCGAGCGACGTCGAGAGTGAGAAAGGGAGAGAGAATGCCCGGAATTTATCGCCTCTCTTCGGCCAGACTCCAGTTCTGGTGGCTGTCTAATTGATAATTATTGCCGAAAAAATTTCACGGCAGAAGGAGAAGGCGCTAAGTTATGACGTAAGATATATAAAGGCATGAAGTATGCTCGGAATTGAAGTGGAGTCGTGTATAGATCTTGAAGATCGTTGTGAAGTAGAGAGATTATCGTGAATAAAAGAGGAGTAGCCAGGTTGTATAGTAAGAGAAATTGAGCAAATGAAAAATCCTTTAACAGTTTCATTTTATATGGGAGTAGAATTAAATTGTGGAAGAGTCAGTTGAATTTCGCTTTGGACCTTTTCACTTATTTCTGAAATAATGTAGAATAAGTCATTGAAATCCCGAAACTTTGTAACGCAATATACTCAATTACGCATAAAATTGTGAATAAATTCTTCACCCCTACATAAAAAATAAATACATCAAAACCCGTGTAAAAAAAAAAGTCTGGGCGAAGTCTTGCAGAAATCTGGCAGAAGTCTGGCTTGAAAAGTCTGACCAAAGTCTTGCATGTCGGACGATCCTAGACTTTTTGCCAGACTTTTTATATTTTCTATTAAAAGTCTTGGAAAAAATCCCCAGACTTTATCCAAGACTTTTCACCAGACTTAGCATACTGCGTAAAAAGTCTGGGAAAAATGACCAGACTTCATCCAAGACTTTTTACCAGACTTAGAATACAGCGCCAAAAAGTCTTGGAAAAGTGCCCAGACTTTTCGCCAGACTTTATCCCAGACTTTTCGCCAGACTTTATTGTCCGCGCATGGAGGTTATGCACGCCCGGCACCTCCCGCATGCATCTTCCGCTGCAATCCCATGGTCACTGCTGTCATCATCGTCGTTGTCGCCGTCATCTGGAGATCTAATAATTATTGGAGACACAAAGAGTCGGGCTTTGTAAAACTCCAACCTACAAATTGAATTTCTCACAAAGCATCTCTAGTACAGCGCAAGTAAATATTTTATAGTGAATTTTAACTTATCTGATGTTATCTCGGTGCTGTCCATTACAGTTCCTCATAAAAAATAGTTGCCATTACTCGGGATTCCGGACAAATTTTGTAATCTAAACGTTTATAGCAAGATAAAAATATTTTGAAGTCGAAACAACATGAATTGAACGACAATCGTGTGAACAATGTGAACATAGAGTATTCTGCAACTAGTTTCAAGTTATTTATGGACCTCAAAATATTTTCAGCTCGCCACATATTTTTGCTATTCAGTTCTTCTCTATGTATGTGTCTAGAGAAGGTGCGAAGATTTTCCACGAGGAACTGTAATGGACAACACCTAGATAATAATCAGATAAGTTCCAATGTTCTATAAAATATTTACTTGCACTGTAGAAGAGATGCTTTGTGAGGACTTCTATTTGCAGGTTGGAGTTTCACAAAGCCCGACTCTTTGTGTCTCCAAAAATTAATAGATATGCAGATGACAGCGATAACGATGATCATGATAGCAGTGAGTGACCATGAGATTGCAGCAGAAGACTTATATGAGCATCGGTTTCATGCGGGAGGTGCCGGGCGTGTATAACCTCCATGCGCGGACAATAAAGTCTGGCGAAAAGTCTGGAAAAAAGTCTGGCGAAAAGTCTGGAATAAAGTCTGGCGAAAAGTCTGGGCACTTTTCCAAGACTTTTTGACGCTGTATTCTAAGTCTGGTAAAAAGTCTTGGATGAAGTTTGGGCATTTTCCCAGACTTTTAATAGAAAATATAAAAAGTCTGGCAAAAAGTCTAGGATCGTCCGACATGCAAGACTTTGGCCAGACTTTTCAAGCTAGACTTCTGCAAGACTTCGCCCAGACTTTTTTTTTACACGGGAAAGCTCACCCCTGCAACTGAGAAAAGTTAAAATAAATTTAAAACCCCTTTTACCTCTTCATAAATAACTCGAAGAAAAAGGACTAAGTACATCTTTGACTACACATCCATCTTTTAATATCAAAAAGGGAAAAGTCTCCCCTCTCCCTCGCGATATACATCAAAAACACGTTACATACCTTCGGCAAAGAGCCACCGAAATACATAACTCTATCCTCCTCCTCCGTTCGCCTTCGCGCAAAGAGAAAAAGGCACACAAACACGCGCACGAGATCCTCTCTATACCTATATGTACAAAGAAGCTCGCGAGACTCGCGGTACAAAAAAGGGGGGGGAAGCGAAGGCAAAGGGTAGAGCTTTGCGCCGCTGCAGAAATATGAGACGCGGCGGGTGTATAACGAAAAAGGCGGCGGCATGCAAGAGGTCCGTCCGGCACGTCGTCCTCGGATTCGCCGACGCGGAAGAAAACGTGCGAGCATGCGGTTCCGTATTAGACGGCGCGACGAGGATGGACAAATGACACGGCGCGTGGGTATGGAAAAAAGACGAGAAGAAAGGGTCAGAGATGTCGAGGGTCCACTTTACAAAGTGCGAACGGGGGATTGACTGCATTTGATTTTCGAGAAGGGTTGTTGTACTTCGTGTCGAGGATTTTACTTTGAATCAATGGAGAAGGTTTCGAATGGCGCAGTTTGATCTATTGTTTTTGTAAGGTTGGAATGGTTATTTAAAAATTTATTAGTGTTCAAGATTTCCTCCCAATATATCCACTGTCAGGATCGAAGCTTTATTATAATTTTGAATCTTCAATATATAAAAAGCTCAAAAAGATTTCTAACAAACAAAATAAACAATGTTTAAGACTTTAAAGATTAATTACAACTGCGCACTAACCATCGACGAACAGCGCAATTCAAAGCGAGAATAATCTCTCAGCGCATGCTCACGCAAACAAGGCGCCTTGCACAATCTAATACGGTATACTGTTACATCTCACTCTTATACGGGGCCGGGACTTAATTGGTCGCGGACATAATGGGGTTGTTCGACAGCACATGAAACCCTCTGTTACAAAGTGCGAATGTATACACGATGACAGCCTCTACACCACTTCCTGATTGCACACGCAACGCGTAGACACACTTCTCGCATAAAACAGCCAGTCGTCTTTTTGCAACTCCTACGGCGATGCCTGCGCATAATTCCGTATATTAAATATGATAGAGGGTAATAGCAGCGCGTAATTACCCCTTTCGTACCTAAGTCGCAAACAAACGCACTTGGGCATAAATCTGCTTAATACCGGTATCTGGAGAGAGAGAGAGAGAGAGAAAGAGGGAGTCAGAGCTTCAGGCAACAAAGGCGATACAGCAACGAGTCGGCTCTCGCTGTTCTCTCTTTTTCGACGTCTCTATGAAACGGAGCCGCGGCGATAAGTGAAAAAGCGCGCGCGCGCGCCCGAGACTCTATTTCCATAGCGGTATATCCCTCGGGCGCTCAATTTACTTCCTCTAGCTTTTATTCAAATTAACCAAACGCAACTATATGAGCCGCAGCATTATGCAAATACTCTCATACGCCATTTCTCTCCTCTTGCTGAATAAACCTCGGCTTGTATTTTGTTTCGCGCGCGCGCGAGTATAAAGGAGGAAGAAAACTACGTTGCACACACACATACACAACTATCGACCTTGTCGCGGGTCGCGGAGGAAAAACAGAAAGACGCATCACGTGTATACGCGCGCGTAATTGCGAGCTTCGCGCCCGAGGCCCTATATAAGCAGCCGCGGAGACTAATGAATGGGAAGTTTATCGCTGGCGCGCATCACGGAGAAAGAGAAAGAGAGAAAGACAATACCACGTGCTCGTGCGGGGGTGGCGGTTGACGGATAACACGTGGGCGGCGAACTCTGACCCAAGGTATTTAAAGATTGCGCATATAGAGTGCGTGTTACCACGGTGAGCAACGAGTGGGAGGAGACTCTCGTGCGATTATTATGGGAAGGGCTTCAATTAGCGAGTTATGCGGGTGCTTTATGAGGGGGATGGGAGGGGATTCTTTAACGCCGTGTTAATTTACTCGATTTGCGACTATTAATTTGCGATTATAAAAGGGGCCGGAGAGAGAGAGAGAGGAGTAACGATCGGACAGGCCTGTATTACACTCTGAATGAGGCTATGTTACTTACTGGGCGTGCGTTGCTGACTTATCTTTTTCGTTTCTAAATAATGACCGCGGAGAATGTTTAATGTTAGCACGTACAAATTTATCATTAAGGTCGTGAAATTAAAAAGTCACGTATAAATTTTGCCCAAAGGCTGCGTGAGAGAGAACGACAAAACGCGCTGCAATATTCGTGCAGAAATTGTGAAAACCAAAGCCGGCGGCAGGGAAAAGAAACCGGAACAATGGCTCAAGTCAGGCCTCGATTGCGAAATTAGGCGAGAGCTGCTATATACATGCACACATACGAGATGCAACGGTGAATCAGCTCGCGACAAAAGCCGACTTATATTCCCTCCGCGAACTCTCTTACTCTCCACCACACGTAAACTACTGCACGAAACGGGACAGTGGGCTCCGTTCTTTCGGAATGCGCGCACAGTTTGTCTGTCTCTCTCTCACTCTCGTTTCCCTCCCTTCCGTCGTTGTTATATGCCGCGCTCGCGGGATACGCGCTGGATTTAACGAGCGCTATACGGTGGGCTTTACGAGCGCGCGCGCAAGCGCATTGCCGTCTCTTTTTTTTTCCTTTTCGTGAATTCGTAGCGCGTGAGCGCGTATTACAATTAAAAATGAAAACCGCTAGGAAAATTTTACGTTCCTCGTTGGATTAAGTGCATTTAATTAGTTCTCTCGCGAACGCTCGCTCGCTCGCTCTTTCTGTTTGCTTAACTAATTAAGCCGTGCGAGAGATGGGGGATAACGAGGCGCTCGAAGATGATGCGGTGAATTCTTCAGCGCGGTAATTGACAGTAATTGGATGCCTGAAAATGGCGAGAGAGCCTGGCAGGCGCTCGCGTGTAATTTTGTGTTTTAGTCTTGAAAATTATACTTTGCTTACATAGTTGTTAGCCGCCGGGATATAACAATGGAGTCTGATAGTCCATGCATGAATTTTAAGAACACGAAGATAAGCTAACATTCTTGATTATTAACAATTAGCTGAAATAACTATGTTTCGCATGTTAAGAACTTATATCTTTCGAAGGATAGAATCATTATAATTATTATTATATGATAATAATTTCTAGCATTGAAAGATGATGCTATACTTTGTAAACGGTAACTAACTTTATAATTCAAAAACTTGGAAAAATTGTATCAACTTGAGCCGCATAAAAACTAAAACCATATCTTCCAAACCCGAAGAATCTCCTCCAACTCCCCGAGAACTCCGCAAAGGCGACACCACCTTCCAACTCCTGAACTAAAACCCCCGCCGCGCCTCTTAATAAAACTTTTATTCAACGCCTATTAAGAATTCCACCTTCTCCGCACCCTCAGCAAAAAAAAGAAACCCCTTTTCCCTTTCAAATCCCCGTCTATATACAGAAAAAGGAGTGCAGCAGTAGCCCCCTCTGTGTCTTTCGAGAACGCTTTATCAAGTTCCCTGAAGTTGGATTATACATTTCTGGCGCGCGCGCGGGGGGCACTTTTCTTTATACTTCAGTGGCGCCGTCGCGCGTGGATGTTTATGAGCGGGATTACGCCCGTCCGAGGTCCGCGCGAAGTGAAAATGGAATTTTCGTCGGAGATACATTGTATTGAATTTTATGGGCGCAGGCAGAGGAAAGAAAATTGGAACGGCGTAGGCTTATATAGGTATTGGACGGGCTAAAACGGTGGTTGCTGTTGTTTTTGGTCGTGTTTGTGTTATTTAAAGTAAACACGTGGTATGAGGGGCGGAAAAAAGTGGTTGGAAGATGTTATTGGAATGTATGAAGGTATTAAGTGGAATAAGCAGGATCCAGTAAGACATTTATCATGAGCGTAAATGTGCCTCACGTACGTGTGGATTAATCAGCTTTAGGCGAAATCTCCCTTTTGATGAATTTGTGTATTTACCTTGCTCTTCATTTTATCATGCTTAAGGATCTTCTTTATTTTCGTGCAGACGCGTGTGACCTACTTTGCGAATAAAATTTCCAAAACTCTCATGCGAAGTAATATCTTTAAAACAACGGCTTTACATCAAGCGGATAAAAGTGGTTTAAATTAGCCGCTGGCTACTTTAACCGCAAGACCAAAAATTTGAAAAGATAATTAAATTCAGTCTTAATCAGAGATAATTGTGAAAGTTGTATATTTCTGTAACACAATGATAATTTTCTATATAAAAGGGATAAAAAGAGCGTTCAAATGATTACCATCAGCGGCCTTTGTTCTATTTTTAACTTTTTCACTTTCCTCGCGCTATCGCGAAATCAATGCCACGCCGTTTCGCTCCCGCATCTCTCATCATCTCGCGGCGCTCTATAACTGCCACGGCGGCTCCGCGCGTGCGAGCAGCTCCCATAAACCCTTTCTCCCCGACGTAAAATCGCAATGGAATTCCAATCCGCGCGTCGCCTTTTTTCCACCTCGTCGCATTGGCGTCAGTCGTTCACTGGGCCTCTCTTGCGCTCACTCTCTAATATCCTTTCTCACAGCTATACCGTGCAAAAAGCGAATCGCCGCAAATAGCATCGCCGAGTCACTCGACAATGATCGCCATCGCGCGCGCGCGGTAAAAGTGAAACGCGCGCCGCATCTTGGTAGCCTTTATTTTAATCTCCGCGAGTGAGAGAGAGAGTGAAAGAGTGCTTTTTCATGCGCACGCGCGAGTTTTTGCGCGTTCTCGCGGTATAAGTAATAAAAAGGCAACGCCGCGTGAGCTTTTCGCGAGGCGAGTTTTGTAGGCTGGAAATTATATCCTTTCGCGGTTCTGAGTATACGGGTGAGTCGAGGGGAGAGAGAGAGAGCCATTGACCCTTGCGCGCGCGCACTTGTGCCCCGCGTGCTTTTGTCTTTGCTGAAACGCGGATTTTCTTCTCGCTTCTGTGCGCAGTGCAATGGTTTTTGTGATGGAGGCTTTTGAATGAATTTAATTTTTGCCCTGAAGTGAGGGGAAAAAAGTGGTACAAAGAATGAAGAAATAAGTGTAGTCTGTTTCAGGGTTGCTTTGGCAAACAATTTTCGTAAGAATATGAAATATTTAACGTAAGGTTATAATCAATTGTAGCTTAGAGTGAATTTTTAAAAAACCAATTTAAAATGTTGATTTTGTATAACTTTATTCTAATAGATATAAATGATAATTTAAATAAAACCTTAGCACATTTGTTTATAGATAATAAAGTAAAACTCTTTAATAAGAAATACGTAACACTTTCCCTTTAGGAAAGTAAGAGTGATAACGATCATACGTGACTGTCATTCCAAAAAAAATTCAAATTGTCCTCTGTTGTTAAAACGAGATTAAACGTTTGATTGTACTTAATTGTACGAAACGGCCAGGTTGAGCGATAAAGCTAGAATAGCAGTAATCACCATAAATCCACCAAAGACTTCTGTGTAATTTTACGTTTGTAAACAGTCGTTACGTTTTACAAGTGAAATTCCGTATCGCTTCGGGCAAATTTGATGATTAGTGCTCTGAGAACGACAAAAATCATTCCAGGGAAGCTGATTTTGAGCTGTAAGCGGGAAATCGGGCATTGACTATCTTAAAGTTTAAGGACCGCAAACCACGAAAGACTTTAGTTAACTCCGAGTAGCCACTCCTAAGCTACGAAGTAATTACGAGTACGAGGAAAAGAAAGTTTCCTTGCCGCTGATAAGTCGTTTGCTTTGAGGTACTTGCAAATTATCGAAAACTGTTAGATCACGATCTTTGCTTAAAAACTTCCTTCATTTTAATTCAGACTACTTAATGTACTCACAGCTACAATTATGGTATGTTGCGCGACATACCAATGGTAAATTTAAATTTGTTTTATAAAATATTTATGTTCTTCTATATAAAATTTATTGAAATATGGCCCAATAAAAGATTGTTTATTGAAAAATTCAATAAAATTTTATTAGTAATAAAATACATTAGAAAGCTCACTTGAATCTAATTGAGATAGTCTATTATAATCACAGCCTTTAAGAGTCATATAATTCTTTATATCACCAATAATAAATATTACGTTACATACGTTTCATTTTATCATGATGCACATGTAAAAACCAAAACAGATATAAGTAAAGCCGCATTCTTATACATTTATATAATCAACAAATAAATATAAATAATTGCCGTCATAATTATATATTCTACTACAAAATCAACCCATTATCTCACTATATATACTTTCACTACTTCCACAAAAGATAAACTCCCTCAAAACATCAAATCCCTCACTTTACACAGCATTAGGACCGCATAACCAGCCACCTTTTCCCTACAATATCCATCAACTCCCTCCCATGGCACCAGCACGTATTTCAAAATTCAAAATTGCCTCGCTCGCCGTCGTACGGATCTCGTTACGTGATTCACGGGACACGCGCGCAGCGGCAACGAAAGTAGGAAACAATGCAAAGTGACTCACGAAGGTCCGCGCGCGTGCGCCAAAAAGAACGCGTTAGAAAGTGCACTGCACGCGCGTCCGCAGGCTAATTCCGCGCATAATCCGCGAGGGGAGAAAAAAAATATGCGCGATTCGAGGCGCGCGATATACCCGGCGCGTTTATCGTAATGTGAATCATCAGCGGTGGTGATATTAACGGAATATATCGCGCTTGTAAGCGCTTTCTGATGCGAAGGAAAGCGAAATGGCGTGAGGTGGTTACGTAACGGAACACGTTTCTATATGCGATGATCGTGGGTACTTCGGTAAAGTGTTGTTACTTATTATAATTCGCGTATCTAATTCTGGGCGAAGATTAAGTGATTTTATAGGCGAATCACGTTCTGTGTATTTTTTTGTTGAGGTTATATCGTTATAATTATGGTTCCCCTATCATTTTGGTATCATGTAATGTTCTAACATAGAAGATCGTCGATTTATTTTTCGTAAAAACTTTGAATACTTTATCTTAACTTTGTTATCTAATGCTATTGTTGAATAAATTATTATAAAATGAATTAACATAGAGAAGTAGCCAATTCGAAAGCAAAGTCATCATACAAGATACCAATAAAGGAACGAAATTATAAAGTTTTTTCTTCTCATTTCACTTTAGACACAAAAGGCCTATTCTTTCATCCCGCATCACCATACCCGTCACCTACCTCTCATCCCCAGATAACCCCGATCAAAATTTCAATCTCAAAAACTACACCGCCGCCACGAGAGCGCACACAAAGACCGCATAAAATCCATCTCTTACGGTGCGCCCCGCACATCATGATGGAGAAAAAACCACGCGATTCGATTCGCGATCTAACGCGTGCGCGCGCCACTCCGTCTCGTCACCTCGCGCGGTTGAATCATCATTGCGCGCGGTAAAAGTGTGCCTGACGCAACGGCCGCATATCCTTGGCTATCCGCGGATACGGAGAAATGACAGGTGACAGCTAGTCTCTCTCTCTCTTGCACGCGCGATGTATTTTCGAAAACGGCCGATCGGTGTGTCTTTTGAGTCGCGTGGTGTTTTATAAACACGCAGTACTAGGCGAGGGTGGAATTGTCGGCTAGACGGATAACATAAGTCCGGAGTAATGGTTTGCGGCGCGTGTATGTTTGTCTCCGGCGTGACGCGGATTAATGGTTACGTCTGGTTTGAGTGCAGCTGTAAGACGGCGAGTATAGAGAGTGAGAGGGATTTTGTTTTCAGGCGTATAATTGCGCAGAAGTCAAAATCGTGATTTGCTTTGAAAGTGAGTTATTGTCGGTAGGTGTTTTAGCGGTCTCGATTCGTTTAAGAGGTTCTATTCGAATGCACAATTGGATCGATTCTCTTTCTCTCTTAGAGTTTGGAATTGAATGAAAATGAAAAGGTTATTGCGTGTTTAGATTTAATCGCTCTTTTGTGGTTCTAATAATTAATAAGTTTTGAAATTTTTATCAATGCAAGTCGCGATAAAATACAGTACAGGTTGCACAGTTTTCATTTCAATAATGAACACTGCATATTCAAGGCTTGTAGTATTTTAAATCTATGAAATTCGAAATCGCAAAGATTTTTTCACAAAGATATTTACTTGAATACAACGTTATATAAAACATAGTCAACAAATTCCGAAAGTGAATTCTGATCGATATCGCTAAAAATCAATTTTACTGGAATTCGATATATGAATACTGAAACCAAAAGGAAACCTCGATAATAATTCTTATTTCATAAACTCCCACTATAAACAACTTAATGATGTAAGAAAATAGCAAGAAAACTTGGAGACAGACTATACTGTCCCACATTTACCTATAAACGACAAACAGCTCCGTCGCTGATCGCCGACAATAAAACACATAATACGCAATGCGCGCAGAGCCATCACACACGACTCGCGCGTATAATCGTATTCACCGAAAAGGCATAAATTTAAGCGCTGAAAGCCCATTTCATGCCCCGACGCTGCAATTACGCTAAAACGTGTACACATAAACCCGGCGAAAGCAAAAATCCGTACGCGCTGATATTCGCGCTCTCTCTCTCTCTCTCTCTCTCTCTCTCTCTCTCTCTCTCTCTCTCTCTCGCCCGCGGCTAATAGAATAATTATGCCGCGCGCCGTTTCTCAGCGTATTACCCGCACGCTGCCTAATTAGCAATATCGCGCATACCTCCACGTGCAACTTTTCAGTGCCCCCTTCGTCCATATCAACAAAAACCAAGTCAGCGCGCGGCGGATCTACACACACACACACACACACCCACACACACACACACACACACACACAGCACATTGTCGCTGGTGACGGCTTTGGGAAAAGAGAAGGCAAAATCTTCTCGCGGGAGCATGTGTATAAATCCGATCTGTATCATAGAGCGAGCGCTTTATGTCGTTTGATCCGACGGGAGGGAGATGTGCGCGCGCGTTCCGGAGATGCTGATGATGCCGCGCGACGATACGCGCACGTTCGTCCGAGCGAGGAAGACGGAGGAGACGCGAGAGACAGTCATTCGAGATCTCTGAGACACGTGGGGTCGAGGAAATATCGTAATATATCGTGGAATGATGGAGTGCTTCCGGAATGGGAGAATGCAGAGGTTACCTCGCACTGAGATAATACATACACTGGGAGTTGCAGTTGCATAAAAAAATATTTTACAAAAAATTTCAACTTATCTGATAAAGACTTAATTGCTGTTCATCGTGGTTTGACGTGGAACTCAATTCCGTGTGTTTTGCATCTTTCTGCGCGTAGGGTATTTTGCATACATGAAGAAATTTATGAGCAAAAGTTAAAAAATTTTTTACAGTCTAGAAACAACATAAAACTGTCGTCTGACGTGTTTTGTCGACTATCTAAATATATATATAATCATAGCAACGTGTTCAATAAAAAGAATGTTGAACTATAGTTTTACGACGTTTTCAACGAACTTTGGAATATTTTCAACGCACTATATGAATTCGACTTAATAATTTCCCCACGTCAGCATAATATCCTACAGAGGGATGAATAACACAAGGAATTGAGTTCCACGTCAAACCGCGATGAACAGCGATTAAATCTTTATCAGATAAGTTGACATTTTTTGTAAAATATTTTCTTATACCATGAAAACGATACTTTGTGGTCTACGTATATTTTCAGTTTGGAGCGTTGCCTTAAATCTCTGCAAATCCAAAAACAGCGAGGAAAAAAGCTTTGTAGCTCGGCGGGAGTGTCAGTGAATGCGATAACGACAACGACGGAGACAACGGCAACGTGGGGGATTTTGGTTAGAGTAGAGCATGGGCACAGACCTCACGTCTGCTAAGCTCCACGTCTTCAAAATCACGCATTCTCTGCGCTGCCATTCAGGGCGCAAGGTCATGATGTGGCCGACGGTAATGCTGACCTGACACTGCAGGACTTCGACGTTGGTTTTGCAACAGCAAAAAACGAGGCAAAAGTCTGGCACAAATCCTAACAAAAAGTCTAGCAGAAAGTCTGGCAGACAGACTGACATTAAGTCTGGCATAAAGTCTGGTACGTTTGACAGACTTTTCAAACCGAATAAAAAGTCTGGTAAAAAGTCTGGAAAAAAGTCTCAGATAAAGTCTGGAAAATTTTTCCAAGACTTCTCAGAGTAAGATTTAAAAGTCTGGAAAAAGTCTGGGATCGTCCGACCTGCAAGACTTTGGCCAGATTTTTGAAGCCAGACTTTAGCAAGACTGTCCAGACTTTTTTTTATACGTGTGTGTGTGTGTGTGTGTGTGTGTGTGTGTGTGTGTGTGTGTGTGTGTGTGTGTGTGTGTGTGTATGTGTGTGTGTGTCCGAACACTGAGAAAAATAGATAGCAAAATTTATTATAAGTGTATAAAAAATTACTATATTATGTATAAACGGTGAGACATACTTGCTGCATTATGGCGAATTTTTATTATAATAATAGAAATAATTAATATATTTCAGAATAATTTTTCTAACAGTTAATTATAAAAATTATTATATTACATAGTAAACTTTCATTCTAGTAAATATTCCATCTGATCATAAGAAATTTTGCTACTCAACATAGTAAAAATTGCCACACCAGTTAGTACTTTCTGCGCACGTCAAGGCGCACATGTGGCTGGGTGAGGTTATTAATGTTTGTCCCGCAATTTCAGTTTGCATTGCTTTTAAGTAAATAAAACATCGAAAAACTCGATTCAATTATTTTATTTTTATATTATGCAAATGAATTACAAGCTATTGTAGGTATTATCATAGTTATTTATTGCCATCAAATTATTATTGAAGCTTTCTCATAACCGAAGGTAGCAAATATATCAGTTCCAAAATTATATACTCAAAAGTCTCATGTGGGTAAGCGGTTCCGAATACTGTGTCAAGGGTTCGAATCCAGTCATAGTCGAAAAAAAGTTTTAATTTCTCAATTTATTTATTTTAAAATTAAATATATATCTCTTAAAAAAGTGATGACAGAAATATGAAGCCGAAATAAAACGTTTGCAATTGGTCATGTCTGCTTAAAGAAGACCGTGATTGATCGACGGCGACGTTACCTTTTCGCTTAAGGTCTTAGCTGATTGGTCCAAATAAAACCCACAAAGTTTGGAATTATGAAATATTTAAACTCAAAATGTAAGTCATAATGATATTTATGACTTAAAATTTGGTTTGGCGTGACAAAAAAATATTAAAATTTTATCCCTACAGTTAAAATGAAGGACTATGAATACTGCTCTGATTACAGTTAAATTTCTAGCCTCCAAATTTTTCTATTTTAGGAATAAACTGAAATAAATACAATCCAAGTTTCAATAAAAATATTGGATAAATTTGCGTATTTTAAAAAGTAAAATAAATTTTAAATTCATAATATTTCAATATTAATTGTATAAGCCAAGGTAAAGGAAGAGCGCGCGCAGCGCGGCTGAACTTGCTAGTATCATTAAACGCTAAACATATATACAGAGATAGTCCTGTAAATAAGAAATAATGAAAATGAAAATTAAATTTTTTTAAAATTCGAGCTCAATCGGAAAAATTACTATGTTGGATAGCAAAAATTAATACAATTAAAGTATGTCTCGACGTTGTTACAAAATATAGTAATTTTTCTTACGTTTATAATAAATTTTCCTGTAACATTTTTCTCAGTATAGACAACCATATCTCAGGATCTACTCAATCGATTTTAACAAGATTCTTTTTTTTCGTTTTACATACAGTAAAGAAAAATATTACCACGAAAATTTGTATGGCTGTGACGGATATAAATTTAGAAAAATTCTTTCACTATTTTCGAAGAAAAAAAATAGTTTATAAAAAAAAGTGATTTTCTTAATCGCACGATAACTGGAGTAAAATTGGCTTAACCGCTTTGAAATTTTTTCTAGGGATAGATTTTGGATATCTTTCGGCTGAAGTAGTATTCTATAAATTTCAGAGATATTTGAGATTAAAATTTTGTTTAACCTTTTTTTCAAATAGTAATTTCTCGGGAACAGCTCGATGTATCAGTTTGAAATCTATAAACAATTTAGTGTGTAGCATAGGCAATGTGTAAAATTTCATCAAGAAACTATGATTTGAAATAAAAGTTATTTAGTAATTTTAAGGTTTTGAAGTTAATATTATAATCAATTATTTTATTCATTGTTACGAGTGAGAAATCGCAGATAAATAAATAAATGAAGGAGGACTCGATAAAAAAACGGCACGGCGTGACTCGGCAGGGAATCGAATCTCGGACCTTTCAAGTTGTGCATACTATGCATACGTACCATCATCTATTATACATAATTTAAAAATTAAATCATATCTGTTATTTTATTCATATTGCATACATCATTTAAAAATTAATACGTTTTAATCTTCACAAATGAATAACAAGAAATATTAATTAACTTACAGAGGTAATCTTGAACAGCTTACTGACAAAGTTCCATAAGAGCAATCTTCTGCTCTGGTGTTACAACAATCTTCATTTCATATCGCAACCAAGACAACCATAATTCTGGTGTCAGTGGATACTTGGAACTCATATTCTCCCTGGCAATCCTTTCCAACTCTGCCATCGAATGCAGTTTCTCTATAAGCATTTTGTGAGCCTCGTAGTTATAGTTATTTTGGGCTAGGGTAGACTCAATAGCTTGAACCTCAGCCTCGTTCTTCATGCTGTCCTGAACCTCGTCGTCATCATCGTTATCCTCATCGCTGTCCTCATCCTCAATAATCACCTTGTCGATTTTCTCGTCGTCAAATTTCTAGAGCTCGTCATCCGACGGTCGGCAAGCAACTTTCATTCTCTTCTTCGTCGGCGGAAATACTCACTCCATTTCTTCGTCCGTTACGACAATTAAAATTAGTGAGAACGATTTACTGAGACTTTGGTACAAAGCCGCCCTTTAAAAACAACTAACTATATTCTCTGCACTAGGTAATGCTGCTTTGGAGATGGGTTTTCTACTTTGCAGTCGTGCAATAGAGATCCTCATTGGCTCGATTCCTTTACGACGACAAACGAGCGGCAGCGCATGCGCTTGGGCATACGCGTACCTACACAACACACACGGGGCCCTTTCTACATATGTGTGTTCTGTCTGTTCTAGTGTTCTAGACAACTTCTCTCTATGTCTGTCTCTGTATTACATAAACGGAACAGATCCTATCTGTCTTTGTCGGGAACACACGGAACACACAGAACACACATACTTATGTAGAAAGGCCCCGGACACGAGCTGACGGACAAGGCCGCAAAGCCAAAAGTGTCGCCGCAATTGAGTCTCTGAGTCAATGCTATAAGTATTAGAAAATATTAATATTTTAATTCTCTTTCAAATGCTACCCATCACATTCAGATACATAGAGCCATCCTCAATATATTTAAAAAAATTGGGAAAATTTTATGGAAAATATTAACTTGAAATTTTTTTAAATATCTTTGAAATTTAAGGACCAATCATTTTGCCCGAATAACTCGACCGAAAACTATCCAAAATCCACCTCTACGAGGAATTTTGAAGCGCTTAAGTCAATTTTTACTCCCGCAATAGTTGGACATACCAAACTCATTTTTTTCATTTTTCAATGTTTACGTTTTTATTAATAACAAAAGAACCGTAATAGCTAGACAAATAATTTTTTTTAGAAAATATAGGTCTTGAAATTCTCTTTCGAATGCCGCCCACCCGATTCAAATACATAAAGCCGTTCTCGAGAAATTACGATTTAAAAAAAAGTGAAAAAAATTTTAACCTCAAATATCTCCGAAATTTATGGATCAATCCTTTTGCCCAAAGAACTCAATCGATTATGATACAAAATGTACCACCAAAAAAAAATTTCAAACTGATTAAGCCAATTTTACTCTAGTTATTGAACGACAAAAAAAAAACACTTTTTTTTATAAATTATTTTTTTTCTCCAAAAATAATGAATAAAAAAACCTAAAAATTTAGTAAGTTATAGTACTCAGTATTCTTTATAACCAAAAAAATATTCATGTTAATATCTTTTTTTAATTTTGAAATATAACCTATTTACTAAAAATGACGTTTTCATGAATAACTTATGACGAAATATAGCTAACGGCTTTTTTTTTTTTTTTAAATTGTAGAAAATTTTATTCTGCATACAGAGAATTTATCGTATATAAATAATATTTGTTCTAAATATAAAAAAAATTGAAAATAAAAATTTTGAAAATTTAAAAATGGCGATAAAAAACAAAAAAATCGATTTTAACAAAAATAAAATATTGACCCCAATTGTTGAAGCAAAATCTGAAAAAATGATCACTCTCTCGTTAAAATCGGTTGAGTAGATCATGAGCTATCAGAGTATACGGACATACACACACACACACACACACACACACACACACACACATCCATACGGACATTTTCTAAAAATGGTGTATTTAGATTCCAAATTTTCTATACAACATTCCTAAGACATTATCTTACAAACTTTTTTTTTTACTATCACAAAGCTTCCTCTAGGAGGAAGCAAAACTAGAATTATGTCATAAATTGGTGTAATAATTTAAAATTTTGGCATTAAAAATTAATTAAAGGAATCAGTAAATTAAGTTTGAGAAAGCTACGTGCCAATGAATTGGCAGCTGTTCTTTTACTATCACAAAGATTCCTCTAGGAGGAATCAAAATGAAAAACGGCTATTGTCACAGTTAATGGTTGGTAAAGATAAATGACGTAAAGCAATACAATTATAGATAAATGTAACTACAAGTATAATTATAGATAAATGTAACTACAACAACATTCATTTACTATTCTGATGGAACGATACATTCCTTAGTCCAGTACTAATTACAAGTCACAGTCTAATGATATTTAAAAGCGACTACAATAACTTTTCTGAAGGACAACCTTATTAAAAATTTTCATTCGCTGATATTGCGCATTTTTCTTACATTCCGGTTGTACAGTGCCATTCGTAATGCCATTTATGGGTATGTGCGGCAAAAACACCATATAAAGAGAAGAGTTCGTATTCTATTGGTAAATTTTGGTTATAGGAAAACTCGGTACAAGACACGTCCAGCTCTTTCTAATAAGAGCATGCGTGACCAGTGGATCTGCGGTAAACTATTCCCTTTCCATCGCCATCGTGGCGATGACGGACTCTAAAAATGTAAGTATACTTTGGTTTTATTTGGGTAGGAATATTGGTGCTTCCTCAGGCTCGAATTTATAGTCAGTACTCAGTGCTCAGTGCTCAAACTTTCAATGTATATAGATATACAACAACATTGCCGCCAGATTGACTTCTTCCTCCGAGGTGTCATATCCTCCCGTTCTATTTCGTTCCTGGTACTTCCTCTTTAACGGAAGCCTCCATTTTTATAGTCGTTAATTAGTACTTCCCAATGGTATTCATGATTGATCCTGAATGGAAGGCATTTCTTCATACTTCGTCCCATCATCAGCATTTCGCGTGTTCCGATGAGACGATGCGGCATTCCCAGCGGCTCATCTATAGTGCTGAAAATATTTTTTTCGGGACAATTACGGGCGACGACGCTTCACGTACTGATATGTGGCATAGATTGCCCTATAGGAGATTACTTCGAGTGCGTATGTCGATCTGTAGAGCGTATTGCTTCAGAGGGCATCTACCTATAACACTACGCATCTGAAGGAAAATCGCCAAAGGGCATTTTTCTCTCCAAAAATGACGGAGAATATATGAAAAGTTTTCAAATCTCTATAGCGTTTCTCAACTAAAAAGTTAATGAAAAAAAGCAACTAGAAAATTGTCATCTTTATTAGTTCACAAGCCGAGTTATCACCTTTCTTAGTTCGCATCCGAGTTATCGTTTTCCTCCCAGTCGATGATGTGCCGTATCATTTTTTATGCTACTGATTCTATGCGTTATTAAAGGGTTCAAAACATTTTACGTAAACTTAAATAATTAAAAAAAACCGCTGCCAATACATTGGCACTTAGCTTCCTCAAAATAATGTATTTATTCATTTTTTTTAAATTTTTTATAACAATAATTAATTGTATCATACCCAATTTTCTTTATGAATATTCGTAATAAATTAATATATATTTTTCGAAAATTCATTCTTGTTACTCTTTTTCTCGTGCGACAACCCGATATTTTTATAAATCAATTTTTTCAAAATATTGTCACATGTTCAATTAGTTTTATTTTAAACCTCAAATATCTTTCGTCGTAATAGTTCGATTTTATTGGGCAACGAATTCAGTTTGAAGATATAAAAAAAATATATCTCTCCCAAATTTTAGGACTATTGGTTGATTTTCTTAATATTGTTATCGCGTGACAACAAAACTCTTACTTTTTTATAAAACATTGTTTTTTTTAAAAACAAATAAAGATAATCTTTTGAAATTTCAACCAAATATATTCTTCAATAAGTATAATAAGTGGTTAAAACTTGAAGTCGATAAATCAATTATTATTTGAAAAATTTATTAAATAATTTTGAACACATTTTCGTTAATAATAATATATCACGTTTCCGAATCATCTAATGATTTTCACAAAAAAAAGTAACAGAATTATTTTTTATGGTGCACCTTCAACTTTGGGTAATATTTTAAATCCATAATATTTTGAAAACTTAAAAATAAATTCGAACAAATTACCAAACTCTGTATTACATATATTCGTTTATTACACATATGAATGTTTATTATAAAGTCACCAATCAAGTCAATCAGTCAAGAGACTTTCCAAAAAGGTTACAACAAAAATACTGGTATATTCTGCAAGTAAAATGCAAACTTTTTCCCAATCAATGTTCTATACAAAAAATTTCGATATTTTGAGTAAAAAATAAAGATAATCTTTTGAAATTTCAACCAAATATATTCTTCAACGAGTATAATAAATGGTTAAAACTTGATCGCGCTGTAAATTACCCTCAATAAAAAACAAAAGCAAGTGAACAACACGCACGCATAGCACGTGTTATTTCCATTTTCTAGTATAGATATATACAAAAAATTACGATTTGAAAGGAAGGCTAAATCAGTTTTAACCTCGAATATCTCTGAAATTCATAAACGAATTCTTTTACTCTAAAAACGCATATAATAAATGATATACACTCTACATCTCCGCCAAATTTAAAAAAAATTAAAACAAGTTTTCTCTAGTTATCAGGCGACAAATAAAATAACTTTGTAAAATAGGAAAATTTTGAATATCAAAAAGTAATCCTACGATCTTGATGAAAATTCACATACATAATATCTATATCACATACAAAATTGTCTAGAAATCTGTAGCTGATTCATAGAACCGTTCTCGAGAAATTACGATTTAAAAAAAGTTTAAAAAATTTTAACCTCAAATATCTCTGAAATTTATGGACCAATTATTTTGCCCAAAGAACTCGACCAAGAGCTATCCAAAATCTACCTCCATAAGGAATTTTGAAGAAATTACGACAATTTTCCCTCCGGAATCGTTGGACATACAAAACTCATTTTAATAACCAAAGAACCGTGATAGCTAGAAACTTTTTTTTAGAAAATATAGGTATTTTAATTCTCTTTTAAATGCTACCTATCCCATTCTGATACATACAGCCGTTCTCGAGAAATTACGATTCGAAAAAGAGGTTACAAAAATTCAACCTCAAAAATCTCTGAAATTTATGAACCAATCATCTATCCCAAAGAAAGGTGCAGGTGGCAACCAAAAATCTACCTCTACAAGGAATTTTGAAACGATTAAAAAAATGATCAGAATTTATTTAATTAAATAAAAACCGTACTGTCGGTAAGTAGGAATCTGCAATTGACCTACTTTTCAAACGAGCATAGCTAATGAAAATGCTAATAGAATCACTCAAAAAATTTTCTGAATATAGTGTTTACACGTACGGAGCGCTTGACAACCGTCTTTTTCCAAATAAAAGTTTGAATGTTGATTTAAAAAATATTGAAATTAGGATTTCATATCACCTTAATATTCATAGACGTTACGATACCGGTCGGCAGTATATTGTTAATAACGTAGATATATTTTTCAACAAAACAAAAAAATATTTCAATAATATATAAAGTATTCGACGTTAAAAACAAAAGATATATTTTAAATAATAAATCGACGCTGTAATAACTTCATAATTTCATCATCGGCTACTACAAAAATATGTTTTCGTACCACTTGTATGCTTAGAAAGGAACGTTTCCTTCCTAAAAAATGTATAACGACGGTGTATTATTAACACCATAGGTATATCTTTCAACAAAAACAGTTGTTCAATAACAGGATATTCAACGTTAAAAACAAAATATATTTTGAATAATAAGTCGAATAGTGTAACAATAACCGACGTATTTTTCTTGTAATAATTCCATCGTAGGCTACTACAAAAATGTTTTCGTACTCCGTGCATGCTTACGAAGGAACGGTTGTGCACTCGGGTTAAAATAATGCTTTTCATTTTTTACATACATCTCTACATCAGTGCCTTCCTAAAACATTTATAATAATAATTGATTAATACAACTTTATTTTGTCAGTAATTTACAGAGGCCACACACCTCACGGAATATTTCCATACAATTGCGTAGAATCTTATGTATGTATACGAGCAAGGGCGATCATTTGCTAAGTTTATTTTCGTTATAATCACTATTGAAATCACTAAAAATCAGTAAAAACTTCACTTATATACATAAGTGAGAATCTTGTGAAGATGGCTCCGTTGCGCTGGGCCGTATCTATAAGGGGCCCCGGGAAAAAATGACCAGTAAATTTTTATTTATTGTAGTACAATATCATGCACTATATATATGGATCTACTATATGTTTTTATGATACATAAAAATAACCACAATGCATGCGATATATATGCGTGTAAAAAGCATGATTTTCGGTTTTTATGAAATTAAATATAAATTTTGCTGGTGACTTGATATTTTCTTTACCGAAAAAGATTTTGTAACTCAAATCTCTAGGTGGTTTTACACTGAAAAAAATTTTAGGCTGTAGAAAGCATAGTTTTGATTTGCTGTACTAGCACTATACTGATCATTTACCCTTACAGACGTCTGAAGCAGTCTATTTATTTGTATAATGTAACGGCACTATTGGTCAGATGCGCAAAATGTATTTGTACAGCTCTGATAACGGTAGGGGAGAGTGGGGCACAACGGGATAGGCGGGTTGAACGGGTACTCGTTTCATAAATAAAAAAAATGCTTTTAATTGTAAATTTTTGTACCATTTCAAACAAAAAACAACAAATAATTTTTCGCAAAGAAAAAGAATTATTTTGGAAAAATTATGTAATTGTAAATATCCTGAAGAAATTTCGAGGTATGAGAGTACGATTTCTAAAGGTGCTCAAAATGCGGAATACATACAAAATACTTTCTCTTACGTCATTCTCGTTGGTATAATATTCTATAGTTCTTCTACTTTAAAATTATAGTTAGATTATTTTTAATACAGCCTTTCATGTATTCAAAATCATCGATTAAAAAAAAATCTGCTCGGTGGGGCATGATAGGTTTTCAGAGGTGAGACATCATGGGCTGCAATAACAGACTATCCGTGCCGATTTAACCTTAAACTACACTCGCCAACAACATACTACTGTTACTAAAGTTAAAGAGTTTGTATATGAATGAACGTATACGGAGTTTATATTGTTAGGGTTTATCGTCGAGAAAAAATAATAAATTGTATTGACTCTGAAAGTCTTTGCTCCAACCCACTCGAAAGTAAAATTGAAGCAAAAGGGATTTGAACGCTACGCGCGTTCGAGTAAAATAGGCAAGCAATACGCAAGGTATATGCAATAGGCAAACTAATAATACGAGAGCCTCACTATCAGCTAAGCTTAAAATAGCAATTTAGACTCCAAGAATCTATGCTTCCAACTTTTCTCGCAAAGAATAGGTTGAAAGCAGAAAAAGTAAGAATTCGTATTATTCGCAAATAAGACGAAGTAGTTATAGGCAAGCAAATATAGTGGAAACATAAAGTGTAGGCATTTAATGCAGGCTAACGTGTAATAATGTATGTTCGCGTAAAGTAAGCGAATGGAAACAGTAACTAATACGAGAGCTTCTCGTATTATAAGTAAAGCAGTAACGTATGTAAGGCAAAAGTTGTATGTAATAATGGGTCGGTTGACTCCTAGAGTCAATGTATCCAACTTTTCTCGCAAAGAATAAGTTCGGTACAAAAGATAGACACTTGGAATTAAGATTTCAAAAGTCTTTGCAGTCAACTCTCCTCGAAAGGCGAAGTTGAACTGTAGATAGAAGATGAACGCAATGCGTTCGAGCAAGTAGGCAAGGGGTAACGGCAAATAATACGAGAGCTTCTCGTATTATTAACAAAGTAAGCAAAGCAAGTAAAAGTAGTAAGTAGAGGAGACTGTATGTTTTAATATCTCCCCCAAGTGCAAGTCGCGTGCCTATACTTATACACTCGGGGTGATGTTTTTCATTGCGGGTAGCGATTTGGCGCTTGCCATCTAGCGGACACTTGCGGCACTATACAATCCCGAACAGAGTTACACCGTGAATTTCGTTTCGAGAAAAATTGCTTTATGTTCTAAACTGTAATACTCGTTTTTAGTGCGTTAAATATAATTATTCTAATTTTATCACGAAGCACCTACACTGTCAGAAAACTTCCATATATATAGGTATACTATGTGTATATTTGGAAACGCAAAATGTAAACACAATATAACTATATTCATGGAAGTTTTCTAATAGTGTACAAATGACATAAAAAGACTGATGAAAAAGTGAAAATGTTAATGTTCGATTGAATAAAATGAAAAAGAGGTATGATTATTACTCTTGTACACCCAGTGGACAGTAATTCGCGTGGAACGTGCCTCCTCAGTTTTAAAATGCTGGAATCCCATTGGATAATTCCAATGTAAGGTTAATGGTTACACCCGAATTGGCTAATGGGATTGTAGGATTTTGAAACTGAGGGGGCACGTTCCACGCGAATCAATGTCCACTAGGTGTACCTATTACGCCTTATCCTCAACTCATCACGCCCCACCCTCAACGTATCATGCCCCACCTTGAAACCCAATCCGCCCCACTAGTAGGGTGTCATGGGTTTTTTAACTCAGTCTCATTTTACTTTCTGGTTTAAATAATATGAAAACTATCAACTTTTATAGATGAATGTTATGTTCTTGAAAAGTTCTTTTAGACAATTATCTCATTCATAAGTGCTCATACTTATCGCATAATTAAATGTGATTGACTAATGTCAAGGGGTCCCATCATGCCCCACCCTCCCCTACGATTTAGTTGACAACGCTACAATGCGAAGCCAACGTTTATGTTATAACCTCAAAAATTCACAAAATTCGCCGATCAACCACGTGTTCGCAATCCGCTTTTGCGTATTTCATCTGTAATTCAGTGTATTTATCAATCGAGATTATTTTAATGAAAAATATGTACGTATGTCGAATCATAACCTATTTAATGCTTCGACAAAAGAACTCTATACATTAGTGCTTTCAGTGTATCTTGTACGGCTCTCACAGCTGTACCGATACAATTACTGTACCTAAAAAATTCAGCGAAAAGAAAATCAGCCAAAAAGTATCGTTGTCAGAGCCGTACTTTCAGTTCTCACAACGTAAAATTTTTTTCAGTGTATAAAAAAATTATCGATTTTCATGAAATGACGAGGAAAAATGATTTTCTCTCTATAAGAACCTACGTTAAAAATTGAATTTTCACAATTTTTTTTTCTCGGCGGTTCACCTGGTGACCCTACTTGAGAAAAATACCAATAAAAAAGTTAAAATTCGTACTTTCAGTAGGTATTTTTCTTTTTTCTTATTTATCGACTTCGCTACTTTGCCGGAGCCACCTTAACTTATGGAAAATGTGAACATTTCACTAATTTGGATGTAAAAGATTATTTATTTGTAGAACAAGTGAAAATTTAACTTATTAATAAGTAACAAAAGTGTTAACTTGTACAATAAGCGAAATTTTTCGCGTAATTGAATTTAGAGAGTAAGGAAGTTTTCTGGAAAATTTCAGCTCTCTGTATCGTTAAAAAGTTGTAGCATCTTTTGTAAGCGTATCGAGTCGCGCGCGCGCCGTGCGAGTGCCGCGGCGCGCGGCGTTCAACAACATTTTTGTAACGGAAGGTTTATATACGAATTTTACGATGGAAAAAACCTTTCTAACTTTGGTTTTTTCTAACGCTTTTAAATACCGGGCTATTTTAGATATTCAAATTTATTTGTCAAAATAATTTAAAATTTTTTTATTTAATAATTATGAAATGCGATTAAAAAACACATTTTACAAAATACAATGTTTAATGTCATCGCAGAGAATTAAATTAAATCGATTTCTTTATAGAAGAGTACATTTCAATTCTCTATATGCCTGTACTTTAAAAAATGAGTTCTGGTCAAAATTCAAATTCAGCTCGTTAAACAATACTTCTCCGGCGAAATCGCGTTATGACCCATTTTCGTTTCCAGGCCCTCAATTGGTGTAATAATTTAAAATTTTGGTATTAAAAATTATTAAAGGAATCAGTAAATTAAAGTAGAGGGCGCCACGTGCCAATGAATCAGCAGCGGTTTTTAAATATGTTATTCTTTGATAATATTTGAAATAACATATTTGAAAACTTGAACAAAGTTAAAATCGAGTTTTAAATTAATTATTTAACAGTACCTAGTGCGTTAAAATAATGATAAGGACATTGTATCGGGTGAATTACACAGAAAAGAAATTTCAAAACAATTGCCCTTCGGTTAAAAACAGGTTGCGCGGATAATTAAAGAGTTTTATACTTACGTAACAATGAATAAAAAAAAAGGAGCGGGGAAAATGCACACAATACTCGTGGCCAAAAATCCGTGACGGTCACGCTTGACAAGTTATTACGCCTCGTCGAGCGCGTGCGAAAACCCTGGATTTGTATTTTTTGACAAAAAAGAGGAAATCTATTCTCTAATTAAACCAAATGAAAAAATGCATGCCGCACGTGCGGTGCCGCAATGCTATTGATACTGCTTTACAGTCAGGGAAAAGATCTACATCAAAACGATAAAAACAAAATTGTTAAAAAAAACTTTTACTTTATTGACATTTATATAATATGCACAGTGAATCATTTAAATATTTTATTTTACATCACAACATGCAATTACTCCCAAAAAGCTCAATTTTCTCCTCAAATTAACATCCGTGGTATTTATTAACATAAATTACTTCTCAAATACAAATAATTCCTAAAATCACTGTACTAAAATCAACAATTTCGACCAACATCGAAAACCAAGTCGAAGAGAAAACAATGACCCGTCAATCAGCCGTAAAAAGCGCCCCGCATACAATCGCGCACTACAGCATTTTCTCCGCATGTCTCCCTAAGCCAAACGTTCATCAATCCCGAAAAAAGCTCCAGCAACAAGCACTTCACATCCCATTGTACAAGCTGCGCGAGGCACGAGAGCACGTAGTCAAGAGAACTTCTACGCGCGTTCGTCGCGGTCGGTCGTGTCGAACTCATCCAAGGCCTCCTCTCCTAGCGAGAGCTCATTCATTCACTATATATACGCGAGATAGCGTGTCTCTTTTCCTCTCCCTCTCTCCCTCATTCTCCCTTCCTTATCTGCCGCGCGGCGTCTCTCTCGCGAGCAGCGCGTAAACTGACCGCGGGGCGTGGGAACTGGATTTTCCCTACGTTCTGCAGTCGTCGACGAGTAGTTTGAAATAAAACGCGCGTGCGCGCGCGGAATGTAAGTGCTATACGTGAGCGAGCAAGGAAGGATGATGATATTGCGCAATGCGCCGGATGCGTTACCCTTGAGTGACCGAGAGGAAGAGCGGTAAGAAGGTTCGCGTGCTGCTGTATATGATGCGCGCGCGTGAGAGAGAGAGAGAGAGAGAGAGAGAGAGAGAGAGAACAGGTGATGATGGTGATGAGAGCTGATCATTGAGATATGTCGCCTTTCGGTTTTTTGTTCGATGCGGAAGAGCGCTTGGCGGTGGTGAGTGGACTGTGTATGGGTGTTTGGTACAGATGTTCATTTTTTTGCAATGAATTTATGTGACTGATATTACAGCGTGAGGGAAGTACTGTGTTAGTGTTTAGAAGAAAATGTCATATCAAGGTTTATAAGATTTTTTAGTAATCGTTATCGCATTCTAGTTTTTGTGGCGCGAAAGCTATAGTATTTGTTCGAGTTAAGAAGATATTTACCGCTCGCTAGTATCCGCTAATACGATCAACTAGAAATAATATAATTATACGATTTGTTTTGAAAAGCTCATGCAGAATTGATGAAGAATATTGATATAAAATTCATGGACTACGATTTCCATTTAAATCACTAATTTTACAAAAAGAAACGTATGCCTTATCCCGCGCCAGAAACTTCGATTTTCCATAAAACGCAATCAGACGTAATAATTGCCGCTCCAATTTTTAATTGGACGCCCAACACAGCTCGTCGCAAGAAAAAATAGCAAATTATCAAAATTAATTAGACGCGCATGAGCGTGCGAGGCGCGAAAAAGTGTACACGTAAGTTAAAACACGATCCTCCTGAATAAATAATAAACAAAAATTGCCGGCATTCGCCTGCCACTGCGTCCCTGCTGATGCGAATTATCGCGGAGTCAAATGACGCAATAACAGCGAGACGTAATTGGTGCGCCTGATAATTACATCGGGGAGCGGAGCCCCTCCTAGGGGAAAAGTAAAACGCGCGAAGGGCGCATTTTCGAGAGTCGAGGACCGCGCCACTACACTAATTGCACGAATGATTCATTAAATTTAAAGCGACGGAATTGTTCCCCTCGAAAATTTGTTTATTCTTTTGCATTGGTTTGCAAAATGAGGAGAGGGGGGATTGATTTCAAAGCCGGCGAAAAAAAGTGCAATTAAAATAAATTAAATTAATTTAATTCGTCGGGTGATTTTAACAAAATTTGCAATGCTTTCGAAGTGAAAACGTTTTTCATCGAATTTAAATAAATTAACAATCAGCAAATGGGTGTATCGAAGAGAGGGCAGACCATTTTGCAATTCGTTAAAATTTTACGGTCGTCATTAGCTGTACATTTGCGATTAAAATAAAATTATATCAGATATAAATTGAATACAAGAAAATGCCATTATCTTGTAAATTTTGTGAAGTATTTGTAGAGTGTGTAAGCTATTCTAAACAGGTGCGATTGTAACTTGATAGTTCTTATATAAACATTTAAATAATGCGTGCACATTTGTGTTTTAAATTAAGAAATAAATCTCGTTCTTTGTGGGAACAGAATGTACATAAACACCATACCTGTTATAATCTAAAGTAAAATTAATGAAAATAGCAGACGTTAATTTTTTTTCTACTTTAATGTATAATAAACTTCGCAACCTATTTGCAAGTATAAAAATAATTTACTTGAAAAAAAAAACATTTTATATTACAAAAAAATAAACTTTTATTATAATACTTCCAGATAAAATCAGTTACAAAAAACATTCTCAAACAAAAAATAACACATAATACCATACAAAGTACGAATCTGAAGAGTTATTACCTATATCTCGAGCCACTTTCCTCGAGAGACAAAAACGACCCCGAATAACCTCCTCTCTTCGCCATCAGCGCCCCACTCGACATCGAATCGAAAAGGCTGCAGCAACAGCACTCGGTTGCTCTCTCTCTCTCTCTCTCTCTCTCTCGCCTACTTAGTTTCGATCCGCGAAGAGACACAAAGACAGCCTTTATCTCGTTAGCGTCAATGAGCGGCGATAGGCGCGTGCCCGTCGAGCCGCGCACGCGCTGCTATATAACGTATACGACGACGTATTGAGCAACGTGTGTAAGCGCGTGATAAACGGCAATCACAGCAGGCGCGCGCGCAGTTTTTCCTAAGTAAGAGCTGCCATTTCCTTTCGTTACGACGGCACAGTTTCCTGCGCGCGCGTGTAGCCGATAATGCGCGGGCGATTGACCCTATTGTGGACACGACGTGTGGTACAGTAGTACCGTTGAAGAGGGAACAGGTATCCTGAGAGAGTATACAAGTGTATACGGAAAAGGTGGCGGGTGGTTTTGCAGGGACGTGAGTGCGTTAAGGTAATGGTACAGGGGAAAGTGATGGTGATTTGGAGAGAGAGTGTTATTTAAGCCTTGGGTTTTAAAGGAAAAAGTAGTAATAAAACGCATTTGTAAAATATTTACAGAACAAGTGTTCAAAGTTATATGAAGAGAAGAATTGGAGAATGATGATTATTGTCCTTTAACAATTTCTTTTTATTAAAAAATACTGTGTTATGTTTGACAAAAAATAGTTGCATAAAAAGCAGTACTTTTACCATCATGCGCATGCGTTATGCACACTAACAAATGATGAGTAAATAGATATAATTATGGGTTGCTCATTAAAAGCCCATAAATAACGAGGACAGTCTCAATGGGAAAACCGCACTGTAATTATTTGCAAAACAGTTATTACACATTATGTACAACGTAAAGAACCTCAGGGAAAAAAAGTTATTGCAAGAACCGCGGATTGCGAATTAAAAAAAAGTAAATAGTGATAAATAGCGGGTCTTAATTTTTCTTTTTTGCGTAAACAAGCGATATATTAATGCAAATATTTCAGCACATTTGTTTGCAGAAACAGGTTTTACATTTTTCCGTTTACCTTTTGTAGAAGTAGAGTATGTTCTGGTGACAAAAATAATTTAGTTGATAAGATTTTTATCATTATAATATATGTATAAGTGAAAGGAAACTTTCAGCTTCCAATGGCTATCATAAATTGTTTATATGACAGAATGGTTAAGAAATTCAAATGCGAAACATTTTAGTTATTTATGTTATAGTACAACCGTAAAGTTTCCGTTCGACCAAAGAACGCCAACGTTGAAAAATCCACAGCAATAACAAAATATTCCAATCCACGATAAAACTGAAATGGCAATAAAAGCATTTCTCCGAACTACAAGCTCGCGGGGCTTCAAAACAGAAAAGATAAACGAGCGTTAATTCGATATAAAAACATGTTTCCCAAGCGACCGAGCGCGGAAGCTGCGAGAAAAAAAAGAAAACATCCTCACGCCCCGTTCCTTTCATCGAGTTATTTCGGGTCATTTGATCGTTTTGATATTCAAAAATTTTTCATTGGCCCGGCCGGCGACGATATCGCGCTCGCTCGTGCGCAGACCGGCCAACAGAGCGGAAAAAATAAAACGATCGCCGCGTCGCGCACCCGAACAAAAAAAGAAAAAACGCAGGCGCGCGACGCGTAAATTGAGTTTTTTTCCCTCACGGCGAGGATACAGAGAGAGAATTTTCAATTTCGCGGCCCGAGTGGTCTCGATTTCGCAAAAATCGACGCTGCCGTCGCCGTCGCCTGTTGAGCGCGCACGAGACGCTTTTTCGGATAAAAAAAAAGCAAAGCGTAGAGCGCGCGCCGTCGGTGTGCAGCAGAGTTCGCTGCGCGGAAAATAAACATCGGAATGGGTTTGACGAATGTTGGTCATCAATTTCCGATCGGGCGCGTGCACTCGTGCGTTTGTAAGTGCCGGCGGAAATGTGGATAAAGGCCATTTTTTTTATGGACGAGGTGCAACGATGGTGTAAAGGGTGACTGTATGTAGCTGCGCGGGAGTGGACAAACGAAGCGGGTAGGTGCGCTGTTTTGGGTTTTGAGCGAACGCGCGCTCGGAAAATCGTAAATCTTTGCGGACGGAGATTGATTTGTCTGTGTTTTCACGCGTGAGTGGCGTTATTTTAGTTTTTTAGCTATGAACATTTCCGAACATAGGTTTGGCAATGTTTATGGCAAAACAGAAATAGTCAAATCATCGCATAAAAAAAGATTGGAAAATTTTCTGTTTACACGAGAAATCATTTTCGATGATTCCTCATGTTAATAAATAAAATACACATGGTTTGATCTCTGTAATTTGCTCTATTTGTATATTCACATTCAGCTTCTACACCAAATCATCATAAACCTCATTACAAGTACGCAGGTAGCACCGGTACCACGTTAAAACCGCATTTATGTTAAACACCCCCCGCAACACCATATAATTTTCCAATGCACATTTCGCAATATACACATACTAATTCTGGCACCGCAATCCGCGCACATCAATTCTTCGTCCTCTACTCGATTCTCCACGTGTATCAAACATCTAATCTGCCACCACATCAATAACAACAAGTCTCTCCCCAACTCCCGCACAATCTGACCGAACGTCCTAACACATCCTTCGTCAACGACATACACATCCCCCACACCACCTCATTCGCATTCCACAGATCGCTCGGAAAAATCTTTTCCCGCGTTTCTAGATCGCCTCTCTCGGCTTTAGCATGTCGAGTTTAATAAAATGCGGAGAGAGCGTAGGTATAAAGAGAGTCGCTTTGTTGCGCGCGCGCGAGTGTTGGGAGATAAAAGTAACTGATGTGAGAGGACTCGTATAGATGCACGAGCCAGATACACGCGAGACAAACGAGCCAGGAAGTCGACGCGCGAGTGGCAAGGGGTGGGGAAAAATCGCGTATATGAATCGATAAAATTGGAGCGGAATATGAGCGGCGGCGGGCGGGGGGCGTATCGGAATTGATCTCCGCGGTGTGGTTATCTTGTAACGTGCCGGTTGTGGGACGACGAGCAGATAGCCGTGGCACGTCTTAGAAAAATGACAGGTATTTATTATCAGGAGGCCTATTTTTCTGGGACAAATAGTGCGGCCAATCAGCAAACGAAAGGAAAATGGTCATTTGTATTGGCAACTGAATTCTTTTTGAACCAATCCGAATTTTTTATTTTATTTGACAAAAAAATGACATTTTTGTAAAAAGATTAAATTTTAAAGCTTCGAAAATCCAGTGCACTTTCATAATCGTAAACATTTATATATGGATAAAAAAGAGATTATTTTATTGTAGCCGGAGTTAAGAGGCTTTTCTAAAAATGAAAATTTCAAATTTGCAGTTATTATAGTATATTATACCTTTTTAAAAAGTCTTTTCATGCCAAACTGAGTGTTCATGTTACAAAATGGTAAATAAATCGTTTGAACTCACCTGAAACAGAGAAAAAAAAATTTATATTAATACCAACAATTTAATGAAAAATAATATTAAAAAAAATTTCAACATATCGTATAAATTTATTTATTTATTTATTTATTTATTTATTTATTTATTTATTTATTTATTTAACCAGAAAAGTTACAATGCAGTTTACAAAGTAAAATCTATTAGAGGTAAACATTGTTACCTGTACAATAGTCTGGTTGCATACAACTAATACTATATCTATAACTTAAAACTAACAGATTACTCATTCGAGTAACATAAACATTTTCAAAAAACTTTATTTCATTTAACAATTTATATATTCTATAAATAAAATCCGCCAAAACGTAATATTATAATCTTCATTTTTCCAAAAGTAAACAGTGAAAATGATATGAAGTTGTGCGTAATGTTACAATTAAATGTTATTATCGAAAGAGCTTTTGTTTTAATTTGTACTTAATTGTACTCTTCTTATAATTTAAAATTTTGAGATCATTAGGCAATTCGTTAAATACCCTCATAGCTTCTACCAGACTATCTTTATCACTAATAGCTTTGGTCATTTTAGGTAGTTGTAGTGATTTTTTTCTAGTATTGCGTTTTATTGTAAGAAAAGCATCTTTTAGATTATTATAATGATAGCATAAGGATTCTAGAGTGAACATTTGTTCTATTTTTAGCGGAGTGTTGTGCACCTGGAATTTATTTTTGGCAATGATTTTGAGCAATTTATTTTGGATTTGTTGTATTATTTTAATTTCTGTTCTACAAGCACCCATTTGAAATAAAATATTTAAATTATTGCATTATAACATACTAACAACCTCTTATCAGTATTTTATTAAGCGTCCCATTTTTTTACAAGAACTCCCTCTACATTTTACCCGCTTCATTACAACTTTAACGAGAGATTTGTCACCTCGAGATTAAATCGTGCCTTACATAAACACTCCATCCGCAAAATTTAAACACACCTCCCTCTCCCGCACTCATTTCACTTTCTCCCCACGTATTTAATCAGGACTCACCAAGAGACATTAGCCAAGCGTGCTATCAGACCCTCCCAAAACACTCTCCACCCCCACCTCTAACAACCTCCTATCACTTCGCACTTCACAAAAAAGACACCTTATCCCAAACTGCTTAATCTCCGCCCCCAGGTCACTGCTAATTTCTATCTCCGGCGTGTACACCCCAATTTCCCCATACATCAGGGCTTCTTTCCTTCCTCTCTGCCGCCGCAACGTCAGGTATATATAACGCGACCAGCACCCTCTCTCGTCGGTCAACCTCTCCCCCGGGAGCATCTAAATTGTCGCCTCATAGCTGCAAGGACACGCCTACAGTAGAGAGAGAATATCGGGAGCGCACGCTCTCGCGTCTGATTATACAAAGCTGCGTGATTACACGACGAGGAGGAAAGACGCAGTAGAATCTCGACGGCGATTTACGGGCCCGCGGTAGAGCCTCTTTGCGGTTGGCACGCGTGGTAGTCATATTTACTACTTTCTTTTCATCAGCGCAGTTCGTGCAGGCGGACCTCGATGTGACCTGATAATTCGCTCGGCGCGCGGACGAGCTACACACACACATAGCGTAATGGCGCAATTGCCAGCGGCGTGATTGAGATTAGGATAAGAGTTGTTGCTGCGCGGAGAGGTTTGTTTTGGTACTACAGTGTGGTTTTCGCAAAATGCGGGATAATTTTTCCACGATGTGACCTTGATAACACGAGTTTGCCCGTGGGAAATTTTAAGGCTTATAGCGTACATATAGTATATATATTAAAATAAATCTTTGCAGAGAGTAGTTTGCCGCGGCGCTGATGGAATCACAGCACGCGCTGTGTATATTTTATTGAGAATATAACGGCAATAAACGGGTAAACCCTTTAGCAGCGCGAATTTTATCTTGATTTATCGTTCTGGCACATTTTCAAAATCTTCTGAATATTTCGCCACGCGGTCACCGTGGCGCCGTAAAGACCAAAAGTTATTACTTCACGAAAGAAAAGCGTCGCCGCGGTATATATATTTATAAATCCACCGATAAGCACCTTCGCACGCTCTCCTTCTCTCTCACTCGCTGATAAGATCGCGGGCGAGTTTATATTTTTAATCGCCGCAATAAAACTGAAAACCTACGCTGCATTATTCTCAAAACATCACGTGGCGACACACTTCAATCATCCTGCATTTTTAACGCCTCGGCGTATTCTTATCCCACCTCGAGAGGGTGCGCTCGAAAAAAAAACCATCAGAACGAAAGATTTAAAGAGCGCTCGATAAAACCGGTGGAAAAGCTCTTGAAATATCCGCTTCTCTCTCTCTCTCTCTCTCTCTCACTACACTCGCTTCTGCTGCTACCTTTTCGCGCGGAACGTACTGGTATCGACTCGCGGCTCCATAAAAATTTCACCCGGCTATTTCCTGCCCGCATACCCACACATAGGTACATGTACACACATATACGTGTACACTCATAGAACTACTACTCTCGGATAAGAAAGCGAATGACATCTCCCGGTCGGGCTGGGTGTCTACTCGGGCGCGTTCGCCTTGTCCTGTCAAAGTTGGACGTTTGACAAAGGCAAAGTGAATTTCTCGCGCGTAACTTTTCCTTAACAAGTTAAGATACACCCGCGGAGTCTCCGCGCCCGGGCGCCCGCGCGCGAACTACACTGGAAGAAAGTACAAGTATCTCGTGTACGTACACGGCGTTAACTAATTTGCAAGGGTATATGTACGCTGTGCGCGAGAGTGAGTGAGAGAGAGCGAGAGGCGGGACTAGAGAAAATTAAGAGATAAGTAAATTGAATGTGTTTTAGAAAGTGTGTAATTGAGCGACGACTGCGGATGTGTTCCGTAATGTCCATTATCCCGATAGTTTATTTTAAATTTTTTCTTTTTTATGTAAAAGCAAGTTGTCTCTTATACTTGTTGGAATTTTTGAAAAGGTAATGTCGGGTTTGCTAAAAGATAAATTAACTGGTTCTATAATGGTTCCTAAATGTACATTATATATAGAAAAGTAGTAAAAAGTATCAATTGAAATTAATTTCATTTGAACTGACGTTTAAATTATCTGACTAAGAGAAAATTTGAATACGCATGTATAGTATAAGTATTTGCAAACTTTTACATATTTTACACGGCGTTGAATATTTAACAGACTTGACAATTACATCCTGAATTCCTATTCATTACGTAACGTAAAACTTTCGAGAAATGTTAATAATTTCAAAAGTATTAATAAACTAATTCAAATATCTATCTTGAAAAATAAATCAATATACTCTACCCCTTACTACGAAAACGAAATAGATCAAATATTTAGCAGCCACTTCCTACCTCTAAAATACAAAAGAAATCCCGCTAAAGTGCACAACACCTTAAACATGCATATGAATACCGGCAAGACGACAGCGAGATACGCGCTTCCAACATCCTCTTAGCTTGTATATTAACTGCGAAAGCATCGTCCTCTCTCTCCGCACGGTGTATCACAACGCCACTTTAGATCATACTTAAATCAAAGAAAGATGGGATGCGAAGGAAGCCGGAGAGGCAGCGCTAAAGGGTGAAATGCAGCGCCTCGTACGCGCGTGCGCGCGCAAGCGGGAGAGAGAGAGAGAAAGTCTGGCTAGTTGGCATGCATGTGAATGAGTCTTAATAATTCGCCGGGATGAGTAACACAGGCCTGTTTTGTATGCAAAGCGAGCCCTGCGCTCAACGACACTCCCGTGGCTGTTCCTATATACATGCGCACACGCACACGTGTATAGGTACGCTCGCGCATATTGCGCATCTATACGTCTACTACGGGCGTATACGAGACTATGTACGTACGTAAGGGCGTCGTGAGAATAATACGGGCGTAATTTTGTGTTTTATGAAGGCAGGCATAAAAGTTATTGCACTCGCTCGCGCGCGCGATCTAAGTAACGTGGGCGTGAAAGATAGAGTGCGCACGCGCCCCAGCGACTCGACCCTCGAGAAGGTACGGGAGAGAGATCCCAGAGAATTTCATGTACGTACACGTGAGGTACGTGCATAGGCTGAGGGTGCATATGGAGAGAGGATTGTTTCAGATGCCTTTTAAAGATACACGCGTGAAATATAGTATTTTTAAGGTTGGCACAATGCGCAGATAAAGTGATTAATTTTTGCTCGCGCGCACGTGAGAGTGTGGAGTAAGTGGTGCGCGCATGTATTATAGGAGAGGGGGAAAGGGTTTTGTATGCATAAGTGAATTATGCGAATTACGTATTCATGGAAACTTTTAGTGCCGTGATAACGGTACATTTTTATTTTATTAGTTTAATCTATATTAATTTTGAGAAAGGTTTTGCCTTTTTTTTCTTTTCCTTGAATTTGTGAAAGACAATTTTTTCAACGGGAAATTTGATAAACGACTCGGAACTTTAATCTGATTAATTTTTGAATTTCGAAAAGATTGATGATTTTTTCTTACAGGTTCGTTATTTTCAAATATTTTTACGGGAAAATTTTCAGAAATTTTCATGAAAATTATAATTAAAACGAAGTTAATTAAATCATATTCGTTTATGGTACGCGATATCGGAAAATTAACATCACAATGTGATAATAAAATTTTAATAATGTTCAGGCTGACGTTAAAAAATGTATGTGTGTTATATTCGATATTATATATGGGTGAAAGTTTTATTAAAATTTTATAAAGTTTTATCAAATCACTAGGGTGACTACACCAGTATTGGAACAGTCACCAGTTAGCGAACATTTTTTTTATATATATGAAAATATCAAGCTTTCTATGTATTGTTTATCTAACATGACGATAATTTTCGAATCCTTGAACATTTTTATTTCATTTTATATAAAGATTCTGCATAAAAGAAATTATCTTGTTAAGAATAAAATCATAAGATCGCCGCTATTAAGTGTTTCTTCACTGCTGATGTATTTTTTCACTGGTGAAACGCATTTAGATACTAAGATTGCGTGTTCCTTTACTGGTTTTTAAGAGATATTTACAGATTTTCATTAAATAAAATTTTTACTTTGATTCTTTATTCAAAATTTGCTCACCGTCGTAAAGTTTGAACATTTTAGAATATAAATTTCAAAAGGGTTTTATTTTTAATCCATTTTTAAACCACTTAATTAAATAACAAAAGTTACAATTTCCTTATTCGTTCCTTCACTGGTGAAGTCACCCTATATATTCGATAATTTGATATCCTGAATGTATTTTTTTATCTTCTCTATAATAAAATTCCACTCATAAACATCCAACAATATCAATTGAATGAGCACATTCTCGGCAGAAACAACAGTATTCGCCGAACTTCGGAGCAACGGCAACAAACAAGGTAAAATACGATATCTATCCAATTCGCGCGGCGCACTCGATACACCGCAATCTCTCCAATCGCTACTTCCTCGTCTTACCACGCACTCATATTTACCTACCACCTGCGTCTCCTTCTTTCTCTCCAACGGATATATAATTATATTATAAATATTGGCTCGAGCAAATAGACGCCGCAGACGCAATCCTCCTCCTCGCGCGCGACTCTCGAAACTTTGCGCGCCTTAATTGAGTCGGCGATGCGTCGGAATATAACTCCTTCCATGCGATTTTGGGAAGGGAGAAGGAAACTTTGTGCAAGTATACGCGAGGATTAAGGCTTTGCGCGACTTGGTGTACTTACAGCTCTGTGCACGTGCGAGAGGGAAGTGGAGGATAAAAAAAGTTTCGCTTTTTCAGTTGCAGCTATGGTGTATACGTTTAAGTGTAATTCAAGTATTTTCCAGAAGTAGGTTTGCATTGTTTGGGAGTTACGACGAGTCTCTTTGGATTGGTGGTGTTTTATAGTCAAAGTTTGAATTAATCGAAGCCGCTTCTTCGGGTAACAATGAGGAATGTGAAAATAATAGGTATTGTTCGTCTTCCAAAGACAACGGGAAAGTAACATAAAGGGGCATAAAACTTAAAACATGTCTGTAATCTGTGAAGTATCATATACATGTTAACACAATATCTAAGAATATTAAATTTATAGGCTTAAAATATTTGCAGTGCGTATATTATAATAAGCCTAAACTTAAACTCGTTTCACGATATTTATGTAATATAGTCGACGATCTTTATCTCCTTAATTAAGTTTTTAAAACGAAAACTCCACTCCTCCATTTTCGTCGCAATCAATCTTAATAAACAAGGTTTCAACAACGTACTTAGACAACTAAATATACATCCTCTGTTTATACACCAAGACCTCGAAAAACCTATAACCCTCCTTTATTATTTTATAATTCAATCCCCGCTACCGATTAAGTCAACCAAATCCACCTAACCGAATCGCGATAAGACGCATCAATCGTCGACCCCGGCTAATTTAAATGCATATCAATTCAACCCATCCCTCTTAAAATCTCTCGTTACGTAATCAAAAGACGAGGCATTGACAGCGCTCACAATTAGCTGCGCGCGTTCATTTTAATAAACGGATTTCGCCGCACCCTCGCGCGGATCATCCCCCATTTTCGCGCGCTTTCTCCCCGACTTTCGGCCTCCTCGGATTAAAGCTTCCTCAGTTCATTCTCGGCGCGCTTTTTCCATTACCCTTGCGCAGCAGCAGCACACAATGCCTTTCGCGCGCGTAAATATAGAGACGCCTCTCTCCCTTTTTATTTTCGCCGCGCAGGCGCCGATCAGATTATCCATCCCATTTTCTCGCGAGGCATTTCGCGTCACTTCGCTCTTTTACGCGCGTGTGTGGGTATACGTACGCGCACCCTCTAAGTCAATTCAGTGTTCGCCGCGGCGGCTGCTGCTGCTGCTGTATTACGCGTTCGTTCCCTCACTTTTGTCGTTCGGTGTTTAATGCTGCCGGGCTTCGTTATGAGAACGCGCGTGTAAATAGAAAGATAGTGCCGAAGGCAATTTATTGGCTCATGAATTATTTTGCGAAGTTAATTTTTCGAATTCTCCTGCGCCCGTGGTAAAGTGAGTTTGCGTATGGTAATAGCGATTGACAGATTATTTTTGATGATTTAATTTGAAAATATAATGTTTCCAATTTTTATAGACTTTCTTAGGTATAATGCAATACATAATATATAAAGCGTAAAAGCCACAAGCATCCTTTTGGCGGACTTTCGCAAGGGACTTAACTTATCGATAATCTGGCTTAGAAATTATTAAAGTCTTAGGATAAGCTAAAGTTAGTCGAATCCTGGCTAAGAACCTCCGAATTTTCAACTCAGGAACCTACTTATCCGCTTGGTCTCATAATATGAAAAGACTATATCGTCGGGTTAGTGGAAAAAACGGACACGTCGATTTTTCGTTGGAAAAGCGGACACGTCGATTTTTTGTTCAAAAAGCGTATACGTCGATTTTTGGTTGAAAAAGTAGACACGTACGTCAATTTTTAGTTGAAAAAGCGCACACTTCGTGCCAAAGTTTAAATTATTATTATTTGAGTTGACATCCATTGGCACTGGAAAATCTGGCTTGCTCTGTACTTTATTTATGTATTTTCTGGTATCGTTGCTTCATTTATACATTTATCAAATTTACCTTTTTCATAAAGAGAACAAATTCAGGCGCGAGGTGTCCGCTTTTTGAAACAAAAATCGACGTGTCCGTTTTTCCAACGAGAAATTGACGTGTCCGCTATTCGAACGAAAAATCGACGTTTCCGCTTTTTCCACTAAGACGACGATATACTATAGCACTATCATATACCACAAAAATATTAAAATTTTATAAAAAATAAAACAAAAATTTTATCCAGTTAATTTACCATAAAATTCTCGGCAAAAGAAATTGACTCCCACCAACATAGCCCAGCGCTATAACTCATCTTCGGGCGTAGACTCGCAAGCTTGCATAAATTGGCAAAAAAAAATTTTCGTGTCCCCGCAAGCGGGCTGCGGATTTATGCCTCGGGAAATTTCCGGCCGGCAGCTGAGCGCCCGAGACAACGGAATTAAGAGCGCAGGCGTACGCAAAATAATTCACCTCCCTTTACGTAATAAGTTTTTACCGGCGATAACCAGGGCGCGGGGAGGAGACGGCTAAGTGCGGCGCGCGTGTGCGCGGAAATTATAGTGCACTTCGGCCGACGCGAAATTTACCTATTTGCTTGGGAAAACTCCTCTGTCGAAGGATTATATGGCGATCGATCGTTGCGAAAGAGAGTATAGCACCGCTAATTTATATTTGCCTGCTCGAGTTTCTTTCGACGTGAGACACGATGGGGTGGGTGGAAAAATTTAATCGCCGTTGTGCTCGGGTTCCCGCGATATTTATTGCGGGGTGCTATACTTAATTTTTATATTTTATTTGATATTATTTCAATAAGAGTGTATTTTGATTAATATAAATTAATCAACAACATAAGCTATATTGTTACAAATTTCCTGAAATTTAAGATAAATACTGTAATAAAACTTCAAAATTTTTATTAAATTTCAGTTAAATTTAATAGAAATTTGCATTTGCATTTTATTGCAAATTTGCATTAATATTGCATTAAATTTAACTAAAATTTAGTAAAAATTTTGAAGTTTTATTACAGAATTCATCTTAAATTTCAGTAAATTTTTAACAGTTATTACATTTACATTGGGCAAACACAAATCAAAGAAAACAACAAAAAATTCATATATAATATATAAAAATAGGCATGGTGTGGTTTGTGCACATAAGAATTATGCACATATTTATTGTGCACACTTTAGCATTGGTGTATATCTATATCTATGTGTATACTCCAATGCTAAAGTGTGCACAATAAATATGTGCATAATTCTTATGTGCACAAACCACACCATGCCTAAAAATATGCTAAATATAAAGTTAAAGTTAGAGAAAGATGGATTTTTGTAAAATCTACGCTTATACATAAAATAAATTATTTTGTTAAATATCACACAATGTCAAATTAAAAAACATTCTACATCAATTCTCATATAATTCACAAATTTAAATCATTAAACAAAATGCACATTAAAATCCCATTACTCTCCGTCAAATCCACCCAAAACCAATCGCAATCCTCCCTTTTGGCCAAACTCCGCGGCAAACACAACCGCGAGCACCTCACACTAAACTACGATGACGACGACGACAACGCGCAACTTCGCCGCTAAAGCCGCAACGAGCGCCCGCGTCGCCAAATTGTCACCGTTGCAAAGTCCGCTCCTTACTCACATAGCGCACGAGCGGTTACATACCCCCTTCTATATATATCCACCGTACGCATACGTTTGCGCATGCAAATCGAAAGGAAACCGAAGACGCATCGATTGCGCGCGCGCGCGCGGCGTTTAAGTGTCAAGTTCCCGGCGCGCTAATGTAATTGCGGGGGAGTAGCGTGCATGCGGAGCACCATGGGAGAAGCGAGAGAGAGAGAGATAGAAGGCTAATTAGCCGCGGATCTCGTTATGGCTCCTCAAAGAGGCTTCTGATATTACATCTGCGATGGAGAGAACTAGAGAGAGAAAGAGAGAGTCTGAGAGACTCTCGGCGAGGTTTGGCTGCGCGAAGGAGTCTTTTCTCGAGGAGCGCGCATGACGTTTCGCGGTTTCCAAGGCTGTGAGGTTTCGGAGACGATGATTATGTGCAGGGAGGATGGATGAGTGAAGTATTGTGCTTGTGAATCAATTATTGTATGGCTTTCATATAAGATTGTATTAGTATTCCTTTGTTACAGTTGAATAGCATTGAGGTAAAGAAGTCTTTTCTTATAGGCGTATGATCTTATATTCTTATTATTAGTAATAATAATTTTATAAATAATTGTTTTATTTTTGGTCTAGTTAAAGTTCTAAAATATTTACAAGAAAGTAGCCGAATTGCGAGTAATCGAACTACATATTTATTTCTCTACACATTCTATATACACTGAATATATAAGTATACAATATTTTTGTTTATCAAAAATATCGTTATTTCTCAATTCAAGTATATATATTTTCCTCCTTACAACACTGTCTATTCCTCTTACACGCGTACAATTATTCAACCTCATTATATACGCTGCGGTTTCGAACTCATACATAATTTTACTTGATTAGACGTACTTTCATATTCGATTATATTATACGATCTCATGCAAATGGTGGGAGGGCCGTTTTTATATAGAAACCTAATGCCCGCCGGTAAGTTAGTGCGATTAAACACGAGCGCGGGGCGAGCCCGCGGAGAACAAGCGCGTGGGTGGTTTAATTTGCATTTTATGCAAGCGCGGGGGAGCGGGAGAAACGGGGAAAGAAGAAGGAGAATCCCTTTCACGAGCGCCCTGGTGGTGGTAGTGGTGGTATGTCTGCCCGCTGCAAGATTACAACTCGGTGTTATACAGCCGCGGCCTAATTAGTTCGGTCGGCACGTCACGAGAACGGATCGCTTCCAATGATAATTGCAGCCCGTAAAGCCGGTCGGTATACTGCGTCAAATAAAGAACTGTGTGACGTGGGATTCGCCGTGAAACAAATGTAATAGTTATTGCGAGTGTTTACTCGTAATGTGGAGATGTACAGCATTTTGTCAAAAATGAGCCTAAATTATGTATTCTTTCTTTCTTTATTCGGCATCGTCATTATATTTGAAATAACCGCTGTTCTCGCTAATTATTGAACTCTCAACACACTTAATTATAATTCGACTGTTATACATATAGTTAAAACAATTTCCATCAAACAGAAGCACCATCGCGCGGTTTAACAAAAATCATCTTCTATATACTCTCTAAAGTTGAATTAGTGAAAATTGCTCCACCATTTCAATTAGTAGAAAAAACTACCAATTTATTAGTGAATATTCACTATTTCATTAGTGGTTTTTTAAAAACTACTAATTAAATTAGTAAAAACTACTAATCAAAATAGTAGTTTTAATAAACTACTAAATGAAATAGTGAATATTCACTAATAAATTAGAAGTTTTTTCTACTAATTGAAATGGTGGAGCAATTTTCACTAATTCAACTTTAGAGAGTACATTTTCACTATTTCTCAAGCGATAGTTGCGAAGATAGCGACTGTTATCGAGCAAGGGAGCCGTGTGTGTGTGCGAGCAATACAAAGCAAGCGCCGGGAGAGAGCCGTTGAGGGCGTAAGTATAGTGGGGCGCGCCGGCAGCGGCAAGCCGTGCTTGCGCGGAGCAATGGACCCCCCTCGGCTTTTTCCGCATGTCTGACTTTGGAAATTTTTTTTTCCGTCGCAGCTACTTTTCGTCTGCTGCGGATGGGAGTTGCAGCGATGAGTCGTTGGTTTTGTCGACGATGATTTTTTAGAGGAAGGGTTTTGTCGAAACGATGGGAGGTGTTGTAAGCGAGCTGTAATCTGCATTTTTTTATTGTATTGATTTAAAGGGAAAAAGGTGATTTCAAAGGCTATATGGACTTTCGAAGGCTTACTAACATAATCCTAATGGCTTTTTAATGTAAAGCGATAAAAATTTGCGATAGAAGTTTTAGGACACAAGGGGACTACGTTTCCTTACAACTTTTCTATTTCTTTATAAGTATGAAGAATAGTATTTCTTATGAATACATTCAAGTCTGAAAAGTATATAAATGATATAACGGATCTATTCTTGATTCTAACTTAGTTCTAAGATTAAATGTGCTGTTTAAATTTGAAGTATTCGTCCCGTTAAGAATTAACAGTTAAACTATTTTAGAAAATTCTAAGAATACTTCAGCTTCAAACCCATTTAAAAATTATTACAAACTTCAGTACTATTATAAATTTTGTCACCCAACTAATCACGAAAAATGGCAACACACTTTCTCCTAAATCTTCTTCCCCAACTATAACTACTGTACCAAAAAACTTCATAAAAAACGAATCAAAAACCGCTTGATTCGCATTCTACCACCACTCTGCGCACCCCTTCTCCTCCTTAATCCCTCATAACCACATCCTCCTCCTCCCTCCAGCCATCTCATCCTCGCCCGCTCAAAAGTACATAAACAAAGCTCGCGCGTCTAGCTCTCTCTCTCTCTCTCTCTCTCTCTCTCTCTCTCTCTCTCTCTCTCTCTCTCTCTCTCTCTCTCTCTCTCTCTCTCTCTTCCGTTGAAATATGACGAGCATCCACGCAGCATCAGCAGCGGCAGCAGCAGCCTCGTTATCGATCGGTCTTGGCGCGCGCAAGGAGGCAAATGAGAGAGAGCGAGAGAAAGAGAGAGAGAGAGAGAGAGAGAGAGAGAGAGAGAGAGAGAGAGAGAGAGAGAGAGAGAGAGAGAGAGAGAAACAGGGCGAGCGACACAAAGCTCGCGCGCGCGCTCCTTTCTCGGTCCATCCGTCTATATACGCGCGTTTAGGGCTCCGCTGCCTGCCTGCCTGCCTGCACCGGCGTGCGCGCAATCGATATCCGCGCAGCCCCTGGACCGAAAGAGAGAGAGAGAGAGAGAGAGGGCAGACACCCTCGAGCGTTTTCAGCCGTATCGCCTCCGTGGCATCGTACTGCTCTGCTACAAGGGGGGTGGAGAGGTAGGAGGGTGGGTGGTTGTACCCCCCTGCGTGCATTTTCGAATTTTCGGAACGGGAGAATGGATGTTGAGAGAAAGAGAGATGACGATCGTGAGTGTGGGGCTTTTTTTGGATGCGCGATGGCGTTTTTATATGGGGGGAGAGGAGTGTGCGTGCGGAGTTACGGGATCGATATTTTGTTGATCGGAGTTGGTTGGGATATATACAGTTGGGGGCGAGAGGGATTGACGAGATGGGGTTTACGCGCGAGGATTACGTGCGAGGGAGATTTGGACTGTAGATATTTGGGTTAATTTTAGATTGGGTGATTCTTTTAAAAGATTGAAGCTCGGTGGTCAATTTATCATTGCTATCGAGAGTGCGTGTATACCGCGGTTGAGGGAATAAATGAATTTGGGGAGTACGATAGTGAATGAGAATAATATGTATATATGGTTAGTTATAGAACGGAGATGTTTAATAAGAAATTGTTTTTTGAGATTGGTAAAACGAAAATCTTTTAAATTTTAAAAAGTGTATTATTTTAAATAATTTGTATGAAAAAATTAATAACGTTGTTTTACTATGCATCATGTTATATTGAAAAGTGGCTAAATAACAAATATAAATACTTTGATATATAAACCGTCATCAATTTTATGATAATAGATTTAGCAAAAATAGTTGATTTTGAATCACCAATTAGCTAGATTTAATTATTGGTAAAGTTGTCAATTGTAGAAATTGCAAATTACAATAGGTTTAAAAGTATGAAATACAAAATGTCAGTGAGGTTTAGCTTTCATAAAATAGCAAACCAGATTATTTAATGAGCTTACGTTTTACGCTAGTTTTCCGTTTGGTTTTGTATTTAGCTTATTGCAATGAACACGATGGTCCCGAAAATCCGATTACCGTTTATTCCTCTGCGGCTTCCATTTAAAACAAACAATTTTAACGTTCCTGAATATAATATACCAAAAGTGACTGTCTGGTTCATTTGGAATATTTGAAGAGAGAAAATAAAAGCAGATCTGCATTAAAGATTTCTCAATTAGCCGCAATACTGTAATAATGGGATTTTATATTACGCGATGGTAATGCAATATTATTATTTAAATATACAAAAGCCCACATCGAGTTTTCATACAAGAGAAAATACACGTTTGATGAAAATCGACAAAATTAACAATTCAAAATAACAATTATTGTAAATATTTACGGCATAAAATAATGCTTTGACAAGTACCATTTAAATAAATAAAAAGCTGCATAACGTTAAAATGAAAGGCGTCTACAATACTACGTTCAAATGTTTACTTACTCCGAACCTTAAAAGCTTGTAACTATACAATAAATAAAAAAAAAATTAATATGAAAAATTTAACGGTGAAATGCATAACGCGCTTCCTAAAAATTCTGCTTGCACACAAAAAGAGCATCTAAGACGCGCGACAAAGAAGCAGACAGCGAAGCCAAGAAGAGAGAGAGAGAGAGAGAGAGAGAGAGAGAGAGAGAGAGAGAGAGAGAGAGAGAGAGAGAGAGAGAGAGAGAGAGAGAGAGAGAGAGAAGCGCAGACAAGAGCGAGACGCTGGCGCGCGTGCGAGAGTGCGAAGAAAGCCGAGCGGAGGGAAAACCCGACGGGGGGAAAGGCCTTTTAATTTTGCACGTACGACGGATTGCTCGAGTTCTTCCCCGCCGCCGTCGGGAAAGGAGTTAATGGGCTGCATTACTCCGCGGGGATGGTTATGCAATTACACGCGGCGGCCAGCTACTGCATTTTCCACGCAGACTTCTTATTCCCTGGCTTTATGCGTTTTTCAGCACGGACGTCACTCTATACCTTTTCTCGTGTAACAGGTTTTCCGCACGCGGAAAATCTCTAGTCTCTATAGCGGACTGACCATGCAGTGGCTGGTTCCGTGGATCGTGGGATTTTTGTTAGCGGATTTTCAACGATGGTGTGATTTATGTTTTGTGAAAAATCGTTTATGCCTGATTATGTGTAAAAAGTAAATTTAGTGCTCACTTCGTGTACACAATTGGAAGTTACAACTATTTTTAACGCAAAGTTTTTTTTGTATAAATTTTTTTGTTTAATGCATTTTTTCTAGATAATTGGAATGCTTTATAAACCAATAATATTTACACTGTAAATCATTTTTAGATATTTATTGAAACTTGCAAAGTTTGACTAATTTTATAATAATTATAAATTTTTAAACCTTTATTTTAGTCAATCCATCTAGCGGTATTATTGGTCGATATTTGATAAACAGATTTTTCATCAAAAACGTATTTATTATTCTTTCTAAGTTTTCCGAGCGTTTAATAATGCATTGCTATTAATCCGATGATTTCTAAATTCGAATCCCGCGCGTAGATTGCTTCTTCACTTGTCCAATAGGTGGCTACGCCTGGCCGCCGGGACAGCACGTAGTAGAAAACGACGGGCCTCGGCTATAAGAGAACGGCGCGCGCACCAAGAATTCGTGCCTTAAACTAATGAGTAAGGAAAATATGTGGCTTTGGTAACGCTTTGCTATGCTTAAAGTTTATACTAAGCGAACCTATTTTTGAAGGAGTACAGGTCGTCCCGTGGCAGCCCGAACTACTTTTTCGGGTAGCCTGGTGAAGCGATCTACCCCTATTATTGTTTGTTAATAATATATTATTAATGTTAAAATTGTCGATTTTTTTTCAGAGTATTGTTCGAAACTGCAAATTTATCGTTTAATCGTAATCGTAAATAAGTATCTGAAATTTATTTACATCGTAAATGTGTACACAATTATTTTATTAATTGAAGTAAAAAGGTAATATAAACTAATAAAATATACTGATAGCATATGTGATAATTTTCATTAGATATAAAGTTATTTTCATACCATTATAATTATTTTATATAATATTTTAAAGTATTGAAGGACTTACTAAAATTTATTTATTTATATATTAAAAACCAGATGTAAGTACATAAATGTGAAAACTCCTACAATGGTAAAACATTTACGTATACGTAGATCCCGTGCAACAAAAGAAGTATAATATACAATAAAACAAAAAATAAAAATGTATATGTGTGTATACAAAAAATATAAAACTTTCTACGAAAGTATAAAATAAGGCAAGTATAGACTTTTTTTCTGTATAATCTAAAATGGTAATAATTTTTTTCATGACTGTACAAATCATAATATTGTTAATCTCGAAAACAACTGTATGACTGTTTCCAGAAATGTATTAAAATTTGTTCATCCTTCTATACAAATTAAACACAAGAAAGTACTGAAATCAATTTATTATAGTCAAGTACCCATAAGTTAACTTAACTGACATAATAAAACTTTTCGTACCAACTCAAAAATATTCAGCAGCGGGCATAAAGTACTACTTAAGGCCCAAGAGGCGTAATAGCTCACATACAGTTCCTACAAAATTTTATAGAACCTACACACTTTACGCCCGTGTGGGCAAAAATTATTTTAATTATATACTTAACTATCTTTTACTTCTTCGAGTAAATGTATGCTGAACCAATTACATGTAAGTACATTCAAATTGTTCATTGTAAATCAAACAAACGAAAGTTGTGAAATCAATTACCGATAGTCAAGTAATGCAAACAACTCTCCGAAACAACTGTATGACTACTCTCAGAAATGTATTCAAATTTTTTCATTTTTCTATAAAAATTAAACACAAGAAAGTACTGAAATCAATTTATTGTAGTCAAGTACCCATAAGTTAACTTGACTGACATAATAGAACTTTTCGTACCTTGTGTGTAAAATTACATTTTACGCCCATATTGTAACTTCAAAAATATTCAGCCAGCGGGCATAAAGTATTACTTAACGCCTAAGATACTTAATAGCTCACATACTCCAACAAAACCATATAACCTACTTACTTTACGCCCGTGTGGGTGAAAATTATTTTATAACTATTATGCCTTCTTTTCATTTCTAAAATTCATAAGAATTTTTTCAGATATTTACCAAAAGTCAAAGCCTATATAAAAAAATTACATAGTTACGAACACATCCCTATTTTTCATTATACTTTCTCAATTTTCAACTTTCTATAATGTTGCGCATCTTGGGAGGACAAGAGAAGTCTAGAGCGCTGCCCTAGCAGGGGTGGTCCTCCGATCTCCCACACATACTTGGCGGGCCCGACGGTTTGCAGTTCAAGGTGTAGACATGGTCATTTTCATATAAATATTCATATGTTTAAAGATCAGATAAAATGTATAAATGGGTTGTATCTACATATTAAATACTGATCACTCTGTTTTTAAAAAGAAATTGCAAACCTGCGTGAAAATATCATATGAGATCTCATATGAGAATATCGGACATCAGATCTCATATGAGAATACCGGACATCAGATCACATATGAGATTTCATATGATATCCCATAATATATAAAATTGCAGATAATATGAGATCTGATGCCTGAAATACATGAGATCTTATACGATATTTCCACACGGGAAAAGGATAAAAAATAGGTGGCTTACAAAATGGTTAATAAAATCTAAAGCACTTTTGAGTAAACTATAAATTTACATGCATTTCTTATCTCATTCCCGCTTAAAAAAGACGGACACAAGGAAAACTATTTTGGGTAATGAAAGTAAATCATGAGATTCTGCACATGTATGGATATTATATTTAAGCGGTATCAATTAAAAATTAGAGCCAATGTTATTATTTATAGTGGGCTTATAGATATAAGCATTGTTAATCAATTTATGCAAAAATTTAGTATTCTACATTTACAAAGCCCACCGGTAAACTGCAAACCGTCGGGCCCGCCAAGTATGTGTGGGAGATCGGAGGACCACCCCTGCTAGGGCAGCGCTCTAGACTTCTCTTGTCCTCCCAAGATGCGCAACATTATAGAAAGTTGAAAATTGAGAAAGTATAATGAAAAATAGGGATGTGTTCGTAACTATGTAATTTTTTTATATAGGCTTTGACTTTTGGTAAATATCTGAAAAAATTCTTATGAATTTTAGAAATGAAAAGAAGGCATAATAGTTATAAAATAATTTTCACCCACACGGGCGTAAAGTAAGTAGGTTATATGGTTTTGTTGGAGTATGTGAGCTATTAAGTATCTTAGGCGTTAAGTAATACTTTATGCCCGCTGGCTGAATATTTTTGAAGTTACAATATGGGCGTAAAATGTAATTTTACACACAAGGTACGAAAAGTTCTATTATGTCAGTCAAGTTAACTTATGGGTACTTGACTACAATAAATTGATTTCAGTACTTTCTTGTGTTTAATTTTTATAGAAAAATGAAAAAATTTGAATACATTTCTGAGAGTAGTCATACAGTTGTTTCGGAGAGTTGTTTGCATTACTTGACTATCGGTAATTGATTTCACAACTTTCGTTTGTTTGATTTACAATGAACAATTTGAATGTACTTACATGTAATTGGTTCAGCATACATTTACTCGAAGAAGTAAAAGATAGTTAAGTATATAATTAAAATAATTTTTGCCCACACGGGCGTAAAGTGTGTAGGTTCTATAAAATTTTGTAGGAACTGTATGTGAGCTATTACGCCTCTTGGGCCTTAAGTAGTACTTTATGCCCGCTGCTGAATATTTTTGAGTTGGTACGAAAAGTTTTATTATGTCAGTTAAGTTAACTTATGGGTACTTGACTATAATAAATTGATTTCAGTACTTTCTTGTGTTTAATTTGTATAGAAGGATGAACAAATTTTAATACATTTCTGGAAACAGTCATACAGTTGTTTTCGAGATTAACAATATTATGATTTGTACAGTCATGAAAAAAATTATTACCATTTTAGATTATACAGAAAAAAAGTCTATACTTGCCTTATTTTATACTTTCGTAGAAAGTTTTATATTAACAATATTATTATTTGTACAGTCATGAAAAAAATTATTACCATTTGTAGAGTTCTTATTGAATAGATGAGATTAGTCATACAGTTAGTTTCGAAGAGTTTTTTGCATTACTTGACTATCGATAATTGATTTCACAACTTTCGTTTGTTTGATTTGCAGTGAACAATTTGAATGTACTTACTTACGTATAATTTGTTCTGCATACAATGATTCAAAGAATTAAAAGACTTTTTCTCTGGTATTCATTTGATTTCTTTTAAAAAATTATAAATATTATTATTTTATAGATTATACATACAGAAAAAACGTCGATACTTGCCTTATTTTATACTTTCGTAGAAAGTTTTATATAATAACACTACTATTATTTGTACAGTCATGAAAAAAAATATTATTTGTACAGTCATGAAAAAAAATATTACCATTTTAGATCCTACATTCATATAGATCGCAACATAGTGAACACATTTTTAAATGGATTTTTCAAATTCACTTATTTATTTATTCCTTAATTTCCTTTTATTTTTTCATTTATGCTTTTCACTTTACAACACTTTTATATACATACACAAAATGACGTAAGTACATTTGACTCGCATAAGAACCCACAAATGTATTTCACTAGGGAGCATCATGTTTTTATTATATTACAAAGAACAAGTTATATCACAAATGCCGAAAATCTTATTTCTCTGTGCTAATTTTTGTTGTTTATTTTAAATAGTTTTAGCACACTCACACATATAACAAATTCATGTTCCAAGGTTCACTCACATAAGATATTAGATCCATAAATCACCAACATAATAAATAATTTTTAAATCCATTTTTTAAATTTACTTATTTACCCGCACTTTTTCTATTATAAATATAATAATACATTAAACTTTAATCAGAACAGTCCAACTTTTTACTTCAACAATTAACGGTGTCTGTGAAAATAAGATAATCTAAAAAGTTTACTAATATGTTTGCCCGTTGTTTTCTCAAATTATTGAACCATCAATTAATATAATAGAATCATATTTCAGGGTTCAATTACTTATAAACCCTACATTCATATAGATCACAACTCAGTCAACATATTTTTAAATGTATTTTTTAAATTCACTTATTTATTTACTCCTGTCCTTTTTTTCATTTATGCTTTTCACTTTACAGCAGTTTTATCAAAATGCACAAAATGAGGTTTATTTCATTGACATAAAAGCCAACTATATATTTTATTTATCACACAAAGCACTGATTAGACGTCACTTTTTAATAATATACAACAATAATATGTTTGTATCTGGCAGATCACTATTTTATTTGCTATCAATGCAATACACTTTTCTTGTATATAAAAACGATTCATTTTTTTTTTCATAAAATAACTTACTCCTTATATAATTCTAGTCCCTATATATACTATTATAATTTTATAATTTTCTTTTCTTCACATTATCGTCATCTGCTAAAACCATATCTATTATTTCTACATTCTTATAAATTCCATTATCAAAATTTGTTACATCCATCATCAGTGCACTGAAAAAAATATCTTTTTTCGTATTTTTATAAAAATGTACGTACTAAGCTTGTGATGGGAACGATGTCAAATCTAATGTTAAAACTTTACTTTCGAAGCATTCTCTGACCTGAAAATATAAATTGCCATAAGTGGATGTTTTATTAAAAATATAATTAGTACTTATAATCTGAAATTTTTATACATTTAGTTTTCTATTTACTTACATCAGGGCAAATTCTGATAAGTACATCTGCATGTGAATAAAACTCTTCTTTCAATGATATGACAAATATTAAGTTTATCAGAGGTCTTTTTAAGATTAAAAATCGTCATTGTCAACATCTTTCAGACCATCTAAAAGTAGTATAACATTTTTCAATTAACGATACTATTAATTGTAAAGTCATATATGAAAATATTTATTTTTATTTTTATAGATTCCAGGAAAAACTTATACTTGCCTTATTTCATACTTTGGTAGCAAGTTTTATGAATTGGCCCCTTGCACGTTTGTAGTTATACTTAATAATTCATTACACAAATTCTTCAATTCATGAATGTTTCTTTCATCTATGTGCTAATTTACATTGATTGGTTAAAATTTTCACTCGCATACATTATGACCTCGTGTTCCAGCTTTTTTTTTTCTTATTGAATTGATTCTGGATTCATAGATTATCTAGTTATTCACTTAACTTATCATACCACTCTCTTAGTTTCTCATTTATTCTCTGTATTCTTTAAGTAGATAATAAAATTTCACTAGAATGCATCATGGTTTTTATTTTACATTATTTTTTAATGACTCTTGTATAATCTGTAACTGTAATAAAAAAATCACACAAAGTATCACTTTTTTTTAAATAATTATAGTCACTTAACATAGACATAAATATTTATATTAAAATACTTATCTAATTAATGTCAAAAAAACCCCGATGATGTAGATAAAAAAACTGACATTTATTTTTTATATATGTATGTATTAATAAATAAGAGAAAAAGAGAAATAAGAGAAAAAGAGACAAGGTTAGGTTATATATACACCGGTCGGAAGAATCGTATGTGTGTATTTATATATATATATAATAATATAATATAATATAATATACATATAATAATATAATATATAATATACAAGGTTAGGTTATAATATATATATATATATATACACACACACACACACACACACACACACACACACACACACACACACACACACACACACACACACACACACACACCGGTCGGAAGAATCGTATGTGTGTGTGTGTGTGTATATATATATCGGTCGGAAGAAAACTGAAGTCTGAAAATGATGAATCGAGAAAATCTAGCAAGGCACTCCAAAATTTAATGTTAATATCTCCATAATGAGAACGTCTTTTTACATGAAACTTTTTTTGTTTGAATGGATAAATAAAAAAAGTAATTGTACATTAATTTCAATTAATTTGAAAGCGATATAAAAGCGCAGTAAATAGAACAAAAAATCGGGCACCTATTTCAAAGAATGAATAGCACGGTCGCGGACTCTTAGGCTCATTCTATACTTGCCTTCAGAGCGCTCCCGCGCTCTTTGATATTGACATAGTAAATTAACAGAAGTAAAATTATCTCAATAGCATTTTCAAAACGTCCTATTTTCTTTCATTATACAATATATTTTACAATTACAATTCATGAATTGCATAGCTAAATAATTTGTGTGAAACCATTTTTTCAATTTTTTTCTGATCACAGAATCCTTAACATTTAAAGTCTTTAGCTCTTTAGGTAAACTATTATATAATTTAATAGTTGAAATATAACTATTTTTGCCACTTACTCTTTTATCCATTTTAGGAATTTGTAAGCTTTTATTTCTAGTATTGCTGGTCGCCGATTGATATAAATTTTTTAATGTTTTGTAATGGTATGATAAAGCTGTGTGTTCGTACAGTTTACATTTAATGGGAAATTTTCTTTGTAAATTATTTTAAATAATTTATTTTGTTAACTTTGTAGTATTGTCAAACTACTTCTGTATGCTTCACCCCATGCTATTATGCCATAGCTAATTATACTATTAAAAAAGGCATAATATATTACAATTAAATATATTAAACAATAACGTTTTTGACTGCATTATTATTTTATAAATTAAATGAAAAAATAAATTTATAATAAATATTTCCATTAATTTTTATCTTATCAAATAGTTCTTGATGAAGTAAATTGAATTTAAATATTGACGCATATAAGCCCCTGGTAGAAAATAAGCTAACGAAAATGGATGGTAAAGTAATTGTACGGTCATTTTTTTAGTCAACGGTTACAACAAGTGTAAGCCAACGGTTAACCAACGGTTCGGAAAAAGAGCAAATATAATATTTCAAAAACAAAAGAAGTGTCATTTATAATATAAAATTTTTTTTTTCACACTGTCGGTATAGCATTATTATTATTAATTTGATTATTTTTATTGTATACCAAATGAATAATTTATTATTTTAGTAATTTTGAAAATTAAGGATCTGTAGGCCAACGGCTCATTAACTCAGTACATAAATTTATGGAATTTTTAAACCAACGATTGGTTCACCTGTTAGCTAAGTGAACCATCATTTTGCGACGAAATTAGTAGCATTTTAAAGCAAGAATTGGTTAAATCGTTAGCGAACTCGTTCCGATTTTGCCAACCGATTGTAAACTATTGGTTAATGTTTCTACCAGGGGTATTTTGCATTTATTATATGAATTATTTTATTATAGTAAAATTCAATAACAAAAACTAGTAAATAAAACTAACTTTTCATCTTGGATTTAAATGACCGGAATTACGGAAGAAGATAATAGTATGTTTCGATACAAGTGCGAAAGTGTTGATTCTAGCACGAGTGTGAGGTTTGACAATCACACGAGTGTAGAATTATCTTTCACACATGTATCGAAAAATATTAATTGAAGTCGGATCGTCTTCTATTTAAATACTTATTTTACATTAAAAATTAATAATATTCCTGCCATTTACAAACTCCAGGCGGTAACATCGTATAATAGTCAATATCTTACTCGATCATTCCGCTGTGCATTTCTCTTCCATTTTCCAACAGAGCTATTTACACACACACACACACACACACACACACACACACACACACACACACACACACACACACACAGACACACACACACACACACACACACACACACACACACACACACACACCCACCCACACACACCCACACACACACACACACACACACACACACACACACCACACGCACACGCACGCACACACACACACACACATATATATAAAAAAATGTATCGCCCATTTATGTAGATTATAATATATTTAGATCATAAATGTCTTTTTTAGAACAAACACTAATGTCAATCCTTCAGACACCTTTTCACAAACCAATTATTCATAAAAAAATTTTCCTAAAATTTTGCTCTCACTCCTACAAGACATCAAAGTAATAAAATCAAATCCCTCTTGAGCATAAAGTAAAAAGGTCTTAAACCAAGTCCGCGCAAAATGCCTCAGCCACGCTTACCTCAGTCCCCATAAAAAATGCGCTCGTGACATCCACTTTCCTACCTCCCCGCCCTCGCCCTTTCGTCGTCCCAACTAGAAATACACCTTTTTCGCAACCCCATCGCCGCGCAATGAATCTGCCCCTGCCAACCCTGTAAAATTCAATTTGCGCGAGCCCGCGCATATAGTCTTACGCATTATCTCAAATCACATACACGTATACACACGTGACTCTATCGGGAGGATAAGATGAGAGGAGAGCAGATGACGGCGACGACGCATCAACCTTTTCATCCGGGCGCGACGACGACGACGAACTTTTACAAGCCCGCACGGGCGCGCATAATGCGCGCGTCTCGCACGGTGAAAGCTCTTTTGTAATCCGACGCAACCTCTCCCCATTATACACGCGCGACGCGCACGCGCGTGAGTTTTTCCGACGTGCGTGCGGCGCGATGTGCGGTGTGACGCAGATATAGTCAGAAATTCAATTCTACGCGGTCGAGGTGAAAGTTGGAGGAAAAGTGGGGTGAAGATGGTCAGCGGTTTGCGGTAATTGATGCCTTTGATGTTTTGCCGCGGGCTTGCGCGAACAAGTTTGGGAGTATGCGGAAAAGTTAGGGTTCGTGGGTGTGCAAACAAGGTGAAGTTTCACTGAATGTGTTATTTTATCGAACTTTTTGGGATCGCAGAATTTATTACGTTATTTATTACTTTATTTTGCATAGTACGTTCATTATTATTGCATAGGATTTCTTTATTATTTATTTTGGTATAGAAAATTGGTATTAAAGAACAATACATTACGTTGAGGAAAGCCTCCTGTAAGATGAAGTAAAAGAACAAACCTCTCTATTTAGATTTAAATTACTATCTTTTGATGTATAATTGCAAGACAATGTAATAAATTTCTCCCAACTATACCAGATAATTGGGACTAATAAGTTGACTCGAATCTTACGTTTATTATTAATTTGTACTTTCAGGGTCATTAATAGCCTACCATTTTTAGTCCCACTAACGCCACATAGTTTCTGACTTACCCGTCCCAGATATCGGTAAGTCCAAATATATTACGTATAGCCATTACCAATCCGTTTCTCCCCGCACCTCGAAAAAAAAAACGAAACTCCCATTCCGTCAATCCCCATCGAATCCTTCGCGCTCTTTAACCCACGCTCGTTCTAAAACCAGATGCAACCAGCCCACTTCACTCCTCCCACATACATATCCGAAGTCGTCGACCTCGCTCTCACCACCTTCTTTTTCCACCTTTTTTCAATTCGCGCGCGCGCACAATGCACAATTTCACAGCTCGAATTTCGCGTGCGCGCGCGAGAGCCGTCCCGCGATCGATTTCCCAATTTCACGCGGTGATAATTCGATTTCGTGCGTGAAACGGCTGCTGCTGCTGCTGCAATATTGCACGTATGGAACAAGAGCGCCAGTGCTTCATCAGTCTCAATTAAAAGAGCAGTGCGCGCCGCCACCACCGCCGATGACACGCGCTATTCGGATTTTTCGCGCGTGCTTTTGGAAAGGTGGAGGAATCTATCGTCGCCTATACGTTTTAATTAGTTGGTCGGGGAGTGTACACGTGTATGGTGTGACGTTTTGCGGGTGTGAATGCCGTGGTTGAATAGAAATTTATATGGCTTTATTACGATTTAAGCGATTCAAGGGATAGCGAACTTCTGTCGCAATGAATTTTAATGCTGTGCGATTTGTAATTTTTGGATTTTTCTATTACCTTTTTTGGATTTTGGAAAATTTATGGTTTTTTTAGGAAAATGAAAATTTATTTAAAAAACACTGATAAATTTCATCACCCTACTGAAAAATATGTTGAATTTATTCGATTGTAATTTACTATCTATGAAAAAAAAAGTAATTATATAAAATATATTAGGACAGTGTTACAGTAAAATATCGAATTTCTCATTTGATATTGAGAAATAAAGATAACCAATAAACTGTACTTACGGATCCCTTCTCACAGTAATGTATCATTTAAGAGCGACATAATAATCCGTACGAAAACTTACCTAAAACAGAGAAAAAAAAATATTAAACTATTAAAAAAATATTATTAAAATATTTCATACTTATTATTTGAAAACAATATTTATGCGTATTGTGTGTGAATAAAAGTCATACAAACAATTTTGTTCCGACCAAATGGCTGGAAATAAGAAAAAACAAGAGAAAATATGCACCAGCAAAGCATCTTTCGACGTACTAAATTTTGAAAGACCAAAAAGATTATCCACAAACCAAACAGGACGCACTTCAAAAGCCTTCCAAAACTCCATAATTATTTCCACCCCCCAACACCATCCCCACCACCTCCTCAACCACTCCACTCTCCCCGTCGCTCTCCATCATCTCGAGAGCTTTCGGAAGCAGTGTCAGGTCCCTAATCTACAGCGACTCTCTGTCTCCGATCGCGATCTTTACTGCCGACAATGACTCCCATCGCTCACTCGGTCTTATCTGCGCGCGCATATTCGCTCGCTCTCTCGAATGGACGACGGCAACGTCGATGATCATCATGCTGCTGCTGCTGCTGCTGCGCATGTGGGTGTGTGTCATTCGGGGGGTAACGACACGGCAGAGACTAACGGAGGGCGAGTTGACGCCAGTCAATTATTCAACGTTGCGTATACGAGCATGCGTATATATGGGGAAACTGCGCGGAAAATTTTCAGTTCTGAATGTCACGTTTAAGGGACGCGATGTATTGTTGTGTATAGTGTACGTGCATATGGGTTAGGGGGAGGCTGATGGTGTGTATGCTGCGAGTGTGATGAATAGTTTGGAGGATTTGGGATGATTTGTATGTGCTGGGGTGACTTTTGTCTCATCGATTTTTAATCGTGTCCGCACGATTGCTCTATAGTTGACGCTTGATGTCGATTTGCTTTCGTACGTATATTCCATTAATTTTTCGATTGCTGCGTAACTTCGCGAGTATGATAACGTAACAAAAAATTTGATGTAACAATATAAAAACGCAAAAACTATATACGAACAGGGACATCCCCGTCTCATTACGTACTGCACTGCACAAAAACTTTTCTTGAATCGTAAAAGCCCGGGGCGCGTGGCAACAAACAAGCATTCAGCCGAAGGAACGTATCTCTCACCCTCCTCTCCTCAAACTTCAAACCACCGCTCTCTCTTTCTCTCTCCCTCCAATCTCACCACCCTCCTCCCCTATGCACACCGCGACCTCCGCGAGAAATTAAAAGACTTCTCTTTGTGCTCGCACCTAGACGACGACGACGACGACGACTACGTCACCCTATATATGCGCACGCCGAAACTCGCGTAACTATTTATGCACCCATAATCCTGCAGGCGCGCGCGTACATAGAACTATCCACGGGGGAGTTCGTCCTCGTCCCTACGCGTACATCTCCCCCTACACACGCAGCAGCAGCCCTTCGAGGTATAATCCGTGGGGGACCACGCGTACATGCGCCAACTAACGCGCGCGCGTGGAGGGCGAAAGGAGTTTAAAGCTCTCTCTCGAAGTCTGTTTTGTGCGTGCGCGGATACGAGAAAAATGTTTGGGCTTTCGCGAGAGTGAGATGAGGTATTCATGAGGTTGTTGTTGTTTTTGAAGGATTTAGGTGAGAGTTCGAGGGGATTATTCGTGCCGTGATATATTATTTTTTAGAGAAAGACTGGTGGGCTTATTTTGAGATAAAGAATTAAAGGTTTTGAAGGTAAATGAGGAGTTTGGTAGGAAAGAAATTTTACTTTTCATTTCACAGAAATGAAAAATATGAAGAAATTGTATTTAAAAAAAAAATCTGCAATCATTATACTTTTTGAGATTGTAAATACTTTTTTAAGGATAATTCTATATGAATATTTGACGTTACTTGACAGTATGCCTTTAAAGAGAAATGAATGGTATTATTTCTTACCAAACAAACATTTCAAAAACTTTTGTATTCAAATCGACGTCATTGTTTAATCTGTACTTAAAACGTACACGTATAGCTTCTGAACTTGAACGCACCGAGGTGAGTAAACTTTCAAGGCCTCTAGCTTTTCTATTCTATTCTCTTTCAAAGACAATGCCTGCTCAGTCCTCTCTCATAACTTTCGATATCATTATAGTAACTCCCCGTGACGTCACAGCTTTATTTTCATTCCATTTCGCCAAATACGAACGCACAATGCTAAAATCATACGATAACAATAATACTCACTATCAAGGATGGCTCGGCTATTGACTATCGATATACGTGCGCCATGATAAATAGTTCATTAGATTTCGGCGTCTGCACGCAGCAACTGGCCGCTCGCATATCGCACGTGCGCTAACGCGTCCATCCATCCATTATCCCCCGATATAGAAATCGAGATACAGCCAATCTGCATTCAATCGACGTTATAGTCTCACACCCTCGTGCGAAGCTATTCCTCAAAACTTATCCTTAATTCACATTCTCACTCGTACTAAACGCTTTCCCACGGCGCTGCGCGAATCGGGGCTCCGATAAGATCTCGAACACGTACACTCGCCACCCAGCGAGCTTGCGTGCGATTTGCGCAGCTTCATTACGGCGCGGTAATGACGGCCGCTTTTTGTCGAGGGTTTTGCGGAAAGGCTGTTTCTGTGTGGAAGACGCCGGCGGTCGTCGTGGATGCTGGAAAATCGATTATTTAGCGGAGCGGACGCTAGGCTGCATTTCAATTATGCAGTTTTAGGGGAGGAAGAGGAGTTCGTGGAATCGGTTATTTAGAGGCGTCGTTGCGAATTCGCGTTATACGATAAGTTGCGCTGTTGTGGGTTACGAGATCATAAGTTTGCCGTGTTTACGAGAGCCGCGTTATATAAAGCTGTTGTGTGATGTGTATTAAATTAAATATACAGCCGGTGGACGTAATTTTAGCTAGGAGTGAGCACACCTGATGGTGTAGTATACACTATAGAGGTATATTATGTCGTGAAGAATTATTTTGAAGAAGAAAATCATGAAAAAAAAATCTTTATAGCGTTTCGAAGAACATAAAGCAATTTCGGCTGAATTGTAGTAATCATCGGAGAGAAGTGTTGAAATTAAGTACGATCCATAGACCTGATTGGCATATTTTTTTACGTATAATACATTTCCAGGTAACGTACGTGACTAACGCTTTGCACGGCAATCACGCCATTGATGTAAAACCACGCAAGTCACGAATATCGTAATGGAAATGAGAAATATTTATATGTAAATGGGACATTACAGGTGAAGTCAGCAGCTCAAAATTTTAAAATCACTCAAAATTCGTTTTCTTTTAGTTTTTTATGAAAAAAAAAATGTTCTTCAAATTTTAGATCGATATTTGCAAAAATAAAAAAGCTATGCAAGATTGAAAATTCAATTTTTTTGCAATTTTTTGTTAAAATCCAAGTTTATTCATTTTTTAACTCAAAATCTTGAAACGTTTTGTATAGAACATTGATTGGCAAAAAGTTTGCATTTTTTCTGTAGAATGTGCCAGCATTTATTTTATGACCCTTTTTGAAAGTATCTGATTGGCTGCTTCTTAGCATACCTTCATCGAAGGATATTGAGGCTGCGGCCAAATATTTTTTATTTGACAAATTTTTTTTGTATTCTTCTTCGAAAACCCTTCAAAATGCTTTTTTGATCAATACTGGCCGAGCAAAGGGAAAAAAGTTACAATTTTTTGAAATATTAAGAAAAATCCATAATTTCAATTTTTGATAACATGATTAATGAAACTGAATATTATTCATACATCTTATGGCATGGACCGTACCACTGAATTTTGTTAGAGCATCAAATAGAACATTATATATATACACACACACACACACACACACACACACACACACACACACACACACACACACACACACACACACACACACACACACACACACACACACAAGGGTCATTTGACAAGTACCTAGCCTCACCGCCAGATGGTGCCACTATCGCACCAGAAATACACTACAGTGCAGTATCTTCCTGTAAACGGTTACAGACGAAATTTCAGCCGGATCGGAGTTGTAGTTTATTTTTGAGAGCGTGTGAAAGCAAATGTGTCCGTTGATTTTTGAAAAAATGGAGAAAGAACAATATCGGTCGGTGATTCGATTCTTGTTTTTGGAAGGGAAATCGCGCAGTGAAATTAAAGAACGCTTGGATGCAGTGTATGGGGATGCTTCTCCTTCGATGGCGACCGTTAAATTTTGGTATAACGAGTTTCACCGTGGTCGTACGTCGGTTTTTGATGATCCACGCCCAGGTGCTCCGAAAACAGCCACTACGGAGGAGAACGTGACAAAAATACACGATATCGTTTTGTCAGACCGCCGATTAAAGGTGCACGAGATAGCTGCGATAGTAGGCATCTCAGAAGAACGCGTGTGGCATATCCTACATGAGATTTTAGGCATGAGGAAGCTGTCAGCAAGGTGGGTGCCGCGTTTGCTGACTGCAGACAACAAGCGCATCCGTGTGACCAGTTCAGAGCAGTGTTTGGAGCTGTTTAATCGCAATCCAAAAGAGTTTTTGCGTCGTTACGTGGCCGTCGACGAAACATGGATTCACTACTACACTCCAGAGACCAAGGAGCAGTCAAAACAGTGGACCTTACCCGGTGAACCTGCTCCGAAGAAGGCGAAGACGGTCCCGTCGGCTGGAAAGGTGATGGCCACTGTTTTCTGGGATTCTCAAGGTGTGATTTTTATTGACTATCTGGAGAAGGGCAAAACGGTCACAGGACAGTACTACGCCGAACTATTGAGCCGATTTGACGCCGTGTTAGAAGAAAAACGGCCCCATTTGTCTAAAAAGAAAGTGCTTTTCCACCACGATAATGCACCGGCTCACACTTCTGCACTCACCACGGCTAAATTGGTCGAATTACGCTACGAGCTGCTGCCCCATCCACCGTATTCTCCAGATTTGGCTCCGTGCGACTTTTTTTTGTTTCCGAACCTAAAAAATTCGCTCGCCGGGAAGAGAATCCACTCCAATAACGAAATAATCGCCGCCACGGAGGCCTATTTTGCAAACCAAGAGAAAACATTTTTTTCAACGGGGTTAAAAAAATTGGAACACCGCTGGACCAAGTGTATTCAACTAAAAGGAGACTACATTGAAAAATAAATTTTATTTTTTGTAAAATTTTGGTGTTTTCATTTGTAGGCTAGGTACTTATCAAATGACCCTCGTATATATATATATATATATATATTTTTTTTTTTTTTTCAATAATATTAGGTTTACACAATAAGCAATTCCTAATTATGAATTAATAATAAATTAAGCTATAGAGGTTAATTACTATAAAGAAATTGAATTTTCAATCTTGCATAGCTTTTTTATTTTTGCAAATATCGATCTAAAATTTGAGGAACATTTTTTTTTTTCATAAAAAACTAAAAGAAAACGAGTTTTAAGTGATTTTAAAATTTTGAGCTGCTGACTTCACCTGAAATATCCCAAATATATACATAATTTGCCTATCATATAATCCTACACTTTTTTCGAATCTCTCAAAGTTTACAAAACGTTCCTTCTCTTACACAATCATTCTCAATTACACTATTCGCCGAATTCCCCGGAAAACTAAAATACTTTCCTAATTGAATAACCAAACGAGCAGCTAAAAACCGTTCCGTTATATATACCCACACTGCAACACCAACCACACGCATATCGAATTTAAATAATGAAATTCATAGCCACGACGCAGCCTCTCTTCCGAAAAATCCACGCACGGTAACATTACCCAATCAATGCTCGCTCGTGTCGACTCATCGTTAACTGGACGTTCGTTACCATACAAATGCGCGCGGGGCGCGTACTTCCCCGCGCGGCCGCTAATCAAATATTCGGATTCATCGGTCCGCTTTTCCTCTCATTATTCGTACAAACGCGGCCGCGCGCGCACCCCCATAATGTTCCGCTGCCGCCGCCACCGCGTTTCCTGATAAATATGCAACTTTAATGTCCGCGAGATTTGGACAGTGGTTGCGCGCGAGACGGGGGGAGAGTGAGAGAGGATGGAAATTTCCCATGGGGGACGATGAGACACGCGGCCGCGGATGAGGGTTTTTGTAGGGTGAGTTTCTTTGCGGGAGGGAGAGAAAGAGAAAGAAGCGTAACCGCGAGAGGTAATTCTTTTCCACGTGAATTATGGTTAATAAGGAATTCTTTATAGGTGGAAGTTTGCCGGGGATGATGTATGGGCATGGCTGTGAGATATTTATGAGGTATATTAATATATTGCTCGATTTATTTAACGTCTCTTCGTTGAATAAAAGAGGCATAAAATGTAGTAATAGTATTACATGGCGCTTTCGTAAATATCATGTTCTTTATGCAAGCATACTTTATGCGTTTAGAATTAGAATTTCGCCAAGATATAATCAAATCCGAAGTCTATATTGCCGTTAAATTAACTTATAACTTATAACTTATAACTTACCGCACTGATAATCTCACACGACACCATTACTTTGTTTTTCCATAATTCGCCTAATATACACGTATCAACCGCAGTTACAGATGCTAATGCAATCCTATAAACCGATGGCTTTCTAATACACCATAATGTCGGTTTATCTCGCGGTATTACAGCAAATACCCAAATAACATATATGTATATACGTTGCTCTCACGATCGCTGATTTTCGGCGTATATATATCTCTGCATATATAGGTATAGATACACGTCACGGGCACATTCCAATTATCGAAGCACGAATTTACTAATCTCCATAATACCTTTCACACCGGCAACAATTTCAGCTAAAATTAACCGCTCGCTCCTAAATCCAAGTGCTCCCGTAAAACACTAACTTTATCACGAGCTATCCGCTAACTACACTATAGAACAAAATTCGACGTTCCCTTCGTAAATATACCCAACCGCCGCCACCACCCCGTCCTCGCGATTCATTCCGAGCGTACAAATTCAAATTCAATTCCACCGCCGCGTCGCCCTCCGTCCACACCAATGCACAACTCTCCAAGGGTATATATATACACACACACACACACACACACACACACGTACGCGCACAATTCAAAATGACTTGGACGTGCAGCAGCACCCCCGCCTATACCGTATGCGGTCGCGGTCATCGTCATTGTTCAGCGCGCCGTATCGACGAGGGACAGGCGACGCGACGCAGCCGCTGAAAGGTGCAAAATTAACGTGACGGGGGAAAGGCGCGCGCGGGCGGGATGTATTAATGCGGATGATCGCACAGAAATTTTGATCAAAGGCTGTTCTCGTGTGAGCTCGTCGGATTTATATTTCGAGGTTTAATGTTGTTTCGGAGGGGGAGGGAGCTAGAAGTGCGTTTTAACGTCATTGCACGATGGACGCGTTTGATGATGGGCTTTCGAGTTGACGAGGGGGGGGGGGGGGATTATTGACCGTTTAAGTGAAATTTCGTGCGTGGAAGTGACAGAGTATAAAATGTAGAGGTGATTTTAATTGTCGAGTACTAAAAATTGGTTGTAAACGTTTTGGAAAATGATACCGTGATTTGTGGAGCAATTATAATGTATGTTTATTTACTGATTTACGCAATAGAAAGTTAATCGGACTGTCGTTTCTGAATTGCTAATAAAAGTTATGCCCGCTGGCTTAATTACGTCGGAGCTCATTAAACTTTTTAAACGCGACTAAACTAACTGCTGCGGCCAATAATATACTAATGTCCCTTGAAATTAACTATTTAAGTGACAAGTTTCATGATTTAGAGCCGCTAATTAAGAGTTACTATAACCGCCCGGTCTCTCGGTAAGTTTCACGTAGCCTCGATGTAATGATCCTATAGCAGTTTATCAAATAATTATTTCTAAACATTCTTATTTCATGTACGTTACCAAAATGAATGTAATAAAAATACAACTTGATCGTTTATACACAAACAACGTTTATTCACATCTGTAAATTTCCATTTCCATCAATATTAACGCACCATTTCCCATGCGTGCACAGACACGCACACATCATCGACCTCCTCGTCGCTAATCACTCCTACATGCCAAACCTACAACTCTCCGCGCTAGATTATACCCGGAACCCGACGATCTCCCCCCTATACAGCCTATAAAAAAACGAAAACCCCATGTCGCGTATTCGCCTTATTTGCATGCGGATCGCGCGAAAGGACGCTTATACATCATAATAACGTCGAGCCTGTCTCTTTCTCTCTCCCGCTTCGTGGAAATCGAGTTAGGCCGCCTCGCTTGTGAAGCGCGGCGCTCATCGGGAGAGTAATGCCCTCGTTGCCCGCGCCTCCTTCCCCTATACACCAGTGCATCGCCCTTTTTTCCATCCTTTTTCCTTCCACGGCGATTACGCGCAATCATTACGTCATTTGAATAATTCGCGCCGGCGTTTGTGTAATTGCACTGTATAAGCGCTCGCGCGAGGTGAGCACGAGCAGTTTATTGCGAGAGTTTAAGAAAGAGCGAGAGGTATATAAAAGAGTGTAAAAAAGAGAGGGAGAGACGAAGAGTGGGAAAATGAGAGCATCGAGCGATGCTCGTAATTGGCTTAATGAGGGATAGCCCGGAGGTCTGTTGCTTTATAACCGCGAGCCTGTGTTTATTTAAAAGCATCGGATGTTGCATTTATTCGGGGTGGTATGGTGTTTTGTAGGAGGATGGAATTGTAGAGTAATCGAGTAGTGTGGGCATAGTTTGACGGTAAAAGGGTGATTTTATGGCTATATTTATCCTGGGGTAGTATAGTAATTCCATGTGAATTATCAATTAAAGATTATTTTATTCAGGATTTTTATCATTTGCCACAAATTATGCTCAAACAGTTGTACGAATTAATGATCATTTAAAATTTAACTTATGTTATTTAATGTTTACATATTTTCGTGTGATTTAAACTCGGCGCGAATTCGCAATCGTATGTGCTTGTAACGCTTTATTCATTAATATTTGTGTCTCAATCTCTAATTCAGAAACAGCATTATTCAATTTCCAATATGACATTTTTAACACTCCCCGAATCGATATAAATTTCACCACCTTCAATATTTATGAAATTACGGGCAATAAGTATGGTAATCATTCGCGTTACAAACACTCTGCTGCTGCAGCTGATGGCGCAATGCATCGCTCGGCCATGTTTGCACATTGAAATTATACTTACATAAGATCTCCAGTCGAATAATCACGCGATAGCAGTATAACATTATTTAAACTCCCAAATTCGCTTTCGTTCCTGTCTCTTTCTCGCCGGTATAATCCGCGCCGCGGAGTCACTTTAGCCCCGAGACAGAGACAGCCGAAAATTAAATCGCCAATGAATATTCATAAAGTCGGCTTAAGAAACGAGAAAAGCCGCATCGATTGGTTTTCCTATGCAAAATAACCTTGCCCGGAGAAGACAGGAATTAGTGAAATCTCGCGGCAGTTTCGAGTTTTACATCTTGAATCTCTAACTGCAACAATTCAGTAATTATCTCCGTTCGTATAAAATGCATATGTATTCGTCGGGCTTAATATCTGCGAAGTCAAAAGTCTAAAAACAGAAAAGAAAAGATCTGTATAGATAGGCACATTTCATCTTAATTAGAGGAATAATATAACTATCCTAATGTCAATTCAACTTTATTATAAATATAAATTTCATAAAATTATTATTGTTATTCACTGTTGTTTATAAACACTTTTCGTGATTTGAAAATTTCAGAAATATTAGGAGTTATCCAATTATATTATGTAGAATATTAATTATACTGAATGGAGACTTTCTCTATACGGAATACATTATCAGACTTGTTTCCCATTTAGTGAAATTGTATCTCTGCAGTCTGCTTATTGATTCCGGGAATTACTCACACTCCAATTGCTGACAGAGCACATATTTTTATCTACGTCAGTCCTACTTATGATTCATAAAACTTTGAGCATATATATACTGAGACGAGTGTATTATCTCTTTTAACGTTCAACAAACAGTATAGGGGAGTCTGGGGTAAAACCGGATACTGCACTGAGAGAAAAAAGAGCAGAAACAGCTTGCTTCTCCGCCGGCCAAAATAGCCGGAATCATCGGGTAGGACAAAAAAGGTTACAATTGCCCAAGCGCTCGGGTAAAAACAGCCTGAGCGACGGACACACGCACAAGCGTCAAAAGTCACGTGACTTGCTTAAGTTGTTTCTAGCTCACTCAAGCAGAAACTGCTTGACTCTCCGGCAGACACTGCCGAACTCTCCAGAGATTTTGGCTTAACGAACTTCGGCTATGCCCCCATGTCTGACTTAAGCTAAACTAGCTTGTTTTTTTCTCAGTGTGAGGCAAAACCGGGATTCTCAATTTCTCGGTTACTTATACTAGTGCAATCTATGCAATAACTATGGTATCTCTTTGAGAATGTTACTATAATCATTTTTTATACGATCGGCATGTCAAAAATAGCCCCGTGTTGACTTTAGAAGAGGTCAAAGATAATTCTTAGCTCGCAAGATCGTGTTCATCATAACAGTCACAGTGCGTATAATCTTCCTGTAAGTAACATATTCTTTCAGTACGTACATAACCTTATTATTTATGTTATAATAAATAAGTAGGAGCGATTCCGTTTCTCAATTTTACTTTTAATTGCAAAAAATGAATAATTACTTTTTTTTCGAACTTTGGGGTAAAACTGGATAGCTTATTTTCTCTTTTCTTTTAATGTAATGATAAAATCAACTAATAATAGACATTTAGTACGCTGTTCATACATTATACATATAAACCTAATTTGTTTTTTGGTTTTTTGGTACAGAGATGTGTAAATATATTAAAAAGTCTTCCCGACAAAGCTGGTCAGAAGAAAATATGGCTTCAGCGATTTTTTTTTATAAAAAAACGTTAATTTATAATTATAAATAAAAGATTTCTTCATTAGACTACATTTTTACATCATAATGAAAGTATCCGGCTTTAACCCCGACAATTTTTTACGGGGTAAAATTGGATACTTTCGTAAATTTTTAATAACATATTTTACAGATATTTTGTTGGCTAACCAAGTCGATTTTCAGTTACCTGAATGTAAACTAAAAACCATTCTAGTGTTAAATATTGTTATTATTTTGTTATATATTTTTAATAAACAATTTCCAAAAAGTATTCGGTTTTGCCCCAGTCTCTCATACTTACGAATTAATAAGAAGGAATGCACTGAACCATTGCAAAATAACTATACACCAACTTAACTTTAAAAAAATCATTGTTCCAGTGCATTCACCGACTAGCCCCGAATCATCTACGTATCTCTCGGAACGAGCGGAATTCCACTCGAGCCGCGATTCAGCATGTGGAGCATTCCAGGCAAATGCGCCTTCCCGCCTCAAGATCCGGCCGAGCATCGAGCGCTCTGTACGTGTGTACATATACATACGCGCGCACATTCCGGCGTGTACGTATCGAGCGACCAAGATAACGCCGCGAAGATGCACGCGGGAGAAGCAAGAAATCCGCGCGCGCGATCGAAAGTGAACGAGCACGCGAGCATACAGATCCTCGAGGGAGCGAAAGAGAGAGAGAGAGAGTGAGTGAAAGAGAGAGAGAGAGTGAGTGAAAGAGAGAGAGAGAGAGAGCAAATTGGATAGGCGTGGCCGGCAATTTATCAGCGGGGGTCTAGTACGCGCGAGATGGAAAGTGCGCGATCCTGACCGTGACAAGAGGTCAGGGAACTTTCACATCGTCATGTGCGCTGCAGCAACGATGCAGATTGTAAATACGCGCGGGAGTATAAAACAAGAGGGATGAGATGATAATGAGGTGTACCGGATATTGCAGGTGATTTTTATGACGAGTCATCGATGCAGACGGTGCAAATATAGGTATCCGCGAGCGCTCGATAAAGCGGCTGGAAAAGTTGCGCGAGTGTTGACCGTTTGCGCGGATTTCAATTTGATTGATGGGAAAACTTCGTACGCGTTTGAATGCAAGTAGCGCACGGGCCACTCGAATGTAGACTTTCATGAAGAGAGAGACAGAGTGGGAGAACGATATGGTCGAAATCCTTTGATACGCCGGCAGAGTGAATTATTCGGGAGGTTTATGATGACCGATGATTGTTCCAAAGTTTATCAATTTGGAAGTTCGCTCGGGCTGGTTTTTGACGAGAGTGCGCTTTAATTTTGCAGGGAACTGAATAGTGAGATTGATATGACGAGAGATATGCGCGCGATTGCGAATTGATATTAAAAATTTCTTTCGTCGGATGTACAAATCGTGCGTGATAAAACATTTCGGCGAAGTAATTGAAACATCAAAAGCAATCCGCTGAGTTCACGGTCCATTATTATTAACAGGTAGTTGGATAATAACTGATCGGTTCCTGTAATTTAATTTGTAATCGGTATGAAATACATCGTCGGCGCATTGATGTTAAATCGTATCAATGATTTTCAACTAATTGATTTACCTCAACAATTTTTTAAAATAAATTGCTTTGTACATAAATATAGCTACTTGAATTTTCGAACGTTCATAGTGAACGAAAGATTTTTGCCATTTTCAGATTTAGCCAAATTTGAATTGATACATTTAAAAAATGATAATAACTGTATCTCTTGATTTCTCATTCTTGCAGTCACCACCAAAACCACTCCGACGAATTCTAACCAAAATTAGAAGCTTTAAATTAATATTTCGTTCATTATGAACGTTCGGAATTTCAAACACGTATAAATATAGTCTTACTAAAGGTAACAACAATTTCATTACCTAACAAAACCACTACGAATCGCAAAATTTATACATCACCGCTATCATAAATTCTTCTGGCGCATCCAACCCAACGACCCCTTCAAAGTAAAACCAGCAGCGCCCGCTTCTAATTCACCAGCCCACCTCCTCTCCATTACAAAATCAACCGACCGAGGGAACGGTAACCAAGGGCTACTCTGCCACAGCCTACCTACCTTCTCGCACGGTAGTCTTGGCGATAAATCTTTTTACACGTGCGTAGGTACATACTCCCCCGAATCATCCGACTCCCCGTCCGTAATGATCGTGGATAGATAGAGAGAGAGACGGTAATAAGAGACGCGGGATCGGAGATCAAACGCTACTTCCCCGGAGTAGCACGCGGGCAGCTGCGCTCGCTCTATCTTTTCTTCGCGCTCGCGATAAATCAAAGGTTTTTCACCTCCCGACCCTTCGAAGTATGGGGAAGGAAGATAGGAAGGGAGAGAGAGGAGAGGATAGGAAACGATCGCAGAACTAGTTTTGATAGGGAAAAAGGTAATTATGGAGGTGGATCGGGGGGGAATCGCGTGCGATGATAATTTTAGATTAGGCCTCTGTGTATGTACGTGAAACGAGAGAATGCGAACGCGTGTAGTTGTGAGTTTGATCGAACTGGTGAGTTGGAAATTAACATTTAGAGGAGGATTCCATTTTAAATCGGGGGTTTTTCGTAATAACTGCGTTTTCTAACTTTATATACTATATAAAAGCGCCTTTGTTCCAGCAATATTAAAACTGCCATCACAAAGGCGCGCGCGATAGGTAAACAAGGATTCGATTTTCAAGTAGCAGCGGAAGGCGAGGCTCGCGTGAGCCGATGCAGTGTGTGTGTATGTGTGCTTATGGATCTTCAGACTCTCGCGTGATCGATGCATCGTGAAAAAAACTTTTCATTGTCTGCGCTGCATGGCGTGCAGCCCGCGTGGAAGCTTCCCGGCTCTGATGATGCGCGCCGAGGCCAATTTCAGCGCGCAAGCGAGCGATCGGAAATTGAAAAGTGTATTTTTGAACTTTGAGTTATAGAGCGCGAAGAGTGGGTGTACACGCGGTGGTATATAGTGTAATGACGTTAAAGGGCATGAACTCTAAGGAGCACGTGAATGCGGACAATGAATGAAGTGTATAACAATTATTATTAAAGTTAGAATAAAAGGTTTTTTGGGGTTTGCGGAAGTTTTTTTTCGCATTGGCGTTGATTTGGTAAGGTGACTTCAAATGCGATAATACCTGAGTAAACAAGAAAGTTCAAAATATGCTATATTTGTGAAATAAAAGATAACCACATTCAATGAATTCGGTATACATATATCACACCGTATTTGTCATAATGATAATCAAACAGGACTCTTCGGAGACCAAGAGTATATCAAACGAACGTAAAAAGTGCTTTGATCGCTATATTCGCATGCCTTACACGCGACATACTAATTTTTATTCAATTTTCTCTTTTTCACGTTCGCGAGTATATGTCGTCGCAGAAGGGAGCTTGATTACAGTCGCACATCAAAGGTGATGGATCCTGTAATAAAAGGTCTCCGCTTTGTACTTGAAGGAGAAAATATGAAAGTTGCAGGGCTTTGATCGTCACTCGTTCGACTCTGCTTTGCAGCTGTTTTATAATTCATACTTGGCGACGTTTTTAATTTTCGACGGCTAAAAATTCCTGTTTAACCTTCTTCAAAATCAAGGTGCGTAAAAAATATAAAACAAATTCATAACAATCTCATTAAATCATTAAATCGCCACCTAATATACTATACCCGTAGAACAGCAATAAACGCACGCAGGAAATAAAGCAAAAATCCCCATAATAATCAGGGGTCGCGAAATGAAACGCCATTAGACGCGGCGGCGTGTACAGCCTTAGCATCAATAAAATTCCATTAACATCGCAGCTCGCGGACTGGCTGGAAAAGTATGTTGCAGCGGCAGCCGTGACTAATGGAATGTCAAACCGGGCGAGCGCCTTGCGAAAGCATATAATACCTACGCCTTCGCGCGCATTTCCGTAACGAGTTCACAAGGTTATTACATCTTCGCACGCGCAGACCTTTTGCGAGCGCGATCGCCTACTCCGCCTTTGCTCAGCTCGGATGCAGACGGAAATTATATGTAATTTAAGATCGAGAGAGAGACTTGCACTTTATCCGGAAAGGATGATACTCCTGGGGATAATTAAATCTGTCGTTGCATTATAAATATTACGTTTGTGCGGAGGTTCTTTTGTTTATCGGTTTGTTAATATTTTATATACGGACAATTTTAGAAATAGTAAATTTATTGGCATGTTTATGAATATAAGAACAACAAAAAAGTATCAAAAAATAATGTTTTAACAATGTTTATAAGGTTAAAAAGACGTTAAATAGGAAAACAGCTCTTCAAAAACACTCACTGTGTCATTACTGCCTAAAGCATTGTAAAAAATTAAACGTATTATCATGAAGCAAATATTGAAAAAAAACCTTTTACAAATAGCAATTTAGAAGTATTTCGATTCCCGCCAAGTTGACTTAAGATATTGCTATTTATCATCATAAAAATATTAAGTGTAAAACGTACTATACGGCATCCTCATATAACATCCCATTTCTCCAGGAAAATCTCTACCCAAGCACTAACCTCTCCACTTATCCTCGGCGCAACAATTTTTTTCACACCTCCTCGCGATTCTCCCCATACCTTCGCCTCCTCCCTATACCCGTACTCCTCGAAACCAAATGAATCTCCAATCATAAATAATTCTCTAATTACGCGCGAGCATTACTCACCTCCCACTAATTAAAAATCCCACACGCATACCTCTTCCTCAGAGAAAAAATTCCCTATACACAGACGCTACAAACCACGCGCGTTTCCTTGAGAGAACGAACTGGAGCTTCCGTAATACGTGCCCGCGGTGGCAGTGTATATAACGGCGACCGCGGCGCGTTCGGGTTAACCGTAACGCGTCCATCTTTCCGTCCGTCTGTCGCCGGCGGATGGATGCGCGCGCGTTCCATACGTTGTCGTTAAAAGCTCGCACGCGCCGGATATGCTAGCGCGCGTGATGCGAATAGTATATATATGTGGTATACCTACACGCGAACTTTGCACTCTAACGTGAATTGCGTGTGGAGAGAGAGAGAGAGAGAGAGAGAGAGAGAGAGAGAGAGAGAGAGAGAGAGAGAGAGAGAGAGAGAGAGAGAGAGAGAGAGAGAGAGAGAGAGAGAGAGAGAGAGAGAGAGAGAGAGAGAGAGAGAGAGAGAGAGAGAGAGAGAGAGAGAGAGAGAGAGAGAGAGAGAGAAACGTGGGGAATGCGGGTGGCAGTGAGGAGTGTGGGTGTATGGCGGAGAGCCGCAGGTGCGCAGTGGATTATCTTTGCTCAACGTTATAGTGGTGGCGTAATGTTTGCCGGGGTTTCCCGACTTTAGTTGCTATTGATGAATTTTGATGGAATTTGAAGGATGGCGGTGTAGTGTTTTTTTGAAATTTCGGTGGATAAAGGTTTTGGTACTTTTGATGTTTTTGTGTTATGGTGAATGGTATATTTAGGGAAAATGAATGAATAAGTAAAAGCTTTAAAATTTTCAATTATACTGTTTTTAATCAAATGATAAATGAAATTAATCAATCATAATACTCTTTAAAATAAAACTATAGCGAGATGAAAAAGAGTGAATAAATACGCAAACTGAAAATTGTATTTTAAGGTTTCGTCAATTCTATGAATTTTTATAAGAATATTGGCTATTTGTGATAACAATCTTTACCAAACGTCATTTCCTATACACGTAATGGTAAATATTTGAAATTCCTGTCTGTAAGGAATACAAACTCCACAATCTTCTTATACGCCTTTTGAAAAGAAGTTACATTTACGTCTGAGCGCATAGCGTCGCATCTTTTATGTAAATGTCAATTTCCCATGAAAGGAGAAAAAGAGAACTTTTTCACATTTTGAGAGCGCAGTTGAGAATACAAAAAGGCTTCAAGTGTAACACGTACCATGATTTTAATCTTTAAATTGAATTCTCATTTTTGTTTTGTATAGAGGAAAAATGTAACTCGATCGCATCCATGCATAGATTTTAAAAAAACCTCTCAAGTGTAGATACCGCAATTTCTTTACATATTCTTTTTTGTGCAATCACACTACACTGTACTTGTATTACAGCATGTACGAAATAGTTTCACGTTATAATTTTTACCCAAGCTTGCAATTACTCGGATTGACCTCGCGAAATTCGTCGCGGAACGTTGCAAAATCAATGGCTCTCTACGGCAATTAGCCAAAATGAAAACCTCGCCGCACTATTATTGTTGGATCGGCAAATTGGAAAATCGACGTGTATTCAACCTTCGATTTCTCGAGTACACCAATTGAACAAGCCAGCGCTAAATACATTTTTCACGAGCCGAATCAAGTGATTAAAATGTTTGGCGAAACAACATTAGCTAACGAAATTCACTCTCGTCATCAAAAGCTGATATGCACACCAATCTTTTACAAACCTATAATCTATTTATTTTTCGCCGCCTTTTTCATTCGTAACCCGGCATTTCGCTCTGTTAATGGACTCTTTTCACACGAAATCAACCTTGAACAGCGCCCGGCTAAAAGTCCGGCCAAAAGCCAGCGGCGCGTAAAGAAAGCGCGAGCGCGCAAATATTTGTTAAATTGCGTTTTTCCGTATCGGCTGCAATTTACGCGCCCGATCCTCGCGCTGCTTTTTTCGGTCCGTAGTTACGAAAATTACGCGGCAGCGAGGCCAGAGGAACTAAACCGCGCGGACGCGCCGATGCGAGACGAACGTAAACACCAGGGAAATTCCGATTTTTTTTTGTGCCGGCTCTCGTGAGAGGTCTTTTTTTGCTCTCGTTGCGATTGCTAATTTCAGCCGGAGAAAGAATAAATAGAGAGGGAAAGAGATAAAGAACGGGAAAGAAGGAGGGGAGAAGTTAAACAAAAACGAATCAATATCTGTGTGGAAAAATAGGCGTGTTAGGTGTGCTGGTGAGTATAGATAAGTAAAAGTGAGCAAATTGAAAAGTATATTGAAAGGCAAAGAAGAGTTTCAATTTGCAAACACACACACACATACACACACACACACACACACACACACACATACACATGTATGCACGTCCCAAACTTTGTTAACTTTTAACGGTTAACATTAACAGTGACAGTTAAATTAATCACCTTTAAACGTGTGGAATCAGCAACAAATAACAGGCGCAAATTAAAAATAAATAATACATTTCAATGCTCGCTTTTAATCACGCGGCCCTACGTGAAAAAGCGCAGTGCAAAAATAAATCAAAGTAAATTAAACGAAAATACGTGTAGAATGACAGCGTTGCAATAATTACAAAGCTCGAGGCGAGGGCAAACGCTGATACGCGATCTCCACGCGTAATGCGAAGTATTGCCTTACGGTATCTCTTTGAGATCAAACCACCTGCAACATGGCCAAATGAAATTCCTATCCTCTGCGCGCCTCTTTCACACTTGCCACATGTAGCTGTAATCTCCTTTATCTTTTGATCGATGGAAAATTCAACACCTTCGGATAAACGATTTTTTATTTACTCAGCGGGTAATATATCTTTTGAACAAGATATCTTAGTAAAGGATGACTTTTATAATGAATACTACGTAGAAAAACAATCTATTGCTGGAAACTTATATATTGCAATTTGGTATGTACTGAAATAGAGCTTTGGCTGAAGTTCATTTTACAAGAACTGAAATGTTCAATTTATTGATAATCATTACAAAATTCCAAACACTTTCCAGGTCATCTAGTAATAGTATACCTCTTTTTACTTGGATATAACACACAATACAGGTCAATGATTTCAAATTATCGTATTTAATAAGTACACAGTCCTTTAACGTCAATATTTTTTCAGCTTCAATTACCACAATCCGCCACGAGCAACATTTCCGTCTGACCGAGTTACCTGAAAATCGCAAAACAAACATCGTCAACCTACTTCTTGCGCTTTCCAGGCTACCATCTCAATTGATTTACGAGAAATCCATACTTCAACACTATACTATGCGTCGTCGTCGTCGTTTTGTGACTCTGAAACTTGAAAATAACGCAGAAATTTTCTCAAGAGAGAAAGAGAGAGCGTGCGTGCAGAGTAGTATAGTCAGAAATCATGCGCCACTCGCGACGACCGGAAGACAAAGGATCGCGCCGCGGAGAGAAGAGTATGGACAGGCAGTAATGGCCTGTATACACCGGTACGCATACGGATACGTAAATGTAAGACGACTAAAATGTCTCTGTGTTTGGGCGTAAGGTTTCTCAGAGTTCGTATAAGATTGTTTTCTCACGAGGCTTTTGTAATTTTTTTTTTCATAACGTCCTTTCCACATGGAGTGCGTCGTGCGCCGCGTTCCAGTTCCAATACCCATTTCGGAACACCCAGCTCCGAGCGCCGTGTTCCAACGGAAACCAGAAGATGTTTGACATCTACAATTCAATATTTCATGGTTCAATGAAACAAACATCGTGTTATTACTTATAAATACTCTTATACACAATTTATGTAACAATATTTTTATATTTTTAGAGATGGATTACTTATCAAGGGTACATGTGTCAGTGGGCTCTTATGACTTACATGAATGTAAAGACTTATAGAATACATGTTCTGTGATTTAGTGTGTTTACAAATGTAGTATTATATTATAAATTTACATTTATTTTTCAAATAAAAGTACTAAGATTAATTACAAAACTTAAGGTTTGTTTCCTTTTTTAACACCATATTTCTGTATAATACTGCGTACATCCAGCATATATTGTAGTTGAAAATGTTGAGGAACATTTTCCAGAATTTGCTGAATGGCATGCAACATTCTGTTATCTTCAGGTGGAGTATTACTTATTTTTTCGATTCCAGATCTCGAAGTTGAAGAAGTAGGCTCAACAGCTTCACGGGATGGCTCCGAATGATTGTTGCTTTTGTTGATAATTTTGTTGATCGCATTTTTTAAGTCATTCTTCATCTCTTCTATTTCTTTATATAAAACTACTGACATTTGCCTCTTTTTTTTACAAAAGTCATCTTCATCTGGAACTAGCTATTATAGTGAAATGAAGTAATTATATAAATCCAATTGTTAAATTGTTTTCAAATATAAAATTATATTACTATTTTCCTTTTTCTTACCTTTTTCTTTAATGGTTTCTGTGGGTTCTTTGCATTTGCAGAGGGTTGGTTTCTACTGCTACTACCACCATTATAAGTGATTTCTTGCTCGATAGAAAAAGAACTTTTACATTCTCTGTGATCAATAACATTATCCATAAAATAGAAACAATCGTAATAGGCCCAAGTTTGTGTACAATAATTTGCACCTGAGCCAGATTGAGGCTTTGCTACCTTTTTTTTGTGCTCCAATTTATATTTTACTAGCAGTGCCTCCCAACGCTGTTCAACTTCTTGCACTGGAATAAATGTTTTATTCATTTTATCTGGCATTATTTAATGTGCTTTTCTGATGCATGTCTTTAGATTACAACTTAGCCACGTAAATCTTTGTCTCGCTTGCTATGAATGTTTAATGGTCCTTTTTGTGTTACGTAAAATCCTAACGTAGGTTTGACATGATGTATTGATATTGTAGCAGGTTCATAAATAACTAAAAATTCAGTTTATCCAAATGTCTGTAATCTATTAAATTGAATATTAAGTTAGTATATTTTTGAAGTATTAAACTTGTGGAAAAAAATTGTGTTTAGAAAGATAACTTGATACTTTTAAATATACTGATCCTGCCATGGAACTGATCCTGCAGCTGTAACAAAATACTCTTCCAGTATTTGTTGTTGACGTAAGCAAGTAATGTTCACATCTTCTTCGTCGTCACCTTCTATATATTGTGAGTGTTGCTCATCATGATCTTCCCTATCCTGGGTGAGAACCATATTATGCAAGCATAAAATACAAATTACTAAATTTTCATATGTTTTTAATTTAAAACTGTGCTTTTTCTGTAGGAATGCCCATTTTGAGGTTAATATGCCAAAAGTACATTCAATACTGATCCGAGCTCTTGTCAATCTGTAGTTGTATATTTTTTTTTTTCATAGGTTAAATTATCATTCCTCGAAAATGGTTTCATTAGATATGTCTTCAATGCAAAAATATTGTCCGCCATAAAAAATACGGTATTTTTATATTTGTCCTAGGTAATGTATGAGATTTTGGTACATCCAATTCATTTCTTTCCAATTTATTACACAGATCGCTGTTGTTAAAGATACTGGCATCATTGAGTGAACTTAGTAAGTTAAAATACAGATTATGAAATCTTATAAAAATTTAATATGAAATAATATAAAGATTAAACTAACTAACCAAAATCTCCAATATTAAACCACGTAAACTTCTTGTGAGCATCACATGTTGCTAATAAAACAATACTAAAAAATTGTTTATAATTATAGAATGCTGAGCCCGAGTTTGGTGGTTTTTTAACTCCAAAATGCCTGCCATCAAGAGCTCCCAAACAGTTAGGCATATGCTACATTTGTTCATAGTCATTTGCTATCTTTAACCAGGCGCTTTTATTCAAATTAGGAAAATATATGGGCATTAATATAGTTTTGATTACATCACAAACTTCGCGAATTAAACCATACATTGTTGACACTCCAATTCTATAGACAGTTGCAAAAAATTTTGGACACCCTCCTTGATGCAGAAAACTGTGGATGAAAATTATGACAATATTCACATTTTAAAACAATTTATATAAGAAAAAAAGAAATAAAATATATATAATGCTAAATAACATTTACTTTAAAACAACAGTTAGTCGCAATTCAGGTTCTAGAGGGACTCTCACACGTCTCTGTCGCTGTAATCTATATTCAGTCAAAGCAAACAGATAATCAAATGTATGAGTTGACAAATTTCTGGAATTCTTCTTCATCGTTCATGTGAAAGTATTTGAAAATGAGTCTATAACCACCTATAGCATCTCTAATAGGATGGGCAATATGTGGCTTTACCCACCATCTTCTTACTGTTAGTACATTTTGCAATCTTGATAATTGTTTTAACCTAATTAATAGTAACCACAACTGCAAAAGATGCAATAGCTGTAAATACTCCTCTTCATTCATGGTTTATACTCTTTTTCAAAATGAAAACAATTATATTTTTATTAGTCTTTAAAATTATTCTATGAAATATTTTCTTATTCTATTGAATCTCGGTTAGATGCTGCAAAAAATATATCTGGAAATATTAAATTTATATCAAAATGTGATGTAAACTTCTTCATAAAATTCTTCTTTACACTATAATTATTATAATAATTATTATTAATATTAAAGAAGTGATGTTAAAATATAAAAAATATTTAAAAATTACCTGTATGTATGTACATTCTAAATCCAATAGTCGTTCAATTTTCCTAGCCGTTGCCTCTTTTTTATACTATGTACACATAAAAATAAAAAATTATATTTGCAATTAATTAAAATATATTTGCAATAAATGTATTCACATTCCAAATCAATTGTGTATAACAGTATTTATAAGTAATAACACGATGTTTGTTTCATTGAACCATGAAATATTGAATTGTAGATGTCAAACATCGTCTGGTTTCCGTTGGAACACGGCGCTCGGAGCTGGGTGTTCCGAAATGGGTATTGGAACTGGAACTCGGCGCACGACCCGACGCACGGCGCACGACGCACTCCATGTGGAAAGGACATAACCGCATGTAAGTCGCACGCAGTTTTCTCCATGTAGGTATAGCGTAATCATCTAAAAAGAACGCCTTAGCGTCAGCCACCTATAGAGACAAAGTAGGCAACCAACGTTAAAGAGTAACAGTGAAAGCTGCTGCTTGAAGTTTACCGCTAGGTGGCTGACGCTAAGGCGCTCCTATTGGGATTTGACATGGGGGCGTGGCTACTATATATGAGCAATTCCTGGGAAATTTCCCTTTTACGTCGCCAAAAAAAATTAAAAATTTTTTTGAATGCACACTTACCACACAAGGTTTTTCTCGTTTCTTGAACCTTACAGAACGTGAAAAAACGTGTGTTCCAAGCCGATTGAGTGGTATTATTTTTTTACAGCACTTTTAATTTTTCTTATGGAAATTTAACATGGGAAAAATGGGTGAAAAGTTGTCATTGATGATGAACCAATAACAAGCTATTGAAGAGGCCAAACCAAATTCTACAAAAAAGCGATTAAAGTTGAAGAATAGAGCTTTAATTTGAGAGGGCAATTGTTCAAATCGGTCGATTCGGTGCAAAGCTACGTGAATTTGAAAATGACGAAAAATGACCAAAATGAGCGATTTTTGCCAAATCATCGTAATTCTTAAAATTTTCGTCATTTTTCGCACTTTTCATTCATTTTCAAATTCACGTAGCTTTGCACCGAATCGACCGATTTTAACGATTGTCCTCTCAAATTAAAGCTCTATTCTTCAATTTTAATCGCTTTTTTGTGGAAATTGGTTTGGGCTCTTCAATAGCTTGTTATTGGTTCATCATCAGTGACAACTTTTCACCCATTTTTCCCATGTTAAATTTCCATAAGAAATATTAAAAGTACTGTAAAAAAATGATACCACTCAATCGGCTTGGAACACACGTTTTTTCACGTTCTGTAAAGTTCAAGAAACGAGAAAAACCTTGTGTGGTAAGTGTGCATTCAAAAAAATTTTTCATTTTTTTTGGCGACGTAAAAGGGAAATTTCCCAGGAATTGCTCATATAGGTATACCTTAGCCATAGCCAACATGGCGCAGACAAGCCAGTTCCATACAGCGTTAAAGCCTGGCCAAGGTTAGTTCACCGCGCCACCATGAGGGTCGCATGACCAATGTCAAATCCCAATAGATACATTGCAAATATATGAGGCTGGGAGATTTCAGCCTTTAAATAAGAACATAACTAATTTTATTGAGCTTTGTTGTACATCTATTTTTGCTTGTTTTTAATTTTTTGATACATAGAATAAAAGAAAAAGGAATTGTGGAAAGAAAAATATTCTGACCCACAAAAAAATTATCTTAGATTCTATACCAAAAATGTAAACTTTTTCTCAATCAATATCTCACACAGAGTTTATATAGATATTGAGTAGCAACGTTATTAACTATTTACTTGTTGAACAGTGAACTCACCCGCGGGAATAATCTGCGACTTTAGTTCCGTGTTACATATAGTACTTTATTCCCATCGCCACTATGGCCACTTTATAGATTTGAAAAGTTATTTTGTATTTATGTGTTATAATTTTGTTAGTTTTAACACAATTCAACATAAACGTAAAAAATTAGACTATGTTACTTTATTCCCGCTAATTCACTTTATTCCGATAGTTTACTTTATTCCCGCTAATTTACTTTATTCCCGCATAATGCGGGAATAAAGTAAAACAGGGAATCAGACGCCACTTTTGCCCCGCTTTTCAGGCTATAAAATGGTCTTTATAGTAGAGATGGGAATAAAATTAACTACGCAACATAACTTGTTTAAAATAGCACATCAGCCCCGTACGTGCGTTGAAGGCATTTTATGTACAAGTTTATCCTGCATTAGATCAAACATACGAAACGCTGCATTTGCTAAATTTTAAGTGCATTACTTTTGCACTATTCAGTTTTTGTACGGTTCCATATACACTGTGTCATGTTATAGAGCCTGAAAAATCATCGCATAAAAACATAAAAACGCACCATCAATTATATTAAAATAATACATTTAGAAAATTTATTTATTTATTTATTTATTTATTGATTTTTTAACACAGGCTAAGTAGCCTAATACCAAATAATTATCGCTGATCAATATTTTGATATACATAACTATAACATTTCGTAACTAATCCATATTAAATATATGCTTTTTGTCATCATTTTAAATAGTGTACTATTTGCACAGTTTATTACATCGCTAGGAATAGAGTTTCACAAAACCATGCTTCGAAAATTGCCAAAATTAAAAAATGGTTTCAATTAACTAACATTTTTATTATAATCTATTGTTATTAATTACATTCTAGTAGGTTATTTTTTGTTCGAATTAGCTGCTCGTGATGTATAGCAAAATGCAGAGGCAGTACGATTTGTATAGATACTCCAGGACGCGGGCACTTCGATCGAGGTGACGTGAAAATCTGTCGTGGGAGGCACTTTTATCGCGCGACGTGGATATGTATGTATATAGGATGCCGACCAAATACCGTGAATTTATCATGGCTGTCAGTTATGTCAATAATTTATTTTGTGATTTCATAATTTACTTTGTAATATCTGTATTTTTTTATTATACTGTTTTAAGTAAATTTTTTAATATTTTGCAACAATATTGTTTAAAAAAATATATTTTTAAAGAAATTGTTTTTCCCGTATAACATTTTAGTTCATATTTTTCCTTTTGTATAGTTGTATAACACGTGTACTTTTAGAAAATGTGGAGTAGAACACATTTTCCTTGATATTTCATATTCCCAGCTAGAACTTTACAAGCATCGTAAATTTTTACTAAAAACGGATCTGCGAAACTAGAACACAACACTTAAGGCAGCATGTACCTCTTAGGGTAAAACAACAGTCTCCATTTGAATCCTTATATTTTAAAAACTAACATTACCGGTTCCGCTCAATGAAAAACACAATTAAATACAATTATTCCAATTTACATGTTTAAAACAAGCTCTCTCCTTATTTATCCGACATTAACCAAAACGAAAATTTGTTTTCTCGAAAGAAAAAAAAACAACAAACCTTCTGTAAATCTCGTAAAACCAGACGACTAAAAAAAGGCGGACAATAAAGAAAAACCAGAATCACCGAACGCTTTAAAACCAGCGCCGCTGTAGCTCGCGGGCAGGACAGTTTAATTGCGGGCTTTGCGAGTCCTTTAATGGGCTTCCAGCTCCTTACGCGGGAGAACAATGCGATACGGTGTGCTGGGCGGGCCGGCACGCGAAAGAGGCGAGAAATAAATATAAGAATAATAATCCTGCAGCGATGCTCGCTACTACCACTGTGCGCGCGGATGAAAGGATTTCACGACGACGCACTGAGAAAACAATTCGCGCGGCGCAAACGTGTAATAACCGGGAAATTGGACCGCGGCGGTGGCGGCGCGCTGGATAATCGCAGCGCACGGAATACGGAATTGGCGCGATTTAATTTCGTTTGAGCGCGCGCTCCCTGGCTTTTGCGCAGGCGAGTTTAAGTGATACTGAAAGCGAGACGAGTAATGTCTTCATGGTTATAATCGTCGGTTTGAGGTAACACGTATAGATGATAAAGAAACAAAATTAAGATTTAATTTATATTTAAATTAAAACAGTATTTTGCTTGTAAAACTTTGAATTTGCAAAATATATAATATTAGGTTTAAATTAGTTTTTCAAAAAGTTTATATCTTCTTGTGGTAATAGTATTCGTATAATGATGTGACGCATATTATGAAAAACAAATGCATAGAGATTGCATTATCTTCCAATAATTATTTAAATAATTTCAATACAAATACATAAAATATATATTTTACATGGACCTAGACTCATATTGCAATATAGCTCGTTACTAATTTTGAATGTATAAAAGACATATTATCCAACTAAGCATCTGAAATAATTTAGTGTAAATCACAGTAGCCGCATAGAAATGATATTATTTCAAAATAATTTATGTAAATGGCTTTGTTTAAGAGCAGTTAGTATTCAATGGCCAGAATAATAATACCTTGGCGAATAGAATACACAGTATTTGATTATAATGGAAGAAGAACGCGTCGGCTGTTCGTGTTCGATATGATAATGGATTATTTATTGCTGTTTTCAGCTACTACAAGATTCTCGCTGCTTCGCGACCCATTTAGCAGCTGCATCATCCTCGTACCTATATTCACTTGTCTGTTTTACCAAGAGAATGGACGATTAAAATACTCGACGCGAATACTAAGAATCTTATTCTCAAAAATTTGAAGTTGCCTTCATTTTAAACAGGTATTTTTAAATATTTAATTATATTTTTTGCATTTGAATTTTCAAAACATTTTTTGTTAAATAAAATCCTCAAATACCATCACAGAGTGGCATGTTAAAAACCTCGAACGTCACAAATGCAAGATATATGATCAAGTATTTACCAATAATTAGATTCACGTACAAAAGTGTGTTTGAATAAAGTTAACGGTGCTTTGCTCCCTCGAATTGCAGCGGTCAACGTCCATCAAACGTGGAAATTGGAATATCGCATGAACGCAACTCGATCAATCATAGTTAAGGATAATCATCGTCAAATCATGTACACGATCTATCTGCGTGAAATATGGTTTGCATTATGGAAGCAAATTAACCGGAAATTTTGAGCTTCTTAACTGAAGTCCCATTGAAAAGTTAATTTATGCAAGGAATGAATGGCGAATATTCCAAGTGAGTACTCGGTATAATGAGGAGAACAAAAGGAACAGAAAATTTCTATTATCGAATACCATTATAATAAGATTTGCGTTTTAAAATTAATTTGTATCTTGAACCACCTAGAGCAAAAATTATAATTAAGAATACAAATCTTGTACTAAATATAGTAGAAACAATAATTAGAAAATTTTTATCATTCTGAAAGTATGATTTTGATAAGCCAATTATTCAGCATCGATTTACCTAATTCTTTTCACAAAATTATAGAACAGAAAAATTTAAACTCTGTTATTTACATCTTCCTACCGCTGTCTTTTTACTATTTAGCTGTCGAATTTTTTGCTGTTCGAATGCGCTCGGACGTTCGTTTTGATCGAAAGTGTGCATTTGCGTTGCCGACGAAACAATGAAATGGCAGATTCAATGGCAAAAGTAGAAGCGAGATACAAAATAACCGAGAAAGTCCGTCTGCGGTCAGCTCTTAATCAATTAACTTGTGTTTCAATTTAGTTAGCAACTCCTCAGACGCATCGGACTGATGGGGCGAAATTCGGCTTGAAGTAAGGTCGACGACTAAATAGAATATCCAGTGTAGTTTGTAGAGTAAAAGCGTATTTTAAACTGCATTTTACATTTGTCGAGTTTCAAACGTGTATAATTGTATAAAAAGGATGGGCGAGGACTTCAATTTAGAACCATAACGTACATTTAGCGTGACGACAAGTAATTAGAGTTGTCGAAAAGTCACTTAGTTTTTTAATTGCTTGCGAATTCGCCACCTTTTTCAACGTATAAACTGTTATCCGTATTCCATTACAAAAACTAACGAAAAAAAATTTGCATAACTCAGCAACATCAAAACTCCATAAAAAATTCAAGGCTTCTCGTTTCCCAAAACGTATGCGAATTACGTGAGAACGACACCAACGCTCACCTTTTTTTTTTAAAGTCAAGCTATTTTTGAATCCACTTCCTTTTCACACATACACTCAACTAAACTCAATACTTACTCCGCCACTCTCCGGCACATACAGAATTTCCAAAGCACTCAGAGAGTTTATTACGCGTACACGCGAAACAGGTGGTTAGGTTGAGGGACGTTAAGGAAAGAGCGCAGATCAGCATGTGGTCACCGCGCATGAGAAAGGAACTTCATATGCGCTTAAGCGCCTAACAACGCGCCGCGTATAGGTGTATACATTTATAATATATGTGTGTGTGTTCCGAGCTGTGGTTTGTCGCGTGCACGTTCACGGCCGGTTATGCGCGCCGGAGACGACGAAAATCCCCGCGTAAAATATTATTCGGGTGGGGGCTCGAAGTGCGCCATTTATTTAATGTAATTAAACGCGAATTTTCGAGATCTTTATTAATTGTACGAGAATTACAGTATAAGTGAAAATTCTGAAAATCTATGAAATAAAGTTTGGTCATTTCTTTATGTAAGTGTAAGGGTTAATTCTGACATTTATAGTGAAAATAAAGTAAATAAATTTACAATTTAAAATAATATATTAAACTTTAAGTTTTTCAACAACTTGAATATTACGTTTCTTCTATTGGTTGATTAATCAAAACTTACAAAACTCAAAAATCTTCATCTGAAACTCTGCGAAACTACTTTATTAGCCTCGTAATTAAGCGCGGTAACCCCGGCTTGGAAATGACGCGCTCGACTCTATACTTATACTTCGTTCTTCGGCTGGGCGCTACCGGCGGGCTCGTCCGATCGGATAAACTCGTTAAGATATTCAGAGTTTCATTAGCCGCTAATAATCTCCTCGCCCCCACCTTCTCGATCTATATCGCAACCCGTGCGATGTGCATCGCCGATGCATCGACCTGGAGAGCGCGTTTAGGAGTGAGAGATTTTTGGGGATCCGTTGGGTTCCCTGTCGAGGTGGAAGGTGAAAAAGTGGTTGATAAGAGAAGAGCAAGGGCGCAAACATGAAGGAATACGAGAGAAGTGAGGAAAAAAGTGAACGTGTTGCTGTTACTCATTGTATGTTGGTACGAAGAGATAAGAAAGATTGTGTTGGTAATGGCATGAAGTTTCTGTATGTACTAAGATCAATGTTAGTAGTCTAACTTTCGTGTAAATAGTCAAACAAATATTAAAAATTAAACGTTGCTTTTAACCGGTTAATAAATCTGAACTGTCTCTGTACGAAATAATATCTAGTAATATTCGACTAAATGGTAATAATCACTTATATCCATGTTCAATCTAAATAACGAAATTGTCAACTCTATAACAAAGTAATTTCTGAAATAAATATTGAATTGTTTGGATAAGAACAAATAATTAACGGGCTCAGTATTTCATCGTCTTTATTTACATAGACCTGACTATATAATTGATACTATTTGTTTAAAATAAAAACAGTCAAATGTAGACACACATATAATGTATAATTATCATAGTAAACTCACACTCGTGCAAGAATCATTTTTATCGCACTAGTATCGCAAAGTACAAAAAAACTCCCTTCTGAACTTATGCTCATAACAAATTTCCATAAATTTATCCATCAAATATACATTTCAATCCACGTAACACTTTTCAGAACAACCAAAACTTTGAAACCCCCAAAACACTTCTACCAGAAAACCATGCCAAACAACCTACAACCTGCATTACACGCATAATTAGAGCTAGAAAGTGTAAAACGGCATATAGCACACCCTAAAAACATCTTCTCCCCTCACTCACTCGCTCTCTACCGACGAATTATGGGACCGCGAGGAATTCATTTCCCCCAACGAGAAGCGCGGCGAATTTCATTAGGGTTCGTAATCAGACTCGTTCGCATCTCTCGACAGTGCTGCACAAATCAAAAGTTGGTCTAACGCGAGCGAACGAGCGTTCACTAGCCAAAAGTGCCGCGCGGATTTTCGTAATTTCGGCGCGCCGGGCCGCTGCGCGCAACTCCGCCGCGAATCAAGAGTACAGCGAATATAATTTGTAAACTAATTTCGCCCGCATGACCTTTGCGACCAAGTTTTTTGGCTTTGGAGCGTGACCGAAGTTGTTTCATATTAGTTAATTTCGCGGGGGGAGGGGAATTTCATTGATAACATTCAAATATTGGTTATTGATATTTTTTACTTTATCTAATGTAACTTTATATATATGCATATTTTATTATTTTCATTGTTCCGATCGATTATACTTACATACATGCGCTTTTTAGATGTACTTTTACTTTAGTTATAATTTTATAAACTTAGAAAAAATAACTCAGAACATTTTTTTTTCTTTTGTATACCCTGCACAACAACGCTGTCGTTTCTTCTGTAAAAATAATACGAGCTAAAACATTAAATTTTTAAAAATAGTATAAGCTGTACATAACTCTTGTAATACCAACATTGTTTGTTATAATCCGTAATTTATAAATAAAATTTATCTCTAACCGACAATTCAAACTTTATTGAATAAATAATCAAGAAAATAATAAAATGAAACTAAGTAAATCAAAAATAGAACGTTGAGAACTTGAAAATAGTCGCTTCAAATCGATTTTTCTGGCACAACAACATACATTTCTTTTTACGATTGATTTATTTATAGTTGACTTGCTCCGATGTTGTACTCGCTTACATCATGCTTCCGGTAAAGAAACCTTTTAAGAGCTCAGGTTCTTCTACCCTTGAAAATATAATGCGTTTCTTGTGTATTTGGACAACTGTTTGTTTTGTTAATCAATTTTCCAAATGGATTAACAATTTGAGCTAGTGATAAATTTTTTGATATAGTATTTGTCAAATAAAGTTATTTTAAAATAAAAAATAATATATAAAATAACAAGACATTTAGGTATAACAGAACACGATTAAAAAAATAATTGTGATATCTTCTTTCTTCCAATTTTACAATCATAATTTCAAATTGTATCGAAAAATTTCATTACTTCACATTTTTCAACGTATGATATAAAATATGATACCACGACATTTAATTTTATATCCGCATTCCTTCACGGACCAAATACTCGACTACAACTGTGACACGCGAGATAAGTGCCAGACACTATATCGATCGGAGTTTAATTAGAGCGGCGAAAGGGCAATTACTGCGCACGCGTGTAGTGTGCTCTCGCGATCGAGTTTTCGCGGAAAAGCCGCGTGCTATTAGGTAATTTAATAATCCGATAATGAGCAAGTGCCACGACGGCCGGCTGAAATTTACCTACATACACATGAGTTCCACTACATAGTCGTCGTCAACGCGAACAATAATTTTTGCCGCTGACGAAACGTCGTCGAAAAGTAATTTTATGGACCCGCGCCAGGAGTTGTTAGTGCGCTAGTGCTATTCGCGGGAATATGTTAATGCCGTTGGAATTTTATTGATTTAACAGTAAGAGGAAGAAGAGGGAGGAGGAGGAGGAGGAGGTTGTGAGTCACCGACTGTTTTTTTTATTGATTTCTAATGCAAAGTATTAGAGGGTGCTACTATAGGTACATGTGTTGTCAACACCATTATTGAATGATATGCCGAAATGAAGGCGTAGATTATATAAGAAAACTCACTTGCATTGTTTCAAGATGAATAATGTTACACATTCAAAATAATTCTTTTTAATTTATGAAGAAAAAAAATGCTTACTCCATCACTCTTGCAATAACGCTTTCACTTTTCCTCGGAATACAATTTCAGTTTCCCAGAAGCGCATAGTAAAATTTTCTCGCGGATAATTAATTACACGGCCATATCATATTCAACAAGAAAAACCAACTCCTCTCGCAAAATTCGTTTGTTACACCGACGACAATTATTGCGTCAGCGAGTTGGGCTTGTACGCGCACATCAATTCATAACTTTTTTTCCCAAGAAAGCCTTAGAGGAATTCTTTCCACGGTATACACACAAGATTCCGTACAAATCATGCAAATTATCCCATTAAAAAACATAGAATATCCCCCCGCCCGCCCCCGCCCCCCGCACGCGAAATGTTGCGCAAGATGAATTCGTCCGCTTATAATCCGCCCAACTCTCCAACTTTTTTCCCTCTGGCAAAAATGAAAATTCCTTTGTTTCGCGTCCTGTTCTAATTAGGCGTGGTGGACACGGGGGGAACGGGTTCAGCCTATATACGCCGAAGATAAGAAACTTTCTCGATTTATCGCTGATTCGGCGCGGTCCGCTGGCTCCTTAAATTGCGCGACCGTCTCCCCGCCATCGATGTAAAAAAAGCTGCGTGTAGAGAGTAAGAGAGAGAGACGCTAATGTAGGCGAAGTTTCCGGGGATATACTCCCGGGTTCGTTTATCACGCGTCGTTTTGCCGTCGAGAGTGTAACCCTTCTGACGGCTTGAAAAATCGGCCGAAAATTGCGTGCGTCGAGCAAAGTTTGGGAGGCGGTTGAAGACGGTATAGGGTCGTGGTATGCGGATGAAGTTTTTTGATAGAATCGACGGGCTATTTTTTTATTATAAAGAGGCGCTGTTGAGGCGAATCTAAAGTTTCGTGATTAATCGACGGTCCATCGTGCTTTGTTTGCATAGAGTGAGGATAAGTGGTCGCGTGCTATAGCGAAGCGAAGTAATTTTAATTTTGTTATACCATTAATTTTACTCAAAGTTTATAACAGAAAAATATAGATGCATGAAATCGAAAAATATTTTCTACAACCTCGAAAATTTGTATAAAATTACAAGTTCTTTTATAAAATATTGTTGTATAAATCTATAGTAAAATTTGCTTATTTTTCTTTTATCTTATATATAAAACGATTGTTTTTGCAATCACTAATAATTTTTCGTTACTATTAATAAGCTATTAAAAAAATCATGTTATAATAGCAAAATGTAAGGTAAGATATAATTATATATGCATTAGAACGTCAAATAATAAAATCATCCTCTTTATTTAATATTTTTTCAAAAATATCTTCCAAGAAATGAGAGATCACTAAATAAAATATTAATCCGTTTCTATTTGACTATACGCAGACGATTAAACTAAAAGCTATCCACTCATAATTCATACAATCATCTTTAATGCCAACAAGAATACGACCAGCAAAAAAGGGAGCGGAAACAAAACTTCGCGCGCGAATGCCCATTAAAAAAAAAAGAAGGCGAGGTCGTCGTCGCAGTCGTCGCTGCCTTTGCCGCCGCCGTCTGGTTTGATGAACTTTCTTGCATTTATTAAATATAAATTCGTTCGCGCACACGCGCCTTAGACGTCCAGACGACGACGACACACCCACCCGAGATAACAATGAGCGCGAGCTCGCTAGGAACGGAGCATCTGGAGGTGGGAGGGGAAGGCAATATAGTAGCGACTCTCCGAATGCACAATATATACATATACTCACACAGCAGACACACGTGTGCATATACACACGTCCCGAGTCTCTACCCACACTGGGCGAAATTAGCAGGTATTCCGGTTACCCCGAGTATATATACCATATATATATATATATATATATATATATATATATATATATATATATATATACACACGCTTGCGCATCCCGCCTCTCCCATGCGTTTTGGCAAGCCAAGGGAGTGCCGATATTAATTCGCCCGTTAGCACTATATATCGTCGCCGCTGCCGCCGCCGCAGCCGAAAAACGTCACGGGCAATTTCGTGGATTTCCCGTGTGATATATATTAAACGATCCGCCGAGCGCGTGAATAACGCCCCCCGAAATTCGTTCACGCCTCTGCTTCTATATGCTTATGTGTATGTTAGCTGCATGGTCGTGACGAATCTCTTTTGCCGCGGGCGCGCGCGCGCGCGAGTATTACGCTGGATTTGGTCCCATTTGTGCGACGCGTAATTGGGCATTTTGAGCGTGCGCGAGCGCAGGGAAATTCGCGGTGATGCATAGTTTGTCCGGGAGTTGCGGGAACGACTCTGTGGACTAGAGAGCGTGGATAATCCGAGTGACAGCAGTGAATTTTATGTGATTTTTGGGGGATTTTGGAGCGAAATAGGTGAATATTTCATGTGAATATTTTGAGGGGAAAATTTGAGGAATATGCTGTGTTTTTTTGTTGGGTGCGAAGGTTTTGCAAGTCATAAATTTGCAGTGTACAATAGAATCAAGAGACGTATAAATTTTTTCATTTGGACAGAATTTCATTATGCGAACTACATTTATTTATTTTTTTTTTAACGTAAACCTATACGTTATGCAAATCGTGAACATTTAATAAAATTTATTTTTCTTGTTCGTATAGCTTATTCTCCAATATTGGTTTCTATAAGTGACCATAATATAACATAGCTATTAAAATAAATTTGATTTGAATAACCTCTGTAACGTCGACAGACTTTACCCTCGTGTAACGTTGAAATCCCTTCGAACAAGGCAAATAGACGTCATCGAGATTGCACTTGAAGTGTTTCAAGCATTTGAAGAGGATTACTTCCATATCTATATCTCTTCATAAAACGCTGTCCGATATTATGCATACATAATACGCAGATAACTATGTGAAAACATTTTTTTTCCTATACCAGAACACCATTACAACACCCTTTCAGCCCTCTACCAAGTCCCAATTTCAATAATAATTCACCGATTAAACGCTGTCACAGCATACTGCGCAGCCAACTTTCAGCAACTCACCGTCCTGATGAACAATACCACCCAAGCAAGCTCACTCTATTAAACAATTACGCGCTCGACGCGACGTCGCAAAAAAGGGACCAATTCATCACTTCCACATAAAGCCACTGCGCTCGCGCGGGAAAAACAAAGAGGCAAAAGATCCCCGAGATAATCTCTCTCTTTCTCTCTCCGCGCGTATAGTCATCTCCTCCGCGACGAGTCCGCGCGTATTGCTGGAATGAATAATAATCCGAGCGACTTGGTAGGTTCGCGTGTATATATATAGGTATTTGCGCTGACGACGCTGGACTTCCATTCTTCAATTTCCGCCATGGTGGTTTCGTCGCGTGCATCCAGCACGTGGATTATTGTCGCCGGGGAGCGAATGGCGGAGGTAGTTGCGGACGGGCTGGGTCATTACGATTTGTTGGGAAATGAAAATGGTGTAATTTTGTGAATAAGGTACACTGTAATTCAGTCGAATTGATTTCGCAGCGTGTGATGTCTTTTGAATTGTTTATTTTATATTGATTATTATAATACATTTCATTGTATAATGACATCTAACGTAGTATACGAAATTCTGGAAAGCGTCTTAAATTTTATTGTATTAAGTACTTACATACCTTTCATTGCACTTTTACCGGAATATTTATTATTATTAATGTACACAAATAGGACCATAACTTTTGATAGGAACTAACCTGAAACAGAAAAACGAATCAAATTAATTCTAGATATTTCATTTTTTACGTATATTTTTAATATATCTATACATATTATTAATAAATAATATAATAATTTTTCTTCAAAAATGCTTAACAAAAATAAAAATATATTCTATACGAAACCACTTGAGACGTAAAGAAGGAAGGAAAAAAAGGACGAAACGCTCAATTGACTCATTATTTTGCCAGACGGGTAGATAACGAAGATGATGGGTGCATTGTTGAGAAACGCGCGTACATCTATCTCCTGGTTACAAGATATTTGTGTATTCGATTCCCACGCAGCGAGTCGAGCTAACGACGGAAGTTTTTATGCACGCTCGCATGACGGAAAAAAGGGTGAAGGATTGTTAAAGAGGCGTTCTACTATTCTCTCTCTCTCTCTCTCTCTCTCTCTCTCTCTCTCTCTCTCTCTCTCTCTCTCTCTCTCTCTCTCTCTCTCTCTCTCTCTCTCTCTCTCTCTCTCTCTCTCTCTCTCTCTCTCTCTCTCTCTCTCTCTCTCTCTCTCTCTCTCTCTCTCTCTCTCTCTCTCTCTTTCTCCTTACTCAGTGACACGACACGCGTGCGATGCTTTCCCGAGAGCACGTGCGCGCGCGTTAGGAAGTCGTTAACGCTCTCTAAGCGCGTTTTTCCTTTATCGGAAGTCACGCGCGCGCTGAACCTGATGAAAGTTTAATTATTGTTAATAAAATGCAATTAATAGAAAGGTATATGGGTGATTATGAAGACTAATTGTACGGGGAAGGAATTTCCTCGTAAAAATGTAATTATACTGCGAAAATCAGGACGATCTCGCGGGAAGTGGCGATCGTAAAAATTGCACTGACAATGCAATGAGTGAATGTAATTTTTCATGAAATTAGAGATAATTGTGTGACCGTAAATCGCTAGTGTAATTTTTTCACATTTTTTTCAAAGTTTCGCGGCTGGTCTTCTACGTAATATTTAAAAAAAAATCTACTTTTCGTACATTATATAAACTATTTTTTCGTTAATCACACTTCCATTAAAAAACTGCTAAATATTTTATGAAGCATGAAAAACTTTATTTGTTATTATTATTAGTATAGTAATAAATAATGTTCCAAACACTATATATATCTTAGGGGAAAATTTGATTTCGCGCTAGATACGATTAGGCGTACGAGAAGCGACGTTGTTGATGCACGCCAGGATAATCTGATTGGGATTGCATTTACGCTTGATCGAATGAAATTCCCACGAGAAGCCTCTTAAAGGACCGCGAATTTACCACTCAATTACAACATGTCGACATGTATGTAGTCAGCGAATTACCGCCGCGCGGGCGCGCGCTTCTGCGCTGCAATAATTATCACTAATTTAGATCGATACGCCTACCAGCCAGAAATTATTACAGAATTATGCGGAGTAATATGGCTTTATGGGACCTACTCCTTTTTATTTTATTTTATTTTACTGGTTCACGTGATGATTACTTTTGGTAATACTTAGATTTAGTTGTATGCCATAAAAAAAGTCCTTATCGAATACTAAATCTTGCTTATACAAGTCAGAAAAAAAATTTAACTTCAGATGCCAGATTATTTGAGAACTTATATTTTCTCTTTTTTCTTTTTTTTAAATACATAAGACACACTGAGTACCATTGAGTATTTCAACTGCGCTATAATTACTAAGAACTTTCAATCGTCGAAAGGCAGTCATTGTCAATGCTTTCAAAAATAGACCTTTCTACACTTGAAAAGAAAAACTCGAAGAACTCCCGTACTATACAGAGTCGTTTAAATAGACATTAAGTGTTTTTAAGATTAAAGCAAAAGGGTTACAGATGAATCCAAACATAAAAAGCAAAAAGCCAATGATCTAGTTATTTTGCCTATACGTTTTACGTTAATTACTTTTCTCAGTAAAAAAAATCTACCATAAATGTTTTGAAATAAAATTTCTCACATCTTCACATAAAGTCTACTTAAATACAAATTTATTTATATAAAACATCTCAACGACTCTTTATTATTATACAGTAATCATCATAATCTATTGCTTAACGGAAAAGTAATTAAAAACAAGAAAGAAACGACCAACGAGCAGAAAAAGAAAACATCGTAACGAGAAAGAAACTTCGAAGAAACTTGGCCAGGCACGGGCATCAATTACGCTGTTTGGACAACTGACGGAACCGCGCTCCACTAAGCGATAAAACAGCATTCAAGCGCCTCCGCCTCCGCGAAAAAGCCAAGCAAAAAAAATACTCCTCCCCTCACTCTCTTTCGAGCTAACCCACTGCGGGGGCGCCGACGGCTGCGAGATAGGGAAACAGCTGCGAAAGAAAAAGGACGTCAAAAGTTGAGCGCCCCCGAGACGCGCGTCAGTCGTCTGGGCGTTCGATCCGTAAAGTAAGCTTCTGCCCGAATTTCGTGCGGGCCGGGCGACGCGCATCTCATCCGTGCGGGGCAAAAGTTCGTGTGCTAGGCAACAGCTCGCCATAATCGGCGTTTTAAGCTGGCGCGCAAGTCCGTTCTATTCCTGGCCGCGAGAGCCTCTGTTATCTAACCGATCCAACTTTAAACTCGAGCGCTGAGAGAGTGAACATCAAACTGATACATCGACGTTTTTAGACGCCGGGAGTAAGAGAGAGTTGAGAGTTGGTCGAGGCTTTTGTTGCGGAGTGGATCCACTTGGCTTAATGGGCTGGAAAAGCTGCGCGTGTATATATGTATGTAAGAAGTATATATTCCTTGGGTGGACGATGTGTGTCTGCACGGAGTCTGGCCTAGTTTTTGTGCGTTTGTTTCCGATGGAGGAAATGGAAGAATAAAAGTAGTAGTAGTCGCACGTTGGGGTGGGATGAATTGGAAGGTATTTTGGGATGAGTTATGAAGGTTTATTTTTGCAGATTTTGGGAGAAAGAGAGGTGGAGGAAGTAAACGTTGATATGTTTCATCGAAATTAAAAAACTTGATTAATAGTTTGAATGGGTCATAATAATAATTATTCGTGGCTTAGATGCTATGAAAACAAAAAACATGTCTTATTTTTGACAGTTTTATTGATGGAATGACGGTGCAAACTAAAGAATATACGCATTTAAAGTGAGATAAAAACCAACCTAAACAAATAATAAATTTTATATTTCAAAACATGCGTGAACCTAAGATATTTATACATTTCTATACAGATTCTCGTATTAGACTTGAAAAAAACTATATAGAATGCCATTGTTAAAAGTTTTTGAGTCTAAAAACACTTGTTAATTAATGCTAATTAATTTGTGATTACTTAGTGTCTTTAAGCAGACTGGCATTCCGTGCATACTTAGCTTTCCTTTGCTAAATTCTAAGACTACAAGAATGGCATAAGAAACAATAGAAAGTTTTCAATGTGCTTCTTGCGACCTCGTGAATGCATAATAAACGAATAAACATTCTGACTTTATAAACACGAAGAAAGTGCATACACAAGCACCAACAAAGTTTAGAATAATCAAAATTCTCAGTACAGATATTAATTTGTAAATAAGAAACTCTTTCAATAATAAAAAAAAGTAATAGATTTTCAAGTACTAAAAAATTTATTCACCAGTTTTATGCTTTATCACAAAATTGACCTAGATACACTCAGAAAAACGATCCTTCGGTAACAAAATAAAATTCCCCCTGAAAAAGTCTTCCTGCAATAAAAAGGACTTCCTCTCGCGCGGTAGAATTTGCCGTTTTGCGAATTCGATTACAGGAACTATGGTCTCCTGTTATAGGAGACTAATCCTCCTGCAGGTGGAGAATTTTACATTTTATTACAAGAATATTATGTATCAGTAATGGAGGAATGATATTTTGGGTCCTAGGTCCCCAAAACTCTATTTTATAAATATCATTAAATTGCAGTGTAAGACAAGTTTTATTGATAACAGATGACACTAGGACTACTATATAAATATTCAAAATAATTAAATTTTTACATTAATTATTTATTTTTTTTTTGTTAATAATTATTATATAACGGAAGGAATTCCTCTTATCACGATGCAACATTTTACCAAGCGGATATTCCTCCTTCCATAGGAAGATATTTTCTTGGGCCTATTTTTAACTGAAAATCCTCCTCCGACAGGTAGATTCTCGTTGGTACAGGAAGATCGTTTTCTGAGTGTATCTTTAAACATCGATATACCTAGTAGATGAAGAGTACACTCGTTAACAACGTAATCTGAGAAGAATGTTTTTAAATTTTGACGAAGTGAAATTGGTGAAATTGGTTATTAAATGTACGTAACAAGAAATTCCACCGCACCAATTTGACTTTGTCAAAATTTGAAAAGATTCTTCTCAGATTACGTTGTTAACGAGTGTACATAAAATTAATATCTGTGGCTTCCAGGAATAACGACCTAACCCACTTGGGGGTCAAAATTGAGTTAGCACCGGAATTTATACCTTCTAACTACCCTTTTTCATATAGATTTGGTCCGGAAATCTGAAACGCGTTTAAAGAGCAAATATCAGCTAAGTGCATAACCACTTAACTGCACCTGTGCCCGGAAAAACCACTTAACTGAATATTTATATTTAATTAAAAGCACCGTTTTGAAGTTAATACTACGCAATAAACAGATTATGACATACCTATTTTTATAGCAACAAAGATCAAAGGTAATAGATAATAGAAGGTTACACAACAGCTTTGGTTGCCGGGCGATGGGGCGAGTGTGCATAAACAGTAACCGAGTAACGTTCGGTATTCGGTTTACCGAATTACGTTGACTTGACGCATATTCCGTTGGGAGACACATGCGTGCGAATGAATATTTAAAAAAGAATTCGTATTCTATGTTTTAAGTGTAGAAATAACTATGTTATTTATCTTATTTGAACAATTTCCCTAAACCACTTAACTGCACAGTTACCGGAATAATGACTTAACTGCATTGTTTTGTTTGTTTATACAAAGAATAAAAATGTATTCTAGCAGCTGATAGTGGGGTTCGAAAGATATTCGATACCTTTGTATATATGTTTACATTGTTATGACTCATCTCGCGCATTTCGATCTTACATATGAAGTGTCATGAGAGAAATTTTAAAACGTCGATTTCTCGAAAACACGTACAAGTGGGTTAGGTCGTTATTCCGGGAAGCCACAGATATATTAGTTATATATTAATGTATTAGTATGTACAGATACTTTTTCTATTTTCCATCAAACACATGTACTACAAAACAGAAGATACAACCAACCCCGCTGACACAGTATTAACAACTCGGACACCTCGCTACACAGTATCCGCAAAAAAGAACCCATCAATAATCTATCGAAGCAGATCAAAGACGTACAATGAATTCCTAGCTAAGTAAGCCACTCGCCTACACACAACACCAACGAGAAATCGCACCGAACCGCACTTGATTCTCTCTGGTATCAATAACAGCAGTAGCAGCGGTGGGCTGTGAGACCGACCTGAGCCGTGAAAAGAGCTCAGTCGGCGCGCGGTTTCTCGATGTATTAATAACTCCATGCGGTCTGCCGACTTTCCATCGGCGTGTCTGCAGCTTCCGCACGCGCCATCGACAAAGAAGCGCTTCGATGCAGTTTTGCTTTTCTGGCCTCGAGTCTTCGCTGGCGCGGATGTTTGATTGTTTTGTGTGGCGCGGTGTTGGGATTGGCGAGCGGGAAGTGAATTTGGACGCGCGGATGGAAGATTCGGGGGTTTGTGTCTGCAGTGACGTGAGTCGATGGGAATTTGAATAGTGGAAAGGAAATGTATGAAAGCTTGGTCTAGTTTCGATGATGAGGTTTAATGTGTATGAATTATAGGGAATTGTTGGTCGTAAGTACTAGTCGGCACAATTGATAAACACTAGCAAATCAGATGTTTGAGTTGTACTATTAAGGTTATTAGATCGCGTTCCAGTAAACTATCCATGTGTTATTATACGATGGAGCTATACTTAGCCATGCTACATCATTCATCCCAGATTTTAAGTGATGTATGTTTTGTGTATGGTTAAAAAATTGCCTTCAAAAAGAATGTAAGGGTGGTCTCATACCAGAAGATTCTGGTATAAGAATAACAAACAATGAATATTAGCACAATATGGATTGTGAAACCATGAAAAACCACACATATCATTGGTTAAAGACAATCTTCAAATTCCTATTCACGCAAATCTCTAATAAATCCTTGGACAACGCCCGTGCACATATATACATATCCACACGCTCACATGAAATTACCTCTTAAATCTCCGATCCCACACCCGCACCTTGCGCAACAAAGAAAAACTCTCTCGCGCGCAATGGTTTCGCATGGACTACATCTATCTGACGCGCGCATGTACGCACCTTTGCGTTTAGAAATCCAGATCCAGCATATCTGGATTAGCAATTCTAATTTTAATCGCATCGCATAATAATAATAAAACACACAAACGCCCCTGCGCATATAGCCTCCAGTATACACTATCACGCGCGCACATAAGCAATAGACTCCCAGCAATTACGTCAACGATCGCCTTTCTCAGGCTCGCTCGCTCGCTGTGGCGTGCATAAGATTCGCGAGTGATTTTAATTGAAAGTGCGTATGCGCGCGCGCTCTCGGTCGATTATATACGCGGGAGTATAGTATAGGTATAGGCGCCCTTTTGATGATGTACGTCGAGACGCGAGTGCCATATAGGCTGACCATGCGCGTTATACACGCCCTGCTGAGCACTTTGCTGGTGCTACTGTAGGTATATGGGGGCCAGTAGAGCTATTTGGGCGCTGAGACGAGAGTAGTAATGGCAATGTCGAGAGTGGCAGCGGTCGCTGAGAGGAGCAGGGAGGGGAGAGAAGCAGAAATCTGGAACAACGGTTAGGAAAAATTATTGTGACAATCCGGTAAAAATTTCAAGGAACCAACCATAATTTTTACCTCGCTGTCACGGTAAATTTTGTCTAAACTCTTCATTTATTTCACGTTAATCGAATTGTCGCGATAATTTTTATGCAAAAATTCTCTTCGTGTAGAAATTATGAGTAGTATGGAAAAGCGGTGCGCGTGGGTGGTCGTGAAGATGTATCGGGTTGACCTCTGCAATGGTGATGGGGAAATAAAGTCTATATATTGATGTTGGGAAGGAATCGTAATAAAATGCAGTTTCTCGTGAACATTCGGTTATATTTTACGTTTGTATATGATAAAGAGCTGAATCTTTGGTGCTACACGGCTGAGAATTGGTTATTATTGTTAAGTTAATGGTAATAACGTTTTTCAAATATTGTACGATTATTATTTATATTTACCTATCTAAGTACAGAACTCCTCTGACAGTAATTTCAATATTTGATATAATAATGATTCATAACCATTCGAAACTATATGTGCACAATGTTAATCAATGTTTGTTTTAGCGTAAATTATTGACGATACACCAAAGAGGATAACATAAATTACACTCAGACTGATTTAGCATCAAAACACAATCTGTTTAGTGTTTATACGCCTAAATGTACAGATACCGTAATTATCGAAAGTCATCGTAAGTTTGGGATGAACCCCCTCCAGTGGAAATTGAAATTCAATATTGATGTAACTGCGTACCTACGCGCTATAGAACATTTGCTAGTTTGGAACACGATATCTTGATTTATGCGAGCTGAGCATAGGCGAGAAACCTTCGAAAATTAGATTTGTACTTGCGGGACAGAAATCAGATACACGTAATAATAATACCTCGATGTATTTATAGTTAATACCCCTGTATTGAATTCTAATTTATTCAATAAAATAAAATAAATGAGATTTTGTTCAAATGATTGTCATAATTTACAAAATACAAAATTAGGTACAATACGTAAGAGGATTAAAAAAATGCCTAACTTTAAATTTTAATTTTGCTTCAAGTATAATTACATAAATTAAAGAAGTAATTGGTAACACTCGATTATTCAATATGGCAAACTATGTGCGTTTTAACGATACCAAAGGAATGTCAAAATGGAATATATATCGCGATTATTCTACGTCCTTTTGAAGACTGCGTTACGTTCATATATGGAACTGCGCAAACATCTGCTAAACGGGGAAACTCGATTTTGGCCGCAAAGCGAACAGCGGCGGCCCAGATCAAAGGAAAACAAAATTAGACGACTCATTATGCCCTCTGTGCAAATATGCACCGCGAGTAAATCCAGCAGTTTTCAATTTCGCGACGTGAATCGTACTGAAAATGTTTGCCGTTTTGCGAATTCGCTGTGCGTTCGTTTAAACGACATTGGTTTAATTAAATATGGACAAACTGATGAAGCTGGATAATCATTTAAAATTACGTATTTTATAGTTTATAATGAGAGTTTAAACAATGTGTTGATTTATTCGGAATTTTAAATTATTTGAATAAAATTAATGTCTGCACTTAGGGGGCGAAGCATACATAGTCGGTGATTTCCTGTATTCAAGTATGAGAGTTTTTGTAACTGACATTTTTTGGAAGCTAAAATTAAGATTTCAATAACTATCAATTAAATTGTAAACTGCATTTATAATAATTGCTTACTTTACATAACTGTATCTATACCTACAAGTGAAATAAGGTATCCTCTTCACACAAACCCACGACCCAACACGTACAATAATTCAATTCCAACTCCATCGTTACACCACGAACATACTTCAGCCCGCCCTCATCTCTACTGCCGTTAATCGAGATCCACACACCTCTCAACCCTCCACCCACGATTACCCAATTAATTCGATATATACCTCTCCTCCCCCACTACCAGGACCAACGGCCATTCAGCGCGACGACAACGACGACAACGACGACAACACGTGTACTTACATCTCCATTTCCATCGCGCTCACCCGCACTTTGTCTCCTATATATATATATACATATACATATAAACTCTCGTGCGTGTGCTGTATCTCGCGCGCAACTTTAAATGGGCGGAATCAAAGAGCCGGTGTACACGCTGCGAAACTCGGGAATTGCGCATTGTTGTCGGCTGGTTTTGCTGATCGCGCCGACGCGCGAGTTGCAGTTTTGATGGGGGGAGGAGGAGGCGAGCCTGAGGCCCGCGCTTGATGCTTGTTTTGTCCGAGTAATTAAATGTATTCAGCGAGAATTCGGGCGTTGTTGTTGCGCGCGGCGGCTCTCAGCTCGCGCGGAATCTGTTGTGTACGTGTATGTGTACGCGTCGTGTCGTCGGGCAAAATTGACGAAGAGGGGTTTTGTGCTATTTTTGAAAAAGACTATGGTGACGAGGGCTATTTTTTCTTTGTGGTTGGCAGATCACAAAATTGTACGAAAGTATATTGAGAATCATATAGGTTTTAATCGGGCAGACGAAGACATTAACATGTCATGTTTCTCTTGATAGAAAATTTAAATTTTGATTGATCTCATAAATACTCATTAACAGATATATATCTCTCTATTTGGTAATACAAAAAATCATTCCTATATTCCTATTCGAAACTACAAGACCGCGGGCGTGGAGAAAAAGCGTGCATAAATATTCATTTCGCATTAACAGTCAACGGGACGCTAGACGGCTTTTAGCTTATCATATCGAACACTTTGAATAATAACGCTCTCTCCCTCTCACTTGGGAATGAATTTTTAAACAATGCATGATTCATCAAATTGATGGATTGCATTCATTAAAAATATTGCGCAATGTATACCACGAGCTGTGCCGATCGTTACTTCTCAATCAAATTACTCGTATAACCGTATTATTTCTTCGCGCTAATTAAAGCAGACTGAAGAAAGCAGACTCTATCGAAAACATGACTTAATACACATCGTTATTTACCCTTATAATACTAAAAACTAATATTTTTAATGATACCACACACTTTTTCATCATTACCATATTTTACGTCCACGATTCCCAGCCGTAAGTACCTACACACCAGCGGCCGAGCAACAGCCTCATAACCATATTCCTCGTGACACAGTATACATCCATAGTACACATTAACAATTTTTTGCAATCTAGCTTCGCGCAGCCACGCATGTTTATTATCGTATACTCTGTATACACACTCTCTCTCTCTCTCTCTCGCGCGGCATAATAAAGATATTAATCTCCCGTTCTTTCTCTCCCTCGTAATATAATGGACCTTATATGTGCACACACTCGCGGCGAAGATTTGGGTCGGCGCCACCGGCGTCCCGCGGTGTTTGCGCGAGGCGTCGAAAGTCTTCATTTTAAGAAGCTTATGTGTGCACAGTATAAGTACGCGACGTAATCTCGTGAGATGTAGAAGCGCGGTGCTCTCGGCAGGGCCTGCATAAATCAGGTTGTAATTTCTTGAATTAATGCCCTTTGTGCGATGCTAATAACGAGTTTCACCTAGTAGGTTTTCATTTTAATTTTCATGCGCGCTGGGCGTGTGTGTGCACTGTGTATAAGGTTTACGGGCTTACGCATTATTAAGACGCTTTTATTAGGCGTATACGCTGTGCGCGTTTATATAAGTGAAGTATATATAACGATAAACGAATGGATAGAAATTGAGGATAAACTTTTTAAAGCTTTATATGTAGAATGAGCACGCGTTGATTTAAATAGTGGAAAGCGCTGCAGCTATATATAGTTTATAATGCAAACACCTGACGTCCTCCAAGATGATACAACTCGTCCCCTCGCGCGCGTTTACCATTCCCAGCTCGATAACCGATAAAAATGGAAATGGCACAATATCATACTTAAATATGATTCATCGGCGTCCCGGCAGAGGATCGCATGCCGCGAGGACTTAACGATGCGAATTCTCCGGCTCTCTCTCTCTCTCGCTCTCTGTCTGCACGCGTAAGTAAGTATACGCGCGTGCTGCTTGTCGCGCTTTCGTATCGCTGCTCTCCGCTGGCCGACTTTTTATCTTCTTTATTCGGCGCTACGTATTGCGGCCGTATCCGAGAGTGAGCGGATTGCCAATTACGGTAATGATGGTAATTCGAGGATGTCGCCGCGCTAATTTTGGACTTTTTCGAAAATGCTGTTCGCTAATATGGTTTGTTAATTATGTCGGTAGGAGTGAGTTGGTATTTTCATGTTTTAAGGGAGAGGAAGGATATTTACAGCGTGTGGGATAATGTATAGTGGTGAGAGAGATTATTTCGTTTTTAAAGCATGTATTTCTGTTTTGAATTACAGCTTTGAATATAGATGTGTGCACAGGAAACTTGGCACCGGAACAGCATTTTAAGAGATGTTTTGCCAAAATGTACTTAATACTGCGATGACAAACAATACATTATAATGTTTTAATATTTTATGCAAAGTTCACAGTATACAATGTTAAAAGAGATAACTTTTTACTTCTTCTAAAAAATAAATAAGTCTCATCTTTTATACTCATCATTTCATTTTTCAAATAAAAGAAGGAAAAATATTATCCAGAAAGCTTTTTTGAAACTGGCACAGCTCGCAATAATCGAAAGTGTTCCAAATTTGAATAAATAAAAAGATTATAGTCTTCCCTTGAAACGTATTGGTGCGCGATATCAGCGTTGCTCGAGACGTTCGCCGGTATATACGCCTATACAGCTTACTCCAATTCCAGTAAAGTGAATCACGTCGCATGGATCACGATCTCTCACCACGAGCCTTATACCAATTGCAGGACAATCGAAAGCCGTAGTTTTTCTCTAGCTACGTGCCAATTCGAGGGTATGAGTCACAGCTGTTTGTTCGCTCGTGGAGAATATCGTTACAGCGATGACATCTTGAAAAATTGCTGGATTGTACGACAATGCGGTGAATGAGAAAAAATTGTAAAGGATGATTAGTATCTTGATCGTATACAGATCGTTGATATATACATATATAAAGAATGCTTGTAAACAAAACTTCGATTGAAAAATACTCATTTATATTCAAATTGTCAGATTAAAAAAGCTTCCTTTTTGAGGAAGCAAGAAATTATCTATTAATCAACGTATAATAATTTTCCCAGGGTACAATTAATTTTACTAAAAAAAGATCTGACGTATATATTCATTCAATAATATAAATTTACCAAATTTACATGAATATTATACGTTTTCTTCATTACACCTTCTGAACAAGACATACAATTTTCATTAAAATCAAATCGCCCCATCAAAAACCAACAAGAAACCTATATATATACAGTTCAAACACGGAGAATGCGAAGCATTAAATCCTAGCAGCACACCCAAGACCTCCTCTCATATATATAAATCGCGCTGAGCGCGCGACGCAACCTCGCTGAAATATACGATCTCCGCGCGTTTTATATATACACACACGCTTGTACGCGTATAACACACCTCTGTATACCTCTTTGACCACCACGTCAACGTCCACTCTCCGCGGGCACCGCGTCAATTGTACTGTACACAGAGTAGCAGCCTCGCAACCGAATACACACATATATACATATATACATACCCACCTAAGCTATGGAGAAAACGAAGATATCGGATTAACATTTATCTATCGGGCTAACGAGCCGAGGGCGCAGGCTAGGCGAGCTAGGAAGGATTTTTGCGCTGCCGAGCAGCAGCAGAAGCTGTAGTAGTATATAGTAGCTTGCTCCTCGAAGGAGGAGATGGTATCGACTATTTCTCGGCCTCTCGAGAGGCGCACTCTTCTCTCTCTCTCTCTCTCTCTCTCTCTCTCTCTCTCTCTCTCTCTCTCTCTTGGCTTTCGTCTTTGTCCCTTTTCCTCGTATTTCGCTCGTCGTTTTTGAGGAGCGAGAAGGAGAGGGCTTATAATGCTTTCCATCGAGTCGCGTGTTGGTTCTGTAACGCGCGCTGAGGAGAAATCGGTTCCGGGCGAGCGGGGAGTAGATAAAGGAGGAAGTTTAAGTTTCCGAGTTTATTACGCTCTGTTGAGGGGTGGGTAGAGATGCGACAGTTTAGATAAAGATACGTCGATAAGTGGACTATCGGGAGGAGGGGGAACATGACATTATTGGGTTCGCGATGATCGGGCGGTCGCGAGGATGTAATTTTTGACCGATCTATAGTCTGATGGGCTTTTGTGATGAGCTGCAGGTTGTTTTGTTAGATTATAAGTTTTTTTTGTATGGAATCTCGTTTGATTTCTCAATTTTAGCTTGAAAATTAACTGTGTAAAAAGTCTTTTTCTGGCCGCGCGAAATTTAATGCGATGATTCGAGTGAAACGGGTTTGAAAGTTGAAATTTATTGAATCGTAGATCAACATCAAGCTGCTTTTAAACTGTGATCTAAAAAACCTTAGGTAAGATGGATTTACGTTAACCCTTTTCAAAATCCAAGACGTCTTGGGCATGAGCGCATTACGCAATGAAATGGTACTTTCGTTAGTCCTTTCTTTCGAACTGACACTTTGATTTACGATTTCAGGCTTCAGTCACTCTGCCTTCTTATCCCTTTTAATATTATTATAATGAAAGTTTTTATTGTTAGTTAGTAAAAGACTAAACAATAAAGAAAATGAAAACAAATCAATCTAAAATACTTTTTCATACCGACTTTCATTCTAATGTCACGACTAAAACTATTTTCTAAGTAAAAACCTAAACAATTCAGTCTCAAAACGCCGCCCATCACCGCCAAACACACACACATTCCGCTAAAACGAGCGCATGCGTGCGCGCGTAAAAACGCAACCACATACGAGGCGGCGGCGGTGGTGGCTGCGCGCCGCTCGATGGAAATATTTACGGTTACCTGACAACCCCGCGGCGCAGAAAAGGGAGAAAAGGAGAAAATAATTTTCCCATTAATCGATCACGCGCATACCCTGCTTCGACGCTGCACGAGCGAGCTAGCGTGGCAGCTCTCAGGCATATAACAGTGCACTTGCGCGTGTATATACACAGGAGAAGAGAGTAGATGCGCCTCGCATGATAGACGCGCGTGCAGGAGAGAAGTGGGAGGGGGTGTTAAAAAGAAAATCGCGATGCCAGCGTGTGGAGAGACTTCCTCCAGGCGGCCAGGAGAAAAAGGCGAGTATGAGGGTATACAGGGAGCGTTCAGCGTTACGTATAGTTTGATAGTTTACGATGTGGGTGAAAAGTATTGGAAACTATTTGAAAAATTACTTGTATTATAGTTTTACTGTACACGGAGAGAAAATTTTCAGTAAAAATTACAAAAAGTTCGATAATTTTTACCGAACTTCACGGTACTATGGTAACAGACTGACATTTTTGTAAATTTTACAGAACAGTTCGGTAATTTTTCTAAGCACTTACTTTTTACTGAACCGTTCCGTAATTTTTACTCTTTTTTAAGTTATAAATTTTATAGAATATGGCGAATATGGTAATTAAAAAAATTTATCTATTTATGGGAATAATTTATATTAATCGCACTTATCGCTATTTTAATAGCTGGGAATCCAGTGTTGCTTTCCTTGTGGTGTAAGATAAGATGTAAATATGCACACCGCTATAGGAAATTTTTATATCTAAAGTCCTAAACATATCTAACTACTATACTACACATAACCTAAGTAATGCCTTACATTTCGCAATACGCAAACGCTTACATATGAACTTTAGAAACTCAGCGGACTTATATACTAACTGAGGAAAGTCGTGGTCACTTGCGAGTTTCAATATTCGCCATCTACCGGTTGTGCACGGTAATTCTCGCTGAAATTCAAGAACGCGCATGCGCACAACAGTCAACAGCGCCACCGCGCGTTACGCCAACGAAAACTTCCAAACCTTCTCTTAAAAGTTACTGAACAGATCGGTAATTTTTACTGAAAATTCTATAAAAAGTATAGAAAGTCAAGTAAATCCGCTCATTTTGGCAGTCTGTTACCACAGTACCGAAAAGTTCAGTAAAAATTGCGGAACTTTTTGTAATTTTTACTGAAATTTTTCTCTCCGTGTATGTTTACGAAAATTTTCTACTACATAAAACTTTTATCCATTTACTATAGGAATTTATAATGGTTCTTATTCATTTTGAATAAAAGTATTTTAAAACATCTAAAATCTCAATTTAGACAATAGTTTCTTGTTCATGCTTTTTTCAGTAATAAAGTTATGAAAGACAAATTCAATTGTATAAAAATATAATTATTTAGTACAACAACAAGTTCCTATATAGCTTTGAAAGTGGAATCAAAGAATATGTGAAAACTAAAAAAAATTGCTCTAATACTTCTAATACATTTTATTTGCAACATAATTATTTTCAATTGCACGTGGATAGTACGTGGATAACACAACAATCTGTTATTGCACTACAAAAAATATCCTCCAACTACTTTTCGAAGAACTTTTTTCAATATAATTAAATGTTCATTATTAACAAACAATCGAATGCAGAAAGCTTCATGTATACCGACTACACGCCACACGACGCCGTCGCAGCCGTGCACGCGCGCGAACCCAAGGGGTTAACGAGTCAAGATATCCCCGAGAAGTTTCATCGCACGTCGGTTTATAGATATACAACCGGCGCAGAGGCGTGCGTGTCTTGAAAAGCCGATGAGGCGCGCACGCGCGCGAGCTTTCAATTTTTACCTCTACATCGTGGCAAGTTCACGAGGTGTACCGGTATATACGAGCGACTTGAAAAATCATGCATCGTTGGTTAAGTCGGAAAAGAAAAGTGAAAAGTGAATAGAACTTGTTATTTTTGTATAGGTGAGTGATTTTTAAGAATTTATGAAAGTATTGGTAAAAATATTATATTGTATTGCCAGGGAATCAATGTAAAGTACGGTGTTCGATTTCTTTTTTAAAAAATTTATTTATTTTATTTTTTACCATGTTATACTATTATTTTCTTACGTTATTTCGTCAATTATAAACCTATAAATGGAAGAATTCAGTTTTAAAGGATTTTAATGACACTTAATCTTTAAATCCACTGTGTAAATCTTACTTACCTATCAAAAGAATTAATCCCCAATCTTTAAACCGATAAATCGACCGGTCGCAGCAACTTACCTGAAACAAAAAAAAATCGAAATCCATAAATATATCGAATTACACAGGTTTACATCGCATTTGATTACATTATACACACAGCCTTTCATTCCCAAGCCACTTAGCACTCATAACCCAGCTAATAATAAACAATCCGCACCACGAGCGTATAAAAATCCACTTCATTACATAAACACCCGAGCCTCCCTACGACGACGCCATCCCTATACATAAACATTCAGCAAAAGAAAAAAAGAAAAACAAAATCGCCACGCTACCCATATTCCCTGCTCCGAATATTCAGCAACCAGTGAGTCGTCCACCACCTCCATAAAACAGCCCTTATCCGCTCGCCCATCTGATACACGCTCTGCTCCGCGTATATAGGTATCGAATATCTCTTATATACATACAAACCCTCCTCGTTCGCTCCTTTCCTTTTTGCGCGCGTTAAATCGCATTAACGCCGAAATAAACAAGGACTAGCTATGCTTCTTCTCCCCAGCGGGGGGCGTTAATTGCCCCGGTATGGAAATGCAAGTCGCGCGATAGTATATGCAGTAGTAAAGGTAGAAGCTGACCTCGTAACGCGCCGGGCTACTGCAGGTGACATAAGCTGCGACTGTCGCGCTCGGTGTCGACTGGTAGGTATGTATGTGCTGTAAATATCGTATGGTGGCGAGCACGCGTTCTTCGCCTTTCCACGCGACTTGGCGTACCGATATACTGTGTAACTGAGATTTATTATGCGGGTCTCGTTCTTTAGGTGTGGGTGCAGGGTGACACACACAGACACACACACAGGAGGTTGAGAAGGATTTTGCAATGGCTTTTATGTAATTTTACAGAGGGAAATTCTTTTCGTTCGGTGCATGCTTGATAAATTAATATACGTGCACTGTGAAGTGATAACGTATAATATGACCAGATGAAATAGATTAGGATTGGAATCATATAGATGGAAGATTGTATGAAAATTATCGAGTATTCAGGCAAATTCAACGTTTCTTTAAAAAATAAAATGTTAAAATGTCTGAATTATATATGAGAGGAAATGCAATGTCGATAAAACTTTAATTTCCTAAAGCATTTATATAGAATTAAATCGATTTCATTTAATCGACGGATTATCCTCCAATAAAAACTCACGCATAGTTTGGGTTTTCATAAGAGAAAGTATTTTATCTTGGAAACGCATAAATTCTATTATAAAAACCTTTCGACTTTAACTTTGTAAACAAACGTGTATTTCAACAAAGTACACCAACCGCTACCTACACTTTCAAACCTCCCACGAAAAACTTCAACAAAAATCCTCACCTACTTCATTACTCAGCTACACGTATATATACACACACTCCTACGTTTGTTTAATGAACCTCGAAAATTCCAATCAATATTAACGATAACATTACCATATTAACGACGCGGCTGCTCTCGCAACTTTCTCCGCGGAAAAAGCACATACAGCGATCCATTCGTAACACTGTACACATCCACACACGCACACACATTATATATACGCACGGAGCCAATCTCATTAGCATAGAACGCGTACGCGAGCCCAAGGTCTAGGGCGAGCTCTTCCCCTCCCCCCTCTTGCCGCGAATTCAGAAATAACTCTCCTATACTTTCGCGACTATAGTATAGGGGGGACGTTAACTGGGACCTCGCGCTTAGAAAACGCGGCCCTCGACCCCGTAAATACTCCACCTCGTTAACCGTAACGCTGTTTATTTTTGCGTCAAGTCTACACGTACTCGTCGTTTTCGAGATTCCGCCTTCTTTGATGAGAGAGGAATCGTGTAACGCCGTGCGCGGAACTGGATCACCGGATAAATGGGTTGCCCGGCGGACGAAAATGTGAACATTTTTAGGACTTAAGCTGCGAGTGGTTTTCGGCTCGTAAATTATTGCACGAGAGTACATGTGTTGCGCGCGCCGCCTTGGCACGCGGACCGAGAGAGAGAGTTATCGCTCTCTGGGTCAACGATTTCGGTGGAAGTGTGCCTAAAGGTATACTTGTGCGCGCTTTTCAAAAGGTAATGCCTCTTGGAAATAGTAACGAGAGTCGAGAGAAAATGAAAAATGTTGAAATTAAAATTTTGTGAGCTCTTTTATTTATACATGTTTTTTAATTTCAGAGTTTAATTTCGTAATTTTAGTGTGGAAATTGCGATTCACTGTGGAATATCGATTGGCGACAATTATATAGATATAATTATTATCTTATTATAGTAATATATAAATAGAACTTATAAACATTGCATAACAGACCTAATTGCGTGACGTTTCGTAATATTATACGGTCTTCGAAGTATATTTGGAAATGCTCTGCCACAAAGAGCCTTTCGTCGCAGTTTAATTGGAGTATAGTTTACGGTCCTACTGAAAATAATAATTTTATCGAAAATCAATTCGAACATTAAACACATTTTATTACTGAACTACAGCTTTCGCTCAATGCGAGTTACTAAAATACCGATGCCTTTATTATTCATTATACTTTGAAATGAAGCGTTAATATATACAATTTTATGCACTCACGCCAAATGTACATAAAAATAGAAACCCACGTGTATAGAGATTTGTTCTATGTATGGTATTGATTTAAAGTCGTACATATCATAAAGTGTATTAATAACGAAATTTATTCATGTCTTTATATTATACAATAACGTTCTCCAATTATTTAAAACGATTTTTACGTTGTTGATCCAATCATCTATACATACGTATTATTAATATCAAAACAATAATTGGATTCGAACGTACAAATAATATATCTAAAAGCAGTAGGCATGTACAATTTATTGTACATGCCTTCAATAAATTGCTGCCCAACAATTCGAACTAAATAACATAACGCACGATAATTTCCATTCAACCGCAACCAAAAAGCAATTTACCGAGTATTCTTCAACCCGATTCCCCAGAAAACTCAGCAAAACAACTCCAACTTTATACATACGTGTCTTTAAACACGCGCGAATCCCACACTATCCGCAAACGCATATACCTACCAACGTCGATCGGCCTCACGCACGCCGCGAGACTTTAATAACAAGGAACAGACGAAAAAAGTCGGCGGACGCGCGCGCGCGAGAAAAAGGCAACCGGTCTTCCTTGTCCTTGAAGACGAGGCGTCGGCAGCATGAGCCTCCTGTCGAACGCTCTCACGCGAGAAGGAGAAGAAGAAGAAGAAGACAAAAAACGACGAGTCACAGACACGCCGCCCGCCGCGTCACTTAACACTTCCTACGCATTCTCATCCAGGAAGTGCGGGACGTTTAGGTGGTCGTCGTCACGATCGTAAAACACACGCGGATCATCCTGCGGTTGATCGTTAACAGGAGTGACGAGAGGGTGGAGAGAAGTATAGTGACTGGGTGATGTCTGGCGGGCGGTATGTGGGCCAATGGTGATGATGGCGAGAGGACGTGGTTTTAGACGTTATTTTGAGGTTCGGAGATTGGTAAACGTAACGAGGGCTTGCTTCTATTTTTGTATTTATATAGACGTCGTCGATCTTTTAGAAGCAGATTGTTTATTTTTAGAAAATGATACTTTTCGGATACATAACTCGTTATTTTGATGTCAATGAGTTTGATTACTTTTAACTGTTACTCCAAAAAATATTATCGTACCATATTATTAGATAGAGGAGATTGAGGGTAAGATTCAATTGACACAGAGTACATTGACATCATCTAACGACCTATAGAACAAAGTAAACCGGTAAGCACGCGTTACGCTACAGCACATTAGCAAAACCAACTCAGTCATACTATACCAAACATCCTTTTGTAGACGCGTTGACCTTATACAGACCGCAAGAAAAAAAAACGCCGCATCATTCAAATTCACGAGCGAATGATAGTCCGCGCGCTACATACGTTTGCGACACATCAACGTTTAATGCACAAACGCGGTACAAACAGCAGAGAGCGCGATTAGAGGCAAATTACGAGCGCGCAGCGGGTAACTCGCGCGTGCGCGCTCACACAACCTTAAGTACACAGATGCATCGAAGTGGAGATGTAAATACGGTAGTAAATTTGTGATTTGCTCGCGCGCGTGTGTTCGGTAAACGGCAGCAGTCGGTGTATCCGCGACGACGTGCGCGGAGTTAATAAACTATGTACCGGGGAAATAAAAATAATGTGCAAGCGATCAGATGCGTCGCTTGTACGCGAGCCTGTTTGTAAGCGAAATATTGGGCAATCAAAGGTAAAAAGATGCGGAGGTACAAGCCGAGGTTGTGTTTGGCTGAACAGTAAACTTATATTAGTCGATCGAAGATTATGGGTACACAAACATTTTTGGTTACTTAAGGGCGTTCTCCGTGTCGAAACAGCAATTTTAGTTTTTATATTTTTAAATAATGTTTTATTAATTTGATAATCCAAGAGTAAGTACATGTAACAAATATATACACTTGAAAGAACATAACAATTTTTTTCAGACAAATTCAGGCAATAGTCACTATGGTATTGTTACAATTGAAGGGCCGGATGCAATAAGGGGGTTAGCGCTCGAAAACCCGTAAAAGTATTGTCCAAGTGACTAAATTTTCAATGTAGCCAAATTAATTTTTAAAAAATATCACTTTGTAGGGAATGAAAAGAAGTATTTTTACCTAGAAGGAATTTTTTTTATTCGACTTTCTTTTTAATATAAAAATTAAAAACTGAAAATTTTGTTCATCTATTTTTAATAGCTTTCAAAAACATTAATTGTCCAAACTTGGTCAAATACCATCGAAATATTTTGAAATTTGACAGGGACGTGCAGAATACTCCAGCGTTGCCTATGGGATTGATAAAAGGATGTAAATCGATAATTGTTAATAATTATTTAATTGCAAATATATTGCGATCGGTAATTACGTTTTCTTAACTTTAACGGAAAAAAGTATCGAGGGAAGTTGAAGCTAGGAAAAACTTCCAGCGAGACATTTGTTCCTTAATAGTCTAATAAGTTTCTGACAAACTTTCAAATTGATTTAATAATAAATGACTTAAATAGAGCGTTATTAATAAAGACGCGCGCTAGCAACATCGGCGGCGCGGCGCGGCGCGAGCTAAGCCTGTTATGTTTATATGTTTTTGCACTGATGTATCACGTTTATAAAAATTAAAGAATTATTACGTTGACTTATAAACTGTGTTTTTACGTTATATAAAACATAATATCGTTACATAATAATTCGTTAATTCGTTATTATAAACGTGATACTGCTGTATCACGTTTATAAAAATTAACGAATTATTGTGTAACGATATTATGTTTTATATATTATATATAAACGTAAGATACTGATGTATCACGTTTATAAAAATTAACGGATTATTGTGTAACGATATTATGTTTTATATAACGTAAAAACACAGTTTATAAGTCAACGTAATAATTCTTTAATTTTTATAAACGTGATACATCAGTGCAAAAACATGTAAACACAACAGGCTTAGCTCACGCCGCTCCGCGCCGCCGATGTTGCTAGCGCGCGTCTTTATTAATAACGCTCTATTTAAGTAATTTATTATTAAATCAATTTGAAACTTTGTCAGAAACTTATTAGACTATTAAGGAACAAATGTCTCGCTGGAAGTTTTTCCTAGCTTCAACTTCCCTCGATACTTTTTTCCGTTAAAGTTAAGAAAACGTAATTACCGATCGCATTATATTTGCAATTAAATAATTATTAACAATTATCGATTTACATCCTTTTATCAATCCCATCGGCAACGCTGGAGTATTCTGCACGTCTCTGTCAAATTTCAAAATATTTCGATGATATTTGATCAAGTTTGGACGATTAATGTTTTTGAAAGCTATTAAAAATAGATGAACAAAATTTTCAGTTTTTAATTTTTATATTAAAAAGAAAGTCGAATAAAAAAAATTCCTTCTAGGTAAAAATACTTCTTTTCATTCCCTACAAGGTGATATTTTTTAAAAATTAATTTGGCTACATTGAAAATTTAGTCACTTGGACAATACTTTTACGGGTTTTCGAGCGCTAGGGGGTTACCCCTTATTGCACCCGGCCCTTCAATTAAAGACAAAAAGTTCAATAAGTTCTTTAAATTTTTTTATTTTTTATCCGATCTTAACGAAATAAAGCTTATTTTGTTCGTTAAGAAATTTCAGGGAAATCTATCGATGGGAAAATTTATGATACGAGTTACCAGTACGGCGCAATATCAATTTGTTTAAGAAAGTTTTTATGAAAACTTGCTTTTCTGAAACAAATTAATATTGCGCCGTACTGGTAACTCGTATCATAAATTTTCCCATCGATAGATTTCCCTGAAATTTCTTAACGAACAAAATAAGCTTTATTTCGTTAAGATCGGATAAAAAATAAAAAAATTTAAAGAACTTATTGAACTTTTTGTCTTTAATTGTAACAATACCATAGTGACTATTGCTTGAATTTGTCTGAAAAAAATTGTCTTATGTTCTTTCAAGTATATATTTGTTACATGTACTTACTCTTGGATTATCAAATTAATAAAACATTATTTAAAAATATAAAAACCAAAATTGCTGTTTCGACCCGGAGAACGTCCTTAATATCAGTGGTAATATGATTGACGACAAACTCTACTGCTATTATTAGATGATTTTTTGTTTTTTAATTATTGCCATTTCGAATCATTGTGTATCCTGGCTCTGCAATGTATTTTTCGAGGTATTTTTAAAATTGTTCCAAAAAGATCAAGTAATTCTATACCATGTTTTATTGGATACAATTTAGTTTTCATAAATATAGTAAATTACTACGACCGGAATCAATAGTCGTGAAAAGTTTTTATGGCTGATATACTGCGATCCATTTTTAACGTTCCCTCTAATGCTGGTTTCATGTGTATACTATTTTCCAAAATACATAACATCATAGTTCCTCATCCATTCTTTCGATATGCTTTATTATGTAATACGAAAACTAAAAAGAAATTCATCCATAATATCCTAAAATAAAAAATACTCTCCAGCAATCAACTCAAACACCCCCGATATAACTTTCTCCTCATATCCTACACATCTCTGTCCAACGAAATCCAAACCTCGTTGAGAATCAACGACCATCGCTCGCGGCCAACCTGTTCGCCGCCGCCAAACACCAATTAACGGAATGGACTTTCGGGAGAGGAGGTGATTTGAATAAAGTTTGTTTTCATAGAACATCGCCGCTCTGTTAGCCGGCGTCACGTACACACCTCTATATACCCGCGGCCGGCATTCGTGATTCGCAACCCGCGCGCGTCTCTATACTATGAATAGTTTAACGGGACGCGCGCACGCGTTCGAAGGTTGGTTAGTTCGCGGATCTGTATACGTGTGAGCATCACGGTCCGTTTGAGCTGAGTGACGTAATCCGCGCGCCCTAACAACGGTCTATGGTAACTTTCGGACGATTCATGGGATGGCAGGAGGAGAGCAAGCCATTGAGGCTTTTTTTTAGTGCGAGAGCCCGGTTGGCGATTTGCGATTTCGGGGGATTTGAACGAACGGCGCGGGTTTTAGTGGAGATATGTATGGTCATTAGCTGAACCTGTGATTTTTAGAAGTGTTGGTTGGTACACGAATGGTATGGTTGTAAATTTAGGGCTTTTGTAACTATTTATGTAAAAGAATAAATAATTGTATTTTCAGATGTGTTTGTATATATAACTGTGTCACAGGCTATTTCTGCGAGATTCCAATCGACTATACGTAAAGATCTAAAAATGTGTGCAGTAAAAAAAGTGACTAAGGAAACGTCGTTCTGCCAACTTTGTTTCGCACAAAATGCAGGCACTCAAGTACCATTAATTTTTTTTATAAAATATACGATTTTTTACCGAGAAACAAAAAATGTTTTCCGTTTCTTATTTGCCCATCTAAAATTACCGTACTACCAAACTCAAGTGAATTCTAATAATCACGCCAACGGGAAAAAGTGTTACTCCCGCATTCCGGTCAATCATCAAAGTTTTACAAAAAAAACACTCACACTCGCGATATTCTCTGCTTCACTCGCTCACTCTCCCTCCCACACGACCTAACCTCTGCAAAGAAAATACAATACGACTTTGCTCAATTAGCCGGCATCTAGGCCACTTTTGAAATCCATCGTTTTCACGAGAAAGCACATGCGTCCTCCTCTATCTTTCTGCGCTCGAATGAAGAAAGAGATGAGAGAGAGAGAGAGAGAGAGAGACGACGGCGTCTGGCCGAAATTTAACCAGAAACAGGACGAATGGTTATTATACGTTGTAGCAATTATGTAGCCCTTTCTCCTCGCAGTCGAAAATAAGTCGTCGTCGTCGTCGCGCGCGGTTAGCGCGCACCTTGTTAGGAGCCGTCCGTCGCACGCTCGAGTAGCGACGAATTCCATTGCGTCTATGCTTCTCATCGTCATCGTCCTCGTGCGCTATTGCATCGCGCTTTCTCGCTCATTCTTTTCTCTCGTTTGAGAGAATCCTTACGGGTACTTATAATGTAGTTCTCGTGGCGCATGTCGTAAGACGGAGAAGTTGGGCGGGGTAAAGGTGAAATTCTCATAATCTGGTTGAATCGCACGCGCGTGCAGTGTGTCATATTTAACATTCAATTATATTTTGAGCTTTACGAGCGAATGAGTTTACTTTTGAAATTACTTTTTACGATATCACTATTTCATGCTAATTAAAAATCTTATTTGGATATTTTACGTAATTATATATTTCGTACGAGATGTTGTACGATATAAGCGGTACTCTGACTTTGAGATCTTTTTTGAGCAGTTAAAGTTATATTTAATTAGAAAGATTCTTCGCGTACCTACCTGGGCTGAGGAAGAAAATCATTTCTACAGTAGTAACCTGTCGTAATTGCTCGGAAACTTAATGGTCCGTGCTATTCTCAATCAGTAGCGTAGAGATAAAAATCTTATACTCTAATTTTATTAGAGTAATTTATTAAGTTATGAATTATGATCTTTGAATTTTTATACTTCAATATTAAAATATAATAAGAAATTTTACAACATCGCGGTAGCGTGCGCACGAATAAGTGAATTCGCGATCATTTTATTAATTTTTATTATTACGTGTGCTTACGCGTGTTTTGAAGTTGTAATGATTTAAAATATTAAAAACAAATATTCTTAAAAAGTATATGTACTTGTTATCTGGCTTATGCATACTAAAAAGTTAGATAAAATATTTAAAACCTATAACCGAAAGCCAACCAAACATAACAATAATAAACTAAAAACTTTCATTAGTCCATAAAAATATCACAAAATATTTACTCCTTCGAAGAATTTTTTCAGCATCCAACATTCCAAAAATGTACAAAATAAAACCATACGCATTACGAATCAATTTCAAACTCACAACAAAGCACAACGCTTCTTGCCTTAGCGTCATAATTGAATCGAACTTTTCCCGCAGTCGCTCTTCTTCCATAGAACTCTGCGTGTATCGACGTCCCATCCACGTTCGCGTGCGCCTTATATACTGTACGACACGCTCGTCTTATCCATGCCCCATACCTATACATAATACACAGACACGCGGCGGGCGCGACTCATTAAAAGTTGTTTAGCGGTGCGGCCGCGCGAACAATGGGAAGCTGTGTGCCCCGGAGATATTGCGCGCGCGGTTTCATTCGAAAGCACTTTGCGCCCGAGGATTTATAACTTTATTTATGGCCGTGCGCAGACACGCGTGCGAGAGTAGCCGCCTCTCCCGTGTAAATTGCGTTTTGAGTGCGCGCGCGCGCGAGAGGTGGGAATTGATTTTTTTCGAATTGACGGTTGGAAGTTGGGACGGTCGCGGGTGATGATTAATTTTGAATAATGACTGCGGTGTTGCCAGATGGTATATATATGTATAAGACGTGTTTGTTTCGCTGAATGATGCGGTGAGTTATATACGCGCAAAAGTGAAAGTTGGATCTTTGAAGTTGTTAAAGGGTAATATATAGTGTGATTGAATTCGAGTAGAGTTTTATTACCGATGAGCATTACAACGGGCCTCTCTCCTGTCTCGGCGACTTATCGTAAATTACACTTCGAGTCGTAAAAATTAAGCTGAGAATTGATTTTTGTGTTGCGTCGTGATGAAATGTGTTTATTTTAATATATGTAGTCTGAAATATTATTTATAACGGGCTGTAATTCATTTGAAGTAGAAACACGTTATTTTTAGGTAAAACCGCTGGTCGGTTGTAAAAAATTCAATTTAAAATTCTAATACTCACTCGGTAATTGCACATTATACACGTATAATTACTATTTACATAGCAAAATATCTCGTACATCATCTTGAAAAAAGCCAACGAAAATCATAGTCAAATTGATTTTTAATTAATGGCTATATAGGCTCACAGAAAATAACGGACCTAAAGAAAGACATTAACAGAAAAAAAATTTTCGCTAAAAAAACTTATTAGTCACTGCGCAACTTTTAATTCAGAAAGCTCTTAAAATAACTTCGAAACAAAAAGTAATATGAAAATCTCCACACCATCCGTCGCTCGTTACAAAAACCCATCTTCCCCTCGTGGGTTTCTAAAAACCCCGTAACGAAGCCAGCCAATCCTCGCTCACACATACCCGCTGAAAGAACACTTTCAAACGAGCGAGCGATCGAGCGAACGGATGCTACCCGCGATCTTCTTTTACGTCGCAAATGACGCGCGCAGATCCTCGCTTCCGTTCCGCTAAACGGAAGAAAAATATGCACGAAAATCCACGCGCGTCCGGTTATCCTCGACCCATTTGGCGCGCGAAGCGCGCGGGGCAAAATAAATCGCCGATTCGAAATAAATTTCTTCTCCAAGACGTCGTCGTCGTCAGGGTCGCGGGATCTTGCGTGTACTTCCCCAAAAAATCGTTTTCCAAGGAACGAGCTTGTCTTTGAAAAGAAGCAAGTATGTTTTGAGTTGTTCTACTCTTACTTTCAGTTTTTCTGCTGCGGGTTATATTTGCGGTTCGTTTAACGCGAAAAGTTTGAAGAAGTAATTTATGAGGAATTCGACATTTGTTGTATTGAAATGCTGTGTTTTTTCGATTAGACGGTATGGCTGCTGTCCAAGTGTTGGGAGGATTTAGTTACAAGTGCGAAAATCAACAGTTTTATATTTTACCAATGAATCATTGAGATTGAAATAGCTTAACTTGCAATGAAACGTTGGGAACAAATCATAGATTTAATAATTTTATTGGAAGTAATAATTAGAAATTACTTTATACATTCAACTTATTTCATTTATTTCAACTATGCTGACTATGCATATTCAGATAGTTTTAACTTGATAATATTACATGTAGAGTTGATATGAAAATAAAGTAATTTTGTTAAAAGAATTTGCAGAAAATTTCATAATAATAGTTCATTACGTTATTTATTAGATGAGATTTCGTAAATTACTATCGTATATTATACACTCAACTTTTCTAAAAAAAAAAAATTAATAACATTTATAAAGTGTGGGCGCTACAGAAAATAAATCGTTCACTCCAGATTTTTAAAACAAGCCTGAAAAGTTAATTAAACAATCTAGATCACTTTGATTTCATCAAGAAATTTTCCAGCGAAATACGCGCCGTAAAAGTTTGTCACTCAGTTTTTTACGTTGAACGCGTCCCACATTAATTTTTAATTACTCGCTCGCAGTAGCCTAATAAGCTGCAATTTACTGCTATTTTTATGAGCAAAAGGGCGCGGCAGCCAGTAAACTCGTAACAAAAAATTAATAAAAGATTTTACAGCGAAAAACAATAAAAAAATATCCATATATACATAAATAACATGCAAATTACTAAACTAACTTATAACGCTTCGTTTAAGTAACTTTGCACGTCACACACAATATCCTCCCTCTCCGCTTTACTCGCGCTTTTATTAAAAATTAAAAATCTCAATTATCGCAACGAACAATCGCCGTATCATTCATCTTCTCCTCCCCTCAAAGTAATTCATCAATCGCGCCCCGAATAAAAACGCTTCGACGTAACACAACCATTAGATAAGCATCTACAACACTGCCACTACTGTATACCGCGAAAACGTAAAAATCCATTTGGCGCGTTGGCCTCCGGCTGTATATAATACGCGTTCGATCCTCCGGCATCGATCCCCTCCTTCGCAGACGCACGAGGTTTATGAAGGGCGAGTCGTGAGCGCGAAATTAATGTTCATGTTACGGCTCCGCCACTGCCCGCGCCAAGTCCATTTCACGCGCGCGCGCTGCGTTTCGGCGATATCGCCGAAGTTTACGGTCCGGCTGATTTACTTCGCCTGGGGGCGCACTTAGCTCGCGCGACGTTTAAGGCGAACAATTTTTAATGTCTTCATCTGCACGCGCAGGAGAATCAGACGTTTGTTGGAGTTTCGGAGCCTTGAATTTGATTGTATATGCGGATTTATTCGAATTGGTTGCATTTGAAGTGTAATAGGATTTGCAGATAATGGTTAGGAATACAAATTACTCGTCAAAATTCTTACTAGAAAGAAAAAATGATTTAAAATTTCTATATCAACTTAAGTATAAGTTAGATTCATTTCTTAATACCATGCACAGTATAATAATGCCACTTATGCAGATGAATAATGTATAAGACTATAATAAATTATGTTATTATATGGAAGAAAATGTTTGTTTATTGCCGAAGAGAACTATTTATTGTATCCAATATAAAATTTTAAAATTAGCAGTATGTACGTTCAGGACGCTATCTATTGTTATCTCTGCAGAATATTATCGAAGCGGTACTTTAACAATGCGCATACAGTATCATTTTTCCTCTATTGCTATAATTATTCTCATGACTCATGAAGAACGTCGAACACTTATCAAGGCTGAAAAAAAAGCGTCACATAAAACAAGCCGCGCCAGGGTATTATTATAAAAATCGAGCGTAATAATAGAAGGACGCGCTGCAGCTATACTATACGCGTATCTCTGTCCATCGACGATTCCATTTATAAATTCTGTTTATCAGTTAACACGCGCGACTGGTAAACCTCAAAATAAACGAACGCAATCGATAAAAAGTTGAACGACTTTTCACCTTCGATCGTATTACATTTATAACCCACCTATAATAAAATACGAAAAGATCGTTACACAAATATTACGTATTAATATACCGCGAACAAGCGATTGTTCGATAAATTGGCGCAGGCCCCGTTTCATTAGGAAAAATTCGGTCGAGTATAAACCGAGATAAAAAAAAAAAAGTGGGAGCTTAGCGCGCGGGCGCGGATCGCAAAATAATCTCTTATCTCGGTCGATCAAGCCTCTAGATTAGAAGAGAGTCGCGCATGTATGTATAGGTATAGTCGCGCGGCGAATGAGCGCTTAGAAAAGTACGGTGTCACCCGCGCGTGCACGCGCATTGAAAAAGTGTCCTTTATATACGGAGCAGTGAGGGGAGGGTAATTCTTTTGAGAAAGTCAGCTTTGGGATTGCATTGTTAAAAAAGTTCTTAAATTTAAGAAAATTTAAGATACAATTGTATCTTAAAATTAATAATCTTGTTATTGAATCTGAATTAATATACAGTATTTTGAAATTTAATACTAAATTTTATGAAATTTAATAAATACGTATATTAATTTTAATATACTAATCTATTAGAAGTAAATTAACGTATACGTTTATTAAATATCATAAACAAGACATTAAATTTCAAGAATATTTTAAATAATTTTATAATTTTATTTATAATAGCTAGCATTCGCGTTTGTAATATTTCATGGCAATCTTATTAAAATTAAAATAAATTGTTTAAATTTTAATTATAAATAGGTTTAGGAGATTAAAAAATAATCTTATGAAATTTCAAAAACATTTTTCATTTTTAATGCGTTAAGGTTAAAAAAGTTCTTAAATTTAAGAAAATTTAAGATACAATTGTATCTTAAAATTAATAATCTTGTTATTGAATGTGAATTAGTATACAGTATTTTGAAATTCAATTCTAAAATTTATAAAATTTAATAAATACGTACATTAATGTTAATATACTAATCTATTAGAAGTAAATTAACGTATACGTTTATATCATAAACAAGACATTAAATTTCCTTATGTAGATGAAAATGTCCTAACTGTTATAAGCGAGCGATAGCGTAATGGATAGCGTGCGTGCGTAGTAACCCAAGGTCCGTGGGTTCGATTCTCGGTCAGGTCGAAAATTTTTATGCAAGGGGTTTTTCTGCGATAATAAAAATGCGATTAATTTATAAACAAAGTTCTGTAATGAATAAGCGAAAATTTATAATAATGAAAAAAGTTATATGCATAAATTATAACATTCTTCATACAACACAAATAAGTGGTAAGTAAAAATATATAATAAATTTACATCAAAATAATGATTAGAACTAACACAAACTTTGCATTAATTAACTTGTGTATAATTTTTTGAATTTAAATATTTCAATTAAAATTTTAAAAAATAATTTTTTGTAATAAATAAATATTAATTATTATTCATTAAATATTCTGCATTCAATTTTATATACAAATTATTAAATTTCAGATAATTGTATTGAATTTTCAACTATAAAAAAATAGATCTACAAAAAAATTTTGTTACGTGTATTATATTTAATAGGAGGTAAATTAATTTGAAGAATCTTAAAAAAATTTTTAAATTTGAGAAATTTATATTAAATTTAATAACATATTCATCAATTTTCATATAGGTGAACTTTTTAATTTTCATAGATTATTTTTTAAATTTTCATAGATTATTTTTTAATTTTCATAGATTTATTGCTTAAAATTCACACCAATGTTATTTACTTTTCAATAAAATGTTGTAAGATGCTTCTATTAATTTTAATAAAAAAATATTGAAATTCGAAAAATTTTAATTAAAAATCGTGTATATTGCATTGATTCCATTTCAAACAATGTATATTAAATTTCAACACTTTTCTTAATTTCGTTTCAAAACGGTTATGAAATTTGCGGCATGGTGTGGTTTGTGCACATAAGAATTATGCACATATTTATTGTGCACACTTTAGCATTGGTGTATATCTATATCTATGTGTATACTCCAATGCTAAAGTGTGTACAATAAATATGTGCATAATTCTTATGTGCACAAACCACACCATGCCAAATTTGCTTCCGATACATTGTTCTTAAATTTAATAACTATTTTTTTTACAGTGTGGATATCAGATGCAATTACGAATAGGTCACTGTTCATTTCTATATATAAAATGGGCCTGAAGTTTGCAACGTTGGAGTGCAACGAAATAAAGAAAAATGATTTTACTTCAAAGTTATATTGATTAATTTTAATTTTGCGTGGAAATTTAGTATTTTATAGTATAAAACAACTTTATGAGAAAGGCTTGAATCAAATTTTTTACTGTCTAGTAACTTTAATTGATTGTAAAAAATTACTTCGTTGCATTCCAACGATGCAAACTTCAAACCCATTATATAAAAATAATTTTAATTCTATACCATTATATATTTCGTGCTATAGATAAATTATAAAAACGTAAAAAAACAGTAGTAAATACAATAAGTATCTTTTGTTATTTGATTCTATGACGGAGCGTCAAACAATAAATAAATACATTTAAAACTTAGAGAGAGATTAATCATTTCACTTTCAACCGTAAAATTTACCGGAAAAATATAAGTACACGGAGAGAAATTTTGTAGTGAAAATTACAAATATTCGAGGCAAAATTACCAGTTTCTATGGTAATGGATGGACAGACTGACAATTTCAAACTTTTTACCAAAGTGCCTTGGTAAAATTTTTTTTTAGTTAATTTAAATTAAAAAAATTAACTTTTTTTATCCATATTGATGGATATATAGTATTTTAATATAGAAATAGAAACAGAAACAAGGATGAAAAAACATTAAACTGAAAAAAAATTTTTACGGAAGCGGGATTCGATCCGACGATCTTTGGGTTGAGAGTCCGACGTTCTACCGACTGCGCCACGGAAGCTGTTACCAACAGTCATTTGAATTGCCTTTATTACTTACTGAAAATATGTGTATTGTTTTCATTTTAACGTCGCGCACGCCTCTAGTATCAATCTTCTGAAACACAATAATGCGCAGTGCGCATGCGCGAATACACAAATACCAGGTTATTTGGCAAAATTTATCAGTTTTCTTAGTAAAAATTCTTAGGTTACCCTGTAAAAATGACTAGATCTCAATTTTTACCAGTGTGTCTGGTAATTTTTATTCCGATAATTTGGTATTTTTTTTAAGTGGTTATGGTAGTTTTTCCTGGGAAACTTATAAATTGTATTAGAAACCTGGGAATATCACGGCTTTTGACAGTCTATCCATGCGCTACCAAGGCACCTTGGTAATTTTTACTCTAAAATTTCTCTCCGTGTACGTAAAATCTGAACGCGAACTCTATACTTTTATAGAAATATCACAGCTCATTACATAACCAAGTTTTTGTGTCAAAAGTTCTATACCCTCGATTAAAAAAGCGAACAATTTTATCTTCGGCCAGCTACTGCCGCTGCAACTTTCTTCGCTGCAATTCCGAGAAGCCGGGCGCAGATAAATCCGAGCGCGCTATCGGCATTAGAAAAAAGCGCGTACATCCCACATCGCAGCAGCGCTGCGCGGGGAGCCATAATTACGCGCTCGCAAACTCCGAATAACTCGGCCGTCGTTAACTGCCGCCCCGACATAACGAAAATATTATTATTGCGAGCGGCAACATAACGTCGCGCGATGTTGCTGTACTTATATACACACAGCGCGCGCGCAGCGCAAAAAGAAAGCATCAAACCGCGAGCACAAAGCTTTCCGCGCGCGCGAGTATCGGCCGGCCGCAATATTTACTGCGATATTATCCGCTTCCTCCGCTGACTTTATTGCTCCGATAAATTATTGGCTAAAAGTGCGGAGGGAGAGGGGAAAAAAGGAGCGCGAATCACTCTGTATCTCGTCGTAAATCATGTCGCGCTATTAACAAGCCGCACGCGCGCGCGCGCGCATTAGAGTGTAGTCCGATTTCGCACGACGTATCAGTGCGCGTTTGCATATTTGCATGGCGCTGCAAAATTGTGGTCGTAAAAAGGGGGGCAAAAGAGGCGGACGGGTTATGGGTTGCGACGGTGTAACCGATTGTAACCGCGGATGATGGCTGGGTGGAACAATCCTGATGCATCATGCGTGGAAAAGGATAATACCCAAAGGTTGGTTACACAGTATATGATGCAGGTTTATGACAATGGACGAAAATAAGGTTATTGGTATTATGGCTTTTTTATTGAGGGAAAAAGGTATTATGTATCGGAGTGGTTTTATTTCAGAGCGGTGCGACAGAGAAAGGTTATTTTTTTTTATTGCTGACGAGAAGTCAGCGAGACTTTTCTTTAAATAACTTATTTTATATAGCCGCATCTGAGAAATATGCACGTTCACGCAAAAAAGAGTAGACGTAAGACTTCTCACGAAAGTTTTTTATCTGCTTACGGTGTAACAGCCCGCAGTTTAAACGCGGAGTTTTAAAACTTTCGGAAATAAAATAAATAGAATGGGTGCAGAGAGTGCAGCGGTGAAAGTTGGTGAAAAATCTGTTTCAATTATAAACTTCAGGACAGCGGAGATTGTAGTGTAATTGCTGGTTTAGAGGTTTCGTAAAAATTTTTTTTTTGTCAGGGTTCGCGTGAGAAATGGAAGTATACACGCCGAGATTTCTAATTCATAATAACTTTTAGTTGTTAACGGGAAACAAGTGTTCCATTATCTTTGACTAAAATCTGATCTCTCGCGTGACTAATCATCGACTACATGCATCAATCATGTTGACGTAATAAACGATATTTTTGCATAAAATTTCTTGTAATTTACCAACCTCGGCAGAAAAATAAACACTTTATCAATCCCTTTTTAAAAGAATTATAAAAATTATAACTGCATTTCACCAATCATATATCCTCACAAGTTGAATAAATTCAAAAGCACGAAAATTACATCAATTTTTCACACATCTGCTTACTTTTTCCACAAAAACTCGAAATTTATATTCGATCCGAGCTATAAACAATACCGAACGCTAACCTTCTCCTCCAACCCCCTGTGCAATTTCACCGCTCACCTCGTTAAACCACCTCCGCTCCCGATGCCCAACCCCAAAAAGAACACCCAAAAAGGTCCACGCGCGCAGCTTCTACTCATAAACGCACACACCCACACACACACACACACACACACACACACACACACACACACACACACACACACACACACACACACACACACACACACACACACACACACACACACACACACTCGCGCGTGGACGCATCGATAACGCATAAACATACGCTCGTGCGCACGTGCCACTGGCATGTATATATGTATATATATACGCAGAAGAGAGAGAGTAGAGGTCGTTTTACGATTTCAACTTTACAGCTGGCGCTGCTGCCACCGCCGCGATGTCATAATACCGGGAGTGAGGGAGAGAGAGAACGCGACTTCGCAATTACAATTCAATGCGGTAAGCATTGTTATGGGCGCGATAAAACGAGCGGCGACCGGACAGCGCGAGCGCGGAGGCGGCGATATATATATATAGTAAGTATGTAGGAGTGAGAGTCCTTGGGAAAATCGGAAGCGCAGCTGCTGTCACTGGCGCGCGCGCTTTTGGTCTTACGCGTTTTATGCGGGAGATAAAGTATTGATTTTAAAGATGGTTTAAATAAGATTTTTATACATACATAAATAGTGGAGATTTTCGCGTGATTTTTTAAAGTCAGTTTAGACTGATAAAAATATAGATGTTAATTATACTGAACGGTTTAATTTTAATTATATTTGTTTTTAGTAATGTACTGGAATCCAGGTAGATGCGACTATGTAGTAATTGCTACCATAAACATGGTTGTAACGATTTTTCACTTACATTATTATAATAGTAACTATTTTTTCCCTTATAGTGTAAGAAATTTAAGTCACGATGATATGAGTCAAGAATTAGTGGTTTCTATATCTTTTACAAATTTACAGAATACTCCTTAATAAAAACAAATTATTCCCGAAAAATAACATTATAAAGTGGAATTACAACGTTTCAAAAAGTAAAAAGACCGTTTTACATTACAATTTTCGAATAATAAAACTTTGGAAAACAACATTTTATAGACCGTATTCCGAACTACGCACCGAAAGAACTTCTTAGTTTCTGTCGACTTTAAAAGTCAGTCCGTAAGTCTGTCCCTTTTTTCAACCAAATCTTAAATCCTCCGCATCGTAAATTCAGACGATATTCAATTCCAGCGACAGAACGTAAATATTTTTTGTCGTTACCCGATGCGTGTAAAAACGTAAGCTTCCTGAATTGTGAATTTTTTATCGCTCGAGTAGTTTTATGTCCTGAAAAATGGCTCGCCCGCAGGACTTTAAATTTCAAATATTCATAGAGATTTGTATATGTGAAAAAATTAAATATTCAAGAACGCACATCGTGAATTTCTCAAAAGTTACCTTTTCTACAAACATTCATCTACGTGACACTGGCAACGAAGAGCGCGTACGAATTATTTTGTATTTGCCATCTGTGTACTTAGCAAAAAGATAACGAGTCGAGTGGGAAAAGATTTTTTTATTTAATTAATTATTTTCGACAACAGAAACAATATTTTTCTTGAAAACTCTTATATATAAATGCACCTAATCAATATATCAACAAGAGTTTATTCATTACTCTTCCCAATTCTTACATGAAACTCTAATCAAAAGAAGCACGTACGTACAATAATTACCACGTGAAATCGAAGTTAAATAAAATCACTTCACCACCAGAAAAAAAAAGTCAACTCTAACCCAACCAAGTCACTTTCTCCCGCTCGCTCGACCATTCCTCATTACTCCATCGCCAGTAACAAAACAGGATACTCGCTAATCCATGGAAAGCGAGACCACACCGCAGAAAGAGATGCAAAGGAGTCGCGGGGATTAACTTTCACGAAAATAACTATTCGCATGCTCGCAGGGGGGGAAAGGGAAAAACCGCAACTGTTGATCCCCCTCTTCGTATATATACATCACACACATATACTTTCTCGCGACAAACGCGCGGGGATAGGGATCCCGCGGCCGAGGAAGAGGAAAAAGAAAAGGAGAGAATCGTACTACACGCGCGCTGCAGGTATAGATCAAAGCGTTGCGCGAGCTCTCTCTCTCTCTCTCTCTCTCTCCGATTCCGTGCGCCGCAAAGGAACTGCGAGTAGATTGCATCGATTCGCGAGCCACAAAGGGATCGAAAATAAGGGGGATGTAGGAGCAAAAGAGAGAGAGAGAGTGAGAGAGAAAAAGTTGGGGGATGGAGGGATCGTTTGGAAAAAAATGCGGGATGAATGCAAAGTAGTGAGGGGGGGGGGGGGGGGCAGAGAGGAACAATGGTGAGGTTCTATATGGAGTATATGGAGTATCCGAGAGTTGTGATGGTATGATTATTTCATTGCAAAAATTAAACGCAATGTGGAGGAAAGTTCGACTCGTTCATTTATCCGCGATGATTGATTCGATTTTTTCTATCGATGAGATCAGTTGGACAAGAGCGCTCCGTATATTATTATGATTGATTTAGCAGTCTTACACTATACGCGCGACTGTGATTTGCATAACACGCGCTCGGTATGTTATCTTCCCAGGCAATTCTCGCGGAGTGAATCACTCATAACGGAATGTGAACGTTATATGTCGCGGGGAAATTTTAATTTCCTGAGTGTGTGTGTGTGTGTGTGTGTGTGTGTATTCATATACTCCCTCGTATCAACAAACCACCACGGAAACATTTTTCGCAACACACAAGCGCAGTCGTCAAAGACACGCGCACGCGTAAGCCCCCGTACAATTAAAACGCTAAGAGACATGAACTCGATTCATCTTGATACAAAGCGATATATGTGTGTAGGGAAAGGCCCGGGATATGGAAAAGGAACGGTGCATTGACATTTCCATGATTTATTCATGGCCGGATCGCTATATGTTCTCTCCGTTCGCGGAATACCGCGGGATGCCAATCGCGGAAAAATCCCGCGGGTGCCCTCTCTTCTGTCTTGCCTATGTATACTATATCTCTCGCGCACTATACCGTCTTTATCCTTATCCTTTGAGCTAACTCGCTGTATGCCTGTGGGAAATCGAAAGGAATACTCGAAAATTATCGTATATTAATGAAGAAAAAGTGATCATATCAAGGAGTCATGGCTTCTTTCTTTAGGCATTGCATCAGAGTTTATATTAATTGCCTTGCGGAAAAGTTTAAAGGTGTAATTGGATGAAAATGTTGATAATTCAGCATTTCAGAAGGAACAATGTTTTTATTTTGAAAAGTAAGAGTCATAATATTTTTACGTCATTTATACACTCGATTTACTTTGAAGTTTGAAGCCAGTTTCCACCGGCAAACATAAACGGCATTAAAAAGTCGCATAAGAACATCCTTCGGGGAAACTTTTTTAATCAAAAAGTTCATTTTGCATTCAAAAACTTTTATTTTTCAAACTCTCGCGCGCGCCCGCGGTTTTCATCTTTTCATTCAGTTCGAAAAAAAACTCGACGCGCCGACTCCTTTTACATAATTTTCTATACGCGTATACCGTCATCTTTTGAAATTGAAATTTCGCAAAACGAAATGCCCATTAAAAAACTCAAGCTTTCGCGTATAACTCATTCTTTTGAACTATTATGCTACCGCACGCATGATTGAGAGACTTTCCATTTTCAAACTACAACTACAATGGAAAACCATCGGTTCCGGTCTCGTTCCTTCGACTTTTACCTCCATCACTATACATCAACTTTCCTCTCTCTCTCTCTCTCTCTCTCGTTACCACGCGAATCACCTGCGAAAATAAATTTTCCTATCCGAAGACGATCGACGACGTGACTTTCCCGTCGATTAAAGAACCGGCCGACAAAGGAATAATACCTATACACTGCGACCAGCTCATGACGCACACGTGCGCGGGAATCGCCGCGATCGTGCAAAGGGGACGAACGGACGCACAATGTCACTTTGTGTTGCTGATCCCCGGCAAACAATGCGTTCCTCCTGGACGACGTGCGCGTATATATACGTGACGGGGCGAAGAGGGAGGGAAAGGTCGACAGTGATTAAAAATGAATGAACCAAGGAGGAGGTATAAAGCGATGATGCATCGATGCCTATGGCCGAGAGAGAGAGAGAGAGAGAGAGAGAGAGAGAGAGAGAGAGAGAGAGAGAGAGAGAGAGAGAGAGAGAGAGAGAGAGAGAGAGAGAGAGAGAGAGAGAGAGAGAGAGAGAGAGAGAGAGAGAGAGAGAGAGAGAGAGAGAGAGAGAGAGAGAGAGAGAGAGAGAGAGAGAGAGAGTTCATTATGTCAGGAGAATTTCGTTTGGTAATGAGAATAAGCTCGCCTTGAAGACCTGTATGTGCGGCTACATAGTTTGTGAATATACATATTGAGAAAAGTTATTGGAAATTGTAGGTGCAATATACAGTGAAGAATTTATTTTACAAGGAGGCGAATAAAAATTCGATTTTATATATCTGTGGCTTCCAGGAAAAACTACTTATCTCCACTTTTCATTATTTCGAGTAAATCGAGTTTTTAGTTTCGCAGGTTTCGCATCGATGTTATAAATCAAGACAAATGAGATTAAATGCAACACTCTATGAATACTAATGTAAATAACATATTTTTTGCCATAGTAACCAGAGAAAATAGCGTTCATGTTTTAGAAATCGAATTTCACTTACGTGGTTATTCCGGGAATAAAAAAAATTTTTAGTGGAGTTACGTGGGGTTTCCGGGAGTTATTCTAAAAAAAGTGGAGTTACGTGGTTTTTCCGGGAGTTTTTCTAAAAAAAAAGTGGAGTTACATGGGTTTTCTGGGAATTAGTCTACAAAAAAAAGGTGGAGTTACGTGGTTTTTCCGGGAGTTATTCTAAAAAAAAGTGGAGTTACGTGGTTTTTCCAGAAATTATTCTAAAAAATAAGTGGAGTTACGTGGTTTTTCCGGGAAAATGTTGAAAAAATGGAGATATGTGGTTTTTCCTTGTGCTGATTCAAGACAACGAGTGCACTTTCGTAATTTCTGTCATGGCTAGATGATAGAGGATTGTTTAAAGATAAGAAAAAAGGCAATAAACCGATTTTGAAAAACTCATCCCTTACGTGGTTTTTTCGGGGAGCCACAGATATATACGAAAACTTGTTAAACTATAATTTTGTATTTATGATGTATTGATTACTATGTACACGATGATTCTATAACTTCTGTAAATAAAACAATGTTTATAGAAATAGTAGCGTAACAATTTCGCTCTTTTGAACGAGGCGTAAAGGAAAAAAACTTGCAACTGCGGGGAAAGATGAAGACGAGAGGAGTATAGCGTCACGTACAACCGGCAGCTACGTGTCTGAATCAACGTTTTCAAGTTTTGTAAAACCATCTGTTTTCTTAATGGGCTCGTGTTTGTCCGGGGATGTTGACTTCCGAGAAAAAAATTTCTTCAGCTTTGTACTGTCTGGAAATGTAACTTTGATATGCATGCGCTATCTCGTAATAATGAGTATGAGTTCCAAAGAAAGCATCTTCATAAAGACCCCAAATTCCTTTTAGAAATTCTGAAAAATTCTTCGAAAAGTAATATTATTTAGACATGACTTTTTTCTAATACTTCTTTTATTTTAAAAATGCTAATCACTAAACGCGATACGAACTAAATCCATCCTGAAAAGTGGCGCTAAGAACTGTAACCATAGCACACGGCCATTATTTCAAGAGGGAAAGAACAAATCGCACTTAAAAAAAGTATTAATCCCATGTTTACACAACCTAACCAAAACATTATCATCCGAAAAGTAAACACTCGCCTTTCATCCGAACCCGCCTTCAAATTACTCTAAATTCCCCGCAGCGTATGTTTCACACAAATATAGCAGCAGCATGCACTCCTGCCGAAAATAGAAGACACACTCTCCTACTCCTCTGAAGCCCGCGTCTCGTCAACGACTACGACGACGACAGCCGCGTTATATACTGACAGCGCGGTGCATGAATGAACGATCACTTATCTCGAAAAGCGCCTCGGAGTCACGGTAAGCAACATGCAGCAGCGATCCTCGAGAGCCTCGGCTACTCAGACGTTGTCGCGCGGGTAGAGAGAGGGAGACAAAGGTTGCGCGCGTAAGTACAGTTGAGTGCCGGACTCATGAATGGAGGAATGTATAGTAGCGAAGATGGAGAGAGAGAGAGAGAGAGAGAGAGAGAGAGAGAGAGAGAGAGAGAGAGAGAGAGAGAGAGAGAGAGAAGAGGCGAGAGTTGTAGGTATACAAGTGTGTGTGTGTGTGTGTGTGTGTGTGTGTATGGACGCGCGGGTATGGGCGACGCGAATAAGTGGAATGGAAGATGTTGCGTTCATTAATGGAAGGCATGGAAGGGTGGAGTTGTTGTCGCCCGAGTGTAGGGAGAGAGGAAGAGGGAATATTTTGTGGCGAATTTAGAAGGATTATGCCAGGTGAAATTATGTTTGGCGGGATTCTGTGAGAGAGAAGTGTATGTTGAAAGCGGGATTAACAGATTCATACCTGACAATGAAAGATAAAGAAATGTACATTTGCTAAAAAGTTGTTGTCTAATATAATTTTATTAACTTTCAAACCACTCTAAGTATTGCGACTTATTTCGCGGCGGTCTACTATAAAGAAGAAATTCATGTATTCCATTTTTGGATCACGCTGCGACGAACCGGTAAAGTCTGAAATAAATAATGAAATCTGTTAACGTTCAAAAATAAGAGGATAGTCTGCGGGATATATAGTTTTTATGCAAAAGAAGAAAGTCCGCAGCAATTTGTCTTGTGTTCTTTATTATTTTAAAATTTATTATAAAAAAATGCTTGAAGAGGTCAATTCATTTTAAGTTTCATCCTATCTGTCTAAAATGACTTCGAAAAGAACTTCTCATTATTCGTCTCAAGTGCTTGTTTGAACCTCTCGCAGGACAATTGAAGTTCTCCTTCTTTACTGCTAAAACCTAGAGATGGGTAGGATTATAATGATCTTCATGTTATTAATTTTATTAACGAAGTTCCCTAAGAATGAACCGGCCTTTGTCTTTATACTAAAGTCAAAATTATATGGTTTTCGAACGTTCAACAAGTATTTTTTAACATTCAACTCTTTTTCAAATATTAAAATATCTTATTCAACACTATAATTCCCAAAAAAACCCCACCCACCATTACAAATCCCTCAACAAAATTTCCCCGAAATCACCTCTCCCTGCGTAACATAAGTCACATGTCCGCACAGCATCATCCCCTTAATCTCAAAATGAACTCGGCTAAAGCTATAGCTACCTCTTCCACTCACAGAAACCCCGACCCCTGAATGAAATTGCTTATTTTACCTCCTCCACAGAGCTTTCGCGAATCGAGCATGCGACTCTCAGGCCGACGTCTCGCGACAAAATGAAAACAATTACGCGTGTAGGACAGCAAACGTCCATTCGCTTCGAGGCCTCGCATCGTCTTTGCAATTGAGATCGAGCGCGCGCGCGCGAGAATGTTTTCATTTCGATGCAAATCCCAAGTGGGTGGGCTGCTGGCCGCTCGACGAGCGCGAGCGTCCGAGAGATAACTGCTTGGCCTTTGTCGTTGCAAAGGCGCGCGGTACAAAGTACTTGTATATACACGCGGCAAGGAAAGTAGTTGGTGCGCGTCTCGTCGGAAAGGCGAGCGAGACCGAACAGAGAGAAAGAAAGAAAGGGAAAGAGAGATTTATAGTTTTTTAATTGCGTGTATAGAGGGCGACGATGGCTCTTTGTGCGATCAGTGCCCGCGGCTTTGTCATGCGTGTATAGTTTTATTTCTAGGTTTGATTCAGCCGATGAATTTCGTTGTGTAGCGCGGTATATGTATATATATAGCGGTTAACGAGAAGTTACAAGTCTGCGAATTTGAAGCGTCGTCGTCCGGGTCACCCGGTTCTCACGCCTCGAATATCTTTTTTTACTCTACTGGATTTATGACTGTTTTATTTCCTACAGCAGTTTGGATCGAATGATTTAATCAGGGCAAAGTAAAGTGTATCGATGTGACCAAACTGATCTTGGTATACTGTAAACGCTGAATTCATTAGCTACGAGAGAAAGAGGGAGAGAGAGAAAACTTCTCCCCGCGCGCGCGCCTGTTAATGAGCTCGCAGCTGATGCAGATTTATACAATCAATTAGGAAGCCTTTGTCGCGTAACTAGAGGCAATTGACAGGTTAATGACGGAATTGTCGTTGTGCAAAACAAAACTATATACCTATGCATTGACCGTTTGTTCGCTCGTCGTTATATTAATACGAATTGAGGTTTTCTCTATAGGTTTCACGCAGGCGTGAGCTCAGTTTGACCGAGATTTCTCAAAATGTGCGAGACTGGTTTGGAGACACTATTATGTATACGCGAATAAAACGAAATTGTATTTTTGGGTTACAAAGGCGGGAACTATGTTGAGGACAGGTGCCAGTATTATTTATTACAGTTTATATTATACTTTCTCTTATTAAGAAAGAAACATTAAAATTTCTTGTTTGCAACTTTTGAAGGAGATTATTAATAAGCTAGCACCAGCCTATAATAAAGATTTATTTTATAAATGATGAATTACATGAGTAAATATGATAATCTTTAATACGATTAAAATTAATTTAAGAATTTTTGTTACTTTTTGTCCAGTCAAATTTAATTTATGTATTATATTTCTACTTTTAAGAATTAATTCTGAGATTTAGTATCTTAGGGTAAGAGACCGTATTAGTGTGCCCTTAAAGCAGACGACAGTCCGTATTAGTGACACTTTTTAACTTACAATTATTAACAAATAATACATCAAACCGAGTAATTTATGGAATAAATCGCCTTTTTACTGCTTCTTGTAATAGCCTTTCGTTATTTTTAAGGTTAGAATCTTTTGTTTACATCGGAAATGACAAAAAGGACACACAAATACGGACAGGCACACTAATAGGGACCACTACCCTATATTAAAAAATTCAAATTTCTGCATTTTTCAACACTGTATAAAAGAATCTACGTTTATAAACACTGTAGAGATTAAGTCCTTATCTACATCTCTAAATTTTTTATGACTTAGCAATCAGAGAAATCTGATGAATTCCTAAAATTTAGTTCTGATAAAACAAAAATTATATGAAAATGTAAATATTTATGAGCATTGTCGTACAATTATATATACATAATTTAAAGTAATCAGATACTTTAACAAATCATATAGTCAAAACCATGTAAAAATAATACAAAATAATCTTCTGCGTCTCCTGTTTTCTCAACTTTTTGAAAAAATTATAATGCTAAAAAAATGTTAAAAATTTTCACCTCTTAACTATTCAACCACCATACATCTGAACTTTTTTAAACTTCATAACTCCAAAGCATCCACAACTTCGTCGCTCCTTCCTCCTCTCCCGCTCAAAAAAACGTACTTCCTCCTCCACCACGTACAAAATAATTCAAGCGCCTCGCGCGCGCGCGCAAAAAAAAACAGCTAGCCATATAGCTATATACAGCACGTGCGCGCAGCCGGGCAGCGGCACCTCGCGCGCTCACCCGAATAACGAAGCAGCTGTCGTCGCATAGCTAGCCCACTTTTCTCTCTGTCTGTCTCGTAACACGCACACGTAGGCGTATACGCAATGCCCATAAGCTCGCGACACGGCAGGTGCACGGTATGGTGTTGTCGTATCGGTGCACACCATTCGGAGGTCACTCGGTTGTGTGCAGTGCACGATGGTGCGCCGGAAGAAAAGGAAGGTGCAGGGGAACGAGGAGTTTCGAGAGTCGGGGGTGCTTTTTTTGGGAGGGCAGAGTGAGAAAGGGTGCGGAAATTTTTGAAGTTGGGGATGGAGTGTGGAAGTTGCAGAGAGATGTAAGGTTTTAAGTTTTTTAAGAATTTGGAAAAAAAACAGATATTGATTTATTTGGTTTATTCTATGAACTTTACAATATTATTTTATTGATTGTGTCTTTTGTTGGTGGTAATAAATTGAAATGTTTTCCAAGATATTGCTGAATAAAGAAATTGATTTCATAATTAAATCCATCGGTGAAATATTGTCTTGGAATTGATAATGGCCTACAAGTATTTTACGATTTGGATAAGCAAGTCGTTTCAACATTTTATAAAACAGACATTCGCATTTTTTATTGAATAAGATATTATCGGTGTAAACAATGAACTATTCGTAATTTTGAATATTAATATACATGAAGAACTATTGAAGCTAGCAAATTGTAAGCGTAAATACTTATTTTGAATCGACTTACACGTTACGAAAGTTAAATTATTATGCCTGTATCACATAGAAAGATGAAATATTACCTTTATTGATTTTATACTTTGCAAAATAAATCGTTATATAACTTCGCGATAACCTCTGAAATCCATCATTTTACCTCAGTCAGGTGTATGTATATGAGAATTAATGGCGCGTATCATTTTTAATTGATTATAATTCATTGATCATAAATCGAAAGATAATCGAGTGTTATCAACTGATGTATAGTTATAATTACTTTGATAAGTAAATTTCTTCTTATTTATTTTATTGACATATCCATTATAAATGACATTTTTAAAATTATAGTCATGTAAAAAATGTTCCTAATATATTTATAATCTATAGCTCCATTTGACCCACTTCTACGTCATTAAATACAAATTCTTAAAAAAAATATACACTCACGTCAACCAATATTAACTCCAGAAATCCCATCAACCTCCTTACCAATCCACCCACACATCCGCCAAAAAAGCCACCCTACCTCCTTACAAAGGACAAAAATCCCCCTTCTCCCCATCTTTCCTCGAAAAATCCCCTCTACATCGATCATTTTCCCGGCGACCCCCTCGCGTCACTCGAGTTCATCGAGCTCTTTTCCCCCCGCGCGCACGCCGAGTATAATCCGGAATGACCGGCGGCCGCCTTTACTATACGAGATTACGTTTTTCGCGAGAAGTGTCGTGCCGTTGTCGTCGGGACTAAAAATATATGCTACGCGGTGCTCTCTTCTCCCTCTCATCGTCGACGATCGTCGCACGGCGACGCGCCGCGATACGTGCGATACGTGTGTATTTTTAAAGAACTGGGTTAAATCGAAGGTGAGAGTGTTGTCGATTGATTGGGAACTGGATGTGATATATGTATGTGAGAGAAAGAGAGAGGATTTATTGCAGTTGCTGTAGAGGAGAGGAGGAATAATTACGAGGAGATTGTGGTTGATAGATTTTTATGGGTATATCAAAACAAGTTTTTGATTCGTTGGAATTCGGACGATGTCGTTGGGATTTTCACTATTCGGAGGTCTAGAACGGATTCTTTTTCCTTTCTTTTCTTTTTAAATTACACGAGTATGATTATATATTATTTAGAGAAGAGTTATTCGAATAACGGCTTTTGAAATAATTTTGTTTTACAAGTAGAAAATACTTGAATAATACGAAGATTAATTTACTGTTCGTATTAACAGTATATATATATATGTGTGTGTGTGTGTGTGTGTGTGTGTGTGTGTGTGTGTGTGTGTGTGTGTGTGTGTGTGTGTGTGTGTGTGTGTGTGTGTGTGTGTGTGTGTGTGTGTGTGTGTGTGTGTGTGTGTGTGTGTGTGTGTGTGTGTGTGTGTGTGTGTGTGTGTGTGTGTGTCTGTGTGTGTGTACACAAGCATGTCACCAAAACCAACAATTCAATTTGTTATATCGACATTCGATTACACCGAATTCAAAACATACAATTCAACAGCGAACCGCAACGTCAGTACAACACAACCCGATCAGCTGCGCTCCAATATTTAGAGATTACGAGCATCAGCAAAGAATCATCCGTATTATCAACATACTGCAGGGTCAACGACTTCCATTTTTTAGACAGACTATCCGGCTACGCTCATCGAAAGGAAAATTCGCAATAAAACGTCAACACTTTTCCTTTCCGTTTTATGCACCGTGTGCAACAGACGACTTTTGTACATACAGGCGTGCGCGCAATGCAGACGCTCATTAATTCTATCCGCGAAACGCGACACCGGCGCCTAATATTTCTCGCGAAAGGTCACGTGCGCGCGGGCGTAAACACAACGTGCGCGCACGCACGCGGGTATATATGCTGTGAATTTTGCTCCGATTTTTTCGGGAACTGTTGCACCGTCTGCTTGTACGTATATATATACATATGTTTGTAATCCTTTCGCGCTGAAAGTCGAGGATGTTTTCAAACATTCGCGCAATTCGTCAGAGCTTTAGTGAATTAAAAGGTAGATCGATGATGTTTTCGTTAGTACTGATAGTTTGTCATCAATCGTGAAAAATGCCGCGTTGTATATAAATAGAAGCTTTCTTTGGAGTATTTTCGAAACTACTCTAAAAATCTGCTATTATCATCATCGCGCTCCTCTTATCGGGGAACTTCGAGGAATTATCTTGGAAATTAATAACCGCATTATCGCGTTACTTAAAAGTATACCCTATTGTTAACAAGAGGAAGGCTTATCAATGAACTTGTGTACATCCACTGCTGCACTAAACTTTCACGTGAACAACTCGATTGTCTTTGTTTAAAAACGCAGCTTCGAACGTTCAAATCAGCGCATCGATACAGCCATTAAGATAATAACCGTCTCGTATATGTAGAAAGACGAGGTAAAAATACTGACCACAGACGTTGAGCCAGCCCTCGACGCGACATGGATACTCGAACTTCATCGTGGCCGCGTCCTCGAGGCCGTGCGCGCCGTCCTGGACCCAATATATCTTCGCCGACGCGCCGCAATCTCACAACACACTGCTATATTATAATATTCCACTAAACGCTCTATGGTCCGTATTATAATATTTGCACACTTTTATTTACCACACTTATATCACTCTTTATTATATACTCTCGCGCACTTGAACTCCAAAATTCAAACACGCGCGGCAAAACCCACAAACCCTCACGGATCAACGACACTCGATCTCATCATCATCATCGCCGATAATAATTGATTAACCAATCGCATAAAGCTCTCCACCGCGCGATCTAATCTTAAATTTAAACGAACCAAGCACACACGGATCGGCGCGCCACACGCGCATTACATTATAGCTACTACACTCTCGTCGCGATATGCATGTATGTTTAGTATATACAATATAATAAAAAACGAGAGAGAGGGAGAATATATACACCGCGAGGAAAACACAGACGCACGCGCGCGCACGATGCGAGCGAACCGGCGTCCGGATTCAAACTGAGCCGCTGCCGTCTGTCGCCGGCGCGCCGCGATGTGCCACAGCCGGCCGCGTGGAAAGCTGCGCGCGCGCGGAGAGAGCAAGTGTAGTGTGTGATATCTATGTGCGCGGAGAGAGCGAGAGAGAGCGACAGAGAGAGAGAGCGAGAGAGAGAGAGAGAGAGAGAGAGAGAGAGAGAGAGAGAGAGAGAGAGCGTCGGTAAGGCAGACGAGATGTGCGTTTTTTATTGATTTTTTCGATGGGCGGTGGGTGGTTTTGGGAATGGGTGGATCGATTTTGCGAAGTTCAGGATGATGGGGGGTATTGAGGGGTGGAGGAGGATGGGGAAGGGTTCTGAGTTGGGCGAGGTGATGGTTTGAGCGACAAGTATGAGTAAATTTTTTAGATTTATTTATTTAAATTTATTAGGGATCTGTCATTGGGGGAAAGTGGTGCAAATATTTTCATATATTAATAATACTTTTTTTTAATAGAGTAAATTCATTTTTTTCAAGCAAAGAGTAGCTCAAGTATTGAGCACTTCAAAAGTAATTTAAATGTATAAGGGACATTTTTAATTAAAAAGCTAAAATAAAAATAATAATAATTTTACATAGACTTCACTTTAGCGTGATTAGTTTATGAAATTATCATCGTCTATAGTTGCACATGTAGAACGAAAGCTAAAAAACATCACAGAGGAAACTGAAATATGAAAATGGATTAATTTATAATCACAAAAATATTTCATTCAATTTAATTTCTATTACCAAAACAAATCAATTATAGAATATTTTGATGTATTTTATAATTGATATTGAATACAAGTCATATTATTATTTAAAATAATCTTGGTAGAAATATTTATCATAAATTGAACATTTTTATCTAATTTTATGGTTAAGAATAATATTGTGCTTTTATTTGATAATTATGTACCAAATATTCGATAATTCCCTACTAAAACGTAACGTTTACAAAACGTTTTTAAAACGTTCTTTGAAACACTTCGTAACGTTTTTGAAACGTGGTTAATGTCCGCTTCTTGGAGAATTCGCACGTTTTAAAAAGTTTTAAGGACGTCTAAAAAATATTTTTAAAACATTTTAAAACGTTTATTTGTTGTAGCTAATTCTAGTTCCTAGTTTTAGGAAACGTGTAAAAAACATTTTTATGACGTTGCGCAAACTTGCCAAACTGATCCTGGACCTTTGCAGTTACGTTTAAAAAACATTTTAAAAACGTTTTTTTAACTATTATATAAAGAAAATAGTCCATACAAAATTATAAACGTTTTTAAAACATTTACAAAGACATGGTTAATGAAAAAAAGAAGTTGAAAATGAGAGCATCAAACTTCGATCACCGCCTCCCCCACCCACCCACTCTTATTCCCTGACTTTGACTTATAACCTGAACCAAACATTTTTACTAATGTATTGCCGTGCGCCACCTATCGATCATAGTTCTATTATGAAATGCGTTCCGAAAACTTTTAACACGTTTTTAAAACGTTTTAAAAACGAAAAAAATTTATTTCAAACATACTTTGTAAATTTAAAAATGTTTTAAAACGTGTTTAAAACAGTCTACAAACGTTTCTAAGACGTTTGAAAAGTTTTAAAATGTTTTAAAGACATTTTTTAGACATCCTTAAAACGTTTTAAAAGCGTGCCAATACTTTAAAAAGTGGACATTATCGACGTTTTAAGAACGTTTTTAAACGTTTTTTGAAAAACGTTACAAAGGGTTTCAAAGAACGTTTTAAAAACGTTTTTAAACGTTTCGGTTGTAATAGGGTTTCGTATTCAAAGTAAATTTCATTTATTTATTTAATTATTTATCATAATACAAGGACATGTTTAATTAACCTTTAGAGGACGGGGATTTGGGTTTACTGTTTTCTCTCACTTTTCTATAGAAATCGAGTTTTTGTGATGTCTCACATCTCAAAACTAACACATGTAAAGGGTCGATCATGGGCATGGCCCGTATAGGGACCATCCCGTCCTCTAAAGGTTAAATAGATTGATAAAGAAATCAATAAAATTTTAATTTCATTGATTTCTATAATTTTTAAAAGAAAGAATGGAAATCAAATTGATTGACGCAGGTTGCAACAAGTTCCAAGATTGACAAAGTCGAAATAGAGGGCTATGGTAAGTTAAGTCAGACTTACTGGAGAATTCTTTTAGTGGACGGACATATCGAATACTGTATAGGTCAGGGTTCTGGATAATATGAGACTCGCTAAATTAGGGTGCTTATCGTTAGATAAAATGAATTTGTACATGAACATAATATCATTTAAATCATGACTAGATTTGACAGTATGAATATTGAAATATTTTGAAACAAGTCTAAAATCATGGTTAAATTTAGTCATGGGTACATGGAATCGATACGCTAGATGTCTTACGGCCTTTCCTCAATGCGAGTGACAACGGACCAGTTACATGTCCGTTGTTACACGATAAAAATTTTGTTGTTCGATATCTACGCAATTCATAATCAATGGTTGTCTCTCGCATTGAGGAAAAGCCCTTAAAAATGTATGATGTACCGCTTCGAGTTTGAGAATTGCGTTTTGATTGTGAGGCGTTCAAATTATCGATGCATAATTTAGTGTAGATGATACCATACTATTGCATAAAGTTATTAATGATGAGAGCTTAGAAAATTGCTTAGTATTTCGGCAGATGATTCCTAAGGAGTTTAAATTTTGGCATTTATATTTGACAACATTGGTATTTTAACTACAAGGTATATTGTATTATTCTCAAATATTGATTTTTTCTAAAATGGTTCCATTTAATTATATATTTATAACTACGAAATATCGTTAATTTTCTACCAAGGAATATATAGTTAAAATAATGTCATTGAAAAATCTGTTATCATATTTCCTTTTAAATATTTTTTAGTTGTAAAGTTTAGTTGTATTTTTTAGGTGGTAAGCTTTTGAATAATTCGATTACTTTGAAAATGTTAAAGAAAAAAGAAACAGCTTATAGTTGTATACTGCTAACAAACAGTATTGATAATCATAGATATCACTTTTATATATAAAAGTTTAGTTTGCTACTATGCGAAATTTGGATATAATTTACAAAGTTGAGTGTGTCGAATGACTAAATAAAGTTGATAAAAAAAGTACGTTTTTTGTAATTTTTATTGTAATTTTTATTGTAATTTGGATTAAAATAAAAAAAAAAATAAAAATAGTTTTGTATTGTAGACAATAGTATATTACGCAACTAGGGAGGTAAAGAATTGGTCAGTCCAGAGCACGTGTAAATTGAAAACATGTACTCTGGGGTGGCCCTCTTTATCCCCGTGTTGCGTATACTATTTTTCACCATATCCGGGCCAAAAATGCCACATTCGCTTTTTAAGCTGGAAGCGAAAGTGGTACTTTCGGCCAGGGTGTGGTGAAAAAAATATTATCAATACTTTATATTTTTGTTATTTGTACTATATAAATAGTGTAAGAAAGTAGAAGGAAACTAAAGTAGTGAGAAATTATTTAAAATAAAAAGGTAAATTACGATTTTCATATATTAAAGTGATAGAATAGAAACATGTATATTAGTATATGATAGTTTAATTTTGTCTGCTGACTTACGAATTATTTTTATCTACTGTTCTCTGATAATTTTTAAAAATAATGAAAATCTCAATTTAGGAATTTCTTATGTTTTTCTTCTGGTCTCCTACATCTATTAAGAAAGAGAAAACAGGTCTTTACAATTAAACATATTTTAATTACAAAAACTTATTTTAGAAGTAGCAATTTATTATCGAAATTCTTTTAGTATTCCAAAGTGTTTCTGTACATATTTACTTTTAAGCAGCTGGTAGTCATAGCAAATTTACGGAAAGAAACTTAGACACTGATTTTTCGACAGATATTCCATTTCCTGTAAAGCTGGAAAAAATAAACGTGACATCAACGTGATTAAAGTGAAAGATTAGCTGCACGTAAGACGTAACTTTAAACGTTATCATGTTTCTTAAAACTACATCTATAATGGTTTGAAGCTGCTTGGCTTTATTGTAAGGTTGAAAAACAGTTAAAAGTAGAAAATAATCAATAAATTGAAAATCTTCAATACTTCGTACATTTCTTTTATTTTATAATTATTGAATCGAATATTCTAGAAACCGTTTAAATATCGAACAAATCCTACATTACCAACGCACGTTAAATTTTAAATCTGCCTTATCAGAACAACCTAAACGAAAATTCCCTAGACACTTTACCAATTAAACTCCAAAAATTCAAAACAAATTCAAAACAACCTTGAAAAGCTCATTACAACTAAAAAACCCAAATTATTCCTCTCCCAATTAAAAATCCAAAAATCCCTACGAATTCCTCGGCCACCACACGCTCCATTCACTCGGCGACTTATCGATTCGCCCACGCACAGCTCACCAGCGCCTTTCTCACCTCAACCGTGGCCAACCTGCTCTCACACCGACTATACCCAAAAGTCGTACAGTCTCTCTCTCGCGGGGCAGACAGTAGCATCAGCAGCAGCGAGCCACGGTCGCGCAGACACAGGCGAGCGAGGAGCGAGTAGTACGTTCCCGCAGCGCGCACCACGCAGCAGCAGAGCAGCACGGCTCAGTTCTGTCAAAATGGCGCTCAAGGCACAAGTCGGTCAAAGTGAGTAGCTATTCGCACCGTTTACCACCGCCACCGGATTCCCCAGCACCGCGCATTTTCCTCCAAGTGTCTCCCAGCATCGCGTCTTCGTTCGTACTCTGGTTATCTCGCGCTCGCGGGTGTAATGTGCGCAGTTTTCCGAGCAAAGCCTTCACCGAGGATGGGCGTCGCGCGTATATGCACGTACGTCCGTCGGCGGCGGCAGCGGCGATGATGATTTCATCGCGCGCCGTGTCGGCTGCTATATGTGTGTATGTGTGATACTCGCCGACGGCCCCGCGCGAGTACGTGCGCACGCGAGAAAGAGATAAGCTCGCGCGAAAAGAATGTCAAAATATAACGTAGAAGAGGTGCGGGTTCTCTTTTGTGCGAGGGAAAAATGGAGCAGCGGAGACCGTTGTATATATTTTTGTTGCTGAAGATAGCGCGCGGTGCTGCGGTAGGACTAGAGTCGCCGTGCTCCGGCTGTCTTAAATCGAAAATGGTTTTGGAGTGTTTTGATGGATGGCATGTTAGTAGTATTGAGCAGAGTGATGATTCATCCATGATATTTTGCTGGGTGATCTAACACTGAGTCGACGAACGATGTTTTGGTTTTATTTTTTTTATGATTTTTGGGAATAGTTTGGAGAATGAATGTGTGAGAATATTATTATAATTTGACATGACTCATTTCAAAACATGAGAGAATATGAGTGTGTAGATGGTTGTACTGGGAAGGTATTTTTTAATCAGGAATTCCTTGACAGTAGTAATGTTGATAAATGTATTTCATAATAATGTATAATTTCGTTATTTTGCCAGGATCTATTTTTAGTTTTTTAATTGGATTATTATTTGTTAACTATTATTAGTGATTTAGTATTAAATTTTGTAGAATGTTTATTAATAATTAGAAAATTATATATTACTTCAATTCGAACTAAAATACATTATTTGAAAATATACAAGCAGTCTTTTTATTAAAAAGAAACTATTAATAAATATATTTTTATTTTTATTTTGATTAAAATTTGACTTTTCATAACATGACTGTTGATAAAAATAACTAAATAGCATTATAAAAATACAACGTTAATTTTGTCAAATCACATTTCTCGTGTAGTTAAAAAAGTTCTTAACTAAATTGAAAAAAAATTATCTTTTTACTGTTTATTTACGTTCACACAGTAAGAGTTTGTGTACAATGTCATTTTCTAGCCTTAATCAGCTGACATACATCAATGAGTCACACAGCATACGTAATCAATAGAATCATCTCTTTTTTCCCCGACAACAATAATAATGCTTGTAACTAGAATCTTAAAATAGCAATGCCTATAAAGAACATACACTGTTAAAAATTTTCTGAAATTTATCTTAAATTTCAGAAAATTTCTAACCGTACTCACTATTTTTGATTAATATTTGACTTGAGAAAATACTGCTTCGATATATTTTTTTCTCTTATTGGTTTATTAAAATTCCATTTATGAAATTCTAATTTTCGAGATAATATTTTAACTTAAACATTAACTCCATAACTTTCCGAATGTACATATAGCCACTTGATTTTAATATTTATGAATTAATTTGAACTTGGTTGAACTTTGTTCATTCACGGTGCGCGGTGCCACATGCATACAAAATTACCCAACATGTAATATTAAAATTAACATCATTTATTACACTTGTTAACCTTTCTATATTCAAATAGAATTCCCCTAAAAACCATTTCACTATTTTACGTAGTCGCTAAACATTTATCTAAACGAAATAACCATTCCTCTGAAAAAGTTTCAAAAATTCATCACAAAGCATCTCTCACTTCCTCCCATAGAAATTTATCGTTTAAAATGTCACCCCCGCCAACCCCATTACAACTTTCGCAATTCTTCGCTAGCCCCTATACAAAGACGCTTTGCTCTCGGATCTTTCTCTTCATTATCATCATAATGCAAGGGACGAGCGCTCGCGCGAAACTCAATTTGCGCATCCGTGCGCTCGCGCGCGTTCACTCTGTCCCGCGCGGGAAATTCCCTATACAGCGGGTTAAATAATTGAATTAATTAGACGGGCGGCAGTGGCGCTTCTCGAAGGTACTGCTGCTGCGGCTACTGTTACTGCGGCACGTCAAAAGAAGCCCCAACGGGACGATCGCACGGACGACACCTCAGGTATATGGCCGAATTGGTCCGAGCGCGCGATTCGGCTTGTTTGGGGGTGGAGGGTGAGAGAGAGAGGTGTTAGGGGATTGTTTGTTGTCTGGATGAGGAATTTATGAGGACGTCGGAGGGATTTGTTGGAGGTGAGGTGAGGCGAGGTGAACAGGTGATGCCTTTATGAGTTAATAGATGACATTGAAGTGATGTAATCAAATGAGTTTTTTGTCCTTTCAGACTGCTCGCAATTCAACTTTGATAGGTTGTTTGTATGTGTAATGAAACACGTGGATCCTTTTGAGCAATTAAGTATTTTATTAATTTACTATCAGTCGACGTTTCGGAATCATTGTAGGATTCCCTTTTCCAGAGACGAAGTGATGTATCTGTTTGAAGTGATGTATATTGCGTAGCGATCAAGGAATGTTGGTCAGTGATGTAATCGCGATTGTTCGAGTAATATTATTGTTTTTTTTTTTTTAGGCTAGGGGATATAGGTTTGTTTTGGGTGGTAATATGAACGTATGTTCGTTGGCCTTTGTCCAAATGGGTATACATCATAGATGCTCCAAAAAGAAAAAAAGTTCAAAACGTGCGCAAAGATTAAATTTTATTGGTAGTTCAAACAGTTTTGCATCATAGAAAAAATATATTTATATCACGTCATCGGAATGTTAAATCATAAGATTTTTATAATGTTTCAGGTGAACACGTCATAGTACTTTTATCTATTCGTATACAAAATTGTATGCGCTTACTCATTATTTATACATATGATTTAATTCTGCAATAACAATCCTAAAAGGCCATCTAAACTAATTGTTATAATACTCAATCTGTTATGAATCCGATATACCATTTAAAGCCGAATATAGAGCTATTGAAAAACAATCGTTCTAAAAATAGGTATTGCCGCCTACAAAAAGCAAAGACCAAAAGGCGTTTGTGATGTCAGAAGCTGCGGAACGAAAACAGCAGCTAAATGACATTAGCGCTTCTCTCCGGGTATTGGAAGTGAAAATAAGACAATTTCGCGTATATAAATTGGCAATCACGCGATGCGCCCACGCCGGCCTGTCGGCGTCAATCCTAACGCGAAAACAGTGCTTCTGACAGATGTTTTCATACGGGGCGGCGCGGGGGGTGCGGGTTGGATACACACAGACACACGAAGACATTTCCTAACTGCATTGGCTCTCCCAATCGATTTCACCTCATAACGCACGCTATATGTATCAATGAACGCTCGAACTTTGCTTCACGGAATTTCCATCTAAATTGGTGTTTCCAGGAATACGTTTTTGCAACGTTACATTCGGGTACTAATTGTATCAACGTGATAACGTAACAAGTAGCTTGTTGCCTGAGGTTCTATTGAGCTTTTTGGGAGTTTACGAATTTAAAATGTTAGTTTTATTTGTTAACGAATGAATTTATAATTTGGTTAACATAATACTTTGTGTTGGGAAAAGTTACTTTTTTCATCTAGTTCCTCTAAATTTCTCGGAGTGGAAATCCACTTCAGTAGATTGTGCAATATTTTGCTTAGAGCGGGGAATGTCAAGATTCTCATTTCAAGAAACTTAAAGAGATGAGACCCCCGCAAAAAGACATTTCGCGCAAGTTTTCATCTCACCCTCGTTTCTTCGCTAAACAATAACCAAAGTAGAACGTTTTTAATTAAAATTTGATCTCGGAAAGTAGCAGTTCCCGCGAAAACCAAGAAAAAATTACGGACAAAATGTTTAGCTTGACTTTAACGTTCAACGAATAAACAGTGTTTCGTGTATCTTTCCAGTAGAAATATATCATTTTTCGCCTCGGCTGACGAGCGTAGGCGGAAGCAGCGATTCAATTTTTTTATCTCGTGAAACTCCATTCACTATGAACAAATTTAACGTGCGTACATTTTGTAGCGCACCATTGTAGTATATTCAACAAGCTGGGAGAATAAATTCTGTACATTTATTTTACTAAATATAAAAGAAGATGAAAATATATTTATAAAGCTAACATTTGATTGAGAGAAAAGTCATACATGCTTCGCAATATTTAATGAATTTTTTATGCTCGCTTTAGAAACATCTGAAAATATTTACCTACCCGTTTATGAATGAAAGTCCGACACGAGTGTGCGAAGAGAAATTATATCACCTTTTAATAGCTTCGGCGAAACTCCACATTTAACGTACTTAATAGAGTAAGCAAAATTCGCAGAACCGTTTTAACGAAAACCAGTTATTTTTGGAAAACGCAACACTCGAATTAGTTTAACCAAACATTTAATTTCCTACTACTACCATGTATATCATTCAGAATTATTTCACATAAAAGAACTCCCTCCCCTTTTATACCTTCCAACCACTTACACACGCATCGCAAAGTCAATTAAAACCAACTATATACCATTAATCCAAACAAATTCCAACCCTTCTCACTCTCCCTCACCCAATACAACCTTCTGTATATTTATAAACACGCGTTCGCTTAACCGAGAGCCTAAAATTAGCCTCGTGCCCGCCGAAAAAAGCGCGCGCGCGCTTGCGCGCAACCGCCCCGCTCTTTCTCTCGAGGAATCTCTCGCACCACTCGCCCTCCCCCGAGGATCTACAATAACCCCCCGCGCGCTCGACGCGTATCATACACAGAAAAGAGAGAGAGAGAGAGAGAGAGAGAGAGAGAGAGAGAGAGAGAGAGAGAGAGAGAGAGAGAGAGAGAGAGAGAGAGAGAGAGAGAGAGAGAGAGAGAGAGAGAGAGAGAGAGAGAGAGAGAGAGAGAGAGAGAGAGAGAGAGAGAGAGAGAGCCTCGCCTACGGGAAAACCCCACACGTCGGTGGTCGCCCACGACCCATTCATATATGTACACCCTCTTATACACCACGCATTCCTCCACGCGCCGCGCGCACGCGATCTCCCCCATGGCCGAGACAGAGAGAAGCAAAAACACACCAAGCGTGGGTGGATTGCGTACGCGGAGGGAAATCACGACCCCGGGGGTGAGTGCGCGCGCGCGCCCTCGCTCTCCCGGTAGGAGGAGTACGCGGCTGCGCGTGACGTCAGCCAGCTCGCGCCGAGCCGATCAATACTTAGGTGCCCGTGTTTCCTACCCTCCGAGAAAGAGAGAGAAAGAGAGAGATATAGGGAGGGGGGGGGAGAGAAAGAGAGATCTATTGCGAGTGCGCGAACGCCGCTGCCACCGCTGCTCTGCCTGGCTTAACCCGCTTTTCCAGCGCGATAATGCCGTAACGAGAAAACGCGCGCGCGAACGCTGCAGCCGATTGATCGCAGCCGCGCGGAACAATGCACCCGGTTCCGGCGGTTTTTGATTCTCTCTCTCTCTCTCTCTCTCTCTCTCTCTCTCTCTCTCTCTCTCTCTCTCTCTCTCTCTCTCTCTCTCTCTCTCTCTCTCTCTCTCTCTCTTCTCTCTCTCTCTCTCTCTCTCTCTCTCTCTCTCTCTCTCTCTCTCTCTCTCTCTCTCTCTCTCTCTCTCTCTCTCTCGGTATTGCGAAAGAGAGATTGTGTAGGTTTTGCTCTTTTAACGACGTTCGCACCTTTTTCTGCAGCAGTAGCAGGGAGAGATGGATGGAACGGTTGAGAATCATTTTCGGCATACAGTCCGGATGATGGGTTATGGATATAGAGAGAGACCCAATGTACGCTGCCGGTGTTGTAGGCACTGATATTTACGCGCGCAATGTGCAGGGAAGGATTTACGAGCGAGCGCAAGCGTGTTGGTAATCCGTGTATGCTCCCGATGAGAGAGAGAAAGGACATTCGAGAATGAGTATTGATTTCTGGATGCTGAATTGTAATTATCCGGAATAGGACGGCTGCTTTTTTTTTCCTCTGGTCGACTTGTTTACGAGGGAAAAGTGGTTTGGACGTTGGGGAATGAGGGAGTCATTTTGATCACGAGATTAATTTTTTTTTGTCGTGAATGCCTGTAACAGGATCTCTTGCGTTTATCGTTCGGAAAAAATATTGATGAAACAGAAGTTCATTTCTTATGAACGTTATATTCTATTTATCAATTGCAGGGCCGATATTTGATTAAAAGTATGTGAAATTACGTATAAGATTAAAATACGAACGGGGAAAATTGTTTCGCGAGGAAAGTTTATTATTAAGCACATGAAAAAAGTAACTGTTTTAGAACAAATCGATAAAAGTTATTTTAAATTGATTAATTAAAAGATGCTCTTATAGGATTTAATTAAAGCACCCCTATGTACTTACGCCAATTTTAGAACTAATAATTATGGACAGATTCGCAGACCGATTGGCCTCATTTTAACGGAAATAAAACTAGTTATGTAGACATTCAGTTTTAAAAATAAGCAACAGACTAGGTTATCAATTTCTCACGAGGGCGAGTTTTTACAATTTCAAACATTAAGTAATTAATGTAAAATTTAAGTAATTTCCTAAAGTTTACTAAACAGTTATTATATAAGATTTTTTAAATGAGAAAAATAAAATTTAAATGTATAATAAGTGATATTTACTAGTGTATACATTAGTTAAAAATAAAGATTTTAATATAATTCGTTTCGTTTCTATGGGGGAAAGATTAAAAGCGAAATAATTAGATGTTTTATGTATCTCTTCGAGGTCGAACATACGTCGAATACAAATGTTCTTTTAAAGGACGTTAGGAACCAACTGTGAAGGACTTTTAAAAAAAGATCGCGGTAACTCATTACCTCAACTATTTATTTTTGTCTACGTACGATTTTCAAGTGCATTTAAGTTAACTTCTGAAAAATCTTATAGACGAGTAAATTTTAAACTTTTCATTCGATAATCCAAATTGCCTGTACAAGACAACCAATAAAGGCTTCCAGCCCATATGTTACCACGCTTTTATCAGTATTTTAATTAAATATCTTTTTCTCTTTTTCTTCTTCAATTATTGAAATTTATCGATTCTTTTTATTTCTTCTCATTGCTTTCATTTTCAAGTATCTAAATAAACGAAAATAAACGATGCAACAGATCTTGACATAATGTATAATGTCACAAATCATCAACGTGTTCTAACCATATTACCACTTAGCCTTTTTGCTACCCAACGTTATCATTCTAAACCATCGCTTTCGCCTTGGCAGAAATTATGAACGAGGTGATCAAGCAGAAGAAGAAGACAGCCGGCGGCATGGAGTGGCGGATCCTCGTGGTGGACCAGCTGGCCATGCGCATGGTCTCGGCCTGCTGTAAGATGCACGACATCAGTGCCCAGGGTATCACCCTCGTCGAGGACATCAACAAGAAGCGCGAGCCTCTGCCCACGATGGAGGCCATCTATCTCATCACGCCGAGCAATCTGTCCGTGACCAAGCTCATCGACGACTTCAGCAACCCCACGCGAACCATGTACAAGACCGCCCACGTCTACTTCACCGAAGGTACGGCGATAAGCTGACTCGGCGCTTTACGAGAGCACGATGAGGAAAGTGCGAGAGAGCGAATGAAAGGGGAAGTGTGGTGGGCAAGATTGTTCGAATAGTTTGAAGAGAAAATTTCTTGATTTATCGGAATTGACTTGGTCGGAGCTTTTATGTGATGAAAAGATAGTGTTAGAAGGATGGTGGAGAGGGTACTTGGTCCTCCATTTTTAGATTCTTATTGATTATTTCGGTCATCAACTATTTTTTAAATTAATTTAGAATACAATGCAATCAGAGTTATTAATAAAAGCTATAAAATAAAAGTCGAATTAAATTGCGAATTATATAAGGTATAGGATTTAATATCCGAACTTTTTGTCCCGATTCTTTATGAAAAATGGGCTTACGGTTGACGTCTCAATATTCATTAGCTTACTTTTGTAACAAACTGACATCTGTTATTGGAAAAAGAGAGAATACCGTGTACTTTTCATAAATAGATTGTTAAAGAGGCTGTAACTGATGAGATTAAAGATATTTCAATTGAATTTATCACGTTCATGGCGATTCCCAAAAAATGTATATAGTAAAAATAGTTTTGTACAAATTTGAAAAAGAATTCGAACGGTTTTGTCCGCTATTAATATAACGGATTATCGAAGTGAAGCGGAAGTTCTATATGCTTTAAACTGACGTCTCTCGATCGTTGCGATTCAGTTGAATGGCTATTGTTAGTATAATCGGTTTATACTCGTCGGACAATGAGTGGTGCAAATGGACTGTAACAAACAGGGAAATTATATTTAACGTTATCATCAGAGTAACATAGAAGACCATCAAACCACACTGTTATTCAAAAATTGGATGAAATGAATAACGGACTTTTGATGCGATTTTAAAATATGTAGTGTAGTATTATGAATTTGAGAAGAAATCTGAAAATGACTGTTATATGAGTTGACTAAAAAATCAGTAAAGAATAGAGATTATCGTACCTCGTTTATTGAGAAACTATTAATTTTATTATCATTTCCAGTTTTTTTTTTTTTTTTTTTTTTCAAAAATTTCCAGTTACACATTTTATATTTAATTGTCATTTCTTTTTTTTGCATATTCTTAGATTTTACAAATCAACAATAGTCATTCAAATATGGTTTGTAAATTAAACTGATAACGTGTTATAGAACTGAATGTAATCGTGGAAGACATCATTTTTTTGGTTTTATTGTTTTGACGCTTATGAATATTTTTAAAGCATTTTTGTACTAAATTATCGTCAAATTAATTCTCTTAATATAACTAACTACTATTTTTTTACGTACTTTTATGTACAAAAACATGAATTTGTGATTTGATTGTATTAAAAAGAGTGCAACAACGCTTCTTTAACAATGTGATGTCGCGATCGGCTGAACGAAAGAATTGCTTAGATTTTGAGTTTGTCTATTTCCAGCGTGCCCCGACAAATTGTTCACTGACTTGTGTCTTTCATCGGTAGCTAAATATGTAAAGACATTGAAAGAGATCAACATCGCTTTCATACCGTACGAGGAACAGGTAAATTTACGAGAAGTGTAAAGAAAAAGATTGAAATAATAAGAAAAGACACATGTGTATAAATTAATATGTGCGTTTTGTGCCTGGATGATGTTTCACGGTGAAGGGCTTTTATACTAATAACTCATAGATCTCTTTCGATTTCCTCTAGCGGACGTTTAAAAAAGTTTAGGAATTTATGAAAACAGTTTCTACTACTATTTTTGTGAAACTTAACATTTATTCTAATGCATAGAATTTTGAACAGTTTATTTCATTTGCAAAAAAATTTATTTCATAATAAATGAAAATGTTTTCGTCACATCTTAATACTTTTTTATAACGTCTGTAATTCAACGAGCACACTTAGTTGCCTTAAAACAATCTCTGTATGTGTTTTAATGTCCAAATTGGTATTTATGAAAATTGTTCAATTGACAGTGATCAGCAAAATTTTCTTTATTTATTATATTTTTTTTATTGACTAACAAACGTATTTAATATGTGCACTGCAAATTGAGACCACTTATCATGTCCGTATATATACGACTTATCAAAACTGCAAAAGTGTAACAGCAACGATTTTTAAAGCAACTATCGTTCTTGTCGTTACGAACTAAAAAACTTTGCGAACTTTTCTGTTGGATTTTTTTTTCTCTTCTTTCTTTAACCAACTCACACGAGCACTATTACTAACAAAAATTTCGATACCTTCATGCTTGCACTCGTCTAGTGTGCCCTGAGGAGTTGTTCAACGAAATATGCAAGTCTCTTGCTGCTAAAAAGGTCAAAACACTTAAAGAAATCAACATCGCTTTCTTACCCTACGAATCACAGGTGAAAAATCGTAGAATTCGTAACAACCTTTAGCCAGCAACTTTTTTACTTCTCGTTACAAAAGTTTTTGTTCATCCTCTTTCCTGTATATTTATTTAGATAAGCTTGCTTTGTTATGTTTCTCCTTTTTCCATTTTGCATGAATTCTTTTTTTATTAGCGCTTTTCTTGTATCTTTTATAGTAATAATATTGTTTACAACAAAACCTTTTGCTTAGTACTTTATTTACTTCTTTATTTACTTGAGTTTTGATTCGTGGCTTTCTCATTTTGTGAAGGTAGTTTTCCTCGGGGCTTGCAAATATTGCGTTTAATCGTACCTTATTTATATACTCGTTGCTTCGAAGTGAGCTATTGTTGGCTTATCTTATCGTTCTTTCCACCCCAGCCGAAAATCAATTAACCCGCTATGTTATTCAGGTCTTCTCGCTGGACTCTCGAGAAACGTTCGCGTGCTCTTACAATCCGTCGCTGATCAACGTGAGGAACGCGAACATGGAAAGGATCGCCGAGCAGATCGCAACTCTGTGCGCCACCCTGGGTGAATATCCATCGGTCAGATATCGCAGGTAAGAAACAGCGGACGTTTAAATATTTTATACGATGAATAATTCATGTAATCATTTTCTTATACAAAGGGCTTGTCTTATAACTTTTCTATACTGTAATTCGTTCATTAGCATAAAAAACTGAGAAATTTACTTCCTTTCCAGCGATTTCGATCGCAATCTTGAGTTGGCTCAGATGGTGCAACAAAAGTTGGACGCTTACAAGGCCGACGAGCCGACGATGGGCGAGGGTCCCGAGAAGGCGCGCTCTCAGCTCCTGATTCTCGATCGTGGTTTCGACAGCGTGTCTCCACTGTTGCACGAGCTCACTCTGCAAGCTATGGCCTACGATTTGTTGGAAATCGAAAACGACGTGTACAAGTCAGTACTGTTTTAACAAAGAGATAAAACGCCCAAAAAGTCTGCAATGGAAGCCGAATAATTCATTTAAACATCGTTTTGATTTTTGCAGATTTGAAGCGACTGCTGGACAGGAGAAAGAAGTATTACTTGATGAGAACGATGACTTGTGGGTGGAGTTGAGGCATCAGCATATTGCTGTTGTGTCGCAGTATGTACAATACAAAAGACAATGAATGATTTATTAAACATTAAGAGGGTGTTGTACTCATGTACTCTGTTTTATCGACGGAACACGGTCAATTATATACTATCAAAATAAATATATCGAATTTCGCCTTATAAGGAGATAGTTGCCCTGCGCAACGTAATAATCTACCATCCTACGCAGTTTTCAGCCGGAATATCCACGGCACCCTAAAAAATTTTTCGAACAAAAATAACCGAAATTTCTTTCGAAAAATTTTTTAGGGTGCCGTTGGTATTTCGACTCAAAACTGCGTAGGATGGTAGATTATTACGTTGCGCAGGGCAACTATCTCCTTATAAGACGTAATTCGATATATTTATTTTAATAATATAGAATTTACCGTGTTCTATGCGTAAAACAGAGTACATGAGTACAACACCCGCTTAATACAAGAGATAATGTTCTATTTTCTCACTACAGGAATGTGACTAAAAACCTAAAGAAGTTCACTGAATCAAAACGTATGCCGCAAAGTGACAAGCAAAGCATGCGCGATCTCTCGCAGATGATCAAGAAAATGCCACAGTATCAAAAAGAATTAAGCAAGTATGCAACTCATTTGCACTTAGCGGAAGATTGCATGAAGCGTTATCAGGGTAACGTGGACAAGCTGTGTAAAGTCGAACAGGTATGTATACATGGTAGGCTACATCAATAAAATAAGAATAAAGTAAACGTGATCATTAATTACATTGGTAATTCATAAAATTAGGACCTGGCCATGGGAACTGATGCAGAAGGCGAACGTATCAAGGATCACATGCGCAACATCACACCAATTTTACTCGACCAGACAGTTAACAACCTGGATAAATTGCGCATTATCGCTCTGTATGTACTCAGCAAAAATGGAATTCCAGATGACAATTTGAATCGCCTAATCCATCACGCCCAAATGTCACCCGAAGACAAGCAAACCATCGTAAACATGGGAAATCTTGGTCTGAACGTTGTAGTTGAGGTAAGTTTATAAAATAAAATTATAATATTATTCATTTTAAAGTTTGTTACATTTATTAAAAGCTGCTTTTCTGTATGATCTTCAGGGTAACCGGAAGAAAATTTATACCGTTCCGAGGAAAGAGAGGATCACAGAACAAACTTACCAGATGAGCCGTTGGACACCTGTTGTCAAGGACATTATGGAGGATGCCATTGAAGATAAAATCGACGCGAAACACTTCCCATTCTTGGGAGGCCGGACAGCGAGTTCGGGATACCACGCACCAACTAGGTACCTTTCCATCAATTCCTTTGAAAATCATATTTATTGAAAAATATGAAGAGTGCAAAAATTTGAAGATGAGAAATGTATCAATAATGTTTATTCACTTTACAGTGCTCGTTATGGTCACTGGCACAAAGAAAAGGGACAACAAACCATAAAGAACGTTCCGCGTTTGATTGTCTTCATCGTTGGTGGCTGTTGCTTTTCAGAAATTCGGTGTGCTTATGAAGTTACGAATGCCACTAAGAACTGGGAAGTTATCATTGGTAAGAAAAAATAATTTTTAATAAAATCGTTGGTATTGACATATTGTAGGTGACTTATTTGATTTATGCCCTTAAAACTAAATATTTTTATGTTTGAAATTCAAATTACGTCTTTTTTTTTATAGGATCGTCACACATCATTACACCAAAAACATTCCTCTCGGAGCTTTCGAAGCTTCACATAAATTGCGCATAAACGGCGCTGAACGCTAATGAAGATCTTCGACATTCCCCGCATTTAATTGTATAAGCTAAGCTGCATTATGCTAACACTAAGACCAGTAAGCCTGGATCCATCGTCATTAACACCTGTGAAATTTTGTCGGTGATGATCATCAGCAAAAAGATTAAAAAAAGAAAAAAATTAAAACCAAACTTAGTCGATATTCTAGCGAAACAATGCACTTCAGTCAATTTACGTAGCAGCAATTGATAAAGGTTTTTGCTATTACGGAAAGGATAACGGCAGTGATAATGGCATTAGAACATCTGAAAATCGAAATTACGAGAAATAAATCCGTTAAATCGACTTATACATATAGTTTCGAGCGCTAATGGAATGACCTGGTAATAAAGTGCCTGTGCGAAGGGAATCTTGACGATAGTCAGATTTTGAACACGTTGGCAATATCTCACTAGGACCTTATTCCAGGTGGAGAAATCCTCTAAACCTGGGAAAAAATTTAATACATAATTATATATAATCATATCTAAATGCGTAGAATAAGACGTACTTACATCTAAATTTTACCTTTTTAAAATGGCATACAATTGTGTATAACCATTGATTATATCTATGTAGAATAACGTGAAAAAAATCATATTTAAATATATATAATTATGTACAATTTTTTCCCAGCCAGTCGACTGTGAAATTCGATATTATGTTGTGAGGGAGACGCCTATCTAGGAAGATAAGACATTTGTTTTTCCAAACAATACTTCAACCATTCTAAACTTACCTGAAAACCCCCTCATTTTAAAAATTAGATTTTATAGTAAAACAACCAACTTGGAAAAATGTTAAAGTTACTACCAATTTTCTGAATTTGTACTTGCTAGGTGTGTATTACACTAGCCAGGAACTGAATTATAGAAACCCAAAACAGGGAGAGATTTAAATTACGTATAAAAATATCTAGCGATTGAGAGCTTTTTACCCATGATACTAACTGAGTTAAAATTCTCTCGGCAAAAACGGTATTTTTATGTATAAAATAAATCTCATACAAGTGAATTATAATGATCCACTTAAAAATTTGAGGAATTGTTAAGATATACTTTAAGAAAGTATAAAACAAAAAAATAAGTATTTAAAAATATCTAGGTAGGTGTCGCCCTTTAGTCTATACGAGTAAATTATTTGTATTAATAGCTAAATTTTATTTGCCAAGCATGTTTGCTTTCGTTATTTTAAGTCAAACTTATGCAAACGTAAATTAAAACGAACAAATCTATTAATTGTGACGTACTTTAAATCAATTTTAGATAGAAACATTATGAATACCTTTATCTATGAAGACTATGAATTGTATTATTTTCAAAATGATTGTAAGAAAACTTCAGAAGAAAATATTTTTACCTTTAATACGCACTTAGCGTTATAATTTAACAAAAACTGAAACTGAAGCAATGTAACTGTACACATCACAAACCGTGAATTAAGTAAGCAGTGATATATCATCTTTAGATGACAGATAAAGTAATGAGAAAATAAGAAAAATTGAATATTGTAAAACGAATTCTTGGAACTGTAGAGCAGAATTACGGTCACAACACAGATGTAAATTATTTGTTATACCTGCGCTATAGTTTTCGACAAATCTTTCGTCGATGTAGACGTAGATTTAATGGTGAAGGTCAATTTATTTGATCTCACTATTGTTCAACATCGGAGGAAGATTTTTGCAGAGCTAATGAAAATCGCACCTAAAAGTAGCTTAATAATAAATCTTCACGTAGAAAGTATGCGTGTAAATTGCCTTAAATTGTTTAGTTTTTAATCATAAGATCCAACATTTTTCTAGTTAAGCAAACGTTTTTTGGTCTTTTAATCGACGCTCCTTTCGAATCCAGTCGTTCCTGTCAACGGCTTTAACATGTCAACTATTACCAATTTATAAATGTTCTTTATCTGTATTAAAAAGAAGTTCCAAGTACAACAAAGTCAACATCATTTAATGATAAGCTTATATAAAAGACTTGGGTTTGAAAAGATAAGAATAAAATGTATTGTCAATGACTAACTTTTGCTGTCGTTTATAACGAGAAATTCAATGCATCAATTGCAATTATACAACCTCATTTGATTAGCTCAATTTATCGCAGTATTCAGTGTTGTAAAGTGACAAATGTTTATTAGAATTGATATTCTTAATTTTTGCTTGTAAAATAATCTTGTTCTTTAGTAAATAAAGCTATACGTTTTCGTTATAGCATAGAATCTGCTACACCGTTAATTTTCAAATGATTATATGTGTGAAAAGGAATTAGAAAGCCGATTGATTCATTAAATTACCTAATAAAAATGACTAATATAAACGTTCACTGAGAAAAGTAGCGAGGATCGGAGCGTTTGTGCTGTGTGAATAATAGCGAAAAGTAATACAACTTACATAAGGCCATAGGAGAAATTCGTCAGTCTAACTTTGAAACAGTTTGTAATGATAAAGTATACGTTATCTGAGTAAAGACTCTTTAGCACTTCTGTATCTTTCCAATTCTAATAGAGGAAAGGCGCGCAGTATGGAACTCGTCGATAGGGAGAAAAAAAAAATACAAACTTAGTAGGTGGTAACGACTAAAACCATTTTTAGGGGATCACTTTTTTGGTCAGTGGACGTTTGCCTGTTACTCGGTCGTTCATGAATTAAAAGTACGTTACAAATGGGCGTTGCGGTTGTACGGCAACGCGGGATTATTATAGAGTTTACGATATTTATAAAAAAAGTATATATATAAATAATATATATGTATGTAGGTGTAGCCCAAAAGTGTTCTGCTTATAAAAAGAAAAAGGTCTACACGTCTCTGTAATAAAAAAAGTCTTACGTGATTACTGAGAGTCTCTGTTTTCGCCCCATCGACTTCCTCGAGGATACAAGTGTAGGAATTTTCAATATTGTCTTTGTTGTATAATGTTTCGCTTTATTATTGTTATTAATGGATCGATATTATTTTTTCATAAGTATTACGTGTATTTATTGCCTAAGAACGAGACACGATTGCTGTACGTAAAAGTTACTAGTTTTATTTTGTATTAAATTTTAAGTTTTTCAATGTATTATGTGAGAGAAAGTTTTATAATTTATTAAAGATAACTTACATGCTTGTGTATTAAAACGGAAATCATGACAGTGAAAATAGCTTTTTTTTAATTTCCTTGATTTATTTTTATTGTAAACTGCAATAATAATAAATTATTAGTCAAAAAACAAATCCTAATGACAATTTATTTTATTTTTCTGTGATACACTTTAATTTTATAGCTATTATTATTATCTTTTTGTATTATACATATAGTCCTTATGATATTTTCTTCCCTTATATCCTTTTAGATTTAATGTATCTGCCCAACTCATGATTAGGGCTTTGTACGCATATATCTAATCTATACTACATCATATATACTTTATAACTTTGTATATTAAAGTAAATCTCTTATATAAGCCGCTCATGTCTGACAAATTTATTTTTTCTTTTTATTCAAAATACTTTATAATAATAAATTTATTTATTATATTATATAGATATCTATTATTATGTTATCATATATTAATACATTTCTTATTGAATGACTTCATAAACTTAAGCTCAAAAATAGAAATGGTAAAGAGCACAAGCAATGCGCTTGAATATTGATGAAATAAAAAATTTTTATTTTGAAGTCATTATTTATTATGAGCTTTATAATAGAACGTCTTTATTTGTATAATATTTTGTAATACGCCTCATCTCACTTCGCAGGTGGATTTAGTAGAACCCCTTATCTTATTGCTTTGATTATTAACTACATAAACATAAGTTACCCTGTTAATATATGGTACGGAACGGGATAATGCAAGGAATTTCACGGTTAAATCGCCGATCTGATATGCCCGAAAATTCCTCTTTATTTCGTTATCCGTGCGGGTTTTTTCTTTGCACATACGATCCACTAATGTTAATTTAACTTCGTAGAGGGCAGACACACCGACACTGCAATATCAACTTTTTCAAAAAAGACGAGGTTTCATTTTGTTGCTATTCCATGGGTGTGAATACCAGCTAGAGTTTTGCAATGAAAGTCATATGCCTTCACCCATTGTGGCGAGTTACATATTCAAAAACATCTTACGAAGTCCCTGTACCAGCGTGTTTAATCGGATCCCTACTGAAAAAAATCGCGTGATTAATCGCGTGATTAATCGCGTGATTATTCGCGCGAGTACTCGCGCGATTACTCGCGCCTGTAATCGCGTCATGTTATCGATCAAATCATGACGCGATAAATCGCGCGATTACTCGCGCGATTAATCGGAAAATTTCTATAAAAAAAAATTTATATACCAATAATATATAAAAATTATTTACCAACAGTTTGGCAGGTAGGGTAGTCACCACCTCGGCCGATCACTGAGGCTAAGCAGCAGTGAGCACAGCCAGTACTTGGATGGGTGACCGCGTTTTTTTTTTCTGTGACTACCTCATGTAATTGGTAAGGTGTGGAATTGCACTCTGACAAATTGAGCGGGAGGTGTGACTAAATACAGTTTTGGCCTCTATGCCTATGGAATGTTACCTAGACATCCAAACTGAATTCTTCAAATACACCGGTTATCTCGGGGTGGGTTTTTCGAATTAGGAGTTATACGTGGTTTGCCTATAGGTTTTCCCCGACCCACTGGCATAACCCTGGGCAAATGCGGGATGGATGATAGGTATGGCAAACAGTTTATAGAAAGAGAGGTCATCAGTATAAATGTATAGGTTATGGTGTAATAATAGGTATAAAAGGAAAATAAAGGTGTGAGAGGATACGCGTTAGGCCAGGAGATGTGGTGGAAACAACCAAGTAATGACTCAAATAGTCGGGAAACTTTTATAACATAATAATAGTTTACTTAACCTTTGTAGAGTTTGTAGAGATTCCTGCGTACTGCCTTTGTAGTCATAGTCTGATACTTTATTTCTAAGGATTTTCAATGACATCGCTAAGGGTAATTCTGAGGTCAAATTTAATAATCATAATAGGATCAATAAAGAATAACAACTATGATTTATTTATTTTTATATCAATAAGTAGAAATAATAGGTAATTGAATAACTAATCATCATGTAATTCACACATAATTTATAAATAAAATTTTACAAGCATTGTATTCTAGTTGTATTGTAACATCATTGAATTAGAAATATATACATTTATTACAAGTAATTTATTACATCTTTGAGAAGTTATTAATAAAAGAGTTGATTTGGTAGAGGAATTATGTATGCTGCAGTTTCAGTTTCAATAAAAATGCACGTTTTTGTTATTTTATTAGATTCTATACAAATTTCGTCAGAGAATCTAAATACCTCCTGCACGATAGTTGAATACTTATTCGATTTTGTTTCAATGATTTGACATACCGTCAACTCTCGGTTGTTTTCAAATTCTATTACAAAGTCTAACAATTTGACGAATACTCCATTTGAGAGCTGAGCAAAGTAATTGCAAGATCTTGTATTCTCTTTTTTTGACGTCATAAAAACACTACCTTCATGTACTATTTTATAAAACACTTTCGCACGTTTTGATATCTTTCGGCTAAGTTGTTGTCGATTGGCTTGTCTTTACTCAAGTAAGTATTATTGGATAATTTGAAAGCTTTCTTGATCGATGGACCTGTAAGATTATCACAATATTCTGTTACTTTATCGTAGCAACTAAAATTCAGACTTTTTTCCAATATTTGTATAGTTCGTTGGATATTTTCGTATCGTACAATTTGCAAGATAACTCCTTTAGCACTGTGAATCGCCCTTAATAGGTTATGATTGGCTGACTCAAATGGATACGTGGAATGTGTATACAAGGGACCCCAATGGTATATACTATGAATTACATGTTGCAGTTGGTGAGCATTGTATGTTAACGCAGCCAACGAGTACATGTCTTCTGCATCTGCTAAAAATTTATGCAACATTTCATTGGCTCGATTTAGGTCTGCGAACGTAATATCCGTCTGTAAACATATGTGCAAAGCATCTGCTAATAGTGACCAATGCCTTAAAATTCGTTCATTTTTTAAGACACTACTTAAAACAGGTATGCTATAATAAAGAACCCAATTCTCGTATTCTCGAGCCTTCCAATATTTCCTGTGTTTTAAAGATCTTGATAAACGTTCTATCTGCTTAGGAGATCTAATTTTTTCCAATAAATCGTCAATCACATCTATATCTGTTTTTCTTAAATATTTTAATAGGTATTCAGTAAATTGTTCAGCAACGCCAGCTACATAAAAATGCATATAGTCGGGTACGAATCCCCTAATAATATCGAAATTCTTCAAATTTAGAAGTGGCGAAGGAGTTTTGACTCCGAAAACCCTAGTATTACTGTCGGTTGCCTGTGTTGCATGAATGATTGTGGTCGCATGGTCTCTCGGTTGTGGAAAAAGTTATTCAAAAGGATATCTCATACTTCCTTCATAAAATGTACCTTTATGCAAACACCAATCGCAGCCGTAATATGCATTAAATTGGCTTGTACCGTTCATTGAACACCGGGCTGGGGTATCTACACAAGCAAGTAATGCAAAAATTTTGATGCAACATTTTTTATTTTTTATTATGCATGATATACCAACGGTTGATAGATGATTCATTGTTGCTACGAAAACATCTAGAAAAACTGACATATCTGGTTTATTTAATCCGAACCATAGACCAACTGTAATACAGCTATTCAATCAAGTTTGAATTGGAATTTCATTAGGCATTATGTATATAGGCCATACTGAATAAGTAGAGGATTTGAAAACGGCTGCACCATCAGTATTAAATACTACTGTTGCGTAGGCATCCCGATCGCCGTCTTTCAAACTTTTAAGAAAGTTTCTATACATTACGCCGTCATATATATCGCTATTATGACCTATGTCATGCTGTCGTTCTTTTACTACGTAATGATAGAATTGTTCATTAGCTTCAAGATGTACACGCAACGCATCTGACGGATCAATTAAAGCAAAAAAACATTTATTAGATGGATTCGACATATCCACTTCCATATTACAGTTTTCACAACTTACGGAACCACTAAAATCTTGAAATATACCAATGTATTTCGAACACCTTGTACATGTACCATGCAGTGTTACATTATTTACAGGACTACATAACTTATCAATTTTGTATCGTGTTTCTGGTAACACTGCTCTATCAAACATTGCATTTACTAACTTTAATAATTTTTGTATACTTGTCATGCATGCAAAGTCAGATACTGCATACTTAAGAATCATTAGTAGTAATTCTGCTGGACTTCTCTTGACATTTAATGATATTGCCTCGAAAAATTTATCAGCATGTATCAGTTCATTAATACTTTTGCTATTATCAGTATTTTCCATTATGTTTAAATAGTTAGCTAATTCTTCATCGCTGCTATCTATATTTTTATATGTTGAGTCATATATTGAGTCCTTAATCTCATTACCCTGAATAAAAACGAGTTATTAAAAATATATTAACTTATATAGAAATAACAGATAATTATTTAAAGAAAAAAAATTAAAGATAGAAGTAACATGATAACCCTGGACATGAATTTTGGATGTGCTTGAAGTTTACAACTTTGCGACGTACAAAAATCTAAACTTCCAAAAAATTGTGATTTCTACTTCGAATCGATTCTGCAGCGACAAAAATGATGTGAAAAAAACAGGTAAAAATGCAAAAAAAAAAAAACATAAAAACTCACCACCGAACACCCAATTTGTTGTGACAAAAGAGGAAAAAAATTCTAATTCTGTCGTTTTTGAGATCGCCAATAATTTTATTGCTAGGATATAAATTCTAGCATGAGGGCTAGCTACAATAAAATTGGCAATGCTCCAAGTACCGTGGAACACCCCCAAACTACCCCTTCCGCCCCGAATATAGCAAAAAAATTGTGTATATATATGAGATATTTCATGGGAAGTGAGCAGCTCAAAATTTTAAATCCTCTGAAACCTTGTTAAATTTGTTGAAAATAATGAAGAAAACATAGAAACCATTTTTTAGTGCGATATATGCAAATGTTCAAAAGTGATTCTAACCTAAAAAATTTGAAATTTTCGTTCTTTTTCATTAAATAGCAATTTTCATGATTTTTTTGGTTAAAAATTCGAAATATTTTGTATACCACATTGATTGGGAAAAAGTTTGCATTTTACTTGTAGAATGAGTCAGTATTTTTTATTGTGACCTACTTTTAAAGTGTCTGATTAGTTGCTTCATAATATACCTTCAGATTAAAAAAAAAAATTGTGCAACACAATATTTTTTGTTCGACAAAGTTTTTTCTATTTTGTTTTTTAACAAACTTTAACACGCCCTTTCAACTTCGACTGTTGCACCTTATTGAAAAAAGTTACATGCTTTTAAATATAAAAAAATATAAAAAATTGGTATTTTTGACAGCTTAGTGGATTTAAGAAGTTAATATTATTTACAAATTCTACATGTTATGTATCGTGTCACTGAATTTTGTCAAAATATATATTAAATGTAATTCAAACATCTATTTTCAACAGTATTTAATTGGCTTAACATTTTATTCATATTTATTTTCCTGAATATTTGATGCAAGCGGCACATACTGCTACATACACTCTATTCATATTTTTCTTGTCTTCTTAAATTTAAATTCAATAATTAATCTATTATTATGAGTATAAAAATGTAATTTACATCTTTATTATCTAAGTAGGTGACAGTCGGATTGATAATATATATATTCGAATATGGAAACAAGTACTTATTACACAATGAGTTTTAAATAACATTATTTTCTTATTAAGACCATGCTTTATAAAATTTTACAAATTAAAGGTCAATCTATTTAATCTTATAAATTACTAAAATACATAATTTAATTATCTAATTGAAGACGTATCCTGAAACCATGCAGCAAAATTAACTTGTTCAATAATTTATTATAGACATAGCAAGGATATAGGCAATATAAGTACAATGATTTGGCTGACTACACTTTAAATTGTTGAATTACTTCAAGCAAGATTTTCCTATCTTTACTCATACTTTTTTCATAGATATATATATATGGTGGAAATAGTTTTTAAAGCAAAGTAATTAAAGAAACCATTTATATTTTATAGTAAAGTTAGTAAATTTGGAGTTAAATAAAATAAAAATTTGAAGCTTATTAAGTAATAGAAGTAACAAGATTAACGCATTGGTCAGGCTGATTGACTAATACTGATGAGTATATTTTTAATATCCTATTAATACTAGGTATTTAATTATTTATAAATAATGTCACCTAATTTACATCTTTATTTTATATTTTTATACTCATAATAATATATTAATTATTTAATTTAAATTTAAGAAGACAAGAAAAATATGAATAGAGTGTATGTAGCAGTATCTGCCGTTTACATCCAATATTCAGGAAAATAAATATGAATAAAATGATAAGCCAATTAAATACTGTTGAAAATAGATGTTTGAAGTACATTTAATATATATTTTGACAAAATTCAGTGACACGATACATAATATATGGAATTTATGAATAATATTAACTTCTTAAATCCACTAAGCTGTTAAAAAGCATGTAACTTTTTTCAATAAGGTGCAACAGTCTAAGTTGAAGGTGCGTGTTAAAGTTTATTAAAAAACAAAATAGAAAAAACTTTGTCGAACAAAAAATATTGTGTTGCACAATTTTTTTTCTAATATGAAGGTAGATTATGAAGCAACCAATCAGACACTTTAAAAGTAGGTCACAACAAAAAATACTGGCTCATTCTACAAGTAAAATGCAAACTTTTTCCTAATCAATGTGGTATACATTTTCAAATGTGGTATATATTTCAAATTTTTAACAAAAAAAATCATGAAAATTGCCATTTAATGAAAAAGAATGAAAATTTCGAATTTTTTAGGTTGAAATAACCTTTGAACATTTGCATATATCGCACTAAAAATTGGTTTCTATGTTTTTTTCATTATTTTGAACAAATTTAACAAGGTTTCAGAGGATTTAAAATATTAAGCTGCTCACTTCCCATGAAATATCCCATATTGTAATTGTACATGTATTGTAATTGTACATGTATTGTATATTGGGGTGTTCCGCGGTGCTTGGAGGGTTGCCAATATTTTTGTGGCTGGCCTACCTGCTAGAATTTGTATCCCAGCAATAAAATTATTGGCGATCTCAAAAACAGCAAAATTAGAATTTGTTTCCTCTTTTGTCACGACAAAATGGGGTGTTCGGGGTTCAATTTTTGTGGTTTTTAATTTGCCTGCACTTTTACTTGTTGTTAACATCGTTTTTGTCGCTGTAGAATCGATTCCAAGCGAAAATCACCATTTTTTGGAAGTTTGGTTTTTCGTTGGAGTCGCAACGTTGCAAACTTCAAGCACATAATTTTGGACTTCGTGCTTGTCTAGTGGCAAGCCATGTCATATATTCTATATAGGACAATCATTAAAAAAAGGAAAATTAATTAATAAAAAAACTCAAAAATCTAAAAACATAGCAAAGACAACTACGACAACAATATATAATTGAAAATAATCAGAAAATGTACAAGACAATCTATACCCAACTATAAAAAGTAACGTGACTAATAGCGTGATTATAATAGCTTACCCTACTAAAAAAGCTCAGCTCATTATCAGCTGTTTATCAGATGAAAATCATGCCGATCGTCACCTGATTATTAGGTAATTATTAGGTGATTTTCACTTGAAATTTAACATTTTTATTTATTATTAATTATTATTATCATTGATTTACTTGAGTCTACGATTAACTAAATATATCATTTTGAATTAATTGTCATAATTCAGGGATCAAAAATTAAATATAAAAAATTTAAGATGACTAATAATAAGTAATAATTAATGATATGGTAAAATATCAACATGGTTTTCGGGTGAATATGAGCCTGATAATCACTTGATAATCAGGTGATAATTATGTGACTATCAAATGATTATCAGGCTGATATTCATCTGAAAACCATGTTTATATTTTACCATATCATTAATTATTATTATTTATGATTGGTAATCTTAAATTTTTTATATTTAATTTTGAATCCCTGAATTATGACAATTAATTCAAAACTTCTTTACCAGCATATGTGCATTATTTCAAACACATTCGTTAACTTTTAAAGGATGAGAAAGACACTATAAGTGGCTCGACCCATGTTCAGCACTTTACACATTATCAATCTGTGATATACTTGTTTTTTATGAATTTTCTAAGAGGGATCATGAACATCAAATGCCCGTTCTCTAAAGGTTAATCGTAGATTCAAGTAAATGAATAATAACAATAATAAATAATAATAATAATTAATAATGAATGAAAATATCAACATGACTTTCAGGTGAAAATCAGCTGAGCTTCTTTAGTATCATGTTATTAATCTTTATCATGCTATTAATCATGTTTTGAAAATATTGACATTTTGTGTAAAGGTTATCTTAATCACGTTAAATACACTTTATTTATAATAGATTAACTATCTTTATTGATTTAAATAAATAAATCACATTACAACCATGGCTTTTTAAATTTTAGGTAACCTATTCATTTACAATTGCTTTCACTCGGGAGTCGCGCAAAACCCTTTTTAAAAAACTGGAAAAATAGTGACAATATTTACATCAGAGGAAAAGCATCTAGAAGTAACTACAGGCCGACGTACCTAGTATTCAATATTGCTAAATTAAAAGAAAATCGAATACATGGTCCCTTATTAAATTTTTCAATTAAAAGTGAAATATTGCAAAAAATGAATTATCATTAAATGTGAAATAAAACTTAGCAAATAATTATTCATAAGAATAAATAATTATTGATAATTTAAAAAAAAAGTTTATAACTGTTAATAACTGTTTATAGAGATAGGATCAATTTGAGATTATAGTAGCCGTTTATATAAGTTATCAACAATTTTTTTCTGTTATGAACAGCTAAAAAATGTTTATAACAGTAATAAACTTTTATTTACTTTTTCGGGCTGCAGAGCATAACCATAAAATCAATCTGTAAAAAGTTATTATCTGTTATAAACTTTTTTTATTTAATAATAATAGTTATTAATAGTTTTAAAAAGTTTATTAATCATTCACTTTTTGTAAGAAAAAATTTCATTAATATCGATATTCGAAAATATAAATAATTATTAATTTCAATTAGTTCAAATTAGTAGAAATTCGTAACAGTTATTATCAGTTACTAACTTTTTAACTGATCAAAGATTCAAATTTTTACGACGATCCAAAAAAATTATAAAAGTAAATAACTATCAATAACGGTTTTAAACTTTTATAAAAGTCTCAAATCCTGACATTATAATCTGCTAATATCAGTTATAAACTTTTTAAAACTTTTATTACAGATCATTTCTGCCTAGGATCTATTTTATTTCTGCAAGACACAAAGGTGCAAAATATTTTAAATATGTTAAAGTAATTAAGTACTTACACTAGGACGTAACACTTTCTCAGCTTCATTCATAGAAATACCAAAACTTTCACCATGAGAACTAGTATGAAATAAGTCTTCATAATTTACATTTGGTTTTTCCTTACTGCTGCCTTCTGATTGTACTTGGACATGATCTTTTGTTTGTAACTGAAATAATAAAAATACAAGAAACAAAATTATTATAAACACTTTATAAAACGTATTAATGATTTTGTTTGTTACTGATAATCATACAGACCTCTTCTTGTTGCATGTTCTTTTTTGCAATACTGATAGCATATCTGCTAAGTGGTTGGTTTTTGTCATACATATATTGTTTTCTTTTTTTCGGCAACATTTTCTTCTAGTTAAAACTTCTTTCTTCCTTTTCTACCACTATTCTGCAAGTATTCTACAATTCTACAACTATATACCTACAACTATATATTCAAGGTACTTAAAAGGGGTTAAGCCGTTAGGGTTGACGCCAACACTACTTAGCTATGTTTTTATTTTTTTCTTCCTTAGGTGAGGTAATGTTTTTATTTATATTTTTAAATTAAAAGGAGGATGGTACAAACACTATAGGCCTCGACATGAGAAAAGGATCAAAGAGGTACAACGACACAGATACACGAATAACATGCGTTACTATATCTATATATAGAGGAATAGTGAGGAACAAAGTTATTTGTATCTCAAGGGCGCTACACGCAAAAGGAAAAAGCATAAGAACAGGAACAGATATAAGAATAACATGAATATGTATATCTATATATATGAGGAACAGGAACAGTTACAGGAATAGTACGAGGTATTCCTTTTAGCTATTCCTGTTCCTCATATATATAGATATATTTATCCATGTTATTCTTATATCTGTTCCTATTCTTTTACTTTTTCTTTTTGCCTGTAGCGCCCTTCACTGTTCCTGGTATATATAGATATAGTAACCCATGTTATTCGTGTATCTGTGGCTTTGTTCCTCTTTGATCCTTTTCTCATGTCGAGGCCTTAAGAGCGCTACAGGCAAAAAGACACAGGCACAGATATAAGATTTAACATGGGTTAGTATATCTATATATATGAGGAACATCTCCTAGCTATTCCTGTTCCCCATATATATAGATATACGAAAGGGCGCTACAGGCAAAAAGAAAAAGCAAAAGCACAGGAACAGATATAAGATTAACATGGATATGTATATCTATATATATGAGGAACAGGAACAGCTAGAAGGAACACCTAGATCTGTTCCTGTAGCTGTTCCTGTTCCTCATATATATAGATATACATATCCATGTTATTCTTATATCTGTTCCTGTGCTTTTGCTTTTTCTTTTTGCCTGTAGCGCCCTTAACCCATGTTAAATCTTATATCTGTGACTGTGCCTTTTTGCCTGTAGCGCCCTTTATAGGCCTTTTACACAGTTCTGAGTTACAGTCTTAAGAGTGAATTCACATTGCATGCTTTATGCTCTTGCGCTATGCTCTATGAGTGGAGTACGTGACTACCTGTAGACGTCTCTGCTGATTGGTTCACTGATAAAGCTCAACCAATCAGCGGAGAAGTCTACACGTACTGAGCTCATAGAGCATAGCGCATAGAGCGTAGAACATGCAATGTGGATTCTCTCTAAGAGCGAGTCCACAATAGAGGCACAGGCCTGTGCTTTTGTGCTTTTGTGCCAAGTGAAAAAAACTAGTTGTCCAATATCTCTAGCAAACTTATGACCCATGGCAGAAGTTTAATATGTTAATCTTCACCAATGGGTAACGAGTATGCTAGATATCGGATAACTATTTTTTTTCGCTTGGCACAAGAGCGCAAAAGCACACGCGTGTACCTCTATTGTGGACTCGCTCTAAGAGCGAATCCACATTACGTGCCATGAGCTTTGTGCCATATGAGCTTTGTGCCATAACAAAAAGAAAGTGTTGTCGACATCTATGTAACTGTTATCTATATTTGACATCTATGCTCTGTTCAATAAGAGAGTAGGTACTTTCTCTTTATCCTGTGGTGATAAGTATGTAGATGTCGAACAACACTTTCTTTTTGGTATGGCACAAAGCTCATGGCACAAAGCTCATGGCACAAAGCTCATGGCACGTAATGTGGATTCGCTCTAAGCCCCAGACACTGAAAAAGGAACAGTGCATAGACACAAGAAATATAGCATTGGTTGTACATCTACATATATCAAGAACATCGAGGAACAACGTCGTGTATCAGCCCTAACGAAAACGTTACTTCTATGTTAAATCTTGTCATGGTTCTATCTTCTACCTTATCATGCCATCCGGTAATTTTATAAAATTATAAAATTTTATAAAAAACTTATAAGTTTTAATCATTATTTCGATTTAATTTATTGATTGGATTGGATTGGATATCTTTGGTTTTGTAAATTTGCAAGTTTAGATTGGCAAAAATGAATTTTGCTTGGGTGCAGCAAGAATCAAATAAAAAAGAGTACTCTTTAGAAGTTCAGAAAATTTTTATCAAAAGAAATGTTAATGGCCATATTGAAGTTATTCCTTTTGTGCCTAAACATGAAAATGACTTTGTTTTTAATAAATGGTATTTTACAAAGTATTATACCAACTGTGATGTAGCTAAACGACATTACTCACGTGTGTCTATTGTACATTTAGGTGGTAAGTAAATAATATTTTGTAAAGTGTTTTAATTTTTAAATACATATACATATTAATTGATAATTCTTTTATTTTCAGCAACTAAAAGGGAAATACAAAATAAATGTAATTCCAGAAGAAAAAAATTTATTTCCACGAAACATATGATATCTGAATCTAGTTTTGAAGATAATTTTTCGCAGAGAAACTCACAAGTGGTAAGAATTCCTTGATTATTTATCATTTTTTAAAGGATCAACAAAATCTAATTATGAAGCTTCCAATTCTTTTTATTTTTAAATAAATTATTAAATCATTAAATTAATTTTAACTTTAAAATAAATATTAATTTTAACATTAAAATCATTATTTTCAATTCTTAAAAATTTAATAGTTAATAACCGTTATTTACTTCTTTTACTGATCAAAGATTTTTACAACGATTCAAAAAACTTATAAAAGTAAATAACTATTTATAACTATAACAGTTTAAAACTTATAAAGTCTCAAATCCTGACTTTATAATTTATTAATATCAGTTATAAACATTTTTAAACTTTTATTATAGATCATTTTTGTCTGGGAGGTTATACATAAAATAAAGAAAGTTATTTACATAGAAACTACCGTAAGCCATTGGCTTTTCCTTAAATCATTTTTTATTTCTATTGTATGTCTGAGAATTCGTCAAGGATTGATTTCTCATCGAATGTAAAAGTTTCCTCTTTAGGTATATATTTAAAATTTTGTAAATCTTTTAAGATTTATTAATATTAATACTATGTCCATGAGAGTCGAGTTTAAACTAATTTCAATGTTGTAATCTAAATCTTAATTAGGCTTTTAAATGTCATTGCTTAATTAAACATATTTTCATAGATGTTTCGTCAATTTTGAATCACATTCGTTATAATGTAGTCTTTAATTTTAACGAAAATAGGATTCTAACAAAAATTGAAATAAATTAATGTCCATTTATGGATATTGTTTAAAAATTTCATGTTGAAGAAACTGCACAAATGGTAATGTTTAGGGGACTTAATGGATGTTATTACTGAGAAACAAGTGGTATGTATTTAATAAGGATTAATGAAACTCAGATTTGCTATAGCTTTTTTCTTTCTTTTGGCGTGCATAACAAATTTTTTTTTCCTATATTTTGAAGTGTGCCCATCGTGATTTGAAATAATTTTTGCCTTAAATAAAATACAATGAAATTGCATGAAATTGAAATATGTATAGATTTTTGAAAGTTTTTAGTACAAAATTTATTACAGCATTTGCTAGTCTTGGGATGTCAAACAATAACATCTTTATTTTTATATTGTTCAAAGTGTAGGTTTTTTATATATTAGTTAAAATTTGTATTGATAATAAACTTTAATTTTTCATTTTTGGTATTCGTCCTTCATAGTAATCAATTCTAAAGTACTAAATTTTCTAAATTATTATTGTGATATTTATATCATAAGTTGGCTCAATTTTTAAGGACATCTATTCTACTTTATAGGATGAATTTACGTAGAATTTTGAGAGTAGTATAAATATTGCACTCCAATTGTTTATTAATGTGTAATGGATCGATCTGACGGACGCAGGTAAAAGAAAAAGAAAAACAAAGTTTTTTTTTATATTTTCTTTATATTTTTGCAACGTTTCGTTGGCATGGTCCGCCAACCTCTTCAGGCTTATTCATATAGAGCACATGGCGTCGATATATCGAATAAGCCTGAAGAGGTTGGTGGACCATGCTAACGAAACGTTGCAAAAATATAAAGAAAATATAAAGAAAAAACTTTGTTTTTCTTTTTCTTTTACCTGCCTCCGTCAAATCGATCCATTACACATTAATTTACGTAGAATTATTTACATTTTTCACTGCTTTAAGAACAATTAAAGCATCTTAACTTTATTATATGTATTTAATGTAAGGTTATAGAGAACAACTAAAATAATATAAAATAGTATACTTGAATTAATAACAGAAAGTACAGCAGTTTTCACAAATGATAGCTTAAGCCATTAATCAATTAATAATTATCAGCAATTAGCTTCAAAATTTATTTTACAAAACTGTATCATGAATTGCTTTTTAACTATTGCTTGTATTTGGGGGATAGATATATGCATAATAAACATTAGAATGTATAAGGTTTTTCTTCAAGAGTAGAGACTTATGATAATGTTATCCTAGTAGTCCGAAGTGTCAATCTAATCAAAATAATTTAACTATTAAATTTTTTTTTTTCATATATGTGTTTGTTATCAAAAGGATTATATCTATAAACTTAAGAACAATCATAAATATACTATTATGATAATATTAAATATATTTACAAAGTTTTAGGGATCATTACAAAAAACCCAGATATCTTATTATTTTTTAATTGAAGAGAAAACTTTGCAACCTTTCCTTTTTAAGAACATTTATTGCTCCGACTACTTTAAGTGTCATAGCTCTCTACTATAATTGCTTGAACTTTTTCAAACTGCCTATCGAACCCTTCTCACTTAAGGTAGTTATCTCCCAACTACGTAAGTCAAAACATTCAAAGTTTGAGGTTGGCTGAATTTTTTAAGTGAATGTAATTTTATTTTCAAACAAATATGTCCGATGGTTGTAACTAAACCAATTATACTATCAACTAACCTCAATCTTTGAATGATTATAACTTTTGAACTAAATGGTAAATCTTGTTCGATTTAAGATATCTGATTTTTCAATATTTGAGGAAGTTTTTCTCTCAAATTTGAAAGTTATACTTATTATCTAATCTAATTTTGCTGAAATTATTAAATAGAAATCGAATTAATTCTTTTTAGACGATAACTACCTTAAGGAGGATCTTTTGATTTCATTGACCAAATTTTTAAAATGGCTAAAAGTGGTCCATAATTTCAGGCATGGTGTGGTTTGTGCACATAAGAATTATGCACATATTTATTGTGCACACTTTAGCATTGGTGTATATCTATATCTATGTGTATACTCCAATGCTAAAGTGTGTACAATAAATATGTGCATAATTCTTATGTGCACAAACCACACCATGCCTAATTTCATAAGTAATTTTGTATCTTGATATTTATATTTTTTACCTAAAATTAGTGCAAATTCCTTTGTTTTCTACATTAAATTTTAAGCTACATTAAAGGCATGACATAAGTAGCGGCACAGTCTCTGGACATCTTGGATTATTTTTTATAATTTTATAATTGATAGATTTAAATAAATATTTAACGGATCACAATAATTGATTTTAAGGTGACTTGTTTAGGACCCATCTTGCACCATATGGCACGCCTATGCATTGACTGCATCGCTTTTTAAATGCTTCTCATCTTTTGATCGTTTTTCTTCTAGTATAAACTATGTACCCAATATTCGAATAATTTTACTTATTTGCCCTTTTCTCTGTTATTAGTAAATATAAGCAGTGTAGCGAGGTCTTAGAAATATTTTAGTTTTCATTTCATTTCTTTTTGTATTTATATTATTTGTACATTTTAAACCTTTTGACTATATCCCCTTATTTCTTATCCTCTTATGTATAAAACATATAATATCTTTCATTGACGACTCCACTAATGACCGCTTTATTGACCTGAAAAGCTGGATAAAAGTAGCATTTTATTCCCTTTAAGACTATTCCGGCCTGTTTGGCGAGAATAAAATACTTTGATGTCCTCATAACATGACTAAATAAATTTTTTGGACTTTCACATTTATATAATGAATTGGAATGAAATTATAATAAAATTAAATCACATAAATATAGTTTATTTTTATTTATACAAATTATACAATACAAATTATTCAATTATACATTTTATACAAATTATTCAATTTATATAATTATTTATATAATTGTTATATAAATATTAACACCGCGGCATATTTAAAAACCTTGTTTCATGTATTTCCACTTTTCCAAGTCAACGAAGTGGCCACAGTTGAGTCGGGAATAAACTTCTGTATGCAACACGTGAGTAAAGTCGATTATTCCCTCAGCTGCTTACTGATCAAAAGTACTGAAGGAATAATTTCCTACTTTACTCATATTTTTCATAATGTACTATTATTCTTATCTCAACAAAAATGGTAACTTTTTCCTTAAAAAGCGGGACCAAAGTTAGATTTGCTTTCCTCTTCTAACTAATTTTACTTTTTTCCCCGCTAATTTAGTTTTCCCTCATTTTGCATTTTGAAAAACACAAATTCCACACAAACTTAACGAAATACCACTTAATAATAGACTAAAATATTATATGTAATAAAAAAGTGGCCACATAGTTAAGATGGGAATAAAGTAGTAAATGTAACTTGCGAGAAAAGTCGATAATTCCCTCGAGCAATGAACCCACCCGCGGGAATCAAAAGCGACCTTTTTCCCTTATTACATTACCTACTATATTGTTATGTAGTAGAATATATAACACAAATAATGTTATTTTTATAAGGAAAAGAAGTCGATGCAAAAAAAGAAGATGGCTGTGTCCAAGGAAAGAGCGAAACTAATATTAAACAAAGTTGCAAAAGAACATGGAGTTACAAAATTTGTTGATGATGATAATAATGAAACTAGTTACTGTCAAAATAGATTCATGGATCCTGTTGTACAATTACAAAATTGAACTGGATACATTCTAGTCAAAATGTTACTACTGCGTCACAGTCAACCTTGCCACTATCCAATCTAGATTCATCGAAGTTAAGATTTGGCGCACTACCTCGTACAAATTTTGAATCAACACAAAAGCAATCCAATATAGATTTCGATATAGTGTCAAGATCAGAAATAACATCAATGCAAGAAAATTATTCTCCATCTCCTTCACGATTATCTTCTGAAAGCTCCCACAGTTCACGATCAAAGGTAGCGATGCCTAATACAACTCGTCAAAAACGGCGTCTTTTCTCTTCAACACAATCAGATTTATCTGATGGAGATTTTCAATCGCAATTTAGATCAAGGTCAGGACTGAGCCCCCCACACTCACGATTAAGATCACCGACTCATAAAAAACGGCGCATTCCTTCTTTAACTGAATCAGATTTATCTCATAATGAAGATGATCAATCGGGATCTAGATCTAGGACACCGCTGGGTTCAGCACCAGAAGATGAAGTGCAAAGTGAAATGGGGAATATGTTTCAGCGATACTCACAATTACGGGACAAACATGAATCCGCATCCACTTCTCAGAATCGGTCACCATTAATTCGCCAGAATGCACCACCTGCTTTTGTTCAAGATGAGCAAAATATTAGATTGCCTGAAGAAGGTGACAGCCAAGACAAAGACAAGGTAAAATATGGTGATTACACTTAAAGTCCGGTTATGAAGCCCCTATTCTTGAGAACTGAGATTTTTTTGGGAAATTTTATCTATTAGTATTCAGATCTTATCGTGCTACTACATAAAAGAACAGCCCCTTTTTCGTTTGAAATCGCTGAGCGCGAAAACTATTGTACCAATTGTTACTACTAGAGAGAGCGAGAAAGAGCGAGAGAGAGAGGGAGAGAGAGACAGAGAGAGGGGGAGAAAGAAAGAGGGGAGAGAGAAAGAGAGGGGGGGGCGAGAGACAGCGAGAAGGGGAGAGAGAGCGAGCAAGAGAGTGCGAGCGAGAGAGTGCGAGGGAGCGAGAGAGCGAGCGAAAGAGAGGGGGGCGGGAGGGAGAGCGAGAGAGAGGCGAGAGGGATCGCGAGAGAGACAGGGAGGGGGGAGAGCGCGAGAGAGGCAGAGAGAGGGGGTGAGAGCGAGAGATGGAAAGAGAGCGAGGGAGAGAGAGAGGGGAAGAGAGAGAGGAGAGAGTGAGACTATTGGACTCCCTTTCAAGTAATAGTTTCGATCTTATTTTTACATTTTCCAGATCGAAAACGTCTTACAATGAAAATGCCGGAATGGGTTTTAAGTTGTATACATTATTATGAAAACCGTGATAGTCCTGGACACAACGACAGAGCACATCGGTATCAAGTAGAAAATGATCAGGTAAAAATATTTTATTAACGCTTCTGTGCCCACTGGCCCCGTAGATTTTTTTTTCTTCAATTTCACGAAAAATACGATGGCACCAAAAGGTTAATTTATACGTTTAATACGGTATAATTTCTCTAAAATATAAAAACTAAACAAACATAACAGCGAGTTGTTTTGAAATTGATTCTGTGGGTTAATATACTTAACATCTAACGTAAAAATAGCAAGAGCCTTAATTTACTAGAGAATACAGAGAAGATTTCAATGCGTAAAATTATCATTTGCAGATATATCTCGGTGAAGAGATTTTCGTTGAAGCTCTAAGGTGGCATTTCTTGCAACTACGATCACCAACTATATTTTTAATAGATCTTGCTTGTATTATTTGGATGCCTGAAGAATTGTGCAATCGAGCATTAGATTTAAGGGGGTCCGAAAGTCAATTAAAAATTCAAATTTCGCGCCACAATATAGCAGACGAAAAAATAAGTAATTTGCCCATAACAAATAGTAAAAACAATATTACGGAAAACCAGGACTGCATTGCCCTCCGTTACATTATTATCTATCATTTAACAAAATTTGAAGTTTCTATATAAATATTTCGCTGAATGGCATTTGAATTACTTGATTTTGAGACATTATTCAAATGCCATTCAGCGAAATATTTATATAGAAACTTCAAACTTTGTAAAATGATAGATAATAATGTAACGGAGGGCAATGCAGTCCTGGTTTTCCGTAATATTGTTTTTACTATTTGTTATGGGCAAATTACTTATTTTTTCGTCTGCTATATTGTGGCGCGAAATTTGAATTTTTAATTGACTTTCGGACCCCCTTAAGTAAAGGTGTTAATAATATCCCTGGTCGATCACCTGTCAAGCTTATTGAAAAGGAACGACTGCGGCTACTGATAAGTAAGATATCTATTGCTGTTTTATGGTATATATTCAATTATTCAGAATTATTTTAGTTATCTCGTGTCGGTAATCAATTAAAGATAACCAGACAAAATAGTTCTTTGAAGTAAAAATTCGGATAGAATAATGAAAAATGGTGAAATATTGGTACTTATGTAATTCCATATAGTCTCCAAAATCACCTTAAATCCAATTACTTTTACTTTTCTTTGTATTGTAATGTTGAATATGAAAAAAAAAAATTATTAGATATCTTCGGTAATCTGTAAATAATATTTAAGATCGTGTTATTTCGTAGCTTAAATCACTTTTAATACTTAATTCGGGAATGAGTTTAATATAAAATGTTTTCATTTACAGGTTTATATTCAGATTATTTAATAAGAAATGACTACACAACTGCCGATAGAGTGAAATACTTACTAAAAGCAACATATGTACTCAGGCACAAAATTAGAGATTTAAGAGCTGAACAAATTCGACTAAGCAATGGAAACCAACCTCGTAATCCACGTAGAAGACTGCGATATAACCTCAAAGAGTAAAAATATACTCGTGATAATTATGCTATTAGTAATTAGTACTCGTGATATTTTTAGCCCAGAGATTAAACTCTACTTTCTTTTTAAACATTTTTGACTATTTTATAAGTTCAGAACAATACACAAATCTCAATTTTGTGAATATTTATTTTAGAGACCCTAAGTTCCTAATTTATAACAATGTAAGTCTAGGGTAGTGGTCCGTATTAGTGTGCCTGTCCATATTTGTGTGCCCTATTATTAAAACATATCCTAGAAGTGAACGAGTAAAAACGTAACACTAAAATATTTTTTTTCATAAAGTATAGTTAATTAAGTTTAAATAGAATTAATTACTTAATTTGTTTTCATTTACTATAACATTAAAAAAGAACTTTCAAAAATATGTTTCACGGTTTGCGGTGTGTCACGGTGTTTCCTTGTCCAAACTTGCTAAGAAATGACATTTTTAAAAGTAACATTAAATAATGTTTCGGAAGGATTTTAATGTGGGATACAATTGATTATATCATAAAATAATATTATGTTATATAATAAACCTTAATATAAAGGTTTTCAATTGATTTTAATATTTAATTAATGGTGTCTACTAATAGGGTCAGTGAAAAACGACTTGTCCAGATTTGTGTGTGCACAAATACAATACGAGCATGCTCGTATCGGTGCTTGAACAGAAAAGTTAGGTTAGGTTGTCTGCGCACAAACGTTGTTTCATATCGCATTGACGACCTTCAGCAGTTTTTACCATATTGGAATTAATTAACATTCAATGTAAACAAGGGTTAGAAATTGATTATAAATGCACTACAGTTAACAAAATAATTTTGTTGGCAATGATAATATTATCAAGACACACTAATGTGAGGCACACAAACGTGTACATCCACATTAATACGGGGCACACAAAAATGTACTAGGGCACACAAATGCGTACAAAATTTTTTTTTTTTATATTGCTTGTAACTTTCGTAAATATAAATATTTTTCTATAAAAAAAAATTGTTTCGTGTAGATTATTACTTTTATTATCTATATAAACCACCCGGAATCTCTGATACAGCTTAAATAGTCTATTATTATGCGACAAAACTGAAGAGTTTCTTAAACCCACACTAATACGGACATCTACCCTATTTAAGCTTTGAGTAATTATTTAATTACTGCACGAAGACTGCTTTTTAGAATTAGATTATTCTGTTAATTTTTTAACTTCTAAGTGAAAATGGGTATTTTTCGTAAAGAAATAAATCATCGATGTTATTCTTTATTGATTGTATTATGATTATTAAATTTGACCTCAGAATTACCCTTAGCGATGTCATTGAAAATCCTTAGGAATAAAGTATCAGACTATGACTTCAAAGGCAGTACGCAGGAATCTCTACAGACTCTAGAAAGGTTAAGTAAACTATTATTATGTTATAAAAGTTTCCCGACTATTTGAGCCATTACTTGGTTGTTTCCACCACGTCTACTGGCCTAACGCGTATCCTCCCACACCTTTATTTTCCTTTACCTATTATTACACCATAACCTATACATTTATACTGATGACCTCTCTTTCTATAAACTATTTTCCATACCTATCATGCATCTCGCATTCGCCCAGGGTTATGCCAGTGGGTTGGGGAAAACCTACAGGCAAACCACGTGGGATAACTCCTAATTCGAAAAACCCACCCCGAGATAACCGGTGTATTTGAACAATTCAGTTTGGATGTCTAGGTAACATTCCATAGGCATAGAGGCGAAAACTGTATTTAGTCACACCTCCCGCTCAATTTGTCAGAGTGCAATTCCACACCTTACCAATTACATGAGGTAGTCACAGAAAAAAAACGCGGTCACCCATCCAAGTACTGGCTGTGCTCACTGTTGCTTAGCCTCAGTGATCGGCCGAGGTGGTGACTGCCCTACCTGCCAAACTGTTGGTAAATAATTTTTATATATTATTGGTATATAAATTTTTTTTTATAGAAATTTTCCGATTAATCGCGCGAATAATCGCGCGATTTATCGCGTCATGATTTGATCGATAACATGACGCGATTACAGCCGCGAGTAATCGCGCGAGTACTCGCGCGAATAATCGCGCGATTAATCACGCGATTTTTTTCAGTAGGGATATAACGTGACTAAAATAAAATATAAGACGAAAATATAATTGGTACCAGGTTTCCCATCTTTTTGGATATAATGAACTCCAACTATCGCTGACTTTCCCTGCTATTATATATATGTTTTATTCAACTGACAGGATAAACGCGTTTTAATGTATCGGGTAAGTATATTTTCTAATTTAGGATATTCACCGATCATTATCCAATACCGTGTGAACGGATAATGTAGCATTATATACTCCTTTAATTAATTCATGGGGGACCAACCATGGTACGCAACCAGAAACTTAGCATCGTACCGCCGATTAAGTATGCCGAATCTCTTATAAATTCTTTTTTAATGTTAAATTTAGAATGCTATCTGAATGATAATTTAGAGTAATGATTTTGCTTGCTTTTGGCAAAATAAAAAAAAATGATGTTATAATTACTATTAATGAAAATAGCTCAAAGGCGAACAAAATTAAACAGTTTTCAAGCCGTGGCGTTCTCGAAATTTAGGAAATTTTACGGGGAAAGCATCCGCCGGAAAAAATAGGAAATTCAAAGTTTTATTGTTTGCGATGAAAGTGAGTATGTAATCATAAATGTCCAAAGTAAGGTATGCTAACTGTATATTATTGCGCTAATTTCAAATTCTGGTTCACTTCTCGAAAGGATGTAAAAGTATGTAAAACCAAATAAAACTAAACGTGTAATTCAAATTTTAATTTTTGTCATTCACCTTGTCTGATTCAAAGCAAATACCAAATTATTTTATTTTTATATATAAAATATGATTCCCCTGTAGGCGTTGCAAAAAATCTCTGTATCGATTATAATAAAGGCTAATCGATTTCTCAAAAAACTTTCCTGTTTATCCTAATCACCCCTGAAGTGTTATCTAGCGTTTCGTAAACAGGTCAGACGCTGCTCTCTCCTACCATTATCGGTGCAGCTCGATGCCAGTTCATTTTAGTTTCACTAGAAAATTTAGTAAGTAAACAATGAGTGGCAAAGAAAAAGTGATTTTAGCGTACAGCGGTGGACTAGACACTTCCTGCATTCTGTTATGGCTGATAGAAAAAGGATACGAAGTCATTGCGTATGTGGTATGATATCATTTGATGATTTTTGTGTAGTAAGCTGACGAGTTTTGTGATTACTGTATTCAACTTAGCACTAATGTCTAAATGTAGGCAAACATCGGGCAAGATGAAGACTTTGAAGCTGCGAGGAAGAAAGCCCTCAATATTGGGGCTTCAAAGGTATAAGAGAAAGAAGAATTATTTTATTTAAATAATAAACGTACGCTTTTCTGCATTATTAAAATTACATATTTATAATTTGGTAGAATTCGCCAAACAAAATTATTAGTAGTTATGCCCATTAACCCATATGGAAAAAAACCAGTATAGGAACTCGTAATAAACTATACATGAAACTGTAGCAAACCGTAAGAAACCGTACGAAACCGTGTACAAAAGTGTTTGTTTTCGGACAGTCGCATGGTTAATTTTTACGGTTTTCTACGATTTTGTATGGCTTCGTACAATTGTGTACAGTTTCCTACGTTTATTATTTCGACAGGATAAATTTATTATACATACGAAAAATTTACGAATCGTAATAAAATGTATGAAAATACATAAACTCGCATTAATCTGTACAAAAACGTAAGAAAACATAGATAAGATCGTAAGATTTCATAAAATAAGATAAGATCATAAGATAAGATCATAAGATAAGACGTAAGATTCATTCAAACTTACGGAAATGTACGTTTTTGTACGTTTTTGTACGATTTCTTACACTTTCTTACGTTTGCTTACATTTTCTTACTTTTTCATACATTTATGTTTTTACAGACGAATTTCGAGAAAATTTATAAATCTCATGAAAATGTAGAAGACCATGTACAAAAATGTACAAAAACGTACAAAACCGTACAAATTTTGTCCGAAAACCAAGTTTCTTACGATTTCCTACTGTTCCCTACGATTTCCTGCGGTTTTCTACAATTTCATACGCTTATTATTTCCATACGGGTTAACTTGAAAAATAAAATTCAAAAATTAATGATAGTTTTTTTGTAAAATTTTGTTTCATTAAATAGACGATCGTTCAAGAAAGTGCTTTAGCAGGAGATATTTTGATATTTTCCTGTTTTAATATTTCGGCGCTGTAATTTCTGCATAGCGTTGTTGACAATTCAAACTAACTTTTTAATGACAAATAATCCAATGATAATGAAGTTTTTCAACATAAATAAAATAATCTCAGAGCACTTTCAATAAAAAAAAAAATATCAAAGATAAAGATAGTAAGATACCTGTAAAAATCAAAATCTCTTTGAATTATTGAATCGATAAATAAAATTTCATCATCTACATTATTACAAAAATATAAAACTAATAATCATCTCACCAGGTGATAATCGAGGACCTGCGCGAGTACTTTGTTATGGGGTACGTGTGGCCGGCTGTGCGCTTGGGATTGCTGTACGAAGGTAGGTACCTGCTCGGTACATCGCTAGCACGGCCTTGCATTAGCGAGGGCCTCGTCCGGGCGGCGCGCGCGGAGAACGCGACGATCATCTCACACGGGGCCACAGGTAAGGGCAACGATCAGGTCCGCTTCGAGCTCAGCTGTTATACTCTCATGCCTTCGATAAAGGTGACTTTTTAAAATCCGTTAAATTTAATTCGATATATCGTTTGTTATATAAGTACTTCAATTATTATAAAACTTTTGTATTGTGAAGATCTTGGCACCCTGGAGAGAACCAGAATTCTTCAATAGGTTTCAGGGCCGTCCAGATTTACTGGAATATGCCAAGAAAAATAACATTCCCGTTTCTGCTACGCCAAAGGAACCCTGGAGCACGGATGCTAATCTTCTCCATATAAGGTTTATTATTTTTACATTTTTATACTTTCGATGTAGAAAAATGAAATGGGTTTGTAATGAAATTTTCTTTGCGAAGTTATGAATCGGGAGTTTTGGAGAACCCTGCGAATCCAGCCCCAGACAATTTGTGTCAAATGACGGCAAATCCGCACAACGCTCCAAAACGTCATCTAGATATTGCAATCTATTTTGCCCAGGGATATCCAACTATTGTAGAAAATTTGGCAACGGAAAAGCACTACAAAGATCCTCTATCGATAATAGAGTTTTTAAATGAAGTTGGAGGCGAACACGGGATTGGGCGAATCGACATCGTCGAAAATAGATTCATCGGCCTTAAAGTAATAAATGCTACTATTAATTTCATTATCTCAAATAAGGAGAGAAATACCATACTTAATAGACTGATGAAATATTTTTATTCGTTCATTTTTTACAGTCACGAGGAATTTACGAATCCCCCGGCGCAAAAATTCTGCATGACGCTCATCAAGATTTAGAAGTCTATTTGTTAGATCGAGAAGTTCTGAGGCTTAAGCAATATTTATCTGATAGAATGTCTGATTACGTTTATAATGGCAAGTTATCAGTACTGCTAATTAAATGTAAAATTTTTTAGAGTGTATAATTAATTCGTATTGAAAAATGTTCTTTTAGGCTTGTGGTTTTCACCTGAATGTGATTTTACTAGAGACAGTATTGAGTTATCACAAAAATATGTGACTGGTTCAGTTCGTGTAAGACTGTACAAAGGCAGTGGTTAGTAGAATAATTTGAAAATAAATCTTTAATAATTATCAAGCAAATTCAAAATTATGATTTTTTTAATTTTTATTTTAGTTTCTGTGATTGCTAGGAAGAGTGAAGTTTCATTATACAATGAAGGTCTAGTTTCTATGGACGTGAAAGGTGAATTTCAGCCTGAAGATGCTGGTGGATTTATTAGAATTCAAGCACTGAGGCTAAAAGAATATCAACGATTCAAAGAACAACAAAATAAGTAACACCTGTCACAATTCTACATAATATTACTGTAAGTTAGGTTTTGCTAAACTTGACTCTCAATGTATATGAGTTTATCCCCACTACTGGAGATCGTGCTGCTCGGTGCGCGCGCAGCTCTGTTCCTTATTGCTTCCCTCTCGAGCAGCACGGAGCTCTCTAGCACGCAAGTGTTTTTATGGATACGCTACCCATAAGTTTGCATTGCATTTGTGGAATTACAAGGAGCCTTAACAAATAAAGAGTAGAGTTTTTTTTATACAAAGGTGTGTGCTGTTTTTAATGATAAAAACCCCATCCTCGAGTCAGTCTTCCAACAATTATTTTTAACAGTAAATTTTACTATTATGTTTTGTAAGAATCAAGTATAAATAACGTACAATTTTTTAACGTTTATTATTCTATATTTTATTTTAATAAAACATTTAACTCGAAATTACAAATCCAAATTGTTAACTTTCTATTTTCAATTGTAACAAGTAATTTTCATCTTATAAATGGGATTTTAATATTTGACTGCACTAGGTAAAGGTTTTAATGAATTACAATATGAATAATTACATATTTTACTTTTATTTCATGCATAAGCACGATTAAACCTAGAAAATTCATTTAACTTTGTATACTATATACTCATGTTTTATTTAAACATATAAAAAAAGCTATTTACATATCAAAGGAAAAACTAAATACTTCGTTAAAGAAAGATATTTTCTAATGAATGCTTAATCATATGATTCTGAAAAAGCAAATATTTATCTTTGTTAATTTTTAACAAATACTTAAGTTACAATGTCATTACAAATGTACACTAAAGTTTATCACTTCTCATTTTTCAACAAAAATAAAATCTCTTTTTTTTATCAAAAAAATAAGTATATACATATGAATGCGAGAAATAAAAATACTTTTTTATCAAAACGTACTTCTATCCATTTTACTTTTTATCTTTTTGTATTTCTTTTATGCGATGTATAAGCTGTTCTTTCCATTGATCTTCTGAGATCGTATTTGCCCATTCTGGTATTGCTGTACTTGGTAATGTGAAGGAAGCCATTGCTGATTTTACTTGATCTATTTTATCTGCATCTAAATCAATGTTTGATGTGCTGCATGCTGAAGTCCAGACTTCTAATGTTTCTGGGTCAACAGATGGTTCTACTACTTCACTATCTGGCAATAAAGTTTCTACAGGTGCAGAATCCCATTCAAATTCCTACATAAAATCAATGAATATAACTATTATTTTAAACTTAATTATAAGAAATTAAATAATTTACATAAACATTAGATTTTTAGAAAAAGTTTTTTTAGTTTGCCTGACTTCGTTGCAGTAAACTTTTTTAAAAATATTTTAACCGTAGTTTTCAAGTTTGAACATTTTAACATTTAATAATGTTTCATTTTGTTTGAATGAATCTTTTTATTGTATTACAACATTGTAAACATCAAACTCATATATATTCCCCAAAGAAATATACATATAGAAAAAATTATTCCTTATAAGTTTAGATTAAATACTTTTTCCACTATCAAAATAGCATAGATACTTCTGTACCCTTAAAATACATCTTGCAATAAGTAAAACAAACCTCCTCATCATCGTCTTCTTCTAAGGGTTCTCCTTCAATGGGAATTTGAGAAAGGGGCATGTATCCTGCTGCTCCAGCATCTTCATCTTCACTGTCTGATTCATGTGCAGTTATTACTCCAACATTAACATTAGAAGTATTTAAATTATCTATAGGCTCTTGAGTCGGTTCTGGCGACATTTTATTTGTTTGTTTGTTTTAATTTTTCACCTACACGAGAAAAATAAAGAATTATACGATTTAAATTAATTTATAAATTAAAAGCGTTTGTAGGCTTTTTCTTTTATTGTTGTAAAACAATGATTTTATAAAACATAACCTTACTTTGTTCTGATGATTGTTGTCAGAGTTAAACAAAAATTATGTGTGATGAGAGATATGATTACTTTAACATAAGAAACATTAAATTTACATGTTTCATAAATCAGTATTATAACAGTTTTTTTGGAGGAATAAAAATGAAAACAATGAACGACTGCTCCTATTCTAACTCAGCCATGTCAGCCGTTAGAAACATAATAACAGAGAATATAGAATATATTATTTTTACGCATAGAAGGTCGGATCGGGGGGTTTCGGTGAAGCCGAGTTAAGCGTTAGTTCCGTACCCCATGAGGCAGGCGGCGCTACGTTCGGGGTACGCGCGAGATTCAAATAGCATTAGTAAGGAATCAACTTGAACCGTAAATCTTGGTCATTTATTTGGATAAAGTTACTAAATATTTAGTTTATAATTTTTTATTAATATTTTTAAGTAAATATATACTTAATTTATAGATGGACGTTACATCTTATCAAATCAAACCACTTATATTATACATTTAATATTTGCAAAAATCAAAGAAAGCTAATTTAAAATATAAAACTTAATAATAATACTACTTTCACTAATAATAAAACTTACTACTTCTGAACTTATAAAACTGAATGATAAATGCACTTCAAGTAAAAACTATATACGGCACATCTGCATGGATCGGCCGTTACTCGCGGAATGAAAACAAAACAAACACTGATTGTTGTTTTCGCGCCGCCGAGCTTTTCTATAATTTCTGTTGCTGTTCTCCCGCCGTTTTTATATTGTATATATGCATAACTAATGCATTTAGTTTTATGATATCATTAGAAAAGTAAGATTCTTTTATAAAATCAATTTTATTTGAAATGAATTGTATCTTTTTTATAAATATATTACTCTTTTATATACTAACATCTACACTTTGTGCACGCATTCAAATAAAAAAATACTTACCAATATGCTGCATAAAAAATTATAATATTTCTAAATACTTTAAGCTTACTTATAATTGTTTTAATTTTTTTATTAACATTTTCATTCAAGTTATAAAATAATTGGACTTTAGATTAACAAGATTTTGGCAACTAATTTTATTTAAATACTGCTGATGTTTTAGGAGTATTATCATAAAATTAGTTGCTAAAATCTTGTTCGTTAAAGTTCTAATTATTTTTAAACTCATAACAACTTTTGTAGAACATTTTATCTAACTTTAATTTTCATTAAAATGTGTGATAGTTAATTCAATATGTATCGTTTAACGAATTTATTAAATTCCACATAATTTGTCTAGTTTTCAAAGATGTAACGTCCATCTATAAATTAAGTATATATTTACTTAAAAATATTAATAAAAAATTATAAACTAAATATTTAGTAACTTTATCCAAATAAATGACCAAGATTTACGGTTCAAGTTGATTCCTTACTAATGCTATTTGAATCTCGCGCGTACCCCGAACGTAGCGCCGCCTGCCTCATGGGGTACGGAACTAACGCTTAAGGGGATGCCTTACTCGTACTATTACCGACCGAGCAATTCACACAGTTTCAAGCTGATTAAAAATAAAATACGTCGAATCACAAAAAATCAAGAGAACACTCTTCTATTTCGACTCCAAACTTTGACTGGATGATAGAACGTTAAAAAACACAGAAGAGTGTTCTCTTGATTTTTTGTGATTCGACGTATTTTATTTTTAATCAGCTTGAAACTGTGTGAATTGCTCGGTCGGTAATGGTACGAGTATGGCATCCCCTTAACTCGGCTTCACCGAAACCCCCCGATCCGACCTTCTATGCGTAAAGATAATATATTCTATATTCTCTGATAATAACGCGACTAACGTTCATGACGCCGCGTCACTGACGCGCATCATTTTTTGCCTCAATAGATAAGGCAAAAAATGACTAATACCGGTAGAGATATCAAAGACAAGATAATTCGGGCGAGGGTAATTTGAATTGAGTTAATTTTTTTTGCTTTAAATAATCATACATCGTTTCCAAAATAATAATTTGTATTTTTTTATGTCAATCAAAAAGTTATTTATAAGTTTTTATACAAATACATCAATAATTCAAAATAGTAAGAAATTGGAATTGACGTTAATTTACTAATTATTTTTAAATCATTGATTGTTGATATATTTTTATAAAAACTTGTAGATATAATACTCCTATTGATGTAGGAGAATATAACATTATTGTTGAAAATAAAATATAACGACTCAAATTATCCTCTTCTCGATACTTAAACCAGAGATTCTGCTTAAACTCTCAACTCTAAATGTAAAATAATGAATCAGTCACGATTTCAGAGTGATTGATCGAGCACTGCCGAAATAGTGACTTTCACTATTTTACATTTAGAGAGAAGATGTTGACGTTTCACGTCAACTGCCCCAGCGCGGTTTTTGAGATATAAGATGTTTTGTAGGTTTTGAAGGTGAAAATGGAAAATTTCGGAAAAACTGCCTATATCATTGGAAAGCTAAGGAAAAAACACGTTGAAAACGCTTATCAAACAATTTTTTTAAGTACATTTTAATATCATAAACATGAGTTGGAAATAGCACGATTTGGCACTCGCGCGCCGATTTGGGGTAGTTGACGTGAAACGCCTCATATATTTATAATATTGATAATTACTTTTAAAAAGATAACTACTTTTAAAAGCATATTCTAAATAAATACAACTTTACATTTATGACATGAATATTTATAATTATTATATAACATTAATATAATTTATGTAAGTCATTGTTTTATGCGGAAACCAAAGAAAAATTTTACATCACTAAATTGTATTATTTGAATTAATTATTTAGAAATCATTTAAAATTTTATTATTTTTTGTGAATAAATAAATACAACTAAATTGTTAAATTTATTTGTTAAATGATGTGCCGATGACTTTTTTTTTACAATAAATGGTAAATTCGTTTACATATCGTTCGTCGAATCACAATATAAGTAAGTGAGAAGTAAATGTAAAATGATGTATAAATACAGTAGCTGATGCATGACTAGTTGAAAGCGTTACATTCCAAATCGGGAAGTGAAATTATACGATGGCAAATCTGTGCAAATTTTCAGTCAGCGGCAAAGGGAGGCGCGTACTTCGTCGTCAAGTAGAATTTTCCTCGTAATCTGTAAAAGTCAATTAATATATCGAATAATGGTATTTATAACTTTGAGTTGAACATCTTTCTTTTTGTTCATATTCTAGATGTAGTTATTATAAGACTTTCGACTGTAAATTGGAATTTTAATATTCATGTTGAGTTTCAAGTTTATCTTATTTTTAATTATATGCCATTTTAAACTTACGAGGTCGATGCGTATTCTCCCATAAGAACAGTCGGATTACGATCGCAGTGACCATCTTTGAACTTTTCCCAGCTATCGCAGCTTTTCGATTTGAAACCAGATGTGCTCCCTATGCTTTCGGTCATTAGCTGATAAGCGCGAGTGTGACTGCAGTACGCTACAAAAAGTTCAATCATTTATATTTATTTCTTTTATCTGGAATAGATTTAGTAATTTATTAATTAAATGAGTAATTGTAACAAAAAATCGCTTAAATAATTAAGTGAAAAGCCTCATAAAGAAATGACCTGAAATCAAAATCGTCGAAAAATGTTATAAATTACATTATAAATGAAACAATGCAAAATTGAAATTCCTACGGAATTTATCAACTTAATTATTACATTAATATATCCATTTTCTATTTACATTTATAGTTTCTGCCTAACCGAAGGCACTTAAATAAATATCATCTTACTATTTGTGGGAGCATAGTTGCATCCTGGCTGAGGGAATTTCCCACTATTGGGGTAAAAGTCCACATGACCGATCGCTGTTAAAAATCCAAAAGCTGTTCCACTGGTGTGAATCACGTCGACGAATTGTGCATCTGTCGGATCGAGGCGGAATTCAGAATCCACGACGCCGGATGGCAGTTCGTAGAGCGGACTGGCTGGATCCAAACCTACGTTCATAAATAACAATAACATTGAACAACATTTATTCTTTAAATTATATACTTAATTTTCCCATATAGCTGCGTGAAACAAAATGTACCTGTAATTCTGCCAATTCTCCCGTCGAGGCACGATCCCGCGAATCCAGCGACATGGGATCCCAAACTGTGGCCGCACATGTGCACATCCTTGTACTCGAGGTTTGAATCGTGTGCGAGAAACTCGAGGAAGAGCGCGAGGTACTCGCCCACTCGGCGGGTGTTGTTCGCTGCCGTGGGGTAAGGATCGGCGGCGAGGACGCCCCAGCCGACCACGATCACGTTCACGTCTTGGTATTTTAGGTAAGCTGAGGATTTTAATTTTTGAGAACTATAGCTTTTTCATTATATTCAGGATGCAGTAAAAAAGAAATCATTTTAAAAGCTCATAATGACAGTAAATTATTTGAGAGGTAATTACGGCATTACATATCAAGTTCTATAGATTATCGTAGACCTTAGTAAAATTGTTAATTTTTATTATAAGATAAGTCCCCTTTTTCACCATCTATTTTGCGATATGACTTTATTTCTTTAAAGCAATAATCGCATAAGTAGATATTCTATTTTTATAATTAGCACCAGAAGTAAAAGAACTCGGGGAAAAAACCGCAAATAAAAGCAACTTTCCACACTGCGACGATGATTCAGAAAGCTACAACGCAACTGTAAATCACGAATTCAGATATACGATACCGCGAACTTTTTTCGCGCTGGCCGCGTACATAAGAACTCGGCATCATCATTATAGAAAATGTCACGAGAGAACAAACGTGCTATACGTGCGTGGACGATGATTCTTCCGTCGTATCGCATTGCACGCGCGCGTGAGTGTGCGCGAGAAAAATTCAATATATTCACAAGTTCACTCTTGGGGGTTATCATTGTACGCTGATGTGCAACAATGTATGTCGACACACGAGTCCGCAACACGATAAAAAAATTTGTCTCATCTTCTACACAACGTGCGCTATTTACTTTTATATAGTATACGCGTATATAGGATTTTTATTTCCGCGATCGTGCAAAATAAGACGACGCTGCGAAAGAGTATAGGTCTTCTCTAGTGGCTGGTGTCTCGCTGTATCTTACCGTCGACCAAGCCGCGAATCCACGCCTCCTTGCCGGTATCGCTGAAGCCGTGGATGATGAGTTTAGTAGGCCGGCTCTCGTTGAAGTGCGACGCGTACAGGACTTCCGTGTTGTTCAGCAGCAGCTGCTCCTCGCCAAATGGGTTTTCTCTGCGAAAGCAAAATCCGTCAGTTCAACTGCATTTGCTAAGTGATTTTGTTAGTTTCAAGATTTAGGAAATAGTTAAAAGAAGAAGCGAATGCTTCAATTTAATAACAATGGATATAAATAAGTACCGTTTCAGCTAATCAAATTTTCGATTATTTTATTTTATTTTATTTTGCTAAATTATAATGACTGTTTTAAGGTGGTTCTATGGGCAGATATAGTACTTAAATATAAAATATTCTACCATAAATTGTTCTCATTCTGCAAAGTGAGAACCCATTTAGTATCATAGACCGAGACTTTCAGTTACGGTAAAAAATTTTTTAACGAAATTTCGGTACTAAAAAAGAAGATATCGTCAATGTAAAAAAATGATGCGACAAATCGCTAAAATCTTTTTCATTTTTGCTTCTATTTCATTTTTTAAAGGCTCATTTTCATCTTTGTTGGATTTCATTACGAGGTATTGTGGATCAAATTAAAAAAATTTTAAAACCTTAAAAGTTACAGGCAATTGTTTCTCAAGTTTGGCTCGGATTCATACCAGATTCGTACAAAACTTGATAAACAATAGCCTGTAACTTTTAAGGTTTTAAACATTTTTTAATTTGATCCACAATACCTCGCAATTAAATCCAGCAAAGATGAAAATGAGCCTTTGAAAATTGAAAGTGAAGCAAAAATGAAAAAATTTGTTGCATCATTTTCTTACATTGACGACATCTACTTTGTTAGTACTGAAATTTCGTTAAAAAATTTTTTTCCATAACCATAGTACCGGTCTATGATACTATATGGGTTCTCACTTTGCAGTATGAGAACAATTTATTGTAAAATATTTTATATTTAAGTGCTATATCTGTCCATAGAACCACCTTAATATAGTTCTATTTTGAAGTGATGTATGGTGAATTAAGGTGGCTTTATCAGTCTAGTAGAGCTAAAGCTAAGAAAATTGTTTATAGTGACTTGATTAGACATTCCAATCTAACGAAAAAAATTTTTGTTAGCAAATTTCTAATGTTACAAAAGTAGGTTTGGTCTACTAAAAATAAATTCAATAAGAAGTACTAATCATTTTTGTTTATCATTCGATTTAAATTTGGAAGGTATCATTTTATTCCTCGTTCAATTTCAGAGGGAGGTACCGATATCGAAATCGGAGAATTTTTAAAACCAGTTAGTAAAAAAAGTTTACTAAAAATTATTAAAGATCCAAAAAATTGCCATACTATTACTTTTAATATACTGAATTATAAAATTTACTGTACAGTATGGTAATTTTCTTTTCCGCCCTTTAACCTCAAAATGCCATCTTAAATGTCATTTTGCGGCCTCGGACGGAAAAATACGTTACTGAAACGTGGACGTAAGACCTCGCTTCGCTCGGCCGAAAAACGTCGCATGAGGTAAATAATCCTCTTCCGCCCGCGTTAGTAATATACTATTGTATTCTAGTCTGGTCTTTACAGTCTATAGACTGTTAAAAATTTTGAAGTTTTATTCAGTTAAATTTCACTGAAATTTAATACAAATTTTGAAGTTTTATTCAGAATTTATCTTAAATTTCAGAAAATTTTTAACAGTGTGTGGTAGCTTTACGGAACAGTATGGTAATTTTTACAAAACTATTAATAATTTTTACTAAACTTTTTTCTCAGTGATACAAACAATTGAATATAACTTTGCAGGTTTTGAAAATTTTCCAATTTTGATATCGGTATCTCCCCCTGAAATTAAACGACGAAAAAAATGAAACCTTCCAAGTTAAAATTGAATGAAAAACAAAAAAGATTAGGATCTCTTATTGAATTTACTTTTAGTGGACAAAATCTACTTTTGCAACATTAGAAATTTGTTAATCAAAATTTTTTTTCGTTATGTTAAGAACCCTGGTATAAAAGGTTTTAGATTGGAATGTCTAAATAAATCATTGTAAAAAATTTTCATAGCTTTAAGTCTACTGGGCCACCTATACTAAGCCACCTTTTATTTTCTGGAACGCGCTGTAATTGCTTTTGAATATTTTTGCTGAAATGTTATTACTCACAATTCCAAAACCGAATTTTATTCAGTTTTTGGAAGGTGTATTCTAGTATTTAGAAATGAAGCCAAGTTCCAATTTGTTTTCATAGTTAAATATAAGATATTGTTTCTTAGATGAACGTTTTCTGAAGAAACACTCAGAAAAAAAAAACAATAGCAAATTGAAAAGATATTTAACAGGTTCAGCATTATATGAGCTAGAGGTATTTAGCACATGATACCTTTTAAATTATATTAAAGTTCTATTTTAGTAAACATACAGCACAAATATTTCATCGTCTGTATTTTTAACCTCAGCGCTGAACCTGTAAAATTATTTTTTGTTACATATCGGATCATTGATTTTTGTACTCATTGGCACGTCATGATCCACAAATTTGGGCATAACTAATATTTCATTATTCTTCATAAGCAACCAAAACAAAACTTTTTGTTTAAATTTATTTGCTTTCAGTCAGTTTGTAACATCAATATTTATAATCTCATGATTTACATCCCCAATACTATTTTTCTTAAAAAATTCTAATATTTAAAGTCTTATTTTATGTACCAGAAAATGCCTTTTGAAGTACGAATAAACTTTGTATCTCGGAGACATAAAATTTCGTTGAAATCGCAAAAAATACATTTATGTAAAATTTATCATTATACCATAGGTAAGATAAGTAGTTAAAAATTGATGTACTTTTTTATGTGTTGTGACGTGAGAGTTAATTGATTAGAATTATCTAGACAACAAGTGGTTACTACATCACTTGAGCAAATAAACAATTATAAGTTATCTTAGAAAACAAAAGATGTACTGAAGCAAGTTCCAAATAAAACATTGGTAAAGCTTTTAGCCGGAGATTTATTGGAAGGTGAATACTGTCTATTCTAACATAAATATTATTCGATTTTGTAACAGGAACTTCCTTCTTACTAATTAAAATGAAAAGCAGATGAGAATTTTTTTTTATATTAAATTAAAATGAGAAATCTGGCTTTAAATATCAAAACCTAATCAGTAGAAAATAGTGCACCCATATTTGAATATCAATTTCATGCTGTTCAGAGTTTCGAGAGATAAAAAAATAATTTCTCCGCGCAGTACACAAAAAAAGAAAAACAAACGCGGAGGATAGCAGCACTAAAAAAGTCACGTATGCTACAGAGATATGCTGGAATCAGCATATGTGCGATATGATACGCGTGTATCTCCTACTCTGTTCACGCGCGCGCGCGCCAATTCGAATGTCAAAGTCGACTATGAAGCGCTGACGTTCGTGCGTGTAATATAAGCGAAAAAAACGAGCCCCTTTCAAGCTTCCGTTTGAATTTTTTCCCTGTCCCTATAGACGTACATGCGTACACATCCCTCATTGATCACGATATTCACAGCTGAATGGCAATGCAGCAGACATAGAGCGTCAGCGCTGAGAATAGACGGCGCGCGTGTATATACACCACATGAAAGAGAAAAAAATCGGCGTCGGCGGCGCGGTGGATCTGTTTAGTCGGCGGGACTCTAAGCCGCGATATCGCTCATCGCTTAGGCGCCACGTAAAAATAAGACGGCGCCTGCCGCCCGCCGCGAGAGCCGCTTTAGATGACGAGACTTTGATGATAATGATGATGATTCTGCTGCCAGAGATTGCAGATCTTGCACTAGACGGTTTTCTGAATGGGCTTTTTTATGCCGAGGATGTTTAGAGAGCTTTCAAAGCTTGTAATATACAAGCTGGGAGTCTGATGTGGATGAAGAAATGTTAAATATCGACTGATGGGTGAAATAAATTCTGATATAAAGAGGCAGATGTAAAGTTTAATTATCATGCTGAGTAAGTCAGTATATTTTATTAAGACTTTCTTAGATGTAAAAAGTTCTATATGTGCAAATCCGCGGACTACAGACAACAACTGGGGTACAGAAACGGAAAAAATTTTTTTTGAGGGCACACCTACCACATAAGGTTTTTTCGGTTCTTTGGGGGTCCCCCAACATGAAAAAGCTCGTGAACACTCATATCCATTGCCAAACTTTTTTGCCGACGAAATCAATTTTTCTTATGGAAATTTAACATGGGAAAAATGGGCGAAAAGTAGTCATTGATGATTAACCAATAGCAAACTATTGAAGAGGCCAAACCAAATTCCACAAAAAAGCAATTAAAGTTGAAGAATAGAGCTTTAATTTGAGATAATAATCGTTAAAATTGGTCGATTCTGTGCAAAACTAGATGAATTTGAAAATGGCGAATAATGATGAAAATGAGCGATTTTTTTCAAACCCACGTAATTCTTCAAATTTTTTTCATTTTTCGCCATTTTCAACTTCACGTAGCTTTGCACAGAATCGACCGATTTTAACGATTCTCATCTCAAATTGAAGCTCCATTCTTCAACTTTAATCGCTTTTTTGTGGAATTTGGTTTGGCCTCTTTAATAGTTTGCTATTGGTTAATCATCAATGACCACTTTTCGTCCCTTTTTCCCATGTTAAATTTCCGTAAGAAAAATTGATTTTGTTGGCAAAAAAGTTTGGCAATGGATAATGAGTGTTCACAAGTATTTTCATGTTGGGGGACCCCCAAAGAACCGAAAAAACCTTATGTGGTAGGTGTGCCCTCAAAAAAAATTTTTTCCGTTTTTGTACCCCAGTTGTCTGTAGTCCGCGGATTTGCACATATGAGAAACTGTTAGTTTGTTAACACGTGAAATTTTTTATGTAATTAAAATTTACTAGACTAAAATAACGTAGAAAGGGATAAACCTTAATTTAAGGGAACTTCAAAGACATTACATATTCTCACATCAAATTTTCCAATATATTAATTTGTTTTCTATGTTTAAAAAAAAAGACTCTCATTTTCTGTCTATAATCGGGCAAGGAACAGCAGATGAATCAAATTAACAAATCTCACAAATTGAAAAGAGTAATGAAAAATACGAAGATTTTATCAGCATCAAATGTATATATATTTCTTTATTTTCTTCAATTTAAAAATTTAAATTACCTGGTGTATAATTTAAACGTTGCAGGCTCATGCATTAATTTGATAGCGGTGTTTAGCATCGTTTCGACTTCATTTAATAAGGAATTTTGCGGGGACGCATCTTTCGTGCTTGCGAGAATTAGATTTCCTGAAATAACAGATTTTATTATTTAGAAGCAATTACATCAATTGTAAGTTTTATGATCAAATACATCATAAGTTAATCGTTTTGACGTCAGAATATTACCAAATTACTGTTAACTAAGAATGATTTATCTTACTTAGCGATTAACTTTATTTTCACGCGATTATGAGATTAAAAGGTCAAACATCTTCCAGAAACAAATTTAGAAAAATTTTCAATTTTAAAAATACGATAATAAATATTACGAGGCCAATGTAGAGTTTAGACGTCAAATGATTTTTTAACGCTTTTAATATGAGAAATTGTTATTGCACAGTACAAAACAAAACAGTTGTAAATTCATTAATGAACTTTACTAAATATGGTAAAGTAATTTCTTGCACAATACAATGTTCTAAGTTAAAGACAATATTTACTAATTAACAGTTTATATTTGGGTTCAGATTCAAGAATTAATTAACGACACAAAATTACGTACAATTTTATATAAAATTTATAAAATTTTATAAATAGTTTCCAGGGTTCCAAGGAATAAATATTTGAAACCATTTTCCTACCGACTTTCTAGCATATTCACAATTTCAAATCTATCAAGGAAATAACATTTGCGTAAAGGAAATAGCTTCATGCCACTTGATTCAATCGCCATAGTGGAGTTATCACATAAACTTATTAATTTTATTCTCGCGTAATGTGTTCTGGCATACACAGTAGCGCGGAAGAGTTCTTTCAATTTGACCTTTAATATCACCAGAAATGGCTCCGCGATAACATAAAAAAAATTAATTAACTACATAATTGACCTAAACAACGTTGTTTATGATCATTTACTTATTATCAACAATTTGCAATTATAAACATATGCTATCTTATCCTAATCCCATTTTTGATACAACAAATTCATAAATAAAAGTATTTCAACAGTACATCTCGATATACCAAATCGCCCCTTATTGTTTTTAATTCCATCAAAATATACAAAATTTTCTTTAAAAATCTGATAATTTTATCATCAAGAAATCTACACCTCCTCTCCATCACTCACCGGAAAACAGCAGCACAGCTATCGCAGCGACGCACCTCATCGTCTCCATTCTGATCGAGATCGATATACGATTTCAATTGATCCTCTCTGTACTGCTACTCTCGCACCGCACGCGAGCACCGCCGCCACTGTTGCTGCACAGCCTACACATCGACTGGGACTGCAGCGGATTTTCAGTGTCGAGATCTAGAGGCGCCATTCACGGCGAGACTTTCTCGCGAGCGTGAGATAAAAGCGAGCGGCGCTAAGCGCCGCCAGACGCCGGCCAAGCGAGTATGTTATATGTGTGTTGCCTCGTTTGCGCGATCGTATATCGCGCGAAGTTGTGTAGGTGCGTGTATGCGCAAAATGACGTTGAAATATTTTGAGTATGGTAGAGCGAGAGAATACGTGTGTATGTGTATGTGAGTGTGTGCGTGTGTGTACTGTGTGTGTGTATGTGTGAGTGTGTGCGTGTCTCAGTGGTTGGCTAGTTATTGCGTACGCACTTGTGGCGCCCGATAAATCTATATATGGGTTATTTCGCGTGAGCGTCGTGATGCTTATTGGTGAACTTGAGATATTTTTCTCGGAAGATTGCGAGAGCTGATGTTGTACGATTTAAGTATGATTAGTGACGAGTGTTTCGTGTTAAGATTTAGGACAGTTGTAATAAATACTCGTTTACGAGATTGATGCAAAACATGTTATAAAAAAAATGACGACACAATAGTACTAGTGTAAAAAAATTTTCTTTGTACTCTCCGTTGATTGATTGATCTCAATGTCAACTGAGTTCAAGGATTACAAATATCAAACGTATATTGTGATTTTATTATATATCGACAAATCCACAATACTTTTAACTATAGGCGAGTATTTTTCAAAAGTGAACCTTTTTAGACAGTTTTGTACATCCCCAGGGTGCACCTTGCGTTGCACACTCATACCGATTACAGAACTTGTTTTTTAATTTACATTAAATATTTTACATCCAGTCTAGTTTCTGTGCTTCGCAGGGCAAGATAATAGCAGCAATAAATTACTTGGAAAAAAGAACTCGCCTATTGCTAAAAGTATTGTGAATTTCCCTATATAATTTATTCACCGAATCCCTATACCAAATCCCACTAAGCAATATGTTAGAATTAGTTTAAGATGCGGTTAAACGTAAGACTCTTTAACCATTGTTCCCAATTTCATTCGAAATGCTTAACAACTGTTAATGGTCTACGTAATCACCTCCGATTTCAATTACCTATTAAACCTTGTCATGATAATAATAATAAGCTATATACGTTCTATTTTAATAACCAAGGATAATGATTGCATTAAAGACTCATTTGTGACAATTTATAGTATCAATTATATCTGAATCTAATTATATTTAAGAAATTACACTGAGTTAATTTTGATTTTTTAAACGTTAACATATTTTAGTAATTTGTGGATTTTTCTTGAATGATCATACAGAGAAATACCCATATGTAAGCCACATGTGAACATGATCATGCTAGTGCTGGTTGCGGTTTTTATTATATATATTTTATGCACATCACCCAAGCTACGAGAAACTTTATTTCTGAGATAATTATACATCGCAGTAATGCCAAGTCCACGCTATGATACTATTATTTACGACTACTTTTGTCTCCCCGTATTTTGCACTATAATAGCAAGGCAGACGCCCGGAAAAAAATATAACTTTCATTATATGACGATAAGGAAATCGTTATTAGCTTTTATAAATTATGCGTACATCTACATCTTTTTTTCTTAAGTAAACAAGTTATTCTGTAGCTATTTGTGCACATGTACGTAGAGATTAAATGTTTTTTAAATAAAATATTATTCATTAATAGATTATTGGAATTCCCTGAAAATCGTAGACTATAGTGCACTCATGATCGTAAAAAATAAAATTCTTGGTTTGTTTAAAATGAGTATACTAAATGAAGAAAAAAAAAGTAACTGATTGGGTTTGATTGGTAAACCAGACTTTGAGCTTTAAAACGGTTTGTAACAAACATTTCTATTGCTTCTGTTATTGACCGAAATAGTAATATTTATTCTGAAAAATATTTTATGATATACGTAAATGTATGTTTTATGAATCTCTATCAAATCGGGAAATATATTGATTGTTAGTTGAAAAGATAAAGGGGGGCCTATTTTCATGAGATTAATAATTTATTTCGAAATCAGTTGACGTTTTAAATCGAAAAGGTAAAATAAATTTGCGACTTTACGGCGGAAATTATTAATAGTAATAAACAAAAAGTGAACCTTTTTAGATTGTATTTATCTCTTTTTCTTCTGTCATAGTTGAGAAAATTTCGGAACAGTAACTCTGGCAACTGTTCCGAAAAATACCTATTATATCAAAATATCTTATTTTGCTTTTTTTTTCGTTTTCCCGGTATACATTTTTAAGCAACATACATACCACAATGAAGGTTCTAGTTTGTGAATCGATCGTTGATATTTAAACTTTGTTGAATAAACTACGCAATAATAAGCATTTTCGTAGCATCAAAACGATTTCTATGAATTTCGGTGCTTTCGAGGTCATTGCGTCAGAGCATAAAAGATGATAAACCGACAAGATTTGATTCCCCCTTAGTTCAATTTAAATCTGATTACAAAGTATGCACACAGCATTATATAATGTATATTACCAATTTCGCCAATTTTTATTTTCACTGAATAATAACGTTAGATGTTAATAACAAAATTTTTCTACCGGTTTGTTAATCTTTTGTAATCAATAGATTCACTTTACAACACAGATTATTAAGTCTAGTAGCAAACACTTTATACTCTATATAATTATATTCGATTTTCTTTTACATTATGTCTTTTAAAACTACTCACGAGTTATTTTTGACTTAAAAATCCGGATTTGAAAAAGTAGTAATTTTTTAGAAAAATTAAATAATTTTATGAATTATAAATAACTTTTTCGGCATTACATCTCAAATGTAGACGCGCAAATTTGACAGCTACCCGAAATTTACACATAAATAATTTTGCAACAAGCCGCCATTTTGAAATAGGAAAATGCGCTTGGGGTTACATATTCTACTTACCAAAAGACATCTTCCAGTGAACTTGTAAAAAAGAAATAATCATTTTTTGTATTTATTTCATCGATATCAAAGTTTTTCACTTTTCTCAACTTTATTAACAATTTCGCGATTATTAAAAATTTTTTTAATTTTTTAGACCAAGCCTACCTTGTTGGAAGTTCAATTCTGAACAATTTTTATTGTTGTACTTTTTTTGTAAAGTCAATATTAAAAGAGTTATTAGAGAAGAACTGAAAAAAAAACACGTTTTTTTATTGTATTTATACTAGCCATCTCTTAGCGCGCTTCGCGCGCCGTAATTTTAGCTAGCCTTCGCGCCACTTTTGTTTTTGTAACCTAGCAAACCCATTACTCCCACCAACCAAATCACGAATAAATTGATATCATAACAAATCCATCATTTTTTAAAGATAGGATTTTGCAATAAAATAAATGTTCCCGATCTCGTTCGTGTTGGAGACTTTACAGTCTCAAAGAGTATACTATTTCTGTGGTGCCAAGGAAGAAGGGAACAAGTCACTTCAGAAAGTTTTCGAGATATTGCGATTTAAATACTAACGCTTAAAGGCAGTTTCTATATAAAAGTGGACTTATTCCCTTTTTAAATTACATTGCAACTGAAAAATAAAAACTTTTTTTTTAATAAAACCTTAATAAAAAAGTGTATTGAACCTTAAAAAAGTAAAAAATGACCTTAACTCGATTTTCATAAAAATTGGACTTATTCCCTTCTTCCTTGATACCACAGATTTATACCTACCACTTCCGACCAAAAAGCCCATATGGCATGAGCAATAAAAAGAAATGCTTTCTCGCCCCGACTAATATAACAATCTTTTTTCAGGATTACAATAACATTTAAGAAAAATAACTCAAAATAAGAAAATCAACTTTGTTTTGTACTCTCTAATCCATCTCCTAATCAAATTTAAAGACATCATTTTTACTACGGGTTATCTCTCCTAATAATTCACCATCTCGGAAAACCCAAGCTAAAAAGTAATATCTTTGAAAAGTGCGCCTCTTGTACATTCCTCACTTCTATCCAGGACATCCCTCAATGGGTGCCAAGAGAAAGTGTCTCACATACCTACTTAGGCTCCACCGAGAAACCTTTGGGCCAGCCGTAGGCCCTCCTACTGTTGTGCCATCTGCTGAGGCGTCCCTCGGTCAGCTGTGCGTTATGACGCGCTGCTCAGAATACGTACAGTACGCCAAGCACGCGCATCGCTTGTTCACTTATAGATACACATTCGCAGCTCTCAACTCACAATATCATCTTCAACTTATTTTGAAGAAATTGACGACTGGTCAATGGAGGAAGCGGATATAATTGAATTTATATCAAGAGAAGCATTGATTGTGCCAGACAATTGCATAATTATGATGTTCTGTATAATTGGCATTATACTTATCCTATTTCTACTTTTGCTGGGAACCCCTTTGCGGATGTTGCTAATATTGTAACGGGGCTGATACGGTAAGTCATATGACAAATTTTTTATCCTAAATTTCATAAATTTAAATAATAAATTAAGAGAATTTAAAAATATTTATTCCCTCTGCCTTACCGACTTCAAGTTTTTTTTTATAAAGAAAAATTAGACTATACTCATAATTATCTATTCTATTTACAAAAAGTGAACATTGTGTCCGTCAATTATATATGTACACAGTAACTAGAATTTTTAAATAATAATTCTATAAATTCTATCTGTCAAATTTTTGGTGCGTTCGAAATCTCGGCAAGAGACCGTGCACGAGAGACGCGTGCAAACTGCTCAGCTGTTCACGTTGTTCAAGTTTTTAGAAAAAGGACGCGCATTATAGCACGCATACATATTTTGTGTGAAGCTGAAGTCTGTCCGATGTAGTTAACAAACTGAAATGATGCAAACAATCTGAACTGCACAGTTCGCACTTTCTGTCCCAGTGTAGATGAGTGAAAAAAGACAAGAGGGAATATTATACTACAAAGGGACCGCCAAATGCCATAGTGATTTAGACAATGACAGATTATGGCACTAGTCAGCTATTAGACATTGGAATGAAACACATCTATACTGTCAAAATATGGGTTGATGTCGTAAATACTACTAAATGTAGCAAAATAACATCCTTTGAAACTTTTGACCAACGTTAATTAATTTTATATAAATTTTAATTGTCAAAAAGTTTATTAATTATTTTTAAAATTATTTGATTAAACAGTTTTCTTAAGTAATTATTTATTTTATGCATAAAATTCATTGCGTTGCCTAAATAACATTGCAAATGTATCTATTTCAACCAAAACTCATTATTGGATAAGTGACTAAATTTTTTTTTTTCATTTCAGCCTTACCAATTCTGCATTACTAATGAATAAATAAGTTTCATTGAATATTGAAGAGCAATCGTGATTTCAAACCAAGCATTGAACAAAGAAAATCATTAGCCTTATGGAGAAAGTGTTCACAGTTACAAGTTTACTATTGACGATGAAATTGTTCATTTATAAATTATCTCAAGATTGATTAATTTTCACTGATGATGGAAGCCTAATATAATTTGCCAGAAAATGTGTACCATAATATGCTGGATTCTTTCTTATATGAAGAAATTCTGAAGATTCTTTCTGATGTTTTGTTATCTTTATTTTTCCTTCTTTTCTATTAACATTTTTAAAGGTAGATTTACAGTCTTTCAAAATACATCTTTGCGATTTTAAATACGTAAAAAAATGTACTTTTGAATATATTAATTACGCAGAAACCCATAAAAAATGGTATGCACTAAGAACTATTTTCTTATGTATTATGGTTTCCTAAACACGAATCCAGGCTCAAGATTACTCCATCGCGACAGGACTTTCAGATATTTGAAATGTAAGAATTTCGAAATATCTTAAAACTAAAGTTTAGCAACGTTTTTTATCAGTTCAGTTAACAAAATATTGTAGAACTGCTTCTCCCCTTTAAAACCTATTTTAGATTTTTCTCCAAGATATAATTGTTAATTTTGAAACAGAATTCATAAATTTTAATTGTTAATACTGTAATTTTCATTCTGGTAGTCTAGTCTTCAGCACATATCACTTTTCTGAGATTTTTATGAGCCGGTGATATTATTAAAATATAATCATTTTCATATGAATAAGATATTAAAATTATAGAAGGTTTAAGTAATGTATTTTAAATATTGAAAATTTTATATTTGTACATGGTTAGTTGAATTCTGTAAATATATAAAATAACGAACTGTAAATTATGTTTATACCGTAATTACCATAATGTGTTTAAGTATTATAATCATGAATATTTAAAAATTGTCATTACTTATCAATCTTCCCATACGATTGGCTGATGATTTATTCTACAATAAAATACAAAGAAATACACTGATGAATGCGTTTTATTTTATTTATATCGATCCTTAACCTTGAAATTGTTAGAAAACAAATTATATATGATTATTTATATATACAAGCAAACATGATTACTTATTGAATATGGCTTTATCTAGGTATATATAATCATATATATGATCATATATAAAAATACGCAGTCAGATTATCATCATAATGTATAAAAAATGTTCGATGCTGCAATCGCCATTTGCAGGTGATTTTATCTACAGCCATATAAGGTAAAAGTACCAATAGATGGCCGCTTAGTGAAGCTAGAATTTTGATGTCATATTTTAAATGCGAAATATTATTAAAAATGCATAGAATCAGTAGCCAATAGAATTATTGTTACTTTTTACTTGCGAAAAAAGTATTTAATTTGTGAAAATAAGCTTTTATGGTAGAAAAATTAATTAAATTATGAATACACTGCTTGTACTAGTAGTTGGACCGTGTTAAAAAGTCATGTACTAGTGGTCGAAATTGTTAGTCCCAATACTTGGACCATATAATTTGTACTCTATATTTATTTTGATTTTTATGTAAAAATAATAAAATCGCTAAATTTTGGACTGGAAATACTTTTTAACACTAAATCAATCGTTAATAATATGAAATTACAGCAAATCAATGTATAATAATCATATTATGGTTTTCCAACCTACTAACTCTACCAATACGTAGGAACCCTAACCATCAAAACATCGGTGAAATACATAGGGCCAAGTATTGGGACATGACGTTTAAACTGTACTAGTAGATAACCTTGAATTATTTTTATTAAAAACAATAATTATTGGGCTCCTAACGACTGTAATTGAATTCGATGCATCTTAGAAGTGTTTTAAAACTTTCAAGAGTAAAGATTTACTTCAAATTTATTTAAAAATACCTAAAAGGCGAGTCATGAATCCTTACGAAAGCATTAAGGACCTCTCATAGAAAGCCGTGATCCCCGCGAGTAGCATTTTCAAATCGTCTTTTTAAGTATTAAATTTTCACTAAGAGTAATAATACTATTTAAACAAAAGCATTAATTATTTTAGAATCATCTTATAGAATAAAATATTATTAAACTACTACAACTACTACACGTTCTTTAAAGTAATTGAATATTTATCTAGATGGCCACATACTGGGCACTGGCCGTTCATTGGTACCTTTACCTTATGATGATATATACTCAGATATAAGTATATATGGTCATACCTGATCATATATTATGCTTATATATAAGGTCAACTTCAATAACAATAATTATATATAAATTATAAATATAATTATATATAATTGATATATAATCATATATAACTTTTTTACACGGGAATAATTCACCTCTTAATGAAATTTTTCATTTAAACTATCTATGCTAATTTTAAGATACTCTCTAAATAATTGCTTAACGTTTGTTTACACGAAAGTTATTTTACAGACTTTGTCCATACGTTTGTTTGATTTTTGTCCAAATTCCATCAATTACAAAAGCAGTAATTTTCATGCCACCAGATGTTGTATACCTGGTGTGTTTTCGTTTCAAACACTTTAATTATGAATTTAAATTAAATTCAAAATAATAGATACACATTATATTTCTAAGAACAAAAAATAACTTTATCTTTAATATATGTTTATATAGTTTCTATAAAAAAAATCAACTCCACATGAACTTTCATCTTCGTCTTCGTGTCTTAATTCTCTGAGCATTATCGCGAACGGCGGTAGGTAACGTGGGTGGGGTGTACGAGCTATTTTTATACGCCGGCAGAGGAGAAATTGAAAGCGGGGAATCCTCGGGTCAGTGTCGCGTAGCCGCTGCACGCGAAAGACGCAAAAAGTCAAGCTGTGAGATCTTTGGAGAATTGTTCGTAAATTTACGAGTAGTTTTAATCATGTATCTTTCGAAAGTGGCCGTTTTCTTTACATTAACAATAATCGTTTGTAACGGTAAGAATGTCATTCTAATTCTTACCGATGATTTGGACTCCGTGCTGGATGGTATGGTAAGGAATTTTTGTAACAAGTACTATATTTTGAAGTAATATAAATATTATATAATTTATTATAACAGTAAAAAATATGTTTTGATTGTTAAAATTATGGTAATAAATGAAAAAAAATGTTCAACTATTGCTTTTTTTATTTAAGTCTTAATTTATTTAATAATAATATTTAATTTAAAATTATTATATCATATTTTTTAATCAAAATCAATTTACCATACAATGTTTCGTTTAAGACGCCTCTGGCCAATACACAAAAGTACATCGGTGGCGAAGGCGTTACATTTAAAAATGCGGTAAGTCTTGATAAATAAATTTTTTTTTACATGGATTAATGTACAGAAATAACACTTGTCGAAGCTGCAGAAAATATATGAACAATAAAACTACGTTTCGCGCTTGATTAATGCTGCATATTTAAAGAAGTACTCGGTACTTGTTGTTTATTGGTATTTGAAGTAGTATATTTTACAATCTTAAGTCATTATCAAAAACTGTTGTGCTGTAGTCGATAAAAGTGTGAGTTTTTCGAAAGTAAAATTAAACTTTTTGTCTTGATACATTAAGTATTGATAATTTTTAAACCTCTTAAATATAACTAGTTATTTATGTATTATATCTTACTTTAATTTGTTTGCGCTCACTAGATATGAGAAACTATTTGTCTGTTTAGTTTGCTGCAGTTCCGATATGTTGTCCAAATCGGGCATCAATTTTAACGGGCAGATATCAACACAACCACAAAACATATAATAATTCATTGGATGGTGGTTGCTGCGACCAAGAATGGCAGAAGAATCAGGAACCCAATACATTTGCTGCGATTTTAAAAGAACAAATGAAATACAACACTTTTTATGCTGGAAAGTATTTAAATAAGGTATGCTAATTATAATTGAATATTTGATATCAAGATAGCATGAACTAAACTCTCGGAGCCTTATTCTGAAACTATTGCGCTGCGTTTTAAATACGAAAATTCACCTTTGCATGCACAGTAGCGTTAACGCTAATGTGAAACTGTACAAAATATTGTCTTTATAAGAACCATATGTTTGTATAAGATTCATTTCGAGAAATCCTCAAAACTTACGTAATTTATTATCATTTACTACACTGAGCAACGGACTATTAGTTTGAGTTAGTCATTGCGGTTATCGCAAAGTATGAGTTGTTCATAATCCTGGTAAAATGGTGTCTAATGAAAAACTAAGAAAAACTATGAAAAATCATAAAAAAACTAAAAAAAGTATTTTATAAATGTTTTTATAGTTTTTATTATAGTTTTTTTTTCATAATTATTTATGGAACTTCATTGATCTTTCTTTACTAAATGGGTGACTTCTTGCAAATTACAGGGATATGTGCATGTTAATTTAAAAAATGTGAAATAAAAATTTTATTTATATGTGTACATTTATTTAAAAAAATCTTAGATATGGTAATCTTCTTAGCGGGAGTTAAATTATTTTATTCAATTATTTTACCAATCGTTCTATTAAGATTATCATACCGCAATGAGAATATTATTTATGAATTTATCATAAATAAATTTCGTGAGAGTGTAATTTATTATTATTTCATTTCTTACAATACGATCCTAACGATAAGATATGTTGTTTGCATAACTTACAGTTCTTTTAAACAGTTAACAGATTCATCGTTTGGATCATGTAACTTTCCACGTAAGACAACCTTATCTTATCGAGAGCAAAAATGGATTTATTTTGCAGTACGGAAGTAAAGGCGCAGGCGGAGTGGGCCGAGTCCCACCAGGCTGGGACAAGTGGTACGGACTGGTCGGTAATTCTAAGTACTATAACTACGCCCTGTCGGTTAATGGTGTTGAAAAGAAGTACGGAGAGGGTCCCAATGATTACTTGACCGATGTTATCGTTAGTATTCACAATTATTCGTTTTATCGTTAACCGCATATTCATGATTATAATTATTTTTATATTTTCTGATTTATAAAATTATCATGCCAATTTTCAAATGAATATTAGAAATGTTATTGTTTATAGAGAGGTTTTGCAATGGATTTCTTAAAAAATCAAAAGAAAGATCAGCCCTTTTTAATGGTACTTGCTCCACCAGCACCTCACGAACCCTTTACACCAGCTCCACGACACAACGACAGGTACAAGGACTTTAAAGCCAAGAGAACTAAAAACTTCAACACGTCATCTCAAAAGGCAAGTAATAGCAATTGCGTTATTCTGATGCAATGGATAAAAAAAGAAAAATATGTTTGGTAATTAGCATGTTTTTAATTAGTAAACTACGAATTTGTTAGAAAACTTGCAAAAAATACGAATTTTACATAATTTGGTCTTTTCTAAAAAAAAAAGCTATTAGTAAAAAATTTTTCAAGAAAACAAAAATTCGTTAGAAATCTATTGAACAATGTTTGGAGTTAAAGTACACCACTTTCATAAAATACCGTGTAAATCTGAGTATCTTCACGAGCGTGTGTTTAAGGACGTTCTCCGGGTCGAAACAGCAATTTTAGTTTTTATATTTTTATATAATGTTTTATTAATTTGATAATCCAAGAGTAAGTACATGTAAGAAACATATACTTGAAAGAACATAAGACAATTTTTTTTAGACAAATTCAGGCAATAGTCACTATGGTATTGTTACAATTAAAGACAAAAACTTCAATAAGTTCTTTAATTTTTTTTATTTTTTATCCGATCTTAACGAAATAGAGCTTATTTTGTTCGTTAAGAAATTTCCGGGAGAGTATCGATGGGAAAATTTATGATACGAATTACCAGTAAGGCGCAATATCAATTTATTTAAGAAAAGCAAGTCAAGTTTTCATCAAAACTTTCTTAAACAAATTGATATTGCGCCGTACTGGTAACTCGTATCATAAATTTTCCCATAGATACTCCCCCTGAAATTTCTAAACGAACAAAATAAGCTTTATTTCGTTAAGATCGGATAAAAAATAATAGTATATTATGCACCTAGGGAGTAAAAGTAAAGAATGTCCCAGATCGCATGGAAATTGTCACCCGAGCCGAAGGCGAGGGTGACAAACATGCGATCTGAGGCATTCTTTATTTGCTCCCGAGGTGCATATACGATTTTTTTGCCTGGCGAGGCCGGGAGCAAAAGTGGTACTTTTGGCCCGCCAGGCAAAAAAGAAATTTAAAGAACTTATTGAAGTTTCTGTCTTTAATTGTAACAATAGCATAGTGACTATTGCCTGAATTTGTCTGAAAAAAATTGTCTTATGTTCTTTCAAGTATATATTTGTTACATGTACTTACTCTGAGATTATCATATTAATAAAACATTATTTAAAAATATAAAAACTAAGATTGCTGTTTCGACTCGGAGAACGTCCTTAAACATCCAAATCTCAGAAACTGCCATATCGAGTTTGAGTGGATAAGATTAATTTTTTATTTCCACTCACTTAATTAAAAATTTTTCTTTTATTTTATAATTATTTTTCTATATTTCCATACATTAGATGTAGGATATAATTTTCTATATTTGGAAAAAATATTTCGTTTGCTATATTCAGTCCTTAGATGTACATAAAAATATAATTTTTTTATATGTTATTTACTTAGATTTTTCTTAAAAAATGAATTTCCTTATTACACCATAATCATACAAAAATTATTTTGATAGTATTATATCGACAATGCACGTATAAAATTTGATTAAAGTATATAGTTTTTTTTTTTCTTTTTTACAAATGTTAGAAAACCTTAGAACATTATTAATACAATATAATTAAAATTTGTATACTTGTATATTTGTATATTAAAAATAAACTTTTTGAACATGTCCATTTCTTATCGAAATATTAACTTTTGATATTGAAAATTAATATAATGGAACAATATATCAAATTTGAGGAAGCTAAGTACAAGTAATTCTACAACAGCTTTTTTCTTTGTTTCTTAAAATTTGTTTTCAATTTAGGACAAACACTGGCTTGTTAGAATGGGTCCTTCACCTTTGCCATCGAATGTCTTGACGAAGTTGGATGAAATTTATAGACGCCGCTGGGAAACACTCCTAGCTGTTGACGATATTGTGTCAACTGTGTACTCACAGCTAAAAACGAAACAATTATTGGATGACACTTATATTATTTTTACTTCAGATAATGGATTCCACATGGGTAAACCCTAGCAATTATGCTACTAAAATTATTTTTCTGCTCTCTCACTCTTTCTTTCTCTCCCACTCTCTCTCTCTCGCTCGTTCGCTTTTTTCATAAGCGGTATATTAAATACTGTTAAAATAAATAGGACAATTCAGTATGACATACGATAAGAGACAACCTTACGAGTCAGACATTCGCATACCGCTACTCATAAGAGGCCCTGGAATAACAAGGGGCACAGAAGTCACATCGGCGGTAAGTAGCGTCGACCTGTTCGCCACCATACTGGAGATTGCCGGTATAGAGCGGCCCTCTGATGGCATATCACTGCTGAACTACGCTGTCGAAGACAGAACTGTCCTTGTTGAGTACCACGGAGAGAAGACACTGGGCTCAATCAATAGTGGCTGTCCCAGCGACAAAGATCCAAATCTCAGTGTAATTATATAAGAGTTACAATGATGTTTATACTTTATATAAGTGATGGTAGTAAAGTAAAGATATATTTTGTGAACAGCATTGCTTAAAGGATTATGCGTGCAAGTGTCAGGATGTTGCTAACAATACGTTCAGTTGTGTACGTCGAGTGGCGAAACATTTTAACAATGTTTTTTGCTTGTTCGATGACGATGAGGTGATTTATTTATTTAATTGGTTCAATTTAATAGCAACTAAACTCGATATACCTAACGTTATTAAAACGGGATAACTTTTCATTTTTAGGACTGGATTGAATCGTATGATATGCTAAATGATGAATTTCAACTTGATAATATTGGACCAACTATGAATCGACATCTGCGGTACAGATTTAGAAAGCGAGTCAAGAAAATGTCAATTTGCAAAGATCATACTTGCATTGCCACCAATCCTCCAATAAAGGTACACGAAGGGTAGTGTAAAGTAATCTGTTGAAAAACAGAATAGCAAGATGCATGGCAGAGGCATGGCAAAACATGTGATGTAATTTTTAAAATTGTGAAAGTTTTTTACCTTTTATACTTTTACTTTACTCAATAATAATATCATTTGTAACGCTTGATACCTCTAGTTATTATTTCTACTATTAATATTATTAATATTATATTCAGTTCTTTAAAAATATAATTATGAAATAAATTATATAAAACAGTAAATATTTTTACACCAACTGTTATATCATACTAAACAACCTTTTAATTGCTTACATTAAAAATACCAGTTATAGTACATGCAAATGCAAACAAATACGCATGCGTAATATTTTATCAGCATCTTTAGAAACTTCAAACGAAATGTTATTAGGCGTTGTTCTAATTTACAACTTTATAACTATAGTTATTTAATTAGTGTATTCACAATTATTTAGGATTTATGATAAATTTCATGACTTATTTGATACTAGTATAAGCTTTACATTCTGATTTATTTGTATACTTGTATTGTTACTGCATAAGGAAAATCATATAATATATTGACCCTGGATTAAGTTTTGAAGATCTTTATCAAAAAACCAAGTCGAGAATCAATTTCAGTAGATAAGCTAGGGGGCTTCTACGCCCCCCCCCTCCACCACTGACCCATCAGTAGCTCCCCACCCCCACCCCTTGCCGAATGTTCTAGAACGTTCTATTATTTAACACCTACCGCAGGGTCATGAGTAGTTATAGCAGCACTATGGCGGACCAAAACAATGAATTATCGGCGCCAGTCGAGGTCAATGGGCGCCGAGGAGTCATCGATTGGGTTTCGCCATAGTGCTACTTTAGCAAAGTTTGTGCATCTTCGCGACCAGTGCTTCGGGCTAAATCATTTCAATATGGTCGAAGTGGCCCCCCCCCCCGCTTTTGTTTCACTGTTTGTTGGGTTGGCTGCACTGCGAGCGCGGAGCAGCCCTATATTCAAACGACGAAGGCGTTCGTTCGATTTTTTCCACGTTCTTTATTGTATTCTGTATACAATCTACTTTAAATTTTGTTTTTTATTTATATTTAAGATATTTGTACTTTTAACTTAACTAAAAATACTAATTATAAATATGAAAACCTAACCTACAAATCGTGTCTTAACCTACCAATACGTTACATCTGAGCTACTAATGTGAATTTAATGTCGATACAAGTAATATATATCAATTATTCGGCTTATAAATAAACATAAAGTAGGTCTGCACACAGTTTGTGTAGGTTTATTCATGGTATATCCAATTAAAAGCATTAAACTTTCGCTTTATAAGACCAATATAAAGAGAATGTTACATATTTCAACCATGCATTTTATAAGTACTTTTAAATAATTTTAAAGACATATACATATTAGATCTTTTCACATTTATATTATTACAAGTACCTTAAAGTATAACAACAAATTTTATGCCAAAAATAACATGAAAAATAAAGAAAATTGTAATTTAATTATGTTTCATAATAGGGACATATTTTATGGAACAGGGGTACCGGCCAAAAAAACAGCATTTCATAATAGGGACTAAACCTTTCATCACTATTTCTTTAATAGGTCAAATAATTTTGTACTAATTTAAATTATGAAAATGGATTATCATTCTTGAAGAGTTTGCCGATCGAATGATATGTAATATTAAATATATTTGATAGTTTTAAAATACTCAATTGATCAGTTTAAAAAAAAGTGACCGAAAAACGAGCATAACTCACGCAAATATCAATAGAATTATCCAGAAAAAATCTGCATATAGTGTTTGCGTGTACGGAGCGCTTGACAGACGTCTTTTTCCAAAAAATGATGAGAATTTATTTAATTAAATAAAAACCGTACTGTCGGTAAGTAGGAATCTACAATTGACCTACTTTTCAAACGAGCATAACTCACGCAAATATCAATAGAATTATCCAGAAAAAAATCTGCATATAGTGTTTGCGTGTACGGAGCGCTTGACAGCCGTCTTTTTCCAAATAAATGTTTGAATGTTGATTTAAAAAAATATTGAAATTAGGATTGCACATCCCCTTAAGGCGATGTGAAATACCGACATAATTTTCAAACATGGATATCTCATGAAAATACCAATAGAATTGTCCAAAAAAAAATCTGAGTATAGTATTAACATATACGGAGCGCTTGACAAACGTGTTTTTTTTTTTTTTAAATATGAGAATTTATTTAATTAAATAAAAATCGTACTGTCGGTAAATAGGAATCTGCAATTGACCTACTTTTCAAACGAGCATATCTAACGAAAATGCTAATAGAATCACTCAAAAAAATTCCTGGATATAGTGTTTATGTGTACAGAGCGCTTGACAAAATTTGTTTTCCGAATAAATGCTTGAATGTTGATTTAAAAGATATTGAAATTCACGGTTTCACATGGCCTTAATAGAAATGTAGAAAAGGGGTTCTTATAGATCGTGCAGTGCATGTGTGTTAGTTGCGCTCTAGATAGGTAGGTTATTTTGTATTATTAATATCTTAACATAGTACTTTTGTGTTGACATATTATCAGTCGCAGCTTATAAAGGATTTTAAGAATAAGAAATAATGTGTAATTTTGTAAATACTAATAAAGTTCTAAATTATTGAAAAAACATGTAGAATGAATATACATATTTTATATTTGAACTATATACTATACATACAGGAGTGATAAATTCATTTGGAGGAAGCTACGTGCCAATATATTGCGGAACTCGTGTCCCCCGGGTAATTGGGTTTGAGATTTTTGTATTATCAAGCCTTGCCTTACGCGCGCATCTACCTCATCTATGGGAAGCTCGCGTCCCCCGGATATTTGAGTTTTAGATTTTTTCTATTATCAACTTGCTTTCTGTCTTACGCGCGCATCTACCTCTTCTTCTGGGAACTGTTGTACCCGGGTATTTGGGTTTTAGATTCTTTCTATTGTGTACTTTGCTTTTTACCTTACGCGCGCGTCTATCTCATCTACGGGAAGAACGTGTCCCCCGAGTATTGAGTTTTATAATTTCTATCACTAGCAAAATCCAAACGCGCTATGCGCGTACTATTTTGTTTTTGAGATAATGAATATAATTTTTTATTATGATTTCATTTTATTAATAAGTGTAAATGATAGAATAATCAGATAATTTTTCAAAGCAAAAAATTATTTTTATTCTATTTTGCTTTAATTATTTAGTTTTAAACAGTGTTACGTGTGAGGGGTATCTTTTTAGTTCCTGGCCACTCTGGGTTACGCACCTGGAAAGGTTGATTTTACGTAAAATAAGAAGTCGGAAGACAAGAAGTACAAGTAATTGGTGGTATTTATTCAATACTCAAATGCGCGACAGGGAGGTGTCCTAACGTGTATATGTATATATGTGCGCGGCGCAGATGAGTCGTCATGATCGTGGCTTCGTAGCTTCCTCATGGATTGATGGCTGAAGACTCCGTTGTCGTTCTATCTCATTCTGGAGTCGTCGTGTCGTCTAGACCTCTCTCATAGGTTCCCCGTGGCTAGTAGAATCGGCGACACCGGATGCGTCGCTTTTTATACCCGCGATGCAGTGTCTTCCACTTTCCTAATTAATCATAGGTGGGGATCGGCTGCACGCGGAGCTTCGTTCTTCCCCTAGTGCCGATTTCGCAGTCTCGGCCGCTTCGACCGATTTGACCGACTCCGGTTTCCTCGCGCCGTAGTCGCGGCGCAGTGCCGAATGTTCTCGACGATTCAAATGCTGAATCGCAGCTTTATTTATACGACTGAACACGCGTGTGGAATGCTTTCACGTGTAACAACAGTTAAAAATGTGATGTGGCATCCTGACTAATTGGCATGAGGGCCTTCGTGGCCGTCGTCTGCTAGTCTGCCTGCTGTTCCCCAGGCTGGGGAGCACCGATCGGGGTGCGACGTCACAAGTGCGGACTAGAGTCCGCGAGGGGATTCGCGTGCGTACTAAAGCCACGTGCGAATGGGCCTCGTCGACCCCGGGCTAGCTCGTCGTCTCCTTACCGTGGGTCCTCTCGTGCACCCATGGGGAAATTGCCATTACTGACACAACGGGTCAAAGCTAGTTCTATATTCGAAGACATACAATTGTCTAGCCAACGTTGTCCCATCTTTAAGTCGGTATAAAAATTTTTAGGTTGTAGGATAGTACTAGGCCAACGAAGTACGCCAGTACTTCCACAATATTGATAAATATACGTTGCGTATTCATAAAGTGTCATTGTTATAACCTCAGCATTACTTATAAGTTTGCTTATAATGTTTTCTCGTAAGAGTTATAATTACGTTAAAAAAGAGAGGGCGCTCAAAAAAATCAAACTATCCGAATCGTCTTTAACAAGCTCCGTAAGTGTTTTCGCAGAATCTAGCGACGAAAGCTCTAAGAGAAAGACAAATAATGAAGAAAAAGAAATTGTTGGGGTTAATAACGAAAGGTATGTAAACAAATATTTTTTTTCTTAAGATAATCAAATTAATTTGAGAGAAAAATTACAAAAAGATTAATTTATAATATTTATAGAGTACAAACTAATGAAATAAGTGAACCTTTTGAAGGCAATAATATTAATATAAATGATGAAGAGAAAACACACAGTAATATTAATAGTGAAAATGTTACAAATGTAACTTTTAGTTCAACTTCTGGTTCTGAAAACATTACAGAGATTGAATATAGTAATAATGAGAATTTTAAGGTAAATAATCGTAAAATTATTCCTATAAATTATATTATTTACAAAAAGTTACAATAGGTTACTTTATTTATTTACAGGCAATAGAAGAAGAGACGCAAAATGAATTAACCTTAAAAGAGAAGCTTCAACTTTGAAATGCTCACACTTAGAAATGCTGCTATTACCGAATTATTATTACTTTTAAGGATTGAAGGATACGCCGACTTACCAAAGTGTGCTAAAATACTATTAAAAACAAATAGTGCTTCAAAAGAAATCAAAATTATTCAAACAGCTAAAGGTCATGATGGGTCGTATTCGTATTTCGGTATAGAGGAAGTTTTGTCAAAAATGATACAGTCAAGTGAATATAATGAGTCTTTTTTAAAAATCTTAGTAAGCATAGATGGAATGAGTATTTACAAAAATTCTAATAAACAATTTTGGTCAATTTTAATCAAAATTTATCATGAAGAATACACGTGTCGTCCTGCTGCTGTGGCTTTATATTGTGGTGATTCAAAGCCACTACGTGTAGAAAACCTTTTATCTGATTTTGTTGACGAAGCGACTTCTCTAATTAATAATGGATTGACGATTGCAGGAAAGCATTATTCTTTCGAAATAGAAGATTTCGTTTGTGATATCCCGGCAAGATCTTTTATTAAATGTTGTAGAGGACACGGAGGATTTTTTGCATGTGAGTGCTGCGTTATAAAAGGATCTACGATCAATAAAAAACGTGTGTATAGTATAAAGCAGATTGTGAGTTGCGAACAAAAGAGTCGTTCATTACCAAAAAAACAAATAGAGCACCACGCAGTCAACGTAAACTCACCATCGATTTGCATACCAAACTTCGATCCAGTGCGTCAGGTTTTCCTCGATTCTATGCACTTGTTTCATTTGGGCGTGATGAAGACGATATTCACAAAATTTATCGATGCAAGCAGTAAAAATAAACTAAGCTCACAACAAAAGAATGAGCTTGCAGAAATCTTGAGGAATGTTAGTACTGGGATAGTAATAGAATTTCAGCGAAAAGATTTGAATTTGTAAGACTACAGTTATTGGAAAGCTACATAATTTAGAATTATTTTACTTTATGTTACACCTTTTATATTTAAAAAGTTTATATTGACGAATAAGTATAAGCACTTGTTATTACTGTATGCTGTAGTTCGTATACTTTTTGACAAGGAAAAGGCAGTGAAGTACGGAGAATATGCAAGAGCTTATTTCAAACAGTTTTTTATATTAATGCCAGCTATGTATGGTAATGATTCCCAGGTCATGAATTTTCATAACCTCTGTCACATTGTGGATGACGTAGAATTCATGAACGCTCCATTATCAGCTTTCTCGGCCTATCCTTTCGAAAATTATTTAGGGCTAATTCGAAAATTAATTTGTACTCCAAACAATCCCTTGGTACAAGTATAATATCGACGACTTAATGAAATGCAATCAGTCCCCAGTAATACAATAATTCAAAAGAATAAAGTACTCAGTGATTGTTTGAAAAAAAACTTTCAGACGAAGAAAATGCGACTAACTGCGATTTATTAGAAATTAAATTGAATAATTGTATCATTCGAACAATACCTCCCAATAATATTGTTTTATTGGAAGATGGAAAGGTTGTGTTTACTACTAAATTATTTATCAAAGATAATAATTATTTTTTGGAAGGCTATTGCTTGAATGTTGAAAACGCTTTTCTGTACCCCTGTGAGTCGAAATTCGTAGGAGTTTTCCAAGTAATAAACACATCAAAACATGCAAGATTTTATGGCTGCGAACAAATTGTAAAAAGGTGCTTAAAGTTCAAAATTGGAACCAAGTCATATGTTACAGAACTTTTCCATACGTAAAATTTAACAATTAAGATTCACTAAATTAATTAAAACCATAAAAGTTATTTGTGTATTTTTAATTATATTTGTTTTTTGATCATTTTTCCATTAAAATTGTATATAAATAAACATGATGCTTAGCTTTCGCTTTTATTTCAAAGTTTTAAAATATGTATAATTGCTTAAAATATAAATTCATTAAACAGCTAATTTGGTATTTTCAATTATACTTGGCCGAATCCATCCCAAATCGAACGGCCAGGATATGCCATAGATATGCCTACGTCACCGATTATTTTGGTTTTGAAGTGTTATTGTTCTCATAAAATATTTTGACATATTTTTTCATTTTTCGATCGCATAAAAACTGCATTCGTTATGCACTATTAAAAATTTCTTCAGAATTATGAATTTGAATTTTTTCAAGGTTATTTGTAAACTTCTGCCATTCCACGAGTTTTTTTAAGCTTCATAGTAAACAATTCATTATATTACACAGTTTAAAGCCCTATTTTAGTCTGTATAGGATAATTAAAAAAATAAATAAATAAAATACATGGGCTATGCAGTTCTTACTAAAAAATCAAATTTTTTAAAATGCAACTGTAAAAACAGAAAAGTACTGTATTACATAGTTTGAACTATTTTCTCGTATTTTCATATACATTTTTTTATTCTAGATTTCCGAGTGGACGAGTGGTGGGGTGACCGGCAGCCGAGTAGAGGCCACTTTCAGGCGCTCGGACGTTTTTCGGTGCATTTTAACGCGTTTTTAATACATTTCGCAGCATTTTAACACAAAAGTGGAATATACGTTTTGTAGAATTAGTCTTCTAGTTGCCAAAACTTTTTGAGAAAATTAAATCGGACAATCCGTAACGCATCCAGACACGCTCAAAGATAGGGTATTAAAATATTAAAATCAGAATTGTGCAAAAACTAATAATCCCACAGTACCTGGTTTTTGCACACTTAAAATACATATAAATAGCTATTATTTCGCGGAAGGCTTGCGCAACAACTTAAAAAATGGCGGAGATATGAATTTAAAAAAAAAACGCTCATTTTTTCGGTTTTTTCGGTTTTTCTCCTTTAATAATAATCCGATCGAGTCGATTCACATCTCATTTTGTTTGTCTTTTTATTCTTTACAATTCATCTGTTTACATCATCAAGATCGCCTCATTAGTTTTAATTTTATGAGCGAAAAACGAAAAAAAAAACGCGTTTTTTTGCAATAAATTGTTTATAAAAAATTTCTGGATAATAGTTGGGAGTTTAAAACAGTGCAGAATATCACTACGCATTATTATTAAAGTGGCGGTACAGTGCGCTTGCTGCTAGTCTTAATGTTACAGAAACACTACTTTTTCTTCTCTATTGACTGGCCTACGAGTAGACGCTCAGATCCACACGCACACACACACACACACACACACGCACACGCACACACACGCACGCACGCACACATTTTTCAAAAACCATGTATTTTGATTCCTAACACCTCGAAAAACAATGATAACATGTTTTTACAACAACTCAAAAAATTACTATCAGAAAGCTTTCTCTAGGAGGAAACAAAATAATATTCTTGGAAATTTAAAAAACCACTAGCTAAAAATATTTTATGCGATTTTCGGGGATGAATAGGGCTAGTTTCGGGGTGTTCGGCATTACAGCGCTATTTCTATAGCCTCCGTGGCTGTTAGAAAAAGTAAGTACTTCTTTTTTTTGAAATGTGACTGTTCGAGATTGTAGTACCCTAAGTGCCCGCTAGATGGTGAGCGCCAGCGTGCTACCTTCAATGAAAAACATCACCCCGCGTATACATGTAGGGGCCTGCGGCACGCACTTGATCGACCCATTACTGCTTTACTTCTTTCCCCCGACCCATTATTGCATATATACACACACATTGCCTACAATTGCTTAGTCTTATCTGCGAATAAGACACCTTATTTACCGAACCGTTATTACGATATTATTCGCATACACCCTACTACTCCCCACTACTCGCCAATCATTACTTGGCTTTGCCTACACTTCTACATTGCTTTTAAATACACTTACACTTTGCTTTGCTTATTGCTCAATTGCTGTCACACTTGATTTGCCCATAGTATGAGAAGCTCTCGTTGGACATTGTATATTGCTTTACACTTACATTTTGCTTTGCTTATTGCTCCATTGCTATCACATTTTCTTTTGCCCATAATACGAGAAGTTCTCGTATTATTTACTGTACCACTTTGCTTACGTGCTCAATTATACATTTCACGCTCACATCATATTCTTGTATCAACCTTGTCTTTAGGAACGGTTGGTACAAAAACTCTTAATTTCCATTTATTTCTTCTCGCTGACAAACCCTGATAATATAAATTCGCGTATACGTTCAATCGTATACAGTGATCTATTTATAAACATTTTTTTTCATACATATCTAAGGATTAAATAGTGATGTTGTTAACAACTTCTTTAAATAGTAAGAAATCTTATCTTACTTCAACTGCATTAATAATACGTTAACAAAATTAACTTTAAAGTATGAAAAATAGGAAAATAAAAAGCCAAAAATGCGAAAATACTATACGAAACGGAACTCTTATTTGAAAATAAAAAGAAATAAATTTTACAACTGTATAATAAAAAGGAGAGTGAACTCAATTCATTAAAAAATGGTCTAATAAATCCCTAATGATAGGTTATTTCAAGTTGTTTTTAAAATTTCCAACTTGAAACATTAACAAAATCAAACTGTTATGTGTTATTCGATGTTCCATATTATATTAAGACATATTCGAAAGACCGGTGGATGTATGGACACGTGAATTAATTATCCACAAAAGTGTAAAACTGATTGAGTTCATCCACCAAAGTATAAATCATTTAAATTAATCTTTTGAAAGGTTAAGAACAGATTTTACTCCTTATTAAGTTAAAAACGTAACAAATGCAAACCTTTTTTACTCTTCATAAAGTAGAAATCGAAGAATTTAATCTTTCACAAAAGTGTAAACATATGAAATTAATCTTTTAAACAACTAGTATAATGTTTTACACTTTATAAAATAGAAACCGTGGATTTTAATCTTTTCCTAAAGTTTAAAAATGTAACACTTATCTTTTGGACAGCCAGTTAAATGTTTAACACCATATGAAGTAGAAAATCTTGATTTTAATTTTTTTCTAAAGTGTAAATATATCAAATTTATCTTTCAAACGAACAGTATAATCTTTTACACCTTATAAAGCAGAAAATGTAGACTTTAATCTTTGTGATAAGTGTAAAATCATCAAATTGACCATTATATTATAAACCTGCATTTTATTCTTCAGTAAAGTAGAAAATTGACCTTTTCAACTTTAAATTTCCTATTTTTACACTTTTAGGTTTAGAGTGCACATTATTTTATATAATGTATGACATAAATCCGCAAACTGTTAATTTTATTTATTTGTGCATAGTTAATTATTAAAATTATATTGAGGATTACATATTTTACAATGAGCATTACATGCGTGAAGACGTTGACCGCTATTGACCGTCACGTTAAGGTTTTCCTTTGTGATAAGCGGACAGTTTCCATGTGCACGTGGGCTGCTTTTATTCAATTATAATTATTTATATAATAAAAATAAAACAAAATCACTTTCTCACTCATGTATCGGACTGTATTTTTTGGCAGGACGTATACGCCTCCGTTCTGGCGGCTTGACACCTACAACTACAATGTCATTGTTTGGCCGACTTTTCAATGATAAAACGGCACTGCTTTCGTGGCTCCCGTCATTGGCCTGGCTATCTTCGTCTCTTTTCCTCTTTCTGCTACTATAAATGTTGGCAACAACCTTGTAGAAACCAGAACTTGGCGTACGAGTGGAGAGGTGATGGGGTGGATGAGTCACTTTTTCATCCTCTTCTCGCTTGAGCCTCTCTTTTTTGGATTCGTTAACGACACTCTCAAATGTTTCTATTACCATGTTTTGCCACTTGTCTTGTAGGCGCTGTGCTGCATTTTCAGCTGGGCCTTCGATCCTGCACATATCATTAATATGTTTTCCAATCCGTGTAAATGCTAGATGTTGTGCCGTCACCTCAAGTTTTTACATTTCGTACAGGTATTGTAGAAGTTTCGCCTCATCAATCTTACTGCCGTTGGAGCCATTTTGGCGATTTTTTCTTTGTAATAATTTAATTTGTATATTACAATATCGGCCATGTCGCTGTTCCTCCTCTCTGATGGGACGTCTGGTTCTCAAAGAATAAAAAAAAAAAAAAATAATAACTACAACTGCAATATCACTGTTTGGCAGACTTTTTGATGATAAAACCGCACTGCTTTTGTGGCTGCCGTCGCTGTCCTGGCTATCTTCGTCTCTTTTTCTCTTTCTCCTACTGTCAATGTCGGCATTATCGTTGTTAAAACCAGAACTTGGCACACTAGTGGAGAGCTGATGTGGTGGATGATTCAGTTTTTTATCCTCTTCTCGCTTGAGCCACTCTTTTTCCGATTCGTTGACGACACACTCTATTACCACGTTTTGCCACTTGTCTTGTAGCCGCTGTGCTGCATCTTCAACTGGGCCTTCGATTCTGCACATATCATTAACATGTTTTGCAATCCGCGTAAATGCTAAATGTTGTACCGTCACCTCAAGTTTTGACATTTCGTACAGATAATTTAGAATTTTCGCCTCATCAATCTTACTGCCGTTCGATCCATTTTGTTCGGCGATTTTCTCTTTGTAATAATTTAATTTAAATATCACAATATCGGCCATGTCGCTGTTCCTCCCCTCTGATGGCACTTCTAGTTCTCAAAGAATAAAAAAAAAAAAAAAAAAAAAAAAAAATACTTCTGAATGGTACACTCACTATGTTGGCTCCGCTTCGAGATTTTTCGAGCGCTCGCGCAGGTTGACGCTATCCGTGTCCGCCGGTAAGCACAATTTTAAGAAAGCTGAAGGAGACGGTAGCGGATTTGTAAAGGCCAAGCACTTGTTGTCCTCTTGCAATATGAACTGCAACTAACGGGCTTTGCGTTACATGCCCTATATATGTATACAAACCACAGCGATTAACATCACCCCATCTATAGAAACGATTGGTTCTCGCTGGTTGGCCCACGCTCGGCGCTTGGTGCAGGTATACGTCTCAAGGTTAATGGCAACGGTTGGAGAGGAGTAAGTACAACAGATAATTGCCCATGCTAACGTGGAATTTTAATGATTTTAAGAAAAATTTGATGTCAGAAAAATCAGTAAATATTCATTATTTTTCTGTTTTCCTAATTCTAATGTTACGTACACAGATTTTTTTTATGACGATGTTAACCCTGGCAGAGGATTCCTTTCAAAATGCTACATCCAAAGTATTAAAAGCATTACTGTCCAAAGTTGTATAGTTACTCTACTCTGGATGTGGAAGGAAAATCAATGGACTTTGCAAGGAAAATTTTAGCTCTACTCATACTTATATTTTTATGAAAGGTACTTGTTAGTTTAAAACAAAATATAATACAGTTTAAAAAACTAACAATTTCTAATTCTATAAAATCTTATTTTTCTTTTAGCATTAATAGAGTAAAAGTATGCCATTGAAAGCGGAAATCTTACGTGTTCCGTTGGTTTTTTGGAGCTGCTGATCGAGAAGGAGGAAAAAATGAAAGAGCTCAGAAAAATAACACCCAATAAATATGTTAAGACGTTATTATATGAAATATTAATGTTTAAGACATATGTTATATGAAATAAATAAAAATGTTTTATCATTTTAGAAACTCGTTAATTATTTTTAAAATATATAAACCTATTTTATCAGTTATGAGAGTACAATTTCATAGCAATATTAATAGCAATGTTAATATTTTAAATAATAAATCTATACAACTGGTAAAATAGAAGTATTCACAGATTGTTTTATTCTTTTTTATTATGAATAATAAACAATAAAAATGAAAAACTCAATAAAAATTATACCGTGGTGACATTATTGGGCCAATACTGGAAAAGCGGACTGTCAGTATCATACTGTCGTGATGTTACTGGGCCAACACTGGCAAAGCGTACTTCGCCAGTATTAAAATAATATAATGGCCCATTCTTATCACACCAGTAACGGACTAGTAATGGGCCAGTAGTCCAAGTCAGTACCGCAGTACTGGCAGTCTGTATTGGGCCAACACTGGACCGAGAGAGCATTTTCCCATGGGCAGCTTTCAACGCCTGTGTAGCTGCGTGTTTGATGCTTCCGCCTCCGCCTGTGAATTTCATGCAACGGGGGAGGAAGTCTCCGGCGGCGCGTTCGCCGGACGAAATGAAGCGTAGGCAAGCATGTAAAACTAATGTTGATTTATTATAAAGCCTTAATAATCTAACAGACCTTTGAGGCCGTACATTGGGCGCGTTGCATCGCGATTTTCGCTCGCGCTGTATGTGTGCGGTGTACGCGCTGTACGTCGAGCAACCACTCGCTCGGGGCGAGGCGCAGCATGTGCGTGTGGTTAACCGGTCGCGATCTATGGTCGCGTTGAGAGAGAGAGGATGGTCGCCCCGTCGATCAATCGGCCTAGAGAGCAGCCGACCCACCTTCAGCCGGCGCAACGGTGTCGTGCACTTATCGGCGCTTGACGCCGCGGTGTTGTGCCGCGTTGGTCGCAGGTTGATCGGACTGGCGCATCCGCTCCGCTCGCTATTGCCTGACGCTCTGCAAGCTGTCCATCGTCTCGATCTGGACGCTGTCGACGTGCCGCGATACTCGCTATGGTTACAAGAATAAAAATTCTATTTAAAAAATTCAAATGTAGCGGAAGTAGCGAATCTTCGCGCCTATTCCTTACAGACCAATCAAAATCAATCTTTAAAAATGCTTCACAACATCCGGCCATCGTTTTTTAAAGAGTAGATCAACTTATTTTCTGTCTTACGCGTGCGTCTACCTCTTCTTCTCGGAACTGGCGTCCCCCGGATATATGTTGCAGATTATTTTATTATCAAGTCGCCTTTTTTCGTACGCTCACTTTTCTCCCCCTTCTACGTGGAACTCGCGTCCCCCGGGTACTTCGCTTTATGATTTTAGTTTAATGGCAAGTCAGATACGGCCGTATGCCCGTGCGTTCAGCTCTTCTTCAGTAAACTTGCGTCCTCCGTAGTGTTTTTACGAGAATATTTATTTGTCAACGAACTCGCCGACCGCTGCCGACCGCGTATCTACCTCTTCGACTGGGAACTTGCATCCCCCGGGTTTTGGGCTTCTGATTTTCCATTATTATGTCGCTTTCTCTCTTGCGCTCGCCAAAATACCTCTTTTACGGGAAACTTGCGTCCCCCGGGTACATGGCTATAAATTTTTACCTGGGCACGCAAGTTCCACGTTAGAAGGCGTTGACGCGCGCGCGTACGAAAGACAGCGACTTCATAATAAAATAATCTCAAACCGGGCGACTCATCTTCCTAGTAGAAGGTATGTTAGGGATGGATTTGTAATAAATTACGTATATTATAGCTTAGGAAAGAATAAAAGAAAATTGGATTTATATGTTTATTACTTACTTAAGCAATCGCTTTTAAGTTATTTACTTTCTTATATTCTTTTGATTTATATTTAGTGTTTTCTATTAAATAACTAGTCATTACTCGGAGATTCTCCCCTATACGAGTATCTCATTTCTTTTACCTATTTAAGTATCCGAATTTTATTAATTGAATAATTTTTGGTCTTTCACATCGGTAGTATAATATTTTTATTGTGTTTTTGCATGCTCTAGTAGTTTTCTTTTATGTTTTATACAACGCCTGCCGATTCATAAAGAGTTCATAAAGACTTCGAAAGTATTCTGAAGAATTCGTCAAATAAGAAGAAATTATCTCTAAAGTATTCCCTTCTAATTATTTTGGAATCTCTCTATGTCCGTTCACAAGTATTCATTTAATATTCTTTATAAGTTCAATTACCAATTTAAGTACTCATTAAGAGTTCTATATTTTTTCCAATTTCATTAAGTTTAAGATACTCCAGCAACGAAACAGTTCGTATTAATAAAAAAAAAGAATTCATATTACACTGTTTATTAATTCATTTTTTTTAGTCGATATTCGTAATGTGTTATTTTTTACTTCGTACGACACGCTGAAAATGACAGCGAGAATTCTTTTAGTATTAATGTCACGTCCTAAAACGTAACGCGACTGGGATTATTAACTTAATTAAGAATTAATGCTCTTTTTGGTCGTAGCTGCGCCAGCTAATAAACCATGGACGAGCTGAGGAAAGGAGTGTAATATCAAAATTCACTGTTAACGTTGAGATTCAGGTTTGACTAATTTTTCTTGAATTAGGATTGGATTTCTATAAGGACCAACAGTGGATAGCACGAACGTCTCGTAAAGATCGTTTGGCCGCACGTATCCCCATATGGACTAGGAATAAGGTCACGAGCCCAGGAATTAATGTACAATATATAGGAACACTAAATTTTGCCCTACTCAGGTTATTCCTCAGGTTCGCCCTTCCCTATAAAGAGCATAGCTCGCAATTGAATTTACTGGCTAAAATTTGTCTAATTGATATTCTTCGTTATTCTGACTTTTATTTTATTTAATTAGAATTCTGTGCTTTTGAAATAGTAAATATTGCAATATTATTCGTACTCAAGTGTACGGTGACTCGTAAAGTCACACTGAACGAAGTGGGTTACGAAATAATATTTTTAACCTTTCAAAAACTCCATTAGACTCAACTCGTAAAGCTGAAGCTATGGGTATTTGAGAAATGCAATTTAGAAAAACAAATTGTTAAATTACTTTTGAATTCTTTATTTTTCCTCAAGAGGTAATGTGTTTTTCCTTAAAACTGGAAATATACAATAATACTAATCAAACTCAAGTGTACGGTGACTCGTAAAGTCACACTGAACGAAGTGAGTAATGAATAAGTATGTTATTTCTCAAAATACCAGTAGTCTGGGTTCGTAAAGCTTTGAACTATGATAATTGAGAAATTATGTATTTTCCTTAAATTCAATAAATTTGAAATGTAGTAAAATTTGAACAATAAATTTGAATATTTTTTTTTGTTTGAAATTTGTTTTAATTTTAATTGAAAAGTAGTAAACTTGCAATATTCTTCGAACTCAAGTGTACGGTGACTCGTAAAGTCACACTGAACGAAGTGGGTTACGAAGTAATATTTTTAACTTTTCAAAAACTTCATTAGACTCAACTCGTAAAGCTGAAGCTATGGGTATTTGAGAAGATGCAATTTAGAAAAACAAATTGTTAGATTACCTTTGAATTCTTTATTTTTCCTCAAGAGGTAATGAGTTTTTCTTTAAAAGTGGAAATATACAATAATACTAATCAAACTCAAGTGTACGGTGACTCGTAAAGTCACACTGAACGAAGTGAGTAATGAATAAGTATGTTATTTCTCAAAATACCAGTAGTCTGGGCTCGTAAAGCTTTGAACTATGATAATTGAGAAATTATGTATTTTCCTTAAATTCAATAAATTTGAAATGTAGTAAAATTTGAACAATAAATTTGAATTTTTTTTGTTTGAAATTTGTTTTAATTTTAATTGAAAAGTAGTAAACTTGCAATATTCTTCGAACTCAAGTGTACGGTGACTCGTAAAGCCACACTGAACGAAGTGGGTTACGAAGTATGTTTGAGTAAGCCTTAATTATATATGAGTAAACATGCTGTGGGTGTTAAAATAAATTTAATTCACACACAGAAGTAAATTGAAAGTAGAAATTATATTCACAAAAGTCACTTATTAAGTAAATTACAAATTTTGTTTTTAATTTCACATAAATTGAAAAGGGAGTTTAAATTACACGATGACTTTACAGGAGCACTGGTTGAGTTTTCGTCCCCTCGTAGATAGCTATAATAACGGTGCTTGAGTATAGAAATCCCTTCTAAGGGATTACTAACCTGTTGAGTGATTGAAGAAATTCCACTGAGTTGAGTTTGTCCGTTGTTGGTGGTAGAGTTTACCCAGATAACTCCCTGCTTGGCTCCCGCACACTGAAGCTTGCTTGCTTGCTATTTATGAATAAGTGCAACTGATTATTATTGAATCAGTTGCCTTGCTGTAGCTTTGATTCACTTTGCACTGCGCACATGCCACCTGTATCACCACGTGGGTGGCAACTTAACCTCAAGTATGTGAGTGATTACCTTGCTGTAGCGTTGATTATACTAATCGCAGTATAAGCGCCTTGAGTGTTGCTTGAGTGATGAGCCCTTGATGAGAGTTGAGTGTAGCCTGTGTTGAAATTCCTCGTTGAGTTGAACCAGTGAAAACCGTGAGAAAACCGTTGCTACTTGAGGAGATCAAGATGGCGAGATGTTCCTCGTGGCACGGCTGATGAGAGAGAGAACGAGGCCTTGAACGCTTCCGTCTTCTTGGCCTTCACGATTCACTTCGCGAATCAAATCACAATCTCTCTCACATTTGTATGTGAGAGAGCGAGAGAGACCGAAACAGCGCGAATTCACCTTGTGAATCAGTGTAGCGTCTCGGCTGTTCCGCCGAGAGGCCGCGAGGTGCTGCCGCGCCGTGGCAGCGCCGTGAGTCGTACCGAGCTGAGCATAACCGCGGGAATTCAAATTACTGAATTCCCAAACAAAGTAATATTTTTAACTTTTCAAAAACTTCATTAGACTCAACTCGTAAAGCTGAAGCTATGGGTATTTGAGAAGATGCAATTTAGAAAAACAAATTGTTAGATTATCTTTGAATTCATTATTTTTCCTCAAGAGGTAATGTGTTTTTCTTTAAAAGTGGAAATATACAATAATACTAATCAAACTCAAGTGTACGGTGACTCGTAAAGTCACACTGAACGAAGTGAGTAATGAATAAGTATGTTATTTCTCAAAATACCAGTAGTCTGGGCTCGTAAAGCTTTGAACTATGATAATTGAGAAATTATGTATTTTCCTTTGAATTTAGTGTGAAAAGAAAAAAAAAATTTGGGAATTTCAATTTTCGTAATAATAAATTTTTTAGAGAGATTGAATTTGGTAATGCTTGAATATTTATTAAAATTTGAAGTTTGAACAGAGTCTAAAGCTTGTGAGGCTTGTGTCGATCTGTTAGAGCAGTCAGCAAAGCTTGTGAGGCTTGTGTTGATCTGACTGTCGAACAGTGCGCGCTCGGCGTATTTAAATACATTGCTCCTCCTCTTCTTTGGCTGGAAAAACTGCGGTGTCGAATCGGGTAGTTGCGTCATCTTGTGTTAACGAATCGCTGGTTGACATTTGTAACGGCGGTTGATAATCATATATGCTGCAATGTTAAATGAGGCTAGTGGTGCGGGAGAACGGTGTCCAATGGTGCGGGGGTGGCATCCCTTCCAAACGTCAATTTTCAGCCAAGCGGGGGAAAATCCTATGTTTTAACACAGAGAGCGGTAGAGAGCGGTCCCTTATCCCTTCTCCAGGGTATTTTCCGGCGGCTCGTATCTTCTTTAAGGAGCGAGAGAGAACGTTGTATGAGTGACAGAGAAAGAGAGATGAAAGAGACAGAAGATATTCCTATCTCCCTCACTCTTCAATTTCTTCACTGTATTTTTGACAATTTTCTACAGATTGTTTAGATTCAGTACAGATCGCCAATTTACAAATTATTTATAGTTTTATTTCAATAGGTATTTCTAAGACAAGATATTACAAATTTGAACGGTGGTTATAAGTTGATTAGAAGTAAAGTTATGATGAAATACAAAGGTTGCAAAATATAATAGATAGTTTAACAGAAAAATAATTAATATAATATTACAATAATTATAAGTCTCGTAAAAAATGGTAAAACTAATCAGTCAAGTATAATATTATAAAGGTGTTCGCAAAATTGTGGTAAATATCGCTATTATTTATTTAGTTACAATGTTTTACTTAATGTTAACGCAAATGCAGGAAAGATTTCATTTCGTTATTGTTACAAATGTGGTTCCAGATTATTTCCAATCATAAAATTTATTAATTTTATATTTATTCGTTGTCTAATTAAATAATCATCTCTCTAGGGTTTGGATGTGAATATTTGTAATTTGTAGATAATGAAATTATTATAGGAATTAGTTTTTTAAGATTTCACAAGAAAAATATTAATAAATCAAAAAATTTATAAACAAACAATTATTTTTAAAGATTGTGATTAGGGATTAAATTTATATGAAAATGTAAAGAAAAATTATTGCAGATGAATTGCGTTGTTAAAATGTAAAAACGTAAAATAGTTAAATAGATATAAACCTTATAAGTTTTAAAATTGGAATAGTATATTACTAACGCGGGCGGAAGAGGATTATTTACCTCATGCGACGTTTTTCGGCCGAGCGAAGCGAGGTCGCTTCTCGCTTCGCTCGGCCGAAAAACGTCGCATGAGGTAAAAATTCTCTTACGTCCACGTTTCAGTAACGTATTTTTCCGTCCGAGGCCGCAAAATGACATTTAAGATGGCATTTTGAGGTTAAAGGGCGGAAAAATAATATTTCGTCGCAGGGTAAAGAAATGAAAAGATTTCCTTAAAAGATCGTATTTTCGATGCTTGTATATGCTATGCAACAACTTAGGGAGAGATAAGAGTTTCCAGATGTGCAGGACATTTCCTGTATAGGTCCTCAGTAACGGTTTTCATAAAATATATTATTTTATGTAATTGGTGAAATTTTCTTATGCAACTTTATGAAAACATTAGATTATTCTTTCTAGCTAATAATTCAATTATATTATTAAGTTATCTTATTAATTTAATACACTTTTCTTAGAGTTTCTATTGTTTATTTTAAATATTTGAAATTTAATTAATTGCTTTTAATATCAATGTGTTAAGATACAACTGTTGTATAGCAAAATGTTTTATCTAATGTGTACAGTTCATAAAATTTGCATTAACAAATGAGAATCTCTTATAAATGGGCGTAATAGTTAATTATTATTAGAGAATGTACGATTTACAATGTATTATTCAAATTCGAAACAGTTTATTATTTTGAACTTAAAGTTAAGTTAATTAATCTAATAGAAGTAAACAAATGGATTATTGTTACTACTAAAACATATTATAATAACGGTTTTATTATCTTCTAGTTTTTACTTAACATAATACAACTTTTATCTTGAACAAAATTATTTTCCCTACTTATAGTTATTGGAATATTTAGCGTTATTCTAAATAATATTCTTATGCTATAGTACATTGAGTCCCAAAAGATGCTGGGAAATACGTCACCACGTGGAGGGACTTGAGGAAATCTATTTTTATGCATGCGATGGAGAGTACAGATAAACACTCTCTTTGTCTCGGTTTTTCTTATAATTAACAATTCCGAATGTTTTACAAAATGTGAAATTACCTCTTTAATTAGATAAATGCATAGCAAACTATTACAAAGCTGAACGAAAACGCTATGATTATTTTAACGATAGTTATTCGCAATATGAAAGTTATTAATACAAAAAAAATCTAATTTATAATGATATTGGATTTGATAAGTTTATAAAAATAGCCGGTTATATAAAATAAACTAGTGGTTAACATAACTTGTTGCTTTATGTAATATAATAAGTATTATAGTAATTATTTATCGTTTGTTAATAAAGATTCTTTTCATGTTTATTGGCTGCGTTTACAAAATGCATATGGTTAGTTATAGAGTTATGTTTTTTGGTTTTTGTTGACAGATCTTAATATTATTAATACGGAAACAAGCAAAAGCTGTTGATTGCAATTTAACAAAAGAATATGGAATTAGTATTATTTTTCCTAATTTCCTTACTGCTATATTTAATATTTAAAGTTGTTAAAATAATTTTATCTTTAACGGTTTGAGAGATTTTGTCTAATAATGTAAATAATCTTTTCAGTATATAGTATAAGTCGTGTATTCAAAAATTCAGAAAAGCGCGTCTCTGCGTGGGAAAGCGTCGTATCTATATTTAGTATGGGCCATGTGTTTTGCAGCCCTCAGATAGCGTATATGCTAGGGCTATCGTCTTCTTAAGGCTAGCTCTACATTTTGAAGGAATATTTCCAACCCACATGTAATTGTTTAAAATGTTTATTAAATTTATGATATGTAATAAAAACATTTTATTTATTTATAGCGGAAGAAAAATAGAAAGTTGAATAAGTTTTATTATTTGAGTAGGGAAAATATTCCTTCATGAATGTGCCTTAAAGTAATTATTATAATTTTATATTTATTTGTGATTGTAAATGTTAAACCTTATATACTCTTACACCTCGCGTTCCGAACGGTTGCTAGTTAAGTCAAACGTATAAAGTAAGAATTACAATTGTGATTTGTTTGTTTAACAATTCGCACTAAACTTATTATTCAGAACATAACCTTATAGAAAATTAGCCATATTTTGCAACGAGAGTGTTAATGAATTATTTGTATAATTCACTTAAAGATTTTAAATCTACATATGATAATATTTTATTCGAATTGGTACATAATTTTAAAATATAAAGTTTATTGGAAAAGTTGCTATTTCTGACTAACATTTCTATTAAGGTGGGTTACTGTTGATTGTATAAAAATGAAATAGTCTTTGTTATCAGTCTTTTGTTTATTATACCCGGGGATCGAATATAACTTTTAATTCTTATTTGTTATTCGGCATTCACCAATAAGAGAAAAAAGTTTTAACAATAAGCCGAAGGATGAATTTAAGAAAGATGATAACTATAAGAGTCTAAACTGGAAATTAATATATGCGCTGCGTCGTCGTTTTTATGGCAGCTTGGGGAAACTCTCTGTAGCGCCGGTCGCACTTACAACCCTTGGTGTAGTAGTGTCGATAGGTTAGTAGTGGTTCAGGGCTATGATCATGTTTCGTCAATATGTGAAATTTTTTTTCTTTTTATGGAATGACGGAGACGGTGCCGTCACATTAATTATGAATTTATTGCATATTTTGATGCTCCACTAAACAATTGTAATTGATGTACTCGTAAAGACTTCAATTCCAATTAGTTCCTCAAGTCGCGCTTTTAAAAGAAAGTATTCATATTATACGGTTGTTTAATTCTTTTCTTAACCAATATTCGCGTAATGGGTTCTTTTTTACTTCATATGTATGCTAAAAATGCCAGTTAAAGTATTCTTTTAGTATTCATTAAGAATTTACTGCATATTTTGATGCCATACTAAAAAAACCGTGAATGATTGACGTATTCGAAAAGACTTCATTTTCCATTAGTTCGTGAAGAGTTCGAGTTTTTAAGAAAAAGTATTCATATTATACGGTTGTTTAATTCTATTCTTAACCAATATTCGTAATGTGTTCTTTTTTACTTCATATGTATGCTAAAAATGACAGTTAAAGTATTCTTTTAGTATTCATTAAGAATTTACTGCATATTTTGATGCTGTACTAAAAAACCCGTGAATGATTGACGTATTCGTAAAGACTTCACTTTCAATTAGTTCGTGAAGAGTTCGCGTTTTTAAGAAAAATATTCGTATTGTACTGTTTTTGTATTCTTTTCTTAACCGAAATTTATAATGTGTTCTTTTTTACTTCATACGACGCTCTGAAAATGACAGAGCATTCCTTTAATATTCATTATAAGTTAAAACGTATTTTACTACCGCACTGACCTCGTAAAGACCTCATTTTCAATTATTTCGTGATGAGTTTGTGTTGTTAAGAAAAAGTATTCATATTGGACTGTTGTTTAATTATTTTCTTAACTGAAATTCATAATGTGTTCTTTTTTACTTCATGTGGCATATTAGTGCTAGTGTTCTTTTAGTATTAATTAGTGCATATTTTAATGCTGTACTGAACAGCCATCAGTGATACATGTGGGTTATAATAATTATGAAGAAATGTTTTATTTAATTTCTCCTTCACCGCATTCATGCAGGGAGGAAAAAAAATCATTGTCGTTATTAGGAAGATCATTACGAAGATCGTCATATACGAGATTTCGTGTTTTTTCAAATCATCAAATTAACCGAGGGATAATTTCAAATAATAACACATACAGAGTTATTCCGTCAATATTTATTAAATAAATATATATTTTAGTCACAAGGTAATATATTAGAATAGAATGTAAAAAATTATAATTATTATATAATTAAAATTCAGTGCTGGCGTTTATTTATTTTTTTTTGTTTTTTCGCCTACGTGTTGCAAATATGATTTTATACTCTCTTCGCTCCCGGATTTTGAGCAATTCTTATTCTTCGCAACAGTATCTGAAACAATAAAATTATATATTTATCTTATTATAAAAGTTTTTATTTTATTATAAAAGGGAGATAGCGATTTATTATCGAATTGAAGCTTAGAGCCAACTTCAGAGCGTTATCAAAGAATGTTATTGGCTAGCACAGGAGGTAGCAGATAGGATATCGACGGTTGAGAGGAAGAAGGCGCTATCTCGGCGCCAGCTCCGAAGAAGGAGCTATCTTGGCGCGAGCAGCGAAGAAGGCGCTATCTCGGCGCGAGCTCCGAAAAAGGTGCTATCTCGGCAGCTGAGGTAGCGCTTTTTTCGGAGCTCGCGCCGAGATAGCACCTTCTTCGCTGCTTGCGCCGAGAAAGCACCTTTAATACATAATATTGTTTTTAAAGTGCGCGCACGCTGTGTGTCACTATATGTACACACACACACACACACACACACACACACACACACACACACACACACACACACACACACACACACATAAATATTCAGCCAGGATTTTCCTCCTAATACAACGAAAAGGCAATCTTAAAAGGAATAAAAACTTACCAACTAAAATTATGGATATTTTCATCGATTTAAATTTTTTTTTTATTCCGTCTGGAGTGGTTGAGATTGCCCTGACCAGGATTAATGTTGTGCCACTTCTTTAGTCATTACTTCCCTCAAAACATTTCTAATATATTCTCCTTCACTGCCCCCTCCAATGTGTTTAATTTTTTTAACCTGTAACACAAGTATTATCCAATTAAAAATTATCATTCTATGCAATAAAAATTTTGCTTTAATTAAATACACACACTGAAACGTTAACGACCGACTAAATTTAAAGATACTGTACAAATTGTGTTCAAAGCTTACGCAATAATAACATGGTAATTTTTTTAATTGAAACTTTTAGGATGATAGAATATATTGTAACGATAAAATATTAAAAATGTTCTTTTTTCTAGCCTCAAAACTGAAATTTACTTGGTTGATAATTAGGACTAACAGAATGTTTTCATTCTAATCAACCTTGCAGCTATACTGTTTGAATAATGATCGTTCCAAATATGTATTGCGCTTAGGAGTGATTAATTTTAAGTATCGTTCGAGAAATAATTTCGTCCTCCTACTAATACAGTGTCGATTCAATCCCTTATAAAATTTGAGCGTTCGAGATAATCTATTTTATCATCGAACGATCTCGAATATCCAATCTATCGCGAATCTCGAAGGAAATTTAGAAAAAGCCAAATGAAAAACAAAAAATAAAGGGAAGGCGCGCGTAGTAACATTAAATAAAAGAAGATAACGATGAAACGTATGTGTAATACTTACGTATTCCTTTCGAGTTACATCTGATTGTCGTAGAAGGGTTTCAAACTCTTCTAGACCTTCTACACTTTCAATTGGCATTATAGGTAAAATACTGTTCTCATCATTTACAGTATTAGGAATAGAATTTTGTTTCGTTATCAAAACATTTAATTTTCTTATAATTTGCGCGTGGTACTTTTTAAACTCTGTAACTGTTAAAAAATCTGAAAATGAAATTCAAGAGGTCATTATGACATGCTTTTACAAAACCTATTTAAATAGTATATTATGCATCAAGGAATAAAGTGGGCTGTGTGCTCTCTGCGCGAGAGTTGTCAATCACGCAAGTTCGCACAACCCACTATATTCACGAGTGCAATATACGACTTTTTAACACAACTATCGTAACATTCGTACTTGTTTCCTGCCGAAAAGGGAAACAAATGCTGCATATTTATTCCCTAACCTCACTCTCGTTTCCAGCGCAAAGTACCATTTGTGCCCGAAGGCGAGGGCACATGGGCATGACGCTGGTAATGAGAGGGGAGGTAGGGAATGAACGTAACACGTTTTTCCCGCTTTGGCGAGAATAAAGTACGAACTTTACGATGGGGTGCGTTAAAAAGTATATTTTACGCAATAGTTCTATTGATTAGTGATTTAAACATAGAAAAGTTATTTTGCAATAAATATCTTGTTTCCATCCATATTCAATAATAACTAGAGTAAAATGTATTTATTTACTTGGAATGTTTTTTTTTTTTTTTGGTGCTCGGATTTTTAATGTTTACTGAATGAATTTGTTCGACTCATATTTATTCATAAATTTGTGACATTCAAAATTAAAAATGGCTTTCGGCACGAGTATCGTAGAATCAAAACTGCGATTTTGAGATTAGAATGGTATAAAATTAATTTAGTTCAATACGTATAACTAATAAAGAACTTTCAAGTTAAGTAAAAATTAAGTAAAAGTTAAACTAATTTACACGGAGAGAAATTTCCTAGTAAAAATTACTAGAGTCTATTGTAATCTTCTCATAGACTGCCCAAAGTGGACTTTTTAGGAGATTTTGAACAAATTTTACTAGGTACTATTGTAATTTTTATGATTCACATGCGAAAATTTGATAGATTTTTATAAAAAATTACTATAGTACCTTGTAAAAAGTCCACTTTGGGCAGTCTGAGAGAAGATTACTATAGACTCTAGTAATTATTACTAGGTAATTTCTCTCCGTGTAAGTATACCTTTTTGAATATGTATGTAATGAAAAAACAATACAATTCAATAATTATGATAAAAGTTACAAGAAGGTATTAGTAGATTAAATTAAACGGTTTCTTTTTATTAAGATAAATAAAGAATATATATGTGTGTGTGCGTGCGTGCGTGCGTGCGTATGTGTGTGCATGCTACGTTATTTAACTGCTGAAAAATATTTTCGTACTCAATACTACTTGAACTATAAAGATACTCACCAGACGTATCTACCAAAACTCCTCTGGATTCAGCACCTATTAATGACAATTTTTGTATTAACATATTAGATATTTCTTTTTTTTTAATAAGTCAATATTTATTTGAAATTATTGTTTAAAGTTTTGTGTGAAACCTTAAAGGGGATCCTATCTGCATCAAATAAATATTCACTAAGTTATAGATTTATTTCTTCATATCTTTACGTAATGATCGATACTTTTGAATGATTGATCTTTAAGGTAAATTTACTTTAAATATTTGTAATTATTTATTTATTTAGAAAAAATATAATTGTAATTGTTAATTTTTCGATAAAGATATTCTATCGAAGATCTAAGCATAAGTGAACAATATTTTCAACGTGCTTTCAATTTCAAAAATACATGAATTTCGGTAAATATGAATAACGTATTAAGACATCCTCTAAAAGATTCAATAGTGATCCCATCTTAAATCCCTGGTAAAAACATTAACAAATAGTTCACAATCAGTTGGCAAAATGGGGATTATAGTTGGCTAACGGCTTAACCAACTCTTGCTTTAAGATGCTACTAATTTCGTCACAAAATGATGGTTCGCTTAGCCAACAGTTGAACCGATCATTGGTTTAAAAATGCTATAAGTTTATGTTCTGAGTAGACCTACAGATCCTTAATTTTCAAAATTACTAAAGTAATAAATTATTCATTTGGTATACAACAAAAATAATCAATTAATAATAATAATAATACTATACCGAAGGTGTAAAAAAAATATTTTTATGGTTAATGAATGTTTTATATATATTAAGAGTTTAAACATTTTGAGGTGACATATATTTTGTTTTAAAATTTTTATATTATAAATGACACTTCTTTTGTTTTTGAAAGGTTAGATTCGCTCATTTTCGGAACCGTTGGCTTACACTTGTAACCGTTAGCTAAAAAAAGTACCGTACCCTTCATTACTTCACCAGCCACTTTCGTTAGCTTATTTTCTACCAGAGATGCAATGGGAGTATATGAGCTAGGCTTTATTCTCCTACCTCATACACTATTAATCTATGGTCTAACAAAACCTATTTGATTATTTCAATTTAATACGACCGGCACTAGAATGCCTTAAAATTGAAAAGAAATTACATAACTAAAATAAAACTCACGTTCAATATAAACTGGTTTTATATTTTGTTTAGCAGGAACGTTTGATGTTATTTTAATTTTGGAATGCTGAGTAGCCGAGGTCGATTGATTTTCTACAAATGCATTTGTTTTATTACTCTCCGTCAAAACAGATTTTGGTTGATTATTTGACTCGTCATCACTTGTGATATCTTGATTTTTGAAATAAAAATACATAATTAACATAATTTACAACAGTTTATGAAAATAGTAAACAGTAAAGAGATTATCCCGACAATGAGAAGTTTGCCACCCAAGAAAAGCGAATGTGACAATCACGCAAATTGACTTAAGGGTGCCAACAGCTTGAATTGATATACAAATAGTACTTTTCGACACGGGTGCGGAAGTAAATTATTTACCTCACGTGACGTTTTTTGAAAAGTCAGATTAGGTAAATAATCTACTTACGTACTGCTTTCAAAGAGCATTTTATGCCACGAGCGTCGAAAAATCATATCAAAATTGTGATTTTTAAGTTAGAGTGGTATAAAATCAATTTTCTTCTTTACTTATTTAGAGAAGTGTTTTTTTTTTGTTTTTAATGGACTTCAAGAAATTCAACTTTTTGCATCTATCTGCATTGCGTTAAGTACTAGTTATTAACGTCCCTACGAAAAAGTAGTCCTCTACACACAAAAAGCTGCTCTTCGCGTGAAATTATCTCACGCAAGTCAAGAGCCACCTGCTTTAAGTACTAGTTGCATAATGTATACTGAAAATGAAATGACTTCAATTTTGAACTCTTCAATACTCTTAAATATTGCAATTCTCATATGATTGATATGATTTTAGATCAAATATCAGAAAATTTTGATTCGGAAAATGACAAAATTTTGTTGTTCTTATTTTCGTTCTATCAAGAAATCCCTCTCTCGTCCGAAAATGTTCAAAAATACTAAGCTCAAAGTGGGAGTCATTTTATCTTTCATGAACACCATGATTTTTAGCAGATAAGTAGTAAAAAAAATAACAAAGTGAGGTAATATATATGTGTGTGTGTGTGTGTATGTGTGTGTGTGTGTGTGTGTGTGTGTGTGTGTGTGTGTGTGTGTGTGTGTGTGTGTGTGTAAGTATGTGGGTGAACCGTTTTGGCGAGCTATATTTTTTACAATCAGGGGCTCCTATGCTTGACTAAAGAAATAATATCCCTCTCTGGGCTGAAGTATTAAGAAAACTCGCCAAAAGTGAGCTATAGTATAAAACCTGTTTTGGCGAGCTCGTAAAAAACGACAAAAGCTCGCCAAAACATGCCTTTTGTACATCCATAGCTCGTCAAAAGATGCTTCACATATAAATATATATATAACAAATATCTGCTTAGGTTGGCTGAATAAGGTGAAGTTATTTTAGATAATTTCTATGTTTATTTTTACTTTTCTCATTCTCTCCTAATTCACCATCGATATAATGGTTTGATTCCTTGCTCATATCCTTCGTGAATTTTTCTTTTTTAATATCCTTCAGAAGATCGCTATTTTTAGCAATAAAAGTTGCCGAAGTTTCACCATTCTCTTGAGTGTCATTTTTCTCATAGCTTCCGTTATTTTGATCATCATTTACAATATTATGGTTTTCTGGTGAAATAAATCCATCTACCGGAGATTTTGAAATTTGACGCCTTTTTTTATTTGCACATCTACATCAATAGAAACATTTTACACGTTATATAATAGTATATTTCGATACAAGTATGCAAAAGTTGATTCTCGGACAAGAGTGAGTTTATCGCCGAAATTAAAAACGAGGGTGATACTTAATCACATGAGTTGAGAATCAATTTTTGCACGTGTATTAACTAATTTTATTATATCGTGGGTGTAAAAGGCATTTGAAAACTTTGTCAAATGCGTAAAATGCCATTTTACGTATTCTATATCAAAAAACTATTGTAATCAGTATACTGAGCCATTGCAGACAATACTTTGAGAACATAAAGGCCTTAATTAACAACTCTACGTTTATAATGGCAACGTCCCTGACGGAATTTACTTTTATAAAAAATGTTAAATATGTTAGAAAATATAAATATGTAATTTGTGGTTAAAATAAACGTCCCGTCTAAAATTTGGCCATTTCATCAATTACAAATAAAATGTCATGAAGGTACTAGATAATTCACTACAACTAAACAAAAGACACACAAAACTTTTTCCATTTTATTCCGTCTCTCTCAGCCATCGTCATACTGACAAGTGAATTCGTTATCTAACTACTAAAACTTTTTGTTGTGAATTATTTTATTTATAATTCCAGAAAACGGAAATATAAGGCGAGAAGCGTTTCACTGATTTATAAAAGCCAAACTTTTTGCCCATTTCTAGTAATAATCATAATTAGGGGAGAGTGGGGCAACACCCTTTTTTCAAAGCAGTTATCTTTTTCAGTACGAAAATAATTGACTCTACTGAGTTTCTTACACTAAGTTTAGTGTAATAACTGACTAAAAAGCTTGTTATGGACCCCTTATTATTTGTCACTCATTGATCTGTACTCAATTAAAGAAAAAGTCGCTTTTTACGACATAGCCCGAATCGTGGGGTAAATTTGTACAAGTAGTGGGGCAAATTCGTACACCTTTTTTTCAAAGCAGCAATCTTTTTCAGTACGAAAATAATTGACTCTACTGAGGTACTAACACTAAGTTTAGTGTAATAACTGACTAAAAAGCTTGTTATGGACCGTTTATTATTTGTTAATCATTGATCTGTACTCAATTGAAGAAAAATCATTTTTTACGAAATAGCTTCAACCCCACGTAGCCCCAATTTTTCTGAACGAGCTTCGGAAAATGACGAAGTAGCCGTTACAAACTCAAATTCTCGAATAATGTCATGACTATTGTGTACAAACGTTCGTCTCTACGGATAGTTTGAATATACCTTACCGACACTAGATACAAATTTTTCATTAAAAAGTAACTGGCGTTTACGAAATTGTCCCATGTACGGAATGGCCCCACTCTCACCTATTAGTCAAATAATAAAACCGATTTCCGCCAAGGACGCTATAAATATACTCAATGTTTTATCCTTGTCCAAGCCTCTTGTTAAAAAAATGTGCAACTCGTTTTCTTTAAAATATAAACAATAATCCAATCCTTGTCCAACAAGTTAAAAAAATATCCAATGCTTGTTCGAGCTTTTTAGATTAATAAAATTATATCCAACAAAATAATATCTATAATCCTTGTCCATCAGCTTGTTAAAAAAAGTATGTACAGCCCAGCAGCCAACAAAAAGTACAACTGAAAAATTTTTAAAATATGAGAAAAAAGTGAAAAATATCAATAGCAAATAAAAATGTAATAACCTTCTGTAGTAACTATTAAAATATTATTCAATATTTGTAATGAAAATGACTATAACATGAGATTAATAAAACTTCTATTTTCCACGTGGACTTGACATAACAATAGCGAACTTAAAAAATATTAGCATAAATACAAAAATGAATACTTACTCTTTTCAATTTTGAAGTAATAATATTTTTTGTTTATAGTAAGCTAAGGGATTTTGCCAGATTACAATACAATATAGCAATTTAACACAGCAACGATAATAATGGCGTCGGTCATAAAGTACTCGAATCAACCGTAACGGTCTTTCCACATGGGTGCTTCGTGCGCCGTGTGCACCGTCCGCTTGAATATAGCAACCCTAACTTGATTGGTTCATTCCTTTAAAGAAACTGTTGATAAGATAGAATGAACCAATCAGCCTGGTTGCTATACTGAAGCGAAAGGCGCACCCGGCGCACACGGCACACGGAGCATCCATTTGGAAGAGAGAGAGCTTCCACAACCTCCGCGCTGGCGCAACGGCGCGCGCGCTCGCCCGTGTAAAGGTATACCTATATATATATAGGCGTGCGCGCGCGCTGTTGCACCGGCACGGAGGTTGTGGAACCTCTCGAAAGGCTATACCACGTTTACACTGCGCATGCGCGAGATCCGCTGGTAGCGCCCCGGAGTCACAATCACAAGGTACCCAATAAGCCAAAATCTGGGGTAAAAGAATCTTTAAGTAGTACCGAATGTGTCCGCTTGAGGATGATTTTCTAAGTATTCACAAAGTATTCTTATAGATTACTTTGTATAAAATATTTCAAAAAATATTTTTAATAAAACAAAATAATATCAATGGAAAGTAATCACAAAGTAATCATAAAGTAATCACTAAGTATTCTAAAAGATTATTAGTATTAGTATATTTGATTCTCCCCTCGTGTGATTTTTTTACACGACGTGCGAGAAGTGAGATTTTTGCACGCATCGTTTAACGCAGCGTGCAAGAAATCAAACTTCTCGCACGGAGTTTCAAAAAAAATTTTTTATCATCGTTAAAATTTAATTTTATTAATTTATTGTTTAATCTTAGTTCTATAGGAAAATCAATAAATTATAAATTAATAATATTAATAAAACTTTTGTTTATTAAAAAATGTTCTATATCAACCTAAAGAATTCTTTGTGAAGTATTTGTGAATGCTTTGTGGAATCTTTAGGAATTCTTTATGAATAATTTGAACTATTAAAAAATTTGTGGGTTATTAATTTAGCAACAAATATTTCCGTAAAGAATTCTTTGTTAATACTTAAAGAATCAGCACCGATGGGACATTCGAGATCGGATAAAGTGGTCCCTAAGAATTCTTTATGATTACTTTCATGTAAAAAGCATTCATAAAGTAGTCTTAAAGAGTTCATTAAAAAATTTTTTTGCTTATCGGGTACCGAAAATAAAAAGGCTGCGACTCCACACCGTCGACCCCAACAGCCCCTCCGCCAAGCTCTATAGGCAAATCCAGGGGGGTGATTCTTATGTTCTTAACTTTTTAGAACTCTATTTCAATGAAAAAAAATGCTATATCATTATTAATTTCGAACTGTTAATGAACCCTTTCCAAATTTCGATTAGGAGTAATTGATAATAATAATAATAGTATTAAAGATGAATTCATTTTTTTTTATATTCTAGAGTTCAGTATGAATTCTTCGTGAATACTTTTATATATTTTTCTGTAAAAAATGTTTTATGTAAAGCATAAAAAGTATTCTTTTTGCATTCAAAATGTACAATTACTTTTTATTCATTTTTATTTTGTTATTGCGAAAAAATGTATTCTATAGGTATTTAAAATGAATTCTTTGTTTAGTATTCTTGAGTTTACTGCGAAGTCTTCATGAATACATTTATATTCTTATTTATTAGGAGAAAATATATTGAAAAAGTATTAAAAATTAATGTATCAAAGTATTAAAAAAGAATTCAAAATTAAACATTATTCATTATAGTAGGAATCCTTCACGAATACTTTTATATTTTTTTATGTTAATTTTTTTTCTAATTAAAGTGTAAAAAAGTATTCTTTTTCTATTATAAAAGTATATTTACTTTCTATTCTAAATTAAATAAAAAATGATTCTGTTTAGTGTAGAATGGATGGGTCGTGGACTGGAGGTTCAAATAATTGAAGGCTTTCGTGTGGAGGTAAATGGCAACTTTATTGAAGTCTCCGTCGTGCCTCCTGGCGTACACTTAGCCGCTGCTGTCTCTCTTGCCGTCGCGCGTGAACTGACGCCGGCCGGCGCCTTTCGAAGAGTCGGCGGCGTACTTTGGTAGATGGAGGGGCGCAGAGAGAGACGCGTGGAGAGCGCTGATTGGGGCGAGCCTGGTTCCGGGCTCGAGCTCGTGTAGGCGAGCTCGAGCTGGCGCGAGCTGGAGTGCTCGTGCTGGCTCGGTATTACGTTGAATCCGGAACATTCCGCCCACCTTCGCCAGACTGGCGAACGGTACCTAATCCTTTGGCAGGAGGCGAACGACCTTGATGATGGGGCGACGAAGAGTTGTGGTAGTGGTGCGTAGATCTACCACGCGGGAGATACCATCCTTCCCTGGATGGACGGCGGTAACTCTGGCGAGGGGCCACTTGGCTGGAGGCGTGAGCTCGCTTCGAACGAGCACGAGTTCGCCTACAGTGACTGGTGGTTGAGGTTGTTTCCACTTCTGACGGGATTGCAGGGACGTCAGGTAGTCCGTTGACCATCTCTTCCAGAAGTGCTGGGCCAGCTGACTGATCAAGAGCCAGCGCTTTCCTGCTGGAACGTTGTCGTTGGTGACATCTTCCTCTGGCACTAGAAATGATGAGCGTTGTATGAGAAAGTGTGAGGGTGACAGGAAATCAAGGTCAGTAGGATCGTCGGTGAGAGCAGTCAATGGTCTGGAGTTAAGGCAAGCTTCAATCCGGCACATTAGTGTAGCAAGTTCAGAAAAAGTAAGAACTTGATCCCCAATGACTCGGCGCATGTGATGTTTAGCCGATTTAACGGCTGCTTCCCAAATGCCTCCAAAATGGGGAGCACTGGGAGGATTGAAAATCCAGGAGGTTCCTTCTTTTGTAAGAGACCGAACAACTTGAGAAGAGAATTCTGACGAAGCATCTACCATCTGTCTCAGTTGAACATCTGCCCCGACGAAGTTAGTACCTTGGTCAGAGTATAACTCCTTGCAATGACCTCGACGAGCCGTGAAACGATGAAAAGCGGCGATGAACGCCTCACTTGAATAATCCTCAACTACCTCAATATGAACGGCTCTGGTGGCCATACAAATGAAGATGGCAATATAACCTTTCATCGTGCCTTTACCTCTAGATTTAGTGAGACGCAGATGAATAGGCCCGGCGTAATCGACGCCAGAGCGTTCGAAAGGTGACGACTGACAAACACGAGCTTTAGGTAGTTCGCCCATTAATTGGGAGGGCACTCGCGCAGCATAGCGAGAGCAAGTAGTACATGCTCTGATGACTCCTTTAACTTCAGCTCGTCCCTTAACAATCCAGTATCGTCGTCTGAGTGTAGCAAGGGTTAACTGAACACCACCATGAAACGTACGTTGGTGAGCGTCCCTGATTAATAAAGTAGTAAAGTGACACTTAGCAGGTAAAATAAGAGGATGCTTAGCATCTTCTTCGAGAAGAGAGTGAGAGAGTCGACCGCCCACCCTGAGCAAATGATTTTTTATCATGGGATTTAGTGATAACAAAGGGCTTTTAGTCGAAAGTTTACCTGTTCTACATAATTGTTGAAATTCTGACTTAAAATATGCAGTTTGGACTAAATATATCAGACAAAGTCTGGTGTTCTCAATCTCACTAGCAATAACCTGAATGGAAGAAAAATGACTATCTCTAAACCACTCGAGAGTGAGAATAGAAGATAGGTACAAGTTTCTTCGGCTTAGACATGACGATGAGTATATGAGTATAAAGATGATCTTATACCTACGCCAGGCACAGATCAAAGCGACGGGATCCTGGCGAAGATTGGGTCCAACGTGTAGAAGATCGTTGACCGAGACACCTGATTTGGACTTACTCGAGCCATTGAACACTGTACGTAACTTGGTCGTCGTACTTGTTCCTTTCCACACACCGTGATATGGTAAGAAGGCTTGAGGTTTGTTAGAAGATGGATTAAATTTTGTAGAGAGTGACATATGACCAAGGTCAATGTACTCTTTCATGAAATCGCTATAGGCTAATTTGAGTTTCTCGTCTTTAGCTAGGTTTGCTTCTAGACGAGTGAGTGCGCGTAATGCGGCAGAATGAGAGTTCTCGAGATGAGCAGAACTCAACTGGTCTCGACTTTTCCAGGGTAGGCTTACTATGTACCGACCCGACTCATCCTGTCGAGTGGTTTTTTGATAGAAGTGCTCGCAAGCTTGTTCGTCAGGCGAGTAAGATTTTTTGTCGACGGGTATTTCCTCCGCCCTCCAAAAATCTTGTACGAGCTCCAATAGTTTGGCTTCATGCTCGCAGGTATTTGAGCAATGAAGAGAGATTGGCTCTAGCCCAATTTCTGGAGTTATGGATGGGAGATTACCTGTCAAGAGCCATCCAAGTTTGGAATTCAGAGCTATAGGTTGAAGCTTCTGACCCTTAATTATCTGGCTTTCAATGATTTGCGCATAAACGCTAGCACCGAGTAGAATATCGATACGTGAGGGATCGAGATACTTGGGGTCTGCTAGTTGCAGCCCTCGTAAGTATTCGAAATTTGTATTACCTCTTACAACGGGAGGCTTATACGACGAGAGTTTTGGCAAAACAATGCCATCAACTTCCAAGGAGAAAGTTGAATCGAAATGCGGTTGTATAGTAAGACAAGCAACTTTAGAAGAAACAGCCGCTGTCCTTTCACCTATACCTTGGATGTGCGTGTGACTGGTTCTACAGTTTAGAGAAAGCAAGTTACACATAGCTTGTGTAACAAGTGAGATTTGAGAACCAGGATCAATCAGCGCACGAACTAGAATTTTGGTTCCGTTAGGACCAAGGGCGTTAACCCTAGCGGTAGCTAAAAGTACGCCTGTACAATTAGTACTTTCTCCACTATTGAGGGAGACTGCTTGAGAAGCAGGTTTATCATCAACTTTTGTGATGACGAAATTGCCACAGTTGGGGCTAGAGGTGCTGGTCGCTGAGTCAATCTGATCAGTCTGCAACGGACTGATTGCTTGATTGTTGTCAGAGTGCACCATGGTATGATGCTTAGCTTTACAAAGAAAGCATCGGTAGTTGGAAGTACAACTTTTCACGTTGTGCCTCCCTAAACAGTTGAAACAAAGATTAGAAGATTTAATCAATTCCTTACGTTCAGGAACCGTTTTATTGATAAATCGTTCACATCGATTTGTAAAATGTGATTGATTACAAAATGAACATTTCTTTTTTGAGGGATTCGTCGGAGAAGTCTGATGAGAATAAACCGACTGAGCATTGTCTTGCTCTGATTTACGAGGCTTTGAATTAGATGACTGAGTTTTTGAATTATTTGTTGAGGTTCTAGTACCTGCTTCGATAGCCTCTAGAGTCAGGGTTTGACTTCGAAGAAAGGCTTGAAGTTGTTCCATGGTTGGTGGGTCTACACTGTCACCGAGGTGTCTTTCCCATTCTTTACGTGTATTTAAATCGAGTCGATTTATCGCAAAGTGAACGATTAAATCACTACCTAATGAGGCGGCTCGATCAAGAGAGGTTAAACTAGCGATGGGATTGAAAATTTCCCTATAAATTCGTTTGATTTCTGATGAAATATCTGACTTCATAGATTTGACTGCAAAGATTTCCGAAATGTGAGAACTAACAATGCGACGTTGATTTTCGTAATACTCGGTTAGAGTTGTCCATGCACGTTCATAATTGTCACCAGAAATGGGAAGAGATTTGATTTTCTCAAGTGCCTCACCTGTAAGGTGAGTGCGAAGATAATGCAATTTTAGAACAGGCGTTAAGTCTTCGCGACGATGTATGACTGAACGAAAGACGTCTCTAAAATTTTCCCAATCAGAGAATTTTCCTGAAAATTTAGGTAAATCTACCTTCGGTAAAGATTGAAACGAAACGTTAGTTACATGAGCAGGACTAGTAGCAACTGGGGCATCATTCGAATTGCAGGAGCCTTGATTGGCATCTCTTGATCTAATAGTTTTTAAAAAATCAAGAAAATCTCCTTTTCGGTCATAAAAGCTATCCTCAACTAGGTCATAGAGATTAGAAGTAAAATAGGTATTATCTCTATCGAGATCCTCAACGCGCATGAGTTTCTCGTGATTTTCCTGAAAGCACTTATAATTTGCTTCAAGTCCGGTTAGACGCGCTTCTGCATAACCTTCCGTCATGTTATCTTTACCCTTAGATTTGAAATTTTTAAAGGAGTTTGCAATTTTAACTTGGAGTGACAACTGCTTTTGAAGGTATTCCTCCATTTTGAAATCAAGTTAATTAGACTAGTAACGAATTTGACTATTTGAGCTTAGGTTTAAGTAAACTACTCTTACCCACTCGAGAGTAAAGTAAGAAGTAGTGAGAGTAATTACATCTAAGTCTTAACCTAGGTTATAATACTTATGCTACAGTGAAGTTGAGAGGCGCTTGACGACGCGACGTTGACTGCGTCTGCTTTCGTTCCCACGATGAATCAGCTGATTATCCGTAACGTTGATGTGAAGAACTTGAAGTGAAGTTACTGCAGTCGTTGTGATCGCAGCTAGCTCCGCAACGTAGTCAGCTGTTGAAGATGCGTCCAGGTGCGGGTCAACAGTCGAAGTTGCAGTCCAAATTTGAATCAACAGGCAGCAGTATAACTGCAAGGTCCAAATTATAAGTATTTGCTAGGTCGAAATTGCATTCAATTTCTCAAGACTAGTTAAATATTACAAATTAAATTTATAATAAACTCAAACTCAGTTAACTTGTACTAATCTCTAATAAGGCTACTCAATTTTTAATTAAAGTAATTTGACTAAATAGAGATCATTAAATTCTCATTAAAATGGAATAAATATACTAGATTGACTAGACGATAGTTGCTAAATTTAATTTAAGCAAATTGGAACGATACGTGTGTCCAAGTATTAGGACTAAGCATCCGAGCGCAATAGGATCGGCGTTGGGTGCGAAGAAGATGGACTCGTCCGAATACAGCTTCGATCCGTTGATGCGCGCCCCCTGTGGCGAAGATGGACTCGTCCGCCTCCTAATCCTCCTGGCGATGACGTATGCGATTTCCCGGACGTAGCGCGTCCTGATTGTCGTCTTCTTGTAGACGACCCTCCTTCCCTCGTGGAAAGCTCACTATATCTACGGCGAGTACGAGCTCGATGCAGTGAAAGCGAGCCAGCTCCACGTGGGTAGTCCTTGTTTCGATGTGTGTGAGCCCCGTAGCGTGTACGCTGCACGCGGGTACTCCTTGGCTTGGCTTGTGTGAGCCCCGTAGCGCGCCGACACGTGGGTGACTCCTGGCTTGACTTGCGTGAGCCCCGTAGCGTGTAGGCTCCACGCGGGTACTCCTTTGCTTGAGTGATGTGGACCCCGTGCGTGTACAATGCACGCTGGTTGTCCGTTTTAGAAATGCTGTGGACCCCGAGCGTGTACAATGCACGCTGGTTGTCCGTTTTAGAAATGCTGTGGACCCCGAGCGTGTACAATGCACGCTGGTTGTCCGTTTTAGAAATGCTGTGGACCCCGAGCGTGTACAATGCACGCTGGTTGTCCAGGTCTTGATATGTGCCGGTCACCGTACGAACGCGGTGGCTCGAGAGCTGGCTTTACAGCGCACGCTCTTGGCTACAAGACAAGATGGCTGCCGGTCAACGTACGAACGCGATGACTCTAGAGCTGGCTTTACAGCGCACGCTCTTGGCAACGTCTTGGAGTCGATAGCGACGCACTCCAAGGCGTTTTTAGAAATGGGGAAAATAGCAATTGAATGTGCTATTTCCCCTAGGAAGCCTTAGAAGGTGGCTTCCGAGTACACACGACGGCGAATTAACGAAAGAGAGAGAGACAGCAACGTACGCGCGAAGTCGGCATGCTAGAGCACGCGACTGTTACGGCACTCACGACCACGAACACTTTTGATGCGTACCTGAAAGAAGAGTTGCTATCTCTACGCCACTCGAGAGTGGACGTAGAAGATAGGAGATGTTTCTTCTTCTGGTGTGGCCATGACGATGTCCTCCCACGATCCGGCTCGAAGGACCAAATGTTTAGTGTAGAATGGATGGGTCGTGGACTGGAGGTTCAAATAATTGAAGGCTTTCGTGTGGAGGTAAATGGCAACTTTATTGAAGTCTCCGTCGTGCCTCCTGGCGTACACTTAGCCGCTGCTGTCTCTCTTGCCGTCGCGCGTGAACTGACGCCGGCCGGCGCCTTTCGAAGAGTCGGCGGCGTACTTTGGTAGATGGAGGGGCGCAGAGAGAGACGCGTGGAGAGCGCTGATTGGGGCGAGCCTGGTTCCGGGCTCGAGCTCGTGTAGGCGAGCTCGAGCTGGCGCGAGCTGGAGTGCTCGTGCTGGCTCGGTATTACGTTGAATCCGGAACAGATTCATTAGGAATTCATTTTCGTCATATAGGAATTCTTTTAGAATATCTAGTGATTGAATATCACCGGACATAACGCCATTCATTACGAATACTTTAAGAATTGTTTAAAAATATATTTTGAATTGTCAATAGAATATTTTTAGAATTCTTTTTGAATACTTTTAATTCATTAAGAGTTCTATATGTATTACAGCAAAAGAATACTATTCGAATTCTTTTTGAGAATTCTTTATGAATACATGGCGAACATTTGTGCTGTCTGGGTATCGGTCTATTGTATTTCGACGGCCTGCCTAAATACTCAGTTCTTTCAAGTTGATTTTCACGTACTAAATTTCATTTTAATAGATTAAATAATATGGTTCATTAAAAATACATGTATTAATAATTAAGTTATGATTTATTTTCATCTATTGAGTTAAATAATAACATAATTTTTATTTATATTAAGTAAATTCTTAAATAATACAATTTTATTCGAAAAATACCTATGCAAATTCAAGGTGCTTTATTTCTTTTTATCGAATACTTATTTACCATGTGGTTCACCTTAATCTATTGTTTTATTTACGCCGAATAAAGAACGTGGAGAAAATCAAACGAACGCCTTCGTCGTTTGAATATAGGGCTGCTCCGCGCTCGCAGTGCAGCAAACTCAGTGCTTCGGGCGGGCCAAATCATTTCAATATGGCCGAAGTGGCTCCCCGGCAGTTGTTTCACCGTTTTTAGGTTTGTTGAGTTGGCTGCACTGCAAGCGCGGAGCAGCGATATATTCAAACGTCGAAGGCGTTCGTTTGATTTTCTCCACTTTCTTTATTCGGCGTAAACAAGACAATAGGTTTAAGGATGTATGGGCTATACTATCGACGTCGAATATCAGTATTACTAAAATTATTAACAAATAAATATAAAACCATATTTGATACTTTTTTATTAAATAAGTTTCGAGAAATAAGTCAAATGAGCAATATAAGCCCTTAAGGGGGCTAGACACCTTTTTTCTTTGAAATAAGAAGTCACATTTTGATACATAAATGTAAACTAATTATTTCATACTTTTTACATATAAAAGTGGGTATATTTACCTTACCTTAAAACTTTCTCCAATGGGCCTTTTATATGGTCCAGAACCATAGTCATCGATGAAACAAGTTTTTTCACTAACCGTAAGCTTTGAAATTTTCCTGTGGATGAATTGACTTCAGATTTGAACTAAATTACTCCTGAATAGTATAATTCTCATATAAGTGTAGGGATTTAGGATTAAATGTCGGAAAAAATTTTTACATCAGAAAAATTATGAAAAAATATAAAAAATTTAAAAAAATTAAAAAAAAAACGCTTGAAAAACAGCACAAAACATTAGCTTTGCAAGACATTTTCCTCTTAAATCCCACGTTAGAATGGGCAATTATCGGTTGTACTTACTCCCTCCAACCAACCGTTGCCATTAGCCTTGAGACGTATACCTGAACCAAACGCCGAGCGTGGGCCAACCAGCGAGAACCAATCGTTTCTATAGATGGGGTGATGTTAATCGCTGTGGTTTGTATACATATACAGGGCATGTAACGCAAAGCCCGTTAGTTGCAGTTCATATTGCAAGAGGACAACAAGTGCTTGGCCTTTACAAATCCGCTACCGTCTCCTTCAGCTTTCTTAAAATTGTGCTTACCGGCGGACACGGATAGCGTCAACCTGCGCGAGCGCTCGAAAAATCTCGAAGCGGAGCCAACATAGTGAGTGTACCATTCGAAGTTTTTTTTTTTTTTGGTTTTTTTATTCTTTGAGAACTAGAAGTGCCATCAGAGGGGAGGAGCAGCGACATGGCCGATATTGTAATATTTAAATTAAATTATTACAAAGATAAAATCGCCGAACAAAATGGATCGAACGGCAGTAAGATTGATGAGGCGAAAATATTAAGTTACCTGTACGAAATGTCAAAACTTGATGTGTCGGTACAACATTTGGCATTTACGCGGATTGCCAAACATGTTAATGATATGTGCAGAATCGAAGGCCCAGTTGAAGATGCAGCACAGCGGCTACAAGACAAGTGGCAAAACGTAGTAATAGAGTGTGTCGTCAACGAATC